>OX388279.1:5248120-7870931 GCA_947579855.1 Anticlea derivata | reverse complement strand
CCCATCCCTATTAATAGGTATAGACTAGTTTTGGTCCTTCGTTTGAAGTGGAATAAGTTTTGTATATCTCTCTTAGCAATTTGGTAAATTAAAAGTACCTATTCGATTGCCTGTATTTTTTTTGTTGGTGGGTTTTTTTTATTTGTTATCTGAACAAGATGATAAACGTTATCGAAATAAAAAACATCTTTGGATATGAGACATTATGTTTCATATTATGTGTACTATGCCGAAAGAGGCTTATTCTACGTCGAATTGGCAATAAAGTTTGTTCTGTGACTTTAAAACTACTACTGAACCAATTTTGATGAAACTTGCTAGAAATGTAAGCCAATAAAAAAATGGTCACAATTCAATTAGTAGCAGAAGCACCCTAGTATAACTAATGTTATTTAGAAGGTGGTTTCGCTCCTGCGAGCTATATAATATGGCCTGCATATGGCCATAATTGCCACATTTAATAGGATTTCGTAATCACACCGTAGCGAACTGTCGTGATGCCCGTGATTGCGTGACGGTGTGATGGCGGTTCAACACGCATCGCTAATGGCTGGTTTTACACCGTGCCGTGTCAAAGTTCAGCTCATTTCCTATACTTTTTTGACGGAAACTAAAGTAACACTTAAAGGGCTATCACCAGATTAGCCGAGGATATATTTGGCCGTGGTGGCTCCAGCCGAAGAATAGCCCCCTCGATATCTACCTATCCGCGAATTGCGTAAGAGGCGACTAAGGAAAAAAAGCTAAGGGATGGGCAGCAGCGTCCCTCATTTTAACAACGATAGCTCTAACTGCGCTCGCCAACCCACATGCCCAGCGTGGTGAGTATAGGCAAATCCCCCCACATGATAAGAAATTTGCTCTGTCTGTGGGGGAGGCCATGTTCAGCAGTGGACGTCGAACGGCTGAAATGATGATCTTTGAGAAGTTTAACGTTAGCATTAACGATTGGCACAGTAGCGTTTTGACTGCACTTCACTCAGCATTTATATAAATTACTGCTATTTAATGATTCTATCGTTAAGATCCTGCGAAACTAGTATTGTTCGCACGTGAGTAAAGCCGCGTCCGAACGGCTTGCGATATATCGCCTGAAATACGGTTCAGAATGAACTTTAGGTCAACTGAATAAAGCCGATTTTGAGTTTGGGTCCTGCTCTTTCAGTTATATCGCATGCGTTTGTGAGCAGTAGCCCTACGGACGGACCGCCATTGAAATGACTAGTGCTACGACAGTCTAGCTACTCATAAGTGACTACAGTTTGTAACTGGTTTGTTTTGTCTCTCCTTGTGTCTGACTTCACTTTCAAAACTATCATGAGTTGTACTATTAGACATTTTGAAAAATGGTTTTTACTCACGGCTATATTAGTCTATCCTAATATTCTACCAATATTATAAATGAGAAAGTTTGTGAGGATGTTTGGGTGTTTGTTGTTCAATCACGCTGTAATGGAGCAACCGATTTCAATGAAACTAAGAACAGATAAAGTTTTTTACCTAGAATAATATATAGGCTACTTTTTATTTAGGTACCACGCGAACGAAGCTAGTACATCTTTATAATTGAGTAGCGCTGTGGACGAACGATCTATTCAACAAGCAAGCAGTCTTCACGATATAGAATATAAAAAGAGGAAAAGCTGAATTTACAGCCACTGAAAGACGCGTTCAATTCAGCCGACCCGTTTCGTCTCAACAGAGTTTTAATTTGACCTCATCCGTTTTTCTTTTGAATAAAAAGGAGAATTTGTAGACGTTTTTGTGTAGCTCAAGAATAATTCTTATTTTTATCTTTTTATGTTATGCCATTGTTTGGGATCTTGCCTTTAAAAATTTACATCAATTACGAGGCTTTAGAAATTTATTTTATTTAAAGAGTTTTTATATTAGAGAAATTAATATTATTTACAAAGAATAGTTCACAACTAATGAAGAAATAAAAGAATAAAGATAATCGAATGTGACCACGTACCAGTGTTGGTACTTGGAAGGTCCCCCATCCGATGGATCGACGACATTGTGAAGGTTACGGGAAGTCATCATCATCTTCCTGCCTTTGTCCCACCATATTATGTGGGGTTGGCACAACATGTATTCTTCTTCCACTTTCTTCAATTAGCCGGCATCTCCGCACTCACGTCTTATATCAACATTCATACTTTATGTTTTAGCTCATTGCGTTCAAATAGGTACAATAAGTTGAAGTACAGGTACCTACCTACAGACTATTATGATAGTTAATAGATTGGTAAGTGACGTTATCCCAAAATTAATTGGTAATCAGATTCGCTCAACATTAATTAAATGTTTTGAATAGCATCTTGAATCAGAGGGCAATAGAGTCGATTTTAATGAATGAACTAGCTCTCGTATTCATAATCACTCACTAATATCAGCTCAATAAAAAAGAGTGAGTGTCCGCCTCTATCTTTTGTTAACTGTTCAAAAGGACATGGCAAGAGTTATCGTGCCGAAAGTAAGTGAGTGAATTATGAATAAGAAGGTAGGTATAATTAAGTAAAAATAGGATACATTTGAACTCTTTGATTTAGTCCCCCCATCCCCATTCCATCATCGGACAACCAGACGCACGGACACGCGACATCCGTTCATGGTTGATATACCACCTTGCCGCACCAAGCGCTTTGCGTCTACCTTTATAATGCGGACAGCCAAAGAGTGGAACTCGTTGCCGGCGTCTGTGTTTCTGAATACCTATAATTTAGGTGTCTTCAAGACCAGAGTGAGTAGGTTTCTTCTAGGCAAACGTGCTACACCGTAGACCACATCATTACTTAACATCAGGTGAGATTGTGGTCAAACGTTAGCCTATTTTGTATAAAATAAAAAAAAAACTAACGACTTTATGTCAGATCAGATCCTTGAACCAAACATTTTGCAGTAGTGAGTATTCATACGTGATGGATTGCAAGCCCATCACCGCTTATAAGATTACCTCCTACTTTGCTATTAATTACTTAGCTTTGGTAATGAATAGCTATTGATTTTGCTATCACCACCATACCTCAACCTGCTCTCTGACCTAATACAGGATGACCAAGAAAGAGTCAGTGACACGACAAGCAAGCACTATCACCAACAAAATCTTAAAAACATGCTACAAAATTTCTTATCCGACGTTGAAATTGAGATACAAAAAGTATTTTCTTCTTTAGCATCGTGATAACAAAAACAAGGAAACCAAAGACATTTCCTAGAACCAAGTTTTCACGGAAGTGTAAAGTTAGGTAAAAAATACCGAGTACCTAAAAGTAAAAGAAAATGGCGGCATAAATAACACCATCAAACTGTCAACGACCCAGATTTATTTCAAAAGAAAATATTATTCCAAGATATCAAAAGAACTATTCTTTTGACCTTAATAAAACGCGTGGTCCATTTATCCCGACCTTCCTACAGGAATGTGGCATTGTTATGCGGAGTGTCGTCTGCCATCGATTCCTTAAGGCAGCTATGACACTACAAACATTTACTTAAGAAGAATAAAAAAATTAGCGAAGACATTCACACGCTTTGGAAGAAGAAGATAAGAGTATAATCGTAATGTACTCAAAAAAATTATGAAATTAACTTATGTAATCCATAATAGTGTACATAATGTAATCGAAAGTTTAGTAAAGACATGCTCTCTTGATTTTGACGATGAAGATACACACTGGACCAGAGATTTATTTATCTAGTAATCCTTGTAAACTCGCTTGCGTGAAGTTATTTTCATAATCAGAAAGCTTTCTTGATAAATTCCTTTCTAAGTGCATAAGATTACAGGTTTCACAGATTATGGTTTAGGCTCGGCGTTGATTAACAATCAGTCAGTCAGTAACTTTAGAGTTTTAACCATGTAAAATGGCATCACGTTATCAACGCGTGATTTTATTGGTTGACGATAGAAGCCACAGTAAAGACTTGTAATTAAAATTACGAGTAAACCAGCTGTTTAAAAATCTGTGTCTGCGATTTACGAGCTATGCCTGCGAGGAGGGTGGGGAACTTGACCTCGCTTTAATTAAAGCTGTGAGATATGTCAGTTCTTCAGGGGAAATGACGTATTGCTTTAATTTCACTAATTGTTGTAGATTAGAACGGTATAGGCCTGTTCATATGTACGCGAATACCGCCTACCCAGGCGGATATTTATCGGTATTCTGATTTCGCACCTTAAATCTTATACGGCATACAATTATCGCATACCTTTTCGCTGCCCACAGCGGAAGCGAAATTTTAGTTTACATCGATGTCTTAGATGAGCGACCGAAAGCGATGTCCCAACATGATGAATGCGACTTATTCTCGATTCATCATAATTTCAGCCGTAGGACGTCCACTGCTGAACATAGGCCTCCCCATAGATTTCTAGCGCAGCCTTCGTTGGCCACTTGTTAGGTAAAGCCTTTTATTTTATACGCTTCCGCCCGCGGCTGCGCTCGCGTGGTGCAACAACAAACATCCAAACATCTAGACATCCAAACATCCTCACAAACTTTCACATTTATAATATTAGTAGTAGGATAGGATAGGATTAGTGGGATAGTAGAATGTTTGCTCTGTGGTGCTTCACGTCACATTGTTGCTTCTTATCGTGTCACTGATTCTTTCTTGGTCAGTTCCTGTAAAAGGTCAGTGATCAGTTTGAGGTATGGTGGCCCTGAAAAGGGCCTATGACCGTCGGTGACAGAATCAGTGTAGTGAAAAGATTCAAGTGCTTTATTAGCATAATTCGTTAAAAAAAGTATTCAAATGGTATGCTATATTTCCTTCATTTGTCATAAATCCTTTCAAATGTTCCTTACTTCTACCGAACAAAGTCAATTTTGAATTTGATATTAAGGCGATATAGCTTAACGATATCGCAAGCTACTAAAAGTCCAACTCAAAATTAACTATACCTATTTCATAGACTATTATTTATAACATTTTATTAATTGGTGTATTTTTGACATTGTATTAATTTTAATGAATGAGACTGAAATGTTATACTTTTAATTAATGAAATTGCTTTTTGCCGTACTAGTTAAATAAATAAATTAAATTAAAAAAAAAAGTAAGGGCCATTTTAAGATACATTTGGGCATATCACGCCCCGTTTGAACCCTGCAGTAATGTCTAAATGTCTTCACTGCAATAAGTTTCAACGCCCCAATCGCAAAATTTTAAATAATTTTTTAACTGTGTTAAACAAAATACAAGATTTTATTGGTTAAAGTAAATTTTACAAGTCACATGCTATGCTAGGTAGGTACACCTTATCCATAGGTATCATGTACCACAATTTTTGATAATATATTTCGTTTATACAATATATGAAGTTAAGGTTATAAGTGGTAAGCATAAAACATCTGGCCGAACAGAAGTTTTAGTGGAATTATAAATTGAATCTGGTTCATTTCGATAACAAGTTTTTAAGCACTGCAATCAGTTTTATATCTCATTCTGAAACAATCTAACTTTCCGTGCTTACTATATTCTAGCACCAGTTTCTGGCTTAATCAAATTACTAGCGAGCATTGACTAATTATATCGCCTCATCAGCATCATCATGAAGTTCACTGCTGGACATAGGCATCTACCAAAGAGTTCCACGACAAACAGTCTTGAGACTTTTCCATCCACTCAAGACCGGTCGTCGTGGAACTCTCTGGGCCAATGTGAAGCAGTGTACTTCTATAGGCTGATGATGATGATGAATCCATAAATAGTTATCTATCTATCTATCTACTCCTAAATTCTAATAAAATAAAACTTGTACCTAATCCATGCCCTACATATCATAATGTTTTTATACGATTTGAATGAAAGAAAAAGTGTTTATTTGTAACGGCACATTGGACAAAACGAAGCGACACACAGACAGTAAAATAAAAGAACTTTGGAAAACAAAAAATCACTAAAAATATAATACACTTACAAAATGAACAAAAAAAAACAAAAATAAAAATAAAAATTTCATGCTTATTCTATGAAACAAATAAATTCTAAATGGTACATGGTAATGGTGGTAATGGTAAATGGTGGATACTAGTTATCAAATCTACTGTAGAAATGATCCCATCAAAAGGTCGATAACCTCGCGTCCTTTCGTCTCCCAGTAATAACGAAAGGTCAAACTTGTTACTGACCTTCATAGCGTTATACTTTTCCCTAGCCTAAATATATTATGACTCAACTTTTGACATCGCCTTTGACTCCTGATAATGTATTATACTGTGTGGGGGTTGCAAATAAAAATGGGGGCAAAAATAACAGCTATATTATTTTTGTTATTAAAATGCCTACTATAACTAATAATACATAAATATACCTAATCGAGAGTAATATAATAATATAGCTTCCAGAATTAGCAGGTTGAAGTGGCAGTGGGCCGGCTCGCAGAACCGATAACCGTGGAACAGGCGTAGCTTCACCTAGTTTCTAAAACGTTTCAAAGTGATCCTAGTGATTTTATTGTTTAAATGCCTTTTGACTTTGACTTTGACCATTCGGGAACAAAGGTTCTCGAGTGGCGACCACAAACCGGACGACGCAGTGTTGGAAGGCCCCCCACCCGATGGACCGACGACATTGTGAAGGTTGCGGTAAGTCGGTGGATGGAGAAGGCTCAAGACCGTTCGTCATGGCACTCTTTGGGGGAAACATAGGCCATGTTCAGCAGTGGACTTCATCGGGCTGATGATGATGATGATGAGAGTAATATTAATTACCTACTTAACGTTTATAATTAGGTAGATACCTATTATGAGGTATGTTAGTCCTTTGCATCTAAGACCAACCTTTCTGGGTTTTTTAGATGTATACAACATATTCTGTAACCTTTTTTTTAAGAATAAATAAAAAAAAAAAATGTGTTTTACGTATTCAAAAGTTTTTACTTGACTACCACTTGTTTGGTGTTTTATGTTTTTCACCCTGGCATTCTAAATCATAAACATTTTTCACTACACTCTATCCATACTTACTTACCTATATCGTACCTACTTATGATTGGAAATGAATACATAATGATGTTTGTCTCACGAATCTAAGAGCATGTAATATGTCTTAAGAGAAATATACATTATCATTAGCATACATATTATCATTATTCTAGGCAAAGAACTATTCCAAATTTTAACGAAATCGGTTTTTTTTATTTTATTCGGAGGCAAACAGGCTTACAGTCCACCTGATTGTAGGCGGTTACCGTCGCCTATTGACATCTGCAACACCTGGAGCATTGCTAATGCGATGCCTACTCCGAACCCCTCTCCCCTAAACAGCTCTGGCTACTTTACTCACCGCAGGAACACAAAACTATTTGAAACAAATACTGTTATTTTGCTGCGATCTTTTGTAAGGTGGAGGTACCTCCTATGGGCTGCTCCAATTTAGAGCGAGAAAATCTCGCTGTGCCCTACCTTCTCCTAAAACTCGCGCCACGCTTAATGGATTTAAAAAAATAGTATATTATTCTACTAAATATCATAATAACCAAGCTCCAATTCAGAGCTATCTAGGTTAATAGTTCTGAAACCGCAAGAATTTTTGAGAAAATATTTGTGTTTAATTTTTTCCGACACGAAGTTTTGATTGGAGTGAATTTGAGGAAATAGCACATTAGAGGCGCGTCCGGTTTTGGTGCTACAATGAGCTAGAATTAATGGAAACAACGAATGAAAAAAATGCTTTGTTTGTCGTGTCACTGGTTCATTCTTGATCTTTCTGCATTATGCAACAACCTGGTTGATGCATGGTGAAAGGATTTAAGTGTGCCTTTAAGGCCACTTTCGTGCGCGTATCAAAATATTTATTTTGATACGCGCATATAATTTTTATTTATATTTATTTATTATACAAAAGGAATACAAATGAATGGTAGTAAATGTCTTAAAACCTATGTTAAAATGTTAACGTATGTATAGGATTAGCTGGTTTTCTCATGTTATTTGACTTTGGGGAGCACTAAATAATATTTTCTGAATGGAAAATCCTTTGGTGCTAGACAGGGACTCAAACCCATGACAGTTGGAATGGAAGGCGGAGTTTCTATCACAGCTCCTCTAGTTTAGTGCTCTAGTTTATGTTTTCACCTAAGGAAAATAAAATTAGCTTCACTAAATTAGTTATTTTATCATAAGCGATGTGAAAAAACCAGTGTGGTGATTTCTTTTACCTCGCTGGTTTATTATGTTCTGGTGGTGCTTTTTTCAAAGAATCCTGCGATAGACTTTTTAAAACACTTTAGCAAAACTTGTTTAATCGCTTACTGTGTAAGGCTGCCTATACAATAGCCAAACAATCATAATCAAGGGTTTGGAACCAATCAACCGGTTAATAACTGGCTTATCAACTTGTTCGTTCGGAGCGCGAGCGATATCATACCGTTATCAAAAACCTTTACTGGCTTAAAACGCATATCGTGATGAGCGCGTAAAAGGAATTTAATCAATTTCATAGAACGAAACCGAAAAGAAAAATCTTCACCTCCACTATAAAACTACTTCTTCTTCTTTCTTGGTCACCCTGTATTAGTTCAGTGACCAGGTTCAGGTATGGCGGCCCTGAAAAGGGCCTATGAATCAGTGTAGTGAAAGGATTAAAGTGCACCCTCATTTCGTGCACATGTCACATGCCTTCAAATTTTTAGGTTCTAGGACATGCGTGTTTCCTCACGATGTTTTCCTTCACCGTTTGAGAACACAAGCATTACGAAGAACGAGCATTAGCATACTACTAATATTATAAATGCGAAAGTTTATCTGGATGTTTGTAACATCCAATGTCTGATTTATTTTAACTTGGTAGTGGTAGTAGTAGTTTGTGACCTGGGTCTGTGCAATAACTTGGCGGTTTTGTTTAGGCAATGACTTAAACTGACAGCCACAAAGATTTAAGGTTTAAATTGTGTAAAATAATGTTGACAATTCAGTTTAGGTTTACCATTGAATTTATAGCAGTTAGGAATCTCGCTGTGCTCTAGCACAGCGAGATTTTCTCGTTCTAAATTAGAGCAGCCCGCCTGGTGAGGTACCTCCACCTTACAGAAGATCGCAGCCAAATAACATTAGGTATTTGTTTTAAATAGTGTTGTGTTCCTGCGGTGAGTAAGGTTGCCAGAGCTCTTTAGGGGGGAGGGGGTTCGGGGTCAGCTACGCGTACGTGATGCCTCTGGTATTGCAAGTGCTCATAGGCTATGGTAACCGCTTACCAACATAAGCTTGTTTGCCATCTCAATTGTATAAAAAAAAGACAATATGACGACATGGTTTGTGTGGTAGAGTAAACAAAGCTTTGTTTTAAATTACTAGTTTCCAAGTCCATAAGTGAGAGAAGCCGTAGAGTAAACAAAGCTTTGTTTTAAATTACTAGTTTCCAAGTCCATAAGTGAGAGAAGCCGCAGGCGGAAGCTGTTCTACAATGACTTCCAGTTTTGCTATCTCCCTGTACAAACGGTAGACTCTCCAACTAGCTAAATAGGCTGTTCCTGTACATCGCTTTGTTCTACAATAATAATGGATTGTAATATCGCGTAGGTGTCTTTTGTTGTGAAGAATTTAGGTGGATATTTATGAAGGTCGCTTTATCATACGAATGGGAAAGACAAAAAATAGAATAGAAAATGTTATTTGACTTTTTCATCATCATCATCATTTTAGCCGTAGGATGTCCACTGCTGAAAGTGGCCTCGCACACAGATTTCAAGAGCGAATTTCATTTATTAATTCATTATCAACTTTGTCTGAAAATATCTTAAAAATAATAAGATAAATTAGGCACAACCACGCTGGGAACGCAGGTTGGCGAGCGCAGTTAGAGCTGTTCTTGTGGAAGTAGGGAACGTTTCTGCCCATCCCCTAGCTATTTTCCCTTAGTCGCCTCTTATGACATCCACGGGTACGTAGATATGGAGGGGCCTTTTCCTCAGCCGGGGCTACCACGGCCGTTTATTTGACATACAAACAAAAAATACAGAACCTAGGAACATACGATTTTCTCAGTATGGATAATGCATTGGCCGAATTCCAAACCAACACCTTTACACTGGAAGGTGGGGTCCTTACTACCACTCCACTGAGTGCTCCCAATATATTTTTTTATGTTAATACGGAGAGGCAAACAGGCTTACGGCACACCAGATGGTAAGCGGTTACCGTCGTCTATTGACATGTCTGCAACACCTGGAGCATTGCAAATGCGTTGCCTGCCCCGAACCCCTCCCCCCGCCCAGAGAGCTCTGGCAACCTTACTCACCGCAGGAACACAGCACTATTTGAAACAAGTTGTTTCAAATAGTGCTGCAACAAATGTTATTTGGCTGCGATCTTCTGTAAGTCGGAGGTACCACCCAAGGCGGGCTGCTCCAATTAAGAGCGATAAAATCTAACTGTGCCCTACCAACTCCAAACAACAACACGTTTCAGCGTAAGATTTCACGCGTGTAATGCGGTGGGGTTGAACCCCTAATTTGGGCAAGGGACCGGCTAATCGGGGTGTGTATGTTTAGAATGCCCGAACATTAGGGACAGATTGAGAAAGATATCAATCCGTGGTTTCCTTAAACACTACGACCGTTATCACGCCTGTAATATAACGGTGTTAATCTGAATGTTGAATGTTGTATGTACCGACTCTATCCGCGAACGACTAACTACCTAAACTACTATTATCATTAATAATTTAATTCTCATGTAAGTGTTTGTATTTCTTTATTTTTTTTATTTTTTTTTTTATTTATTCAGGACAACAAACAATTTCACTTAAAAATTTCATAACAAATCTTATAGAATAGGTGGTTCTTAAAGTATAATCAGCGCCGTTGTCCACAAATTATAAAAAAGGGGGGTATACCTAAAAAAGGGCGTTGTGTAGTAAGAGTGTGACATATTAGTAGGTAGATATACGACTACAATGTTTGTCGATAGGCTAACAAAATATAGTGAGTGATGTGAACACATCATTCACATTATTCTAAGTTTAGGCTTAAGTTGAAATAACAATATACCAAGAGTACACTTGGTATATTGCTACCTCAACCCAAACTCAAAAAACCAGACATGATAATCTGGTTAATTGCTTTCCTAAACGAAGCGGGTGAGCTTGCAAAACATTCAACTTCCATGAAATGGTTGTTGAATAACTTAGTTATTTTATGTAGTGGTACTCGCTCGCCCGCGTTCATTTTGCAAGGAGTAGGTGCGAATAGGTAACGTTTCTTTAAACCTTTACTCTTATTATCTCTCTAAACTATTATATAAACCTTATCGAAATAAACCCCAAAAAGCACTGTAGGTAAACACTGAATTGAAAGAAGAAAGAAAGATAGACAAAAAAATTATTTATTAAGGTCACACACAAAAACAGCACAAACCAATAAGAAAAAATACAGACACTACAAGGCATAAAGAGGTGAGAACAAACAAAAGTAGATAGGTAGTAGGTAGTGACCGAATTGATCGACTACGCTCCAAATATTTAAGCGAAATCCATCCATTTTTTGTTTCGGCCAAATTAGGCAATAAAGTACAGGCGTCTAGACCCAGTTTTTATTTTTATTAGCTCCTATCACGGGATTAAAACATAAATCACAGGGTATTCACTGTTGAAATACACTTATTTTATCAATATAGACTTTCGTGTTATTGGAAAAACACGCTCCAATTTTTTCGAAACGATTTGGTACTAAATTATGATTTCGTTGTAGGACGCGGTTCCGCTTTGAAATAAAATTTATTTCAAAATTTTTCTTAAACCTAATGCTTAGAGTCAATTTTGAGTATGCAATATAGCTTAGCTCAACGATAGCTAAAACTCAAAATTGGCTTTGTACCTCGACGCTAACTCAAACTTGATACCGTCTTACAAAACCTACCAATGAACATTTAAGTCATATTTTGGCAATACATTTTCTTTAATCTTTCTTATTTAGAAAGTTATGAATTGTATGCATACATATTATTGCAGGACACACTAAGAATGTACAAACTAAGAAATAAACTTAGTTTTTCCCTTGTTTCAGATTTAAAATCAAACTCATGAGTAAACCTGATTAAAGATGTGTGAAGAACAAAGAGCAGACCATCTGAAATCTGAAACTGTGAAGAAAAAAGCGACGGAGAGATCGACTGAACAATTTTCAATGGAACTCTTGTGAATGAGTATTGGAATGATGAATGCTGAAGACTTACGAAGGAGTAGGCAGGAAGGTGGTTGGATTCGCGAAACGAAAACGAAGGAAGTGAGATAAGGTGAAATACACAACACAAAAACATCCTCACCCATAGAAGGTGATTCATAATATGTACTATCCTGATGGCCGTGGTGGCCCCGGCTGAAGAATAGGCCCCTCCATATCTATCTATCCGCGGATGTCGTAAGAGGCGACTAATGGAAAAAAGCTACGAGATGGGCAGCAGCGTCCCTCATTGTAACAACGATAGCTCTAACTGCGCTCGCCAACCCGCATGCCCAGCGTGCTAAGTATGGCAAATGCACCCAAATGATTGTTTCTGGAAATGTATGGGGGAGGTCTGTGTTCAGCAGTGAACGAACGTCCTACGGCTAAACTAATGATGATGATTACGTAGCAATATTGATGTTGAATTTCAGGAATGTGTTATAACTAGTTATACATTTTACAAAAATACCTCCAACAGGAAAAAAATGTGGAAATTGTGGAAACTTTTATTCGTTGATATTATTTCTTTTTATTGATATATAAACCCCTTTCGGGATAAGATAGTATACATATAATGAATCATCTCGTGTAAGCCAATAATAAATAAATTAATAATAAATAAATATTCCGGACATATCACACACGGTCAACTGATCCCAAACTAGGCATAGCCTGTACTATGGGTACCAGAGATTGATATACATAATAGATATATATTTAACACCCAGACACAGAACAAACATCTGTGTTAGTCACAAATGTTTGTCCAGTGCGGGAATCGAACCCGTGACCTCTAGCGCAGAAGGCAGTGTTACTACCAACTGAGCTATGACGCCAGTAAATTTCTATGTAATTTGATCTTTTGCCGAAGAAATTCATAGCTACTATTTATTTTTGTATTCTTATAATAAGCGTTTATAGTGTGATACGATTGCAAGCAGCCGCCGTGAACAAATTTATTTTTAAATCGTTACTAAATAGAACAAAGCTCTCATTACTAAGCTGAGTTCAAACTGCTTGCGATATATCAATTAAAATTAATTGTATATATCCTTACAAATAATAAATATAGGCAATTTTCGATATGAGGTGTAGTGGTGGCCCCGGCTGACTGAAGTATAGGCTCCTACATACATATCTACCTACCGTAGATGTTGTAAGACGTGACTAAGGGAAAGCTAGGGGATGGGCAGCAGCGTCTTCTATTTTAACAAAGATAGCTCTAATTGCGCTTGCCAACCCGCGTGCCCAGCGTGGTGAGTATGGGCAAATCCCCCAAATGATTGTTTAGGTGCAGGCCTTACAAGATCTGTCGCGCTGAAAATATATCGAGGCCCGTGTTCAGCAGTGGAAGCCCTAAGGCTGAAATGATGATGACGATGATGGATGACGCGAGAAACAGGCATAGCTTCACCTAGTTTCTAAGACGTTTCAAAGTGATCCTAGTGATTTTATTGAAATAAACGCCTTTTGACTTTGACTTTGATATCTAACAGTGGACATACTCAGGCTGTTTTTGTAGGAACGAACGAGCTGCCTAGCTGAAATCTTTGCTTTCCACAGACCGACACATATGGATCCAGAAAGCGGTTTGCACTACGTCACGACGGACGAGACCCCCACGGGCAACGTCACCGATGACGTCAGCGATGACATCACGCAGGGGATCTTCTTCAAGATGCGGATGTCGGTGCTCCTTCTCATCGTCATCATGGCGGTGCTGGGGAACCTTCTGGTCATCGTCAGTGTTATGAGGCACAGGTAATTGTCAAACATTCAATACCCTTTTTTGTTCATTGGAACATTTTGGTTACGTGTCAACATTAAATAAATAAATAAATATTCTGGACATAATCACACACGGTCAACTGATCCCAAACTAGGCATAGCCTGTACTATGGGTATCAGAGACTGATATACATAATAGATACATCTTTAACACCCAGACAAAGAACAAACATCTGTCTTCATCACACAAATGTTTGTCCAGCGCGGGAATCGAACCTCAGAAGGCAGAGTTACTACCAACTGAGCTATGAGGCCAGTGACATTAGGCTGGATTAGTTATTTTTTCTTTTTTAGATTTAATACAAAAAGTAATGCTTATAGGTATTAAGCGGTCTGGTCAAAAGAGCCAACCTGAACAGACAGATTGAATAAAAAACAAAAAAAAAACTAAAATTTTCAACAACTTCACATCTTCACCATTAAAATTATCAATACGATCAAATCTGATTTAACCGACGATACAATTAATCCTAGTTTAGGAATTTATCCGCTGGTTCTGATACCCACTGTACAGGGAATCCTAGAATAGAATATAACTTAATTGTACACCAAAAGATAATACACAATCAAGGAACAAAAAATAACTTAAAATTTGTGTGAATGAAAAGAATATGTTTCGGACTGGTGATGTTTATTCGTCTTATTTCTTCCAGAAAACTCCGTGTTATCACAAACTATTTCGTCGTCTCCCTCGCATTTGCCGACATCCTCGTCGCCATGGTAGTGATGCCTTTCAACTTCAGCGTACAATTTAACGACAAGTGGATATTCGGTCCAGTCATCTGCGACTTGTGGAACTCGTCCGATGTGTACTTGTCATCCGCGAGTATACTGCATCTATGCTGTATATCGGTGGACCGGTATTACGCTATCGTGAAGCCTTTGAAATATCCTGTCAAAATGACTAAGAAGGTAAGTCCTTACCCTTAATAATAATAATAATAAAGCCCTTTATTTAGAATTACAAGGTTACAAGTTATGTGTGTTTTGGTTTATCTATAAAATATCCCGTAATTCGGCGTGCCTCTTGGCATAGGCCTCCTCTAACATTTTCCACTGGGTTCTGTCTCGCGCTACCCTTCTCCAATGATGTCCAGCTGTGAGTTTTAAGTCATCAAGTCCTTACCCTTAGCGAAGTAATTTAGCGATGATAGCGTCATAATCATCATGTAAGCCGTGAGGGCCCCAGCTGAAGAATAGGCTGAATAATATCTCCCTATCCGTGGATGTGACTAAGGGATATGAACTAGAGGATGGGCAGCAGCAGCGTCCCTACTTTAACAACGATAGCTGCGTTCGCCAACCCGCGTACCCAGCGTAGTAAGTGTGGGCAATTTCCTCTCACATTATTGATAGTCGCTCTATAAATTTGAGGCCTTTGTTCAGTGCTTGGTTGCTTGTCGTGTCACTGATTCTTTCTTGGTTTTCCTGTATTTTTTCAGTGATCAGGTTGAGGTATTGGTGGCCCTGAAAAGGGTCTATGACCGTCGGTGAAAGAATCAGTGTAGCGCAGCACCTTTCGTGCACTTGCCGCTCCTTTTGTTCAGTAATGGACGTCATACGGCTGACATGATGATGACCTTCCTACTCCTGCAGCTAGAATTTGAATTTTGTACAATATATAATACAATTATGGTCCTGTTAACTTTTAACGAAGCAGAAAACGTAACTTTTAAAATAATAGTTCTACATTCACGCTAACTACTTGTCGAAAGATATCGTTTTCCAAGAAAATTAATGACTTGGTTATCGCAGCAAAAAGATAAATTGTTTATTTCTACAACTCATTTGGAGCAATAAACAATGCGATATCAGATATTTATAACAGGTTGAATAATGCATTGAATCCATTATCAATTTAATTCACATAGCAAATGCTGTGTTTATAAAACGAGTGCGTTTTGGCAATGTTTATTACACAAATATTCAAACCGTATCAATCAGTTTACGTTTATTGCTATTTACCTAGCAAAGTTTATTCTGTCGATGAGATTTTATGATGAACAGAAACATAAAACCATCGTAGTGTAGGAAAGCACTCAGAAAGTTTTTCGCAAATTCAATCGGTAGATAAACGCAGACTTAACAATTTTTTCGCAAAATAAGTTTTGTTGGCCTAGTACCCCATTTCAATTCTAAGGTCATGGGTTCGAACCTTGTCGTGCTCCAATGAGTTTCACTGTTCAAACAAATAAGGTCCGCAAATTTGAACACGAACTTCATTCGTGAAGGAAAATATCATGAGAAAACCAGTAAGTATTCCTTATAAGCGGTGATGGTCTTGCAATCTGTCACTTATGGAATACTTCTTTTTCTGATCGTGTCACTGATTCTTTCTTGCTCATCCTTTATTAGGTCAGTGACCAGGTTGAGGTAAGGGCCTATGACCGTCGATGAAGGAATCAATGTAGTGAAAGGATTAAAGTGCGCCTCTAAGAGGCTCCTTTCGTGCAATCCATACTCACAAATGCAAAATGTGGGCATGTACGGACGTGCCTCTGACTTTCCTAGTCTTGAGGCTGTTTAATAAGATACTCGTGATACGAGTACATCAGTGAAGTCTTTTTTTTGTTTCAGATGGCATACTTCATGTTGGCGGCAACCTGGCTGAGCCCTATTACGATATCATACGTCCCAATCTTCATGGGATGGTACACAACGAAGGACCAACTCCGAACATACGACGAAATAAGAAGTGACCAAAGTGAAAAATGCGATTTCAAAGTAAACAAACCATACGCAGTTATATCCAGCTCTATATCGTTCTGGATTCCGTGTACGATAATGATATTTACTTACTTAGCCATATTCAAAGAGGCTAATAGACAAGAAAAGGCTCTTCACGCAAGGGCTGGTAATGCTATGCTAATGCATCGACATTCTCGTGAAGTGGGGGATAAAAATGGAGCGCTACACATCAACGCGAACACTCCTACCAAAGACAGAAACATTCTCAAAATGAAGCGAGAACACAAAGCTGCGAGGACTTTAGGCATCATCATGGGTGCCTTCATCCTCTGCTGGCTTCCGTTCTTCCTTTTCTACGTGTCAACGTCTTTGTGTGACTCGTGTCAGTGCCCTGAAGTGGTGACAGTGATTATGTTCTGGACTGGGTATTTCAACTCCGCGTTGAACCCTATTATATACGCTTACTTCAACAGAGACTTTCGCAACGCGTTTAAGAATACACTAGCGTGTGCGTTCTGTAGTTTTTGCAGGCGAAGAGCGTCTGATCTGGACGCGATGGAGAGGTTAGATAGACGAGGGTCGGCTCAGTTACGGGTACCAATGCCATCGCGAAGAGCTAGCGATTTGGCATCCCTTTGAAGAACATCAAAGCTTTGGTAACAGCCACACGCGAGGCCTATGTCTCAACGAAGTATTTTACGGTGTTGTACTTATTCCCAAAATTGATGTGACTGATAATTTAGACACAGTTGATTTGATGGATGTACGCGCATTTTGAAACCAAACTAGCTGTAGGTAATGTTTTGAGTGATGATCAAAGCACAAACGGATATGTTTCCTTTTAAACATTCTAATCATTTTATACGTAAAAAGATCAAAATATCGTTAGTGTAAGTCGCGTTAACATTTCATCTCATTTTAGTAAAATAGACGTGATTAGTGTATTCTTAAAAAATATAACTAGTAATACTAGTAAAAGTACTTCTATGTAATGAGATTGTACTGAACATTGCTGTCATTTCAATAATTTGTAGATTTTTGATATCTATTCAAGGATTTTCATTATAATATTATTCATTATAATTGTAATATTATTAATATGTTCCTAATATATTTTTGTTATTATCTTAAATATTTCAATTATTGTAAATATAGAAGTATTATACCTAATGATAGTGTCATTCCATAGTAACGTTTCAAATTAGTCAGAAAATACGGGGTTTTCTTTATAAATAGGCTAATATAAAATTGTATGGCCTAAGTTTCTATTTAGTTACCTTTTTGTAAAGAGGCCAAAGCATTGTAAATATATATCATCTTCAATAAAATAGAGAGTAATATAATTATTATAATAATATGAAGAAAAAATTTGTCAGTTTATACATTTTGTGAACTTGATTTTTTTCAACAAGATCAACGTTGAAACTTAATCATTAATAACTAATTATATTATAGTGAATTTCAGTTACCTCTTCTTATAGATTATATTTAGTTTTAAAATTTAAATAGAAATACGTTACATAATTTATTTTGAAATCACACACAGTGTGCTAAGTATTAAGTTATTGTGGCTAATGTGTATTAATTTATTACAATAAGTGATAGGTATATAAAATTAACTAATCTATAAATTATTTAGGTAAACATACTTGTTAGGAAGATACGATAAAAATGGGGACAAATAACGCTTCAATAGAAAAGAAATACAATTTTAAAGAATATAATTATTATTGATGTGCTACGATTACTAATATAAAAAAATTCCGTTAGATTTGGTGTGTCAGTGTTGTGTCAATATATTTTTATGGATATTATTAGGTGTTACAAAACTTTACTAACAAAATTAATCTGAAATAAGCACTTTGCTTCATACAGGATACGAGATTTGGAAATTTTAGAATTGTTACAAGAAAAAAAAAAATCTAATCAGGAAAGATAAATTTTAATTTTTTTTTGAAAATACTTTAATTTTTTTTACAATCAAATTACAAAATATAGATCTAGAAAGTTATTCTGAAAAATTTACGACAGTTTAAACCACATGTGAAAATCGAAAGTCAATTTCCAAATCTTTCATCTTGAAATCTTGTTTCCTTACTAAAGTGTATTATACTTTCGTCGATGTAAACTATGATAACCCTTAGCTTACATTTTCTGCACTAGTAATCTTAAATGTTAAACACTAATGGGTTACAAAATTAAAAAATTCTTTGTCGTTGCATAACTATTCAAAAATATTTTTTTACAACAATGTAGCATATTTTGCTGAAAAATATTGTTGTTTTTGTAATTTATTTTCTTGTTCCCCAGATAATGCAGTATTTTTCTTTGTAATCGATCAGTATTTAACAATGCTAATTAAAATTCAATGTGTCTTCCTTTTAAATAAGTAAGTTTAAATCATAGGCTCAACATTGTATAAATAGAAATTAGATAAAATTGTGTAGCCAATCCTAGTATTTTGAATGTTGTACCCAAAATTATACTGTGTATTTGGGTGAAGAATAGGCTGTATATGTAAAACAAGTAATAATATACGGTTGTGAATTCTTTAGATACTACAACTATATTTCTAACTTTAAATATATGTTTTCTGAACTCTGTTTTGTTATCCTTCTCTTCTGGTATTGATATTTAGTGAAAATCAGCATCAAAATCTTTGAATATTTTCTTTGAGGTATTTCTTTAAATATTTTTTTGTTAATTATTATTTATTAAATCCGTCCAAAACTTATGTTCATGTATTTCACCCTATCGTAGCCCTAGACAGGGTGTAACAAGGGGGAGTGGAACATCGATGGTAGTGGTAGGCGACCACAATACCTGTAGATATAGCCTTATTTATGTTTAGCAATAGTCCCTCTGAGTTCCAAAAGCTTTTTGACTTTTGTAATATTATTATGTTACTGAAAATAGCGATATTGTGTTACTTATGACATACTATTGAACAAGTTTGAGAAAATAAAAGACGGTGTAGGGGTTTTGTTGCAAATGCGTAGTAGGTACATCAATTGCATAGAATAACATGTTTTTCTTATAATATCCCATAAATTCGACTCCGACGGGATTTGAAGCCGCAACCTTCTCCTAGATACGGAGATGCTCTAACCAACTAAGCTACGAAGACACTTCCAGTAGGAGCGAATATCTTTAGAACATTTCGAAAAAAAAAACGAAGTGACCTTTAAACCACTCAGTATTGTTGAACATACATGGGGATTAGTTCGTAAGGTACTGAGGTCCCTTACCCCCCTGCCATTGATGACCCACCTCCGCTGTTATATCCTGTATATTTCAATACTATTAGGTGTTAGGTTTCATCAAATAGGTACATATTAGATCAAATTGTCAACTTCTAAAATCTTTCTGTACATAAGTAAACCTATATTCTTTATTCAATTTAAGCATCAACAGCTAAAAATTTTGACACGTTATTACGCGTTTACCAAAGTATCAATCAGTTTATGTAGACGTATAATTAAATTATATAAAACAGCAATATAAAATGTAATTCATTAATATTAAACGGTAAAGTAGATACGTGAATATTATAGATACAAAACCCGTTTGGCATCTCATAGAATAGTTTGAACTTTTGGTTTTGACGCTCAAAAGTTATGATGAGGATGATGAAATAATATAAAATTACTTACATTTTATTGTAAACTATGTTGTTTAATATCATTATTCTTGATAAACAAGGAGATTCATAATAGGTATAATTATCCCAAAAGGGGCTTAATTCTACGCCCAATTGGCATTACAGTTTGTTCTACGCCTTGGAAATTCTGTAAACTTAAACATTTTTCTGTATTAGATACTATGCATGTAATTAGCTGGTTTAAGATTATATAAGTTCAAAATTATACAGCTGTTTCAGGCAGCAATCTTAATGTCAAACTTCTCGTTCGTTTAATTATATACACAATTTTTTTTACACTTATCATCTTTGTACCTTATTGTACCTTACACACGATGTAAGTAAATTGTTTTTGAATAAATAAACTGAAACTGTAACTAATTATTTACAATGATGATAAGTGTCAAAAAAATTGTGCACGAAAGGACTTTGCCTCTAAGATGCGCACTTTAATCCTTTCACTAGACTGATTCTTTCATCGACAGTCATAGGCCCTTTTCAGGGTCACCATACCTCAACCAGAATAATTGGGTGTAGAATAAGCCCCTTTCGGGATGGTATACATGTAATGAGTCACCTTGTCCGGTTGCTCACCGTTCGCACTCAGCTGAGTATTGCTGAATTATGATATGTTGTCAGATAAGATAATCTGACAAAATCAATTTCGTCAGATAAGATAATATCTGACATAATACATTTCCAACGACATACGAGTTCACGCAGCCTGAAAGTTAAAATTTAAATTTATGTAGCTAATGCAACCTTAAACCAATGATTCAAATGATGTAAATATTTTTATAGTTTCAAAAAACAAAGTGATAAAGAAGAAATTAATTATTTGATTATATTTATACATTAATATAATTTAGTTAAATAATTTAAAATATTGATGCGTGGTGAGATTTTGACATAATTGTGCGTGTAATCAAATTATGCTTTTTGCAAAATAAACGAAATTGTTTCGTTATATGCATTTTGATTTGGTTTCATAACCTAATAAAAAAACTTTTCCTTTAGGTACAACACGCAGAAATCAACTTGGCACCTGCGTGGAATGTGCTTCCCCCTCCCTCCACACCCCAGCGCCTAACGCTTGCTCGAGTGCGAATGAGACAAAACATTACAGCGAGGTGCTTAGTTAACTTCTGCGTCTTGTAAAGATTTTTTTGAAAGAAAATTGAAAAAGACCCTTGAAAGGGTATATCACTACATATTATAAAACAAAGACCACCGCGTCTGTCTGTCTGTCTGAACGCTATAAACTCATAAACTACTGACTGACCGTTTTTTGTATACTGTTTCCACAAAAGGAACGAATTGATTTATGAGAAAGATTGAGGTGTATAATTTACTAAGGTTTTGTGTCATCATCATTTCAGCCATAGGACGTCCACTGCTGTAGGCCTTCTCAGATTTCCAGAGCGTGGGTCGGCAACGCGTAATGTCTCTTGGTATTGCAAGCGTAATAGGCTACGGTAACCACTTACCAACATGTAGGCCGTAAGATAGTTTGCCAGCTTAGTTGAATAAAAATAATTCAGACAAGAAAACATGGTTTTGTTATTTTATTAAATGATATATGCAAGAGGTACTGATTTCAATTGTGATCTTTGGACAATGAACTTTTTAAGTCAGCATTTTCAAAATCTGACTTGAGCGCTTAAAAAGATTCAAGATGTTTATTTGCAGAAATAAGTGTTACAGAGAGGTCTTAAAGCTATGAATATGGCACTTATAAACTTATTCACTCTTTTCGAGCATCGCAAATTATTATTTTAGACGAAAGACTGTAAACTTAACACATACTTTACTTAGTAAATTTTTGGGTATACTACAGAAACAGGACTCTTTGAATATAAATAATATACAAATAAGCAACATTCACTATTATAATATATAATATATATATAATATACATATATATATATATATATATTATATATATCATAAAACTAGTGCTAAGGGTATCTCTTGGACACGAACTTGGAGATAACGCAATTTAAAGCTTTGACTTTGAAACTCTGAGGTTATAGTGAGTTATAGTGCTTTTATGGACGATACTTTTTAGCAAACGTGACAAAGCCGCTAGTTCACTACTATACCAAATAAATAAACATATTATTTTTTATGTCCGTTTTATTTCTGGCAACTTGTAAAATATGCGTGTAATTTATATGATTTTATCGAAAATCTGGTTGTCTTTTATCAACTGCTCTTCTCCTTAGAAGGTCTAAAAGGTTGTCTTTATATTTATTTATTAACACGCGGACGAAGTCGCGGGCGGGTGGGTAAGCTAGTGTCGAATTAAAAAAAAACTAATGATTTGCTAGTTTTCACTCATAAAATATTTTTGTAAAATCGTACCTTTACCACTTTTTATGATGATTGATCAAGGCTGCTATAAATACTATAATTATGTCAATATGAGCTTCCTGTGTACAATTATATCGTTAGAAGGTGATCATTTATATCTATCTAATGGAGTATAGCAACGGGCGATAAGAACAAAGATATATTGACTGGCCTCATAGCTCAGTTAGTAGTAATTCTGCCTTCTGCGCTAGAGGTCGCGGGTTTGATCCCCGCTCTGGACAAACATTTGCGTTATAAACACCAAATGTTTGTTCTGTGTCTGGGTGTTAAATATTTATCTATTACATAATATCAGTCTCTGGTTCCCATAGTACAGGCTATGCCTAGTTTGGGATCAGTTGACCGTGTGAATATGTCCGGAATATTTATTTATTGGCCGTGGTGGCCCCGGCTGATGGCCGTGGTGGCCCCGGCTGAAGAATAGGCCCCTCCATATCTATCTATCCGCGGATGTCGTAAGAGGCGACTAAAGGAAACAAGCTAGGGGATGGGCAGCAGCGTCCCTCATTTTAACAACAATAGCTCTAACTGCACTCGCCAACCCGCATGCCCAGCGTGGTGAGTATGGGCAAATCCCCCCATATGATAAAGAATTCGCTCTGTCTGGGGGAGGCCATGTTCAGCAGTGGACGTCGAACGGCTGAAATGATGAATGATGATGATTTATTTATTTTATCTGTTATCTGGAAGGTGTCATATGAACTACAGGACATTTTATAGAAAAGGTAGCAGGAAGTCGGAAGTTCTATCCATTAGTACATGAGTGGGATTCAGATCGAAAGTAGAAGTACCTCCCACTTTGCCAACACGGCAGCCATTATTGGACTGTCTAAGTAGGCCGAAAACAATTGTTATTTTTTTAACTGAATTAACGGGGGATAACTGCGTTGGGGGTTATTAAAATTAAAATTTAATTTTACATCTTTTGTATGAAGTGAACCTGCTGAACTAGATTGCTCCACTCGTTATTATTTGTTTTGAACGTAGTTGCCAAGAAGATGTACGCGTAGCACTAGTTTCTTAGTTGTAAAATTGCTAACGAGTTCGAATTTCCAAAAGAATAAGGGAATCGTTGGAAGTTAGAAAAATACAAAACATTATGTCACTCTGAAAATTTGACCTATGTGAGTGACTTGTTAGTGAGTCGATAACGTTAATAGTTAGTGCTAAGGGTACTGATCTTGGTTTGAGAATGGAAAGCCAATAAAGATTTTGTTTTGACCACTGAGTCTGACGCAAGTCTTTAAGCCCTTTCCAAAGATACCTACCGTGAATTGTTGATTACTGTAGTAGGTACTAGTGATTCCCCAGAGCTGAGATCACGCGATTTCTAGTAAAAATTGGTGCTTCGATGATCGTTGAGGCACGATTAAGATAAACTTAGAAAATCGCGCCTTTAGCATGCTCTAATCAAACCTATAGACACCTACTTTCTGTGTATTAGGCCCACCTTATTTTTGTATCTGGCTGACTCTATGCAATCTTGTGTAAGTCCGTACAAAAAAATACAATTTCTAATTTTGGACAAATGTGGGACAAATTTTTGCAGATAATGCAAACATTTGTCCCGCAACGGGTATCGGACCTACACCTCTTGCATCTCAGATAGGCAATTGCCCGCTGCGCCACCGAAATAGACAAACTTATTGGGGGGCTATGTTGAACATAATTATAATTTAAGCCGTAGGATATACACTCCTGGGGGGTGAGTGTGAGTTGGCACAATAGTTTTAACTGTCTCTCGTGCGTGGAAACAAGCACGTTAAACGTGTTTCTGTATGGACAAATTGAGTGACAGTAATGGTCCGCTAGAGGCACTGTTACGGGTTCCATACATAAACACGTGGATCACGCTCATAAGTGAGTGTAAAGACCATGGTGTCAACTCCCACTCACTCCTCTGAGTATGTTTAGAAGTGGATGTCCTACGGCTGAAATTGAATTATGACTAACTTGATGATTACAGAAAGATAAGTAGAGACTTAGAATACAAGAGTTACGCGTTTTTACTCCAACATTAGTATTTTCTGAAAAGTTCTTACATTAAACTCCTTTTGTACACATTTATCACTCGGCAAGCGAGCTCGATTTTTTAAGGGTGGGAGACATGATAAATTGTTCGTTTAATAGCTTTGTTTTAAGTGGCGTTTTATTTTCTATTTTACACTCAATTTAAACGTCAAGGATTGATTGCCTTGAAATCGATTTTGTAAAGCTTACCACTGGTTAAAAAAAAGGATCAGATTTTTTATCCCCAAGAATGGTTGACATCCTCTCAGATCACCAGGCGATTTGATCCTTGAAGATGTTTATGTGGGTTAGAGGCATGTCAAGTATTACATGCCTGGCAGGTCACAAGCCCATGGCCACAGGTTTAAAATGACAAATATTCACATTTATATACTATGCATTCAAAAGTAACTCTATCTCTCTGTCTGCTTATAACCTTTTCACAGATAAATAGCTGAACCAATAGATTAAGCCCTGAAGAAGGTCATAGATTACGTGCGGTTAGCGAAACCGCGGACAGTTTTTTTTTTTTTTTTTATACAACTGAGATGGCAAACAAGCGTACGGCCCACCTGTTGGTAAGCGGTTACCGTAGCCTATGAGCGATTGCAATACCAGTGGCATCACGCACGCGTTGCCGACCCTGAACCCCCCACCCCAAAAGAGCTCTGGCAACCTACTCATCGCAGGAACACAACACTATTTGAAACAAATAATGTTATTTGGCTGCGATCTTCTGTAAGGCGGAGGTACCTCCCCAGGCGGGCTGCTCCAATTTAGAACGAGAAAATCTCGCTATGCCCTACCTCCTCCAAAAAGTTGTTGGTAATACATGAAAACATCAGTTTCCGATCAGTGTATGTGCCGAGTCCGTTACGTGTCTACTGTCTAGTACCTTCATAGCACGGTCATGGTATGATACGTTTTCGTGGTCAAAGGCCTTTAGTCCGTAAGCAAACCTACGAGCGATATGTCATCTAAAATGTATGTATAAATAATCTACTTCTATTTGATAAGGTCAATTCGTAGTTTGACTTTGACGGGTGTACGATACCGTTCAAATACTGACCCCTGAATGTCAAACTCAAGAGTTAAATTGACTTTATTCACTACAATATTAAACGAATTATTAAAGAGACGATGTTTGATCTCGGCTCTGTTTCTACAAATGTCTCCAAAATATTTTAAATAATAATTACAAGCTTTCAGATTTAAACCCAGATCAATCGTGTTCTGACGGTGAGCGATATGTTACCTTAAATTCGTTTCAAAATGACCCTTAACGCCTCATTGGTAAAGTCCATTTTGAGTTTGACATTTGAGAGAGAACCTTTAAAAAAATTAATATCTTCATTTTTTTTAAAGGTTCTCTCTCATAATCGTGACATGTGCACGAATAGAGCATCTAAGAGACGAACTTTAACCCTTTCACCGGACGGTCATAGGCCCTTTTCAAGTCCACCATACCTGAACCTGGTCGCGGACCTAATGCAACAGAAATCAGTGACACGACAAGAAGATTTTGAAATAAATTATGATTGAAACTAGCACGCCGTTTGAACACAGCTTTAAAAAAAACTAGTACCTTCCGTAATGGAGAAGAGTTTCTCCATAATCTATGAGTTAGAACCCGCACTAAATTGAAGTTAGGCCCCGTATAAATCACAAGAGATTTGCATATGAACGAAGACTAGGGGTGCGGGCGGATTGAGAGAGCACGCAGGTCAGGTAGGCTACAGTAAATGTTTAAAATTGTAGAACTGTTGTATTATTGGAAACTACTCACTTAGTTCTTAAAAAAAATAACAACAGGAAACCTGGATGTTATAGTTATACACAAGTTGACAGGCCTTATAGCTCAGTTGGTAGTAACTCTGCCTTCTGCGCTAGATGTCACGGGTTCGGTCCTCGCACTTATCAAACATTTGTGTGATGAACACAGATGTTTGTTCTGTGTCTGGGTGTTAAATATATATTTATTTTGTATATCAGTCTCTGATACCCATAGTACAGGCTATGCCTAGTTTGGGATCTGTTGGCCGTGTGAATATGTCCGGAATATTTATTTATTATTTATTTTATAGAGACAACCTGGTCACTGACCAAAATACAGGATGACCAAGAAAGAATCAGTGACACAAGAACTTATATTTTATAACAACTATAGCTTTATCTTCGGTCGCCAACGATGTTAAACACAAGTCGCTAAACTTGTCAATTATAAAAACACTATTTTATTGCAAAAAACATCCAAATCAATTTAATTAAAATATTTAATCCCTTAAAAATCATTCTGAATCGCTTGAGTTGAGGCGATGCCGATCCGGTAGGTACAGGGGCAATTACTTTAAAAATTAAATTAAAAATGTTTATTTCAGTAATTTATATATTACTGTGCCCCAACAATTTTTTCAAGGCTTGGTCGCGAGGAACAGGCATAGCTTTGCCTAGTTTTTAAGACGTTTCAAAGTGATCCTAGTGATTTTATTGAAATAAAAGCCTATTGACTATTAATCGAATTCGAAGTTGGACCCCCTATCAGCATGCATACAGCGCCGCCGTTTCTAGACTCAGTTAATTTTTTATCAAAGAATTCCGGGTCTGTGAGTTTTCGAGGAATAAGGATAATTAATGGAGGAGTCGCGGGAAAGGAGGGAAAAAATATCTTATGCCAACAGTAGGCTCTATTTAGGACAGCTAACTAAATACGTGATTTATAGCGTGACGGAAAAAGGTAGAATGTCCACCGATGCTTAGTTATCGTACCACTGGTTCTTTCTTGGTTATCATATGGTAAGAGAACATTTACTTTCTAAAAAAGAAATTAACATTTCACTTATGTGGGTAACTGAATACCTAATTTAAGTAGGTACAGTAAAATTTAGATGGCTTCAAACAAAATGTCTAAGCAATATAGTAAATTAGGTAATTTTAAAAAGTTTTGGCAATGCAAATCCTGCATCCTGCTAATGCAGATGTATAGAATACATAACGCACGCCGTTTGAAACTGACGATGACAGGCCTACGTCAGCTGTGTCAGTCGCGTGATTGGCGATGAAAGGTGGTTTGTGCAACGTTCTGGGCAAAGCGTCAAGCATGCGCCAAATAACACCCCCGCCAGTGGCGGATTTGCCCTAAGGCCCAGTAGGCCCAGGCCCAGGCGGCTAGATATTAGGAGCGGCAAATCGTGACCAAAAATTTGTAGAAATTGTCATAGAAAAGCTCATCATCTCGGAATATAGTTACAAATTAGTAGCTTTTATGGTTAATTCAATTTCTGATTTCGATTTAGATAAAGTTGGCTAATGTTGGGTGCTGAGAAAGGGGCGGCACATGGCCTGGTTGGTTAACCTGGGAATAACGCTTCGCACTATATAAGACTTGGCCATACTCACCACACTGGGCATGCGGGTTGGCGAGCATTTATAAAATAAGTAGGATTGATTTATACGCTTGATTCATAACATGCTTTTCCGAAAGGGGCTTATTCTAAACCCAACTAACAAAAAAGTTCCTACGAATTTGAAAAATGTAACTTTATCTAATTGAAAAAACTCTGCCAAAATCAATCTGTTTTTAGGTAAGTCAAAGTCAAAGTCAAAGTCAAAAGGCATTTATTTCAATAAAATCACTAGGATCACTTTGAAACGTCTTAGAAACTAGGTGAAGCTATGCCTGTTCCTCGCGACCAAGCCTAGAAGAATCAGGCAACAAACACGGCTTGGTGCCTATCATTTTTTTTCAAAAAAATTTGTTCAAACTCGATTCAGCTTTTCAAGGTAACAATCTTGATGTCGGATTTTTTCCGTTTCTCGTAGGCTTAATAAATACCAATAAAGTTTATAAAAATATCAAAATATGCAATTTGAATAAGTTCGGAAAATGATTGTTTTTTTTTACACATAGGTAATATGTAATCCTGACCCCAAACTAGGATTTCCTCGTATCGTGGGTATCAGAAACTAATATATAGTACCATGGTACCACAACACCCAGACCCGGATCAATTATTCAGACCGCTGCGCCACCGAGGTGGTGAGGTTTTTGTTGATAGAATAAGCACCCTCGCTTTACTTTTAGCTTCGGGATGGTATTTAGATTATGAATCAGCTTTTATAGGAAGTATGTACAAAATATGGCTGACATTGGTCTTTATCATTGAACTATTGGACATAATCCAAACACATTTGTTTCCAGCGACTGTGCATTAATGGCGGTAAAAATAGACCTGTATCATACCTACTTATGATCTTTGTTCTGCGGTATTTTTTTATTGATCGAGCGAACGAAGCGACCGAACTTCTCCTATCATGTCAGCCGTAGGATGTCCACTGACTGACTTAATCGACAGAATTTCGCGTAAAAGCATAAAGTTTAAACTCAAATCGTATTTTCTATCATAAATTAATAAATAAATAAATATTCCAGACATATCACACACGGTCAACTGATCCCAAACAAGGCTTAGCCTTTACTATGGGTTCCAGAGACTGTTAAACATAATAGATTAATATTTAACACCCAGACACAGAACAAACATCTGTGTTCATCACACAAATGTTTGTCCAGAGCTGGAAGGCTACTGTTAGTGGTTGTGTAACAAAATACGTACTTACCTTGTACGAATTTTGTTAAGTAGGTTCTTATAATTAGAACCTACCTAACCTACTCCTTAGTACTGAATTTACGTAGCTCCTACCTAAAGCCGAAGACTACACTAGTAGCATTAGTTCTAGAAACCTTAGTGGTTTTTTAGTGCTATTTCTATATGACAATGTAATACATTTCTGAATGTTAAATAAATAAAAAATAAAAAAAATATAGAGCGAATCCTTATCATGTGGGGGGATTTGCCCGGTACCTACCATGTTACAAATGCAGTGTGATGTTACCGTGTTACCTACCTACCTGCTTATAGTTTCTCATACCCACGACACAGGGAATCCTAGTGTGGGGTCAGGACTATGTATGTGACTGTTGGGTATTATGTATTAGATTAGCGTATATTTATTTGTATAATTTATTTTCACACTCACTTAAATCTGATCACTGACCTAATGCCTGGTGATGAAGAAAAAACCAGTGGCTGTCGCGTCGAATTCTGTGTTTTTAGATCTCTTTTTCGTGTTACTATCCAACTTTTGCGTCGTAAGTAGGTACTATCAAAACATTATTTCTTTATATGCAGGGTAAGACATTGATAAGGGCCGGCAAGGCATCTCTTTCATTGACACAGCGAAAGAAAGGGACGGCCGTTAGCCTCTGTCAAGTGACATTGACGTGATGAGGGCCCAATTAAAGGCGCACGTGTCGGCGACACTTTCATAACGGACATTTCTATTCTCAGATTTGTTATTTGGACCCTTATTCAGCACCATCATCATCATCATCAACAGCCTGTAGAAGTCTAATGCTGGACATAGGCCTCCCCCAAAGAATTCCATGACGAACGGTCTTGAGCCTTTTCCATCCACCGACTTCCCGCAATCTCCACAATGTCTTCGGTCTATTGAGTTGGAGAACTTCCAATACTGCATCGTGAGGTTCGTGATCGCCATTGGAGAACCTATATTCCTCAACGTTTACCGGTTCTGCGAGCTAAATGGCCTGGCCACTGCCACTTGCTAATTGTGAGCGCTATTTTGGTGACGTTAGTTTTTCTACAGATATCCTCGTTTCAAATTTTATCACGTAGCGAAACTCCGAGCATGCCTTTCCCTATTTACGACGATACAATAATATTTACAATATTATGTACATTATGTAAGTGATAGAAAGGAAATACGCAAAAAACAAAGAGTAAATTTACATCAGATTCTCATATTCACAGAACAGACAGCAAAAACGCCTAATTCCATAATTATTCCATAAACAGGATAATGTCTCAGAAATATGATAAAGCGATATCCTAAAAGATATTAAACCGTCCGTGATAACACGTAAGAGACACTAGCGAAGTTAATTTGGTTATTTTGGCCCAAGGCGGTACGCGACAGGCTCAAAGCACAGTATAAATAGATAACTAAACAGTACAGACATAATATGTGTAAGTGATGTATACGAGTATAAGGTGATTCATATGCACATAATATGCTATCAACAAAAATGAAGAATATCATCAAGAGGAAAAAATATTAATTCGATATTTCAAACTAAATGTTTTGTCTTTATTTAATCTTTATATGTAATTTTTAAACGAACGAGACATTTGACATCAGGATTACTAATTTAAATAGATGAATCATGGAGTTTGCACTGATTTGACCCCAAAACACCTGATTTTTGCATAGTTTTATCAACGACAATTCTTGAATGCTTAAGAGGAGGTAGGGCACAGCGAGATTTTCTCGTTCTGAATTGGAGCAGCCCGCTTGGGTAGGTACCTCCGCCTTACAGAAGATCGCAGCCAAATAACATTATTTGTTTCAAATAGTGTTGTGTTCCTGCGGTGAGTAAGGTTGCCAGAGCTCTTTAGGGGGGAAGGGGGTTCGGGGTCGGCAACGCGTGCGTGATGCCTCTGGTATTGAAAGCGCTCATAGGCTACGGTAACCGCTTACCATCAGGTGGGCCGTAAGCTACTTTGCCACCTCTGTTGTATAAAAAAAAAAAATATCTCCAATCCTTGGAGGAGGTAGGGCACAACGAGATTTTCTCGCTCTAAATTGGAGCAGCCCGCCTGGGGTGGTGCCTCCGCCTTACTGGAGGTCACAGCCAACTAACATTATTATTTTTTTTCAAATAGTGTTGTGTTCTTGTGGTAACTAAGGTTGCCAGAGCTCTTTATGGGGGGAGGGGTTCGGTATGCAACGCATTAGCAATGCTCCAGGTGTTGCTGATGTCAATAGGCGACGGTAACCACTTACCATCAGGAGGGCCGTAAGCCTGTTTGCCTGCGTATAACATTAAAAAAGAACAACTCCTCGTCAGATTACAATCTCGCACTCTCTCGTGTTCACAATTATACGGCACGACACGGCAATCAGCCAGTTATTGGAAAATATGTCTAGCTCTTCCCACGACTTTTGGAATCCATTAAGGCTTGGTCGCGAGGAACAGGCATAGCTTCACCTAGTTTCTAAGACGTTTCAAAGTGATCCTAGTGATTTTATTGAAATAAATGCCTTTTGACTTTGACTTTTGATTAGCTGGTTGTCTCAGGCCACATTTCGTACGAAGTATATTTTCTGTTTTAAAAATATGTATTCTGTGTCAATGGGCACGTGACGGCGTCACGTAAATTATCCCTGCGGGCGTGTTTTCTGAGCAGCGTATTAAGGGGCTCACGAGTAAGTACAGATTCGTTTTGACGATTAGTTAAAGCTTTTCGATAAAAATAAGCTAAACGTTCTATTTGTAAAGTTTGTTATGAAATGTAAAATGCATGGTAGCCGTGGTGGCCCCGGCTGAAGAATAGGCCCCTCCATATCTACCTATCCGCGGATGTCGTAAGAGGCGACCAAGGGAAAAAAGCTAGGGGATGGGTAGCAGGGTCCCTCGTTTTAACAACGATAGCTCTAACTGCGCTCGCCAACCCGCATGCCCAGCGTGGTGAGTATGGGCAAATCCCCCCACATGATAAGGAATTCGCTTTGTCTGTGGGGGAGGCCATGTTCAGCAGTGGACGTCGTACGGCTGAAATGATGATTAATGAAAAACATTAGAAATTGAGCATTTATGTAGCTAAATCGATACCAGCGTCTCGATGGCGGGACTCTGATTCGAAAGATGTACAAAGTGATTCATAACATAAAAACCATCCGAAAGGGACTTATTCTATCCAAAAAAGAAAGGAAAAAAAAAATATATATATTTTTTTTTCCGTACTTTTTCAAACTAGCTTTTGGTCCTTTTATAGTCTTTATAATGGAACTAATGTGTATAATAGTATATAGTATGTTTAAGTGTGTATTTTTTTTTAAATAAAAAAAGTAAAGTAATTTGACCTCGAAAAAGCTAATTTTTGCATAGTGTATAGAAGAATTGCCTAAGAATACTAAGACATGTAACATGTTCTCGAATGCTACCAGTCAGGACCACCTCACATGAACCTGGTCACCTAAGGGTAACCTAGCAGGCTGACTAAGAATGAACCAGTAACTGTCAAGCAAGCATGATGTCAGTGTGAGAGTAGATGTGTTTAATTTAAACTGTGGATAATGGTTTATATTGACATTGATCTTCTAACTATGGTAATTTAAGGACAAATTGTCATTACTACGTGTGCCTTAACATAATTCATACAGAGCCTTAATATAATTTGGCACATCTTAGAGAAGGGCGAATTTAACGGGAAACGTACGAGGCTAATTAATAATGATAGTACGGAACTAAGTTATTTCCTAATAAACGGAAAACGTCATATTGCGGCCGTAAAGGTAGCATTTCATTGGTCGCGTCACTGTGACAGAAGTGTCCACGATACGCCCAGCCCGGGCACCGTGTAGTGTATCATTCTTTAGGCCTTCTTCAAACGTAGTACGATATGTTATTCAAAATTAATTACAAAATTACCCTTACATCTACTGATTAAAGTAATTTTAATTCAGACTTTTATGGTCTTGCTATATCGTTGAGCTATATCGCACCCCCAAATTACAAACTCAAAATTTACTTTAATCCAGTACACACATATAAAACACTTATATGATGAGTATGCGTTGAGCCAATGATATCTATCGTCGCGACACTTATTTTTAATTATAACAAAGTCGTTTATAACGAGACAGATTCGCGACTCAAGTCAAAGTCAAAGTCTACAAGTATGATTAAGTCTTAGAAACTACGTAACGCTACGCCTAGTTCTGGTGACCCGTGGTTTGACTCGCAGCAATAATAATAAGGCTGTAATAAAACGGTCGCCGTGGTGGCCCCGGCTGACGAATAGGCCCCTCCATATCTATCTATGCGCGGATGTCGTAAGAGGCGACTAAAGGAAAAAAGCTAGGGGATGTGCAGCAGCGTCCCTCATTTTAACAACGATAGCTCTAACTGCGCTCGCCAACCCGCATGCCCAGCGTGGTGAGTATGGGCAAATCCCCTCACATGATAAGGAATTTTCTCTGTCTGTGGGGGAGGCCATGTTCAGCAGTGGACGTCGTACGGCTGAAATGATGATGATGATGAATAAAACGCTCGCGGCTTTATAGCGAACTAAAGCTTAACACAGAGTTCCATTAGAATTAATGGCACAAGAGTACGATGGATGTGGGTTGCTCCATCTTTGGAGTACTCTAGGTACAAGTAAATAGGTTACAGGAAACGGTGTCAAGAAGACGTATGTAAACGCGTTGGTAGCGTAATATCAAAAAATTGTAGGTGGGTAAAGGTACCGCTCCTTTTTTTCGTAGTCACAGTGAATAAAGAAATGGGCCGGACAGGCTTATTTAGCCGTGTCACAGAAAACATAATACTATACTAGTAAGCGTGTGTAAGCGGCCGCACAAGATCGGTCAATCTGGGAAACAATGAAGGTGGAATAAGTTTAGCAATGGACGTCCTACGGCTGTCTGAAATGATGATGATAAAGACGGTTTGTTATTGGAAACCAGCGCTTCACCCCAAAATCCGATAACAGCTCACCTTCGGAACTTACACTGTAAACTTAAGTCGTAAATTACTTAAAAGTCGCGTTATATTGAGATAGCTGGGAATTGGATGCGAATTAGGTATACCTGCTTAGTTGCTAGGAAGTTGCTTGCGTGTCGTGTTACTGGTCCTTTGTTAGTCTAGCTACCATATCTAGTTGAGGTATGGTAGCCCTGAAAAGGGCTTACGACTGTCGGCGTCGGTCGGTGAAAGAATCAGTATAGTGAAAGGATTTAAATGCGCCTCTTAGTGGCTCCTTTCATGTCACACATTTTTAGGTGGTACGACATGCCGACCAAGCATGGTAGACACATTTTTCATGCCGTATAGTTTTGTGTTGGTAATCAGTATTTATTTGCCAATCTGTGGGTCTACTCTCATAATCATAGCCCATACAAAAGCTAGAGCAACAAATCGCCCTATTTTTCGATGGCAAGATTGACAAACACGCATCAATGAAACAGCGGATCTGTCTTTTTTTACCTGACTGCGGCAAATACAGAAGGAAGGGTAGGGAAGTAAGTTATAGAGCCAGATAATGACATAGGTCAATTTTTTCTGGGTACCGCGTGCACAAAGCCGAGGACGAATGCTAGAAGAGACATTAAAACTTTAGTAGATATTTCTACCTTCCTGTCTACCTTTTCCACAGATAAATCCCCAATTCACCTTGACCAGAAACCGATTATAACTTAACAAAGACCCAACTATTTCTTCGCGAAAAATCCTCAACAATAACTTAGTCGAAATAACAAACTTCCCAAAGGATTCCGTCGATATTTTAGCAGAAGCAGCCGACGCGATCACATCAAAGGCGTTGCAAAGTTTTGATACCCTCGACTTTTTCTTGTTACTGAACCGTTCTGAGTTTTGGGGCCGTTAGAGAGGCGATTAAGTAATCCTGTTTAGTACTATTTTTTTTTTAAGGTAAAAAAAAATGGTGTGATGTTCTGCAGCAGCAAAATGGCCACAGCTCAGCATTATGCCTACTGTGTTAGCAGCAGACGCTGGTATTCTGCCGAAACCATTTCCCAGTCAATAAACCCTGTGAGAACAGTCTTATAATGAAAAATATTTATTGTCACCTCTAGAAGCAGACCTTCTGTTATTTTTAGTCACCTCTAGAAGGTCGTGACGTGACTACTATGGTATCCGCTGAAAACCAGCGCTGGGTGCACACATCAGTGTGTATCCAGCACAATGCTGAGCGAAGACCATGTTTTCCAAGAGCTCTGCTGCGCAGAATATTTTTATCATTTAGCATTTAATTTCTTTTATTTTATTTTATGTGTAGTAGTTCTTAAGGGAAATAAAAATCTTTCTTTCTTTCTTTAAAAGGTAATAAAAGTAAATGTTAGAATATTTAGTAAATGTTATTACTTCAGACTAACTGCCCACCGTATTCAAGAAAGAAGAAAGAAATTACATTTATTTTGAACACACAAAAAACAACACACATATGATACTATACGATACAAAGAGGCAAGAACTAAAAGAAACAAACAAAAGTAGGTAAGTAAGTGATAAACCTGGGGTACACAAGTCCGTGAGGTGCGTGTGTGAGCAAAAAGGTACTATCTCAGTTTTAATGCCACATAACAAAGTGTAGCACTGCTGGACCATGATTGCAATGTGCTAACTCATTAGCAGGTAGGTAGAAGGAAATATCCCATGCCGTTTGAACACGACTTTAGAGCTCAACTTTTAAAAGATTTATATAGAGACAATATTATACTTTTATTTACAGAAAGAAATGTAATACTAATACAGGTTAACATTTACAAAATACACAAGAAACAGTTGAGCCATCTAAAGACTTCAACTTGCTCATTAAGAGGCCTACAAAGCGTCGCACCTACAGCGATTTCGCCCATCCGCCCGAAAAAGTAGGTAAGCGCGTGCGAACATCGTGTTAAGGCGCGCGGCGGACTAAACTCAAGAAAGAGACAATTGATATAAATACACGCTGGAGCGCGGTTGCATGGCCACAATAGGAGAAATTACAGTAGATACACATTCTTTAGATTCAATGATTTACATTTTTATAACTTTTACATTTGAGAAAAATGAACAACTTCGCTTTGTTTTTAAAACTTTCTTACTTTAGATTGATACTAATCTTCTTTTATTTTCAACTCCCGCTCGCGTCTTCCCTTGCGCGTTCACAGATAAAACCTCAAGGATCAAGCTATCTCTGTTTCTAACAATATTGCCAGTATGTTCTGTGGTTACGGCGTGATTGAGTAAAAATCATATTTCATCTTCGCATCTTTGCACCTTCGCATCTTCGCATTCTCACATCTTTACAAACTTTATCTCCCCGAACAAAAAGTGCCACAATTTTGTGTACAATCGGCAAAAATCCTGCAATGATTTGCCTCCCCAAATTGTTGCGGGATTATTTGCCTTCTGACACTGTCGTCCGATTCGTATTCGCACTTCGAGTATCAATAGGATCGATAAAAATATTCCCGGTGGTTCTGTGATTTAGATGGCCTGCCCACTGCCCCTTTAACTTGCTCATTAAGAGGCCTACAAAGCGTCGCGCCTACAGCGATTTCGCCCATCCGCCCGAAAAAGTAGGTAAGCGCGTGCGAACATCGTGTTAGGGCGCGCGGCGGACTAAACTCGGCTCTCTTGCATAGGTTATGTCGGATTTAACGTAGTTAAATAATCGCCATTTCTATAACCACGAATGCAAGGCGTGAACAGTTCCCATTATAAAGCATTACGTTCAGAATCTCGCGAAATACCCGAAGAGACACTTCAATTTTACGCGCAGACGCGTTTCCGATTTACCTAAACCTTATATCAGAACTGCGAAATGGGAAATACCATATTCGCGAAGGCAATATTTTGATTTCGCACGAAATACGTCAGTTAATAACAAAGTAATGAGAGAGTTAGGTACCAGTCGTCTCGGAGCCAATTTAGAAGGAAACTTCATAAGAAATGGATCAAATGTGACAGCAATTAAAAAGAAAATAATGCCAATCTGATGTTAGTCTTCATAGGCCTCCCCAAAGAGTTATATGACGAACGGCCTTGAGAAATATTTACTACTAAAACTGGCATTCTATGTCTATGGCTCAAAGACGTTTAAAAGTGATCCTAGTGATTTTATTGAAATTAGTACCTTCATCATCATCATCATCAACAACCTGTAGAATTCCACTGCTGGACATAGGCCTCCCCCAAAGAGTTCCACGACCTAAGTACCTTGGTTCTCATAAATTCTGATAACCACGACACAGAGAATCTTAAGTGGGGTCAGGCGGCAGGACAATGTATGAGGCTGCTGGGTGTTATTTTTTATTTTATTTTATTGGTACATGTACCAACAAACTGGTTGGACGTAGGGGTCCTTTTTAAGTAAATTTTAAACTATAACTATATAATCAGAAGACATATTGCACGTTGGAAAAGGCTCAAAAAAATACACTTCACTAAAAACGCCAGGTTTCTTTCAAAACCATCTTTAAAAAGACTGTCTTAAAAGATAAACCCTCATTAAACCATTCCTCAGAGCCACGACTAAGCTGTACTTAGGCGGTTAAGTATGACTTAACCGCTGGTTTATAACTCACTTAACTCTTAATTGACACTTGAGGTTAGCTTACTTATTGCCTAGGGAGATGTTGTGCGGGAGAATTAGACGAACATGAGATAAACTAGCTCATTAATTATGCAAGATGTGCTTACGAAATTGTTCAAGAATCTTCTGTTTTGTTTACGATTTGTATTCTTTTTTTTTTAATATTAAAATAAGACATATCACACACGGTCAACTGATCCCAAACTAGGCATAGCCTGTACTATGGGTACCAGAGACTGATATACATAATAGATATATATTTAACACCCAGACACAGAACAAACATCTGTGTTAGTCACAAATGTTTGTCCAGTGCGGGAATCGAACCCGCGACCTCTTGCGCAGAAGGCAGTTAAATATTTATCTATTATGTATATCAGTCTCTGGTATCCATAGTACAGGCTATGCCTAATATGGGATCATTGGACCGTGTGAAAAACAAAAGCCAAAATTTGGCTATGAAGTTTGTTCTACGACTTTATGAAATTCAAAATGTTTCATTGAAAAAACTCTACCAATGTAAAATAGTACTTTATTTACAAAAATAAACTTAAAACCAAAATACACAAGAAACAGTTGAGCCATCTTAAGACCGTAAACGATCTATAGATAGCTCAACTGATCCAGATCACTACCAGTCGGAAGCGTCCCCAAGACGCTGGCGGAATTGCCACGCTGGATGGCAATGCTAATTCGCTGGGCCAAATAAGAGCCAGCTCTCGGCTCACGCGTCGTCGCTTCAATAATATATGGAGCTTTGTAAAATGTATGTGTTAAAATGAACATTTAAACATTCAATTCCGGTTCGCCTAATTATTTTGAGAGATCTTCGTTCGTTCGATCAATAAGAAATAATATATATCAGGTTTAGCTTTGGTCATGTTCAGAATATACCTACAAGTTTCATAGAATTTTCTCGACCGGTCCAAGGGAAGTGATAAATGATTGACACGCTCTGGCTTTCATCCGAAACCAACTCTTCAATGTCACGTAACACCCCAGAACAAATCTTAAATCCTCGTAATAAAGGTCAAGATCATGAAAAAGAAAATGGTACGAACTTAAATTCGAAACAGCGATTTGGGCAGCTTTCACTATATTCTATAGGGTAAGCCTTAGTTCTCGTCGCAGATACCGCAGAGCCTCAAGACGAAAGTCTACAATCAGTGCATGTTGCCAGTGATGATATATGGCACTGAGACTTGGTCGCTAACTATTGGCCTTATACACAAGCTCAAAGTCGCCCAACGGGCTATGGAGAGAGCTAGGCTCGGAGTTTCGCTGCGTGATAAAATCCGAAATGAGGAAATCCGTAGAAGAACCAAGGTTACCAACATAGCTTTCAGAATTAGCAGGTTGAAGTGGCAGTGGGCCGGCCATATAGCTCGCAGAACCGACAACCGTTGGGGAACAAAGGTTCTCGAGTGGCGACCACGAACCGGACGACGCAGTGTTGGAAGGCCCCCCACCCGATGGGCCGACGACATTGTTAAGGTTGCGGGAAGTCGGTGGATGGAAAAGGCTCAAGACCGTTCGTCATGGAACTCTTTGGGGGAGGCCTATGTTCAGCACTGGACTTCATCAGGCTGATGATGAAGCATTAGTTAGGGTGTTTTCGAAACGTGGGTAAGTGGCGGGTCCATCGCATGTTACTCAATCACAGCAGAACGAACTTTGGGGAAGGTTTATGTCCAGCAGTGGACTACAGGCTGATTATGATGATTGTTACTTTAGGTCCTTTAACAGGTCATAACCGGTCAGTTCCGAAACCACGCGAGCGAAGCAGTGGGCGGAAGCTTGTCGAAGTCATCTTTTTTGGATGTTATAAGACCTTACTAAATTACGGTGCGTTTTACGGAAAATTTCAAAAACCCACCTTCACAACCTTTGCAGTGGACCAAAGGGTTAATAGTGTACTCTAAGGAATAAAACCCTACCTACTTAAGGGGATGATTGATGAGCTTAAGGCCCACCTTGCCTGTTTAATTAAGGACCCTCACTGGACTTACACCCTTCATTTACCCTTTTCAGGGAGGACAATATCATTGTTGGCCTCTTAGACCCAACTTAGTTTAGTTTAGAACGTATTTCTACTTGAAGGTGCTCGTTAGGGATAGGGAAAATAGATAGCGTATTTCATTTGCTTGATTTAATAAGCTACGGGTTCGTAATAAACTTGATTGTTAAGCCGTGTTTATACGTCACGCCGCCGTGCGGTATGTCACCTAAAATATATTTAAAATGACCCTTACGTCATTTTGATAAATTAATTTAAAGCTCGACTTTCAGTGTCTTGCGATATCGAATTCACACTTATGCAGGCTGATAAGGGATGTTCACAAAATATCATCATCATCATTCCAGCCGTTTGAAGTTCATTGCTGAACATCGGCCCCCCCACAGATTTCCGGAGCAACTTCCTATGATATTATGGGATTTGTTAGTCAATCACGCCGTAACGGCTCAACCGTTTTTGTTGAAACTTAGAATAGGGGATGGGCCGCAGCGTCCCTCATTTTAAAAACGATAGCTCTAACTGCGCTCGCCAACCCGCATGCCCAGCGTGGTGAGTATGGGCAAACCCCCCACATGATAAGGAATTTGCTCTGTCTGTGGGGGAGGCCATGTTCAGCAGTGGACGTCGTAAGGCTGAAATTATGATGATGACCTACATTTCACAAAACAAGTATTTTTACCTATATCGCAAAAATGATTAGATGCTAAATGCACCTACTAGTATCAGTATATCCCTGCAGGCATATTTTCTGGTTACCACGATATTCACTGGAGATATCGCTTGCTATACAAATACAATGAGCTTTACAGAACAACCACATACTCAAAATATTCCCAATTTAAACAATCTACGTTTAAAAAACGGCGACTGTTACCTTACATTGAGAGTCATCATCATCTGCCTGCCCTTATCCCACTTCACGTGGGGTCGGCACAACATGTTTTTCTCTTTCACTCCCCTCTATCAGCCGTCATATCAGTATTCACTCCTTTCTTACTCATGTCATCTTTCACACAATCTATCCAACATCATACACAACGCGAGCGAAAACTGTGACGCATCATCATCAACAACCTGTAGAAGTCTACTGCTGGACCTATGTCCAGCAGTAGATGAGGCCTATGCCTCCCCCAAAGAGTTCCACGACGAACGGTCTTGAGTCTTTTCCATCCACCGACTTCCCGCAACCTTTACAATGTCATCGATCCATCGGGGTGTAAGGGGTTCCATTATCAACTTCCGGAACTCAAGCCAACCTCACCGGTCGGTGGTACACCCTGCCGTTCAGCGAAAGAGGCTCTGTCGTCCCACCCACCAACCCGCACTGGACCAGCGTGGTGGGTTATGGTCCAACCCCCCCCCTCCTTGTTTGCCACCTCAGTTGTACAAAAATAGAATAGAATAACTATATTGTACCCCAAAAGAAAATACACAATCAGGGAAAAAAAACTTGAATATAGTATGACAATAGGCGGCCTTATCGCTAAAAGCGATCTCTATCAGGCAACTTTTGGATGGACAGGATATACAAAGTAGAAGAAGGCGGTGGCGCACATAATAATAATAAGTGAAATAAAAACTCTTTTGTTTAAAACTACAAAAACTACATACTAATACCATAAATAATATAAATGTATAGTTAAGATTACGAGGAGGTAGGGCACATCGAGATTTTCTAGTTCTAAATTGGAGCAGCCCGCCTGGGGAGGTACCTCCACCTTACAGAAGATCGCAGCCAAATAACATTATTTGTTTCAAATAGTGTTATGTTCCTGCGGTGAGTTAGGTTGTCAGAGCTCTTTAGGGGGAGGGGGTTAGAGGTCGGCATGCCTCTGGTATTGCAAGCGCTCATAGGCTACGGTAACCGCTTACCAACAGGTGGGCCGTATGCTTGTTTGCCACCTCAGGTGTATATAAAAAAAAAGATATATATAAAAATACAAATAGTACTAATGTATCCTCATCAATGTCATATAACGGTTACCGCTTCAAAGAAACTAAGCACTATAAAGGCTCAATAGTACTGTATTCCAACACTTGTTTGTCCAATTTGCATTTCATTCTTGCCTTTGAAACAAAGCTGTTCAACAAACGTTTATTCGACTATATTTGTTGTTTTCTCCTACTAGTAGACTCGGTGTTGCGTCACTGGCTCTTTTTTTGTTTACGTAAGCAAAGTATTATTACCAAAAGTAGCGCATTGCCACTTTAAGGGTGTATTTCGCGTGAAGCGATCAGTTGTTGCATCTTGCCTTGTTTGCGTAGATGCGTCATCATAAATTAGTTTTTTTTTTTTGGTGATTATTAGGCGTTTGATCTCATTTTTGCAAAAGAATGCGACTTTGTATTCAACAGGAAGAGACCATTTTGAGCATAACATTGATTAATTTTGTTTTAAAAATGTTAAAATTCATGGTCTTCCTTTTATTTGTGAAACTATGTTAATTAGCAAAAAATAATCCTTATGATGAAGCCTTGCGATCGGTATGATAAAGCTACAGGGTGATAACTTTTGTCGTGTAACGGGTTCGATTTCCGGTTCAACCATGTAATTATTTAAATATGAATGCAGTTTAAATTGTTTTTCAAATTAAAATAATGTTTTCTTTCAGTAAATTGTTCCATCTACAATATTTAAGGTACTTTCTCTCCATGTGGAATATCCGTGGGACGCCGTCGTGAATGTCTAGTAAGGTTTTCGTCCCGTCTTGTAGCAATCAAAAGCGTCCCGCGAGCCCAGAACGTGGATCCCCGCAGTGCATGCGATTGCTTGAACTATTCCTAGAATCAAGCTGTGTTCAAACGGCGTGAGATATGCTGTATAATGTGTTTAAAATATTTAACAAAATGATCCTTTCTTACGTCTACCAGATAAAGACATTTGAGGGCACCCTTTTATTCATAAGTCTTAAGAAAAATTTAAGGGAAAAAAGCTAGGGGATGGGCAGCAGCGTGCCCTATTTTCAAGTAAAAGATAGCTCTAACTGCGTTCGTTAACCCGCGTGCCCACTGCCCAGCGTGGTGAGTATGGGCAAATTGTCCCCACATGATAGAATTTCGCTTTGTAAAACTATGGCGGAGGCCTATGTTCAGCAGTGGACGTCCTATGGCTGAAATGATGATGATGATTATGATGAAATATGTGTTTGCTGTCTGCTTCAATTTAATCTAATTAATTTTTTGAGCGCCTGCCAGTCCTTAGCAGCATTTGTGTGGTCCAAAAAGAGGGTTAATGTTTTTCAGGCTGTTACTCATCATTTCCTCAACTTATAGGTAGTTCTAGCACAAATTACGCTATTTTCGACATCCTACTAATATTATAAATTCGAAAGTTTGGATGGATGTTTGTTACTCCAATCACACCAGAACGTAAAAGTATGGAAAAGGCTCAAGATTATTCGTCCTGCCTCTTTGGAGGAGGTCTATATCCTACGACCTAACCCACGACCTTTCGATCGGTCTTAAGCCTTTTCTATCTGTTGGCATCCCAACATTAATGTTAGTAAATTAATAGATAGTTGTTGGCAATACCTTTTTTCCTTCTCTTTGCAATATGACCAAATAGTGACGGACGTCCCTTGTCAACTTATCAGTAAATAAATTAATGTGAACTCTCAGCACTTGTTATTTTTTTTATACAACAGAGGTTTGCCACCTCTTACGGCCCACCTGATGGTAAGCGGTTACCGTAGCCTATGAGCGCTTGCAATACCAGAGGCATCACGCACGCGTTGCCGACCCCGAACCCCCTTCCCCCCTAAAGAGCTCTGGCAACCTTACTCACCGCAGGAACACAACACTATTTGAAACAAATAATGTTATTTGGCTGCGATCTTCTGTAAGGCGGAGGTACCTCCCCAGGCAGGCTGCTCCAATTCAGAACGAGAAAATCTCGCTGTGCCCTACCTCCTCCTAAACCTGTTTCAACTCAAGCATCGCCAATCCAAATACTGAACCAGCCAGCCCCACACCTATCAGGCACACCTACACTATCCTGATGACATGATGACACCACTGGCGACCCGCAACATTATTTATGTCATCGGTCCATCAGTTGGGGGGCCTTCCACTGCGTCGCCCGGTTCGTGGTCGCCATTCTAGAACCTATATTTCCCAAACCACTTTATTTCCTACAGTGAATTCCGAATATTCGCAATGTTTTTCAACGCCATTTTATCACCATTACAATTCCATCATCACGTAAATGTGCCGAATCGTAAAATGGCCCTTAAATTTAAGATGACAGTCTCGCAATTAAGGCGAGCGGTGACATAGAAAATTAATTCAAAGATGTAGGGCACTTTGCGATGGAAATGGAGAACCGTGGAGGTTTGCTACTAAAGATGTGCCATCTAGTAGCTTGCTATTTTATTAATGCTTGCTTGCTTGTCGAGCACTGATTATTTTTTTGTCACCTGCACAAGGTCAGTGACCCGGTTGAGGTATGGTGGCCCTGAAAAAGGCCTATGACTATTGGAGAACGTATCAGTGTAGCGGGTACCCGTGGCTTTGGTCGCATGGTATCCGGACAAATAATCCTATTAAATAAATAAATAAATATTCCGGACATATCACACACGGTCAACTGATCCCAAACTAGGCATAGCCTGTACTAGGGTACCAGAGACTGATATACATAATAGATTAATATTTAACACCCAGACACAGAACAAATATCTGAGTTCATCACATAAATGTTTGTCCAGAGCGGGGATCAAACCCGTAACCTCTAGCGCAGAAGGCAGAGTTACTACCAACTGAGCTATGAGGCCAGTCAGTATTATATAATATATTGAAATCAAACGGGTTTTTACGGCGTATCATTTTACCTTTTTTATACCAGTCTGCCCGCGACCTCGATTGTTGCAACGCAGTCAAAACGTCTCGGGAATGAAATAAAAAGGTACTCGATAAACACCCGTTTAATTTCAATAAGCTATGTACCTATACTGATCGCGAAATTCTGAAAAATCCTAATTCCTTTCCTACTAATATAATAAATGCGAAAGTTTGTTAGGATGTTTCCATGTCTAGATGTTTGTTGTTCAATCACGCCGTAACGGCTCAACCGATTTCGTTGAAACTTGGAATAGATAAAGTTCTATAACTAGAATAGCATATAGGAATTTTTTATGTAGTGTATATTATGTAGTGTATTAGATTATTATATATAGATATTATATAATATTATGTAGTGTATATAGAGTTTTCGCTCGCGTGTTACACGCGAGCGAAAACTCTATATACACTACGAAGCCGCGTTCGGAAGCTAGTATTCAATAATCCCTTATTTTTATTTAGGGTTTAAGCTGTCATAATACAGACATTATTTGTTTCAAATAGTGTTGTGTTCCTGTGGTGAGTAAGGTTTCCAGAGCTCTTTAGGGGTGGGGGGGTTCGTTGTCGGCAATGCGTGCGTGATGCCTCTGGTATTGCAATCGCTCATAGGCTACGTTAACCGCTTACCAATAGGTGGGCCGTAGGCTTGTTTGCCACCTTATTTGTATAAAAAATAGTGATAATAAATATATATATCAGAATTGTTTGAGTCGTTCTGATAACGAATCTAATAATTTGATGCTTATCCATAGTAATATAATCTTTCAGGAAGCTCGTCTCGTGTAGAAAGCTGTATTTACTTCATATACCTTAGTAATGATTTGCTGTTACATTGAAGATTGCTCCTTCATGACTTTCTTAGAATTATTTTTATTTTATCAAATTCTAAGAATTCAGAAAGAACTTGAAGTCATCCTCACTTCAAGTTATTTTTAAAGACTTCAAAAAACGGAAGAGGGTGAAGGTGATTCCTATTATGTATACTTCCGCAAAAGGTACTTTTTCAGTTTCAGTCAGCAAAAAGATAGAATATTACTAAAATAAACTTTTTTTCCCTCGTGTACATTAATTTTGCTACTCAACAGAGAATAATTTGAGTTTGAACTGATTTTACTCCAAAACAGCAAGTTTTTAAGTGTTTCTCAATTTTTTCGTATGTCTAATGGTCGTTTATCAAACTTTATTGCCAAATGGGTGCAGAAGAAGCCCTTTTCGGGATGTGATACACATTATGAATCACCTTGTAGAATAAACTGGTCAACTTCTATCAATATGATCCGAAATATTGAACAGTATGTTTGACTAAACAGATAGTTTCAAATAACTACCGGCCAACACAAATATCTAAAACTTTGCTAATATAAGCGAACAAAGCTTTAGAACACATTCTATTATGCACTAACTATTTGTATACCTGTAGTCATTAGGCCTTGTGTAGTGATGCGACCGTATAAAAAAAAAACAAAAGACAAAAAAACAGCGCCACCGTTTTGTGTAATTTATCCAAGTCATCTAAGTTGAACACTTGAACAGTGCTCCCATAATGTTAGCAAAAAAGCCCTAATGTCTAGTAAATAAAGGCAGTTTTATGTTTGACATTGTTTATTCTCGCTCGCAAATTCGATGTGAAATGTTTGTAAATGATCTTACTTAGGTACCGTATTTGAGTTTGTTTTTTTTACATTCGTTATATTTGCGGTCAATATCATACAATGACGACGTGAGTGACCGCAAAATATATGTTTGTCACTTCTTACACTTAAAATTTTGCTATATTGATCCCGTGTATAAGGAAGCTCGCCTTTGTACATGCCTGTATTTTTATGTTTTATATCTGTATGTTTTCTGTGTACAATAAAGAATTAAAGAAGCCTCATGATAGGAATTCGTTCTGAAAATCTGAGGGGGAGGCAATGTTCAGCAGTGGACGTCCTACGGCTGAAGTGATACTAATGATAGGCACGCGTGCCGTGTTTGTTGCCTGATTGTTCTAGGCTTGGTCGCGAGGAACAGGCAAAGCTTAAAAATAATATCATTTTCTCTTGAAGGAGTTATCAAAAAATCAACGCCAAGCAAGAGAGCTTTTGCTAAAATATTTGTAGGTTGTTTAAAACATTTCACATTATTGGCTGAAGTAAAGATATGTGTGACTGACGCCTAACTAATCAAAGACTTCTAATACAATTTTTTTGTATTTTGTATTTAATATTTTATAATATTGTATAATTTTTGTATTGAAGTTTTGAGTTTCACATTATGTACCTACTTTAATCATGTTCAATTCTATTCTTAGTTAAGTTTTATGGACGTACTATTAGCGTAAATTTAGTTATACAAAGGAGAACTGTACGCGCTTTAGACAAGCCCATATGGGCTTTTTAAGTGTGTATTTAACATGTTTTATACTTTCTTAAATAAATATATAAATAAAAAATAACAAAATGTCAATAAGGAAAATACCCGTTAAATCTCTTTTTCAAGTTGTTTGCGAAATGGCTGTGAGCTATTACATGGCTCCTTACGTTTTCCTGTTGCCAGATTCAGTTACCGGTCCCAGACGGACCACATCCTGAAACTCCGCAAACTCCAAGGGACAACATCCTATAAAATATACTGATCATCATCATCAACAACCAGACGTTTTGGCAGTTTTTCGAGCTTATTCCGAAATAAATGAATATTTTTAGGGTTCCGGAACTCATAAGGAAAAAACGCTTTGTCGCTTTGTTGCCCGTCTATGTGTCTGTCTGTCCGTCTATCTATCAATAATCTTTTTCTCGGAAACAGCTAAAACTTGAATATACCAACTTTATGGGTCCGTGAGCTTAGGGTGCCGTATAAAAATCAAGTTTCTAACTCAATGCATTAAAAAGATATGGCAATGAATGTCTACTTTTTGTATGAAAATGGCAAAAGTGAAAAACCTCTAGAGTACTTCCAGTTACCTCACAATTATGAAATTTGGAATGATACGAGCTTTTAAGATATAGTAAAGGAAAAAGTCTAAAATTGACCCAACAAATGTAACTGAAACTTTAAAATTTTGAAATAATTTACGATTTATTAGTTTTTGCGGTCAAGAAATATATATCTTGCAGGCTAATTTCAAATCCTTGTAGAATTATTACGAGACAAAGTTATATTTGCGGTCAATATCATACAATGACGACGTGAGTGACCGCAAAATATATGTTTGTCACTTCTTACACTTAAAATTTTGCTTTATTGATCCCGTGTATAAGGAAGCCTCATGATAGGAATTCGTTCTGAAATCTGAGGGGGAGGTAATGTTCAGCAGTGGACGTCCTACGGCTGAAATGATACCGGTTTCGTTTCATCTGAACAATAAACGGCTACTGAAGGCCCAGCACATCACTATATTCATTAAAAAGTTACAAGCTTTGATGAATTTCGTTTGCCGGTTTGTGGTTATACTTTGGGAAATTATCAGAGCTGTGCGAGAAAAATCAGATGATTTGACGTGATTTTTCGAGGCTATCCCATCCCACATCTACAAACCTTAGTGGTTTTTTTTAGTGCTATTTCTATAAATGACTAAGTATGTAATACATTTTTGGAAGATAAATAAATTAAAAAAAAAAAAAAAAAACATAGATTATAAATGCGAAAGTTTGTGAGGATATTTGGATGTTTAGATTTTTGTATGTTTGGATGTTTGTTATTCAATCACGCCGTAACGATTTCGTTGAATTTGCATATAAAGAGTTCTTTACTTAGAATAACATAATAGGCTACTTTTTATGTAAGTACGAAGCGAGCGAAGCCGCTTGCGGAAGCTAGTCATCTATATAGCGTATCATTTTTAACGATGATCCTTTTCACAAAATCGAATGTAAACCTTCAGTGTAGTGCCAATGAAAAACACAACTTCCCACCACAATGCTATAGTTATAAATAAATAAATATTTCGGACATATCACACACGGTCAACTGATCCCAAACCAGGCATAACCTTTACTATGGGTACCAGACTAATAAACATAATAGATAAATATTTAACACCCAGACACAGAACAAGCATCTGTGTTCATCACACAAATGCTTGTCCTGTGCGGGAATCGAATCCGCAACCTCTAGCGCAGAAGGCAGAGTTACTACTAACTGAGCTATGAAGCCAGTTCTTTGCTAAGAATAGCTTAATAGGCTACTTTTTATGTTAGTACCAAGCGAGCTATGCCGCGGGCGAATGCTAGTCAGATGACTACATTCGATTTTGTGAAAAGGATCATCGTTAAAAAGTATAGGCTATATACCTATATACCTGTATATATACAGGTTGAGTTTTTTTTCAGGGCCACTTAGGCGAAATCGGAAACCGTGAGAGTAATCGAAAAGTGATGTTAGGAGTTACGGGCTAGATGTTGAATAAAATAAGATCTGCATAATTTTTTTTTTTTTATAGTTTCTCAAAAAAAATTTTTTTTTATGATTTTTATTGAATTTCTGTTTTCTATGTTTGATAATAAATAAATAAATGTATTATAATAATATGTATAAAGTTGTTGGAACACCTTCAAAACTGCAAATTTATAAATTAAACAATATTTATTTATCGAAGGTTTATTATTTCGGTCGGACTATGTGCAAGGAAAGTAATTAATTAGTAAAAAATAACCTTCGGTAAATAAATATTGTTGAATTTATGAACTTATAATTTTGAAGGTTTTCCAAAAACTTTAGACACATATGTATCATACATTTATTTATTTATTAACAAACAAAGAACCCAAAAATGCAAAAAAAAAATAAAGTTAATTTTCAACTTTTTTTAACGCAGATCTTATTTTTTTCAAAATACGTGACTCCTAACATCACTTTTCGATTACTCTCACGGTTTCCGATTTCGCCTAAGTGGCCCTGAAAAAAAACTCACCCTGTATATACCTTCAGTGTAGTGCCGATGAAAAACACAACTCCCCACCACAATGCTGTATTGGTTCGACCGCTCGTAGAATATTCGTAGCAACGTAGCGGTGCTACGATGCGAAGCCTGACTTGTTTGTTACAAACAATACATCAAGCCATATTTACGCGTAGAAATGTTTGCAGACGAAAATGTTATTTTTATTTACATAGCCTTTTGTATATCAAAGTGAGACAAAAGAGATGGGCCTTTTGACGTCTATTCTAAATTGGAGCAGCCCGCCTGGGGAGGTACCTCCACCTAAGAAGATCGCAGCCAAATAACATTATTTGTTTCCAATAGTGTTGTGTTCCTGCGGTGAGTAAGGTTGCCAGAGCGCTTTAGGGGGGGAGGGGTTCGGCAGGCAACGCATTAGCAATGCTCCAGGTGTTGCTGATGTCAATAGGCGACGGTAATCACTTACCATCAGGAGGGCCGTAAGTCTGTTTGCCTCCTTACAACATAAAAAAAAACTAGATGATTGTACAGCGTTTTTATTTAAGAAGGAAAGGAAATATCTTTTTCCAAATAAATATCAGATAGCATAATCGCAAACCGTTTGAACACAGCTTTTCATTAACAGGACGCTGTAGTGCCTTGGACATGTTTTGATTGAGTAGGCTTGCCCGGCACCTATACCATCCTCAAAGCTTATCAATCTTCTCTACAGGAAATACATGGTCAATAAGTGCGATGGTGACTATGCCGCGCTTTCCATAAGTTAAATTGTTTCCTTTTAGTATTTCATTAAGCCTATTTAACTCTGATTATTTTATTAGTGAACTATTTCACTCTCCTCACACAAGAGATTATTTGTTACTTCCATAATTATACTACATAAATAGCAATAAATAGCTAAATAAATACTTACTTTTGAGTTTTTGTTGATTTAAACTATAATGACTTTTTTGATTTTATTTTGATTTGATTTATTGCCTATGTTCTTATTCCAATTTTGAAGAGAGTGGAAGATTTTGAATTTTGTGAATGTTGAAAAAAAAACAATTTTAAGAAATCATTTTGTGCCGACCCCGCATAATGTGGGACAAGGGCAGGAAGAAGAAGAAGAAGTTCTTATTCCAATTTTATTTATTCCCTATGTTCCAATTATCTGTATGTATTTTTCATTGTGACATTTGGCCGATTTGGATCTTTCTGTAAGCCTATCTGTGTTTTTATAAATAAACATAAACAGTTGCACGAAAGGAGACTCTAAGAAGCGCTCTATCATCGTTTCACTACACTGATTCTTTCATCTACGCTCATAGGTTTCAGGGCCACCATAACCTGGTCACTGACCTAATGCAGGATGACCAAGAAATAATCAGTGACACGACAAGTTAGCATGAGAATTTGAACAAATAGTGAGCTTCCGCGAATGTTCTAACATTTGACAAGCCAAGCCCGGAGCCAATTGCGTCTGTAAACTAAGCCGGCTGCGGCCTGCTAGCATAGATAGTTTGTTGCATTATATCGGCTGGGAGCAGCTGCTGCGATATCGATTTAATGCGAGGGCTTAGACCTTGTACACAGTAGCCAGTATTATTCTATCTGCGATAGTTTCGATATCCAAACTTAAAAATGTGTTTTTTCACCTTGTACACAGTAAGAAGTATAATTCTATCTGCGATAGTTTCGATATCAAAATAAAAAAATGCGAATGTGTTTTGTTTTTGGACGGATTTTTAAGCTGCTCTCCGGTATATATACAAAAGTATTCTGTGCTGGTCTGTTACTGATGTACCGGTTTATGGCGAGCGCAGATGGCGCTGTGGCTGAGAAGAAGATAAAGGTTAGAGCAACGACACGTTAGTACATACAGTCGTTTTTTACCTTTAATAAGATTATTATAATCCGAGATGTAAATCTTAAGGCTATGAATAAATATTTATTATTATGTATTAGGCCGTGGTGGCCCCGGCTAAAGAATAGGCCCCTCCATATCTCTATCCGCGGATTTCGTAAGAGGCGACTAAGGGAAAAAAGCTAGGGGATGGGCAGCAGCGTCCCTCATTTTAACAACGATAGCTCTAACTGCGCTCGCCAACCCGCATGCCCAGCGTGGTGAGTATGGGCAAAACCCCCCCACCTGATAGGGAATATGCTCGGTCTGTGGGGGAGGACATGTTCAGCAGTGAACGTCGTACGGCTGAAATGATGATTATGTATTATTATTTTTACTCAAACACTTACCACTATTCACATATGATTGAGTTAGTTGGAGAATTAATTATAAGGTTACTATAAATTTATGATTTTTGTTAATTTTTTATAGGTATTTTGTTGAATAAATCACGTATGTATTTAAACACACACCATAAGTAATTAAATAATTAAGTATTCTCTTTTTATAGGTTTATGTTTTTCATCAGAATTCAAATGTTAAGTTTTTTTAGGCAAATATAAAATATATTGAGACCATTATTTTCTCCTAAATCAGTTCAAAAGCCGAAAACTTACTTATATATATTTTTTTTATACAACAGAGGTGGCAAATAAGCTTACGGCCCACCTGTTGGTAAGCGGTTACCGTTGCCTATGAGCGCTTGCAATACCAGCGGCATCAAGCACGCGTTGCCGACCCCGAACCCCCTCCCTCCTAAAGAGCTCTGGCAGCCTTACTCACAGCAGGAACACAACACTACTTATTAAAATGATGTTGATTATGAAAACCACTTATTTCTTCCTCGAGATTACCTCTACTCTGTACATACACGAAATGCTCAATTTGCAGGCAAGCCTCGTGATCGCACCTCGTCGCGAAACCATTTACATTCGCCGATAAAATAGCGGTTAATAATAAAAACAAGCCAGAAAGGTATATCTTTTATCATCGTATTTATAATAATAGTTTCCACCCGCGGCGCCCGATCGCGTGGTACCTACATAAAAATTATCCTATATGCTAATAATTTTGTGAAATCTCTTTCTTAAATTAGTGATTTTTAGGGGATTTTTTTTTTTAAATCCGGACATATCACACACGATCAACTTATCCCAAACTAGGCATAGCCTGTACTATGTGTACTAGAGACTGATATATATTGAACACCCAGACACAGAACAAACATCTGTGTTAGTCACAAATGTTTGTCCAGTGCAGGAATCGAGCCCGCGACCTCTAGCGCAGAAGGTAGAGTTACTACCAACTGAGCTATGAGGCCAGTCAAATTATTTAATATTTTTTCAGAAAACTTAGCTGACTTAACTTTAACTTTAACCTTATTATCCATATTCAACCTCTCAAACAAGATTTAGCGCTGCATTGTTCAAAAATTCTGATACATATACTGCTGAGGCCCAATGTTTTCATTACTAATTTCGCAAATAAAAAAAGTATACCTTACTAAAAAACGTTCATCATCATCATCAGCCCGTAGAAGTCCACTGCTGGACATAGGCCTCCCCCATGACGAACGGTCTTGAGTCTTTTCCATCCACCGACATCCCGCAACTTTAACAATGTCGTCGGTCCATCGGGTGTTTGGAAGTGGATAACCGAAAATGTTTTTTTTTTATAAATAACAGTAGGAAGCTTAGCACGCGCGGCTCATAAATTATACTGTAAGCTTCATTATTGTGCTTTGAGTATGAATGAGAGGAATTTGCATTGGCAGATGTTTTATCTTTGCGTTATTGATTGCATTTCGATCTTGCCTCTAACAACCCTCTGAGGTGGCTGTCATTTGCAGCAAGTAAGTTATCACATGCATTTGAAATAGACCTACGCGAATGGACACTTTGTGTGATGTAAGGATAATTTTGTAAATAATTTTAATTGACGTATCGCACGCCGTTTGAACACGGCTTTAAACGTCTTCAATCACATTATCCTCCGAAGGACGGAAGCACTTTTAATGCCACTAGCGGTCAACCATCAATTTGATAACCACGCTGAAGTTTAACTAAGCTATTCTACAGCAAGTTATGCCAGGAATAGTTTTTGATACGAGTACATTCCCTCATTAAACTAAAGCTTGTGGTTTTCCATTTATTTAACTTTTATTCCTACCTACTCATAAAACGGAACGTGATCTAGATAAAAATAAATGCAGTAAGAGATAAAATGTTGGATATTATGTATGCATTCGTCTCCAGTACTGGCTAATTGTGAAATGGCTTTTGACAGCTTTCTCCTCAGCTGTCGGGTACTAAGTAAACCAACTGTCAACAAATGATCGTCTTCGGTCCTTTTTGACTGAAGCAGAAACTGTAATAATTAAACACAAAAAAAATGTGATGATAAATTTATCAATACATGAAACTTAAAAGAAGTTAACGAAATAATAGGAACGATGACGAAGCGTCCCTATAGATGATTTCTGCTACACAGTTTATCGACTTTAATAGAAATTGCTGGTTCATTTTAAATCACATGAGATATGTACTGTTAGGTAGGTAGGTATGCCATCCAGCGTGGCAAATCCACCTGCTTCTTAGGATACTCCCGACTGTTAGTGATCTGGAACAAGTGAGATATCTAAAGATCGTTTGCAACGTAGTCTATAAATAGCACAATTGTTTATAGTGAAATTTGTAAATAATTACTTTTAGATGGTTTTTTTGTAATTAAATGTATGCATCGTAGGTTCTTTCTGTATATTGATGGCGTAAGTTTGAATAACTTGTTAGAAACTACCTTCCGACCGCGGTTTCGCTCGCGTGGTACCTATATAAAAATAGCTTATATGCTAGGTATAGAACTCTTTCTATAGCAAGTTTCATCGAAATCGGTTGCGGCGTGATTGAATCACAAACATCCAAACACCCTCACAAACTTTCGCATTTATAATATTATAGTAGGATGTAGGATTAGCTTTGTAAATAGCTTTGCACGTGTGGTACCCAAATAAACAGTCGTTATGGTATGATATCATAATTGTCTAACTCGGTTCAGCCATTATGGCGTGACTGGACATACTAAACTAAATTTTAACACAAACTTTGCCATCATAAAACTAGGTCCATGCAACTCCATACGTCCCTCATACGTGCAAATTGTGGAATGAGCTTCCTTCCGAGGTTTTCCCGCTAACCTACAACATGAAATTCAAAAATTTCTCCAGGGCAGGCAACGCATTAGCAATGCTCCAGGTGTTGCGGATGTCAATAGGCGACGGTAACCGCTTACCATCAGGTGGGCCGTAAGCATGTTTGCCTCCGTATTACATAAAAAAAACTCTCCTGTTATAAGCTACTTCTTATCTTGCCAGCGCAGTAGTTATTCAGACACGAGGATGGTTTACTCGTTTTCCGCATAAACTATGTAAATGTACCTACACTTGAAAATGTAACATGTTTTTCTATTTGAATTGCATGTGGTAGGTTAAAGTCTTGACATGACTGTCAGAGCTTTTATTTCACTTATTTTTATTATGTGCGCCACCGTCCTCTTTTACTTAGTATATCCTGTCCATCCAAAGGTTGCCTTGTAGAGATCGCTTTAAACGATAAGGCTGCCTATTGTCACACTATTTTTAAGTTATTTTTTTCCTGATTTGTTTTTTTTCTTACGGTGTACAATAACACTTGTTTAGACTTTAAATTATGTGTTTGTATGTATTCCTTGATATTCTTTGGTCTGTAGGTATCTGTCTAGTATATATATATATATTACCTATCTAAATTTATTTATTTATATATTATATATTTATTATGTATATTTTATATATTTCTTATCTATACATTTATGATATTATGTAGGGTTTGTAGTTTCAAATAAAAAGTTTTATTTCGCTTATTATTATTATGTGCGCCACCGTCCTCTTTTACTTAGTATATCCTGTCCATCCAAAGGTTGCCTGGTAGAGATCGCTTTTAGCGATAAGGCCGCCTACTGTCACACTATTTTTAAGTTATTTTTTTCCTGATTTGTTTTTTTTTCTTTTGGTGTACAATAAACTTATATTCTATCCTATTCTTTTCTATCCTGTTTTACTTACGTTTGCTCGCGGCTTTGCTTGCAAAGAACCAAATGTAAAATTGCTAACACGATAGCCGTTCAACATAGATTTTATTTAAACTTTTTTATACTCGTTTGCAGCGAGTGGATTTTGTTGGAAGTGGGATAAAGGCAGGGAGGTGATGCTGATGATAATGATGTAGGAAAAAATTTATGTAACAACCGCGTAGGACTAACCTGTTCATTACAACTTCCAATGGTAATTCCATACAAGCCGCCAGAAAACAAAAGAACCCATATATTACTGGCGCTGAGCCAATCAGGCTGGCGAATGATTTACACACAAGACCTTCCTAGTAGTAGGGCCTTATTACATCTATTTTAGATAATTCATACATCAGGTGGAACTTTTTACTCACTTACAGGATGCTGTAGTGCCTGGGACATGTTTAGATGGAGTAGTCTTGCCCGGCACCTATACTATGCTGTCAGCCTAGGGGGCCTTAAAAAATAAAAAAAATTAAAAAAATATCCTGACTAAGCTATAGAAGGCGGAGCCAATACCAACACTCCGCCAGTGCTTCAAAAATAGTACCTATTTGGTTATTTTCTACTCGTAGCACATGGTGCCAACTATATACATTGACACATTTAGGTCAATGATGTCTCTAAGGCTCCGCTTAACTACGGTGATTGCTGTTAGTTTTAAGTCGCAACGCTTTTGAAATGGTACTGTTTGGAAAAGAGCCAAAGCAAATACTTGCTACTCATTATCATCCAACTAAGGATTTTTAACAGTATATGTATGTAAGTATGTATGTTCATTTTTATCCTCGTAGCTTTGTAATTACTGGTCATACCTTAACAAATTAGGTGTCAAATGCGTCGTCAAAGTCCAGAACAGTTGTTCAGCCTATAATAATGTCGTCACTCTAATTTCAATATGAAGAAAAAAAACGCGGAGGCGTATCAAAGGACGCAGTTCCCGCTGCGGGACAAATATTTGCATGATCTGGAAGGAATCCTAGTGTGTCAGGACTATACATGACTGGCCTCATAGCTCAGTTAGTAGTAACTCTGCCTTCTGCGCTAGAGGTCGTGGGTTCGATCCCCGCACTGGACAAACATTTGTGTGATAAACACAGATGTTTGTTCTGTGTCTGGGTGTTAAATATGTATCTATTATGTATATCAGTCTCTGGTACCCATAGTACAGGCTATGCCTAGTTTGGGATCAGTTGACCGTGTGAATATGTACGGAATATTTATTTAAAAAAAAAAAAAAAAAAAAAAAACTCAAATATTTAACATGATTAAAAAGTACTCCTACACGGGCGATAGGCAACCTTCTCCTACAGGAAATTGTAATTACTGTGACATTTTTGTCTGCACTGAGCAGGATTTATGACAATTTGCCACATAAATTGCAATTTATATGGGTATAAAATATTACTTAACCTAAATGGAGCAATTTAATGGCCCTTGTAGGTGCATTTTAAGACTAAAGTCACACAGTGTAGATCACTTTACATACGGTAAGGTAGGGAGGGTAACCACATCGCGTGTTCCCGTTAAAAGCGCTTTAGCATAGTGTACCTAATATTCAGTATTGTAATAGTAATAATAATAATATATTAGTTAGTCTAGTGTTTTTTTTTTTGGTAATCCCGGCTCACTAGAGCCTTTTTTTTTTTGTACCCTAACTTATATATACCTACCTAAATTTTTCTTTTTTGATCTGTCGTCCTCGTTCTATAAAAAAAAATTATAAAATAACTATCAGTGGATTCTTATAATTGGCCTTCAGCATACATGAACATAACATGTATTTAATATTTTTCTTATCTATGTACTAGCTGTAAGTTTCCCTAAAATTGTAAAATAAAATAAAATAAAATAATAATAATGATTCCTGATAAAAAAACATAGTGTACTTCAAGTAACGCAAGTTTCAATGTGCTTTATCCTTGTCACTAGAGATGGCCATCAGCTCATACGATCATCTACCTACCTATTAATCCTTCTAATTTTATAAATGCGAAAGTTTGTTAGGAATGAGCTTCCTTCCGAGGTTTTCCCGCTAACCTACAACATGAAGAGCTTTAAGAAAAATACAAAAAGATTTCTCCAGGGCAGGCAACGCATTAGCAATGCTCCGGGTGTTGCAGATGTCAATAGGCGCCGGTAACCGCTTACCATCAGGTGGGCCGTAAGACTGTTTGACTCCGTAAAACATAAAAAAAAAAAAATGTTTGGATGTTTGGATGTTGGTTGTTTTATCGCGCCGTAATTGCTCACCCGATTTCGACGAAACTTGGGATAGATAGAGTTATGTATCTAGAATAGCATATAGGCTACTTTTTATCTGGGTACCACACGAGCGAAGCCGCGGGCGGAAGCTAGTTTGTTAAAGCGTTCGAAGTCACTAACCTCCGTAGTCCAGAGTTCCTGGAGTTCCAGATGACAGGATCAGCTGCGCTAAAGCGGAGGAGGTCCCCTCATCAAACCCCGGACACATAAAAACACTCAACACATATTTGCAGATCATGGAAACATGTCCGGGAATCGAACCCGCACCCATTACGTGGCATTAGCGGGCGAGTCTATGTTCGTCTGAGTTTGAATATATATCTTCCGGGTCTGGGTGTTGTGGTGCCGTTCGTTTCTGGTACCCACAACACAGGGAATCCTAGTGGGTTAATGTACGTGACTGTTGGTTGTTATTATTATTATTAATTTCGCAGGCTCGATACCGTCCTGTAAAATGAGAAAACATTTCCACTTGACGCTGTATAAATCATCTAGACTATATGTAATAGACCTTCCTTTAATGTAGTTACCTGAAGATCCGACCCTTCGTCAGTCTACATGCATAGTGCATGCTTTAACTTTGACCTAGACGAAGCCTGAATAATATTCAACGACGGATTTAAAGTCAAGAGACAGGAGGTGTGAACGAAACGCTGACAAAGCTGCTCCACTTAAAGGATTTAAAGATACTTTCTATAAAGATGGCCGTTATGGCCTCAGCCCAAGATTAATTAGAAAAAGGCTTTATTATTCCTGACGTACAAGGGAATTCATAATGTGTGTGCTATCCCGAAAGGAAATTCTACACCTTATTGGCAAGAAAGTTTGTTAAACTACTTTTGGAAATTCATTAGTTTTAATTGAAAAAACTCTATGCAAAAATCAGCTGTTTTGAAGTAAAATCAGTTCAAACTCAATTAATTAGCTATTTTATGTAGCAATATTTAAGCCGAATTTCTGGTACATTTAGTAATTAGTTATAAAGATAAAAAAACCAAGAGAGCTTGAGTAGGTACAAAAAAAACGCTACTATTCGTCCTTATTGTTGATAGGATAACCTTCAGAAGTCTTCAAAACTAAGAATCAGTGGCACAACAAGTAAGCGTATGCCTCTATCAGAGTAGAGCACGGTTGCCAGCGTTTCAGAAACTCGCCTATCTCTGGCTGAATAGCTTGCCTCGGGGACTCTACGCCTTTAGAATATCTCAGGCGAGATGAAAAATAAAACTCGGCACAATACCGCCCTACAGCCAACACTGTTGTTGCTAAATTGAATGAGAGATTGACAAGGGTACCTAAATGTGAAGATTTTCTGGATTGTGCAGGTACCTCAATATTCAAGACGATTCATAATACTATGTATAACATTCAATCAATAAGAACAAAGCATATTAGCCTAAAAAAACATTTAAGTTTTCAATTGTTTTTACTTAAACCTTCTAACATTGGCTATTTTACACACTGTATTCAATTAATAAGAAGTATCATATGACATTCTACGTCTTCATATTAATGATCTTTGCACTTCTCTTCATCGCATGAGAGCAGTTGATGGCTTCCGAGGATCAAACCTGCTGTGACGACAGCAGACATTTTATGGCGAGGCTGAAAAGCAGCGTAGCTGAGCCCTCGACCATTTCACTTGTACTTCTACGTACATACCAATAACTTGGTTTTCTGTAACTGTCTCGTGTTTCTTCCAAACTGTGTGTAGAAATTCAGAGTGAATAAATACCCTTTTATTTATTTTAATTTTAGTTTTATTTATTTTATAACTATGCGAAAAGCACTCAGATCCGTTATTAGTATTACACACAAGATAAAGATACCTGTTTATACAATAAAGTTAGGAAACTTAGCAGATTTTTTTAAAAATAAACATTAAATTAAAAGCATATTATAGTATAAACGAATTTTGTATGACAAACTTAATTTAATTTCATATTATATTAGATTGACATTAATGATAAATTTATATTTTTTTGATATTGTAATTTATTAGTTATTATGTAATTTGTAATCTAATTAATATTGGTTAAAATCTTTGTATTTATAATGTTTGTATGACCGATGTCAGAATCTAGTGATCTGTACTCTAAACCTCACCATCTATTAATGTACCTAGGTCCACGAACAATAAATGAATTAAAAAAATAATAATAATGCATTAGTATAATTGGTCCTGGGCTTGTTTACGGTCAAGCTTTTTTTAAAAGCTGATATCTGACAATTATATTTATCATCATTCGATAACAACTCATACATCGACTCAGTGCATATATAAAACAAAGTAATTGGACGATCCGCTTAACCAGCAACCCGCAATCAATCAGAAACCCAATATCTATGCAAATTGCCACTAGGAAACATTATTTTCCCATCCATTCAAATCCTTACTAAATTCTAATCAAATTCAAATAAAACTCAAATTCCATTACTACGAATCCAATTTTCGCAAATAAAAATGTAAAGATAAAATATACGGGACCCAAATGGTGGCCTTATGAATTATTGAAGACGTTGAATAAAATTACGGCGTACCTGGGATCGGTCTGTGGTTTATTTTAGGGCCTGCGGGTCCCTAATTGTGGGTTGAAGTTAAGGCCGGTGTCTATCAAAGGTTGGTTACAATCCTTGATCAAATAAGACAACGTGTTTCGTTATTAGTATACAAATTTTTACGCTATCAACAAAAAAGATAGAAGTTGAAAACACGTTATCGGTCGACGCAAGAAAGAGCGGCAACTTCGCGTAACGTGTATTTTGATTGATGCATTCAGACTAGGCGTAAAATCAGCGGAGATCGTTTGGTCAGTAAATGCTGAACGCAGAAACTGACGCGTAATGTGGCAGGTCTAATTTGACCTAAGTAGACGCGACCGATGATGCGCTCGACGTATTTTCCGTCAGATATCCCGCCTTACTAGGCTACCGACATAGCTTTCAGAAATAGCAGGTTGAAGTGGCAGTGGGCCGGCCATATAGCTCGCAGAACCGACAACCGTTGGGGAACAAAGGTACTCGAGTGGCGACCACGAACCGGACGACGCAGTGTTGGAAGGCCCCCCACCCGATGGACCGACGACATTGTTAAGGTTGTGGGAAGTCGGTGGATGGAAAAGGCTCAAGACCGTTCGTCATGGAACTCTTTGGGGGAGGCCTATGTTCAGCAGTGGACTTCATCAGGCTGATGATGATGATGATCCCGCCTTATGCTACGCCGCAGCACAAAACTCGTAGCAGCTAAACTCAGAGTAATCCTTCCAAATAATACACGTGGGCGTAAGCTCTTTGAAACAAAGTCACAAACGTCATATTTACGAGCAAAGAAAGCGAAATAAGAAGGTAATAAAAAGATCCAACAAGCCAAATGAGATTGTTTGTATTTATTCTAAAATTCATTTCCCAGGATGAGGCTTATGTACCAACGCTGGCTGTCAAAGGTTTATGTCACGGGTTACGCACCGGGTTCCGAAATCGAACGTTTTATTTTGATCACATTTTTGATAATTACCATGTATTGTGGATACAAGACACCTTTATCTTTCTTTTTTTTATACAACTGAGGTGGCAAACAGGCATACAGCTCGGCCACCCTGATGATAAGCGGTTACCGTAGCCTATGAGCGGCTGCAATACCGGAGGCATCACGCACGCGTTGCCGACCCCGAACTCCCTCCCCCCTAAAGAGCTCTGGCAACCCTACTCACCGCAGCTAATTATCTATTGATCAATTGCATAATGGAAATAAATAATATATGAAATATCCTAAAAACCACGGTTTTATAAAAATAACACAACACTAGCACAATGAACAGAATATTAATCCTTACTAGCATTATAAATGCGAAATTGTGTTTATTTGTTGGTTTGTGATTTTTTATCGAAGCAACGGATCAAACCTGATTTTTGCTATAATAATAATAATAAGTCATTTATTTCAGCCAACACAGCAAAGTACATGTATAAATACAGGGCCCGTAGATATCTAAACCTTAAAACTAAAATACATATAATATTCACACTTAAAAATAATATTGGGCCTTATTGTTCTTTGACACATCCCTATAGCCCCTATAATATTCAAGAAGTGACATAGACTACTTTCTATACCACGTGAGCAAATTAAATAAATAAATAACACCCAACAGACACATACATAATCCTGACCCCACACTAAGATTCCCTGTGCCGTGGGTATCAGAAGCTTCGTACCATAGCACCTAAACCCGTAACTATTTGCAGATCTTGCAATCATTCATCCCGCAGCGGGAATCGAACCCACAAACTTACCTCTCAGACGTCTTAGAAAATTGTGGGCGTAAGCTAGTAGAATAAAAAGTAGTGATTTATCAACTCAGTGCGTATGTTAAAGGAAATTCAAATACAATTACCAGGTAGGAAAAAGCTTCGCTCAAACAAGTATTATTTTGCTTACGTGTGCGTTCACACACGCAAGCGCATAAAGCTTATTGCTTTATTATAACTCTCAGGTTTAAGGCCAGAGCTAACCAAATGCGTGCGCCTGAAGTGAGCGTGCACGCAATGATCGTAACTCATGAAATTCACCGTCACTCACACGCCGCCCCGCCACCCAAGCGGTCTGACTTCCTTAAGGTGGGTCCACATTTGTGACATTACAACGCGCCGTGTTACGGTACTTGCTACGCTAAGTGTGGACCAGTCACGGTGAAATGTTCTTGCTTTCGTTGGTGGGCCTCTGAGTGGATCGCTGCGTGGCAATAGCTCGTGTGACATGTCCGCGTGTCAAAATCCGTCCACTCTATGTTTTTGTCACGCCCAACTGTTACGGTCACGGAGCCACGGCGCGTTGAAATGACACAAATGTGGACGCACCTTAGAATTTTATACATCACTACCGCTGCGTGCACGCTCACGTCACGCGCACGCATCGGGTTTACTCCGGCCTTTATTCGTGAAAGTTGAGAAACAAACCATTTGTATGTGACGTGGATTAAGTATCAAGAAAAGTTTTTACAACTTTGGGATTTTGTTAAATCGCAAGAAATGGCATAAATTATTGTAAGATTAACTGCGTGTCAGAGTTCTTACAAGTTATGATAGGTTCCGTTGAGTTTTCACATGGCTTCACTTGCCTAAATACCCAATTTCTGCTCCTCACACTGATATCAAAATTAACATTACTTTTAGCATAATTCCTGACAAATTTTATTCAAAACGCTTTTCTAAAACACACACTTTTTTCCTAACAAAATATTCGATCAAGTGAGCGAAGCGGGCGAAAATCTCTCAGACAACCTGAACGATTCGGCATGGCATGTATAGAATTGAATATAAACGTTTATTTGAATACACATAAAAACACAGTCCGTTCTGTGTTTTTATATAGGAACATACAGTTTTTATACAGGAGACACCTACCCACCTATAGGTAGGCACGTATCTACCTCTTATGCAAGAGCCAACCAATCTCGCTCTGTGTCGAGTGCAGCCAAACAGGCTCTGACTCAGCTAGTTGCTGCTTGACATGTCAAAGTACCATACAAAACATTCCTTATCTAACTGTGCCTTGATGATCATTGAAGCACCAAATCTTACCAGACATTGCGAGATCTCAGTTTGCGGCGGACCACTGACATTAAATATATATTCTCTAAATATAAATATATATATTCTGGACATATCACACACGGTCAACTGATCCCAAACTAGGCATAGCCTGTATTATGGTTACCAGAGACTGATATACATAATAGATCAATATTTAACACCCAGACACAGAACAAACATCTGTGTTCATCACACAAATGTTTGTCCAGTGCAGATATCGAACCCGCGACCTCTAGCGCAGAAGGCAGAGTTACTACCGACTGAGCTATGAGGCCTGTTAATACAATTTACAAATAAGAAAAAGTAAACCTAAATGACAGACCAAAACAACTTCCAGAATTGCCTAAACATTTCCTAAGTTACATACGTGCCTGGTTTAAGCAAGTGCCTAAGTAGTGGTTAGGCGCAACTCTCTGTAAGTTGAGACAGTTCATTGAAACTTTGACTGTTTTACTTTTAAAATTATCTTTCAAGGTAAAATCTCTTGTTCATCGGCCGCGACTTGCAGCACGGTCAATTTTTTTTTTTTTTTTTTTTAATACGAAATAGGCTAACGTTTGACCACAATCTCACCTGATGTTAAGTAATGATGTAGTCTACGGTGTAGCACGTTTGGCTAGAAGAAACCTATTCACTCTGGTCTTGAAGACACCCAAATTATAGGTATTCGGAAACACAGACGCCGGCAACGAGTTCCACTCTTTGGCTGTCCGCATTATAAAGGTAGACGCAAAGCGCTTGGTGCGGCAAGGTGGTATATCAACCATGAACGGATGTCGCGTGTCCGTGCGTCTGGTTGTCCGATGATGGAATGGGGATGGGGGGACTAAATCAAAGAGTTCAATCGCACACTCTCCGTCAACTCACAAACACACTCTCACACACACTCTCTCAATTGCTTGCAAAGAAAAAACGTTGTATCTGTATTCAAAATTGTACATAACATTAGTTAAATTTTTTTTACTCACTTTTTTTACTATCTATATTTGTACTCGCAATGTGTGCTAAATGTTGCTTGCTTCGTACTTCGATGACCGTTGAGGTATAATAAAGATAAAAAACAAATTGGCATGTTCTAACTAATATCCACTCCTACCAGAACTGCGAAGTCTTTGAAACTTGGTCAAATGAGAATTCAAGTTATATTGGTTTTCAATATTACTATTTTGGTTGTATCTCAAATGGCCTTGAGTAAAAACGTTTTGGAATGTGTAAGCAAAGTTATTTCCAAAGACAACAATAAGTGCAATAATCACATAAAACTTCACTAATAATATTAAAAATGCGAAAAACTGTCTATCTGTCTGTTTCTAAATTTTTCAGACTAAACGACGTAACCGTTCTTGATGAAAGATATGGACATAGCCTAAGCCCTAAAGAAGGCCTACGTTTTATACGAAGTTGAGAATTGCGACCAAAAGTCGCGGCTTCAATCTGGCCTATCCTGGTCTGAACATTCAAAATTATGTTACTACGTACAGCACCCACTTTTAGAGCATACATATTGAAAGAGGTTAGAAGAGCTTTTAAAATTTCTAAAAGCTTACAGCCATGTTTTATGTTCAACCAACCGACGCCGTACAGCTACGTCGTAGCATATGCTTTAAAAGCATCTCTTTTTTAGTTGTATTGAGTGTTGAAGTCGTAAATATAATAGTAATTCATTTTCAGTAATAAATTTATTGTTTGTGAATCAGGTACATTTAACAGTCAGTTCATAGGACTAGTCTAGATCGCTAGATTCTGCCACTCGGGCGTACAATCATTTAATTAACATTTCAATTATTAATGCATGCTTAATTACTAAATTAAGCATGCATTAATTTAGTTATCTGCCTTTATTACATCGTCAAAAATTAATATACATCTAAAAAAAAAAAAAAATAACATAGGTAATAAAAAGTAAGTAAATGCGAGTAATATGTCAGAAAAATATTTAAGTGAGTCAAATTAATTAGGTCAATAACTAAGCTAAACAATATGTACTCTTCCACACAATAAAAGGAAACTATACTCGTAATTACTGGAAGATTTGCGTAAAGATATTGGTTACGCATAAATCACCAATTTTATTTTATTATGTTGTAGATTGTTGTTTACTTGTAGATTTTTTATTTTATTTTAGTTTTTTTCCTTTCTTTAAAAAAAATATTCTTTTTTAAATATTCCGGACATAACACACATTGTCAACTGATCCCAAACCAGGCATAGCCTGTACTATGGGTACCAGAGACTGATATACATAAAATATATATATTTAACACCCAGACACCGAACAAACATCTGTGTTAGTCACAAATGTTTGTCCAGTGCGGGAATCGAAACCGCGACCTCTAGCGCAGAAGGCAGAGTTACTACCAACTGAGCTATGAGGCCAGTCAAATTTCTGTATTTCTATATATCCTTTAATTTCCATAGTTAGGTACCTAGTTTATTTATTTTTGAATGTATATATCTCTTTTAGTCCCTAGGTCAGGCACTGGAAATTGCGACAGTCTATACTTCTGCAATTTCCAGTATTCTAAATTGTATCCTGTACCCATGTATTTACGTTCAAATAAATAAAATAATAATAATTGACCAATCAAATTAATCAAAACGTCCAATTTGTAGGATGACCAATACCTATAAAGACATAGGTACGCAATGATTAATAAAATTCTATCGCATAATGACTTAATACTAGATTATTATGATTCAATCACCCACAAAATAATGTTTCGGCAAGTCAGAATTTTAAAAAATGATGATTTTTTTTTTAAGTCATACGCGATAATTAGCAATCCCTCGGGATTCAAATTCATATAGAACCTTGGGATCATTCATACACCACCGAAAGAATCATCAGAATCGGTTAAAAAATTAGCGGAGATATCGAATAACATAAAGACAAAATAAAATTATTAAACAAAAATACAATCGAACCTTCTCCTCTTTTTCACGAAGACGGTTTAAAATAATTCTCGTTGCTGACTTGCCTGTATTTGATCTATCTGGACTTAAAAAAGTAAAAAGTATGTAAACCCATAACCATCCACACAAAAGTCGGGTAACAAATTGAACCGCGACAATCCGAATCCGGACTCAGTGTGTGTGACTGGCGCGGGCGTGACGTATCCGTCCCATTTGTCAGGGAATAGTTCAATAACTGGACGCGAAAATTTCTGAGAACTTGACCCATTTTTTATAGCTTAATAACTTCATCCCTCATCTTCTACTTTACTTTACTTTACTTTACTTTACTTTACTTTACTTTACTTTACTTTACTTTACTTTACTTTACTTTACTTTACTTTACTTTACTTTACTTTACTTTACTTTACTTTACTTTACTTTACTTTACTTTACTTTACTTTACTTTACTTTACTTTACTTTACTTTACTTTACTTTACTTTACTTTACTTTACTTTACTTTACTTTACTTTACTTTACTTTACTTTACTTTACTTTACTTTACTTTACTTTACTTTACTTTACTTTACTTTACTTTACTTTACTTTACTTTACTTTACTTTACTTTACTTTACTTTACTTTACTTTACTTTACTTTACTTTACTTTACTTTACTTTACTTTACTTTACTTTACTTTACTTTACTTTACTTTACTTTACTTTACTTTACTTTACTTTACTTTACTTTACTTTACTTTACTTTACTTTACTTTACTTTACTTTACTTTACTTTACTTTACTTTACTTTACTTTACTTTACTTTACTTTACTTTACTTTACTTTACTTTACTTTACTATGTATTGTGGCCCTGAAAATGGGCCTATGACTGTCGGTGAAAGAATCAGTGTAGTGAAAGAATTAAAGAGCGCCTCTTTATTCTTTACTCAGGCTATAATCGAACCTATACCTAATATAATAAAGTCATTTATATCAGGCACCTAATAAATGTAAACAAAAATGTTGGCTCATAGATAAATACCTTAATGACTGACATACATACAAAAAATGTACCTAAAATTAACTTATTCCATACGTAAAAGCGACGTGTGACGTAGCTGCCCGGCGCCTCCGGTGTCTCGTGGCAGGCGTCCGACGAACCTTCGGTAATTGGCACCCTTAGACTATATCTACCTCATGAAAATTGACAAGCGATCATTAAGTACTCTCATCATAAAGGAATTAAAATTCACATAATAGCGAGACTCCAACTTCTCGACTCTCAAGGTCTCTTCTTTATCCTTCCCTTAGATACGGGGATGCAATGACCGCTGCGCTACTGACGACAATTGTCAAGTACGAAACTACTTTAGCCACTAAACAAGTTTGGACCGCTGCAACGTTTCCAGTGTAAGTGGAGCTACGGCGCCTTGATCCGAATCATTCAAAATAATTTCGGCGAGACGAGAAATGGCTCTATCAATCATCATTTCAGCCGTTCAACGTCCACTGCTGAACATGGCCTCCCCCACAGACAGAGTAAATTCCTTATGGGGGGATTTGCCCATTCTCACCACGCTGGGTATGCGGGTTGGTGAGCGCAGTTAGAGCTATCGTTGTTAAAATGAGGGACGCTGCTGCCCATCCCCTAGCTTTTTTCCCTTAGTCGCCTCTTACGACATCCGCGGATAGGTAGATATGTAGGGGCCTATTCTTCAGCCGGAGCCACCACGGCCAATCTCTATCAATAAGTCTAGGGAAATGTCGCGGGTTTGTTATTCACTACTAATAAAATACTTAACAATAAACCATTCAAAATTTGCCTTAGTCCATTGTACATTGGTCAGGAAAATATGAAATCCAGATGCGAAACTAATTGCCCAAGCATTTGTCACCTAAGTTCGAGTGGACACCGTTTGGTATTGACGTACAAGGGTTAGCTCATCCCTATTTATAAGGCCCCATTTTAAGTAGTTTGTAAAAAGTGTTGGGTCCGTGAAGTGGAAGGTCTTTTATTGAGGGTAATGTTCGATTTTATAACAAGACGTAGGGTTTTAGGGTTAAATGTATATATTTGATGCAGACTTATAAAATACTTCTATTATTTAGCTTACAATTTTCGATTCCTAATACAATAGTGTAGATCAGTCTTATCTTCAATAATCATCATCATTTTAGCCGTAAGATGTCACTCCTGAACTTAGTCTCCCCCAGAGATTTATAAAGCGACTTTCTATTATGTGGGGAGAATTTGCCCATACTCACCACGCTGGGCACGCGGTTGGCGCAGTAAGAGCTATCGTTGTTAAAATAGGGGACGCTGCTGCCCATCCCCTAGCTTTTTTCTCGTAGTCGCCACTTACGACATCCACGGGTAGGTAGACATGGAGGGGCCTATTCTTCAGCAGGCGTCACGGTGGAATTACCACCGTGACGCCGTAGTTGCCCCCTCTTCAATAATTACAACAATTGAAATGATCAGAGCTTATTATATTTATAAGCCGTAGGGCCGTGGTGGCCCCGGCTGAAGAATAGGCCCTTCCATATCTACCTATCCGCAGATGTCGTAAGAGGCGACTAAGGGAAAAAAGCTAGGGGATGGGCAGCAGTGTCCCTCATTTTAACAACGATAGCTCTAACTGCGCTCGCCAACCCGCATGCCCAGCGTGGTGAGAATGGGCAAATCCCCCCACATGATAAGGAATTCGCTCTGTCTGTAGGGGAGGCCATGTTCAGCAGTAGACGTCGTACTGCTGAAATGATGATGATGATGATATTTATTCATTTAATATACAATAGGTCAAACCGTTTCTGCAACCAGATTATGACTAGGATTTTTAAGGAACGGGTCAGAGGTGTTTTGTTCTGTGCGTTTGTCCTGTTGCGAAACACCTCGTACAGCCGCACCTTATTAGAAAATATCCAAGTTTATTAAATGGCATATCGCAAACCGTTTGAACGAGCCGACAGTTTGTAAAGAAAACAGTTACCTACAGTTGTAATCGGTAATTTTTACGCTAGTCACTCTTCCACGAACTTATATTTCTACGTAATTTATGAAGTAAATACACAAACTGTGGTTAAGCAATCATACAACTTTAAGCCAACTGATTGATGTTTATATAACTCACTTGCACCAAAAGTTTATATACCTATATACATTAGCATGATCTGCAAATATTTGTCCCGGGTCTGGGTGTTGTTGTATCTTGGTACCTGTAGATTCTGATACCCACAGGGAATCCTAGTGTGGGGTCAGGAATATGTATGTAAATAATAATAATAATAAATTTGTTTATTTGTTTATTGGTAATCAACAGCGTTTACTTAAATCTAGGTAAATACAAACTTGTAATAGATATAAGGCCAATAAAAGATTACCCCAATATTTTAAGTAAGGTTATAAGTTATTGAGGCAGGAGAAGTTGGTACAACCAGTGAGCTAAATAACTAAGTAGCAGTAGGCAGTCTAGGTATCTTATCTATAGAAGGTGTAGTTCATCGTAAATAAATAAATATTCCGGACATATTCACACGGTCAACTGATCCCAAACTAGGCATAGCCTGTACTATGGTGACCAGAGACTGATATATATGTAATAGATAAATATTTAACACCCAGACACAGAACAAACATCTGTGTTTATCACACAAATGTTTGATCGAACCCGCGACCTCTAGCGCAGAAGGCAGAGTTACTACTAACTGAGCTATGAGGCCAGTATTTTTGAGTTTGTGAATGTAGGGTGGTATTATTACACTTACAATATTATGCACCATCTTGAATTGAATTTTCATACTGTAGCCAAGGCCTTAGTAGCATAAAACCCTTTCTAAAGTGATATGTTTTTATTCAGTATCCACTGCATGGTAGGTACTAGATACGAGATTTTACACTTTTCCTTATACATATAGTACAGTTAGCGACAACAATCAGAGCTTCAGAGGGTTCAAATAGGTTACTTCAATACGGGTATAGCGCGAGCGACACCGCGGGCAGACACTAGTTTCACAACAAAGCTGGGTATAATCGGTGAGCTCAATTTATAACAAAATGATCCTAATAACCTACTGAATAAAGTACATTTAGAATATAACTTTGAAATTGCTTAACCGTGATAATATTGCAGATATAAATTGACTTTATACAGTTACTACAAGAGCCATTTAGTTTTTTTTCAATTCTACAGATTCCAATTTCTAACTTCTACCTTTCAACTTCTTTCCTACCTTTCAAACAAAATGTTTATCTACGAGTATCTATTTGCCTACATTTTAATTTCTTGAAACATATTTGCCGCGGTATTAATTAACATTTTCACCTAGAAGTGCACGTTCTGTAAAGCCGTAGAAGCTTTTCCCGCTGACTGTACAGGCTTTGCTCGGAAGCCAATTTCCTAGCAGAGGAGCACTCTAGAATTTCGTGGTGAACTTGTTTTATTAGAGTTGGTGAAAATGGGTTTCCGACCGATGTACTCGCGCGTAACAAAAGTTGTAGGTAGAGCTTTAAATACAACGGAAAATATGCTCTAAAAATGGCCAAAGTTATCACGTAGCAAGTTTGTCCAATGAGATAACAATAAACATATTATTGTTATCTCATTGGACTTGAGGCTTGAGGCTGTATTAAGTATTTTCTCAATAATCTGTTTAATACCTGTCAATCTTCACTCTTAACCCCAAACGGTTAATTACAAACAAATTAATAAACTTGTAAAATTGAAATCGCTTCAACTTTGGCAATTATCTGAAGTCAAGGCGTGGTCAAACTTCGAAGTATTGGCTTTGATTAGATTTTTGGCTGACTTAAAATTCGTGTGTATGTCTACAGCTTACACATAACGAATTTCTGAATTCTGAGTATGCAAATATTTAGTGCATAATTGGTGCAATCTGAAAATCCAATTCAAAATTTAGGTGCCAAAGAGGTTTCTGAGATATGAGCCAAAAACTATGTGTCAGCTGGAGACCCGGGTCTACAGCTTGCACATCCAGTTCTGCCAAACGGCTGACGCGAGAGCTATGAAAACTAGCCAGATATTTAGTGCCAAATTAGTGCCAAAGGTACTAAAAATTTCAGGCCTGTAGCTTTAAAGGTTTCAGAGTTATAAGCAAAAAACTATGTGTCAGCTGGGGACCCGGGTCTACAGCTTGCACATGCAGTTCTGCCAAACGGCTGACGAGAGAGCTATGAAATATATCCAGATATTTAGTGCCAAATTAGTGACTAAGGTACCAAAATTTTCAGGCCTGTAGCTAAAAAGGTTTCAGAGATATAAGCAAAAAACTATGTGTAAGCTGTAGACCCGGGTCCCCAGCTTACACATTTCGTTACGCCAAACCGCTGATCAGAGGGCAATAAACTTTAGGCAGGATTTTAGCTCATAATTATTGCCAAAGGTACCAAAAATTTCAGGCCTGTAGCTGAAAAGGTTTCAGAGATATAAGCAAAAACAGTTTTCCCGCCAAAAAATTCAAATAAAGTTATTGAAAATCGGCTTATTGCTACGTTGCCGCTCCGCTTCAACAATGTTGTCAAACGACTTTAATCTTTATTTACATGTCACGAAGATTGATTTTGGTATTTGATCATTAAAAAAGTTCATTTGTTTTGTTGAGTTTAGTCTAGGAGCTCGGAGGATAAAATAGTTTTCAGCCAAAACATACCCAGTGCTGCCATCGATGTACCTTGTGTGTCGTACCTCGAAAAAGAGAGATTTATCTTTTACTTCAGTGAACTAGTGTATGTATACAAAATGTTCCGGAATTAGTATATACACATCAACGATAAGTTGAATGACCTCCCTTTTGGATACTTACCTATTAGAGGACATGTATCACAAAAATATTTTATCATTTTGCAGAAGTCCACTGCTGAACATAGGCCTCCCATAAAGAGTGCCACGACGAACGGTCTTGAGCCATTTCCATTCAGTGAATTACAGTAACCTTCGCAATGTCGTCGGTCCATAGGGTGCGGGGCCTTTCAACACTGCGTCATTCGGTGTGTGGTCGCCGTTCGTAACTTTTTAGTTCAAGCTGGCAACGCGCACTGACTGTAGGCTTTCGTCTTGAGGCTCTCTGTGGTAGGTATATTATATGCGACGAAGATGAAGTTTTCCAAACGCTGGCTATGGATAGAATTGGCTGGATAAAGATAAAACAGAATCGAAACTATTACGTAGGAGGTATCTTTAACCTATTGAAGTCCACTGGACATACTGTACCTACTTCTAATGTAGGTAAGTTACTAACATTTGTTAGTTACTAGCATAATTTTTGTGATACCTACACATCTTCTTATTAGGTAGTATCTTCATCTTCTGAATTTGTTGTACTTCTAACCTAGCCGTTATCTCATATGTAAGATAGGTGTCGATCGATCTAGATAAAATAAAAATATATTGTAAGTAATTGGTTAGTACCTACCTACATAATTTGTTACTTCGGTTGAAGTTCCATAGATTTTCAATTTCGAAACTGACGTATGAAATTGGCCTCCATTGTAGCCATCATCATCATCAGCCCACACTAGTCCACTGCTGGACATAGGTCAACCCTAATACGCGCCACTGAGCCCTATGTCCGGCCATTCTCATACACTTTCCGTCCGCGCCACCGCCCCGCATTTCATAGATCATTGCTCCGCCTAGCCACACACTAAAACAGAAATAAAAGTCTGTCAGAAGAAGTCAGGTAAGTTATTTAGGCTAATCACGATACCTTGGTAGGTAGGTAGGTAGGTAGCACATATGAAAGTTGGATATGCAGGTATCTATTAGGTACTACCATGACGTATTTGCTCATTTTGTTCATATCTAAGTTGGCTATTAAATTATAGATGGTAGTTAGCTAGTAACTAGGTACTAGTTATTTACCTATCTATAGTTTTTTGACGTGTTTTATTACGCATTTAGGCTATTTAGTTCTACCTAAGTCTGGTTAGCTCTAGGTACTAGGAAGCCATCTATTACTTTCGTGACGTGTTTGCATAATATTATACAATCCTACGTACTTTATGTAAGGTACTTACTTATGTAGGTCTAGCTAGGTATAGGTACCAAGTATTTATTATACCTAGGTACTACGTACCCACACTTTGTACCTAGACCTACAAAACATAGGGAAGTAGGTAGGTACCTCACATAAGGTAGGTAGATATGAACCATTTATAAACCACGTCACGAAAGTAATAGATGAGTAGGTTCCTATGTGACATGATGAGATATGTGACTCCGCCGTCTAAAGCTAGGTGGCTTCGTATTATTGGAAAAATTATTGCAATAAAATGCTGTGAATATGGCTGGCTGTATATTATCAGAGTGTCCACGTACTTACAGGCTGCCCGATATTGTACACGCGCGTAACATTATCGTGTCATTCTTTCGTTCTTGAAGTTTGCATTTTTTTATGCTTTTCCCTTTCGGGCTGGCTGTGGCATCTTATTCCTGCCGCAAAGTCTTTTGCTCTCAAATCGAGAGGCTTATGTATGTTTAAAGTATATATCATGTAGGTTAAAGAATTCAGAAGGTTAGATAGGATAAGTATCACTAAAATTATGCTGGTAACTAAAAAAGAAAAAGCGTCAAAATCTAAAAATAAACAAACATTTTGTAGTTATAATATTAAAATAAAACCTACTATAGTTTTTATTTAGTACATCAAAGTTTCTAAGTGGTAGCGGTGGGTAACTCACTCAAAATACCTGAGCTGCAAATCAGCTTGCAGCTCACGCTCTTGAACCGCGCAAGTAGATCTATGAATGATTTCAAATGAATCAGGTAAAGTGAAGCAAACAATGCAATAAGGTACTAGCAATCGGTTCATCAAACGGGTCAGCTTTTCTAATATGGACTTAATAGTGTTGAAAATAATACAAATTGTTGTCGTATGAAATCTTTTCTAATCAGGGTCAGGGTCGCATGAATCGCAGATGAAGTAGAACTACTTTGAGCCGTTGAGCTGCTTCAGCTGCTTGGGAGCGGCGTGATCCATTTACCTGCGGCTCAGTACCCTATGATTCGATCTGGATGCGTGTTCTGACTCGAGTTCATCATCATCATTCCAGCCGTTGGAAGTCCACTGCTGAACAGCGGCCTCCCCCACAGATTTCCGGAGTGACTTCCTATCATGGGGGTGGGGGGAATTTGAAAATCTTTGTGAAAATAGGAGAAGCTGCTGCCCATCTCCTAGCTTTTTTTCCCTTACTCGCCTGCCTAGTACGACATCCACGGGTAGGAGGTTAGGAGGGGCCTATTCTTTAGCCGGGGCCGCCACGGTCACTGACTCGAGTTACCCACCTCTAATTAGTGGTAGGTACACTATGTACAGCAGTGGACTCAAATAGGTGATGATGATGATACTTACATAATGGTTTCGATTCTGTTTTATCTAATGGCCAGCGTTTGGAAAACTTCATCTTCATCCCTTAAAATATACCGCAGAGCGCCACAAGCAAAAATTTAGCGCGATCGGGGCCCAGATTTGTGGCATTGTATTGTTTCCTATTAACACGTAAGTACTCGTAATGTGCGAGCTGACTAAATCTCTGGTTTCTTCATGATGTTTACCTTAAACCATTTTGGCGATATACTCTCAAAAATTATAACAACTAAAATAACGAATGCGTCACAATATTATACGTAAGTGCCTCGTTACAATGACTAAATAAAAGTTTTTTATCAATACATATTGAACTAAAAGGCTAATGAGGGTGTGCAAAAAAGTGTAATGACGGTCGATTTTTTTAATACAACGATCTGCGACTCGAAGAAATAGTTCTTTCAACCTCTACACTTATTTCGTCGCCGTAAGTAAAGTACCACTGGCGTAGCGGTTGAGGCGGTGAACTCAATAATCGTCAGTAACGACGTGCCCTGGATCAAATCTCTCCATCTGAATCGACTTTTTGCGTTTTCTGATCGTTCAAGTGACTGTACCAGAATGCCCCAAACAAGAAACCAGGCTGCCGTAGAATTAGAAAATTGACCGCTGAAAGATGCTTTTTGTAAAGCACAAAACTTGAATTTGAAGCTTCTAAAGGAACAAGACGACTGCGCGAAAGATTATAAAAATCTCTTGGCGCAAAATGGGTCACTCAAAGTAGCATTTGCAGAACAAGAAATAAAATTACGAGAGACTGAAACGGAAACAAATAAGCTAAAAGAGATGATTGAGCGACGAACTGCAGATCTCAATGAATATGAAGAAGCATTAAACGTAATACGTATGCACGAAAATAATGCAGCGTTGTTCGAACAACTACAAAAAACGCTCCAGTTGGAAACCAATCAGAACACCCATGAGAATAAAGAAGACAACGGGATTACTACGAGAATAGGACTTCGATCCGTAGAGAAGCTAACGACAGAGGAGAACACTGGAAACCAAACGAATAACAGTACCCAAATCCATGAACCCAGACTTATAGCTGAGGATACCGCCGTAATTTCACAAAATAGACCTAAGAAAATGCTAATATTGTGCGATACATATGGAAAATCTCTTGGAGAATTTAAACACTAACATAATAATGACTACCAATCTGTTCTATCCATTTGTAAGCCAGGTGCTCCTATCAGAGATTGTAAATAACTTGCCGACACTGACAAAGAATTTGACTCAGGGCGATGATGTCGTCGTGATGGCCTCTGACTTCCACCATCAATCAAGACGTAAGTCTACGAGATACGATTACATCGATGGCAACACGGTATGTTTTGGCTGAAAACTATTTTATCCTACGAGCTCCTAGACTAAACTCAACAAAACAAATGAACTTTTTTAATGATCAAATACCAAAATCAATCTTCGTGACATGTAAATAAAGATTAAAGTCGTTTGACAACATTGTTGAAGCGGAGCGGCAACGTAGCAATAAGCCGATTTTCAATAACTTTATTTGAATTTTTTGGCGGGAAAACTGTTTTTGCTTATATCTCTGAAACCTTTTCAGCTACAGGCCTGAAATTTTTGGTACCTTAGGCACTAATTATGAGCTAAAATCCTGCCTAAAGTTTATTGCCCTCTGATCAGCGGTTTGGCGTAACGAAATGTGTAAGCTGGGGACCCGGGTCTACAGCTTACACATAGTTTATTGCTTATATCTCTGAAACCTTTTTAGCTACAGGCCTGAAAATTTTAGTACCTTTGGCACTAATTTGGCACTAAATATCTGGCTAGTTTTCATAGCTCTCGCGTCAGCCGTTTGGCAGCACTGGATGTGCAAGCTGTAGACCCGGGTCTCCAGCTGACACATAGTTTTTGGCTCATATCTCAGAAACCTCTTTGGCACCTAAATTTTGAATTGGATTTTCAGATTGCACCAATTATGCACTAAATATTTGCATACTCAGAATTCAGAAATTCGTTATGTGTAAGCTGTAGACATACACACTAAAATTCATGTATTTTTGCTAGTTTTGTTGTATAGCTTAATATTAACTCTGGATAGCTTCTACAGCTCATCTGATTCGGATTAAGCTGCGAACGATGAGACCTTAGACACTCTAAATATTTATGATTACTAATGCCTTCTTCAGCAAAAAGGCTAATTTTCCCTACCTGTTATTTTTAGTCACCTCTAGAAGGTCGTGACGTTACTGCTATGGTCTCCGCTGAAAACCAGCGCTGGGTGCACACATCAGTGTGTATCCAGCACAATGCTGAGCGGAGGCCATGTTTTTCAAGAGCTCTGCTGCGCACAATATCTTCTATCTATATTTTATTTTTATTTTATGTGTAGTAGTTCTTAAGGAAAATAAAAATCTTTCTTTCTTTCTTTCTTTTTCTTAAATTTAGGGAGAATGTCGTTCAACTTGCAACTGTACCTGCTGCATGATGTAATGGTATGAAGTCTAAACTCTCCGATACCGAGGAACTTAGTTCCCAACACACATCAGTTTGACATCAGTATTCTGGCGAGCGGAGCAATTTCGTTCAAGTTACTACTTACCGGAGTCAAGTTCATGATTTGTGTTACAATTCCAGCTTTGCGGGTTTACTTTTGACGAAGAGTTTACTCGGTGGATGTGCAATCAAAAAGGTATTAACTTCTATCGACGGCCGGGTAAATTTAACATCCTTACCCCAGTTTCTGACAATTTGTATTCACAGGAGCCCCACTAGAGTTTTATTACTTATGAGTTAGGAGAAGGTTATGTGGATCAAACAAGCCAACTGAACTAAAAAATACTGTTTTAGGGAAAATTAAATGTTTTTGGTTTAAAAGAAAAGAAAGAAAGAAAGAAAGAAAAACTATTTATTCGTCCCATAAGCACAAGTTCAGTTCTTTACAGGCATAGACAATTTGCAGAAAATAATATAATATTGTAATACGCACCTACCCAGGCAACATACAGACAAAATATATTGTGAATATAAATAAATAAATAAAAATAAGTAGTTGGCAGGGATAGGTTGATATTTTATAGAAAGGAATGTAAATTATAGTAGGTGGGTGCATGGTGTGTATGGTGGGTGCGTTATATGGGACAAATAGGTTCTAGTCTCAGCATAAGCTACACCAAACTTGGAAGTACGGTGCAGCGCTGGTTTTCAGACTAGACCTAATGACATGACGATAGTAAAAGGTCTCATTTTCACATTAGTAGGAGTCGTCTTTAAAATATTTACAACAAAAATCTTCACTATTTCTTAATAAAAGTCAACCCAACAAACTGATCCTACAAATTTAATTTATAGGATTTTTTTTAAAGTTGGTTAAGCTGTCCCATTTCTGGCCAAGTGTCCGGCTAGGTGGAGCGATGACCTACGAAAGGCGGTGGGCAGTAAGTGGATGATAAGGGCCGAACACGGGGCTCAGTGGCGTGTATTGGGAGAGGCCTATGTCCAGCAGTGGACTAATGTGGGCTGATGATGATGATGATGACATCTGGCCAAAGGGCGTCTGCTTCCAATTGTCTCGGTCCCAAGCCGAATCCCGCCAATCGCCAAAGTCTTCCCGCCAGCGGACTTTTCTTGGTTTTTTAAATATTTAGTTGAGTTGTAAATGAAATATACTCTATCTCTAGGTAATAACACAGTGAAAGATGTTGAGTCTGTGGAAGATCTGATAAAGATTTTCGGAGTTAAAGAACGAAATTCCTTGTAAAATCCCAGTTTACACTAGCTTTGTATTTTCTGAATCGTTACAACTTTTTCACTGAAAGTTTTAAAATAGATAAGAGGTACTTGGAAAGTGTAATCTGAACAATAGAGTAAGTCCAAAGTCCAAGGAAAATCTAAGCACTGGGAGTTTTTTACAAAGTCAGTAAAATTCAATGTTAGTTTCATTGTTTAATTTTTATCGGAGAATAGTAGATAGTGGATACGCTAGTATAGTGGATATGCTAGTATACCTACTGAGTTATTCTAAGATTTGAAAAGTGATAGTAGATTACATACCGTTTTTGTATGGAGTCACGAAAAAGGTGCCAACAAAAACCAGTAATCTATAAACTATTTACAGTCGAAGAGTGAAAGAACTATAAGTGACTTTTAAATGTTTATATTTACAGTCGAAAAGAGAAAGAACTATAACTGACTTTTTAATGTTTATATTTACAGTCGAAAAGTGAAAAAACTATAAGTGACTTTTTAGTGTTTATATTCATTCAACCTCTTGCTTCAAAGGGAAACTTTTAATAAGATGACGGATCTAGCCAAAAAGACGTTAAACTATGGAGGCTTTAATGCGGCCTTAAATCTAATTAGTCAGGGCTTCTTTTTTGATATTAGATTTCCTTCAAAGCACCTATTTTTTACTCAATTTGTAATTAAGCCATGGTTGGATGCATTAACATGCCTAGGAATTTTGTGTAAGGTTCACAAAGAAAGGCCAGGAACAAAGGAATTAGGACTTTAATGAAAAATCCTGAATATAAGTCTTCATTCTTTATCCTCTTTATGATGCGTTCAAACAACGACGAGAGGAATCTAAAAGCGTCAATGAAACAAAGTCCAAGCGTAATATGTCAACTAATAAGGACGACTTATTTTGAAAAAGTTTATGAAATAATAAAAAGCTCTGTTTTTTTCCTTGTTTTCTTTCTTTTTGCTGATATAATAACCCCTTTCGGAATTGTATACGCGTTATGAATCACCTTGTATTACGAAGATTTGTTTTTTTTAGTCCAATAAGGCACTCGTAAGATCGACAATATTTCAGCAATCCTAGATTTTATTTTTTATTTTTTTTTATACAACAGAGATGGCAAGTAAGCTTACGGCCCACCTGATGGTAAGCGGTTACCGTAGCCTATGAGCGCTTGCAATACCAGAGGCATTACGCACGCGTTGCCGACCCCGAACCCCTTTCCCCCCTAAAGAGCTCTGGCAACCTTACTCGCCGCAGGAACACAACACTATTTGAAACAAACAATGTTATTTGGCTGCGATCTTCTGTAAGGCGGAGGTACCTCCCCAGGCAGGCTGCTCCAATTCAGAACGAGAAAATCTCGCTGTGCCCTACCTCCTCCTAAAATGATGATGGTGATGATGAATGATGGTGGTGGATGATGGGTGATTCTTATTTTTTCTTTATCCATTTAAAACACCACTTGAACTTTTAACTTGTTTAGCTAAATTTCTTTTTAATAATTCTCTGTTATAACGTCCAACGCTTGAAAAGACATTTTGTTGGGAAAATGAATTTTCCTCTGAGCAATAACACTTGCGTCTTGTTGTTGCTTGGTGTTTATAATACGGAAGACCATACTTCATTAATAAATAAAATAACCGATTTCAAACTAAGAGCATTTATATCAATTCTGCATTTTTTTATGGAGTTATTGAGCGAATAAACATTCGCAATCTTCACGTCGCATTCACTCAGTTCGGAAGTAAATATTTGAACCTTTGAACAAAGCACAGAAGTTGAATCGAAAAATTGTGATCCCGTGCCCGTTGTACATTTGTATGCACCATTTACTGGCATAAAGGGATTTTATTACTCTGCGCGCAACACTTTGTGTTGAGAAAATGAGATTTTACTATGTTTTCTTATTAATAAAATGGGGAACAATATTGCACTTTTAGCAATCTAACACGCTTTTTGTTAGAAAACATGTTTATTTCGTTAAAATATTAAATACTCGTTAAAACCTTTTAAAGATCAAACTGTGTTTTGTTAATATTTGTAAAAGCTTTTGGTTTTAAATTTGCATGCTAGGTTTCCTGGCGAAGTGTGTGAGTCTAATCACTATTCATCATTCAGCCGTACGACGTCCACTGCTGAACATGGCCTCCCCCACTGACAGAACGAATTCCTTATCATGTGGGGGGATTTGCCCATACTCACCACGCTGGGCATGCGGGTTGGCGAGCGCAGTTAGAGCTATCGTTGTTAAAATGAGGGACGCTGCTGCCCATCCCCTAGCTTTTTACCCTTAGTCGCCTCTTACGACATCCGCGGATAGGTAGATATGGAGGGGCCTATTCTATGTGTGAGTCTAATCACTATTATTTATGTCCAAATTGTGTACCACGCATCACGAAAATAAATTATTTCATTTCATTTCACAATATGTATACTATCACGAAAGAGGCTTATTCTACACCCAATTGGCAATAATAGTACATTATGGTATCATCATCCATCATCCACAGCCTGACTTCACCCACTGCAGGGTATAGGCCTCCCTTTGTATGTGCCAATCTCCTCTATCCTGTGCAAGCCTCATCCAGTTGCGGCCCGCGATGCTTGCGATATCGTCTGCCCATCTCCAGTCGTCCAGCAGCGAGATGGGCAGACATTATGGTATATGTGTGATTTATTTTACGACACTCTTTAAATAGGTACATGAATGCTAGAATTGAAAAACTAAAATCTGATAAAAAATTAAGTTACGCTACCGTGACAGGAATCTGCGGCGCGCGACTCGAGACATGAGCTTCACTAATTGGAACGCAACACAGTACAGCGACACCAAGTCAGTGAATGAAGTGCACGAAAACGTGAAGGCACGCCAATTTGTGAACTTAAAAATGACTTTCAATACTGCTTGAATAAGTCAAAGTCAAAGTCAAAAGGCCTTTATTTCAATAAAATCACTAGGATCACTTTGAAACGTCTTAGAAACTAGGTGAAGCTATGCCTGTTCCTCGCGACCAAGCCTTGAAGAATCAGGCAACAAACACGGCTTGGTGCCTATCATTTTTTTCGATGATCCCTTTTCACAAAATGGAATTTAAAGCTTCAGTGTGGTGCCGATCGAACTAGGTGAGGCTCAAAAGAAAAGTAAATAATAAGAGGATCAGAACCCGTTATTGATTTATTTTTACTGAAAAAGACGATATAAAGAGTCCATTATACCAGACTAGAATCATAGGAGGCTCTTATTCCTTGGTACTGATGCATTTTTTTCCATAAAATTATTTTTATTATAGTTTTCCACCTCAAATCCACGCGCGACACGCAACACTACCGGTTCGAAAGCGGTATATTGTCGCTGTTTCACGCTCCAAAAGTTCTTCGTACAATTGTATACCTGCAAAGCAGACGTGTCGCGGTCGCCTATCTCGCGTTGCTCGACGCGGTCTCCTGTCACGATCGCGTACCTTACATGAGTATTTAGTTGGTAGCAAGCGGAGCGCGTTGCATGAAGCTCGTACGTGATTTCCTACTGAATTAACCGAAATATTGGGGCCGCGCGGTGTCTGTTTTTGTAATAAAGTGGGAAGTGTGATATGCCTGACCTCTATTACGCTAGCATAGTTGACTGACCTCATAGCTCAGTTGGTAGTAACTCTGCCTTCTGCGCTAGAGGTCGCGGGTGCGATTCCCGTACTGGACACACATTTGTGACTAACACAGATGTTTGTTCTGTGTCTGGGTGTTAAATATATATCTATTATGTGTATCAGTCTCTGGTACCCGTAGTACAGGCTATGTCTTGTTTGGGATCAGTTGACCGTGTGTGATATGTCCGGAATATTTATTTATTTATAGTGGCCATGGATCGTTATCCATGGCCACTACTATGCTACCCCACCGTTGCGTTCGACGGCGGGGATAATTTTTTCAATCTTAGCGATATCCAGAACGGTTATTTGAATCGAGGACAGCTGTGGAAGGATCATCATCATCATCATCAGCCTGTAGAAGTCCACTGCTGGACATAGGCCTCCCCTAAAGAGTTCCACGACGAACGGTCTTGAGCCTTCTCCATCCACCGACTTCCCGCAACCTTCACAATGTCGTCGGTCCATCGGGTGGGGGGGGGCCTTCCAACACTGCAAAGAAACTGTGGAAGGATAGTTTTTGCTAATACTCTTGAAATGAACCCAGCTCATATGAACAAAAGTATACCTTTATATAGAGTAGAACGATACATGGTAATTCATAAAATCTATACCATTCCACAAGGGCTTATTCTATACCTAAACAAAATAAGAGTACCTATATTAGCAGAAAAAAGATAAAGAATACGATTTTTTTTTTTCAAATTAGGTAGCTTTTTTTGGACTTAAGAGTATATTAGCAGAAAAAAGATAAAGAATACGATTTTATTTTTTTTTCAAATTAGGTAGCTTTTTTTGGACTTAAGAGTATATTAGCAGAAAAAAGATAAAGAATACGATTTTTTTCGCCCTTTTTCAAATTAGTTAGCTGTTTTTAGACTTTTTATCATCTCTATATGTACTTTATTATGAAATGACTGTTGCTTAGGAACAACCTGAATAATTGAGTTTGGCCTGATAGAGATTCACACATAGAGTTTCTTCAATGAAAAAAGTTGAATTTCCAAAAGTCAGAACAATCTTTATTGCCAATTGGGTGTTGGCCGTGGTGGCCCCGGCTGAAGAATAGGCCCCTCCATATCTAACTATCCGCGGATGTCGTAAGAGGCGACTAAGGGAAAAAAGCTAGGGGATGGGCAGCAGCGTCCCTCATTTTAATAACGATAGCTCTAACTGCGCTCGCCAACCCGCATGCCCAGCGTGGTGAGTATGGGCAAGTCCCCCCACATGATAAGGAATTTGCTCTGTCTGTGGGGGAGGCCATGTTCAGCAGTGGACGTCGAACGGCTGGATGATGATGATGATGATGATGGGTGTAGAATGATCCCCTTTCGGGATAGCATACATATTACGAAACAACTTGTATAATTTAATTAAATTCCTGTCTCACCTCGCTTAGACAAGTAATTGTAACCCCAGGTAGTGCACTCAAACAATTCCAAACTAAAATTAAACTCTTACTTACAGTTAAACTTTGTAATTAAGTGCCGCTGCATTGTTTAGCTCATCATCATCATCATCAACGCGTAGATGTCTACTGTTGGACATAGGGCCCACAAGGAGTTCCACGACGAACGGTCTTGAGCTTTTTTCATCCACCAACTTCCCGCAACTTTCACAGTGTTGATGGTCCATTCTCTTCCAGCAGCCAAAGCAGCTATTTTTTTTATGTTATACGGTTTTTTTATGTTATTTATGTCATATCTTCTCGTCGCAGATACCGCAGAGCCTCAAGACGAAAGTCAACAATCAGTGCGTATTGCCAGTGATGACATATGGCACTGAGACTTGCTCGTTAACTATAGGCCTCATACACAAGCTCGAAATCGCGCAACGGGCTATGGAGAGAGCTATGCTCGGAGTTTCACTACGTGACAAGATCCTAAACGAGGAAATCCGTAGAAGAACCAAGGTCACCGACATAGCTCTCAGAATAAGCAAGTTGAAGTGGCAGTGGGCAGGCCATATAGCTCGCAAAACCGATAACCGTTGGGTTGTAAAGGTTTTCGAATGGCGACCACGAACCGGGCGACGCAGTGTTTGAAGGCCCCCCACCCGATGAACCGATGACATTGTAAAGGTTGCGGGAAGTCGGTGGATGGAAAGGGCTCAAGACCGTTCGTCGTGGAACTCTTTGGGGGAGGCCTATATCCAGCAGTGGACTTCTATAGGTTATTGATGATGATGATGATGATGATGATGATACGGAGGCAAACAGTCTTACGGCCCACCTGATGGTAAGCAGTTGCCGTCGCCTATCGACATCTGCAACACCTGGAGCATTACTAATTAATGCGTTGCCTGCCCTGGAGAAATCTTTTTGTATCCTACTTCCTACTATAACTAATATTATAAATCCTACTAATATTTGTGAGGATGTTTGTTATTCAATCACGCCCTAACGGCTCAACCGATTTCGTTGAAACTTGGAATAGATAAAGTTCTTAACCTAAAATAGCACATATATATATATATATATTTTTTTTTTTTTTTTTTGTTACCTACACAAAAAAAAAAAAAAAAAAGCTAAGCGAGCTAAGTCGCGGGCGAAAGCTACTTTGTTATAAAGGTTAGAGCATGATTTCTACTTGCGTTTATCCGTTTTTTTTTAGATTTTACCTGAATTTACGATCAGCTTATAAAACAACACTTTCCCTAAGCCTCTGAGCTATAAACCTTCGCAACAGTAAAGTCTTCGGTGCGAAAAAGTTATGGGATAACTCTATACTTTAAATGAAGATTTCTTTGATAATGGAGTTTGTTTTCGGGAAAAATTATTCAAGTTTATTTTGAAGCAAAATTGATGTTTAAATCCAATCTAGGTAAATTTTCTTGGGTTTACGAGCTTGGTTTATATATTGGCCTGAATCACGTATAAAATTATAAATAAAAAATTTATATAAAATATTCCGGACATATCACACACGGTCAACTGATCTCAAACTAGGCCTGTACTATGGGTACCAGAGACTGATTTACATAATAGATATATATTTAACACCCAGACACAGAACAATCATCTGCGTTAGTCACAAATGTATGTCCAGTGCGGGAATCGAACCCGCGACCTCTAGCGCAGAAGGCAGAGTTACTACCAACTGAGCTATGAGGCCAGTCAATAAATAGAGTAAGTATGTATGTACTGGAGATTCTTTTTATATTTCGGTTCATAGCTAGTAACCGGGATATGAACCCTTCGGATCGAAAGTAGAGGTACGTTCGCCTAGGCCAAAACGGTCGGGTAAAAATGTTTTTTTCATAAAAAAAATATTTTATTAACTATTTTCATCATCATCATCAGCCTGTAGAAGTCCACTGCTGGACATAGGCCTCCCCCAAAGAGTTCTATGACGAACGGTCTTGAGCCTTCTCCATCCACCGACTTCACAATGTCGTCGGTCCATCGGGTGGGGGGCCTTCCAACACTGCGTCGCCCGGTTCGTGGTCGCCATTCGAGAACCTTTACTCCCCAACGGTTGTCGATTCTGCGAGCTATATGGCCTGCCCACTGCCACTTCAACTTGCTTATTCTGAGAGCTATGTCGGCGACCTTAGTTCTTCTACGGATTTCCTCATTTCGGATTAACTATTTTACATTATTCAAAACAAACAATTGAGCTTTCTGAATATTTTTGTAACCGATCGAGAGATAGCTCAATTAAAATAAAAAAATATAAATATTCCGGACATATTCACACGGTCAACTTGTCCCAAACTAGGCATAGCCTGTACTATGAGTACCAGAGACTGATATACATAATAGATATATATTTAACACCCAGACACAGAACAAACATTGAAAGAATTGCCACGCTGGATAACAATGCTGATCCGTTAAGCCAAATAAAATGAACACCTCGCTTTCCAGACCCTGGTGCTAACTACCAGGGAACGAGAGGTTGAGCTGTTCTCCATAATGATGGGCATCATCACAAACGATGCTATAAAACTAAGCGCACCTGCGAGAACTATCAGCATGTATTGTGTACACCATTAGGCATTAAGTCGGGAACAAACGGTGCGCAGTTCAAAATAATTCTTACTTCCACTGAATAAAGATAATTTATGTTTGAACGGGGTGGGCGATATTGTTGAGCTGTGCTTGCTTGTTCTGTCACTAATTATTTCTTGGTCATCCTGTATTAGAAGCCGCCATATGTCCTAGAACCTAAAAATTCGAAGACATAGGACATTGCTCGAAGGGAGCCTCCAATAGGCGCACTCTACATTGATTCTTTCAAAAAAAGAACAGTAATGTCATTAAAACTTATTTATAATTGGAACTGATCTGAAATGTATTGTTTTTTGTTTCTTTTCTTGGTGAACAGTAAAGATATAGTCTCTTCTCTTCTCAAAGTACTGTAAAAGCCTCGTCACTAAGTGGGCATTTAAAACTAAGGTTAAAAGTCCACGACAAACGCCTTGTAGATAAACTCAATCACCACGGTCGGCTACCATCTCTTACTCTACACAAAGTGAAGTCACGAGCTTCCACTAGTTTTACAAAGCGTCCCACGAACACTCTACCTAATTGTTATTTTACCTCAGACTTCTAATGAAATGAATACCGAGGAACATTTTGAAACATGTCCCTAAGCTAACACTCGTAACTGATTTAACTGGTTTTGCAGAGAGCTTATATAACTGAAAGTACACTTTGACTGCAGCAGTGTATCCTAGTTCCTAGTATCAAAGTGATATAATTAAGTAAAAGCTATCAGTATTATAGTATTTTATTTTAGATTAAATTTTTTATGTTATATATATAATATGTTAAAGCACTTTAGTTTAAAAAATATTTCATTCCTAGTTATTGAGTTCCTGATTATGTTGATGATTATCATGCATCTTAGTAACGTTTTGTTTTTTCGGGCGGATGCTCATAATCGCTGTAGGCGCGACGCTTTATAGGCCTCTTAATGAGCAAGTTAAAGTGGCAGTGGGCAGGCCATCTAAATCACAGAACCACCGGGAATATTTTTATCGAATTAAAAGTAAAAATTGTATTCTGATAATTTTGATACCATATGTTATGTAAATTAGCACACGCAGTGTAATAATTGAAATTGCATGTAACCTAGAAAATACTAAACCTAACTAATTTAAGCTCTTAATCATGTAAATTTCGTTGAAGTACCTAATAAATAAATAAACCAGTTCGCAGTCCATTTGTTATAGTACTGACGGACTGATTGTGGCAACATTATTACTTGTTAAATCAAATCAAATCAAAAGGTTTTTATTTCAATAAAATCACTAGGATCACTTTGAAACGTCTTAGAAACTAGGTGAAGCTACGCCTGTTCCTCGCGACCAAGCTTACAAGAATCAGGTAACAGACACGGCTTGGTGTCTATAAAATTTTTAGATGATCCTTTTTCACAAAATGGAATGTTTAAGTAATATAGGTACTAGAATATTGACGTAAATACCACTATGACTTGACGTATTTAGGTAAGCCTTACTCAAACCCGGTACCAGAAATACTCGAGCCAATAAACCGCAGAAAATCAGAGAGGAATCTGGGAGAATTCAAACACAGCGTTTTCAATGGCCCTCCAGTGTTGCCACCACGACCGCTTCTGATATCGTTACTGGCATTTAATTTATAAATTTTTTGGTATAATTCATGGCCATGCATTAGTCAATATTTATCCCCTAAACTACAACAAGTGTAAGACAACCATTAAGGATGCCTTACTAAGTATGTCCTACGATGATACAGAGAATTTGTTAGTTGTAATAAAATAACTTATGCTAGTACCTCTGTAGATATTTCAGATTTATTTATCTTATAATCGTTTAAAATATAGTTTAATAAGTAAGTTTAGTAGGTGATATGAGTTGGTATCACCTAATATAACTCTAATAATAAATGGTTTTATACCTACCTAGTAACTAAAAGCTGTTCAATTAGTGATTTTTTTGATAATTTTATAATTAAATGTGTTCTTCTCGCCTGAAACACAGGATTACCTAGTTCAGGCTCCTATGTAATATCTACCTATATGTAAAAATGACCATTAACCTGTAAATTTTTGTGTACCTTATCAATCTTATGAATAAATTATCTTAAATTATCTTATCTTATCTTATTCAAATAGCTTTATTCCCCAACGAATTTGTTTATACAACCAAGGTGGCAAACAAGCATATGGCCCACCTGTTGGTAAGTGGTCTGTATGGTCTGCCAACTTTCCGATCCTGTTCAACTTTCTAATTATAAAAGCTATGTATCAAAGCATTGGTATATATTTACTCATAGCTTCTGCCCGCGGCTGCGCTCGTGTGGTACCTACATAAAAAGTCTATATTCCATAGACTTATATATCTTTATAAGCCTATATTCCATTCTAGGCAAAGAGCTCAAACTATTATTTTAAGTATTATCGAAATCGGTTGAGCTCTTACGGTGTGATTGAACAACAAACATTCAAACATCCTTACAAACTTTCGCATTTATAATATTAGTATTGACTGGCCTCATAGCTCAGTTGGTAGTAACTCTGCCGTCCGCACTGGACAAACATTTGTGTGATTCACAGATGTTTGTTCTGTGTCTGGGTGTTAAATATTTATATACTATGTATATCCGTCTCTGGTACCCATAGTACAGGCTATGCCTAGTTTGGGATCAGTTGACCGTATGTAATTATGTCCGGAATATTTATTTATTTATTAGATAGATAGATAGATAGATAAAAAATTTATTTGGCACTACAGACACACACAATTAACATAGATAAACAATTTTAAACCAAAGTACATACAATAGGTGGGTATAAATAGTCAAAAGAGCAATTTTTTAAGTAGGTATCTTAGATTAGGCAAGTTTGCGTGTGCTGCAGTACGACAAATAGGCTATGGCTCAGTGAAATATTTTGCTTAAAAGCAAAAACACTGATTTTCAGCCAAAACCTGAACGAGAGCGAGCAGAGCGAGTACAAACGAACAATGCGTAGGTACCTAGCTGTGAATTTGTGTTTATTAAGTAGGAAGTACGATACAAGGTATTCAGGGTCACACGGAGGCTCTTCTTGAAACGTTACTAGATCCAGCCAAATTCGCCAAGTTGGAAACCCCGCCTCCGGCTCCCAACGGCAAACAGAACGCTGCAAACATCACGAGGGCAGCAAATACGTCCAGATTTGCTTATTCATTTGAGTGGTTAATTAATATTCATAGCTTGAAAGCTGGGTCCGGTGAAATCGGACTTTAACTTCTTTCGTCGTCGTAACTGGTTCTTTTTAGGGTTCCGTAGACTAGGCCTAGACCCATATATTTTCAGTATGATTTTTTTGTAATATCCCAAAAATTCGACTCCGACGGGATCATATTTTCAGTACCTATGTCTATCTGTGAGTCAGCCATTCAACAAGATGATTCATATACCGTCCCAAGGGGAGCTTATTGTATAAACAAAAGGAAAGGATAAATTCTCGTTAAAAAAATACAAAATTATTTGAATACAAATAATTTTAAGATTTAAGTTTTTTCCCCGAAATTTAAAAAGATCTTATTTTTATGATAATAATAAGTGATTATTAAACGTACGCAAGTTTGACATCAAGATTACTAACATAGTACCTAAAACAGCTGAATAATTTTATTTGAAATGATTTGGTCCCAAAACAGCAGGTTTTTGAATAGTGACGAATGAATAAATTAAATAATTGAATAATGACGAATTTTCAAAAGTCGTAGCACAAACTTTATAGCGAATTGGATGTAGAGTAAGACCCTATAGGTATAGCATTGTATTATAAATAACCTTTATAATAACCAGCGTCAAGCACCGCAATTTGTTGGTGTGATGTTATTTTTTTCATACACACTTCAACCCGTGCAATATTATCGCAGTGTCGGAAATTACTTTCTCAGCAATTCCTTAAATTAGTTTTTTTAAAGCGTACTTGCTAACTGGACGCTGTAGAGCTTGGCACATGCTTCGATGAAAACCAGCCAAATTAGACCTCAACTCTATTACCATCCATCTCAGCCCAATTCCCCAAAAAATTAATAAGATGACCCTCAACCACTTCCACCTAAGCACCTTGAGTGGCTACTCGAGGAACGTTCGTTAAGCTTGGGTTTCCTAAACTAGCGATCGTCATTATGATTACGGACGTGACAGACAATGAAATTTTTATATAATCCCAAAAATTTCGACTCTGACGGGATTTGAACCCGCTGGAACCTTCCGCTAGATACGGAGATTTATTTGTTTATTTAAAGAGAAACACATATGTGCTTACAGAACGATCCAACCAACTAATAAACCAATTCTCTAACCAACTAAGCTATGGAGACAACGGGGCTGGTTTCACTTTAACTACCACTAAATATCTACCTATAAAGTGTAATTGTTTTTGTTCCTTGAAATAAAAATAAAATAAAATAATTTATGACCTGTAAAAATATCATCGCACCTTTTCATTTGATAGCAAATCAAATGAAAGGGCTTGGCAAAAACATTCTAAAAATAAAAACTTGAATACTGTTCTCAAAAGTCAAAAGGCATTTATTTCAATAAAATCACTAGGATCACTTTGAAACGTCTTAGAAACTAGGTGAAGCTATGCCTGTTCCTCGCGACCAAGCCTAGAAGAATCAGGCAACGAACACGGCTTGGTGCCTTTCATTTTTTTCGATGATCCTTTTTCACAAAATGAAATTTAAAGCTTCAGTGTGGTGCCGAACGAACTAGATGAGGCTCAAAAGAAAAGAAATCTAATTATAATCCCTAATAAATAAGAGCTTATAAAAAATCACTGTTTCCAAGTCCAAGAAATCTCATCTAATGGTCACTAGTCGTGTTCCTGGAGTGCGTCCAGGATGCGAAGAGGATCCCTAAAAACGCAGCATCTACAATTTTGATGATGCTAATCTGATGCCGTAACGATTTGATTGTAACGGTGACCGCATCTTGATAATCCAAGGCTTTGTAAGGCCATGTTTGGCCCTATTTCGGCTCTAAAGACCCACGCTTTTATCTAAAGAGCCCATTTGGGAAAGGTGGGCTTGGGCCTTCAGACTTTTATACTAGGCAGTAAAATGGCTGCCTTTTATTTTTGGTCTGTTTTGTACAATTATATGTTTGCTACACCGAAAGGAACATATATTCTGACAAATAAACATCTATCTATCTATCTATGTAAAACTGCCAATTGCTAATAAGGTTTGTTCAACGACTTTTTTAAATTCGAGAGGTTCATACAGAATCTGAATAGAATATCTATCGTGGGGCCAATTTAACGGGTAGATGTCTAGCGGGAAGGGAAACACACTAAATACTGCGTTAAAGTTAGATAAAAATATAATCGACTGATTACAAAATCTTTCTTTATATTATAGCTTTATATTGTCTTTAAAGACCGTTGCAAATGATCTTAATATCGCTCAACCAGTCGGAAGCGTCTCCAAGACTTAAATAGATAACAATCCTGAAGGTGAAAGAAAGAAAGAAAGAAAGAAAGAAAGAAAGAAAATACATTTATTTTGGACACACAAGCACAGCACAAACTAATAAAATAAAAAATAAAGACACAAGGTACAGGTTACAATACAAAAGGTAGGGGGAAACAAAACAAAAACAAAAGTAGGTAGGAAGTAACAAAACTAGGGTATTCATTAGTCCGTACCGATGCATGCGTGAGCCAAAAAAGGTTCCATCTCAGCATTGATGCCGCACACGAAGTGTAGCGGCGCTGGTTTTCAGATGGAACCCTTTACGGCGACCTCACGATCGTAGTGTGCTGCATTTCTCGCGTTCTTTAGTCGATGTCGGTAGGTAGGTAGGAATTGTAGATCAAAAAAATTAAATAAAATAAAATAAGAATAAGTAGAACTAGAAGTAGAAGTAAAATTATATAGGTAGGTAAGTAGGTATACAAATAGAATTATTAAGTAGTACATAGGTAGGCAGGTTTAATATACGAAAAACAGGTAAGCAAGTAAGGTGAAGTAGGTAGGTAGCTAGATAAATAGGTACATAAATAGGTTCAGTCAGCCCAAGCGAGAGCATAGATAAAGTAGCTAAGAAGGAATGTTTTTTCTCTGTCAATCTCTGCAGTGCGTCATTAGTCTAGTCCCAATCCCATATCTATGGTGCCTGCAGTATTCATGTAGTGTATAGTCTGTGGGTGCCGCGAATCAAACAAACAAAACAAGTTTAAACTTGCTTGAACGACGCGCGCGACCGACGACGGCGACGACCGACAGACGGACACACGCAAGCAGTACCTGGCAGATATAATAAAGTTACTTTGTATCTATTGCCTGGCAGTACCTAGGTGCCGTGTGGGTAGTGGTTACATGGATTAACAAGGTGAAATGTGGACTGGAGTGAATGGAGTGTTGTGTTACGTAGGTGCCTACAATACTTATACAGTGTGCTGGTGACAAGATCATGAAAAACACTAAACGGTGCGATTTTACTGGCTACGCATACACTCTTGTTTAGAGTGTAATGTACAGTCCGCACCTAACTAGTTTAGTGTTGGACCGATGAAACCACTCCCACGTGCCCGCCATACGTGCGTCGTAGTGTAAGGTGAGTTGGAAAAGTTAATCGCTACTGTTTCTGTAAAGCAAGAAGGTGGTTGCTAGATTATAATTATTTCGTTTAAAAACGTAACATTTCGTTACTGAAGCTAAAATTTACAGTATTCACCTACTTGTAAAACATTTTCACTGCGTTCCGTCACTTTGCCGAGAAAAACTCATAAAAAACAATTAAAATTTAACCGTGTGTGACTGACTCACCTTTGTGTGTTTGTCAATTTAAATGTTTGTTATTTAATTTAAATTTTCAACTGACTAATGAGATGATAATCAAATTCCTTAATAAATTAATGTTTGTATGTTTGTGAAATTATTTAAATTGGAAGCATTGTTCTCTGAAATGAGTGTCAATATTTTGTTTCATAAAACCTTAAGGTTCTCGAAAGGCGACAACGAACCGGGCGACGCAGTGTTGGAAGGCCCCCACCCGATGGATCGACGACATTGTGAACCTCAACTTGGTCACTGACCTAATACAGGTGACCAAGAAAGAATCAATAGCAAGACAGTAGCCATGCGGAGTTCTGAACAATAAACAAACGATGAAAAGACAACTTTAAAAACTGGAAGCCGTATCAAGGAAAGCAAAATAACCCAGCTTTTGTGAAACTTTTATTTCCATCATTACTTAGCCTTATAATCTTTTTTCCAATACTTTTGCGGTTAGAAGACTTCCATTCTACGGTAGAAATTAGAATTTTAAATTTTTAGATTACAACGTATTCCGTTACAAGTATACTATCCCGTAAAGGCTTACAGAGGATCGCAGCCATTGTTGCCAAGAGTGTTAAATTCCTGTGGTCACTAGATAAATAATAATAACACCCAACAGTCACATACAATAGTCCTGTCCGGGGGGGTTAGAGGTCGGCAACGCGTGCGCGATGCTTCTGGTATTGCAAGCGTTACCCTAGCCCATGTGTTGTGATTTTATACATAAACTGACTGGCCTCATAGCTCAGTTGGTAGTAACTCTGCCTTCTGCGCTAGAGGTCGCGGGTTCGATTCCCGCACTGGACAAACATTTGTGACTAACACAGATGTTTGTTCTGTGTCTGGGTGTTAAATATATATCTATTATGTATATCAGTCTCTGGTACCCATAGTACAGGCTATGCCTAGTTTGGGATCAGTTGACCGTGTGAATATGTCCGGAATATTTATATTTATTTATTTATTATTTATTAAACACATACATAAAATTACGCCTATTTCCCAGAGGGGTATGCAGATACCACGGCTTTCCACTTGCTACGATCCTGACATACCTCATTTTTTACCACCTTTTGCTTCATTCACTCTCATGCATGCTCGTCGGTTTAGTACTCTTGACCTGGCCTTTGTCCAAAACGTCACCGATTTGGTCGCTAAACGTACGCCTAGGTCTTCCCCTTGCAACGGTTCCATTCACACTCGCCTTATACACCTGTCTCGTCAATCTTCTTTCGTTCATCCTCTCTACATGACCAAACCATCTCAGCATACCTTTCTCAATCCTCATCACTACGTCATCTTTCACTCCACAACGCTCTCTTATCACAATGTTCCTCACTCTATCTTTCAAAGTTACTCCACACATACTTCGCAAAGCTCTCATTTCCACTGCATTTATCCTACTTTCATGCTTTTTCTGCCACACCAAACCTTCACTGCCAAACATTAGTATTGGCTCTAACACTCCTCCATGCACAGCCAGTCGTGCCTTTTTGGACACTTTCTTATTAATTAATAATAATTAATTAACTAATTTCTTGGTATAATTATTTTAAACATATGGACATGCTCTGAAATAAATGAATAATAATAGGCTAGGGAAACCATTTACCAACAGGACCGTAAGCTCATTTGCAACCTTAATATAATAATAATATAATATACATAAGTTTTTATATTCTTACACAATCACAAAATACAAAACTAAAATATAATATATTATATACATTCAATATTTATATTATATAATTAATGTTCCTGTGTGTAAGGACTGCTTGCAGGCAAAGCCTCCTCCAACTCTCTCCATCTTGCTCTATCTCTAGCGGCTGTGCTCCCCGCCTTTTCTGCTATTTTAACAATGTCGTCGTCCCATCTTTTATATGGTCTTCCCTTTTTTAGTTTTTTCTGGATTGGGTACCAATTTGTTATTGTCTTGGATCATCTCTCGTCTTTCAATCTTTGTATGTGGCCAGCCCATTTCCATTTAAGGGATAAAATTTTATGAGTAACGTTTGCAAACTTAGTTGTATTAAAAAAATACACTAACCCACTACGCCACCGAGGTCAAAAAAAAGGATTATTTTATGCACAGTTCCAGTACTTTACACACATTTGCGACATTTTTTATCAAGCATCGTAAACTCCCGCCCGAGATTCAGCTCAGTGAAAATACAGGCTCCCTCGAGACGAGGCCAATGAAAAAACTCTCACTAGGAACAATAAAGGAAATGATAAAATTGATATGGCATTAAATTTCGTCACTTTGCAAAAGTGCTTGCTTTTGTTGTGTCAATGATTCTTTCGTGGTCATCCTGTATTTTTTTTTTTTTTTTTTTTTATACAACTGAGGTGGCAAACAAGCATACGGCCCACCTGTTGGTAAGCGGTTACCGTAGCCTATGAGCGCTTGCAATACCAGAGGCATCACGCACGCGTTGCCGACCCCTAACCCCCTCCCCCCCTAAAGAGCTCTGGCAACCTTACTCATCGCAGGAATACAACACTATTTGAAACAAATAATGTTATTTGGCTGCGATCTTCTGTAAGGCGGAGGTACCTCCCCAGGCGGGCTGCTCCAATTCAGAACGAGAAAATCTCGCTGTGCCCTGTATTCAGTCAGGTCAGCAGTTTGAGGTATGGTAGCACTGAAAAGGGCGATATGTTCCTGGAGCGCCGCGTCCCACGGCGCCGCGCCTCAAATCTATTGTTAAGATATTATGCAAATTTATGCTAATCATTCCCACCACGCCGCGTCTACCAAAGTACAGTCAAAGATAAAAATGAAAACCCTTCATTAATATAAAATTCTATTATTTTTTTAATGTTTAATCATGATGATTGTTGACTTCTACTTGATATCTACATAGGTAGTAGGTACAACAAAATTTGTGATTTTAAATAACATAACGTAACAATCATAATTAAATAAAGTGTAAATTAGTAATTTTGAATAAAGTAACAAACATAATTATTATTAGAATGAGATGATAGATAGATAGATAACACTTTATTGATCACCACACGGAAATAGTATATTAATTAATAATAATTAGCAGGTTGAAGCGGCAGTGGGCCGGCCATATAGCTCGCAGAACCGACAACCGTTGGGGAACAAAGGTTCTCGAGTGGCGACCACGAACCGGACGACGAAAAATGAATACCACGAAAAAATTACGTCACATCCATACATCCAGCAATCTTCACACCTACCCAAAATAAATAAAATTGGAAGGGCTCCTCTCGACAATATCAAACGTCCTATCTACTCGTACATCCCCGTTAACGCCCTTTGAGGCATGGGGTAGGCTGTCATTACCTCATTATTCAACACCGACGAAGATTTCAACTTCTTTTTATAGCTTTATCTCTGATTGGGCCTTGTGATTGTATCGTGGGTTTGAAACTTGGGTTCTGACGCATGATCGAAACTGATAATATAAATGCGAAAGTAGCTATGCCTGTTACATTTTCACGACTAAACCGCTGAACCGATTTAATGAAATTTGGCATGAACCTTTAACCCTGAGAAAGGACATAGGATACTTTTTATCAGGTCGAGTACCACGCGAGCAAAGCCACGGGCAGATACTGACTACACATCTAACTAACATAGACATCAAAAATAGGCTTTATTGCGCTATCTTAGGACCTATATAACCTATATTGGAATGATCTGTCGCATTTTTCAAAAATCTCTTTACTACAACGCCGCCGTTTTATACGATTCAAAACATTTTCACTGTTTACTATTTGTAATATCCTTACATCCAATTACGGAAACAAATTACAGACGGTGTAAGTATAACAGTGCTAAACAGCTTGGAGGCTCCATTACAATCAGAGTTCTCGTCTTTTTTTGGAAAGTGTATCCTATGCAAATGTTGCCTCGTGATAATTTCATAAGCTTATCGCTCAATTGTCACACTCTTTTTTAAAATAAATAATTATCACCCAACAGTCGCGTTACATAGTCCTGACCCCATACTAGAATTCCCTTCCTACGAGTTCCATTGTACCACAACACACGGAGCCGGAACAAATATTTGCAGAAGATAACTTTTTCACTTCAGCTGTTTTGTTCTTGTTGTCATAATATATTATCTAAAACAAATTATAAAACGTATGAGAATTAATCTTAGATATACTAACCTAATCTACATAACTATTAAACTAACGACTAAGTACTACTAAAAACGCGACTGAATTTTTTACGAGTAGGTGTCTTAAAAAATCCAGTCAATCCCTGTCGCCAACAGATGGTAGCGTGCCCAAAATACTGGCGGCATTGCCACGTTGTATGGCAATGCTTATTCGCTGACCGAAGTAAAAGCCAGCATTCTGGTCACGCGTAGACTCAAGTTTTTCTATTGTTGAATCATCATCATCATCATCTCCCTGCCCTTATCCCACTTCATGTGGGGTCGGCACAACATGTTTTTCTCTTCCACTCCCCTCTATCAGCCGTCATATCAGTATTCACTCCTTTCTTACTCATGTCATCTTTCACACAGTCTATCCATCTTTTCTTTGGTCTACCTCTTCCCTTATATCCTTCCACATTCATATTTAACGCTCTTCTAGTAACATGACATTCTTCCCTCCGCATGACATGACCATACCACGCTAACCTTTTGCTCTTCAACTTCTCAGTCACTGGCGCTACTTTCAAACTTCCTCTGATGTACTCATTCCGTATCTTGTCCATTCATTTTTCTATTATTGAATAAAAACTAAATATTTGAGTAATAAATAATAAGTATAAACGTACGAGAAGTTCGACATAGGTAAAGTTGCAACCTAATACAGTAGAATAAATGAGTTTCATATTATTTGAACCCCAAGCAGCAGATTTTCGAATAGTGTATTTTATCGAATTTCCAAAAGTCGTCTAACAAACTTTATTGCTAATTGGGTGTAAAATAATTCCTTTTCGGTATAGATTAGGTACATTTTATGATTCAGCTTGCATTTGAAATAACATTGTAGGTATAACTAAGCAATTAGTACCTGTGAGCAGCACTGAACTGATTCTTATTTATTTGCCATAGCTTTGTACAGAATATATATCTAAGCTACTCATCATCATCATCATCAGCCTGTAGAAGTCCACTGCCGGACATAGGCCTCCCCCAAAGAGTTCCACGACGAACGGTCTTGAGCCTTTTCCATCCACCGACTTCCCGCAACCTTCACAATGTCGTCGGTCCATCGGGTGGGGGGCCTTCCAATACTGCGTCGCCCGGTTCGTGGTCGTCATTTAAGAAACTACTAGTACCTCTCAGTTGTGTTGTACTAAAACGATCCCCAAAAGTCAATTACTGAGGAACGTAGTTACGGACTTGTGAACGTAATTAAATGGAAGGATGTGATTGAAATCTTCGCGCAAACAGTCTAAGTACCGTGACAGTTGCTTCCTTGTCGTTGGTTACTTCTCGGTCACCTACAGTCACGTCAGTGACTGTTTGAGGCATAGCCACCCAGAAAGGGTCAATGAACATTGGTAAAAGAAAAAGGAGGAAAGGATTAAAGTCCAAGATATATAGATAAGATATGGGGTAAAAGGACTCTTTTACCCCATATCTTATCCCTTGGCCGATTTAACTTATATACCGGCAAATGCTGTTGAACTACTAATTCCATGCAGATCGAATTGACGATTCGAAAGTTATTCTCTAACCAATTTACATACAAACATACAACACAGATTCGTCGAAATCGTTTGAGATATCTTCGATTGCTTCGCTCGATCGATCAATAAACAGATATATATTATTGGTATAAGTTTTTTTACGTTTACGTTAGCATCTGAAAGGACAATTCCGACTTTGTTTTAGATCGCATTGTGTTTAAATGTTACGTTGCGATGTCTGAAAAGAATTCAGTAGAGAAATGCGAAGTCATTTTCTTTGAATCCTTTCATAGTTTATTCGTTTGAGAGCTTTGCCTTTTGCCACTGCGGTGACGAACAGTAAATTAATTTTTGATCTAAAGTGTTAGTTCATAATCATCATCAACCTAGTCCTCTGCTGGACATAGGCCTCTCCCAAAGAATTCCATGGCGAACGGTATTGAGCCTTTATGACTAACGACCGTTCGTCTTGACACTCTTACCCGCACCAGTGCAGCTCTACAGGCTGATGATGATGATGATTTGAAATTACCTAATGGCATTTGCTATTTAGTAGTCATCATCATCATCATTTCAGCCTTAAGACGTCCACTGCTGAACATAGACCTCCCCCATAGATTTCCAGCGCGACGGACCTTGTACGAACCCAAACAATTATTTGAGGGGATTTGCCCATACTCCCCACGTTTTGTTGTAATAGGGATAAATAATTGGACTAAACAATTTAATTTAACAATTTTCCAATTGTAATGGAAGCCCTCCAGTATCATCCAGACCGAAGTTTCGAGGGTTCAAAAATAGGGTGAAACTTTTCGAGAAAAGGAATAGTAGTGGCGTCTTTGTATTGTTTAGCTCATTTCCTTGGAAGCGCTAGGAGCGCTACCGTGACAGCGTTGTAGCAAGGGGCTGGCCACGGGGGCGACTTTAAGGAGCGCAAACCTCAAGGGGGCGTACTTGCAGACCCGCAGCTAGCAGGCTGCTGGGGCACGGCCATAATTCCTACAGCTCTTTCTAAATTGCTTTATTTTAAGTTATAACTTTTTTTTATTTCTGTTTATAAAATTAAGGTTCAAAACACAGATTTTCCTTGCTTGCTTCGCTCGCCAGTATCAACTAGTATAAGCTAATTTGCGAAAAACGTCTTAAAAAACGTCTGGGCAAGGGCCAGTGTGGTGCTTGCATCGGGGCGCCGCCGCCGCATGGGCAAGGGCAAGCCCTGCCATCGGGTAAAATACAAATCTTGCTTATAACCTTAGCTACGACATTGCCCCTGTATAATATCGTAGGTATGCAGCAAGCGAAAACGAGCTCTACTTTAGAAATACAGAGCCTAGTTTCCGTTATATTGCCTTCATAACGGTCACCGCTGGGTAAGAAATCAATGATTTTTCTTCTACCAATTATTATGAAATACGATTGTTTGATGAAGCGTTACTCGATACCCGGTTGGGATACGGAGGTTTATTAATCTGGGATTAATCTTATTTGTTTTGTTTTGTTACAGAATTTTGCGCTGATTAATTTTGATAAACAAATTTAGCATACTTATGAAAGTGTTATATTATAACGAAAATACTTTGATTGTATTGTAAGTGTACCTACATATTATAAAACATTTATAGTACGTGATAAAAATGCTTCATCTTATTAAAACAAAGACGATGGAGTTACTGTTATTTTGTTTTAATTTTTATCACGTACAATATACATCGATAAACAATGACTAATGTTATAGTAGAGTGGATTCCGGACAAATTTGAATAGGGTTGAATTTCACCCGCTTTACCCTTTTTCATTCCGATTTACCCCTTTTTAACTCGTTTCAACCGTTTCGCGCTTGGCTCACCATTGTTGTGAGATAGGTGGGGTACTTGCGGAGAAATAATTGAATGCCATGACAGCAGATGCAATTCCCTTGTTTGCGGTGTCACTGGTTTTATCTTGGTCACTATGCGTTAGGTCAGGGACACGGTTAAAGCAGTGTTAAAATGGCTTCCGATGCACCATCTGAAATTCGTTTCAAATTTATCCTTACGATTATTGAATAAAAGTCTATTTTGTATTTTATTTTTAGTGGCTTGTGATATTTTTGCATCCTCTCGTCAACATCAAAACTGACTTTATTTAGTAGATGTAAGGACCATTTTGAAAAAAAAAAGAGTTTTGGAACGTATAACAAAGTTCTTCAATAATTACACCCCACTTCATGTATTTGTATAACATTTTTTGAGAAACCCCTTTTGGTCCCCAATATATTAGCAACCCTTTGGCCGATTTAACTCATATTTTACCAGTAAATTGTGGGAGTACATCCTGTTGACTTACTAAATTCTATGTAGATCGGATGGACGGTACGAAGGTTACGCTCAAACAAATATACCTACGAGCACACAAACAGACAACGTCGATTCATCCAAGTTATTTGAGTAATCTTCGCTCGCTTCGCTCGTCGGTCGTACGTCTACGCCTCACCATTCCACTTTTCATTTACGACCCAGTCAATCCACCTCGATGGCAAATGACCTGGCAATTTATTGACTACGACATTTTCCCCTGACTGTACAGAACATTATACCCAGATCAAATTTATACTCTACTGCATATGAAATACAGTGCAATATCCCGAAAACAACTTTATTAACAGTTACAATTTTATTGCGTCTGAAATTTCGTTTGAAAGAGCCTCATGTCGGTTTATTGTGTTTTAAAATTTTATTTTATTATTCACATTGAAATTATCACTCTGTAAAATTTTTAGTCATCAAAGTTGTGCAACGGTCTATGGAGAGAGCTATGCTCGTAGTTTCACTACGTGGTAAAATATAAAACGAGGATATCCGTACCAGATCTAAGGTCATATTCATAATCCTTTGTAGATTTTTTTTAATTGTGTCTGAACTGATATATTAACGTAGACATTGAAACATTAAGCAAGAATGTGTTTGATTGAAACTTCTGTAGCAGCTAGCGGTGTTTAACGGTAATCATCATCAGTCAGGACAGGACACATAAAAAACGGGAATGTACAAAAGGTAGGCTTAGTGTTATGTATGTAGGTATGTCTATATATTATCAGGAATATAAGATTTTGTAAAAGGAGAAAAAAATCTGGATTAATTACACAAAAGTATTAGATCTACTATATATTTGAAAAATAAATTTTAGATGACATATCTTAAGCCGTCTGAAAATGGCTTGATAAAGGTTGCTGGGATCCGTTGGATACCGGCCGCACAGGATTGGTTGCTCTGGAAAACTATGGTTGCATATCAAGGTCATATCGCATATCGCTTGCCGTTTGAACAGGCTTGTAGGTCGTCTTTCAAAACCAAAAGTTCCACTCTTCTCAACTGTAGTTTGTTTGAATATTCAAAGGGTTTGTTTCCTCTCGTGTTTTGTTTGCCACTTGTTTAGGTTCACCATTTTCAGAATCCTTTGAGGCAGAAACTAGAAACTTGAAACATTTAGTTAGATTAAAGGCCTTTTTATCTCCACTATGTTGAGCTCACTTGTTGCTGTGGTGGCCCCGGCTGAAGAATAGGCCCCTCCATTTCCACCCGTGGATGTCGTAAGAGGTGAAAGCTAGGGGATTGATGTGCACTAGTATAGTGTACATCAATTTTCCTCTCAAACCGTTGAAGGAATCATGAAGGAAAACATCGTGGGGAACCGGCATGTCCTAGATCCTAAAAATTATAAGACATGTGACATATTGTGCACGAAACGAGCCTCTAAGAGGTACACTAATCCTTTCACTACACTGATTCATTCACCGATGAGCATATTATGGTCTTTTTAAGGCCACATACCTCAACCTGATCACTGAACTAATACAGTTGTAAAGAAAGACTCAGTGACACGGCAAGTAAGCAATCAATACCATTCTTTACTTCTTTTTAAAAATGTTTATTTTTAAAAAGAAGTTTTTTATTAGTTCATTCAATCAACATTCATTCATTAATTTCGATTCCTTAGTACTTTTGCCGAGTACCTGTAACTCGGCAAAAGTACTTTTATACTGACGACGACGCTCTAACTCTTTGATTAAACATACGACTTATGGGAATCTAGCTATAGAACCTTAGTGCCTATAATATCAAGTTAAGAACGTACTCTTCAGAGGGAAGTCTAAGAGTTTAATGATAAGCCTAGTTGATCGAACCAGTCAAGATATATCAAATATCTTGGACCATTTGGCGTTGTATGTGTCCATGTTCGTTTGTTCGAGCGTAAGTTTCGAACTTTTGATCCCATCTGCAAAGAAACTAAAAAATTGACAGGCCTCATAGCTCAGTTGGTAGTAACTCTGCCACTGGACAAGCATTTGTGACTAACACAGATGTTTGTTCTGTGTCTGGGTGTTAAATATCTATCTATTATGTATATCAGTCTCTGGTACCCATAGTACAGGCTATGCCTAGTTTGGGATCAATTGAACGTATTGAATATTTATTTATTTATTATTAAATACTTGAGTCACGACTCAGAATACCAGGGTGAGAATACCAGGTATGTTCATGCAAGCTTCACGTGCTCATGAATGGTAAATTGGAAGTTAAATAAATATTATCTAGTTACCATAATCCGTAATGTAGGTACCTACTCCTAACGAAGTAAACATAGAGAGAGTAGGAACACAAGTAGGTCGTATCCTTAAAGTTTTTGAACAACATCGGGCGAAATGAGGTATCTGATGGCGACTAGCTTCGGCCTGCGGTTTCGTTTAAAACAGTACGACCTAGAAAAATAACAAAGACTGATTTCGATTGTTTTAGACCAAACAAGCGAATAGGTTTAGGTTTAAAGACATTTATTCTCAAAAAGACAAACATGTCACTTACATGAGAATATTAATAAACATTATGCAATAGTTGTTAGTAGGTCGTTCTGTAGGTAGGTAGGTAATAAGTAGGTATAGGAAGTACGTAGTATTTAGGTAGGTTTTATTAGTAGATACACTCGTTCAATGCATTCCGCTAATCAAAGGGATCACTAGAAGTAGTTTTCAATGACGTGTTGTTGTAATTTAGCTTTAAATGCATTGAACGAGTTTACATTTTTTATAATCGAGGGTATTTTGTTATAAAGCTGTGCGCCTTCAAAAGTGAACATCTTTTTACCGTAATTAGTGTGTATTCTCGGTACCACCAGAAAGCGTGTGTATGTCTACAGCTTACACATAACGAATTTCTGAATTCTGAGTATGCAAATATTTAGTGCATAATTGGTGCAATCTGAAAATCCAATTCAAAATTTAGGTGCCAAAGAGGTTTCTGAGATATGAGCCAAAAACTATGTGTCAGCTGGAGACCCGGGTCTACAGCTTGCACATCCAGTACTGCCAAACGGCTGACGCGAGAGCTATGAAAACTAGCCAGATATTTAGTGCCAAATTAGTGCCAAAGGTACTAAAAATTTCAGGCCTGTAGCTTAAAAGGTTTCAGAGATATGAGCCAAAAACTATGTGTCAGCTGGAGACCCGGGTCTACAGCTTGCACATCCAGTACTGCCAAACGGCTGACGCGAGAGCTATGAAAACTAGCCAGATATTTAGTGCCAAATTAGTGACTAAGGTACCAAAATTTTCAGGCCTGTAGCTAAAAAGGTTTCAGAGATATAAGCAAAAAACTATGTGTAAGCTGTAGACCCGGGTCCCCAGCTGACACATTTCGTTACGCCAAACCGCTGATCAGAGGGCAATAAACTTTAGGCAGGATTTTAGCTTATAATTAGTGCCTAAGGTACCAAAAATTTCAGGCCTGTAGCTGAAAAGGTTTCAGAGATATAAGCAAAAACAGTTTTCCCGCCAAAAAATTCAAATAAAGTTATTGAAAATCGCCTCATTGCGACGTTGCCACTTCGCTTAAAAAGATTGTCAAACGACTTTAAACTTTATTTACATGTCACGAAGATTGATTTTGGTATTTGATCATTAAAAAAGTTAATTTGGTTTGTTGAGTTTAGTCTAGGAGCTCGGAGGATAAAATAGTTTTCAGCCAAAACATACCGTGTTGCCATCGATGTAATCGTATCTCGTAGACTTACGTCTTGATTGATGATGGAAGTCAGAGGCAATCACGACGACATCATCGCCCTGAGTCAAATTCTTTGTCAGTGTCGGCAAGTTATTTATAATCTCTCTGATAGGAGCACCTGGCTTACAAATGGATAGAACAGATTGGTAGTCATTATTATGTAAGTGTATAAATTCTCCAAGAGATTTTCCGTATGTATCGCACAATATTAGCATTTTCTTAGGTCTATTTTGTGAAATTACGGCGGTATCCTCAGCTATAAGTCTGGGTTCATGGTTTTGGGTACTGTTATTCGTTTGGTTTCCAGTGTTCTCCTCTGTCGTTAGCTTCTCTACGGATCGAAGTCCTATTCTCGTAGTAATCCCGTTGTCTTCTTTATTCTTTATTGTCACGACCTGTTTTGTTGCTATTGATTCACTCGTTTTAATTGTTTTTGTCTTCTCTTTTTTCGCTACTAATTTTTTTTGTATTTTTCTTTCTATTCTGTTAGTCTTTATCATGTTTCACTTGTTTATTCAATGTTATAATATTTTTACTTAAGTTCTTGGTCTTTGCTGCAGTTTTAATATCTACGGTGTGTCTAGAATTTTTTAATTTTATGTTTTCACTTTGGAGCTCAATTATTTGGCTTATTAAATTGTCCAATTCTTCATTAAGTATTTGGGTGTTCTCATTGGTTTCCAACTGGAGCGTTTTTTGTAGTGGTTCGAACAGCGCTGCATTATTTTCGTGCATACGTATTACGTTTAATGCTTCTTCATATTCATTGAGATCTGCAGTTCGTCGCTCAATCATCTCTTTTAGCTTATTTCTTTCCGTTTCAGTCTCTTGTAATTTTATTACTTGTTCTGCAAATGCTACTTTGAGTGACCCATTTTGCGCCAAGAGATTTTATAATCCTTCGCGCAGTCGTCTTGTTCCTTTAGAAGCTTCAAATTCAAGTTTTGTGCTTTTTGTATTTCAGCGGTCAATTTTCTAATTCTACGGCAACATGGTTTCTTGTTTGGGGCATTCTGGAACGATCAGAAAACGCAAAAAGTCGATTCGGATGAAGAGATTCGATCCAGGGCACGTCGTTACTGACGATTATTGAGTCCACCGCCTCGACCGCTATGCCAGCGGTACTTTACTTGCAGCGACGAAATAAGTGTAGAGGTTGAAAGAACTATTTCTTAGAGTCGCAGATCGTTGTAATAAAAAAATCGACCGTCATTACACTTTTTTGCACACCCTCATTAGCTTTTTAGTTCAATATGACTTATTGATAAAAAACTTTTATTTAGTCATTATAACGAGGCACTTACGTATAATATTGTGACGCGTTCGTTATTTTGGTTGTTATAATTTTTGAGAGTAGATCGCCAAAATGGTTTAAGGTAAACATCATGAAGAAACCAGAGGTATAGTCAGATCGCACACTACGAGTACTTACGTGTTAATAGGAAACAATACAATGCCACAAATCTGGGCCCCGATCGCGCTAAATTTTTGCTTGTGGCGCTCTGCGGTATATTTTAAGGGATGAAGATGAAGTTTTCCAAACGCTGGCCATTAGATAAAACAGAATCGAAACCATTGTGTAAGTATCATCATCATCACCTATTTGAGTCCACTGCTGTACATAGTGTACCTACCACTAATTAGAGGTGGATAACTCGAGTCAGTGACCGTGGCGGCCCCGGCTGAAGAATAGGCCCCTCCTAACCTCCTACCCGTGGATGTCGTACTAGGCAGGCGAGTAAGGGATGGGCAGCAGCTTCTCCTATTTTCAAAAAGATTTTCAAATTCCCCCCACCCCCATGACAGGAAGTCACTCCGGAAATCTGTGGGGGAGGCCGCTGTTCAGCAGTGGACTTCAAACGGCTGGAATGATGATGATGAACTCGAGTCAGAACACGCATCCAGATCGAATCACAGGGTACTGAGCCGCAGGTAAATGGATCACGTCGCTCCCAAGCAGCTGAAGCAGCTCAACGGCTCAAAGTAGTTCTACTTCATCTGCGATTCATGCGACCCTGACCCTGATTAGAAACGATTTCATACGATAACAATTTGTATTATTTTCAACACTATTAAGTCCATATTAGAAAAGCTGACCCGTTTGATGAACTGATTGCTAGTACCTTATTGCATTGTTTGCTTCACTTTACCTGATTCATCTGAAATCATTCATAGATCTACTTGCGCGGTTCAAGAGCGCATGCTGCGAGCTGATTTGCAGCTCAGGTATTTTGAGTGAGTTACCCACCACTACCACTTAGAAACTTTGATGTACCAAATAAAAACTATAGTAGGTATTATTATAATATTATAACTACAAAATTTTTGTTTATTTTTAGATTATGACGCCTTTTCTTTTTTAGTTACCAGCATAATTTTAGTGATACTTCATCATCTTATCCTATCTAAGCTTCTGAATTCTTTAACCTACATGATATATACTTTAAACATACATAAGCCTCTCGATTTGAGAGCAAAAGACTTGGCGGCAGGAATAAGATGCCACAGCCAGCCCGAAAGGGAAAAGCATAAAAAAATGCAAACTTCAAGAACGAAAGAATGACACGATAATGTTACGCGCCTGTACAATATCGGGCAGCCTGTAAGGACGTGGACACTCTGATAATGTACAGCCAGCCATATTCACAGCATCTAATTCTAAATGGGGGAATAAGATCTGCACTGACTTCCCGCGTTGGGGTGCGCATTCACAGCATTTTATTGCAATAATTTTTCCAATAATACGAAGCCACCTAGCTTTAGACGGCGGAGTCATATATCTCATCATGTCACATAGGAACCAACTCATCATGTCACATAGGAACCTACTCATCTATTCCTTTCGTGACGTGGTTTATAAGTGGTTCACATCTACCTACCTTATGTGAGGTACCTACCTACTTCCCTATGTTTTGTAGGTCTAGGTACAAAGTGTAGGTACGTAGTACCTAGGTATAATAAATACTTGGTACCTAGTAACCTATACCTAGGTAGACCTACATAAGTAAGTACCTTACATAAAGTACGTAGGATTGTATAATATTATGCAAACACGTCACGAAAGTAATAGATGGCTTCCTAGTACCTAGAGCTAACCAAACTTAGGTAGAACTAAATTGCCTAAATGCGTAATAAAACACTTCAAAAAACTATAAATAGGTAAATAACTAGTACCTAGGTACTAGGTAACTACCATCTATAATTTACTAGCCAACTTAGATATGAACAAAATGAGCAAATACGTCACGGTAGTACCTAATAGATACCTGCATATCCAACTTTCATATGTGCTCCCTACCTACCTACCAAGGTATCTTGATTAACCTAAATACCTTACCTGACTTCTTCTGACAGACTTTTATTTCTGTTTTAGTGTGTGGCTAGGCGGAGCAATGATCTATGAAATGCGGGGCGGTGGCGCGGGCAGAAAGTGTATGAGAATGGCCGGACATAGGGCTCAGTGGCGCGTATTAGGGTTGACCTATATCCAGCAGTGGACTAGTGTGGGCTGATGATGATGATGGCTACAATGGAGGCCAATTTCATACGTCAGTTTCGAAATTGAAAATCTATGGAACTTCAACCGAAGTAACAAATTATGTAGGTAGGTACTAACCAATTACTTACAATATATTTTTATTTTATCTAGATCGATCGACACCTATCTTACATATGAGATAACGGCTAGGTTAGAAGTACAACAAATTCAGAAGATGAAGATACTACCTAATAAGAAGCTGTGTAGGTATCACAAAAATTATGCTAGTAACTAACAAATGTTAGTAACTTACCTACATTAGAGGTAGGTACAGTATGTCCAGTGGACTTCAATAGGTTAAAGATACCTCCTACATAATAGTTTCGATTCTGTTTTATCTATATCCAGCCAATTCTATCCATAGCCAGCGTTTGGAAAACTTCATCTTCGTCGCATATTATACAGGGCGTCCCAAACTTATGGGACATGAAGGGGAAGTACCTTAAATATCGTAGATAGGGTATTTTGCTGAAAGAGGACTTTATGTTACTTTTAAAAGTTAGTAATTCTGCATTCATAGATTTTCTAAAAAATACTTGCTTCGTCTGGGAATCGAACCGACTAAAATGTCAAAAAAAAATCATCCTACTTCTATGATGCCAATCGAAAGAATAGCTAAAAAATAATAACTTTGCTTAAGAAACATAGTATTTTAAAAGAAAGGAACAACGTAAAATGATTGAGACAAATTTTTCAAACACATTTTATTTAGGATTTTTTAGGATATGTAAAGAGAATACCATAATGTTTAGGTCCACTTAACTTAGAAAATTAAGAAATCTTAAAGGAGTCGTTTCATTCTGGGCCTGGTCCATGTACACTACATAGGAAAATTAGGAAAAAATAGGAGATTACAAGAAAAATACAGTTTCATTAATTTGAAGACAAATGCGATGGTACAAGACAAGTTCTTCTGGTAAGTTTTTGACTATGTGAACACTATTTGAAGGCCGCCATGTTGGTTTATAATTGACGTTTGACATGACATTGACATATTTTTCACGTCATGTTGTTTGATTTGATGTTTTTGTGTGTACGTCAGGGCATCGAGTATCTTCCTTCAGTGATGATAGATGTGATGACGCCGCTGGCGCCTGCGCGGCGTCGTCACGATCAAGCTAAATCTTCTGTAGTTCTTATATGACGTACGATCAGACGTAGATATTTCAGAAAATAACTTAAACTAACGCAACTAAGTATTTTACATTACACTTCGCTTTGTGGAGTGTAAGGACGCGTTAGATGAATGGATGTTAAACAACACAGTATTTAGACAAAACAACGAAGCTAAACAAAAACATGTCAACAGATAAATGTAGGTTGTCAAAATGACATAGATAAATGTAAGTTGTTAAAATGACATTTCACGCACGTCCATCCGCCATATTTTTGTAGCGCTGTGTGTTGCTCTCTTTGTCGAAGAAAATCATAATGTACCTTAGAACGAAGTCAATTTAAATAAAATAACCAATTAAATACGTTTACTTTATTGCTGAGCAATATTTTAGAGTAGTGTACACAGTGCAGGCCCAGGCTCCATAGACTGATGAAACGGGTCCTTTATGTTAGGAATCCTAAAACAACGTAAGACAAGAGGGATCACATTTTTAGCATTTAATTAATTAATTTACAAAAATACTTAATTGACTACGGCACTTTCATGTATGTTTTTAATTTGATTAAAATGATTAATTTCATGTTGTTCCTTTTTTGAAAAATACTATGTTACTTAAGCAAAGTTATTATTTTTTAGCTATTCTTTCGATTGGCATCATAGAAGTAGGATGATTTTTTTTTTACATTTAAGTCGGTTCGATTCCCAGACGAAGCAAGTATTTTTTAGAAAATCTATGAATGCAGAATTACTAACTTTTAAAAGTAACATAAAGTCTTCTTTCAGCAAAATACCCTATCTACGATATTTAAGGTACTTCCCCTTCATGTCCCATAAGTTTGGGACGCCCTGTATACCTACCACAGAGACCCTCAAGACGAAAGCCTACAGTCAGTGCGCGTTGCCAGCACCAAAAAGTTACGAACGGCGACCACACACCGAATGACGCAGTGTTGAAAGGCCCCGCACCCTATGGACTACTGTAGGTTACTGTAATTCACTGAATGGAAATGGCTCAAGACCGTTCGTCGTGGCACTCTTTATGGGAGGCCTATGTTCAGCAGTGGACTTCTGCAAAATGAAAAAATATTTTTGTGATACATGTCCTCTAATAGGTAAGTATCCAAAAGGGAGGTCATTCAACTTATCGTTGATGTGTATATACTAATTCTGGAACATTTTGTATACATACACTAGTTCACTGAAGTAAAAGATAAATCTCTCTTTTTCGAGGTACGACACACAAGGTACATCGATGGCAGCACTGGGTATGTTTTGGCTGAAAACTATTTTATCCTCCGAGCTCCTAGACTAAACTCAACAAACCAAATTAACTTTTTTAATGATCAAATACCAAAATCAATCTTCGTGACATGTAAATAAAGTTTAAAGTCGTTTGACAATCTTTTTAAGCGAAGTGGCAACGTCGCAATGAGGCGATTTTCAATAACTTTATTTGAATTTTTTGGCGGGAAAACTGTTTTTGCTTATATCTCTGAAACCTTTTCAGCTACAGGCCTGAAATTTTTGGTACCTTAGGCACTAATTATAAGCTAAAATCCTGCCTAAAGTTTATTGCCCTCTGATCAGCGGTTTGGCGTAACGAAATGTGTCAGCTGGGGACCCGGGTCTACAGCTTACACATAGTTTTTTGCTTATATCTCTGAAACCTTTTTAGCTACAGGCCTGAAAATTTTGGTACCTTAGTCACTAATTTGGCACTAAATATCTGGCTAGTTTTCATAGCTCTCGCGTCAGCCGTTTGGCAGTACTGGATGTGCAAGCTGTAGACCCGGGTCTCCAGCTGACACATAGTTTTTGGCTCATATCTCTGAAACCTTTTAAGCTACAGGCCTGAAATTTTTAGTACCTTTGGCACTAATTTGGCACTAAATATCTGGCTAGTTTTCATAGCTCTCGCGTCAGCCGTTTGGCAGTACTGGATGTGCAAGCTGTAGACCCGGGTCTCCAGCTGACACATAGTTTTTGGCTCATATCTCAGAAACCTCTTTGGCACCTAAATTTTGAATTGGATTTTCAGATTGCACCAATTATGCACTAAATATTTGCATACTCAGAATTCAGAAATTCGTTATGTGTAAGCTGTAGACATACACACCCAGAAAGCTGGCACGACGAGTGCTACGGTTGGTTATTTGACGCGTTGTTATAAAGGATAGGCTAGTATGGAGTGAGCTTTTTATAATTTTTCGGACAAGTATGCAGGTGTTGTAAATATATAACTGTTTAATATTCATTAACTTGGTTTCTTTATAGATTTTAATTGTTGGTGTTAAGTATGGATAGTGGAATAGTACTTTAATGATTTTGTTTTGGATAATTTGCAGTTCCGCTAATTTAGTTTTTGTGGCGCTGCCCCAAATTTCTATTAAATATAATAAGTGTGGTTTCACTAGCGAGTTATAGATTGTATAACATATTTGTCGTGGAATACATCGGACAATGTTACGAAGTGATCCAAGAAGAGAAGAGAGTTTAGTTTTGATGTGTTCGATGTGTGTGTTCCACGACAAATTGTTATCCATTCTTAAGCCTAGATATTTTTCGCATTTTTTTATTTGAAGAGGTACGTTGTTTATATGTAATGGGTCATGAGGTGAAATTAATTTATTTTTTGCTCTAAAAATAGTGTAACATGTCTTTGATGTATTAACCGTTAGTAGGTTGTGTTGAAACCAAGAGTGCAGGGTGTTTAAATCTGTCTGAGCTTGTGGGATTATGTCAAGTATCGATGAGCCAAAGTAGAATAAGCATGTGTCATCGGCGTATAACGTTATATGGCCCTGCAGACCTATTTCGTGGATATTATTTATATAAATTAAAAAGAGTAACGGACCCAGTACTGACCCTTGTGGAACTCCACACGTTATCGGAGTTGTTTTGCTTTCAGTTTTATCGATTTTGACTACTTGTGATCTATTTGTTAGGTATGATTTAATCATTTTTAGTGCAATACCTTTAATACCTATAGCTTCTAGCTTTTTAAATAATAGTGCATGGCAAACGGTGTCGAAAGCTTTTTTTAAATCAATGAATACGCCTAAGGCAATTTTTTTATTATCTATGTTTGATTTTATTTTGGTAACTAGGTCGATTGTTGCTGATAAAGTGTTGCTTTGAGGTCTGAAGCCATATTGTTTTTCATAAATGAAGTTAATTGATTTTAGATAGGTTTCTAGTCTTTTATGTAGGAGTTTTTCGAGGACTTTTGATAAAACTGGAAGAACTGAGATGGGCCTGTAGTTTCCGGGGTCAGTTTTAAGCCCTGTTTTGTAAATTGGAGTGACCTTTGCTATTTTCATGGTATCCGGAAATTCACCATTTTGTAGTAAGTTATTAAAACAATTTGTTAGGTTATCTATTAGAAGGTTTTTTAAACATTTTAATGATTTGGTGTTGATTCCGTCTAGACCAGCGAATACGGATCTAGATCTACATTTCGCACACTGGCGCACAATCCAGAATGGTAGACCTCTTCTCAGATTAGATCCCTGCAGTCAATTGATGTCTCAAAGAGGTAGTCAGAGGCATATCCGAACATTTGGCACATGTTCACATTCTCCTGGTATAACAAGTTAAAGTTTTATTGCGGGTGGTGTGGGAGGTGCACGCGTAGCATTTTGTTGAACTTATGGGGAAAAGATTAGCTATTTATTATATTATAATGGACTTCATCAAAGTTACGCCCGAATCTATTAACTAAGTTAAAGAGCATTCTTTCGATAAGGAACTATATCTATTCGAGGAGGTAAGGCACAGCGAGATTTTCTCTCTCTAAATTGGAGCAGCCCACCTGGGAGGTACCTCCGCCTTACTGAAGATCGCAGCCTAATAACATTATTTGTTTCAAATAGTGTTGTGTTCCTGCGGTGAGTAAGGTTGCCAGAGCTTTTTAGGGGGGGGGGGATCAGCAGGCAACGCATTAGCAATGCTCCAGGTGTTGCTGTTGTCAATAGGCAACGGTAACCACTTTCCATCAGGAGGCACCACACTGAAGCTTTAAATTCAATTTTATGAAAAAGGATCATCAAAGAAAATGATGACACCAAGCCGTGTTTGTTGCCCGATTCTTCTAGGCTTGGTCGCGAGGAACAGGCACAGCTTCACCTAGACGTTTTTTTTAAGTTTTACGGGTCAAGTAGCAATCCCTCAGGAATTAAATTAATATGGGACCACCCCGGGATCATACTCTATACACCAGCGAAAGAATTATCAAAATCGGTTTAGTATTGGCGGAGATATCGAGTAACATACACACAAAAAATAATAATATTTATAATAATACAGCCGACTTGAGAACCTACTCCTTTTTGAAGTCGGATAAAGAAAACACGTGTATTTCGTTCAGAGAATGCGCTTGATCTTGCTCAAGCTTTGAATTAAATCACTCTTGGGATGACAGCACCATTATTGGCGTGGTGGTCAAGTTGACCCGGCTATCGCAAGAGGTCTGGCTTCGATCTCCGCGGCGGCGCGGGACATGTCGTATAATCTACAAAGATCTGGGTTTTTTTTATACAACTGAGGTGGCAAACAAGCATACGGCCCACCTGTTGGTAAGCGGTTACCTTAGACTAAGAGCGTTTGCATTACCAGAGGCATCACGCACGCGTTTCCGACCCCGCACCCCCTCCCCCCCTAAAGAGCTCTGGCAACTTTACTCACCGCAGGAACACAACACTATTTGAAACAAATAATGTTATTTGGCTGCGATCTTCTGTAAGGTGTCATAAGAAATATTACCCTGGTATTTTGCCGTTAATTAATAAATTTTTAGTTTCACTTATTTTTCTCTCTTCACAAATTTTTGCTAATAGCGTCAATCGTCGGCGTCGGTCAGTTTGATGTCGTTGCTTGCTTGCCAGTCGTGTCACTGATTCTTTCTTGGTCATCCATAAAGCTGTAATTTTTTTCAAACTTTATTTATTCTTATTTATTTGATTATTGACGAAATTAGACTTGATTGAGTGAAACCAAAAACTGGTTGAGTGTTAACTTATAATACCAGGGTTATTATCTATGTGTCTGTTGCGTGTTTATTTCTATTATGGGTATGAAAGGAACCTCTAAATCCTTTCATGCACGTTATTCTCAAACAACAGACAAACAAAATCACAACATGGCTATTGTTACACTAATAGCGATTCGTATTCTGCAGACGCGGCTACGGTTTGTTAAACACAGAGGTTGGCATTAGTTTTTACCCTTTGAAAGGATACAAATACAAATTTCAAAATTTGTGCGGAAAGTTTTTATTAATGTAAATTGTCTTGTCAAAACACAAGCTCACGCTTAGTTTTGTATGTGAATTTTTGCTTGAAATTAAGTTTTTTTAGCGACATTTTTGTTCATATGTAGATATTTTCAGTATCACTTAGCAGGTTAGACCTTATTACATATATTCTAGAAGATCTATTACAAATTAAACTTTACACTCATTAGACGCTGTAGTGCGTGGGAAATGTTTGGACGGAGTAGGCTTACCCAACACCTGTGCCGTGCTTAGCTTAATCGGATCCACAAGACATGGTCAATTTGGTCAATACGTGCGGAGCTGACTAAGCATCTTCTTTACCATGCATTGACCGTTATAAGAATTAGTGCTCTTCAGCACCCATATGTTTCGAATAGAAACACTCTGTGTGCTCGTCCGGGACTTGACTTTAGAAACTTCTACGAATCGCTAGATCTAATTGTCTTAAACTTGTGCTAAGGGCCGGTTAATATTTGTGCTGTGGTGAGCTTTGTGAGGCTTTGTGTGTTGTTCGAGTTTTGTATCGAATTGTTTGGAACTGTTATTAGGTAGTACATAAATATCAGCATCATTTCAGCCATACGACGTCCACTGCTGAACATGGCCTCCCCCACAGACAGGGCCAATCCCTTACCATGTCGGGGGATTTTCCCATACTCACCACGCTGGGCATGCGGGTTCGCGAGCGCAGTTAGAGCTATCGTTGTTAAAATGAGGGACGCTGCTGCCCATCGCCTAGCTTATTTCCCTTAGTCGCCTCTTACGACATCCGCGTATAGGTAGATATGGAGGTGTCGTAAGAGGTAGCCCACAACGCTATAAGTGCGATCTCGTATTTTTACGTATTAAAAATTGAAAATGGCACAAAAATCGCTAGAAACTGCCATACGCGAGCTTAATAAGCTAGTGACCAGTCTGAGTGAAAAAGTTAGTAGTTTGGAAGGCAAAATACTGGAACAAAGTGAGATAATTAGCGCGCAAACGCTTGTTGTTAATCACCTCAAATCAACTGTGGAAGGTACTCAAAGATCTCAAGATACAGAAAACAAACCAAGCAAGCAGACTCCAAGCGCTCAAACACAGTCAGCGCCGACAGCGCTGCAGCGACCGGTGCGTCAAGCGCGGTTGAAAGCGGCTGCCGCGCTAAAGATCCCAACTAATTTCGCCGAAGCAACAAAGAAACCGGCTTCAAGCGCTGGAAACTCACGGGCATCGCTTCCCAACGGACTACTGACAGCGCCCGAAGTCAGCCGACAAGGACCGAAAACCACCGAAGTGACAACACTGAACCGTGTGGCCACGAAACCCGCACACGATGTCGCGGTCCAGTCCTCGACCTCCGATGATACTGCCGAAACTAAAAACGAGTGGAAGTTAGTAAGCCACAAACGACCTCCAAAGCGCCGAACCATCATATCGGGAACGGGCAAAGAAGATGACGATATCCAAACAGTGGAGAAATTTAAATATATTCAAGCATGGCAATTCAAACCCGATACGACTAATGAGAGCATACTGAAATATGTAAACAAAATTGAACCTAACGCAGAATATGTTGTTGAGAAGCGCCAAATAAAATCGGACCGGTTCTCTTCCTTCATTATTGGCATGCCCGAAAGCTTGTACGAACGCCTGAGCTCGCCGCTGTCGTGGCCCCAAGGCGTGCGAATTACGGAATGGTTTCTCGCTCGGCCTCGCCAATGGCGAGGCGAAAACAACAACAACGCCGGCGCCGGCGCCGGGTGCCCCGTCGTCAACGCGACGGGCACAGCCGGCCGCGCCGGCGCAATCAAACAATAACTTGCATTGTGCATTTATAAAACCAAAAAGTGCAGTGAAAGATACCCCGTTTAAATTGGTAGTATGTCACCAAAATATTCGGGCAATAAACAAAAAGACTCAACGAATCGAAGTGCTACTTCAAAATAAATTGAAATGCGACGTACTCGCGCTTACTGAGCACTTTCTCAGTGAACCAGAGTTAAATAGTGTTTTTATCGACGGATACAAACTTATATCTAAATACTGTAGAACATGCACTTCCCAGGGTGGGTCTTGCATTTATGTAAAAAACGGGCTAAAGTGTATACAAAATATGGATATTGTGAAACGAGCAGTAGATCTATACTGTGAGATTTCGGCGGTTGACCTCATCGATTACAATCTAACTATTGTTTGCTTATACAGGACTAATAACCGGGTAAGTACTAGCGATTTTTTACCGTACCTAGAAGGCCTGCTCGATGCAATATGCGAACTTGATTTGGAATGCTTGTTGGTGGGAGACTTTAATATAGACGTTGTAGGTACTGACAATACCCCTGACCAAAAAAAGCTTGCTGACCTGCTATCTACCCATGGCATGATTAACAAAGTCGACTTCCCCACTCGAGTATCACTAACGGTTTCCTCTGGCCTTGACCATGTTTACACAAACATAGATCCGGACCTAGTGACAGCGAAGCCGGTGACCACGAATTTGAGTGACCACCTAGCAGTCCGCAGTGAAATTACGCGAGATGTGATCGCGAAAATTTGTGGAACTAGACTTGTGCGAGACCACTCTCAAATGAATCGCAATAATTTTGTCGATGCTCTCCTGAGTATTGATTGGAATGAGGTACATGCCAAGTACTGTAATAACCTAGATTCCTTGACTGAGTCAATAATAAATATAATTGCAAATAAGATTGACATATGTTTCCCATTCAAAAGATTTAATTGTAACACTAAAACGCAATCTTGGATTACTAATGACATTGAATCGTTTAGAATATTATTGTTTGACATTATTGAGATTAGTAAATTGACCTCGTATAGTGAACACATAAATAAATTAATCCACGATTTAAATTTGAAATATGACGATTTAATTACAAATAGGCGAATAAATTTTTATTCTGACATACTAGACAGAAGTAAGAATACCTCAAAAACTATGTGGCGTATCGTAAACCAACAGAGGGGCAAAAGTAAAACTGTGGAAACTGATTTTACAGAACTCTTAAGGACAGCCAGTGGACAGCATTACTCTTGCAAAAAAGACGCTGTCAATGCCATGAACTACAGGTTCGTTCACGCCGCCGTCGCCTGCGGAGCGCCTGCCGCCGACGTCACCCGCGTGGGTAGCGCGCTCAAAGCAGCACGCGCGCCTGCCGACCGCTCCTTGAGACTGCGCACATTCTCACCACACGAGGTACAGAGCATTATACTCTCGCGAATCCCAGCGAAGCCGTCCAAAGACGCCTACGGGATATCGATGAAGCTGCTATGCTTAGCGGCGGCACCGATGGCTCCTATTCTGGCCGACATGTTTAATAGGTGCATTCGAAATGGAAAATACCCTGAGCCTCTCAAACTCAGCAAAGTGTCACCGCTATTTAAGGGTAAAGGCAAACCGCACGACATCGATTCATATAGGCCCGTGTCCATCATACCGGCAGTAGCCAAAGTATTGGAAAATGGCCTATGCACTCGGCTCGTAGAGTACCTCTCGTCCACGCAAGCACTTTCGGACCGTCAGTACGCCTACCGTGAGGGCAGGTCAACCACGTCCCTAACACGCGAAGTCATCCGCCGCGTGGTGAGCGCTCGCGAGAGAAAGCAACATGTTGCAGTACTGTGCTGTGACCTCTCGAAAGCCTTTGACGTGGCCAGCCACGAGGTGCTGGCGGTAAAATTGCGTCACTATGGTATCGTGAGTGCTCCTCTGAACATGTTAATGACTATGATGCAGTCTAGGTCTCAAATAGTGGTAGGGGCTGGGGGGACGGCGAGATCGGACCCGCTAACCTCGACAATGGGAGTAGCACAGGGATCTTCAATCTCAAACATCCTATTTTCATTGCTCCTCAACGATCTTCCAGAGTCCGTGGCCGCTGCCGAGGTCATGATGTACGCTGATGACGTCGCTGCGGTGGTGACGGCGCCATCTATTGACCAGCTTGAGCTGAACCTGAATGCCGCGGCTTGCCAGCTAGCAGAGTGGTTTGGGATAAACGGACTTGTGCTCAACTTATCCAAGACCCACTTTATCCACTTCTGCTTATCCGGGCATCAGGTAAGGAAACTAGCTGTGTCTGCTGGCGGAGTAAAAATCGAACAAGCGGATTGCACGACTTTCCTGGGTTTTGAGATAGACCGTGGCCTAACTTGGGAATCCCACATTAACAAAATGTGCGGAAAGCTCGGAGGGGCATGCTTTGCACTAAGCCGGCTAGCTCGCTTTCTGCCCAGGGAAGTTATTCGATCCTGCTACTTCGCCACGGTGCAGTCAACGCTGCAGTACGGGACTGAGCTGTGGGGGCGCGCTGCCGAGTGGGAACGCGTCTTCCGCTTGCAAAAACGCGCCATAAGAGCAATCGTACGAATCCCCAGCGATGACTCGGCGAGACCACATTTCAGGGAATTGGGAATACTCACGCTACCTTCCATGGTAATTTTTCAAGTCGGCATGCACGTCCGTTTGAATCCAGAGTCTTATGAAAAACTTGGGTCTTCGCACACATACAATACCCGCCGCGCGGGGAAACTGTCGGCGGTTTCGCGGTCTCTTACTAAATCCAACAAGCTTACTCACGTCATGGGTCCAGCAGTATACAATAGGATACCGCTAAATATAATTGACACACCGAGCAACAGCATTTTTAAGTCAAAGTTGAAGCATTGGCTCGTCGAGCAGGCCTTCTACTCATTCGATGAGTTCACCTGCCGAAAGCCGACTACGACGTAGTTTATATCCTCGCGATATATTATAATGTATTTTTTTCTTTTTCATGTTATGCCTACTTTCTTTCCTTGACGTGTACTAATTGTATAAATAAATGAGTTTATGAGTTTATGAGTTTATGGAGGTCGTCTTCAGCAGTGGAATTCCTAAGGCTTTTTTTCGCTAATATTCTTTCTTCTTAGAACAAGCCTCTTTCGGGGTAGTATACTCAAATAAATCACTTCCGATAATTCTTCTTTTATTAAAAAAAAAAAAAACATTTTTTACATTGTACCTACGTACTTTGTATATCTATGTACTTCGAATAAATGTTCTTTATTGTACATAGAAAACATACAGAAATAAAACATAATTATACAGGCATGTACAAAGGCGAGCTAACCCTACAAAATGTTTTAAAAACCTTATTATAACCTTATTATACCTAAGGATATACGTTTGCCTAAGATGCACTTCGAAGACATCCTTTATATTCCAAATATGATAAAAGTGCCCTAAAATACAGTAACAACAAGTGAAGTAGGTACATACAGTTTATTACAGTTTATTCTTGTGGTGGCTGAATAAAGGGTCTCTATCTATCTATATTTTTGTGTACCTACTTATACGGGGGCTAACCTCATTAGCCGTAAGCAAATCTGGTAATTTAAACTAAGGCGTTTAGCAAACACTACCCGAAGGTTCTCCAAACAAATTAAACAGAGTAACATCTCGTCTGACCTAAGGGCTCGAGCACACTTACCCGCATGCGATCGTTCTGTGTAGTTTTCAGTTCGTGGAAGCTGCTAGCAAAGCTTTTCATTGGTTAAAGCAAAAAAAAAATATGTTGCCCGCCTGGGGATGTACCTCCGCATTACAGAAGATCGCAGTCAAATAACATTATTTGTTTCAAATAGTGTTGTGTCCCTGCGGTGAGTAAGGTTGCCAGAGCTCTTTAGGGAGGAGGGGGTTCGGGGTCGGCAACGCGCGCGTGATGCCTCTGGTATTGCAAGCGCTCATAGGCCACCGTAACCGCTTACCAACTAACGCTTACCAGGTGGGCCGTATGCTTGTTTGCCACCTAAGCTGTATAAAAAAAATTGCTTAAAAACTGGGGATTAACATAGCTTTATTCATATCTAGATTCCATGCGAGACAAGCCGCGGGCAGAAGCTAGAAGCCAATCACTTCCTAGTTAATACTGCGATTTCACGCGTCGATCTCTCTGCGCAAGTGATGTTATAAGTCGGTACTCCTGCTTTTTGCTTCGCTGGATTTTTCACTGTGATTTTCCGCCGTTCAGGAGCGTTTTGTCGAGTCGGCAATACGTATTGTTGATCGGCTTCCGTATAGATAAAAAATGCTTTTTATCAAAATGTACCTAAAATTTAAAAAAAATCACCGTTGGTTCTTCTTTAACCTGATTTTTTAAGATAATGTCTTGTTTCTTTTTGTAATTTTCTCCTCATAAAATGAAAAGTTTTGCTTTAGATAGGCCTCCCTCAAATAGTGCAACGAGAAACTTGCACCGACATGGACCAAATTGGACACAGTGCTGACGATTGAAAAAAAAATACCAATTAAGTTTCAAGATGTTAATTCAAGTTTTGCTCTTCAAAAGCACTGAGGAACCATAAAATATCAAACAGAATGTCGAAAAAAAACAAAGTTTGCCGTGATTAAGTGAATTGAAAAAGTTCGCTACTGAATGAATCATTTAATTTTTTGTTTTTTAGTCCGCCTAGATTGTAAGTTTGAAATAAAAGTTCAGAGAACACGATATTTTTTGTAGAAAAAATACCTTCAGTTCTGGCATAGTTCTGTCTGCCTCTTTCACCATCATCATCATCACAGCCTGTAGAAGATATTTTTAAGAAAATATTGAGATATAAATAATATCACCATAATAAAATGAAAAGTGATGCTTCAGGTATAATAGAACATTATCATCATCATCATCATAATCATCATCATCATCAGCCTGTAGACATCCGCTGTTCATCATCATCACTATCAGCCTGTAGAAGATCATCATCATCATCATCATCATCAGCCTGATGAAGTCCACTGCTGAACATAGGCCTCCCCCAAAGAGTTCCATGACGAACGGTCTTGAGCCTTTTCCATCCACCGACTTCCTGCAACCTTAACAATGTCGTCGGTCCATCGGGTAGGGGGCCTTCCAACACTGCGTCGTCCGGTTCGTGGTCGCCACTCGAGAACCTTTGTTCCCCAACGGTTGTCGGTTCTGCGAGCTATATGGCCGGCCCACTGCCACTTCAACCTGCTAATTCTGAAAGCTATGTCGGTGACTTTGGTTCTTCTACGGATATTCTCATTTCGGATCTTATGACGTAGTGAAACTCTCTCAAATTATACCATTCGTTATCGATATCACTTTTAGGTGGTATTCACCAGTTTTCCCTTTCACAGAGAGTCTAGATACTTATCACTTAAGTTACTGATTTAAGGTCTAGTTTTTTATAAAGCGTCGGTAGGTCCGTTCATTTTTTGTACCATTACAGCCGCTTTTAGGTATATGAACATAATACAAACAAAACTATTTAATAACACACGCAAAACTATTCTTAACTGTAGTAATAACACCCAACAGTCAATTATAGTCCTGACCCCACTCTGCACGACAGGATTCTTTCACCGACGGTCAAAGGCCCTTTTCAGGGCCACCATACCTCAACCTGTTCATTGATTTAATACAGGATTACCAAGAAAGAATCAGTGACACGATAAGCAAGTAACTAGAAGAACAAGTAGCAAGATTCCCTGTGTCGTGGCTATTATATTTGGGTACAGCCTTGTGTCTCAGACGGGGACCCGCCACGCCAACAAGGTCGTCAAAATCAAAATCCCATAGTTTATTTGCTTCTGTTAAGTCGTAGTGTAGTTGTAGTGAAGTAGTAGTGTGGGATTTAAATTCCAAAAACTAAAAAGATTCAAATATAATATTTATTTAAGAAAATATGCCCAATCATTAGCGGCGCATTGCCGTCAGTGTGAACATTGCCGTTCTCCAAGAAACCGTAGCTTTAGCGAATGAAGATTCTTTCAGAAACGACAAAACCATTTCATAGTCGCAAATTTGCGTCCGTACGTAAAAATGCAAATTTACCGAGCTGTTGTCAGCGATTGGGCCCAACTTTCTGCTGATAGTAAGTTTCCTTACTTTATTAAATGTAGAGGTATAGGTAGGTACACTAAAATTGACTGAGTTTCAGATCAATTTATATTTTAGTGTACCTTAGTGATGGAAATAATACTAAACAGACCAACAAATATAACATAGGTGATGTATAATGTGTATACAATACCGAAAGGGGCTTTCTTTTAAGAATACTATGAAGAAAAAAAAAATACCTACTAATAACCTCCTAATATTAGCAGAAAAATAAACAAACATTCCAGATCTATTCTCAAACTTTTTCAAATTAGCTGTTTTTGACCTTATTTTCATTTTTATAAGCAGTGGCGGATCTAAAAGTTTTTGGTCACGATTTGCCGCCCCTAATATCTGGCCGCCCTAGGCCCGGGCCTACTGGGCCTTAGGGCAAATCCGCCACTGTTTATTAGGAATTATTAGGCGTAAGTACGTTTGAAATCATTTGAAATGGTTGATTGGATGCAGTCCGTTCAAGGCCGGCCGCGCTGGAAATCTATGCGGAAGACCTGTAACTGTGGACGTCCTACGGCTGAAATGATGATAATGGTGACATTGACTATCGAACAGGCCCAGTGTTCCATTGTGAAAATGCTTATAGCTACGACTTTTGTAGACCCTCTACAAACTTTTACGACAATGAGGCTTTGCACGGTTTATTTCAGTCTATTTTTATAAAATATTAGCTTCTGCCCGCGTCTTCGCTCACGTGGTACCTACGAGGATAAAAAAGGAGGCCTATTGCCTATGTGCTATTCCAGACTATAGTCTATCTCTGTGCTAAATTTCATCTAGATCCGTTCAGCCGTTCTGGCGTGATTGAAAAACAAACGTCCATTCATCTATCCAAACTTTCACATTATTTTATAATAGTATTAAGAAGTAAGATAAGTATAAATACATATTAAATAATAATACAGATATTTTATACTTAAAAGGAGGTATCAACTACCGTTAAAACTATGTTACTTCCTCCTCGCGTCGTACTCCAGATGACTGAGGGTCGTGAAATCCCCGTTTAACTCCGCCGTTGCCGGTCCCAAGCCCGGATGAAAAAGGAGGAGGGTCTGTCTGGAGAAGAACTGACCAGCCAGAAAACAAACAACGCCGAGCTTCGGGTTGCGGTCAATTAACCCCACACCTCTGCAACAAAGTAGAGCGGTCTGCAGTGGCCATGAGGACTAAATACCCTCAATAAGACTACCGTGGAAGGACGTGGGAGCCCACCACGATGTACTTTCCCAAGAAAAAACCCCATGAATCTATGAATCTAATGTTACTTAAGTCACAGATAATATAATACTATACCTTAAGTTAAAGAAATAAAACATTTGTATTGTATTTGTATATTATTATTAAATATGAATACCTACCATAATCTTCAAACCATGAATTAGAAAAATGGAGTTTATTAGTAAAGTTTTATTAAAATATAAATTCACGCCATCTGACGTTTTTTAGCAGAACTAAAAACATATCAAGGTAGATACCACAAATCTGAGGCTGCCTCTATTTCTATAGTAGGTATAATTCAGGACGGTTCAGGAGGAGTAGATTCAAGTTAGGACATGGAAAATAGTTTCGCGATATACCCAGAGATGGCAGGTATGTAAAATTATTTATCTTTTCCCGATTAAGCAAAAGCTTGATTTTTTAGGTTGATTGGAGTACCTAAAAAGCCAATTTTTGTCTTGTCGTTAGAAAGCCCGCAACTAAGTCAGCTCTACACGTAATATAGACCATTTCTTTCCTGTGGATAAGTCCTAGACTGAGAAGATGGTATAGGTACTGGGCAAGCCTACTCCAAGCCTACTACATGTCCAAGGCACTACATCGCCCTGTAAGTAAATCTTTAATAACAGAAAAATAATAATAATAACAGTTGAAAATTAAACTAAAATAATATTATACTAGGAATGAACTCTGTTTTCTATGACTACGACTACAAGTAGAAAACAGAGTTCACCAACCACAGGCAGCGTGCCCAAAAGGATGGCGGCGTTACCTCGTTGGATCGCTATACTGATCCTTTGTCCGAGGTATGCACCAACCCTTCGGTCATTGGTCTCATCCACCAGCCTCCTAGATAAAGCATCGAACAGGAGCCACGCCCCTGGGCCCCAAGATCCTAGCGTCTCAACCCCAAAGGGCAGAAATATGTATCCATCGCCAAGGGGCGAATATTTCCGCCTTTTAAGGCTCTCCGCCGCTGTAGCCGTCGCGCCAGCCGTCCTGGAAGTGGACGAAACGTGGGAAGGTGCCAACGTATTGACGCAAGTCGCATCCCAAACCAGCGGCCTGCCATGACTCCAGGGAATCAAAGACATCCCGTCAGGCCTCTTGCCGTCGTCACGTGCGATACCGTTTGGCTCTAGGATAGCCGGCACGTTGACGGTGGCGAGGGCCCGACGAATGATGTCATTGAGGCTGGCGTGGCGGGACTGATGGCCAGCGCTGCGGCGGCAAGAGAGGCCGTGGTGACCTTGTCGGTCGACCATGCTCTCGCAACGACACAGGTGGGGCTTTTTAGTGGTAGCTCCGATCCGAAGACTCACTGACAAAGAGAAAGTTGCATTATCCAAGAGTGTTCCTAAGTTTGCTGATGCAGCGCATGCAGCCAAAAACCAGATTCCCGAGCGCCAGAAGCAATAAGACGAGCCTGCTCTGCTGGAGTAGCGGAGTCAATTAAACTTTGCTGCATCTTTTTGCAGATAGGCTCGTCCCAGTGCCTCTGCAGGTGAGGTTTCTCAGGGATGGTTTCAGCTGGACAGACCAATGACCAGGCATTCTTAGCCTCGTCCATAGAGTTAATTTTGATATGGCCTAACGATGAATTAATTATTTTGGTAAATAACATTGCTGTGCTATGGACAGAGAATAAGAATGCTGGGAGGGATACACTCGAAATTTTGCGTATACCGAGACCGCCGAACCGTATTGGTAGAGAGGCCTGGCACCAAGAAACATCTGAAATCAGGCAATTTAAAATGTTGTTTAGACCGTTTTCTAAGGCAGTGTCTGTATTTGTTAAAAGGTCGTTAAATATCCAAAATGGGCTGCACCTGAGAACATAGGTCAGCTGGGGAACAAAAAAAAAGTTAGTAATAGTTCCACCTGAGCTAAATAAATAATCTACTTAGATTAGATGTAATAAAGCCTTACTTTGACGACATCGTCTTGTCTATAAAGCAGCAATTAAATTGCTCGTATAGCAGCACATTTAGCTTTACCTGGCAACACGTAAAATTCCGAGCCCTCAAGCGTTGCAATAACTCTGTATATCTCTGTTCAATAAATTATGTAATTACGAGCTCTGGATCAGCCAAGGTCTCGTTTTATGGCAGTTTTTGAGGAATTTCAAGTCGGAAGATTTAGCGTGTTTGAGTATTTGACTATTTCGGAGGTAACTTTGAACGCAATATCAAAACTCCGGAGCTGAATTATTGATAGACATTGACGTTTCGCTCCCTTAATACACACCAGTGTAGGTAAATTGATAAGCTGCAAAAGTGTTGCAGGAAAGCAGTAGCTTCCCCGATGTCCAAAACGATGAGTAGGAGTAGGTACCTACATTGAACTAGGTAGGTATAGCCTATGATTAACATTTATGTACCTATAGGTACAGAAAAAACAAGGTAAACTTCGTTCCCTCGTCGCCTTGCATGCAGTGAGCGACGATGACGCGAACATTGTTGTCAGTTTTCTCGTTTTTTTTTGAATAGACTTCGCAGTTTATTCATTTCATTGGCAATAAGTCATCATCATCATCATTTCAACCGTACAACTTCCACTGCTGAACATGGCCTCCCCCACACACAGAGCAAATTCCTTATCATGTGGGAGGATTTGCCCATACTCACCACGCTGGGCATGCGGGTTGGCGAGCGCAGTTAGAGCTATCATTGTTAAAATGAGGGACGCTGCTGCCCATCCCCTAGCTTTTTTCCCTTAGTCGCCTCTTACGACATTCGCGGATAGGTAGATATGGAGGGGCCTATGCCGGGCCGGGCCACCACGGCCATGACAATAAGTATTCGACTTTTATTATCGTATCGTAAGCGTTAACACTATCGTGAATTCGTACACTGCATCCATCTGCAGTACGCACGTGACTTGTTTGTTGTCATCCTGATGTACAAAGATCGCTTCATCTCCCAACTTGCAGATTAGACCGTAATTTGTCACATAAAACAATGATAACACTCTCCGCTCAGTAACTGCCCATTTAAGTTCCAAGGGTTTCGAGAATGAGGTTTGTTTGACGACTTTAATGTTGTTGGTGGTAATTGGAAGTATTTTTTGCCAAAAATATGATCGGACGACGAATCGGACAGTGTCCAATGAGGCACGACTGGCTGTGCATGGAGGAGTGTTAGTGCCGTGCACGAAAGGAGCCTTTAAGAGGCGCATTTTCACTAAGTACACTGATTCTTTCACCGACGGTCATAGGTGCTTTTCAGAGTCACCATACATCAACCTGGTGACCAAGAAAGAATGAGTGACACGACAGGCAAGCATTATGTAACAGAAAGAGATGACAATAAGTACTTTATGCATTGTTTAACATTTGACAGATTTTTTTAAGTAAAGCCTTGTGAATAACTTATTCCCGTTTCTATGAAATATATATATTTATTATTACGTTGTTTTCGTTTACCGTTTGAGAGCACTAGTATAGCTCAGATACATTTTCTGCATGGAAAATTCATTGGTGCACGTCCGGAAGCTGACCCAACGACCTGTAGTTCGGTAGGAGGCGCTACTACCACCACTCCACCAGTAAGCTGATGATCTTAATGATGAGTCATGGTGTCAGGGATAATTAAAAAAAAATGCTTAAGAACTAGCGTTTATATAAGTTATAGGATTAGTCGTAAGTATTTATGCAATCGATGCAAGCATCGACCCTTTTCGAAAAACTCCCGTTTTCATAAAACTCATCTAATTCGTTCGTTTTATTTACATCTTCAATGTGAAAACTTTATTAACGTTTGTTCAAAAGCTTACTTGACTGTTGTTTTGCGAAATCGGATTATCCCTTAAGGTAAAATTTTCTTTTCGTGGATTAGGTACCTAAAAGTAGCATTGATCGGAGTTGAGTGAGAAAGTTTACATAGAAGCGATATTCTAATACAATGCAATTTGAAGGGCCTAATTTGAGACAAAAATTAAGCAAAGGTATTTTTAATTCGTATTCAGTTATTCGATAACAATTTTACGATATTTTAATATTTGAAATAACATGAGGATTATTATAATATTAAATTGTAATAATAAACAATCATGCTTTATAAATCGAATCCAATTTAAACGCCTTCGAAAAGGGCCTATGATTGTCGGAGAAAGGATTAAAATGCCTCGCCTGGCTGCTTTCGTTTGAATATTTAGGTCCTAAGACATGCCGGTTTCCTCACTATGTTTTCCTTCACCGTTTGACTAGTGTAGCACACATCAATTTTCCCAATGGAAAATCCATTGGTCCGCGAACGGGATTCGAACACTCATGTGGATCGGAAAGCAGGGCCACCACTCCACCAGTGCTCTAGTTGTATCATATAAAAAGTAGCCTATTTCTTCGATTCGCATGAGTTTCGTTTCTATAATAGTATTCTAAATACTCGCAACGTTTCTACGAAGACTATTCGTGAAAGTATAATGAGTTTCCTCAGGTGTTTACGTGTGAGGATTGTGCCTTAAATATTTAGATTTAAGGTGCGGCCTTCTTTTGTAAGACGTGAGACGGGTAATTTCGGAAAGTGAGAAGGATCTTGTCTTGTCCAATTTAGTTTCACGTTTACGCTGCTGTTTTGTGTATAAAAAAGATTAAATTTTGAAAAATGTTGGGAGGACTGTGGAAAAGGGCTTAATGCTTTTTAGGCTTTATAGAAATAAATATGACTATACCTTGCCTACTTTTGTTATTGTCTATCTCTGTGTACAATAAAGAGTTTATCTATCTTACCACGAATGGATATAATATATAGGAGGAGTTAGGGCACAGCGAGATTATCTCGCTCTAAATTGGAGCATGTATATATATATATATATTAATTTGTTCAAAAAAAATTGTGATAATCATGGTGTTTATAGAAACAAAGCTAAACTCGCTGTTCCCACGATTAGGCTCACTATGGTTCTTTCGGGATTGCATACATATCATGAAACACCTTGATAAGTATCAAATATGCAGGGGCCTAATTAGACTTATTCAATGGCTTCAAATTGAAAATGCATCAACGGCAAAATTGCCACTTTTGAAACTTTTGGTACCTATTCTGCTATCACAGTCGTTTACCAATGGCAGTCATTGTGAAACTAATTAACCAATGAATCAATGAAACGAAAGTGGCGGCAATCGTAACTGAATGATAATGGTGCATTTTGAAGTCATTGAAATTGTAGGTCTAAATGAGACGCCGCAATAATTGAGCACATTAATTTAATTTAAGCTAGTGAAAATTAGACAGATGTTTGTTTTTATTAGATAAAATAAAATATCACGTAATTAGAGAAAGAAAGAATGAGTTATAGGGGCAATTATAAGACTGGCGAAGATAAAAGATTTAGCAATCTTGTGTGCGTTAAGATGGCGGGTGTACCTCTTCGATTCGTCTGAAATGTATACAAGGATTTGGTTCCTCCTATGTCCCTCTGTACTTTGTTGGCCTTGGTGGCCTTGGCTGATAAATAGGCTCTAGATTGTCTAATCTACATACCCGTAGATATAGGGAAAATCTAGGGGATAAGCAGCTGTCCCCCTGTCCAAAGCCAGCGTGGTTTGTATGAGGAAATATCCCCACTTGACAGGAATTTGCTCTGGAAATGTATAAGAAAGGTCATGTTCAGCAGTGGGCGTCTTTTGGCTAAAACGTCTCTATATATTTCAAATTTCGTCAAAATCGGTTGAGCCGTAACGTTGTGACTGAACCACTAACATCCAAACATCCTCAAAAACTTTCGTATTTCTAATATTAGTTGGCTAGAAGAAGTAGGGTAGTAAGATGTCTGTTCCTAGTTAATTCTGTAGGTAGCATAAGTAGTTTGATGGATTTGGATATATAAAGTGTCATTTGATTTGTCTTGATCACGGACATAGGGTATAATTATAAACTGTCAATCAATCCAATATGGTGGCCATTGGCAGCCATATTGGACTAGTATTCAATGAAAGTCATCACCAAGGCGAGTAACTCTCTCCATCTAAACAAGGCAGGGGTATGGTTCAAAACTAAAAACTATTTTAGTCGGAGCTAAAATTATAAATTCTAGGTATAGCTACATGGTTGACCATTAATGAACTAAAAGGTCAAGCATTGCTCTCAGGCACAGAATAATTATTAGGGGTTTCTTAGTACTGAAGTTTCACTGAAATGTTTTGGTTTACGTAATCGTTCTTAGCAGGTTCAACTGGGCAACGTTCAGCGCCTCTTATATATCACTTCTTTGAAGGTCAGTATTGATGCTAAGTAGTTGTGTAGCAGTGGTTTTAAAACATGTGATAAACTCTCTTTTTGATAAAATTGAGAGAATCATGCCTAGAATCGGCGTAAAACGAACTTTATTGCCTATTAGATGTATAATAAACCCCATTGTACACCCAATTGGCAATAAAGTGCGTTTTACGACTTTTTGAAATTCGACATTATTCATTGAAAAACGCTATGCAAAAATCAACTGGGGCGAAATCAGTTCAAACTCTATTATTCAGCTGTTTAAGGTAGCAATTTCGATTACTTGAGTTAATTCTTTTTATATAGATGTTAAGCTGATGTTAATCGAAACTTATGATTTAAAGTGACACAAGCATAGTTAAGTGACCTTGGGTTATTTATGTGGTGAGCGGTCACGAAGGCCTAGGAGGTTGAGTGCCTTATTATTTTTATCGCTGGGTCAATGGGACTAGGAGGTTGGAAGGGTTAGATGTGGTTTTCCCTTCAAAGGGTGTTGTTCGCAGACATAGGTATCCACTTAACTTAAATACCGCGCCCACCCATACACGCAAAACGTGATATTCATTGAACTATTCGATACTAAACTCTGTTTCAAGACAGTTTCAAGCAAATCCGAAGGAAATTGAAATTTTAGAAGGAGGAAGGGCACAGCGAGATTTTCTCGTTCTGAATTGGAGCAGCCCGCCTGGGGAGGTACCTCCGCCTTACAGAAGATCGCAGCCAAATAACATTATTTGTTTTCAAATAGTGTTGTGTTCCTGCGATGAGTAAGGTTGCCAGAGCTCTTTAGGGGAGGGGGGTTCGGGGTCGGCAACGCGTGCGTGATGCCTCTGGTATTGCAAGCGCTCATAGGCTACGGTAACCGCTTACCAACAGGTGGGCCGTATGCCTGTTTGCCACCTCAGTAGTATAAAAAAAAATGAAATCAAAATAACGCGTACACTTGAATAAACAACAAAATGAAATAGGTTTTGCAATGAAAAATTACGAATCCGAAATTCGTAGAATAAACTTTATTGTCAATTGGATGTATAATATTTGAATAAGCCCCTTTCAGGATAGCATACTTGCCGTGAAGAATGAATGAATGAATGAAGTTTTTTGAATGAATAAAGTTTTTTATTTTCCTTAGTATAGAAAGAGGAATAAGTCGTAAGAGCAGATAGGGGGTGGGCAGCAGCGTTCTCTATAAAAAACAAGAGTTTTATCAGCGCTTACCAACCCGCATGCCCAGCGTGGCGAGTATGGGCAAATCCCCTCAAATAATTGCTTCTGGTAATCTATGGGGGAGGCTTATGTTCAGCAGTGGATGTCCTGTGGCTGAAATTATGGTGATGATGATGTTTTATTTATAATAGTATATTGCCCCTGATTACAGGGAGCTGTGTCTCATCGATTCGACCATGTGCAAATCCTTGAGCTAGAATTGTCTGTTAAAAAGTTATATTTAAAACGAAAACGCTTTCAAAATGGACTAGGATAAAAATCGGTTATGTTTGATACGCTACTTATCCTAAAGAATTGTTATAAAGCTCATTTTATTTCCAAACGTAGGAAGAAAACTCGGAAATGCTGAGATTTCTTCTCCCTGGCGTACCTACGTGACTGTGTTTCTGATTAGATGAAACATAGCCAGTACATTAGCTAAGGTTGATGTAAGACCAAAAGTACCTACCATTGTTGTTCCTAGTTGTGATATGGTTTGTTGGTGGGTACAAATCAATCACGCCTTATGGATTTTCCAGTCAAAAATTGATTATTATAATTACTACGCGAACAAATAACGAAGGAAAAAATATTTGAGGTGTGACAACATAACTGTGAGAATATGTTATCTACGTGGTAATTACAAGGTAGGTACTTTAAATAAGGGATAAGGGTCGTAAGAAGCGACTAAGGGAGAAAAGCTAGCAGATGGGCGGCAGCGTCCCCTATTTTAACAATGATAGCTCAAACTGCGCTCGCCGATCCGCGTGCCCAGTGTGGAGATTATAGGGATAAGCGACGGCTGGAAAAAATTACTTTGTCACGTTCTTTTAGTAGTTTTTGGGACAGTAATTAAAAAAACGGTTCTGCGTAATATCGGTACCTAATCAATCGAATGTATAGATTTTTTGAGTATGAACTGTTTTGACCCCAAAACAGCTGATCTTTGCATAGAATTTTCCAATGAAAAATGACGAATATACAAAAGTCGTAGACCAAACTTGATTGCAAACTAGCTTTCGCCCACTTGTAAAAGTAGCTTATATGCTATTCCAGACCATAATCTGTCTCTGTACACAATTTCATCCAAATCCGTTCGGCCGTTTAACGTGATTGAACTACAAACATCCAAACATCCTCACAAACTTTCGCATTTATAATATTAGTAGGATTGGGTATAGAATAAGCCCCTTTCGGGATAGCATTCAAATTACGAATCACCTTGTATACAAAGGTTACATGGGTGAAAGTATTGAAATTTTATTATTCGTGAGCTGATACCGCGCCGGATATTAGGCACGCCGTAAAAGGGTAGGCAGGCATGTGCGGTACGAAATAACTTAGGCCGCGACCGTGTAGACAGAATATAAAGGCGTTTATCTTACTTTTTATTTTACTAGCGTTTGTTTGTTGGTGTGGTCCAAATCAAGATTCACAATACTCACAAAACTATAGACAGTCAAGGGCGAGTAGTCTCACACTGAGGCTTCCGTAAAATTACATTACAAAGGGATATAATAACGAGTAATTCAGTAATTCATTTATTGTTTGTGAATCAGGTACATTTAACAGTCAGTTCTTAGGACTAGTCTACTAGATTGCTAGATTCTGCCACTTGGGCGTACAAACATTTAATTAACATTTCAATTATTAAAGCATGCATTAATTTAGTTATCTGTCTTTATTACATCGTCAAAAATTTATATAATATCTAAAAAATTAACATAGGTTATAAAAAAATAATTAAATGTGAGTTATATGTCAGAAAATTATTTAAGTGAGTCAAATTAATAAAAACTATGCTAAACAATAGTACGGCCATTTAAACTAACATTCACAGCATAATATGCCTTGGCAATTAAAATATCATTAAGTCTTTCCCCAAAATGGTTACAGGACAATTCACGAATCGATTTTGGAATTTTCTTGTAGAGTTCTCGAGATCTCTAGTTTGGTGATTTTCAGATTATTCCTTTACCTTGCATAAAAAGTTTGGGGACAACAGAGTTAATTATGCACTACCAAACCCAGAACGAATACTTGCAGATCGTGCAAAACATGACCATCCTTCCTTCCATCGGTGCCGCGGTGGTCAGAGCCACGTCCCAAATAAATTTATTTAAATGTATTCTTGCAACTGATGGCGTGTCATGTCGTGTTAAAGCATTATATCTTACTAAACCAGCATCATCTAAATTCAGAAGCCGCTGGTGGGTACGTGGACACGCGCTCGCGCACGCGAATCGAAGCCACACCCCTTGCGTCTCAGCCGGGCACTCACCCGCTAAACCACCGAGGTCGTGACCAATGGAAGAATGGAGCAATTTTATTGTCAGTGTATACAGGTGATTTTTAATTATGTATGCTATCCAATTGGCAATAAAGTTTGTTCTACTACTTTTGGAAATTCGAAATCTGTCATTGAAAAAACTCTATGTAAAAATCTGCTGTTTTGGGGTCAACACAGCAGTACTCGTACGGTTAGTAATTAGTTATAAAGATTATAAAATACCAAAAACAGGTAATTTGAGAAAGTTTGGGAAAAAAAGCTTTTTTATGCGAAATGTTGTTGTTTTTTTCGCTAAAGTTCTTTTTTTTTTATACAACTGAGGTGGAAAACTAGCATACGGCCGACCTGTTGGTAAGCGGTTACCGTAGCCTATGAGCAATTGCAATACCAGAGGCATCACGCACGCGTTGCCGACCTTACTCACCGCAGGAACACAACACTATTTGAAACAAATAATGTTATTTGGCTGCGATCTTCTGTAAGGCGGAGGTACCTCCCCAGATGGGCTGCTCTTTTTCAGAACGAGAAAATCTTGCTGTGCCCTACCTCCTCCTATTATTATTATTCTTTCTTTCTGTTGATAGAATAACCCCCTTTCGGGATGGAATACATGTTATTAATCACCTTGTATAGCAACTCTATGTGCATCTACCATACAGGATGTTCCTTGTTATAAGCACCTACCCGTAAGAATTGAATTTTGAAGCATTCTCCGGTGTTTGGAGGCTATACAGAATTTTATACAATAAAAGAGAGCTGAGATTACTTTCGATCAAACGACGATGGGGTTCCGTGTCAGGGTTCCGTGCTTGTGAGGTAATTTAAACGGGTTTTCAAAACAGTTTTGCGAAAATAGAGGCTAGGTTGGTTTTTCGATTCGGGGGATTATAGTGTGACTTTATTTGTGAATTTTGGGGTGCTTATAAAATACAAGGTGATTCATAATATATAGGGACCTATATTATTTCGCAAGGAGCTTATTTTACAGCCAATTCTTATTTTTTTTCGTCCGGAATATAAAAAAAAAATATAAAAAAATTGCAAATAAGTTTCTTCTAAGACTTTAGCAAATTCGTCACTTTTAGTTTTTTCTAATCCCGAAACAAATATTACATAGCATGCAAACATTTATACCGCAGCGGGAATCGAACCCGCACCCTTTGCGTCTCAGACGGGCGTTTTTCATTCTTCGTCGTTAGTGGGAAAAAACTGTATTTAACTCGTATTTGGGATCAAGCAGCTGTCGTTATAGCATCTTACAGAATCCGCCTTACAGAAGTTACAGTGTACCTTACAGTGTTGTGTTCCTGCGGTGAGTAAGGTTGCCAGAGCTCTTTAGGGGGGGGAGGGGTTTGGCAGGCAACGCATTAGCAATGCTCCAGGTGTTGCTTATGTCAATAGGCGACGGTAACCACTTACCATCAGGAGGGCCGTAAGCCTGTTTGCCTCCGTAGGTATAACATAAAAAAAAAACTTAAAAGCGCATTCTGAACATTTTTCTCGTGCATTTTCAAGTAACAGTAGGGTGTTACTTGAAAATGCACGAGTCGAGATGCTAATCTGCCTTATTCCACCCCCTTAAGTCTGAAAAGCATCTACTATTTATCAGAGAACAGAAGTTAACTAGTTTCCAGACAGTTAAATTAAACGTTTGTGTTTTGAGTACTGAAAGGAATTTTGCTTTGTTAGCTGTTGTAAACTTTGCTTAGCTTGCTTGTCGTGTCACTGGTTCTTTTTTCGTCATCCTGTGTTTAGGTTAGTGACCAGGTCGAGGTATGGTGCCTTTGACCGTCTCGGTGAATGAATCCGTGTAGTGAAAGGATAAAAGTGCGCCTCTTAGAGGCTCCTTTCTTGCACATGTCACTGTCTTCGAATTTTAAGGTCCTATGACATGCCCGTTTCCTCACGAAATAAATAAATATAACAATTACAGATTGGGCGTTTTTTGGCCCCTATAAGCTCTGTTTGGGAAGGCATTTTCGGTGCAATAATTTAATTGCTTGTGTTCCATACCATACTGTCATATACCATACTGTCGTATTGTCATAATTTTCGTGACTTGGTTGCTAACTCATTCAATGCAAGCTTAAAGTCGCGCAATGGGCTATGGAGAGAGCTATGCTTGGAGTTTCAATACACGCTAAACTCCTAAATCAGGAAATCCATAGAAGAACCTAGGTCATCGGCATAGCTCTCAGAATTAGCAAGTTAAAGTGGCAGTGGGCAGGCCATATGCCTTGCAGAGCCGACAACCGTTGCAGAATAATAGTTCTCGAATGATGACTACGAACCGGACGACATTAGGAAGTCAGTGGATGGAGAAGCCTCAAAGCCGTTTGACACTCTTTCATCATTTCAGCCGTTCGACGTCCACTGCTGAACATGGCCTCCCCCACAGACAGAGCTAATTCCTTATCATGTGGGGGATTTGCTCATACTCACTACGCTGGGCATTCCGGTCCGGTGAACCATTCCACGATAGCCCAGTGGACAGAGTTGGACAAACAACTCCCAAGTGGAACTTCTATAGTTCATGATTGATGCGAGTTTACGATAGTGTCACTGTACAAGGGGTCTAGACAGGGTCGGATTAACCCTATCAGGGCCCCTAGGCAATGCAATTCTCGGGTTCCGAATTAACGCTTACCTTACCTATATCGTCAAATACAGCTATTTTTAGTTCTACTACGTATTAAGTATTTCATCAACTGACAACATGCGTCGAAAAAAAGGAATAATATTTGAGGTTAGCATGGTATGGGCATGTCATGAGGAGGGATGAAAGTCATGTAACGAGAAGAGCGTTAGGTATGAATGTGGATGGATATAAGACTAGAGGAAGGCCGAAGAAAAGATGGATGGACTGTATTAAAGATGACATGAGTAAGAAAGAAGTGAGTACGGAGATGACGGCTAACAGAAGAGAGTGGAAGAAGAAAACATGTTGTGCCGACCCCACATAATGTGGGACAAGGGCAGGAAGAAGAAGAAGAGGAAGGTGAAGGAACTAGCATAAGATTGGGTATACTGGATAAAGTGAATTTCAACCTGGTAACTGACCTAATATAGTATGACCAAGAAAGAATCAGTGATAGAACATGCAAGCAAGTTAGAACACAAAATCAGGTTTGTCGTCGACAGCAAATGAGTCCACGAATACTATTTCTGAGTATTCTACAAACGACTTCCAAAAGTACCAAGTTTCCCAAAAGGCAGTGGAAAAGAAGGCTCTTAAGTCTTTATCAAAATACTTGAACTTGCAAATTCATATCGTCAGAGTAACTCGAGCAAAGTTATAATGGATTGTTTCCGCCTGAGTCGTTATCGGCTGCGTCACTTTGAATCGAATCGACACAGCAAAATGAACGTTATTGCGATGGCTTTTGTGTCATATTTAGGTATCATTTGATCGAGCGAGCGAAGATCTCTCAAACAACTCGGGTGAATCGGCGTTGTATAATGTTAGAGCATAACTTTCGAACCGTCAATCCGATCTGCGTGGAATTTAGTAAGTCAACAGGTCCTATCATAATTTACTGGTCAGAATATATAAGTTAAATCGGCCAAGGTTTTGCTAAGATATAGGGGTCCAAAACGGATTTATTCCAGACAATTTTAATACATAAAATGAGGTATCATATGAAATAGGTTTGTTTAAACATTCCAAAAAGATTTTTATATTTATTCTAAGCCAGAGATGTTTTTTAATAGTATAATGAAAATAGTGACATTTATTATTCATTATGGCATAAACTCCCATTTGGTTAAGTTTCGGTAGATCAGGTAAAATTGGATATTAGTAAGCACTAAAGACGCGATTTTTATTGAGCCTCTGCAAACATCATACTTTACCTGACATAGCGAATATCTCAGTTTGGACCAGTAAATAGTTTCATAGGTAATAGTTTCATAGATAGTTTGATTGGTTAATCATGACAGTAATTTAGAAGAAGACGGTAATAACTTGAAGTCCCACCTGATAAATTGCCAGTCTCTGTCAATGCATTTGTTTGACTATATAACACGTATATCTACCTAATAAAAAAGATTATCGAAAAAAATGATAGGCAGCCGTGTTAGTTTCCTGATTCTTGTAGGCTAGGTCGCGAAGAACAGGCATGGCTTCACCTAGTTTCTAAGACGTTTCACGGTTTCAAATAGATCCTACTCATTTTGTTGAAATAAACTCCATTGGAAGTAGATAGATAAAAAAAATATTTGGCACCACAGACACACACCATTAATAACATAGGTCATCTTTTTTACACGCCCAGGATGACTGGTAGAAAATGCTTTAGCATTAAGTCCTCCTTACACTAAGTTTAAGTGTGAAAGTATAAATAAATAAATTAATAGGTAGTATAAGGAAGTAGGCCGTGGTGGCCCCGGCTAAAGAATAGGCCTCTTACGACATCCGCGGATAGAGATATGGAGATATCTCTATCCGCGGATGTCGTAAGAGGCGACTAAGGGAAAAAAGCTAGGGGATGGGCAGCAGCGTCCCTCATTTTAAGAACGATAGCTCTAACTGCGCTCGCCAACCCGCATGCCCAGCGTGGTGAGTATGGGCAAAAACACCCCCCACATGATAGGGAATATGCTCTGTCTGTGGGGGAGGCCATGTTCAGCAGTGAACGTCGTACGGCTGAAATGATGATGATAAGGAAGTAAAAGTAGTTATGGAAATACTATTTTTGAATCTGTGCCGTAAGTACGGTACCCTTATCCTTTCGATATACCGAACTTCAACATATTTGTGTGCGTATGGTTCTTTGAGATGAATAATGATTGAATAAGTTAATGCTTGTGTAGTCATCAGGAGTACTTTATTATCAGGCGACTGAATTGACCTGGCCCGGTACTATAAACCTTGCGATATTGTTTAGGCGGTGACGTAAGGTAACAGTCTCAAAGATTAAAGGTTTAAATTCGTGTAAAATAGAGCTGACACGCTCGCATTCGAACGGCAATAAGAGGTCATGGTATGGCCCCTGGTCCTACATGTATTTGTCTTGTTCTCTATGTAATTTTTGTTTGTTATAAGTAGTAAAAGTACTATATTTCTACTGTGTGTGCGTGTGTGTGTGTCAAATAAACAAACTCTATCTCTCTCTCTTAAAGTAGAATAAATAGGTAACTTTTAATCACGTAAGTTACTTACATGTAATACAACTTTTTAAGCCAGTTATACTCGAAGCTTACGTTGTATACGTAACTTATGTAAGCTGTTAGTCTTGACAAACAGTAAGTGCGTTCTGATGTAAAGGTATTTAAAGCCACCTATGTAAAGTGTAAGCCATGTTGGCCTAGTGTGAGTGAGTGACAAGTTGCATCTGACGATGTTTAAATCATCTAAGAATAGATGTAATAAGGTCTTTTACTTTTTTATGTAAAGTAAAACGTACAAAGATGACAGCAGTAGGTACCAATATGTTATGTCAGAGACCCTAGTGCGGATTCTCACTTCTCACTATCGACCGTGAAAAGTGTCTATATTACCTACTAGTTTTTGTAGGAACCCCTTATAAAATGACACTATAAAATGAAAATTCATACTAGGGCCTCTGGCCGATGTACAATTTGTGACGAAGCGTAGACTGGGTGCTAGGACACACATTCTTACAACTTGTACCTTTTTTCTTATTTTTTATTTGCCTGTGTTTTTTGTTTCTTTTTTGTTGTTTTTGTTTTTTCAACATTTCTATTGTTATTATTATTTTTTCTGTGTCTCATTGTTGTATTGTCGTCACAAATAAATGTCTTTTCTTTCTTTCTTTCTTTACAGTCCTTCGAATGTGTCGCAGCGAATATCGAGCTGCTATCGAACGGATATCGGTATCGATTAGCAACGATATCCGTAACAGATATATTCTGAAAGCGTTCAGTAGTAAAATGTACTAGATAAGCTGCCCGCCGATATTGTTTCAGTCATCATCATCATCAGCCTGTAGAAGTCACTGCTGGACATAGGCCTCCCCCAAAGAGTTCCATGACGAACGGTCTTGAGCCTTCTCCATGCACCGACCCGCAATTTTCGCAATATTGTCGGTCCATCGAGTGGGCCTTCCAACACTGCGTCGCCTGGTTCGTGGTCGCCATTCGGTTCAGTATCGGGTCGTAATCTTTATCGGGCAATGTGAAACGCCCATTTTGTATTGTACCTCTAAATTGTGCTTTTAAAGCGAAGCATACCAGTATTATTGGAGTCAACAAAATTAATTCACACTGTCTCCATTTGTACACAAATTAAACAAACCTATTTAGTGAGTGGGATTTACAAGCAGTAACTTCAATTCAAAATAATGAATTTCGCCTATAGAATTGCAAAAGCTTTGAGCTTGCAATGAAAGAGAATTAAGACCTGGTTGAAATAATAGATACGCAAATGTCATCTGCGGGAATCGAACCCGCACCTCCACAAGGGCGGATCCAGAGACGGGTTTTCGCCCGCTAAACCACCAGGTAGACAAAGATGAAAATATTATTGAAATTGATTTCTTAAATTGCGATGACAATGTGTGAAGGGGAGTTAAAGAAAATATCAGGGACTGAAAGCGGTAGAGGTTATAGGTACTGAAACCGTTAAAACATTTTGGTACCATTATGCTATACCGGTAGGGCTTTGCGGTACCGTTATTTCATACCGGTAGATTTCGGTACCGATATTTTGAGCCGCGGCTAGTACAATCGCGCCTCGGTGGTGGGGTGGCGGCGTTTCATCAAAGAAAACCTTTATAAACCTTTATTTATTTCGGTTATAGGTACCGGTTGCAAAATAAACCGAAATGAACTGCGAAGCCAGATTTTCCGGTACCGTTATATTTATCGGTAGAGAGATATTCGGAATTTATCGGTATGACGTCATATCGTTATTTAGAGGTACCTTTATATTCCGGTTATTCAGTCCCTGTAAAATATCAAGAAATAATGACGTTTGTACAGATAGAATGGGCCGTGAAGGCCCCGGCTGAAGAATAGGCCCCTCCATATCTACCTATCCGCGGATGTAGTAAGAGGCGACTATGGGAAAAAAGCTAGGAGATGGGCAGCAGCGTCCCTCATTTTAACAACGATAGCTCTAACTGCGCTCGCTAACCCACATGACCGGCGCATATGGGCAAATCCCCCCACATGATAAGGAATTTGCTCTGTCTGTGGGGGAGGCCATGGTCAGTAAATAGCAATAGCAAATTTGCCATAAACGAACTAGCTCTAACTGCGCTCGCCAACCCGCATACCCAGCGTGGTGAGTATGGGCAAATTCCCCCACATGATAAGGAATTTGCTTTGTCTGTGTGGTGGAGGCTATGTTCAGCAGTGGACGTCGAACGGCTGAAACAATGTACAGATAGTTCAATTTTTTTTTTTATAAAGTTAATTTTGAATCATTTTATTTTAAAATAATTTATTATAAAACTGAATTTACCTTAATGTATTATAACTATATACATACTATAAAATATAAAATATAAAATCAAATAATTACAAAATAAAATAGAAACTAAATAAACAAATAATTTTGGTCATGCGGCAAGGTGCCAAGAGCACTGGCTGCATTTCCGCGTTGAATTGCCAAAGAAATTCTTTGTGCAAGGAATGAGCCAGCTCTCTTATCACCGGCGACGTCAACCAAAATTGGTTTAATTTTTTTGAAGAGTTTTTTTGTACCTGGGCCCCATGGTCCAATAGTTCAATTGCCTTCTAAATCCCCAGCTAGGCCACACAATTATGCAAAACAATATCACAATAGCCCACGATCCTGCCCCTTTGAGAACTAAGCCTTTAAATCCTACACTCAAAATTCCATTAACCCGTTTAGTAACTACCTTAAGAGGAAGATCGGCCTGACTCTACACCTACACATTATTTTTTATTTACCGTTAGTCCGCGGCTTTGTTCGCATGGTACCTTCATAAAAAGTAACCTATATGTTAATCTAGGTAAGGAACTTTATCTATTCCAAGTTTCAACGAAATCGGTAGAGCCGTTCCGGCGTGATTGAACAACAAGCATCCAAACATCCTCACAAACTTTCGCATTAATAATATTAGTAGGATTTACCTTACGTCCGCGTTTACGCCTAAATAGAAAGTAGACTACTTTTAACCGATCTGAATATCATTAACAAAGTGATTCATAACATGTATACCATCCCGAAAGGGGGTTATTCTATCAACGAAAAGAAATACTATTAGCGAAAAAAAAAAAAAAATTTCTCAAACTTTCTCAAATTAGCTGGTTTTTGTCTTTTTATCACCTTTAGAACTGATAACTAAACGTAGAAGTTCGGAATCAAGATTGCTACCTAAAACAGCTGAATCATTGAGTTTGACCTGATTTGACCCCATAGAGTTTTTTCAATGAAAAATGACGATTTTCCAAAAGTCGTAGAACAAACTTTATTGCCAATTGGGTGTAGAATAAGCCCCTTTCGGGATGGAATACATATTATGAATCAACTTGTAGAAATTATATTTAGATTCGTTCAGCCATTCTGGCGTGATTGAGTAACAAACATCTATCCATCCCAACTTTCGCTTTTATAACAGTAGTAAGTTAGGGTATGAACACAATAACAAGAACATTTTCTTTTTGCTTTTTGCACGATAAAATTCACAATTTTACAATGTAGCTTATAATTAGCTTGAGCCCGCGGCTCACTGGCGTGGTATCTATATAGATAAAAAATACCTATGTAAAGAACTCTATCTTTTCCAAGTCGAAATTGGTTGAGAGGAACTACAGAAATGCTTTTGTTTAGAAAACTCGAGTACAGGGTCCTGCCCTTCTTTCCTCTTAAGGTCCACATCCGCTCACCAGGATTAGCAAAGCCAAATCTAGCTAAGCCATTTTTATCCAAACAAAATGGCAATTTAACTTGGAGTTTAGTAAATTTTTATGTAATAATTTGATTGTTTTCTAACCTATATAAATATATAGGTTAGAAAACAATCAAATACTTGTGTAGTATAATAATAAGGTTTCTCAGTAAGTGATTTTAGATTTAAATCTTTTGAGAAATAAATGATCTTAAACCGTAGTTATTATAGTTACCGCGGTAAAAGTGCAAATGGGGTTTCAAACAATCAATATGCAATTTACAGGGTTTTGAAACATCTGTAATCGTTTAACCCTAAAAGGGTCTAAGTATAAGTTAGATTTTCAAGAAAAATAAATAATTTTTTCTTACTATGAAAATATTATTTATTTTTCTTGAAAATCTTCGACCGAAAGACTGTTCTAACACGTTTCAAAGTGATCCTAGTGATTTTATTGAAATAAGCGCCTTTTGACTTTGACTTTGACAAACGAACTAAGATATTTCTAGTTATCTCCCACGTACGTAGTTCATTTAGGTATGTACGTACGTACCATGAATATTCAATTAGAATCGTTACTGCCTTTCATCTCCACATCAATTAATTTATCTTTGTCCTACATTGGATAATTGTATTCTGGTGTCTACAATTTATGCCCAATTTCTCTAGCACTTAGCCATCTCTAAGTACCATCTGAATTTAAAGAAAATGTGAACACAAGATAGCTGAATTGTCAAATGCTGTTGGTATCTTTTGCCCCTTACCAATGGTTCGGCCGTTGGTAAGGGGCATTTGACAATATTCAGCTATCTTGTTTTCACATTTTCTTACCAACCTTAGGTGATACTTCATCATAATTTCAGCCGTAGGACGTCCTTTACTGAACAATGAACATGGCCTTATCCTCAGATTTTAGAGCGAATTCCTATGTGGGGGGAATTTCGGAGAGTGTGCGATTGAACTCTTTGATTTAGTCCCCCCATCCCCTTTCCATCATCGGACAACCAGACCGCACCAAGCGCTTTGCGTCTACCTTTATAATGCGGACAGCCAAAGAGTGGAACTCGTTGCCGGCGTCTGTGTTTCCGAATACCTATAATTTGGGTGTCTTCAAGACCAGAGTGAATAGGTTTCTTCTAGGCAAACGTGCTACACCGTAGACCACATCATTACTTAACATCAGGTGAGATTGTGGTCAAAAGTTAGCCTATTTCGTATTAAAAAAAAAAAGTTTTTTTTCCCTTAGTCGCCTCTTGCGACATCCTCGGATAGATATGGAGGGGCCGATTCTTCAGCCGGGGTCACTACCGCATACAAGATACTCAGGTTACTAGGTGTTAAAGCTGTGTTATTAAATATCTCTTAAACATAAGAGATAATTATTATTATTTTTTTATTGGAGATGGTTAGGCGTTTGACCACCAGCTCACTTTTGCAAGTGAGATGTGGCCTAAGATGGAGCACGCTTTACCAGAAGGAACTTATTCACTCTAGATTTGAAGACTCCTAGATATATAATAATACTATAATAGTACTCCGGAAGGGACTTTTCTACACCCAATTGGCAATAAGGTTTGTTCTACGATTTTGGAAATTCCACATTTTTCATTAAAAAAAACACTATTTAAAAAACTGCTGGCTTAGGATTCAAAATAAGATGATTAAAAAGCCCTAAAACAACAGATTTGAAAATTTCAGGTTTTTTTTTGTTAAAATTTTATTGATCTTAAAAGCCCCTTTAGGTATTTTTTTTTTAAAAGGCATTTATTTCAATAAAATCACTAGGATCACTTTGAATATAGATTTGAGTATAGAAGGTATACTAGTTACAAAACACGTTGTAGATAATATATTGTCATATGCGAGCTATTTGTGTGCACATCTTAGTCATAACAAGGTAAGGGAAGATAATTTTATAACAGAACTTCCATTAAAAAGTCACGAGGGGGTACTGTAACGTAACATTATTACGCCTCAAATTACGCCGCCTGACAGTATAAGAGCCTATATTCTGGCTGTTGCGTAGTTTACGATGAAAGTCTTGTCTCTGAACACGGATACTAATAAGTTTTTTATTCGACGATCTCGGTGGTGTAGTGGACGAGTGCCCGTCTGAGACGCAAGGGGTGCGGGTTCGATTCCAGCTGCGTGACAAATGTTGGCATGATCTGCAATTAAATGTTCCGGGTCTAGGTGCTGTGGTGCCATGGTACTCGAAGTTTCCGACACCCATGACACACAGGGAATCCTAATGTTGGGACAGGACTATCATAATTACAAACACAATGAAAAATCATGTTCCGTTACCTATCTACCTCAGATCTCCAGGCGATCAGATCCATGAAGATGTCTATGAGAGTAGTCAGACGCACGTCCAATTTTGGGACACAGGAATCTGGTAAAACAATCTCTATCTCTTCAATTTTCATTCATTAGTCATCGAAATACCCACATTTTGATTATACACTTATGAAAATTAATACTGATGATGATGATGTTGATGATCATGGACCTTTGCCAACTGTAATGTAAATTAAAGGGAGAGAGATCGTTCCATCAGATTCCTTTGAACCGACACTGATTGGACTGATAAAGACCGGTAGTATCCAATGGTCCATTAAATCAATGTTAAAAAAGGTACCTGATAACGTTTTGCTGTGTTCTTACCCTCGTTGGCTCTTTGATATTATCTAGGTGTTTAACAAACAAAACTATACCTAGGTGATTCATGATATATAAGCCCCAAAAGGGGCTTATTCTAAACCCAATTGGCAAAAAAGAAGTTTTACTACGACTCTATGAAATTCAACATGTTTCAATAATAAATAAATAAATATTCAGGACATATCACACACGGTCAACTGATCCCAAACTAGGCATAGCCTTTACTATGGGTACCAGAGACTGATATACATAATAGATACATATTTAACACCCAGTCACAGAACAAACATCTGTGTTAGTCACAAATGTTTGTCCAGTGCGGGAATCGAACCCGCGACCTCTAGCGCAGAAGGCAGAGTTACTACCAACTGAGCTGTGAGGCGAGGCAATGAAAAATCTCTCTGTAAAAATCTGTTCTTTTGGGGTTATTTAGTTCAAACTAAATTATTGTTCAGCTGTTTTAGGTAGTAATCTTGATTATAACTTCTCGTACAGTTAATTATTACTTGTAAAGATGTTATAAAAATCAAAAACAGCTACCTACATAATTTCAAAAGGTTTGGGATTAATTATATAATATATTGACTTTTTTCTGCTAATTTCTTTGTTTTTTTTTTTAAATATAATCCGGGAATTTTTGAAATTTCCTTAAGTGAATTGGCTTATTGGCCACTGACCAGTGATAAAGGATAAACTAGTGGCACGTTAAATAAATACTGAATATTTCCTTTACCAGATACCAGTTTATTTAAACTAAAATTGAAACAAGCGTAGTTTCAAATTCAATCAGATTACGTCACAAAATCTCTGTGATTTATTTCCATTTGTTCAGGCCAGTGACATTGCAGATATAGATGAGTTATAGCAAAGATAATACAGTAGATGTGAGGTAAGGCACAACGAGATTTTCTCGCTCTAAATTGGAGCAGCCCGCCTGGGAAGGTACCTCTGCCTTACAGAAGATCGCAGCCAAATAACATTATTTTTTTCAAATAGTGTAGTGTTCCTGCGGTGAGTTAGGTTGCCAGAGCTCTTTAAGGGGATTCATGCGTGAAGCCTCTGGTATTGCAAGCGTTCATAGGCTACGGTAACCGCTTACCAACAGGTGGGCCGTAGGCTTGATTGCCAACATAGTTGGGAAAAAAAAAAAATTTCAAGTTATAAGTAGGTTTTTATAAAAATATACAATACAAATGCCAAGGCAAGTTAGTTACGCCATTTATGACTCAATAACGGCTGGACCGATTTGCCATCTTTGATTTGTTGGATTTGTCTCTGGCAGAATCCCAAAAAACTATTAAAACAGAAAATTATTATTTATAAATTCGATAGTTTGTGAGAATGTTTTTATGTTTAGATGTTTGTGGTTCAATCACACCGGAATGGCTCAACCGTTTTCGATAAAACCTGGAATATGTCGCTGGTACCGTCTCTCCCACACCTGCATCTATCGCCGTTAATTATCGCGCTTAAATTAAAGCCGTATTTCATGTAGACAAAAATCAAAGATATCTAAAATAAAAAGAGATCACCATCATCACCATCAGCCTGTGGAAGTCCACTGCTGGACATAGGCCTCCATCAAAGAGTTCCATATCAAACGGTCTTGAGTTTTTTTTCTATCCACCGACTTCTCGCAACTTTTACAATGTCGTCGGTCCATTGAGTGGATAAGTGATACATCTCAAAATAAAATATCATCGGCTCCGAGATTAAAACCTTCTGTCAATATTGGGCCCTAATATATTGGGATATTGAGGGATTTAGATTCAGTTCTGCTTGATCCGCTGATAAATGTCTGATATTCCACCTGCCTAGTTTAATTAATAATCACATTCAAAATTGAACCTTATGTATTTCGCCTAGGCGCCCCATTGCTACCCGTGGATGTCGTAAGAGGCGAGTAAGGTAAAAAATAAGGGGATGGGCAGCAGCGTTCCCTATCAAGAACAACTATATCTGACCTCGCCGGCCCGAATGCGCAGCGTGGTAAGTATGGCCAAATCCCTCCAAATGATTTTTTGGGCGATAGAGGAAAGCCTAAGTTCAGCAGTGGACGTCCTACGGCTGAAAAAATTATGTTGATGTCCCGCGCGATGACCTCAGTGGCGTAGCGAGTGAGTAATAGCTGAGACGCAAGAGGTGCGGGTGTTGTGGTACAATAGTACTCGTTGTTTCTAATACCCACGCCACGACACTGGGAGTCCTACTGTGGGGTCTACGTGTGACTGATGTTATAATTATATTATTTTATTATCCTGGAAAATGCGATGCTATGACTTTTGAAATTAAAGATTTCGAGTTATTAATAAACACGCGAGCAAACAGCGAATAACTCAGGCACGATTTCAATTATCTTTTCGAGTTTCAATTCTTCATCCGTAGAGCAAACATTTTGTACTTATTTATCATTCGAAATAACACCTTATTCTCGGAAGTATAAGGCTGACTTTTGATTCCATAACTTAAATTATCATCATGTTTGTCTAACTCATTCAAATTCATTTCTTGGAATGGAAAGACAATGGAAAAGATTGCTTTGTACTTTGGTAGATGTTAATTTTAGGATTCATCATAAACATCAGCATGAAAGTCCACTGCTGGACATAGGAGTACCACGCTGTCATCGGTCCATCAGGCCTTTCTTCACTGCGTCATTTATACAGTTGGTTCAAAGTGTCCATTCAACAACCTTTATTCCTCGACGGCATTCAATTCTATTAAAGGAGCCTCTAAGAGGCGCACTTTAATCCTTTCACTACACTCATTCATTCATCGACGGTCATAGGCCCTTTTCAGGGCCACCATACCTCAACCTGGTCAATGATCTAATACAGGATGACCAAGAAAGAATCAGTGACACGACAAGAAGAAGAAATTCTATGAGCTTTTATGTCCATAATCCGATCTGCGTGGAAATAGTAGGTGTTAAAATAAGTTTGATTCCTATCCTTAATATTGTTTGTCCGCAAAAATAACAATTCATACGCTTACACACATACTACATACACATACACTTACACACATACTACATACACTTGCACACATACCACATACACCTACACACATACCACATACACCTACACACATCCATTCATAACCACAAACACACACACATGCATACACAATAGCAACTTCTTTCTTGAATTGTCTCTAAATTCCGTAATTTCTGGTTGCTGTATGTATGTACCTTAGTCTAATTTAAAAATTAACTTTATCTACAAGTTAAATCTAACTGTTAACTACATACTGTACTTGTTTATGTCATAACTATAACCATTATATGGGAGAAGACACTGACTTCTGTAACACAGGTTATCTTACCTAGCTCAGGAGTCAGGGAATTCATACAATGTCTGTACTTATTACTTTATGTCAATAAACAATATTATTACTTAAACAATATAATTCAAATCGAATCAAAAGATATTATTCAATTTTATTTCAATTTCAAATTTATTTCAATAAAATCACTAGGATCACTTTGAAACGTCTTAGAAACTAGGTGAAGCGAAATCGAGAACTAAAAGACCTTTTAAGGGGGCATAATAACGGGTGTCGTTTCCACAGCCAACGGCTCTGGTATGGAGGTTTTCAATTAACTCCACGCTACTGGGGAAGCTGGGTTAGGAGTTAGGAATTATAGATGCTAGCTATTATTTTTTATGTTTTGTCATAACGCGAGCACTGGTCATTTTTCGTAAGGTCTAAAGTACCAGTACCGGTAAAACAAAACATTTCAGTACCATTATGCTATATTTATATATATATATATATGATAGAGATGCTTGCACAGGATAGAGGAGAATGGCACATACAAAGGGAGGCCTATACCCTGCAGTGAGTGATTACAGGCTATGGATGATGATGATGATGCTATATTTCGGTACCGAAATTTCGAGCTGAGGCTAGTTCGAGCCGGTAAGTATGACAGTCGAGCCGCGGTGGCGGGGTGGTGAGTTGGCAGCGGGGAAAGAGAGGCCCGCACGGAGACAGGCAACGCACGAGCTCGCGGGACTGTTAGGTAAAAAGTTTATAGAATTTAAAAGAAAACCCACGCTGATTTGTGTGAGTGGAGTTTAAGAGGATACAAAATCATAATAAATTATCGAGTGGGCGGAGTGATGAAAGTGACAGCGCTATGTACTGTAATTGAATGCGGAAAGAGATAGCAAGCGTTTGAAGGCCCTAGAAAGTAATCGACGTAAGCGAAATATAAGAAAATATCGATTATATAAAAAAACTATCTATTTTTTTTTTAATTAGGTTTAGGTACCCAATACTATTGTCTAACAAAATATTAAAAGAAAAGTTATTTTCGTTAGTCTCAGAGTATTTTCGAAAAAACTGTTGCAGAGGAACCAACTTAAAAGAATAAATCTATCGAGAAAAGTTTTACCAATTGCTTTTCTGTCTTGGATTTACGTAAATATAATGCTCAAGTTATCATTGTCATAAAAATCAAAACTGTGCGTTTTGCGGTTATTGAGAAAAAACAATTCAAAAATCATAAAATAATTAAACCCTCACCTTAATACAAAGGATTCAATGCTGAACTGCTTGAGAAGAGGCGATGCCGGTGCCGGGGCGATAAGACATGGCAGTTTACCCACGACACAAGGAACCCTTCTTGTTTTCGTGTCGATTCTGCACATATAATTTTATATTATTTTTGATTTGTAGGTGGCCACTTCAATCGCCCTATACGTGGCCGCGTTAAGGTCTCGAATGAGTTATTTACAAGGAACCCTAAAGTGACATTAGGACTAAAGGGACTTATATTACCGCTGAGTTGTATGGTGATTCATTATATGTATGCTATCCCGAAAGAGGCTTATTCTACACCCAATTGGCAATAAAGTTTGTTCTATGACTTTTTGGAATTCAACATTTTTCGTTGAAAAAACCCTATGTAAAAATCAGCTGTTTTCGGGTCAAATCAATTCAAACTTAAGGAATTCGCTGTTTAAGGTAGCAATCTTGATACCGAACTTCTCGTACGTTTAGTTATTAGAGAGTGATATGAGAAAGTTTCAGATATTTTTTTTAAATACAAAATATTGATGGTTTTTTTTGCTAATGTTCTTTCTTTTCATTGATTGAATAACCTCTTTTCGGGATGGTATACATGATAAAAATAAATAATAATAATAAATAAATAATAAATATTCCGGACCTATCACACATTGTCAACTGATCCCAAACTAGGCATAGCCTGTACTATGGGTACCAGAGACTGATATACATTATAGATATATATTTAACACCCAGACACAGAACAAACATCTGTGTTAGTCACAAATGTTTGTCCAGTGCGGGAATCGAACCCTTGTAAAATGAACCCAGAATCACCTTGTATGCAAACACTTAGCTCGCGGAAATTGACCCCACTCGCGTACAACGAAGCACTCCCCAAACGCTACTAAGGTTGCCATATTTTCTTACAACAAAGTTATTTATATATATTACAAATGCCTCGTCCAATAAGTTTCCTTATTCCTGTATGTAGATTATGCGGTGCAAATGGGAGCGACGACGTGTTTGCACCACTTTTATTGTCCTTCGTTATTTTTTATACGTATTACGAGAGGAATATGAAATACCTTAATGTTTTTCATCGCATCTATTCTATAAGGACGACTTGGTTACGTTAAAAATACTTCACTCACGTAATGCTATCAGATCGAGTTGAAAATGTACTAGGCGCGCAGAAGTTTATTGGAGTTAAAGAAAGTCAAGTAGGTAAGCAATTATCGTTGTTTTAATGAAGCAAGGAACGTGGAGGTAAGCCTACGATTTCCATAGACAGCATTTTTTCACTAGGACCATTAGTAATAGTAATAGTAATATTTATTGAGAAAAAAGAGAACATAGGTAACTAATATCTAAGTACATCACATAGGTTCTTACTACTACAACATATCTGTACTTAAATGATTAGGATTACGTAGAAAATATATTTAAGTTGGTAGGTGAAACCTAAATAATAAGACACTAATACGTTACATAAATAATGATTGTTTGCAAATTGGGAGCATAATCTGGAGCTGCTGTACCAATTCGAGAGAAAAGATATATATAACAGATACGAATGAGATTATATTTCCATCAGCAGCAGAGAGTTACATTATGCCTGACGCGTAGGGTAGTACCGTTTAAATATTACTTCTCATACCTCCAATGAACTTATGCTTGCCTAGTCCTTTTTCAACTTTGGTAGGTACCTAACATTGTAACTGATTGTAATTAGGCGTCGGAGTAGAGAAAGAGACCTGACTAGATGCAGAAAGTAACGTCATAGGAAAGTGACGTGATAAAGATTAAGGGATTTACTAGGGATGTTTTTATCTCTGACTGTACTCTTTTATAGATTTGTGGGTTGAAACGAAAATCTTAAAAACAGCCGGTGAGAAACGAAACAATTATTATTACTTTTAGCTTCTGGTGCAAAAAATTTGGTGCGAAACAGCGCTACACCAAAAACTCATTACTGTCCGCTAAAAGTTTTTTATAGAAAACACCACCTTTGGGTGCACTTAAAGGCGAACCAAGTTGTCCTTTTCGAATAGATGGGATGAAAAATATATTTTTGGCTCGGGCGACGTACTTTGAATTCCTCGCTACGTTCAGGATTCTACTCGAGAATTCTACACTTCGCTCTGGTTCCAAAAAAGCGCCCTCGCCGTAAAAAATATTATTTTACTCCCTTGTGATACAATCTACTATTGTGGTGGGTTTTTTTTTTTATACAACAGAGGTGGCAAACAAGCTTACGGCCCACCTGATGGTAAGCGGTTACCGTAGCCTATGAGCGCTTGCAATACCAGAGGCATCACGCATGCGTTGCCGACCCCGAACCCCCTTCCCCCCTAAAGAGCTCTGGCAACCTTACTCACCGCAGGAACACAACACTATTTGAAACAAATAATGTTATATGGCTGCGATCTTCTGTAAGGCGGAGGTACCTCCCCAGGCGGGCTGCTCCAATTCAGAACGAGATAATCTCGCTGTGCCCTACCTTCTCCAACCGATTTATATAAATAGATACCTATTAGCTTAATCCGCGGAAGTCGTAAGAGGCGACTAAGGGAAAAAAGCTATAAGGAGGTAGGGCACAGCCTGCATCATTGGAAACAATCAAATCTACAGTAACACGAATCGCATTTACCACCTTGGTTTCACTGCAGAAAACAGATAAAACACTGCACTCTATCCTGATGAAATACGAGACATACGAGTGCTACCAAGAAACAGCATTTCACACCACCCACAAGATTAGTTCTCCCGACCGACGCCTTTGGTCTGGAGCTGGCTTTACACCTTTACACTCTCCCAATTATCTTTGCAGCGAAGATCAGTTCGAAAACTTTAATGAGACTTTTAACATGGTCACGCTTAGAAATGATACAAAATGGAATTATTAAAAAATAACCATAAAGATTCTTAATATTCATTACTAGCTGCCACCCGCAGCTACGCTCGCATATCTACGAGGATAAAAGTCTCTATCTCCGTGTCAAATTTTATCCAGAACCGTTCAGCCCTTCAGGCGTGATTGAGTAACAAACAAGCATCCATCCTTACATACAAACGTATTTATAATTAGTACCTATTAGGAAGTAGGATTATGATGATGCTGCATTCCTTTACATAACAGTTATAATTATGTATAACGCAAACAATATGCCGGAATTGTTTGTTTCTTTATTTTATAAATTGTTTACGAATAAAGTTTTCATAATATTGGCTTACAATAAGTGTCAGATATAAGAGTACTGTGATCACCACATCACGTCAAATGATCATAGTGGGTAGGCATTACTAGGCACCATTTCCACAAAGTCTTAAAACATATTTCGCTACTTTTGTACGGTGACGTTTTTTCGGTGAAATGATTAAAATGTAAGTTGCACCATCTTTATTCATGGATATAATTATAGGCAATTTTGTTGTACATAAATCGTCTGTTTGCTGGAGGGCCAGACAGACACCACGGCTTTTCTTGCTTGCTACTATCGGTTTAGAGGAGGCTTACCCTTGAAAAAGTTTAATGGATAATATAAATCTTGGAAATAAATAATAACTTACCCCGAAAATTAAATTTAAAGGAGGAAGGGCACAGCGAGATTTTCTCGTTCTGAATTGGAGCAGCCCGCCTGGGGAGGTACCTCCGCCTTACAGAAGATCGCAGCCAAATAACATTATTTGTATTCAAATAGTGTTGTGTTCCTGCGATGAGTAAGGTTGCCAGAGCTCTTTAGGGGGAGGAGGTTCGGGGTCGGCAACGCGTGCGTGATGCCTCTGGTATTGCAAGCGCTCATAGGCTACGGTAACCGCTTACCAACAGGTGGGCCGTAAGCCAGTTTGCCACCTCAGAAGTATAAAAAAAAAAAAAAATCCGTAACAAAAAAAGTGATTACATACATAATACGGTCATGAGCGATAGCTCGTTCACTGAAGCTTTCGTATCAGCACACAGGATCTTCAAGGATTCTTCAGGATCATCGAAACTCCAGGTATAAGAAGTGACAAACATAAATTTTGCGGTCGCTCACGTAGTTCGTTGAATGATATTGGCCGCAAATATAAATATAACTTTTGTCTCTTAATAATTCCACAAGCATTTGAAATTAATCTTGATTTAATTATTTCTTGACCGCAAAAACCAACAAAACATAGGTATTTCGAAATCGTTAGAGCCCTTTTCGAGTTTCAGCGACATTTTCCTACAACTTAAAATCCAATTTTACGAATAAAAGCATCAAAATTCCTCAATCGCCGACTTATCCGATCCGACCGATCTTAGCATTCTAAATTTCAGAATTGTGAGGTAATGCACTGAGCTAGAAACATGATTTTTATACGGTACTATAAGCTCACGTACCCCAATAGTTGGTATACATTTCTACCTTTAATCGTTTCTGGAAGAAGGGTCTAGACAGACAGACAGACAGACAGACAACAAAGTGATCTTATAAGGGTTCCGTTTTTTCCAAATTCGTTACGTAGCCGTAAAAACAAAACTCCCCTTCTGGTTTCGTTTTGAAAGTGATTGTTTTATAATTCCAGCGCATTATGTATAGCCGTCCTATGCCACCGCACCACTGGCTTCTGGGACACCGGTACGACCACAGTCCGTCTCCCCCGTACAGATGACACACCCCGCACTTCCTTCTTCAGATGGCAATGGATAGCCCCAAGCAGTTGGCTTTACTGGTTCTCTGGTTACGATTGGGATGAAATCTATAGAAGGCGGCGGCTCGGCTGTATGGCTGGAATATCAATAGGTACGCAACGCGTGATACCTCGGGTATTGCAAGCGCTAGGCTACAGTAACCACTTACCAACAGGTGGGCCTGGGAGGAGGTCGGGCACAGCGAGATTTTCTCACTCTTAATTGGAGGTATCTTACTGAAGATCGCAGCCAAAACACATTATTTGTTTCAAATAGTGTTGTGTTCCTGCGGTGAGTAAGGTGACCCGTTTGTGATGTCTCTTGGTATTGCAAGCTTTCACAGGCTACGGTAACCACTTACCAACAGGTGGGCCGTACGCTTGTTTTTCACCTTAGAGAAGAAAAAAATCAAGAAGAGAAGAAGAGTATTAGCGAAAAAAACATCAATATTTGAATATATTTCCCCAAACTCTCTCAAATTTTTATCATCTTCACTAATAACTAAACGTACGAGGAGTTTGGCATCAAGGTTAAACATCTAAAACAGCTGATTCATTGAGTTTAAACTGATTTGACCCCAAAAGAGCAAATTTTTCAATAAAACATGTCGAATTAATACCTACTAAAGTCGTAGAATCGTATGCTATTCTAGGTAAAGAACTTTATCTATTCCAAGTTTCATCGAAATCGGTTGAGCAATTACGGCGTGATTGAACAACAAACATCCAAACATCCTCACAAGCTTTCGCATTTATAATATTAGTAGGATTTTATATTTTCAGATATGTTATGCATCACTACGGCATCAATCCTAAATCGGCGGATTCTGATTTCGTCCTACAATCCATTCGACCCTTATATGCATAGGGCACAGGACTTGAGAATATGGGCGCTGGGACGAGCAGGGAGGCACAATACCCCTTATAGGTAACATTCCCACATTCTATATGCCTGACTACCAAGTCCTACGTGTATTTTTTTGTATTTTTGTTCGCCGGTCACCATGGAAGCGGATAAATGATCTTGCACGCAAAATGTGCCCATTTATAGGTATACAGCGTCTGTTTTCCCGGATGAGTACAATCTAGGAGTCTTCAAATCTAGAGTGAATAAGTTCCTTCTGGTAAAGCGTGCTCCATCTTAGGCCACATCTCACTTGCAAAAGTGAGATGGTGGTCAAACGCCTAACCATCTCCAAAAAAAAAAAAAAAAAAAATTATAGAATTTATGTGTTTTCGTTTAGTGCTTTTATTTATTTATGATAATATGTGATGCCTTTGTGCGATGTGTGCTCATATTATTAGTAGGTAATTATTGTATTGTTTTTTTGTGTATCTAAATTCTTTCAACTGTCACGTCTTATTTTTATTTATTATTTTAAGTTTGTTAGATTATGTGTTCAATGAATTGTGTCTTTTAACGTTCGTGAGGTCACCCGCACTTAGGCCCCATCTGAAAACCAGCGCCGCTTCACACCATCGGTGTGGGCTCAAAATCCCAGATCAGAGCGCGCTTTTGCCGCGGCTGTGTGGATGCAATTCTTCTGTTTTGTGCTAGTTTACTATGCTCTTAAAACGATTTATTTTTAATAAAACCTCATTATTATTATGACTGATTGAAAACAAACGGGTGTTTATCGCGTAGGTACCTTATTTTATATTTTTTTCTGACGTTTCGACTGTGTTGCAACAATCGTGGTTGCGGGCAGTCTGGTGATTTGGAGCTACCGCCGAGAAATGGAGGCAGTTGAGGAAACTACACTCACTTGATCTTCGGAATTAGAAATGTCTGCGTTCACACTACGACACATCACACTAACAGTATCCACACACTGAGATGGTCTATCGCGACCAACACACTTGGTGAGAACAGGATTCCACTACGCCGAGAGTCTATAGCCGTCTTCACTTCACGATTGAAATTAGAATACTTCTTAATTTCAATCGCTTCCCGCTTTTTTAGTAGTGTCGTTCACTGGACAGAACTTTTGGGTCATGTAATTCAATCCAGTGATTAGGTCCCGAGCCCACCAAATGCTCCGCTATGGCAGACTCTTTACCTGGCGATTTTTGACAGCTGCAATATGCTACATTATCATTATGTGTGAGTGTATTGCAGTTGCCGCGTCACTGCTCTGTGGCACAACAGAGATCAGCGCCGCAGCTGCAACTCTACTGTGCTCTGCGGCACCAGCTGAGAAGTGACCGTTTTTGGATCATTAAAATTGTAGATCTAGTTTTAAGCATAACATTTATATTTTCCTTATTTGTTTTTTTTTTGTGACGCAAAATAAATATTTTTCTATTTTATTCTAATAATTGTTTTTTTTCCTTTTTCTAGGTATAGAGTACACCGCCTCACCCGCATGTTCCCGCTAAGTGCGAACCCGGAACATTGCCATGGCCCCCGCTGCACTCACCAACCACGCCATGATATCTCTATTTTAGTCAGTTTGGACCAAATGTACGTATATCCTTACGAACACTCCGGTTACCACTACGCTAAAAGGGCTTATATCCCTCCACCAACTCGCGTACTTGATGGCGACTTATGGTTTGCCGGCTCGGGGTACGAATACATGCAGCACATTATGGAAAACTACAAAATATTCTACTCGCTGGTATCAAGAGATGACATAGTTGATTGCTCGATATATATTCCAAAATGGTGGGGCAAGTTCATCTGCGTTAAGAACACTCAGGTTTTCCCTGGAATACAGAATGGCGGAGGGCTTTTTGTTAGTTTGTCAGTAGTAGGCATTGGTTGCTTTGAAATCAGATTAAATGATGATAGGATTTTTGTGTTTACGGATCTAAGGTACTACTTTCATAGTATTCATCATTATGTAGAACTCAAGACCTATGGGCAGTACTATGAGTATGCGTACCCTCAATGGTCGGTTAAACTTTACCATTGGAAAAACCCGCGGGATTCAGAGTATAATACTCCCTACATCCCGGGGTGGCAGATTATGAAGGATCTCTATCCTCTTGGATAATTTCTTTTTTACAGCGTAGATAGGTACCTACTACCATATCACCCTAATCGACCTTACCACTTTTGAAAATAGTTCGCTTTAACTAAGACTAAGTAAGCCTGTCTGGACCATTTATAGTTTTCTTTATGTACCTGTTTAACTATGAGTAGGAATTGTACATTAAAAAGATGCGTGAATATTATGCGCTTTTTTACAATTTACTTTAGGGTAAAGCATTCATCTTATCATACCATTTTACATATTTTGTTTTGATTATCTTGTTCAGTTGCGACAAAAATTATAGGATCATTTTATAGTTGAGACAAAAAAAGTAATTTTTTTTACGCACTACGCAAACAGGGTAAGATGTAGCAAGAGATTAGGTCACGTAAAATAAACCCCTATGGTAGTAAGGCGGTGATAGAACAATACTCAATCATCATCACCATCATTTCAGCAGTAGGGCGTCCACTGCTGAACATTGGCCTCCCCCATATATTTCCAGAATTTATCATTTGGGGTATTTGTCCATACTAACCGTAGTCGACGAGCGCAGATGAATGCTATTGTTCCTAATACGCTGCTGCCCATCCCCTAGTTTTTTTCCCGCCTCTTATGACATCCAAGGGTAGAAATGGAGGGGACTATTATTCAGCTGGGACACCAATTTTAACCCCTTCGGGAAAGCATGCATGGATCACCTTGTATACCTATTATTATGTTAATAATGTGAATCGAATCATGTAGGTAACATCGGTTCAAACTCAATTTTTCTGCTGTTATAGGTAGGTATATTGATCTTGAGAATCTAGTTTAATAATTACTTATTAATCCAGTTCAATTAGTTATTTTATATATTTAATCAATTTTAAATTAACTCTAACTGTGTAATTTTTTTTGACATGCTGTGTATAATAATATTTTATGGATTATAAATGATCTGAAATAAATGAATACTAATAACAATAATAAATATAATATAAAAACCATTATCGGCTAATTTTAAAAGATCGAAAATAAATCTTTCAAAAATATTTGAGTACTTTGTTTTTTTTCCGCATAATTATGTTCTTTTTTTTGTTAACTTTCTCACGCACCCAGGGTCTCAACCAATGCTGAAATACGTAAACCCTATCGAGACACAACTAACTCTCTTATTGTTTATAGAATAAGCATTGGTGGAGGGGTGGTAGTGGCCTCGCCTTCCGACTCACAGGTCGTGGGTTCGAAACCTGTCGTGCTTCAATGGATTGTCCATTCGAAAAATGTATGTTATGCTACAAGTGCTCCCAAACAGTGAAGGAAAACATCGTGAGGAAACCGGCATGTCCTAGAACCTAAAAATTCGAATATTACAACAAGTGCACGAAAGGCGCAATTGAATCCTTTCACTACACTGATTCTTTCATCGACGGTCATATGCCCTTTTCAAGGCCCTATAGGGATGATATACCTATATAATTTATAAATCATATTGTATACGATAATATTATAGTCCAGTGATGATGCAGTCGCATCGAATTGCCATCGCCGATCTGTTGCTGTAAGTAGGTCAACGGGCACAGACTGCTTGCACAGACGCACTCTTTTAAACGCAACACAAAGAGCTTAGGTAAAGAATAACCTCAACCTCCTCAACCATTTGACTGGCCGCATAGCTCAGTTGGTAGTAACTCTGCTTTCTGCGCTAGAGGTCGCGGGTTCGATTCCCGCACTGGACAAACATTTGTGACTAACACAGATGTTTGTTCTGTGTCTGGGTGTTAAATATATATCTATTATGTATATCAGTCTCTGGTACCCATAGTACAGGCTATGCCTAGTTTGGGATCAGTTGACAATGTGTGATATGTCCGGAATATTTAATTATTTATTCATTATTGAAGCCCCAACTTTTACTGGATATCGAAAAATAAATAAATATTATTTTTATTTTTTTTACAACTGAGTTGGCAAACAAGCGTACGGCCCACCTGTCGGTAAGCGGTTACCGTAGCCTATGAGTGCTTGCAATACCAGAGGCATCACGCACGCGTTGCCGACCCCGAACCCCCTACCCCTAAAGAGCTCTGGCAACCTTACTCACCGCAGGAACACAACACTATTTGAAACAAATAATGTTATTTGGCTGCGATCTTCTGTAAGGCGGAGGTACCTCCCAGGTGGGCTGCTCCAATTTAGAACGAGAAGATCTCGCTATGCCCTACCTCCTCCTAAATAAATAAATATTCCGGTCTTAGCACACACGGTCAACCGATCACAAGCTAGGCATAGCCTGTACTATGGATACCAGAGACTGATCTAATTAATAGATGTATTTAACACCCAGACACAAAATAAACATCAGTGCTAATCAAAAAAATGTTTGTCCAGTGCGGGAATTGAACCCGCCTAGCGCAGAAGGCAGAGTTTGTACCAACTGAGCTATGAGGCCAGTCAAAATCTCAGTTCGGAGCGAACCAGTAGTATAGATAACGCTTCAGAGATTACCTTCAATGGATCAATTTTAACCGCCTGGTAGTAGGCGCACTTAGAATTGGCAAGCTATGCTAAGGGTCGATTCACACCGGAACGGCAGAGGCTAGCAGCGGCGCCGTCAGAGGGCGGCAGCGACGACGTGACGAGAAAAGCTCGCGTCGCCGCGGGCAGCCGCGGGTAGTACAGCTGACAAGACGCGCGTGGCCTTTTCAAACTGTTCAAGTGATATTTTCAAGTCTCAAGCTCCTCCACCTCCGTCGTTAAAGGAAGGACGGAGGAGGAGGAACTTGGGACTGAAGATCGTGACCCTTTGTTACAGGTTTCTATCTGTTGCCCATTTTTTTTTAATAAAACTAAGTTTGCAAACAAGCGTACGGCCCACCTGTTGGTAAGCAGCTACCGTAGCCTATGAGCGATTGCGAGGCATCACGCCCGCGTTGCTGACCCCGAACCCTAAAGAAAGCTAAAGAGCTCTGGCAACCTTACTCACCCCAGGAACACAACACTATTTGAAACAAATAATATTATTTGGCTGCGATCTTCTGTAAGGCGGAGGTACCTCCACAGGCTCTCTAATTCAGAACGAGAAAATCTCGCTGTGCCTTACCTCCTCCCATTGGAGAGTTGCGCTTACTGGTACCTCTAGGTAGTTGGATACCTGGTCCGTTCATCGTTTGGGGCTTCGCCCTCGCGGCCTATTACCCTCAACCTTTCCAATAAGGCGCTCAAGATTATCACAGAGAGAGCTCCTGTGAGCAATATGGCTCTCAAGCTCAAGCTTTTCAAATCTTTTAATAATTTAGATAAAGTTTAAAATTATTTCACACTGAAAGTGATCGCCGCATTGCTTACGCCGCTATTATCCCGGTGTGAATTGAGCCTTAGACTTTTGCCTTTAACAGTAAATATGATCAATGTAAATGTAATTAGGCAGTTCAAACAAATCCCCACTGTCATGAAATATCTATACAATACATTATGAGGTAACAGTAGCTAGTGGGCATTTTTATCTTATTCACCATCCATAGCCCATCTGTACAGACTCTTTGCCCACTGCACACTACTGGGCTACGATCAATATCGGCCAACGACCGCGCTCCAGTGCAGAGCCTGGGAAATGCCAAGGACACATCGGGACCCTAATATAGGGTATTTCTTTATCACACTACCTTCTGCTCGCAGCTTCGCTCGCGTGGTACCTGGATGTAAACAATAGACTCTCCAGCTATCCTACTAAAATTGAAATGAAATGAAATGAAATAAATTTATTTCGACAAACACAGACAGAAGACACAAAAAACGATAGAATAAAGATTAACGATAGGGAGATAGGTAGACTTAACACAGATAACATACAGTACAAACAATAACACATAAGAAGGTATCTATGTCATTTACAATATATATAAGTGCTAATTAGTCTCCCGTGCGTGTTAGCCAAAACAGGCATGGTCTCAGCATAATGCCGCTACATATTAGGATAACATGCAGCGGCGCTGGTTTTCAGACCAAAAATTAAATTAAATTAAATTATGCGTGAGATTCTAAGATGTTTGGATGTTTGCGGTTCAATCTTGTTGTACAGCTGAACTGTTTTCAATATGACTTGGAACAGAGAGTTCATTACTATTAATGGCTATTTTTTATCTCTACTACGCGAGCGAAGCCGCAGGCGCAAGCTTGTTCAACTATATTCACGTAAAATATCACGTCGATCCGTTGAACCGTGCATAACATATACATATATTGCCGTAAATGCCATGAAAAACTATGTAAAACTAGAGTTTTCATAGTACGTTCTATTCTATAAATGAAAAATTTTGAATCGCAGACAAAATTTGCATACAATAATTTAGACAATTGGAAATTATGACAATGAGTGGAGAATATATTTTTCAAAATCTTATGTATTAATACGAAAACTTAGATAGTTAACTGATTCAGGCGATGTATTACAAACTCACTTTCGCAAGTGAGATGTGGCTAAGATGGAGCACGCTTTCCCAGAGTGAACTTATTGACCCTAGATTTGAAGACTCCTAGATTGTACTCTTTCGGGAAAACAGACGCAGGCAGATCATTGCACTCTTTGGCAGTACTTATAATAAAAGTGGAGCAGAAACGTTTCGTTCGACACTGTGGTATGTCGACCAGGTAAGGGTGGTATTTACCTATAACCCTTGTAGGGGGCTGGTCACCCCATTTACCCCATGGATGCTGGCGCGACCCTCTGTCTGCTACCCTTGACATAGCATGAACTTGGCCGAAACTGAAGTGACGATATTTTACCCATTGAACTTCTTCCGGGTTATAGATAATGCGTCAGATCAATCCAAATTGACGACCTCAGTGGCGCAGCGAGTGCCCGTTTGCAAGGGGGGTTCGATTCCCACTGCGGGAATAATATTTGCATGACTTGCAAATATTTGGTTCCGGGTCGGGACGCATGGAATCTTAATGGGGGTCAGGAATATTTATGTGACTGTTGGGTGTTATTATATTATATATTTATTTATTTCCAATGCGAGCTCGCATTGGAAAGATCGGAATGGAGGAAATTGCAATTGTATCATTACACCGACAAGAGCTAAGCTCTTCATCATCATCAGCCTGATGAAGTCCACTGCTGAACATAGGCCTCCCCCAAAGAGTTCCATGACGAACGGTCTAGAGCCTTTTCCATCCACCGACTTCCCGCAACCTTAACAATGTCGTCGGTCCATCGGGTGGGGGGCCTTCCAACACTGCGTCGTCCGGTTCGTGGTCGCCACTCGAGAACCTTTGTTCCCCAACGGTTGTCGGTTCTGCGAGCTATATGGCCGGCCCATTGCCACTTCAACCTGCTAATTCTGAAAGCTATGTCGGTAACCTTGGTTCTTCTACGGATTTCCAAATTTCGGATTTTATCACGCAGTGAAACGCCGAGCATAGCTCTCTCCATAGCCCGTTGGGCGACTTTGAGCTTGTGTATAAGGCCAATAGTTAGCGACCAAGTCTCAGTGCCATATGTCATCACTGGCAACACGCACTAAGCTCTTATATTTATTAAAAAATAACTATATAGCCTAGAATATAAATGAAAATTGTTTTAGAATGTAAGAACAAAGTTATTTCATATTTCATGCGACACTTCATTTCATATGTATTACATGTACATTTAATTTATTTACCCCACAAAATTCTTACTATATGTATCTCAACCTGCTCACTAATCGTATTCAGGATAACCAAAACAGAACCAGTAACACAAGCTAGCAAGTCAAAATTTAAGCCATCAGCAGCAGCATTTGAGTTAGCACAAGGACAAGCTACGCCATGACGTTTTGAAGTGGCGTATGAGTTCCATGGTCAAAGCCTTCGGGCAGCAAAAGCACCCAATCACCAGCTGGTTTTGTTTCAATCTTCAATAACACCGCTGGACAACATGACCAGAACAAAGCAGAGGTTAACTTACTAAGGCTGCGTCCACATTCGTATCATAATTTTGTATCTTGATCGCAGATCCTATCCACGTATCTCGCACATCTCACATCTTTGTTCTCGACGATGTAGGTTTTAGTTATGTAAACGGTTGTCTGGAAGAAATCGTGATCCGCGATAAGACCGCCGATTGTAGGACCGATATAGACTTATAATATATTTATATAAACTGTGTTTTCTTTTTAAATGGTCCTCAATAAAGTTTTATTTCATTTCATTTCAAGTACGTTTCGTATCGCGTCCAACTCCATGTTTGTGTCCATGTACCGTAACATGGTATCATGAGCCTTATCGTATATTCTAACACAGGTATCTCCATACTTAAAAGAGCCACCCAAACCCATGAAATGTAACATAGATTAAGTTTACCGAAATAAATATCTACATGTTTTTATTTGCATTGTATTTGTTTTCATGTTAAAAAACACGACACTACTAACGAATATCGTATGCATTAATAAAGAATATGAAATAAATATACATAATACATTATAATATAAATAATAATACCTATTAATTACAATAAAAATATTGTAGTGCCCCAGCGGGGTTCATGTTGAGGAAAATTTATTTGTAAGACCATTTGTATTACCAACGTGAAAGAATAAAGAATATGAATATGCTACACATGTGTACGTAGCTTTACACCATAGGTTGTGCACGCTCCATAAACGCTGGCGCGCCGCTCTGTCTACGCCCTTGACATGGCGGGCGGTGGCCTTTGGCTCCGGAGTTTCCCATGATCTTGGATGGAAAACTGAGTTTTGTTTTGGACGCATCTTTTAGGATGTCATGGTTAATGAATGAACTTGTTGGTTTATGTTTGGAATAGTGTTGTGGGATAGTTTGTTCCTGGATTTTCGTGTCACTGATTCTTTCTTAATCGTCCTGTATTAGGCCAGTGACCAAGTTGAGGTATGGTGGCCATGAAAGGACCTATGACTGTCGAAGAAAGAATCACTGCAGTGAAAGGATTAAAAAGATAGGAAAGTAATGGGTACATACATACATACATTAAATCACGCCTATTTCCCAGAGGGGTAGGCAAAGACCAAATAATTCCACTTGCTACGATCCCGATATACCGCTTTAGTTAGCTGGGTAGTGATCTTTTCATAGCGGGTTTTTTAGAATTTGGAAAAACACAATTTTAGTTAATTTGGTAAGAACGAATTGTGCCTATTATTTTATTTTACGGCAAACATAAAGAACCAAGCTCTCAAGACAAGTTTATTTTGTCATTTGGAGACAATATGTCTGACCATATGCCCTTGGCACAGATGCGAACGAATTTGTTATTTTTGCCATTTCTGCGTCCCTGTGTCAAGGTTCCGTTATTTATTGCGAGGTAACAAATAAAATGACACCATTTCCTATGAAAAACCAGTTCTTACTGTCTTGGCCTGGGCTATGGTTGCCAAATTTACGGGGTCATATGATTACAGGGGATGCGTTTGCTCACATAAAAACTGATGGCATCGCCTTTATCGTCTATCACCGCTGATGTATAAAAACTTGTAATATTGTGTTCAAAACTTTAACTGTGATAAAAATGAAAGTGATTAAGTAGAACAATGCTTGTAAATCTGTTACTGCAGGATGAGGGAAGAATAATTAAATGTGCTAAGTGCAAATCAGGACCAAAACCATGTCAGAAATTGTCATGGTTCCAACGGAAGATCAGCGTTTTGTTACCAACACAGCACAACAAATGCTGAGTTGGACTGCAATTTGTGACGAAGCGTAGACTGGGTGCTAGGACACACATTATTTTACAAAATAACTTTCCTTGTAGCTTTTAAGTTATTTAATTTATTTAAGGTCCTGTTGTCTGTTTTTCTTTTTTGTTTTTTTTTTGGCAACATGTTCGTTGATAATTTGCTGTGTGTAAGATGCTTGTATTGAGCATCACAAATAAATATCTTTTCTTTCTTTCTTCCTAACAATACGCACTGATGATGACTCAATAAATACGTCAAAGGCCCTTGAACAGCCTACCAAGAAATGTATATCTCCCATTTATGTTACTAAATATAGACTATTGTGAAACTGGATATTATTTACTGCTAGCAGTTTCCGTAACCTGCGTGATAATATTGTCAAGCCTTAATGTAGTCAGAGCTATCTGTTACATTGTTAGTTTTTGATATGAAGCTTGTTGTTCCCTTAAAGTTTTGCTATTCGGTGACTGAAATTGCTCAAAGCAATATGATTCTAAATGTGTTAAGGTACTATCCCGAAATGGGCATATTTTTTTATAAAAAAAAAAACTACTGCGTCAAAAAAGAGGTAAACAATTTCGATTGGTTTTTGAATAATATAGGCTATTAGGGACAATGGCACCAAAATTTATGGTGCACGACCGGGATTTAAACCCAAAACCTGTGGATCGGAAGGCGGGCCCACTACCATCAGTCCACCAGTCTACTCAAAGCACAGCAATGCAAAGCTGAATTATTCAATCAGTAATACCTACACGAGAAACAACTGTTCTCCAACGAAAAATACAAGTTATCCATGACGTAACAGCACCGAAAACGCAAACAACCCTCGCATCTTGCCAATTCCTCCAAGGTTATTGCCAGAACTATTCGCATCACGGCCATCGATTGCACCTAGCCACAGATAAAACTGTACATGCCATGTCCTAACTCCAAAGGTCATGCCTGTTGGCGCCTGCCCGTATCTAAGATCCGAAATATGAAATTCCATTTTGATCGGTGACTTTACTAACTAAGAAATAAGGTCGCCTATCGCACGGAAAGTTTCACGAGACTTCGTATTTGGCGAATTACAGTAGATCTGCTGATTTCGTAGCTTGGCCGAGAATTCCAAACGGTTTTGCTGGACCTTGCCTCTTTCAAAATACTCTGTGCTACTTAAGGTACGCGTCGATTGGTCTGTACAAAGTCAAAGTCTGAATTTTTTTGATGATATCTTCACAAAATAGAATAAAGAGCTGTGATTGCATTACCCCAGAAATTCCATTGATATGGACCGAAGACATCATGAAGGTTGCGGAAAGTTGGAAGATGAAAAAGGCATGTTGAGCGTTCGTCGTGGCCCTATTTGGGGACGGCCTGTGACTTCTACAGGCTGATGATGATAATGATGATCTTTTAAGAATCGCAACTTTGAATGAGAAAATATCTCCATATAAACGTGGCTTAAGGCCTTGAGACATACACATTGATTGTAAACACGCCGGCGCCAAAAGTTATTGGTAGGTAAGTTTTACTACATGAGTTACATGAAACTTGCTGTGGTGGCCTCATCTGAGGATTAGGCCCCTCAATATCTACCTAGGTACCCGTGGATGTCGTAAAAGGCGACTAAGCGAGAAAAACTAGTAGATGGGCCGCAGCATCCCCATATATTCTAACAACGATAGCTCTAACGCGCTCGCCAACCCTGCCCAGCGTGGTGAGTATGGGCAATTTCCTGAAACATGACAGGAAGTCGTTCTGGAAATCTGTAGGGGAAGCAGCAGCGGCCATCCTACGGCTGACATGATGATGTTAGAAAAGGTGGTAAATTGAAAATGGTTTCATTATCATCAACATCATTCCAGCCATAGGACTTCCACTGCTGAACGTAGGCCTCCCCATAGATTTTAGAGCGTCAGATATTGTGCACCCAATGGCTACCAGCAACCTTTATTATTTTAATGGGCCGTCCTATGCTGCGTTTTCCGGTGCGCGTTCTCTACTGTAAAACGTTTCTGCCCTAATACTTACTACTACTTGAAAATTCTGACCCTTCCTAGTCTCTACACCTTAGTAATTCTTATGAACGTAATCCGCCATCCGTTCAAGTACGAAACGCCAGAAAAAAGAGCAATACGATTGAGTACTAGAAGGAAAGTCCTTGAAGCGACAATGTGCCCAAGTTTAAACGTGGCAAAGCATGGCTGTCGGTATCAAGTGGTTAAACTATTTAATGCTTTGCCCAACGATATAAAATAAATTGAAAGGCCAAGCAAATTAAAAATGTTTTTGTTGGAGAAGTTGTTTTACTCTGTTGACGGATTTATGACTCATGACATCTAAATTGTAATTTAATTTTAATCAATCAAATTCAATCGAATTCTATTGTAATGTCTAATTTAATTAAATGTATGCGATTCTCTCTAAATGTTATAAAGTTGCTATGTGTTTTAATTGATTTTCTGTTTTTATTTTTAATGTATATTTTTATGTTAGTCTTATGAAATTCATATACGATTTGTAAGAAAATTGTTACAAAATGAATAAATAAAATTAAATGAATACCAAATTTAATCAGATCGGTTTTATAATAAGCCTGTAGAGAAGTACCAACAAAGTGACAGAGGAAAGCTAATTTTGCCAGTCTTGAAGCAGGACGCTCGGTCAAAAAAAAACTAATTTTAGTAGGGTTAGAAAATAAAAAAAAAAATGGATAATTCTTTCCCTATTCTTTATTCGTTGATAGAATAACCCCCCCCCCCCCCCCCTTTCACCTTGTATAATAATATCGACCTTTACGAGCCTTAAACAAGCTAAATACTGGTACTCCGAAGGGATTTGAACCCGCAATCTGAAACGCATCTGTAACCAGCTAGGTCAAGCTATCAGCGTAATAAAACTCGGTTGCACATAAAATATTGTCACGTTGAGAATTTCCCTCCGCAAAGTTTTTACAAGAGAAATCCATTAGAGTTATCGAAAGTTGATAATAGATGAGGTTCGATTTATTTTTGGGTTTTTAAGTTATTTTTATTCAATTCCCAGTGGAACGTCACTTCACTCGTATCTCAATGATAAAAATACAAAATTTCTGTGTATATACATTTTAAGTAGATCACAAATAGCATGCAGTTTGTCCAAAAGGCTGGCGACGTTACCTCGTTGGATAGCTACAATAATTCATAGTCCGAGTTCCATGAACCGTCTGGAGCCTTTTCCATCCACTGACGTCCCGCTTCCCCTGTTAAAATTTAAATTTAAATCCTTTGAATTTATCATCATCAACACAATTATACAATGTTACTTTACTTACTTTGGGGTACCCAAAGTAAGAAGTACTTATAGTTTCTAAGAGGAAGAAGTCCTCTTAGAGTTTAGAGAAACTTTGACTGGCCTCATAGCTCAGTTGGTAGTAACTCTGCCTTCTGCGCTAGAGGTCGCGGGTTCGAACATTGGTGACTAACACAGATGTTTGTTCTGTGTCTGGGTGTTAAATATATATCTATTATGTATATCAGTCTCTGGTATCCATAGTTCAGGCTATGCCTAGTTTGGAATCAGTTGATCGTGTGTGCTATGTCCGGAATATTTATTTATTTGTTCAGAGTAAAGTTTAGAAAAGTGTAAGAGAGTTAAAGCCATGTTGGTCTAGCGGGGGCTCTCCAACTTTTGATCCGAAAGTCGTAGGTTCGAGCCCGGTCGTGCACCAATAAGTTTTTCTATTCTAAGTGCGAACTAACACGTTCTGAAAACGGTGAACTCCTAACGAAACCAGTAAGTAGTCCAACGCTGCAATTGCAGTCGGTTTGGCGAAAACTTTATTCCCATTTCACCTGGCTTTCTCTAAAGTCCTATTCAGGAATGAATAACGCATACCTCGCCGGCTTTCTGTTTACGGATGGATATTTATTTTCTCCACATTTTCCCCATAAATATCCTTGTAGGTACTAAAACGCCCATGACTTTGCTTGCTTTTGTTACTTTACTTTCAGTCCTCTTAGAAGTTATAAATTAATGAATTAAGGCTCCCATAAAGCCAGTGGGTCACTTACATGAGAACATTAGTAAAGTAAAGTAAAGTAAAGTATAGTAAAGTAAAAATGTATTGCTTAAAATACATGTAGATAGGTACAGAGGTGTTAATGTTATTATAAAATGGAATCAATGTATTCTGCCATGTTATGGGGTCCAATATTTCGTTTAACATTATATATATAATTAAAAATAATGTCAAGCTCAAATTAAAAATAAATAATAAAACAAATTGAAAAGAAAGTATATAGTATCTTAAACAATTCTAAAAGTAGGTCATTCTAAATCAAATCAAATGTTTTATTGGCAAAGTATGATGTAGTATGTAGTATGTAGAGGTGTAGGTAGAGGCATGCAAATATAAAAGGTTCTAAGTAGGTAGGTAGTAGTATGTAGGTTCTTATTGTCTAGATAAGTACTATTTTATCTATTAGGGATATCTTATTTATTTATACTATCTTATTTATTAGGGATTATAATTAGATAACTTTTCTTTTGAGCCTCACCTAGTTCGATCGGCACCACACTGAAGCTTTAAATTCCATTTTGTGAAAAAGGATCATCGAAAAAAATGATATGCACCAATCCGTGTTTGTTGCCTGATTCTTCTAGGCTTGGTCGCGAGGAACAGGCATAGCTTCACCTAGTTTCTAAGACGTTTCAAAGTGATCCTAGTGATTTTATTGAAATAAATGCCTTTTGACTTTGACTTTGACTTTGACTAGGCATTATTTATTTATTTTTACACATCCAACGCATGTGATAAGGTAGTTTATTGTTCCTGAATGTATTGTGGTAACTTTCATAATTTGGTTGGTACACCACAACCCTTGGACAACCACAAGATTAGGTTAGGTTAGTCATCCATAGGTTTCTAGTTTTTTCGTTGTTTAAGTCAGTCATGAATTCAACAGTTTCATATTATATGTGTTGCTTCCAAGTTTACGAACGGCTTATGGTTTTCAGAAAGTTTGTTTTATAACTTTTTCCTTGAAGCTTTTCTGTTTGTTTTCTTATTGGTGAACGGTAAAATGAAAAGATTCGCAACGAATATGAATCATGAAGTAGACATGATTGCCTAAGGCATTCATTTTCGTGAGAATAAATATCAAAAAACGGTTTTTGGTTAATCATCATCATCAGCAACCTGTAGAAGTCCACTGCTGGACATAGGCCTCCCCCAAAGAGTTCCACGACGAACGGTCATGAGCCCTTTCCACTTACCAACAGTCGATGCTTACGGCTTTAAAATGATACCAACCACCATTAGCCGCTTCTGTTTGGGCGAAGCTTAAACCCGCTTTTATAAATTTTAAACCTTTTAACCAAAAGTACTCGTTCTTCCATAACCATTTTAATCTGGCAATAGACAAGAATAAGGGTTGAACTTTAACTTTGAAAGCTTTTCAAAGCTAAAATTTTACCTTCATTCTTAGGCGCATTTCTATCTAAGGGCTTTCCACAGACAAATATTTATTTAAAACCTAATCATTATTCCAGCCGTGGGATGTCCACTGCTGAACATAGACCTGCATTTAGATCATTTGTTGAAGCTCACAGTTGTTTTCTTTTTTTTCACATTTTTATAAGCTCTTATTTATTAGGTATTATAATTAGATTACTTTTCTTTTGAGCCTCACTTAGTTCGATCGGCACCACACAAATTCCATTTTGTGAAAAAGGATCATCGTAAAAAAAATGATAGGCACGCGCGCCGTGTTTGTTGCCTGATTCTTCTAGGCTTGGTCGCGAGGAACAGGCATAGCTTCACCTAGTTTCTAAGACGTTTCAAAGTGATCCTAGTGATTTTATAGAAATAAATGCCTTTTGACTTTGACTTTGATCCACATATTTTCAGAGCGAGTTTCTATCGTGTGGAGGGAATTTGCCCATACTCACCAGACGATGCAAGCTGGTTGGCAAGCGCTCTCTATGATTTAAGAGCTTAGCTCTTGTCGGTGTAATGATGCAATTTCCTCCATTCTGATCTTTCAACATTCTTAGTTAGAGCTATCGTTGTTAAAATAGGGGACGCTCCTGTCTGTCTCGAGCTTCTTTCCCTTAGTCGCCTCTTACGACATCCACGGGTAGGTAGATGTTTCAGAACTTAAACGAACGAACCTCGCTATTTCATTAATTTATTTTTGGGTATTGAACGAATTCAAGATTCAACTGTTGCATGACTCAATTTTTTTGTATATACATAATATCCAACTAATAAATGCGAAAGTTTGTGAGGATGTTTGTAAGATGTTTGGATATTTGTTGTTCAATCACGCCGTAACGGCTCAACCGAATTCATTGAAACTTGGAATAGATAAAGTTCTTTACCTAGAATACCATATAGTCTACTTTTTACTAAGGTACCACGCAAGAGAAGCCGCGGGCGGAAGCTAGTTATTTTATCATTGTAGTGTTCCAGAGGTATGTTACTGTTTACAATAATAAATAAATAAATATTCCGGACATATCACACATTGTCAAGTGATCCCAAACTAGGCATAGCCTGTACTATGGGTACCAGAGACTGATATACATAATAGATATATATTTAACACCCAGACACACTACAAACATCTGTGTTAGTCACAAACGTTTGTCCAGTGCGGGAATCGAACCCGCGACCTCTAGCGCAGAAGGCAGAGTTACTACCAACTGAGCTATGAGGCCAGTCAATAGAAATGGTCAAGCACGTACTGTATAGTTTTTTTCATAATTATAATTTTAGTCGCCGTGTCGTCGCCGCAACGGCTTATAAAAACAAGACACTTGAGTGGGCAAGTGTTTCCTTATTTTTATTTAATAGCCATGAATTTTTATCGCCTTCGAAAACCTCTCTCGTGGCAATTTATCGACGCGGCCGACGTTTTGACACTTCGATTCATTAATGTGCGCTCAGAGTAATAAATCATCATAACTTCATAGTCAATGAAAGGCTATGAATTTCTCGCTTTAAATCGTGTTCAAACGATGTACGGTATGTATTTTAAAATGATCCTTACGTCTACTGAATAAAATCAATTTTCAGTTTGCCTTTATGTAGAGCCTTGCGTTATCGCTGAGCTATATTGTACGCCCTCAAATCTCAAAATTTAATAAGTGATACCTACTAAGGCGTAAGGGCCATTTTTAAATAACTTTAAACATAATTAGATGGCATATATCCGAAGTTCGTTAGTCCGACGTTCCCATAACCATTCTTGATTTATTTTCTTTATGCACATGTGTACAACTAAGCGCAAGCTTATATCTTAAGTGCCAACCTACACATAAAGTGTACATGGCAGTTCATACGCACAAGCGCACCCTATAATGTCTATATTATTACTCTTAGCTCGAGGGTAATGTAGGGTGGTGCATTGGGTGAGGAGGGGTGAGAAGGAAAATGAAGTAATTGCGAAATTATTCAATGGAAAAAACGGTAATGAAGATTGCTGTTTTGATTTATGAGATTAAGGTTGAGTTACTCTGAGGCTTTTTCCGGGTGGTCATACTGGATAGTCTAAATGGTCTAATACTCAACCAGGATTTTTACCATTCCTTCCGGTGAATACAAAAGTATAGGTATCTTAAGTCATTACTCAAGCAACTTTGAGGTGCACTGAATTTAATTCGTTAGCAATTTCTATGAAAATAATGTCATTCGAAAATGAGCTGAGTAATATAATATATTCCGGTCGTCATAGCACTCTTAGTTATAACTTTCTTTCTTTTCTTAGCTACTCTGTAACGACCTGTAACTGGTGAATCAGCCCCACTGTGAGTGTCTATGCCTCCAGGTACATACCAAAAGTTATCACGGGTAAGACGCACTGATTAAAGACTTTAGTCCTCAGGCGTTGTGGTATATTTGTTTATTTATTTATTTGTACCAATAAGGTAATCAACAGCGTTTTTCATAAATCTAGGCAAAAACAAAATAATAATAGAAATAAGACCGATAAAAGATTACCCCAATTTTGTAAATAAAGTAATAAGTTATTGAGGCAGGAAAAGTTGTTGCAACTAGTAAAATAAATTCCAAAGAAGTCATTAGGCGGAACCAAATGACTGCCCCATTAGGCCCATCTGACTGCCGACTGTGCCCTGTTTGTAGGTACCTAAGAAGCAATAGTCTAGGTATTGAAGACGAGCAGACTCGACGCAACTTACCGAACGCGGCCAAGCCTAACTGAATGAACTAACAGGTGGGCCGTATGCTTGTTTGCCATCTCAGTTGTATAAAAAAAAAAAAAAAAAAAAAAAAATCCTTCTCTGCGTTCGGTGTGGGAGGTATACGCGTCTGCATTTTGTTTAGTAAATAGCACATAGTACTAAATACTTGTTAGTCTTTAATCTAACTATGCGTAAAAGTTTATTTTCTTTAAACACAATAATAGAATAATAATAATAACAATTGAAAATTAAACTAAAATACTACTAGGAATGAACTCTGTTTTCTACGACTAAGTACAAGTAGAAAACAGAGTTCATATCACCAACCACAGGCAGCGTACCCAAAAGGCTGGCGACGTTACCACGTTGGATCGCTATACTGATCCTTTGTCCGAGGTACGCACCAGCCCTTCGGCAATTGGTCTCATCCGCCAGCCTCCTAGATATGTATGGGTAGTAAAATATGCAGGACTTTTAACTATAAAATTCATAATAAGGCCGATTAAAAATGTTCAAGTGCGGTCCTACAAAGGGATGAACATTTTCCTTTGTCTCTCCTCTAAGCCCCAAGTGTGTCCGAAGCCTTAGTTGCACTTCCTATTCAGCTCTCTATTTGCGTAGTCCAAGCTTTATGGGTAGTAAAACGCCCGTAACTTCACTTAGAATTATTTACTGACTGATTTTGTATTACAAGAAACTATAAAGATAGTTAATGACATTCAGTAAAGGGTACACTTGCAAAGAATTGCTGATTTTATTTGTAGTACCTACCTAACATTCGCTATAAGCTGTTTATGTGAGGTATCACCAATGGTCTCGCTCGTAGGTTTGACGACTTGCAGCCTCCCGAACAAATCGGGTTCCGCAAAGGCCTAAAAGCTTTAGTACCTTAGACCACATCCACACGCTTCGTCAGATTATACAGAAGACCGAAGAGTATAATCGGCCATTATGTCTAGCGTTTGTGATTTATGAGAAAGCCTTCGATGAACCGACGACATTGTGAAGGTTGTGGGAAGTCGGTGGATGGAAAAGGCTCAAGTCTGTTCGTGGGACTCTTTCGGGGAGGCCTATGTCCAGCAGTGGACTTCTACAGGCTGATAATGATGACGATGATGATGACCTAAGTCTTTGACAGTCTTCAAAATACAGTACTTTACTCCCTTTAAGGGGTTATTTAAGAAGTTTATTTCTGGGTGCACCCTTATACCATAAATTTAAAGGATTTCTAATTAAGGCTGTAAATCTATTGTCAGTAGGGTAGTAACAAAAAAGTTTATATATATATATAACCTGATTACGGGTCAAGTTGGATGCTTAATGAGCAGAGAGCAGACCTTTAAGTGTTCTGCTTCTTGGTCGCTTGACGTGTCACTGGTTCTTTTTTGGTCATCCTGCATTAAGCTCAGTAAGCCGGTTGAGGTTCCTATAATAGTGGACTGAAACGAGCCAATGACGAATTTTTTTTCAACCATATTGAAAAGAAACCAAACTTCAATGATAAATAAGAGTTTATTTACAGAAAGAAACTTAAAACTAATACAAGATAATATTTACAAAATACACAAGAAACTGTTGAGCCATCTAAAGACCGTTACAAACGATCTATAGATAGCTCAACTGATCCAGATCACTACCAGTCGGAAGCGTCCCCAAGACGCTGGCGGAATTGCCACGCTGGATGGCAATGCTAATTCGCTGGGCCAAATAAGAGCCAGCTCTCGGGTCACGCGTCGCTTCGATCAGACGTCCTGATATCTTTTTGAAAACTTCAATTAGATTAAGATATCAGACGCCGTTTGAACACGGCTTCATACTAGTAAATTCATTTTGTAACTTTAATTCTTTTTGTCCGTAATTTACAGCTTAGACATGTAAGCGAACGCGTTGAGTTTTTCATTAGAACACAAAAGCGCAGTAAAAAATCCTCTTTTCTAATAAAATGGAGTTTCATTTTCACTGCAATCTATCTTCGTTATTCACGCATTATCTCCATTGTTTTAAAATTCATCGAGTGATTTTGCTTTAACTTTTTTTAAATAGTGCATGCTCGTTTATCATAGAAATGAATGATTTTTATATGAAAAAAGTGCTGACATTTTATTAATAAAAGTTTATGTGCCATAATAAAAAGTTTTGTTTATTTTTTTAGGATTCCGTACCTCATAATGGAAAACGGAACCCTTGAATCACTTTGTTATCTGTCTTTATGTGTGTCCATGTTTCAAGGATCTTTTTCTCAGAACTGGCCTGACCTCGTGGTATGGTAATAGTACGGAAGTCTTAGGGAGCGAGTCCTTTTCACACTTGACCGTCTTTATTTTAAAAGGACTTTATATAGAAACAATTCTACGATGACCTTATACTGCACTGTTCAAAAACCAAGTGTATAAATATAATGCAATATTATGAGAAAAAGTATGCGAGCCACCGCAAGATATCAGTTCGTCGCCGCGTACACTTTAAGATCTCGATTGAAAGACCTTGTCTTAATGGTACGGAAGCCTCAGAGTGCCTCAGAGTCCTACTGGCACTTTGTTTTATAGTTCATCTTTATTAAATCTATTTTGAAATAAAGAAGGTCAAGTACGAATTCCCATATTTAGGAGCATACGTGAGGAAATATGTACGTTGCGAATTAGAAATACTTTTCCGTTCCACATTCAATAACTACATTGAAAACCATTCTTTACCCAAATCCTCTTAAACAGGGGGTGACAGACGGACAAGCTGACGACAGTTCATTGCATGATACGGGTCCGGTCGACTGTCGAAAGTATTCTTTGTTTTATTTTCGAGCCACCAAGGAATTGATCTAGAATTTCACTTTATTGTAGTTAACGTTTACGTTTTGTTACGTTATTTTGAAATTATCATCACCATCATTTCAGCTGTAGTACGTCCGCTGCTGAACATAGGCCGTTCTACAGATTTCCAGAGCAACTTCCTATCATGTGGATGGAATTCAGCTTCATAGCAATTTAATATGTCAAAATAAGGAAGCAATATATGTATATTATGTCAACCTTCTCGTACGTTTACTGATTAGTTATAAAACTTCTACTAAAAAAAGCAGAAAATAATAAGTTTGATATTTTTTGCTTAAATTACTTACTTTTGTTGATAAAATAAGCCCCTTTCGAGATATACCTACATAATTATGAATAAATAAATAAATAAATATTCCGGACATATTCACACAGTCAACTGATCCCAAACTAGGCATAGCCTGTACTATAGGTACCAGACACTGATATACATAATAGATAAATATTTAACACCCAGATACAGAACAAACATCTGTGTTAGTCACAAATGTTTGTCCAGTGCGGGGATCGAACCCGCGACCTCCAGCGCAGAAAGCAGAGTTACTACTAACTGAGCTATGAGGCCAGTCAAATCACCTTCTTAAGTAAGGATGAAAGAAATTTTTCATCTAAAATACTTATAGATTGCCTACACCTTGTATTTTAAAAACCGTATGTTCCTTCGACTGACACTAAGTGGTGATGAAGACAGAACTAATGACATTACAAACATACGTTACACATCCCCCAGGGTTTTGTTAACAAGCTGAATCGTGTATCTCAACATGATTGTAACACATCTTTGGGGAAAACAGTGTGTAATTCTGCTCTGTTATTAGGGTTCTTTACCTCATTTAGAAAAATGGAACCCTTTTAAGATCACTTTATTGTCCGTCTGTCTGTCCGTCTGTCTATCAAGACCCTTTATCTCAGAAAGTGAAGAAAATGTAGCTGACAATCAAGAAATATCTTTAGATTAATTTCAGATCCGTGTGAATTATTAGACGACAAAGTTATATATGCGGTCATTATGATATATTGAACTACGTAAGCGACCGCAAAAAATAAGCTTGTCACTTCCTACACTTGGAATTTTGATTTTCTAATGGTACGGAAGCCTCAGGGCGCAAGTTCTCGCACTTGACCGTCTTTATAGAAGTAAACAAAAAGTCAGTGTATTTTTATTGTGAACTAGTGAAACCTCGAGAATTTCTTTGCAAAAATTCATCTTAGAAAATATATTTCTTGTAATACCCCTTTAGGAATTGCAATCTTACTATATACTATTATAAATACGAAAGTTTGGATGGATGTTTGTAACTGACTCACGCCAGAACGGTTAAACGGATCTGGATGAAATTTCGCACAGTGATAGATTATTATAATATAACCAAAGAATGTACCTACAGAAAAAAGTTGTGAAGCCCTTGACCTCAGCAGATTAAAGTCTGGAATAGCACATAGGCTACTTTATCCCGGAAAAATGTACGGTTCCCGTGGGATAGGTTTTTTTTTTTTTTTTGACATAGCAAGATCGACATGATTTTTTGCATAATGATAGTTTAGGGGTCAGAGAATGACAAAGACTATTTTTTATCCCGGAAAATGCACCACTTTGATCACATTTCGATCAAACCGTCTGTTCTCACACATGCACATCATAATTTCCACGCGAATGAAATCGAGGGTAACAGCTAGTTTTGATATATTTTATTACTTCAATTAGAAACTACAAACTTATTTAATCTTTATTGTACACAGAAAAACACTTAAAAATCATACTTAATGAAAAAAAACTGTACAAAGGCGAGCTTAACCCTAAAAATATTTTTCATCTAGCAAATATTTATTTATTATCAGAAAAAGGCTCCTCAAGTGACCACACACGAACTGGATGACACAGTGTTGGAAGGCTGATCATGCAAAAGGCTCAAGATTGTTCGTGATGAAACTCTTTGGAGGAAACCTACGTCCAGCAGTGGACTTCTACAGGCTCTTAATTACTCACAATAATTAGGAATAATATTAATATGGAAGGATATAAGGGGAGGCCGTGGTAGCCCCGGCTGAAGAATAGGCCCCTCCATATCTACCTATCCGCGGATGTCGTAAGAGGCGACTAAGGGAAAAAAGCTAGGGGATGGGCAGCAGCGTCCCTCATTTTAACAACGAAAGCTCTAACTGCGCTCGCCAACCCGCATGCCCAGCGTGGTGAGTATGGGCAAATCCCCCCACATGATAAGCAGTTTGCTCTGTCTGTGGGAGATGCCATGTTCAGCAGTGGACGTCGAACGGCTGAAATGATGATGATGATGGTATAAGGGGAGAGGTAGACCAAAGAAAAGATGGATAGATTGTGTGAAAGACGACATGAGTAAGAAAGGAGTGAATACTGATTTGACGGCTGATAGAGGGGAGTGGAAGAGAAAAACATGTTGTGCCGACCCCACATGAAGTGGGATAAGGGCAGGGAGATGATGATGATGATGATGAATTAGGAAAGTGAAAAATAACGCCAGTAAAAAACACTGCACTACAAACATCATGCCGCAATATTATTGATTTTTAATACTGGGAATACATCAATTTTAACGACTGCACACATTCTTAGTTTCTTAGAAGCTAATACCGTTTTTTACCTGCCGTATCCTACGACTTTCGCCGTATTCGACGTATGCTACGCTTCAACGATCTTTCAAACAAATACTTTATTTCATAGCCCAATTTCAGTACCCCCGAAAAGTACAAATGACTGATGGTGAAAGACATCTCTCTACATGTCACATGTCTTCAAATGCTTAGGCTCTAGGTCATGCTGTTTTCCTTCACCGTTTGAGAGCACTAGTATAGCGCTCACAAATTTTCCAAATGATTATAGGAATAATAGAAAGAAGAATAAATATATTAGAATAATCGTTTCGTTCAAGCCGTGGTGGCCCCGGCTAAAGAATAAGCCCCTCCATATCTCTATCCGCGGATGTCGTAAGAGGCGACTAAGGGAAAAAAGCTAGGGGATGGGCAGCAGCGTCCCTTATTTTAAAAACGATAGCTCTAACTGCGCTCGCCAACCCGCATGCCCAGCGTGGTGAGTATGGGCAAAACCCCCACATGATAAGGAATTTGCTCTGTCTGTGGGGGAGGCCGTGTTCAGCAGTGAACATCGTACGGCTGAAATGATGATGATGATGAATCGTTTATTTAGCACAGAGATCACAAGACTGATGAAGAGGTCACACAAATGTATACATATAGGTAGACTTATAGCTTACTATCTTTCACCCGCGGCTTCGCTCGCTCGCTTCTTTATCGTATAGGTACCCTATACGATAAAAGTAGCCTATATGCTATTACAGGCCTAACTATAGGGCTCATATACAAGCTCAAAGTCGCGCAACTGTCTATGGAGAGAGCTATACTTGGAGTTTCACTACTTGATAAGATCCGAAATGAGGAAATCCGTAGAAGAACTAAGGTCACCGACATAGCTCTCAGAATTATCAAGTTGAAGTGGCAGTGGGCAGGCCATATAGCTCGCAGAACCGACAACCGTTGGGGAGTAAAGCTTCTCGAATGGCGACCACGAACCGAGCGACGCAGCGTTGGAAGGCCCCGCACCCGATGGACCGACGACATTGTGAAGGTTGCGGGAAGTCGGTGGATGCAGAAGGCTCAAGACCGTTCGTCATGGAACTCTTTGGGGGAGGCCTATGTCCAGCAGTGGACTTCTACGGGCTGATGATGATGATGATGCTATTACAGACTATAATCTATCTCTGTGACAAATTTCATACAAATGTATTTGGCCGTTTGGGCGTGATTGAATGATTGGATCTTCCAAACACTCAAACATCTAAAATCCTCACAAACTTTCGCATTTATAATATTAGTAAGATCCTATGCACTAAGCGTATACTAAGATTTTACATTTCATTATGTATACCTACGTAATGGAATGTAAAATCCATTGCTACACGACCAGTGGTGCAATTGCGTAAGCGTAATGGCAATGAAGTTCGTAACATTGAGGGTTATTTTAACAATCTTAGCAATATTCAAAACGTTCCAAACTTGACAAGGGAAAACTTGAAGATCTTAGTTTCTTCCTTTTCATTTTTGAAAAACTTCAAATGTCGCTAAAATAACTAAAATCATCCTCCAAGTTGCCGTCATAATAATGACTCTCCCTGCTGGTTAGGTAGCCGTAGATTGTAGTATAAAATAAGATATTCTTTACAGAAACTAAGAACCGACTTCAAATTCCTGAATATTCACAAGATTAATATCAACCTCTTTTTTTTGTTATCAACCACTTTGCGTTTTGCTTACCTACTGAGGATGACATTGGCCACCTACACTTTCGAATAAAAAACAAAAGTAACTATGACATCCATTCATCATCAATAATAACTCTTATGGTACTGACTGACAATCAAACGTAGTGATTTTATTCTCTTTGAAAATCAACGCAGAGTTAACTAAGAGTATGAAATTTGATGAGTAGCTTTCTTTTTTAACGAATGGGTGCACAGAAAGAAATTCCCGACACACAACCCCTTAGTTTAAAGTTTATGTAATAATAGCAGCATCCGAACGAAGTAACGGGGATATCCATACAGTCCACAAAAAAAAAATTGGCATGTGGTGACTTCAAGAGAAGATGACGTTTTTTTTAGTTTTACGGGACAGGTTGCAATCCCTCAGGAATTCAATTAAAATGGGACCTTCCCGGGATCATACTCTATACACCAGCAAAAGAGTCATCAAAATCGGGTTACTATTGGCGGAGATATCGAGTAACATACACACAAAAAACAGCAAACTTGAGAACCTCCTCCTTTTGGAAGTCGGTTAAAAATACCTACACGCTATTTCAATGCACACCATGAAATTATGTCCGGAATTCAGAACGCTTAGCGAGAAATTGGTAGTTTTTCAGCTATCAGAAAAACAGGTGAGATTCTCCGTGTAACAGACGAATGGAATCGACGTATGCTTTTACCCGACTTTACTGTTACTTACTGGTTATTATAAACTGGGTTTAGACGAGGACCAACTAAACCCGGGTTTTGTGACGTGCTATTTCATGCAGTTTAAAGTTGCCCGCAATAAATTTCTTTATTTAATAATATACCTACCTACTTATTATTTATTATTTTATATAATATATCTACGATGTACCTACTTATAATATATAATATAACTATCCATTTATTAATACATACCTACTATAAATATTATGTTTATTGATGTTCGTCACGTCGCCTAGGCCCCGTCTGAAAACCAGCGCCGCACCGTACATTTTATGTTTGGTGCAGCTTTATGCTGAGACGGGACCCATTGCCACACACAACGCATACCTACTCCACCTACCTACATGTTTGTATTACTAGGCTTAAGTATTTTTTTCTTTGTATCTACCTACTTACTGCGTTGTGGGTCAAATAAATAAATTTTCTTTCTTTCTTCTTCTTTTCAGTTGCTTTATGTCATAATGTCAAATGTATGAAATGACACGTCACAAAACCAGGGTTTAGTTGGTCCTCGTCTAAACCCAGTTTCATAATAAACCGGATAATCCTCCGTCGGTTATGGGTTTAAGGTTCCAAATGTCTTCACAGAATGAGCCTGCTTAATGGAATCCAAAACAGCAGTTTTTCATAGTGTTTTTTTATTAAGTGAAAATTGACGAATTTCCAAAAGTCTTATCAACTATTGATAATCGGGTGTTGAATAAGGCCCTTTCGGCAGACATTTTTTAATCACTTTGTATAAAAATGTACCTATTCTACCGCCAGCCCTTTAATCATATCCACATCAGTTTATATACAAGGTGATTCATTATATGTTTTCCATCCCGAAAGGTGCTTATTCTACACCCAAATGGCAATAAAGTAGGTCAACGACTTTTGGAAATTCGATATTTTTCATTGAAAAAACTCTATGCAAAAATCAGCTGTTTTGGGGGTCAAATCAGGTCAAACTCAATTAATCAGCTGTTTTAGGTAGCAATCTTGATTTTGAACTTCTTGTACGTTTAGTTATTAGTTCTAAAGATGTTAAAAATACAAAAAAAAGCAAAGGAGCCATTTCATTCTGGGCCTGGTCCATGTACACTACATAGAAAAATTAGGAAAAAATAGGAGATTACAAGAAAAATACAATTTCATTAATTTGAAGACAAATGCGATGGTACAAGAATATTTCTTCTGGTAAGTTTTTTACTATGTGAACACTATTTGAAGGCCGCCATGTTGGTTTATAATTGGCGTTTGACATGACATTGACATATTTTTCATGTCATGTTGCTTGATTTGATGTTTGTGTTTTGTCAGATAAATGTAGGTTGTCAAAATGACATTTCACGCACGTCCATCCGCCATATTTTTGTAGCGCAGTGTGTTGCTCTCCTTGTCGAAGCAAATCATAATGTACCTTAGAACGAAGTCAATTTAAATAAAATAACCAATTAAATACGTTTACTTTATTGCTTAGCCATATTTTAGAGTAGTGTACACAGTGCAGGCCCAGGCTCCATATATTGATGAAACGGCTCTTTTGAGAAAGTTTGAGAAAAAAAAATATGAAAATATTGATGTTTTTTTCGCTAATAGTATTTCTTTTTGTTCTCGTTGATAGAAGAACCACCTTTCGGGATGGTATACATGTTATGAATCACCTTGTATATACCGAATGATCAGCAAAATTTTCGCTCAACCCTTATTAAATTAACCCATCGGAAACCTTTCGTCGCTTTTCATAAAAACCTTTCACTCACATCACACTTAACATAAGCATTCACACGCAAACATACAAGAAATTCGCTAAAACGGCAACAATGAGCCTAGTTCAAGCCTTCAGCAAACGAAATCTACATTAACTCTTATTCCAGATACCGTATTCAGAGAATGAGACAGCAATACAACAACCGCACAAGTGCGAGGGAGAGAGACGATTGCAATGTACGAGATGCCGGCGTAGAGCTGCGTAGCTAGGGCCTACGAAGCTTCACTACGGCAGTCTTTCCGTAGCAAAAGTTCGTAGCGCACCTATGACGGCTCGAAGCGCAAAAACCGCGTACATATAAATTTGAGCCGCTTGATCTATTACTATGGGTATTCGTGAAGAGTGCGTGTTCTTTGAGATGTGTGAATTTGTTATGTAAAAGTGGATTGGTTATTGGCTGATAGCCCAACGTACAATATCATTGAGAAAGGGAATGCTAGCGGCCTGTTTGGGTTCGATGAAGGTACGATAATTTATATGCAATTAGTTTTTATGATTCTCGTGAGATATTAAGGTCAGGTTCAATTTCGGTGAATATTCTCATCACTTTTTCAAAACCTACTTATCCTACTAATATAATATTAAAAATGGGAAAGTTTATGAGGATGTTTGGATGTTTGTGGTTCAATCACGCCGTAACGGCTCAACCAATTTCGCTGAAACTTGGAATAGATAGAGTTCTTTACCTTTATCTTTTTTTTTATCCAGGTGAGCAAAGCCGCGGGCGAAAGCTAGTTGAATATAATGCTGGCTTTTCAAGTTCTTATATGCCTCTGACTACCTATACCAAAAACCTAAATAGATGTATTTTTCTCAAAAACTCCAAGGCTTTGAAGTTTCTTTGTTTGCTGAACGTTGCAAGGTTAACGCGATACTGGCTCTATGCTCACAAAGCCTCTAACAGGTGCACTGGGTGACATTGACCAAGTTAGTAAAAATTGAATACTTATTTTTAGGGTTCCTTACCTCATTATGGAAAAGCGAAACCCTTATATGTCCAATTTGTTGTCCGTCTGTCTTGTGTCTCAAAAAATGTTGTAATTTTTTTTATTTATTATTATTATTAGCAAAACTAAGTTGATATGACGACATAATATGCTGAAAAACATAATATGCTGTAAAGTTTTTGTTGAACGGGCTCAGAATATTTTCTTTTAGTTTCTTCTCTGTATTTGATTTTTATAATTAAATGCACAAAGTATGTATAATGTTCTATAAGTGTGAATAAAAGCTGTATATTTCGTAGCCCCAATATACTCAAGCCCCGTTATGTAAACATATATATTATGTTTACATAACGGGGTAACTCGCCGGTGACCTAGGTACAATTTTGAATTTGGCATGATGACAAGTTTTTTGACAAAATAAAAATACAGCCAACTTGAGAACCACCTCCTTTTTGAAGTCGGTTAATAAAATTGGGAAATATCCGAAAATTCATTAATTTTAAATCCCGCGTGGACATAATCTTAAATATCCTACTAATATTATAAATGCGAAAGTTTGTGAGGATGTTTGTTGTTCAATCACGCCGCAACGGCTGAACCGTTTACATTGAAACTTGGAATAGATAAATTATTAGATTATTTAAATTCATAATATTAGTAGGATAGAGTAGGATTATTGACATTTGCTATCGTATCGTAACCGTAACGCTATCATTATTCGTGCTAGAGTTACGGAATTTTATGTTAATTTATTGTATAATATATGTCATCACAAATTCGACTGTAGCAAGCTTCTAATTCTAATTCTAATCGGGGGTGGTTAGACCTGCACTGACTTCCCGCTGTGGGGTGTTTTGTGCATTGTCCCCCTATGCTAACCCTACCCCAGCCAGCCCAGCTCCTTAAAATTGCGAAGCAGGACTTTGGGTCGTTGGTAACATTCTCTCAGTATCCCTGTATGCGGCTGTGTCTGGGAGCCGCTTCCGATCACGGCCCGCAGACCCGATGTGGTCCTGGCCTCTTCCGTAGCTGTAAAGTGTAGCTAGCTTGTTAACCAAATTTGTATACACATTCCATATCGCTGTGATATACGAGAGACTCGTAAACACTACTTGTTCGCACCCACTCCCTGTAAAACGAACGCTGGTGAGCGTGCACCTTTATTTAGAATCATGAACCAATTTAACAATCACTTCACAAACATTGAATTCTTTGAAATCTCACCCGGTTCGTTTAAAAAACATATACAAGACACTATGCTGTCTGATTATTTAGAATTTAGATAGTTTAAATTTCAGCTGTAGTTGGTGGGTAGACTGTTTTGTACGTCCTTATAGGATGACAAAATGTTAGACCTACCAACTGCATATTTCATTTTTTTGTTATTCTGTTCGCATTACTACTGCCCTCTTTCTACCAAATCCGTGGACAACGGGGCTGATTACACTCTAAGAACTTTAGTACCTACTTTAATTAAGTTTAGTAATATGTGAGTGCAATTGTTTGTTGTCCCGAATAAAAAACAAAAAACAAAAAAAATGATTAAACCGTTTTTTCGATATCTACTTGGACAAAAAGTATTTCATCAAATTGTCGATCTTTCGATAGACAGGAGACGTCTTTTGTGCGTCTATTCGAAGATTGATGAGAAAACGTGATGAATTGTTTCAGATAAAGATAGTAAACCGCTGAGACAAAGATGTTATCACCCTATGACGACCTCGGTGGCGTAGTGGTGACTGAGACATAAGGGGTGCGGGTTCGATTCCCGCTGCAGGACAAATGTTTGCGTGATCTGCAAACATTTGTTACGGGTCTATGTGTTGTGGTACCATGGTACTTGCAGTTTCTGTTACCCACGACACAGGGTGTCTTGTCAATAGTAGTGTGGGGTCAGGACTGTTGGGTGTCATTTTATTTATTTCACTTATATATTAAATGTGCAAGAGCTCTTTATAACCAAAGCCAAAAATGGAGGAGGCTATCAATTCGGTGACTAAGTATGTTTTTTGTTTGTACACCGATTACTCCGTAAAGAATGGTCTGTTTTAAATATTTTTTTCACTATAATAATTATATTGGCCGTGGTGGCTGGGGGATGGGCAACAGCGTCCCTCATTTTAACAACGATAGCTCTAACTGCGCTCGCCAACCCGCATGCCCAGCGTGGTGAGTATGGCCAAATCCCCCCACATGATAAAGAGTTTGCTCTGTCTGTGGGGGAGGCCATGTTCAGCAGTGGACGTCGAACGGCTGAAATGATGATGATGATGAATATATGGAATAGTCTTGAAGTAAAATTTATAGGGGATCATATAAATTTTATAAAAAAATACAGTAAAAGTATACAATGAGATCGTACCAACCTACTGTACTTGATTTGCACGGAGCACATTGAGTTATTCTTCCCACATCACCAATCCCTCTGTTTTTGCTAAATTGCATTAGTTTATTTCATAAAATTGCGGTTCGGTTTGTTTACAAAACGAAATTACAGATATACAATGACTATGGACCAATGCATGCATGCGTCATAAAATTAATTTGCACATGACTGACGTGTGTTTCATTTGGAAGATTGGATATGGATACCTAGGTTTAATTGGCTCCTATGTAATATCTACCTATATGTAAAAAAGACCATTAACCTGTAAATTTTTGTGTACCTTATCAATCTTATGAATAAATTATTTATATATTTATTTATTAGTTAGCTCTTTTATGAAAAAAAAAATACCTACCTCGAAATATTCTAATGAAAGAGTACTTTCTAATAAAAAAAAAATCTCCGTTCCTCGAACAAGGGTAGATTTATTTATTTTTTATTTTAAAACTAAATTTTGGTTTTAATCTAACTAGTTTTACTACCAGTGCTACGATGACTATTATTAATCACATAATTCGTTAGGTACTAAATTATTAACGTGAATCCAGTCAAGTTCTGACACTTAACACCAATTAATAAACACAGACAGATTAATTCAAAATCAGAGATTCGTTTCAAAATTAATTAAAATCAATCCATTCTGTAGAATTCAATGGAGTTTCATTTTGTATTATTCAAGCTGTGTAATCCCTTTAGCCGTGGCCGGCTGAAGAATAGGTCCCTCTATTACTACCCGTGAATGTCTTAGGAGACGACTAATGGAAAAAAGCTAGGGAATGGGCAACAGGGTACTATAATCAGTATCAACAATAGCTTTATCTTCGTGGTTAAATCCCCGCAAATGATTGTTTGGGTGCAGACCGTACAAGGTCGGTCGCAATATATATGTATGGGGGAGGCCAGGCCTATGTCCAGAAGTGGACTCAGGCTGATGATGATGAAGCTAAGCTGCAGATAAGCTAGCCTGAAGAAAACGTATTTAACCTTTCCTAACGCTTGGCCGTGGTGGCCCCGGCTGAAGAATAGGCCCCTCCATATCTACCTTTCGTAAGAGGCGACTAAGGGAAAAAAGCTAGGGGATGGGCAGCAGCGTCGCTCATTTTAACAACGATAGCTCTAACTGCGCTCGCCAACCCGCATGCCCAGCGTGGTGAGTATGGGCAAATCCCCCTACATGATAAGAAGTTTGCTCTGTCTGTGGGGGAGGCCATGTTCAGCAGTGGACGTCGAACGGCTGAAATGATGATGATGATGATGATGATGAACGCTGAAAGGTATCAAGTAAACTCATAAATACAGAATAGAGATTTCCATACGAAAGTTACGACCGACCCGCGGAAAACGAGAGCATTTGTATTCCAAATGGAAAATGGATGGGGGTTCATTGAAAATTGAATTGGATTGCAATTATCGTAAGTTCCGTTTTACATTACAATTGTTAGAGCACTGGCGGAATGGTGGTAGAGGCCTTTTGACCATTCGATCCACAGGTCGAATCCCGATCAAGCACCAATGGATTTTCTATTCAGACCATATATTTGCGCTATACTAGAGCTCTCAAAGTATGAAGGAAAACATCGTGAGGAAATCTAAAAATTCGAAGACATGTGACATGTGCACGAAAGGAGCCTCTAAGGCTGCGTTTCCACCAGAGATGTGCGAGGATGCGTAGCGAGGGATGTGTTTGTAAAGAACCAATAGAATTGCTTCATTTACCTCGCCTCGGTCGCCTAAATTTTTGCGCATACAAAACAAGCGAGGTATATGTGCTAGGGAGGAGGTAGGGCATAGCGAGATTTTCTTGGAGGAGGTAGGGCATAGCGAGATTTTCTCGTTCTAAATTGGAGCAGCCCGCCTGGGGAGGTACCTCCGCCTTACAGAAGATCGCAGCCAAATAACATTATTTGTTTCAAATAGTGTTGTGTTCCTGCGGTGAGTAAGGTTGCCAGAGCTCTTTAGGGGGAAGGGGGTTCGGGGTCGGCAACGCGTGCGAGATGCCTCTGGTATTGCAAGCGCTGATAGGCTACGGTAACTGCTTACCAACAGGTGGGCCGTATGCTTGTTTGCCACCTCAGTAGTATAAAAAAAAAAACTTTTTTAAGGCGGAGGTACCTCCCCAGGCAGGCTGCTCCAATTTATAACGAGAAAATCTCGCTGTGCCCTACCTCCTCCAAAAATTCCTCCAAAAACTCCAAAAAGTTTAATTTAGCTTTGAGTCTAGATAGTAAGAAATGTATCTTCAGGTTGTATTTATTTTTGTCTCGGCTAGAAATAATAATAATTAGTACTAAGGTAAGTAAAGATTGTTAGGAAAATGCCACTCTTTCTACTGTCACGACCTATAGTAGCTTAGAACCGCATTATGTATGGTACTTTTAGTAATTAGTTGTAAAGATGATAAAAATACCAAAAACAGCATATCTTTGAAAGTTTTTGAAATAAGTAAAAAAAGATTGTAGCTACCTAATATTGATGTTTTTTTTTTCGCTAATATACTTTCTTTTATTTGATAACCCCCTTTCGGGATACGTGTTATGAATCGGACTAAACACAATCAGGGTATTTTCCCGTACATTTAATTCTACTCGTATCTGTATTTCGAAATATCCTTCTGATTCAAATACTCCCGGTCCAATAAAAACTAATTTCCCTGTTGGCTAAAATCAATTCTACGCGTTTTTATTAACCCAAAGCACGCGAAGTGAAATCAGTTTTATGGCATTTTACAAGCTATTTATAACAAATGTCTAGATTAAAAAACTGATAACGACCTTGTTTAGATTAAATAATGGTATTAAATATTAATTTCTCGATTAATTTGAATAATTTGTCAACGCCAACAAATATGTCAAGAATTGGTATTTAAATTACGGGATTGTTTTCTGTGAGCTATAATTAGAGAAGTTTGTTTGTGAAAATCTGTTGGGTTAATTTTTACCGACAGAACGGAGTTCGTATATAATTTTGACGACCCCGGTGGCTTATCGGGTGCCGGCTGAGATGCTAGGGGTGTGGGTTCAATTCCCGCTGCGGGACAAACGTTTGTATGATCTCTAAATATTTGGTCCGAGTCTATGTGTTGTGGATCATGTTGCTCGTAGTTTCTGATACCCACGACACAGGTATTCCTAGTGTAGGGTCAGGACTACGTATGTGACTGTTAGTTGTAATAAAAAAAATTAAAAAGACACTATCCTGAAAGGGCATTGTATTCTATCTACAAAAATAAAAATATTTAGGCAAAAAAAAAAAATGTTCATGAACTTTAACGTCACTAAAACTTTCACGCCACGGCCATCATTTTTTTTTGATAACTAAAGTTGTAATACATCTTCTCGTAAAATTAAACCTTTAATTAATTGTCTATCCAAAAATTCCTTTATCCGACCCATTAGAAAGAGATTAGCGGAAGCATTGTCTTTTGAATATCCAAAAGGACATTTCTCCTCAATTCCGGGAACAATTACTCCAAATCAAGGTATTGTCTAAACAAAGCAAGTTAAACTGCTGAATATTTATTTCGAGTCATTAACAATGCCTGGGCGAGAAAAAATAATATGGTCGGTACAACGTGTTCCAAGTATCATCATTTCAGCCGTTGGAAGTCCACTGCTGAACATCACCGCGCTGGGCACGCGGGTTACCGAGCACAATTACAGCTATCATCATCATCATTTCAGCCATAAAACACCCACTGCTGAACATGACCTCCCCTACAAGTTTCCAAAACGACTTCCTATCTTGTGGGAAGAAATTGCCCATACTCACCACGCTGGGCATGCGGGTTGGCGGGTCCCCTCGCTTTTACCCGAGTCGCCTCTTACAACATCCACGGGTAAAATAGAATAGAAAAACGTTTATTTTGTTACCAATACAAACAGACTTAACATACCACAATACAAAAAATGCAATTCAACATGGTAACAAAAAAGGCCACCACTCAGCATGTGCTTGGGCAGAGCATATCATACCAAATCGCTGGACTTGGTAGGAGATGTGAAGGGGCCTATTCTTTAGCCGGCGCCACCACGGCGTTCCATGTATAATTAGCACCAATAGGACTTATTCTATAAACAAAATGAAAGAGCACTGATAAATAATTCTGCCAAGAGATTAAGATCGATCATCGTGGCACTCTTTGGGGCAGGCTCATGTTCAGCAGAGGACTTCCAAGGCTCAAGATGATGACGATGATGAGCTTTTGTAGTCTTAAAACCAAGTTTACTGTCTGTGAAACCACTTTGCGTTAAGCGCACTAATTTTAGACCGCAGGTGTGACTGAGTAGCATCTATTACGTGTTGATAACCCCTTTTGGGGTTAATATGGTATTATGCTCCGGGCTCAAATTAAAGACAAACTGTCAAACTCGTTTGAGTGTCTTAGCATTTGGTCATGTGTGATAGAAAATTTATCAAAAACCATTTTCAGTTATGTGCTATTTTCAGAATGTAGGTCGCTGATAAGTACCCGTTATTCCAAGTATAGGTTTATTGATCAGTGAGTGAGCGGAATCGTATGTATATCTACAAAAATAAAAACAAGTTTCCAAAAGTGGCAGTTTGCAGGCCATATAGTTCGCAGAACCGACAACCGTTGGGGAATAAAAGGTACTCGAATGGCAACCACGAGCCGGACGACGCAGTGTTGAAAGGCCTTCCGCTGGACCGACGACATTGTGAAGGTTGCGGGAAGTCGGAGGATTGAGGATCAAAACCGTCATGGCACTCTTTGGGTGAGGCCTATTTTCAGCAGAGGACTTAATCAGGCTGATGATAATGATGATTGTTTATTTTCATCTCAACCTCTCTTGATTACACAGAAGTACTTTCCATTGAGGAGTTACGCTTCAATTTAAATGAAACTGCTTCAGACTTCGCTTTCCTCTGAGACCCGACATAATTTTACAAAGAAACTGTAGACAGACTTTGTAGCAGAAAATAGGTCAAGCACGAGATGATATTTTAGTGATCAAGGGTTCGGTTTGACAAATATTAAACTGGAACCAACTGTGAAAAAGCTGTGGAGATTATTTCCAAATCATAATCCTCATAGGCCCTTGGTTCCGTACTTCATTAAAAAAAGGCACCTTTGCCTTTGTACATGCCTGTATTATTATGTTTTATTTCTGTATGTTTTCTGTGTACAATAAAAAATTAAAGAAGGAACCCTTATACACCCTCACTTTGTTGTCCGTCTGTATGTCTGTTCATATGTTGTCAAAACCCTTTTTTTTAAGTTATTGTAACATCCAAATATCGAAATAGCATCACAAAACTTCGCATTTATAATATTAGTACGGCACCACACTGAAATTCTACATTCCATTTTGTGAAAAAGGATCATCGAAAAAAATACAGGCACCGCGCCATATTGGTTGCCTGATTCTTCTAGGCTTGGTCGCAAGGAACAGGCGTAGCTTCACCTAGTTACTAAGACATTAAAAAGTGATCCTAGTGATTTTATTGAAATAAACAACACCTTTTGCATTTGAATTTGAGTAGGAATAACTTTTTGTGTTAGATTTCATGCATTTGTTTATTTAAGTTAATTATTTAGAATATTCATAATACCAACTTTAGTTATTAATTTTAGCCTTTTTCCGCCTGAGACACAGGTTTTCAGGCATTGTTTAATTTTTTACCCTTGATTAGATATTAATTCTTAATGTTATTCGTAGCGTAAGGTAATGAATAAAGATTTATTTATTTATTATTATTTATTTATATTTGACTACAAACAGTCACAAGAACCAAAAGTCACAATGAAAGCTTCGTGTTTGTAAAAGTACAATGTCAGCTAGACAACTTCAGTCCTGGCTTGATGGGTTTTGCCGACATTTTAATGGAAATCCCAGAGAAGAAAAAGGTCCCATATTTTTTCTTGGAATACAAACGTTCTAATTGATTGTGAGACTGTTAGTTTATTTTTGTTGTATTTTTATACAAGGGTGTCCCAAAAGGGGCTTATTATCTATACAAGTTGGCCCCAAAAGTGGCTTATTTTAAATCCATTTAGCAATAACTTTTTCTAAGAGTGTTAGGAATTTGACATTATTCATTGAAAAAATACTATGCAAAAATCAGATGTTTTGGGGTTAAATCAGTTCAATACGTAGCTTGGTACTACGAACGTCCTACGGCTAAAATGATTATAGTATTATTGCTTCACCTACTCTCTAAGGCGTTTCAAAGTGATCCTAATGATTTTATTGAAATAAACACCTTTTAATTTGATTTGATATCTCATTACTTAATGAGTAGATTTGCAGTGACATAGATGTCCAGCCAGTTCCGCACACCGTTAAATTAATTTCTCGTCGAATCACCTCACCCTCCTCATTCGCAGCTGGCTACTTGGAAACATAATAAATCTTGCCTACTCTGCGGTGTGAGCGGAGTGACAGCGTTTATTCCCGACTCTGTGCGAGTCGACTGGACTCAACTGGTCAAGAACAGGCTTAGCTTCACCTTATTTCTACGTTCTCTTGTAATTTAATTGAGCACTAGTGGCTCCGCCTGCCGATCCACAGGTCGTGGGTTTGAATCCTTTCGCGCACTAATGGATTTTCCATTCAAAAAATGTACGTGCGCTTTACTATTGCTCTCAAACGGTGAAGGAAAATATCGCAAAGCAATCGGCAAACAGCAAATTATGAAAAAATCTGATAACAGAATCTTTGACAGGTACTTGTTTTAATTTTTTTCCCTCTTTTCTTTCATTTCCTTTTCATCTGTTTCGGGATGTTATACATATTATGTCCCTAATACAAGGCCCGACTACCGAGAAGGAGGAGGTTAATTTATTATCATTTATTTTTACATTAACTCAGGATGATACCTAACCTTAACTTCAATCAACCCCTTTCTGAGTGGGCACATGATCACCACACCAAGATTACCGCAATCTTTGTCAAACCAACCCCACCCTTATCAACCTGAAACCAATCGCAGATCAGCAAAATCAAGCCAATTTCAATCTTACGCCGTAACTCATAAGGTCGTGGTTGACCACACGCGTCACCTGTCACATGAAGTGACAGATGTCAGAGGAAAAATTAGCGCATTTTCCTTCGCCAGAGGAAATGTTTTATTTATTTAGGCGTTGGAGTAATAAGCGACCAAGGCAAAAATCAGCTGGAGTTGGTACCTGACTTTCTGATCACCATAGGTATTATGTCAAACTATATTATGTTGGCCGTGGTGCCTCCGGCTGTAGAATATGCTCCTCCATTCCTACCCGTGGATGTCGTTAGAGGCGACTAAGGGAAAAAGCTAGGGAATAAGTAGCAGCGTCCCCTATTTTCACAAAGAAAGCTCAAACTGCGCTCGCCAACTTGCGCCAGCGTGGTGAGTATGGGCAAATTCCCCCCACATGATAGGAAGTCACTCGGGAAGAATCTGTAGGGAAGACCGATGTTCAGCAGTGGACTTCAAACGGCTGGAATGATGATGATATTCATCATACACATACAGACAGAGCAAATTCCTTATCAAGGGGGGGGATTTGCCCATACTCACCACGCTGCATGCGGGTTGGCGAGCGCAGTTAGAGCTATCGTTGTTAAAATGAGGGACGCTGCTGCCCACCCCCTAGCTTTTTTTCCCTTAGTCGCCTCTTACGACATCCGCGGATAGGTAGATATGGAGGGGCCTATTCTTCAGCCGGGGCCAACACGGCTATGGATGATGATATTATGTTAAAGAACTTCATATAATCATGTGCATGCATCGATGCCTAAATAAAAACAGATGACCGTGGCAGTGGAACCGGCACGCTATTGTCGCCCTTGGCCGCGCAACCTTGATTAGGTAGCCATTATGAAAGAGTACATCGTTTGGGATTGGATTTTATTTAGAGGTGTTCCGTGAACTATTTCCAGAAACAAATTTTACTCAGAGTGAAGTAGGTCATCATTACGATTATCAGCCTGTAGAAGTCCAATGCTGGAAATAGGCCGGTATAATAAACACGGCACGCGTACCTATCATTTTTTTTTATGCTCCATATGACGTTTGAAACCTACATAAAGACTTTATTATCATGAAGAAAGTCCTTGAAGTCGTTATTTTAGTTTTGGAAAGTTATTATTGTTTTTTTTTCTAATCTAATCTAGACAACTTTTTATTTCTGTCTCCCAATAAAATAATACAGAAGAGTGTGTTATAAAAATTTCTTCAAAATTGCTACTTCTCATTACCATATTCATTTCAATTTTGAACTCTTATCCAAATTTTTCATTAGTTTTCAATTCAATCTCCGCTTAAGGAACCCTAAAACCCATTTCGTCTGACTTGATCGCATGCAATTGATCGAATTGCATAGAAATTGGCTTTTAATCTTTCAATTCGATTATATCGAGCTAGTAGAGTAGGTGCACTCAAGGATACTGTTATAGAAAGAGAGAAAGAAAGAGCATTTATTTGTCCCCAACAAAAAAAATAGGTACCTATGTATTTTATGTAGGTAAAAAAATAATTTAAAACAGATTACCTAGCAAAGTGGCTATGCAGCATTTTCGATTTTATTTGTTAGAACTCTTTTATTTTAATTTTATTGTTTAAATATTTGCATGCCTGAATTATGGTAGAACATAATTGAACTGACAACTTAGTTTAGATCTAATTGTACATATGTTCTTGCAAATAAACTATCCTATCCTATCAAAATGGGGCCAAAAAGGGTCATAATGTAACATAAGCTGTGAATATAATGGTATTTTAGGTAAAGAACAGGTTGAGTTCATAGCATTATGTTCACAATTCCAAGTTACATCCAAATCGGTTGAGCTATTACGGCGATTGAAAACGGCGTAAAAATAATAGCCACCAACCAAGCCGTGTTTGTTGCCTGATTCTTCAAGGCTTGTTTGCGTGGAACAGGCATAGCTTCACCTAGTTTCTAAGACGTTTCAAAGTGATCCTAGTGATTTTATTGAAATAAACGCCTTTTGACTTTGACTTGATTGAACCACAAGCATCAGAACCATGCATGCAGTGCAATCCGCTGTAAAAGTCAAATATTTGCCAGTGACATCGCCGATGCTGGAAATATTTGAATTATGATTGACTTTTGCTATCGTATCGTAAGTGTAATTAGCGTTACGCTACTGTAACGCTAATAACTCAAGTCTAATAAAATAAAACCAATTGCTTTTATAAATGAGGCGCCTTGTTTCCTTTGATTTAATTAACAAATGAAAAGACGAACAGTATTCCTTGTGAATGGAATCCTTCAGTGGATTAAATAAATCCATTTCCACAGGCTTTCAAGTTTAATTAATCTAATTTATTTTGAATAATGAAATAATAAAAGCGATATTTAAATTGTGCATCAATAAAATAAATTTATAATAGAAAAATTGTATGTATACCTAACGCATCTTATTTTTTTTAATACATGTTTTCATGATAAGTCCTGTTGGCCTAGTTGGAGGTTTCCGGACTTTCGATCCAAAAGTCGTAGGTTGTGAACCTAGTTTAACTTTTCGAAAAATGTATGTGGGCGTACGAGACAGCTCAGCGATATTGCAAGAGATTAAAAGTCATACTCAAAATTAACTTTATTCAGTAGTCCTAAGGATGATTTTTAAAGAACAAGTCGCAAGTCTTTTGAACGCTGCTTGGCATTGGCAATCCTACTAATATTATAAATGCAAAAGTTTTTGAGGATGTTTGGATGTTTGTATGCTTGTTGTTTAATCACGACCAAGTTTCATCCAAATCCGGATTTGGATGAAAATTTGGTACACAGATAGATTATAGTCTGGAATAGCATTTAGGCTACTTTTTATGTAGGTACCACGCAAGCGAAGCCGCGGGCGGAAGCTAGTCACCAATATAGATGCCTAAAGCAGCCTGTCACAAGTATATTGATTGACACTGACAGCCAACATCAAAGCTCCTACCACAATTTTGTTTAACCTTCAACACAAAAGCACAGCCTTGTGTGTGGGATCAATAAAAAGCAAAAGTTGTTTGTTACCTCAGACAAAGAATAACAGAGCTGGTTAGCAGATGTTACCTTCTGGGACCCATGACATCTTATTGCGATTCAACAGTAAGAGGGTCAGCACTATTTTGCACTAATTTGAACCATAAATCAACTTACGTCATCGCCTAAATAAAATCACCAAGTCGGGGTTCTATGTAAATACAATTTTTACAATATTATAAAATCAAAAATTGTATTGCCTACAATGCCAGTGATGACATACATTCATAATATGTATGCCATCCCAAAAGGGACTTATTCTACACCCAATTGGCAATAAAGTTTGTTCTAAGACTTTTGGAAATTCGTCATTTTTCATTGAAAAAACTCTATGCGAAAATCAGCTGTTTTGGGTCAAATCAGGTCAAACACAATGAATCAGCTGTAGCAATCTTGATTCCGAACTTCTTGTATTGATGATAAAAATGTGAATAAAATGATATGAATATACATGCTATGAATCACCTTGTATATAATATGACTCTGAAACTTGGTCGTAAACTCATTCAGAAGCTCAAAGTTGCGCATCGGGCTATGGAGAGAGCTATGGTTGGAAAAGGCCAAAAACTGTTGTATTTTCGCTTATTTTTCCTTTTTTTTCATAGAATAAGCTCCTTCTGAGATAGTATACGAGTTACCGAACACGTATATATTTTTGTATATACTTTCCACACAAAAAAGTGTCAGCATTTTGTTTTGAACGCGTTGCTCGCTCTTTTGAGTTAGAAACTGACCTTTGTGAAATGTAGTTACAATTGATCAAATAAGATTGTGGTTCCAGTGCCTAACTAAAACAGAACAGGTGGGCCTAGTGATCTAGAACAACTAATTATAAACTAAGTTTTGACTAAAGTTTAACACTAAATGAACGTTTATACCCACATGAGTTAATAAACCATTTTATGTCAATGACCGAAGATGTGTGAAAGTTCACAGAGATTAATAATTAATTATATCGAAGTATCGAATATCAAAATAAGCAGTTGAAGTGGCTTCATCATCATCATCAGTCTGCAGAAGTCCACTGCTGGACATAGGCCTCCCCCAAGTGATGTATAGCTCGCAGAACCGACAGCCGATGGGGAGTAAAGGTTCTTGAATTGCAACCACGAACCGGGCGACTCAGTGATCGAAGGCACACGATGGACGAAGACATGGTGAAAATTGTGTGAAGTCGGTGGATGGAAAAGGCTCAAGACCGCTCGTCATGGAACTGTTTGGTGTTGGCATATGTCCAGCAGTGGACTTTTACATGCTGATGATGATGATCGAAACTTTTGAAATCAAATGAAATAATATTTTTTTAATTAAACGTTCAACAGAGAAGATTACGTTTTATAAGCATGCCCTTTGAAATGGAAATAGGTCGGCATTCCACTTGCTTGCCTGTCGTGTCACTGACTCTTTCTTAGTCATCTTGTATTAGGTCAGTGAGCAGATTGTGGTATGGTGTCCCTGAAAAGGACCTATGACAGTCGGTGAACGAATTAGTGTAGTGAACGGACTAAAGTGCGCCTCTTAGAGGCGCTTTCATTACAAAGGTATTGCGAGACAAAGTTATGAAATATTGTATAGTATAATAATATGTAGTTACCTAAAAATAAATAAATATTCCGGACATATTCACACGGTCAACTGATCCCAAACTAGGCATAGCCTGTACTATGGGTACCAGAGACTGATATACAGGGTGAGTTTTTTTCAGGGCCACTTAGGTGAAATCTGAAACCGTGAGAGTAATCGAAGTTAGGAGTTACGGGCTCGATTTAGAAAAAAATAAGATCTGCATAAAAAAATTTTTTTTTTTTTGCTTTTCTGTGTTCTATGTTTGATAATAAGTAGATAAATATATGATAACAATGTGTATAAAGTTGTTGGAACACCTTCAAAACTGCAAATTTAAAAATTAAACAATATTTATTTATGGTAGGTTTATTATTTCGGTCGGACTATGTGCAAGCAAAGCAATTATTTAGTAAAAAATAACTTTCGGTGAATGAATATTGTTCAATTTATAATCTTATAATTTTGAAGGTGTTCCAACAACTTAAGACACATAGTTATCGTACATTTATTAATTTATTTGCAAAAAAAGAAACAAAAATGCAAAAAAAAAATTACAAAAACCAAAATTTTCTGTAAAACTGTAAATAAATTTGAACTTTTTTTAACGCTGATCTTATTTTGTTCAAAATCGAGCCCTTGACTCCTAACATCACTTTTCTATTACTCTCACGGTTTCCAATTTCGCCTAAGTGGCCCTGAAAAAAAACTCAGCCTGTATATAATAGATAAATATTTAACACCCAGAAACAGAACAAACATTTGTGTTTATCACACAAATGTTTGTCCAGTGCGGGGATCGATCCCGCGACCTCTAGCGCAGAAGGCAGAGTTACTACTAACTGAGCTATGAGGCAAGTTACCTAACATTATTATGTATTTTACATACATTCTCAATAGAAATGCAAACTTTCTAATAATAGGCTTTCAGTCAACGTAACATTTTATTTACCATATTACATTTCCAATTCAATGTAAATACAGTAGGGGAATGCCCGCGACTTCACTCGTATGCAGATATTTCCCTTTGAATACTTATGAGATATTCCTTTCGTAAACTTCGCTTTGATGGAAAAAGCCTCAAAAATGCGATTGTAGAAAGGAGATAAAAATATAAGAATTTTTAAACTTCTTCAAAAGGAGGTAATGAATTCAAAGGCACAAATCAAAGTCGACAGGTATGTATTTCAATAAAATCACTAGGATCACTTTGAAACATCTTAGAAACTAAAGCTACGCCTGTTCCTCGCGACCAAGCCTTGAATAATCAGGCAACAAACACGGCGCGAGTGCCTAGAATTTTTTCAGCGTCGTGCCGACTAAACAAAATGAGGCCCAAAAAATAAATATAGTCTAATAATAAAAACGTGACTTCAACTAGATATAAGACATTTCTTTATTCTTTATTGGACACAGAAAACATATACAAAAAAAACTAAATGAAAGGACATGTACAAAGGCAAGCTTAACCCTAAAAAGAGTCTTATTCCAGCAAACCTTTGTTTCAAAATAATCCATGCGATTTCAATGAATCAATGAATATTAAAGTTGAAGGTCCAGTCGTCTAACATGACTTGGAAGCCCGTCCGTTGCGCTCTCCATTAAATATTAATTTAAGTTTGTTCCTTGGGAGCAAACCTAAAAGTAGAGCACACCGTTTACCAGCTTCTAAACTGCTTTTATAAACCGTAAACTCTTTTCAGGAAACTAAAGCTTAAGTATTCATAAGGTTTGAACCCTATAAGCGTTTTTCTCCTACGGCTTAGTTCGTGTTCAAATGGCGTGCGATATGTCATCTGCAATTTATTTCAAAATTATCCTTATCTAAATAATTACAGTCAATTTTGCGATGTCGTTGAGCTATATCGTACCTACGGCTTCAAATGTCAATCTCAAAATTGACTTTCATCAATAGAAAAATCAGAGGAAATGTCAGAGGAAATGTTCTATCGACCGGCATTTGGATATCAAGGTCACGCTGACCCCTACACATACAGTCGTCTACCTAAATAAGTGTAGGTAAGGCTATAACTAATTAACTGAACAAAAACAGTTCAATTCCTGTGCGTTACAGAAGATCGCAGCCAAATAAACATATTTTTGAACTAATTTGAACCTCGAATAGCTGATTTATGCATAGTAGTAGTTTTTTTGTAGGTGTGTAATGTTTTTTTTTATTATCACCATATTAAATGATATTATCACCTAGTATAGATAGGTTAAAGTTTTTTCAAAACTCTTTGTAACATGCTATGTTTGTAACGTGAATTGTATGCATACTTATACCGACGACTGTCCGTTGGAAGGCAGCCAGCTATCAGCGTCCGTATCGGGCCTAATGCTTAACTTCACTAATGAGTTTACCAAACAGACGAAATTGTTCGAGGCAAGTTCATACCCGGTGTTCAGTAGATTTAGTACGAGTTTCTGATGTGAGAGCCGTCATGTGGTCAATACAGTATCAGTAGTATCAGTAAGTACCCAAGTATCAGCTCCTCCGCTTCGACTCCCTTCAGAGAAGAGCCGTCAGAACTGTCGACGAACCTAAGCTCACTAGTAGTACTAGTAGTAAGCTGGAGCCCTTGAGCCATTGCCGTGATATTGGCTCGCTCTGTGTGCTCTATCGGCTTTACAATTGTGAGTGTTTTGAGGAACTATTTGACCTCATACCCGCATCGAGGTTCTACCATCGGACCTCGCGTCACCGGAATAAGGCTCATCCACATCTCATCGACACGTGGGTATCTCGAACCACTCGCTTTACGAGATCCTTTCTCCCCCATACGTGCAAATTGTGGAATGAGCTTCCTTCCGAGGTTTTCCCGCTAACCTACAACATGAAGAGCTTTAAGAAAAATACAAAAAGATTTATCCAGGGCAGGCAACGCATTAGCAATGCTTCAGGTGTTACAGATGTCAATAGGCGACGGTAACGTACCATCAGGTGGGCCGTAAGCCTGTTTGCCCCCGTATAACATAAAAAAAAAAAAAAAATACAGCTCTCATGGACGGATGGGGGGCCTTCCTACACATTTGTGGAATACGGGAAACAGTGTTGCAATTGTGTAAGCGTAATGGCAATGAAGTTTGTAACGTTGAACTTCTTACTTTCAGAAGTCGCTATAATTGATAAATTCATCCTCATAATTGCGAACTTTATTACGCAATAGCACTCAAAGTTAGTTTGGATGGATAGATATTTGTTACTCAATCACGCCAGAACGACTGAACGGAGCTGGATGAAATTTGGCACAGAAATTATAGTCTAGAATAGCACATAGGCTTTTCATCTAGGTGCCACGCAAGCGAAGTCGAAGACAGAAGCTACGATAGCTCTATGTCTAACGTTGACGCAAAGTAATAGAAAAGCCACAATAACTCCATTGTATCTTAAACTTTGAGACAGTAAGTTTAGTTACTGGGCTTAGTGGTTGCTGCGGTCGAAACTTTATTTAGTTTCCAAAGTTTGAAGTGAATTGTTATTTAACAAATATTTATATTTCTTTGATCCATGGTTTTCTCAGAATTAGCAAGTTAAAGGGGAAGGGCGGCCATGTAGCTCGCAGAACCGACAACCGTTGGGGAGTAAAGGTTCTCGAATGGCGACCACGAACTGGGCGACGCAGTGTTGGAAAGCCCCTCACCCGATGGACCGATGACATTGTAAATAAATAAATAAATAATTTATTCATAAGATTGATAAGGTACATAAAAATGTAGAGGTTAATGGTCATTTTTACATATAGGTATATATTACATAGGAGCCTGAACTAGGTACCTAATCCTGTGTACCAGGCGAGAAGAACACATTTTTTTTTTTTTTTTTTTTTTTTTTTTTATGTAATACGGAGGCGAACAGGTTTACGGCCCACCTGATGGTAAGTGGTTACCGTCGCCTATTGACATCTGCAACACCTGGAGCATTGCTAATGCGTTGCCTGCCCTGGAGAAATCTTTTTTTAAATTAAATTATAATTTTTATTTAATTATAAAATTATCAAAAAATCACTAATTGAACAGCTTTTAGGTAAAGGTTGCGGGAAGTCGGTGGATGGAAAAGGCTCAAGACCGTTCGTCATGGAACTCTTTGGGGGAGGCCTATGTCAAGCAGTGGACTTCTACAGGTTGTTGATGATGATGATGGTTTTCATTATCTAGAGCCATTCTTGCCTGCGTGTCGTATCACTGATTCTTTCGTGGTCATCATTCCTTCTTGGTGGTCCTGAAAAGAGCCTAAGACCGTCGGTAAAAGAATCCAATCAAAAAAATAATGAAGAAAAACCAAGGTCAAAGTCATAAGGTGTTTATTTCAATAAAACCACTTGGATCACTTTGAAACGTCTTAGATACTAGGTGAAGCTACGCCTGTTCGAAATCGACCATCGACATGGTGAGCTCTCGGAATTATCAAGTTAAAGTGGTAGTGGGCAGGCCAGAAAGATCGCAGAACCGACACAGAACAGGCCTCAGTTGGTAGTAACTCTGCCTTCTGCGCTAGAGGTCGCGGGTTCGATTCCCGCACTGGACAAGCATGTGTGACTTACACAGATCTTTGTTCTGTGTCTGGGTGTTAAATATATATCTATTATATATATCAGTCCCTGGTACCCATAGTACAGGCTATGCCTAGTTTGGGATCAGTTGAACGTGTGTGATATGTCCGGAATATTTATTTATTTTATTTATTTGAATATTTATAGTTGAGGTCTAAAGGTTTTCGAATTGCGATCATGAACCTGACGATGCAGTTTTGGAAAGAAGGACGACATTATGAAAGTTGAGGGAAATCTGTGTATGGAAAAGGTTCAAGGCCGTTCGTCATGGAATGCTTTGGGGGAGGCCTATGTCCAACAGTTGTACTGCAGCACACGCAAACTTGCATACTCTAAGGTACCTACTTTTTAAAAATTGCTCTTTCGAATATTTATACCTACCTATTGTATGTACTTTCGTTTAAAATTGTTTATCTATGTTAATTGTGTGTGTCTGTAGTGCCAAATATTTTTTTTATCTATCTATCAGTTAACTTCTACAGGCTGATGATGAAGTCTGTTCTAAAGCTGTTCACCTCTGCATTTGAGGATGTTTTTAAGCTTCCGCACTGGGACGGACATGGCATCAACATCCATAGCTAATACATCACTCAACTTCGATTTGCCTATGTGGTGGCATGGCAAAATCGCTGGAGGTACTTGGCATAATGCTCAATCCAGTCTCCCAGTACGAGGATCTTATAATAACTATGGGTAAAAAATGCAGACCATGGTTTTTCAGCAGTCGATCAAGAAAAAAAAAAGTTCAATAAATCAGCTGTTTGAGGTAGCAATCATTTTTGCATAAAATCAACCCAGAATTTAGCCTTCCAAGCAAGAAGCATGTCAATATTTTTTCATTTGCACAAAAGATTTCTGAGATATTTTTTTTATTGTTCGAAGGGTTTTATTGAAATATTATAATAGAAAAATACTTCTGTGCGAAATATTCTGCCACAATAATATTTCATTGCTTGTCACTTTTTCATAATGATTGAGTTTTGCCTTGCCTTCAGTGCCAGATGTTGCCTCTATCTTATAAATACTATAGACTTATAACTTTTAATTATCGTGAATAGAATGGTAAGGGACTTATAAAAAAAAGATTCGAATTTGACAGCAAATTGTACGTATTGTATTGTAACTGTTAATTATTGACGGGATACCATACATATTATGGATTACCTTGTATTAACACTATCAGTTTATTAGCCTTTTCATAGATATCCTTGGTGCTTGGATAAGAGTTTTCAATGACCTTGACTTTGGTACATTTTTATTCGCTAATAACCCGAAACTTCACAAAGGTCGGCCACTATCCCAAAGAAATAATAAATTAGATGAAATTATTGCAACTTAAGATGTCAAGAACACGATAAAAAGTACTTTAAGTTCTTATCAAATCATACTAAAACTTAAAGTTGCTAATGGAATAAGAAGAAGATAAAATTTGTATTAGAACTTAATTTTACAATAAGGCTTCATCTTAATCTTGAGCAGTACTTACTAAAATTAGTTTAGTCGTAGATTAGTAAAGATTAACTTAAGCTGGGGTATTCTAAGAATTACCGAACTTAATAATGTCAGCTGTATTTTAATGTGACGTGGACAATGAAATATATTTGAGAAAGATATTGAGATAATAAAAAAAAGAGCTTTATTTCCACACAAAAATATACACTAGTAAAGATTAAAGATAAAATAATAAAAAAATGATTTTTAATAATAACCGCCCTTGGCGGTATAATCCTCTAGATATAGGAATACTAGAGTCATATTCGATATGGTATATTATTAACATAATGAAAAAAAAAACAGTCGAACCGAAACAGTTATATTGAATTCACCGACAGCAAAGTCAAAGTAAAGTTTAATACTGTCAAAGTCGCAGTCGAAGCCGAAGCCGAAGCCGAAGTCAAACTAAAACTCAAAGTTACGCAAACGTAGTTACGGGGATTCCCACTTGTGTTGTAAAAAGAACAGTGGGTTATGAAATTTCTGCATTAGCGTCGTACAATTAAAATTGATATCAAAATGCGTTCATACATGGTATGGCGTTATGAATGTGTTAACATGGGCCTTAATAATGGACATTAGATGACGGTGAACGCTCAAAGGAAACTCAGGGATTAAGGAATATAAGGCCAATCTAAGGCGTCTAATGACTCACATTAGATTTAAGTTGGTCCATTTAACGCAATAACAGTTTGGTTAAACAAGGTTTACGGTAATGGGGGCGATTATTAAGCTAGTTTCCAGGGACTTTAGCAACAGTTTTGGAAATTATACAATGGGATCATGAGTCCGATGCAAATAAGCGATATGTCAGCAAAAAAATATATCAAAACGATCCATAGTTCTACTGAATAAAGTCAATTTTTAGTCAATAAGTCAGGTTCACTATAAAGCTCTCCACTCAAAGCAAAACTCAAAAATCATGAAAAAAAATTATGAAATAAAATAACACCCAACAGTCACATACACAGCCCCGACCCCACACTATGATTCCCTGTGTCGTGGGTATCAGTAACTACAAGTACCATAGCACCACTAATCAGACTCGAAACAAATGTTTGCAGAACACCGTCCCGCTGCAGGATAAATGTTTGTACATTTATCCTGCAGCGGGAATCGAGCCCCTTGCGTCTCAGATGGGACTCAACCGCTGCGCCACCGTGGTTGTGATGGTCATACCTGCCTATATTGCAGCTGCTTCTGATACTGGAGCTTAAGATATAAAGTCATTGAAGATTTGTTTCTTCCGTAGATGGTGGTCTCAGAAGCGAGGTAGAGACGCGAGGGCGCGGTACGGATCCAGCGTTCCTTCACGAGCTCCACTCGACGCTGGCGCCGGCCGCGCCCGAACACACCTGGCAGCATAACCTCACGCTTGTACTCAAAGGTAACTTACTTCCAATCCACAGGTCGTGGGTTTTTCCGGTCCTGAAACAATGGATTTTCAATTCGGAAAACTTATGTGCACTATACATATACTAGTGCTCTCAAACGGTGAGCAAAGCAGCATGAGTAGGAGCAACAGGAAACGGTCGCATATTGTCCTAGAACCACAAAAATCTAAAACATTTGATAAGTGCCTGAAAGGAGCCTCTAATAGGCGCATTTAATTCTTTCACTACACTGATTAATTCACCGAAGGTCATAGGCTTTTTCACGATGTACAGGATGACCAAGAAAGAATCAACGATACGTCAAGCAACTGAAAATAATTTTCACACAAATTGAACGTTGCTTGTATATTTTCTAGATCAGCTCTAAGTACTTCATGAAATCAAGTTTACTGTTCTTTCCAGGCTTGGTCTTCTCGACCATCATCCTTGGAGCTCTATTCGGCAACGCCCTCGTCATCATATCAGTGCACAGACATCGAAAGCTCCGCGTCCTCACCAATTACTACGTAGTCAGTTTAGCAGTCGCTGATATGCTGGTCGCACTATGTGCTATGACATTTAACGCTAGCTCGGAACTAACGGATGCCTGGTTATTCGGACCTCTGGTCTGCGATATCTTCAATTCCCTAGATGTTTACTTTTCTAGTGCATCAATACTACATTTATGCTGTATATCAGTGGACAGATACTACGCTATAGTAAGACCTTTGGAATACCCCATTACAATGACGCATAGGACTGTCTGCTTTATGCTGGCAAACGTCTGGCTTTGGCCTGCTTTTATAAGCTTCGTGCCTATTTTTATGGGCTGGTATACAACAGAGATTCATAGACAGTACAGAAATAGCCACCCAGACGCCTGCAGTTTCCAAGTCAACATGGTCTACGCTATAGTTTCCTCTAGCGTTTCATTCTGGATACCTAGTTTAGTCATGATATCGATGTACTGTAAGATATTTAGAGAAGCTATCAGGCAGCGAGAGGCTTTAACGCGAACTTCGTCCAATATACTTCTGAACTCTGTACACATAAAGCACACTTCGCATTCTGCTCATCATTCTCATTATCTCCACCCGGATAGAAGACCGTCTGACATCAGCCCGAACTACAGCACTTTTACGGAAGTTGGCCCTGAGGAGACAGAGTTTGGGCCTGAAGCGATGACTCTTGGCGACATATGTCAGAGTAAGGAGGCTTCTCCAAGGAAGTCGGCTAATGAAAGAGTAAGCTGTGATACGACATCTTCTGGGTATTTTTCTGGGGGCTCTCATAAGAGGGAGAGGTCTTCGAGTGGACAGCCGCCGTATGGATGGCGACCGAGTTGCTCGTCTGCTGTGGCTTCGAGGGATCTTGCGAAAGCTGCCACGGAGTTGAATTCACAAGGTGAGCTACTTTCATTCTACTATCATACTAATATTATAAATGCAAAAGTTTGTGAGGATGTTTGGATGTTTGTTGTTCAATCACGCCGTAACGGCTCTACCGATTTCGTTGAACCTTGGAATAGATAAAGTTCTTTACCTAGAATAGCATATAGGCTACTTTTTATTTAGGTACCACGCGAGCAAAGCCGCGGGCGGAAACTAGTTAAAGACTAGTTTCCGCCCGCGGCTTTGCTCGCGTACATAAAATTAAAGATTATATTTCGTGACATAGATGCGTGGTTCAAAACTCGAAAGTCAATTTTGACACATTTTGACATATACAATTGAGTGTTTAGGAAAAGTTTGCAAGATACACTTTAAAGTAGGTCATTCCCAACCGCACCCAACCCTGTATCTACCACGAAAGGGAATCCTAGTGGGGTCAGGACTATGAAAATGTCACTATTGTTTTTTTTTAAGCTTTGTTATTGATTGAACCTCTAATCTTAAAAGCTCTCTAAATCAAATCAACAACTGACTCATCCAGTCACCAAAATTTGATAATATTGTATTTTATTCTCCTCCTTTAACCCTATTTTGGCGTCATCGTAAAGTTCCAGCTTAATTAAGCGAACGAAAGCGGATTAACCTAAGAATTGTTAAGTTAATTTTGGTTGAATATTTGAACACATCTGCTCCGTTGTTTAAAAACGTTCTGAAGTTCTTTAATACGACAACGTAAAGGAGTTCGATAGAGCCACCTAGTAAGCAATTAATTATGTAGTACATAAATATGTATCTGTGTTGATTTATTCTATATCACCATCATCATCATCATCATTTCAGCCGTACGATGTCCACTGCTGAACATGGCCTCCCCCACAGACAGAGCGAATTCCTTATCATGTGGGGGGATTTGCCCATACTCGCCACGCTGGGCATGCGGGTTAGCGAGCCCAGTTAGAGCTATCGTTGTTAAAATGAGGGACGCTGCTGCCCATCCCCTAGCTTTTTTCCCTTAGTCGCCTCTTACGACATCCGCGGATAGGTAGATGTGGAGGGGCCTATTCTTCAGCCGGGGCCACCACGGCCAAGACTGACTTTCCACCTAGTAAGCATTTAATTATGTAGTACATGAAAATGTTCCTGTGTTGATTTATTCTATATTGTCTTTGGTAATAATATCATTCGGTCCAAGTAACGTGTAAATAAAAACACTTTATCCTTCTTCTATTTCAATTTTCCCAATCTAATAACGAAGGTTAAAAGACTAACGACTTAAGTTATATATCATTGATATTTTCTCTTAATATTGTCTTACCCTATCCACTTGCCTATTGAATAAAATTCAATTATCTCTAAGAATGTAACTGATACCCGAAAACATAATTATCTAAAAGATAGGTAGGTATTAAATTACTTCAAAGCCTTGTTCACGAGAATTATTCATCAAACTAATCAATAAACGACAAAGTGGAGTTATAAATAATGACTTGATATTGATAGTTGGTAACCTTCATCAAATAAACATATTTGGGGTTTTAACGTAACGGTGACCATGATACAAGTTGATTCATAATATGAATGCTTTCTCAAAAGGGGCTTATTCTATACCCAATGGGCAATAAAGTTTGTACTACGACTTTGGTGAACTATCATTGAAAAACTCTATGCAAAAATCTTCTGTTAAATCAGGGGTTAAATTAGGCCCCCAATTCTACTAATTCAATGACTTGAAAATGATAATCGCATGATAATGGTCGCACCATTATCATTCAGTTACGATTGTCGCCACCTTCGTTTCTTTTCATTGGTTCATTAGTTTCACAATGACTGTCATTGATATACGACTATGATAGCAGAATACCAAAAGTGTCAAAAGGCATTTTGGCCATTGAACCATTGTCATTTTGAAGCCATTGAATTAGTAAATTATTTATTTTCACTATAATATATTATAATATATACACCCTATTTCAAACTCACGAATCAGTTGTTTAAATTCAATTCTATTTATTTTATTTCGGTTGTTCACCATAATTGTTAATACATTTTAATGAATGAACATTTTATTTATAGCTTAATTGTATACACGAAATAAAAATAGCATACTAAAACAGAAACTGAAACGTATACCAAACGTCTGAGACGCAAGGTTCGATTCCCGCTGCTGGACAAAATTTGCATGATCTACAAGTATTTGTTCCAGGTCTGGGTGTTGTGGTGTAGTTTCTGATACCCACGACACAGGGAATACTAGTGTGGGGTCAGGACTATGTATGTGACTGTTAGGTGTTATTACAGAAATATCAGTGAGTGAAAAAATGCACTCTACTGAACATGTAGCCCTTAACCAATTCTGTTGGAAAATAGGGTTCCGCAATTTAATTAAATACATAGAACCCTGCTGGCTGGAGTCGTTAAGATAACGCCCCTATTTCGACAACCGGGGTTTAGCTAAATCATTTGACGGAGTTATTTTTCCCGCGGCGGCGCTTTGTTTAAATGGACTCATACGTTGGTGGAAGAGATTGGTTTAAGCGATAAGCTTGAGTAGTGGTTCTCTGGAATTTTTAAAAAGAGCCCCATGATCTTTTTGCTCGGAAATCTATTCTCTATGACATTTATCTGCCTACCTACTACCTAAGTACCTACGCTTTATTTCATTTTATTTTTTGTGATTATTTGTTACCTACTGTTGTTTCCTCCGTTTGCATTTATCTCTGTCTATGCTGTATTTGTGTGTGCCAAAATGAGATTAATTTGCTTAGCACGGTAAAGTAAGTATGGTGCATATGCACTGCTGGTGATATACAATGCTGGTGATAAAGTTTTTTGGCCGCTGAAGGCCTGTGCCGTGGCCAATACAGAAACTGTGAACATTGCTATTGTTCTCATTTAGCACAAGATGTAATAATCAAGCGGTCATCGAACGGTGTACACAAAATTTTAATTTTAAAAACTAAATAAATCGGCACTTTTGAATACAGTTCTGTATTCTGAGATCGACACCAAGGGTGAGGATTTTTTTTTTCAAAATTAAGAACCTTATCCTACTTACTAATATTATAAATGGGAAAGTTTGTGGAGGTGCTTGGATGTTTGTTGTTCAATCACGCCGTAACGCCTCAACCGATTTTGTTGAAACTTGGAATAGATAAATAAATTAATTCATCATCATCATCATTTCAGCCGTACGACGTGCACTGCTGAACATGGCCTCCCCCACAGACAGAGCGAATTCCTTATCATGTGGGGGGATTTGCCCATACTCACCACGCTGGGCATGCGGGTTGGCGAGCGCAGTTAGTGCTATCGTTGCTAAAATAAGAGACGCTGCTGCCCATCCCCTAGCTTTCTTCCCTTAGTCGCCTCTTACGACATCCGCGGATAGGTAGATATGGAGGGGCCTATTCTACAGCCGGGGCCATCACGGCCATTACAAAATAAATAATTTAAAATAAATAAATATTCCGGACATATCCCACACGGTCAGCTGATCCCAAACTAGGCATAGCCTGTACTATGCCTATATAAAAAAGTTCTTTACCTTTTTTTTATGTAGGTGCCACGCGAGCAAAGCCGCTGGTGGAAGCTTCCTCCAGATATATATATATATATATCTACTAATAAAGAAAGTTTGTAAGTATGGATGGATGGATGGATGTATGTTTGCTACTCTTTCACGTAAAAACTACTGAATGGATTTTAATGAAACTTCACAATAATATAGCTTATACATCAGAATAACACATAGACTACAACTTATAAATATATTGTGTGAATTGTCCAAAATATGACGAAAAGTGTCAAGTAAGTATATATACTAATCCTGCACAGACGAAGTCGCGGGCACCAGCTAGTTATCCATAATGAATAAACCACTCGAACCAAATTCACGCCAGTCATGTACACAAGACTTTTTATTTTATTTTTATGTTATATGGAGGCAAACAGGCTTACGGCCCTCCTGATGGTAAGTGGTTACCGTCGCCTATTGACAATAGCATCACCTGGAGCATTGCTAATGCGTTGCCTGCCGAACCCCTCCCCCCTAAACATATATTTATGACGCCTTCTTGGCCGCCTTCGGGGCCACCATGAAAAAAAGCTATTTAAATAGTTATTTCATATGTCACCCGAGCGTTAATCTCTTGATATTTACTTATTCAAGTTTCCTGTGTTTCCGATACAGGGGAAACTGACAGATATTTCTGCTTGTTTAAAATTGGTCTGGGAAATAAGTTACTACCTACTGTATTTAGTTTGAAATTTTATACTTTATGTTCTGTAACACCTTGTTTCACAGTAATAAACTATTTTTCATTTCATTCAATTTCATTTCATTTCATATGACACATGAAGAGGGGCTATGAGCTCAAACCGGTGCTAACAGTCCAGCACAAAATCCCCTTTTCATTTCAAAACGTTATAATTTTAGTAATCTCGAATTCCCGTCACGCGCTAGGATATCATGTTCCTGATTTATTATTATCCTCCCCTTAGGATTTAGGAGAAGGTCTGTATCGCGTTAAAGCCTTGTTTAGCTGCGCAGCGGTGACCGTTACAATGACGGCGTCAATTATTCTTAGCACCGGCAACTATTAGCTCCAGCTCTTCAGTTTCTTGTCTAGATATAGTCAATACTAAGGTTCTGTCAGAGGAGCAAATTTTACAAATTCTACGCAAACTAGACACCAAAAAAGGAGCTGGAAGTGACAAAATTCATCAATTTTTCATTATGAAATGTGCTATACAGGCCCAAAACTTTAATATTCAATCGCTCCATCAGAGAGGGCATCTTCCCTTGTCTGGAAAGAAGCCCATATCGTGCCCCTGCACAAAATAGGATCTAAAATGAATATAGAAAACTACAGACCTATTTCTATTTTAAATGCTCTGAGTAAATGCTTTGAAAAAATAATCTACGATACCATTTATCCAGTAATTCGTCATAGCATACCTGAGCAGCAACATGAATTCGTCAAAGGTCGCTCAACAACTACAAATATTTCTCTGTTTATTGACGAAGTACTGTGTGGGATGAAATCTCGTGCACAGGTTGACGTGATGTACACTGATTTCGAAAAAGTTTTCGATCGTGTGGATCACGTCATCCTCCTACGCAAACTTCATGAACTTGGTATACAAGGCGATCTTTTGCGCTGGGTCAAATCATATATAAGCAATAGAAGGCAAGCTGTTGTAATAGGTGGAGCACGATCTAACTTCATATCTATACCTTCGGGAGTCCCACAAGGATCCTTGCTTGGACCTCTTCTTTACTTAGCTTACTTATACGACATTGGTAACTGTTTTAGGCATGCAATTTTTTTATTATATGCAGACGATAAAAAAATTTACTACAACGGTCGATCTATTGACGACTGTAAACAGCTACAACAGGACTTAATGAGACTATCTATTTACTATCTCAACAATCGGATAGGTGTAAATGTCAGCAAATGTATGCATATTTCTTTCAACCGAAATTATAAACCCTATTTCCTACGCATATACGCTTAACAATCACTCAATCGGCAAAGTACAAAGTGTCCGAGATCTTGGTGTACTTTTGGATCGTAAACTTACATTCTCAATATTGAATATGCCATCAATGAAGCTAACAGGAATTTAGGATTTATTCTCCGTGTTACTAAACAATTTAAGAACGTATCATGCAAAAAAAAATTTATTACGCCTATATACGCAGTGTGCTCGAATATTGCAGTTCCGTATGGAATCCACAGTATGTTACTTATGACCATGCTGTGGAATCCATACAGAGAAAATTTGTTAAACATTTAAACCGTAACAAGTAAAGTTGCGACGGTTATGATGCGTCATGCTGTGAACACGGATTGATGTCTCTTCGTAACAGAAGAATTATGCAGGATATGTCATTGCTACATGATGCATGTTCTGGCAGTTTAGACTGTTCATCTCTTCTATCAAAAATGTTAACCCTAAGAGCTCCGAATACGCGCACCCGGCATACGCAGTTGTTCTATGTGCCGACCCATCGTACTAACTACGCAGCTAACAGTGTTACCAGTCGGCTCCCACAAACATATAATAAACTGTTCAGTAACATTGACATCTTTAACATAAGATCCAAAAAAGTTTTCAATTCCAGAGTTTGTACTTGTCTTATGAATAATTAAATTTGCCGAATTTCATCTTTATTTTTTAAATTTAATAGGAACTACTTATTAATAAATTCAATTAAAAATAAAACAACTTATATTTGTAAATCAAAACATCAGCCCTCCCTATAAACTCATGCACAAACAGGTTATTATACCTAGTCCCACTGCACGTAATCCGTTTTGTACTTGCTAAAACTATTTAGCTAGGTAGTTTTTTTTTTTTATATATATTTCTGACATATTCACACGGTCAACTGATTCCAAACTAGGCATAGCCTGTACAATGGGTACCAGAGACTGATATACATAATAGATATATATTTAACACCCAGACACAGAACAAACATCTGTGTTAGTCTCAAATGTTTGTCCAGTGCGGGAATCGAACCCGCGACCTCTAGCGCAGAAGGCAGAGTTACTACCAACTGAGCTATGAGGCCAGTCCTACACTAGTAGATACACACTAGGTACACACTATACATCACACACTCCACAAAAACACACACGACGCCGCTCCGGTACACTACACACACACACACACACACACACATTCACATTTATGCGATTAGGTAAATCATATTTTGTTAATTTCGTAATTAGTATAATTAGTATAGGTAGTAGTTATAATAAGTTTTTTTTTTCTTACTGTATTTTTATATATATTTTCTTATACTATAGTTAACCTAGGTACGTAGCATACTCGCACAATGTTACTTTTAAGCGAGTGGAATACAAAATTTGGATTCAAATTGGTTCAAGTACGACATATATACATCTAGCCTATATTAAACGATAATTAAACTGTGAATCCTAGATTACTGAAATAAATAAATAAATAAATCTGAAGTTATCTGCAAACTTCATACCGTTGAAATAATATAACGTGGGCGCAGACTTATCGACCGCGCAATCTTACACCACCCTAGATTGTTGCAGCGCAGGTCTAGGTCCGTAATTTGACGTACAAAACTCCGTCAAATTACGGACGTAATTTCTTGAGAAATTCTAGGAAGAGGATTTAGAGGATGGGTCGAGGTATCGCATAACGTAAGGGAACCCTAGTTAGAATTTTATGGCTTAGTTTGGGTAAAAGGTCAGTCATTGAATTTAGATAGTATTTTTAATGCTGACTGGCGGTTTTTGCCTTGAACAAATCACTCAGTAGTCCATTTGCATAGTCATCAGTATTCACTAGGATGCTTGTGTTGTAGTATTATTAACTACGACATCCAAACCTGGGGGCTTACCCTTGAAAACAGTTCCAATCTCGATTCCAATTGTAACTTGGATTTTGCTCGAATTCGATGGATTTAGCACTCTCGAATACTATAGGTACTAGTTTTTGTTGTATATTATTTTTTATCTTTTTATCCTCTTTATAAGTAATAACTTAACGTACGGGAAGAGCGTCATCATGATTAATACATCCAAAACAGCAAAATAATTGAGTTTGAACTGATATTATTTGACTGATTTTTGCATAGTTTTTTTGACTCATTGCCCGTGGTCCGGTTCAGTTGTAGTCCGGACGACGGAAAAAATTATGGAAAATGTCGAATTTCCAAAAGTCATGGAACAAACTTTATTGCCTATTGGATGTAGAATAAGCCCCTTTTAGAAAAGCATACTTAACATGAATCACCTATTAGTACCTACCTACTACTCCATAAGTCATGACAAGGATTTAAAGGATAGAGGTACACTATTGCATTAGGTGCTCCTGTAAAAATAGTGTAACTTTTCGTATAAATAAATAAATTATTCCATACCAAAGCACATTAAATGACTTCACAAAAAGAAACTCATTTTTTTTAAATAAATTTAAGACATTACCGCGTAAGTGAATAAAGGAGGATTAAGGATAAGGGATGGAGGGACCATTATTTCATGGCAAATGACCTCTTCATTAAGAATTTGATAAAGTGGTGTAGATTAGATAATTAATAAGAAGTAAAATGCCTTCTTGTGGATTATTAAAAGTGTTTCTAATATTATTAGCGACTCACCCTGGCTTTGCATGTGTAGCAGACGACAGTAAAGCTGCCAGTCAGCATGTTTTTTTGCGACATCTTAAACAATAATTGTCATGTTTCAGCCAATTATAAAAAAAACCTTAGTGAATTATACCTTCCTCGTGAAACACTTCGTCCATTGGTGAAAACCGTATGAAAATCCGTTCAGTAGTTTTTGAGTATATCGCGTTCAGTCAGACAGACAGACGCGGCGGGCGGACTTTATTTTATAATTGTAGTGAAAGGCTGAGGGGATGGTATAGGTGCAAGCCTATTCCATATAACCATGTCCCAGGCACTACGGAGTCCTGTAAGTGAGTAAAATGTTTCATCTGATGCTGTATAAATCATCTTGAATAGATGTATAATATTATTTCGGTGTATTCCCGTTGTCCCCATTATTAATGTCGCCATTAATGGGGGAACGGGAAGTGATTAAAATAATGAATAGGCATTTCCCGCTGACCCCACTGCCATTTCTTAATTATTGGGGACAATGGTAAATAATAATAATAACAGACACATAATACATAGTCCTGACACCACACTGGGATTCCGTGTGTCGTGTGTATCAGAAACTACGAGTACCATGGTACCATAACACCCAAACCCGGAACAAATATTTGCAGATCATGCAAACATTTTTCCCGCAGCGGGAATCGAACCCGCACCCCTTGCGTTTCAAGTGGGCACCCACCCGCTGCGCTATAGTGGTCGTAGTGTAACATTAAAGCATTAATTTAACAGAATTCTAGATCCTCCTTGCTTATGAAAATCTGAAAATACAAAGATTGCTGCTGCAACTTTATACTATCGCATAATGACAACAGTGAAAGGGTTTATTTCAATCATTTCTTTAATTTAAATAGCGTTTTAACTAATGGGGTTGATATTTTACATCGTTTCATCATAAATTGTTTTAATTTAATGCATTTAAATCCTCTTGTAACAGGTGCTTCGCTCAGAGCAGCTGGGAAGTCATGGCGGGCTGAGCATAAGGCGGCGCGCACACTGGGCATCATTGTCGGCGCGTTTTTACTGTGCTGGCTGCCATTTTTTCTCTGGTAACTAACATTCATACATAAAATCACGCCTGTTTCCCAGAGGGGTAGGCAGAGACCACGGCTTTCCACTTACTATGATCCTGACGTTCCTCCTTTGCATGTCCGTTGTATTAGGGTACTCTTGACTTGGCCTTTTTGCAAAACATCACAATTTGGACACTAAACGTACCCCCAGGTCCCCTTCCAACGGTCTGCCATGCTTGTTGTTTTTAATTATAAGAAAGGGATGAAAACTTTGTCTTCAAGTTGCGTCTGACTGACTAAAAGCTACCATTATCATTTGCAATTATCGATTGATAATTATTGGACGTATTTTTGGTGCTCATGCTCTTATTTACCATGGGATAAGTGTCATACTACGATGATGAGTGGCTGCGCCAAAAATAAGCGCAAAACTTTTTCTAAGCACTACATTTCTTACAGGTACGTAACCACAAACGTATGTGGCGAGCCCTGCGAAACGCCGGACATAGTAGTCGGCGTATTATTCTGGATCGGCTACTTCAACTCAGCGCTGAACCCACTTATCTATGCATACTTCAACCGCGACTTCCGGGACGCGTTTAAAAACACGCTCATGTGCGCGCTGCCGTGCTGCTTTCGGTGTTGGAAGGACGCGGGTAACGCTCAGTTCGTGTAGTGAAACGTTGCGACAAGCGTCGCAAATGAACAGTGTGTGATTAGCTTTAGTTAAGGTAGAAAGCTAGATTGTGTTTTTTTTTTGCTTAAATTATATTATAATTATGTGATAGGGTAGGTATTTTATTTGGTTTTGTGTTAAATTTTAACGCGTTTGTTTTTCGCCGTTTCAGTATAATCTAGAGTCTAAAATTGTTGTTGTGTACGTTGCCTGTCAGACAGACAGAAAACCAGGACTTTTGTTCTTATTTATATGCATAACTAGGGTTAAAACATTGTTGACCCTTAACTTGGAAATTTTATAGGTCACCGCTGTAAATGCTAAGTGAGAAAGCATCTTTAGCATCTGAAGAATCTTGACACCGTTCCTCAATAAGATATGGTCTATCGTAAAGCGTGGGCCGTCTTTTGACGGCCGAATTTATTCTTACAATTGTAGAATATTCTTCACACTACAAGGGGATCCATAACATGTATACCATCCCTATCTATTTAAACATTTGATTAAATGTAGAAAACTTAAAATTCTTAAACATGTAATAATAAAACTCAATTTGTATCTTTTTTTTTATTCCGGAAAGTACCTTTATTTACAGAAAGAAACTTAAAACTAATACAAGTTCTGCGCAAAATACACAAGAGTTCAGTTGAGCCATCTAAAGACCGTTACAAACGATCTATATATAGCTCAACTGATCCAGATCACTACCAGTCGGAAACGTCCCCAAGACGCTGACAGAATTGCCACGCTGGATGGCAATGCTAATTTGTATCTGAAATAATATCTTCATAATGAACTACTAGGTAGCCTAGATAACAAGACAAAGTCTTATTAGGTAAGAATTACTTAAAAAACGCATCAAAATATTCACATTGTTTTTTTACACGATGATTCATAATATTTATAACATTCCAAAAGCGGGTTATTCTATCAATAAAAATAAAGAATATAAGTGAACTAAAAAATGAAAGTTTCAATATTTTATTGATCTTTTTATCAACTTTATAAGTATCTTATGATAAAACGTACGCGAAGTTCGATATCAAGATTGATAATAAAAAAGCTTGATAATTGAGTTTAAACAAATTTGATACCAATAACTTTGGCATAGTTGACAGGCCTCATAGCTCATTTGGTAGTAACTCTGCCTTCTGCGCTAGAGGTAGCGGATTCAAACATTTGTGACTAACACAGATGTTTGTTCTGTGTCTGGGTGTTAAATATATATCTATTATTTATATCAGTCTCTGGTAACCATAGTACAGGCTATGCCTAGTTTGGGATCAGTTGACCGTGTGTGATATGTCCGGAATATTTAATTTAATTTAATAGTTAAATACCAATTTAATGCCAAATTACGAATTTCCAAAACTCGTAGAGTAAACATTATTGACAATTGGGTTTCGAATAAACCCCTTTCGGGATAGCATACACATTATGAATCACTTGTATAATATTGTAAAAAAACTTACGCCACTTGATTTCTATTGTAAAATGTGTATTTTAGTCTCATAGTTGTGATAATATAAAAATAACAAGCTTATGCAATAATTAGTGTGGGTAAGATTCAGTTGTAAAATAAGCACCATAAATTAGGTTGAATTACAAAGGTGATTAGTTAAGGTTACTGTCTACCGTTAATTTGCTAATGACAAGCTTGTAAAAATATATTAAATATACTTTCTCTTTTGACGTTTAATGTGGTATGGCATGTTTTAGTAAAAATATTTAAGCCATTTGATTTCTCATCGTAAAAATCTAAGCCATGCATACACATACATGTAAACATAGTGTGTTTTTATAAGACAATTTAAGCTATGTATCTTTTTAAACTAGTTGCAAATTTCAATGGACCGACGACATTATCAAGGTTGCGGGATATCGGTCGATGGAAAAGGCTCAATTAATCATGGAACTCTTTGAGGCCTATGTCCAGCAGTTGACTTCTACAGGATGATGATATTGATGAACTATTTCTCACGAAGACATCCCCATCTAATTTTTAAAATGATCTAGATTAAGTAGGCAGCAGTAGTATTAATAGTTGCTCAATTTTGTTTATATGGATGATTCATAGTATACCATTCCCAAACGGGCTTATTCTACACCCAATTGGCAATAAAGTTTGATCTAAGACTTTCGGAAATTCAAAATTTTTAATACAAAATCAGTTTTGGGGATAATCTAGTTCACACTAAATTTAGCTTATTTTTAAATTCAGCTGTTTTAGTTAGCAATCTTGATATTGAACCACAGGTACTTTCATAATTTTTTATAATGATGATAAAAATACCAAAACCAGATAATTTGAAGAACTTCGGGAAAACTTTTTGACTGAAACTGAAACTGAAAATAATAATTTTTTTGATAACATTATTTCTTTCCTGTGATAGAATAAGCCCCTTTCAGGATATAATCATTAGTACGAATGCCTGTGTTATAGTATTTAGTATTTGAGTCGTTGTACCTATTTAGATGTACGGGTATTACCCAATGTTAAACACCGTAGTCTCCTAAATCTTTATGAAGGCCAGTCCATTTAGTTTAATATATTTATAACAATATATTTATATATTATGATATAATATAAATAGTTGTCGCATAGGTTTAGTAATAACTTATGCAAGCGTAATACAAAACAATGTTTAAAAAAAATCTAACAAGATCTGTTTTTTTTTAATTTCTGTGCTGTTGGGTGTTTGTGGCTGGCTGAACCGATTTGCATAAGGCTTAGTAGTGACTTAGTAAGTGAAACAGCATTTTAGCCTACGAGCCTTATTATTAAGGCCAGTAAGATAAATTAGGAAAAGAAACAAAATTCCGCATGATATTTGTGATTTTGCACCAGCCTCAGTCTAGCTGTGCCTGTGCGTGGCTGTCACCAGTTATCATAAAAACTGATTTTTACGATACAGATTTACCGTTCCGTTTCATTACCCTAATATCGTACACCTGATGACCCTGAGACAACATGCCATCTTCCATGTCCTGTGGATATAAAAGTATCTCATTAGGCCCGTCGTTATTATGAGTCTCTGACACATAAGAGTCCTTCAAACTCCATAGGGCTGCCTTTGTATTATATTTATGGAATTTTTTGACTGTGATTTTTCTGGCGTGATACCTGAATACAAAATAGTCTGTCAGTTTTGGATCTTTATCTACATCCATGCAAAAAATTACGTTAATCCACCGGACCATCCAGTCTTCCAGATTATTTCATACTTATATTAGTATATTAAACAATAGTTTTTTTTGTTAAACCAGTCTTTCTCAATTTATTTGTTAGAGTGTTGATAAAAAAAAACCCTGTTAGGCAAATCTATCCACAGTATTCACCATACAAGTTATTCTGTGATTCATTTCATTCTTTCAAATTCAAGCATTTTACGAAAGCATAGTTAAAATTACTTAGTTAATTTGTTTATTTTCTGCAATATGACCTTTAACAATAATAAATTAATTTAACGCTTCGCCCAGCTGTAATCCAGCTAAACCGTAAATCTGCATAATAAATCAAAGTAGCCGCAAACCGTTCCATTGTACGCTCGCATCGGGTGCGGACTACATTGGACGGCTCACCGCGCGCGACCAGGCGGAGCGTGAAACGGAACGCAGCAGGAACGGTACAGTAAGTACGTTTATAGGGTTGTCTCTTGATATTGCAAAGGATCCTTTTTGTGGGATGAAGGATCCTTTTTGCGAGCGCCACTTGAACCTTTCAGTATCAAAATACTTCAAGCTCCGTCCTTCAGGCCTAACTCATTTGAGAAATAAACATCATTTGTTGAATTACCACTGTTTTTTGACAATCAATTCTGATTACCAATTGCGTCAATACTTCTCATTGTAACAATGTTGTTTTATAGGTGAAAAAACAGGCAAAATTTAGCAAAGGTGCCAATTATTTATTATTTTAAAGTATTATATTTTAATAACTTCATAGTTTTTTACCAAAACGGTACCTAAAACTTAAAAAAACATTGTACATCAAATTAGTAGTCGTTTCAATATGACCATCGATTGTGACTTCAAATCAATTTCAAGCCTCTACCTAGTTTTTTTTTTTTTTTTTTTTTTTTTTTTTTTTTTTTTTTTTATACTACTGATGTGGCAATCATGCATGCGGCCCACCCGTTGGTAAGCGGTTACCGCAGCCTATGCGCAAATGCAATACCAGAGGCATCACGCACGCGTTGCCGAGCCCGAACCCCCCCACCCCCAAAGAGCACTGGCAACCTTACTCACCGCAGGAACACAACACTATTTGAAACAAATAATGTTATTTGGCTGCGATCTTCTGTCCTTACAGAAGATCGCAGCCAAATAACAACGGAGGTACCTCCCCAGGCGGGCTGCTCCAATTTAGAACGAGAAAATCTCGCTGTGCCCTACCTCCTACTAGATTCATCACAGTCGCCTCGTACGACATCCATGGGTAGCAATGTAGGGGCCTATTCTTCAGCCGGGTCCACAACGGCGTACATGGATTAGTCTAGTTAAAAATAATCATCCAGCTTTTATAAATCAGGTTTTGTATGCAAGCAACGCTTGTCAACCCTAACAATTGCTAATGGACTGACCACTCCGCTCTCTCCCATCGGAGCCGACATTTGGCTTCGAAATTCGATTGTTGTTCGTCTCTTCTGTTCGATCGTATATCTATTGTAGTTCTCGTATTTGAGTGCTCACAAAGTACATTTTAAGCTTCGTAATCTATTTAAAAAGGACGAAGTTACGTTGTGTTTTTTATATTAGGCCAGGTTGAAAACTCAAGGAAACTATTGTAATATAGGTTAAGGTTATAAATTAGCTAATTTTAAGAGTAGTTATCACTTTTCATATTGTTATTTTAATGGTGCAAACCAAATGTAAATTATTTTGCTAAAGGGGAAAACAAAATACGTAACTATTATGCATAAATTTAAATTAAGCTTTTTAATCGTTGTGTACATAATTTAAGCTAAGTAGGTATTGAAATTAGAAAATTTAGTAATGTTGAGCACTTGTGTGATAATTTTATTGAATAATGAATATTGAATAAGATTTACAGCCTCAATAATTTGATTTGTACATTTTCGTCCTAATATTGTTTTTGTTACGTAAATCACAAATAGTACTAGCTTGCTCTGTTGATATTAGTTGATATAAATAAGATCCCACTTGGTCTGATTTTTTTTAAACATAAGACATCTCCTGTATTTAGAAAATTAACACATTTTTAAATATAAAACAAAATCAAAAGCCCCATCATGAAAATTGCATTGAGCGATTCAAAAGCTATTATCGGACACACATAAAATGCCGTTTTATCCAACTTGACTCGTTGTTCGCTTTGCTCACTCGATCAATAGGTGATGAACGAGTTATTTTCAACTACTGTATTCTAAAACTTCTTAAGTTCAATTCAATGCCTGTTTTTAAAATCATACAAAATAGACCACCTATATTTAAAAAAAAAGTTAATCTTTTAATGTTCTTTATCATAAATGTAAATTATTGTAAAAATCTAGACGTATTGGAAAACAGCAATAAGTAGTTGTTTACGTAGTTATGTGCATAGTTATAAAACGTTTGTATGTTTAGCTCCTAATGGCGATGTTGTGGCATAATCTGTTTAAATTATTAGATACTTGTGAGTAAAGAAGTATTAATAAAAGATGAAAAAGTTACCGTTTTTTTTTCTTGGTCTTAAAATAAATAATTCGCTTTGAAAGATGTTTACTTTCATAGCGAATCTATTTCATCAATGTTTTGTTAATAAAGCATACTTAATAGTATTCAGGAAAAAATTGCATATTTGCAGATCATGCAAACATTTTGTACCGCTGCGGAAATCGAACCCGTAGCCCTTACGTGTTAAAAAGGCAAATTCCCTCTACGACAGCGAGGTTGTCAAAAATAAATATTGTATTCCCGTTGTTCCCGCTAGAAAGATCAGTGAGTACAAAGAGAAAATTACCCGTTTTCCCAACAAGTGGGTCAAAATATTGGGGAAATTGGATATATTTTTATAGTCGACCCCCTCCCTAGCTCGGCATCCTTGGGTGTTTTTTTTAAATCTTATCTTAAAATCAAGGTTGCACCATTGACTTAATCGAAAGACTTGTAGTGAAAGTATAGTTATCAAGAAAGATCCAAAGTATTGTTCTCTACTATAACCATTTAAGCTATTAACTCAGCTTTAGGAACTTCAAGGCTCTTGAAAGTTGAAAATAAATGACTAAATGCCAACTGGAAATTAGCTACTTAATTGAAAGTTAAATCTACGTGTATTCAAGTTACATGTGAGTTTAATCCGTGTAATGCCAACAAGAGAGTAACGTGTTTCCAGAGTTTGTGTTAAGGGGCTGGTCTGAGTTGCTGGGGGACCCTAAAGGCTTTGGACCTTTGCCTAACTACAACGTATGACCATGATGTCCAGCTATGACTGTCTATTAACGTATCAAACACGTAACGGACTCGGCCAAACACATGTGCCTAATAAAGAACGTATCAAAAGATCGCAAAATCATTATTTGTTTCAAATATTTCGAAAATAAACATCGTTGTGTAATATATAAACAAGCTCTTTCATAAAATTTAGCCCTAACTTTAAGAATCTTTAAGATCTATTAACATTTAATAGAGCGATATCCCGATGGGACTTTTCTGTAGGATTATTTTCATTCACAAGACATCGCTATCAGTATGGCAGCACCCTTACCAGCCACTGAACCACACAATTACGTGATTGGAGATGGCAATCCCAGATCCCTTTCACAATAATGGCCGTTAAGTTGATGCCCACTTAGCGCGTAGCACTAGTGTGGTTAACGCTTAAATATCCACTCAAAGATTAGTATTATGTATGCATAGCATTAATAATAGAACAAAGCTAGTACGCCACTTTTCTGGAAACATTGCGATAGTAATATACTTACCTTTTAATCCTATTAGACTGTATGTAAATTCTTGATGTTAATATATATTGTTTTGTAATAAATCATAATACTTATAAATTTCATAAGGCGGTTGTGTATTTACGAATATAACTAAATGGACGAGCCCAATCCAAATTAATCGGATCCGTTTAGTTATACTGCTCAGTATGAATATTCGGTTTTTTTTTGTTCATTTTGTTATATCGTATAACTAATAGTATAACTAGGTGGACTAACCCGTTCTGCGAGCTATATAGCTCGCAGAACCAACAACCGTTACACAGGCCATTATGGCCTGCCCATTGCCACTTCAACTTGCTTATTCGGAGAGCTGTGTCAGTGACCTTGATTCTTCTACTGATTTCCTAAACTTCAAGCATTGCTCTGTCCATAACCCGTTGCGCGACTTCAAGTTTTTGTAAGAAGCCAATAGCAAAAACTCCGTAATAAATCCTAATACAAAATATCCCACTATTTAGATGATAAAAAAGCTTGGGACTGAATATGCTCCAACTCGATTACTAATAAAGTTTATAAATTAAACTATATTTAAGACGTTTCAAAATTACCCATGCGATCTCAATGATTAGGTATATTGTTGTATTGACTATACGTTATCACTTGATATCACCTTGTAAAGTAGATAGGTACCTATTAGTTCGCTAATAGCGCATTTAGCGTAGAATGTTTGCGGTTAACTGCCGTTCATTTGAAATGAGCTGCCGTTCAAATTACAATCGATTGTGCGATTCCGCGGATTGCAATGCGACGAACGATGCTGTATACTGTGTGTTTATACAGGCCTTATGACGTCTGTACTAGATGATGTATACAGCGTTAAGCCGTGTTTAAATGGCGTGCGATAAATGTCGTCTAATATATGTTTAAAATGTATTTCAAAATAATCCTTATCTCTACTGAATAAAATCAATTAAACGGCTTGGTGAAATTATACCAAGACTGTTTAATATCTGATTCTTTTATGCTTGGTCGCAAGGAACAGACGTAGCTTCATCTAGTTTCGAAGACGTTACAATATGATCCTAGTAATTTAATTAAAAAAAACGCCCATTGACTTTGGTTAAAATACAAAAACTATTAACATTGCTCCTATTGAGGACAGTTGCTCAGTAATTTCACTCACAACAAGAGCAGTACCTACCCACAAAAAATCCTCGCTTTCAGAAGAGAGAGTACAAAAAAAGTTTCGTAAGTACCTTTTAGCAAATGTGTGAATCAGCTTTTAACAAAATCACCGAATCGCGAGCTAAGAGTACACTCAACTTATTTCAGTAAAAATAAGGTCTAATCTACAAATAGCACCTAAAATCGGCAACCAAATATCATGTTGGCAAGCACGGGTCGGATCACACACAGCAAGGGTTCCGAAGTAAGTTCGGATTTGCATCTCCACATGACTCTGACTCTGACATGACCTAACATGACACGACATATTTTGTGTAGTTTGTGATTACAAGAAACAAACTACGTAATCAATTTTATAAGAAGCTTTTTTGAACCGATCACAAACAAGTAGTGAAGCCTACTTAGCTGTGATATTTTTCTAGTTATTTTGGGATATCTACTATTTTGAACACCTTTTAAGTTGACACTTACCTACTCTAACTAAAATGACCACTTCAAAGCTTCATATAATTAATTAAACAAATTTCTGTATGGAAAAAATGGTAATGATACCTCCTAATATTTTTGAAAGAACTATTCAATGAAACTCTACATGTTTCGAATAAAAAATCAAATCCACTTAACATACTCTAGGGGGGTTTTTTTAGGGGTACCTACCCCGAAAAACTTTTTTATTATTTCTATTTTAGTAACTTTATTCATTCTCGTGCAAAATTACAGCATGATAGCACTTATAGTCTGGGAGCAAAACAGCATACAAAGTCAAACATACGGACAGACGCACATTGCGAAACTATACGGGTTCCTTGTTAAACTTAAACGGAACCCTAAAAATGGAGGTAGGTAGATGACCGAAGCTCGGTCATCCGAAAATCCTACTCATTTATAAAATCTAGAGAAAAACATTTTCTTTCTTTATTCATTGTTACTCAAAAGCGTCGCTCCTCCAAATAAAATAATAAACAGTAAATAAAAGCATTATTAAAAACATATTTTTATTTTGATAAAACTATAAAAAAATGCGCAATGGGCTATGGAGAGTTTCACTGCGTGATAAAATCGGAAAGGAAATCCGTAGAACTGAGGTTACCGTCATAGCTCTCAGAATTAGCACGTTGAAGTAGGATTGGGCAGGCCATATAGTTCTACGAACCGACAACCGTTGGGGAATAAATTATCTCGAATGGCGACGAAGAACCGGACTTGAAGACGATAGGCACCAAGCCGTGTTTGTTGCATTGTGAAGGTTGCGGGAAGACGGTGAATGGAGAAGGCTCAAGTGCGTTTTTCGTGGAATTTTTTATGAGGTCCATGTCCAAAAGTGGAGTTCTGCTTATCCAATTTCCAATTTATACCTAAGTATTCAACATAGCATTTGTTATGTACTGGCAACATAACATACCCCTATTGGTATCTCATTATGGTTTTCCCTCGTGGACTGTATGAGATAGACGGAACCCATTAGCCAAATTACACGTCGACTACAAGCTGGCACCTCGCGTTGATAGTGGTAGAGGAAAAGAGCCTTTATAGAACGACTTCAGAGAGCTGAATCATATTCCAGAATAAATATAGTACTAGAGTATAGATAAAGCATCAGATGTCTTATCTATTTTGGTTCGTTTTACCGACTTAAAATGAGGAGGTTATTAATTTGGCGGCCGTGTTTTAATGTAAGTACAACATACTTTTTTCAGGGATGTGTAGGGAATTCCTCCAAAGTGACTCTAGCAAATCCACATCATCATTTGACTTTAAGATTTACCGAAACATCCAACCTGCTATCGGCTGTTTTCGGGACAAACATTGCATCCTGGTCACTCACCTAACCTAACAATAGAAATAACTAAATGCGTCGCAATTTTTTAAACTTCAAAGTAATTTTTTTAGGACGAAAAGTCCCAATCAATCAACGCCATTGTTTTATCCCTAAACTTACTTCAGAGCTTTGCATCTCTGTAAATTGGTTACCGTCATGTGCGTCATTTTTATAAGCTCTTAGCTATTTGAGATTATAATTCGATTATTTTTCTTTTGAGCCTCACCTAGTTCGATCGGCATCACACCGAAGCTTTAAATTCCATTTTGTGGAAAGGGATCATCGAAAAACATGATAGGCACCAAGCCGTGTTTGTTGCCTGATTCTTCTAGGCTTGGTCTCGAGGAACAGGCATAGCTTCACCTAGTTTCTAAGACGTTTCAGAGTAATCCTAGTGATTTTATTGATATAAAAGCCTTTTGACTTTGACTTTGCGTCCGTAGTGTGTGTCATCACCAAATAACCATACAAGGTGATACATACCATGTATATAGTATAAAGGGTGCTTATTAGGTATAGTATTCACTTATGTATTTATTTAATTCTGAGGTTGTTTCATGTGACATTGAGGTTTTCTGTGTGTTTTTATGTGTCAAATAAATAATATTCTATTCTTATTCTATCAACAAAAAGATAGAAGATCTTTTAGAATAGAATATTATAAAAAAAAATTATATTATTTTTAATTATGTATAACAAATTATTACGTACGAAGGTCAAAGACGTTGGCAACCGCATAGCGGAACTCAAATGGAGTTGGGCAGGACACCTGGCAAGGCGTGGTGATGACAGGTGGAGTAAGGCGTTAACTGAATGGTGTCCAAGAACTGGATATCGGAACGTTGGTCGTCCAGCAGTGAGATGGGCAGACGATATCGCAAGCATCGCGGGCCACAACTGGATGAGGCTTGCACAGGATAGAGGAGAATGGCACATACAAAGGGAGGCCTATACCCTGCAGTGGGTGAAGTCAGGCTGTGGATGATGAATGATAACAAATTATTAAAGGTACAAGAAGTTTATCTTTAAGATTATTACCCTAAAAAGAATAATAATTAAGAATAATTAAATGATTACTGATTTGATCGCAAAAACAGCTGTATTTTGTATAGAGTAAGTAGGTACAGACTAAGCTCCTTTGGTTACACATTTTGGGTTAACATTAGCTTCAGAACACGTTGTATGTACCAAAAAATGCCTAACTAATTAAGTTGCTTTTAGTAATTTACGGCCTGGATTTGACGGTCACAGATTTTTAGGTGTCCTAAGCTAAAGCGTAAAAAATAAGCACTTCCATCGCTTCGCTGTGTCAGCTGATAAGCTTGAAGATTCGATCCTGCAGAAAGCGAGCTTAAAATAGTTGGTTATTGAACCTAGATGGAGCGTGGGTTTTTGTTAGTTTTGTTGTCAACTTAAGAATCTTTAGACTTACTTGATAGCTTTAAGAATATAATCAAAAACAACAATTTCGATGCAAATAATTACAATCTGATGACTTTGAGGGAAGTGAAAAAAATCACTTCATAGAATGCCATGAAATGATAAGAGTAGCCCGCCTGGGGTACCTCCGCCTTACAGAAGATCGCAGCCAAATAACATTATTTGTTTCAAATAGTGTTGTGTTCCTGCGGTGGGTAAGGTTGCCAGAGCTCTTTAGGGGTTGGAGGGGTTCGGCAGGCAACGCATTAGCAATGCTCCAGGTGTTGCTGATGTCAATAGGTGACGGTAACCACTTATCATCAAGTGGGCCGTAAGCCTGTTTGCCTCCGTATAACATTAAAAAAAAATGCCAATTAGGTACATTTTGGTCCCAATTTTCGTGTATGCTTGACCACGCTCTTTTTTCAGCCAAAAATATGCAGAATATCGTCATGTTTTTCCTACTTAATAATTTAAATGGACTGTGAATTGAATTAGAAAGTCATTTATCGAGTATGCAAATCCCGATAATGTGGCTAGTTATGATTCGTACGCGTGCGTGACGCCTCTAGTATTACAAGCAATCATAGGCTACGGTAACCATTTGACTACCGGTGGGCCGCATGCTTGTTTGCCACCTTCGTTATATAAAACAAAACCGCTGTGAATTTTTTTACTTTGCATTTCTTTCACAAAGAGGAAAAAACAAATTAAAATTTCGAAATCTCACAATTCAGATTCGCTACGGCTGCGCGTAGCAATCTCGTAGTACCGTAGCACGTAGCGTAGCACCCTATTTTGTGCTACGAATTTAATTTTGTTGCTTATTAGATTCTTAGGTTATTCTCGCAGCTTGTGCCCATAATTATCACGACCTGCTTTGAAGAAAAAGTATGGATTAATGACATAGATATTTAAGCAGCGATATAAAATCACGCCTGTTTCCCAGAGGGGTATCATCAAATATGATTGCAATGCTGTGTACTGGTTGGAAGGGTGAGTAAGCCAGTAAAATAACAGACACATGAGACTCACGCGCGTGATGCCTCTGGTATTGCAAGCGTCCAGAGGGTAAGGTTACTTACTTAAGGTGGATCGTATGCTTATTTGTCACCTCAACATAATCAAAGTCAAGTCAAAAGGCATTTATTTCAATAAAATCACTAGGATCACTTTGAAACGTCTTAAAAACTAGGTGAAGCTATGCCTGTTCCTCGCGACCAAGCCTCATCATCATCATCAAGCAATCATCATTTCAGCCGTAATGCGTCCACAGGCATAGGCCTCCCCTATAGATTTCCAGTTCTACGAGTTCTCGAGTGGACACCACGTCCAGGTGAACGAAGTGTTGGGCGCACCCCGGCTAGATGGAACGATAACCTACGAAAGGCAGCGGGCAGTAAGTGGATGAGAAGGGCTGAACACCGGGCTCAGTGGCGTGTATTGGGAGAGGCCTATGTCCAGCAGTGGAATAATATGAGCTGATGATGATTATGATGATAGAATTCCAAAAACATTTTGAGAGAGGTAGGGCACAGCGAGATTTACTCGCTCTAAATAGGAGCAGCCCACCTGGCGAGGTACCTCCGCCTTAGAGAAGATCGCAGCCAAATAACATTATTTGTTTCAAATTGTGTTGTGTTCCTGCGGTATGGTTGCCAGAGCTCTTTAGGGGGGGAGGGGTTCAGCAGGCAACGCATTAGCAATGCTCCAGGTGTTGCTGATGCCAATAGGCGACGGTAACCACTTACCATTAGGAGGGCCGTAAGCCTGTTTGCCTCCGTATAACATAAGAAAAAAACATTTAGAGCGATTTGCCCATACTTACATGCTGGTTGGCGAGCGCACATAAAGCTATTGAGGAATGCTGCAGCCCGTTCCCCTTAGTCGTAATGGAGGGGGCTATTCTTCAGCCGGGGGCAAAGTCAAAGTCAAAGTCAAAAGGCATTTATTTCAATAAAATCACTAGGATCACTTTGAAACGTCTTAGAAACTAGGTGAAGCTATGCCTGTTCCTCGCGACCAACCGGCATCATGACAAAAGAAGTAGTTTTTTAACTAAGTTGTATAAAAAAAAGTACCGTTTAGTTTACCGTTTGCCCAGCACAAAGGCTTGTGTATACTAGAGTTGAGAGCCGATTTGTAAGCACTTGGACATATGTGCGTGACGTGAAGTGCTTTGCAGCGGCCTAGGCTGTCATTGACAGAGCAAATATTTTGCGGAAAAGGTGAGGATATTGTATTTGAACGTTGAAGGTAGGATTTTTATGAGATTTTCAAGGAATATTCGGTCCACATTATACATAAAATCACGCCTATTTCCCAGAGGGGTAGGCAGAGACCACGGCTTTCCACTTGCTACGATTCTGACATACCTCTTTTGCTTCATTCACTCTCATCAAATTCCCCATACATGCTCGTCAGTTTAGAGTACTCTTGACCTGGCATTTTTCCAAAACGTCACCGATTTGGTCACGATATGTAATAATGCTAAAGATATACCTATAATAATTTGTTTGTAACCCATTTATTTTTGTAACAGACAAGGTACTACTTATAAGATTTTATCTAATAATAATATGTAAATTTTTTTGTTAATTTCAGCTTTTGTAACAATAAATAAACTTTAAAACTTGAATCTAGACCTAACCTAACCAATTCTCCGACCATTGCATCGGGAACACAATTGGAATTTAAATTTATGACATGTATCTTTGATACAGAAAATAACTACTTATATAATCATAAAGCTAAAGGAACATTTAAACGAGATGTATTACAGTTTATGGAGAGGGACTAAAATTTTGTACATTTTTCTAAACTTGACTGTCATTTTTTTTTTTTTTATACTACTGAGTTGGCAAACAAGCATACGGCCACCTATTGGTAAGCGGTTACCGTAGCCTATGAGCGCTTGCAATACCAGAGGCATCACGCATGCGTTGCCGACCCCGAACCCCCTCCCCCCCTAAAGAGCTCTGGCAACCTTACTCATCGCAGGAACACAACACTATTTGAAACAAATAATGTTATTTGGCTGCGATCTTCTGTAAGGCGGAGGTACCTCTCCAGGCGGGCTGCTCCAATTCAGAACGAGAAAATCTCGCTGTGCCCTACCTCCGCCAAAAATATTAACAGGTATTAATTTGACAGGCCTCATAGCTCAGTTAGTAGTAACTCTGCCTTCTGTGCTAGAGGTCGCGGGTTCGATTCCCGCACTGGACAAACATTTGAGACTAACACAGATGTTTGTTCTGTGTCTGGGTGTTAAATATATATCTATTATGTATATCAGTCTCTGGTACCCATAGTACAGGCTATGCCTAGTTTGGGATCAGTTGACCGTGTGAATATGTCCGAAATATTTATTTATTTATTTATTAAAATATTTTATTTTTTCTAAAAAATGTAAATCCTTTATTGGCCGTAAGAATTAGCATGTAATTTTTATTGTATTTTAGATTAAGGGCTGTGGGTTCTGTTAAATAAATAAAATAAAATAAAATAAATAAATATTCCGGACATATTCTCACGGTCAACTTTATTATCTTTATTTATCTAAATCCAATAACTAGGTTTAAGTATTTTTTCTTTGTATCTTCCTACCTACCTACCTACTTACTGCGTTGTGGGTCAAATAAATACATTTTCTTTCTTTCTTTCTTCCTTAGGGATAAAAAAAAACCTGTTATGATGTTATACTGTATTCTAAATAAATAAATAAATGTTTGAGGGCAATCTAAATCCAGGAGCTTCTCACACCACTAATACAAATACAAGTGCCAGGGACTTAACAGACGAGTAAGAAGCGAAGAAGCGAATCTTTCACGAAAACTTATCACCTTTGGACCCTCATATTCTTTATTCGTATTGAAAAAACTGCTGAGTTGATCATTGGGGAGTATAATTCATGAGATACGGGTCGAGTGTAGGCAAAATTGTGTGGAAATATCACAGGATCAGGACACACGGTGCGTTTTTACCCTGCTTGCTTGTCGTGTCACTGATTCTTTCTTGGTCAACCTTAGGTCAATAAGTAGGTTGAAGTATGGTGGCGCTGAAAAGCTCAAGCCGGTAGCATCAACCTGTAGAAGTCCACTGCTGGACATAGGCTGCTGTCTGTTTTCCCGAAAGAGTACAATCTAGGAGTCTTCAAATCTAGGGTCAATAAGTTCACTCTGGGAAAGCGTGCTCCATCTTAGGCCACATCTCACTTGCAAAAGTGAGTTGGTGGCCAAACGCCTTACCATTATCAATAAAAAAAAAAAAAAAATAGACCTCGCCCAAAGTTCCACGAACGGTCTTGAGCCTTCTCCATCCACCGACTTCCCGCAATCTTCACATTGTTCGCCTATTTTGAGTTAAATAAATAGAACTACACACAATCAAAACTATTCCAGGATAATCGCCTAATTGAATGGAATAAAGCGAATCGAAATAAATCCGTGGCATAACCCGTCTTATCCCTCATCCCCTAATCTATTAGATACGAGTAGAAGGCAAGTGGAATTCTACCTTATGTCTTTAGGTGCAGGGTGTAAAAGATTATTTCCGACAACTGTATGGGTGTAGTAAAGAGTTCTTTTACAAAAAGGGCGTTTTAATATTTATAGGTTGTTTTTTTTATTTATTAGGAAAAACAAACAACTATGCTAAAACATATTCAATATACACTGTTTGATTATAACAAGAGCAGTTAATGGAAAATTATTATCAGCATAATCAACGGAGTTTTTTCTTGTTATTTAATAATGTACATATAGTTCAAAATAGGCATTAAACGACTTAATATTTTTCTATTGACTTTGACTACTTAATTCGAGATTATTTATTTTTAAATATATCTAATTTTAATAAAGTATTCATTACATACCTACCTATAGTATATAAACTTATTTATATAATGAATAAACTATTAATGAAATGAGTGAGTGTCAATGAGTCTTACAAAGGAACTTGGACTTTATACCCTAAGAACAATGTATACTTTACATAATATACCATACTCGGCAAATAAAACATTTGATTTGATAAGGGGTCGGTAACACGTGCTGAAAAATACTGATCTACAAAAAATCTATTCAAACTCAATAACTCAGGTCTAATCTTGATGTGGCCGTGGTGGCCCCGGCTGAAGAATAGGCCCCTCCATATGTACCTACCCGCGGATGTCGTAAGAGGCGACTAAGGGAAAGCTAGGGGATGGGCAGCAGCGTCCCTCATTTTAACAACGATAGCTCTAACTGCGCTCGCCAACCCGCATGCCCAGCGTGGTGAGTATGGGCAAATCCCCCCACATGATTAGGAATTTGCTCTGTCTGTGAGGGAGGCCATGTTCAGCAGTGGACGTCGAACGGCTGAAATGATGATGATGATGAATCTTGATGTTGAACTTCTTATTAATTAAATAATATGGTAATTAATTGTAATCAGCCATTACATAATTAGTATCTATGAATAAAGATAAAAACACGAAAAAGACTCGTTTTGGAAATTTTCATGAAAAGAATCGGAAAAAAAAATCAGACTCCAAAATAACTTCATTAGGTCGTCTTTCCATCTAGTGGGAGGCCGTCCCTATAATCTTAGAAAATCCATACCTACAAATTCAAATACGCTAGCTTCAACCGGGTACTGCCTTCAGACTAGTAACACAATCGTGTGATGAATGCCTAATACGTTTACTCCAATCGCCAAAATCCCATTCAAATACCAACCTTATTCTAAGCTCATAAGATTCAGAACCATGATAGGGTTTTCATTGGCTTGCTACTACGATATATATGATGAGAAATATGCTGTACTGCTACGGAATAAGAACCTAAACAATTGCTAAAAGTTTAGCTTCATTTTCTTCTTAGGCTCTACAAAGCTTATTATTCTTGCCACGCTGTAAGAAGCTTTATTTTCAAGAAAGTATGGATTATAATGGCAGGGGGATGTTTTGAATAGGCAAATTTGCAGATTCGGGACATTAGGTACAAATAGGTAATGTTAAAAAACGAATTATTTAATACATTTTAGTGTGTGTCAGAATGGGATTCCCGGAGTTCACCCTTAAGAGGGCGCAGCGGGGTTTGAAGTTTGTAAGAAAAAAAATCCCCTTTCGGGATTTTACACATATTTTGAATCACCTTGTATATTTGTTGTGAATGGCAGTTTTTTTTTTATACAACTAAGGTGGCAAACAAGCATACGGTCCACCTGTTAGTAAGTGTTACCGTAGCCTATGAGCGCTTGCAATACCAGAGGCATCACGCACGCGTTGCCGACCCCGAACCCCTCCCCCTAAAGAGCTCTGGCAACCTTACTCACCGCAGGAACACAACACTTTTTGAAACAAATAATGTTATTTGACTGAGATCTTCTGTAAGGCGGAGGTACCTCACCAGACGGGCTGCAGTTGGGTAGTTTTAACTTTCGGCAAAAAAGTCATCACCATTTCCCCTATACTGAAATGTCTCCCAAAATAACCACAAAAAGGATTGTCGCAGCTTACTCGACCATTTAACTTGCTGGGATTAGCGGACTGGACCCGTATGGCCCTGACAGGGTCATAATACCGGTTGAGTCCATAAGGCCTCTTTATTAACCCGTAACACTGCAATACTCGGAGTATATAAACCGAGACGTTTATTTTTAGCTCGTTTAGCTAGCAACAATTTTGACCAATTGGCGTTGTAAAATAAATACATTTTCTTTCTTTCTTTCTTTCTTTCTTTCTTTCTTTCTTTCTTTCTTTCTTTCTTTATTGTACGTATGTAGAGTTTCTATAGTTATATAAAGAGTTGTATAGAGCATAACTTTCTAACTTTCTTTATTATACACAAGAAAAAACGGATAACAGAATTTAGAAACAAAGGTATGTACAAAGGCGAGCTTAACCCTAAAAACAATTTTTCTCCCAGCAAACCTTTGAGGCTAGAGATATTATTTCCGGGGACATCAGTTAGGGCGGGTGCGGCGGCAGATTCGGCCGAGGATCTCAAAAGGCGCAAATATGTTAGTCTTGATAGGGCTTACGTATTTGAGCCTTTTGGGGTTGAGACCCTGGGTCTGTGGGGAAACGGGGCCCTCCGGGTTTTCAAAAAGATATCAGGACGTCTGATCGAAGCGACGCGTGACCCGAGAGCTGGCTCTTATTTCCAGCAAATTAGCATTGCCATCCAGCGTGGCAATTTCGCCAGCGTCTTGGGGACGCTTCCGACTGGTTACCGTTACAAACGATCTATAGATAGCTCAACTGTTTCTTGTGTATTTTGTAAATATTAACTTGTATTAGTTTTAAGTTTCTTTCTGTAAATAGAGATATTATTATGTGATTGTAGAGGGAGGTTCGTGTAGTGTACAATGGTTAATAGAATATTAATAATCTATAAACATACCTACATATTATGAAGATAAATATACTTAGGTAGAGTTGTTCTATCTCACGATCACTTGTCTGGTAACTATGATTCCCAGTGTGCGTTGTATGTGACTGTTAGATGTTATTTTATATATTGATTCAGTAGGTAAATATAATGCTTTCAATTAAATAAAATCCCGAAGATAAAACGTAAGCTTTCTGCAGCCAAATCGTGTTGAATTTATTTACACTCTGGGTGTAATCGAGCGCGCGATACACTTCGCTACGCCTTACAGCTGATCAGCTCGGCGTACGTACTTGTTACGTGAGTGATGTAGGTACTCGTTTTACTCAATAACTCATACATCATCATCATCATCATCAGCCTGTAGAAGTCCACTGCTGGACATAGGCTTTCCCCAAAGAGTTCCATGACGAACGGTCTTGATCTTTCTCCATCCACCGACTTCCCGCAACCTTCACAATGTCGTCGGTCCATCGGGTGGGGGGCCTTCCTTCGAGAACCTTTCTACCCAACGGTTGTCAGTTCTTCGAGCTGTATGGCCTGCCCACTGCCACTTCAACTTGCTAATCTGAGAGCTATGTCGGTGACCTTAGTTCTACGGATTTCCTCATTTCGGATCTTACGTAGTGAAACTCCGAGCATAGCTCTCTCCATAACTAATTCATCAATAGATAGAAATCGTTCAAATGCTTGCTTGTCATATCCCTGCTTCTTTCTTGGTCATCCTGTATTAGGTCAGTGACCAGGTTGAGGTACGGTGGCCCTGAAAATGGCCTGTGACCGTCGATGAAAGTATCAGTGTAGTGACAGGATTAAAGTGCGCCTTTTATAGGCTCCTTTAGTGCATGTCTTCGAGTTTTTAGGTTCTAGGACATGCCGGTTTCTATTCACTGTTTGGGAGCACTACTATTAGCGCACAAACATTTGCTTTCTCTCGTATCGTAAGCGTAACGGCATCGTGAGTTATTCGTGCTTGGCCCACTGAACAAATATAAACCTACGCAGATAAATGCTTTTACAAAGCTCTGGCTTTGACCCCTAATGAAATAAATGACCTGTAGAGACATTGAATATAATTTAATTAGAGTTAAGACAGCCTGTGAATCCCATCCTAAGTAATTGATTCTTCTTGTCGTGTCACTGATTCTTTCTTGGTCATCCTGTAGTAGGTCAGTGACCAGGTTGAGGTATGGTGGCCTTGAAAAGGGCCTACGACCGTTGATGAAAGAATCAGTGTCGTGAAGGGATCAAAGTGCGCCTCTTAGAAGCTCCTTTCGTACACAATTGATATTAATACAAGCTGATAAAATGTATACTATACCAGAAAGTATATGAATACTACTATTATATCAACGCAAATAAATAATAGTAACGTATTTTTGTAGTATAATTTTCAGTTTTTTTCAAATAAACAATTCAGTAAAAAATCGAACTCGAATTCACTCAAGTGACAGATCTCACTTCGAAAGTCACATCACAGAGTCGCCACACGCGTTTTCGAGTTGTACAGAATGCGAAATTTGAAAGTCTACGCGGATTCAGCTCTTCGAGGTTCGAAATGTCTTTACATCTATCGTTTAGAACAGTGCTTTACATACTTTTTACAATATTCCTTTCAATATCAATCCGACTGGCCTCATAGCTCATCATCATCATCATCATCAGCCTGATGAAGTCCACTGCTGAACATAGGCCTCCCCCAAAGAGTTCCATGACGAACGGTCTTGAGCCTTTTCCATCCACCGACTTCCCGCAACCTTAACAATGTCGTCGGTCCATCGGGTGGGGGGCCTTCCAACACTGCGTCGTCCGGTTCGTGGTCGCCACTCGAGAACCTTTGTTCCCCAACGGTTGTCGGTTCTGCGAGCTATATGGCCGGCCCACTGCCACTTCTACCTGCTAATTCTGAAATAGCTCATAGCTCAGTTGGTAGTAACTCTGCCTTCTGCGCTATAGGTCGTGGGTTCGATTCCCGCACTGGACAAATATTTGCGACTAACAAAGATGTTTGTTCTGTGTCTGGGTGTTAAATATATATTATATATCAGTCTCTGGTACCCATAGTACAGGCTATGCCTAGTTTGGGATCAGTTGACCGTGTGTTATAATGTCCGGAATATTTAGTATTATTATTATTAATATTTGACTAGTTGACTCACAGTTATAAAAATACCAGCCACCTATTCGTGCCACAGTAAGGTGAAAATTCGCGAAAGTCTTTACTTTCAAAGCCTCACATATGACTGGGTTGGCTTTGTAACTAATTCACCAATGACACGAGAAGGGGTAATGAGAGCAAGCTATGGAGCGAATTGCTAAAATATTCGAGGTTTGGTCCTGCTTTATGCTGAGGGACCCATTTGCCCCACACAACGCACACATAAACTAGCACCTACCTACTTTAGGGACCTACTCTGTTCATACTTATGTTTATGTCAACAGGATAACTTTATTAATTAATTAGCTATTTTAAATTCGACAAATTATTTATAAATTAAAATGTTTTAATAAACTGACCTCATAGCTCAGTTGGTAGTAACTCTGCCTTCTGCGCTATAGGTCGTGGGTTCGATTCCCGCACTGTACAAATATTTTGTGACTAACACAGATGTTTGTCACAGGGTGTTAAATATGTATCTATTATGTATATCAGTCTCTGATACCCATAGTACAGGCTATGCCTAGTTTGGGATCAGTTGACCGTGTGTGATATGTCCGGAATATTTATTTATTTATTTATTATACGTGCAGAACTGAGTAAGCAATTTAACTTGTTTTCTATGAAATTGTTCACACTTCAAATTATTCAATCGTGCCTATCTGTTCACTCTGAGGGCGCGACCTTGCGTGCACCGCATAGACTTATCAATAATGACTTCCTACACGTGCCTAACTTATATTGAGCTGCCGAGTTGGTCCGTGCTCTATTGGGAAGCGTCGATATAGATTGGGGTGTATTTTAGTACGTACTTACAGGAAAGATTTTGCATGCTCGTGCGGGACTTTATGCTCACTAGGCCAGTTTATATAGCAATATTATTTATACTGTTCTACAAACTGTACCTTAACTAGTATACTATCCCGAAACGATCTTATGTATAAACAAAAAGAAAAAGATTACCTTATGACTGCGCCTGCGGACGCAGTTTAGCGGGTCTAGGGGATTTGTTTGGCTAGATTGTCTACTAGAATGCTATTGCTACCATTTGTAACATATTCTAATAAAGAGCTTAGTAAGTCTTGGTAATTGAGTCTTTGTTATGAAATAGGTTAATGATATGAAAATATAAATATGTTATGAAAATAATATGTCCGCAAAATAAACAATTTTTTTTACATAATGTATTCGATTGCCTGGTACGTCATTGACGTTTCTTTTCCTTATCTTTCTCTTCTCATTCAGACAGAATATTTACAACATTATCATGTAATTGTAAAACGTAAATATTAAATAAATAATTCTAATAATAACGTTGGTTTCCTTACAACGTTTCATCTTCTTATGTTATGAGAAAAAATTCGCGGCTACAGCTGCGTCGTAGGTCACTCAATCAATACTGGCAGTGACCATGTGAACTTAGGACGCATTGGAACATCTATCATAATTATATTTATGATAAGAGCTATAATAGTATGGCTTAACAATCGTGGTATCTTCTCTATCTTCAAGGCTTACCGTAAGCACAGTTAACATAATACTCCGTAAGTAAGGCCCCGTACCGATTTGTGATTTTGTTTAGGCGGTGACGTAAATTGACAGTCTCAAAGACTATGTTTCAAAGACGCTGACATGCTCGCATTTATATGACAATAGGACGTCATGTTATGAACATGGTCGTGAAGAACAGGGGTGAAATAATAGTAGTGAAAAAAATATGTTCTATTTAGTAGAAAGATTTTTATAGTAACCCAAAAATTCAACTCAGCTAGGAATCGAACCCGCGACCCTCACTTATGATACGAGGATTTGCTAATGTTTTTTTGCGTAATAAACTGACATATTATTAACAGTGGCACGAGAACGAATAATAAATAACTAAAGCGTTATGCTTACGATACGATAGTAAATTTTAATGACTAATTTGAGGCTTGTATTGGGAATCATTGATATGCTATCAAAATAAATAGATTTCAAGCATCACCGATGTTATTGATCATATTCAACTTTAACTTTAACTTTTCGGCAAGCAAGTTGAAACGCTTGCTTACTAACAAATTCTTTTCGGATGGTTAATTTATTTTGCTACATTAACTTTAACTATTAGTTTGTCTAGTGTTTATTTTTATTTTTATTGATAATCCCGGCTCACTAAAGCCTTATTTTTTTTTTTTTACCATAACTTATATATACCTACCTAAATTTTTTCTTTTTTGATCTGTCGTCTTCGTTCTATAAAAAAAAAATATAAAATAACTATCAGTGGATTCTTATAATTGGCCTTCAGCATACATGAACATAACATGTATTTAATATTTTTCTTATCTATGTACTAGCTGTAAGTTTCCCTAAAATTGTAAAATAAAATAATTAACTATCGTATCGTAAGCGTAAGCGCTCTTGCGCTCGCTACACGATAAAAAAAGACAACGGGCCTATGTAAGCATTCGTGTCGTTTCTATAAACGAACTGTGTACACTACTTCGGCACTAATCAAGAAATAAAATCTTGTTTAAACGAAATGTTTTCGTGTCTAGATCAGACAAAAATCTTGTCATGTACATGATGTATTGGTCGTTTTGCAGCAGACACTGTGAAATTTCTTAGCGTGTACAAGCGCACTAACGCTTTCGTTATTCGAGCTTGAGGCACAGCATGCGCACACAATACGCACATCAAGAATCTACTTGTACATATAAAGTGGCTGTAATTGAAAAGCTAATTGACACAATATAAGTCGTATTGTTAATCCACATAACATCCATTTAGCTCGAAACAGTATTACATGAACACAAACATTATTATCTCTTTGAAATCACAAACTGATTAACTACGTAGGTAGTAATTAAAGTAAATATTTCCGCGTTAGTAGGTACTATTTTCAATATTTGGTTAATAAAGGGTGCGGTGATATTACTTGCGACACTTGCAGAGTAGAATAGATTTTCCATTCGGAAATGTATGTGCTCTATAGGTAGTACTAGTGCTCTCAAACTGTGAATGGCTTCACACACGGCAGCTTTAATGTATATTAATGTAAATTACATCCCGGGAGTGGAAGAGTGGGTTGGCCGTGGTGGCCCCGGCTGAAGAATAGGCCCCTCCATATCTACCTATCCGCGGATGTCGTAAGAGGCGATTAAGGGAAAATAGCTAGGGGATGGGCAGCAGCGTCCCTCATTTTAACAACGAGCTCTAACTGCGCTCGCCAACCCGCTTGCCCAGCGTGGTGTGTATGGGCAAATCCCCCCACGTGATAAGGAATTTGCTCTGTCTAATGGGGAGGACATGTTCAGCAGTGGACTTCGTACGGCTGAAATGATGATGATGACATTCCGGGAGCTTTACGTATCACACAAACAACAGGTAATGTAATGAATTTCCCTTCAATCCATTGCTAGCCTTCCCGATTGATGCACGCTCCAGCTGCTAGTGTTATAAAGGGTGTTCTTATTTTTAACTGTCGAGTTACTTTAAGATTTACTAGATAGTTCATCAGAAGATGATTCGGATTGTTATTTTCCCACCACGCCGCGTCTACCAAAGTAAAGTCAAAGATAAAAATGAAAACCCTTCATTAATAAAAAAATATTTTATTTTTTAATATGTATAATCAATTAATCACAGATGATTGTTAATACCTACATAGGTATTACAACAATTATAGTACAACCTAAGCTTAATCATTGGACTAGGTATTTTTTTTTTAACGTCTTAGTAATTTAGGTGTTAAATCACAGATTATTGTGAAACCGTAATTCATTTATCTTTGCGACTGTACTTTTAGAGGTAATCTTGACCTTGAAGCAATAAAATCGGGTGCGGGCTCGAGGCACGGCGCAGTGGGAAGCAGCGCCGCGGGAATATATCTGGATTTTTGGCTCTTTTACACGATCTAAGTTGCTGGTCGCTTGGTGGTAGTGAACCCTTCCGATCCAGAGATTGTGACTCGAATCCCGGTCCGCTGTATTTTTTGGCTCTTTTATTCGATCGAAGTTAATGAATGATGGAATGAAATGGCGATGTGTATGAGGTAGACCAAAGAAAAGATGGATAGACTGTGTGAAAGATGACATGAGTAAGAAAGGAGTGACTACTGATATGACGGCTGATAGAGGGGAGTGGAAGAGGAAAACATGTTGTGCCGACCCCACATGAAGTGGGATAAGGGCAGGGAGATGATGATGATGATGATTCGATCGAAGTTGTTAAGTACCAAGTAGTTAATAATTCAGTTGGTAAGTTAGTAAGTGGTAGCCACATGTATCTACGTAAGTTGCTAAGTGGGTAGGTAAGTGCCACCTTGGTTGACTTACGAACTGTAGTCTACTTATTTATCCGTTCAGACAAGCCTCGCGCTTTTCAATAGAAAAAATCATAGGTGCCCTTCCGGGTTCATACCCATGACCATTGGATCGAAAGTCGGGCAGCCCCCCATTAGGTAACAACGGCTTTTTAAGTTCTTTGCCTTGCTCAACAAAATCATTTTGAACACGCTAAGGCACTTAGTTCATCCACACAGGCGGTTAATGTAACCATATGTCAAGAACAACCGGTTAAGAGTTAAGGGTTAATTCTTTATTCAATTTCCTACATTTAAATCAGAGCAGAACGGTTCCGTGGCACAACGGATGCCAGCCATTATCAGATTAAGTGCCGATCCCACAATGAGCAACCCTTTTTAAGGTCAGGGGTACAATTTAGACGGACATGTTAGGCATACTACCTACTAGTGTTGTGTGTGCTTCCCAGCCGTGTCACTGGTTCTTTGGTCATCCTGTATCAGTTCAGTGACCTGGTTGACGTATGGTGGCCGTTAAAGGAGCCTACGAACGTCGGCGAAAGAATCAGTGTACAGTCAGTATTTGAACCAAATAATGTTACTGCGATCTTCTGCGAAGGCAGAGGTACCCAGGCGGGCTGCTCCAATTTAGAGCGAGAAACACCGCTGTGCCTTACCTCGCTTAACTTTTCTTTCGTCGCTTAAGAGCACTAGCATAGCATAGCATAGAGCACTGGTGGAGTGGTTGTAGTGGTCCCGCCTTCCGATCCACAGGTCTAGGGTTCGAGTCCCGGTCGGTCGATAAAGATATGTGACGCACCTTCCACGCCTGCCTTTAAAATAAGGCTAAAAAAATCCTGACGGAATCAGTTTTCTATGACCTAGAAGAATACTAAGAGCTACCGCTCTTATAATGTACTCATATTTTAATATAAATTATTAATAATTAATTAATAAAAAAATTTGTTTATGACATGTTACTTTGGTGTAATAAATAAATTCTGTATTCTGCACCAATGAATTTTCCATTCGGAAAATACATGTGTGCTATGCTACTGCTCTCAAACGGTGAAGGAAAACACCGTGAGGAAACTTAAAATTCGAAGACATGTGTAAGCGGTTACCGTAGCCTATGAGCGCTTGCAATGCCAGAGGCATCACGCATTGCCGCCCCCAACCCCCTCCCCCCCTAAAGAGCTCTGGCAACCTTACTCACCGCAGGAACACAAAACTATTTGAAACAAATAATGTTATTTGGCTGCGATCTTCTGTAATGCGGAGAGACCTCCCAGGCGGGCTGCTCCAATTCAGAACGAGAAACTCTCGCTGTGCCCTACCTCCTCCTAATAATGAATTAAGATTTTCTTGTCATCATAGACCAAACTTTTGTTAAGGGACTTTAATAAAACAAATTACATAGTGGAGCTAAGGTAAAAAAGTCAAAGTCAAAAGGCATTTATTTCAATAAAATCACTAGGATCACTTTGAAACGTCTTAGAAACTAGGTGAAGCTATGCCTGTTCCTCGCGACCAAGCCTTTGGTAAGTGTTTGTGCACTCACCCTAAGGCAAAGGTCAGGTTTGGAAAGAGTTAGAGCGAGTTGAAGGTCACACGTAGAATCCTCAGTAAGCCTACAGCCTAATGAGATACTAAAACAACATGTAATGAAGCGAACCTTTTATTGGAGTCATTATTTTTAATGAAATTGCGAATCCACTGCATATACGTGCTCTTTCTCAAGTCTTCGCTTCAAGTTCAGTCAAAAGGTATTTGTTTCAATAAAAGCACATATCAAGCCGCGTTCAAACGACGTCCGATAAGTCATCTTTATTTTACTCCTACAACTTGCACAGATAGTGATAGAAACGAAATGTTTCGATTAGTACCTATTTAATTCTACCTATTTATTATAATGTACCTACTAATAACATATGACATCGCCTTAGGGATAAAAAAACATGTCATGATGTTATTCTGTATTCTAAATGAATAAATAAAATAAATATTTTTTTTTCAGAAAACAAACAGTGTTAAAGTCTAGTAGCCTCCCCCATTGATTTTCTGAAACAATAATTTCGGGGATTTGGCCATTGCTTGTAACATGGTACATGGTTAGGTTCACAACCATGATAGTTTCAAAAATTTAATAAATGGATGTTATAGCGCGATGTTTGAACGTGCCTTTAGAACATTGGCTGCCAATTTATGCGTGACACGACAGAACCTTTATTCAATAAAACGTTTAGCTAATGTCTTGGAAAGTATTTCATCCATACTCGAATTATAGGCATGGATGAGTTACCATTTATCTAGCTTAACTTGCAATAAATCCGATATTTTCGCCAAAATTCGAACAATTCCTCATCATTTCAGCCGTACGACGTCCACTGCAGAAAATGGCCTCCCCCACAGACAGAGCGAATTCCTTATCAATTGCCCATACTCACCACGCTGGACATGCGGGTGGCGAGCGCAGTTAGAGCTATTGTTGTTAAAATGAGGGACGCTGCTGCCCATCCCCTAGCTTTCTTCCCTTAGTTGCCTCTGACAACATCCGCGGATAGGTACCTAGATTTGGAGGGGCCTATTCTTCACCCGGGGCCACCACGGCCACGGCAATTTAAGTATGCTATCCCGAAAGTGGCTTATTCTACACCCAATTATTATTGGCAGAAAAGTTTGTTCTGCCTGAGACTATTGGAAACTACATTTTTCATTGAAAAAACTGCATCTGAACGAATCGACGTTGTTGTTACAGAAATCTTCGCTCGTTTTGCTCGCTCGATCAAAAGAGCTGACTGACACGCATCAAATTGCGAGCTCGCAACGCATATTACATTCCATTTTGTAAAAAAGGATCAAAAAAAATGATAGGCGCCAAGCCGTGTTTGTTGCCTGATTCTTCTAGTTGTAGGCTTGGTCGAAACAGGCGTAGATTCACCTAGTTTCTAAAACGTTTCAAAGTGATCCTAGTGATTTTATTGAAATAAACACCTTTGAATTTGTTGTAAAGAAAACAATACCTGCAACACTTTAACATAAACAAAAATAAAATCATATATCCTTAATATTATAAACGTGAAAGTTTGTAAGTATGGATGGATGAATAAATGTTTGTTACTCTTTCACGTAAAAACTACTGAATTGATTTTAATGAAACTTTACAATAATATACATCAGAAATATACATATACAGCTTATACATCAGAATAACACATAGGCTACAATTTATAAAGATATTGTATAAGCTACTCGAAATATTAATCCTGCGTAGACGAAATCGCGGGCACCAGCTAGTATTTGTATAAATATCCATTTCGAACCTAAATAGCGAAGATCATAAATATATAAATAAATATTCCGGACATCACGCACGGTCAACTAATCCCAAACTAGGCACAGTCTGTACTATGGGTACCAGAGACTGATATACATAATAGATATATATTATTTAACACCCAGACACAGAACAAACATCTGTTTTAGTAACATTTTATAGAGTTCAATGGCCGAATATTGTGTACGTTATCATGCCATGTTCTTTACAGCGTTATGAAGACAGTAAAAAAGTTTTTATGGTCTGTAGGTGGTGTGTATGTCTACAGCTTACACATAACGAATTTCTGAATTCTGAGTATGCAAATATTTAGTGCATAATTGGTGCAATCTGAAAATCCAATTCAAAATTTAGGTGCCAAAGAGGTTTCTGAGATATGAGCCAAAAACTATGTGTCAGCTGGAGACCCGGGTCTACAGCTTGCACATCCAGTACTGCCAAACGGCTGACGCGAGAGCTTTGAAAACTAGCCAGATATTTAGTGCCAAATTAGTGCCAAAGGTACCAAAAATTTCAGGCCTGTAGCTTAAAAGGTTTCAGAGATATGAGCCAAAAACTATGTGTCAGCTGGAGACCCGGGTCTACAGCTTGCACATCCAGTACTGCCAAACGGCTGACGCGAGAGCTATGAAAACTAGCCAGATATTTAGTGCCAAATTAGTGACTAAGGTACCAAAATTTTCAGGCCTGTAGCTAAAAAGGTTTCAGAGATATAAGCAAAAAACTATGTGTAAGCTGTAGACCCGGGTCCCCAGCTTACACATTTCGTTACGCCAAACCGCTGATCACAGGGCAATAAACTTTAGGCAGGATTTTAGCTCATAATTAGTGCCTAAGGTACCAAAAATTTCAGGCCTGTAGCTGAAAAGGTTTCAGAGATATAAGCAAAAACAGTTTTCCCGCCAAAAAATTCAAATAAAGTTAATGAAAATCGGCTCATTGTGGCGTTGCCACTTCGCTTCAACAAGATTGTCAAACGACTTTAAACTTTATTTACATGTCACGAAGATTGATTTTGGTATTTGATCATTAAAAAAGTTAATTTGGTTTGTTGAGATTAGTCTAGGAGCTCGGAGGATAAAATAGTTTTCAGCCAAAACATACCCAGTGCTGCCATCGATGTACCTTGTGTGTCGTACCTCGAAAAAGAGAGATTTATCTTTTACTTCAGTGTATGTATACAAAATGTTCCGGAATTAGTATATACACATCAACGATAAGTTGAATGACCTCCCTTTTGGATACTTACCTATTAGAGGACATGTATCACAAAAATATTTTATCATTTTGCAGAAGTCCACTGCTGAACATAGGCCTCCCATAAAGAGTGCCACGACGAACGGTCTTGAGCCATTTCCATTCAGTGAATTACAGTAACCTTCGCAATGCCGTCGGTCCATAGGGTGCGGGGCCTTTCAGCACTGCGTCATTCGGTGTGTGGTCGCCGTTCGTAACTTTTTGGTGCTGGCAACGCGCACTGACTGTAGGCTTTCGTCTTGAGGCTCTCTGTGGTAGGTATATTATATGCGACGAAGATGAAGTTTTCCAAACGCTGGCTATGGATAGAATTGGCTGGATATAGATAAAACAGAATCGAAACTATTATGTAGGAGGTATCTTTAACCTATTGAAGTCCACTGGACATACTGTACCTACCTCTAATGTAGGTAAGTTACTAACATTTGTTAGTTACTAGCATATTTTTTGTGATACCTACACATCTTCTTATTAGGTAGTATCTTCATCTTCTGAATTTGTTGTACTTCTAACCTAGCCGTTATCTCATATGTAAGATAGGTGTCGATCGATCTAGATAAAATAAAAATATATTGTAAGTAATTGGTTAGTACCTACCTACATAATTTGTTACTTCGGTTGAAGTTCCATAGATTTTCAATTTCGAAACTGACGTATGAAATTGGCCTCCATTGTAGCCATCATCATCATCAGCCCACACTAGTCCACTGCTGGACATAGGTCAACCCTAATACGCGCCACTGAGCCCTATGTCCGGCCATTCTCATACACTTTCTGCCCGCGCCACCGCCCCGCATTTCATAGATCATTGCTCCGCCTAGCCACACACTAAAACAGAAATAAAAGTCTGTCAGAAGAAGTCAGGTAAGGTATTTAGGTTAATCAAGATACCTTGGTAGGAAGGTAGGTAGCACATATGAAAGTTGGATATGCAGGTATCTATTAGGTACTACCGTGACGTATTTGCTCATTTTGTTCATATCTAAGTTGGCTAGTAAATTATACTAGTTATTTACCTATCTATAGTTTTTTGACGTGTTTTATTACGCATTTAGGCTATTTAGTTCTACCTAAGTTTGGTTAGCTCTAGGTACTAGGAAGCCATCTATTACTTTCGTGACGTGTTTGCATAATATTATACAATCCTACGTACTTTATGTAAGGTACTTACTTATGTAGGTCTAGCTAGGTATAGGTACCAAGTATTTATTATACCTAGGTACTACGTACCTAAACTTTGTACCTAGACCTACAAAACATAGGGAAGTAGGTAGGTACCTCACATAAGATATATGAACCATTTATAAACCACGTCACGAAAGTAATAGATGAGTAGGTTCCTATGTGACATGATGAGTAGGTTCCTATGTGACATGATGAGATATGTGACTCCACCGTCTAAAGCTAGGTGGCTTCGTATTATTGGAAAAATTATTGCAATAAAATGCTGTGAATGCGCACCCCAACGCGGGACGTTAGTGCAGATCTTATTCCCCCATTTAGAATTAGATGCTGTGAATATGGCTGGCTGTACATTATCAGAGTGTCCACGTCCTTACAGGCTGCCCGATATTGTACAGGCTCCTAACATTATCGTGTCATTCTTTCGTTCTTGAAGTTTGCATTTTTTAATGCTTTTCCCTTTCGGGCTGGCTGTGGCATCTTATTCCTGCCGCCAAGTCTTTTGCTCTCAAATCGAGAGGCTTATGTATGTTTAAAGTATATATCATGTAGGTTAAAGAATTCAGAAGCTTAGATAGGATAAGATGATGAAGTATCACTAAAATTATGCTGGTAACTAAAAAAGAAAAGGCGTCAAAATCTAAAAATAAACAAACATTTTGTAGTTATACTATTATAAAAATACCTACTATAGTTTTTATTTGGTACATCAAAGTTTCTAAGTGGTAGCGGTGGGTAACTCACTCAAAATACCTGAGCTGCAAATCAGCTCGCAGCTCGCGCTCTTGAACCGCGCAAGTAGATCTATGAATGATTTCAGATGAATCAGGTAAAGTGAAGCAAACAATGCAATAAGGTACTAGCAATCAGTTCATCAAACGGGTCAGCTTTTCTAATATGGGCTTAATAGTGTTGAAAATAATACAAATTGTTGTCGTATGAAATCGTTTCTAATCAGGGTCAGGGTCGCATGAATCGAAGATGAAGTAGAACTACTTTGAGCCGTTGAGCTGCTTCAGCTGCTTGGGAGCGGCGTGATCCATTTACCTGCGGCTCAGTACCCTGTGATTCGATCTGGATGCGTGTTCTGACTCGAGTTCATCATCATCATTCCAGCCGTTTGAAGTCCACTGCTGAACAGCGGCCTCCCCCACAGATTTCCGGAGTGACTTCCTGTCATGGGGGTGGGGGGAATTTGAAAATCTTTGTGAAAATAGGAGAAGCTGCTGCCCATCCCTTACTCGCCTGCCTAGTACGACATCCACGGGTAGGAGGTTAGGAGGGGCCTATTCTTCAGCCGGGGCCGCCACGGTCACTGACTCGAGTTATCCTCCTCTAATTAGTGGTAGGTACACTATGTACAGCAGTGGACTCAAATAGGTGATGATGATGATACTTACAAAATGGTTTCGATTCTGTTTTATCTAATGGCCAGCGTTTGGAAAACTTCATCTTCATCCCTTAAAATATACCGCAGAGTGCCACAAGCAAAAATTTAGCGCGATCGGGGCCTAGATTTGTGGCATTGTATTGTTTCCTATTAACACGTAAGTACTCGTAGTGTGCGAGCTGACTAAACCTCTGGTTTCTTCATGATGTTTACCTTAAACCATTTTGGCGATCTACTCTCAAAAATTATAACAACCAAAATAACGAACGCGTCACAATATTATACGTAAGTGCCTCGTTATAATGACTAAATAAAAGTTTTTTATCAATACAGTCATATTGAACTAAAAAGCTAATGAGGGTGTGCAAAAAAGTGTAATGACGGTCGATTGTTTTATTACAACGATCTGCGACTCTAAGAAATAGTTCTTTCAACCTCTACACTTATTTCGTCGCTGTAAGTAAAGTACCGCTGGCGTAGCGGTTGAGGCGGTTGACTCAATAATCGTCAGTAACGACGTGCCCTGGATCGAATCTCTTCATCCGAATCGACTTTTTGCGTTTTCTGATCGTTCCAGTGACTGTACCAGAATGCCCCAAACAAGAAACCAGGTTGCCGTAGAATTAGAAAATTGACCGCTGAAATACAAAAAGCACAAAACTTTAATTTGAAGCTTCTAAAGGAACAAGACGACTGCGCGAAGGATTATAAAAATCTCTTGGCGCAAAATGGGTCACTCAAAGTAGCATTTGCAGAACAAGTAATAAAATTACAAGAGACTGAAACGGAAAGAAATAAGCTAAAAGAGATGATTGAGCGACGAACTGCAGATCTCAATGAATATGAAGAAGCATTAAACGTAATACGTTTGCACGAAAATAATGCAGCGCTATTCGAACAACTACAAAAAACGCTCCAGTTGGAAACCAATGAGAACACCCAAATACTTAATGAAGAATTGGACAATTTAATAAGCCAAATAATTGAGCTCCAAAGTGAAAACATAAAATTAAAAAGTTCTAGACACACCGTAGATATTAAAACTGCTGCAAAGACCAAGAACTTAAGTAAAAATAGAATAACATTGAAACATGATAAAGACTCACAGAATAGAAAGAAAAATACAAAAAAAATTAGTAGCGAAAAAAGGGAAGACAAAAACAAGACGGACTAAAACGAGTGAATCAATAGCAACAAAACAGGTCGTGACAATAAAGAATAAAGAAGACAACGGGATTACTACGAGAATAGGACTTCGATCCGTAGAGAAGCTAACGACAGAGGAGAACACTGGAAACCAAACGAATAACAGTACCCAAAACCATGAACTTATAGCTGAGGATACCGCCGTAATTTCACAAAATAGACCTAAGAAAATGCTAATATTGTGCGATACATACGGAAAATCTCTTGGAGAATTTATACACTTACATAAAAATGACTACCAATCTGTTCTATCCATTTGTAAGCCAGGTGCTCCTATCAGAGAGATTATAAATAACTTGCCGACACTGACAAAGAATTTGACTCAGGGCGATGATGTCGTCGTGATTGCCTCTGACTTCCATCATCAATCAAGACGTAAGTCTACGAGATACGATTACATCGATGGCAACACGGTATGTTTTGGCTGAAAACTATTTTATCCTCCGAGCTCCTAGACTAAACTCAACAAACCAAATTAACTTTTTTAATGATCAAATACCAAAATCAATCTTCGTGACATGTAAATAAAGTTTAAAGTTGTTTGACAATCTTGTTGAAGCGAAGTGGCAACGCCACAATGAGCCGATTTTCATTAACTTTATTTGAATTTTTTGGCGGGAAAACTGTTTTTGCTTATATCTCTGAAACCTTTTCAGCTACAGGCCTGAAATTTTTGGTACCTTAGGCACTAATTATTAGCTAAAATCCTGCCTAAAGTTTATTGCCCTGTGATCAGCGGTTTGGCGTAACGAAATGTGTAAGCTGGGGACCCGGGTCTACAGCTTACACATAGTTTTTTGCTTATATCTCTGAAACCTTTTTAGCTACAGGCCTGAAAATTTTGGTACCTTAGTCACTAATTTGGCACTAAATATCTGGCTAGTTTTCATAGCTCTCGCGTCAGCCGTTTGGCAGTACTGGATGTGCAAGCTGTAGACCCGGGTCTCCAGCTGACACATAGTTTTTGGCTCATATCTCTGAAACCTTTTAAGCTACAGGCCTGAAATTTTTGGTACCTTTGGCACTAATTTGGCACTAAATATCTGGCTAGTTTTCAAAGCTCTCGCGTCAGCCGTTTGGCAGTACTGGATGTGCAAGCTGTAGACCCGGGTCTCCAGCTGACACATAGTTTTTGGCTCATATCTCAGAAACCTCTTTGGCACCTAAATTTTGAATTGGATTTTCAGATTGCACCAATTATGCACTAAATATTTGCATACTCAGAATTCAGAAATTCGTTATGTGTAAGCTGTAGACATACACACCTGTAGGTGGCAAACGAACGACTGTAGCAAGGCAACAACTTTATCAAAAGGTCAAAGGTCTAGAAACAACTTTATCTGGACTTCTAAGTTGTTTTTTATGAGTATGTTTTTCTAAGGCTAGTAAAAAATACGTGACAGTGGGAATAATTTACATAATTCGCTACAAAAATAAAGACCATTTTATTTCGGTTATAAAAACCGCTAGACGAAAAAAATATATATACAAGATGATTCATAACATCTATACCATCCTGAAGGGGGGCTATTCTATGAACAAAAAGGTAATTTTTCATATTTACCGAACTTTCTCTAATTGGCTGTTTTTGATATTTTTATCACATTTCTAGGTAGGTAATTTTTAAACGAACGAGAAGTTCGACATCAAGGTTTAGTAACCTATAGTAATTTTCAAAAATAGTGTTAGGTAGTCCTAATAGGTTACCTCCGCCTTACAGAAGATCGCAGCCAAATAACATTATTTGTTTCAAATAGTGTTGTGTTCCTGCGGTGAGTGAGGTTGCCAGAGCTCTTTAAGGGGGAGGGGTTGGCAACGCGCGTGTGATGCCTCTGGTATTGCAAGCGCTCATAGGCTACGGTAACCACTTACCATCAGGTGGGCCGTAAGCTTGTTTGCCAACTCTGTTGTATAAAAAAAAAATAATAATAATAATAATACAGCTGAAAATTGAGTTTGAACTGATTTGACTACAAAAAATTTGAATTTTGCATGGTTTATTGAATGAAAAATGTTGAATATCAAAATGTCGTAGAGAAAGTAAGAAACTTGATTGCACAACGGGTGTAAAATAAATCCCTTTCGGGGTAACATACATATTATCAATCACCTTTATTGAGGATATTGAGGACCACGCGTACGAAGCCGAAGACGAAAGCTACCTTATAAAGCTAAAATATGGATATCAATCCAAACCTTTTGAAAAGGATAAGTTCAAAGAAAATAATTGTGAAAGGTTTTTAGTTACTTAGTCCTAAAAAAACTACGTTTTGTAAAAGATAATCTTGCAATAATATCGTAGAGATTTCTACTCATATGAAAACAACGGGGACATCAGTTAGGGCGGATGCGGCGGCAGATTCAGCCGAGGATCTCAAAAGGCGCAAATATGTTAGTCTCGATAGGGCTTACATGTTTGAGCCCTTCGGGGTTGAGACCATTAGAGAGCCCCGTTTCCATGGGGAAACGGGGCCCTCCGGGTTTTCAAAAAGATATCAGGGCGTCTGATCGAAGCGACGCGTGACCCGAGAGCTGGCTCCTATTTGGCCCAGGGAATTAGCATTGCCATCCAGCGAGGCAATTCCGCCAGCGTCTTGGGGACGCTTCCGACTGGTAGTGATCTGGAACAATTGAGCTATCTATAGATCGTGTGTAACGGCCTTTAGATAGCTCAACTGTTTCTTGTGTATTTTGTAAATATTAAATTGTATAAGGGATGTATGGGGACAAAACAACACCTTACTGTCCCAATAGCCAACCTCGCCTGCACGTGGTGCATCCTGCCGAATAGCAAAAGAGGCTCTGGCGACCGGTTGATGGCGGAATAGCCCTTCCTGATCTTACACAGTACCTAAATCTTCTGGCCGCTGACGGGCAGCAGCGTCTGCGGCGCAAAAGTCTGTGTCCTGCGATCGCCAACCCGCCTGCCCAGCGTGGCGATTATGGGCAAAACCCTCCAAATGCAAGACACAACGAGAAAACGGCCCCCAGTTCCCGGTCGCCCCGCTATTCCTGGCCAAGGTGGCGGTCATGGTAACGGTGGGGCAGGGGGTGCTAGGAATCCCCGGGTTACGGTAGGCTACCAAAAACAAAAACAACTGACCTTGGCGACGTATAATGGAAGAACTCTGCGACTTGATGAACATTTGGCACAGTTAGAGGTGGAACTGGAGAACATAAGGTGGCACGTACTCGGGCTATCTGAAGTCCGAAGACAGGGGGAGGACACCATAACTCTAGAGTCGGGCCATCTTATGTATTTCCGAGAGGGAGACCAACTTTCCCAAGGTGGCGTGGGGTTCCTCGTTAATAGGGTCCTAGCAGATAACGTTGAAGAAATCTCAAGTGTATCGACCAGGGTAGCGTACCTGATTCTCAGACTATCTAAAAGATATAGCCTGAAAGTGATACAGGTTTACGCACCCACTGGTACACATCCTACTGAAGAGGTGGAGGATATGTACGAAGACATATCCAAAGCCCTTCACAACACCACCAAAGCTCACTTCAACGTTATCATGGGGGACTTTAACGCTAGAGTGGGAGTACAGACATGCAGCGAATCGAGATTAGGGCCGCACGGGGTCGGGACTAGGAATGACAGGGGGCAAATGCTCGTCAACTTCTTAGAGAAAGAGGGTCTCTTCTTAATGAACTCGTTCTATAAGAAGAGACCACACAGAAAGTGGACGTGGCGAAGCCCAGACTCTGTCACCAAACATGAGATTGACTTTATCATTACGGACAAAATACGCTTATTTAGGGATGTCTCAGTGGTCAATAGGTTTAACACGGGAAGCGACCACAGAATGGTCCGAGGCACCCTAAGTATCGATGTCCAGATGGAGAGACGCCGCATGATAAAGTCCACGCTCCGACCTAACCTGCTGCAGATCAGTGCGGGCTCCGAAGCCTTCCAGAATAAACTGGAAGACCGATTCGCAGCCGTGGAAACCACAGAAGACGTAGACGAGGCACTCCAAAACATCCTAGGAATCGTACGGGAAGAGGGCGGAAAGTTCTGCAGTATGAGTCGTAGTGGCAGAAAATCGGATCTCTCAGATGAGACATTGCGGCTAATGGCAAGACGACGAGAAGAGACTGAGGCCACTTCGTTGCAACGGGCGGCCCTCAACAAGCTTATAGCAAAGCTGGTAAGACGTGATCTTCGGTGCTCCAGCACACGCCGTATAGAGAAGGCGATTGAGCAGAATCGAGGATCTAAAGTGTTCAGCCAGCAGCTTGGAAGGAGCCATTTAACGAAGTTAAAAACATCGGACGGCCGCATCGTCTTGTCAAAACCGCAGATTCTCGCTGAGATCGAGGATTTTTATGGTCGATTATACGACTCTAATGCCTCTCGCCCTGAACCCGATAGTCGCGATTCTAGAGCCACACTTACACGCCACTTTACAGACGAACTGCCGGATGTCAGTGTGGACGAAATTGAGATGGCACTCAGGCAACTTAAAAACGGAAAAGCCCCCGGCGATGACGGAATAACATCTGAACTTCTGAAAGCAGGAGGAGCTCCAGTGCTAAAAGAGCTTCAGAAACTCTTCAATTCCGTCATTCACCGCGGGAGAACTCCGGAGGCGTGGAACAAGAGTGTAGTCGTCCTTTTCTTGAAGAAAGGTGACAAAACACTGCTTAAAAACTATAGACCCATCTCACTCCTGAGCCACGCCTATAAGTTGTTCTCGAGAGTCATCACAAATCGTCTAGCAAGAAGATTTGACGAATTTCAGCCACCCGAACAAGCTGGGTTTCGAAGTGGTTATAGCACCGTAGACCACATCCACACAGTGAGGCAGATAATACAGAAAACCGAAGAGTACAATCGGCCCCTGTGCTTATCATTTGTGGACTACGAAAAGGCCTTCGACTCCATCGAAACCTGGGCTGTTCTGGAATCTCTACAGCGATGTCAAGTGGATTATCGTTATATCGAAGTGCTGAGATGTCTTTATGAATCCGCGACCATGAGTGTTCAAGTACAGGACCAGCAGTCTAATCCAATCCAATTACGTAGAGGAGTGAGACAGGGGGATGTCATATCCCCGAAACTCTTTTCTAACGCATTGGAGGATATGTTTAAGACGCTGGACTGGAAAAATATGGGCATAAACATAAATGGCGAGCAAATCTCACACTTCGCGATTCGCCGATGACATAGTCCTGATGGCGGAATCGCTGCAGGAGCTGCAGAACATGCTAGACGGCTTAGCTGATACCTCTCAACGAATCGGGCTCCGGATGAACATGGATAAAACTAAAGTCATGTTTAATGATCGCATACATCCGGAACCAATCGTCGTACAAGGCCACCCACTCGAGATTGTGCAGGAGTACGTTTACCTCGGGCAAATATTGCAAATGGGTAGACACAATTTCGAGAAGGAGGCTAAGAGAAGGATTCAGTTGGGCTGGGCAGCGTTCGGTAAGTTACGTCGAGTCTTCTCGTCGCCTATACCACAATGTCTGAAGACTAAGGTCTTCCACCAGTGCGTCCTACCCGTGATGACTTACGGTGCCGAGACGTGGACACTCACAGTGGGGCTCATTCACCATTTTAAGGTCGCACAGCGAGCTATGGAACGGGCTATGCTTGGTGTTTCTTTGAAGGATAAAATCCGCAACGAGATTATCCGACAGAGAACCAAGGTCATCGACATAGCCCAGAGAGTTGGCAAGCTGAAGTGGCAGTGGGCTGGCCATATATGCCGAAGAACCGACAACCGTTGGGGTAAACGAGTTCTTGAGTGGAGACCACGTCTAGGCAAACGTAGTGTGGGGCGCCCCCCGGCTAGGTGGAGCGATGACCTACGAAAGGCGGCGGGCAGTAAGTGGATGTCAAGGGCCGAACACCGGGCTCAGTGGCGTGTATTGGGGGAGGCCTATGTCCAGCAGTGGACTAATGTGGGCTGATGATGAAATTGTATAAGTTTTAATTTTCTTTCTGTAAATAAAATTTTTAGTTAAAATAAAAACAAGTGATTCTTAATACGTATTGTTTTTTATAGAATTTCATGAAAAAACCAGTTTAAGCGAGCTATATGGCCTGCTCACTGCCACTTCAACTTGATAAAATAACTTCTGAGAGCTATGTCGGTGACCTTGGTTCTTCTACGGATTTCCTCATCTCGGATCTATATCATGCAGTGAAACTCCGAGCATAGCTCTCTCCATAGCCCGCTGCGCTATAATATTCAATTGATTGATGCGCATTAGGGCTTACAAAATAAATTAAACAAATATATCAACTATCAAGTTGGGCCAGTTATGGCCGTGGTGGCCCCGGCTGAAGAATAGGCCCCTCCATACCTATCCGCGGATGTCGTACAACGTTAACAACGTTAACAACGATAGCTCTAACTGCGCTCGCCAACCCGCATGTCCAGCGCGGTGAGTATGGGCAAATCCCCCAACATGATAAGGAATTTGCTCTGTCTGTAGGGAGGCAATGTTCAGCTGTGGACGTCGTACGGCTAAAATTATGATCAAGTTGAGAGTCTTTTCAAAGGAATTTGTTAATACATTCCAAAACTTATCTTTATTCTAGGCTATTTAGTTTTTGACGTAAATAGTAAAAGTTGTGTAACCAATAAAGCGTGAGCTACCATTTGTGAGAGTTAGGGTTTAGGATACCTAATAGCTAGATCATGATCGTGATCGCCTCAAGTCTTGTCGATCATCGAAGTACTCTCTTACAGGACATCGCGAGATCTCATTTCGAGGGAACCACTAGTAATATTGTAAAACTAAAAAATAAAATAAAAATAAATATTCCGGACATATTCACACGGTCAACTGATCCCAAACTAGGCATAGCCTGTACTATGGGGTACCAGAGACTGATATACATAATAGATATATATTTAACACCCAGACACAGAAAAAAACATCATTGTTAGTCACAAATGTTTGTCCAGTGCGGGAATCGAACCCGCGACCTCTAGCGCAGAAGGCAGAGTTACTACTAACTGAGCTATGAGGCCTGTCAACTAGCTTCTACCAACAGCTTCACTCGTCCTACGAAGATAAAAAGCCTATGTGCTATTCCAGACTATAATCTATATCTGTGCCAAATTTTATCCAGATCCGTTAAGCCGTTCGGGCGTGATTCGGTAACAAACATCCATCCATCCAAACTTTCTCATTTATAATAGAAGTAAGATAAAAACCTAACAGCTAATACGAAAAGCGGGACAAGTCTTCGCTGCGGAGATCGAATCCGCATCTCTTACGGCTCAGTCGGTCATTCACCCGCCACATCACCAAAGACGTCTTTATTTATCGCGGTCATTTCTTCTCGAAAACCTATCCCCGTGGCTCACGATAATCAATTTGCAATTCCACTCCCTCTTCCCATAAATTAAGGTCGATTATTCGACAGATCTCACTTTGTATCTATTCGGGAGTTCGCGGAACGTTTGATAACCCCACATTACCAAGACAAAGTGTAGCATTTAGATTTTCGATCTTGGAGTAACAATAATAGGTATGTAGGCACACTACGATGTATGAACTAAAGGCACGAGGTAAGAACGCCTGATAAAAATGCATTGCATTAAACGAGCACTTCAGTAGATACATAATAATGTTTCTTACGTTGCAAAATCACTAGAATATTCAAAAAGGAAACATACTCATATTAATGAAACACCTTGTATTTAATCAGTATGTTTCTTTTCGGGATAGCATACATAATTGTATGCTATCCCGAAGGAGGCTCATTCTACACCCAACTGGTAATAATGTTTGTTGGAAATTTGAAATTTTCCATTGAAATAACACTCAGCTATTTTGAGGTCAAATCAGTTCCTATTGTACCTAAATTACACGTTATTGGTTATATTTTATTGTGCCTAGTTTTTGTTATTATTTTTAAGGTATTTCTGGATACGATTATAAAAATTGTTAAAGAAATAAATAATGCAACATGCGCAGTAGAGCACAGCGAATGTATACATCATCTTACTACCCTAGAAAAGCGGCGTGTTTTAAAGCTTACAGCTAATTTTGTGTCCCAAGAAAGCGAACAAGACATACAAATCTTTTTGCTGTCTCCCACTCTTCTACTAACTATGCTCAAAATTCACTAATTAGTCGGTTGCATAGAAATTGTAATAAAATATTTAGTGGCATTGATATTTTCCACACCAGCAAATTTGGTTTCAAACGGAAGGTCCTTCAAGTCCTCAACGATCGCGATGAGGATAGTATGGAGGGTCAGTCGGGATAAAATCAAACTCTCACGCGCGCACATAAACACACACACACACACACACACACACATACACAGAGCACGTAGGCATCAGGCATGGATAATATTTGTATATGGTTAATACTTGTTTGGAGCTTTTAGAGTTTTTTTTGTTTTATAGTTTCTATTATTATTTAATGATAAATACATACTTGGTGACTGTTTTTAGGTATAAGATATAAAATGTAAATCTGTTATTGGCTGTCAGTTTAGTTATAAGTTTACATGTTTTCATTTTAAGAGCTGTTGATTTTGATAGTAAATAAAATAAAAATATACATATTTTTTTCCTGCTCTAAATTGGAGCAGCCCGCCGCAGCCAAATAACAGTATTAGTTTCAAATAGTGTTGTGTTCCTTAGGTGAGTAAGATTGCCAGAGCTCTTAATGGGAGGGGTGTCGGCAACGCGTGCGTGCGTGGCTATTGCAAGCGTCCACAGGCTACGGTAACCTCTTAATAGGTGGGCCGTAAGCTTGTTTGCCAAAGGCCCCTATATGTCCACTAATTACTCTAAGGTTTTCTTCCTTCGTATACGTTTATACTCTTATCCCTTTATCATGAGTTTTATGTTCATTCGATACGGTATTGCCATTTTATTTTATCTTGTATCTTCCACTGAATAAATTGTAACCGTTTCAATTTCTATTACAAGGGAATTAACACGTTTATGGCTTTATTGAGTTTTAGTATGTATTTTATTGGTTTTATTTGTATAATTAAAACGGTTAAACTAGAAAAAAAATAACATACGTAATAAAACATAACATCAGAAAATAATAAAATACAGACATCATCAAATAATATTGCACTCTTAAAAAATCTTCTTCTTAAAAATTAAGGGTAACATATAGCACACCGTTTGAACACAGCTTCACGATGGTAGAGCTAGTTTGAAAACCAATAATAATCCCCTGCACTTAATATGAGCGTACAACCGGAAAGCACTCCGCATGACAGCGCATTCCAGGGCATTTTTAGCATGAGTTTCTGACACAATCGACATCACCATCATCATCCTTTAGAAGTCCACTGCTGGACAAAGGCCTCCTCCGAGGAGTTCCATGGTGAACGGTCTTGAGCCTTTTCCATCCGCCGACTTCCCGCAATCTTCACAATATCGTCGGTCCATCGGCTGTTAATAATATGCAATTGCTTGTTGCATTGCAATGATAATGATAATCTTTATTTCTCTTTAGACATGTACTTAGATTCGTCAGACAAAATGTTAAAATTATTGATTTTTTATTTACAATCTTATACCTAATATTTTTTTATTTGTGATAAACTCGCTACCGATTTGATAGCGTAAGAAGCTGGTGCCACAGCCCCCTTTCATCGACTCTATACGCCATTGTTGAGGAATGACTTTTAAAAACTTGAACTTACCTAGCCAGCATTATGCTCAAAGTGCTCTTAAAAGAAAGCAGATAAAATAAGTATATTCAAGTAGGTTTTATCATTCATAATTTCATGTTGAATGTGTACGGTTACCACCCCAAAAAAATTCAGACCAGCTTCCTATCATGTTCATGTGTGTGGGGGGCCGTCCTACGCTGCACTTTTCGGTGCGTGGTCTTCACTTTAGAACCTTTCTGCCCCAACAGCTGTCGGTTCCCAGGGCTATGTGCCCTGCTACTGCCACTTCACTTCAAATTCCTAATCCTCTGGGCTATCACAGTTTAGTTCGCCTATCTCGTTATTTCTCATTGAATCTGGTAGAGAAACTTCCTGTCAATTAGTTTACTTGTCCCTTAAATATATTTAAGGCAAAACTAATAATGTCCATGGGGACTCAATCAGTCCTATTGATCAGCCTCCCTATTCTCAAAGGCCGGTTTCGTTTATAAACTGGTGTCGTGTATTATCACGTAGGAAACTTATTATCAGCGGAAGCTAAAATTGCCGCATACGTCAGCGTTGCTATGAAGTGATTTTTTAACACCTTCAGTATCATTTACGATACGCACTATGAAATTACTTGTGTATTCTTTAGGATACAAATACCGTAATGTGTAACTTGTATTAGTTTTAAGTTTCTTTCTGTAAATAAAGTACGGAAGTACAAGTACGGAAGTAGTAGTAGTACAAGTTTTAAAATTCCTTGGATCAATTAAGGATCCTGAATTTTTTTGTTTTGTTCAACGCGATTTATGCGAGATCTTACGCGCTTGGATTAGCTTCTTAGTGAATACGGGGGTAGGTCTTATGCCACTGATCATGTGTTAAATCTGGCGATTGTCAATAAACCCGGGAAATTTTAATGCCATGAAGTATTTTATTAGCGCTCATGGAATCGTTTAAATAGAAAATTGGGAAAAACTAGCTTTTAAAAAAAATAGGTTCTAATCTATTATTATTATTTATTATTTAAAATTTTATTGCTCACATACAGATAGTGTACGTAATAAAAAAAAATGGGTTTGAAATACCTACGTGAATAATTGTTACCCACCAGATGAAGTTTCTTGCTGAAAGTGTTCATACACCAATCGTTTGAAACTGGGTTACTGGGCGCCTTTTTTATATTAATAGGGAGCGAATTCCATAAGCCTACAGCTGTCTATTATAGCGTGAACTAGAAATGGAAATGGGACACTTACACAGAGTTTGTTGAAGCGCGAGTCCAATCAATAATAATAATAATTAGTCATTTATTTCAGGTAACACAGCAGTACAAGTACAAATACAGGGCCCATAGATATATAGAGGTACCTCTAAACTAAAATACATATAATATTCACATTTAATAATAATATTAGGGCTTATTGTTCTTTGGCGCATCCCTATAGCGTCGGTAAATTATTCCTGCAGGCCTGAAGTCGGGAGAGAGGAAAATGTCGCGACGCATCGCAGACAAAAAAAAAAAAACCTCGATATTAACTGACTTAGGATAACTGACTTTAGGAGGAGGTAGGGCACAGCGAGATTTTCTCGTTCTGAATTGGAGCAGCCTGCCTTGGGAGGTACCTCCGCCTTACAGAAGATCGCAGCCAAATAACCTTATTTGTTTCAAACAGTGTTGTGTTCCTGCGGTGAGTAAGGTTGCCAGAGCTCTTTAGGGGGGAAGGGGGTTCGGGGTCGGCAACGCGAGCGTGATGCCTCTGGTATTGCAAGCGCTCATAGGCTACGGTAACCGCTTACCATCAGGTGGGCCGTAAGCTTGTCTGCCAACTCTGTTGTATAAAAAAAAAAAAAAAACCCCAAATGGAACCAGTGAAAGGAGTGATTCTTTAATAAAAACTATGGTATCACAACTAACAATCCGGATCTGAAATTTTGCAGATCATTTAAACGTTACGCCGCCGCGATGTTTGTACCTAGGGGATGGGCAGCAGCGGCCCCTATTTTAACAAAGATGCTCTACATACATACATAAAACCACGCCTATTTCCCAATGGGGTAGGCAGAGACCACGGCTTTCCACTTGCTACGATCCTGACGTACCTCATTTGCTTCATTCACACTCATCACATTCCTCATACATTCTCGTTGGTTTTAACTCTTGACCTGGCCTTTTTCCAAAACGTCACCGATTTGGTCACTAAACGTACGCCTAGGTCTTCCCCTTCCAACGGTCCCGTTCACACTCTCCTTATACACCTGTTTCGTCAGTCTTCTTTCGTTCATCCTCTCTACATGACCAAACCATCTCAGCATACCTTTCTCAATCCTCATCACTACGTCTTCTTTCACTCCACAACGCTCTTTTATGCTCTAACTCAGGTTTAAGATTGTTTATTTCTCATAAAGAATAAAATTCACTTACATGAGAACTTATAATCTAACGTGCACACTTTTTGTTCGGGCTTATCGTACACTAACATAAAATCAACAGTAAAATCAACAGCATTCGTCAACAACAAAAATAATAAATAAAAAATAACATATAATAGTATTTTGTGGGTAGTTTTGCATTTCTCGTGTCGTGTTCGCTCGAGCTGAGGTTGGAAACAAAGATTGGATGAGTAAAAAATGAGTTAAGCGCAACTGGAAGTAGCAAGCAATTGTCAAAGTGATTTAGTATTTTTAAGTTTTATTGTTTTATTTTATTGTTTTCTAACTGCGTTTACTAATCTGCTTGCTCAAATGATAGGAATTCGTTCGGGAAATCTGAGCGCAGGCCATGTTCATCAGTGGACGTCCTACAGCTGAGATGATGATGGTGATTAGAATCCAAAGGCACAAAAACATTGTTCTTTGAAATCCTTTTCATCGGATTGCCCTTGAATAGTAATTGGTCCGGGTCGACCGAGCCGGATTAACCGGATCATTAATTCCGAGGAAAAAACGACTTTGATTTCACGCTTTCGTGAAATAAGGTTATACAATGTGATTCATAATTTATATGCTGTCCCGAAAGGGGCTTGCTTTACACCGAATTGGCAATAAAGTTTGCTCTAGGGCTTTCATCAATTAAACATTTTTCATTGAAGATACTCTGTGCAAAAATCTGCTGATTTGTAATCAAATCTGTTCAAACTCATTTATTCAGCTGTTTTATGTAGTAATTTTGGTTTATTATAATAATAATAAAAAGACTAAAAGTACACATACATACATACATAAAATCACGCCTGTTTCCCAGAGGGGTAGGCAGAGACCACGGTTTTCCACTTGCTACGATCCTGACATACCTCTTTTGCTTCATTAACTCTCATCACATTCCTCATACATGCTCGATTTAGATAGATAGATAGATAGATAACTCTTTATTGTAAGCCACATAAAAATTTAACACATCACAATTAATTCGACAAAAATTACGAAAAAAAAAATTAAAAGATTTACGGTACTCATGACCTGGCCTTTTTCCAAAACGTCACCGATTTGGTCAAAAAGTTTTACAAAAAGTACCTATGTAGTTTATTTAAATTGCAATTTTAAAGTACATATCGCAAGACGTTTGGATAAGACTGAAGCACAGCACGAACAAAGTCAAAAGTGGTCTACGGCATTTGACAAAAATGTCTGTTCCATACAGAGGAGGATAACATTTTCTAAGTAATAGATATTCTCATCAGCTTTTGTACAAATTACATTTTGTACAATTCTCTACGTTTTGAATAAAATTTTGGGAGGTAAGTACTTCTAGTCTTCTTCTAGGCTTGGTCGCGAGGAACAGGCGTAGCTTCACCTAGTTTCTAAAACGTTTCAAAGTGATCCTAGTGATTTTATTGAAATAAAATGCCTTTTGAGTTTGACTTTGACTTACTTTACACTCCTCAGACGCCTTTACACGTACGCGCTTTGCGAGAGTTGTGCGCGTGAGTAGGACAAGTGATTGCGCGTGGTGTTTGTGGTGGTGGTTGTGCTGGCCCGCACACGGGAAAGAATTTGGTTTTGCCAATGGAATGCTCGTGGTCGCGTTTTATTATTTTTCTTATATTGTTTTTTTTATATATCTAAGGTGGCAAATAAGCATACGGCCCACCTGTTGGTGAGTGGTTACCGTAACCTATGAGAAAGAAATAAAGAAAGAAAAAACAAATTTGGCTGCGATCTTCTGTATTCTCCACGGTATCTAGCACGCTATCTTTTCACAAGCGTGTTAGTTTATAGTCGGCTTCTTCTTTAAAGACCGTACACCACCACCACGGTACAAGAAACCATGAATAATGCCACACCGAAATTTCCTCGAGGTTTCTATTACAGACAAAAAGCTACCGTCGAACGTCTAACAAAGGCACTGATGAGAAACTAATTAAAAGACCGCCATTCCTTAGAATCTGCACATCTAAAGGCCTTGCTTCTTAGGAATACGGGGGCCGTCACATGACGGCTGTAACATCAGATGTTCTCACAAGGAATACGAGGCACAGGAACAGACTGTACGTACCTGCTTGCTGGTAAGAACTGGTAAAACGCAATTATCATGCCATAACGATTTTCAATAAGCTGCCAAAATACTTCTAGGTAACTACCATTGAATTCTTTTAGATGGCTGATAAAAAAAATGGTTATTGGAGCAATGTTTTGATGACGTTACAGAATATCGTAATTAAAAAATATGATCAGGTTTAATGATTTTTTAGATTTTAACGAAAGAACTTTAGTGATAGTGTTGATTATTTACTTACCATTTTTGACAATACCATCACCCATCCCATATGCTGTTGGTTGGTACTATTGTTGTCTTTATTTTTTATGAATATTTTTTTTTTTTTTTTTTAGTGTATCGCTATGGTAACATGACGGTCCTCGGTTTCTGTGAAACCAGAGATCAAAAGACCTTAGAATCTGCACGTCTAGTATGGACAAAAGGAAGAACGTTAATTGCCCCAATGCAAACAAAAACATCGCTTTTCTGTTTGGGAAGGAAATCACCGCAATTCTTGTGCTTCGTTCTAAGGTCATCATCATCATCATTTTAACCGTAGGACGTCCATTGCTGGTCATAAGCTTCCCCATAGATTACCAAAAAACAATCAGTTTCCCATACTCGCCACGCTAGGCATGCGTGTTGGCGTGCGCTAATAAGTCAAAGTCAAAGTCAAAAGGCATTTATTTCAATAAAATCACTAGGATCACTTTGAAACGTCTTAGAAACTAGGTGAAGCTATGCCTGTTCCTCGCGACCAAGCCTAGAAGAATCAGGCAACAAACACGGCTTGGTGCCTATCATTTTTTTCGATGATCCTTTTTCACAACATGGAATTTAAAGCTTCAGTGTGGTGCCGATCGAACTAGGTGAGGCTCAAAAGAAAAGTTATCTAATTATAATCCGTCGACGCCGCCGGTGATAAGAGAGCTGGCTCATTCCCTGCACAAAGAATTTCTTTGGCAATTCAACGCGGGAATGCAGCCAGTGCTCTTGGCACCTTGCCGCATGACCAAAATTATTTGTTTATTTAGTTTCTACTTTTTTTTGTAATTGTTTGATTTTATATTTTATAGTATGTATATAGTATGTTTAAGTGTATATTGTTAAAATAAACCCACCATTTTTACGTCGCAAAAAAAAAAAAACAAAAAAAAAATTTTCTTCACCAAAATTAATCGGATCTACCGACCTACTACAGGACCTTTCCATAAAAATTAGCTGTAAGAATCTTCAAAAAAAATAATGTTCCGGCTTGTTGAAATGTCTAGAGACGATTTAGTATTTTTACGTTTGTGATAAAAGTTCTAATTAGATAATATACGTGACCACCTTAGAGGTTCATGAATAAAAAACACAATAGGCGAATATATCAATAAACATAAAATAAAAAATATCCCAAATAAATAAGAGCTTATAAAAATGTAAAAAAAAAGAAGACAAATGTGAGCTTCAACAAATGATCTAAGGGCAGCACACGCTACACTTGATGAAATATGTACATAATGTTTCTATAAAATTGAATAATACTTAAAATAAGATGCAAGCAAAAACTGTAAAGACACTGCAAAATGGCATTTTGATAATAGGGGTAAAGCTCTTGTTGATAATAGGGAACGCTGCTGCCCATACCCATAGCTTTTGTTATAAGGTCACTTTGCGCCAATTAAGTCAAATGCTTCATTTAGCTTCAAAGAGTATAAAATAACCACAGCTTTGCTGGCGTGGATAATAAATTACCAATTATGCTATTCTACGCGAACAACTCTATCCTTGTCATTACGAAAATGGGTGTAAACGAGGACTAACTAAACCCTGGTTTTGTGACATGTGTGTCATTTCATACAGTGTTTCTTTGTCATAATGTCAAATGTATGAAATGACACGTGACAAAACTAGGGTTTAGTTAATCTTCGTCTTAACCCAGTTTCGTAATAACAGGGTTAGTATTTATTTCAAGCTTTATCGAAATCGGTTATGCCGTTAGGGCTTGATTGAACAAACGAAAGAATCTTCAATCTTTTTATTACGATTGGCTAATGACACTTTCAACTGTATCGTTAAAGTAACGTTAACGAAAATTATGTGCTTACCCCACAGGCCAGTGCAGTGTGCATGAGATTACTATACAATAACTATCAGTATTATGTATTTTTTTTTATTATTATTTCATTAGTGTATGCTCTACGCTTACAAGGTGATTCATAACAATGTATCATCCTAAAAGCGGGTTATTATTTCAACAAAAATAATGAATATAAGAGAGAAAAAGTATCATGCTTTCAATTTTTTTCTTTTCTTCCCGAACTGTCTCAAATTAGGTTTAAAGACATTTATTCTCAAAAAGACAAACATGTCACTTACATGAGAATATTAATAAACATTATGCAATAGTTGTTAGTAGGTCGTTCTGTAGGTAGGTAGGTAATAAGTAGGTATAGGAAGTACGTAGTATTTAGGTAGGTTTTATTAGTAGATATACTCGTTCAATACATTCCGCTAACCAAAGGGATGACTAGAAGTAGTTTTCAATGACGTGTTGTTGTAATTTAGCTTTAAATGCATTGAACGAGTTTACATTTTTTATAATCGAGGGTATTTTTTTATAAATCTGTGCGCCTTCAAAAGTGAACATCTTTTTACCGTAATTAGTGCGTATTCTCGGTACCACCAGAAAGCAAAACTGTCTCAAATTTCCTTATTTTGATATTTTTATCATCTTTATTATTTACTAAACTTCGAGAAGCTAGCATCAAGATTGCTACATAAAACAGCTGATTAAAAAAAATGCTGATTAAAAAAAATGCTGATTAAACAGCTGTTAGCATTTTCCAATGAAAACTGACGAATTTCCAAAAGTCGTAGAACAACTTTTATCGCCAATTGGGTGTAGAATAAGCCCATTTCAGGATAGCATACATAAGATAAGATAACGTTTATTGAAATATACAATTTGTACAAAATTTCTTAGTAGGTAGGTAGGATTTAACACATTTAGGTCTGTAGGTTTATCTGCAGTTATTTGTAGGCAAAGGTAAGTACGAACATAGCTTTTCATATATATACATATTATGAATCACCTTGTAGATTTATGTGTAGTTAACAGTACTAAAGTATATCAATTCAATCAACAGCATCACTAAGGACGGCGAAAATAGAGTACCCATTGTACAGCGTCTGGAAGAAAAATAAAGTTTTGTTAGAAAGTACCTACAATAATTTCTGTTTTGCTGTCACTACCTTTATTAATTTCCATTCTAGAAATTCATTGGGATACTTTATAATTTCCTATTCATTATTATTCAGCGAAATTCTCAATTAATTCAAAAATTTACCTACAATTTTATAATATTTTTCATTTCGTGAATTCATTCATTTTGTAATGGCATCACTACTCGACAAAAGAGACTAACTAACTACCCACATCATAGGGTATTCCTAGGGTGGGAGTTAGTAATCATCATCATCAGCCTGATGAAGTCCACTGCTGAACATGGCAAAGACAGAGCAAATTCCTTATAGTGGGGGGCTTTAACCATACTCACCACGCTGGGCATGCGGGTTGGCGAGCGCAGCTAACTGCGCTCGCCAACCCGCATGCCCAGCGTGGTAGCTCTAAAGCTATCGTGGTTAAAATCAGGGACGCTGCTGCCCATCCCCTAGCTTTTTTCCCTTAGTCGCCTCCTACGACATCCGCGGATTGATAGATATGGAGGATATATACTAGGTGATTTATAATATGTATTCCATCCCGAAAGGAGCTTATTCTACAAGCAATTAGCAAGAAAGTTTGTTCTACAATTTTTTGAAAATTCGTCATTATTCATTGAAAAACTCTATGCGAAAATCAGCTGTTTTGGGGTCAAATCGGGTCAAACTCAATAAATCAGCTGTTTTAGGTAGCAATCTTGATTCCAAACTTCTTGTACGTTTAGTTATTAGTTTTAAAGATGATAAAAATAATTTTAGAAAGTTTGGGAAAAAACATCAAAACCATAAAATGAAAATATTGATGTTTTTTTCGCTAATATTATATCTTTTTGTTGATAGAATAACCCCCTTTCGGGATGGTATACATGAATCACCTTGTATTTATAACATTAGTTTCATTTAAAGTTTCATAGTTTATCCTGTAGATAATTACCGTGCCAAAACTCTGCATATTGATAACAGATAAGCCTCCGGCGCTGATCTTGAAAGGCCTCTGAGAGACCGTCATGATGAGTAGCAAGTCCTTCTGCAGGTCCACTGGCCATGATGTCCAATCGGAGTCGTATGCTGCTTGGGCTATATCTTGGCTCTACGTATTTGACGGATTACGCATGAAATTATAATGAAAGTCATTATTTATGGTGTGTTACAATTAGAATTATCAAGTGGATGTGGCAGTGGGCAGGCCATTTAGATCGCAGAGCCAGCAACCTTTGCGGAGTAAAGGCGATAACAGACCAGACGACGCAGACCTGATGGACCGACGACTTTGTGAAGGTTGCAAGAAGTGGATGGATAGAGAAAGCTCAAGATTGTTTGTCGCGGCAACGGGATTACATCAGGCTGATGATATTGTATTCTTAAGGAATCTGAATAGCTAAATCTAAGGTCGGGTTTGTGGGGTATAGGCGATACAGGAAAACAAAACAGGATGATCTGCCTGCGTCTATTTTCCCGAAAGTGTACAATCTAGGAGTCTTAAAATCTAGGGTCAATAAGTTCATTCTGGGAAAGCGTGCTACATCTTAGGCCACATCTCACTTGCAAAAGTGAGTTGGTGGCCAAACGCTTTACCATTATCAAAAAAAAAAATACAAGATATCCGATAACCTTTGCTTTCGTTATCATAATATGACAAGAGTCTCATATATATATATTTTTTATACAAAATAGCCTAACATTTGACCACAATCTCACCTGATGTTAAGTAATGATGTGGTCTACGGTGTAGCACGTTTGCCTAGAAGAAACCTATTCACTCTGGTCTTGAAGACACCCAAATTATAGGTATTCGGAAACACAGACGCCGGCAACGAGTTCCACTCTTTGGCTGTCCGCATTATAAAGGTAGACGCAAAGTGCTTGGTGCGGCAAGGTATCAACCATGAACGGATGTCGCGTGTCCGTGCGTCTGGTTGTCCGATGATGGAATGGGGATAAGGGGACTAAATCAAAGAGTTCAATTGCACACTCTACGAAATGCATCCTATAAAAGACCGATAGGCTGGCTACTCGGCGACTATGATCGATACAAGTTATCTAAAATATCTAAAATATCACCTGCTCTATCAAGTCGTTACCGAGGGTGCTGTAGACGTAAGCGTTAAAAAGTGCTAATCCCAAGTAAACAACGAACCGAAATATTTGGTCCAAATTAGCCTGAAAACAAAAATGTATTAATTTGAATCTGGACTAGGGAAACAAATTGCTAGTCCATTTCACTTAGGTAGAAGCAAAGTTTACAGTAGTAATTATTACGGCATTGATGCACAGTTCCAATGTCACAGCGAAGTTCTGGATCAAAAAGTACTCCTTGAACATGCTCTCCATGGACTGAGAATATCTGCAAAAAAAAGCAGGCCTTGAGGGCTAATAATAATCATCATCATCAACCTGTAGAAGTCCACTGCTGGACATAGGCCTTCCCAAAAAGTTCCACGACGAACGGTTTAAGCCTTTTCAATCCACCGACTTCCTGCACAATGTCATCGGTCCATCGGGTGGGGGGCCTTCCATGACCATGATGGTGACGGTGACGAAGGTGGTGACGGGACGGTGACGGTTACGGCTACGGCTACGGTTAACGTTACGGTTACGGTGACGGTGATGGTAAGTAGAAGTAGGTAAACAGCTGCATAATAAGTGTTAGTGCTTTGGTAAGGATAATGGAAAGTAGTCTAGGTAGGTAAACAAACGCGGACGAATTCGCGAGCGGGACAACTAGTCAAATTAATAAAATTTCAGCCCAACACCGGCATAAGTGGTTGAGTAGCAGCAAGTAAATCCAAATTGTTTGTTGTCTAGTAAATTCACATATAGCTGAATAACAAAGTTTTCCAAAAATCTGACCCTCATCTTACTAACGATAGTTAGATCTTAATTCACGATAGCATAACTTACAATTCGATAGCAAATGTCAAATATAGCCAATCAAAATTAAAAGATTTCAAGCATCGCCGTTGTCATTGGCTAACAAGTAATTGACTTTTACAATCGTAAAGCAAGCATAACGCTATAGTGGGGCACTGTCACTTATTCTTGTCGTATCACTGATTCTTTCTTGGTCATCCTGTATTAGGTCAGTGACCAGGTTGCGGTATGGTGGCCCTGAAAAGTGCCTTTGCCGTCGTTGAAAGAATCAGTGTAGTGAAAGGATTAAAGTGCCTCTCTAAGAGGCTCCTTTCGTGCACTGTCAAGGAAAAAAGTTGTATAAATTAGTTCTTACCCCAACAGACGGATGTGTTTCCTGATAATCTTTTTGAATTCTACTCTCATTAAAGTTTCATTTCGCTTCATATATCTTAAGTTTCGTAGTCTTTTCTGCAAATCTTCGAGCTGATCACACATGTATATCAATAAACTACAGATACATCCTTGCATACCCATAGCTCTGTATAAAAACGGCACGATAAACAGTATAGCCACAATCTGCCAGCAGAGGATAAGGTTCATTTTATTTTTAAATTGGTCGAAAGGCATCCACACGTCTACAGAGACTTGATTATTGTATATGGAAGCCAAACTAAAAGTGGCTACTACTAAAGTGCACAGGGATGTTATTAAAACCAGCAGCTTAATCATGTTATCTCGGTTTTTATTGGTTACTTTATCTCCAGACATCTTAATATCATCAATTAACATTTTTAATTTCTTGCGGTTTGCAACGAAGCATATAACTTTAAAGAAGTAATTGTAGCTAACAACACTGATATCGATATTTGAGAGAAAAACAATTAAATTTTCTGTTTTTTGAACAGTTTCTATAAGAGAAATAAATAAATAAATAACCATAAAACAATTTATGGTTGTTTCGTAGAATTTGTACATTTTATATTTAATAGCAGATGCATTTTCGTCAGGCCATAAGCCGACAAAGAAAAGAAATTTCAAATTGAATTCGAAAAAATCTTCTGTTACAAGAAACCGTTTTATAATGGCGAGCACCATTTTGCAAATGATATTAAAATCAGCAAATGTCAAACGATAAGCATACATACCAACACGTTATAAAGACCGTTCTGACATGAGTTCTCAAACTGCTGGGGTACCTATTTGATATTGATGTCGTTACTATTGGCTGTCATATTTGTACATGATAAAATCCAAAATGAGCATATCCGTCGAAGAACCAAGGTCACCGACATAGCTCTCAGAACTAGCAAGTTGAAGTGGGCAGGCCATATAGCTCGCAGAACCGACAACCGTTGGTGAGTAAAGGTTATCTAATTGTGAAGGTTGCGGAAAGTCGGTGGATGGAAAAGGCTCAAGACCGATCGTCATGGAACTCTTTGGGGGAGGCCAAGCAGTGGACTTTTACAGGCTGATGATGATGAATATTGGCTGTCAACGAGCTGTCAAAAAACTTCATAGCTTGCCAGTTCCGTAAAAAACTTAATAGGGTAGTGCTTAGTGAATGATGGTGTAATCGGTTAACTTCGAAAGTGCACAGCGTGTAATTTGAAGTGGAAGTTTGCTTGAACTTATGCACTTAAACCGTGGTTTCTGAAGAGCACGAACTGTTAAACATAAAGGTCTGGTCCGATGCGCCTTTTTTTTTAAATACTAATGGGGCAACCTGATTGGGATTTCTGGAACAACCCAAATAAAACTGAGGTTTTGCGTTGAACATAATATACACCGTGATCTTTAAATCAAAGTTTTTCTATAACAACCTTTGTTCAGACCATGGTCTACTACCGTTTTATAGCTCTATAATATCATCATCATCATCATTTCAGCCGTATGACGTCCACTGCTGAACATAGCCTCCCCCACAGACAGACCAAATTCCTTATCATGTGGGGGGATTTGCCCATACTCAGCACGCTGGGCATGCGGGTTGGCGAGCGCAGTTAGAGCTATCGTTGTTACAATAAGGGACGCTGCTGCCCATCCCCTAACTTTTTTCCCTAAGTCGCCTCTTACGACATCCGCGGATAGGTAGATATGGAGGGGCCTATTCTTTAGCCGGGGCCACCATGGCCTACATACTATAAAAAAAAAAATTATTATAATATCCCCAAAATTGACTCATACGGGATTGGAACCCGCAACCTCCCCTAAAAAACTCTTAAATAACTAATAATCTAGAATATTTTATAAATAATAACCTACCTATGTAATTGCTGCAAAATAAATACTTTTCATTTTCTTTTGTTTTTGAAAAAAAAAACGAAATCAAATTTCTAAATAACCGTTACTCCTACAACATGAACCGTGTTGGCCTAGCGGTCCTCGACCTCGACCTCTACTTTTGGTCGTAAATTCAAATCCCAGCCGTGCACAAATGATATTATAATTTGAAAACTTCATGTACGCTTTAACACGTGCTCAGAACATCCACATGTAGTGTAGTGCCTAAAAGCCGGTTCTTATCCACCGTCCACCTCCCTGTGACCACCTGTGTGTACCGGGTATTTTTTTTTTTACAACGGATCACCTCTCAGTTTAAACTTGAACGCGCTTAACTTTATATTGGTGACGGTACACCAAGCGTGCCTGGGACAAACATGTCCCGGGCACTAGCGTCCGCAGCGACATTTATGGGAGTAAAAAGTAAAAAAAATATATAATCAAACAGTAAATGACTGACTGACAGACAACGCAGAGCCTAATCCGTTGCTCCTAGAAATTTGTGTCACTTTTAGTGTGTAAGGTGTACTAGGCAAGAAATTTTAGGAGGAGGTAGGGCACAGCGAGATTATCACGTTCTGAATTGGAGCAGCCTGTCTGGGGAGGTACCTCCGCCTTACAGAAGATCGCAGCCAAATAACATTATTTGTTTCAAATAGTGATGTGTTCCTGGGGTGAGTAAGGTTGCCAGAGCTCTTTAGGGGGGAAGGGGGTTCGGGGTCGGCAACGCGTGCGTGATGCCTCTGGTATTGCAAGCGCTCATAGGCTACGGTAACCGCTTACCATCAGGTGGGCCGTAAGATTGTTTGCTACCTCTGTTGTATAAAAAAAAAAAAATCCTCAGAACTCAAGAGGGTGCAGCGGGGTGATGTTTGTTTGCAAAACTTCACGCGACCAAAGAGCTTTTGACCGTGGTGGCCCCGGCCGAAGAATAGGCCCCTCCATATCTACCTATCCGCGGATGTCGTAAGAGGCAACTAAGGGAAGAAAGCTAGGGGATGGGCAGCAGCGTCTCCTATTTTAACAACGATAGCTCTAACTGCACTCACCAACCCGCATGCCCAGCGTGGTGAGTATAGGCAAATCCCCCCACATGACAAGGAATTCGCTCTGTCTGTGGGGGGGCCATGTTCAGCAGTGGACGTCGTACGGCTGAAATGATGATGAAGAGCTCTCACTAGTTATGAATAAAACTGCTTCTGTAGAAACCGTGGCTTTAGTAGCTAACACTTAAATTATTGACCTAATTTACTCTTTCAATAACTATGTAGTTGTCTTGCCTTGAAACGCAAATCATGATAATAACGTAGATGCAAATGTTCTAAAACACCTGGTCTTTCGTAAAGTGACCATGACAAAACCATTGACACGACACATACAAGTTAATGGTGTAAAATAATATTTGAGATTGAATACCTTTGTTAAGTCGCCGCAGCATAGAGGCTACGAGCAAAGCCGCGGGCGCAAGCGAGTACCTATACAAAGTGATTCATATTATGTATGCTATCCCGAAAGAGGCTTATTCTACATCCAATTTGCAAAAAAGTTTGTTCTACGACTTTTGGAAATTCGCCATTGTTCATAGAAAAACTCCATGTAAAAATTTGCTGTTTTGGGGTCAAATCAGTTCAATCAAACTCAATGAATCTGCTGTTTTAGGTTTCAATCTTGATGCTGAACTTCTCATGTTTCGTAATCAGTTACAAAGATTATAAAACTACCAGAAACAGGTAATTTTAGAAACTCATTAACATTTAAACATTTTTTTTTTTACAAGCAATATCTTTATTTACAGAAAGAAACTTAAAATTAATACAAGTTAAAATTTACAAAATACACAAGAAACCACAAACGATCTATAGATAGCTCAACTGATCCAGATCAATACCAGTCGGAAGCGTCCCCAAGACCCTGGCGGAATTGCCACGCAGGATGGCAATGCTAATTCGCTGGGCCAAATAAGAGGCAGCTCTCGGGTCACGCGTCGCTTCGATCAGACACCCTGAAACATTTTTTGGAAAATATTAATCTTTTTTTTCGCTAAAGTCCTTTCTTTTATTTGATAAAATAAGCATTTTTCGGGATGGTATACGTGTTATGAATCACCTTGTATAAACTTTACAATAATACTTTGAAATGTCTGCTGAACGCGTGAACGTTATAAGCCATAACTTAAAACTTTGTGTGACAGATGTGGCACTTTTACGTAACTCCTTATAGAATATGTTTTGACCCACTTTAGGAGTTTCTGCTTACTGGCTAGCCTATTGCAGTTCTCTGTCGCATTTTCAGTTCCCCTGTTAAATTTTTGTTTCTCATGTAATATGCCTGCCTATTTACGAGTAGGTAAAGCTTATGTTTTTCACAGGGTTGAGTTTCAGGCAGAAAACCAGCTGCTGCTAAAACAGTAGGTATAATGCTGAGCCGAGGCCATTTTGCTGCTTCTGCACACATCACACCATTTTTATGTTCATTACTTTTATTCGTGTTTTCTTTTATTGAATTTTTTAGTGTAAAATGTTGTGCAAATGGGAGTGTTTTAGTTGCAAATAAATAAATGTCTACCTATGTCTATTTTATCGTTTGATTGTTTGACTCATGTTTGTACTGGTTTTCGCCCGCGGCTTGACTCACGAGGTACCTAGATAAAAGGTAGCCTCTACGCTATTCTAGGTAAAGAACTTTATCAATTCGAAGTTGCATCGAAATCGGTTCAGCCGTTCTGGCGTGATTGAGTAATAAACATCCATCCATCCAAACTTTCTTTTAAAGTAGTAAGACTTCCTTGTCTTGTCTGTCAAATATTTTTAACCGACGCCTAAAAAGGATATTATCAATTCATTGACTGTGTATTTTTAATGTTTGTACACCGATGACTCCGTAAAAAATGTTCCGATTTCAATGGTGTTTTCAGCAACATATAAGGCATAGTCTCGAGATGGTCCCCCCTAAATTGTATCAATATTTACCTACTTCCGGTGGTAGGGCAAACCATGTATGGAGAGTCGGCCTTCTCCTTTATATGATTTCTTTTATTTTTTTCAAATGTGGGGTCAGGGTTTTGTTGAAAAACATCTCAATGTCAGCCGAACTTGCAAAACAACTTATGACTACACTAAAACTTAGCAAACACACTCTACTCCGTGTGATCCTTAACGTACCATGTCTGAGAGCTCAGAATAATATATTGCTTGTAATTTTGTACGAGCGATTTGGTTGATATCGGTCGGGCAGTGCTTATAAGGAATAGACATGGCAAAAACTATTTGCTGTGAAGCTTGTCATCATCATAATTTCAGGCGTAGGACGTCCACTCCTGCACATAATCGGGGGATTATCCATCCAGATTATCCATAGATTACCAGAAACAATCATTTGCCCATACTCGATTTGTTTGGACGTGCCTCTGACGACCCTCCTTAAACATTTTCAAGGATCTGATCACCTAGAGATCTGAGAGGATGTCTACCATTGTTGGGGATAAAAACGTGAGCCCTGTTTTTGTTTTCAAATTATCTCTCTTTTGTAGATAATCTAAAACGCTAACCTAACATTCGTTATTATAAGTACAAGTACCTATATATTCTTAGCCTTGTTGCAGTTGTACAGCCTTGTACATGCTGTGCCTGTTATTGGTTTCGCATGTAGCTTAAGACATTTAGTTTTTAATGTTAACTTTGTACTCATGTGTAGACTGTTAATACAAACCTAATAAATAAATAAAACTTGTGCCAAATTATAGCGTTTCCTTCTTTTGAGCTACTGATTTTATAAAAAGCTTAATTTTTGTGACTCACTTTTGTCTAAAAAGTAATAAAACATCTCTGAAAATAAATAATACGCTGAAACAGACTTTAATAAAACCAGAAATCAGAAATTCAAATCAGTAACTAAATTAATTCGTGCAAGTAACTACTGTACTTGTCTAAATAAAAGCTTTTGCCAACTCTACGAATATTAAAGCATCCCACGCAGAAACTAAATGCTGTTTGTGTTGAAATTGAACTTTATTATGAAGCGTACAAGGTTTGTTTTAGTTTAGCAATTTGAATTTCATCATAGCGCAGGCTGATATCACTAGTTTTGGCTTTTCGAATTATTGAAATGTATCGGTTTTGTGTGTACAAAGTACCTACTCATGTAAGTTTGTACTTAAGGGTATACTTAAATGAGTTAAGTAAATTAAGTAGATGGAACATTTTTGTTTTATGTTTTTTAAGATACGGAATGAGTAAATCAGAGGAAGTTTGAAAGTAGCGCCAGTGACTGAGAAGTTGAAGAGCAAAAGGTTAGCGTGGTATGGGCATGTCATGCGGAGGGAAGAATGCCATGTGACTAGAAGAGTGTTAAATATGAATGTGGAAGGATATAAGGGGAGAGGTAGACCAAAGAAAAGATGGATAGATTATGTGAAAGACGACATGAGTAAGAAAGGAGTGAATACTGATTTGACGGCTGATAGAGGGGAGTGGAAGAGAAAAACATGTTGTGCCGACCCCACATGAAGTGGGATAAGGGCAGGGAGATGATGATGATGTACGTAACTAACGTAACGACCTACCTAAAGAGGACTGTACGCGGTTTAGACAAGCCCTTGTTGTGTCACTGATTCTTTCTTGATCATAGTCAGTGACCAGATTGAGGTGAAAGAATCAGAGTAGTGAAAGGACTAAAGTGCGCATTTTAGGGACTCCTTTCGTGCACCAGTGCCTTAAAAGTTGATAAAACCCAGCTCTAACACTTCACAGATTGAAACTCCTGGACGCAATTCTTTATTAAACTTTATGAAACATCGCTTGAAACCTGAGTTCGTTTGAGTAATGGGCCACAGGGTGTTATTTATAGGCGGGTGGTAATTTACCCTTGAATTTACGTTGCCTTCTCGGTGTTATAATGGTAATATTGGGATATAAGTTACGTAAAAAGGCTTTAAGGCTCGTTCACTCACAGATTTTTTACCAGCGTCACTTTTTCTCCAGCGGCTGGTGGCTGTCAGTAGCAGTGAGAAGGCTGCTTGAGCACGATAGAAGTCTATAAGAGCTAGAATATAATCCTTCTACTAAACAACGGCCATTGGCCATTTTCAGGGCTAACATACGTCAACCTGTCAACCTGTGTACAGTCCTTGAAGCAGAATCATCGTCATCATCAGCCTGTAGAAGTCCACTGCTGGATATAGGCCTCCCCCAAAAAGTTCCACGATGAACGGTCTTTAGCCTTTTCCATCCACCGACATCCCGTAACTTTCATACTGGAAATTTTCATCATTACCCTAATTAAGTTTAGAAACTAAAAAAAACACTCCATTGATGATAATATAAAACTGTTTGGGGGCTTCCTATAGCACCTGTCACGTAGGTACTTGGATGTTCTACGCAAGCGCGACTTTTTCTCACTCGGGATGACACTAGCCACCCACATTTTCCAATAAAAAAACAAAGGTATTATAAAATCATCCACAAAAAATATTTCGGCAAGTCCTGTTTCTCAGAGATAATGAAGTTTTGTGGGACAAGAATCAATATTTCAGGAATCAAAAAAAAATTGTACCACCTCCGGATCAGTCTCTACACAACAGCAAGAATCAGAATTGGGGGAGATATCAAGCGATAAACACAAAATAATGATGATAAAAATTAAATAACATTATTTGTTTCAAATAGTGTTGTGTTCCTGCGGTGAGTAAGGTTGCCAGAGCTCTTTAGGGGGGAAGAGGGTTCGGGGTCGGCAACGCGTGCGTGATGCCTCTGGTATTGCAAGCGCTCATAGGCTACGGTAACCGCTTACCATCAGGTGGGCCGTAAGCTTGTTTGCCACCTCTGTTGTATAAAAAAAATATATATATATATTTCGGACTCGAAAACCTATTTTAGAACTTGGTTAAAAATGAGGTTCTTCCTTCCTACCTTTCTACATTATGTAACTCTCCCCTACCTTAGTATTCCCTTGACTCGAGTCCTGAGACCGTGGCTGCGTGGTTCGGAATAAATTATAGTTACCGCATGGTAACTATGTAACTAAATAATACATGGTATGTATTCACTTTAGTATTTCAGATCTATGTTCCTGACACAACTCCTGCAAGCCTTTCTATTAAATGGGCCCAGATTTTAAGATAGTCTTCTTGCCATAACCCAATTTTCTTCAGTTTTCACCCGACTATACACCCGGTTATGGTTCTCACAGGCTATACGCGAATATACATACCTCAATCTAGTTATTGACATACTCTAAGAAACCAAGAAAGAATCAGCGGCACGACAAGCAAGCAAGCAATAGGCTATGTGGGTAAAGAAAGAAAGAAAGAAAGAAAAGACATTTATTTGTGACAACAATACAACAATGACACACAGAAAAAATAATAATAATAATAACAACAGAAATGTTGACAAAACAAAAACAACAAAAAAGAAACAAATAAAGAAAAAACACAGACAAATAAAAAATAAGAAAAAAGGTACAAGTTGTAAGAAGTGTGTCCTAGCACCCAGTCCAGTCCAGGGTAGGTATGTCATTATAATTACTCACAGCCGGAATACAACACTGTTTGAAACAAATAATGTTATTTGATATAATACCTTTATATAAAGATAATATTGTGGACAGACGATATAGCAAACATCGCAGGCCGCAACAGGATGAGGCTTGCACAGGATAGAGGAGAATGACAGATACAAAGGAAGGCCAATACCCAGCAGTGGGTGAAGTCAGGCTTTGGATGCTGATGGTGAATGTTATTAGGCTGCAATCTTCGGGGCGAGGTACCAAGCGGGCTGGTCCAATTAAGAGCGAGAAAATCTTACTGTGCTCTACCTCCTCCTAAAAACCACTGCCACCATCAAACACAATTTGACCTAAATATTATTTAATTCCGTTGGCAAAATATATCCTACCATAGCCACAGAAATCATAACTTGAATCAACACGGGCATGTTTTTATCGGAATATCGATACCGAGGCCCGAAGGAAACCTCTTGGGATCGACAAAATTGTACGGAAAAGCGTAAGCAATATACCTAATTGTAGAGATCTTTCATTTTAAAAATGCACGCCCCTACTATATACCCACGCATTCAAAAAAATAATTATTCTATTCTAAAACATGTGTAGTATAGTATATACCATATAGTATATACCATAGACCTAGTATAGTATTACGTATTATCGCTGTGGTGAAGATGATGGCCCGGCTGAAGAAAAGGCCCCTCCACCACTACCCGTGGATGTCGTTAGAGGCGACTAATGGAAAAAATCTAGGGGATGGGCAGCAGCGTTCCCTAATAAAAACAAAAGCTTTACCTGCGCTTGCCAACCCGCATGCCCATCGTGGCGAGTATCGCCAAATCCCCCCACATTATTGTTACTGGAAATCCTATGGGGAGGCCTGTGTTCAGCATTGGACATCCTTAGGCTATAATAACTAAACTACTTTAACATGCTATGCGTTGGATGGGTAAAAATATACTTATACGTTTATAAATAATACCTACTATGTACTTACCTAGCTAATAAGAAAGAACCTACATAATATTACTGAACTACTTACCTAGAACGACCCACTTTTAGAATTGTTTATGATACTAATGTTCTCATGTAAGTGACTGACGGTCTTTATGAGAATAAATGAATGTAAACCTTAAAATGACGATGGTGGTGAAGTATTATCGCGTCAGTCGATTCCATGAGTCTGAGAACTGACGCGACCCACATAAAACCGCCTTACCAGAATCGCTTGATCCTTCGATAGACGCATGCCTTTATTTTCCATCTAATCCTTCATCATTTCTGCGCTACTTTTCCGTGCCATGAAACAAAAGATATTGCTCCAATTTCTGCCACTAAAGTAAAGGTTATCTAAGAAGCACCAGCCGTTATAATACGGCTGTTATAAATAACTAGAGAAAGCCCACATAGACTTTGCTCGCGCGAAGTTTTCATACAAACTTCAAACCCCGGTGCACCCTCTTAGGGGAGGAATTTCGAGAATTCCTTTCTTAGTACACACTAATAGTCCCTGCACACTAAAAGGGTCACACCCTCCAATTTTAAATGTCTCTAGAACCAACGGTTTAGGCTCTGCGTTGCTGTCAATCTGTCATTTACTTTTTTAATTTATACTAGCATGCGCCCGAGGCTTCTCTCGGGTAGTACCTACATAAAAAGTAGCTTAGATGCTACTCTATTATTATCATTATGACAGGTATTTGTATGATCAACTTACGGCTTTTTGCTTGTTTTTCGCAATTGCTTTATGAATTTGTATAAACGGCAATAATATTTCGTTCATATTTTTCAGAAAACCTTACTTAACCAAAAGTTATGTTCCGTCTCAACCAGAACTCAAACCGACAAGAAAATTTCAAGTTTATCCAAAATGTTTAACTTTCAAGGGAATTAGACACTTGTAAATGAATTGAGCGACTGAGAAAAGTATGGCCTCCGGTCTCCAGTAACCATTTCGCCCAATTAACGGAATTAGAAGGTATTGGTCGAAACTTTGATCCCAGGAGTTTGGTAATTCTTACTTCTCTGCTTCTTCTTGCGATTGAACCTACAGACGATCCAATTCGGCTGACCCAACTACCCGGCTTTTAGCAGGCACATTTAGTTGGTCCAGCCAGACTGGATCGTCTGTTATATATAAAGCAATAAATGTCGGACCAATTTGGCTGGATCCAACCGCCGCTGTGACGTAACATATGTAGAGGAATAAATATAGACTGGGCTTGATCGTATACTCGAGCAAGACGGCTAATAATACAGGCAGACATTTTGTTCTTTTCGTAAACTTTAATTATCAAAAATATTGCATTATTAATTAATAAACAATGATAACATCAAATTGTTTCCGCACACAATGTTGTAACAGCCGCGTGGGTAAATCACAATAAATCCCACTTCTTTTCCATTTTTTTTACCACCATCTATGGTGATTATTAAAACAAACCAAAACGCATTCAAACCCGACTAAAAACTATCCCCCCTAACTAACTATACCATCTTTGTGATTTTGTTTAGGTGGTGACGTAAGTTGAAAGTTAACCTAGTCACTGACCTAATACAGGATTATGATCATTAAAGAATCAGTGACACGTCATAGAGAGAAAGATTTTAAAAACACATACCTGACAGGGACGGAAGAACTACATTTTCTGCGACTGCCTTACTAATAGGTAATTAAATATTATTCCATCCCTTTTCCTAAATAAAAAAAATAAAAAAATATAAATGTTCCGGACATATCACACACGGTCAACTGATCCCAAACTAGGCATAGCCTGTACTGTGGGTACCAGATAATATACATAATAGATATATATTTAACACCCAGACACAGAACAAACATCTGTGTTAGTCACAAATGTTTGTCCGGTGCGGGGATCGAACCCGTGACCTCTAGCGCAGAAGGCAGAGTTACTACCAACTGTGCTATGAGGCCTGTCCTTTCCTATGGTTTGTTGAAGATAGGGAAAGCTGCTTCATGTAAACTCCCAGGTTCAGTAGTAATGTGCTTTTAATAGGAAGCTAATAACTAAACAATTTCGATTTATGTAAAAATGAGTAAAATCAGAGGATCGGCGGACGTGTGTCGTCGTGAGCTCGACAGCCAAGTGATGCATTTCGGGTGCGGGCGCGGGGGGTGAGGATGGACCGGTTCTTCCGTATATGTTTGCCTAAACAATTATTATTTTATATTTCGTCTTTGTATTCTCAGTGCTATACTTTAAATCGCTTATCGCTCCACTAGTCACCACTCTATCAGCCTTAAAAACCAAACACGCTCCAGGCTAAACAATAAAAGTTTCTCTTCCCTGGGACCAAAACTTGCTCGTATCAGCTCGGTTATAATATCTTCGTCTAAATATAACAAAAGGGGTGTCTGTTGGGCAGTACAAAGAGATAAATGGTTCCAATACCGTTGGTTTTACTTTCAACGTTTGAATATAACAGGAAATGGTTTCGTATAATCATCATCATTTCAGCCGACGTCCACTGCTGAACATAGGCCTCCGCCACAGATTTCCAACGTGACCGACCTTGTACGGCCTGCACCCAAGCAATTTTTTGGGGGGATTTGCCCATACTCGCCACGCTGGGCATGCTAGTTGTCGAGCGCAGATAAGCGATTGCTAACAGGGCAGGTGCTACCCACCTCTAGCTGTTTTTCCTTATTCACCTCATACGACATCCACGGGAGGGACCTTCCCGGTCATATTCTTCAGCCGGGGCCAACACGGCCTAGTTTCGCAACTCGGTATTTAATATAATAAAACACCTTAATTTGACATTCATTCATTTATTAGCAAAGACTCAAGGTATGAGGTATACAAATATTTTTTTCCGGGTCTGGGTGTGGGGTCAGTCAGGACTATGTATGTGCCTGCTAGTGTTATTATTAATCCTAAAACAATAGAAATCAAAAATCCCGAAATAGAAAAAGTATTCGACAGAAACAATCCAGCCATGTTTATTTTTAGAACATACATTAGGGTGTTCATTCGAAATAAACCGTTTGTTTATAGACCTCAGTTTCCTAAATAATTTAAAGACGGGATCGGCCGAGCAGGGCGCTTTTCCTCAGAATTGTAATCCCTCAAAGCTTGACCACTGGACAGGCTGGATACTTATTAATTTTTTTTTTATTTTTTCCTAAAATAAAATCACTTTGGAAAGTCTTAGAATCTAGGTGAAGCTACGTCTGTTCCTTGCGACCGAGGAATCAGGCAACAAACACGGCTTTATACACAGTGCCTACATGATTTTTTCGATGATCCATTTCACAAAGTGGAATGTAGGGCTTCAGTGTGGTGCCGGTCGAACAAGGTGTCACATATTATTTCATTATTTATTCAATAATAATTGAACAATCGTGTCTGAACTTAAGCTAAAACTAAAAGTACCTATGATAAATTAAACAAAGGAAAAGAGGTAGTTAGGTATGTCAGGATCGTAAGCAATTGAAAAACGTGACTCTCTGCGTACCCCTTCAGAAAAACAGGCGTTAAGTATGTATGTATGAAAAGGTAATCTATAGGTAAATATGTATGGTTAGCGAATTATTTTTTCATTGTACGTCGTATCCCGTCTTTTTTAAGATTTTACAACCCTCTCCGAGAGGTCCGCTAACAAATCACAGGAAATAAAAGAAAAATCGCCAATAATAAAACCTTTACCCTTTATCGGGGGTAACATATGCTGACTCGTAATCCGAGGGGTGGTCCCCAGTAGGGGTAAAAATAACATGAAATAAGGTGTCCGCAAAACGGCGGGCGTACGTGACAAATTCTCAGTGAAAAGGAAGATAGAATGGCTTTCCAGTGGAAGATATTATTACCTACTGTTTAGTTTTATAGTTAGTGTCTTCGATTATAATTTTATAAGTTCAGCACTGGACATCCTGTGGCTGAAATGATTACATTTCACCAGCGCCACTGGATGTCCACTGCTGAACATAGGCCTCCCCTACAGATTTCCAGAGTGACTTCATTTCATGTGGAGGGATTTGTCCATACTCACCACGCTGGCGCTAGGCACGCGGGTTAGCTATCTTTGTTAAAATAGGTGACGCTGCTGCCCGTGGCTTAATCCCTTTATTACGTACGCAATCTATGGCCACTTGCGTGATTTGACATTTCATGTTTTCAGATTGTCATCAATATGTTCCATAAATTGTTATTACTAAATAGCAGTCGCCTGAATTTCGTTATATTTGAATGAATTTTGATAACAATTAGAAATATAAATATACCTTGCCCTTTTCTTGGTCATTACTAATCCTACTAATATTACCTATAAATGCGAAAAATTGTACAAACATAGTATTTAGTACACAACGTGCTTTAGATCGAATCCTTTTTTGTAGCACGTGGGACATATTGAACCGGTTTAATCTAGTTAATACGTGAAATTCTAACAAAACCGCTTTTTGCAACACCACCTGCCATTCAATTAGGATTTTATCTGAATCACAAAATGTGTTCATAGTAAGCAAAAGTATTTTTATTTATAAGTGCTGTTATTCTGGTTGACATGTTTAAGTTAGCTTATTTCAATCAATATTAGGATGGGTGACCAGGGGCTAGATAAAGTAACTTTCTATTGACTGTATTATGGACAAGTGAAATCTGCCGCGTCTTTGTTAGCGTGAATTTTTCAATAAAAAACAAAAACATTTTTTTTTGTAAAAAGGCAGACTTTTTCCCCAAATTTTCAAATCGTTTCGCTGCTGGAACGAGCTCTAGCACACGATGACCTCACCAAGGCTGACCCTTCTCTGACTGGTTTGCTCTTAGCTGTGATCCACTCATTAGTTCTCTCCAACTTTTTGAGCTGTTATCTAGTTAGCCAAAACCTAGACGTACAAACTAATGCCTATTTCAACCTTGGAATATCCTTTCCCAAGCTGCGGTGACCGCCATATCACGGCCGCTCTCTGCACGAGATATCCACGCACGGGCGCCGGTGCCGCCGTCGCCGCCGGGGCTTCTCTGACTATATTGCGTGCGCCGCCGTGACACTAGTCTCAAATGTTATTTTGTTAATTGCTTTCTAGTAAGTATTCCTTTAATGATGGGCTTGCAACCCGTCACGTATGGGATACTCACTACATCAAAATATTTACATGTGCCAAAATGTTTGGCCGCGCCTCTGACTCCCCTTAAACATCTTCGCGAGATTGGTTGCGAGGAACAGGCGTAGCTTCACTAGTTTCAAAGATAATTTCAAAGTAATTTTATTGAAATAAACACCCTTTGACTTTGTCTTCAAGGATCTCATTTCCTGGATTTTTCTATTATTTTTGGGGACAAAATTCGTGAGCCTATTATTATTTTATTTCCTTACTGTGATCTGTGAGTTTTTGATTTGTCGAAAATATAACTCGTTTTTGGTGTGATGCTGATCGACCAACTTAAATGGTTTTGAAGGTGCTAGGTGTCTAGGCGTAGCTATATCACCGTCATATAACAGCCGTGAAGAGACAGACATCGTTTTTATAAAACTATGGGCTTACAATGTCACGTCCGCCCTTGCTGGTAACGACAAAACTTTCGTTCCGATTACGTTTGAGAAAGATAATTATACTCGTACACCTGCTGACTATGATAGTTGGGCAAATACAACCTCTATAGCGTAAACTTATTGAACATAGCGCCGTACCAACTCAGATTTTTAGTTGTAAAAGGATCATCAAAACAAAAAGCCATGGTTTCTTTTTAATCTCGTGAAGTATCTATAGACGTAAGTTCAACTATATAGATTTCAAAAAAATCCGTGCGATTTCAATTAACAAATGAATACTGAAATTTGAAGTTTCAAAATTGACATTATTCAGAAGGAGGTAGAGCACAGCGAGATTTTCTCGTTCTAAATTGGAGCAGCCCGCCTGGAAGGTACCTCCGCCTTACAGAAGATCGCAGCCAAATAACATTATTTGTTTCAAATAGTGTTGTGTTCCTGCGGTGAGTGAGGCTGCCAGAGCTCTTTAGGGTGGGGGGAGAGGGTTCAGGGTCGACAACGCGTGCGTGATGCCTCTGGTATTGCAAGCGCTAATAGGCTACGGTAACCGCTTACCAACAGGTGGGCCGTATGCAAGTTTGCCACCTCAATTGTATAACAAAAAATGTGTGGACCTAAAGATATTTTTGAAATAAATTATAGATGAAATCGCACGCTGTTAGAACGCGGCTTGGTGCATTTATTTCTCTTGTAGCTTTTTCTTTTCAAATTGAGAAGTTCCGAAGAAAAACAGATGTCCTGAATTCGAAATGTCATCATTAAAATTTCGTTCGAAAAGCCAATACGCTTGACTTTCCAACACACTTGAATTAAGCCCCGGCTACATGACGCTGGATTTTAATTAAGAGTATTTTTACCAAATCAACATAAATTGTACAATATTTAATTAGAGTAGCCGTGTTGGTTAGACACAAGGGGTGCAGGTTCGGTTCTCGCTGCGGGGTAAATCTTTGCATGATTTGCAAATATTTGTTCCGCTAGTTGTTGTGGTACCATGGTACTCGTAGTTTCTGATACCCACGACACAGGGAAACCTAGTGTGGGGTCAGGACTATGTATTTGACTGTTGAGTGAAAAAAGATCTGGTTTTGGGTCAAAACTAGGAACGTGACGTGGTCGAAGCGTGACCCCGCACGGTCTACTTTATAGTTTTTTGATCTACAGTATTTTTTTTTTTTGTATACTACTTAGGTGGCAAACAGGCATACGGCCCCCCTGTTGGTAAGCGGTTACCGTAGCCTATGAGCGCTTGCAATACCAGAGGCATCACGCACGCGTTGCCGACCCCGAACCCCCCTCCCCCTAAAGAGCTCTGGCAACCTTACTCATCGCAGGAACACAACACTATTTGAAAACAAATAATGTTATTTGGCTGCGATCTTCTGTAAGGCAGAGGTACCTCCCCAGGCGGGCTGCTCCAATTCAGAACGAGAAAATCTCGCTGTGCCCTTCCTCCTCTCAAAAAAAACGGAAAAAACCCAGTTCGATACTTAAAAAGTATAAAGATGGGCTAGAGATAGATATTAGTAGTCCATTATACGCTAGAGTTCTTTTTTTCATTTAAATATATCGCTATTTAAATGAAAAAAATAATCTATCTCTTCGTAAACAATCCTTCCGTCGGGCAAACCTATCCCTGTTCGTTATCTATCGACGCGTCGATAGAATATAACGAACTGAGATAGGTTTGCCTGTAGTAAATTTTTGGGACGGTCAATGGAGAGATATATTCATCTCTAGTAGGGCAAAACCAAGGATAGATGAATAAGAATAGAATAGAATGGAATAAAATTTATTTTCAAACAAAACTTACACATACAGACAAATATAAAATAAAAAATTAAAATATTGATATTTAATAATAATTATAATAAATTGATGATGAAAAATAATTGAATTGGGAGCGGCCGTTACAGATATAAAGGGATTAAAGGGTCTTTTTGGTGGCAACTAATCCGAATTATAATTATTTACGTGCGTCCAGAATCCAGCTGCTTGTGGTCCATGACTCAAGGAAGTCTATTTGTGACTTTCTGCTCCAATTTGAGAAAATGTGTTGTGCTTTTGTTTCGATTTCTAGAAACTTTATTTATTTGAGGATTATTTCTGTGTGTTTCCGTTAGCAAATTCTGTTCCATACCCCGAAATGGGCTTATTTCATACACAAAAATAAACAATACTAGCTAGCGCTCGCGGCTTCGCTTGCAATGTACTCAGATAAAAAGTACCTAACCTATTCTATTTTAGACTATAATCTTTAATTTTGCTAAATTTAATCCAGATCCATTCAGCCGTTCTGGTTTTGCAAACTTTTGCATATTTATAACAGAGGTACCTACGATTCTCAATAAAGAAAGTTATTTCTCTCGGTATAACCTTAGATCATATTATTATGATCTAAGGGTATAACGTAGGTCTAATTACTAAGCTTAAGAAGTTTGAAATAATGTTATTATGATCCTAAAACAGCAGATTTTTTAAATAAGCCTAGATTCTAAAATTCTAAGTACAAAAGTTGTTGCTTATTGGTGGTTAAATAAGCCTATATCGACTTACTCTAGTACAATATTCTAGAAAATTGTTGCTTTCATAGGTACAGTGATTCCCAAAGTGTTTGATACTGACCGCCAGGGGTCGACGGCGACCTCCAAGTTGTCTACAAGGAAAAATATATTGGGGTCTATAAGATGCAAATGGGGTCTATGAATGCAATGAGATCCACGATATAAGAATACCTCACTATTAGAAGTCAGTAAAAAATTAAGTTGAGGATTGAGGATGTTCTATTAATCATTGTAGGTGTGTAATTAATTATTGTACACAAATCTCCCTCTACAATCACATCTTAGCTTAACCCTAAAAAGAGTTTTCTTCCAGCAAACCTTTGAGGCTAGAGATAGGTGGTTATAGAGGTAGGGTTTGTGTACAAGACCAATGAATAAAAAAAATAGTATATGTATATACAAACTATTCTAACAAAATACACTTGTATTATATACCTAAATATAAACTTATCACTATGAACAAACCACTTATATAATAATATTATAATATATATACCTTTCTCATTTATGTTATCTATTTTTTCTTGTGAACAATAAAAAATGAATGAAATGAGGAATTTGCATAATACTATGCTTCGGTTTGGCGTAGATGCCATTGTGAATTTAGGTACCCCTTCCTAAATTCACATTTACATCTACGCCAAACCGAAAAAGAAGCCAAGGGGTGTTTTTATACAACTGAGGTGGCGTATAAGCATACGGCCCACCGGTTGGTAAGCGGTTACCGTAGCCTATGAGCGCTTGCAATACCAGAGGCATCACGCACGCGTTGCCGATCCCGAACCCCCTAAAGAGCTCTGGCAACCTTACTCACCGCAGGAAAACAACACTATTTGAAACAAATAATGTTATTTGGCTGCGATCTTCTGTAAGGCGGACTACCTTTCAGGCGGGCTAGAACGAGAAAATGTCGTTGAGCTCTACCTCCAAGGTCTAGGAGTTCAAAGAGTTTGGGGACCACTGCTTTAACATATAAGCTTATTTCGCAAATAAATAAGTCCAGCTAGAACAAACAAGCTCGGCCGAGCCACATAACTTAATGAAAAGTAAGTTGTTTCTTGGACTGCTCACATTTATTATAAGCAAGCCCACACAGAAATATATCTCCATTTGGATAAGTTCGTTACTTTGTTTGTTTTGTTCACTGGTGATAGTTCTTGTGTTATTCAAAGAAATGGCTGTTCTGAGAAATGTAATCATAAAAAAACCCGACTTTATGCGTTGTGTACTATATTCCGATCTTCACCAATTAAATCCGAGTTGTTATCCATTCTGACGGCGCGCGACGAGTGCCTGTCTGAGACGCAAGTGGTGCGGGTCCGATTCCCGGTGCAGGACAAATGTTTGCATAATCTGCAAATATTTGTTCCGGGTCTGGGTGTTGTGGTACCATGGTACTCGTAGTTTCTGATACCCACGACACAGGGAATCCTAGTGTGGGGTCAGGACTATGTATGAGACTGTAAAAACTAAACTTTTACTCGGTGAAATAGTAGTTGTAGTAGTATATTCACGTATAAAGCCGTGTTCAAACGGCGTGCGATATGCTATAAAAAGTTTATTTTAAAATTATCCCTAAAGCTTCTGAATAAAGTCAATTTTAAGTTTGACTTTTAGGGGCTTGCGATATCGTTGAGCTTTGAGTACGTCGTACGCCCTCAAATGTCAAACTCAAAATTGTCTTTCATCAGTAGACGTAAGGATCATTTTGAAACAAATTTTACGCATTTATTAGATGACACAAGTTAGAAAATTATCCCGCAACGGGAATCGATCCCCGCAGCCCTTGCGTCTCAGACGAGCACACGTCCTCTTACCACGAGGTAAATCTGAGTACAAAATTGAAAAGTAAAAAGCTATTTCTGTTCTATTTTTGTAATAATTTGAATATTCCTTTTTTATATTTATTCAGTATTAGTATGGATTGAACAGAATGATAATCAATGCAAATCAAATACAAAGAACCCATTCTACTCCCCCAACTTTGTCCAGTAAATTATTTTGCATTTTGTTCAAATAAAAATACTAAGTCCGAAAACTCTTTGTGAACAGAATTCAAAAGAACTAAAATATTCCTCAATAATCGTAAATGACGGCTTCATAACATGTAAAAAATTTACTTGAGATATGCTGAAATACACTAAAGAATTGAAAAATATATAACATAGCGTTCAATATGATTTGATTTTATTGTAATTTTCGCATACCTTTCTCATAATTTTTCCCCTTTTCTCTCGACATAGTGATGTGACGTAATTATATTAAAGTCCATTACAAGCAAGACTTACTTGCTGTTTTTTCTAAGCTATGTTGTTATTCTTTTTGTAAGTGCTTATAACAGCGTTAGTTTGGCTCTGCCGTTATAGTGTAAAAATAATAGTACATTATGATATAAGTGTGTTATGTTGGTGATTACCACTGAGGCGTCATTCTGACCAGAGCCGTCAGGCGAGGGTCTTAAAGTAAAAATTTATTGCTTGAAATACATGTACAGAGGTGTTAATGTTATTATAAAATGGAATCAATGTATTCTGCCATGTTATGGTGTGCAATATTTCGTTTAACAGTATATAATTAAAAATAATGTCAAGTTCAAATTAAAAATTCATAATAAAAAAAAAAAATTAAAAAGAAAAAAAAAGCAATCAATAAATTAGCTAAATAGATTGAATAAAAAATTTGTCATTAAGAAATCCCTCAATAGAGTAATAACATTTTTTTTCCAAAGTGATTTTCAACTTTCTCTGATACAGTGAACGCGGTAACTCTCTTATTGTTTTAGGTAATGTGTTGTATATGGAAGGAGCCGTGCAGAAGATACTCTTGAGCATCAATGTAGTTCTTGAGTTTTGTGTGCAGACTTTAGCCTGATCTCGTCTGTTACGTACAATGACATCAGAAAGTCGACAAAATAGCTCAGGGTTATTTTTAACAAACTTAGCCGATTCGAAAATATACAAGGAGGGTACAGTTAAAATGTTGTGATTTGTAAAGTAAGGCCTACATGAATCCGTTGTTTTACGGCGGAACATGGCTCTAATGCAACGTTTTTGATACTTAAAGATCTTGTCAACATCAGTTGAATTTCCCCAAAATATTATGCCATAACGTATATTTGATGCAATTAGTCCGTGGTATGTCATAAGAAGAGTTTCTATACTAACGACTGTAGAGAGTTTATATAAGATATATACAAGACTATTTATTTTCTTGCATAAGTATTCAATATGTGTCTTCCAATTAAGTTTTTTATCGATATGAAGCCCCAGGAATTTAGTTGAGTCATTTTGTTCAATTATATTATTATTATATTGAATGTTAAGGTTAGGAGATGCAGCATTATCGCGTTGTCTAAAATGTATAAGTTTAGTCTTATTCAAATTTATTTTTAAGTTATTATTATCTAGCCATTTTACGATTGATGTTGAAGATGCGTTTATGTCATTTTCATTAAGAGAGCCGAGGACGGTAATCATCAACGTATATCATACGACGATTTTCAACACACTTGAGAATAAATTAATACAAAAAATAACTGTAAGAACAAGTTGTGATTTTTTTTTCGCAATGGCGGGAAAATTTATTCAGTTCTTCTAAGCGCGCGCATCTTACAATGGCGATCGGCCATAGACTAAAATAATGAGTTTTTTTTTACTTTTGCGCACGATCTTTTTTGTATCGACACTTTTTTAAGAACAAAAAAGTCACAGTTTGGTTATCATGCGGTGAAATTAGAGCCAATGAGCAAGTGTTGAAAATAAATTAACGGGTTGTATAAAAATAATACGTGTTGCTTACTTGCTTGTCACTGATTCTTTCTTGGTCACTGATGGTCATGTATTAGGTCCGTGACGAGGTTTAGGGTATGGTTGCCCTGAAAAGGGCCTATGACCGTTTGTGTAAAATCAGAGTAGTGAAAGGATTAAAGTGCGCCATTTAGAGGCTCTTTTAGTGCACAAGAGTAAGTATTAATGTAATAAATATTACCCCATCACTAGAAAATTCAGTGAGTTCTCTTTGTCGATTCATCTTTCTTCAAAGCTGCGTTGTCAAGTCACTCCTACGTTTAATATATCTATTGTCAATTTTGTTTGAAATGCCTTGAAACCGTTTATCTCTTTCCATATACGTTTATTATGGCCTTTCTTATTTGGCGTTAACGTTATTGCCAGTTTTTCTGATGAATAAAAAAATCCTTTGGTGCAAGACCGGGAATTGAACCTATGGATTGCAAGTCGAGGTACCACCCACATTGTCACTAGTTATTGCAGCAGGTTCAGGTATATAAGCCTTGAAAAGGACCAGTGACCGTTGGTGAAAGAATAAGTGTGGGGAAAGGATTACAGAATGATGATAGCCAATTTTGAGTTTGATATTTGATAGCGTAGCTTGGTACCTTGATAAAAAGTAGCCTTAATGCTATTTTAGGTAAATAAATCTATCTATTTCAAGTTACATCGAAATCGGTTGAGCCACGGTACCCAGTACGACCAGTAAGGCGTGATTCAATAACAAACATCCAAACATCCTCACAAACTTTTGCATTAATAATATTAGTAGGATAGTAGGAAGTAGGATTACCTACCTACGTTTGTTCTGCATTCTGAGCTACCTACATATCGCACACTGTTTGAACGCGAATTTATTGAGAGTTCCGTTTATTTGTTCGTGACTTTAATCAACATGATAAAGAGGACAGGTAAATAACATTAACAGATACAAAATCAAGACGAACCGTTACTCTGCTTATCCAGTAATTTGAGCGCGAAATTTATTTGCGCACAATTTATTTATTTTTGGAGAAATATGAATAAAATGAAGAATATCTGCCGTCTTATCTGGACCGGTCGTTTGGAATGATAAGATTTGATTTTGAAGGACGCGTCTCCATTGTTTACCGTTTGTTTATATACAAACTAAGACGTCTCTATGATTCAGTCATGCTTTTAGAGGCAAATCCTGCTCGTGCGCGTCGGCGAAGTGACGTATTAGTTGCCTGATTCTTCTAGGCTTGGTCGCGAGGAACAGGCATAGCTTCACCTAGTTTCTAAGACGTTTCAAAGTGATCCTAGTGATTTTATTGAAATAAACGCCTTTTGACTTTGACTTTGTCGCGTTGGCGACGCGGCTGCAAAATACATGATAATGAAAAAACTTCTTCACCCATTTTTTTTTGCTGTGGTTTCGAACAAGCATTCGGCCCACCTGTTGGTAAGCGGTTACCGTAGCCTATGAGCGCTTGCAATACCAGAGGCATCACGCACGCGTTGCCGACCCCCCTAAAGAGCTCTGGCAACCTTACTCACCGCAGGAACACAACACTATTTGAAACAAATAATGTTATTTGGCTGCGATCTTCCGTAAGGCCTGTACACGCTGTTACTGTACCCGCGGATGTCGTAAGACGCGACTAAGGGAAAAAAGCTAGGGGGTGGGCAGCAGCGTCCCCTATTTTAACAACGATAGCTCACCAGCCCCTGTGCCCAGCGTGGTGAGTATGGGTAAATTCCACCCATATGATCAGAAGTCGTTCTGGAAATTTGTGGGGGAAGCCGATGTTCATCAGTGGACTTCCAACGGCTGGAATGATGATTAATTAAGTGTTGACATCGTTGTTTAGGTCTGCAAAGAGTTCCATGACGAACAGTCTTGAGCTTTCTCCATCCACTGACTTCCTGCAACCTTCACAATCGTCGGCCCTTCGGGTGGGGGGCCTTCCAACACTGCGTCAATGTAACGTCCTTCTTAAATATCGTGTACCTGACAATGGACATGCAAAAATATTATATTCAATCCAATAAAGGCTTGATGTTCTTCGAATTGTTAATTCTCAAGTTTAAATGCCGGATTTCAGACTGTTTTCTTTTCCGTTATTTGAACGAACTACGTTGTTTAAAAGGCCTACGAATAAAAGCTGAATTTATTAATCAATTTTGGAGTCTATAACAAAAATATGAATAAGTTTTGGCCGAGTTGTTATTAAGTTGTGACTCTTTGGGCTTAATTTATTACGAAATACAAGTTTCTTATAATTACCTACTTAAATAACTAAAAAAAAAACAAAAAATAAGTAGTTATTTTTTAGGACAAAACTAATGTTATACCGGATAGAACTAATGTTGTACCGGACGACCTCAGTGGCATGGCGGCATAGTGTCCGGCCGAGACACAAGAGGTTCGATGCCTGTGGAAGGACAAAAATACTTGCATGATCTGCAAGTACTTTTTAGGCTCTGGGTGTTGTATCCACGGTTCAGAGAAACCAGAACTCAGAGAAACTCAGAGTGTGGTAGAAGCAATTTAATAAAAAAATTGCGTAAAGTCACAACACTACATAGTCCTGGCACCACAATAGGATTTTCTGTAGGTATCCAACTATCCTACTCCTACTAATGTTATAAATAACGTATGTTTGTGAGGATGTTTGGATCTAGCCCGGTGTAGCTGGCAGTGGTCATAAGAGACCCACAGCATATAAATCCTAAATCCTAAAAAATTTGGATGTTTTTTGTTCAATCACGCCGTAACAGCTCAACTCATTTCGATAAAACTTGAAATACATAGAGTTCTATACCTAGAATAGCATATAGGCTACTTTTTATCAAAGTACCACGAGAGCGAAGCCGCGGGCGCGAGCTATTTGTGAATAAGACAACACACAAATATTTACAGATCATGCAAGCGTGCAAAGCAGAAAATGGATTGAGATAAAATCTTTATTTATATCAATTTTCTGTTCCATTAACACTCAAGCCTTGATTGATTATTCAAATCTGTCCGCAGCTTTGTTTGTTTTTTTACTAAATCCGTTGTTGGAGTTTACTCGTCTGTTGTTTATTTATTTGCGTGGGAAATTGGGAGTGTTGCCAGTCTGTTTTTATTGTCTAGAAATTATAAACTTTTGTTTAAAAATTTGGTAATCTTCGTGCATCAATTGTGCACGAAAGGAACCTCTAAGAGGCGCACTTTAATCCTTTCACTACACTGATTCTTTCACCGACGGTGATAGGCCCTTTCCAGGGCCACCATACCTCAATCTGTTCACTGAACTAATACAGGATGACAAAGAAAGAATCGGTGAACCAACAAGCAAGCAAGCAAATGGATTTTTCTACAACGGGATTCATAATATGCATGCTATCCCGAGAGGGGCTTATTCTGCACCCAATTGGCAATAATGTTTGTTCTACGACTTTTATAATTACCTATACATTTTCCATTGAAATAACTCTATGCATAAATCAGCTACTTGGGGTCAAGTCAGCACTACAGCTTCTGGCGTCTTACTAGCTGTATAATTTATGTAATAGGGCCTTACTTATCCTGTTTTTATCATTGTTTAATAATGTATATTATGGAATGCTAAGAGATGATTCCATAAAACTGTGCTTTTAAAGACCCGCATCACAAAAACCCAATGTCTCAAAATAGTCACCTGAAAAATATATTATATCCTTCTACCCATATGAAATTTCAGCTGCGTCAATTTCTTTGAAGAAGGATAAAATATATGGAATAACAAACGTGTCTGAATTATTAAATTGAATACCTTCTTAAAATTTTCTAAGGATTCCAACCCGTAGGCGAAGTCCTATAATCTACAATGCGATACCAACTACGTCATAACGTCGAACATATTGGGCAGACGAAATATTTTTATAGGTTCAGCACTGCTAGCTCCTCCAACAGGAGTTCTAATCAGAAACATTCCTGTTCAGTGACTACTAGTCAGTAGGTATCCGAAATAGTCTAGCTCAGTTTATCAGCAATAGTGTCTATCATACACTTTGATAAACTAATAGATAGTATAAGAGGCAGTTCTGCGACGGGATGTGACAAGACAGGACGGGTGGAGCCAGGGTTGAACGAACCAAGATGGGACCAAAGGTAATACCTAGGTACCTAGTAGATTTTTTTTATGGGACGAAAGCTGCATTACAAATTCATTCTCTATGATTTAAGAGCTTAGCTCTTGTCGGTGTAATGATGCAATTTCCTCCATTCTGATCTTTCACAATTCATACCACCAATATATTGTTTGCTTCCCTTGGTCACCTCTTACGACATCCACGGGTAGGTTGATATGGAGGGGCTTATTATTCGGCTTGGGCTACCACCGCCATAGATGGATTAATAGATGACGTAAGATAAATTTATAAACCGGAAATTTTCACGTTCTTGTTTTCACGGGTGAAAAGTACCGAATGTTTAAACCTATTCATCTAATTAGGGTGAGTGCGATCCGCGCCACGAACTCTTCGCCACGTCCCATCCCCGCCATTCCGTTTTACCTTTAGGTATAGTATGCGAAAATTTCCCACGCGAATCACTTAGTTTATCCCTGTTTAACCCTTATTTAACTTCGACAAAGAGGTCAACCGACGAATCCAACTCGAATGGGCAGCGTTTGGGAAACTTCGTCATATCTTCTCGTCACAGATACCGCAGAGCTTCATGACTATAGTCTATAATCAGTGCGTGTTGCCAGTGATGACTTGCACTGAGACTTGGTCGCTAACTATTGGCCTCATACACAAGCTTTAAGTCCCGCAACAGACTATGGAGAGAGCTATGCTCGGAGTTTCTCTGTGTAATAAAATCCGAAATGAGGAAATCCGTAGAAGAATCAAGGTCACCGATATAGCTATCAGAATTAAAAAGTTAAAGTTGCATTGGGCAGAACACATAGCTCGCAGAACCGACAACCGTTGGGGAATAAAGGCTCCGGTATGGCGACCACAAACCACACAGTATTAGAAGGCCCCCTAACCGATGGACCAACGAAGGCCCCCTGACCGCTAGTCAAGACCGTTCGTCATGGAATTCTTTGGGGGAGGCCTATGTCCAGCAGTGTACTGCTACAAACTGATGAAGATGATGAACCCTTATTTCCACATAACGGAGCCGCAGGCATAAGTTTAAATAACCGAAGCCTACGCTAACTCGGTCGACTATTGACTTTAAACTTATGCAATAAATTGCGGCTTGATTCCCTTGAGTAACGGACAAAGCAATCTGCTTATTGCTTTGTCCGTTACTCAGGGGAATACGTGGTTACCGATTTGTTGGGTGACCAGTGATATTACAACTGATAGATTTAGCTTGGTAAAAGAAGGGAAGGTTGAAGAATGTGATGGGAAAAACTGTGCATTAGAAATGAATGTGTATATATATACAAGTTGATTCATAGAATAGAATAGAAAAACGTTTATTTTGTTACCGTTACAAACAGACTTAACATAACACAATACTAAAAATGCAATTCAACATCATGGTAACAAAAATGGCCACCACTCAGCATGTGCTAAGGCAGAGCAGATCATACCAAAGCGCTGGTCTTCCGTGAGAGCACTTGGATATGAGCGTGCAGTACTACTGCGATAGTTCCCTAAAATTATTAACGTACTATACACATTTCTTGCAAATCTGTATTTAACCAATAAATAACTATAAACTATATATGGTTCCTTTCTTTATAAATGGTTTGAAAACAAGGTATATTCACTTAAAAGAGCTTGAGGCCTAGAACGACTGCTGTGATTCCAACAATAAATTCTTGAGATATTTTTTAAGAGAGCAAACGGATTTAGAGTTCCTTAACAGCGGCGGTAGGTTGTTCCAACATTTCGTGGCAGCGAATCTAAAGCTACCACGAAAAGCAGCCGTTCTATGCCCTGGACAGACCAAGCGTATTGCGTAGCGGATAAGGCGATCCGAGAAGTGAAGCTTCTCATGCAGGTAACTTGTCTGCTGATGCTTAATAACACCGAATAATAAAGTAGCAAAGTAAAGTGTACGGCGAGATGACATATTCATAGACAGGCCTCATAGCTCAGTTAGTAGTAACTCTGCCTTCTGCGCTAGAGGTCGCGGGTTCGATCCCCGCACTGGACAAACATTTGTGTGATAAACACAGATGTTTGTTCTGTGTCTGGGTGTTAAATATTTATCTATTATATATATCAGTCTCTGGTCACCATAGTACAGGCTATGCCTAGTTTGGGATCAGTTGGCCGTGTGAATATGTCCGGAATATTTATATTTATTTTTATTTATATTCATAACATGTATTATATCCTGAATAGGACCTTTTCCTATATTTTTTCCCGTTTCGTATATTTTCTCAAACTTCTTAATTACTAAACGTACTAGAAGTTCGACATCAATATTGCTAACTAAAACAGCTAAATTTAGATAGTGTTTTAACAACAATACAGCAAATTTTTGAATAGTGTTTTTTTCAGTGTAATATGACGAATTTCCAAAAGTCCTAGAACAAACATTATTGCCAATTGGTAGCACAGAAAGGCTTTTTCGTGATATTTTACATACTTATTATGAAAACCGTTGAAAAGTAGCGGTTATATCGTAATTTTCATACATTTGCTTCCCCATTATTGTCGTACAGCTTCCGCCCACGGTTTCGCTCGCATGGTACCTACTTAAAGAGTAGCCTATATGCTATTCTATGTAAAGAACTCTAACTCTGGTAGTGATCTGGATCAGTTGAGCTATCTATAGATCGTTTGTAACGGTCTTTAGATGGCTGAACTGTTTCTTGTGTATATTGTAAATATTAACTTGTATTAGTTTTAAGTTTCTTTTTGTAAATAAAGTTTTTTTCGAATGTAGATTAATTAAGAACTCTATATATTCCAAGTTTCAACGGTTGAGCTGTTATGGTGAGATTGAACAACAAACATCTTTACAAACTTTCGCATTTATAATACTAGTAGGATGTCGTGTGTCGTCCTGCCGTATCGCATAGTGTGAAAAGCTTCTAAGGAAACTGAAGCTTAACTCGATTGGCCACTAACTAACTAACTATTGATTCTAAACTTTAGCAATAAATTGCTCGCTGATTCCGCCGAGTAACGGCTAAAATGAATCTGCTATGTAAATTAAATTCGACAACCTCGGTGGCGTAGCGCAAGAGTGCCCGTTTGTAACGCAAGGGGTTCGATCCCGCTGCGGAATAAATTATTATTATTATTATTTATTTATTTGAACGTAAATACATGGATACAGGATACAATTTAGAATACTGGAAATTGCAGAAGTATAGACTGTGTCGCAATTTCCAGTGCCCAACCTAGGGACTAAAAGAGATTTATACATTCAAAAATAAATAAACTATGTACCTAACTATGGAAATTAAAGGATATATAGATATACAGAAAGGAAAAAATTAAACAAAAATAAAATAAACAATCTAAAAGCTACATTTAAATACTTAAAGGAGAAAAAAGGGAAATTGCTGAACTGGGTTTCTCCCTCACTTGATCCTGAAGATTGGATCTTCAGGATCAAGTGAGAGATAGGTACATAACTCGAAATAATATTGTTTGCATGATCTGCAACTATTTGCTCCGGGTCTGGGTGTTGTGGTACCATGGTACTCGTAGTTTCTGACACCCACGACACAGGGGATCCTAGTGTGGGGTCAGGACTAGGTATGTGTCTGTTGAGTGTTCTTTATTTATTTATAGATATTTTTATCATATTGTTCCGACCCCACATGATGAAAGATAAGGGCAGGATAAATTATTGATATTTGGATGAATTCTCAAAAAATCAGGGCAGCCTTGCCGTCACATTACAAACGACGCTGTCGTTAGAAACGCGGACTCCAAAGAACCTCTTACGAGAAAATTCCACAAACACGAAAGCCACCTTATCCTAAAATCTCTAATGGAATTTTCTCCAAGATACTTTCCCGACATAATGTTCTCATTCACAAGCATTTGACATTTCATTACTTCCAGAAACACGGGATACAAAATGTTGCGAGAAACAGTGAAGATCTTGGAGAGTTTCTCATTACCGTAGGGTACCGTACGTACGTACGTACCTACGATTTAATCATCAGCCTGTAGAAGTCCCCTGCTGGGCATAGGCTTCCCCCAAAAAGTTTAATGACGAACGGTCTTATTTCATCATCAGCCTGTAAGTCCTCTGTTGGACATAGGCCTTCCCAAAAGAGTTCAATGACGAACGGTCTTAGGGATTTCATCATCAGCCTACAAGTCCATAGGCTGCTGGGCATAGGCTTCCCCCAAAGAGTTCCATGAAGATCAGTCTTAAGCCGGTCTTAAGTCGTCGGTCCATCAGGTGGCCTTCAAACAATGCGCGTCCGGTTCGTGGTCGCCAATCGAGACCTTTATTTCCCAACGGTTGTCGGTTCTGCGAGCTATATGGGCCAATTCAACTTGTTTATTCTGGTCTTGGTTCTTCTACGGATTTTCTAGTTTCGTATTTTAAAACGAGGTGAAAGTCGTGACGTCAGAGCATAGCTGTCTCCTTAGCCCGTTGCTCGACTTTGAGTTTGTGTATGAGGGCAATAGTTAACGACCAAGTCTCAGTGCCATATATCATCACTTGCCACTAGTACTGATTATAGACCTTTTTGTCTTGAGGTGGTTGTCTAAAACAAATAATTTCAATAATTGTTGAAATAAAGGGTTTTATTGAATTCATTCAGGGACCCTAAAATAATATAATCTACTTATACGGACCCCGCAAATGTTACCCTATTACGCATAACTCTTGGCCACCTACTGTGGCGTAAAAACACAGACTACGTAATGGTTTATTCTACTATAACCACACTCTTATTTAACTAGCTGTTACCCGCGACTTCGTCCGTATTTATGTGACAACTAGTACCTAATAATTTTATCCCTCTAATTTGCCCCTTGTAAGGATCATCATCATCATCATCATCATTTCAGCCGTTAGACGCCCACTGCTGAACATGGCCTCCCTCACAGACAGAGCAAATCATGTGAGGGGATTTGCCCATACTCACCACACTGGGCATGCGGGTTGGCGAGCGCAGTTAGAGCTATCGTTGTTAAAATGAGGAACGCTGCTGCCCATCCCCTAGCTTTTTTCCATTAGTCGCCTCTTACGACATCCGCGGATAAGTAGATATGGAGGGGCCTATTCTTCAGCCGGGTCCACCACGGCCCTGTAAGGATGATATTGCAAAAATGCTGAAACACTTATTTCTTTATTTCTTACCAAAAGCCTAATTATTATGAATTTTCAGATCCCTAACTTGAGGAATTATGTTTTATGTGTACTACCTAAGTCTTTATTGTGCGTGAATATTTCGTGCGAAAAACGTGTGAAAGTTTTACATCTCGCTCTTTTTGGATGCTGGACCAAAGCAAGCTCCAATAACGCGACCGATGGAAATTTATAGCACGAAAACTGGACATTGCTGTCCTAGGACAGAATTTACTGCCAATTTTGGTGGAAATTTGCGTGGTAAATTATGCGCTACTGATTAAATTGATACTGCGGTACCTACGGTGGTTTTCTATGCAATTTAAATTGATGAACTGAGAGATCTGGCAGATAGATAAAAAAATATTCTGGTATGCACTATTAACTGAGAACCTCTGAGGCGTGTTAGGCAGACTAAAGGATGGCTGAGAAGCGAGATTTGAAGATCAATACCAGTATAAGCCCTTCGTGTGCGGCATTAAAGCTGAAATGGGACCTTTTTGGTTCACGCATGCACGGACGAATGAGTAGGGTAGTTCTGTTACTAGTTAACTACTTTTGTTTGTTATTAGGTAAGTATACCTAGTATCTTACCTTTACGTATCATGTACCTAGTGCCTGTTTTCTCTAATTAGTTTGTGCTGTTCTTTTGTGTCCAAAATAAATGTATTTTCTTTCTTTTTTCCTTTATTACCACTTGCGGAACAAATGTTTACGGTACATGATCTACAAATCCTACGGTTGAAGCATGCCCTCTCATTGCTCAACGCAATGATAGCCCCCGAACCATACGTAGATAGATTTTTTTTTTTATATACAACTGAGGGGGCAAACAAGCTTACGGCCCACCTGATGGTAAGCGGTTACCGTAGCCTATGAGCGCTTGCAATACCAGAGGCATCACGCACGCGTTGCCGACCCCGAACCCCCTTCCCCCCTAAAGAGCTCTGGCAACCTTACTCACCACAGGAACACAACACTATTTGAATCAAATAATGTTATTTGGCTGCGATCTTCTGTAAGGCGGAGGTACCTCCCCAGGTGGGCTGCTCCAATTCAGAACGAGAAAATCTCGCTGTGCCCTACCTCCTCCTAAATAGATAGATGTATAGATGTTTCATATGAAATGACAAGTTGATTCATAATACGATTGCTATCCCGAAAAAGGACTTATTCTACACCCAATTGGCAATGTTTGTTCTACAACTTTTGGAAATGTGTAATTTTTCATTGAGAAAACTATATGCAAAAAGCAGCTGTTTTGGTGTCAAATCTACCCAAAATACCAATGGTATGACGAACTTACCACACACAATGGCGTCAACGTTCACATTTTACATACCAACCACCAACGTTCCGACGTTCACCTGCTGATATAGGACAATCTGCAAACAATGACCTAAATACAAAATGTCATCGCGTGAACGCGTTTCTACATTCATCGATTGTCGAAGGTCTCAGGGGGAAGATAAAACAGATTGCTTACGAGTATGAACAATCAGAAACACCACAATAAACACTTACTAAAAATGTCACTGTCGCTAATACTAACTATTACTCACTATTTTACTCTAGAGCAGGGACTTGAAACGGTTGTTAAATTTCGGTATTTAACCAGCCTAAATTAGCGATATCATATTCTCAACCTTTTCATTGGGTATTGTTATTTAACCCATATCTTATTTCGGTACCGAAATCATAAGACGAGAGCGTGCGAGAGGCCCTGCTTGGGGAGTGTCGTCGTTCGAATTGTAAAATTTTACCGTCGAGAGTAAAAAAGAATCCTTTTCCAAAGCCAAGTTCACGACGGGTGTGCGCCGCCGCCGTGGGGGATGCAGGAATATTTGGGTTAAATAACGGTACCGTTATTATATCAATATTTTTCGGTTAACCTCTATTTTTGGTACCCTTATATTTCGATACCATAATAATATAGTGATACCATAATTCAGTCTACCGATAATTTTTGGATACCGATATATTATTGATATGACGTCATATCTGAAAATATGGGTATCCCAGTTTTGCGGTAATTCAGTCCCTGCCCTAGAGGGTTTGATCCTGGCGGAGACAATAATGATCTCAAAATAGATATTAGTTCCGGGTTGATCTGTTGTTTCCTAAAATAAAAAAAACAGAGAATCCTATTGTGCGGTCAAAACTTATCTAATAAGTAGAAGGTGACAGTTGTACGTCCTTATAGATTGAGGACATATTTGGTAGAAAACCAGCCAAATATTGAAAGAAAAAAGCAATTGGACTCTGTTGCTAATATTTACTCCATGGCGATTCCGATTTTCGCATCGCTAGCTCTGAATACGATTGCCGATATTGATTCGAGATAGCACAACGAGTTTAATTGCTGAACTTTATTTATTGAATTTATCAGGAAGGGCCACAAACCGGGCGACGCGACGCAGTGTTGGAAGGCCCCCCACCCGATGGACCGATGACATTGTTAAGGTTGCGGGAAGTCGGTGGATGGAAAAGGCTCAAGACCGTTCGTCGTGGAACTCTTTGGGGGAGGCCTATGTCCAGCAGTGGACTTCTACAGGTTGTTGATGATGATGCTGTACAAATTAAATGTACGAATTACAATATTGCATGCGTGACGCGCTGATTATGGCTGAATGCACTATAACTGTATCACTACTATCTGATACATAGATATAAAATTCTTTATTGCACAGGACAAAGACAAGTACATAGGCATAACTTAATGCTAGTTAGCATTTTCTTCCAGCTAAACTTTGAGTAGTGAGGAAAAAATTAGGGTAGTGCTGACTCACAGATAATTTTAAAATTCAAAATACACTTAGTATATTATACATACCCATAATCCGCAATAAATAAATGAAATGATGATCCCAGAAGTAATTTTATTCCTTTCAACAGACCCCGTTCTAAAAGCTGAGATCCCCCGTCTAATCAGCTGTCACTTGACCTTACAACCTGAGCCCAGCCAAAGCCATTGTCCACATCTGAATTATTTAGCAGCGTCAATGCCACTCCTCACTTGCACCTGTTGTGTCCAAGGCTTTACGTGAATTTTGTATGACTGTTTAGGTTTCGCCCTTGCTATCTGGGGCATGATAGATAGATAAATAGATATATATGATCCACAGACAGAGCAAATTCCTTATCATGTGGGGGGATTTGCCCATACTCACCACGCTGGGCATGCGGGTTGGCGAGCGCAGTTAGAGCTATCGTTGTTAAAATGAGGGACGCTGCTGCCCATCCCCTAGCTTTTTTCCCTTAATCGCCTCTTACGACATCCGTGGATAGGTAGATATGGGGGTGCCTATTATTAATAATATTATAAATTAAATCATTAATCATTCATTAATTTGTACATCAACATCAAACCGAGAATTTCGGATATAGGCCTCCTCAACATTGTTTTATGTAAGGTAGGGCACAGCGAGATTTTCTCTGTCTAAATTGGGGCAGCCCGCCTGGAAGGTACCTCCGCTCTACAGAAGATCGTAGCTAAATTACATTATTTGTTTCAAATAGTGTTGTGTTCCTGCGGTGAGTAAGGTTGACAGAGCTCTTTAAAAGGAGGGGGTTCGGGGTCAGCAATGCGTACGTGATGCCTCTGGTATTGCAAGCGTTCATAGGTTACGGTAACCACTTACCAATAGCTTAATCGTAAGCACGTTTGCCACCTCAGTTGTATAAAAAAAATGTGCGAACGATGTTGAGCCTTCTCCATCCACCAAATAAAACCGTCGCAAATTTTTCTCAACTGTAAAAATTTCCCACATTTTTTTATATTCGTTAATGTAATCTATGCATGGCATATCAGGCTGTCCCAAGTCAGGATCATACCCGAGAGATGATTGATGAAGGGATACGTAGGTACAGTCAACTCCAATAAGATCCAAGGGGAAAACCTGAAATAAATCCCCGTTTACATAATATAACGACGAGAAAATCAAAAAGAGAAGAGAGTCAAAGAGTTTGACCAGATTTTACCCCAAAATATCAGATTTTTGCAGTGTTTTTTAAATGAATAATTACCAAAGGTATTGGAAAAACTTTTTTGCTAATTGTAGTATGTAGAATAAGCCTCTTTCGATATTTATTATGTATAATTAATGTATTATTTAATTTAATTTAATTTATTAGTGACCATAGTGTTATTTTTGAGCCGCAAAGGACTTTCCATCGTGTTATAAGGTAACTACAGATTTTCGGTTACAAGCTAAACAAGAATTTGGCCGACTTTGGCCGCTTTGATAACGGAATTTCGTAATCAACTATGACCTTAGAAGCGTATTTTAACATTTATGATATAGACCAATTAATTAAATTTACCTTTAGTTAACATTTCTTAGAGAGTAAATGTCTTCCCTGCTGAAAAACAGGCCCCTCTACATTATATCTACATACCCGTGGATGTCGTTAGTCACCACTAAAAAACTAGGGGATGGGCAGATTGGGCAGCGTCCTTTAATTTAACAACGATAGCTGCGCTCGCAAACTCGCATGCCCAGTGTGGTGAGTATGGGCAAATCCTTCCACATGATAGAAAGTCCCTCGGAAATCTCCCTCTATAATCACGTCTCTCTAGCCTCAAAGGTTTGCTGGAAGAAAACTCTTTTTACTGGCCTCATAGCTTAGTTGGTAGTAACTCTGCCTTCTGCGCTGGAGGTCGCGGGTTCGATCCCCGCACTAGACAAACATTTGTGTGATGAACACAGATGTTTGTTCTGTGTCTGGGTGTTAAATATATATCTATTATATATATCAGTCTCTGGTACTCATAGTACAGGCTATGCCTAGTTTGGGACCAGTTGACCGTGTGAATATGTCTGGAATATTTTTATTTTCTTTCTTTCTAATTTTTGAATCTGTTTTTTTCTTGTGTACATTATAGAATAAAGAATAAAGAAATCTATGTTCAGACTACGGCCGAAATGATGAAACGTCTCTAGATTTTCATTCAATAGGAAATGATTTCATCTTTACGAAATGATCGCGAGGTCCCGTTAGCATACTCACCGACGAATGATTGATGAGGGGAGGGAGTACAGATTTGACCGGACCACGGTCCACTCGAGAATTATATATTAAACACATTTCTTGCTGACGTTACTTGGTGTTCATAATGGTATAAATTCAATACAAATAATAATTGGGACGAGTTAATGATCGAAAATAATATTTATTTTGAACTGCCTTAAGTCGTCCCACGTGGGTCAAGTTCCCATGGTCCCAGTTAAGAATCGACTCGAGAATTCGGGTCCGCGGTCGCTTTCAACTCTGATGTTACCACGACATTTTATCATTTGGGACTGGCCTGATAGCTCAGTTGGTAGTAACTCTGCCTTCTGCGCTAGAGGTCGTGGGTTCGATTCCCGCACTGGACAAACATTTGTGACTAACACAGATGTTTGTTCTGTGTCTGGGTGTTAAATATACCTATATTTATTATGCATATCAGTCTCTGGTACCCATAGTACAGGCTATGCCTAGTTTGGGATCAGTTGACCGATTGTGATATATCCGGAATATTTATTTTATTTATTTATTTATTTTTGTCACCTCGCATTTATACAAAATGGTTCATAAATATACCATTCCGAAAGGTTCTTAGTTCATCAACAAGAAGAAAGCTTAATAGCAGAAAATAAAACAAAATATTCAAATCTTTTTTATTCAGCGAACTCACGATTCAACTTTTACGAACTAATTCATATTCGTTGTTTTTAGTATTTTTATAAGCGGGTACTTATCAAACGTACGTGAAGTTCTAAATCAAGAATCAACTGATTTCAAAACAGATGTTATACGCTTTATGTTTGTGTCAGACCCAAAGTCAAACTACTGTTCATCATGACCATACGAAAGCCGCCTGGACCAAGTGCTACTGGTCCTTGGTACTTCGATGATCAAATAAGAATAAACTTTGAAAATCGCATCTTTAATAATAATTCTTTGGCATGTTCTTACTATTAAGTAGAATTTTTCCCCCCAATTGCCTTTGCTTATACCCAATCTTACCTGAACTTTACCGGGAAACGGGAATTCACGTTGATAGCCAAATAGGGGGATGGACGTCAATTCAATTCAATTCATTTATTATTTCAATTGGGTACATTTTCAAACATTATTAAATAATAGATTGTAGTACACTTATGAACGTCAAACATAATAATCAAACACAATAATATAACAAAAATAAAATAACACGACATTAATTAAAAGAAAATTAAATAAATCATGTCATAAATGTCAATAAAATTAAATAATAAATGTCACACAATAACTAAACATAACAAAGGCTACCTACATAAACTACAAATTCAAATTCCTCCCGCCATTTTGTCTTTAATAAAATCGTCAATCTTATAGTAGGCTTTTTTCGTCAGAATTTCTCGGAGTTTCTTTTTAAATGCTTTCTCGTTCAAACTTGTCAAGCACTCCGGCAGTATATTATAAAATCTAACACAGTTCACAGAGAAAGATTTACTTATCTTTGTGAGTCGAGTAATTGGTAATACGAGTTTATTTTTGCTCCTTGTGCTGTAATTATGGATGTCACTATGTTTTGTGTACTTTTTCAAGGACTTTCTGGCTTGCATGATGGTAACATAAATGTAAAGACATGGCATGGTAAGAATGTCAATTTGTTTAAACAGTTCTCTCAGGGAATCTCTGGATCGTAGTCTGTAAATGCCACGTATGGCCCGTTTTTGCAATATAAATACACTGTTCACATCAGTAGCATTACCCCACAGCAAAATGCCATAGGACATTATCGAATGAAAATAACTATAATAAACTAGTCTGGCAGTTTTAATATCCGATATTTCTCTTATTTTCCTTACAGCATAGGCTGCAGAGCTAAGTCTTCCAGATAGCTCAGAGATGTGCTTGCCCCATTGGAGCTTAGTGTCCAGAGTTATCCCAAGAAATTTGGTCTCTTTAATTACGTCTACTCTATTATTATTGATTTTAATGTCAGGAAATGAAAAATTATTAGTCAAAGTGAATTTAATGCATTTCGTTTTATTAGCATTGAGCACTAGGTTGTTTACACTAAACCAGTTATAAATTAATGTCAGTGTATTATTTATATTCGAAATGTCAGGATTTTTTATATTTACCTTAAATAAAAGAGAGGTATCGTCAGCGAACAGAATAATATTTGCACGTTTCTTCACCAAGAATGGGAGGTCATTGATGTAAACTAAAAAAAGAAATGGACCCAGAATTGATCCCTGAGGAACTCCTATTGTCACACCCAGAGCATCTGAGAACACACCATTTATGTCGACGGACTGCACGCGTTTAGACAAGTACGACTTCATCAGACCAAGTGCACCAGCCCCCAAGCCATAATGGTGGAGCTTCTTAATGAGGATCTCATGATTGACACAGTCAAAAGCTTTGGACAGATCACAAAATATTCCTAGTGCATCTGAACACATTTCCCAAGCTTTGTAAACATTTTCAATAAAGTCAACCACCGCGTCTGTTGTTGAACACCCTTTGGAAAAACCGTATTGGCCATTAAATAAAATATTATTACAATTAAAAAAGGAAGTCAATTGGATTAAAATTATTTTCTCAAAAATTTTACTGAGTGTTGGCAAGATAGAAATTGGTCTAAAGTTATTTGGTAACTTTTTATTACCACTTTTGAAAAGTGGCCTGACCCTGCTGCATTTCATCAGGTCTGGAAATTCATTTCTATCCACGCAGTCATTAAAAATACAAGATAGATATGGCGCTATTAAGTCTATAATATTACCAACGAATTTCACTGATATTCCCCAAAGATCTTCAGAATGTTTTAGCTTTAAGGATCTAAAAGTTTTCACATAATATAAACAAATAAAACAGATACCTACACAGAAAAAAAAAAAAGAAACGTTAAAAGGCATAGGTACCTAATAAGAGGTCCATATCTACCTATCCGCGGATGTCGTACGGCGACTAAGGGAAAAAAGCTAGGGGATGGGCAGCAGCGTCCCTCATTTTAACAACGATAGCTCTAACTGCGCTCGCCAACCCGCATGCCCAGCGTGGTGAGCAAATCCCCCCACATGATAGGAATAAGCTCTGTCCGCGGGAGAGGCCATATTCAGCAGTGGACGGCTGAAATGATGATGATGATGACATCATAGAGGATTTTGAATCATCGTCATCGGAACAAGCCTAGAAGAATGGGATGACAGTGTGGGCTTTTTTATACAAATCAGGTGGCACCAAGCATACGGCCCACCTGTTGGTAAGTGGTTACCGTAGCCTATGAAACTTGCAGTACCAGAGGAATCACGCACGCGTTGCCAACCCCGAACCCTCCTGAACTCTGGCAACCTTACTCACCGCAGGAACACAACACTGTTTGAAACGAATCATATGACATCATGATGACAGGCCTCATAGCCCAGTTGGTAGTAACTCTGCTTTCTGCGCTAGAGGTTGCGGGTTCGATTCCCGCAGTGGACAAACATATGTGACCAACACAGATGTTTGTTCTGTGTCTGGGTGTTAAATATAGGTATATTTATTATGTATATCAGTCTCTGGTACCCATCGTACAGGCTATGCCTACTTTGGGAACAGTTGACCGTGTGTAATATGTCCGGAATATTTATTTATTTATTTATTTATATTATTTGGCTGCGATCTTCTGTAAGGCGTAGGTGTGCTGAAGTGAAGTGTGATGAAGTGTGGTCCAGCACTCATGTCCGATGTGCCAGTTCAATTTGCATACAATCAGCGAAGGTAAGCGGAGGTGTGTTATTAGATTATTTAATGACAACGGCCTTGGAACCCGTTACAGGGTTAGGCAAGGGTAAAGGGTAGGTATCCTATCCTACTAATATTATAAATGCGAAAGTTTGTGAGGATGTTTGTGGGGGTTCGGGGTCGGCAACGCGTGCGTGATGCCTCTGGTATTGCAAGCGCTCATAGGCTACGGTAACCGCTTACCATCAGGTGGGCCGTAAGCTTGTTTGCCACCTCTGTTGTATAAAAAAAAATGTATGTTGGCATAAATGTGGTTCAATCACGCCCAAACGGCCGAACGGAGTTGGATGAAATTTTGTACGTACAGAGATAGATTATAGTTTGGAATAGCATTATAGGCTACTTTTTATCTTCATTGTTACCACGCGAGCGAAACCGCGAACGAAAGCTAGTTAGTTTATACTAAGTAAAAGTACTACATACTAACGCAAAACTACATACAAACTCAAAGAGATCCAACGACATTAAAAACAGCATTCGATTGCAAAAACAATGAGAAAGTAATTTCCAACAGTCCCAAACGATTGTTCGGGTGAAGAGATATTATTTGCATAGAAATTAGAAAAGTCGAAGAAACTTTGCTATATTGACACCAGAAAGAATGAATGCGGTTCATGGATATAATTTTTACACAAATAATACTAAACATCCGCCTTACAGAAGATCGCAGCCAAATAACATTATTTGTTACAATACAAATAGTGTTGTGTTCCTGCGGTGAGTAAGGTTGCCAGAGCTCTTTAGGGGGGGAGTGGTTCGGCAGGCAACGCATTAGCAATGCTCCAGGTATTGCTGATGTCAATAGGCGACGGTAACCACTTACCATCAGGAGGGCCGTAAGCCTGTTTGCCTCCGTATAACATAAAAAAAATATTAAAAAAAAATATAATAAATTATTGTCATAAACCTAAGTAAAAATTATATGTATTTACCTAATGTAGATAAAACTTACAAAGGTTTACTGTCTTTTACTATCCGTTTCTGTATTATATAAATAAATATTTCTGTATTGAATAATAACTAGCTTTCGCACGCGGCCTCGCCCGCGTATGATCCAGCTATAATGTTAAAGTTAAAATTATAAAGGTCACGAACTAAGTACATCTATTCTAAGTTTTATTTGCATAGGCTCAGCCGTTAAGTGTGATACAAATACAAACATCGAAACACTTACAAAAGCTTTCGCATTTTTAATAATATTAGTAGAAAGGATATAATTGTAAACTCACGCTATGAATATTTATTTATCAAAAAGTAGAAAGTTTATTCAAAATGTGCAAATATATTTTAGGTATTTTTAGGATGGTATAGGCCACGAGCCTAGTGGGAGGTTTCCCGACTATCAATCTGAAGGTCATGGGTTCGAGCACGTCGTGCAACAAAGAGTTTTTCTAAGTATTCGAAAAACTTAAGTCCGCAATAACACGTGCTTTTAACGGAGAAGGAACACACCGTGAGGAAACCAGTAAGTATTCTGTAGTAGTAAAGCGGCGATGGGCTTGCAACCTGTCACGTATGGAATACTCATTACTGCAAAATGTGGGCATCTGCCAAATTTTCGGACATACCACTGACTACACCACTTCAAGGATCTGATCGCCTGGAAATCTGAGAGGATGTTTACCATTCTCAGGATGTTATGGCCTATTTTTACTTATTTCATTTCAGGTGGTAGATATTCCGTTTCTATATCTCAGTAGGCATTCGTTTAAAATCATCATTGTAGTGACTAGTATTTAAGGAAACCTGCGTTCCTTATCTTAAACTGTTTCCGGGGGACAACTGACAGTGACAGATAACAGATGACATCTGAGATGGAGAGATGGATACATACTCTCTGGGAGTCAGCAGTCTGTGGTCAAGCCGGCACGAGCAGGCGCGCGGGAATCACTGTGAGATATTAAATGTGTGTGACTTTTTGGCGGGAACTTGCGAAGTGATGTTATGTGCTCTCAATTTATTATACAAAACTAGTGTTAAATTAAATAATATTGTGTAATTATGGTGATGTTTTGCGTAATATTGTTTGAGTAAACCGCACAAGTGAAGTGAAATTTGCATTGTTTTTTATTTTTGTAGGAACTATAAATGTTTAATTATACTAAGAGAGACCTGTAATTGGCTGGTTAACACAATTAGTTATGTAACATTGTTTTTATCATAAGTGCTGTTCGTCTTTTCAATAAATAAATAAAAAAACAAAAAAAAAATATAGAATGATTGCGTGTATCGTAATTTTTCGAGTTGGCGCCAAGAGGTCCCGCGAGGTTTTAGTAAAATAGCCACCATCATATCTTACTAAAACTGAACTTGACTTGACTTGACGATGACTTGACCATGAATAAGATAAAAAATAAAGACGAAAGAATAAAAATAACAAGGAAAAATAAACGTAAGACTTGGCGGTAAGGTTAGATGCCATAGCCATCCCGAAAGGGAAAAACATCAATAAAAATATTAAATGTGTTGTGTGATATGATAACAACGAGGGAGCTGTCCTGCTAGGAACCAGTGTGGCGTAAGGCATATACTACAATCATCATCATCATTTCAGCCGTAGGACGTCCACTGCTGAACATGGCGTCCCCCACAGATTTCCAGACCGAATTCTAATCATGTCGGACAAACTTGCCCATACCAACCACGCGGGTTGGCGTGCGCAGTTTGTGTAATCTTTGTACAATGGGGGAAGCTGCTGCCCATCCCCTAGCTTTTTCCCTTAGTCACCTCTTAGGACATACACGGGTAGGTCGATATGAAGGGTCCTATTCTTCAGCCGGGGCCACCACGGCTTTGTTTAAAATACTTTTTTGCTTGCCACTTCCAGTACTTGCAATTAGATCTATGTCCTAGATTTATTTTTAACTGCCCTTTGAGGATTGAATTTATACCTACCTAATTTAGGAGTGATTGACGAATGGTTATAAACTTTTCTATAGCGCAGATATTAGTTGAGACCTATAATAATAACTTTTTATACTACTGGCTCGTCAATATCATATTATGTGTCATGCAAACCTTTCCTAAAGTAAGTCATTACAGCCCTACGATCTAGCCGGGTCATAATGAGTTAGATAGAGGAACAGAGACGCCTTGCGAAAAATTGCCTTACTTCTTGAAATTACTACCGATGTTGCATCATTTGCAGTGAATTAGATGTTCCTTTTTTATCGACTTTTTTTGTGTGTATCGTTTTGTGAATGTGTTTTTTATTGCGAAAAACACTCCTCTTGTTTCATAAATTTTCTCTCAAAAGTTTCTTATAACTCACTAACTATCGCTTCGCACTCGTAATACTGTAGGTATTACGAGTGCGAAGCCGCGGGCGAAAAGTAAAAAGTAGCCTTTATGCTAGGTCTAGTAGGTAGGTCTAGGTAAAGTCGTCATTGGGTGGGGGGCCTTTCAACACTGCGTCGTCCAATGAGCGTTTACCACTACACATCACCCTGAACCTGACCCCGCACTAACTAGGATTTCCTGTGGCGTTTGTATCGAAAACTCAGAAACTGCCTAGAGCATAAATATTTGCTGATCAGGCAACATTTGTCCTGGTACGGGTATCGAACCCAAATCTTTCGTCTCAGTCGACAATAACCCAACATTAGGTACCTTACCTACTTAAATAAGAAATAAAAATCGATGTTGTTTAGAAAAATAATTTATTTTCTTAACGCTAATGAAATAAATAAATTCTAAAAAACTTATTGAGCTTCTAAATTAAATGAGAGTAGATATGAAAAATAACTGTGAAGGCTATTTTTGAAGAGTGAGTGTTTTAAACCGACTCCAAGAAATCGAGGAAGTTATTAATTCGATATGGTGAAGGAAAACATCGTAAGCCCCTTCGTCCATGACGCTACGCAAAAGTGACGGAACTCATTAGAAACTAGAGTTGCGGACTGATTGGAAACTCTGACTCGTCCACGGCGCTACTGGAATTTCCTGAAACTCAGTCACTCAGTACACGATTTTATGTAAACAAAGTTTTGAAAACGAAAATAATTAACATGACTAGTGATAATTCGAGCGATGACATGGAATTATTACTTCTCCAGTCACATAGACTTCAGAATCACTTATAATTACTTTTTATTCGTTCATTTTTCAACAGTTTCTCGAAACCAGTCGCCTGGCGACCAGCATGTCGAGTCGCCAGGAGACTAGTCACAAACGCGTTCCTTTTGAGTAGCGCCGTGGACGGACGCGCATTGAAATACTAGTGCTATCGCAGTCAGGCTACTCATAAGTGACTACAGTTTCAGTCGCGTTCCTTTTGAGTCGCGCCGTGGACGAAGGGGCTTAGGAAACCCGTGCCCTATATAACCCGGCCACAATGGCATAATACAGGGTGATTCATGTGTATGCTATCCCAAAAGGGCTTATGTTACATCCGATTGGCAATAAAGTTAGTTCCATACTTTTGGAAAGACAAAATTGTTATAAGTAGCAATCTTGGTGCTGAACTTCTTTTACGTATAATTATTCGTTAATGATGGTAAAAATACTAAAATTTAGCTAATTTGAGAAAGATCGGGTTTTTTTTTGAACTAACTATTTATGTTTGTTTGCTAATATTATTTATTTTTGTTGAAAATTTGGGAATAATACCCCCCCCCCACGGGATGTTTCGGGAGGGTATACTAGTATACCCTTTAAAATAAGCCTTTTAAATAAGTCATAGAATATTATTAATAAAGAACATATACTAAGTATGACCGATGACATTGTGAGAGTTGCGGGAAGTCGGTGGATGGAGAAGGCTCAAGACCGTTCGTCGTGGCACTCTTTGGGGGAGGCCTATGTTCAGCAGTGGACTTCATCAGGCTGATGATGATGATGATGATGACTAAGTATAAGTAGTAATAATCTAGAATAGAAGACTATACTACTAATTCCTAATTAATACAAGAATATGGTGCCATCCGAGTGGTTCTCAACTTTGATGACGGGTGGTGGCGGGTCCCGTTCCAGTAAATACGCCCGCAGTGTAATAAGGCCCACGTTTTGCAGGTTGCAGATTATTGAAGCGAGCACAATCCTGCAACAAAAGCATAGGTACCTACTTTACTATTTGTTCATCTTGCCACTACTTCATTATTGTCTCTAAGAGCGCTGCCTTGTTGTTTGTTTCGGAAAAAGCTGAGATCATTATTGAATAGTAAATGCTATTACTCTTTGGATGAATTTATGACTGACAATTTTTTTTTCCTAACTTAAATTAATCAATTTATTTTTCTATTCTTCTATTATTCTATTACTGTCCTGACATTAATTATTCAATTTTATCAAGATGTTTCGAGTTGTTGTCTTTTTTATTTTTTGTATGTTTAGTTTTTATTATCTAATCTTGATTTAATTTGAAAAATTGCATGCCTGAACAGGCAGAATACATTGCTACTTTTATAAAATGTATAATTTATTGGTCATTCTGCGATGACTGAAGGTTTTTTAAGCCATGGCTTTCGTTGCGAAGACGATCTTAGGTCGGGTTTGAGCCTAGTCGTGCACCAATCAGTTGGTCTATTAAATTCTTAGTATAGATTAACACGAGCTTAAAGCGGTGATGGAACGACGACATTGTGAAGGTTACGGGAAGTCGGTGGATGGAGAAGGCTCAAGACCGTTAGACGTGGAACACTTTGGGGGAGGCCTGTGGTCCAGCCGTGGACTTCTACAGGCTGATGATGTTGATGAAAACGGTGAAGGAAAAACATCGCGAGGAAACCCGTAAGTATTCTTAAAGCAGCGATGAGCTTGCAACCTGTCACAAATGGATATGTGCCAAAAATTTGTACATGTTTCTGTCTACCCCCTTAGACATCTTTACCCATAGGTAGGTACTCATATCCCTAAGAACACAGCAACGTGAGCATTACTGTTCTATTACGAACGATAAAGCAAGCTACCCCCCGTACGATTAGGGCGTCGTCATACGGCTGAAATGATGATGAATGATGATTGGTAAGAATCATCATTCATCATCATTTCAGCCGTATGACGTCTACTGCTGAACATGGCCTCCCCCACCGACAGTAAATTCCTTATCATGGGGGGGGGATTTGCCCATACTCACCACGCTGGGCATGCGGGTTAGAGCGCGCAGTTAGAGCTATCGTTGTTAAAAAAAATGAGGTACGCTGCTGCCCATCCCCTAGCTTTTTTCCCTTTGTCGCCTCTTACGACATCCGCGGATAGGTAGATATGGAGGGGCCTATTCTTCAGCCGGGACCACCACGGCCAATCTTACCAATAGGAAAAGCCTAAAGCTGGTCCTGGGGTATAGAAGCCCAGAGCGATGTAGGAGATAGCTAGATGGTCCTTCAGGCCGGATGTGGCCCAGTAGATACCGAACATGAGCATTGCTATCAGCCCCAGCACAGCCGTCACGCAGTTTGCCATTAGACAACCTGAAAAAAATATTTTTGGTGTCATAAAAAACGGAAATTGATCCATATAGGTACCTAGGTACAATGTAAGTTAAATCCTACTATAATTGGATGCAGTATTGGAAGGCCCCACCCGAAGAATCGTTGCCATTGTTAAAGTTGCGGTCTATATCATGCCTCAATAAAACATAAAACATTTTTTTTGTGAATTTAGTTGAGGTTCTACGCCAAACCAAGCAAGCCAAGGGTCATCGAGGCAAAATAGTTTGGGGACCACTGTGTTAGAGCATCCGTTCTGCATGGCACTCAGTACCTAGGTCAAAAACAGGTAGTAGTAGGTACTATCGAAATTTGCTAGCAAGAATATGAATTAAATCGGCCCACGGGTTCGGAGAAACAGATGTCCAAATTGGTGCTTTATCTATACTTTAATCTATCTCTGTTCCAAATTTCATCCAAATCCGTTCGGCCGTTTAGCCCGGATTGAACCACAAACATCCAAACATCCTCCTCCTTTCGCATTTATAATATGTAGGAAGTAGGATATTGTACATAAGACATTGAATGGACACAATCACCATCATCATCATTTCAGCCGTCAGACGTCCTTTTGTCGTCCCTTTCGAAAACCACGGGTAAAAATGGAGTGGCCTATTCTTCAGCCGGGGCCACGGGATATACGTACCGGGTAATCCAAAGATGGGTTCAGTTGGGTTCTTCGTAGCGTTTATAATGGCTAGTCCAGCGGATACAACTGCGAAAATCAGTTGCAGGAACAGAACCAGTAGCAGACAGATGTAGAACGCGAAAGATATCACTGGCGCGTATGGCACTGAAACATGTAAGTTTTTGTTTGTTATACGGAGGAAAACAGGCTTAGTTAAGGCGCTATGAGAATTATAAGGTGTCGAGTGAGCTGAGTGAAGAAAGTGACAGCGCTACGTACTATAATTGAATGCGGCAAGAGATAGCAAGCGTTAGAAGGCGCTCGAAAGTAATAGACGTAAGCGACATAAGTAAATATCGATTATCTTAAAAACTAGGTATTTTTTAAAAAAGTGTCTTGGATTTAGGTACCCAATGCTATTGTCTAACACAATATTTAAAAATAAGTTATGATTGATAGCTTCTGAGTATTTTCGAAAAAAACAGTTGCAGAGGACCGAACTTTAAAAAATAAATCTATCGAGAAAAGTTTTACCAATCGCTTTTATGTCTTGGATTTAGGTAAATAAAATGCTCAAGTTATCTTGAGTAATTTGTGAGCGTGCGATATAGCTGAAAGATATCGCAAGCGCCTAAAAGTCTCTAAAAGTGAAATTGACTTTATTCCGTTGATGTAAGAGTTATTTTGAAATAAATTTTAGCCGTTTCAACACGGCTTAACTGTATAGATAGTGACAGCTTTACTGAAGAGTTTACTTACGAGGATCATCGGTAGTTACGTCGGTAACTGAAACACAAGTAGGAGTCGGCCGGTATCTGTTCGCCAAAGCTTCTACCTGAAATATTAGTAGGTATTACGAATACATGACGTCATCATCCTCATTTCAGGCGTAGAACTTCCACTGCTGAACATAGCCTCCCCATTAGATTACCAGAAACGGGATTTGCCCATGCTCGCCACTGGGCATGCGGGTTGGCTAAAGCTGTTGTTATTGATAGGGAACGCTGCTGCCCATCCCCTAGCTTTGTTTCCCTTAGTCGCCTCTAACTACATCCACGGGTAAAAATGGTAGGGTGTCGTTTTTCTAAAGGGTGAGTCATTTTTATTTTAAAACATCTAAGATGGCAATCATTCAACAACCCACCTGTTGGTAAGTGGATACCGAAGCCTATGAACGTTGGCAATTCCAGGTGGACCAATTCTGTGGCGTAGCGGACGAGTGCCCGTCTGAGATGCAAGGGGTGCAGGTTCGATTCCCGCTGCGGGACAAATGTTTGCATTATCTGCAAATATTTGTCTGGGTGATGTTTAGTGTGGTGTCAGGACTAGGTTTATATATCTATACCTATATATTTTAAGTTATACGGAAGCAAACAGGCTTATGGCCCTCCTGATGGTAATCGGTTACCGTCGCCTATGGACATCTGCAACACGTGGAGCCTGCCCTGGAGAAATCTTTTTGTATTTTTCTTGAAGCCCTTCATGATAAGTGACTGTTGGGTGTTATTTATTTATATAATTAAGGTTTCACTCACTTCAATTCTTCTTGCTTCTTCATCGAGTTTGCAACTCATCGCACAGGCACCTACTGATGCGATACATGTCACTGAAAAATAAATATAAAGGTTTATTAACGTAGCTATTGTAGATACGGGATGCCGTGTTGGCCCCGGCTGAAGAATAGGCCCCTCCATTTCTACCCGTGGATGTCGTAAAAGGCGATTAAGGGAAAATAGCTAGGGGATGGGCAGCATAGCTTTATCTGCGCTCGCCAACACGCATGCCCATTGCCCAGTGTGTATGGGCAAATCGCCCAAATGCCTGTTTCTGTAAATCTATGGGCGAGGCCTGTGTTCAGCAGTGGACGTCCTACGGCTGAAATTATGATGATGAATGCAACAAAAGAATCAACACCAATGTTCTTTTAAAAATTATTAAAATCCCAGGGGGTTAATTGTCAACTGTCAAATTCTAATTGGTTATGCCCCATCCAGACTCTCCACGAGGCTACACGAGGGAACGCGAGTGCGAGAGTGAGGACGGTGCGCTCGTGTCCCCTCGTCTTCCCTCGCCTCGCCTCACTATCGCTCCGCATCGTGTCGGTTTTTCGGCGCGAGTCAAAGGACGCGAGATAAAAGACGTAGAGATAGACGTAGCGGATAGAGAAAGACGTAGCGGGCAACTGAATAAATCGAGAATGTGGATGGCTAACACTCTTTCCGCCTCCACTCGCCAAGACTCGTGCCGATAGCCTCTGCGAGGCGCCTCGCGAGTCTGGATGGGACATTAGGTCATACACAATGGGAATTTGTAGCTCTTCAGTGGCGCAGCGGGAGAGTGCCCGCCTAATACGCAATGTGTGCAAGTGCGATTCCCGCTGCGGGACAAATATTTGCAAGATCTGAAGATATTTGTTCCGGGTGTGGGTGTTGTGCTACCGAGGTACTCGTAGTTTCTGATACCCACAACACAGGGAATTCTAGTTTAGGGTCAGGTATAGGTATGTATGTGACTGTTGGGTGTTATTTATTTTACAGTAAGGTACACAATAAGGCTGATTGGACCGACCTGGTACTTACTTTTCAGTGTATTTGGAACAGGTGTCGCCAAACTGTTGAGCACAAGATCGCCCCTAAAGAGGCCATACTGTATTGTGCTGTCCAGCACATCTGTTTCGGCTGATGCGGTCGAAACCACCTGAAATCGAGATTATGATAATACCTAGAAGGCCTTAAAGGGCTCTGGCCACCTTACGCACCGCAGGAACACAACACTATTTGAAACAAATAATGTTATTTGACTGCGATATAAGGCGGAGGAACCTCTCGGGAATGCCGCTGTGCCCAAACTCCTCCACAAAAAAATAGGTTCTAGATTGCGAATTACAAGCAAAACCTCACCGAAAACGCTAGTGATTTTGTGTCAACTTACCCAGCTATCACTAGAAACAGCCACCACTATAAGCAGAACACTGAGAACACTGAACAAAAACGAACAGAAAATGTAACCACGCCGCGTGACCGCCATCTTTGAAATGACTACCAATCCTCTAATCGGCGATAATCGACTGATAATGACTCAGTTATTAGGATGTTATTTTATCTATGAAGGACATTGTCCAATAAAGCAGTGCCGATTCATCTTATAACCGATAATAAAACCTAGTAACATACCAGCACTATTAGCTTTAGAAGACAAGAGCAGAATAGGAAGCTGGCGGCCACGTAGGTAATGATAGGTATATTCATTTTCTTTTTTCTATAGTTAATATAATAGGTTAACGTTTGACCACAATCTCACCTGATGTTAAGTGACGATTTGGTCTAGAGTGTAGCACGTTTGCCTGGAAGATACCTATTCACTCTGCTCTTGAAGACATAAACTTAAAGGTATTCGGAAAAAAATGTATAGATTGATGGTCTACAAACGTCAAAAAAAATCACAAAACAATTTACTATTATTTTGATTCTGTATGCAACACGGTATTCTAGTACGGTAGTCGTTGTATGGAGAAAACATTTTTTTCTTGTAAATATATTTTGAAATTCTTTACCAGATTAGCGTGAACAGAAAGAACAACATTCGCTTTTGACTATGTTTTTAGCTCGATGTTACCACGATGCGGTACCACGCGAATCGTCACAATCTAAAATGAATCTTGTGAAATATGTCAATATTTGTATTTATTATCGCAAACCCTTATATAATCACTATCTTCATGTATAAAATAAAGATAATGAAAAGTTCCAATGAAATCGTAAATTGCTTTGGATTTATCTTCTTCTTCTTCCTCCTGCCCACATGCTCCGGCACATGTTTCCTTCTTCCACTCTCTTCTGTTAGCCGTCATCTCCGCACTCACCTCTTTCATACTCATGTCATCTTTAATACAGTCCATCCATCTTTTCTTCGGTCTCCCTCTAGTCTTATATCCATCCACATTTATACCTAACGCTCTTCTCGTTACATGACTTTCATCCCTCCTCATGACATGCATGAGCATGAACCATGTTAGCATGGTATGAACCATGCTAACCTATTACTTCTCAACTTTTCCGTCACTGGCGCTACTTTCAAACTTACTCTGATGTACTCATTCCTTGTTTTGTGCATTTTCGTCACTCCACACATCCATATCAACTTTCCCAGTATTCCCATCTCGGCCTTGTCACCGTGAGACGTGAATAGCTAGGCAATATCAAAGGCGCAGGATCAATTTTTTTTAGGTACTTGCTGAGCCTTTTTTGAAAGTGAAGTTAGAACAGAAAAGTACAACTGTTTTAAATAGTTATAGATTTATTTTGCTGAAGCAATGATTTAAATATTAAATTAATTAATTCATAAAATATACAGATTTTACAACATTACACAACTTACATATATGTGCACAAATTTTAAAGACATTAATATTGTTTTTCAAAATTATATGTACCTACTTAATAAATCTCATACAAGATAAACATGCTGACAGCCGTTTTCTAGATCCTAAATCAGAATTAGCGTTTCTAGAACCTAACTCAGAATTAGCGTTTCTACAACCTTACGCAGAATTAGCGTTTCCAGAAACGAACTCAGAATTAGCGTTTCTAGAACCTAACTCAGAATTAGCGTTTCTAGAACCTAACTCAGAATTAGCGTTTCTACAACCTTACGCAGAATTAGCGTTTCTAGGACCGAACTCAGAATTAGCGTTTCTAGATCAAGTACATGACAAAAGCTGCTTCCCTTTTTATATAAATATTGTAGAAGTCACAATTCAAACAATGCTCAAGTAAATGCTATGTAAGGTTCTAGAATATGCCTGTAAGTGCTATTCTCACTATTATGAATCAGGAACAGCCAAGCTTATTGACAGGTGTTTTATATTATTTTATTTTGTTCATAATAGAAAATATACACATTTTCTGACAGTACTTTTTGAGTCACCCTGTTAACAAAATGACAACATAGCACAAATATTGCGATCTATATGACTACACCCTTATTATGAACTTAAATATAAATTCATTTGATGTTTTAGAAAAATAACTTTTTTTATACAATTTTAAATTGAACCACCTGTTTGTTTTAAAGACACATCGAGATGAACACTATTTAGTACTATTTTTATTAGAATACATTTTTTGATGTAAATTCAAGTGAATTAAGCACTCATTTAATTAACAATTCTTAAGTTCAAAAAGCCTAGTTCATAATTTTATAACGACTAAAAATAACATTAATTTGTGAGTTTTTGGAATGCAATAATCTAAAAATCATATTTTCTTTTATTAGTTATTGATTATAAACTTTTTTTTTCTTTGTATAGTTATAGTTAACGGCCAAATTCAATTCATTAAAAAAAAACAATTGTTCCCAACTGTTTTGGGGTCAAATCAGTTAAAACTCAATGAATCAGCTGTTTTAGATAGCAATAAGCCCATTTCAGAATGGTATACATAATATGATTACACAATTATTGCATAATCTATGGCAATACCAAAGATAATTCAATAACCAAATTGGCAATGCGATAACGAACTACGCCACAGTTCTAATGACACTGTGTTCCTTCTTATACTACATCTAAACATTGCATCAAATCCTTCAAGCAATCATGACTATCACACAACTCTCTCAGTCTTTCCAGCTGAGATCTACTAAAACCTGAGTTACACGCGACAACACATAACAACCTACGATCATTGAAAGACATCTTTTTATCCGCACAACCATTTAAAATCCCCACATTCCTATCCAAATCTGCACTATTACTGAACCCTAGCCGTAGTATGTGGTAGGACAAAGGCGCTAGTGATCGAATGAACCGGTTTGAACTGGCTGAGACTAGTAGTGTGGTGACGCAGTAGGGTAGTAGTGGGAGGGAGATTTTGTCGTTGAGTAGATGGCAGAGCGCCTCGAACAGCCATCCGCTGAGGACCGGAAGTTGGTCTTGGGCTATCGATGTTTCGAATACCTGAGGGCAAATAAATAAATAATAATAATAACACCCAACAGTCACATATTTATAATCGGGACCCCACACGTAAGTTAGTGTACAGATATGGTGAAAAGTTACTGAACCATATTCATACAGAAACACGATTGAGATAATCGTGTTTCTGTATGAATATGGTCAAACGCTTCTGAATCTATCTCAATCGTGTTTATGTTATAGATACGGTCAAACACTACTGAACCTATCTCAATTGTGTTTGGTCTAAAACTCACCTCAAAAACGATCGCTACTGAATCTATCTCAATTGTGATTAGTCTAAAACTAACCTCGAAAACGACTTCAGCGTTCAGAACAGCGCACTCGAGCCACATATCTCTCCCTCTTGTAACGCTTCTACTCATCGTCTCTGCCTCTTTACAAGTCTCTATAAACTCTATAACCACTCGGCTCAACGTAGCAGCAGGCGGTAAAGTCTCCCTGAGGAAATATTTCAACGCCTCTGTGATGATTCGTTTGCTTTCGATCTGTGTGGTCTGTTTGAGGATCTTGTAGAGAAGAGTGATGCGTTCCATTGAGTTCATTAGGACGTCGGGATCCATGTTGGACACGTCTAAGGTTAAACGCGGAGATAGAAGCTTGTTGTCGGCTGAAAAAGAAAATAAGGTTCATGATTGTAGTCATGCACTTACCTTCGTAAGCTCATTAGTAATGAAATAGGCTCTATCAAAAGCATAAATATGAAATTTCAGATCCCTAACTTGATGAATTATGGATTGCCAATGAAAACTTTCAACCCCAATTTCAAGGATAAGGATATAATCTTCTATCAAATTTCATTACGATCCGTTCGTTTAGTCGTGAAAAGGTAACAAACAAGCAGAGTTACTCTCGCATTTATAATACTAGCTTACGCCCGCGGCTTCGCTCGCGTGGTACCTACTAAAATAAAAAGTAGCCCATGTGTTATAATCTATTTGTGTAGAAGTTTTCAATAAAAGATTTATTGAGCGAGTGGAATTTAATAAAATATGGGCTAGGAGATCTTTTACATTTTGATGATGACAACGGAAGGCAAAAACATAAAAGCATCATATCCCTAGGCAGTAGACAAAACCTTACTACTCTCTATGATTAGCCATAGATAATATTAGTCGATTGAACTCGACTAAACTAAACATAAATAGAAGGCGGTAATTTAATTACTATTTCAACCATTTGTGCGCCAAATTTCATCCAGATCTGTTCAGCCGTTTTGGCGTGATTGAGTAACAAACATCCATCCCAACTTTCTCATTTATAATTTATGTAGGATTACTATGGATTACTTAAATAAATCCTTATGCCTATGTCCAGCAGGCTGATAATGATGATTTTAATTTAATCATCATCATCATCAACATCAACAACCTATAGAAGTCCACTGCTGGACATAGGCCTCCCCCAAAGAGTTCCACGACGAACGGTCTTGAGCACTTTCCATCCACCGACTTCCCGCAACCTTCACAATGTCGTCGGTCCATCGGGTGGGGGGCCTTCCAACACTGCGTCGCCCGGTTCGTGGTCGCCATTCGAGAACCTTGACTCCCCAACGGTTATCGGTTCTGCGAGCTATATGGCCTGCCCACTGCCACTTAAACTTGCTAATTCTGAGAGCTTTGTCGGTGACCTTGGTTCTTCTACGGATTTCCTCATTTCGGATCTTATCACGTACGTATTCACGTATTTTAATTTAATAAAGACCTTTAATTAATTTAAAAAAGAACTTACCAGAGAACAGGTGCACCATTAATATCTGCACAGCGTGCTGCTCGGAATATTTTTTCATGTTTTCCAAAAGCTTCTCTATCAAGGTGTTCTTCAAATCTTTCGGCAGCACTTGCTGCCGTAGCGTTGTTGTAATGCCCTTTAAAAAACACATTTGAGTTAAGTGTGTTCACCTTGATAGTTTCTTATAAGCCTCGCAGATAGAGAATAGATCTGAAAATGGCGTCCGCTCGCATGCGTTCTCGCTCACTCTCTATCGCTGTCTATACTCACACAGAGAAGTACGCGCTACAAAAAAATAGTCAGTCAGGATTCGCTTTCCACGCGACTTGACGCACTCCGAGTTATCGTTAAATTCGCCTTTACTTTACTGGCTTAAGGGATAAGAACGTGACTTTATGTATGTATGTGAGGTGGTATTTTTGTAATGTGATTCTGATATGTCACAATTAATAAAGGCAAATTTTAAAATCCAGTGATATTAATGTACCCTTGGTCCTTATTTATTTAATTTATATTTTTGACATTATTTCTACTATTATTAATTAATAATATTAAAAAATAATAATATATAAAAATAAAGTCAATAAAAATCGATGTTTGAGAACTTGTTTTGCCAACCGTACCATGCGTACCCGCCGCCATTTTCAGATCTGTTCTCTATCTGCGCGGCTTATACCCTATTGTTATTATGAAACTGGGTTTAGACGAGGTCTAACTAAACCCTGGTTTTGTGACGTGTCATTTCATACGTTTGACATTATGACATAAAGCAACTGTCCGATTTCATTGCAATGGTTGTAAGAGAGCAACAAAATTAAAAATCCGTCCGAACAATTACTGTAATTTTTTTTTGTTTTTAGGGTTCCGAGCAATCATTGGAAAAAACGGAACGCTTACCCTGTTATTATGAAACTGGGTTTAGACTAGGGCTAACTAAACCCTAGTTTTGTGACGTGTCATTTCATACGTTTGACATTATGACATAAAGCAACTGTCCGATTTCATTGCAATGGTTGTAAGAGAGCAACAAAATTAAAAATCCGTCCGAACAATTACTGTACATTTTTTTGTTTTTAGGGTTCCGAGCAATCATTGGAAAAAACGGAACGCTTACCCTGTTATTATGAAACTGGGTTTAGACTAGGGCTAACTAAACCCTGGTTTTGTGACGTGTCATTTCATACATTTGCTTTATGTCATGTTAAATGTATGAAATGTCACGTCACAAGTTAGTTAGTCCAAGTCTAAGCCCAGTTTCACAATAACAGGGAATAGGACCATTTTTTTGCATGTCTGTCTGTCCGTGTATCTATACCCTTTTTTCTCAGAAACGTTTCATAGGGTACATTTTATTTATTTATTTATTTATTCCATTCTGGACAGTGAGCTTACAGTTTACACCAAAACGCTGAACTGTCTTAATTAACTGTACTTAACCTATACTTATCCTAAACAAAAGTTTAACATGCGAGCGAAGCCGCGTGCGGAAGCTAACAATAACAAAAAGGTTTTACCTTCACAACCAAATCGGCACAGTAATGCCTAGGGTTGTTCAGCATGAAGTCCACAGCCAAGTTAATGAGATTCGGGTGGCCCAATTCAACGAGCGTAAACAGTACGGTCCAGTACAAACTTTGTTCGTAAAGCGAGATTCTGTAACAAGAAACAATAGAGAGTTTAAAGTTATATGTTCAAAAATAAATAAGCTATTCTAAGCCTGAAGAAGTCTACAATAGAAAAATCGGCGCGCCGATTCAACGCCGCGGCGTTCTATGTACTTTTGTTAACAAAACTTTCGTATGGAATTGAATAGGACAAAGGAATTTTTTTGGCGTTTGGGAAACTTCGTCACATCTTCTCGTCGCAGATACCGCAGAGCCTCAAGACTAAAGTCTACAATCAGTGTGTGTTGCCAGTGATGACTTATGGCACTGAGACTTGGTCGTTAACTATAGGCCTCATATACAAGCTCAAAGTCGCGCAGCGTGCTATGGAGAGAGCTATGCTCGGAGTTTCACTACGTGATAAGATCCGAAATGAGGAAATCCGTAGAAGAACGAAGGTCACCGACATAGCTCTCAGAATTAGCAAGTTGAAGTGGCAGTGGGCAGGCCATATAGCTCGCAGAACCGATAACCGTTGGGGAGTAAAGGTTCTCGAATGGCGACCACGAACCGGGCGACGCAGTGTTGGAAGGCCCCCCACCGGATGGACCGATGACATTGTAAAGGTTGCGGGAAGTCGGTGGATGGAAAGGGCTCAAGACCGTTCGTCGTGAAACTCTTTGGGGGAGGCCTATGTCCAGCAGTGGACTTCTACAGGTTGTTGATGATGATGATGAAGGAATTTTACTGGTCCAAAAAAAGGTTATACAAAAGGGTGTCATATGAAAGAGCTTTGTTCATACATTCCAAAACTATTCTTATCTTTATATTATAGTTCTTGAGATACAAAGAATATAGTAACAGTAGAAAACCAAAAAAAAACACTTTTTATTGTAATGTTACTCTACTCGTAGTAGCTCGTTTGTTAAAGTTTGATGACTTCGTAGTTCAGGTAAGATTGGACGAAATAATAAAATAAAATAAAAATAAAAAAGCCTTTTATTTCTACCACTTATTAAACTTATCTTATCAAATTTAACTACACTTATTTTCTTAATATTAATTTCACTGTTTATCTAATTCTCTAGTCTAAATCCTCCGCAGTAGTCGCCTCCACAGCGTAGGCCTCCCCTAAATCCCTCCATAAAACCCTTTCCCTCTAAGATTGGACGAATTACATCATGCTAAAGATAGTATTTTTAAAGTTACTCTAAATAATAATTGTGCCTCAAAGATCCATCGAAGCACCAACTATTACTAGACATCGCGAGGTCCCAGTTTGGGGCGAACAACTAGTTATACCAAAGACAATAAAGTAGTAAAAACTATTGTCTTTGGTTATATTTAGTGAGACTTACTTGGAGTTAGTTCCCAAATACTGCCTCACAGCTACGTTCAACTGCGTGACCAATTCCTGATAAGGGTTCGGCGACATCTGGTTGCATAGTTGTGGGTTTCCTGTCAGTTGTAGCAGACATCCTGCAAAATCCACATGAATTGTGTTATGTCATACTAAATATAAATTTTCCGGATATATCACACACGGTCAACTGATCCCAAACTAGGCATAGCCTGTATTATGGGTACCAGAGACATACATAATAGATAATATTTAACACCCAGACACAGAACAAACATCTGTGCTAATCACAAATGTTTTTCCAGTGCGGGAATCGAACCCGCGACCTCTAGCGCAGAAGGCTACTACTAGCTTTTGTAATGAACTGTCACATGAAGGTAGTTTTTAAAGTTCTGCAAAGTTGCAGTCTCGATGAGGTTTTGGTGCAGTGCTGTCAACCTGCGCAGTGCGCGGTCTATTGCAGTCGGTATGCAGTGCTATGAGGCATATAATGACGTCTTAACCTCATTGAAAAGGATCAAGCCTCTTAGAGGTTAAAAATAAAGTAAAAAATAAATATTCCGGACATATTCACACGGTCAACTGATCCCAAACTAGGCATAGCCTTTACTATGGGTACCAGAGACTGATATATGTATATAATAGATAAATATTTAACATCCAGACACAGAACAAATATCTGTGTTTATCACACAACTGTTTGTCCAGTGCGGGGATCGAACCTGCGACCTCTAGCGCAGAAGGCAGAGTTACTACTAACTGAGCTATGAGGCCAGTCGGTTTCTTCCTTGCACAACTTTCGTCACAGTTAATTTGACGTACTAGGTATTTGCATTTTAGGTATAACTAGCTGACCCGACAGACGCTGTCCTGTAATGTTAGTTTATGGCATCAGGCGCCTCACTACCATTATTTACCAACTAAACTTTACCTTGTAATGCAGCTTGTCGGAGTGGCGCGTAGCTTGATGTGAGAGATTTGAGAAGTTTTTGGTGGACCGACGATAGTTCCTAAAGAAATGAAAATGTTGTGTTACGTTTTTATATAAATTCCTTAATTAAAATTAGATACATATATATATATTAGAGAATAGAGAGATATATATACAGTTGTATAAAAAAAAACGCGGCCGTGCCGTAGTGCGCGCAAATGTCAAAACACAGTAACAGCTTAGTACTGTTTTCATTTGCCAAGAAATCCTATAGACCTGCCAGTGTAAGTAGTACCTGCATAGCATGTTGTGATTGCGCCAGCGTCAGTGGCAGCGCCCTCGCCGCGGTCCAATAGTGCACGCAGAGGGCAGCGCGCGCGCAAAGGTCTAACCAAAGTCACAGCCTAGTTTTCATTAGCCAATAAAACCCATAGATCTGCCAGTGTTAGTGTTGCTTGCATAGCATGTTGTGATTGCGACGACTGACAGACTGCCAGCATTTACGCCAGCGCCAGTAGCAGCGCCTGCGCGGCGATGCCGCGCGCGCAAAGTTCAAACCAGAGTCACAGTCTAGTTCTGTTTACATTTGCCAATAAATCTTATAGACCTGCCAGTGTTAGTAGTAACTGCATACCATGTTGTGATTGCGACGGCTGGCAAACAGCCAGCATGTGCGCCAGCGCACAGGTGCTGTAGTGCGCGCAGTGCGCGTCCAGAGTCACAGCCTAGTTCTATTATTATTATTATTAAGTCATTTATTTCAGGCAACACAGCAAAGTACATGTACAAATACAGGGCCCATAGATATATATATACCTTAAACTAAAATACATATAATATTCACACTTGCATATAATATTAGGGTTTATTGTTCTTTGGCGCATCCCTATAGCGTCGGAAAACTATTCCTGCAGGCCAGAAGTCGGGAGAGAGGAACATGTCGCGAAGCTTCGCAGGCACCTTCAGCACGTACGACTTGAAGTTCGTCTCTCTAGACGACTCCAGGCGTTGCAGATGTAGCTGTATATTGGACGGGTCTCGGCTCCAAAACCGAGTCCTCTCCTTCACAAATCGGAGAACCTCCTCCCCTGATGTTTGAGCATCCAGTCTGGATACATAGATCGAGATGGTCTATAGACCTGCCAGTGTTAGTAGTACCTGCATAGCATGGTGTGATTGCGACGGCTGGCAGACTGCCAGCATGTGCGCCAGCGCCAGCAGCAGCGCGCGCGCGGCGGTGCTGTAGTGCGCGCAGTGCGCGTCCAGAGTCACAGCCTAGTTCTATAGACCTGCCAGTGTTAGTAGTACCTGCATAGCATGGTGTGATTGCGACGGCTGGCAGACTGGCAGCGTGTGCGCCAGCGCCAGCAGCAGCGCGCGCGCGGCGGTGCTGTAGTGCGCGCAGTGCGCGTCCAGAGTCACAGCCTAGTTCTATAGACCTGCCAGTGTTAGTAGTACCTGCATAGCATGGTGTGATTGCGACGGCTGGCAGACTGGCAGCGTGTGCGCCAGCGCCAGCAGCAGCGCGCGCGCGGCGGTGCTGTAGTGCGCGCAGTGCGCGTCCAGAGTCACAGCCTAGTTCTATAGACCTGCCAGTGTTAGTAGTACCTGCATAGCATGGTGTGATTGCGACGGCTGGCAGACTGGCAGCGTGTGCGCCAGCGCCAGCAGCAGCGCGCGCGCGGCGGTGCTGTAGTGCGCGCAGTGCGCGTCCAGAGTCACAGCCTAGTTCTATAGACCTGCCAGTGTTAGTAGTACCTGCATAGCATGGTGTGATTGCGACGGCTGGCAGACTGGCAGCGTGTGCGCCAGCGCCAGCAGCAGCGCGCGCGCGGCGGTGCTGTAGTGCGCGCAGTGCGCGTCCAGAGTCACAGCCTAGTTCTATAGACCTGCCAGTGTTAGTAGTACCTGCATAGCATGGTGTGATTGCGACGGCTGGCAGACTGGCAGCGTGTGCGCCAGCGCCAGCAGCAGCGCGCGCGCGGCGGTGCTGTAGTGCGCGCAGTGCGCGTCCAGAGTCACAGCCTAGTTCTATAGACCTGCCAGTGTTAGTAGTACCTGCATAGCATGGTGTGATTGCGACGGCTGGCAGACTGGCAGCGTGTGCGCCAGCGCCAGCAGCAGCGCGCGCGCGGCGGTGCTGTAGTGCGCGCAGTGCGCGTCCAGAGTCACAGCCTAGTTCTATAGACCTGCCAGTGTTAGTAGTACCTGCATAGCATGGTGTGATTGCGACGGCTGGCAGACTGGCAGCGTGTGCGCCAGCGCCAGCAGCAGCGCGCGCGCGGCGGTGCTGTAGTGCGCGCAGTGCGCGTCCAGAGTCACAGCCTAGTTCTATAGACCTGCCAGTGTTAGTAGTACCTGCATAGCATGGTGTGATTGCGACGGCTGGCAGACTGGCAGCGTGTGCGCCAGCGCCAGCAGCAGCGCGCGCGCGGCGGTGCTGTAGTGCGCGCAGTGCGCGTCCAGAGTCACAGCCTAGTTCTATAGACCTGCCAGTGTTAGTAGTACCTGCATAGCATGGTGTGATTGCGACGGCTGGCAGACTGGCAGCGTGTGCGCCAGCGCCAGCAGCAGCGCGCGCGCGGCGGTGCTGTAGTGCGCGCAGTGCGCGTCCAGAGTCACAGCCTAGTTCTATAGACCTGCCAGTGTTAGTAGTACCTGCATAGCATGGTGTGATTGCGACGGCTGGCAGACTGGCAGCGTGTGCGCCAGCGCCAGCAGCAGCGCGCGCGCGGCGGTGCTGTAGTGCGCGCAGTGCGCGTCCAGAGTCACAGCCTAGTTCTATAGACCTGCCAGTGTTAGTAGTACCTGCATAGCATGGTGTGATTGCGACGGCTGGCAGACTGGCAGCGTGTGCGCCAGCGCCAGCAGCAGCGCGCGCGCGGCGGTGCTGTAGTGCGCGCAGTGCGCGTCCAGAGTCACAGCCTAGTTCTATAGACCTGCCAGTGTTAGTAGTACCTGCATAGCATGGTGTGATTGCGACGGCTGGCAGACTGGCAGCGTGTGCGCCAGCGCCAGCAGCAGCGCGCGCGCGGCGGTGCTGTAGTGCGCGCAGTGCGCGTCCAGAGTCACAGCCTAGTTCTATAGACCTGCCAGTGTTAGTAGTACCTGCATAGCATGGTGTGATTGCGACGGCTGGCAGACTGGCAGCGTGTGCGCCAGCGCCAGCAGCAGCGCGCGCGCGGCGGTGCTGTAGTGCGCGCAGTGCGCGTCCAGAGTCACAGCCTAGTTCTATAGACCTGCCAGTGTTAGTAGTACCTGCATAGCATGGTGTGATTGCGACGGCTGGCAGACTGGCAGCGTGTGCGCCAGCGCCAGCAGCAGCGCGCGCGCGGCGGTGCTGTAGTGCGCGCAGTGCGCGTCCAGAGTCACAGCCTAGTTCTATAGACCTGCCAGTGTTAGTAGTACCTGCATAGCATGGTGTGATTGCGACGGCTGGCAGACTGGCAGCGTGTGCGCCAGCGCCAGCAGCAGCGCGCGCGCGGCGGTGCTGTAGTGCGCGCAGTGCGCGTCCAGAGTCACAGCCTAGTTCTATAGACCTGCCAGTGTTAGTAGTACCTGCATAGCATGGTGTGATTGCGACGGCTGGCAGACTGGCAGCGTGTGCGCCAGCGCCAGCAGCAGCGCGCGCGCGGCGGTGCTGTAGTGCGCGCAGTGCGCGGCGGCGGGCGCGGACGCGAGCGCGGCGCCGGCCCACGCCCACTGCGGCGCGCGCGTGAACGTGTAGCTGCACTCCACTATGCAGTTGAGGAGGGATACCCGGGCCGCTACGCCTGTTGTCGCCTAGAACAGACGATTGGATAATCCAATTCAAAACAATAGGAACAAAAATACATTTATTGCTTTCACATGGTTGGTTACAGGTAGTATATAGTTATGTGGTTTCTCATGTGGACCCTGTATTAGGGTATGGCAACAGGGAGACAGGCCGAGATTTAATACCTAAATAAGAGGTAGTGTGGTTCCGATCTATGTTGAAGCAGTTGATAACAATGTTTCCTTGTCATGTCATGTAGTGTTTATCAAAGTCAAATACAAGTTGAGTACATTTGAGTTGAGTTGAGTTGCCCGGACATTTCATTAGTTTATGCAATATTTTATAATACCTGTATTTTCTCTATAAGTGTTTTTTTTTTGTAAATCTTTTGACGAAATAAATTTCTTAAACCGAACATTACTAACTAAAACAGCTGATTCATTGAGTTTTAACTGATTTTACACCAAAACAGCAGAGTTTTTCAGTGAAAAAATGACGAATTTCCAAAAATCGTAGTCGTAGCCACTTATAGAAAGATAGTCGTATACACTATCCCTGTGGAACATATGCTATACGAGGTGATTCATAATATGTTTGCTATCCCAAAAGGGGCTTAGGTACTCCTTACGGCCCTTATTCCTTCACCCTATAGACTCTATATAACTTTGTTCAACGACTTTTGAAAGTTTGTTCTACGTTTTTTTTTCGCTATTCTTTCTTTTTGTTTATAGAGCAACCCCTTTTCGGGATGGTGTGAGGTTATAACCTTGTAATATTATGTAGATTGAATGGAATTTGGATTGAAAAATGTAATGTTAGTATTCTCATTCTTACCTTCGGCTCTAGCATCTGTGTAGTAACATCCATGAGTATTTGTAGACAGCTATTGACATCAATGCCTTTATTCCTCTTTCTTCGTTTCAATTCGCGTTTTATTTTGTACGGTGCATCTTCTGTTATTTCTGCAAAGGAAAATGTTTCTTAAATTGTTGAAAACAGAGTTACATTTCTAAATAAACAATAAGGGGACCAATTTGAATTCATAAATTCAATCTAATCTCATTACGTTAAGCCTACTCGCTTATAATGTAAAATGAGAAATTTAGGATACCTTTAAAATGAACCATTTTTTATAAATGGCACAGGGTTCAAAACTCATTGTCACCTTGGACTATGTCGCTGACGCGTATCGGTATAATTACGAGTGACAGGGTATTTAGAAGCTTATTATTATAGACACAGGGTTCAAAACATACCTGAAGCTAGTTTGAGGTATTCCGTATTGAACTGAGCACAATGATAGCCGTCGAAACCATCGTTCATGAGCGGTATCCGTTCAAGGTTTACGTTGTCAAATATTCTGTAGGCTGAAGTTCCGATCAGCAGGTTTTTGAGACGTTGCATACTGAAATCGGACATATTCTAATAACGACAAAGCTTAAAATCCCACTCACAATCCAAGCTCCACCCATACACACCAACACTGCGTGCGCCTAGGCGCAAGTCTCACGTCTTATTTCGTTTACATAGAGAACTAGCTTGTGCCCGCGGCTGTGCTCGTATAGTATCTAGATAAAAAGTCTATATGCTATTCTAGGTAAAGAACTCTTTTCCTAGTTTCATAGAAATCGGTTGAGTTACGGCGTGATTAAACCACAAACATAGAAACATGCTCAAAAACTATAGCAGTATATATATACTACTATAGTTTTTGAGCTTTATAGTAGTATATATATACTACTATAGTAGTATAATAATAAGAGAGCTGGCTCATTCCTTGCACAAAGAATTTCTTTGGCAATTCAACGCGGGAATGCAGCCAGTGCTCTTGGCACCTTGCCGCATGTCCAAAATTATTTGTTTACTTAGTTTCTATTTTATTTTGTAATTATCTGATTTTATATTTTATAGTATGTAGAAATAAAAGAGTTTATTAGTATAATAATTGGTTTATCTATATTTCGTCTTGCTTGACAGTGGATAATCCTACGAGTTTTATAAATGCGAAAGTTTGTGAGGATGTTTGGATGTTGTTTGTGGTTCAATTACGCCCAAACGGCCGAAAAGATTTGGATTAAATTTGGCACAGAGATAGATTATTATAGTCTGGAATAGCATACAGGGTTTTTATCTTCATATGCACCACGCAAGCGAAGCCGCAGGCGGAAGCTTTTAGATCACATATTTCTTATAGTAAAGGAGCTGGGCCTGGTCCATGTACACTACATAGAAAAATTAGGAAAAAATAGGAGATTACAAGAAAAATACATTTTCATTAATTTGAAAACAAATGCGATGGTACAAGAATAGTTCTTCTGGTAAGTTTTTTACTATGTGAACACTATTTGAAGGCCGCCATGTTGGTTTATAATTGGCGTTTGACATGACATTGACATATTTTTCATGTCATATTGTTTGATTTGATGTTTTTGTTTTGTCAGATAAATGTAGGTTGTCAAAATGACATTTCACGCACGTCCATCCGCCATATTTTTGTAGCGCTGTGTGTTGCTCTCTTTGTCGAAGAAAATCTTAATGTATTTTAGAACGAAGTCAATTTAAATAAAATAACCAATTAAATACGTTTACTTTATTGCTTAGCCATATTTTAGAGTAGTGTACACAGTGCAGGCCCAGGCTCCATATATTGATGAAACGTCTCTTTTACATTTATTTAAATATTTAAATCGAAAATGTCTCAAAACGGTAAAATACATATTCTACTTACGGGTTAGTAGTATTTAAAGGTCCTCTAGGAACATGCAAAATGTTCCCTCTTCTAACCGTAGGCGTAGTGGAAACCAACAGCTGAGTGACACCACGAACGGCCCAGTGGGTTCCGTTCCCTTGTAAAGCACCAAGCAGTCCCACCCACATCTCTTCGAATTGCTTCTTTGACGACCAGCCTATGAGATTCGCCCTGAAAGATAATTATCATAATCATAATGTAATCATACTAATATTATAAACAAGCTTTCGCCCACGGCTTCGCTCGCGTGGTACCTTCATAAAAAGTAGCCAATATGCTATTCCAGACTATAATCTATCCGAGTACCAAATTTCATCCAAATCCGTTTGGCCGTTTGGGCGTGATTGAACAACAAGCATCCAAACATCTAAATCGCATTTATAATATTAGCAGCATGCGAAAGTTTGTGAGGATGTTTGGATGTTTGTTGTTCAATCATGGCGTAACGGCTCAACCGATTTCGTTGAAACTTGGAATAAATAAAGTTCTTTACCTAGATTAGCCTATAGGCTACTTTTAATGTAGGTACCACGCGAGCGAAGCCGCTGGCGGAAGCTAGTATCATATACCTTGTATATTATAAGCGAGAGGTAATGGTGATGATTATGATGATGAATAGATACCTGAATAAGAAAGCTTCCAATACATCCATATCTTGCAACGCTTGGAGCGGTAAATCGAACTTCTGAAGCTCGTTCTTAGCAGCACATTCAACCGAAGGCCACGCTATAGGCGGAATCAATGCTATGTTGCTAACTATGTCTAATCTGGAACAAGGACAATTTATAAACAAAATAAAGACGGTCAAGTGCGAGAACTCGCGCCCTGAGGGTTCCGTACCATTGGTCGTGGGTTCGAATCCCGGTCGTGCACCAGTGTTCATGGTCAGAAAATAAAAATTCTAAGTGTAGGAATCGACCAACTTATATTTGCGGTCGCTCACGTAGTCATTGTGTGACATTGACAGCAAATATAACTTTGTTTCCTAAAAAACTACGAAATTCCTCAATTTTAGTTTTGTGAGGTAACTGGAAGTACCCTAGAGGTTTTTCATTTTAGCCATTTCCATACAAAAATTATACATTCGTTGCCATATCTTTTTAATGTATTAAGCTAAGGCTTTGATTTTTATACGGCACCATAAGCCCTATAATAATGTATATCTATCTATCTTACCAATTCTTAACAAGTCTTACCATGGTCATCCACCAGAAATAAACCAAACAATGCGTTTAATTGTACTTTAGTGCAGGTAATGGGCTTAGGCCCAGATAGAATTAAACTGGGCCCATAACCTAATTTCAATTTTTAATTAAAATCTAAGGAACTTACCTAGATAAACTAACAATCAAACTTTCAATCGTTCCTTTGCACCACTTCGGTAGCACATTCGCTTGTTTCAAGTAGAAATTCTGCTCCCAGTATTCTATAAGAGTGACAAGTTTGTTCCCGATTATTATCATTTCTGGCTTAGGGCTATCGCCTGGCGTTTTTATGTAGTCTTGAAGAATGAGGGGTTTTGTGTCCTGAAATAAGGATTATACAAGAGGTGATTCATTACATGTAAACCATCCCGAAAGGAGCTTATTTTGACAACAAAATTAAAGAATATTGACGGAAAAAAATAACAAAATAATTTTGTAATTTTATTATTTTCATAAGTAATTATACGTACGAGAAGTTTGACATCTAATTACTGCCTAAAACAACTGAATATTTGAGTTTGAACTGAATTGGCTCCAAATTTGAACTATGTTCGTACCAAATTTCATGAAAAAATGGGATAAAATTATCCGTGGATCCGGAATGACATTGATCGATAAGTCCGATATTAAATTTTTTTTTTTTTCCCTTACCTTCACCAAATACTTCACGACCGCATACAAGCAACTTATCGCCGACTGTGACCGATTTAAGTTGCTATCCACATTCAACTCGCCCCAGATCTCGTCAAAACTTATCGCCTTCGCTACATTCTCAACTGTCAACTGTATGACGTTGTCAACTATGACATTATCTGTCACGTTGACGTTCACCCTAAACGATACATCAGTGTTAGCGGGGAATTCAACGATTGACTTGTTTTTGATTAGAAATGACAAGTATTGTAGGGAAATGACAGAAAATGTGGAAATGTTTTTGGATAAGGTTGATGGTAGAATGTTCTCGCTGCATTTGTCTAGTAAATCGCAGTCAACCTCGTCTATGGAACGAATAATACGGTCCAAAGAGTCCAAAAACCCTGTCATAATTGTTTGTATAATCATAAACTCTTGATAAAACAATTTGTCTTGAAAAACTTGATGGCAGCGCCGCGTGTATCTGTCAATCGTTTGCTCCACATTCAAATTGAAGTTCTCCGATTGGCTGAGCGGTCGGCTTTGCTTCGGGAACAACCGAATGATATCTGTCAACGATCTGTCAAACGTCACAATTGACACGTTGTACAAGTCTGACAGATCAGGCGGGACCAATTCCGTTTCCACGTCAGAGATCTCTAGATTTCCGAAACTTTCCTTTAGACTTTCATCCGAAATCGGGATGAAGAATTGAGATTTGGACTCCTTATTGTCGCTCTTTTTGAAAACGTGCAGCGCATTAGAAACGTTTAGCTTATTGCTGTCAATTGATGACGTCATATCCATTTTCATCTCCCTCTGAGCCTTAACATTATCTCTTTCCGTCTCTTTTGCGTCGTGGACTGAGACAATATTGATGAAATCTTTGAGGTATTTGTTGCACGCGACTTTGAAGCAGGATGACAGGAGTTTCCTGTCAAATTCCGGGCATGCCATGACAGTTGTCAGGTCGTCGCGGGGTAGGCTGGCGAGTAGGCGAGCCAATTCCATGTGTTTCGTTACTTTAAAGGCTTTGCATTCTGATACACAGCATCTGCGAAACAAAATTTTTCAATTGACGTTTTGTAATAAATAATACACACATCACCATTCAGCCGTTAGATGTCCACTGCCGAACATATGCCTTTATTCTTTACTAGCTTCCGCCCGCGGCTTCGCTCGTGGTACCTACATAAAAAGTAGCCTATATGCTATTCTAGTTAAAGAACCTTATCTATTCCAAGTTTCAACGAAATCGCTTGATCCGTGATTGAGGCGTGATTGAACAACAAACATTCAAACATCTTCACAAACTTTCGGATTTGACTGGCCTCATAGCTCAGTTGGTAGTAACTCTGCCTTCTGCGCTAGAGGTCGCGGGTTCGATTCCCGCACTGGACAAATATTTGTGACTAACACAGATGTTTGTTCTGTGTCTGGGTGTTAAATATATATCTATAATGTATATCAGTCTCTGGTACCCATAGTACAGGCTATCCCTAGTTTGTTATTATTTTTTTATTTTTTTTATTTATATTAGTATATTAGTAGGATTGATCACAAGAAAAAACACAGATAACAGAAATTAAAGAGAAAGGTATCTATAAAGGCGAGCTTAACCCTAGTAAGAGTTTTCTTCCAGCAAACCTTTGAGGCTATAGAGATGTGATTATAGAGGGAGGTTCATGTACCTACATATGGTCCATAAACATAGGCCTGCCCCACATATTTCCAGAACGAATTCTTATTATGTGGGAGGAACTTGCCACGCCAGGCAGGCAGATTGGCGAGCGCAGTTAGAGCTATCTTTTTTTAAATAGGGGTCACTGCTGCCGATCCCCTAGCTTTTTTCCCTTAGTCGCCTCTTACGACATCCACGGGTAGGAATGGAGGGGCATATTCTTCAGCCGGGGCCACCTTGGCCATACACACATACCTGCTTTTAACTTGGTTCATAAACCAGTTGCTGTCAACATTCGTGGTGGTGATGTACTGAGGATTGACAGCCCTATCTTGAGATAGGTCCAACGGCGACAGATCAAAGACACTCGACGCGAGAGAGTTCAATTCCATGACTAGGTTCGCGTACCTCAAAATAGAAGACAATAAAACTGTCATCAAATTGAAATAAATATAGATAGATGATAGATAGATAAAAACATTATTTGGCACTACAGACACACACAATTAACATAGATAAACAATTTTAAACTAAAGTACATACATTAGGTAGGTATAAATAATCAAAAGAGCAATTTTTAAAAAGTAGGTATCTTAGAGTAGGCAAGTTTGCGTGTCCTGCAGTACGACAAATAGGCTATGGCTCATTGAAATATTTTGCTTAAAATCAAAAACACTGATTTTCAGCCAAAACCTGATCGAGAGCGAGCAGAAATATGTTAGAAATCACAATAAATGAAATTATCTAAGTAATTTATTGTCTACTAGTGGTGCATGCGGCTTCGCTCGCAGGATACCGGACCTGATAAAAGAATCCTATGTCCTTTTTCAGTTAAATCTATGGTCATACCAACTTAACGACCTCGACGGGTTCGATTCCCGCTGCGACACACACATTTGCACAATATACAACCAACTATGAAATAAAATAAAGTAATTGGAATAAAAATAGTGTGATGTGTGCCGTAGCAGCAAAATGGCCTCGGCTTAGCATTATGCCTACTGTTTATTTATTTATTTATCAGGCAGATCAACGAAATTTACATGATTAGGAGCTTAAATTAGTTTGGTTTAGTATTTTCTAGGTTACATGCAATTTCAATTATAGATGTACACTGCGTGTGCTAATTTACATAAGACATGCTATCAAAGTTATCAGAATAATTTTTTTACACAAAACGTTACTAAGATGCATGATTATCATCAACATAATCAGAAATAATAACTAGGATTTAGCAGCAAACGCTGATTTTCTGCCGAAACCATTACCTACTCTCAGTCAATAAACCCTGTGAGGACATTCTAAGATAATATACTAAAGGTAAATATTAGAATAATCAGAAAACATATTTAAAAATATTAAAATTAATTTAATTAAAAGTGTATAACAATAATAATGTCAAAGTGAAAAGTGCATAGTGTAATAATAAAAATATATGACGATTAAATAATCTTCTTCTTCTTCTTCCTGCCCTTGTCCCACATTCTTCTTTCACTCTCTTCTGTTAGCCGTCATCTCCGCACTCACTTCTTTCTTACTCATGTCATCTCTAATACAGTCCATCCATCTTTTCTTTGGCCTAATTATAACATATTAATAAATAAATAAATATTTCATGACGATTAAATATTAATATAAAATTAAATATGTCTGTATTTATGTACTAATAAAATGTAGTGTAATAATAAAAATATATGACGATTAAATAATCTTCTTTTTCTTCTTCCTGCCCTTGTCCCACATTATCTGGGGTCGGCACAACATGTTTTCTTCTTCCACTCTCTTCTGTTAGCCGTCATCTCCGCACTCACTTCTTTCTTACTCATGTCATCTATAATACAGTCCATCCATCTTTTCTTTGGCCTAATTATAACATATTTCATGACGATTAAATAATAATACAAAATTAAATATGTATGTACCCTAATATGTCAGCAAGTAAAAGGTAACACTGTAGCTACCAGATCTCACAGTAATTGTAGGTACTTACCGTGCATGCACTTTATCCCTCTGTAGTAACTCTAAAGCAATCTGTACATCTTCTTTGGTCAACTGAACGTTGATTTGCTCTAGCTGCATTTCCCTTAGCACTTTGCACCTGTCCACGGCTAGTTTTGCAAACCTAAAATGTAATCTTCATTATTATTGACTTCTAGCTTCAACAAGCAAGACATACAGTCAAAAATACATCGTTGCTATTTATAAACATAATTTAAAAGTTTATTATTATATTTTAAAAGTACTCTTTTTTTAAGTGAACTATATGTTCTATATGTGTTAAGTGCCGTTAATTAAGTTCTTTAAACCGAAAAGTAGCCTATATGATAATTCTAGGTAGAACTTTATCCTATATGTTGTAGTAATAAGAACCTATGTGATGTACTTAGATATTAGTTACCTATGTTCTCTTTTTTCTCAATAAATATTATTCTAATAATCCTATTCATTTATTTCAAGTTTCATTGAAATTGGTTGAGCCGTTACGACGTGAACAACAAACATCCAAACATCCTCACAAACTTTCGCATTTATAATATTAGCAGGATATAAAAACGTACCGTATTCCTAGAGACGGCTCCAACTTCCCAATGATTCGGCAAATGAAGAATATCAGCGGACCAGATTGACTCTCATGGCACGGCGACAGCATTTTGTATACATTCAGTGCGAAGTCATTCTGAAACACAAATACAAGAAAAATGCTGTCTCTGTCTAACTCACGATATATCAGGTAAGTTAGAAAGAGACAGAGTATACCTCGCACAACTAAAAGTGAGCGAAAATCACGGAAAAATGTTACACAATCACGATCTCTCGAACAACTTGGACTAATCGGCGCTATATTTTTGTACGTTGAGTAAGGTTGCCAAGGGGGGAGAGAGAGAGAGAGAGCTCTTTAGGGGGGAGGGGTTCGGCAGGCAACGCATTAGCAAAGCTGATGTCAATAAGCGACGGTAACCACTTACCATCTGGAGGGTCGTAAGCATGTTTGCCTCCGTATAACATTAAAAAAAAATCGTTCATTAGTTAAAGCGTAATCTCCGAACCGTCCAAATGGCGACCACGAACCGGGCGACCCCCTCGATGGACCGACGACATTGTGACGGTTGCGGGAAGTCGTTGAATGTACAATTATTTAGCGTATTATTATCGTATTTTTTGTTAATTAATATATTTTTTTCTCTTAACTCTTCATAAGTAATCCTGATAACTTCTATTTCTGTTATCATTATAAGCTTTCTCAGCATAGGATTCCCGTCATCCATTTATTTTGTCACAGCAGATAATAGAAATGTTTTTTTTATGACAGGCCCTCTAGCTGGCCTTTTTTGTTACTCTTATATACTAAGTTGTGGATAACGTTGTGGACTACATTATTAATAATTTGTTGCATATGAAATTATGTACCTACTACTCACTGTATCTTACATATATAATGTAGTTGTTTGTTGTTCCTAAATAAATAAATAAAAATAAAATAATGTGTTAATATTGTCTTTAATTAATGTAATTGGTTGACCCGTGTTAATTAAAGTAAATAAATAAATAAAAAAGACTCAAGACTGTCCGTCACGGCACTCCCTGGAGGAACCCTATCTCCAGCAGTGGAAATCCAGCGGCTGCAATGATGATGATGATGATACCTTGAGAGAAGACTGACATCTAGCGGCGACAGCTTGCAACATAAGAGCGGACGCTCCGGCTCTTTCCTGCACCATTTCCACTAGCTTCCGGACCGGTTCTTCCGCCAGGTGATGGATGAGAAGGTGGATCCGGTTCACGAGTAGCCATGTTAGGTGGACAGCTTCGGTCAGGCCGTTTTCTACCTGAAAATATAATAAATAATAATAATAATAATAAATATTCCGGACATAGCACACACGATCAACTGATTCCAAACTAGGCATAGCCTGTACTATGGATACCAGAGACTGATATACATAATAGATATATATTTAACACCCAGACACAGAACAAACATCTGTGTTAGTCACAAATGTTTGTCCAGTGCGGGAATCGAACCCGCGACCTCTAGCGCAGAAGGCAGAGTTACTACCAACTGAGCTATGAGGCCTGTAAATATAACGGGGTTTAGCAGCATTACGCTTAGATAGAACATTTTTCAGCACAGGATTATAAATTATTATCCAATAGGCTTTTGAACAGATGACAAATCGCTGAAACGGACTCTCGATTCCTTGGCGCCAAACAAATTGGTATCGACAAAGTGGCTTTCTGACAATGTGCTAAATATTAGAACATACCTCTGACTGACTACCACCCTTAAACATCTTCAAGAATCTAATCTGAAATAATTGCTTTAAGCTCACATCACATTCTTCATTCGATCAACAATGCATCTCAAAACTCAGACTCAGGTTACAGAGGCCCTAGTGTGTGTTTTCACGTCTCACTTTTCGACCGTGAAAAATGTATAAATTACTGGTTTTTGCAGGCGCCCCTTTTCATGACTCCATACAAAAACGGTAATCTTTACACTTTTCAAGTGAAGAGAAGTAAAGAAAATTGAAAATTGAGAACTCACGAGAACTCACACTAGGACCTCAGTACTTACGAAATACTCGCAGTAAGCAATAACGCATGCCGTTTGCAATATGTCTACAGTAAGCAGTTTCATATCTCCGTTGTCAGCGCAAAGAGGCATCTTCCTTGCAAACCCAACTAGTTTCTGCCAGTATTTGTGTGAGAGGAAGTTTAACCTGAAACAAAATAAATATAAATATTCCTGACATATCACACACGGTCAACTGATCCCAAACTAGGCATAGCCTGTACTATGGGTACCAGAGACTGATATACATAATAGATATATATTTAACACCCAGACAAAGAACAAACATCTGTCTTAGTCACAAATGTTTGTCCAGTGCGGGAATTGAACCCGCGACCTCTAGCGCAGAAGGCAGAGTTACAACCAACTGAGCTATGAGGCCAGTAAACAAACAATTATAAGTATACAAGGTGATTCGTAATATGTATTCCATCCCGAAAGTGGCTTATTCTATCAACAACAGGAAAGAATACAGCAAAAATAAATCAAGATTTAAAAAACAAAACAGTTTTTTCCCGTACTTTTTCAAACTAGCCGTTTTTGGGTCTTTCTATCATCATTATAAATAATTATTAAACGTACCAGAACTTTGTCAAGATTGTTACCTAAAGCTCAGAAATTTTGAGGTTGAACTGATCAAATCAGCAGGCTTGGTCGCGAGAAACAGGCGTAGCTTCACTTAGTTTCTAAGACATTTCAAAGTGATCCTAGTGATTTTATTGAAATAAAAACCTTTAATATAAATATTCCGGACATATCACACACGGTCACCTGATCCCAAACTAGGCATAGCCTGTACTATGGGTACCAGAGACTGATATACATAATAGATTAATATTTAACACCCAGACACAGAAAAAACATCTGTGTTCATCACACAAATGTTTGTCCAGAGTGGGAATCGAACCCGCGACCTCTAGCGCAGAAGGCAGAGTTACTACCAACTGATCTATGAGGCCAATCGAGTCACCTTTTGAGTTTGAGTTTGATAATTCCAATATATTTTTTGCATACCTGATAAGTAAATGCGACCAGTGTATAGTAAGTAAAGGCGCCGTTCGTGCGGCCTTCAAACAAATCGAGTTCAGAGCGTCCAAGGGTATGTTCTCATTGGGGTTGTAAAGGCCTGTGTTGAGGCCGGACTGCTCATTGTGCAGTAGGCTTTGTCCGGTTTTTGAGGTTAGGGGGAACAGGCAGCCTTCTGAAATATACATAATACAATAAATATCTTACTATATCTTAATTTTACTATCTTATAAATATCTTTGTCGGTGGGTGGAGAAGGCTCAAGACCGTTCGTCATTTTATTGTTTTTTTTTTTTTTTTTTTTTTAATGTTATACGGAGGCTTACGGCCCACCTGATGGTAAGCGGTTACCGTCACCTATTGACATCTGCAACACCTGGAGCATTGCTAATGCTTTGCCTGCCCTGGAGAAATCTTTTTCATGGCACTCTTTGGATGTTCAGCAGTGGACATGAAGTCCACCAGGCTCCACCAGGCTGATGATGGTGATGATAAATAACTCTATAATATTATAAATGCGAAAGTTTGTGAGGATGTTTGGATGTTTGTTGTTCAATCACGCCGTAACGGTTCAACCGATTTCGTTGAAACTTGGAATAGATAAAGTTCTTTAACTAGAATAGCATATAGGCTATTTTATGTAGGTAATACGCGAGCGAAGCCGCTGGCGGAAGCTAGTTTATTTATAACGGACAAACCTCTCAAATGCAGCATATGTTTCACATGCACAATAATATTCACACACACAGAGTACATCAGCCTTGGACTTTGAAACTTATCGTCTTCCTCATCAAGGTCCAATTTCGCATCTTCATAGCACTTGTCTACCTCCAGTATGGCGTATGTGAGAGTTTTGAATAAAAACCTGAAATCAAATGGATTTTTTTTTATACAAAAAGTTCGAACGATTTTATGAATAAATAACGAAAAAAATATCCAAAAAGCATAATTATCGAAAAAAGGATTTTATTTTTATTTATTTTTATAGTGATTGATAACTCACACTATAAGAATACTATGTTTTTGGGAATATCACAAAAATGTCGACTCAGACGGAATTTGAACCCGCAACCTTCCGCTAGATTTGGGGATGCTACGGCGTGGTTGAACAACAAACATCCAAACATCCTCACAAACTTTCGCATTTATAATATTAGTAGGATAGTAGGATACCAATATAGATGTTGCTTACACTTAAAAAAATAATATACCTGACTAGAATGACATCTGGCGACAGATTCGCGCAATTCTCGTTAACATTCTGAACGTTCAACGGATCGACGTCAGTTTTGACGTTGAAGAATATAGACAATGGCGATATAGATGTCGCTTTCATATCGTTTATGGTGAGCAGTATTTCGCTCTCTGGTACAAGGACGAAGTACTTTCTGAGTAGGACTAGAGTTGAGGCCAGATAGCGTAACTTTAGCTTCGAAGGTGCGTTCTGAAACGAAATACAGAATTAATTAATTTCTAGGGTTCATTGAAAACGTGTTGCGTAACTAGTATGTTATCCCGAAATGAATTCTTTCAATAAATAGAAAAAATCATCATCATAATTCCAGCCGTTTGAAGTCTGCTGAACATCGGTCTCCCCCAAAGATTGAGTGACCTCCTATCATGTGGCCATATTGCCCATATAATTTGCCCATACTCTCCACGCTGGGCAGTTACAGCTATCTTTGTGAAAATAGGGGACGCTGCTACTCATCCTCTAGCTTTTTTCCCTTAGTCACCTCTAACGACATCCACGGGTAGGTATCTACCTACCTGAAGAAGAATCCCCGGCCCCGGCCCACGGCCCATATCTATGGAGGGGCCTATTCTTCAGCCGGGGCCAGCACGGCCAAGATAAAATACTAGACTATTATTACAGAGCCTTTTCATATCGGCTGTTCTTCGTTTTTTTATCATATTAATAAATAACACCCAACAGTCACATACCAGACCTCACACTAGGATTCCCTGTGTCGTGGGTATCCGAAACTACGAGTACCATGGTACCACAACACCCAGACCCGGAACAAATATTTGCAGATTGTCCCGCAGTGGGAATCGAACCCGACCCCTTGCGCCTCAGACGGGCACTCGCCTGCTACGCCACTGAGGTCGTCAGTTTAATTATGAGGATAAATCCTACTCACATTTTCGGGGGGAGCTTGAAATAAGGTCTTGATAAGAGTTTCAACTCTAGATTGTTCAGACAAAGCTTCAGTGGAAACGCATTCAAACAATCTCTCTAATGCACTGATGCACCCGGGCGTTTCCAGTTCTACAGATCTGAAAACAAATCACACTAAATCTAAATTTGATATTATAAAATAGTAACTGGCCACGAACCGGGCGACGCAGTGTTGCAAGGCTAACATGGACCGATGACATTGTGAAGGTTGCGGGAAGTCGGTGGATGGAGAAGGCTCAAGACCGTTCGTAGTAGAAACTTTGGGGGAGGCCTATGTCCAGCATTGGACTTCTACAGGCTGATGATGATGAACGGACTGACTGACAGACCAAAGCCTAAACCGTTGGAGGGTGTGTCCCTTTAAGTGTTTAGGTTCTACTATGAAAGTAATTCTCAAAATTCAACCCCAAAGAGGGTGCAGTTGAAGTTTGTATGAAAAACTTTTAGCGAACGAAGTCCCGCGATTTCGTTCGCGTGATGTTGATTTTCATACAATTTTCAACCGCCGTTGCTCCTCCTTAGAGGTTATGTTTCGAGTGTATAACAATGGACAGTATTATCGCAAAAAAATGCGAGATCTTCCAGACAACATTGGGATGTTCTTGTAGACTTACCTAGCCGCAAGTAGGGATAGAATTGTATCGTGCTCCTCCTTAGGGATTAAGTTTCGAGTGTATAACAATGTAAGTCTTATCGCAAAAAATGCGATCTCTTCCAGACAACCTTACGATGTTCTTGTAGACTTCCCTAGCCGCAAGTAGTGATATAATTGTACCACTCGTTGCTCCACCTTAGAGGTTATGTTTCGAGTGTATAACAATGGGCAGTCTTATCGCAAAAAAATGCGATATCTTCCAGACAACCTTTGGATGTTCTTGTAGACTTACCTAGCCGCAAGTAGTGATAGAATTGTATCGCTCGTTGCTCCTCATTAGAGGTTGTTTCGAGTGTATAACAATGGGCGGTCTTATCGCTAAAATGCAATCTCTTCCAGACAACCTTAGGATGTTCTTGTAGACTTACCTAGCCGCAAGTAGTGATAGAATTGTATCGCTCGTTGCTCCTCATTAGAGGTTGTTTCGAGTGTATCACAATGGGCGGTCTTATCGCTAAAATGCAATCTCTTCCAGACAACCTTAGGATGTTCTTGTAGACTTACCTAGCCGCAAGTAGTGATAGAATTGTATCGCTCGTTGCTCCTCATTAGAGGTTGTTTCGAGTGTATAACAATGGGCGGTCTTATCGCTAAAATGCAATCTCTTCCAGACAACCTTAGGATGTTCATGTAGACTTACCTAGCCGCAAGTAGTGATAGAATTGTATCGCTCGTTGCTCCTCTTTAGAGGTTATTTTTCGAGTGTATAACAATGGGCAGTCTTATCGCTAAAAATGCGATCTCTTCCAGACAACCTTAGGATGTTCTTGTAGACTTACCTAGCCGCAAGTAGGGATATAATGGTGTCGCTCGCCAGCTCCGACCAGCGATAGTGTGACTGGTGATGTTCTTGTGACAAGCACAGCATCGAAGACACCAGATTCAGCACCTAAAAAAATAAATTTAAAATTATAAAAACCCTTTACGCATTCTTCCCCCATATCTAGTAAATGGCTGCACCGATTATGATAAAACATATCTTATTATATTATACACATCATGCCCTTTCATTTGATACACTATACAGGGTGAGTTATTTTTCAGGGCCACTTCGGCGAAATCGGAAACCGAGTTACGGGCTCGATCTTGAAAAAAATAAGATATGCATTTAAAAAAGTTGAAATTTATTTTTAGTTTTTCAGAAAATGTGGGTAACTCCTAACATCACTTTTCGATTACTCTCACGGTTTCCTTTTTCGCCTAAGTGGCCCTGAAAAAAAAACTCAGCCTGTATAACCAATATTTGAAAATTTTAGATTTTTCATACGCACTTTCATTCGTCATTTCTAGTAAACGGCTGCAACGATTTTGATAAACATGTCACAGAACCATCGCCAAGAAAAATAAAAGCTTTCAAATAAAAAAAACGCATCCAAATCGGTTCGCTCGTTTATGAGCAACGGTGCCCCAGACAGACACAGTTAGCGGTCAAACGTTTAACACCCCCCTTTTTGTGGAGAGGTTAAGAATAACTTTATGACAATTGACAAAGGCTCCGATTATGTTGTTCCAATTTCGTAAAGTAACATTTGATAGCGGTAGAATTATAGCCGTTCTTATCTTTCAGAATCACAAAGTTGATTTTAAAAAGTATTCTATCCCGATAGGCCCTTTTCTTTCAACGAAAATAATTAGCTAAAAAACGTTTCCAATTAACCTGCTTATTGCCTTTTTATATACTTAATAACTAATTAATAAACGTACGAGAAATTTGACATCAAGTCTGCTATCTAAAACAGCTGATATTTGAGTTTGAACTGAAATGACCCCAAAACAGCTATGCTTGGGTCCGAGACAAGGCCAAACATTTTGTACCAGCCCAGACTTTTCAGATTTGACAAATATTTTCTAATCGTAAAACTTATCCAGACATGAGGAATAGATTAGCGGAATAATACTACATATTTGTTTGTCTATTTAATATCATAGAATGTACTTTTTTTTTTATACCATTGAGGTGGCAAACAAGCATACGGCCCACCTGTTGGTAAGTGGTTACCGTAGCCTATGAGCGCTCATTAACATCATCAATATGCGGGTGAGGGCGCAAAGCAAATTTTAGATCAAAGCATTCACCAGCCCTGTTTATGTTTGTGTGTAACTTTGTGTTCGAATTCGAGATTTTGTTTGTTGTTATTGGGATCTCAACATAAGTTTTTTTTTATTTTTATACAACTAAGGTGGCAAACAATCATACGGCCCACCTGTTGGTAAGTGGTTACCGTAGCCTATGAGCGCTTGCAATACCAGAGGCATCACGCACGCGTTGCCGACCCCGAACCCCCCTCCCCCTAAAGAGCTCTGGCAACCTAACTCACCGCAGGAACACAACACTATTTGAAACAAATAATGTTATTTGGCTGCGATCTTCTGTAAAGCGGAGGTACCCAGGCGGGCTGCTCCAATTTAGAACGAGAAAATCTCACTATGCCCTACCTCCTCCAAACTAACTTCCGAAAAGTCTCGCCTGAATTAATTATCCAGGTATATGTTACCTTTTCTTGGTGCATAGTTTTCTGCAACATGTAGAATATAACTTCTCTTGTAGCTTGAATTTCCTGTTGTTGGATTCTTCCCAGCACGCTTCTACCTACAAAACAACAAAACGAGGCTCCTTTTATTCGAACCATCGGGTTGGGGGCCTTGCTACACATCATCATCATTTCAGCCGTGGGACGTCATAAACATAAGATAGATTACCAGAAACAATAATATGGGGGGAATTGGCAATCTCGCCACGCTGGGCATGCGGGTTATGAGCGCAGATAAAGCTCTTGTTGTTGATAGGGAACGCTGCTGTCCATCCCCTAGCTTATTTTTTTTGTGAGATGTGGCTTAAGATGGAGCACGCTTTACCAGAAGGAATTTATTCACTCTAGATTTGAAGACTCCTAGATTGTACTCATCCGGGAAAACAGACGCTGGCAGATCGTTCCACTCTTTGCCAGTGCTTATAATAAAGGTGGAGCAGCTTTGTTTCCCTTAGTCGCCTCTAAGGATATCCACGGGTAAAAATGGAGGGGCCTATCCTTCAGCCGGGGCCACCACGGCTACCTTTGCATACACTATTTCGTCGAATATTTTATCCCCAACGGCTGTCGGTTCTACCCACTGCCTGCCAATAATTATACCAGTAGATTTTATAGGTAATTAAAATAAATATTCCGGACATAGCACACACGGTCAACTGATCCCAAACTAGGCATAGCCTGTACCATGGGTACCAGAGACTGCTATACTTAATAGATAAATATTTAACACCCAGACACAGAACAAACATCTGTGTTCATCACACAAATGTTTGTCCAGTGCGGGAATCGAACCCGCGACCTCTAGCGCAGAAGGCAGAGTTACTCCCAACTGAGCTATGAGGGAAGATTTTCAACTCACCTCCCATATTACTGAAGACTTTCATAGCGACAGGTTCCAAACCCGCTATGCATTCAGCGTGTGCGCCAGATGCCATCAAACCGTCGCATAGTTGTATTAGCTGGAAAACAAAATAGACCTTATAATAATACCGATAAAGCGGTTATTTGTTATTTAATCTAACAAGATCATTTCTTATACATATATCAGATCGGAAAAAGCTTTTTAGTGTTCTTAGCGGTGTTGAACCTATCAACATTTCATTTGCTCCAGCTTATCGAACACAGCGTCATTCGAACTGTAGCGTAGTTGTTATCGCATTGCTAGGCGTGTTCGAATCCCTCTGATTCGATAATTTTCGTTTGCACTTCAGAATTATTTTTATCATCATCATCATCATCAACAACCTGTAGAAGTCCACTGCTGGACATAGGCCTCCCCCAAAGAGTTCCACGACGAACGGTCTTGAGCCCTTTCCATCCACCGACTTCCCGCAACCTTTAGAATGTCATCGGTCCATCGGGTGGGGGGCCTTCCAACACTGCGTCGCCCGGTTCGTGGTCGCCATTCGAGAACCTTTACTCCCCAACGGTTGTCGGTTCTGCGAGCTATATGGCCTGCCCACTGCCACTTCAACTTGCTAATTCTGAGAGCTATGTCGGTGACCTTCGTTCTTCTACGGATTTCCTCATTTCGGATCTTATCACATCTTATAAAAAGGATATTATTTTTTTAATAATTTGTAACATTATTTAGTATTTTTTTTTAGTTGAAACCATGAAGTGTGGTCTTACTTTTGGTATCTCAATAAGTTGCTTCGAATTATGCTTTGAAGAAGATAGTTGAACCAGGAACATTAGTATACTATTGACGAGATCGCAGCTGTTTCTGAAATAAAAAAATAATAATTAATAACAACATGTTGATTGCTCAGGAACCAGATGTGGATGTATTCCACATGAAATTACATCCATTTGTTTATTGTGTATACGTTTCCTTAGTAATAAAAAATCGTAAAATGTTAAAATATGTATGTGATGTGATGTGTTATGTAATTAATTTATGTCTACTAGCTCTTAAACGTTTTGGCCTCGGCTGTTAGTTTCTGAGTGGTTTATACAAATAAATAAATAAATAAATAACACCCACCCAACAGACAATTTTTTTGTTATTGATAATGGTAAGGCGTTTGGCCACCAACTCACTTTTGCAAGTGAGATGTGGCCTAAGATGCAGCACGGTTTCCCAGAGTGAACTTATTGACCCTAGATTTGAAGACTCCTAGATTGTACTCTTTCGACAATTTTATAAGCTCTTATTTATTAGGGATTATAATTAAATTACTTTTCTTTTGACTCTCAGCTAGTTCGATCGGCACCACACTGAAGCTTTAAATTCCATTTTGTGAAAAAGGATCATCGAAAAAAATGTTAGGCACCAAGCCGTGTTTGTTGCCTGATTCTTCTAGGCTTGGTCGCGAGGAACAGGCGTAGCTTCACCTAGTTTCTAAGACGTTTCAAAGTGATCCTTGTGATTTTATTGAAATAAATGCCTTTTGACTTTGACTTTGACACATACCTAGTCCTGACCCCACACTAGGATCCCCCGTGTTGTGGGTATCAGAAACTACGAGTACCATGGTACCACAACACCCAGACCCGGAACAAATATTTGCAGATCATGCAAACATTTGTCCCGCAGCGGTGATCAAACCAGCACCCCTTGCATCTCAGACAAGCACTCGCCCACTGCGCCACCGGGGTCAAGTTTGACACCGCATAACGCCACGCCCAGCATTTATTATTTTTATATAAAAAATCGGTGGAGATTATTCATTCGCATCCTACTAGTTTTGTGAGGATGTTTGCATGTTTGTGTTTCAATCACGCCGTTACGGCTCAACTGATTTCGATGTAACTTGGAATAGATGGAGTAGGTAAATAACTTAGAACAGCATTAAGGCTACTTGTTATCTAGGTAACACGCGAGTGACGTAGCCGCCGCAAACCAGTGTGGTATATTTTTAAGGCCCTGTCTGTAAAGCAGCAATAAGCTGAGTCAGCGCCTGTTTGGCTGCACCCGATGATTTAAGGTGAGTGTTTAATTATTTCATGATTTTTGAATTGTTTTTTCTAAATAACCGCAAAACGCACAGTTTTGATTTTTATGACAAAGATAACTTGAGCATTTTATTTACGTAAATCCAAGACAGAAACGCGATTGGTAAAACTTTTCTCGATAGATTTATTTTTTAAAGTTGGGTCCTCTGCTACAGTTTTTTCAAAAATACTCTGAGACTAGGGTGATTGCTACAGTTATTGACCACTTAAGGAAAATAATATTTTCTAAGCTCTATAAAAAAAAGTTGAATAGAGATACAGGTTCCTATGATATACCAATCAAATTGTTATATATCTGAGTAATAGAAAATTAAAACAAATGTTTTAAAATCAGATATTTATTGTAAAAAAACATTATTTTTATCAAATTAGGCAAAGAATTCAGTAATTAGCCATAAAAACGCAGTAATTAACATACTGAGATACAGTTATTGACCAAGCATAATATAAAATTAAAAAACGATCATAACACCAAAACGGCTGAACCGATTTTCACTAAACATAGATTAAAGCACGGAGAAAACATACGGGTAGAATTTAAATGAAACTAATAATATAGGTTCATAGCAAAAAAAAAAGAATTTTTAATTGAATTAAAATTTTAGATAGTTCACACCTAACTCTTCCTCTCTTGATTTTATTAAATTCAAAAAATCTTCATTTTCTTCGTCACTGTCTTCGTTGTCACAATCATCGTCATCATTTTCCATAAGAAAACATTGGTGGCATAGAAAATTATCTCCTTTTTCTTGAGGTATATGTACAAGATGTGATTTTGGAATGCATGACCTATGAAAAGCTTTTCCACATTCGCAACATCGTAATTTAATAATTTTAACCACTCCTTTGCACGCACCACAGGTTGAACTAAGAGTTTCAATTTTCTTTTTCTTTTCTAACTTATTAGACTTCTTTTCTTCCAGTTTCCTCTTCTTGTCTTCCTTTTTACGTTCTCTTTCCATTTTTTTCTGTCTTTTTTCTTCTTCTAGTCTCTGTTTTTCTTTGTTTTTGTTTTCTAGAATCTTTTGATACTCACGTCCGGAAATATGATAAGGTAGCCTTTCAATGTTTCGTTTTCCTTTTCTAGCTGGTATTGGTGGTATTTTCAAAAAATCTTTTATATTAGCAGCTGAACATGATGGTTGGTTTAAGCTACAGTCACGTGTGTCTGGTACTCCTGGGTCGTCTAAAGTGATAATTAAGCTACAGTCACGTGTGTCTGGTACTCCTAGGTCTTCTAAAGTGATAAGTTCCTCATCACACACAGCAGCAACAGTTTTATTATGTTCATGAATCGAAGAGGTTTGCGATCTGTCATTGTTAGATGAATTGTTAAGTTTCTGGTTTCCACAGGTTTGGTGTTTATTAATGTTATTGAATTGTTCATCCATAGTTTCTTGTTCCAGGTTCTTCTCTTGTTCTTTGTCGTATTCTAGAATGTCGGCTATAAATCTATTTTGGCATTCATCTCCAGATAATTCATGCATTTTTGTTGTATTCATGTTTTCTTGTCTCTCTAAATTCGTAGATACTGTCATTTCCGGTTCGTATTCAATATTTTCACCTTCCTTCCTTCCAGTAGCTGTAGTGTATCCGTCAATATTAAGGTTTTCTTCTCTCTCTAAATTCGTAGATATTGTCATTTCCGGTTCGTATTCAATATTTTCACCTTCGTTACTTCCAGTAGCTGTAGTGTATCCGTCAATGTTAAGGTTTTCTTCTCTCTCTAAATTCGTAGATAATGCCATTTCCGGTTCAGATTCAATGTTTTCACCTTCCTTACTTCCAGTTGTTGTAGTGTCTCCGTCAATGTTAATTTTTGAGTTATAAAATTCCCACATCCGATAGAGAATGAAAAATGACTCATTGTTCTCTACATCCTGAATAATATTTTGAATATCTCCAAATTTTGTGATCATCTCTGAACCGACAATCTCTGTAAATTTTGAATATGGCAGAGTTTTTTCGGGTTCATTGTTTGAAGTACTCTCTTCAGTGTTGTCTGTTGCAGGAGCTGGTTTGGCTATGCATTTAGAATAATCCACTGCATCAGGATCAAATGGGTAGAGACCACAAGCTCGAAAGCCATTGATTATGCAGGCAGAACTAATTTTCTCTGTAACTTTTTTCAGAACCAAAGCAAAATTTTGTTTTGACACAATTTCACCCACGTTCTCTAGCTGCCATTCTCGAACAGCCTTTCGCCAAAACTGCTTTACAGGTCTAAAAAGTGACACATCTGCCGGTTGCAGGATTCTTGTAGAGTTTGGATACAGAGCGAATATTTCTATTTGAAGAGAGCGAGCTAGCATACTTAGTTCGTAGGTTAAATGCGATCTATGACCATCTACAAACAACAAAACTGGGAGCTGGATGTTATTTCTCACCAAAAATTGATGAAAAACATGCTGGAGTATGTATTGAAATGTGTCTGCAGTCATCCACCCTGAACTGCTAGTAGCTATACCCCACTCTTCAGGAACAGTTTGTCGAATTCTCTCAGGTAAACGTTGATAAGGGTATACAATCGTAGGCAATACCATTTGTCCATCAGCTGAAATTGTAAAAAGCACTGTCATACTTTCTTTGGCTTTTCCTTTATCGATTATGTAAACATTCTTCTCTCCTTTTTCAGCAAAAACTTTTCCGGAAGATGGACAGGTCTGAAACCCACTCTCATCAGCGTTAAAGATCCTGGCAGGGTCATCTAATATGTCCAATAGATCACAACTGATTAACTCAGTCATTACTAGAGTAAACCAATTTCGTATGTCTGATTCTGATACACAAGCACTGGCCTGTGTAACTGCCTCACCAGTCCTTTGAGTTATATTAGGATGTCGTTTCAGGAAACCTTTTAACCATCCTTTTCCTGGTCTGTTTTCATGGAATGGAGTCTCTCTGGGATGTTCATTGAGAAAGGTTTGTACAGAATCTAATATATCTTCTGCATTTCTTGGAAATCCTCTCCTACCCATATCAATTATCCATTCTTCTATGAGTTTTTCTTCTTCTGTAGTCAGAAAGGGTAATGGTCCAAAGTCGCTTTTGTTGTTCGGGTTTTTTATCTTAAAATGTAATGTCGCTCTAGGTATGCTATATTTTTTGGCTACTGCCCGAACAGAAAGACCTAGGCTTACGTCTTCTAGAGCCTTTTCCAATTGTTCTTTGGTATATTGCGGTACTTTGGGCATGTTGAATCAGTCTGAAAGAAAATAAACAGAGTGATACAGTTATTGACCACCTGAGATTTACTAATTAGCCACCCCCCGGACAATAACTGATCCGATGCAGTTACAATGCTGAGATTTTGAGAAGACCTTATTAATACCACAATAAAGCAGAAAATGCATTCAAAATACCTATTTCGGAAATTCAGCTATTGACCGGGGGTGGTCAATAGCTGAATTTCATACAAATAAGATTTAGTAATTGACCGGATTTTTTTTGTGAGGTTAGAATTACTTTACGAACTTTGAAATCACACTAAATTATCTACTATTCAATTACCAACAGATATTTAACAAGTTTACAATAATAAATCAACAAGTGACATAAAAAATCATGTATTTATAAAACACTTACCTTATTTTTTTCGTAACGAACACCCGCACTTCTCACAACTTTTTTGAACTGACCTCACCAATAAAAAATAACGCCATCTAGATCAAATATTATGATCTAATACGAAAGAAGAATGAATAAAGGTATAGTTTTTGTTTCTTTCATTCACGTGCGATCTACTATTATCTTATTTCGATTGATTTTGTCTCAAGTGGTCAATAACTGTAGGGTGGTCAATAACTGTAGCAATCACCTATCTAACAAAAATAACTTTTTTTTTTAAATATTTTATTAGACAATAGCATTGGATAGCTAAATCCAAGACGCTTTTTAAAAAAATATATAGTTTTTGAGATAATCGATTTTCTTATATTTCGCTTACGTCGATTACTTTCGAGCGCCTTCTAACGCTTGCTATCTCTTTCCGCATTCAATTACAGTACATGGCGCTGTCGCTTTCTTCAAACCGCCCACTCGACAATTTATTATGCTTTTTGTATCCTCTTAATACTTACGGAATCTCATGTTGTTCGACCAACTCCAGCTGTTTCATCAAATATCCGATGAAAACCTGATCACTGTCCAACATACAATAGTTCACTCGGAGTGTTAACAGCTGATGAAGAAGTGATAGTACCTCTCGATGTTGCGGTATGTCATTTTGCATCGTGTACGTCTGGAAATAAGATGCAATATTGAATACATATTTTAGTGTAAAACTTTTGTACAGCGCCATTTTTTGAGGTATGCCATTTTGCATCGTGTTCGTCTGGAAATAAGGCGCAATTTTGTATATCAGAACATATTTTAGTGTGAAATTTTTGTACGGCACTATATTTATTGGATCTTTTTTCCCAACCATTTATATGTTGTTTGGAAGAGATCGCTTTAAGCGATAATCTCCTCGTTTATGTCTGTGTTTTTTTTATACAGTGTAGCTGATCTCCTCTGAATAGAGGAAAAATTAAATAGTATCAAAGACAATATAATATATATTTTTTAATATATTTGTCTTTGATAGTATAAGGAGTATCTTACCTTCAAAGACTGTATAACAACAGGTTCGAACAGTCTAATATATCTCTCCAACTCTTTTTTATTAGTACTCCATTTCCTATCAGATTTGTTCTTCGCGAAGTTCTCCATTGCAATTAAGAGCTGTTTTTCAGCCGCCATCTTGGAATTCACTTCAATAAACTTCTGGCTTGCACTCGAACAACTGCTTCGTCTAGATCCATTATCGTCTATAGTTCTAATAGAATTAAACTTTAAAACATCTTCGAAGAAACTAGGACTTTTTAAATCGTCCATTTTGTCTGTTATAGACATATAATCATTGTATTGGTTTATCATGTTTGTTCCAAACAAACATTTCAATAACTGAGTGATACAGTATACGCCTAAATCACCACAAAGCGGTAGTATCACTTTTAGATAGTAGAGTATCTCTTCTGTTATTGAGCCTATTTCTTTTTCTGTGGCTAACTCTAATTGTAACGCGAGACAGTTTAGTACTGTTCGGAGGAATGTGTAGAAAACACTGCCTTTTGAGTCCAAGTTTATCTGTGGAGGAAATATATTATTTACACATACATTATTCTTTTGAGTCCCATCATCATCATCAGCCTGTAAAAGTCCACTGCTGGACATAGGCCACCCCCAAAGAGTTCCACGACGAACAGTCTTGGGTATTCTCCATTCACCGACATCCCACAACCTTTGCAATGTCGTCGGTCAATCGTGTGGGGGCCTTACAAATCTACGTCGTCGCCGGTTATTGGTCGCCATTCGAGAGCCTTTATTCCCAAACGGTTTTGAGTCCCACTGCTGGGAAAATACCTTCTTTCCAAAATAATAAATCGTTCTAAGGCTCGTATTCAGAGACACGACTCAAGCATAAATTTAATCACAGATCAGTATAACTCTATATACTCAAACAGCCAGTGTGGAAATAGAATAGAACAATAAAGTGAAGTATAAATGCATCAAAGTACGTGTAACGGAACGTAAATGTCATTTGATTAATGTCAAATCAAATCTAAACTCAAGCACCGCTTTCGTCTGATTGACGTTTCAGAATAAGCATTTACTCAGGTGAACTGTGATCATTGAATCTATACTTAAATACTGTCCAAGAATTAGAATCTCGACTCAAATCGAGATTTAAGTACAGATCAATGCTCGAGTCTTGTCTCTGAATACGAGCCTAAGACTGCAAAATAGTAACCCCTTCACTGATTCTTTCACCGACGGTCATAAGCCCTTTTCAGGGCCACCATACCTCAACCTGTTCACTGACCTAAAACATGATGGCCATGAAAGAATCAGCGACTCAGAGTCAGCTGAGATATTACCTTATGGTTGTTATATGTAGCTCGCAGACTCTCATAGAACTTCATATAATACATTTCGTTGAAAAAATGGCCGCTGAAGTTTGCCTTCAAACTTGTAGGAGGCACTGGTTTTTTCTTGAGAGGCCCTTTCTCATCGCTTTCTGTAGTTGTACTATTTTTTCTTTGGATCGAATCTGAAATGGCCAAATTTTTACTTCATCGTGCCATTGGTTCTTTGCTGTCACCCTTTTGTACGTCAATGAACTTCGTCGTGTAACTAAGTATGTTAGCCCGAGAAAGCCTATACACAAAAGAAACTAATTTAAAAAAAAAAAACATTTAAATCAGCTGTTTTTACCGACCACAAAATAACTAACTAGAGGAAGCCCCGCGACTTCTTTCGCGTGACGTTTTTTCATTCGACATCGATTCAAATACTTATAAATATTCGTAGAATTAAATAAATAAAATAAATAAATATTCCGGACATATCACACACGGTCAACTGATCCCAAACTAGGCATAGCCTGTACTATGGGTACCAGAGACTGATATACATAATAGATATAAATGTTTGTCCAGTGCGGGAATCGAACCCGCGACCTCTAGCGCAGAAGGCAGAGTTACTACCAACTGAGCTATGAGGTCAGTCCCAAACAAAAACAGAAAAACACAAAAAATAATATAAAAAAAAATCCCAAAACAGTTGATTTTACATATTATTATGAATATATTATTATTTTTCAATGAAAAATTACGAATTTAATAAGTTTTAGAACAAACCTGATTGCTAATTGTGTGTATATTATGCCCCTTTCAGGAATATACATATAATGATCCACTTTGTGTATAGATATGTTAATTTTGATTAATTCATGTAAAAATTAATCTCACCTTGAGTTTTCCTTCTAACAGGAGTTCCTGGCAAGGCAATCCCGCCCTTATTTAAATGCACATTAGGATTGACCTCCTCTATCAAATGCACCAGTAAATTCAACATCTTCAGCGTGACTTGTAGGAATTTCTCCGCCAAGCTGGCAACACTGTCGTTCTCGAGGTGTTGCCACTTTTTAGTGGTTTGAGCGTCACGTTCGAAGATGTCGCGGTTCGCTGTTTTGTGACGCATTATGTTGTGGATTTCAACTGAAAAATCAACATCACTTTCTGAATGGTTTCAATAAAAAAAAAAACAAAACAATGATGTCTCACCATAATGGTTTAAAAAGAAAAAGATTTACATAAGTTTATTATATACCTTTAAATGTTAGTTATACATGAGGACAGATAAACAATGCTCACACAAGTGCGATTTACTCGTTCGCTATTAATTATCACAATGCTTTTATAATATAAATATAAAAATAAAAATTTAAGCAGTGTTTTTAAAATAAGTTTGTGGTTCAACAGGTTTCGATGAATCTTGGAACAGATACAGTTCTGTTTCTAGAATAAAGGCTATCTACCTATCGGTTTAAAGATTATTTATTTCTCAAAGAACATATACATTACATACAGTTCACTTATATGAGAAATACAAAAATTGTACTCAAGTTTAAGTATCTACTTAGATTTATATTTTAGCTCTAGTGTGCTTAACTATTAGCATAATCATACGTCATCCACTTAGTACAAAAACAAAAGAAAAAAAAATAAAATAAAAAAATACGATGTTAGAAAATAAAACAACTTAATCTAATACAAGGAGAGGAATTATCGCCGAGGCCTATTTGGTATACTCTGTCTGTGGGGGAGGCCATGTTCAGCAGTGGACGTCAAACGGCTGAAAAGATGATGATGATGATGATTCTTCATTTCTTATGTCCACTGAATAGTCACTTACCGGGATAGAGCAATCTGCAAAGATCCAACATAATAGTTCTCACTGCGACGGTGCCATTGCAATAGTCCAGGCTTTCCAAACAGTACTTAAGTATGCTCTGCTCGGTGTAAGCGTCAATGTGCTGCCATGGCGGGTACTCGTGAGTAATAGTCTGGAGAGTTTCTAGGATGCCTTGCTGTGAACAATATGTTTCGGGGTGATTGAACCACAAACATTCAAAGATCCTCTCTCATCAAGGAGAGAGGATCTTTGAATGTTTGTGGTTCATCTGGGAGAAGACACTGACTTCTGGAACACAGGTTATTTTACCTAGCTCAGGAGTCTGGGAATTCATACAATGTGTGTACCTATTACTTCTATTTTGTCAATAGACAAACAAACAAACAAAAATCAAATCTTAACAAACTATAACACGAGGATAGTAGGATTCCTGTCACTTTCATATAAATAAAAGGAGATAGCAATAGATACATAGGTCATTTTAGCTGCGGAGGTTTTAGGACTATTATGAATAAAACTTATTTCTTTGCAAAAAATCAAGTCTATCCGTTGCTCCTTAATAAGTACAAACCATACAACAACAAAATCAGATATCCATTTTTTTCATACATATATATTTTTTTATACTACTGTTGGGCAACCAAAGGGACGGATGAAAGAAGAGTGCATGCTGCGGAAATGAGAATGTTGAGATGGATGTGTGGAGTGACTAGAATGGACAAGATACGGAATGAGTACATTAGAGGAAGTTTGAAAGTAGCGCCAGTGACTGAGAAGTTGAAGAGCAAAAGGTTAGCGTGGTATGGGCATGTCATGCGGAGGGAAGAATGCCATGTGACTAGAAGAGTGTTAAATATGAATGTGGAAGGATATAAGGGGAGAGGTAGACCAAAGAAAAGATGGATAGATTGTGTGAAAGACGACATGAGTAAGAAAGGAGTGAATACTGATTTGACGGCTGATAGAGGGGAGTGGAAGAGAAAATCATGTTGTGCCGACCCCACATGAAGTAGGATAAGGGCAGGGAGATGATGACTGAGGTGGCAAACAAGCATACGGCCCACCTGTTGGTAAGCGGTTACCGTAGCCTATGAGCGCTTGCAATACCAGAGGCATCACGCACGCGTTGCCGACCCCGAACCCCCTCCCCCCCTAAAGAGCTCTGGCAACCTTACTCATCGCAGGAACACAACACTATTTGAAACAAATAATGTTATTTGGCTACGATCTTCTGTAAGGCGGAGGTACCTCTCGAGAAAATCTCGCTGTGCCCTACCTCCTCCTAATGATTATAGAGTAAAGGACTGGGTAAATAGTCGTGGGCTCGAATCTCGGTCGTGCACCAATGGATTCTCATATCCATATGCGCTATACTAGTACTCTCAACCGGTGAAGGAAAAGATCGTGATGAAACCGGCATTTCCTAAAACTTAAAATTTACAAGTCACATGTGCATTGTTGGGGAACAAAGGTTCTCGAGTGGCGACCACGAACCGGACGACGCAGTGTTGGAAGGCCCCCCACCCGATGGACCGACGACATTGTTAAGGTTGCGGGAAGTCGGTGGATGGAAAAGGCTCAAGACCGATCGTCATGGAACTCTTTGGGGGAGGCCTATGTTCAGCAGTGGACTTCATCAGGCTGATGATGTGCATGAAAGGAGCCTTTGAGGTGAGGGTTTAATTATTTTGTGATTTTTTAATTGTTTTTTCTCAATAACCGCAAAACGCACAGTTTTGATTTTTATGACAAAGATAACTTGAGCATTTTATTTACGTAAATCCAAGACAGAAACGCGATTGGTAAAACTTTTCTCGATAGATTTATTTTTTTAAAGTTGGGTCCTCTGCAACAGTTCTTTCGAAAATACTCTGAGACTATCTAACAAAAATAACTTTTTTTTAAATATTTTGTTAGACAATACATTGGGTACCTAAATCCAAGACACTTTAAAAAAAATAGATAGTTTTTGTGATAATCGATATTTTCTTATATTTCGCTTACGTCGATTACTTTCGAGCGCCTTCTAACGCTTGCTATCTCTTTCCGCATTCAATTACAGTACATAGCGCTGTCACTTTCTTCATTCCGCCCACTCGACAATTTATTATGATTTTTGTATCCTCTTATGGGGCGCGCTTTAATCCCTTCGCCACACTGGTTCTTTCATAAATTGCTATTGCTGGTCACTGACCTAATGAAAGAACCAGAAACAACAAAACTCACCGAGAAATAGTTGCAATTCGACGCCAGCAATCTATCCACCAGCTTTGCAATCACCACATTTAGATTTTCATTTCTTGGTCCATTCGCCCCTCTCAGTTGTTCAGGCACGTCACCATAAAAGTACCTTTCCCTGACCAGGTTCAGAGACGGCTTCTGGTCACCGAATGCGAGGAGCGAGGTTTTGTGGGTGGCCACTAATGTCACCATGGTTGTGGCTGTGTCGAGGCATGACGGGAAAATTGTCGGTATAATGCTAAAAATACAAAATAAAGACGGTCAAGTGCGAGAACTCGCGCCCTGAGGCTTCCGTACCATTGGTCGTGCGTTCGAATCCCGGTCGTGCAGCAGTGGTCATGGTAAGATAATAAAAATTCTAAGTGTAGGAATTGACAAACTTATATTTGCAGTCACTCACGTAGTAATTTGTATGACCTTGACCGCAAATATAACATTGTTTCCTAAAAAACTTCGAAATTCCTCAATTTCAGACTTTTCCCTGTAATTGTGTTACAAAAGCTCCTAGCATTCCAAATTTCAGAATAGTGAATTGTGAAGTACCCTAGAGGTTTTTTTATTTTAGCCATTTCCATACAAAAATTATACATTCATTGCCATATCTTTTTAATGCATTAAGCTAGAGCTTTGATTTTTATACGGCACAATAAGCCCACAGACCTTATAGGTGGTATAAATTTCAAGTTAATACCTTCAGCCGTTTCGGGCGGGAATCGAACCTGCTATCTTTCCCTAGTTGTGGGTATGCCCACTGCGCTACCAAGCCAATCCCCGTTCAGTCGAAACTATTTTCTCCTATTTCTTCCACAAGAGGTCTCTCTAAAAGCCAACATACCTCAGCCTGGTTATAGACCAAACGCAGATGACCAAAATCGGACCAGCGACACGAAAAAACTCAAATACTAACCCAGCTATAGCCTGCGAGGCTGCGTTCCTCACTTTATAATCCTGATCAGCCAACAGCCGTATCAATGTATCTAGAATCTGTGTACTCCGTCTATGGTAGTCCGGATACAACATAAATAACCTGTAAACAAAACTATATATAAACTACATGATAACTACATATAAATTACATGTAAACTACATTTACTACATGACACTATTCATAACATGGTAAGCCTAGCTTATTCTACACCCAACTGGCACCCAACGAAAATTTGGATGTTTGTTGTTCAATCACGCTGTAACGGCTTAACCGATTTCGATGAAACTTAAAATAGAGTTACTTTTCTAGAACACCATATAGGCTTTTTATCAAGTTACAACGCGAGCGAAGCCGCGGGCGCAAGCTAGTCCTACAAAAATTATAAATGCGAAAGTTTGGATGGATGTTTGTTACTCAATCACCCCAAAACGGCTGAACGAATCTGGATGAAATTTGTCACATATGTAGATGGATTATAGTCTGAAATAGCAGATAGGCTACTTTTAAGAAGAGTGCATGCTGCGGAAATGAGAATGTTGAGATGGACGTGTGGAGTGACTAGAATGGACAAGATACAAGTACATCAGAGGAAGTTTGAAAGTAGCTCCAGTGACTGAGAAGTTGAAGAGCAAAAGGTTAGCGTGGTATGGGCATGTCATGCGGAGGGAAGAATGCCATGTGACTAGAAGAGTGTTAAATATGAATGTGGAAGGATATAAGGGGAGAGGTAGACCAAAGAAAAGATGGATAGATTGTGTGAAAGACGACATGAGTAAGAAAGGAGTGAATACTGATTTGACGGCTGAGGGGAGTGGAAGAGAAAAACATGTTGTCAATTTAACACTTTTTTTTGTGCACGAAAGGAGCCTTAAGAGGCGCACTTTAATCCTTTCACAACACTGATTCTTTCATCGACGGTCTTAGGCCACCATACCTCAACATGGTCACTAACATAATACAGGATGACCATGAAAGAATCAGTGACACGACAAGAAGAAGAAGGGCAGGGAGATGAGGTACCAGGCGAGCGAAGCCGCGCACAAATACTCACTTCCTGTAAGGCATCTTCCCATAAAGCCTGCACAAGTTGACCCTACAAAGCCAGTAGCCATTACTCTCCACCGCGATCAGAGCATTCAGGACATCGACTAGTAACACCCAGTGTATGCTGTTTGACAAGCCACTTGATAAGTACGTCAGCGATGATAGGGCTTGGTTCACGGTCGAGTGAATTTCGTCTGAAAGGCCCTGAAATGGAAAAAAAACAATTTTCTAGCATTATGGTTTATCGATCCATCGGGTGGATCCATCGATCCATCCAACACTGCGTCCGTCGCCCGGTTCGTAGTCGCCGAGAACCTTTACTACGCAACGGTTGTCGGTTCTGCGAGCTATATGGCCTGCCCACTGCCACTTAAACTTGCTAATTCTGAGAGCTATATCGGTGACTTTGGTTCTTCTACGGATTTCCTCATTTCCCAATACCTCAATAGCATAAACTGAGTTATTTTTATTAGTGCGAGTTAAAAATCAACGTTTTTCTTTATTTATTTCTTCTTTCATTATAAATAAAATAAATAGGCTCACGAATTTGATCCCCAAGCTAAATACTTAACTTCCATTTCAGAAACCTGTTGAACCCCCTTTTAGGGGTTGTTTTGTAAACAATCAAAAGAGATAATATTTCGCTATTGCTTCGCGCCACGCGTTCAGTTACCACGTTTTAAAAATATTATAACCCCGTACTACCCTAAATTCTAAAATTTGACTGAAGATTTTGAAGTTACAATAGTAACAATAGCTTACCTTTAAAACAATATTCAGCAGTTTTTCCACACAGATACTATCAATGACATCCTTTGGTAGCAAATTGAGGCACCTCCATCGACCATAATTCCCATGCGCCATTTCCAGCGCACTCATCAAGTAATTCCCTATACAAACCCTCACTATACCCCTAATTTGGGGATCAGAATGCCCCTCCAAGAGGGTAAAAACGTCTGACATGTGCTGACACTCGAATTCCGTTTCTATTGACTCTTCGAGTTTCAACTCTGGAATACTTTGTTCTATATCTTCCTGTCGTTTCTTCGGTTTAGCGAAAGATGATGCCAGGTTATCTAAATTGGTGGTCGATTCGCCGAAATGATCGAATTTCATATCCAGATCGATGCTCGAGGACAAAACATCGCCGCTGCTCGACATCGGATACCCTGTGTTACTTCCAGTCATGTTACTATTCGTTGTAAAGTTACTATTGGTCATGATATTGGTACTGTCTTGACTCATAGCGCTTGCGATAAGGTCGCTTTTCGCATAATTCTTGCAATCCAAAATCCCGCTGTGTATGTCCTTGGAACTTTTCTGGTCACTGTCAGATTTCTCTTTATCTTTTCTTTGTGACGGAGTTTGACTGTCTACGCTTTTCAGCAGGTCTTGGCTAAGACTTTCCGTCATAGAATCCTGGTAGCACACATTTCTTTCTAGAACGTATTCGTTCGCGTCTTGCGAATCTGTGCCTTCTGATGAGCCTTGAATAAGTAAAAGTAAGTTTTATTGTCTGGTGATAAAGTTCAATTTGATATTAAAGTTTTATAGTAAGAAAGTTCAAACAAGTAAGGATAACTCTCATGAAAAAAATATCATATATACCAATTGAGCTTTGTTTTGATGACGGTAAAGTTCACTTTTAACATAGAAATACATGAAATTCTGTTCTACATCAATGGTTCACAAAACTGAACCTTACATTGCTGACTACAAGGTTTAAGATTAATACAGTTATTATAATCTTACCAGATATATTATGGTTCTTCAAATCAGCATCTTTATCTAAGAACATGGTTATCGCTTGAGGGTAAATCTTCAGTAATTCTGATAGACAATTCAATGCTGAAGACTTAACTGACACTCTTATTGATCTGAAAACAAACGTCAAAATTAAAGTAGAACCAGTGTGATGAAAGGCTTCAGCGCAGGCTCAGAACATTAAGAGAGGTTTACCTGTCATGTATGAGACCTCCTTTGTTGCCAGTTAAAAGGAACTTCGAAGCGAGCAATCTTGCGCAATATTTCAAAGGGACATCATCATCAGACAAAGAACCGATGTTGATCTGTAAATAAAGATTCTGTAATTCAGGCAAAATGCATTTTTGATTAGAGCAAGCGGTTCGTTCAACTCCTTGGCTAAAGCTAACATTGATGTCGACCTATTCAACACTACAACGAGTAAGCTTAAACGCTTCCTCAATGACAACTTATTTGTTAATGGGACTGATTAACTTTTGTGTGTGTGTATTGCTTTCTGTCGTCTATCGTTACTTTATATACCTACCCATCGCCTGCTATCTGCGGAAACTTATAATTGGCCATCAGTGCACATGTAGTATACTGCATGGTTTGTTTAATTAATCATCTAATGTGTCCACCTAGCTGTTAGTTTTCCAAAAATGTCTAAACAAAATAAAATAAAATAAAAAATAAAAGTAAATATGAATCATGATTATCATCCTTTCAGCAGGATGTCCAATGCTAAACATAGGCCTCTTCAAAATCAACCGATCCTGTACAGCTTGCACCCAACGGACAAATGTTTGCATGATCTGCAAATATTTGTTCCGGGTCTGGGTGTTGTGGTACAATGGTACTCGCAGTTTCTGATACCCACGACACATGGAATCCTAGTGTTGAGTCAGGACTATATATGTGAATGTTGGGTATTATTTGTTTAAAGCATTTTAAATACCAACCTTATATCCATCATGCGGTATTACTTCCACTTGTTCGTACTCCTTCTGATCAGATTCATCATACTCTTGCAATTTTTCAGTAAGATCCTTTGATAGCTGCTCTGTAGTCATTTCTAACTCTGCATCACTATCTGGTGAGTCCGGCGTCTGTGGCAAAAAACATGTTTTCATATAAGTAAAATATCATCATCTTCATCATCAACCTGTAGAATTGCGATTTTGGACATAGGCCTCCCCAGGAATTGCCACGGCGATCTGTCTTGAGCCATCTCCATCCACCAACTTCATCTGCAACTTTCACAATATCTTTGGTCTATCAGCTGGTCAAATAATAGTCATCTTGTTGCAAGCGTACCTATACCTACAAGGTAGTTTAGAAATAGACTTTGATATGAAACAAATTTTGTTAAAAAATTTACGGGACTCTGAAATAGAAGCTTGGCAAAAGTTGCTAGAGCATCGAGCCGATGTAAATCTCAAAGATTGAGAGGGTCACGGTTTGTATTCCACTAGAGTCGCATTTTTTTGGGATATTTATGGGTATCTCCTGTTGCCCAGACTCTTAAGAGACTGGTGCATCAGGAAATCCCCCACGCACTCACTTACACACACGCACACACGCACACACACAAATGTACACACTCATACACAACTCACACACACACACTTTTTTGAGCTACTTTCACTGAAACAACACAAATATTTTAAGTGAAGTGCACTTTTTAAGTTTAACTAAAATTTTTATATGTATCCTTTTTAACGTCACTTTACTTACTTAATGTTTAATATGTATTTGATAATATTTCATAAATGGTTTTTACTTTAAGCTCTACCTACTTATAAAAGTTACGAAAATGGCTATTGAAGAGCGGTATCTCCTAATACAAGCAAACATTTGCTTAAAAGGAGACTCCAAACCCTGATTGTACCAATTTATAAGTTACTGAAATAAACATTTTTTTATTTTTTATTTTAATTTTTTGTGTTATAATTATAAATTTATTTATTTATAATTAACTTAATTAAATAAATTAAAATTATTATTTATATAACACCATAACAGCAAAGCGATAGCGAAAGCGAAAAAAAAATTAGTTATGTTATAAATTGTTAGTTTAGAATAATCCGTCGTATAACACTATAATACGGTTTGAATTTATGTTATGTTGGTAGTTTTTAAATATATAAATACTAACCTGAAAAGATAAATCTTCACAGCTGAGGCTAGGAGTGTTCAGCTCCAATAAGCTGCCTAGTTGTAGGGCTCCAGTGAACGATAGTTCCAGCTGCTCCCGGGGCTCCAACGCGGTCCTAGGGGCGAAGCGGGAAGGGGTTACCGTTGGGTTACCTGAAAATACAATTAGGTAAGGAGATGCTAGGAGCCTCCTTGCACATGAAATATGATTTAACTAGCTTCCGCCTGCGGCTTCGTTCACGTGATAGCCGGATTAAAAGTATCAAATATGTTATTCCAAACTATTTACTAGATACATGCCAAATTTCATTCCAATCTGTTCAATGGTTACAGATTATACCAAAAAGACTATAATAATACTACACGATTATACTCACAAAAATTAAATAAACTAGCTTCCGCCTGCGGTTTCGCTCGCGTGGTTCCTACATAAAAAGCCTATATGCTATTCTAGGTAAAGATCTGTTTATATTCAAAGTTTCAACGAAATCGGTTGAGCCGTTACGGTGTGATTGAATAACAAACATCCAAACATCCTCACAAACTTTCGCATTTATAATATTTAGGTAATATGATTGGACAGGACAGGAAGAAGGTTACTTAAATCCTAACCAACTGATGTTATAAATGCGACAGTTTGTTAATATGTTTGTTACTCGTTCAAGCCGCAACCACTGAACGGATCGGAATGAAACTATGCCTTTATGTAGTAAATAGCATAATAATGCGAGCAAAGCTGCGGGTGGAAGCTAGTACTTTAGTAAAACTTCATCATCATCATCATCAACCTGTATAAGTCCACTGCTGGACATAGGCCTCCCCCAAAGAGTTCCACCACGAACGGTCTTGAGCCTTTTCCGTCCACCCGACTAAAACGCGAACAGGCATAGCTTCACCTAGTTTCTAAGACGTTTCAAAGTGATCCCAGGGCCTTTACTTTTTATCATTTACTCTGCAGATATTTGTCACAACATAGAGCACTGTAGGTATCACATATACGCTGATGACGTCCAATTATACATTTCTTTTAGGCCAGAGGATGCAGGTGCTGCTATCTATAAGCTTAATGAAGATCTGACTAGGATTGCTGACTGGGCAGAACGGAATTGTTTGGTGCTCAACCCGTTAAAAACTAAATACTTGGCAATTGGTACCAAACATAAACTTGCTAACTTCAATCCACCTCTAGACATCTTACTGCTGGGAGAGCCTGTAGAGCGAGTATATGAGGCACGCAATTTAGGACTCTTGTTTGACTGTAATATAAGGTTTGAAAAACACATTACTGAGTCCGTCAGATCTTGTTTTTATAAGCTTAAGGTGCTTTATAACATCAGACCTTACTTAAGTGAAGAGCTACGAGTTCAGTTGGTCGAATCCCTGATACTCTCTAGACTGAATTACGTAGACACGGTAACGGGACCTCGACTGCTGGGTCGTACGCAACGCCTAATTCAGAGAGTACAAAACGCGTGCGCTCGTTTCTGTTTTAAAATTCCCCCCCGGACTTACGTCACCCCTTTTTAAACCAAAATTCTATACTCAGAATGAAAGCGCGTCAGAAGTTCCACCTCGCTTGTTTACTTTTTGGCGTGATTAAGTACCGTATGCCTATGTACTTATACGTGAGACTCGGTTGGGTATCTAAAACGAGAACTGTACGTAAATGCTCGAAACAGCTGTCGACGTCACGTCATCACTCGGCAGCTTTTAGAGGCAGTTTCCGGTACGCTGCAGCAAAGTGCTGGAACAACATCCCGCCACCGATACGGGATCTTCAGTGTTTTGATACTTTTAGGGCCAAATTAAAACAGTTTATTTTAGAACACCAAAAAAGCACTGAAGATCTCAGAAATGACGTATCGATTCTGTAGTTTTGCTCAGCACTCTGCCACAGCTGCTCTCTCTTTTATAAATAAATATATCTCTCTCTTTTATATCGGTTTCCTATAAAATATGTATATAAATCTACGCTTGTTCTGTTTCCTTTTCTGTTGTTTTTTACTATAATTTTTTTTAATTGTTTGTTTTAGTTTTGTGTGTTCCAAATGTTGTTGAATATTTTGTATTGTAAATGTTAGTTACTTTTTTTCGCTTCGTGTTTTCTTTATGTATGTATCGTGTTAGTGTACGTGACGTGTTTGGTTTCCGGTTCCGACGGAAGATCAGCGTTGTGATGGCCATGTTCAATGGCTATCACAACATAATGCTGAGTCGGACGCCTTTTCGTAGCATTTAAGTTTTCTTTCTTTCTCTTTCTTAGTCTTAGTTTGTATAGTTTAATCCATAAGGTGTTGGGTAATTTTAAGATTAATGCTACGAATAAAAGTATTTTCTTTCTTTCTTCTTCTTTCTTCCAGTGATTTTATTGAAATAAAAACCTTTGACTTTGAAACTAAACGTAATAAAACTTACTTAAGTTATTCTTCCTTTCTTCTCTATTGCCAAGAAGCACAGTTTTCGGGTGTTGCTCTAAAAGGGCGCTCGTGTATTGAGAGCTCGCTGACATTAGTAAAGTGCTAAGGCATTCCATAGCGCAGTTCTGTGTGTTGTGCTCTAAAGATTGTTCTATGTAGAGCATACATAGGTGGTACAACTGGAAATAAAATTAATAAGTTTTTAGTGACCAAATCGGTGACGTTTTGGACAAAGGCCAGGTCGAGAGTACCCTAAACCGACGAGCGTGTATGAGGAATGTGATGAGAGTGAATGAAGCAAGAGGTATGTCAGGATCGTAGCAAGTGGAAAGCCGTGGTCTCTGCCTACCCCCCGCGATTTTATGAATGTATGTAAATAGACTAGCCTTATAGCACAGTTGGTAGTAACTCTGCCTTCTGCCTTGACAGGCCTCATAGCTCAGTTGGTAGTAGCTCTGCCTTCTGCGCTAGAGGTAGCGGGTTCGATTCCCGCACTGGACAAACATTTGTGACTAACACAGATGTGTGTTCTGTGTCTGGGTGTTTAATATATATCTATTATGTATATCAGTCGCTGGTACCCATAGTACAGGCTATGCTTAGTTTGGGAGCCACTTTCGGGACAGTATACTAGTTACAGAACACGTTGTATCATCATCATCATCAGCCTGATGAAGTCCACTGCTGAACATAGGCCTCCCCCAAAGAGTGCCATGACGAACGGTCTTGAGCCTCTTCCATCCACCGACTTCCCGGAACCTTAACAATGTCGTCGGTCCATCGGGTGGGGCCTTCCAACACTGCGTCGTCCTTTTCGTGGTCGCCACTCGAGAACCTTTGTTCATCAACGGTTGTCGGTTCTGCGAGCTATATGGCCGGCCCACTGCAACTTCAACCTGCTAATTCTGAAAGCTATGTCGGTGACCTTGGTTCTTCTACATGTTGTATAAGTACATTTAATTGGCTTCCGCCATTATTATTCAGCTTGGTCAGCCTTAGGTCAACCGTTAGTGCACGACCGGGATTGGAATTTCGGATCGGAAGGCGGGGTCACTAGCACCCTCCACCATTTCTCTTCAAGTCAGTTATCGAAGGGATATGCGTTTACAAAGTATAGACAGAAGCAGCATTATGTTGGTATAAGAAAAAACTTACTTCTAAATAATCCTGCACCCCAAAGAGGCCGGTCTCTTTTAACTTCGCTATATCGTTGACTTGGAATATAGATTTGATCACGCAAAACCAGCCCAGGACAACTGTGTTCTCTGAAGTCATTGGCCACAGCTTTTCTGTGGATAGACAAAATATTAGATGTAACTAGCTTCCGCCCGCGGCTTCGCTCGCGTGGTACCTATTAGGGTTTAGTCCCGGGAATTCCCGGTCCCGAAATACCCGGAAATTCCCGATTTTTTTGCCAATTTAGGAACCGGGAAAACATAAATCGTTTCCCGGTTCTTTCGGGAAATTTCGGGAAAAATATTTTACGTCTAGGCATTAGTCAAGTCATGTTTAAACAGCTTAATATTAACCAACCGCACATACTTTTGCATGTCGCAGGTGCGCAGGTAGTATAACTGAGTGAGACATAGATAGTACAAGTATGGACGGCCGTTTTGTTTGTTCGACGGTTCGTCGTTTGAGACTCAGTTGGCTTGTTATTGTGGTTTGCAATGTAAAATTTCATTAAAAAAACTGCATTTATGTTCGTCTAAAAGTAGTTTTCTATATTTTAAAAATTGTCTGTAATAATAACATTTCAATTGATACTTATTTATTTTTCATTCTTTTCCCCGCTTTTTATACCTACTCAATCAAAATATTTATCAGAAATAGGTCTGTATTTATTAGATATTTAGGTTTATGTATTTTAATCACTTGTTTTGCGAAGAGTTGTAGTTAAAATAGCCTAGGCACCAAAAACTCAAAAATTTCCCGAAATACCCGGGAATTCCCGGTTCCTTAAAAACTACCCGATTCTGCAATCCCTAGTACCTATGTAGATAAAAAGTAGCCTATATGCTATTCCAGACTATAATCCAGCTCTGTGCCAAACTTCATCCAAATCCGTTCGGCCGTATGTAAAATACTAGCTTCCTCCCGCGGCTTCGCTGGCGTGGTACCTATATGTAAGTAGTAAGTAGCCTATATGCTGATCCAGGCTATAATCTATCTCTATACCAAATTTCATCCAATTCGGCCGTTTAGCCGTGATTGAACCACAAACATTCAAACATCCTCACAAACTTTCGCATTTATAATATTAGTAGGATTTGTGTAAAATATTAGCGTGAAGCGAGTGCATACGTACCCGTGTTAAGGTGCCTTCACATTTGTGTCAATTCAACGCGCCGTGGCTCCGTGGCCGTAACAGTTAGGCGTGACAAAAACATAGTGTGGACGGATTTTGACACGAGGACATGTCACACGAGCTATTGCCACGCAGCGATCCACTCAGAGGCACACCAACGAAAGCAAGAACATTTCGCCGTGACTGGTCCACACTTAGCGTAGCATGTACCGTAACATGTTACGGAGCTACGGCGCGTTGAAATGTCACAAATGTGGACCCACCTTAACGTTCCGGCTTAGCTGGTACTCTAACCTTTTACCTACCTACCGTTTACCTACCGACAGTCTAAAGAGCAGACCTAGTAGTTAGTTATTTGCTTGGTTTGAGACCTAGGCCTTCAAATAATAAATTGAGCCATAGCGAACTGACATAAGAATCATTTTGGCTTGAATTTAACATACCAAATATGTCTGTCAAGAGGTTGGCCAATAAAGTTTCTCTATGAGAACACAGATGAGCGACGCAGTTTGAAATCCCTCGTCGTACAGCTGGCTCCGTAGTTTCCACATGACATAGCAAAGCTTTGGATAGATCTGGAATTACAAGCATAAGAAAATTGCAGTCACAACCAAATATAAGATTTGATTGTATTAATTCATAGCTCAAAGTCGCGCAACAGGTTACCGACACAGCTCTCAGAATTGGCAAGCTGAAGTGGCATTGGGCGGGCCATATAGCTTGCATAACTAAAGAGGTAACTAGAATGCAAAAAATATGTTATATCTATTCGCAGAACAGCCAACTGTTGATAGAGATTCTCGAATGGCGACCACGAGCGATGCAGTTTTGGAAGGCCACCCACCCGATGGACCGACGACTTTTACTCAGAACGAATTGAAACTCAGAAACCGATTATTTCGCTTATAGGTGGCACTTCAGGTACTTTGAGCTGAAATAAGGGTCTATAGAATTTCGAAATGACTCGGTGGAGCAGCAGTCAGCCCATCCCCATATCTAGGGGAAATACATAGGTTTGAGTCCCATCCAAGTAAATTTTTTTGAATTTTGTTTTCTTAAAATCATAATGTCAGTTGTCTCTGGACAATGTTTATTAACATAAATTAAAAGCAAATAAATATTCCGGACATAAATGAAATCAAACATACCAGAAATTTCTTCATCAGTAGTATACTCAGACAGAGCATTCAGTATCCGAGGCAAATTGCTCTCTAACGCCTCCACTATGAGTTGAATCTCACTTGTCTGTTTCACAATCTGGCTAAGAGTGGGGAATAATGCTTGGGCTTGAGATCTGATCTTTCCAACACCAGGACGCAGCCAGATCTCTCCAAGGCATATGCGAGACAGAGCTGCTCGGATCCATCTGAAAATAATTGGGTAAATAAATAACACCCATCACTCAGATTCTATCAAACAGGGGATTCCCTTTGTAGACCTGGAACAAATATTTGCACATCATGCAACAATTTATCCCACACCGGGAATAGAACCCATACCCCTTCTTATTCTAATTAAATAATAATAATAGCCTTTATTTCTGATGAATGGTATTGCTTACATGCGTTTTGTACGTTTAATTAAATATTTTTCGAAACTGCAATTATTTCTTTCAATATAAGTGATATACTATTCATCAGCTTGCCTTGCGACATAGGCCTCCTCCAAAGACTTCCACTCCGTTCTGTCCTGTGTTGTTCTTCTCCAGACTGGTCCTCATTCTAATTAGGGGTGTTGACACCTGCACTGACTTCCTTCTGTGGGGTGTTTTGTGCATTGTATATGCTAACCCTACCTACCCTACCCTATGCTAACCGTACCCAAACCACACCTGCACCCCTTGCACCTGACCTACAGGTGGCATCAACATTTTTTATTTTAGATGCTGCAAGTAAATAAGGTTGAGTTTTAAAACTATAGTTAATTAGAATAGAATAGAATAGAATAGAATATAACTTTATTGTACACCAGAAGAAAAAAACACAATCAAGGAAATAAAAATAAATAATAGTGTGACAATGGGCGGCCTTATCGCTAAAAGCGATCTCTACCAGGCAACCTTAGTTAATTAGTCGCTTGGCTGCCAATCAGACCATCTGCAATGACCCTTAATCTTTCCGTAAACAAGTATTTAGTTTTCAAAACTAACCTTGCATTTCTATTGCTGCCAATATTATTCAAAAGGACAATGTTTGTTTTGTGCAAATGAAAAGCAAATGCTCCGACTACAGCACGGTTCAAGGCTTCATCTCCAGCTAAGCGCACTTCCGCCTGAAATAAAACTTAAGTTAATACCTACTATTCAATGAGAGACTAATTTCTCTATGTTCAGCATTTAACTATAAAATCAACTGTAAAGAATAAAACAGTACCTATTAATCATCATAATATTCAAAAAAAAATCAAAATCAAAATAATTTTATTTGGAACAAAAAACAAATTTTACAATTTAGAAACAATAGGAACACGTTGGAATACTGCATTAGTTAAATTAAAAACTGTATCGCAGTTTCCAGCGCCCGCCTCCCGTTTAAAGTAATTGATATAATTCAATAGATTGGGCTAATGCTCCGATAAAGTATATAAAAGGCGTAAAGTACAAAAAAAGTACAATAATATTAATATTGCTTACATAATGCGTGACTTAGGGCTACGTCTATTTAACTGAGTTATTTTCTAGAATGAGAAGTATTTAAGCCCAAATTTGAGTTTAAAGAATATAAAGTGAGGTTGGATATGTGGATGTGTTCGTGTGTGTGTGTATGTGAGTTGCGTGGCTTGACAAAAAACAACAGTTTAATCTTCATTGGTAACTTGTTAACAGATTTTCAGTCTCCTCGTAAGAGAGTGTTTGAAGCCATTCTAAGGTTTTAGTTTTACATTTATAAATTGTTAGAGGATATATATTTAGCTCTTTGTTTATAGTATTATAGAGCATCGAACTAATGTAATGGTAATGGCGACCAGCAACTGCTGTTCTCCGTGATTCAATTTTACAGACTAAGTCGGACCTACGCTTGGTTTGTGCCAGGAAGGGGTTATAAGGTAGCTGGGTATGTTTGCGTAGAATGGTTTGTAAAATAAAGAGCTGCCGAAACGTGGGAACTTTGCATAGAGAAAATAGCTCTGATGTAGGAAAACGACGTGGTTTGTTGGACATGACTTTTAGAATAAATCTCTGAGCTCTTTCAACCTTTATCGCTTCAGATTTTAATGTAACACCCCATGCTGTAATGCATGTTTATTAACAGTAGACGATATAATTTCAACAAGTTTTTGTGCAGCAAGATTGGCGTCAGTAATAGCAACTACTGAGGAGAAATCTGTATTTTCAAGCTCTAAGACACATGCACTGGTATCAAGTCGTCGGAGGATCCGATCAGAGTAACGGTTTGGTATTTTTGTGTCACAGCAAAAAATTATTGGAAGATGGTCAGTAATCGGTGAATCTAAAACTAAGGTTATAGCATTATTTTTTGTCTTAAGTATAACGTGATCAAGACAATTTTGTTCTCTTGTTGGGAGTAAGTGAGCTGGGAGCATAGCATGCGAAGCTGTCACATTCAGGTACTCTTCAGCATTAGGATCGCTAGTATCTGAGGCAATGTTAATGTTGATATCACCAATTAATATGACTGTTTTAAAACATTTGAGATGGAGTAAGGTACTGTCAAGGCTGTCTAAGAAATTATCTATATTTTTATTTGATGGAGAACGATAAACAGCAACTAATGCAACCTTATCTGAAAAATTTAGGACTAAACAGTTAGCGTCATGAAAACTGGGTTGCTCAACAGAAAACTTCAAGCCGGTCTTTACATAAATGACCACCCCATCATTTTGATTTTGATGCGAAGATGCATGGTGATCATATCCATCAAGCAAAGGAATAGACGGGCATTTACTTAGCCAACATTCCGAGAGCACAAGCACATCTAGCTGGGTGTTTATTCTTTTTAATAAAATCAAGAGATTATCAAAATTGCATTTAAGACTGCGGATGTTAGTGTGGAATATTTTCAAAGATTTACCCTGCATATATTTATCACAATGTTCAGGGGAACAAGAAAGGGCTTTTGAGACCGAAATCTGTTCCAAATCACCTGAAATAAAAGTTATGTCATCCATAATAGATAGTTTAATTTAAAAAGGGCATAAAAGCCACAGTGGTTACACATGTTGTTGTTTTTGCAAGACCAGCATAAGGAGTTTGTGAGTTGTGTATAAGTGTGAGTGAGTGTAAGTAAAGTGCACGATTTTATAAGTAAAAACTTACATAACAAATTAAAATAAAGAATACAAAAAATAGCAATATAACAATAGGAAGAGTACATAGAATGTAGTTGAAAAGTTGTAAAAATTAGTCACTTAGACGCCAACTTGTTGAGGTCAGTCTCATCGAACACCCTGACCTGAGATGCTCCTTCTTCTTTTCGTAGGTAGACCTTGCCGCTCCATACCCAGCAAAATTTGAACTCATTCGTCTTAGCGAACTCTCGGGCGTGATAGTAAAGTTTTTTTATTCTTGGAGTCAAGTTTTCCGATATATATATAGGTCTAGGCGGTCCCTCAATTTTGAGATCTTGTGTGTTTATTTTTGAGGTAGGATGGTCAGTGTTGTATCTACGATAGGTGGCGATGACATTTCCTTTTAGGATGCAGGTTACAAACTCCACTATAATGGTGGATTTAGAAGGGTCTTTAGTCTTGATTCTATATACGTCCTTTATCTCTTCGGGTTTTATTCCAAGATTCAATTTTTCTCCTAACGTTACCACCTGTTTGATGAGGGTGAGTTTATTCTCACCCTTAAAAATGGGGACATTTCTTAATTCCATGCAGGAGGCTCTGGAGTTGCGTTCGAAGTACTCTAACTTGCTCTCCAATGTTTTTATATATGAATCGCTTTGCTTTCGGTCCGATTCTAGGCGCTCGACCTGTTCTTTAAGAGCATCGTACTTTTGAACTAGGTAATCAACCGGGGACTTGAGATCTTCAACGGCGGAAAAAAGCATTTCGTATTTCTGCTCTTGTTTTTCCACAAAATCAAGGAACATTTGCTTCATGTCAGCCATAAATATGGACAGACTATCTTCGGCACAGTCAGAACGCTTCCTTTTGGATATACGGGGAGCGGTTGCTGGGGTAGGTGTATTTACAGGGTCCACACTGGGACTAGCAGTGTTAGCCATAGAACCAGAAGATGAGTGCTGGGGTTGGGGAGTTTTCAGCTCGGATGAAGACGGGGGAGAGCGGCCGAGAAGCATTGTATAATAAGTCTTTGCTTGATAGTAGGTAGTATACTAAGTAGGTCAAGAGCCAGTGGTCGACGATTTGGACTTAGGACCGATGACACTTGCGATTGCGTTATGTAGGTATAGGTGCGTGCTATGTCTCACTCACGTGTCGGTAGAGCGGCTGACTTTTCAATTTTGCTGACCGATGCACTTGAATAATAACTGTGTCGATTAATTACAAAATGTTTTTGTATAATTACTGAAGGCACAAAAAACGCGTCTGCACTTGATGGAGGCAGGGAGGGAAGGGGCAATAAAAAATTATATTATATCAAATATTGGAAATAGAATGTCCACTGCTCAACATAGGCCTCCTGCATAGATTTCCAGAGTGATCTATCTTGTGTGGACTGCACCCAATGACTCCCAGCATCATTTACTATGTCAGCTTTCTATGTAGTCGGGGCTGATCTACCTCCACTGTGCGTGGTCTCCACTTCAATGGAGAATACTTACGCTATCATTACTGGCCAGCAACAGAAGTGTAGGTACAGCAGAGGGAATCAAATTAGCATAGTGGCGGGCAAAGCTCGGTCGACTTCCTAGCACGCCAAGACTCCGTCCCAAAACTCCAGCAGCCGTCTGAATCTCATGAGGCCTGAAACAATCAACTCACATAGTAAAAGCTACACTATCTAACTATCTATGGTTAGCTGCTTTTTCAGATTTATCTTACTTGGCAAAGTGTTCGTTGGCTTTTAGGAATTCTAAGGCCTTTTCGGCCTTTTCTAAGACGTTCATAGCTGAATGGTGGTCAGCCGGTGTTCACAAAGTATGGCAGCATTATTTTGCTTTTTTCTAATAGAAAATATACGAATTGTCGTGAATAGAAAACGCAATTTAACGCAAACAAACAAATAGATGGGAAAATCCTGGATATTCCCCGGAAAATCGATCATTATTTTGACAGTGACATTAAAAATTTCGTTCAAAAAAAATAAATAACCTTGACCATAGACAATTTGTTGAACTCTTGACACTGAAATGATTGTTGATTTGTTGACAGTGTTGCTAACATAGCCACTTTGTCGTTATATTTAACCATGTTTCCCAGTTTTAAGGATATATATAAAACCATGTCATTCAATAAAAATATGTACTTCAATAAATATACAAGTTTAAAATATACTGGCATGTGTTTTTTTTATTTTATTAGCCGTATTTCCCTTGATGTTATATTTTATTTTCCATCTCGTGCCATCCTTCTCTGTCTCATGCCCTTTGTGTCCATAATTATATCCTATTATCTAGCGAGATCTAACGACTTCAGAAACAAGTGATAGGGCGAAGTCTGGCGACTTTTTCGACTGTCTGCTGTCTAGCGTCCTTTGCTGTAGTCGAGTTGGCAGCACTGCTTTGTTGATAACAAACGTCAGCGGTCAGCTGCTTGTTGAGGAGTTTAGGTTATTCTTAGCGATAAATACAATTAAATTCTTATTTCTGGACTATGTCAGCCGCTAATGATGAAGATAACGAGTACGACATAATGTACGGTCTTAAAACTGTGTTATCTCAGATTGAAGTCGCTGTGGCCAGGAGGAGCAAGGTGAGAGGAAACTTAATTAACCAGTACAAGAAATTAACCAGTTCTTTCGCATGTATTCGTACCCTGAGTTCGTACCATAATCCATAGAAAAATTACGACTTCAATCATATTATTCTACCACCTACTTGCTAACCTAACTACAATAAGTAGGTATTCTATAAAGTATGCTCATTTTCTTTTCAGGACCTACCACAGATTGTCCCTAGATTAGTAGCAGTCTCAAAAATCAAGCCTGCTTCTCTTATTATTGAAGCATATGAAGCAGGCCAAAGAGACTTCGGTGAAAACTATGTAAACGAGCTAGCGGATAAAGCCAGTGACCCCGTTATCCTAGAAAAATGCAAAGATATAAAATGGCACTTCATTGGCCATTTGCAGACAAACAAAATAAACAAGCTGCTAGGATCTCCAAGATTGTATATGGTGCAAACTGTGCATTCGGAGAAATTGGCTGATAGTTTAAATAAGCAATGGGAGAAGTTACGGAAGGATGAAGAAAAGTTGCAAGTAATGGTTCAGATCAATACTAGTGGAGAAGATGGTTGGTATTACAAATATAGTACCTATAAGTCCCAGACTATTTTAAAGCTTTTCTTAAAATCATTTGGGAATAAATATCACCAATGTTTTGACATCTTGATTTGGAACTGGTTTGAGTAAAAACTGATATTGCTGATGTTATAAAATAGCCCTGCAGTAGCAAAAATGCCAGTCAACCCTTTTTTGTTTTTTAGGGAATGTTTTATTTTTTTATTTGCTATCAACTTCTTTGGTACCACTTTTTTTTTATTTCAGCTAAAAATGGTGCAGAACCAGCTGAAGCCACTCAACTAGTGGAGCATGTACTCAAGAACTGTCCAAGTCTAGACTTCAAAGGGCTCATGACCATTGGCCAATACGACTATGACACATCATTAGGACCTAATCCTGACTTTCTGACTCTTGCCAAGTGTCGGCAAGAAGTGTGTGAGAATCTCAAGTTGGATATAAATATGGTTGAGCTGTCTATGGGAATGTCTACTGATTTTTCACATGCTGTAAGTATTTCTTAAGAATTTCCAACCATCATAGCTTCTATCATCATCATCATGTTGATCTACATCAGCTTCTCGAGATTATCATAATTTTATTGGGATCATTTTTTGAAGTGGTTTTGGGTAAACCTTTATTTCGAGAATGAACTGAGGTTGCATTCAAATAAAAGGACAACCTACTTAAACATTTTCAAAACTATACGTACAAGGATAAAGCATCGCCAGAAAGTTTAGTTTCTAGTCACTTTGAAGAATCAGTAACTACTGTAGGTATTTAAAATATAGGTCTTAAGATAAGGTCTACTTTATACTGTTTTAAACTGATTAAGCTATAATCTTAACTGTTTCAGATTGAATTGGGAGCAACCACAGTTCGTGTTGGATCAGTAATTTTTGGTGCCCGACCCCCAAAAGCTAGGAAAGACTAGTTTAATTTTAAAATATTGTTGAATTACCTATATCGGAATCTGGTGACCTTTAATAAAAGCTACGCTGTTGATATTTTGTGATACTTTTCATTTGGGCTTCCATGTAATTTTATTGTGTTAATTTATTGTTGCGTGCGTATTTATTAGTTTACCACAACATACAGACCCGGAACAAATATTTGCAGATCATGCAAACATTTGTCCCGCAGCGGGAATCAAACCAGTACCCCTTGCGTCTCAGACGGGCACTCGCCCGTTGCGCCACTGAGGTCGGTAGATTCGACCCACACTTATTTCATACTGATTCGCACCAACACACCCGCCACGCTGATATTTACCATATTAACTAGTGCTTTTTAGTTTTAGCGTCAAGCTCTAAACCTAGCGCTTTTTGAAATCATTAATGCGTTAAACGTAACAAATCACTAACTTTTTAGAACGAGCAACACTGAAATACTGTCAATCATCTGTCAATATCCTCAGTCAGTCAGTCAGCGCACTGAAGTCAGTCGATTTCTGAACGCAACATGTAAACACGTGAACACGTCGTCTCTGCTTACTGTGCCTGAGCCCAACCATTAGCCTGTGCCTTGCCTTGGTCTATACAGACTTCCTTGTTTTAACCCGTACATCATAAATCAGATGGTACCTACATAGGTAGTAAATAAAGTGGATTTTCAAGTCTTTGTGTGATAAAGTTTCTCACTTCGTTAGGGCGCTGATGTGAACTAGATCGTTGTGCTGGATAGTGCAGTTTTTGTGTCAACAAGTGCTACTCCCGAGTTGAAAGTTTTGTTCAAACAAGGCCGCGTTGTAAACAGGTAAGTTTACTCCTATGGATTTTCTACATCATGAACCTAGAATGATTAATAAAATTGTTGACCAATACATATATAAGTTCTTTTATCCTACTTATATTAAAGTTCTAAGTTTGCACTGGGAGTTACTAAATACCACATAAATTTGATATAAAAGTTTATTCTATTTTTAGGATACGTACACACTTGTTCGAGGTCGCTTAGTAACTGAAGTTCATACTTCTCGCTTCCATCCAAAACTCATGGCTCAAGTATCATTCACACTTACAGGGTCCCTACATAACACCCCCCAAATTTTACACAATAAATTTTCAAAAAATTAAAAATATCTTATCCTAGAAACACAAAAATATGGTCACAATAACATTCATAAACTTATTCAATAGAAATATAAAAGTCACAATACACTTAAGATACCATAAACAAATAAAATATATTTTCGTCACCTACTGCACTTGAGAACAAAGAGTCACACATTTCAATAAACACTTGGTTCAAGTTGCTCTTAGCTAGCTTCGATGAAGTGTGGATTGAAATACCGCCTCACTTTTCATTATTATCGGACTATTTGTAACATAAATATTTAGAGAGCTGATCCTATTACGGATACGATAACGATAATAACCAATCCTTAGAAATGTGATCGATACTGATTTCGCTCTTGAAATACAAAAATAGAATGGAATAAGTTAACAATTAACTAAACAAAAATATTTTTCTGAAATAATTCGTGTTGAATGCATTACTTACAGTTTGACGAACTTTAATTAATAATTTTAACAATTAAATCTTACTGGTAATCTTAATTTACGACCTTTTTTTGTTACTTTTTCAACATCATTTTTTGTATTTTCTTCACTAATACTAGTCTTAGATTCTACAATACACTTATTACCTATATTACTACAATTATCCTCTGCTTGCTCACTACTCTGCTCATTTAAAATAAATGCAGGTTTAAGCCTATCTATGGATATATTCACTGTTCTATTGGGTAACTGGATTGTAAATACTTTATTTTTCCTTTTAATGACACGATAAGGACCATCATACGGTGATGTCAATGGTCTGCGTACTGCATCATTCCTGACAAAAACATTTTCACATTTATCCAACTCACTATGTACGAATAATGTGCGTGAATCCCGTATTTTTCGCGAAACTGGTTTCAAATTATTTATATGATTTCTTAACTGATCTAAAAATACATGTTCTCCAACGCTTCGATTATCTGAGATATCATAAAAATCACCAGGTAAACGAAGAGTTGTACCGTAAACATATTCTGAGGGACTTACGCCATTATCGCTTCTACCTACCGCACGTAAACCAAGTAGGACTGTAGGTAATTCGTCACTCCATGATGTATTGTTCATAAGTCGCGCTGTTAAAGCCTGTTTCATGCTCCTATGCCAACGTTCGACTATTCCGTTACTCTGTGGTCGATAAGGACTACTCCTACTCTTTTTTATACCTATTCTCTTTAAAAGTTCACAAAACAAATTGCTTTCAAATTGCCGACCTTGGTCACTAGTTAAACGTTCGGGAATGCCAAATCGTGTAACCCAATTTTCATAAAATACCTTTGCGACAATTTCCGCTGTTATTTCGCTAACAGGAATAGCTTCTGGCCATCGTGTAAATCTGTCTATCATTGTTATTAGATATCTATAATTTTCCTTCGTGGGTGGTAACGGTCCTACAATATCAATGTGAACATGTGACAATCGCTTAGCTTCAGGATACTGCTGTAATTCAGATACAGTGTGTCTTCCTACTTTCGATTTCTGGCATTGTATACATGTTTTTGCCCACTGATTAACATCGCGATTCATACCTGACCAAAAGAATCGTTGCGCTATCATTTTTCGCGTTGTTCTAATACCTGGATGACTAGATTCATGAACTGATTTGAATGCTAATTTTCTGTAACTTTCAGGTAAATACGGTCTACATACACTAGTTGAATTTTCGCAGTATATCATTCTATCGTTACCGGGAATGAAAATTTTCTTTAGAGAAATATTATCATTCTTTTCACTTAATAATTTTGACAATTCCAAATCGCATTCCTGAGCTGATGCTAATTCTGTGTAATCAATGGACGTAGGATAGCATATTGTTTCAACTCTCGATAACGCGTCAGCTACGTTGTTGCTTTCGGCCTTTATGTACCTTATATCCGTTGTAAATTCGCTTATGAATAATAGCTGTCTTGTACGTCTGGGTGTTTCGCTGTTACTTTCCACCTTTTTCATTGCATATGTCAATGGCTTATGGTCCGTGAAAATGATTAATTCACGACCTTCGAAAAGAAATCGAAAATGTTTAACTGCCATAAAAATTGCTGTTAATTCTCTATCATACGTAGAATACTTTTGTTGAGCGTTTGTAAACTTCTTTGAAAAATATCCTAATGGTAACCATGCATTTTCTACCCATTGTTGTAAAACTCCCCCTGCACATTTATCAGACGCGTTCGTCATCAGAGATAACGGCACATTGGGCACGGGATGAGATATAATTACTGCGTTTTTAAGGCTCACTTTACACTGTTCAAACGCTTCCATCGCTTTGTCCGTCCATACAATTTTTGTCTTATCATTTTTCTTCGAATTTTTTAAATATTCGTTCAAAATGATTTGATAATTAGTAGCTTTGGGTATGTTTGCTCTATAAAAATTGATCATTCCTAAAAATCGTCTTAATTGTTCAATAGTTTCCGGTCGAGGAAATTCTACTATGGCCTTGACCTTATGGTCCAGGGGTCGAATTCCGTCGATTGAAACTTCATAACCCAAAAATTCAATTTTGGACTTACCAAACTCACACTTTTCTTGATTTATAGTAATACCGAATTTCTGAAATCGTTCAAATACTTTTCGTAAATGCATTTTATGTTGTTCAATGTCGTCACTAGCAATTATTACATCATCAATAAAATTGAATAAAAAATCTAATCCTTTTAGCACATCGTTATTCATAAATCTCTGGAATGTTTGACTAGCATTTTTGAGCCCAAAATTCATACGAATATACTCCATCAATCCGAATGGCGTGATTACGGCTGTTTTCGCAATATCCTCAGGTGCTACCTTCACGTAATGATAAGCTCTATTTATGTCAATTTTTGTAAAAATCTTTTTACCTGCCAGAATGTAAGTAAAATCATGAAGTCTCGGTACAGGGTATCGGTCCGGCTTGGTTATAGCGTTTAAACGTCTATAATCACCTACTGGTCGAATATTTCCATTTTTTTTAGTTACTATGTGCAGTGGACTGGCCCACTCACTCTTAGACGGTCTGCATATTCCCATTTCCTGCATTAACCTAAATTCCTCTTTTACCTTGTGGTATCTATCTGGCGGAAGAGGTCGCGCGCGTGCGTACACGGGTTTGCCTGTCGTTTCGATGTGATGATATACATCGTTGCTAGATATTCGGTCTAAATCATTAAATGACACGGGCTTAGTGATATCAGAAAATTCAGACAATAAATCTAGAAATGGATGATTAATGTCTACTGTGCTAACAGAGTAATCATTCGTTTCTACAATTTTTCCAAAAGTTTTCAAATTAGTCGTCTTATCAATTAGTTTACGTGCTCTTAAATCTACTAACAAATTATGATGTTCCAAAAAATCAGCACCTAGTATAGCTTGATTTACATCCGCAATAATAAATGTCCAACGGTAAGGACGACGCAATCTTAAATTTAAGTTAAAAGTCTTAGTACCGTAGGTTTTAATCTCACTACTGTTGGCTGCATATAGTTTATAGTTAGTGCACTCACCCGATAGTTTTTGCTTCACCGACACTGGAATGACAGATACGTTTGCACCCGTATCTACTAAAAATTTTATACCACTTTCCCTATCAAAAACACTTAGGCGATGGTTTTTTCCTGGTACAAAATCTCCCATCGCGACAGACTGTACCTCCATTAGTTTTCCGCTGGCGATATCCAAGCGCAAGGCTTTTCGCACTCCCTTGCCTTGTTTCTATATCTATAATGCCATTTGCATAACCAGTTCGGGTCATCCCTTGTCCTTGACTTGGATCTTGGTCTTGAATTGCTCCTAAAATCGCCACGACCACGATTATTTCCTCGTCGAAAAGAACTGCGACGATGTTGTTGCACTTCCTCACGAAGAGATGCCACTTCCATATTGAGTTTGTGCATCTGCGCTAGAACTTCCGCTATAGGAAACTGGCTGCTGCTGGTAGAGTTGGTACTAACTTCAGCTATCTCACTTCCACGAATATTTTCTATAATCTTGTCCGCTATTCTAGCTAAATTTTCTAAGTCCTGGTCTTGACTTACAGTAAGTACCGCTCGAACATTCGCTGGAAGTCGCGCAAGCCATAAACTATGCAGAGTTTGATCTGACGCCTTTGCATTTCTGCCCAAATCTCGCATACGTCGTAGTAATTGGGATGGCTTTTGAGATCCCAATTCTATCTCACCTACTAATCTTTGGAATTGCATTTCAGCGCTCTCTTCATAGACTTGTAGTAGCCGCTCTTTCAAAACTTGGTACTTGTGGTTTTCGGGTGGAGATATGAGAATATCACTTACTTGTTGAAGTGCTTCGCGTCCCATTTTCGCAACGACCAGATTGTATTTGGTCTCATCACTTTGTTTTTGCGACGCTAGAATACTCTCAACCTGAGCGAACCACAATCTAGGCATTTCGCTCCAAAAGTCTGGTATGCGGGAAGAAACTGTGATTGCAGCTAATTGAGACATATTTTCAGTTGTCCCGTCACTTTGCAGTACCTTGTCACTGCTCTCAAAAAATATCGGTTGGTCATTCATTTTTCACTTTATTTACTTACACTTTTATAAAAACTGTCTATGAAACCAATGCAAACTTTATTTCACTTTATTGTTCAAATTGTTCACGGAGTCACCAATTATAAGTTCTTTTATCCTACTTATATTAAAGTTCTAAGTTTGCACTGGGAGTTACTAAATACCACATAAATTTGATATAAAAGTTTATTCTATTTTTAGGATACGTACACACTTGTTCGAGGTCGCTTAGTAACTGAAGTTCATACTTCTCGCTTCCATCCAAAACTCATGGCTCAAGTATCATTCACACTTACAGGGTCCCTACACATATTTAGACCTCAGAATACAGAACTTCGTGAGAAAGTTCGTAGGTACTTTTGTCATTAAAATTATTTCATGCTTGAAGTTTGTTGAAGGTTTGTTCATAGGTCAACATTATTCATCAACATTATTATAATTTCCGTAGCAAAATTCAAATGTTCATAAAAAAAATTATGTAATGGTAACAAACAGAATTGCTTGGTGTTTATTATTCGACCTCAGAAAGAAGGCCTCAATAATTAAAGAAGACAAAAGTACTAACAAAAAATAAACCACCAAATAAAACCCAGCCAGCCCAACTCCTTAAAGTAACGGAGTACTTTGGGTTGGTGGATTTTGCCATAGTAATCTGCCTAGGAACATCCATTTACTTTAAAATAGGACCTGGGCATAAGCCACAACAGAAGCTTGACTATGATGGGACGAACATGGAGGTAGACATACTGAAAAAAAAAACAATATAATGCCATATGACCTGATAAGTGTTGTTTGGTTCTTCTTAGCAAAATAAACTTGGTTCAAAATTATGGTTGTTTCCTTTCCAATATACCGACGATTATTAAATAATAATATGGTTGGTGTATTTGCCAACATTTTTATAATAGGTGATACCTATAAAAATGTTGGCCATTTTCTTGATACTTTCTCTGTAAAGGATAATGAAATTAGTTTTACATGATGCCCTTTAGACTAGTAAATAGTTATAAATTAATTCGTATATAATATATCATTTTGTATTGTAAACAATCTGAGTAGTTTAGGACTCTGTTTAATGTTATCATCTGTAAACTTCCATCCCTAATGACCAACCTACTTATCCCAACTCCCTTTGGTATAAATCCTCATTCCCTAGATAAGCGCGACACTATAAGTTCACATTTCTTACCAATCAAATCATAAGTTATCTAAGTTCAAATTCAATAAATATATTTATAAAGTGTTTCCGCCGTTTGGTAAATAACACTCTGATACACTTGCCACAGTAGCCAAAAGAAAAGAGACATTTCATCAATATATGGAGCCTGGGCCTGCACTGTTTACACTACTCTAAAATATGGCTAAGCAAAAAAGTAAACGTATTTAATTGGTTATTTTATTTAAATTGACTTCGTTCTAATGTACATTAAGATTTGCTTCGACAAAGAGAGCAACACACAGCGCTACAAAAATATGGCGGATGGACGTGCTTGAAATGTCATTTTGACAACCTACATTCATCTGACAAAACATAAACATCAAATCCAAAACAACATGAAATGAAAATATGTCAATTTCATGTCAAACGCCAATTAAAACCAACATGGCGGCCTTTAAATAGTGTTCACATAGTAAAAAACTTACCAGAACAACTATTCATGTACCATCGCATTTGTCTTCAAATTAATGAAAATGTATTTTTCTTGTAATCTCCTATTTTTTCCTAATTTTTCTATGTAGTGTACATGGACCAGGCCCAGAATGAAATGGCTCCTTTAAGTTGACTGAGTAGACTCAATCAGTACCTACCGTAGACTAAAGAGTTGCTAGCTCCAAATGAAATAATGCAATAGCTAGTCATCCTATTCTATCGCATTACTAATCAAGTAAAACAAGGAAAGACTATAAAGTTATTTAAAAAAAATAATTTGTGTACCTGGTACTACATAAATCTTAGGTAGGATTTTGTAAGTAAGATAATGTCTTCATTGAAAACAATCCGTCACACTTGACGCTTTTGGCTTATGGCATTGTTTGTAGTTCTTTTTCCTTTTCTGATTTCGTAACTTGAGTAATGCCTGCCGTGAATGAAAGGCTACCCTACCGCTAATCAAACACATTCTTTGAATACATAAACGTATTGTGGTTTTCTCAAAAGGCACCAGTAATTTTGAAAATGTTGCCAATAAACTCATTTAAGATGACAAGTAATTAGGTACACAGTAAAGTTCAAAATGGCATGCTGTGTTTGCCTGTTACTGGTTTCTCATGTAGCTTAAGACATTTTGTTTCCAATCATAACTATGTACCTACTCATGTGTAAACTGTTGGCAAACCTAATAAATAAAATAAAAATAAATAAAGTTGATGGTTAGGTATATGTTACGTTTAGTCATCATCATCAGCCTGTAGAAGTCCACTGTTGGACTTCTACAGGCTGATGATGATGACTCAGAGAGTTCCATGACGAACTGTTTTGAGCCTTTTCCATCCACCGACTTCACACAACTTTCACAATGTCGTCGGTCCAGCGGGTGGAACCCCACCCGCTTTGTGTTGGTTCTTCTACGGATTTACCTACTCATTTCGGATCTTATCACGTAGTGAAACTCCAAGCATAGCTCACTCCATAGGCCGCTGCGCGACTTTGAGCTTGTCTATGAGGTCAATCCAAGTCTCAGTGCCATTATGTCATCACTGATTGAAGACATCATTGTTTGTGACAAGGAAACCAGCATGTCCTAGAACCTAAATATTCGAAGACATGTGACATGTGCACGAAAGAAGCCTCTAAGAGGCGCACTTAAATCCTTTCACTTACAATTTCGATTCATTAATCGATACCGACCATACCTCAACCTGGTGACTGACCTAATACAGGATGACCAAGAAAGAAACTTCTTATTATAAGTACCTACGTGAGGTAGGTAGGTACTATCACCAACCAAATTCTGTATGCACTACCAACTGTTTTGTAACAATCGATTACATTATTAATTCCTGCACCTAACTCAGCAAACAAGGCACGCCATGTGTTAGAAAGTCGAAAGTGAAACGCCCATATAAAATTACGCGCTGAAGAAATCAAAACCATGCTTTAGCGTGATTGTTACACTTTTTATGTGGAGTAAAACGTACTTACGTACCCACCTATCATGCATAGAAATTAGCCCCAAGTAGGGTTCATCATCATCATTTGAACTCAGCACGCTAACGACGCGCCTACCCTTCGGGCTCTGAACCTTTTGAATGCAGTTATATATGAGTTCCAACATGTAGATTTATTTAATGATAGTCTTAATTCTATTTATAATAATCTAAGAATATATTTAAGTAAAACTTTTGTTTAGGATAAGTATAGGTTAATTAATTAATTATTTTGGTGTAAACTGTAAGCTCACTGTCAAGAATGGAATAAATAAATAAATTTCAGCCGTAGGACGCTGAACAGATTTTCAGCGTCCTACGGCAGATTTTTTTTTTTTTTTTTTTTACCTTGTTAGATAACAAGGTGATTCATAATACGTATGCTCTCCCGAAGGGGGCTTATTCTACACCCCATTGATTGGCAATAGAGTTAGTCATTTTTTTTCGATCACCTTGGAATGGCGCTGTGTCACATCGTGCAAGTACAGTAGTGGTGTTTAATGAGAAAATCCGTAGGAGAACCAAGGTCACCGACAAGTGGGCAAGTTCGTATGCTGACGGAGCTCATCAAAAGACTCTCACAAAAGACGTTGAAAGGCTGATGGTGGGCATCATCACGGGCCACTGTGATCTCAACCACCATCTCCTTAAGATTGGAGCTACAGACAGCGGCCTCTGTCGCGGCTGTCTTCAGCATGAAGCCACAGTGGAACACGTTGTACTACATTGCACTGCCACAAATGAAGCTAGGCTCAAAAAAGGAATGCAGGAGGTGATCGGATCCTGCTCCTCTTCATCCACAGCATCAACGGGGATTCTCGAACTATGTTGCCACCAACCCAGGGTCCTTCTCCGTTACTTTAAGGAGTTGGGCTGGCTGGGGTGAGGTCAGCATGGGGACAATGCACAATACACCCCAACGCGGGACGTCAGTGCAGATCTTATCCCCCCATTTAGAATTAGAATTAGAAGACGTTGAAAACACTTTTAATTCTCCCAAAGTCAAAACATTCGCGTCCATAACAAATCAATGGTATACGGCAAACGGGCAGTAACAACTAACAGTACACCTAGACTGCTAACCAACCGTAGTTAATTGTTGACTGTTACCTACCCACTGGTTATGTAATTGGTAGTTTACTGGGTACACGGTTAAAGTGACCTGAGTAAAGTTTTTTCTAGCTATTTTGATTTGTTTTTTACTTGCAACTGGGCCTTGAATTGAATTAGGACTGCATGTGCACGAAAGGGGCCTCAAAGATTTCACTACACTGATTCTTTCCACGACGGTCATAGACCCTTTTCCGGCCACCATACCTCAACCAGGACACTGACCTAATACAGGACGACCAAGAAAGAATCAGTGACACAACAAGCAAGCAAGGACTTTTCCATTTTCTTTTATGGCACTGTCACATATATGCCTTCGGGCCAGTGATGGAAGACAATTGGCATCAAGGAGACAAATAGACATTTAAGATTACAGTTATTGCTGTGAGGTAAATTTCAATCTTAACCAATTGGATCCAATCCAAAGATCGGAATTCTCAATACAACCGAACACCTTTAGAAGTTTCAATAAAAATACCGTTTACAAAGGCCACGTAATAAAAGTTAATGGTCGATTGGTAACCATGCGGACCAAATGAGAAGGTGAGGCCGCGGAATAGTAGCTATTACATGTGTACCTACTTGTACTTAGTGTTTTTGGTAATGGGTTATGAAATAAGGTAAATTAACATGGATGGACCACAAATATCTGGAGTCATTTTCTTGATTGGCTTTAAGTAAAATCCGATCCGAGCCGTGGTGGCCCCGGCTGAAGAATAGGCCCCTCCATATCTACCTATCCGCGGATGTCGTAAGAGGCGACTAAGGGAAAAAAGCTAGGGGATGGGCAGCCGCGTCCCTCATTTTAACAACGATAGCTCTAACTGCGCTCGCCAACCCGCATGCCCAGCGTGGTGAGTATGGGCAAATCCCCCCACATGATAAGGAATTTGCTCTGTCTGTGGGGGAGGCCATGTTCAGCAGTGAACGTCGAACGGCTGAAATGATGATGGTGATGAAAATCCGATTTTATTTTTGTCAGTTGTAAAACTAAGCATACTAAACACTATCCCTCTTTGATCACATTTTAAGCTCTATACGCAAAAAGTATCGTGTATACAAGACTGTATCATTTAGGTAGGTATTTGTCTGCAAGAGTGTCTTTTTTTTTATTTTTTTTTTATTTTATACTACTGAAGTGGCAAACAAGCATACGGCCCACCTGTTGGTAAGCGGTTACCGTAGCCTATGAGCGCTTGCAATACCAGAGGCATCACACACGCGTTGCCGACCCCGAACCCCCTCCCCCCAAAGAGCTCTGGCAACCTTACTCATCGCAGGAACACAACACTATTTGAAACAAATAATGTTATTTGGCTGCGATCTTTTGTAAGGCGGAGGTACCTCCCCAGGCGGGCTGCTCCAATTCAGAACGAGAAAATCTCGCTGTGTCCTACCTCCTCCTAAATAAATCTCGCTGTGCCCTACCTCCTCCTCTCTCTCTGTAGACTGAAGGCATACTAAAACATGTCTAATAAGGAAACGCCTGATCTCGAGCTTGCTTCCGAGTTCCGCGTAGGCTATGCTGGAAAACTTAAAGAGAGCAATTTAGGTATTTTACTGTCTCTGTATATCTGTCTATCTCATATTCTTATACCAGTAAATCTTGATAGTAGGTACCTACAACCTGTTGAAGAAATAGGTAGTTATATATTTATGAATCGAGCGATGGAAGCGATGGAAGATCATGGTGCAAGCGAATACTAGTCGAATCGGCAGCTGTGATATTTCGGGGTAAATGTTTGTGTTTGTCTCCGCTGCTCTAATGTGCATGATAATTAATATGGTCTTATATAAATCCCCAATAAGGGTCGGTTGCTTTTGACCCATTAAGTTCCATGCCGTATTTTACGTATTTTACTGTCTCTGTATATCTGTCTATCTCATGAAAGAAAAAGAAAAGAAAGAAAGATTTTTATTTTCCTTAAGAACTACTACACATAAAATAAAATAAAATAAATGCTAAAGGATAGAAGATATTGTGCGCAGCAGAGCTCTTGGAAAACATGGCCTCCGCTCAGCATTGTGCTGGATACACACTGATGTGTGCACCCAGCGCTGGTTTTCAGCGGAGACCATAGTAGTAACGTCAAAACCTTCTAGAGGTGACTAAAAATAACACAACAGTTAGGACATACATAATTCTCAGAAAATAGGCGGCAGAAAACAAATTACGTGGCATATTCTTATTCATATTCATATTCTCTATACTCATATTCTTTTACCAGTAAATCTTGATAGTACCTACTATTAGGTTATTACTTTTTAGGTACCTACAACCTGTTGACCCATTTAGTTCCATGCCGATCGGACTGACGACGGTTCGAAAGTTATGCTCTAACTAATTACCTACCTACAAACATACAACGTAGATTCGCCCAAGTTGTTTGAGAGATCTTTGCTCGCTCGCAGATTAGATGCTCCTGTCATGCATGCATATATGCCGTAACATGCCTTCAAAATGGATAGGTTCTAGGACATGCCGGTTTCCGTTTGAGAGCACTAGTACAGCACACATTTTAACGGTTCGAGAATCAATTGGTGCATGACCGTGGTTCAAGCCCTTCGGATCGGAAGACGGGATCACTACCACCACTCCACCAATGCTCTACTTTGACTTCTATCAATCAAATACTCATAAACAGATCGGGGTTACAAACGCGTGCGTGATGCCTCTGGTATTACAAGCGTGTATAGGCTACGGTAACCGCTTACCAACAGCTAGGCCGGCTTGTTTCCCACCTTAGATGTATAAAAAAAAAAGATTCCGATAATAGATTTTCTTGACCTGATCGAAAACAGTTCGCATGCAACACTCATTCTTAGTCACGCAAGCATGCCGTAACTAACACGATTTGTTGTGACTCGTTGCATTGATTCCATGAATCGTAGATTATGAATAAAATATGGTTGCTAAAAAGAGCCAAGTGTCAGGTGGTCAGGTGAAACCTATGGTTGGATATATTTACAAAAAGCACCTAGGTATTTTATTAATTAAGAATTATTTTAAGAGCTTAGCTGTGTGTTATGATGCAATTTCCTCCATTCCGATCTTTCCAAAGCGAGCTCCTTCACCTCCTTAAACTACATGACGGCAATCTTCTCTTTTATCTGGCTCATTTACCTAATATATTCCTGGTAGGTACCTACATTACATAGTTTATATTGAACATCATCATCATTTCAGCCGTACGGCGTCCACTGCTGAACATGGCCACCCCCACAGACAGAGCGAATTCCTTATCATCTTATATTGAACATATTTGCCCAAAATTGTCTAGCGTCATTCTTTCCACCAATCGTGTTTTTAAAAAGGTGAAAACAAAATATAAAAGTCTAAAGTCTCATGTGCTCAAATATGCGGAATAGTATGTAGGTAGGTATCTCAGCAATAAAATTTACATGGGACCATCTCGGGACAATTCTCTACATCAGCGAAATAATTATGATGCTGATACAACCAACGAACAAAATAGGTCACAAATTCACCAGTAGAGTAGTGACCTTCGCACACACATGTCATTAGCAGATGGACGGCAAGCTCACCAGCCGTGACGCCCGTTGACCGTTACATTATTTTACAAAACATTACCCACCACTGCCAAGGTGCGAGGCCGAGGGTCTGAAACAAAATTTTATTAGGTACTAGCTTTCGCTCGCGTGGTACCTATGAACATAAAACGTAGCCTATATGATATTGCAGACTATATAATCTATCTCTGTGCCAAATTTCATCCAAATTCGTTCGGCCGTGATCAACAATCATCCAAACATCCTCACAAACTTTCGCAATTATAATACTAGCATCCGCCCACGGATTCGCTCACGTGGTAGGTACCTACATAAAAAGTGGACTATATGCTATTCTAGGTTTTAAAGAACTTTATCTATTCCAAGTTTCAACGAAATCGGTTGAGCCGTTACGGCGTGATTGAACAACAAACTTCCAAACATCTAAACGTCTAAAAATCTTCACAAACTTTTTCGCATTTATAATATTAGTAGGATTAATAGGAAGTAGGATAGGATTTGAGGTCCTCCTGATCCTGCGTATCCCATGGCAACACAACACCCAGACCCGGAACAAATATTTGCAGATCATGCAAACATTTATCCTGCATAGGGAATTGAACGCGCTGCGTCTCAGCTGACCACACTCCCGCCACGCCACCGAGGATAATGAGAAAATAATAACAAATAGCGATGGACGATCGAAATCACAAAATAGAAACGGCACTTGGAATGATTTAGAGAGATTATGAAAAGATCTGATTACGCACGAGAAAGCAAAACGAAGACATCTTTAATTTATCTAACTAAGCTAACACGCTACCAGTTTATTCAACGGCAGTTTAGCCTTATTCCAGTTGTGCTTACATAGCTGCGGTTACAGTAACCGTCCGTTTATGTGGTGAACAGTTGTCCTAGTCGCCGAGATCTCTCAAGCATTCCTTATTGCAATTGCGCTCAATTATCTCATTTAGGAAGCAACGTTTTCACGCTATTTCCCATACTCTATCGTTCTGTTTCTACGAATTAGGTACATTAAGATATTTATCGACTGAAATTGCACCTTATCTCTTTAGTCATAGGTTATAATTATTGCATGTTGGTATGTGGTCTTCCATGGGGTGAAATCGTGCCTCTAATCGCATATCGCAGTGTCGAACCAAACTTTTCTGCTCCACCTTTATTATAAGCACTGGCAAGGAGTGGAACGATCTGCCAGCGTCTGTTTTCCCGGATGAGTACAATCTAGGAGTCTTCAAATCTAGAGTGAATAAGTTCCTTCTGGTAAAGCGTGCTCCATCTTAGGCCACATCTCACTTGCAAAAGTGAGATGGTGGTCAAACGCCTAACCATCACAAAAAAAAAAAAATATATTTTATTAGCTCCGTTCTCGACTCTTAGAAAAGGAACTTATTTCTGATATACCTACATAGGAAATTCATAATATGTATGCCATCCCCAAAGGGGCTTTTATTCTACTCTTTAATATCTGACAAGTAGGTCATAATCTTCCTGCCCTTATCCCACGTCATGTGGGGTCGGCACAACATCAATTCTTCTTTCATATCTCTCTATCAGTCGTCATCTCAGCGCTCACTCCCTTCTTAACCATATTCACTTTCACACAGTCCATCCATCTTTTCTTTGGCCTACCTCTACTCCTACATCCATCCACATTAATATCTAACACTCTTCTTGTCACATGACATTCTTCCCTCCTCATGACGTATCTGACAAGTAGGTATTGAGTAAAATCCTGAAGCATTGGACAAGAAGTAAGCTAGCATACAATTTGGTTTTATTGTAGGTTATTTGTCTCATAATCCGTAAGATTTACAAAGTTATCATAATCGATGAATAAACTACTACTATTTACGACAATAATAACTGACGGGTTTTGTGTTTAAGAACGACAGGTTTTACTGTGTAGGTAAATAAAATGTTCATGGTCACTGATTATATGTAAAACATGACCTCATCTCGGCATTCGGTACTCATATGAGCCAATCTATTGTCAAGTGCATAAACTTGAATCGTTAATTCGTAGTGAAAGAACTCTTAGACATTTTATTATTCGCACTGGGCCCTTATCCTGTTTAGGAAGAAAACAGGTTATGGGCCCAGATTTTTCAGTGCTATCAGTCGCTAGTTCTCTTGCTAGTTCTTGTTGGACGTTCTGCGGTAGGTCAGTAACCTGGTTCAGGCCGCCGTAACAAGCCTCGTGACCGATGTTGATGAAACCAGTATAGGGCTAACTATGCTCTAGTTCAGGTAGGATTCAAAAATCTTTACAAACCCATCCCAACGAAGCCTGAAAGCAATGAATTTATGTTTTATGCACATACCTAACACATTGATAGATATTTTGCGTTTGATACCAACATCATCAGCCTGATGAAGTCAACATCGTCCGATTCACGGCAGCCATTCGAGGACTCTTACTCCCCAACGGTTGTCGGTTAGAGCGATATGGCCTGCCCACTGCCACTTCAACTTGCCAATTCTGAGAGCTATTTCGATGACGCTGTGTGATACTTAGCTCCATAAACTATGGTGATACCATACAACTATAGTAAAGGTACATTAAAAAGCCACATTTGATGTCTGTCAGTCTTAGCTTCATAGTCAGGGGACCTGCTTAAAATTATCGATAAACGGAATGAATTCGAAATTTCGGAATGCACCCTCTACATACAACCTGATATTAAACTTGTAATTTGCTTTGATTGTGTAACACAGTGTTGGTGAAAATAATAGACACTTTCGTTTCATAATCATTTAGGGACGGATTACACGGCGTGTTGGTCTCGGGTTAGCTTCGGTTGTCTCTTTACTCTTAAGTAAATAGGCCTTAGTATCCGCCCGCGGCTTTGCTTGTGTGGTTGTCTTTCCGAGGTCTGGTTATATTACATCGTCGGAAGTGGACTTATACCATAGTTCGAATCCCGGTCGTGCACCAGTGTTCATGGTCAGAAAATAAAAATTCTAAGTGTAGGAATTGACAAACTTATATTTGCGCTCACTTATAACTTTAAACTTAACTTTGTAACTTATATTTGTCATTTGTATGACATTGACCGCAAATATAACATTGTTTCCTAAAAAACTTCGAAATTCCTCAATTTCAGACTTTTCACTTTAATTGTATAACAAAAGCTCCTAGCATTCCAAATTTCAGAATTGTGAGGTAACTGGAAGTACCCTAGAGGTTTTTCATTTTTGCCATTTCCATACAAAAAATATACATTTATAGGTGGTATAAATTTCTAGTTGATACCTAGCCGTTACTGAGAAAAAGGGTCTTGACAGACGGACAGACAGACAGACAGACGGACAACAAAGTGATCCTATAAGGGTTCCGTTTTTCCAAATGAAGTACGGAACCCTAAAAAACCAGTAAATTCAGAAATGGTCCGCTATTTAACATAGTAAGTAACAACACCCATCGGTGTTTGCAAGATGACAGTTTATTTACCTATTTTCTTACTTTGTTGCAGATTTTCCTTCGCAAAACAACGAAGAGCAGCGAAGGAAACCTTCTGTTATGACAATCGCGACACCAACAATGGGCGATAAACAAAGAAGTTCCCACAAACTAGAAAATTTCCAATAAAAACTTAATTATCACGCTACTAATGCAATGTGACTCAACGCCATCTAGCGAAAAGCTCACGAACTCGACAGTGAAAGTGGTTTGAGTCAGGGTCAAGATGAAGTTGAACTTGTTTAAGCGTTCTATGATATTCGCGACGTTTTTTGGGTCTTGTTTGTGTATTGCGTTGATTATTGCGTCATTGGGGACGACTCACTGGATCGATGCGAGGGCTCGGAGGCCGTCAAACTCTCTATCAGAGGGCAGCGTAAGCTTTGGCCTCTTTGAAGGTCATAAGGAGCTAAACTACGGTTACGGGAAAAGGAATCATGATTTTAGTGGTAAGTCTTATGCGTCTAAACTCCCAAAGTGTCTCTCTTTACTTTCAAGAAATCGCATTGCGTAATGCCTATTCCCTTTGTCTCAATTTTCCTCAACTGGGATCTTTAAACTTGTTAGCAATCGTTTCATATTCATACTAATGCCATAATCACTTACCAATTCAAACAATTAATCGACTGACCAGACCACAAATCAAATTGAATCACAAATTGACATCTCACTTACAGTGTTATTCAACGTAACAGATGTTAAGTGTTCAGGTTGCTCGTTACACCACAAAATGCAATACTTGCTAGACAGATCTTATCGAAGCTGAACAAATGATTTTGCAATGTGTCTTGGGATTTATTGCCTCTGCTCACGGGTTGCCTAAGCAATGCCTTTATGACGATTTTTTATGATGATGATTTTCAAGTATTAAAAGGCAAGCAGGCAGCTGAGTTCATAACTAGCGGACTTTCACGGCTCCATTGCATATCTAAGAAGACACGATATAACTGGTTACTTTACTTCCCTTGTGTAATTCTACCTTAATAGTGGTTCGCCCCGAACTGAGACCCCGCGATGTCTGGGGCCCAATGCTACTAATTCAATGGCTTCAAAATGACAATGGTTCAATGGCAAAATGGCCACTTTTGACACTTTTGGTATTCTGCTATCACCGTAGAATATCAATGGCTGTCATTTTGGAACCAATGAAATCAAAGAAACGAAGGTGGCGACAATCGTAACTGAATGATCATTATCATGCGATTATCATTTTCAAGTCATTGAATTAGTAGAATTGGGGGCCTGGTCCTTTTGGACCCCTTTATCTTAGCAACCCCTTGGCCGATCGATTTAACTCATAATAGTACAATCTGATGACCTACTAAAGTCTATGCGGCCAGGCTATTGCGTAAGCAAAATGGTAATGACGATCGCAATTTTAGGGATGATTTTATCAATTTTAGCGACATCTGAAGTATATCAAACATGAAAAGGAAGAAGCTAAGGTCTTGAAATTTTCCCTTGTCAAGTTTGGAATGTTTTGAATCTTGCTAAGATTGTTAAAATTACCCTCAAAGTTACGATCTTCATTGCCATTACGCTTAGGCAATTGCACCCCTGATCGGATTGACGGTTCGAAAGTTATACTCTAATAAAATATACAACGCCAATTTGTCCAAGTTGATTGGTTGATATTCGCTCGTTTCGCTCGATTAATCATTTGTCAGCATCACGTCGGGTGTACATTTTTTCGAATAGATAAATCCATTGCACGTTCATTCTTCTTGTTCTTTTTGTTTCTCAATAAATATTATTATTCAAACCTTCGGCTTCGGGATTAAAAGTCGAGGCTCCTTCCTCTACCTAAATATATTGTACTCTTTATCTTATCTTTACCTCCCTTTTTCTGTAAATATATTGTACTCTTTCTGTAAATAAAACTTGCTCAATTCCAGTAAAGACCGGCTCACACCCGGCTAGAAGGTGGGCCTGGTGTGGCACCACGGCGCTGCTCGGAGCAGCGTTGGTCTGCGCGGGAGGCGCGTGTGTGCTCGCGGCTTTAGGGTCAGCAGCTCGGGCGAGATGCTCACCGAAGCCTTTGCTCGTCGGAAACTCCTTGGCAGGTAAGATGTGTGAACAAATTGGTCCTGACTGGCTATCGAAACACAGACCAGGGGGCTACTTATTGCCATTCTTAAGCGTGTCAGTACGATTTTACACGAATTTGAACCATACATCTTTGAGACTGTCAACTTATGTCACCGAATCTAAAAGTTGGTGGTACAGGCCTGTTAAGTCCAAGCATGCTACATTTGAAGGAAGGTGTATGGCGCACGTGGTGGCCTCGGCTGAAGAGTAGGCCCCTACATATCTACCTATCCGCGGATGTCGTAAGAGGCGACTAAGGGAAAAAGCTAGGGGATGGGCAGCAGCGTCACTCATTTTAATAACGATAGCTCTAACTGCGCTCGCCAACCCGCATGCCCAGCGCGGTGAGTATGGGCAAATCCCCCCCACATGATAAGGAATTTGCTCTGTCTGTGGGGGAGGCCATGTTCAGCAGTGGACGTCGTATGGCTGAAATGATGATGATGTATGGCGTACGTAATGTCCACTATGAGATCACTGGTGAAGAGGTGGTTGTGACCTCGCTTTCCGATCCAACGGTTGTGGCTTCGAATGCCGGTCGTGCACCAATGCATTTTCCATTAGGAATATTTATGGGCGCTTGTGCTGTCAATCTTGATATAATGCAGGATGACTAAGAAGAATAAAGAAGAAGAAGAAAGAAAATCTATTTATTTGTCCCACAGCACACAACAAGGTTTACAATATTAAATGAGTTAAGGTTTATTTACAGAAAGAAACTTAAAACTAATACAAGTTAATATTTACAACATACACAAGAAACAGTTGAGCCATCTAAAGACCGTTACAAACGATCTATAGATAGCTCAACTGATCCAGATCACTACCAGTCGGAAGCGTCCCCAAGACGCTGGCGAAATTGCCACGCATTTTTTATACCACAATTTAATATTAAAATACAAAAAGAAAAATTTCAAAAGAAAAAATTAGGCAAACAATTATGGTAGGTAGATAGGAAGGTTAAAAATAGAAGTTATATAGGTAAGGTGCAGCGCTGGTTTTCAGACTGGACCTTGTTGACATGACGAGACGAACACCAATAAACGTACGTGGATAAAATATAATAGGTAGGTCAAGGTAACAAGCGACACGACAAATAAGCAAGGAGGATGTCTTCTACCCTTTTTTACAGTCGCGAGCAATAACGATATTATACATAATATCTTTAACATTTCCAGTGCTGTTCACCCTGGGAGCGATTGGTGTCTGGTTGACGGAGTACTTCCTGCGGCTCCAGCACAATGTGATGTCGGAAGAAGACCTTGCGAACATCTGGTCTTCGGACGGCATGGCCGATCTTGGACTGTCTTTCTGGTAAGTCTTCACTGGAACATCAACTAGCATAAGATTTGCTTGGTTTTTGTATCACGGGTTCTTTCTTGGTCATCTGCGCCTTGGCGGAGCAACTATACGCTGAGATAGTACCTTTTTGACCTTTATCACTGCAGCGAAGACGTTGGTTAGACGCCTACTTTTCTTGATAAGCTGTATAGGTATACTTAGGTACTGTTAACCTACCTACTTACCTATTTCTAATTAATTATACACCAAAATATTTCTCATGAATCACTGCCTGCATTGGTGAATACCGTATGAAAATCCGTTCATCAATCCGTAAATAGTACTTTTTTACATAACTACATAAAAATCACGCCTATTCCCCTGAGGTTCCACTGATAATAATAATAATAATAAATATAATAATAAATATTCCGGACATATCACACATTGTCAACTGATCCCAAACTAGGCATAGCCTGTACTATGGGTACCAGAGACTGATATACATAATAGATATATTTAACACCCAGACACAGAACAAACATCTGTGTTAGTCACAATTGTTTGTCCAGTGCGGGAATCGAACCCGCGACCTCTAGCGCAGAAGGCAGAGTTACTACCAACTGAGCTATGAGGCCAGTCCATCCAGATTTCCATCATCTCATCATCATCATCAGCTGTACGACGTCCACTGCTGAACAAGGCCTCCCCCACAGACGGAGCGAATTCCTATCATGTGGCGGGATTTGCCCATACTCACCACGCTGGACGCTGCTGCCCATCCCCTAGCTTTTTTCTCTTAGTCGCCTCTTACGACATCCGCGGATAGGTAGATATGGAGTCCATCATCTAGTCGTTAATATTAGGAAATTATTGATATGATTTTTTACAGACTTTTGTTTTAAAATTGGCTAATTGATAACTTTAGCACGTCGCTTGCTACCTTGTGATAGAAGCATACCCTAGTGAGCCTTATCGTAGAAACAACGTGTTTATCTTTGTTTCTAGTATTTCATCATCATCATCATCAGCCTGTAGAAGTCCACTGCTGGACATAGGCCTCCCCTAAAGAGTTCCACGACGAACGGTCTCGAGCCTTCTCCATCCACCGACTTCCCGCAACCTTCACAATGTCGTCGGTCCATCTGGTGGGGGGCCTTCCAACACTGCGTCGCCCGGTTCGTGGTCGCCATTCGAGAACCTTTACTCCCCAACGGTTATCGGTTCTGCGAGCTATATGGCCTGCCCACTGCCACTTCAACTTGCTAATTCTGAGAGCTATGTCGGTAACCTTGTTTCTTCTACGAATTTCCTCATTTCGGATCTTATCACGTAGTGAAACTCCTAGCATAGCTCTCTCCATATGTTTCTAGTATTTACACCATGATTATCACTAATTTTTTTAACGAATTACTATACTAACTTAATTCCCATCGTTTCCAGGTTGGTGGTAGCAGCGTGCCTCTCTGCCTTCGTGAACGATGTATGCATTTTGGTCGCGGCCGCTGACGCGAGAGACGCCGATACCATAGCTCCTGCTTTGGAAGAAAAGGTCAATGGAGCTATCATGTTGTACTAGAATTGATTCTCATCATGGACTAATCGCATCGCATCGCATTTATCGCACGAACGCGCGATCAAACTTAGCCCTCGTCCTAATAGAACACGATTACGCGATCATCGGTTGAATTTGCGGTGTAAATTCATCAATAAATGAATGCGAGTGTAAACTATCGCACCAGGCAATGAAGACTCGTCCCCATACTCGTGTCAATAACTTTATCGTGCGTTAACTCTCGCACTGTCATTTTCTAACAGTAAGCCCCTTCGTCCATGACGCTACGCAAAAGTGACGGAACTCATTAGAAACTCTGACTCGTCCACGACGCTACTGGAATTTCCTGAAACTCAGTCACTCAGTACACGATTTTATGTAAATAAAGTTTTGAAAACGAAAATAATTAACATGACTAGTGATAATTCGAGCGATGATATGGAATTATTACTTCTCCAGTCACATAGACGTCAGAATCACATATAATTACTTTTTATTCGTTCATTTTTCAACAGTTTCTCGAAACCAGTCGCCTCGCGACTAGCATGTCGAGTCGCCAGAAACTAGTACAAACGCGTTCCTTTTGAGTAGCGCCGTGGACGGACGCGCATTGAAATACTAGTGCTATCGCAGTCAGGCTACTCATAAGTGACTACAGTTTCAGTCGCGTTCCTTTTGAGTCGCGCCGTGGACGAAGGGGGTAACAAAAGAAAGATGCGAGCTTGCGTTTATCGAGGCGATTGAGTAAGCGAGTGGTTGCGGTGATTGCGTACTCGCGTTCTATTAGCAAATCTCTGTTGAGTGTCACAATTAAAGCGCGTGCGATTTCGCGTCACAATTCATCAATTTCATCGCACGTTCAATCGCATCCCATGATTGTGCGATGACTTGAACGATAGGGAACCACATGACGATGTAAAGAGTAAGATTTAGTGTGGACAAATGCTCAAATCACGCAAACAGAGTGATGTCGAATTTATATCTTAAGAGGATACAAAAATCATAATAAATTGTCGAGTGGGCGGAGTGAAGAAAGTGACAGCGCTATGTACTGTAATTGAATGCGGAAAGAGATAGCAAGCGTTAGAAGGCGCTCGAAAGTAGGTAATCGACGAAATCGAAGCGAAATATAAGAAAATATCGATTATCTCAAAAACGATCCATTTTTTTTAATGTCTTGGATTTAGGTACCCTTTGCTATCGTCTAACAAAATATTTGAAAAAAAGTTATTTTGTTTCGATAGTTTCGAAAAAACTGATGCAGAGGACCCAACTTTAAAAAAATAAATCTATCGAGAAAAGATTTACCAATCGCGTTCTGTCTTGGATATACGTAAATAAACTGCTCAAGTTATCTTTGTCATAAAAATCAAAACTGTGCGTTTTGCGGTTATTGAGAAAAAACAATTCAAAAATCATAAAATAATTAAACCCCCACCTTAAGTGGATGGAAAAGTTGCAAGATCGTTCGTCATGGCACTCTTTGGGGAGGTCTATGTCCAGCAGTGGACTTCTACATGCTCATGATGATGATTTTAATTACATAGGTTCCCGTGATTTAGCCTTGGGCAAATAGGTTGTAGATAGGTAATATAATTTTAAGTATATGATTAACCATATTATGTATTTACTAAGGCTGACTTTGCATATAAACATTTATATAACTTGTAATACTATAGTGTAATGGTAAAGGTCTTCGCTCACAACAACGTATCATACCGAACTCTGCCACACGATACTGTACCCACTAGAAGAATTTTTCGGTCCGGTCATGGCACGCTACGGTGTTGGTACCGGAACGTTCTATTGGTCATTGTTTCATATACTGGCCTCATAGCTCAGTTAGTTGTAACTCTGCCTTCTGCGCTAGAGGTCGCGGGTTCGATCCCCGCACTGGACAAACATTTGTGTGATAAACACAGATGTTTGTTCTGTGTCTGGGTGTTAAATATTTATCTATTATATATATCAGTATCTGGTACCCATAGTACAGGCTATGCCTAGTTTAGGATCAGTTGACCGTGTGAATTTGTCCGGAATATTTATTTATTTATATTAATTTATACAAAGAATACTTTTTGCATGTGCCGATACGATTACAACAGAATATAATATTATTTATTTGACATACATAAAAACACACAGAAAAGACCAATGATACAAGAAACACAACCTTAGAACTAAGTAGGTACCTTCCTAAGTATATACATAAAACTAATACAAGTTAATACATATTTACAAAATACACAAGAAACAGTTGAGCCATCTAAAGACCGTTACAAACGATCTATAGATAGCTCAACTGATCCAAATCACTACTAGTCGGAAGCGTCCCCAAGACGCTGGCGGAATTGCCACGCTGGATGGCAATGCTAATTCGCTGGGCCAAATAAGAGCCAGCTCTCGGGTCACGCATCGCTTCGATCAGACGTCCTGATATCTTTTTGAAAATCCGGAGGGCCCCGTTTCCCCACGGACCCAAAGTATCAACCCCAAAAGGCTCAAATACGTAAGCCCTATCAAGACTAATATATTTGCGCCTTTTGAGATCCTCGGCCGAATCTGCCGCTGCACCCGCCCTAACTTATGTCCCCGGAAGATGTGAGCGCGCTAAGTAGCGTCCCACAACAAAGTCAAAGTCAAAAGGTATTTATTTCAATAAAATCACTACGATCACTTTGAAACGTGTTAGAAACTAGGTGAAGCTATGCCTGTTCCTCGCGACCAAGCCTAGACGAATCAGGCAACAAACACGGCTTGGTGCCTATCATTTTTTTCGATGATCCTTTTTCAGAAAATTGAATTTAAAGCACCATCCCAAGGGACCAAAGTCATACCGTCAGGCCGTTTAAGTTTATTTCTGTAAATAAAGTTTTATCTTAGTATATAACAAACAAACAACATAAAGTAGCTAAGCACTTGGCAGATAAGATTACGTTCATAGTATGAACCGTTATTGTGGGTAAAATCCGCACAAGTTCATCATTATGAAAATTATTAAATATAGTTTACATCTTAGTGAAGACGTGTAAAGGCGACTAATAAGATATTTATAGCACATACATTCCATGGCCTCAAGTGTAGGTACCGTAGCATACTTCAAACGGCGTTCGTTTTGGCGTCGCGTGTGAATGTAACTCCGTCCAAACTTTTTTTTCTGAACACCGATAGTGCCTAAAGCCTCATTCAAACGATATGTCATCCAAATTATATATATTTAAGTGTGTAGCTATTCTAAGGTTTAAGATTTATTTCAAAATGATCCTTGCGTCTAATAATTAAAGTCAATTTTTAGTTTAACATTTGAGGGCGTGATATGGCTCAAGATATCGCAAGATTCGCAAGCCCCCAAAAGTCAAAGTCAAAATTGACTTTATTCAGTTGATGTAAGGATTAAAATGACGCAAGCCATTTATACAGGCTTAAATTTACTCACATAAGACTTTTCGAATCTCGAACAAAATGTACCTCAATAAGACAATATGTACTTACTTTTATGTATGGTCATTTTATAATTTTAAAATCGACTCTAATTATACTTAATTAGGCGATAGATATCGCAAGCCCCTAAAAGTCAAAGTCAAAATTGACTTTATTCCGTTGAGGTAAGGATCAAAATGAAACAAGTCAACTTAGGACTTTCGAATCTCGAAAAAAAACGTATTTTGGGATCTTTTCGTGGTCCTCTTAAATACTGACCAGTCGGAATCAATGGCTCGTTGATTATACATTGTCAAAGAGCCGTGGGTTCGATTCCCGACCAGCAGGTTTTGAATATAAGTATTTTTTGTACATTCCGTCCAAAGTTTTATTCTGTGCACGTTTTAACTGTATTTAGTTGTGCCATTAGACTGTAAGTTTTTATATTTTTCTAATATTAATAATAGAGAATTATGTGTACTTATTTACCTTTTTAAATAAACTAATGATTATAATAAAATATTGTGTTTTATTTACGTGATCGAACAAAGTATGAGATTCGAAAAAAGAGCTTACTTTGAGGATTATATAATGCTAGCTTCCGCCCGCGGCTCAGCACGCGTGATACTACATAAAAAGTAGCATATAGCTATTCTAGGAGGTAAAGAACTTTATCTTATTATATTTATTTTAGTTCATCATCATCATCATTTCAGCCGTTCGACGTCCACTGCTGAACATGGCCTCCCCCACAGACGGCTAATTCCATATCATGTGCGGGGATTTGCCCATACAGTATTATGTTATCTGTGCCCATGCTCTCCACGCTGGGCATGCGGGTTGGCGAGCGCAGTTAGAGCTATCGTTGTTAAAATGAGGGACGCTGCTGCCCATCCCCTAGCTTTTTTCCCTTAGTCGCCTCTTACGACATCCGCGGATAGGTAGATATGGAGGGGCCTATTCTTCAGCCGGGGCCATCACGGCCATTATTTTATTTATTTTTGGGCCCTGTATTTGTACATGTACTTTGCTGTATTGCCTGAAATAAATGGCTTATTATTATGGTTGGTGGAGATCCTACAGGACGTGTAGAGAGAGAGAGAGAGTTGTTATTTACAGGAGTATAATATTTACAATAAGCACAAGGTATTTACAAAAGAATAGAAGATTTTAGGAAACACGATACAGCACAAGACCAGAGTAAAAGTAAAAGTAAAAGGTAGTCTGACAGACCGTCGTCCGACCGAATCAACAATTCGTTCTATTCTTCGTCGCTATGCCAACTGAGAGGTATTTGAATTTGGCGGCGACGGAGTGATAGTGGTGGCGTAGCTCGCCACATATTCCCCCTGGCCAGACCGTGACTACGGTCGATAGAAGTCGGGAAAGTGAACTCTCCTGCCGCTCCGAGTTCTCTTCTCTTCAGAGGCTGTAGTAGTAGGAGGAGCTGCAGGCTTCGGTGTCGGTGGACTTAGTGAGGTAGGATCTGTGGTCGTCTGTGGTTTTAGTAGATGTGCTTCTTTCGACATGTACGCTGGTTTCAACCTGTCGACACTGACGTTGACTATCTTGCCATTGACGTCGAGGGTGAAGAACTTCGGTTGCCTTTCAATAACCTTGTAAGGTCCAGCGTAAGGTGGTTCGAGTGAGCGACGCACGTGATCTCGACGTAGGAATACATGAGATGAGTTGTTCAGATCACGCGGGTAGTAGAAGGGTGACGTAGAGTGCCAAGAAGTAGGTCTTGGTGTAAGTTTTTGAATATGCGAACGAAGACGGGCTGCATATTGAGTGACGTCCGCTGTGGTGCAGTCTTCGGATGGAGAAAGAAACTGACCAGGCAAGCGCAAGGGTTCGCCGTACACCAGCTCGGCTGCCGACGTCTTAAGATCGTCCTTCCATGCGCTGCGGATGCCAAGCAAGACGAGTGGAAGGGCTTCAGTCCATGTTGATGAAGTGTGACACATGATTGCTGCCTTCAGCTGTCGGTGGAGACGCTCGACGATGCCGTTCGCAGCAGGATGGTAAGCAGTGGTGCGGAAGTGGCGCGCACCGATGAGAGCAGTGAGAGACTGGAAAAGGTGGCTCTCAAACTGGCGTCCTTGATCGGTTGTCACACGATCTGGGCATCCGAATCGTGCTATCCAACCGGATACAAGGGCAGCAGCGCATGTTTCGGCTGTTATATCCTTCAGTGGAATAGCCTCAGGCCATCGCGTAAATCTATCGATGACGGTGAGACAGTACCTGTAATCAGAGGATAAGGGTAACGGGCCGATGAGGTCGAGGTGTATGTGAGAGAACCTCGATGAAGGGGTGAGAAATGATGAAAATGGTGATTTGGTGTGTCGAGTGACTTTGCTTGACTGGCATTGTAAGCATTGTCTAGACCACTCTCTACAATCTTTGCGGATCCCTGGCCATACAAATCTTTGTGTAACCAGTCGCACTGTAGCTGAACATCCAGGGTGATGAAGTCCATGAAGCTTCTGGAAAACTTGTTTTCGGAGTTCAGGTGAGATGTAAGGTCGAGGTGGTTTAACAGAAGTATCGCAGTAGATTTTTATGTCGCTATCCATAGCTTTAATCTTTCTGAGTTTAAGGGCGGAGCCGTGGAGTATCAGATCTTGCAGTTCTGAGTCTGAATTCTGAAATCGTGCAAGAGCTGTGTAGTCGATTGTAGAAATCTCCTCCACTCGAGAAAAGGCGTCAGCGACCACGTTGTCCTTCCCAGGTATGTAGCGTATATCGGTGGTAAATTGAGCAATGAAGTCTAAGTGTCGATATTGTCTTGGGGAACATTTCTCTTTATTCGTAGAGAACGCGTAAGTAAGCGGCTTGTGGTCGGTAAATATTGTGAAGTTACGGGCTTCCACCATGTGTCTGAAGTATTTGATAGCTTCATAGATTGCTAAAAGTTCTCTATCATAAGGGCTATATTTCTTCTGAGCGCTGTTTAGTTTGTGAGAGAAGAAAGCAAGGGGTTGCCAGTCTGCATCTTTGCGTTGCTGGAGAACAGCACCGAGTGCTATATCAGAAGCGTCTGTTACTATGGATAGTTCTGCTTCCACGTCTGGGTGAACGAGTAGGGTAGCTTCAGAGAGGGATGTTTTGCAGTCTTCAAATGCTCTCATTAGATCTGGCGTCATCTCTATTGGATGAGAACCTTTGACTTTTGGGCTAGATAGTAAGCAGTTCAATGGCGCTTGAAGGTGAGCTGCGTTGGGTATGAATCGACGGTAGAAATTCAATACTCCAAGAAAACGTCTCAGCTCTTTCACTGTCTTGGGAGTGGTGTATTCTTTGACAGCTTGAACTTTGGCATCGAGCGGGCGGGTTCCTTTGGCAGAAACTTGATAACCTAAGAAGGTAACCTGAGATTGTCCAAGCACGCACTTCGAGGTATTCACTAGTATTCCGTACTGTTTTAAACGCTCGAATAATAGACGCAGATGTTTCTTGTGCTCTTCCAGTGAAGATGAAAATACCAAAATGTCGTCAATATATCCGTAACAAAAATCCAAGCCAAAGAGTACCTCATCGATGAACCTCTGGAAGGTCTGGGCAGCATTGCGAAGCCCGAAGCTCATGAAAGGAAAGTCAAAAAGCCCGAAAGGTGTGGTAATTGCACTTTTTGGTATGTCGTCGGGATTCATGCTGATCTGGTTGTAGGCTTTCACGAGGTCTATTGTCGAAAATACGCAACATCCGGACAGTTGGTAAGCAAAATCTTGTATGTGACGGATGGGATACCTGTCGGGAATAGTCCTGGCGTTGAGAGCGCGATAATCACCGCAGGGTCTCCAGCTGTCGTCCTTCTTTTTCACCATGTGAAGTGCAGACGACCAAGGACTTTCTGATCGTTTGGCTGTGCCGTTTGCTTGCATTTCGTCGAACACTTTCTTTGCAGCGTTGAAACGGGCTGGATCGAGACGTCTTGGTTTACAAGAAACTGGAGGGCCTGGTGTGGTTCTGATGAAATGAAGAGTGTTATGTTTAGGAGTGGATCTCACACCAGTCGGTCGCGTGATTTCAGGATATTCGGATAAAATTTTGTGAAATTCAGACTCGCCTGTTATGGTTTTTACGGATAAACAATCGATATATGAATTGCAGTGAATGGCTTTTACTGAGAGTGACGTTGTCAATCAAGCGTTGATGTTTACAGTCGACGAGCAAACCATAAAAACTCGAAAAGTCTACGCCGATTATAGGTTTACTAACGTCAGCGATTGTAAAACTCCATCGAAAATCTCGTCGGAGGCCTAGGTTGAGCTGTAGGTTGATAGGTCCGTAAGTATGAATCACTGTGTTGTTTGCAGCTAGTAGGTCAAACTTTGATTTAGGGCAGGACGTCTTGATAACTGATCGCGGGAAAACACACAAGTCAGAACCAGTGTCCACTAGGAACTGCATTTTCGACGCGTAGTCGGTTACAAATAGACGGCCTGATGATGAAGAAGGGCAGTCGTTGGCCGCTACATGCGACCGCCCTGAGAGTTTTCCGCCTTGAAAGTACAGGGCTGCTTGCACTTTATCGCCTCTGATCCGTAGGTGAAGTGGTAGAAACAGTGTGGGTGGTCCGGAGGTGGTTGTTTCGGTCGTGAGTGCGAACGAGAGCGAGATCGGTTGTTCCTTCCTCTTGGTGTTCGTGAGCGTGAGCGTGACCGTGCTCCTTTAGCTACCTGTTCCGTGAGCATAGCTAGATACCTGTTTCGTTAGTTCTCGGACTTGGGTAAGCAAATCATCTTCTTCATTTTCCTCCGGCAAAAAAAATGATACTTTTACCGCATTTCGCAGTTCTTCCGACCCGCCGAACTCGGAACTCCAGAACTCGGCGTCCTGCAAATCTTCACCAGCCTTCGACATGATCACGTCGGTGGTCACCAGTTATGGTTGGTGGAGATCCTACAGGACGTGTAGAGAGAGAGAGAGAGAGTTGTTATTTACAGGAGTATAATATTTACAATAAGCACAAGGTATTTACAAAAGAATAGAAGATTTTAGGAAACACGATACAGCACAAGACCAGAGTAAAAGTAAAAGTAAAAGGTAGTCTGACAGACCGTCGTCCGACCGAATCAACAATTCGTTCTATTCTTCGTCGCTATGCCAACTGAGAGGTATTTGAATTTGGCGGCGACGGAGTGATAGTGGTGGCGTAGCTCGCCACATTATTATTATTATTTATCTATTCCAAGTTTCAAAGAAATCGGTTGAGCCTTCACGACGTGATTGAACAACAAACATCCTCACATCATCCTTACGTTGAAACTTGGAAGTTATTTACCTAGAACAGCTTATAGTCTACTTTTTATGTAGGTAAGGTACCACGCGAGCGAAGAGCGCAAGAGGAGCTATTCCAAAATAAACGTTTTTTTCGTTCTTTCTTTTTCTACACGACAATTTAATTTACGTAACATTGCTGGACGGGCTATGGAGAGAGCTATGCTCGGAGTTTCGCTGCGTGATAGAATCCGAAATGAGGAAATCCGTAGAAGAACCAAGGTCACCGATATAGCTTTCAGAATTAGCAGGTTGAAGTGGCAGTGGGCCGGCCATATAGCTGTATAGAACCGATAACCGTTGGGGAACAAAGGTTCTCGAGCGGCGACCACGAACCGGACGACGCAGTGTTGGAAGGCCCCCCACCCGATGGACCGACGACATTGTGAGGGTTGCGGGAAGTCGGTGGAAGGCTCAAGACCGTTCGTCGTGGCACTCTTTGGGGGAGGCCTATGTTCAGCAGTGGACTTCATCAGGCTAATGATGATGATGATGAACATTGCTGTGACAAATGTGATTGGGTGGGATTGTGTGGTACCCGCGGGGATGCTACGGAACCCAACCGCGAAACGGAATCTCGAAATCGAATCGAATCGAATCTAACGAGATTCGCCGAGAACGCCGCCATCACCGAGTAGATAGGTACTACTAGTAACCTACCTACCTAGTAAGCATTTAAAACTAAACTCCGAGAAATTCTGACGAAAAAAGCTTACTATAAGATTGTCGATTTTATTAAAGACAAAATGGCGTGGAGGAATTTGTAGTTAATTTAGGTAGCCTTTGTTATTTTAGTTATTGTGTGACATTTATTATTTAATTTTTTTGACATTTATGACATGATTTATTTAATTTTCTTTTAATTAATGCCGTGTTATTTTATTTTTGTTATATTATTGTGTTTGATTATTATGTTTGACGTTCATAAGTGTACTACAATCTATTATTTAATAATGTTTGAAATTGTACCCAATTGAAATAATAAATGAAATGAAATGAAGTACTAGTAGTACCTATCTACTCGGTATAATGATAGCGGCGTTTTACAAAAACCGTTTATTCAACGTAAATTTAATTCCAGCCTTGTCACAAATAGATATTTAAAAATACTAGGTACATAAAATAGGTTAAAAACAATCATAAAAATCGGTCGTGACGAGATTTTTATGATTTTAGATTTAAAAATCACCTAGACAAATAAAAAAGTGACAGCAAAGCCCCCGACCCGACGGAACGACGACATTGTTTAAGTTGCGGGAAGTCGGTGGACGGAAAAGGCTCAAGACCGTTCGTCCTGGAACTCTGGGCCTATTACCAGCAGTGGACTTCTACAGGCTAATGATGAACCAATTCAATTTTCTCAGCCTTCGCCCAAACTGACCTTGTAGGTCCAACCATAAACTTCTTAAGCAGAGCCCTATTCATCGTCTAGGTGATTTGAGATTGGAGCCCTTTCAAATTACAAATTGAATCCCGGACTAGGTACCTGTCGATCCCTGACCGTAGGTACCTACCGTACTTACAATAGGTTTAGGGTTCAAGGTATCAGGGGTTGTCAAGCTTTTGCTCGCACACACCAAAGATGCCTTTAAATAAAAAAAAATAGGAGCGAGCATCGAGCGAGTGAAGCGAGCTAAGAGTTTTTATGTTTATTTGTTCATCATCATCATCATTACAGCCGTAGGACGTCCACTTCTGAACATTGATACTTATATTTTTTTCATCAACACTTTTGAACAGCTACTCCTATCTCCATGGAATTTAATAGGTCAACAGGTTGTACTGTCAAGATTTTAGGTATGTTATGATTATGGCCAAATTGGCTAAGGAATCTATTTTTAAGGGACCTAGGTAGGTGCCTAATACTTACTGTAGCTAATCAACACAGACAGTCACAAATACTTAGTCAGAAACTGGGTATCAGAAACTACGAGTCCATGGTACCACCACATCCAGACACGGAACAATTATTTGCAGATCATGCAAACATTTGTCCCGTCGCGAGGATCGAACCCGCACCTTTCGCAAACGCCTTACCTATAGATATTCCTATAAACGTAAAGTGATCCAAGAATATCGCATTTAGATCATTAATTTCACCTTAGTAATTAGGAGAATTAAGTTCATGCTTCAGTAAACCTATTCGAGACCTCTTGATTCGACTGACTGGCCAACAGTTACTTATTAATAATTGATCGAGCGAGCGAAGATCTGCCAAACATAGAAGAATCGGCGTTGTATTTTTTTACGTATACCTAAGTACCTACAAGTATTTCTGAGATTAAACTTTCGAGCCGTCAGATCTTTTAAGGTACTTACTATCAAGATTTGCTGGTAAGAATATGAATTCAATCATACAACTGAGGTGGCAAACAAGCGTACGGTCCGGTCCACCTGTTGGTAAGCGGTTACCAAGCCTATGAGCGCTTGCAATACCAGAGGCATCACGCACGCGTTGACGAGCTCTGGCAACCTTACTCACCGCATGAACACAAGTCACAACACTATTTAAAACAAATAATGTTATTTGGCTGCGATCTTATGTAAGGCGGAGGTAACATGGGTTATTGATTTTATTAGAACATGCTGTTAATGAAAAACATAAAAATATGAATGTAAATAATTTATTATCTATATAAGAGCACTGGTGGAGGGGTGGTAGTGGCCCCACCTTCCGATCCACAGGTCGTGAGTTCGAAACCTGTCGTGCACCAATGGATTTTCCATTCGGAAAGTTCATGTGCGCTATGCTAGTGCTCTCAAACGGTGAAGGAAAACATCGTGAGGAAACCGGCATGTCCTAGAACCTAAACAATTCGAAGACATGTGACATGTGCACGAAGGAGCCTCTAAGAGGCGCACTTTAATCATTTCACTACACTGATTCTTTCATCGACGGTCATAGGCCCTTTTCAGGGCCACCATACCTCAACCTGGTCACTGATCAAAGACAGGATGACCAAGAAAAAACCAGTGACACGGCAACATTGTGCCTCTCGCCCAAAGAGGGCTAGAGGCACAATGTTGCCGTCGCCGTCTCTCTCATAATATGTGTAATGAAGTGCATTTGCTCCAATAAACAATAACTCTAATTTAATGTATTTTGTTGGTTTCCTAACAAAATTGTAAAGATGCGATTTACAATTTCACTGCAAGTCGCACTGCATTCTACTCGGTCAAATCGAGTAGTCGAGAACCAGGGTTCTGAACTCAGCAATTTCCTGAATTCAACTACTCTCGTAAAATTTTAAAGCCACGTTATCCCAAGCGTGTTTTATGGCCATTTTCCGACCACATAAAGTGACTGCTTAGAGTTTTAGTAAATTATTAAATATAAAAAGTACTTTTTCTACCTATCTAAATAATTTATTACCTAAGGCCTTAGATAATATATTATCTAAGCCTAAGGCCAGATGTTGTCAAATGTAGAAGTAAAAAGTGTTAGGTACTGAAAGTAAAGAATGTGATTGAGTAAAAATGTTGCCGACCCCTGTCAAAAAACTAAACTTACACAGTGCTATTGGCACCCCAGTCACGCCTGTGCCAAACCTTTCAATTATTATTGAACTCACTACCCTCTGTTTATCGTCTGTTTTCACCCGTTGGTGCCCTACGGTCCTAGGATTGTATTTCTGTTGTGATTGTTCAGCTATGATAAGATCAGAAATTAGGAAATCTGTAGAAGAAGTAAGGTCACCGATATTAGCCCACCGAAAAGTTGAATTGGCAGTGGGCAGGCCATTAAGCTCGCAGAACCAATATTATCGGTTAGAACCTTTAATCTCCAACAGTTAACTGAAGCTTTAAATTCCATTTTGTGAAAAAGGATCATCGAAAAAAATGATAGGCACGCGCGCCGTGTTTGTTGCCTGATTCTTCTAGGCTTGGTCGCGAGGAACAGGCATTGCTTCACCTAGTTTATAAGACGTTTCAAAGTGATCCTAGTGATTTTATTGAAATAAATGCCTTTTGACTTTGACTTTGTTAAACCGTTGGAGAGTAAAGGTTCTCGAAAGGCGACCACCGGGCGATGCAGTGTTGGAAGGCACCCGATGGACCGACGACATTGTTAAAGTTGCGGTCGTATTTATGTAGGCATAGTTTCTCGCATAGAAGACGCTATCCTCAAAAGGTGTTTATTTCAGTAAAATCATAATTAGATCACCTTGAAATGTCGTAGAAACTACATACAAGGTGATTCATAACTAATAAGTATCCAATCCTAATTGAAGTACGAAATCATTGAAATTTTACCAAATAGTTCACGATAAATTGGTTATCACATGTTAGTTTTTTCGTTGTAGGTATCACAAAAACAATATGGCCGAGAATAAAAACAAAACTCGTTTAGTATATCCCCATTTTGACCCCTATATTATTACCAAATTTAGCAATCCGTTGGCCGATTTAGCTCTTATGTATTCTTGGTACCTACAACCTGTTGACTTACTAATTCCATGCAGATTGGATTGACGGTCCGAAAGTTAACGCAAAGCATACAACGCCGATTCGCCCAAGTCGTTTGACAGATATATATTTTTTATACAACTAAGGTGGCAAACAAGGATACGGCCCACCTGCTGGTAAGCGATTGCAATACCAGAGGCATAACGCACGCGTTGCCGACCCCGAACCCCCCCACCCCTAAAAAGCTCTGGCAACCTTACTCACCGCAGGAACACAACACTATTTGAAACAAATAATGTTATTTGGTTGCGATCCTCTGTAAGGCTGCTCCAATTTAGAACGAGAAAATCTCGCTGTACCCTACCTCCTAAAAAATCTTCGCTCGTTGGATCAAAATCGATTTCACCTACTAGGTAAGATAGGTTCACCGTGGACACCCCCCTACTTATGTAAGGACAAGTTTGATAAACTAAACAGTATCGATCATCGCATTGGTCTTCAGGTCACGATTGCAACGAACCTTTCGATAGTACCTTATCGTCTGTTTTCAATTACTTACCTGGGAAGCACGGTAGAACCCAAAATCCCCTTGAGAATAGGGGATGATTGCAGCCTTATTGGATGGCGACTGTTCAGGGCATACTGTATAAAAGCATTCAGTCCTTAGTGGCCTGAATGATTTTGTACAGTATTTAAGTATTTATTTATTTTAAATTAATTAGCACGATTAAAAACCAGTTACACTAATTAATTATCATCATCATCATCATTTCAGCTGTTCGATGTCCACTGCTGAACATGGCCTCACACAGACAGAGCAAATTGCTTATCAAGTGGGAGGATTTGCCCATACTCACCACGCTGGGCATGCGGGTTGGTGAGCGCAGTTAGAGCTATCGTTGTTAAAATGAGGGACGCTTAGTCGCCTCTTACGACATCCGCGGATAGGTAGATATGGAGGGGCCTATTCTTCAGCCGGGGCCACCACGGCCTTAAATTAATTAATTATAAGATTATACAATTAGAAATAAAATTAACAAAAAACATACAATAATAATCAACAGGCAATAATCAAAACATAAATTGGATAAAATATTATAAATGAGATCAAAAATTAATTCAATTCTATTAAATATTCATTTGCTAATTGAGATCACATGTATTATAACATTTATAACACTAATAGAATAATAATAATTAACATCACACTTTCATTGAAATACTAATAAAATAGGCTCTCTAATAAAATTGTAAAAGGATCTGCGTTTTAAAAACGAAAAAAAAAACATACAGCAAGCTCGAGGAAAGTGGACAATTGTTTTTTTTTTATGTGAAAGCACTTTCTTAAATACTAATAAATCACGAAAATATGGGGTATATTTTCGTGACCCGATGGATCGACGGCATTTTTAAGGTTGCGGGAAGTCGGTGGATGGAAAAGGCTCAAGACCGTTTGTCATGGAACTCTCTGGGGGAGGCTATGTCCAGCAGTAGACTTCTTCCGCGAGATTTTTACTATTTTTTTTTTGTTATTTCTAGAGTACAATATTTATTATACTCTACATATTATTACAATCTAGCCAAGTTAATGAGTAATTTGACTTTGACATACTTCTTCTCCGTGATGATAATGATCATTTAAAACTTAATCATAATATGCCCTGACCAAGAAGCTTAGGACCTAAGAACTGAGCTGGGTAGGAAGTTCTAAAAGCAAATTTGCCAAACATGGGCCCTTGTTGTTAAAGACATAACCCTCCGTAGTGGGGTAAAAACTCACGGTTTAGCTCGCGTGATACCCGTATGAGGTACCTAGGTACCTACTCTAAATACCGTCCAAACAAGTTCACCCGTCACGGCGTGATTGAATCACAAACATCAAAAAATCCAGCCATTTTAATATGTATAAGAAAGATTTGGAATCTATTTCTAAGGGCTGGCTTGTATTAACATAATAACATCATAATCATTTACATGGAACTCAACCCGTCATATCCCAACCTTCATAACACTATTAAGGCCGATACGAAGGGAGGCCGTAAGGATCATCCACAATAGCTGGTGCTGCGTACCAAAACGGGGTAAGTCTGATAGTTAATATTTTTCAATTTATAATGATAGATAGATAAACAATTTATTTGGCACTACAGACACACACAATTAACATAGATAAACAATTTTAAACTAAAGTACATACAATAGGTAGGTATACATAATCAAAAGAGCAATTGTTAAAAAGTAGGTATCTTAGAGTAGGCAAGTTTGCGTGTATTGCAGTACGACAAATAGGCTATGGCTCAGTGAAATATTTTGCTTAAAAGCAAAAACACTGATTTTCAGCCAAAACCTGATCGAGAGCGAGCAGAACGAGTACAAACGAGCAATGCGTAGGTACCTAGCTGTGAATTTGTGTTGTTGTGATTGTGTCGTTTGCTATCAATGATTACAAAATATGAAATATAATAAATTAATGACAATAGTGCAAAGAAATATAATAATAATAATGAATAAAATGAGCTTACAATATTTTTGTTTATTTTTGGCATACGATTTTTGATGGCATAATGATTTTTGTAAAGAGGCCTCTACCGTATGAAAATTGTTCTGATTTTTTAAGTCATAATGATTTTTGTAAGAAGGCATTTACTTAATGAAGGGTCTTTAGCAAAAAACTAACAAATAAATAAATAAATACATTCAAAAATAATACCATGTAAAATTTCCCTAGTTACGAAAGGATATATATTAAGTAAAGTGATAAAAGTTGTTAAAGACGGCCTCATAGTAATATTATGAATAGTAATAGGATTCTTTAATAAAAGGAAAATCCTTTTTTTCGTTGGAGAAAAACAAAAAGGTTTATCTAAAGTTCGAAAAATCCAACAAACGAAAATAAAGGAGAAACCAACAAAAATACTTTCGCATTTATAATAAAACTTGGGTAGTTTGGATTGGGATAGTTATCTAGTTATATTTCAAGTTTCATCAGAATCTGTTAAGCCGTAATGGCTTGATTAAATTACCAACATAAGTTTCACCGTCGAACACATAAGAACCTAGATAATGTATAAAAATGAAGAGTTTGTAAGATACTCAGTTATGCTACAGTACGTCACAATAGCCTTCCGTTCGTTTAGAGCTAATGCGTAAGGCACTTAGAGCGGACACCTCAGGCTGTATAAGGAGCTTATAGTATAGATAACTTTCTATTTAGCTTTACATATGTTTAGTCAGTAAGAAAGAAAGAAAGAAAGAAAATAATTTATTTCACATAATGTTAAGATATCAATTTTGAAAACTTAAATTAGTGTTAATAAGTAAGTCAAAGTCAAAGTCAAAAGGCATTTAATTCAATAAAATCACTAGGATCACTTTGAAACGTCTTAGAAACAAGGTGAAGCTATGCCTGTTCCTCGCGACCAAGCCTAGAAGAATCAGGCAACATACACGGCGCGCGTGCCTAGTTTATGAAAAGTGACGAAAAAAGGTAACCACTCAGCATTTGCTGCAGCAGCCCAGTGGCCGTTGCAGCGCTGATTTTCAGTGGCACCCAAATGAGAAGCGCGGCAGCTACTGTGACAGTAAATAAAGCTTTGACTCATTGCCCGTGGTCCGGTTCAGTTGTCCGGTCAACCGGACTACGGAAATAATATATCTTCCATAGAACAGTTGACTGGACTACGGAAGATTTTATCGTAGTCCGGTTGACCGGACCACGGAAGATCTAGTTTAAACTTTTTGTTATATGCCTTTCTATGTCTATTGGGATTCTTAGCACTTTAAATTCATTATTAATTTTATCAGTACAAAGTACACAGGGAACAGGGTATAAATAGGACGATGAGAATGCAAAAGTTACCAAAAAATGTGAGTAGTGAGGCCTCAACCCTCGCCTTATTGACACAACATTGTTATGTCTGTTTACGAGAAAAAAAATCGTGATTTAGGATCTTAGGCTATTGAGAAAGTTACACAAGAATATAATTATCTATATATATATATATATATATAGATAATTATATATATATATATATATATATATATATATATATATATATATATATATATAAATATACATATAATATATAAGAATATACTAATATTATAAATGCGAAAGTTTGTGATGTTGTTTGGGTGATTGTATGTTTGGATGTTTGTGGTTAAATCACGTCTAAACAGCCGAACGGATTTGGATGAAACTTACATTTAAAAATTCGCGTCATTCTAAATTTTGTAAAGAAAGTATTTGAACCAATTTGAACATTGTTTTACGATAAAATCAACTACCATTCCATAACATCTAATTAAAATGAATCAGTAACCGTTCCGTAAATCGGTGACGTTTTGGAAAAAGGCCAGGTCAAGAGTACCCTAAACCGACGAGCATGTATGAGGAATTTGATGAGAGTGAATGAAGCAAAAGAGGTATGTGAGGATCGTAGCAAGTGGAAAGCTGTGGTCTCTGCCTACCTCCTGGGAAATAGGCGTGATTTTATGTATTATGCATGTATGACGCTCGTCCTCATGTCGGGGACCGTGGTTAGATCCCTCCGTCGCCGATAGCGAATTACAAATTTAATCACATCCGTGATACGGTTTTGTTGGGTAGAGGTCAATGGACTATACTTGTCTAAACCGGTGGGTAGGTAATAGTTTTATATAAGGTATGTAGGGGTGTCAGGGGTTCCAAATGACAACCCTCGGAACCCAAGCCAACCTCACCGGCACGTGGTACACCCTGCCGATCAGCTGACGAGTCTCTGGCGCTCCACCCACCAATCCGCACTGGACCAGCGTGGTGGGTTATGGTCCAATCCCCCCCTTATGATAGGACATAATAACTCTTTGGGGGACCCTTTGGTTTTTACATTTTTAAATTAATTTTACTTGTTTTGACCATCTTTTTTGATTTCTTCCCACAAACGATCTATTTAATTTGATTAACGTCTGTCTGTCCTATGAATGTTCCAGCAATCTTCTCAGAGATAGAAGACCCGACTGATTAAACTTTCATTGTCAGTCTAGATGCGTTTTATGGCAGCAGAACTTGTACTTTAGTTTATTAGCAACGAGTTTGAGTTGATTGAAATGGCTTGTTCTAACACGTACAAGATGACCATTTTGACTTACAAATTGTTAAGTTTTATAAAATCCCAATAATTTCCCCAACGGTTGTCGATTCTGTGAGCTATATGGCCTGCCCAATGCCACTTCAACTTGCTAAATCTGAGAGCTGTTACAAAGGCAATTTTTGGGGCTTTTGGCGTCAGAGTGGTAACCACATCATCATCAACAGCCCGACTTCACCCACCGTTGGTAGGCCTTCTTTTATAAGTGCAATGCATCACGACCTTGTGCTAGTCTTGTTCATCCAGAGTCATCAATTTTGACTATATTGTCTGCCTATCTCACTGGCAGACGTCACCCACATTTGGGCCACCATCCCACCTGTCACCACCTTAAGAAGAGGCGTAGTATAACCTTCGCTAGGTTGAAACCCCTTATAAATTATTTTGACATCCCAAACAAAGAGATTTAAGTACAAGAAAAATACCCAAGTTAAACCAAGACTCATCATTAATTCAGTTACTGTAGTTTTGTAAAGTTTTCTTAGAAACGGTCACCGTTCGTATGGTGGTTGTTATTTGGCGGAAACGTCAATTTTAATTAAAGCCACTAGGATCACTCAATAGGCTCGATAACGCTCGCCCAAGCAGTATTTGGAAAGAAAGAAAAGAAAGAAAATTTATTTATTTGACCCACAACGCAGTAAGTAGGTAGGTAGGAAGATACAACGAAAAAAAAATACTAAAACCTAGTAATACAAAAAACACAATAAGAAAAACAAAAACATGTAGGTAGGTGAGGCGGTAGGTAGGTTGAGTAGGTATGCGTTGTGTGGGGCAAATGGGTCCCGTCTCAGCATAAAGCTGCACCAAACATAATATGTACGGTGCAGCGCTGGTTTTCAGATGGGGCCTAGGCGTCGTGACGTGACGAACTTTGGGAAACTTCGTCATATCTTCTCGTCGCAGATACCGCAGAGCCTACAATCGAAAGTCTACAATCAGTGCGTGCCAGTCATGACATATGGCACTGAGACTCTTGGCCTATATTGGCCACATACACAAGCTTAATGTCGTGCAACGGGCTATGGAGAGCGCTCCTGTATTCTGAGGGAGAGGGCTCGGAGTTTAATTACGTGATAAGATCCGTAGAAGAACCAAAGTCATCGACATAACTTTTAGAATAAGCAAGTTGAAGTGACAGTGGGCAGGTCATATAGCCCGCAGAACCGTTGTGGAGTATACTTTCTCGAATGGCAACCACGAATTGGGTGACACAGTTTGAATGCCCCCCGATGGACCGAAGACATTGTGAAAGTTGCGGGAAGTCAGTGGATGAAGAAGGCTGAAGACCGTTCGTCATGGAACTCTTTGAGGGAGGCCTAAGTACAGCAGTTGACTTCTACTATAATCAAGTTTGAACTAATTGGATCCTTGGGGTCAAATTAGTCCAAAATTGCGAGTAGCAGATTTTTGCATGGTGGTTTTTCAATGAAGTTGAAGTCTAAAAGAAAAATGTTTAATTTCCAAAAGTCGTAGAACAAACTTGATTGGCAATTGGGGGTTGACAGAGCCCCTTTCGGGTTAAAATACGTATTATGAATCACCTGATATTACAACCGTCACAAAACAGTTGCCGCTTCTAAGGAAACCACTTTCCGAACACTTGGTATAGAGATTTGTGATCACAAACAGACTGTCTCCGGAGACAGGTGGTTGGGGTTTGCCGATAGTTTTAGTTCGAATAAAAGTTTGTTTGTGTTTATTGTGTGGACTCATATTTTTGCTCAGTTAATTCTTGAGGAAATAATTATTACCTACGTCTTTGCCTACATTGGATATATGTTGTGTGGGTGCTTATGATTAAATAACAAACATCGAAATATTCCGTTTTTTTTTCATACTTTTCAAATTAACTGTTTTTGATGTTTTTAGCATCTATATTACTAATTATTAAACGTACGAGAACGGTATAGAGATTGCTACCTAAAACAGCTAATTCATTGAGTTCGAACTGATTTGACGACAAAACAGCAGATTTTTGCATACCTAGAGTTTCGTTGTACCCCAACTGTTGTCGGTTCTTCATAGAAGTTTATATCGCGTGGTATTTACGAGGATAAAAAATAGCTTATGTGCTATTGCAGACTTTGATCTATCTCTTTGACAAATTTCGTCCCGATCCATTCGGCAGTTCTGGCGTCATTGAGTAACATATATCCATGCAAATTTTCGCATTTATAATAGTAGTTAGATATGGACTGACCACTGCTATTTCATCTTCAAATTCTGAGAGCTATGTCTATGACCTTGGTTCAGAAGAACCTATCTATCATGCTCCAAAGATTACCCAACAGCAAACTAGTAAAAGACGGTAATGCTTCAAGACAGGCCCTGAAGCCACCGGAGAACACTAATGGAGCTCTGCTATTGAGTTATTGCTGTTAGGATACGTTCATATTATGAGTAATGGTTCGGGCGTACACGAAGTTTTGAGGCACAAACTATTGCCTCAAAACTCATAGCTCAAATAACTTAGACAGGCCTCATAGCTCAGTTGGTATTAGAATAAATAAATAAACAAATAAATATTCCGAACATATTCACACGGTCAACTGATCCCAAACTAGGCATAGCCTGTACTATGGGTACCAGAGACTGATATACATAATAGATATATATTTAACACCCAGACACAGAACAAACATCTGTGTTAGTCACAAATGTTTGTCCAGTGCGGGAATCGAACCCGCGACCTCTAGCGCAGAAGGCAGAGTTACTACCAACTGAGCTATGAGGTCAGTATTAACTCTGCCTTCTGCGCTAGAGGTCGCGGGATCAATTTCCGCACTGGACAAACATTTGTGTGATAAACACAGATGTTTGTTCTGTGTCTGGGTGTTAAATATTTACCTATTATGTATATCAGTCTCTGGTACCCATAGTACAGGCTATGCCTAGTTTGGGATCTGTTGACCGTGTGTAATATATCCGGAATAGGTATTTATTATTATTATTATTTTAAACTTTCGTTCGTAGATTACTATCTTAATAAAGTTGGCCATGGCTGTGTTTTTTATTTAGTGCAATACTATTATCACTGTCAGTAGAAATCATAGGCCAGGTAGGGCCCAGCGAGATTTTCTCGCTCTAAATTGGAGCAGCCCGCCTGAGAGGTACCTGTGCCTTTGAGAACATAGCAGCCAAATAACATTATTTATTTCAAATAGTGTTGTGTTCCTGCGGTGAGTAAGGTTGCCAGAGCTCTTTAAGTGAAGACGGCAATACGTGCGTGATGCCTCTGTCTGGTATTGCAAGCGTAACGGTACTACGGTAACCATTAACCAACAGACGGGCCGTAAACTTGTTTGCCTCCTTAGTTGTTGATAAAAGGAACATGCAGGTTAGCCCTTGTTAGAAATTATTGGCAGGAAAATTTATGCCAGTTAGCCATTGACTTGTATTAGTTTTAATTTTCTTTCCGTACCTATATAAAGTATTTTTAAGGTTAGCCATTGTTAGAATTCATGAGAAATCGAGCTAGTAATTTATTTATTTATTTCAGTCGTTCACAGTTTACTTATCGTTTAATATAGGCTAGATGTATATATGTCGTACTTGAACCAATTTGAATCCACATTTTGTATTCCACTCGCTTAAAAGTAACATTGCGCGAGTATGCTACGTACCTAGGTTAACTATAGTTTAAGAAAATATATATATAAATACAGTAAGAAAAAAATAGCTCATTATAACTACAACCTATACTGCTATACTATTATACTAATTACGAAATTAACAAAATATGATTTACCTAATCGCATAAATGTGCATGTGTGTGTGTGTGTGTGTGTATAGTGTACCGGAGCGGTGTTGTGTGGGTTTTTGTGGAGTGTGTGATGTATAGTGTGTACCTAGTGTGTATCTACTAGTGTAGGACTGGCCTCATAGCTCAGTTGGTAGTAACTCTGCCTTCTGCGCTAGAGGTCGCGGGTTCGATTCCCGCACTGAACAAACATTTGTGAGTAACACAGATGTTTGTTTGTTCTCTGGGTGTTAAATATATATCTATTATGTATATCAGTCTCTGGTGCCCATAGTACAGGCTATGCCTAGTTTGGGATCAGTTGACCATGTGAATATGTCCGGAATTATAAAAATAAAAAACTACCTAGCCGCTGATAAAAAGCTTTAGCAAGTACAAAACGGATTACGTGCAGTGGGACTAGGTTGCATGAGTTTATAGGGAGGGCTTAATATCATAGAGAAAGGTCTAATATGAACGCATCCTATCCTACTTTAGCCGTAACGTGTTTTCCTTAGAGATTTGGTTTCTTTGAAGCGGTTACCGACTATATTACTGACATACCATATCATTTCATTACATTGTGTCCTATGTATAAGTACTATAATCTCTGTGGCGCAGCGGGCGAGTGCCCGACTGAGTCGCAAGTGGTGCGGGCTCGATTCCCGCTGCGGGACAAATATTTGCATATTATAGAAAGAAAGAAAGAAAAGAAAGAAAGAAAAACTATTTATTCTTCCCATAAGCACAAGTTCACTTTACAGGCATAGAAAATTTGCAGAAAAGAATATAATATTTTAATACGCACCTACCCAGGCAACAAACAAACAAAATTTATTGAGAATATAAATAAATAAATAAAAATAATAGCATTAATATAATAATAGACAACAATCAGACAAAGAGATAAGTAGTTGGCAGGGATAGGTTGATATTTTATAGTACCAAATTAGGTAGGTAGGTAGGAATGTAAATTATAGTAGGTGGGTGCATGTACCTGTGCGTTATATGGGACATATGCGTTATAGGTTCTAGTCTCAGCATAATGCTGCACCAAACTTGGAAGTACGGTGCAGCGCTGGTTTTCAGACTGGACCTTGTGACATGACGAGACGAACACCAATAAACGTACATACATATGTAAATATAGCATTATCAGGTAGAAATAATAATGAACGATGTATTTTAAAAATATACCTATTGAATATTGCGTGGAACATAAAGATACCGTGCTTGATCCTACTATAGACGATTATAGATGTTTGTTCTGTGTCTAGGTGTTATATATATATATATCTATTATGTATATCAGTCTCTGGTACCCATAGTACAGGCTATGCCTAGTTTGGGATCAGTTGACCGTGTGTGATATGTCCGGAACCATCATCATTATTATTATTATTATAGGATAGTAGGATTACCTTATTAAAAATAAGTTTCTAGCTCAAGCTACTTCTAGTTACCTCACAAATCTAAAAAGAGCTGTTGTGGTGGAATAAATAAAGGAATAAAACATTTTTTACAAAAACTATCAACCTCTTTTTTGCTTACCTACTGAGGATGACACTGGCCACCTTAACGTTCGAATAAAAAACAAAAGTAAAGTCTAAAATTGTGGATCATCGTTTTATCCCTAAAAATAGATTTGGAAAGTCCGGAAATTTGCTTTTCTGTAATGGTAGTAATGGTACGGAAGCCTCAGGGCACGAGTTCTCGCACATGACCGTCTTCATATCAAATGAAACCGTTCCGTTTGACGTACATACGACCGCGATAGTACGGTAACCGTTTGTTTCGTGACCAAGGCTTCACTTTTCTCAGCAATTAAAGGCAATTTATCGTTCCAAGGAGATAGTCACGGCACGTCCTCAACTTTGTTGCCGAAACAACCGTCTGCCTAATTGTCGTTATACTGTTATACTAGCTTCTGCCTGGGGCTTTGTTCACGTGGTTCCTGGATAAAGAGGACCTAGTTGTTTCAACTTGCTTAGCCTAATTTAAGGTAGATATGGTCTACACCGTGCCGTTGTAGCCCCGTCTGAAGAATAGTCCCCTCCATAGCTATCGGCTAAGGGAAAAAGGCTAGGAAATGGGCAGCAGCATCTCCTATTTTCACATTAATAGCTCTAACTGCGCTCGCCAACCCGGACGACTGACGTAGGACGTCCACTGCATGGCCTCTCCCTCTCCCCTACACATTTCCTGAGCGAAATCCCACCCAATTTTCCGATCTATCCCAAATCCAAATTTCATCTTAGCAAAAACATTTTGTGATATTTCAAAAATCATAAAAATTTAAAATGTTTAAATATCAACGACGTGTTTCCTAAAATCATTTTATGAAAACAAAAGAATAACTTTCGCGCCTTCTCTGTCGCACACCGGATATTGGAGGGTACGGTTCGCCTCCAGAATTAGAACAAAGGAAATATCACCCCTTCCTTCTAGCGGTGGGTACGGAAACTGAAAAAGTTTAAGGGGCTATTACCGTAACGCACGATATATTTTTGCGACCTTTTTTCGTTATTTGCTAAGTATATAAGGTAATGTTAAGGCATCCCGAAAGGTGCTTTTTCTACACCCAATTGGCAGTATTGTTTGTTCCAAGACTTTTGGAAATTCGTAATTTTTCACTGAAAATCTCAAAAAATTCTGGTGTTTTGGTTTCAATTTAGTTCAAAATCAGCTGTTTAGGTAACAATTTTGATGCCAAACTTCTCGTACGATTGGTAATCCTACTATCCTCATCATCATCATCAGCCTGTAGAAGTCCACTGCTGGACATAGGCCTCCCCCAAAGAGTTCCATGACGAACGGTCTTGAGCCTTCTCCATCCACCGACTTCCCGCAACCTTCACAATGTCGTCGGTCCATCGGGTGGGGGGCCTTCCAACACTGCGTCGCCCGGTTCGTGGTCGCCATTCGAGAACCTTTACTCCACAACGGTTGTCGGTTCTGCGAGCTATATGGCCTGCCCAATGCCACTTCAACTTGCTAATTCTGAGAGCTATGTCGGTGACCTTAGTTCTTCTACGGATTTCCTCATTTCGGATCTTATCACGTAGTGAAAATCCTACGATCCTACTATCCTATTTCCTTCTAATGATAAAAATGCAAAAGTTTGTGAAGATGTTTGTATGTTAAATGTCTGGATATTTGTGGTTCAATCACGCTCAAACGGCCGAACAGATTTGGATGACATTTGACACAGATATTGATTATAGTCTGGAATAGCATATAGGCTACTTTTTATCTTCTTAAAGCGGAAGATAGTTCGTTATAAAGGTGAAATGATGCCTAGTACCGTACTTTTAGTATGTATTTTTTTGATGTTTTTGTGTTTATTTCTGAGTGTGATAGATATTAGTTTTGCCAACCTCATGTACTTGTTTTTACTGTGTGTTTTCAGAAGCGAATATAAAAATTGTCGAGTTAGTTAAATTAAAAAATGATTACATAAGTAGCTGGTTTTCGGATAGATGAATCTCACCGACCGCCATCAAACACACTTGACATGTAAAAATCGCGCCTTCATAATAAACCCCGCGCTACAGCACCGAGTGCTCTCAGACATGAAACACGTGTTCAGGTATAGATAGTTATAGATACCTATTGCCATGCATGAATGTACTTTACTTCAGTGGGATGACTTTACTTTATGAACTACTAGCTTTCGCCTGCGGCTTCGCTGGCGTGGTACCTAGATAAAAAGTATTCTAGGTAAAAAACTCTATCTACTTATTCAAAGTTTCATCGAAATCGGCTGATGCCATAAGGCGTGATTGAACCACAAACATCCAAATATCTAAACATCCAATCTTTCGCATTGATATTATTAGTGGGATGATAGAATCAGTAAATATCATAATACCTAACAAAATCCAAAAAAAACATAATATATTGCGAATTAATTTACTTAAACACATATTTAAAAAAAACTAACCATCCTTCATAGGTAATACATAGGCCTTTGGTTAAAGCACAAATCCAATTCGACAATTTACTAAATCTCTTAAGGACGAAAGATTTCAGCTGTTAATGATATTAGCGGTCACCCATCCGTTTGTTCACAGCAAACTACGCCACGAGGGCTCGTTACCGTAATCACTAGCTGGTTGTGCCAATAAATTGCCTGTTTTTATATGAAACTAGCTGGTGCCCGCGACTTCGCCTGCGTGGCGTATATTTTTTCCTACTTACTTGTCACTTATCGTCATATTTTGGACAATTCATACAATATCTGTATAAATTATAGCCTATGTGTTATCCTGGTGTATAAGCTATATTATTGTGAAGTTTCATTAAAATCCATTCAGTAGTTTTTACGTGAAAGAGTAACAAACATCCATGCAACCATCCATCCATCCATCCATACTTAAAAACTTTCACGTTTATAATATTAGTAGCCTGTTTAAAATTATAAACAGTACCTATTTTTTGAGAATTATTGTATGTCTTAACTGTTATTTTTAGTCACCTCTAGAAGGTCGTGACGTGACTACTTGATAAAACCGCATGGCCTGAAGTCGCTCTGCCCCTCGACAGCTAAAATGCCATTTTGCAGTGTCTTTACAGTTTTTGCTTGCATCATATTTTAAGTATTATTTAATTTTATATAAGCATTAGGTACATATTTCATCAAGTGTAGCGTGTGCTGCCCTTAGATCATATGTTGAAGCTCACATTTGTCTTCTTTTTTTTTCACATTTTTATAAGCTCTTTTTATTAAGGATTATAATTAGATTACTTTTCTTTTGAGCCTCACCTAGTTCGATCGGCACCACACTGAAGCTTTAAATTCCATTTTGTGAAAAAGGATCATCGAAAAAAATGATAGGCACCAAGCCGTGTTTGTTGCCTGATTCTTCTAGGCTTGGTCGCGAGGAACAGGCATAGCTTCACCTAGTTTCTAAGACGTTTCAAAGTGATCCTAGTGATTTTATTGAAATAAATGCCTTTTGACTTTGACTTTGACTACTATGGTCTCCGCTGAAAACCAGCGCTGGGTGCACACAGTGTGTATCCAGCACAATGCTGAGCGAAGACCATGTTTTCCAAGAGCTCTGCTGCGCACAATATTTTTATCATTTAGCATTTAATTTCTTTTATTTTATTTTATGTGTAGTATAGTTCTTAAGGGAAATAAAAATCTTTATTTCTTTCTTTCTTTCTAGTAGGATTAAAATGAAACCTTTAAACATCTTACATAGACAGTGTAAGCCAAGTGCGAGACCTGGACATTGTGCTAGTTTCAGGCACTCAGCTCGCTTATATAACTGCCTACTCGTGCTTGTGGTTAAACCACAGTGTGGAATCAAACAGCTGGTTCGATCGACGCCAGACAAGGTTGTAAGTAATTTACGTCGTATCCTACTAATATTATAAATTGCGAAAGTTTAAATTGTTGGATGTTTGTTACTCAATCACGCCAGAACGGGTGAACGGATCTGGATGAAATTTGGCATAGAGATAGATTATAGTCTGGAATTGCACTTTTTATCCTCGTAGGTAACAAAAAGTTAAATATATATTAAATATATAGTTAAATGTTATTTTTGTGGTCGCAGATAGCCGAAGACGGCATAGTATTTAGGAATCAAAGAGAATATTATTTATTAAAAAAGATGACCACTTTGGTAACTTATTATAACTTAATTAGCAAGGTCAGTGTGTCATCATCCTATACTCAAGCGATATAATTTATATAATCACTATAATATTTTCTCTAAATGCTATTTCTACTTCCTTTTGGCGTGTACTTAATATTGTATTAATAAATTCGTTTATGATATCCCGCTTACCTATAGAGTAATAAATTTTAGAACAAGGACTCTTGACTCTTTGTTATTTTATGACACATCAATGAGTAGGTAGAGTAGTAACTTTCTTAGTTTCACTGTGGATAGAATCAGCATGTTTTCCGCCGCGTCTATGCAGAATAATTACCCACTTCTGGGGCCGGGAACATTGCGACTCCGCTTTTAGAGCAGATGATACTCGTATAACTTGTCACAGATATGAATGAAAGAAAATGCATTCAATTTCATTTAATTGTGAATCGAAAAAAAATATGTGCGCATTAACAGAAGCTTAAACGGTGAAGTACAGCATCCATCTCCACACATCCATCTCAGCACTCATTTCCGCAGCATGCATTCTTCTTTCATTCATCCCTTTGGTTGTCTAACACTCAGATCCATACAGTATGAGTGGTCTAACGATCGTACTGTAAATTTTCATCTTATCTGAAGAATATAATTTTTTTTAATCTTTTTTTTATGTTATACGGAGACAATTAAAAAAAAATTATGTTATACAAACAGGCTTACGGCCCACCTGATGGTAAGCGGATACCGTCGCCTATTGACATCTGCAACACCTGGAGCATTGCTAATGCGTTGCCTGCACTGGAGAAATCTTTTTGTATTTTTCTTAAAGCTCTTCATGTTGTAGGTTAAATTATATTCAATTGTTTGTATTTGACATCTGACTTCATTGTTATTATTATTGATCGTGTTATTAGAGTATTCAATTATTTATCACATTATTTGCTGTTTCATTATATATATTTTTTGCTTATGTGTTAATATTGTCTTTAATTCATGTAATTCGTTCATCATCATCATCAGCCTGTAGAAGTCCACTGCTGGACATAGGTTCCCCAAAGAGTTCCATGACGAACGGTTTTCAGCCTTCTCCATCCACCTACTTCCCGCAACCTTCACAATGTCGTCGGTCCATCGGGTTATGGTTGTTAAACCGTGTTAATTAAAGTAAATTAAATAAATAAATAACCAAAGCGAACCTAGCGATTTATTTGTATTTTATTATTTTATGTTTTGATTGTGTAACTTTCTATCTCACACAACGTTTTGGCCCATAGCTGTAAGTTATGTGAGCATGTTTTGTAATAAATAAATAAATAAATTGGAACACGATGCTATTGGTCTTTGACCGTTATTCACATGTGCCCAGACTCCCCAAAAAAGAACCGTCGAACGAAAATTAAAAAGAAAACGCTTTATTTCTTCATTTTAACGAAGAACTTAAATAGGTTGTAATAATTGCATTTAGCTGCAAGGCTGACGTGAAATCTTATTGGATGCTTGAGTCAATAATTAATAAAGTTAGTTCGCTTATGAGCTCATGGCCTAGATATTCTAACAAGAATATTCACATATTTTATCTAATTGCTATGCAGCGATCAAACGGAGTGCGATATGTCATAAAAAAATTGTTTCACTGACTGACTGGCCTCATAGCTCAGTTGGTAGTAACTCTGCCTTCTGCGCTAGAGGTCGCGGGTTCGATTCCCGCACTGGACAAACATTTGTGACTAACACAGATGTTTGTTCTGGGTCTGGGTGTTAAATATTTATCTATTATATATATATATATATCAGTCTCTGGTACCCATAGCACAGGCTATGCCTAGTTTGGGATCAGTTGACCGTGTGAATATGTAAGGAATAATTATTTATTTGTTACAAAATTATCCCTACGTTGAGTTTGACTTTTACGGGCTTGTTGATTTCATTGAACTTTATCGTATCCTCAAATTTTAATGTCAAACTCAAATGTAAAACACATTTGAGTTTGACATTAAAATTTGAGGATACATTTGAACAGTCACATACATAGTCTTGGCTCCACACTAGGATTCCCTGTGTCGTGGATATCAGAAACTATGAGTACCTACCGTAGTAGTAGTACCCAGAGCGGCCGCTTCGCCATCGATGTCGTCATGTCATGTTTTTTTATTATTGCTTATTGGGTTTTGAATAAGCCCTATTCGGGGTATACATAATAGGTAAATTATATTAGCAACTTGGAGAGTTAGCGAACCAAATCGTAAATATCAACAAAAAGTGTTTTGTTCCGATATCAATGTTTACAAGAAATAAAAGTGTTCAAACTTGGGCTCTGTTCCCCGAGGTTTACCAATCTAGTTAGCTGAAGTCCCTGGCAGTGTGACGGCTGGAAAGCCCTGAGTTTCTAAGAACTGATGACCGTCATGTTACTGCTGTTATACGAGTAAATGCGTTTGTTGGTAGTTGACCAAGGATCTACGTGATTTCAGGAAGGACATTATTTTACGTGCATCGATGAATAAATGTAGTTAAAGTGCTGAATAAAGGCAATTTTTTACCAGGGTATTTCATAAGCGAAGCAGTGGGTGGAAACTAGAAGAAGAAGAAGAAGAAGAATAGAAGAATATAACTTTATTGTACACCAAAAGAAAAAAACACAATCAAGGAAATAAAAATAAATAATAGTGTGACAATGGGCGGCCTTATCGCTAAAAGCGATCTCTACCAGGCAACCTTTGGATGGACAGGATATATAAAGTAGAAGAGGACGGTGGCGCACATAATAATAATAAGGGAATAAAACTTATAATTTAAAACTACAAACCCTACATACTAATATCATAAATGTATAGATAAGATATATAAAATATACATAATAAATATATAATATAATAATAAATTTAGATAGGTATATAGATAGAGACATACAAACCAAAGAATATCAAGGAATACATACAAATACATAATTTAAATTCTAAACAAGTGTTAAGATGGAGGAGAAAGTGAAGACAAGTAATGTTGGAAAACTAGGTTTTTAAAGATAGGAAGAGACTGAGCATGCCGGATTGAGACTGGAAGAGCATTCCAGAGTTTAGCAGCTTTGCAAGTGAAAGATCTAGTATAATATTAAATATATTTAATGATACTCAGTAATTATGTTCCGATTATTACTTCTTTTATTACTTTATAATTTAATTTACAACACGGTTACAGATACACGGATCACACTATTATTATTTTTTATACCACTGGGTTGCCAAACAAGTATACGCCCCACCTGTTGGTAAGTGGTTACCGTAGCCTATGAGCGCTTGCAATACCAGAGGCATCACGCACGCGTTGCGATTAAATAACTCTGGTAACCTTACTCATCGCAGGAACACAACACTATTTGAAACAAATAATGTTATTTGGCTGCGATCTTCTGTAAGGCGGAGGTACCTTCCCAGGCGGGCTGCTCCAATTCAGAACGAGAAAATCTCGTTGTGCCCTACCTCCTCCTATGAACGCAACCTATCGGCACATGGTAATTCTTTGTATAAATTGCCCACTAAAACGTTCCGTCACCGACCAACACCGTAGCGTGCCATGATCGGACCGCGAATTCACGACGAGAATATAATGATACGTTCTAATGGGCACAGCAGTGTCCGGCCGAGTCTGTTACGTGTCTGACACGTTCATAGCACGGTCATGGCATGAAACGTTGTAGAGAGAAAAGGCTTTTATATGCGTTCTTCGGCAACAATAATTGACAGGCCGTTTAGCTCAGTTGGTAGTAACTCTGCCTTCTGCGCTAAAGGTCGCGGGTTCAAATCCCGCGCTGGACAAACATTTGTGTGATGAACACAGATGTTTGTTCTGTGTCTGGGTGTTAAATATGTATCTTTTATGTATATCAGTCTCTGTTCCCATAGTACAGGCTATGCCTAGTTTGGGATCAGTTGACCGTGTGTGATATGTCCGGAATAAAATAAAAGGCTCAATAGCGGTATCTATTTTCCAGAAAACTGAGACGTAAGTGAATCAGAAATAGAGAGATCGAAGTCAATAACGCGCCCTGGGAGAGTTTTATTGAGCTAGCTTTGGTAGTGTGGGGTTTGTGATTATCTGCTAACATATACGCTATAATACAAAATAGGCTAACGTTTGACAACTTCTTCTTCTTGTCGTGTCACTGGTTTTTTCTTGGTCATCCTGTCTTTGATCAGTGACCAGGTTGAGGTATGGTGGCCCTGAAAAGGGCCTATGACCGTCGATGAAAGAATCAGTGTAGTGAAATGATTAAAGTGCGCCTCTTAGAGGCTCCTTTCGTGCACATGTCACATGTCTTCGAATTTTTAGGTTCTTGGACATGCCGGTTTCCTCACGATGTTTTCCTTCACCGTTTGAGAGCACTAGCATAGCGCACATAAATTTTCCGAATGGAAAATCCATTGGTGCACGACAGGTTTCGAACTCACGACCTGTGGATCGGAAGGCGGGGCCACTACCACCCCTCCACCAGTGCTCTAGTGCTCAGTTTGACAACAATCTAGCCCGATGTAGTGACGACATTTGTGTTGTGTGTGTGAAATATAATCCTACTATCCTACTAATCCTATCTGTATAACGCTATATATATTTACATATAACTACGTTTATTTAAAACAAAGACACCCACGACATAGGGAATCCTGGGTCAGGACTATGTATGCGACTGTTCATGTTATTTCATCATCATCATCATCATCAGCCTGTAGAAGTCCACTGCTCGATATAGGCCTCCCCCAAAGAGTTCCACGACGAACGATCTTTTGCCTTCTCCATCCACCGACTTCCCGCAACCTTCCAATCATCAGGTTGTGGGTTCGAAAGTCTATAAAGCACATTTTTATATTTTCACACCACTGATTCCTTTACCAACGGTCATAGGCCCTTTTTAAGGCCATAACTGAACCTGATCACAGACCTAATGCAGGGTGACTATGAAAGAAACAGTGACACGAAAAGAAAAAGACAAGATTGGACAATTCGCCGCCTCCCGTTATAATAATAATAATAATATGTAATAAATAAATAATAAATATTCCGTACACACGGTCAACTGATCCCAAACTAGGCATAGCCTGTACTATGGGTACCAGAGACTGATATACATAATAGATACATATTTAATACATGTTATGTCTGCTCGCAGAGCTTGAAGTGAATTGAGTGTAAGAAAATGGGGTGTCGACTGTGGAGCAATGACTTGTTTGTAGGAAACATTAGGCAAGGTCTTTTGTGTTATTCCGTCGACCTCTATAAAAGTTGTTTATTCGTCTATTTATCTGGGCTTTGAACTTTGATTACAACGGCGTGTAGTAGACCTAACTAGGTACTTTGGTACTTTACCTACTTTTATGATACAGTCATTCAAATATCAAATCAAATGTTCCCGACATATCACACACGAACAACTGATCCCAAACTACGCATAGCCTGTACTATGGGTACCAGAAACTGATATACATAATAGATAAATATAATCACCATCACCTAGCCGTTTTCGGCTACAGTGACTTAGACTTTGGACTCTATCAAGTTTAGGGGCCTTGATGTTTAGCCCTTAAGTGACTGGCGTACCCAATTTTTGCCGTGAACGTGCGGTCACAGGTAGCGCACGTCAGGGTACCGTTCACATAATTGTAGTGTATTTTGGAGGGCGGCCTTGCTTTTAGTTGGTCTCGCTTAAGGTTTAGTTCTCGCCTCCTTGCCTCCTCGAAAGCATATACCTTCTCCTGCACGTGTCTTCGCCATTCTGGCCGTTGTCCAGCATTAGACTCCCAACGAGAGGGTTCTATACAGCATCTCTTCATGTGTCTTTTTTGAACATCTTTAAAACGTAAGAACTGGCCACCGCGTTTCCGCTTACCAAGTTCGAGTTCAGAAAAGAAGATGCGCTTCGCCTTTCTCTCTTCGGGCATTCTTGCTAAGTGCCCACACCATCGCAGCTGACGCCGCATTAGATATGCCTCTATGCCACATATATTAGCTCGTCGTAGAACTTCCGTGTTGCGAACCCGATCCGACCATTTGATGTTCATAATGTCGCGGAGGCATTTCAGATGGAACCTGTCTAGCGTGCGTATATGACGGCGGTATAAGCACCACGTCTCGGATGAGTACAAGATGTTCGGCAGGACAATAGCCATATAAACCTGTATTTTGGTACTCAATTTGATGTTGTGGGAGCGGAATACCCGGTTTCGAAGTTTGCCAAAAATAGATAAATATTTAACACCCAGACACAGAGCAAACATCTGTGTTAGTCACAAATGTTTGTCCAGTGCGGGAATCGAACCCGCTACCTCTAGCGCAGAAGGCAGAGTTACTACCAACTGAGCTATGAGGCCTGTCAAATCATATTATCGGCCGTAGGACTTCCATCAATCGGAATACAGGCTATAGATATATAGATATATATATATCTATAGGCCCCTATAGATTTTCAGAGCGACTGGGGAGGCCTTTATGTATAGGTAAAGTAGCTAGGGTACCTATAGGTACTGATTACGTATAGTGAGTCTATGCTTCCATGATGACTTCTGGCCTGCAGGAATAGTTTTCCGACGCTATAGGGATGCGCCAAAGTACAATAAACCCTAATATTATATGCAAGTGTGAATATTATATGTATTTTAGTTTTAAGGTATATATATCTATGGGCCCTGTATTTGTACATGTACTTTGCTGTGTTGCCTGAAATAAATGACTTAAATGACTTAATAATAAAAGATTTAAATAAGCCATAAGAACAACGTGTTTCGTAACTAATATACTATCTCGGAAGAAGACTTATTAGAAAAAATATAAAAAATTAATATTGAGTCAGGTTTATTATTAATTTATTTTGTAAAAAAAAAATTAATAGTTAACTAATTGTTTTTTTTTTTCTATGGACATTTTGTATTAGATGTAATATTATTTCTAGTTCAATATTTGCACGGCTTCTTGTAGGCAAATACAGTGATACCTTAGTTTAATTTATGAGCTAGCAATACCTGTATTAATGCAAATAAATAAAAAAAAATAACATTGATATCAGATATTTTAATTTAGGCATAAGTACCTACCTACCTACAACGTGTTTCGTAACTATAATACTATATCTGAAGGGGTATTGTATAAACAAAAACAAAACACTGATTATGTTTCCACCTTTTTCAAATCAGCAGTTTTGGGTCAATTCAGTTCAAACTCAATTATTGACTATAATTATTCAGTTGTTTTAGGTAGCCATCTTAATGTTGAACTTCGCGTACGTTAAATAATTAGACGATAAAAAGATCGAACTGAAATGATAAAGCTGAAATGATAGTTTGAGATAAAAACTTGAAAAAAGATGCTTTTTTCTCTAATTTTCTTTCTTTTTATTGATAGAATTAGTCCCTTTTGGGATAGTATACGTTTTATGTATCACCTTGTATAAATAATTCAGAAAAACTTAGACCGCGATCTGGCCTTCTACTAACACTTAGGAACAACCACTTAGGATTAGACCCAGCTCTTACAAACTTGTTACAAAAACCTTTTGAACCTTTTTGTTACCTGTGTAAAACTCTTTCTTTATATTTTTAAGGTCGCTTTAAGTTTGCCGGCTGTTAAGTGGATGTGCCACCTGCTAGCTGAATTCTAAAGTTAATGTTCATGCTGCAGACTCAACTGAAATTATGGACGTGATACACGTTAAAAAAACGACTAAAGACATTTATCCCCAAGAATGGTATACATCCTCAAATGGTGAAGTCAATCATCGTGAATCGAATGGCGACCACGTACCGAGTAAGGCAATGTTGGAAGGCCCCCCCACCCGATGGACCGATGACATTGTGACAGTTGCGGGAAGTCTGTGGGTGGAAAATGCTCAAGACCGTACGACCTTAACACAAACAAAGCTTTGAAACTGTCATGGTTATGAACATAATTTTCTCTAAAAACGGGATATTTACCACGATTTGATCATATCCTGGTAAAAATACCGTTTTTAGTGAATATACAAAAATATAAAAAAAGCATGAGAAATGAGGAAATCCGCAGAAGAACCAAGAACCAACCAAGCAAGTTGAAGTGGCAGTGGGCAGGCCATATAGCTCGCAGAACCGACACCCGTTGGGGAGTAAAGATTCTCGAACGGCGACCACCAACCAGGCGATGCAGTGTTGGAAGGCCTCCCACTCAATGGATCGATGACATTGTAAAGGTTGCGGGAAGTCGGCGGATGGAAAAGGCTCAAGACCGTTCGTTGTGGAACTCTTTGGGGGAGGCCTATTTCCAGCAGTGGACTTCTACAGGTTGATCATGATGACAAAAAAAGCTTTGCAAAAGTTAACATTTTAATGTTTCAAAACTGTCTGAAGCCACAATCTGCTAGCAGCATACCGAATTATTCATACAAAACTCGCCGGGGAGCAGTAAGTTGCAAGTTTGCGAGTAAAACTGCTACAGTTGCGATGATTTAAGGTTCGTTTCGCAGTTATGCAGTCTAGACGTTTTGGAATTTAACTGTAATGTCTAATTAAACGCTGCAGTCGGGGTGGAAAAGAAGTTATAAATTCTGTAAATATTTAAATAAATAAATAAATATTCCGGACATATCACACACGGTCAACTGATCCCAAACTAGGCATAGCCTGTATTATGGGTACCAGAGACTGATATACATAATATATATATATTTAACACCCAGACACAGAACAAACATATGTGTTAGTCACAAATGTTTGTCCAGTGCGGGAATCGAACCCGCGACCTCTAGCGCAGAAGGCAGAGTTACTACCAACTGAGCTATGAGGCCAGTCAGGGATTTTCATTTAGGGATGAATTAAACAGGGAGATATAGAGGTGAGTACAGTGTTTGAGATTATGCAAAAAAAATATTGTAATAACTTTTTAGTTTATTTAATTAATTCTTCTGATTTTCATTAGACATCTTTAAGGATTAAATCACTGCGTTTGGGATAAAAGAAGTGAGTTTTTATTTATTTATTAAAAGTGGCAATGAATGTATTTAGACACTTTTAAAAAAGATTCCGCTCGCCAACCCGCATGCCCAGCGTGGTGAGTATGGGCAAATCCCCCCACATGGTAAGGAATTTGCTCTGTCTGTGGGGGAGGCCATGTTCAGCAGTGGACGTCTTACGGCTGAAATGATGATGATGATGATGAAAAAAGATTCAACAGTTAAAGTTCTATGTACGGTTACGATTTAGTTAAAGTATTATTTCAAATGAACATATTTTTTAAAATGTTTGTCATCGTGCCTGCAAATAAATTGATAAAACACTTAAGACCAAAAAAAACTACTTGCTTGTTTGTCGTGTCACTGATTCTTTCTTGGTTACCCTATATTAGGTCAGGTTGAGGTATATTGGCCCTGAAAAAGACCTATAACCGTAGCGTCGGTGAAAGCCCCTACCCCTCCCTTAGGCAACACTGAAAAACAGCGTCTGGTTTTCGGACTAGGCACAAAGCTGACTGTTGCCTGTTCAACAAGCAGCAAATTATCTTTGTCCTTTTTATTTTATTTTGTAGTAGGTACCTAATTGTTAATTTTCCTTTTTTATTTTTATTATTTTCTAAGAACCTGTGTACCTATTTTAAAATCTTTAGTCTGTGTTGAATACATTTATTTTCTTTCTTTCTTTTCTTTCTTTCTTTTAGTTAAAGGATTAAAAAGCGCCTCTTAGAGGCTCCTTTCGTGCTAAATTCCACTTAAAATGATGCAAAATGTAGGTAATAAATGTCACCGATTAGTATTCAAGAAGTTCACGACCGCATTTTATGATGCCCTCAGGTCTCACCAGCACTCGGTGGCAATTCTCGGAGGCACGTGATCGGAGAAGTAATCATTAGCACCTGGAGTGTGTAGTGTGTTTATTTGAAGCGTCGTGCAACATACTAGCGATAAACAACATGGAAGTAATAATAAAAAAAAAAAGCCTTTTATGTCTACCACTTATTAAACTAACATATCTTATCAAAAGAGGCGTTTCATCAATATATGGAGCCTGGGCCTGCACTGTGTACACTACTCTAAAATATGGCTAAGCAATAAAGTAAACGTATTTAATTAGTTATTTTATTTAAATTGACTTCGTTCTAAGGTACATTATGATTTTCTTCGACAAAGAGAGCAACACACAGCGCTACAAAAATATGGCGGATGGACGTGCGTGGAATGTCATTTTGACAAGCTACATTTATCTGACAAAACAAAAAAATAAAATCAAACAACATGACATGAAAAATACGTCAATTTCATGTCAAACGCCAATTATAAACCAACATGGCGGCCTTCAAATAGAGTTCACATAGTAAAAAACTTACCACAATAAGTATTCTTGTACCATCGCATTTGTCTTCAAATTAATGAAATTGTATTTTTCTTGTAATCTCCTATTTTTTCCTAATTTTTCTATGTAGTGTACATGGACCAGGCCCAGAATGAAATGGCTCCTTTAACTACACTTATTTTCTTAATATTAATTTCACTGTTTATCCAATTCTCTAGTCTAAATCCTCCGCAGTAGTCGCCTCCACGGCGTAGGCTTCCCCTAAATCCCTCCATAAAACCCTTTCCCTCGCCTTCCTCATCCATTCCGGTCCACATCTTTGTGTAAATATGTCCCTCCTTCTTCTTTTCGGTCTACCTTGTTTCCGTTTCCCTTCCAGTGGGATCCACTCTGTCGCCCGTTTTGTCCATCTAGCGTCGTCTAATCTGCATAAATGTCCTGCCCACTTCCATTTTAGCAGTCTTATTCGTTTTTTTAGGTCTATAACCTTAGTTTTTTTGGTTATTTTAAACAACATGGAAGTACTGTACTTAAATTGTATAAAATAGGTAAATTTAAGCACAAAAGACATGGTAATGAGTATTGAGAAAGGTATGCTGAGTCAGTTTGGTCATGTAGAGAGGATGAACGAAAGAGGATTGACGAAACAGGTGTATAAGGAGAGTGTGAATGGGACCGTTGGAAGGGAAAGACCTAGGCGTACGTTTAGTGACCAAATAGGTGACGTTTTGGAAAAAGGCCAGGTCAAGAGTACCCTAAACCGACGACCATGTAGGTATGAGGAATGTGATGAGAGTGAATGAAGCAAATGAGGTCTATCAGGATCGTAGCAAGTGGAAAACCGCGATCTCTGTCTACCCCTCTGGGAAATAGGCGTGATTTTATGTATTTGAATGGAAATCTAAGCCAATTTCGTAACCTATTGGTTGAGTGTAAAGTTATGAACGCGATAACCAGGCAATTTTGTCCACAAAACGTGCAAGAAGACAATGTTAATTTTTTGAAGAAATTTAATGCAATTTATTTTTGTAATTATGTTTCACAGTGAATTAATAAATCATAGAGGGAAACAATGGGAAACGTACTTTTTTGCATAGAATTATTTTTCCAAGGTGTAATTAAACAAAATATTATGTTCTTTGTGCTTACAGAATTCAGTCCTTTATCTAAAGCGCGCCCGTAAGTTTGCAATTTTCTTCCCACTACAAGACCAGACAAACTTAAATACAGGATTACGTGAAACAACCAAGTAATAAAAGTTAGAGCTTCGTTTCCTGAGGTCATATAGGTTTGCAATAAGCAATGGATCTAAAAATAATAAAGAACTTTGTTGTAGAAAAGTTTTATTACTCTTTAACCCTAGAGATCAAGGGCGGATACGGCCTTCGAGTCAGGGGGGATCACTTAAAGTGAGGCCACGCTTAAAAGCCAATTTTGACGGGCATTTGACACTTCATCAAAATAAACTTGTAACGGCGGCCACACAATATTATTTATTTTCTTAATATTATAACGGCACAATTTGACGAATTTTCTCAGATATTAAATATATATTTATTAGAATAATAAGAAGTAATATATAAATACATTAATTTCAGATTTAATTTTAACTAATAAACCTTTATAAAATTATAAAAAGAAAAATTCTTAATAAACCGAACGTCGTTACAAGTTTACGTCAGTATACTCGTGTCATGTTACCCAAACAATTGAAAGATTTCATTCGATTTTTTGTTCGGGTCGACAAGTTGAATACATTGACTATGCTATAAAGTTATATGTGCAAAAATAAAAGTTAATGGAGTGCATAACAATACTGAGCTACCCTTCAGCACTGGAAAAATGCTGGTACTGCAACAAACTGGAGAAAAAACATAGAAAATAATAGGGGATGGGCAGCAGCGTCCCTCATTTTAACAACAATAGCTCTAACTTCGCTCGCCAACCCGCATGCCCAGCGTGGTGAGTATGGGCAAATCCCCCTACATGATAATAAATTTGCTCTGTCTGTGGGGGAGGCCATGTTCAGCAGTAAACGTCGTCGTACGGCTGAAATGATGAGGAATAATAACTTAAATAAAAAATAAATAGTATTTTATTCGAACCCAAGCCAACCTCACCGGCCCATGGTAGGTACACTCTGTCGATCAACAAACGAGGCTCTGTCACTCCCTCCACCAACCCGCACTGGACAAGCGTGGTGGTTATGGTCCAACCTTTGATAGAAACAAATATGAAAAGTGGTCGACCTATACCCAGCCCAGGGGGGTCATGATTGATCCCCATGATCCCTCCCTAAATCCACCCTTGTTACAGATGTAGGCAATATCTTGTCTACCATGGTTAGGGAACACAAAACAGAGCAAATTCTTCGTAGTTTTTAAAATATTTTTAAAGTATCTTTAAAAATCGGCTATCGCGCCAGTCAGCCGTCCCTTTATTGTGCACTCAAGTGTACCGTGAGCTGAAATCAACGAAAATCTGCTGACAAGAGCCATTTTTGTTTCACCTTCAGCTGCAATTTGCAATGAAGTTTAGTGAAGGGGAAAATGCTGCGCAATTTAGGTACTTGTAATATTGCTAATACCACAGATAACATAATACTAATACCTTGATTTTTTCAAATATACCTACTACAAGGTGCTACGCGAAACGAGCTTTTTCTACACCCAGTTTGTTCTACGACTTTAGTAAATTCGTCAAAACTCTATGCAAAAATCATCTGTTTTGGAGTCAAATCAGTTCAACAGCTGTTTTAGATAGCAATTAGGGTAGCAATCTTGATGTGAAACTTCGCGTAAGTTTACCAATACCAAAAACAGCTAATTTGAGAAAGTTTGTTGAATAAAATATGAAAATATTGATGTTTTTTAGTTTATATTCTTACTTTTTTAGAAATGAATAACCCCCTTTCGGTATGTTATACATTTTATGGATCACCTTGTATTTATTTATTTGTTGAAAGTGCACAAACATTATGTATATTACCAATTACATAAAATATCTTCATAAAACAAGGTCTGATATACATAAAAATAAAAGTGCAATATAGCAATCTCAAAAAAAAAAACTTAAAATAAACATAAACTTAAATAGTGCTCAATGATAGAAAAACAAAAAAATAAAACTCTTGACTAAGCTAAACCCTTGAAATATAAACGAAAATAATCTCTTTTATTATGATAAATGAGAATTGGGCAGGTGGTGAAGATTTTGGCCGAAAGATTGTGCTGGGAAACTCAAAAGTGTATATTTTCTCTTTGGTGTCCTGGGGTAGCGCGCGTTAGTTTGAATTTCATATTTTTTACTATACCCTGAGCCAAGGGAAGCAAGTCCCCACCCGTATCACATCGTGGTTATACCCAAGGACCATGGAAAAACACACCCATAGTCCATACACGACTTTGTACCCACTTCCCAGATTCCGAAACCACACGATACGTAAACAGAAAGAATGGCCATTGTCTACCTTTAACCCTCTAGAGCCCAATTTTTCGAGCCATATCCCAGTGAAAACTACTACCAATCCACAAACTTACAACGTACCCACTTTCGCCTCCGTATTACAATGGTGTAAGGTGTATTTTCGCGTGTTTTCTGAAGGTAAAAATTGGTTTTAGTAGCAGGTGATCTGTTTGTGAACCCGAACACAATGGTTCGTATCTATACGTGAATTGGGTCCGATAATTTACATGCTCTAACTTTTCATTCAAGCATTTTTTGGGATAAATTCTTTGATGGCAAAAAAATATATAATTTCCATATTTATCTTTTGTTTTTGTTTCCTACCTCCTACTACCCTGTAGTGTCTGTTTTATCTGATTAGTTAAATCGGGCCACCATACCTCAACCTGGTCATTAACCTAATACAGGATGACCAAGAAAGTAACAGTGACACCGCTTGACGTCCACTGCCTCCTCCGCAGACAGAGCAAATTCCTTATCATGTGGGGGGATTTGTCCATACTCACCACGCTGGGCATGCGGGTTGGCGAGCGCAGTTAGAGCTATCGTTGTTAAAATGAGGGACGCTGCTGCCCATCTCCTAGCTTTTTTCCCTTAGTCACCTCTTACGACATCCGCGGTTAGGTAAATATGGAGGGGCCTATTCTTCAGCCGGGGCCACCACGGCCAAAGATAAAATAAACTTCGGGACCCATCACACGCGTGACACGCCTTGGGCGGTTTTCTTGCAGTTCACTTTAATTCTGTTTGAGTGTACTTACGACCCTTAAACCTTAAGGGGCAAAAACGGCCCGTAACAAAGGTCCTACAGGCTAATGAGGTCTTTATGTCCTCGTAATGGCAATAAGCTTTTAGCTGACAGACAGACGAACGACTGAATGTGTTAATTAGTGAATTTTGTGTCTTATTTTGGCCTATTGCACGAAAGGTGCCTCTAAGCGCCGAACATAGCCGGAATAAGGCTCATCCACATCTCATCGATACGTGGGTATCTCGAACCACTCGCTTTAAGAGATCCTTTCTCCCCCATACGTGAAAATTGTGGAATGAGCTTCCTTCCGAGGTTTTCCCGCTAACCTTCAACATGAAAAGCTTTAAGAAAAATACAAAAAGATTTCTCCAGGGCAGGCAACGCATTAGAAATGCTCCAGGTGTTGCAGATGTCAATAGGCGACGGTAACCTCTTACCTTACAGCTCACCTGATGAGCCGTAAGCCTGTTTGCCTCCGTATAACATAAAAAACATAGATGAACGAGTTTTATCTTTGATAGCTCTTGTCGCCGGCAACGTGAACAGCCAGCGATCAACTATTCTAATATATCTATCTCTTATAATGACACGGGATCTATATCTTTTGTTCGTTTCTTGAGTCTCGCTCAAGAAACGAACAAAAGATATAGTCGATAGCTAACCTTTTCCTTGTCAGTGCGGTGCGACTAGTGCCTTAGTCGGCCAGGAAATGTGTAGAGCTGATTGAGCCATTTCCTCACGACGTTTTCCTTCACCATTTTGAACATGTGTTAATGCGTAAATAAAGGTATCCCTCAACTAGGCCAGCAGGGTTCAACAATGTCTTTATTTATTTATTTTATTTTTATTTTATTTCATTATTTTACGTCATTATTCTGTTTGTAAGTAATCGCGTGATTAGCTCTTATTTCACCGAAAATTATTCCACTTTATTAATTTATTTCTCCGATACAATAATGTTTGTTATGTTGTTTAAAATGTCTCGAAATGAAACCAACAATATCGCTATCAACATCCTTAAAATATAAAGGTTAATCCGTTAGAAAACCCATTAATAAGGCGTCGCGGGAAGGCTTCAGGCTTTCATTTCCGGTGACGGGACGTGGCATCTTCGTAGAGAAACTAAGAAAGTGTGCTACGACTTTAGTTATTTTCTTTAAATTGGTCAGTAAATGTGGACAAATAAATGCACAGTGATATTTTTCGCTCTAAATTGAAGCAGCCCGCATGGGAAGTACCTCGGCCTTTTAAAAAATCGTAGTCGTAGTAGTCAAATAAGATTATTTGTTACAAATTGTGTGAGTGTTGGAATACTAGGATGGATAAGCTTCAAGACCGTTCGTCGTGCTTTTCTTTGGAGGAGACTTTTGTCTTCTTCTTCGACTTCTACAGGCTGATGGTGATGATGAATATTTAAAAATGCAAAATAGTGTTTGTATGTTAGTTGCTTGGTTTCTTATTCTCTCACATAGCAACGAAGCAACGGATCGATGTGTTTTTTTCAGGGTATTATAATTTATTATTTCCGTTTTTTTTTTTAATTAAATAAATAAATAATAAATATTCCGGACATATTCACACGGTCAACTGATCCCAAACTAGGCATAGCCTGTGCTATGGGTACCAGAGACTGATATACATAATAGATATATATTTAACACCCAGACACAGAACAAACATCTGTGTTAGTCACAAATGTTTGTCCAGTGCGGGAATCGAACCCGCGACCTCTAGCGCAGAAGGCAGAGTTACTACCAACTGAGCTATGAGGCCAGTCAAATTATCAATACACAATTATCTCAAAAATTGCCCCCAACTCACCGCATACATATACTTTATCTTCCATTACGCGTAGTCGAGCAAGCTGGTTAATTTCCTGTGTTATAGGGATGCCCTGCCATCTCATTTTATGATACTGACCAGACGTATGCTGGAGCTTTAGTTAATACTAAAATAGGGGGATATCATCAGCTACATTGCCTGGCCTCATAGCTCAGTTGGTAGTAACTCTGCCTTCTGCGCTAGCGGTCGCGGGTTCGATTCCCGCACTGGACAAACATTTGTGACTAACACAGATGTTTGTTCTGTGTCTGGGTGTTAAATATATATCTATTATGTATATCAGTCTCTGGTACCCATAGTACAGGCTATGCCTAGTTTGGGATCAGTTGACAATGTGTGATATGTCCGGAATATTTATTTATTATTTATTTATTTACATCTTGGGAAAATCCCTTTTTCGTATTTTCTAACACGATTTTTTAATATTTAAACCTTTGAATAGACATTTATTTAAGCATGTGGGGTCAGCACAACATGTTTTTCACTTCCACTCACCTCTATCAGCCGTCATGTCAGTATTCACTCCTTTCTTACTCATGTCGTCTGTCACACAATCTAGATAAACACATTCAAATTGAATAATTCTTTGTGACAATATAGAACATAATAACTGCAAGATTTTGAGATTTTTTTAGTAGTCAGATAAAATTGATGGTTAAACAAACTTACCTTGTGACGTTTGACCATAATTATACATACCTTGCATCCGAAGAGATTTATAATAATAGGTAGATTATATAACACTATGTAGTCCACTCCAATGTACTGGGCACCTGCACAATTTCAGAGAATTAAAAAAAAAAAAATTGTCTGATGTTGACTCGTTAGTACCGCTTCCTGCCACGGGTGACGCGCTCCCGTTCGGCCAACCTTCATTATTTTAGAGCTACCTAGTTACCTACATTTTGCAATGTCCCTACGCTACGTAGGTTTGGGAATGAAGTAGCTAGATAGCGATTGGGTAAGGGAGGGTTATAAATCTCTTCGGATGCAAGGTATTTATAATTATGGTCAAACGTCACAAGGTAAGTTTGTTTAACCATCAATTAATACATACCTTGCATCCTCCAGATTTATAATAATAGGTAGATTATATAACACTATGTAGAGTATATAACACTATGTATGTTTAGAGTACATTGCAAAATTATAAAGTTATACTAGGTAAATAAAATGTATGTAAGTGATAAATAAGATAAACTATTTTGATTTATTACTTATTAACAAAATTGTGTATTTCTTAACATGGATACTTAATCAGTTATTATCTTCATATACAGCTTCTGCAAAGGCGCTCTCATTGCTGCTGGAGGTTAATGGTCGATTATAGAATTTGGCAAAAACTAAGCTATCACCAGACCAACCGGCGCACTTTTTGATCAGATCTATTGACAAACCCTGGCGTTGAGCTGCCGAGGTAGATGAGTGTCGAGTACTGTGTGCAGAGAAAATTTCTGTATTCACTCCACTTTCACTCATCATCTCCTTAATCCATCTACTAATAGTCGAAGAGCTCGCATTATGCATAGGTTTTCTGGTAGTCAGAAAAAGATGATCAGTGTTTGATGCCGTTCGAAAAGCCTGTGTAGCCTCCAGATACGATGAGAGCGTCTTTGCGGGACAAACTTCTATTCTATCAGGAAAATATGGAATTATCAAGTGAGGCATAGGGCGATTAGGCGCTGACGTCTTGATTATGTCATTGACTACAATTTCTATTTTAGAAGTCTTACATTAGATAATCTTATAAGCGACAGTGTCTGAACTCGTTGTCCTGTTGACAATGCAAGTAGAACTGCCGTCTTCTTCGTGATTTGAGGTAATGGTATTTCATCATTGGGGAAATATCTAGATATATAATCAAGAACGATATTAGGGTCCCATGTTGTTTGATATTTTGGGAAGCTTGGTCTGGATCTAAAAACTCCTCTCAAAAAACGAGTAACGGTGTCATTCTCACTAAATTTTTTACCAAAAATTAATGCCAGAGCTGAACGGCATGTGTTTAAGCTAGAATAACTAGCTCCACTATTATATATGTTTGTCAAAAAATCTAATAAAAACGGTATATCTAATTTCAACGGATCTTTATCTCTGGTATTGCAGAAATGCCACCACTTATGTAGTGTAACATTGTATTGTTTAAGGGAGTTTTTAGATAATGATGAAGCTATGATATCTATCGTGCCTGGTTGAAGTTTCTGTTGAGCGAAGGTCGACCTGATAACAGACATGATACCAGGGTAAGTGTCCTCCATCGTGGATGAGGTTCTCTGGAAGGAGATAGTAATAAATTTTCTTTAGGATATAGAAATATCGGATCGTGACAAGATAGGGACTGAAATAAAGGATACCAAGGTTGACTTATCCAGTATGGTACCACCATTATACCAGTTGCACGGTCATTAATTATTTTGCGAAGACTCTTTAGAATCAACGAAAAAGGTGGAAAAGCGTAAAAGAAATATGAGCCCCAATCTAGAGTAAATGCGTCCACATTAAACGCGGATGGATCTCTTTTCCACGATATATATTTATTGCATTTAGTATTTAATCGGGATGCAAAAAGATCAACCTCTGGTTCTCCGAATTCAGTTTTAATACTGGAAAAAGCCGTGGAAGATAGATTCCATTCTGTATCAATGTTCGTACGTCTTGACTCTTCGTCCGCTTCTACATTTTCCTTGGATTTAATATAAGAGGCAAATATATATAGCTGTCGTTCCTCACACCATTTCCAAATTTCACGTGAAATATCATTTAAGTGAGTGAACTGGATGCCTCCCATTCTATTGATGTAGGAAATGGCTACTGTATTATCGATACGTAATAAGATTTCAGAGTCGTACTCATTACTAGCAAAACATTTAAGGCCTATAAAGGCTGCCTTTAATTCCAATAGGTTAATGTGACATTGGGATTCAATTGCATCCCAAAACCCGTTTGATCCTTCTCCGTTACACATCACACCCCAACCAGACAAGGAAGCATCCGAGAAAATTTCTAAGGAGTACCGACCACTACGGATTGGATTTTTAGAAGTCATTATGTGTTGTCCCCACCAATTAAAATCAAACTGTAAGTTAGTTCCTAATATCATCTTCCTATCATAGTTGTCATTTGATTGTCTCAAGGCCAAGAACTTTTCTCTCTCAAATAGTTTAGTGTACATCCAGCCATAAAATATTGCAGGACAAGCCGACGTAAGTACCCCTAAAAATTTGGCAAAGTCTCGTATCTTAATATATTTTCTCTTCGACATATCTCGTACAAGGTCTGATATCTTGTTACGTTTTTCGATGGGGAGACCTAGAGACATATCAACAGAATTGAGTTCAAAGCCTAAAAATTTGCGACACTGACTTGGAATAAGATTGCTCTTTTCGTAATTTATAACAAACCCCAAAAATTACAGTAAATTTATTGTTTCTGAGACACAATTGTAACAATCATCATACGAGTTCCCCAAGCATAAAAAATCATCCAAGTAATTAACTATAAGGAAGCCTTTTCTTCTGAGGACAGACACCACCGGTTTAAGCAACTTAGTGAAAACATACGGTGATGAAGAAAGTCCAAAAGGGAGACATTGAAATTCATACGTTTGATTTTCGAATTTAAATCTCAGATATCTTTTAGATTCTGTATGCATGTTTATAAGAAAATAAGCATCTTTTAAATCTATACTAGCCATGTAACACAGAGGAGATAAAAGCTTGGTGGCTGTCCTGAAATCCTCCATCTTAAAGTGATGAGTCTCAACAATCTTATTCAAAGGCTTAAGATTAAGAATAAATCTGTACTTATTATCCTTCTTAGGAATAAGAAATATCTTTGATATGAATTGCCCTGGAGTATCATGACAAGGTATTACTGCTCCAATCCGGCATAGTTTTTCTATTTCTAGACGAATATTGAGCCTTTCCGAATCAGAGAAACGCATATTAATGGGTTCTACTGCTTGAAACACTGGTGTAAGAAGCGGAATTTTATAACCTTCTATCACATGTAAAATATATGGATCATTAGTAATTGTTCGCCAACAATGTAAAAAATAACATAATCTACAAGAGTGACTAAGTACCTCTATCGTGGTTTGGTTTGTGGTTGAGGTTTCGAGCGTTCCTTCGCTCGGTCCTGGTACTGTTGTGGCGCTTGAGCCGGTCTCCTCCAAGTCGTGGCGCGATACACTGGCTGGTTCCGGGTCCCACCCTGTCTGTTGCCGCGTTGAGCTGAACGGGGTGGGCCTCTCCAGTTTCCCTGACGATTTGCAGGTCTTTTCGACGTCGAAGGTTCCGCTGAGGTAGTTTTCTTTATTTGGAGGCCCGATCTCTCTGCCGACTTGGAAGCCTTTATCTTATCCGTGAGATTCTCTCCGAAGAGAGGCGAGTCTCTTTTAACATCTTGAACAATATCTTGGAACTTTTTATCCAGTGTATAGGTTATCAATTTTCTTCGATTTATCGTATTCTCGAAGTGCAAATCCAGAAGAATTTGATTCGTTTCAGATAATCGTTTTATAATATCCATTTTCTCCATTTCACCTTCAATAAGAGATGATGTCAAAGATGTCAAGGCCGAGATCCCCAACCCGAGATAATTTTGGGCCCCCTCCAGGCGCTTATCACGATTTCTAGTTGATTCAACCAAAACAGCCGCTATTTCGGGATTTAACTTGGGTGCTTTAACCAATTGAAAGTTTTCAGGCACACAAATATTTTCACCAAGTGTCTTCTTTTGTTCCTTATTTAACCCTTCACATAGAATACGCCCCCAACGTTTAGAGATCTCTTCTTGGATTTTAGGACCAAAAACTTCTGGTTTTTCCTTTGATTCACCGAATACCTCAAGGATATCCACGGGTAAGCTGATAGGTGCAGGAATAGTATTATTCTCACCCGGGTGACTGGAAGGTATAGGATCAACGTTTGATATAGTAGTCTCCAGCGCCACTGGCGGTGGAGCGTCATTGTGAACGTCAACCGCATGCACGGTTGAACGAATATCGTGTTGCGGGTACGAAACGTCCGAATCCATAATTTCCTCGACGGAACTGGTTCTCTCCGTGTGGGAGAACGTGGGACTCCTATCCCTAAGCTCGTCGGTACTGCCTGCAGGCAATAGAAAGCAAAGGTCATGATCGCGTCATGACACGAAATGCTAGAAGTATGCGTTGCGTAATAATGACCGTAATCGTGTCACGGTACTCGAAACAAAAAACATGACTACAATCGCATTGTAGTACTCAGTGCGCGACTATGATCGCATCATAGTACCTAGGCACTTATGTGAGTTTAGTTAATTATATGCTCAATATTATAAACAAGAAAAGATGATCTTCCTAAATTATATTGCATAACAATCATAATTTTTGAGGGTAGTTAAAGAATACTCTTGTATGGTACGATCTAATTTGTGTGTATGTCTACAGCTTACACATAACGAATTTCTGAATTCTGAGTATGCAAATATTTAGTGCATAATTGGTGCAATCTGAAAATCCAATTCAAAATTTAGGTGCCAAAGAGGTTTCTGAGATATGAGCCAAAAACTATGTGTCAGCTGGAGACCCGGGTCTACAGCTTGCACATCCAGTTCTGCCAAACGGCTGACGCGAGAGCTATGAAAACTAGCCAGATATTTAGTGCCAAATTAGTGCCAAAGGTACTAAAAATTTCAGGCCTGTAGCTTAAAAGGTTTCAGAGTTATAAGCAAAAAACTATGTGTCAGCTGGGGACCCGGGTCTACAGCTTGCACATGCAGTTCTGCCAAACGGCTGACGAGAGAGCTATGAAATATAGCCAGATATTTAGTGCCAAATTAGTGACTAAGGTACCAAAATTTTCAGGCCTGTAGCTAAAAAGGTTTCAGAGATATAAGCAAAAAACTATGTGTAAGCTGTAGACCCGGGTCCCCAGCTTACACATTTCGTTACGCCAAACCACTGATCAGAGGGCAATAAACTTTAGGCAGGATTTTAGCTCATAATTAGTGCCTAAGGTACCAAAAATTTCAGGCCTGTAGCTGAAAAGGTTTCAGAGATATAAGCAAAAACAGTTTTCCCGCCAAAAAATTCAAATAAAGTTATTGAAAATCGGCTCTTTGCTTCGTTGCCGCTCCGCTTCAACTATATTGTCAAACGACTTTAATCTTTATTTACATGTCACGAAGATTGATTTTGGTATTTGATCATTAAAAAAGTTCATTTGATTTGTTGAGTTTAGTCTAGGAGCTCGGAGGATAAAATAGTTTTCAGCCAAAACATACCGTGTTGCCATCGATGTAATCGTATCTCGTAGACTTAAGTCTTGATTGATGATGGAAGTCAGAGGCAATCACGACGACATCATCGCCCTGAGTCAAATTCTTTGTCAGTGTCGGCTAGTTATTTACAATCTCTCTGATAGGAGCACCTGGCTTACAAATGGATAGAACAGATTGGTAGTCATTATTATGTAAGTGTATAAATTCTCCAAGAGATTTTCCATATTCATCGCACAATATTAGCATTTTGTTAGGTCTATTTTGTGAAATTACGGCGGTATCCTCAGCTATAAGTCTGGGTTCATGGATTTGGGTACTGTTATTCGTTTGGTTTCCAGTGTTCTCCTCTGTCGTTAGCTTCTCTACGGATCGAAGTACTATTCTCGTAGTAATCCCGTTGTCTTCTTTATTGTTTATTGTCACGACCTGTTTTGTTGCTATTGATTCACTCGTTGTTTTAGTCGTCTTGTTATTGTCTTCCCTTTTTTCGCTATAATTTTTTTTTGTATTTTTCATTCTATTCTGTGAGTCTTTATCATTTTTCACTTGTTTATTCAATGTTATTCTATTTTTACTTAAGTTCTTGGTCTTTGCTGCATTTTAATATCTACGGTGTGTCTAGAATTTTTTAATTTTATGTTTTCACTTTTGAGCTCAATTATTTGGCTTTTTAAATTGTCCAATTCTTCATTAAGTATTTGGGTGTTCTCATTGGTTTCCAACTGGAGCGTTTTTTGTAGTTGTTCGAACAGCGCTGCATTATTTTCGTGCATACGTATTACGTTTAATGCTTCTTCATATTCATTAAGATCTGCAGTTCGTCGCTCAATCATCTCTTTTAGCTTATTTCTTTCCGTTTCAGTCTCTTGTAATTTTATTTCTTGTTCTGCTACTTTGAGTGATCCATTTTGCGCCAAGAGGTTTTTATAATCTTTCGCGCAATCGTCTTGTTCCTTTAGAAGCTTCAAATTCAAGTTTTGTGCTTTTTGTATTTCAGCGGTCCATTTTCTAATTCTACGGCAGCCTGGTTTCTTGTTTGGGGCATTCCGGTACAGTCACTGGAACGATCAGAAAACGCAAAAAGTCGATTCGGATGCAGAGATTCGATCCGGGGCACGTCGTTACTGACGATTATTGAGTCCACCGCCTCAACCGCTGCGCCAGCGGTACTTTACTTACGGCGACGAAATAAGTGTAGAGGTTGAGAGAACTATTTCTTAGAGTTGCAGATCGTTGTAATAAAAAAATCGACCGTCATTACACTTTTTTGCACACCCTAATTAGCTTTTTAGTTAATATGTATTGATAAAAACTTTTATTTAGTCGTTATAACGAGGCACTTACGTATAATATTGTGACGCGTTCGTTATTTTGGTTGTTATAATTTTTGGTGAGCTTCCAATAACTTTAGTTTTTCACTTGGATTTACCTATATGTTTTCACTTTTTTGTAATTTTGGATGTTCTATTTCGTCAAACAACCTGATAAAAAAACTTGGATATAACTGTCACATACGAGTTGGAGAATATATTTCACGTTATCGATGTGGGTTTATACAAAAATAGACGTATTAATATTTTAAAACTCGAAAAATATACGGAGCCTACGTTACTTGGTCGCAGCCGCGGCCATTTTTGAGAGTAGATCGCCAAAATGGTTTAAGGTAAACATCATGAAGAAACCAGAGGTTTAGTCAGCTCGCACGTTACGAGTACTTACGTGTTAATAGGAAACAATACGATGCCACAAATCTGGGACAAATCGCGCAAAATTTTTGCGCAAGGATCTTGTGGCGCTCTGCGGTATATTTTAAGGGATGAAGATGAAGTTTTCCAAACGCTGGCCATTAGATAAAACAGAATCGAAACCATTATGTAAGTATCATCATCATCACCTATTTGAGTCCACTGCTGGACATAGTGTACCTATCATTAAATAGAGATGGGTAACTCGAGTCAGTGACCGTGGCTGCCCCGGCTGAAGAATAGGCTCCTCCTTACCTCCTACCCGTGGATGTCGTACCAGGCAGGCGAGTAAGGGAAAAAAATCTAGGGGATGGGCAGCAGCTTCTCCTATTTACACAAAGATTTTCAAATTCCCCCACCCTCCATGATAGGAAGTCACTCCGGAAATCTGTGGGGGAGGCCGGTGTTCAGCAGTGGACTTCAAACGGCTGGAATGATGATGATGAACTCGAGTCAGAACACGCATCCAGATCGAATCACAGGGTACTGAGCCGCAGGTAAATGGATCACGCCGCTCCCAAGCAGCTGAAGCAGCTCAACGGCTCAAAGTAGTTCTACTTCATCTGCGAGTCATGCGACCCGCGACACCCAGCGAAATTGTTTTGCTGATTAGAAACGATTTCATACGACAACAATTTATATTATTTTCAACACTATAAAGTCCATATTAGAAAAGCTGACCCGTTTGATGAACTGATTGCTAGTACCCTATTGCATTGTTTGCTTCACTTTACCTGATTCATCTGAAATCATTCATAGATCTACTTGCGCGGTTCAAGAGCGTGAGCTGCGAGCTGATTTGCAGCTCAAGTATTTTGAGTGAGTTACCAACCGCTACCACTTAGAAACTTTGATGTACCAAATAAAAACTATAGGAGGTATTATTATAATATTATAAATACAATTTTTTTGTTTATTTTTAGATTTTGACGCCTTTTCTTTTTTAGTTACCAGCATAATTTTAGTGATACTCATCATCTTATCCTATCTAAGCTTCTGAATTCTTTAACCTACATGATATATACTTTAAAGATACATAAGCCTCTCGATTTGAGAGCTAAAGACTTGGCGGCAGGAATAAGATAACATAGCCAGCCCGAAAGGGAAAAGCATAAAAAAATGCAAACTTCAAGAACGAAAGAATGACACGATAATGTTACGCGCCTGTACAATATCGGGCAGCCTGTAAGTACGTGGACACTTTCATAATGTACAGCCAGCCATATTCACAGCATTTTATTGCAATAATTTTTCCAATAATACGAAGCCACCTAGCTTTAGACGGTGGAGTCACATATCTCATCATGTCACATGGGAACCTACTCATCTATTACTTTCGTGACGTAGTTTATAAATAGTTCATATCTACCTACCTTATGTGAGGTACCTACCTACTTCCCTAAGTTTTGTAGGATAGGTACAAAGTGTAGGTACATAGTACCTAGGTATAATAAATACTTGGTACCTATACCTGGTAGCTAGACCAACATAAGTAAGTACCTCACATAAAGAACGTAGGATTGTATAATATTATGCAAACACGTCACGAAAGTAATTGATGGCTTCCTAGTACCTAGAGCTAACCAAACTTAGGTAGAACTAAATAGTCTAAATGCGTAATAAAACACGTCAAAAAACTATAGATAGGTAAATAACTAGTATCTAGGTACTAGGTAACTACCATCTATAATTTACTAACCAACTTAGATATGAACAAAATGTGCAAATACGTCACGGTAGTACCTAATAGATACCTGCATATCCAACTTTCATATGTGCTACCTACCTACCTACCAAGGTATCTTGATTTACCTAAATACCTTACCTGACTTCTTCTGACAGACTTTTATTTCTGTTTTAGTGTGTGGCTAGGCGGAGCAATGACCTATGAAATGCGGGGCGGTGGAGCGGGCAGAAAGTGTATGAGAATGGCCGGACATAGGGCTCAGTGGCGCGTATTAGGGTTGACCTATGTCCAGCAGTGGACTAGTGTGGGCTGATGATGATGATGGCCAAAATGGAGGCCAATTTCATACGTCAGTTTCGAAATTGAAAATCTATGGCTCTTCAACCGAAGTAACAAATTATGTAGGTAGGTACTAACCAATTACTTACAATATATTTTTATTTTATCTAGATCGATCGACACCTATCTTACATATGAGATAACGGCTAGGTTAGAAGTACAAAAAAACAGGAGATGAAGATACTACCTAATAAGAAGATGTGTAGGTATCATAAAAATTATGCTAGTAACTAAAAAATGGTAGTAACTTACCTACATTAGAGGTAGGTACAGTATGTCCAGTGGACTTCAATAGGTTAAAGATACCTCTTACATAATAGTTTCGATTCTGTTTTATCTATATCCAGCCAATTCTATCCATAGCCAGCGTTTGGAAAACTTCATCATCGTCGCATATAATATACCTACCGCAGAGAGCCTCAAGACGAAAGCCTACAGTCAGTGCGCGTTGCCAGCTTGAACTAAAAAGTTACGTACGGCGACCACACACCGAATGACGCAGTGTTGAAAGGCCCCGCACCCGATGGACCGACGACATTGTGAAGGTTACTGTAATTCACTGAATGGAAATGGCTCAAGACCGTTCGTCGTGGCACTCTTTATGGGAGGCCTATGTTCAGCAGTGGACTTCTGCAAAATGAAAAAATATTTTTGTGATACATGTCCTCTAATAGGTAAGTATCCAAAAGGGAGGTCATTCAACTTATCGTTGATGTTTATATACTAATTCCGGAACATTTTGTATACATACACTAGTTCACTGAAGTAAAAGATAAATCTCTCTTTTTTGAGGTACGACACATGAGGTACATCGATGGCAACACGGTATGTTTTGGCTGAAAACTATTTTATCCTCCGAGCTCCTAGACTAAACTCAACAAAACAAATGAACTTTTTTAATGATCAAATACCAAAATCAATCTTCGTGACATGTAAATAAAGATTAAAGTCGTTTGACAATATAGTTGAAGCGGAGCGGCAACGTAGCAAAGAGCCGATTTTCAATAACTTTATTTGAATTTTTTGGCGGGAAAACTGTTTTTGCTTATATCTCTGGAACCTTTTCAGCTACAGGCCTGAAATTTTTGGTACCTTAGGCACTAATTATGAGCTAAAATCCTGCCTAAAGTTTATTGCCCTCTGATCAGTGGTTTGGCGTAACGAAATGTGTAAGCTGGGGACCCGGGTCTACAGCTTACACATAGTTTTTTGCTTATATCTCTGAAACCTTTTTAGCTAGAGGCCTGAAAATTTTGGTACCTTAGTCACTAATTTGGCACTAAATATCTGGCTATATTTCATAGCTCTCTCGTCAGCCGTTTGGCAGAACTGCATGTGCAAGCTGTAGACCCGGGTCCCCAGCTGACACATAGTTTTTTGCTTATAACTCTGAAACCTTTTAAGCTACAGGCCTGAAATGTTTAGTACCTTTGGCACTAATTTGGCACTAAATATCTGGCTAGTTTTCATAGCTCTCGCGTCAGCCGTTTGGCAGAACTGGATGTGCAAGCTGTAGACCCGGGTCTCCAGCTGACACATAGTTTTTGGCTCATATCTCAGAAACCTCTTTGGCACCTAAATTTTGAATTGGATTTTCAGTTTGCACCAATTATGCACTAAATATTTGCATACTCAGAATTCAGAAATTCGTTATGTGTAAGCTGTAGACATACACACTCTAATTTTGTTATTTTGTTCAAAAGACTCGAGTATGTTTGAGTAAATATTATGAGGTATTATATTATCTGGGGTAAAAAAAACAGTAGCAATAAAACACTTACCACTGTCGCAGCTATCCGAACTTTCATAACGTCGTAAACACTTTTCAAGTTTGCGCAACTTCTTTCTGATACGACTTTTAGACATATTTCGTTTTCTCTTCCCCATAACTAGCACTAAAACGTGAGGTCTACGTAGATTTTACACTTAAACAGGTATTCTAACACTTATTTTAAAAATATTTTAGTAAGTCGATGCTACGATGCCCGCACAAAAAAGCGAATGAAGGTTGGCCGAACGGGAGCGCGTCACCCGTGGCAGGAAGCGGTACTAACGAGTCAACATCAGACAATTTTTTTTTTTTTAATTCTCTGAAATTGTGCAGGTGCCCAGTACATTGGAGTGGACTACATAGTGTTATATAATCTACCTATTATTATAAATCTGGAGGATGCAAGGTATGTATTAATGGTAAGTAATGTCATTCCAATTCGTGGTCACTACTCGTTAGTGGTCACTACTCAATAGAAAACCCAACATTCAATATTTTTTAATGTTACATATCCTTATAAGTGATGCGTGATGCACTTCGAAATTAAAAAAAACTATTGCATATGCCAATCTCATGGTTGACCTAATGGGCTAGCTTAAGAGATACATGGCACCCATTAGTAAATAAAAACGACCCAATTCCACACACTTTTCAATAAAAATCAGTTAAGCACAAACGTACTGGTATCTAGGTAGAGATTTCTGACAAAGGCTTTATGCAAATAGCGGGAGTTGTTACTCTTTTACACCCCCCACTTTTTTGTCCCCGTTGGGGGTTAATAAAGGGTACGCTACTGGACGCCGGATAACTATTCTACTAGGAGTGGTTCTATTTAGGTAGGCCGTCAATAGCGGACGGTCATCGCTTACTATCAGGTGGGCCGTAAGCCTGTATGCTTCCAAAAAATATAAAAAAATATATAAATTAGGTGACTAATGATATGTTATCCCAAAAGGGGCTTTTCTACACCCAATTGGCAATTAAGTTTGTTCTAAGACTTTCCTAAATTCAACTTTTTTCATTGAAAATCAGCTTTTTTGGGGTCACATCAGTTCAAAGGCGGGCTGCTCTAATTTAGAGCGAGAAAATCTCGCTGTGCTCTACCTCGCATAGATTTATATTATTTATAGAATTTAGATGGATATTGGCTGTGGTGGGCCCGGCTGAAGAATAGGCCCCTCCATATCTACCTATCCGCGGATGTCGTAAGAGGCGACTAAGGGAAAAAAGCTAGGGGATGGGCAGCAGCGTCCCATTTTAACAACGATAGCTCTAACTGCGCTCGCCAACCTGCATGCCCAGCGTGGTGAGTATGGGCAAATCCCCCCACATGATAAGGAATTTGCTCTGTCTGTGGGGGAGGCTATGTTCAGCAGTGGACGTCGAACGGCTGAAATGATGATGATGATGATGAGATAGATATTTTGGTGTCTAGGCCCTGAATTGCCGAGTTTCACGGTCTGAACTACCCCTTTTGAACTGTGAATTGTAAAAGATGTCGCGATAATGAAACGAGAGCGGTCGGAATGTTTATGTGGGTTTCGTGTGAAAAAGTGATTAAAAATTCGTTTCGGGATTCCGCAAGCGCAATTAATTTAATTCATAACGTATGTACAACATGTTTCTTTACTCGTATACAATCCTTCTTCTTTTTTTCCAAGCCAAGGACTCCTTCAAACTCCACTCGACCAATATATAGCAACCTTGGAGTTCTTAACCGTGCCAAACAGTATTTCACACCGACTCAGCGCCTATTGCTTTATAACGCACAAGTTCGGCCACATGTGGAATACTGTTCTCATCTCTGGCACGGAGACCCCAAGTATCAGCTCCTACGCTTCGACTCCCTTCAGAGAAGAGCCGTCAGAATTGTCGACGAATCTAAGCTCACTAGTAAGCTGGAGCCCTTGAGCCAGCGCCGTGATATTGGCTCGCTCTGTGTGCTCTATCGGCTTTACAATGGTGAGTGTTCTGAGGAACTATTTCACCTCATACCCGCATCGAGGTTCTACCATCGGACCTCGCGTCACCGGAATAAGGCCCATCCACATCTCATCGATACGTGGGTATCTCGAACCACTCGCTTTAAGAGATCCTTTCTCCCCCATACGTGCAAATTGTGGAATGAGCTTTCTTCCGAGGTTTTCCCGCTAACCTACAACATGAAGAGCTTTAAGAAAAATACAAAAAGATTTCTCCAGGGCAGGCAACGCATTAGCAATGCTCCAGGTGTTGCAGATGTCAATAGGCGACGGTAACCGCTTACCATCAGGTGGGCCGTAAGCCTGATTGCCTCCGTACAAAATAATAAAAAAAAAAAACCACGATTGCCCTTAAAATCTATACTATCCTAAAAGGTACTTATAAAATCGAGAGCAGAAAAAATAATAGCGAAAAATAAACAAAATTGATTTTTCCTATTCAGGAAATTTAAAGTTTTTTTTTAAATCTGCTGTTTTTGGGTTTTTTAACTTGCTTTTATGTACGAGAAGCTCGACATCAAGACAGACATTCACGACAATTGAGTTTGAACTATTTTGACCCCAAAACAGCAGATTTTTGCAATGTGTTCAAAAATTACGAATTTCCAAAATATAAAGTATCTCCAAAGAAAGTTATTCGATGTGAAAGTCATTTTATATTTCTGAGAGCTTGCATGATTACTTTTAGCATTCTCTAACGAAATACCAATTTTTCGAATTTTAGGAGGAGGTAGGGCACAGCGATATTTTCTCGTTCTGAACTAGAGCAGCCCGCCTGGGAGGTACCTCCGCCTTACAGAAGATCGCAGCCAAATAACATTATTTGTTTCAAATAGGGTTGTGTTCCTGCGATGAGTAAGGTTGCCAGAGCTCTTTAGGGGTGGGGGGTTCGGGGTCGGCAACGCGTGCGTGATGCCTCTGGTATTGCAATCGCTCATAGGCTTCGGTAACTGCTTACCAACAGGTGGGCAGTATGCTTGTTTTCCACATAAGTTGTATAAAAAAATAATATAATAAAAAAAAAAACCTTTTTATCCAGCCAGGATATAAATGCGCTGCTGATCCCATTCTTGTGAGCGTATCTGTTGAAATTTCGAGCCGATCGAATAGAGGCATTCGAAGCACGACATTTTGAACTATAATGAGAAATTCCGTTGGCGACCGTCTAGATAGGCACCTAGATTGCAGATCTATCGTAGGAACTATATTTGTAGTCTATCTAGGTTTCTTTGGTAGGCGCTGGCTCTTTGATTACGCCCACGGCCAAATGAAAATCATTCAAGATGATTCATAACATGTATTGTAGTTATAGATAGATTTATTTATTTTATTTTCAAAATCTTACGAGAAACTTACAACTAAGTTTACACAACATCAAATGAAAAAATATGTATATAAAATATAACATGCCTGGGAAGACCAGTGCATGTTTGTTGACGGCTAATTACAAGTTTCTGCAGATAGGTTTACTAAAAATTACATGATAAAAAGTTAGTTGACGACTTAATAGATAGAAAGATAACACTTTATTGATCACCACAAGAAAATAATACATGAGATCACATTTACAAATTTACAAGGCAATACAATGGGCGGCCTTATCGCTAAAAGCGATCTCAGGCAACCTTAGGATGGACTGACCTGAAAAGATTAGATTGTATACCATCCTTAAAAGGAGATAAGGTATTCTATTAAAATAAAATAATTTCACGCCATACGAGAACCTTTACTCCCCAACGGTTGTTGGTTCTGCGAGCTATATGGCTTGCCGACTGACATAGACATAGACATAGACAAACATTTATTCACAAACTTGGCACACAATACACGTCACAATAAAAGCAAGACACAGAGAGCGAAAAAATGAAACAAAGACAGAGAGGTAACACACAAAAACTTATAATAAAGAACACGTGAAATGTTATTGTGCGCCACAGCAGCAAAAAGGTCTCGAAAGGACTGCCACTTCAACTCGCAGATTCTGAGAGTTATATCATTGACATACGTAGCTCTCTCCAAAGCCCGTTGCGCGAGTTTGAGCTTGTGTATGAGATCAATAGAAAACTACTATAATATTATCTTTTCCAATAGATAAGTAATTATTACAATAACCAGTGTTGTGAAGGAATTATCCAAAACAAGACCACTAAACAAAAACTAATTTCTGCATTGGAAAACAAAAAAAAACACATAGATATATTTAAAACCCAATTCAAACGAAACCCCTAAAGTTTAGAAGCGTATAACCGCAGGCATTTGCCTAATACCACCATGAAATGTAGGTAATAATAGCATAGAAGTGAATTTCATAGAACGGATCCTTCTAATATTTTTAGTTTATCTTCAATTATCTGGTTTATAATTATTTCAATAAGTTTCAGCTCAATCACACAACGCCGATTTGCCCAAGTTGTTTGAGAGATATTAGCTCGCTTCGCTCACTCGATCAATAAAAAATTACAGAATTTGTTACATCTAGGTAATCAATCATAACATAAATAAATAACATCAAAATGGACGTAAGAAAATTTTTAACGACCATTACCAGTATCTTTGGGTGGTCTAGTCACAGGAAATCTGTGGCAGCCGCAAACTCTATAGAAAAATGATCAATAGAAAGTTCTTATGAAGAAGTTGCTGGAAGCAAAGCGCATTGAGACTTCAAAAGTAGTTCTAAGTAAGAAGTTGTGGATGTAGAAAAAAGCAAGATTGTAGGTACTTGCTATGAATTGAAAGAGAAAAATAATGTCAACGTTGGATCTTAGTTTTCAGCAGAAATGCCAATGAAATTACTGAATAGAAATTATTTTTTACAGTTGTTTGTTCTGTGTCTGGGTGTTAAATATATATCTATTATGTATATCAGTCTCTGGTACCCATAGTACAGGCTTTGCCTAGTTTGGGATCAGTTGACCGTGTGTGATATGTCCGGAATATTTATATTTATATTTTTTAATTCAAAACCAACAAATGTATGTGCCAGATGTTTGGACATGCCTCTGATTCTGAGAGTCTAGTTAAATTCTCGGAGATTAAAGTCGTGAGCTTATTTATATTTCATAATTAACAAACCATTACTTTTTTATCGAGAGTTATAGACTAGACGTGTTGGTCGGTATTGCGGTTATCATTACGGACATTTTGTAAAGTACGGTTTGGGAGTTTTGTTATTATATTCCGATAACGTAACGTAAAGTTGCACGCCTAGTCAAGGCAAAATTCCAGGGGCACCACGCACGCGTTGCCGACGCCAAATTAAAGAGCTCTGGCAAACTTACATACCGCAGGAACACAACACTATTTGAAACAAATTCGGTTATTTGGCTGCGATCTTCCGTATGGCCCAGGTACGTTACCAGGCGAGCTGGTCCAATTAAGAGCGAGAAAATGTCGCTGTACTCTACCTCCTCCCTTTTGCCATGTAAACCTATGTTTAACAAACTATTGTAACTGTATAGCATTCCTGTTCTCAGAGGCAGGCTGACAAAAATCCGTCCCAAAAATAAGTATCATTAGTTTAATATCTATAAACAATTTCATTATTTATTATATGATCCAGCCATAATCTCTTTTCGGTAAAAGTTCCTACATATTCCAAACGAAGAACTTTTATAAAAGTTTTTTTATTTCGTACAGAAAAATGGTCTGTATTTCAATAAAAGCTTTTTACCCAAGATATTATACAACATGTTCAGTAACTAGTAGGTTATACTTTCCCGAAAGGAGCTTATTCTGTTGATAACAAAAGGAAAAATATATAAGCGAATGGAAACAAAAAAAAATCTAAATTTTTACTTTATAGTTCACATCAGCATTCAAGCCGAATATTCTAAAGCACTTCACTTCACTCGGGCACCGAATTATCATATAAAGTGCATCCCACTCATGTAAGTGAGGTGTCAGAACTACCTCTAGGCTATGTAAGGTAAAATGAAAATGTGAAAAATAAATCAAAATATTGCAAAGCGCCTTATGTGAGCAAGTCCAGTGAGATTTGTAGGTACAGTTATTCCATCTCACGATGACTTGTCTGGTAACCTTTAAGAGATTTATATAAGCTCAGTTGGTAGTAACTCTGCCTTCTGCGCTACAGGTCGCGGGTTCGATTCCCGCACTGGACAAACATTTGTGACTAACACAGATGTTTGTTCTGTGTCTGGGTGTTAAATATATATCTATTATGTATATCAGTCTCTGGTACCCATAGTACAGGCTATGCCTAGTTTGGGATCAGATGACCGTGTGTGATATGTCCGGAATATTATTAATTATTATATGCATATTGTCCACTAATGTGAAATCCTTCTATGTATGGATGTTTGTTGTTCAATCTCGCCGTAATGGCTCAACCTGGAAAATATATAAAGTTCTTTACTTATAATAGCATATAGGCTACTTTTAATCTACTTGCTGGTAGCCGCGGGCGGAAGCTAGTAATGAAATGAAAAAACAGATTATTTAGATAAATAACTGTGATTTATTTACAAAAAAACACTAAAATAGCTGTTTATTAATAAAAGAAACTCACGTAGGTACTTATTACAGGCTATATATATTATGTAGGTACTTATTATCTTCTAGGCTTGGTCGCGTGGAACAGGCATAGCTTCACCTAGTTTCTAAGAAGTTTCAAAGTGATTTTATTGAAATAAATGCCTTTTGACTTTTTGACTTTTGACACAGGTAAAACAGTACAATATGATAATCAAACTTTCCGTACAAAGATAACTAAAATGACAATGCAATTTTCATAAATTAGTTCATATCAGTCACCATTTATAACATAACTGTTCGCCACTGATATAAAGTAGATCCAAACTGGAACAAAAAACAAACTATTATTTATTTATAAATACCTAAGTTGAAGTGGCAGTGGGCAGGCCATATCGTGGGCAGGCCATATCGCAGAACCGACAACCGTTGGGGAGTAAAGGTACTCGAATGGCGACCACGAACCGGGCGACGCGACGTCGCAGTGAAGGTCCCCGATGGACTGACAACATTGTGAAAGTTGCGCGGATGGAAGTCGGTGGATGGAAAAGGCTTAAGACCATTCGTCGTGGAACTCTTTGGGGGAGGCCTAAGCCGAGCAGTGGACTTCTACAGGCTGATGATGATGAAATACCTGAGGACATTATCGCCACCAGCGGTTACTGCAACCATTTGTTATGTTGAAAGATAATTCATGCAAATCCTAACTATAACTAATCTCACTTTCATATTTTTAATTGATTGAACAAGTGATGCGAGCCAACATTTCTTTAACAACTTGGACGAATCGGCTTTGTATGTTTATTTGTCAACCCGATCTGCATAGAATTTAGTAGGTCAACAGGTTGTACTGAGGTATACTGGCCAAAACGGCGATTTAAAAAAAATATATAATTCCTAATTTGATATGGGGTTTCGTATGAAAGAGTTTTGCATATTATAATAATACTAGCTGGTGCCCGCGACTTCGTCTGCGCAGGATTAATATATGTATATACTTACTTGAGACTTATCGTCTAATTTGGACAATTCACACAATATCTTTATAAATTGTAGCCTTTGTGTTATTCTGATGTATGGCTATATTATTGTGAAGTTTCATTAAAATTCATTCAGTAGTTTTTACGTGAAAGAGTAACAAACATCCATCCATTCATCCGTCCATAGTAGGATTACATTCCAAAACGATTTTTATTTTTATTTGTGAGATTACTAACGAAAATATTGACATTAGAAAACCACTATAACTTCAGTTTCATGGATTTCGTCGTTTTGGTAAGATTGGTTGTTTGTTGCTAAAAGTATGGTTTTTTTTTTTTTATACAGCGGAGGTGGCAAACAAGCTTACGGCCCACCTGACCCCGAACCCCCTTCCCCCCTAAAGAGCTCTGGCAACCTTACTCACCGCAGGAACACAACACTATTTGAAACAAATAATGTTATTTGGCTGCGATCTTCTGTAAGGCGGAGGTACCTCCCCAGGCAGGCTGCTCCAATTCAGAACGAGAAAATCTCGGTGTGCCCTACCTCCTCCTCATTGTCCTTAGGTTTTCAAGTTTATCTTAATTGTGCCTCAACTTTCATCGAAGCACCTACTTTTAATAGACATCGCGAAATCTCATTTCCATACGAACCACTATTTTTAGTAGGATTCGTTAGAGCATAGGAAAGCAAGTAGGTAACCAGGGCTTGCTAACTTTTATTAAAAACGTTGAGAAACAATATTTTTGAACTTCAAAAGTGACCCAACTCATTAAGAGTGCCCGAAACTTAGAACATGCCCGAATATTTCTTAACTTTTTCTCTAATTAACAAAACTTTCTAGCGCCCTCCAGCTCTTTGGGAGCAGTGAGCCCAACTCGAGTGGAAAAGCCCATTTTCAGCTAACTTGTAAGGTTCAGTTCAAATATAGATAGATAGATAACTCTTTATTGTAAGCCACATAAAAATGAATTCGACAAAATATAAGTAATAATAGTGGAATACAATTGGCGGTCTTATCACTAAGAGTGATCTCTTCCAGACAATCTTTGGATGGACTGGATTTTACGAGAACGATAGAGGACGGTGGTGCTAAGGAAACAGGAAAATATGAACTTACAAAATAAATATAATATATAAATATGAATACATTATATAATTATACAAATATCGTGTGCTCCAACGGATTTTCCGGTGCTTTTGCTCTCAAACGGTGAATGAAAACATCGTGAGGAAACCGGCATGTCCTAGAACCTAGAATTCTAAAACATGTGCACAAAAGGAGCCTCAAATAAATAATAATAATAATAAATATTCCGGACATATTCACACGGTCAACTGATCCCAAACTAGGCATAGCCTGTGCTATGGGTACCAGAGACTGATATATATAATAGATAAGTATTTAACACCCAGACACAGAGCAAACATCTGTGTTTATCACACAAATGTTTTTCCAGTGCGGGGACCGAACCCGCGACCTCTAGCGCAGAAGGCAGAGTTACTACTAACTGAGCTATGAGGCCAGTAAAAGAGGCGCACTTAAATACTTTCACTACACTGATTCTTTCATCGACGGTCATAGGCCCTTTTCAGTACCACCATACCTCAACCTCGTCACTAACCTAATCCTGTATTAGGTTAGTGACGAGGTTGAGGTATGGTGACCAAAAATAATCAGTGACAAGTTCAAAAATCGAGTCAGTCAGATAATGATTTCTCTATACAAGGTGGTTCATAAAATGTATACCATCCATAAATGTTAGTGAAAGAAACAATTTTTTTTCTCAACTTTCACAAATTAGCTGATTTCGGTATTTTTATCATTTTTTATGTCAAGATGATAAATGAACTAATTACTAAACGTACGAGAAGTTCGGCGAAATAAGTTTTTTTTTTTTTTTTTTTATTACTATATTTTATTAGCATTATTAATTTTTTTTTGCCTATAGAATATATGTAATTTCGTTGTAATTTCTGTATTAAATCTTAAACAATTTTCAGGTATTGCCATTATTTCAATTTAATTTAATCGGAGGCAAATTGATAATAATATTATTATCTCTTCATTTATCAAGCTGTTCCATCGCAAGGTTTCATTTTGTTTTTAATTTCCATCTCATTACCATTGGCGGTGACCTTAGAATCTATGGACGCAAATCTAAGTAAAAAAAAACGACGCCATCTCAAGTTTCGATTCTTTTGCTTTGATTCATTGGGTACCACACCGAGGCTCAGCATAGCATTTTGTAATAATGACCTTGGAAAAAAAAATGATAGGCACGCGCGCCGTGTTTTTTGACGATACCGAGGGGGTCTTACGTCCTGTCGCTTAATAGTAGAGAGGGACGGGCCGTGTAATTTAATTAAGGCGGTATGCAAATTAATTGGACGCTTTCTCTTGGACTTTACTAGTATCTACACCCTTTTTCTACGCGAATGTGTTTGACCACATCATTATTAATCGGGCGAACGAAGATCTCTCAAAGAACTTGGTCGAATCGGCGTTGTATTTTATTAAATAAATAAATAAATATTCCGGACATATCACACACAGTCAACTGATCCCAAACTAGGCATAGCCTGTACTATGGGTACCAGAGACTGATATACATAATAGATATAATATATATTTAACACCCAGACACAGAACAAACACCTGTGTTAGTCACAAATGTTTGTCCAGTGCGGGAATCGAACCCGCTACCTCTAGCGCAGAAGGCAGAGCTACTACCAACTGAGCTATGAGGCCAGTATTGCATAATATTTATTGCATAAAAATATACGTTTACCTAATGTTCTACCGAATGTATACCTACTGATTCCAGCTTTAGTTTTCACTGTAGAATGCAGTAACTTTCCTAAAATATAACATATACCTATATTTTTACAACGATGAGTAGGAATAGGTAACTAGGTACATTAAACTAGGTAGGTATAGCTTAAGATTAATATTTAAGTAGGTATACTTGAACTAGGTAATACTTAAAATAATGTATGCTTGTACGTTTATTTATTAGAGCATACCTTCCGAACCGTCAAGCCGATCTGCATGGAATATATATATATATAAATATTTATACAGCAGAGGTGGCAAACAAGCTTACGGCCCACCTGATGGTAAGCGGTTACCGTAGCCTATGAGCGCTTGCAATACCAGAGGCATCACGCACGCGTTGCCGACCCCGAACCCCCTTCCCCCCTAAAGAGCTCTGGCAACCTTACTCACCGCAAGAACACAACACTATTTGAAACAAATAATGTTATTTGGCTGCGATCTTATGTAAGGCGGAGGTACCTCCCCAGGGAGGCTGCTCCAATTCAGAACGAGAAAATCTCGCTGTGCCCTACCTCCTCCTAATATAGTAGGTCAACAGGTTGTACTATCAAGATTTGCTGATTGGAATATAAGTCAAGTTGGCCAAAGGGTTGCTAAGATATAGGGGTCCAAAAAGGGTACTTATAAAAAAGTTATACAACCAGCGTTGTTCATACATTGCAAAACGATTTTTATTTTCATTCTGGCTCACATTATTTTTGGGATACAAGGAAAATAGTAATAGGTACTATTTTCCTTGGGTCTGCTGCAAAACAGTAACCTCAACCTGAGAGGCATAATGCTGAGCCGAAGCCATTTTGCTGCTGCAGCACACATCACACCATTTTTACTTTCATTACTTTTCTCTTGTTTCTTTTATTATAAGTACCTAATGTTTATTGTTAAATGTTGTGCAAATGCGTGTGTTTTGGTGGCAATTAAATAAATGTCTATGTCTATGTCTAGGTATTCAAAAATCAGTACAACACGTAAGCTCCCATTTGGTTAAGTTTCAATGACTTCGTAGTTCAGGTAAGATTGGTTATTAGTTAGAATATGCTTAAGATGCGATTTTCAAAGTTTATCTTACAAATTTTACCAGACATAAGCCTCTACAATCAGTGCGTGTTGCCAGTGATGACTTATGGCACTGAGACTTGGTCGTTAACTATAGGCCTCATATTTGTATGCTTTGAGCTTGTGCTCAAAGTCGCGCAACGGGCTATGGAGAGAGCTATGCTCGGAGTTTTACTACGTGATAAGATCCGAAATGAGGAAATCCGTAGAAGAACCAAGGTCACCGACATAGCTCTCAGAATTAGCAAGTTGAAGTGGCAGTGGGCAGGCCATATAGCTCGCAGAACCGATAACTGTTGGGGAGTAAAGGTTCTTGGCGACCACGAACCGGGCGACGCAGTGTTGGAAGGCCCCCCACCCGATAGACCGATGACATTGTAAAGGTTGCGGGAAGTCGGTGGATGGAAAGGGCTCAAGACCGTTCGTCGTGGAACTCTTTGGGGGAGGCCTATGTCCAGCAGTGGACTTCTACAGGTTGTTGATGAAGCCTCTACATCAGAGGAAGTTTAAAAGTAGTTCCAGTGACTGAGACAGTTGCGGAGCAATATATTAGCGTGGTATGAGCATTTTCATACGGAGGGAAAAATGACATGTGATGAGAAGAGTGCTAAATAAGAATGTGGAAGGATATAAGGGAAGAGATAGAGCAAAACAAAGATGAATGGATTATGTGAGTAAGAAAGGAGTGAATACTGACATGACGGGTGATAAACGAGAGTGAAAGTAAAAACAAACATTGCCGTACCCACATGAAAGTGAGATAAGGTGGATGGGAGATAATGGTGACCTTAACTTGTTACTGTTAACACTGAGAATATTCAACTGAATATGCATAATGTATCTTATAATTAGTTTCGAAGTTCTCAAGTGTGTCATGTCATTTACTCGTAAGTGCTTGAAATTCCAATATGCAAATTTTAGGCTTCAACTCACTCAGGCTGGCTCGCATCATACTATCTCTCGGCATAGGAATTAAATCTGATTTAAAGAAAACACAAACACAAAATCATATTACTAACTACACATATTACTAACTAGCTTCCACCCGCGGCTTCGCTTGCTACCCGGATATAAAGTAGCCTATATTCTATGTTATGTACTAAATACATGCCAAATTTCATTAAAATCCGTTCAGCGGTTGTGGCGGGATAGATTTCCGCTGCGGGACAAATGTTTGCATGATCTAGAAATATTTGTTCCGGGTGGATGTTGTGTTTTTTCATTACGATCCGTTCAGACGTGATGAGGTTACAAATAAACAGAGTTACATTTTACATTGATAATATTAGTACTATTTAAAAAAAAAATAGAGACGCTTGGAGCAAAATGGAGGAGGCCTTTACTCGTTGAGACGTCCTTACGTAGAATAGAATAGAATTGAAAAAACGTTTATTGTACTACCTATTTAAGCAATCAAATAAAATTTAAAAATGAAATTCAATAGAATAATTATTTAATCTAATACTTAATGCATGCTTTAAATATATTTTGTTGATTTAATATTATATACTACTTAATTTGCTTATGTTTTTTATTAGGGAAATAAAAGGCTATATTATTATATTATTATTATAATATTAGTACAAGCTTCCACCCGCGGCTTCGTTCACGTGGTACCTTCATAAAAAGCCTATGCTATTCTAGGTAAAGCCGTTACGGCGTGACTGAACAACAAACACCTAAACATCCTCACAAAATTTCGCATCCTACCATTATTATTAATCCTACTATCATTATTCTACTATTCTACTTTCTACTCATATTATAAATGCGAACGTTTGTGAGGATGTTTGGATGTTTGTTGTTCAATCACGCCATAAGGGTTCAGCCAATTTCGAAGAAACTTGGAATAGATAGAGTTCTATACCTAGAATAGCATTTAGGCTCTTTTTATTTAAGTAGGTACGGCGGAAGCAAGTAATATTATAAATGTAAGTAATATTATATTGCGAAAAAAATGATAGGCACCAAGCCGTGTTTGTTGCCTGATTCTTCTTGGCTTGGTCGCGAGGAACAGGCATAGCTTCACCTAGTTTCTAAGACGTTTCAAAGCGATCCTAGTGATTTTATTGAAATAAATGCCTTTGACTTTGACTTTGAAATGCAAAGTTTGCTAAGGATTTTTAGATGTTTGCATGTTTGTTGTTCAATCACGCCATAAGGGTTCAGCCAATTTCGATGAAACTTGGAATAGATAGAGTTCTTTATCTAGAATACCATTTAGGCTTACCTAGGCACCACGCGATCGAAGCTGCGGGCGGAAGCTATATTATAATATTAGAAGGATATGACAGCTTCTTGAAGAACATTAAAGGAACTAAAGGTAGGAGGAGAGCGAGGAAGAGGTAGACCAAGAATTAGTTACGTGAGCCAGATAAAAGCGAAGACTGCCGTCATGTCGTATAAGGAAGTAAAGGAGCTCGCATTGTAGAGATCAGAGTGGAGGAAATTGCATCATTACACCGACAGAAATATAATAATAATATAGTATAGTATGGATGGATAGATGTAACAGGTAGGTTTCATTTCATTTTTATTCAACCATTGGTGCACTGATGAGGAAATCCGTAGAAGAACCAAGGTTACCGACATAGCTTTCAGAATAAGCAGGTTGAAGTGGCAGTGGGCAGGCCATATAGCTCGCAGAACCGACAACCGTTGGGGAACAAAGGTTCTCGAGTGGCGACCACGAACCGGACGACGCAGTGGTGGAAGGCCCCCTACCCGATGGACCGACGACATTGTTAGGGTTGCGGGAAGTCGGTGGATGGAAAGGGCTAGTGACCGTTCGTCGTGGAACTCTTTGGGGGAGGCCTATGTTCAGCTGTGGACTTCATCAGGCTGATGATGATGATGATGATTGGTACACTATGGAACACTTAGTTACGTCAATCTGGAATTTAGCTGAACATTAACCATATACATAATTAATTAATATTGATAGAAACCGACAGGTATCAGGTATATCAAAACAATTAGCTTATTATTTAATCCGTGATGTAGGTGGTAAGGTTACTGTTGTAGTGGTATTATAGCGTCTACTTACGGAACAAATAACCGACCAAGAGCACCAGCAGCCCAGAGGCCGACAGCCAGTCCATACTGCCGAGCAAACAGACGTCCGTGAGCGTGCACTCAAAGCAGATGCCTAGTATCAGGAAGAAGCCGACGATTACCGCTACAAATGTCCCCCACACGAACACCTGGGCGAATCCTTCTTGGTCCTGGAAATATTGAAAATTTGCATAGTTCAAGCCATAGTCATTGCCATTGGCCGTGGTGGCCCCTGCTGAAGAATAGGCCCCTCCATATCTACCTGTCCGCGGATGTCGTAAGAGGTGACTTAGGGAAAAAAGGGGATAGGCAGCAGCGTCCCTCATTTTAACAACGATAGCTCTAACTACGCATGCCCAGCGTGGTGAGTATGGGCAAATCCCCCCACATGATAAGAAATTTGCTGTCTGTGGGGGAGGCCATGTTCAACAGAGAACAACATCGTACGGCTGAAATGATGATGATGAAGCCATAGTCAGAGGTTCACCAACTTTTTTTAGAGTATCGAACCTCATTTGGAAAAAACTAAACTTATAGGATCACTTTGTTGTCCGTCTGTCTGTCTGTCTGTCCGTCTGTCTGTCTGTCAAGACCCTTTTTCTCAGAAACGGCTAAAGGTATCAACTTGAAATTTATACCAACTATAATTAGGGTCCATGAGCTTATGGTGCCGTATACAAATCAAGTTTCTAGCTTGTATGGAAAAGGCTAGAGAGCTATGCTCGGAGTTTCGCTGCGTCATAAAATCCGAAATGAGGAAATCCGTATAGAAGAACCAAGGTTACCGACGTAGCTTTCAGAATTGGCAGGTTGAAGTGGCAGTAGGCCGGCCATATAGCTCGCAGAACCGACAACCGTTGTAACCGACGACGCAGTGTTGGAAGGCCCCCCACCCGATGGACCGACGACATTGTTAAGGTTGCGGGAAGTCGGTGGATGGAAAAGGCTCAAGACCGTTCGTCATGGAACTCTTTGGGGGAGGCCTATGTTCAGCAGTGGACTTCATCAGGCTGATGATGATGATGATGATGATGGAAAAGGCAAAAATCAAAAAACCCCTAGAATACTTCCAGTTACCTCACAATTCTAAATTTTGAATGCTACGAGCTTTTGTGACACAAATAAAGGAAAAAAGTCCAAAATTTACGTGCCGGTTTCCTCACGTATCCTTCAGCGTTTGAGAGCACTAGTATTTTCCAAAAGGAAAATCTATTGGTACGCGACCGGGATTCGGGCCCACGCCCTGTAGATTGAAAAGCGGGGCAACTAACACCACTCAGCCAAGAAATCATATTGTATCTACTGATTATAATGTACCTATTAAAATAACATATGGCATCGCCTTAGGGATAAAAAAAAAACCTGTTATGATGTTATACTGTATTCTAAATAAATATTATAACTTACAGTTAAAGTAGCGAACAGTAAAACAAGTCCCATCAGCATGAACAGGGCCGACATACCAGTGATACTGGTTGGTATTATTTGCGATACCTGCGACAACGCGTCTTCTGGCTCTAAAATAAAACACTCAGTTTTACAAAATTATTTTGAAAAAATCTTTTTTACACACTTAGTGAGAGAGTTTGGAGCGCGCGGTAGATCATCCTACTAATATCCTACTAATATTATAAATCCGAAAGTTTGTGAGGATGTTTAGATGTTTGTGGTTCAATCACTACTACTTACTGCGTTGTGGCTCAAATAAATAATTTTTCTTTCTTTCTTCTTTCTTACTAAACGGCCGAACGGATTGAATAAAACTTGGTACAGGAATAGATTATAGTCTGGAATAGTATATACATACATACATAAAATCACGCCTATTTCCCAGAGGGGTAGGCAGAGACCACGGCCTTGCACTTGCTACGATCCTGACATACCTCTTTCGCTTCATTCACTCTCATCACATTCCTTATATATGCTCGTCGGTTTAGGGTACTCTTGACCTGGCCTTTTTCCAAAACGTCACCGATTTGGTCACTAAACGTACGCCTAGGTCTTCCCCTTCCAACGGTCCCATTCACACTCGCCTTATACACCTGTTTCGTCAATCTTCTTTCGTTCATCCTCTCTACATGACCAAACCATCTCAGCATACCTTTCTCAATCCTCATCACTACGTCTTCTTTCACCCCACAACGCTCTCTTATCACACTGTTCCTCACTCTATCTTTCAAAGTTACTCCACACATACTTCGCAAAGCTCTCATTTCCACTGCATTTAACCTACTTTGATTATTTTTCTGCCATACCCAACTTTCACTTCCAAACATTAGTGTCGGCACTAACACTCCTCCATGCTCAGCCAGTCGTGCCTTTTTGGACACTTTCCGACTGCTCATAAAGGCATGTAATATCTACCTACTAATATTCTACTAATATTATAAATCCGAAAGTTTGTGAGGATGTTTGGATTTTTGTGGTTCAATCATTACTAAACGGCCGAACGGATTGAATGAAATTGTTACAGGAATAGATTATAGTCTGGAATAGTATATACGATACTTTTTATGTAGGTATCACAGAAGCGAAGCCGCGGGCGGAAGCTAGTATTTACTATGATGAAGCTTATCTAGACGAATCGAAACATTATCTCGAATCAATATCATTTTCATCGACTTTATAGACGCGAGCAAAACCCTTTTTTCAAAATTTACTTCATACAGTAGAAGTACAAAAGAAGAAGAAGCCTCATCTAGTTCGATCGGCACCACACTGAAGCTCTACATTCCATTTTTTGAAAAAGAATCATCGAAAAAATATGCTAGGCACACGCGCCGTGTTTGTTGCCTGATTTTTTTTTATTTTTTTTTTATACAACTAACGTAGCAAACAAGCATACGGCCCACCTGTTGGTAAGTGGTTACCGTAGCCTATGTACGCTTGCAATACCAGAGGCATCACGCACGCGTTGCCGACCCCTTAAAAAGTTCAAAACGCCCTTTTTGAAGGACCCCATACTGTAGTCCTTAGGGAAAACCTCAGCAGGGAGATCATTCCACAAGCTGAGTGTTCGCTGGAGGAAGTTCCTCTGAAACCGCACGGTACGCGACCAACCCGGCTCCAGGGTGTGAGGATGGATCCCCTGCCTATGGCGAGAGGTTCGTCTAGGCTTGGTCGCGAGGAACAGGCATAGCTTCACCTAGCTTTTAAGTAGTTTCAAAGTGATCTAAGTGATTTTATTGAAATAAACACCTTTTATTTGATTTGGTTTGTTATACATTTCAGTAAGGCCTTATTAGGTACATCTATTCAAGAAAATTTATTTTATACAGCTCTAGGTGGATCTGTTTACTGACTTATAGGACTGTGTAGTACCTGGGACATGGTTAGATGGAATAGGCTTGCCGTCCATCGTCTATGCCATCCTCTCAGCCTAGTTGGCCTTATCCGCGGGTTTGCTTTCAATGTTTTCCTTCACCGCTCTGAGTAAATGCGTACCTATTTTTTCAAGTATTAAATACATTGGTGCACGACCGGGATTTGAACCTACGACTTACAGGTCTAAAGTCGAGGAACCTCCTACTAAAAGCACGTGTCACAACTTGTCCCTTGTATTTCACAAAGAAATTTCTCAGGAAATGCCTAGTTAAAACTTTTAAGAATAAGCACCAAAAAATACTGATTTTGTCATTTCTTTGATGAAATTCAAAGAGCAAGTTTTCAGGTTAATTTTCTTTGGAGTAAAAGAATTAAATAACTTTGTGTAGGTAAATGTGAAAAGGTTCATAATTGTTTGTTGTTTTGTCTCTTCCTTTTTGACATTTGATGTGTCATATAGAGCTTGATGTAGGCCCGTATTGGTAAAGGTAAGGCTAAGGCTATGGATAGATACCTACTTACTTCTAATTTCTGAGACATTCTTCAAGTGATCAAAACTGGCGTCTGAAGTCATTTCTAAAATACTCAATGATACTGAGCCCGTTATCTGCAACCAAAAAAATTTATCTTATTTACCTTAAGTATTTTGCTTGCTTGCCGTGTTACTGGTTCTTTCATGCTCATTCTGTATAAGGTTAGTGACCAGGTCTAGGCGTAATAGCCCTAAAAAGGGTGTCAGTCTCAAACGGTGACGGAAAACATCGTTAAAAAACCGGCATGCTTATTTCACCGACGCGTGACGGTCATAGGCCTTTTTCAAGGCCACCGTACCCCAACCTGGTCACTGACCTAATACAGGATGACCAAGCAAGAATCAGTGACACGAAAAGCACTAGTTCAGTATTATTTTTCCATAAAACCTCAGTTGGCTTTGCGTGGTTTTTACAGAGATACTATTTTCCTTTGGTAGTTCATTAGACAATGATTAATATTCTTCTTCCCGCCTACTACGTTTGAAAGATACAAATAGTGGTGCTACTATGAAATCCTACGTACATTTGATGAGCTTTTAGTACCTCATCATCATCATTTTATCAGCCGTAGGAAGTCCACAGCTGAACACAGGCCTCTCCAATAGATTTCCAGCGTGCATCCCTACCAGTCTGCTCCGACTTCCGGTACCTCGGTTCATTTATCCAGAACGACGGCGACATAGACCGGGATGTGAAAAATAGAATAAATGCGGGATGGATGAAACGGCGACAGGTCACAGGAACTACCTGTGATCCAAGAATGCCCCTTAAACTTAAGGGGAAAATTTACAAAACAATCATAAGACCTGTCGTATTGTATGGATCTGAGTGTTGGGCAACCAAAGGGACGGATGAAAGGAGAGTGCATGCTGCGGAAATAAGAATGTTGAGATGGATGTGTGGAGTGACTAGAATGGACAAGATACGGAAGATTGATAGATTGTGTGAAAGACGACATGAGTAAGAAAGGAGTGAATACTGATTTGACGGCTGATAGAGGGGAGTGGAAGAGAAAAACATGTTGTGTCGACACCACATGAAGTGGGATAAGGGCAGGGAGATGATTATTAGTAGGATATACCTACTAATATCCTATCCTACTAATATTACAAATGCGAAAGTTAGAGAGGATGTTTGGATGTTTGAATGTTTGTCGTTCAATCACGCCGTAACGGTTCAACCAATTTCGTTGAAACTTGGAATATACAAAGTTCTACACCCAGAATAGCATATAGGCTACTTTTAATGTAGGTTACCACGCGAGTGAAGCCTAGGCGGAAGCTAGTATATAATATTATAAACGTGAAGATTTGGATAGATGGATGGATGGATGTTTGTTACTCAATTACGCCAGAACGGCTGCACTAATCTGGATGAAATTTGCACAGAGATAGATTATAGTCTGGAATAGCACATAGGCTTCTTACCATCGTATGTACCACGCGAGAGAAGCCGCGGGCGGAATCTAGTTTAGAATTTTTAATTATATATTGCAAGCCGTTTGAATAGGCTTATTTACTTTAAATAGTTTGCAGAAATTATATGGGAGTAGGTATTTGATAGGTGGTAAGTCGCCCAACGGGCTATGGAGAGAGCTATGCTCGGAGTTTCGCTGCGTGATAAAATCCGAAATGAGGAAATCCGTAGAAGAACCAAGGTTACCGACATAGCTTTCAGAATTAGCAGGTTGAAGTGGCAGTGGGCCGGCCATATAGCTCGCAGAACCGACAACCGTTGGGGAACAAAGGTTCTCGAGTGGCGACCACGAACCGGACGACGCAGTGTTGGAAGGCCCCCCACCCGATGGACCGACGACATTGTTAAGGTTGCGGGAAGTCGGTGGATGGAAAAGGCTCAAGACCGTTCGTCATGGAACTCTTTGGGGAAGGCCTATGTTCAGCAGTGGACTTCATCAGGCTGATGATGATGATGAGGTATTTGATGTCGGTATTTCATGGTAGCACCAGCTATATTTTTCCTCTGCCCATTTGCTTTGCCATTCGCAATGACGTAATCCGAGCAATCATCATAACGAACACAGAACTAACTGGCTTTTTGTATTTTTGTGTGAAAAGAATTCAGCAGAGATAAAGTTAATAACCTACTAAGGGCGCTAAGGAATACATCAGCTAAGTTAAACATCGTTCAGGGGGGGCTTAAGCCATAACGGCTAGCGACATGTCCTTTATATGTAATTTTATATAAGTTATTTAAAATTATCCTAACCTCTACTGAAAAAAGTCAAATTTGAGTTCGTCTTTTGGTTTAGCTCAACAATATCGCAAGCACTCTTGACTCGATTCGCTGGACTTTTTATAATATTTATTACATTAAATTAAACGTAAGAGGAACCGCTATACGCCGTAAACTTGTGCATTTGGCGATCCTTTCTAATTAATAAAAATAGGTACTCACTATTGCCCACACCGCTATGAACAGCATCCCTATTCTGTAAGAGAACACCAAGCAGCAATTTGCAACTTCTGGAAATATTTCACACATGATTCAATTTTATTTTTATATCCTGTAAAAAAGAAAAATAGCCCGAAAATTATAAAATATGTATATGCAGATCCTCAAAATTGACTGTCTCAGATACATGACATAGTTATGTGAGATGAAGTTGACATGAGAACGTAGACATTTTGGGAGTGCGAGGAAGTAAGAAGTTTGGAAGTAAGAGGTTTCTTGCGTTCCTTGTAAACCTATGAAATGAAACTTTCCCTGCACAAGTGAAGTGAAATGAAATAATTGCGTGTATCGTAATTTTTCGACTTGGCGCCAAGAGGTCCCTTAAGGTTTTAGTAAAATAGCCACCATCTTATCTTACTAAAACTGAATTAGACTTGACTTGACGGTGACTTTACCATGACTAAGAAGTAAAATGAAGAAGAAAGATAAAAATAACTACGAAGAAATATAAACGTAAGACTTGGCGGTAAGGCCTAGATGACATAGCCAGACCGAAAGCGAAAAAACTTCAAAAAAATGAAACTTTCCCAAAGGGTTGGCTTTACCACAAAGATTAATAATCATATACAAATAAATAATGGATTACCGAGGAAATACCAATATAACAGGATGAAATTTGGAACAGAGATAGATTATCGTCTGGAATAGCGTATAGGCTTCTTTTTATGTAGGTACCACGAGAGCGAAGCCGCGGGCGGAAGCTATTACATATAAATGTGATATTATAATAATATATTTTATCGCTTATATCCTTTCATTTTTTAATAGAATAAAATAAAATAAATAAATATTCCGGACATATTCACACGATCAACTGATCCCAAACTAGGCATAACCTGTACTATGGGTACTAGAGACATATACATAATTGATATATATTTAACACCCAGACACAGAACAAACATCTGTGTTAGTCACAAATGTTTGTCCAGTGCGGGAATCGAACCCGAGACCTCTAGCGCAGAAGGCAGAGTTACTACCAACTGAGCTATGAGGCCAGTCTACAATATGATTCTTCTTCTTGTCGTGTCACTGATTCTTTCTTGGCAGAGTGGTGGTAGTTGCCCCGCTTTTCAATCTACAGGGCTTGGGCTCGAATCCCAGTCGCGTACCAATAGATTTTCTTTTTGGAAAATGTATTTGCGCTATACTAGTGCATATTATAATATAATGATATAATATAATGATATACATAATAGATATATATTTAACACCCAGACAGTGTTGTGTTCCTGCGGTAAGTAAGGTTGCCAGAGCTCTTTAGGGGGGAAGGGGGTTCGGGGTCGGCAACGCGTGCGTGATGCCTCTGGTATTGCAAGCGCTCATAGGCTACGGTAACCGCTTACAATCAGGTGGGCCGTAAGCTTGTCTAAAAAAAAAAAAAAAAAAACAGAACAAACATCTGTGTTAGTCACAAATGTTTGTCCAGTGCGGGAATCGAACCCGAGACCTCTAGCGCAGAAGGCAGAGTTACTACCAGCTGAGCTATGAGGCCAGTCAATAAGCCTCTTTCGGGAAAGTATACATAATAAAGAATCGGGTCTATCTATTTTCGCATCGCCACGAGCTGGCTACGAGTATCTACGACGACGTAGCAAATTGATTTCGCAAATCGCATTACACTGAAATCTTATTACGAACCCATTACTTTTGAACAAAAGATTGTTATACCTTTGAACACAAGAAAATCTAAAGATCTATACGATATTTCCATTATTACCAACAACCGGCTTTTTTATTTCGTAAATACTGTGGAAATTGATAATATTATGCTTTCTATACATTGAAGAATAGAAAAAAAAATGTTTATTTATTTATTTTATTTTTATTTATTTGTAACCTTGAATATTGGAGGCTGTAGAGCCAATATTCGTTTGATTCCGTTATTCACCAGATATCCTGTAGCTGTTTACGATGAGAATACTGTAGCCCAATACTGAAAGGTAAATAAATATTTTAAATATTTTTTTAAAAACTCCTTGCTTTTTGTGTCGTTCATTCTTTCTTGGTCATTATTAGATGAGTGTCCAGGTTGTGGTATGTTGGCCTTGAAAAAGGCCTATGACTGTCGATGAAAGAATCTGTATAGTGAAAGGATTAAAGTGCGCCGCTTATTAGAACAAGCTGCTATAGCTATGCTATATACATATGTATTAAGCTTGCTCCAAGAAATTTGAAAGAGAACAACAGAAGAGAAAATAATTGTATTGATTATTTAAGAGAGTAATAGTATCTAATAGATATTAACAGTTCAGTCACCTATCACCACAACAGCGAAGAACCCGAAATGCACCAGTGCAGCCGACATGCAGTCCTTGGAGCACGCTAGCAGAAACATCAGACAAAATCCAAAATGGTGGACCAGAAGTAACATAATAATAACCATATGTATTTTCAGCAGGATGTTCATTTGATCACCCTGCAAACGAAATAAATTTTAATTTGATTATTATTTAATTTTAATAGTACCTATTTGAATTTTTCGTGTTTGACTAGTCTTCCTCACGACTTGATGAGGAGAATATGAATGTGATTTAATAAATGCTTAAACTCTTTTTTTTTACTTCACAAAACAGCGTTATATAAAAACCTTTCGGTGTCAGTTTTACTGGTACTTATTTTAAAGTAAACTTGGCACAGGCACCTGAAATCCCCTTTGAGTTGAACCATCAGTGAGGATAAGTGGAAAAAAAAATCCAATTATCCCCATTAACTGATTCTTTCGCTGACGGTAATAGGTCCTTTTCAGGGCCACCATACATCAGCCTGGTCACTGACCTAATACAGGATGACCAAGAAAAAATCAGTGACACGAAAAGAAGAGGAAGACTGCCGAGAAAGCACTGGTGGAGTGGTGGTGGTGGCCCCGCCGAAAAATTTAAGTGCGCTGTACTATGTAGTTATCTCAAAGGGTCCTGTAAAACACTACACTGCCCTTATGTACGTAGCGCGCGCTCATCCTGTTCGGCTTCCATATAGGACGTAGACTACGATGAATCCGCGAAGGAGAAACTCTGACGTCAGCTAAGGAGGAATTCCGACGTCAGCTAAGGAGGAACTCCAACATCAGCGTAAGCGCCTAAGTATACGGCACCGCCGCTGCGCCGCCGCCACTTGATTTCACAATACCACTTATACGGTTGTCAGTAAAACATTGCTTGCTAGGCACTAAGATCACACGTGAATGACAGATCTCTAACCAACTTATAAATATTTCGTTATCAAAATGTTCCATGATCGTTTACTAAAAGTTACATTTTTGAAGCACGTGCTCGTTTGTACGCGGTCAGCAATGGAATAAAAATCGGGGGGGCGGGGGCCGCGGGGGCAGCGCGGCGGCGGTACCGTGTACATGAGTGCTAAGCGTTCCTGCACACGATGCCGTCACCGCACCGTCGCCGGAACGACGACGCCGCGCAATTACACTGTAGATACAAGTCGCGCGAAGCCCGCCACCGCACCGCCGCCGCGCGCGTTCCCTCTGTTTGATTCATTCAATTACCGGCCGTTCGTGCACGTTCGTACGCGGCGCGGCGCGGTAGCGGCGCGGCGGTGCGGTGGCGGGCTTCGCGCGACTCGTATCTTCAGTGTAATTGCGCGGCGTCTCGGCGCGGCGACGGCGCGGTGACGGCATCGTGTGCAGGAACGCTAAGATGAACGCCAGCGCTATGTCACGAACCTGCACCACTCGTGACCATGTTGCACTGATCGGCATTGTAGTACAAAACCAAAGCACTAATATAACTAAGAACCAATCTTTAAAGTTGACAGAATTCTTCTCAGGGAGATAGAACAATACGTTGAAACGGGTGCAATATAATAGTACTAATGATGCAATCTGAAAATAAAACATAGACAATTACCTACAAGATCACAGACATAGCTCTCAGAATAATAGCAAGTTGAAGTGCTATTTGTAAATCAAGACGGATAAAAAATCTCCGCTTGGTTTAGGTTCGAAGTAACTACTTTCTAATCTGTGACAACTGCATGTTAATTTAGTCCGTGGCTTTACCAGAAAATAATCCAAGGAGAATTTATTTTTCGGGAGAAAATACATATTGAAATGAAGACGGTCAAGTACGGGTTGGGCTTTCGTACACACGTAACACGGGGTCGTAAATCAAGATCTCGAGTGTACGAAGTGAAACGAGTCCAAGTACAGTCCAGTTTTTGGAGGAGGTTTAGTAACTCACCGCAGGAACACAACACTATTTTTATTTTTATTTTTTTATTTTAGCCATTTCCATACAAAAATTATACATTCATTGCCATATCTTTATAATGCATTAAACTAGAGCATTTTTATATGGCACCATAAGCCCTTAATAGGTGGTATAAATTTCCAGTTAATTAATACCTTTAGCCGTTTCTGAGAAAAAGGGTCTTGACAGACGGACAGACAGACAAACTGACAGAGAGACAGACAGACAGACGGACAACAAAGTGATCCTATAAGGGTTCCGTTTTTCTAAATGAGGTACGGAACCTTAAAAAAGTACGAACATACTTGAACACGTGGATGAATTTGCGGGTGGGTCAGCTAGTGTCCAATAAATGTTCTTCCTTAGAATAATTCTAAGTGTTTTTCATTCTATGCTCAGAATACAGAGTTTTTTCTGTATTCTCTTTTATACAACTGAGGTGGCAAACAAGCATACGACCCACCTGTTGGTAAGCGGTTACCGTAGCATATGAGCGCTTGCAATACCAGAGGCATCAAACACGCGTTGCCGACCCCGAACCCCCTCCCCCCCCCCTAAAGAGCTCTGGCAACCTTACTCAACGCAGGAACACAACACTATTTGAAACAAATAATGTTATTTGGCTGCGATCTTCTGTAAGGCGGAGGTACCTCCCCAGGTGGGCTGCTCCAATTCAGAACGAGAAAATCTCGCTGTGCCCCACCTCCTCCTAATATTTAAAATAATATTTTAAATTGAACTCACAAAAATGAAAAGACTTAACAACAATAGACCCGTCCTAAGTTTTAAACAGTATAAAAACTTCTTGACGGTCGGTAATCGGTCGCATACAGTCATTTTATCAAGTAATTTAGAAACGTTTACATGAAATAAGTAAATAAAAATCCAAAAGAGTAACTAAAGAAAATCACAAAACAAAAATGACAGTTAACGTTAAAGACATTGGTTAAACATAGTATAAAAAAATCTACAACTACAATATATTGGGATTACCAAAGAGTTTAGTTTAGCCTTTGTACATGTCCTTTCATTTAGTTTGTTTTTTGTATGTGTTTTCTGTGTACAATAAAGAATAAAGAATAAAGAGTTTTTAGTAAAAACTGTCTCCCTTACTAATAAGCCGTGTTCAATATGTCACCTCAAATTTATTCGAATAGGAGGTAGGGCACAGCGAGATTTTCTCGTTCTGAATTGGAGCAGCCTGCGCCTGTGGAGGTACCTCCGCCTTACAGAAGATCGTAGCCAAATAACATTATTTGTTTCAAATAGTGTTGTGTTCCTGCGGTGAGTAAGGTTTCCAGAGCCCCTTAGGGGGGGGGAGGGGGTACGGGGTTGGCAACGCGTGCGTAATGCCTCTGGTATTGCAAGCGCTCATAGGCTACGGTAACCGCTTACCATCAGGTGGGCCGTAAGCTTGATTGCCACCTCAGTTGTATAAAGAAAAAAAAAACATAATATCCTTGCGTCTTTTGAATAAAGTTATTTTTGTGTTTGACTTTTAGGAGCTTGCGATATCGCGGTGCTATATCGCACAGCCTCAAATGTCACATCCAAGGCCGATAGTAGGCAACTCGCTACTAATAAATAAATTATCTAATCATAAAAAAAAAAAAAAAAAAATATTCCGGACATTTTCACACGGTCAACTGATCCCAAACTAGGCATAGCCTGTACTATAGGTACCAGAGACTGATAAACATAATAGATACATATTTAACACCCAGACACAGAACAAGCATCTGTGTTTGTCACACAAATGTTTGTCCAGTGCGGGGATCGAACCCGCGACCTCTAGCGCAGAAGGCAGAGTTACTACTAACTGAGCTATTAGGCCAGTCAAACAGTATAAACAATAATTATGTAATCTTTTGTAGGGGTAATGCTCCTGAATTTAATATGACATATCAAGGACATCGTACCTCATCATACCTTTTAAGGGTGGTATATGTGGACGCCGGATCCTGAAAATGACTTTTCACGTAGGCGCCACGTAATCGCAACCGCTATGTTGCCTTGTTATAACAATATTTACTCGAAATAAATATAAATACTGTAAAATAAACTAGAAGAACTAAGTCCTGAAAATGGACCAGCTCTTGGTCATGATACTGACATTACGCCGATATATACAATATGTTAATTACCTACCTTGTGTTTATTAGTTGATTTATTTTTCTATTTCATATCTTTAGCTATTTTGTCGTGCAACCTCTTGTTCTGAACCTACAATGCTTAATAAAACAAAAGGGAGTTCCAAAAAAGTGTATTAATTTCAGGTAAGAATTTACAACAGACTTGGTCAATATACTACATCGTTTGTTTTCTGTAGCTGTTCGTCAGAAGCATTGAGTACACGTTCACTGTAATAAATAAAATGTATTAAATGTTGGGGAGTAAAGGTTCTCGAATGGCGACCACGAACCGGGCGACGCAGTGTTGGAAGGCCCCCCACCCGATGAACCGACGACATTGTGAAGGTTGCGGGAAGTCGGTGGATGGAGAAGGCTCAAGACCGTTCGTCATGGAACTCTTTGGGGGAGGCCTATGTCCAGCAGTGGACTTCTACAGGCTGATGATGATGATGATTCAAATTACATTCATAATATATGTTTCATCATCATCATTATTTTAGCCGTAGCGTAGGACGTCCACTGCTGGACATAGGCCTCCCCTATAGATTTCCAGCGCGACCGACTTTGTACCGCCTGCACTCAAACAATCATTTTGGTTTTGCCCATACTCGCCTGTCTGGCGGCGGGTTGGCGAGCGCAGACAAAGCTATTGTTGATAAGGAGCACTGCTTAGCTTTTTATCCATTTATCATTTCAGCATTTCAGCCGTAGGACGTTTTTTTTTTGTTTATTTATGTTATACGGAAACAAACAGCCTTACGGCCCTCCTGATGGTAAGTGGTTACCGTCGCCTATTGACATTAGCAACACCTGGAGCATTGCTAATGCGTTGCCTGCTGAACCCCTCCCTCCCCCTAAAGAGCTCTGGCAACCTTACTCACCGCAGGAACACAACACTATTTGAAACAAATAATGTTATTTGGCTGCGATCTTCTGTAAGGCGGAGGTACCACCACAGGCAGGCTGCTCCAATTTAGAGCGAGAAAATCTCGCTGTGCCCTACCTCCTCCTACGTCCATGTAAGATAACCAGTGCAACACCTATCTGCCCATACTCACCAGGCTGGGCACGCGGGTTAGACAGCGCAGTTGGAGTGTAGTGAAAATAGGAGACGCTACTGCCTATCCCCTAGCTTTTTTCCCTTAGTAGCCTCTTACGACATCCACTGGTATATCGAGGGGCCTATTCTTCAGCCGGGGCCACCACGGCCACACCGAAGGCACGTGAAAATACATACTTTTTACAATGTCCCAGGCATTTTGACAAGAATTTTATGAAGTTCAGACATTTATTTAATAATTATCATCCGCCCGTGGCGTCGATTGCATGGTACCTACATAAAAAGTAGCCTGTATGCTATTCTAGGTAAAGAACTTTATCTATTCCATGTTTCAATGAAATCTGTTGAGCCGTTACGGCGTGACTGAACAGCCAACATCCAAATACGCTCCTCTTTTCCTTAGTCTATGCTTGCCAAAGGTAATGAGCGCGGTCCGTCTAAATTACCAACGCACTGCGTGTTATTATTTTTTCTGTTTCAGCACCACTAGGTACTACCAAGTCTACCAATATAGCCCCCAATAAATCTCTTTTTTTAATAATATACCTACATACTTATTATTTTATATAATATATCTACTATGTACCTACTTATAATATATAATATAACTATCCATTTATTAATACATACCTACTATAAATATTATGTTTATTGATGTTCGTCACGTCACGTCGCCTAGGCCCCGTCTGAAAACCAGCGCCGCACCGTACATATTATGTTTGGTGCAGCTTTATGCTGAGACGGGACCCATTTGCCCCACACAACGCATACCTACTCAATCTACCTACCGCCTCACCTACCTTCATGTTTTTGTTTTTCTTATTGTTTTTTTTTGTATTACTAGGTTTAAGTATTTTTTTTTTTCGTTGTATCTTCCTACCTACCTACCTACTTACTGCGTTGTGGGTCAAATAAATACATTTTCTTTCTTGTCTTTCTTTCTTTCATATATATATCTAAACATGCAAACATCCTCACAAACTTTCGCATTTATAATATTAGTAGAATAGTAGGATTACCTATAAGGGTATTCGCAAAAATGACAATTTGGGCTAAAGCCGCGGACTTTGGGCAGTCATTTCCTAGACAGACCACAACGTACGCTATACAAAACGCCAAATGATGCAGCAGAGATATCGTTGCCATAATAATGTAAATGGTAGTCAAGATGTCTCTCTTTCTGGGGGTGCTGCCCTGAAAATATTTCAACATTCATTATAATCATCATCATTAGGTAACATGGTACACGTAATTTCTGATACCCACGACACAGGGAATCCTAGTGTGGGGTCAGGACTATGTATGTCACTGTTGGGTGTTATTTATTTAGGTATTATTTCGGTCGTAGCACGTCAACTGTTGAACATAGATTTCGAGAAACAATCATTTCGGTAGAGGTAAGAATATTTTTGAAACGAATTTTATATGAAACATCGCATACCGTTTGAACACGACTTAACGCTAATCACTAACCTCTGGACTAGCTCCCCAAATCAGTGTAGGGATAAACGTAGTAATCGCCCATAGAAATAAGACAACCCAAGACCAAATGCTCAAGTCGGGATGAGATGCATTTTTATCAACCGGTTTATAAAATGGGTTGATATTAATAAATATGATACATACTGCCTGAAAAAATAAAAATAATTATAATTAATCTTAAACAAGATAAGATATTTTTTACAAAAACTAAAAACCTACTTCAATTTCCTAAATATTTACGAGATTACTATCAACCTCTTTTTTTGTTATCAACCTCTATGCGTTTTGCTTACCTACTGAGGTTGACAATGGCCACCTACACTTTCGAATAAAAAACTAAAGTAAGTATGACATCCATTCATCATCAATAAAAACTCTTACGGTACTGACTGACTGACTGACTAACAATCAAACGTAGTGGTTTTATTCTCTTTGAAAATCAACGCAAAGCCTTACCAAAATCCCAAGAGTATGAAATTTGCAGGGTAGCTTCCTGCTGTAACGTCTGGGTGCACAGAAAGGAATTCCCGACACACAAGGTTAAAGTTTATGAAAATTAGCAGCAACCGAACGAAGTCGCGGGGATAACAATATCATACCAAAGTCGAGAAAAAAAATTTCGGCAAGTCGTTTTTTCAAGAGATGATGACGTTTTTTAAGTTTTACGGGACAAGTAGCAATCCCCCAGGAATTAAATTAATATGGGACCACCCCGGGATCATACTTTATACACCAGCGCAAGAATTATCAAAATCGGTTTAGTATTGGCGGAGATATCAAGTAACATACACACAAAAAACGGATTTGGATGAAATTTGGCACAGAAATAGATTATAGTCTGGAATAGCATATTGGCTACTTTTTATCTTCATAGGTACTACGCGAGCGAAGCCGCGTGCGGAAGCTAGTTGTAAATAATTGTGATTTGATTATATAGATTTTTATTTTATTTATTGACAAGTTGACTATTAACAACTCTATTGCATTAGGAAACAACCTGTAATGATAGCTGTATTGTTTTAATTAATAAATTCATATCATTTATTTATATTTTTTTAATAAGGACATGTATTTACTTTTTTCATCATCTTCATTTCAGCCGTACGACGTCCACTGCTGAACATGGCCTCCCCCACAGACAGAGCAAATTCCTTATCATGTGGGGGGATTTTCCCATACTCACCACGCTGGGTATGCGGGTTGGCGAGAATTATTTGTTAATGTTTTAATAAATAATACCTGAAACGCCAGCTTTTCTCAAACCGGCTCTGAAACAATTTCGGAATGAACATCACCGATGATGTTTTGATTTCTTGTTTTACAGCATGTGTAATGTATTGTCATCGTCTCAAGCGCCTACGTCACGTGACAGTTGGATGACAACGTGGAAGAGAGTGGTTGTGCGCGTGATGAGGTGTTGGTGAGCCGAGATTTTAATAAGATTTTATGGACATTACATGTGGCGACGAGGACAAAAGTAAGCAAATAACTACTAAATAATGTTATTTTGTTCTGCCAAGAGACAGATAATTGGTTTAGATACCAAAAATTGAAAATAAAATAAACATTGAAAAAAAAAGATGGCGGATGAATGAAGAGAAAATAATGCGCAATAAAATAAAATCAGTTTTCCAACTATTTAAAATTTAGCTTGGATTATTGTTTTGAATCGGTATCTTCTTACCACCTCAACACACTCTACATGTAGGTACCTACCAAATCAAAATAATTACCTACTTATTTACGTAATGTAGGTTGGTACATTTATTGTTGCTTGAAAGCTATGAAGCAACGTGGATGAAACAGCAGACAGAGCTTTGACCACTATCAATGGGGATATAAATCACTACGTTAGAACCACTATATTGTAATAATAAAGACGCAGTACCTAGTAAGTATGTAAATAGGTATGTACGTACATGCATAATATACCTAAATAATAGCAGACAAAGTTCTGTCCATTAGATTGCGTTCATGAAGTACATACAACCTACCTAGTGTAGGTATCTCTAATTCAAAACGAGATAAAATGCCAGAATAATTAGCAGGCTACAGCCTGGTCATTAAATTGACTTGGAACATTAATATTAGCAGGCTACAGCCTGGTCATTAAATTGACGTGGATCATTAAAATTAGCAGGCTACAGCCTGGTCATTAAATTGACGTTGAACATAAAAAGCAGGCTACAGCCTGGTCATTAAATTGACGTTGAAAATAAAAACTAGCAGGCTACAGCCTGGTCATTAAATTGACGTTGAACATAAAAATTAGCAGGCTACGGCCTGGTCATTAAATTGACGTTGAACATAAAAACTAGCAGGCTACAGCCTGGTCATTAAATTGACGTTGAACATAAAAATTAGCAGGCTACGCCTGGTCATTGAATTGACGTTGAACATAAAAATTAGCAGGCTACGCCTGGTCATTAAATTGACGTTGAACATTTCCTGTGGCATTGAGTACTAGCAGTGACCAGCTGATCATTAAATTGATATGAATGCTACGGAATTTAGCAGGCTACAAATCTTGGTCGTTAAATCGAAGTTCAACATTTCATGTGACATGGAAAACTAGCAGTGACCAACTGATCATTAAATTGATAAAAATGCTATATAATTTAGCAGGCTACAAAGCCTGGTCGTTAAATCGAAGTTCAATATTTCAGTGACCAACTGATCATTCAACTCATAAAAATGCTATAGAATTTAGCTGGCTACAAAGCCTGATCGTTAAATCGAAGTCGAACATAAAGCACCTATGACATGAAAACAGCAGTGACTAAAACTGATCATTAAATTGTATAAGCACTCAAGAGTACCTATCTTGAAACCCTAAACGAGCGGAGTTCGGATCCACAGAGCATATTTTACTGTTGGTAGGTATTTGGGTTCTATTAACTCTAACCTATATCTTCTATTCTATCTTCAAAATTCTTAATGAGTTTGCTCTATTTTAGCGACAGTACATCATGCAACCTTTTTTGTAACTGACTGACCTTGGAAAGATTTTACTCCATTTTAGCAGCGGACCTCCAAGCATGCAACCTCTATAGTCAATGCTGAGTTCTTAGATGCGTTTTCCCGCTCTTTTCTTTGACTACTGTATCGTGATTGCATTTGAAAATATTTTTTTGATTTTATTCCTAGATTCAGTACCTATAAATCGGTAAGTGATCCACTATATAAAAAAAAAGAAACATGAATAAGAATAAATTAGTTCTGGCGGACCGAACCCTAGGCTTAGACCTACCTACTATAATGCAGCAATTTTGACTGGCATATTTTGATCTGAACATTTAATTGTTTTAGAGGTTTCACAAAATAAACAAACAATTACGTAAATTAAAGCAGATTTTATGTAATCTGAATCATTAAATTGATAATTTTAAGTCGCCCTAAAATAAGTCCAAAATGTCAATGACGCCCTTGACGTTGGAAAAAATTGACCGTGAAGGCGATCCTACATCTGTTGGAGTAAGATGGGAGCGTTGGAAACGAGTTGTCAATATATTTGGAGGCATCCAGTATCGGAAAATATGAAACAAAAAGAGCAAGCCTCTTACATTTTGTTACAACAATTATACCTAAGTGGTAATCTAAAACATGCATCATATAAAAGATGTAAAATGTCCAACTAGAGACAAAGACTGTTTAAAGTGAAAGGCCATTTCAGACAGTTTTCTAGAACAAGTCAAGTTTTTAAAGGAAAACCTGAAGTTGAAAATACGTACAAAAGCGCAAAGCATAACACCAACAAAGTTAATCAAGTACCTAAGCAATGTTTTCTATATTGATGATGATGTAGTGTTTGATTGCATGATTGGAGGAGTCTTCCGGCTGTACCTAAACATAATTTACTTACGGAAGAAACTTGGGAGACAAGACAATGAAGAAGAAAAAAGTTTGTGTGTATAACTAGAAAGCAAATCTAGATCTGAAGTTGGTCATTTATGGCAGTAACATACCTTTGAAGATTAAAGGTTCATTTGAGCCAACATACAATTTGATGGGAAACCGGAGAGCTCAACCTTCTATATAATTGTTAATGGCACAAACATTCTCCTAGGGAAGGCAAATGCTGATTTTATGTGGTCTTGATAATAAAACAAAATAATATTTATTGGAAGCAAAATAAAAGTTTTTAATTATTTTCTAAAAATAACCTGTTGATACAATTATGTGTAGTTTTAATTAATAGGATTCATAGCCTCTGTGAGCGAATGGATTCTGAATTAAGCTACAATATCAGTATAGCCTCAGAGCATAGCTCCTTTGCAACAAAAGTGGAGCGATCAGAAATTCAGGAGCATGAGGGTACAGTCAGACAGAGTAGGTAAGTAAGAAATTCTAGTTTGGTACGGGTTGTTGAGCACTTTCACACCTAACTATAACGAGTCCCAGCGAGTGCCCATGTGGAACGCAAGGGGTGCGGGTTTGATTCTCGCTGGTACAGATGTTTGCATGTTTCGCAAATATTCGTTCCGGGTCTGGATGTTGTGGTGCCGTGGTGCTCGTGGTTTCTGGTGCACGCGACGCGGTGAGTCTTGGTGTGGGGTCTGAACTATGTAAGTAGGTACGTATGTGTGACTGTTGAGTGTTATTTATTTATTATACGTCTACAATTATAAAATAATATAAAGAGGCTTACCGACCAGGTAAGACTAACATTGCAAGCTACATATTACGGCAATAAAGAAAAAAAAAAAAAACCTGCTAAGCACAGAGGTGAAGGACAGAGATCAAGAAAAGAAAGGAAAAAAGGCATATTATTCATTACCATTATAATGAATAATATGCTGATAAGTAGAGGAAAGCGGAATAATACGATTTACGCCAGGGGATAAAGTGTGTATTAAAAACATGAATAAAGAAAATAATGTAAGTAAAAAAAAAAAAAAAGTGTTGCTTGTCATTTGGAGTTTCGGAACGTTGAGACCGGCCAAACATAAAGAAGGAATGTATTAGATACATTTGAAGAAGATTCGAGGTGAATGGAGAGTTTGCCAAGATAATACTAATGATGAAATTAATGTTGAACCTAACGATTAAAGTACCTACATAAATAATTACATGTGATTCGATTGAATTAACCATATTTCAGTAAACCCAATAAAATTCCTGGAATAAAAGACTGAGTGAAACAGGAAATTCATTTTTATTTAAATATAATTTATAATAAAATAAATAAAAAAAAATTAAAACAAAAAAGGGATGTAATGTATTGTCATCGTCTCAAGCGCCTACGTCACGTGACAGTTGGATGACAACGTGGAAGAGAGTGGTTGTGCGCGTGATGAGGTGTTGGTGAGCCGAGATTTTAATAAGATTTTATGGACATTACAGCATGGTTAAGAAAAGCGGACGTTTCCGATGTTTAAAAAAAACACGTATGGAATCGGACACATAAAATTGCACAATGTAATCTGAGGCTACATTCTAATTCTAATTCTAATCGGGGGTGGTTAGACCTGCACTGACTTCCCGCTGTGGGGTGTTTTGTGCATTGTCCCCCTATGCTAACCCTACCCCAGCCAGCCCAGCTCCTTAAAATAGCGAAGCAGGACTTTGGGGCGTTGGTAACATTCTCTCAGTATCCCTGTATGCAGCGGTGTCTGGGAGCCGCTTCCGATCTACATACGAGGCTACATTGTGCAATTTAATTATAATGTGGTAATATAAAAGGAATGTACTAACAAATATACACATCGACATTAGAATCATGCCGACTTTGAGATCAACACAGAAAAGGCATTTTTTGATGGTCGGCAGACGGTCTAGCCACATAATCAATTCCTTCAAAGAATGCTGAAATAAAAATCAGCGAACAAAAAATACAAAATTATATTCGCACGACTGAAAACGGAAAGCGAAGATTTTGAAGTATAAATGACACCGGTATATTATACAAAAGTACTCTGTGAAATGACAGCAGCAATGAGGATATAAGACACTGACAGTAGCAGATTTAGAAAGTTATCTTATCAGTAGCTGTCGAAGCGTAGAGTCTGTGATTTTTAGGGTTTCGGTGTCCAACCAGGAACGCTTATAGTTTCAACACCTCTACATCAAATCAAAGACAATTCTACTCATCAAATGTACTATCCGAATGTAATGAAACGAGGATAACACTTGACAACACCACTTTATTTATTCCGAACTTGTGGAATATTCTAGATTCGATTACAACTTTTAGTTCTATACTAGAACACTGGTTACACGACAATGCTCACTGCTCGGCTTCTAGAAAAAGAATGCCAGTCCATTCCAACTTTTGCTTAAAGGTTACCTCTGGTCGGTTATAAAAAACGAACCAAATGCCGTGGTTTGACCGTTCGTGATTGGCTACCCACAACTTCCCAATCACGCACAAAACAGAATTGCCAGCTAACAAATATTTTAAATTCCAAATGCTATGTTGCCATTATAAGAAATAAATATTTTACTATTACTTTTTAATTATGAATATCAAATCACGACACAAAGTAATATGAGTATGTAAGAGGAAGTTTGAAAGTGGCGCCAGTGACGGAAAAGCTGAGGAGTAATCGGTTAGCTTGGTATGGGCATGCCATGAGGAGGGAAGAATGTCATGTGACAAGAAGAGTGTTAGATATGAATGTGGATGGATGTAGGAGTAGAGGTAGGCCAAAGAAAAGATGGATGGACTGTGTGAAAGTGGATATAGTGAAATCGGTTAGCTTGGTATGGGCATGTCATGAGGAGGGAAGAATGTCATGTGACAAGAAGAGTGTTAGATATGAATGTGGATGGATGTAGGAGTAGAGGTAGGCCAAAGAAAAGATGGATGGACTGTGTGAAAGTGGATATGGTGAAGAAAGGAGTAAGTGCTGAGATGACGACTGATAGAGGGAAATGGAAGAAGAATACATGTTGTGCCGACCCCGCATGATGTGGGATAAGGGCAGGAGGATGATGATGAAATGTACTGTCCAAAGTCAAATCTGAAATGTGTTTTATTGCAATAAAATTAAACGAATAATTTTGAAACTTTATTAGGGAGGTTTTTAGCCATTTTGGCAAGGATTATTTGTACTAAAAACCATTTAACTTACACAAAATTACGCTCAATATTACTACATAAGTTACTACTAGTATTGTATTTTTTTTTTTTTTTTATACAACAGATTGTGGCAAACAAGCTTACGGCCCCCCCGATGGTAAGCGGTTACCGTAGCCTATGAGCGCTTGCAATAACAGAGGCATCACGCACGCGTTGCCGACCCCGAACCCCCTTCCCCCTAAAGAGCTCTGGCAACCTTACTCACCGCAGGAACACAACACTATTAAATGCTAAAATTTGGATGGATGGATGTTTATTACTCGTTATTTAGTAACAAACATCCATCCATTCAAACGTCCATCCAGAATAGCTGAACGGATTTGGATTAAATTTGGCACAGAAATAGATAAGTCTGGAATAGTACATAGTCTACTTTTTATTCCGGGAAAATGTAGGATAGATTTGTTTTTGTTTTCCACAGAGCAAGGGATCGACATGATTTTTTGCATCGAGGTAGTTTAGGGGTAAGAGAATGCCCAATAACCCCCTTTCGGGATGGTATACATGTTATGAATCACCTTGTATATACATAATATTGACTGGCCTCATAGCTCAGTTGGTAGTAACTTTGCCTTCTGCGCTAAATATCGCGGGTTCGATTCCCGCACAGGATAAACATTTGTGTGATGAATACAGATGTTTGTTCTGTGTCTGGGTGTTAAATATATATCTATTATGTATTTCAGTCTCTGTTTCCCATAGTACAGGCTATGCCTAGTTTGGGATCAGTTGACCGTGTGTGATATGTCCGGAATATTTATTATTTCCTTATTTATAACATATTAACATTTCTTCGCGAACGAAGTCGCGGGCAACAGCGATATAATCCCAACGTTGTTCTTACGCTGTGCATCGATTACACCATTCATAGGTAACGATAATAAATAGGCATTTCGATATATTCGATTTCACTTGGCTCCACTTCTCAAATTAAACGAAATCAAATGTAAACTCGAATTGGTTCGTATCTAATCCTACTCCGTTGGAGTGAAATACAATTTAATTCGATTATACACGAGAGACGCGAAGAGCATTTTAGTGTAAAGTAATTACAGATAGGTTTAGGTAGATGCCTTCATTATGTAGGTACCTAATATCTCTTAGAGTAGGATTATTTGGTTATGTTCTACGGAGGATACCTACGGTCAACAAGTCAAAGTCAAGTCAAAAGGCTTTTATTTCAATAAAATCACTAGGATCACTTTGAAACGTCTTAAAAACTAGGTGAAGCTATGTCTGTTCCTCGTACCTAAGTTTGACTACTATTACAGAAACTTTTTTACAACTAGGCTGGCAAACAATCTTACGGCTCATCTGTTAGTAAGTGGTTACCGTAACCTATGAAGGCTTGTAATACCCAAGGCAACACGCACGCATTGCCGACCCCGAACCCTCTCCCCTTAAAGAGCTCTGGCAACCTTACTCACCGCAGGGACACAACAATATTTGTAACAAATAATGTATATATCTAGTATAAATATATATTCCGGACATAGCACACACGGTCTACTGATCCCAAACGAGGCATAGCCTGTACATGTGTACCAGAGACTGATATACATAATAGATAAATATTTCTCAGTCATTCAGTCTCTGGTACCCGTAGTACAGGCTATGCCTAGTTTTTATGACGAGATATGTCCGGAATATTTATTTATTTAACAAACACACAGACACAGAACATACATCTGAGGTTCATCGCACAAATGTTTGACCAGTGCGGGAATCGAACCCGAAGCCTCTCGCTGAAGGCAGAGTTACTACCAACTGAGCTATGAGGCCAGTCAAGTATATATATATATCAGTCACACAAGACACATTATTAAGGTGACACATATAATACGAGACACATTATTAAGGTGGTTTTAAACTTTATTATTAGCTAAAAAAATTAAACCCTTTATTGGCTTTAAGTAAAGTGAATTAGTTAAGTTGTACCATATTATCTAAGAGCTGTGGATTTTGTTTCATAAATAAAATAAAATAAATGTGTTTTTACAGATTTTTGTAATAAAAATTAAACAGTCAAAAAGTTAATAAACTAATCGTCTCTGTCGTACCATTTAGTGTGTTCCTTCTTCAATTCGTAGAGTAGGTCCCAGAATGCCATTCTGTCGTGGAACGGTCTTGTTAGCATCGTGAGTTCCTTATCTATATTCAAATAAGGTAGAGAATCCTGTGGCACGGCCTCCCATTTCACTGGTAACAGCTCGGTTATTTCAGGTGTGGGATCCCTGAAAACATAATGAAAATGGAATAAGTTTGGATTTTAAGTACGAGTACATGGTATACCTACTTGTCAAAGGTCACGTTCAAGTTCTTTTATTTGTGTTTTTTCCATTTCGTGCACATATTTCTATCCTATAAATCAGCACATATTTAGTGAATCTGGTACAAATATGAACAAATTCTGCACTAGAATCTCTTTGTGTCTTGTGTGTGTCCAAAATAAATGTATTTTCTTTCTCAAAATATGGCATAACAATAGTGATAAGGAGCACATTTCTTTGAACAGGGAAGCACTAAAATCTTGCCTATAAATTCTATCGACAAGCAGCAATGTTTGCAAAACTGTGTTCAGGTTTGAAGTGTGAGGTAGCTGGTGATATTACAGATACATGAGACTTACCAACTTAGCAAGGCTACATTGGTAAGTCTCATCTACTTTACTTTACTATTAGCTTTCTTTTATTCGGGTACTACGCGAGCGCAGTTTCGGGCCTCAGCAGACGCTTTTACTCGCATATAAAGGTTTTACTCACCTAGAATTTTAAAGGTTGTCACAAATACACAGTAATGCTTATCAACATACCCATATTTAACAAAGTTCGTCCACATTGTTGTTACTCGGTCAACGGTCAGCTGGTCTGCTTCAGTGGCTTCACCCATACTAAACAAATAATCTAATTCCGCCGTATGTGTAGCGCCTTCCAGCGTCGCATTTGTACCCTCTCGGATATATGAAAACAAGTAGTGATACAATGCCTCAGGTCCAACTTCTAGCATAGCATTGATAACTCTGACTGTAGGATGGTTGAAGACAAAATCTGACGCTAAAGTTGTTATTTCGTTTGCTTTCTCTACACTCGTTACGTTGTCTCCGATATAGAAACGCCGTAAATCATCAACAGTACTATCATCAAAGTTAGTTACGTTAAAACCAAATTGAAGTAAATCTTTGATATCATAATTTTCATAAAATTCGGCGTTTTGCTCTTCGTGTAAAAATATCATCTCTTGGCTACAGAAGCCAATTAAAATTTTCATAGTTTTAACCTTTTCTGGTATCGCCTCATTTGCGTTAACTTCAACAAACTTCTGTATGCCTTCAAATTCCTTTTCGACGCACGGTTTGGTCAGAGGTTCAAACGAATACGCAGCTGAAATACTCGGTAACTTATCTCCAGCTGCAATAGCCACGTCAACATCTACCTTGGAGATGAAAGCTATTGCTTCCTCAAGGTCTTCTGTTACAAAACCCAGGATCTCCGCTATTTTTATAGGAACATCATTGTTTCTGTCTACTATAGTAAAGGGAGATGTAGCTGGTCCACTCTGTATGATAGCTTGATCAAATAACCTCTCATACTTAGAGAGAATATGGAAATTAATAGACATTCCACCGGCGCTAGCCCCAAAAACTGTAATTTTGTTTTTGTCGCCTCCAAAAGACTCGATATGCTCATTGATCCATCTCAGTGCGGTCAGTTGATCTTTCAAGCCAACGTTTCCTGGTGCTTTGGAACTGTCTGTGCACATGAACCCGTAGATTCCTAATCTGTAGTTGATGGAGACGTATACGATGTCATGTGACATAAAATTGTGAGGGTTGGTGCCGCCAGTGCCGAAAATAAACGCTCCTCCATGGATATAAGCCTGTAATAGATAATACTATGACGGAAACTAAAAGTGAAAATATGACCTTAAAAATGTATCAACCGTTTTTTTATATCAAATGAAAGGGCGTGTCAAATATATTCTAACCCGCGTAATGATAATCCGTCACTAACTTTATCAGCTCGATAACTCTCGTACTGTGCTTTCCTAACAGTAAAAAAAGAAAGAGTTCAAACCAATAAAGTAAATGAGTTTTATGATTATAGGGTTTAAATACTTACTATAACGTTCTACATAATTATATTAGTCATATAAATCAGTATCATCAATATTTTTTTTATATCAGTAGATATAAAAATAAATCAAGCTTTTGGCGTAGTCGAATTGTAGTTTATTAGCATAGTGCCTTTGTCAATCATAGAGGTTCTCGAATGGCAACCACGAACGAGGCGACGCGGTATTGGAAGGCCCCCCACCCGATGGACCAACTGAATTGTTGGGAAGTCGTTTGATGGAAAAGGCTCAAGACCGTTCGTCATGGAACTCTTTATATGTCGATCAGTGGACTTCTACAGGCTAATGATGATGCTGATGATGATCTTGTCATTTGAAACGGCCTAAACGGATATTGTAAGCATATTTCTTCCACAATTCAGTGAGCAAGAAAGAGCCAGTGACAAATTCAAATTTTAAATCTTTGTTGCACTTACATTGTTACAATGGGGTGTTGTGGATACATTTTGGTTTTAAACATAAACTTCGTGACTGAATGAACATACCTAAAATAACTACATACCATGACAGGCCTCAGGTTTTGGGAGTTAGCATTGTTTGGCACGGATACGCTGACCTTCAGGCACTGGAGCTGACCTGATGTAGTGCCTTCCCAGATCTGTGGGCACCTGCCTGAACCGTCGTAGGCGTTGAACGTTTCGTTAAAGGCAGGGCTTGGTGTGGACTCCTGAAACCATTAAGATCGTAGAGAAATATACTCCTAAAACCAATAAAATAGAGCAATATAGCAATATAGCTAGCTTGTTAAATATGAATGTGGAAGGATATAAGGGGAGAGGTAGACCAAAGAAAAGATGGATAGATTGTGTGAAAGACGACATGAGTAAGAAAGGAGTGAATACTGATATGACGGCTGATAGAGGGGAGTGGAAGAGAAAAACATGTTGTGCCGACCCCACATGAAGTGGGATAAGGGCAGGGAGATGATGATAGCTTGCGTGCTTGTCGTGTCACTGATTATTTCTTGGCCATCCTGTATTAGGTCAGCGACTAGGTTGAGGTATGGTGGCCCTGAAAAGGGGCCTATGAGCATCGTTGAAAGAATGTGGTGACAGGATTAAAGTGTGCCTTTTAGAGGCTCCTTTCATGTGGGGCCGACGATAATGTGATCGTGGGGAATAAGATTGTGTGGTTTGTACTATCTAATCTAATTATAATCGCTTTGCTTGATTAAAATAACACATACCGCAGATTATGTGCTGATTAAATCGAGTCAGGTCATCGATATGAAAAGAATCATTGAAATGCATGGGTAAGCCCTGTGAGGGAAAACTTGAATTTTTGGTAAATCTGGACCATACAGGCTGAACTGCGGAAATTGAACATGAGAACATAAGAAGTATGTATCATGTAATTAAAACAAATGTGATGTATTATTCTGGAAAGGAGCCATTCCATTCTGGGCCTGGTCCATGTACACTACATAGAAAAATTAGGAAAAAATAGGAGATTACAAGAAAAATACAATTTCATTAATTTGAAGACAAATGCGATGGTACAGGAATAGTAGTTCTGGTAAGTTTTTTACTATGTGAACACTATTTGAAGGCCGCCATGTTCGTTTATAATTGGCGTTTGACATGACACTTACATATTTTTCATGTCATGTTGTTTGATTTGATGTTTTTGTTTTGTCAGATAAATGTAGGTTGTCAAAATGACATTTCACGCACGTCCATCCGCCATATTTTTGTAGCGCTGTGTGTTGCTCTCTTTGTCGAAGAAAATCTTAATGTACCTTAGAACGAAGTCAATTTAAATAAAATTACCAATTAAATACGTTTACTTTATTGCTTAGCCATAATTTAGAGTAGTGTACACAATGCAGGCCCAGGCTTCATATATTGATGAAACGTCTCTTTTACGAAATAAATGATTATTTATTATTTGAAGCGTTAAGCATTGCGAACATATAATTCTTCAGAAGAAAGATCCTCTGAAGACTATTTTCGCAATGTTCTTTTCTACTAATAACATTCGTTATATTATTTGTGTTGTAAGAACATAACTTTATGATATATTTAAATCTCTTATGGGTGTCATAAGTCATATGAAAGAAACGAAATGAACATGTGCTAAAGGTTCAATTTTAGAAGTTTACCATGATAATTATCCTACTAATATTATAAATGCGAAAGTTTGTGAGGATGTTTTTGGTTCAATCACGGCTAAACGGCCGAACGGATTTGGATGAAATTTGGTACAGAGATAGATTATAGTCTGGAATAGCTTATAGGCTACTTTTTTGTAGGTACCACGCGAGTGAAGCTGCGGGCGGAACTAGTTATAAATATAAATGGATAACAACTTACCGCAAAGGGATGCTCTTCATCTACCACCGCATACGGGATTCCCAAGAACTGTGTATACTGACCGTCTTCCGACACCAACCCTCTTATCGACCCTAGGCTTGTCTCTACGATGGAATCTACCCTGGGCACATTAGACCCCAAAACAGTTTGGCACAGCAAAAGTACTGGTACGAACCGCCACATGGTTGCAAATGAGGTGTTGTAATTAAAAACACGACGGTAAACAATATACATACAGGGTTCGTTTTTTCGTATACCCAGTGCTATAAGAACATAAGCTATAGTCAAAACGGCTATAGTTAAAAAATGAAGTTAGAAAATGCTTTAAGAAGTTACGGGCTAGATTTTCATTAAAATAAAAATGGTATTGAAAGAAAATAACTTGAGTAATATTTGAGTTAAAATATATAAATAATTTTGACAATGCAATTTCTCGATCGTTTACCTTTACTTACTAATTTTTATATTGAGCCATTTCCAACAGAGTTCTTTCTGTTCAAGTCAAATTTTTTTATTAGGTCAACAACGAACTAAAATACAAACGGATTTTCTAGGTGTTTTAACAACATTAGACCCTTTGTTACTTTACAGTATTTGTTTGTTAACAGGTATAGTAGCGAACGAAGCTAAGAAGAAAAATCATCGCAAAAACTTTATAATATTAATATATTTAAATACAGTTCCTATTTTTATAAAAATCAAGCCCGTAACTCTTATGAAACATTTTTATATGACTATAGCCATCAAGATTATAGCCTCAGAGGGCCTACAAGAAAACTCACCCTGTATACCTTAAGATAAGCCGTGGGCCGAGTTTATCAAGAGATATTTTTCTGTGTAAGCTCGAATGATAACATTACAATCAATTTCAATGACGTCACTTGAACCTGTGTCGTACGTTTTTTACTCTTATACGTCAAAATGTGTGGTGCCAAGGTAACCCCGGCTGAAGAATACAACTAAAGTAAATAAAGACACAAAGTGCAACAACTCGCACCCTGAGACTTAGGGCCTTGACAGACAGATAGAGAGACATACGGACAACAAAGTGATCCCTCAAGTGTTCCATTTTTTCAAATATGATATGGAACCCTATAAAGCTAGGAATTGAGCTGCAGCGTTTCCTATTTTCACAATAGCTCTAACTGCGCACAGCCGTGGTGATTTATTACCCGCACATGATAGGAATTCGCGAGAATGAATTAATGAATGAATGAAAATACTTTATTGTACACCTTACAAATTTAAAAATATAAAATAAAACAGAAACTAAAACGAATGACCATAAATGTACAATGGGCGGTCTTATCGCTAAAAAAGCGATTTCTTCCAGACAACCTTTGGATGGAGTGTATATAAAATTAGAGGAAGATTGGTCGGGGTGGACTTAAAAACATAAATAATGGAAACACTATAAACTATAAACAAACAGCATACATACAAATATATAATATATAAATGCAAAGATATATACATATATATTTATTTATAGATAATATAAAATACATAAATGCAACTAAGACAAATGAACGACCTATGACAACTCTTCATTTAAATAGAAGTTTTTAACCCTAGTTTTAAAAGCAGCTAGTGAGGGGGATTTTCTTATGGAAAGCGGTAACGCGTTCCATAAGCGGACTGCTTGGACGGAAAAGGAATCAGCATAGAAACTAGTTCTATGCACTGGAGTTTTGAGTAGGAAGTTTTCTGAGGATCGAAGAGTACGGGAATATGAACAATGAAGAAACTCAATCGAAACTAAATCGAGAATGCGAGGGAACCTATTCGACGATGGGAAGATGCCATAAGAGATACGGCAGGTGCACTATGGAGGAGGTCAACTGGTGATCCGGAACTATGGAAGAGCGTGGGGGAGGCCTATGCTGAAAAGCAAAACAATCTTTAATTAAGTCTTTGTACAACATAATATTTTGTAAAACTAGTCTGTAAGGTTGTTAATAAAGGCTATTTGAAATTGAAATTTGAAATTGAAATTGATACTAATTCGCTCTGGAAATCTGTAGGGGAGGCAATTTTCAGAAGTGGACTTCCTACAGCTGATGGTGATGAATATCATAAGGATCACTTTCAAAAGTCTAAGAAACTATTATGTGATCCTCATTATTATTAGATGTATCAGGCAACAAACACATGGAACGTGGAGGGTGTGTTCTTTTTGTTGTGTAGGGATGTACCATAAACATCATCATCATTATCGTCAGTCAGCCTGATAAAGTCTTACTTAAATCAATTGTTTGTCAGTGCATCATAGTCAACGCTTCTTCTATATAACGCTAGATTCTGAACTTTTAAAGAAAACATGTTTTGAAATTTTAAATTATTTAATTTTCCTCCTTTTTATAAACTAATCGTATCCATGGTACCATTTGGTATGTTCCTTCATAAGTTCGTAGAATAGGTCCCAGAAGGCCATTCTGTCGTGGAACGGTCTTGTTAGCATTGTAAGCTCTGTATCTATATTCAAATAGGGTAAAGAATCCTGTGGCACGGCCTCCCATTTCACTGGTAACAGCTCGGTTATTTCAGGTGTGGGGTCCCTGCAAACATAATGAAAATGGAATGTAAATTATAATTTTAAAAACATAAATTTAAGTTCTGTTTTTGTGTTTGGCTCTGACTCAGCTAATTGCTTTACATGTCATTGGTATTGCAAGCTTCCATAATGGAGTAGTTTATAGGCTATTTTGTATTAAGGTACAACGCGAGCAAAGCTGCAGGCACTTTTGCTCTAATCTCAAGGTTTTATCCTCCTGTTATTATAACTATTGCTACATATCGACAGTAATGCTAATTTACATCATCATCATCATCAACAACCTATAGAAGTCCACTGCTGGACAAAGGCCTCCCCCAAAGATTTCGGTCTTGAGCCCTTTCCATCCGCCGACTTCCCGCAACCTTTACAATGTCATCGGTTCATCGGGTGGGGGGCCTTCCAACACTGCGTCGCCCGGTTCGTGGTCGCCATTCGAGAACCTTTAATCCCCAACGGTTGTCGGTTCTGCGAGCTATATGGCCTGCCCACTGCCACTTCAACTTCCTAATTCTGAGAGCTATGTCGATGACCTTGGTTCTTCTACGTATTTCATCATTTCGGATCGTAATTAATAATCATAATTAAGATTGAGAAGATCATAATTAGCTAATTTACATACCCATATTTAACAAAGTTCGTCCACATTGTCGCCACTCTGTCAGCGATCAGTTGGTCTGCCGCAGTAGCTTCACCCATACTAAACAAAAAATCTAATTCCGCCGTATGTGTCGCGCCTTCCAGCGTCGTGTTCGTACCCTCTCGTATGTATGAAAACATGTAGTGATACAACGTCTTAGGTCCAACTTCAAGCATAGCATTGATAGATCTGACCGTAGGATGGTTGAAGACAAAATCTGACGCGAAAGTTGTTATTTCGTTTTCTTTGTCCATACTCGTTGCGTTATCTCCGATGTAGAAACGCCTTATATCATCAATAGTACTATCATCAAAGTCAGTTACATTAAAACCAAATTGAAGCAAATCTTTGATATCGTAGTTTTCATAAAATTCTGCGTCTTTTCTTTCGTGTAAAAATATCATCTCTTGACTACAGAAGCCCATCAACACTTTTATCGTTTGAACCTTTTCTGGTATCGCCTCATTTGCGTTAACTTTAACAAACCTCTGTTTGCCCTCAAATTCCTTTTCGACGCACGGTTTGGTCAGAGGTTCATTAGAATACGCAGCTGAAAGACGCGGCAATAGAGCTCCTGCTTCAACAGCTAGGTTAACATCTACCTTGGCGATGAAATCTATAGCTTCCTCAACATCTTCTGTTACAAGACCTAAGATCTCCGCCATTTTTAAAGGAACATCATTGTTTCTATCTACTATAGTGAAGGGTGATGTAGCTGGTCCACTCTGTATGATAGCCTGATCGAACAATTTCTCATAACTAGAAAGAATGTGAAAATGAATAGACATGCCACCCGCGCTAGCACCGAAAACTGTGATTTTGTTCTTGTCGCCTCCAAAAGACTCAATATGCTCATTGATCCATCTCAGTGCGGTCAGTTGATCTTTGAAGCCGACGTTTCCTGGTGCTTTGGGACTGTCTGTGCACATGAACCCGTAGACTCCTAATCTATAGCTCATGGTGACGTAAACGATATCGTGTGACATCAGATTCTGTGGGTTTGTGCCGCCGCTACCAAAGACAAACGCTCCTCCGTGTATGTAAACCTAAAACATGTAAATTAAATATTAGTAGTTAAAGTAATTTAAATTTATATGAAAGCACACGTCATAATCATCATTATCACCAGCATGTAAAGGCCACCGCTGGACATGGTTCGATCACGAACGGTCTTGAGCCTTTTCCATACACCGACTTCCCACTAATTCCACAATGTCGTCGGTGCATCGCGTTCCAATACTGCATCGCCCGGTTCGTAGTCGCCTTTTCGAGAACCTTTACTCCCCAACGGTTGTCAATGCAATATCTGCCAGCATGTGGCCTCTCACTGCCACTTCAACTTACTAATTCTGAGAGCTGGGTCGGTGACGTTGGTTCTTTAGCCACGCCATTCGATTTTATTGCTTTTTCAAGGAAGAGAAAAACGTCGAATAAGCATAGGTACTTAAAAAAAACTCACCATGACAGGCCTAAGGTTTTGGGAGCTAGCACTATTTGGTACGAGTACGTTGAGATTCAGGCACTGGAGCTGACCTAAAAAAGTGCCACCCGTTATCTGAGGGCATCTGACTAATTCGTTGTAGGCGTCGAATGTTCCATTGAAAGCGGTGCTAGGTATGGATTCCTGAAATACGATAGTAGGTATGAAATACTAACCAGGAGTTGAGAGCACTGGTGGAGAGGCGGTAGTTGTTCTGCATTGCGATCCACAGATCATGGGTTCGAATGCCAGTGGTTTTTCATTCACAAAATTTATGTGAGCTATACTAGTGTTCAATAACGGTGAAGGAAAACATCATGAGGAAACCGGCATGTCCTAGACCATAAAAATTAGAACACAATAAATAAATAAATATTCCGGACATATTCACACGGTCAACTGATCCCAAACTAGGGATAGCCTGTACTATGGGTACCAGAGACTGATATACATATATATTATATATTTTATCACCCAGATATATATTTTAACACCCAGACACAGAACAAACATCTGTGTTAGTCACAAATGTTTGTCCAGTGCGGGAATCGAACCCGCGACCTCTAGCGCAGAAGGCAGAGTTAATAACAACTGAGCTATGAGGCCAGTCAACAATACACGTAACGTGCACGAAAAGAGCCTCTAAAAGACGCATTTAAATCCTTTCACTACGCTGATTCCACCGACGGTCATAGGCCCTTTTCAGGGCCATCATACCACAACCTGGTCACTGACCTACTGCAGGATTACCATGAAGGAATCAGTGACACTTGGTGTAGGGGTGCGCAAGTAAATTAATTTCCGTAACCCAACCCCTAAAGTGGTGTAGCGGGAGTTGAAGTTTGTATGAAAATTGCTTACGCACGATGTACCGTAGGTTTATATGAAAAATAACATACCTAAACGCAAAAATGACGCACGTGTTTCCAATAGTTTAAAAATAAAATTAATTTGCTTAGGTAATTAAAGGATATAAACTGATATTGCAAGTGGTGCTTGTCGATGTCGATAAATCTAATCAATATCAAAGCAACTCATCAATATATTATCAATCAAAAATGTATCTTATCAATTTTATCTTAGATTTAGAGCCCAACCTTGACGTCTAATTGCCATTCAAATGCCAGCATTTTTAACCCGCACTCTTTGCGACTCAGATGAGCATTTGCCTGCTACGCCTACGCCACTGATGTTGTTAATTTTTTTGAATGTATTCCTCCTCAAATTGAATATATTTGGTCACAATCGTTATGTAATATATGCAATAATCACTTAAAAACACGTTTTCCCTCATTTTCACCTTGCTTACACATTCAAATTCAAATTCATTTCCAAAAGCTTTTTTATGTCAAAGTCAAATGGTGTTTATTTCCATAAAATCACTAGGATCACTTTGAAACGTCTTAGAAACTTGGTGTAGCTGTTCCTCGCGACCAAGCCTAGAAGAATCAGGCAACCAACACGGCGCGCGTGCCAATAATATTATAATATTAACAATGCTTTATTGACGACACAATGAAAGACATGTACTAGTATGTCGTATTATGTCAATTTTTTTTCAATAATCCTTTTTCGCGAAACAGAATGTAGAGCTTCAGTAATTGACTGCGGTTTTATTTGTAAATCAATGAATTATAATTATTATGTTACTGATTTTTATGTAAATTAATTTTATTTAATTAATACTAATAAGAAATAATTCAGATTAAATTTAAAAATGTTCATACGCCTGTAGAGGCAGGATTTAGTGGAGCAACTTGTTGGCAGGCCTCATAGCTCAGTTGGTAGTAACTCTGCCTTCTGCGCTAGAGGTCGCGGGTTCGATTCCCGCACTGGACAAACATTTGTGACTAACACAGATGTTTGTTCTGTGTCTGGGTGTTAAATATATTATATATCTATTATGTATATCAGTCTCTGGTACCCATAGTACAGGCTATGCCTAGTTTGACCGTGTGTGATATTATATCCGGAATATTATATATTAGATTTAAGACCTATTGTACCTGAAACCTTAATGAATGAATAAATGAATACTGAATGCAAAACGATCACAAATAAATTTATTGAAAATAGCAAGACTCAATGATTTTTCTTCTCAATGTAGAATTCATCTGTGAGCTTCAATAATTCACTAATTTACAAAACGGTCACAAACTGATTAAAATTTCGACAAGACAACACTATCGGGTCAGCTAGTTCAAAACAGAAGTTGAATGCAAAAAAAAAATTAAGGTTCATATGACAAGTAACTTACCGCAAATGGATTCTCTTCATCTACCACCGCATACGGGATTCCCAAGAACTTCGAGAAATTACCATCTTCCGACATTAATCCTCTTATCGTTCCTAGGCTAGTCTCCACTACAGGATCTGCCCTGGGCACGGACGACCCCAAAACTTTATAGCACACTAAAAGTACAGACATGAACCGCCACATGGTTGCGACTGGTGTGATGAAATGTTAGCCAGAAAGTGTTATATATAGGAACTTAAAGATAAGCCGCGGTCCGTAGTCGCCCAAATTAGTCAAAAGGCTGTGTAATGTTGCCTATCAGAACTTATAATTGTACACTATCGTTTTCAATGAATTTGACAAATAGTCTGAACTTATTTGGTATAAGTTGTGTCACAGTGCTGGAAGAAACATTTAATATAGTAGGTAGTTTTATAAATTTTGTTGAAGATTCACGACTCTACGATCACCAGTTTAGGCTTAGGAAAAAGCATTTTATAAGTATAGATAGGCTTGATATAGATATGTTGTACTTGAACCAATTTGAATCCACATATTGTATTCCACTCGCTTAAAAGTAACAGATCGAGGTAGGTTATGCTAGAACGGGTATGCTACGTACCTAAGTGAACTATTGTGGGTAAGTAACGAAATGACCAAAATAACTGCAGCTACCTACTAAAATACATTAAGGAAATATATTACAGTAACTTACAGTACCTACTATATCAGTTTCACAGATTTTCAGTTTCAAAAATGGCCTATGAATTTGACCTCGTAAGCTTCGAAATTTCGAAAATGTGCGAGGGAGTTTTAGTGTAATATTTAGATTGAATTTTTTAGCTTGATTGAGGGTATCTATCATAGTTTCATAAAAAATTACAAATAACTTGAAGCTTTTATTATTTTTTATTTTTTGTTATCAAAATCAAAGTTAATAACCAGGTTTCAGCCTCCACACTCGTTGGTTGTATGTATTCCTGCACGTGTCGGTGTAATCATACAAGTAAACACAATAGGTCGATGTGTAGTACTTACATTCTGAAATGTGAAGAAAATCTCACACATCACTATCGATAAATAAAAAAAATAAGGTCAAGTGAGGGGGAGTTTTCAGAAGAAGAGATTCAGAGGACCTTCACATAGGAGAACAAGGAACTCGAAGCTCAAATAGGTAAGGGTCGCGATTGGACAATTTCTTAAATAATGAAAGTACTGTCAATATATGAAGATCACGCTGAAGAAGAAAAAGGAGCCATTTCAGTTGAGATCTAAACTCAGAAACGTGATCAACCTTGCAAATCTGAATATAAATAAATAAATAATAAATAAATATTCCGGACAAATCAAACACGGTCAACTGATCCCAAACTAGGCATAGCCTGTACTATGGGCACCAGAGACTGATATAGGTACATAATAGATATTTAACGATAGATAGATATTTAACACCCAGACACAGAACAAATATCTGTGTTAGTCACACATGTTTGTCCAGTGCGGGAATCGAACCCGCGACCTCTAGCGCGAAGGGAGTTACTAACAACTGAGCTATGAGGCCAGTCAAAACGCGATAAAACGGATGCACAAGTTCGGAAGGTCATAGAGTTTGTTAAGGAGTTCTTCCGAGGAATCAAGAAAGCAGACATCGGCGTAATCTAGAAGGGGTAACATTAAAACTTGAGCAAGAGTAATTTTGGTCTCGTGGATATCGAAGGAATTTTTGGAGGCACTTGAGAGATTGAAACGAAGAATGAACCCTAAAAGGGTTGATTTTTCATTTCAATCTAATTCTTACTGCATGAATATGGCTGGTCCAAGACAAATGAAGAAGGTGAAGGTTGCGGGAAGTCGGTGGATGGAGAAGGCTCAAAACCGTTCGTCATGGCACTCTTTGGGGGAGGCCTATGTTCAGCAGTGGATTTAATTAGGCTGATGATGATGAAGACAAATAAATGTCGAAGATCACTCCAAGACTCTTAACATTGCTAGCGTAAGGTATCAATCAATACACCATCGAATACCGCAGATGGAATTTGAAATTGATTGACCATATTGATCATATACGAGCTACCCAAGATCAAAACCTGCCCCTTAGAAGGATTAACTAAGATTCCAAATTTTTTCATCCAACTGTAAGTACTATTGATATCCGTGTTAATTTGGTTAATAGTACCTACGTAATAAAGAATCTAAACTCTATATAAGAATTTTTTTACATAAACTGAAAACCGACTTCAAATTCCTGAATATTTACAAGATTAATACCAACCTCTTTTTTTTATTAACAACCTCTTTGCGTTTTGCTTACCTACTGAGGATGACACCTGCCACCAACACTTTCGAACAAAAAACCAAAGTAAGTATGACATTCATTCATCATAAATAATAACTCATATGGTACTTGACTGACTGACAGACAATAAAACGTGGTGGTTTTATTCTCTTTGACAATCAACGCAGAGCCTAACCAAAGATCCTAAGAGTAGGTATGAAATTTCTGTTGTAACTTATGGGTGCACAGAAAAGAATTCCCGACACAAAACCCCTAAGGTTAAAGTTTATGTAAAAATAGCAGCAACCGAACGAAGTCGCGGGGATAACCATACCATACCACAGTCGACAAAAAAAAATTTCAGCAAGCCGTGATTTCAAGAGGTGATGACGTTTTTTTAAGTTTTACGGGACAAGTAGCAATCCCACAGGAATTAAATTAATATGGGACCACCCCGGGATCATACTCTATACACCAGTGAAATAATTATCAAAATCGGGTTAGTATTGGCGGAGATATCGAGTAACATACACAGAAAAAAAATTACAGCAGACTTGAGAACCTCCTCCTTTTTGAAGTCGGTTTAAAATGAAGAAAATATGTACTTACATCAATTGTTTGTCAGTGCATCATAGACTAAAGTATGCAACGATTCTTCGTACTAACGCTAGATTCAGAATTTTGAAAGAAAACAGGTTTTTAAATTTTAAATTATTTAATTTTCGTCATTTTCATAGATTAATCGTATCCATGGTACCATTTGGTATGTTCCTTCATAAGTTCGTAGAATAGGTCCCAGAAAGCCATTCTGTCGTGGAAAGGTCTTGTTAGCATTGTAAGCTCTGTATCTATATTCAAATAGGGTAAAGAATCCTGTGGCACGGGCTCCCATTTCACTGGCAACAGCTCGTTTATTTCAGGTGTGGGGTCCCTGAAAACATAATGAAAATGGATTAAGTTATGATTCAAGATTCATAGTTACACCAAACTGCATTTCGTGTAACTATTTAAAGATAATATTCTTTATCGTACCATTTTGTGTGTCGTCAAATTAATCAATGACGGCACCACACTGAAGCTTTAAATTCCATTTTGTGAAAAAGGATCATCGAAAAAAATGATAGGCACCAAGCCGTGTTTGTTGCCTGATTCTTCTAGGCTTGGTCGCGAGGAACAGGCATAGCTTCACCTAGTTTCTAAGACGTTTCAAAGTGATCCTAGTGATTTTATTGAAATAAATGCCTTTTGACTTTGACTTGACTTTGACTTTGACAATAAAATATGACTAGCCATAGTATTTAGGAGCAGACCTCTAGGGAAGTACTCCTTCCTATAAAATCTGCCTAAGGGCAGCCATGCTTGAAATGTTGTGCTCAGGTTTGACAAGTGAACTAGCCGGTGAAATTACAGGATCGACACTTACTATGTCTCAGGCATCGGGAATGTGTGCGAGATGCTTTATAGAAAATAATAGAAAAGAAAAGCTCTACTTGACTTAACAAAATAAACACGAAACATACCTACATATTAATAGGAACTAAAAGCCTAAGACCACAAATGACGTTACAAAGAACAAACTAAGTAAGCACCTACCTACCTATAGGTAGCCACCTAACCAGCAAGAGCTAACGAGTATCGCTCTATGTCGGATGCAGCCGAACAGGCCCTCAGACTCAGCTTACTGCTGCTTTACATGTGATGCTTTGGTATTGCAAGCTTCCATACTGGAATCGTTAAAGGCTACTTTGTATTCAGGTACAACGCGAGCAAAGCTGCAGGTGCTTTTGCTCTAATCTCAAGGTTTTATCCTCCTGTTATTATAATGAACGCTACCTACAAAAAGGCAGTAATGCTAATTTACATACCCATATTTAGCAAAGTTCGTCCACATTGTCGCCACTCTGTCAGCGATCAGTTGGTCTGCCGCAGTTGCTTCACCCAAACTAAACAAAAAACCCAATTCCGACGAATGCGACGCGCCTTCCAGTGTCGCGTTTGTTCCCTCTCGTATGTATGAAAACAAGTAGTGATACAACGCCTTAGGTCCAACTTCCAGCATAGCATTGATAGATCTGACCGTAGGATGATTGAAGACAAAATCTGACGCTAAAGTTGTTATTTCGTTTGCTTTGTTCATACTCGTTGCGTTATCTCCGATGTAGAAACGCCTTAAATCATCAATAGTACTATCATCAAAGTTGGTTACATCAAAACCATATTGAAGCAAATCTTTGATATCATAGTTTTCATAAAATTCTGCGTCATTTCTTTCGTGTAAAAATATCATCTCTTGACTACAGAAGCCAATCAACACTTTTATCGTTTGAACCTTTTCTGGTATCGCCTCATTTGCGTTAACTTCAACAAACCTCTGTCTGCCCTCAAATTCCTTCTCGACGCACGGTTTGGTCAGAGGTTCAAAAGAATACGCATCTGAAAGACTCGGCAACAGAGCTCCTGCTTCAACAGCTAGGTTAACATCTACCTTGGCGATAAAATCTATAGCTTCCTCAACATCTTCTGTTACAAGACCTAAGATCTCCGCTATTTTTATAGGAACATCATTGTTTCTATCTACTATAGTGAAGGGTGATGTAGCTGGTCCACTCTGTATGATAGCCTGATCGAACAACTTCTCATAACTAGAAAGAATATGTAAATGAATAGACATGCCACCGGCGCTAGAACCGAAAACTGTAATTTTATTCTTGTCGCCTCCAAAAGACTCGATATGCTCATTTATCCATCTCAGCGCGGTCAGTTGATCTTTCAAGCCGACGTTTCCTGGTGCTTTGGGACTGTCTGTGCACATGAACCCGAAGACTCCTAATCTATAGCTCATGGTGATGTAAATGATATCGTGTTGTATAAGATTCTGTGGGTCTCTGCCGCCGCTGCCCAAGATAAACGCTCCTCCGTGTATAAAAACCTAAAACAAGTTAATAAAATATTAGTAAGTCATTTAAAAATATATGAAATACTAGCTTCCGCCGGCGGCTTCGCGAGTGTGGTACCTACATAAAAAATAGCCTATAGTCTAGGTAAAGAACTTTATCTATTTCAAGTTTCAATGAAATCGGCTGATCCGTTACGGCGTGATTGAACAACAAACATCCAAACATCCTAACAAACTTTTGCATTTATAATATCAGTAAGAAGGATAGTAGGAAGTAGGATACATCATCATCGTCATTATCATCTTCAGCCTTTATAAGTCCACCGCTGGGCATAGGCCTCCCCCAAAGAGTTCCATGACGAACGGTCTATTCCATCCACCGTCTTCCCGCAAATTTCACAATGTCATTGGTTCATCGGTCAACACTGCGTCGCACGGTTCGTGGTCGCTTTTTCGAGAACTTTTACTCCCAAGGTTGTCAATGCAATATCTGCGAGCTGTATGGCCTGCCCACTGCCACTTCAACTTGCTAATTCTGAGAGCTGTGTCGGTGACGATGGTTCTCCAACCACGTTAGTGTCACAATTTTATTTTTACTGGCCCATTACACCTCAACCCGTTTCTTGATTAGATGGTGTGGCACCTACTGATAGTGTCAGCTAACGAAGCGCCTTTCGATATTGTTGCTTATATAAGGCACTGAAAAGGATAAGACGTCGAATGAAATAGAGATGGGTCGTACTTGCTATTTCGCGTACCAGGTCTATAACGTACCGTTACAAGTACCATGTTCAAAAACCACTAATACGGTACTAAATATTTGAAAGTATGTACGAAAACCGCGCGGGTCCACTGCGCAAGTCCGCCGCGTACTCAAGGACGCGTCCGCGAGACGGACGATTGGGTTGCAAGAAGATACAAGATACAAGATTTTATTAGTAAAAGCAGATTTTACAAGTCGAGTGTTACATATTAAGATAAGTAACAATTTTATTATATTGTATTTTATATAATTCATATATAAATTAAGTAGGTAATAATTATAATTCTTGGTTAATTACATAATAATATTAATAGCATTTTTCTTTAAACACTACTATTACATTTAAATTGCGAGTGCGCGGTGGACTTGCGCGTCGCACCCGAGTATTTTTAATACATATACATCATCATCATCATCCACAGCCTGACTTCACCCACTGCAGGGTATAGGCCTCCCTTTGTATGTGCCAATCTCCTCTATCCTGTGCAAGCCTCATCCAGTTGCGGCCCGCGATGCTTGCGATATCGTCTACATATACATACATACATAAAATCACGCCTGTTTCCCAGAGGGGAAGACAGTGACCACGTTTAAATACGAACCACCCTTAGAATAAAAATACCTAATAAAAAAAAATCTTACCATGACAGGCCTAAGGTTTTGGGAGCTAGCACTGTTTGGTACGAATACGTTGAGATTCAGGCACTGGAGCTGACCAAAATAATTGCCGCCGCTCGTTATCTGAGGGCATCTGACTAATTCGTTGTAGGCGTCGAATGTACCGTTGAAAGCGGTGCTAGGTGTGGATTCCTGAAACCAATAAGACAATCATCATCATCACCATTTCAGCCGTAGGACGTCCACTGAAGAACATAAAGCTTCCCCCATAGATTATAAATAAATAAATAAATATTCCGGACATATCACACACGGTCAACTGATTCCAAACTAGGCATAGCCTGTACTATGGGTACCAGAGACTGATATACATAATAGATTAATATTTAACACCCAGACACAGAACAAACATCTGTGTTAATCACACAAATGTTTGTCCAGTGCGGGGATCGAACCCGCAACCTCTAGCGCAGAAGGCAGAGTTACTAACAACTGAGCTATGGGGCCAGATTACCAGGAACAATCATTACGGGGGTTTGCCAATTTTTTATTTTTTTTTATTTTTTATTTATTCCGGACATATTCCATACACACGGTCAACTGATCCCAAACTAGGCATAGCCTGTACTATGGGTACCAGAGACTGATATACATAATAGATATATATTTAACACCCAGACACAGAACAAACATCTATGTTAGTCACAAATGTTTGTCCAGTGCGGGAATCGAACCCGCGTCCTCTAGCGCAGAAGCTAGAGTTACTACCAACTGAGCTATGAGGAGAGTCATAGCTCAGTTGGTAGTATCATCATGACATCATCATTCTCGCCACGCTGGGCATGCGGGTTGGCGGGCGCAGATAAAGCGATTGTTGTTGATAGGGAACACTGTTACTCATCCCCTAACTTTGTTTCCCTTGGTCGCCTTTTACGACATCCACGGGTAGAAATGGAGGGGCCTATTCTTCAGCCGAAGCCACCATGGTCAATATTATAACATTATATAAGACGCAATTCCACGCATCCCTCCTTCCCCCTTCTACTACCGGACAAGCAGACGCACAGGTAATTACCACCCTTACCTGGTCGACATACCACAGTGTCGAACCAAACGTTTCTGCTCCACCTATATTATAAGCACTGGCAAAGTGTGGAACGATCTGCCAGCGTCTGTTTTCCCGGACGAGTACAATCTAGGAGTCTTCAAATCTAGAGTGAATAAGTTCCTTCTGGTAAAGCATGCTCCATCTTAGGCCACATCTCACTTGCAAAAGTGAGCTGGTGGTCAAACGCCTAACCATCTCCAATAAAAAAAAAAAAAAAAAAAAAAAATTAGATACTATGAGCTATAAACCAGGAATTGAGTATTGAGAGCACTGGTGGAGTGGCGATAGTGTTTCCACATTTTGATCCACAGGCCGTGGAAAACAAATGGTGCACTGGGATTCGAACAACCCCGAAAATTTATTTGGAATATTAGTATACACTAGTGTTCATAAATAGATAGGAGAAATAGGTAAAATACACATCCGTATTTTAGTAGGTATCTAGTATTTTATAATTTGTTATGTAGCTGTTAGGGTTTTTATTTTTTTTATTTATAATAATTGTTTATTAAGTGACCCTACCTGAGTTACTTATTTATTTAAACTTGGGTAGGTACATACTTTTATGTTGCTTAAAAAGGTTTAAAAATAGGGAAACAAAAGACGTCCTGTCTTTGAGTAGGAAGTAGGAAGTAGGATAAATCATCATCGTCATAATCATCTTCAGCCTTTATAAGTCCACCGCTGGGCATAGGCCTCCCCCAAAGAGTTCCATGACGAACGGTCTATTCCATCCACCGTCTTCTAAAAAGGGTTAAAAATAGGGAAACAAAAGACAGGACGTCTTTTGTTTCCCTATTTTTAACCTATTGTTTTGTTTCTTCCTGTCTTCTGTCTGTGTTCGTCAAATAAAACTTATTTCATTTCATAAACTACAGAGCCTTAAACACAGACGGCGTGTGGCCAGACTGTCAGTGTTCTACAAGTACCACTTTGGTGACTGTGCGCAGGATTTGCATGACCTCACCCCTCCCTCCCCCTTCCACCAACGGACAAGCAGACGCACAGGTAATTACCACCCTTACCTGGTCGACATACCACAGTGTCGAACCAAACGTTTCTGCTCCACCTTTATTATAAGCACTGGCAAAGAGTGGAACGATCTGCCAGCGTCTGTTTTCCCGGATGAGTACAATCTAGGAGTCTTCAAATCTAGAGTGAATAAGTTCCTTCTGGTAAAGTGTGCTCCATCTTAGGCCACATGGCACATTTTATGGTGGTCAAAAGCCTAACCATCACCAATAAAAGAAAAACCGAGAAGAAAAATATCGTGAGGAAACCGACATGTCCAATTCAGAACGAGAAAATCTCGCTGTGCCCTACCTCCTCCTCCACTCATGTAATATGTGCACGAAATGAGCCTCTAAAAGGTGCCCTTGAATTCTTTCACTACGTTGATTCAAGATTCAAGATGTTTATTTGCAGAAATAAGTGTTACAGAGAGGTCTTAAAGCTATGAATATGGCAATTATAAACTTATTTACTCTTTTCCAGCAACATTCACTATAAAGTTAGCTATAGGAAACATTACAATAGGCACGTAATTTTTGTTAGGAGCGTTGACAAAAAGAAATGTACAGCAGCATTTGTACTGATTCTTTCACAGACGGTTGTAGGCCCTTTTCAGGGCCATCATACCTCAACCTGGTCACTGAGCTACTGCAGGATGAACAAGAAAGAATCAGTGACACGTCGGCGTCGTACGCAAGAAAATTAAAACCTATACCCTAAGGTGGTGTAGCGGGAGTTGAAGTTTGTATTAAAATTGCTAACGCGCGATGTAGCGTAAGTTTATATGAATATAACATAAAAAAAAATGAACCTGGTACCAGTATTATGTTATCTGTGCCAATAGTTTAAAAATAACATTGATTTCCATAGCTAATTAAAGGATATAAACTGATATTCCAAGTGATGCTTGTCGATGTCGATAAATCTAATCAATTTCAAAGCAACTCATCATTATCTTATCAATCAAAAATGTATCTTATCAATTTTTAACTTAGATTTAGAGTTCAACCTTGATGTTTAATATCATGTAAAGCCACTAGCTTGAGCTCGAAGCTTCACTTGCGTGTTACCTACTAATAAAAAGTAGACTTCAAACTTCAATATTCATTTATTCATTAAAATCGCATGGGTTATTTTGAAACGTCTTAAATCTAGTTTATTTCAAGTTAGTTTTATATATTTATTAATGCTTCACATATTTAATCCCCAGGTTTTTATCTCTATAGTCGGATATTTTGTAAAAATATATTTTACTGCTGGATTGAAATTTTTACTTTGCTTACACATTTCCTGGCCGTGGTGGCCCCGGCTGAAGAAAAGGCCCCTCCATATCTAACTATCCGCGGATGTCGTAAGAGGCGACTAAGGGAATAAAGCCAGGGGATGGCCAGCAGCGTCCCTCATTTTAACAACGGTAGCTCTAACTGCGCTCGCCAACCCGCATGCCCAGCGTGGTGAGTATGGGCAAATCCCCCCACATGATAAGGAATTTGCTCTGTCTGTGGGGGAGGCCATGTTCAGCAGTGGATGTCGTACGGCTGAAATGATGATGATGATGATGATGATGACACATTTCCAAAAACTTTTCAAAGTTAAAGTGAAAACGTGTTAAAAAATCACTAGGATCACTTTGAAACGTCTTACAAACTAGGTGAAGCTTCGCCTGTAACTCGCGACCAAGCCTAGAAGGCAATAACACGGCGCGCGTGCCTATCATTTTTTTCAATGATCTTTGTCACACAACGCAGTGTAGAGCTTTAGTAATTCACGAAACGATCAAAAATAAATTTATGGAAATTTGTCGCAAAACTCAATGATTCTTCTTCACAAAATATAATTCAGTGATTCACAAAACGCTAACAAACTTATTCCCTGTAATAACGAAACTGGGTTAAGACTAGGTCTAACTAAACCCTGATTTTGTGACGTGTCAATTCATACATTTGCTTTATGTCAAATGTATGAAATGACTCGTCACAAAACCAGGGTTTACCTAGTCTAAACTCAGTTTCGTAATAACAGGGAATAAAATTTCGACAAGACGACATTGTCGGGTCGGCTAGTTCAAACTATGACAAGTAACTTACCGCAAATGGATTTTCTTCATCTACCACCGCATACGGGATTCCCAAGAACTTCGAGAAATTACCATCTTCCGACATTAATCCTCTTATCGTTCCTAGGCTAGTCTCCACTACAGGCTCTGCCCTGGGCACTGATGACCCCAAAACTTTATAGCACACAAAAAGTACTGTCATAAACCGCCACATGGTTGCGACTGGTGTGATGAAGTGTTAGCCAAGAAGTGTTATTTATAGGAACCTAAAGATAAGTCGCGTTCCGAAGTCGGCCGAATTAGTCAGAAGGCTGTGTAGGTACATAATGCTGCCTATCACAACATAATTCTACTTGTACAATTCAATTCAATTCATTTATTAACCATTTAGTTATAACATATAACATAGGCATGTCAGGTTTACAGTAATTACAGTTCTTTACAAGTAACGTTCATATAATTTTACAAAGATTTTAGATTTTAATAAGTAATTTATAGTTTCTACTCCACATGCAAATCAGAAAATGAAACATTTAAATATCCCGCGACATGGTAAAATGGATGATTTTCAAAAAATGATTTAATTTTTATTTTAAACAGATTAAAGGGAAGCCGGGTTACTTCTAAGGGTAGGTACACTATCGTTTTCAATGAATTTGACATATAACCTGAACTTATTTGGAATAAGTTGTGTCGCAGTGTTCGATGGCCCCCACCCCGATGGACGGACGATATTGTGAAGGTTACGGGAAGTCGGTGGATGGAAAAGGCTCAAGACCGTTTGTCGTGGAACTATTTGGGGGATGCATAGGAATTCTGCATGCTGTTGAGGATGATGAATAATGTACGAAATTTAAAACGGCGTATAATGATGATTTGTAACTGATCTACACAACATTTTCACAGTAGGTATCTTACATTTGACAGACGGAACCCTTGTTACTACATCATCTCGTGCTTGGACTATCTTCACGGCCTGTCTATAGTGTCTTTGTTTATGTACCAACTGATAGCTTTTTAAATATTACCCTCAAGATTCCACTAACGACAATTAAAGATAAGAGTGTAAAGTTACACTTTGTAAGCAGATACGACCTTGGAACTGGAATCCCTATAACGTGGGAGTTCTGAACATTTATGACGCCATTTGCAAAATGGGAATCCAAAAAAACATTCTCAAAGCACTTTATTTCCAGAAAGTGGCTATTTTTATTTACGCTAAGCTCTCAGTTACCTACAATAAGTTACCCGTTTATATTTATAGCTCCACGAAAATCCATTAAAAAGAAACTTGATGGCTTGAACATAAGATTCAAAACTATCTTTCGTATCGCTTATAAACGTTGACAAGCAAAAATAGATTTTAAGACGACAAAAGAGACGTTTCATCAATATATGGAGCCTGGGTCTGCACTGTGTACACTACTCTAAAATATGGCTAAGCAATAAAGTAAACGTATTTAATTGGTTATTTATTTAAATTGACTTCGTTCCAAGGTACATTAAGATTTTCTTCGACAAAGAGAGCAACACACAGCGCTACAAAAATATGGCGGATGGATGGACGTGCGTGAAATGTTATTTTGACAACCTACATTTATCTGACAAAACAAAAACATCAAATCAAACAACATGACATGAAAAATATGTCAAACGCCAATTATTAACCAACATGGCGGCCTTCAAATTGTGTCAAATAGTGTAATGAAATTGTATTTTTCTTGTAATCTCCTAATTTTTCCTAATTTTTCTATGTAGTGTACATGGACCAGGCCCAGAATGTAATGGCTCCAAATTAGATTGAAATTCTTGTTTTGTTGTGAGTTGTCAACCCCAGATATCATTAGTCCTGTTCAGAGCTCTTCAAATCAAGTGAGATATATGTCAGAGATTGTATTGTATGATATAGTTTGTGGATATTATAGTTTTGTGTTTTTATACATGAATCCTCAAAGAAAACTTTTAAAAAAATTGGTTAAAATTCAAATCTTTTTCAGGTGATTCATAAATGTGTGCTACCCCGAAAAGAGCTTATTGTACACCAAATTGGCAATAAAGTTTGTTGAACGACTATTGGGAATTCGAAATTTATCATTGAAAAAACTATCGCTTGGGACCTTGTTATAGGAAAATGCATAGCAACTGGCCTCTTACAAGCCCATACTATTTCCATACATCTGGCACTAACGCCAACAGAAAATGGATCTTGTCTAGAACCCTTGTCATAAAATAATTATTTGTCAGTCACACTATAAATAAAATAAAATAAATAAAAAATAAAAATATTTTATTTCGGACAACAAAATATGGATCCATAGTTTGTTAGAAAAATACACGAAAAAGCAGTTATAATTAGGGTTAATAAGACTTCAAACTAAAACATTTTCTTAAAACACTCTCCTCACGAAGCAGTGCCACGTGGGAGAGGTGATTCGGCCAGATATCGTTTTTAGGATGGTATTGGGGCTGTCACGCACTCTGCGCATCAGGGATGAGGTCTTTTTGCGGATAATGGCCGCAAAGCCATCCGTCTCATATTCTGCAAACATCCCTGATGCACTGCAGAATCGCGGCAGTCCCAACATCATCCTAAAATAGTAGATTATGCAACAAGGGCTTAAAGAAGTGTATTCTGTCCCGGGCGCTATATTGAACCCCGAGAACGAGGGATTCTATGGTTAGAATCTAGTATGGCAAGAATCCTGAGTTCGAGGGGTTCAAGATCGCCCAAGACAAATACACATTTAAGCCCGCGATGCATACTCTAGTTTTTATACTTTCTGCGAGGCAATTGAAAACAATGACTGTTAAGTAGAAAGAAATGATTTTTCTGGAAGTAAGTTTCCAACTATACCAGAGGCTTCAGATTGTATGCATTCTGGAGTCGAATCAAAATCACTGTCGTCGTCACTTGAAATTTTTTAGAAGTTTATTCGAATCGAAACTGAATTTCGATGTAGATAACAGCACAGCAGTTTGAGCGCTTGGCGCCTTTTTTTCTTTTTTTGTAGTCTATTCTGTAGTGGTCAGTTCGACATTCGAATAAATCCTTCTTCGTGCGCGGGTGAAAATGAATTACATAAAAAGTTTTCATGTTTTGTTTTTTTAATTTGTAGGCAGTGCTAAGAAAATGATAACATACAGCCTAATTAGAATAAAATCTCATTGCACCCAAACATTTTTGAAACCAACCTCGATCAAGCATGACTACATGGGTTGCATTCCAAATTCAAATCACATTATGTCCCATGGGAAATAATGAAATTCAGTACAACATTATGACCCGGCTAGACCGTAGGACTGTAATGACTTACTTTAGGTAAGGTTTGCATGACACATAATATGCCATTGACGAGCAGGTAGTATACAAATATTATTATACTGTATACGTAGGGTCTCTAGCGGTCGCTTAGTGTAGCTGACCCATAGATTCCCGGTGTAGAAGCTTTGGCAGTATGCTTTAAAAAGCGTTAGTTTTACTTCTTCTTTGCACCGGGAAAACCTACGGATCAACGTATTACCTCTTACCGCCAGAGCCCTACGCTCTCTTTCAATGTCAGCATTGTCTTTAGGGTCGTCGGTAATATAATGGCCAAGATATTTAAAAGATGCCACTCCATTGATGTTCATGCCGTTATGGGTTATCTCTGGAAATTCTTTTAGATTATTACCGGCGGCCTTAAAGACAATGTATTCACACTTCTTTATATTTTAGCGGAGACCATGGGAAGTAGCGTATTCAGGACAGACTTTCAGCATCTCTTCGACGGATCTCGCTGTCGGGCCCAGCAGCACCATGTCGTCTGCGTAGCTGATGTTCTTTGTACAAACACCACCAACTATGACAATCTTCAAAATATTTCCTATCATTACAAAATATTACGGGAAAAATAAAACATTTGTATTGTACAGGTAGCTTCTCTATCACGCATCGTGACATTTAGGGCATTACGGGACAAGAAATCACAAGCGAAGTGATTTGTCACGACAAGGACGCTGTTATTGTGGTTGTAGTGTATGCCTTACACCACGCTGGTTCCTAGCAGGACAACTCCCTCGTTATTATTATATCACATAATAATATTTCACAGTAACTTCCCGCGCGCCTGCTCGTGCCGGCTTGACCACAGACTGACTGACTCCCAGAGAGTATGCATCCATCTCTCCATCTCAGGTGTCATCTGTTATCTGTCACTGTCAGTTGTCCCCCGGAGACAGCATAAGTTAAGGAATGCAGGTATCCTTAAATACTAGTCACTGCATCCCTTCCTTGTTAAAATAATTTTAATGAATCTATTTTCGATCACCATAACTTTCGCTAGAAGTAATGCTTTGGCGAGTAGACAGATTCTACCGACCCTCACTACCGTTCTTAGCTTCTATTAGACAATTCAACTACCACTGAAATAAGGCGTGTTATTTCAAGTAATACCGCGTGATACCCACCCCACAGTGGGGGTATTCCTTGATAATTCGATGACACACGAGTCGGTAACTGAACCCAGCCCGTTCGTTAGTTCGTTTACTTCAGATGCCAGTAGCAGGTCAATATGACTGAGCTATCGTATCACTACGATGATGAAAGTATGGGAAATAATAATAATAATAATCTTGCGCATTATCCCTTTCGAGAAGAAGCCTGTAATGAAAGCCCGGTTACCCGATGTATACCCAATAGCCAGATCATTTTAATCACTAGTAGGTACATTTGGACATCCATACCCTGATCATAACTTAGAACCTACTACGCCTCTACCTCTCTCCCTCCTTTTTCTTATTTTTTTTCTACTTCTTTTTTTTATGAAAATGACGTATATACTAATTGGCCCACCGGATTCTTGTAGTTTAATAGGAACAACCACTTACAGAACATCGAAGTCACAGCAGTCTTGACCTAACGCCAGTATCTCCTGTGCCGTCAGGTATAATGAATCAGATATCAGTTCGTTATAATATACAAAAATCTCGTAAACCATTTAAAACTGAACATAATTGGTCACTAAATTTGCTACTCAAACATGGTTAACTCCTTGGTCCACCGCTAATCAATTTGTTGGTGTGCCTTTAAGCAAGGGCTATTTAACCCCTTTGGTCCACACTTTGCATCCAATTTAGTGGAATACCTCCCACAACCAATTGAATGGCAAGCCCTTTGGTTCACACTTTGCATTCAATTTAATAGAACACCTTCCCCAGCAATTTAATGCTGGACGTCTGACCAGCAACCTTGCAACCAATTTAATAGTACGGCTTAGTCAGACTGCCGCCAATCCAATGACACGCCGTGCCACCAATTTAATGGTACGCCTTCCCATCAGCACATGTGCAACCAATTTAACAGTAAGCCTGCGCTCGACAGCGTTCAACCAATTTAATGGTAAGCCTGTGTGACCAATACTTGCAACCAATTAAATGGCAAGCCTGTGTGACCAATACTTGCAATGCAACCAACAAAATGGCAAGCCTGTGTGACCAATACGTTTGCAACCAATTAAATAGCAAACCTGAGTGACTAAATCGATTATCTTGAACGTTAAGCTACCTTTTCTTCCAAAAGTTGCGATTTATTTGAGAAATGCTGACTATTTATTGTGCTCTTGAATATAATGAGTAGTAGTTTATTTAGATTACCCTTTATTTAAACAGGGTTCATAATGAGGCCCACATGATTCTAACATGGTATTAAGCGTGCATACATCTATGGTCTCGTTATGTACGTATTTCGATATTTGTTACTATTATCGAGTCGTGGAAAGATGCTTTAACGAATTATCTTTCAAAACAAAATTTAGGCATATCGAATTTCCAATTCTCATGCATGACAGTAGGCATTCGATTTGACGAAAGTTCACTAGGGCTTGCAAATATTCGAAACTGTAGTATTCAACCATTTTTTGGTGGTATTCGAATATTCGATTGCAAGCCCCAATGTTCACTAAAACTCGCACTAGTGTCGGTCGAGTATGAACACACCCTAACAACAACAATCCCGAAACACTTTTCATGAAACCACGTTTAGCGTTTGCCCGGCTGGCTGTCTTCTCAGGAGTTCGGAATTGTTAGTAAAACGACCACAAACACTAGACTTTTAATTGAACATACAAATACACTTTTAACACAAAATAACTAAATATAATATAAATAAATATTCCGGACATACCACACACGGTCAACCGATCCCAAACCAGGCACAGCCTGTACCATGGGTTACTGTATCTGTGTTAGTCACAAATGTCTGTCCAGTGCGGGAATCGAACCCGCGACCTCTAGCGCAAACTAACGGAAAGCAATTAAACACGTAAAACCAAGGAAAGTTCTCGAGCCGAATCTTCAATCGCGGAATCGCGCGGGCCGCCTTATTCTTCCTCACTCGCCGCGCAATGGTGCTAGTCGTGTAGGAACCGTGGCGCGTAGGAGAGACAGAAGTGTCGTCGTCGCCCTCGGCGCGGAATGTTGCATTTGAATTCAAATAAGTAGACTGATTAGAACCGCGCACTATACACGTTACAGGTTTTGTGAAACACAAGTGTGGTCGGGCAGTACTTTTGTTTTGCCGCTGATTCTGAAGATTTATCTTTAAGATTGATTTCTTGTACCAATCACCTAGATATTACGACGCTGCTGTGTCGCCGCCACTCTGCGCCGCGCTGCCAACACGCCGATGACACGACAGCGCCGCCGCCGTCTCGTCGTCCGACTTCTATATTTTGTCTTCCTTCATCCAAAGTATGAGTTTATGGTTCATAGGTACTTCCTTGTGATCTTATCTCAACTTAACACGTTCCTCCGTTGATGTACCTTATACTAAAGAATATCCACTGTTACTAAACCATATTGTTTTCTGAAGTTACTTCCACCAATTATCGTTCTTCACACATTATCCATGTTGATGTCCAGATAAAATTTCACCGCTTCATTTTTCCGGGAGTCCTTACTTCTGTTTATGCTATTTGACCATCCACTACCTCTTCGTCAAATAAGTACGTAGATAACTGCCATCGTACCTACTTACTTGAGTTATACCTACTTATAGTATCTATCTATGGCCTCTTGGTGCCGCTACTTATGTATGTGCGGACTACCCTAGTACTGCCTCGTCGCGTCACCAGATCTAGTAGTTTAATAAGTTGTATACTCATGTATAAAATCTCTAAACATTTCCATTCTTAATTTAAAACACGAAAATTTGAGTTTAAGTTTTCTTCCATTTTCAAAACTTTACGCAAGGTTTATGGTTTTATTTTGGTTTTGCTAATACCTAAGTACTAACAAAATGATTCCTCAACCATGCAATTATAATTAGGCACTTATCTACCTCTCCTTTATTGTGAACCTGGCGACAGTTTATATATCGCCACTGACCTCTAGACCGCCACCATCTCGGACACAATAGAAAATCTATTGTCTCGTGTAAATCTGTGTTTATGCAGATAAGGTGTTAATTACAAAGTACATAAACTTAAACCTATCATGTAAATTACAGGTTAAGCATATATAATACATTGTATACATAGAATGAGCTCTTATAATGGTGGAAAGTCATTTACCATTTGTCATGTGTTGGGTATCTTATCTTTCAATTAGAATGTTTTGCTCTGATAATGATATTAAGAAGCCAGGATAACAATATGAGAGGAAGTTTGTGCTTTTTTATTTCTACATTCTATTTGCACTCTTAATCACTAATTGTCGCTAGGTAATTGAATTCTAGCATGTTTGGAATTCTGTTTATTGACAACTGTACCTACATCTGCCAAGATGCACCAGTATAGATAGCTGAATCGACCACAAACAGTACAATTTGCATAGACAGAGAGCTATTGAGAACCCATGATTCAAGGCAACTAAACTGTTACCTATGTTAGCTGTCCATACCTGGTCAATATACCTACTAATTTACTAGGATTACTCTAGCTACCAAGAGGATCTCCTAATGTGCCTCAGGTAGGTATGTTAACTTACCTAGTTATTTGGTACTTATATTATTAGTAGGTAGCTAGCTTCTTTAGGTACCTACTGACTTATAATTAACCGGGATATTTCAAAGAAGTAAGTTCTTTAAAATACTTACCTTGAGTCTTTTTTGAACAAGAGTATTTCCACTATCACTGAACTCTGCCAACAGTTGTTTGAATAAGCAAGTAACTAAATGTTAACATGTTTTTTCTTTCAAATAATCCATTCTCAACTCAGGAAAATTTGGGTTTAATTTTCCTTTTATTTTCAAACGTATGGTAGGAAGGAATTGGTACTTTAGTTCTTACCTACTCAAATAATTTGTACACTATATGTGTACTAGGTAAAAATACTTTGAGAGTAGGTATTATCTTGTAGCTAAGTAAGTTCCAATCATCATCCAGGTATATTACCAGTAATCTTACATTACCTACCGATCTCTTCATTTAAGGCCTTCATTCTTATTTTGAAATGGTAAATTAGTTCCATGATTGTTTCTGCAGTTTGTTTTACACGCATCACTTTCAAGTCGCACCCATGATAACAACTAACCCCCATACTTATAAACGAAACGCAAGCAATGCTTAAAAATATCCCCGTCTGTATTATCACTGCTTGTCAATAGCAAGAGATGGCAATACCTTAGCTCAGCTCCCATATCTATGACCCCAAGCATTGTCCATCCCTTATCAGATATTTATAATTAAGGCTTCAGATTTTATGCTCCAAAGTTTGTTTAACCCCGCATGATATTACTTTCAATAAAGGTTCTACATTAACCTTAATTCCCATACCTTTTATAATTTTTTTGCAGAAAAAAAAAAATATTTTTCATTTTTACAAGGATCTTTGGTAGAATACACCAACTGTCTCGTGCCAAAATGTTTGGCAAAGAAAAGATAAAAAAAAACTATGCTTTATTTTTGCCTTTTCTATCAGAAAAACACTAAATATTGATTCTTGAATCCTTGTAGCATAAAAATGAACTAGATAACCAACATAGGATATCACAGTGTGGCGAGCTACGCCACCACCATCACTCCGTCGCCGCCAAATTCAAATACCTCTCAGTTGGCATAGCGACGAAGAATAGAACGAATTGTTGATTCGGTCGGACGACGGTCTGTCAGACTACTTTTTACTTTTACTTCTACTCTGGTCTTGTGCTGTATCGTGTTTCCTAAATATTCTATTATTCTCTGTAAATACCACCAAGAGGAAGAAACTACCGATTTCGCTCACGCTCACGACCGAAACAACCACCTCCGGACCATCCACACTGTTTCTACCACTTCACCTACGGATCAGAGGCGATAAAGTGCAAGCAGCCCTGTACTTTCAAGGCGGAAAACTCTCAGGGCGGTCGCAAGTAGCGGCCAACGACTGCCCTTCTTCATCATCAGGCCGTCTATTTGTAACCGACTACGCGTCGAAAATGCAGTTCCTAGTGGACACTGGTTCTGACTTGTGTGTTTTCCCGCGTTCAGTTATCAAGACGTCCTGTCCTAAATCGAAGTTTGACTTACTAGCTGCAAACAACACAGTGATTCATACTTACGGACCTATCAACCTACAGCTCAACCTAGGCCTCCGACGAGATTTTCGATGGAGTTTTACAATCGCTGACGTTAGTAAACCTATAATCGGCGTAGACTTTTTGAGTTTTTATGGTTTGCTCGTCGACTGTAAACATCAACGCTTGATTGACAACGTCACTTCACTCTCTGTAAAAGCCATTCACTGCAATTCATATAGCGATTGTTTATCCGTAAAAACAATAACAGGCGAGTCTGAATATCACAAAATTGTATGCGAATATCCTGAAATCACGCGACCGGCTGGTGTGAGATCCACTCCTAAACATAACACTCTTCATTTCATCAGAACCACACCAGGCCCTCCAGTTTCTTGTAAGCCAAGACGTCTCGACCCAGCTCGTTTCAACGCTGCAAAAAAAGTGTTCGACGAAATGCAAGCAAACGGTACAGCCAAACGATCGGAAAGTCCTTGGTCGTCTGCACTTCACATGGTGAAAAAGAAGGACGACAGCTGGAGACCCTGCGGTGATTATCGCGCTCTCAACGCCAGGACTATTCCCGACAGGTATCCCATCCGTCACATACAAGATTTTGCTTACCAACTGTCCGGATGTTGCATATTTTCGACAATAGACCTCGTGAAAGCCTACAACCAGATCAGCATGAATCCCGACGACATACCAAAAAGTGCAATTACAACACCTTTCGGCCTTTTTGACTTTCCTTTCATGAGCTTCGGGCTTCGCAATGCTGCCCAGACCTTCCAGAGGTTCATCGATGAGGTACTCTTTGGCTTGGATTTTTGCTACGGATATATTGACGACATTTTGGTATTTTCATCATCACTGGAAGAGCACAAGAAACATCTGCGTCTATTATTCGAGCGTTTAAAACAGTACGGAATACTAGTGAATACCTCGAAGTGCGTGCTTGGACAATCTCAGGTTACCTTCTTAGGTTATCAAGTTTCTGCCAAAGGAACCCGCCCGCTCGATGCCAAAGTTCAAGCTGTCAAAGAATACACCACTCCCAAGACTGTGAAAGAGCTGAGACGTTTCCTTGGAGTATTGAATTTCTACCGTCGATTCATACCAAACGCAGCTCACCTTCAAGCGCCATTGAACTCCTTACTATCTGGCCCAAAAGTCAAAGGTTCTCATCCAATAGAGATGACGCCAGATCTAATCAGAGCTTTTGAAGACTGCAAAACATCCCTCTCTGAAGCTACCCTACTCATTCACCCAGACGTGGAAGCAGAACTATCCATAGTAACAGACGCTTCTGATATAGCACTCGGTGCTGTTCTTCAGCAACGCAAAGATGCAGACTGGCAACCCCTTGCTTTCTTCTCTCACAAACTAAACAGCGCTCAGAAGAAATACAGCCCCTATGATAGAGAACTTTTAGCAATCTATGAAGCTATCAAATACTTCAGACACATGGTGGAAGCCCGTAACTTCACAATATTTACCGACCACAAGCCGCTTACTTACGCGTTCTCTACGAATAAAGAGAAATGTTCCCCAAGACAATATCGACACTTAGACTTCATTGCTCAATTTACCACCGATATACGCTACATACCTGGGAAGGACAACGTGGTCGCTGACGCCTTTTCTCGAGTGGAGGAGATTTCTACAATCGACTACACAGCTCTTGCACGATTTCAGAATTCAGACTCAGAACTGCAAGATCTGATACTCCACGGCTCCGCCCTTAAACTCAGAAAGATTAAAGCTATGGATAGCGACATAAAAATCTACTGCGATACATCTGTTAAACCACCTCGACCTTACATCTCACCTGAACTCCGAAAACAAGTTTTCCAGATGCTTCATGGACTTCATCACCCTGGATGTTCAGCTACAGTGCGACTGGTTACACAAAGATTTGTATGGCCAGGGATCCGCAAAGATTGTAGAGAGTGGTCTAGACAATGCTTGCAATGCCAGTCAAGCAAAGTCACTCGACACACCAAATCACCATTATCATCATTTCTCACCCCTTCATCGAGGTTCTCTCACATACACCTCGACCTCATCGGTCCGTTACCCTTATCTTCTGATTACAGGTATTGTCTCACCGTCATCGATAGATTTACGCGATGGCCTGAGGCTATCCCACTGAAGGATATAACAGCCGAAACATGCGCCGCTGCCCTTGTATCCGGTTGGATAGCTCGATTCGGATGCCCAGATCGTGTGACTACCGATCAAGGACGCCAATTTGAGAGCCACCTTTTCCAGTCTCTCACTGCTCTCATCGGTGCGCGCCACTTCCGCACCACTGCTTACCATCCTGCTGCGAACGGCATCGTCGAGCGTCTCCACCGACAGCTGAAGGCAGCAATCATGTGTCACACTTCATCAACATGGACTGAAGCCCTTCCACTCGTCTTGCTTGGCATCCGCAGCGCATGGAAGGACGATCTCAAGACGTCGGCAGCCGAGCTGGTGTACGGCGAACCCTTGCGCTTACCTGGTCAGTTTCTATCTCCTTCCGAAGACTGCACCACAGCGGACGTCACTCAATATGCAGCCCGTCTTCGTTCGCATATTCAGAAACTTACACCAAGACCTACTTCGTGGCACACTACGTCACCCTTCTACTACCCGCGTGATCTGAACAACTCATCTCATGTATTCCTACGTCGAGATCACGTGCGTCGCTCACTCGAACCACCTTACGCTGGACCTTACAAGGTTATTGAAAGGCAACCGAAGTTCTTCACCCTCGACGTCAATGGCAAGATAGTCAACGTCAGTGTCGACAGGTTGAAACCAGCATACATGTCGAAAGAAGCACATCTACTGAAACCACAGACGACCACAGATCCTACCTCACTAAGTCCACCGACACCGAAGCCTGCAGCTCCTCCTACTACTACTACAACCTCTGAAGAGAAGAGAACTCGGAGCGGCAGGAGAGTTCACTTTCCCGACTTCTATCGACCGTAGTCACGGTCTGGCCAGGGGGAATATGTGGCGAGCTACGCCACCACCATCACTCCGTTGCCGCCAAATTCAAATACCTCTCAGTTGGCATAGCGACGAAGAATAGAACGAATTGTTGATTCGGTCGGACGACGGTCTGTCAGACTACTTTTTACTTTTACTTCTACTCTGGTCTTGTGCTGTATCGTGTTTCCTAAATCTTCTATTCTTTTGTAAATACCATGTACCTATTGTAAATATTATACACCTGTAAATAACAACTCTGCACTCTCTCTCTACACGTCCTGTAGGATCTCCACCAACCATAACAGTAGGTATAATTTGCAATAAGTTAGCCTACACAGGATGGTGGACAAGTTTTTGTGAAATTGTTTGTTTGACCGATTCGTACTTATGTTCTCTAGATTATACATAAATACCTCGTTATCCTCATCGCCATTTGTAGTGTATGCCTTACACCACGCTGGTTCCTAGCAGGACAACTCCCTCGTTATTATTATATCACATAATAATATTTCACAGTAACTTCCCGCGCGCCTGCTCGTGCCGGCTTGACCACAGACTGACTGACTCCCAGAGAGTATGCATCCATCTCTCCATCTCAGGTGTCATCTGTTATCTGTCACTGTCAGTTGTCCCCCGGAGACAGCATAAGTTAAGGAATGCAGGTATCCTTAAATACTAGTCACTACAGTGGTGTTCACTAAATCTATGGTTTGCTGAGAAATTGCCACCGCTATCTAGATGCCTTATCGGAGACCGTGATTAAGGGTTGTTTCACATGATGTAACACACCACAATCACACCACGTGTTCGTGCGCATATTTTGTATTGAAAATGTATAGTATAACACGCAGAAATCAACTTGGCACCTGCGTGGAATGTGCTTCACCACATTCACCCACCGCACCCCACCACCTACCACTATCGCGAGTGAGAATGAGATAAAACATTACAGCGAGGTGGCTAGTTAACTTTTGCGTGTTGTACAATTTACATGTACCACATTTTTCAACCGCGTGGTTGATACCGACCACAACGCAACGGCAACGCGACTGCAACGCATCCACCAGCCACAACACCGTAAACTAGCGGCCGGCCACATCGCAGATACAACCACATAGACATTTTGTCGGTACCACAACACAACTGGCCTCATAGCTCAGTTGGTAGTAACACTGCCTTCTGCACTAGAGGTCGCGGGTTCGATTCCCGCACTGGACAAACATTTGTGACTAACACAGATGTTTGTTCTGTGTCTGGGTGTTAAATATATATTATATTATGTATATCAGTCTCTGGTACCCATAGTACAGGTTATGCCTAGTTTGGGATCAGTTGACCGTGTGAATATGTCCGGAATATTTATTTATTTAACTACAAAAAGCTGCAGCAAAACTATTCACACGTAACGCCTGCTTGACCACCGCTTGTTCGCTGCGATATAGTGTGGTTGTGGTACGTGTGAATTTTCCCTTAAAACTCTGCTTCATCAGATACATTTTTGGAGGAGGTAGGGCACAACAAGTTTTTCTCTTTCTAAATTGAAGCCGCCCGCCTGAAGAGGACCTCCGCTTTACAGAAGGTCGCATCCAAATAACATTATTTGTTTCAATAGTGTTGTGTTCCTGCGGTGAGTCAGGTTGACAGAGCTCTTTATGGGGAGGGGGAAATAGAACAAAGGCGACTTTTTATCCTCGTAGGAACGCGAGCAAAGCCGCGGGTGGAAGCTAGTAAACAGATAAAAGCAAGTCAATTAGACGGCTGACGCAGGGCGCATCGATCATTTTCAAGATCAAAAGATTGCTGGTCTTTACTTGCGATCGATGCAGTTCTGTATACAAGGTAATTTATAACATGTAGGTATACCCCGAATAACATTAGCGAAAAATACCATCAATATTTTGCGTTTTATTTGAAATTTTTGCTTCTCAAACTGACTCAAATTACATGTTTTTTTTGTATTTTTATAATCAAAGAAACTTAAAAATAATACAAGTTAATATTTACAAAATACACAAGGAACAGTTGAGCCATCTAAAGACCGTTACAAACGATCTATAGATAGCTCAACTGATCCAGATCACTACCAGTCGGAAGCGTCCCCAAGACGCTGGCGGAATTGCCACGCTGGATGGCAATGCTAATTCGCTGGGCCATATAAGAGCCAGCTCTCGGGTCACGCGTCGCTTCGATCAGACGTCCTGATATTGTAATCCGTATAACTAATTACTAAACATACAAGAAGTTCGCCATCAATATTGCTACCTTGATGCTGATTCATTAAGTTTTTACTGATTGGACCCCAAAACAACTGATCTTTACATATAGTTTTTTCAATGAAAAATGACGAATTTCTAAAAGTCGTAAAACAAACTTCATTGCCAATTAGATGTAGAATAAGCCCATTTCGGGATAGCACATTATGCATCACCTTGTTATACATATACACACATTTATTATTTCGACCTACCTAAAAGAAGATCTCTGGCCGAAGGGTGTTGTGTTCCGTCGCTTCCGCGGGCGGATACTTACTGCCAATGACAATTCGCGTCCCACGTCGCAGTTTCTACGTGGCAATTAATTGTGTTTATTATTATGTATGTTAGTCTTTAAGGTATATAATCTATATGGGCCGTAGTATAAGAAAAATTCCATCTGTTTTTTATTCTATTGTTGCCTGAAATAAAGTTATTGTTTTGTATTAGAACTTCCAGTAATAAATAATACAAAGTACAGCTAGAGAAAAAGTATGTAAATTAAACAAATCATAAAAAAAATATGTATGCAAGTTAACAATTATTTTTATGATAAAGAATACTAAAAGGTGCATGTCTCCATTAATAATAAATCCTCATATAACACTGAATTTTTTTGAGTCTCAAGACGAAAGTCTACAATATTTGCGTGTTACCAGTGATGATATATGGCACCGAGACTTGGTCGCTATTAGCCTCATACACAAGCTCAAAGTTGCGCATCGGGGTATATGTATGGTATGCAATATTCTTTTGTATTGGCAGATCCACGTTAGAGCAGCGAAGACTCCAAGCTTCCACCAGTTTCATTCTTCCTCATGTTATAAAAGAAATATCAGAATATAGAGTGAGAATGTATGGATGTCTTTTTATGTTTGCCGCACAATCACACCGTAACGGCTCAACCGATTTAGATGAAACTTGGAATAGATAGAGTTATTTACCTTTACCTAGAATTGTGCAGCGAGATTTTCTCGCTCTAAATTGGAGCAGCCCGTCTGGAGAGGTACCTCCGCCTTACAGAAGATCGCAGCCAAATAACATTATTTGTTTCAAATAGTGTTGTGTTCCTGCGGTGAGTATGGTTGCCAGAGCTCTTTAGGGGGGGGGGGGGTGTAGGGGTTCGGCAGGCAACGCATTAGCAATGCTCCAGGTGTTGCTGATGTCAATAGGCGACGGTAACCACTTACCATCAGGAGGGCCGTAAGCCTGTTTGCCTCCGTATAACATAAAAAATTGTTGTTGCTGCTCATAATCAGGCATGTCTTAATTTGCTGTTTCAGAATCAACGTGCTGCTCTCCCCTTAACAATAACAAGGACAATTTTCATGTAGCAATTGCGGTTGGAAGGCCACCCACCCGATGGACCGACGACATTGTGAAGGTTGCGTGAAGTCGGTGGATGGAAAAGGCTCAAGACCGTTCGTCATGGAACTCTTTGGGAGAGGCATATGTCCAGCGGTGGACTTCTAAAGGCTGATGATGATGATGATGAATTGCGGTCATAGCTTTCGCTCCCGTATAGGCCTTACAAGCCGTGAACGTTAGTGCCTATTGACCCCGAGAACAACGCTGTTTTATCATCTTTAATAGAAGTGTGAGGCCAACGATTGATTGATCACCTAGAATAGAATAGAATAGCATATACGTTTATTTGACATACACAAGAAAACACAGAACAGACATGGGAACATATAATACAAGATATAGTAAAAACACAAATGACAACAAAGAATAAACATGAGGACACCTGCCCACCTTATAGGTAGGCAGGCATCCACCTGTAGCCAGTAGGTGCGAACCAGTCTCGCTCTGTGTCGGGTGCAGCCAAACAGGCCCTGACTCAGCTTATTGCTGCTTTACATGACAAAATGCCATGCAAATCAGCGCTGGTTTTCAGGCAGGACCTTGAGTAGGGTGACGTCACATTTAACAAAATAGCATAAGCGATCCCTTAAATAGGTACCTCGCGAGCGAAGCCGCGGGCGCAAGCTAGTTGTTTCGTAAGTTTCCATTCGTACTCATCACCTAAAAATGTTTAAAATTTGTTGCAAAATGTCCCTTACGTCTACTGAAGAAAGTCAATTTTTAATTTGACATTTGAGGGCGTACGGTAAAGCTCAACGATATCGCAAGCTCTTAAAAATGATGACAAACTCGAAATAGACTTTATTCGGTACGAGTAAGGATCATTTTGAATAAACTTTTTTTTTTTTTTATACAACAAAGGTGGCAAACAAGCTTACGGCCCACCTGATGGTAAGCGGTTACCGTAGCCTATGAGCGCTTGCAATACCAGAGGCATCACGCACGCATTGCCGACCCCCTACTCACCACAGGAACACAACACTATTTGAAACAAATAATGTTATTTGGCTGCGATCTTCTGTAAGGCGGAGGTACCTCCCAGGCGGGCTGCTCCAATTCAGAACGAGAAAATCTCGCTGTGCCCTACCTCCTCTTGGATGTCAGATGTCAGCCTCACTGTCAGTAACGTTAATATCAATATTAATTTTCACTGGATCTGCACGGTATGGAACTGTCACGTGTCAGCATGATGTGTGCGGATCCCATCTTGAGCCGAAAATTCCTGCCCAGGAAAAATAATGTTGTTGTCTGGTTTAGCCGGATTAGGCTGATTTTCCTCTCACGCCGACCGTCAGCGCTGATGTATGTATGTATTTCTATGAAGCGTTTGCTAATAACGCTGACCGCTCGGCGCTGACGAACGTCAACCGTACAATGACTCAATCTAAGCGGTCGGCGCCGAGCGTCCGCGCCGACGACGCGACGGTCGGCGTTAGAGGAAAATCAGCCTTATTGTCGTAATCACCACTAACTTGTCGGTGGGGGGGATGGGGGAACCAGTGGGGATTATGACAATTTTCAAAATAGTATTGCTATCCCGAAAGACCGAGTAATTTTGTCTTTACCTTTTGCATCTCATCTGAGAAGTACCTGTTACGTCACTGGTAAAAAAATCCACTCCGCTACTGTATTATGGCCGTCGTATTTGTAACCGAAGGCTGTGGTGGCTAAGGGAAGCTCGGTACGGGCAGCAGCGTCCCCTATTTTCACAAAGATAGCTCCAACGCGCTCGCCAACCCGCGTGCCCAGGGTGGTGAGTATGGGCAAATTCCCCCCACATGATAGGAATTCCCTCTGGTAATCTGTGGGGGGAGGGGGGGGGGCATGTTTAGCAGTGGACTTCCTCCGGCTGAAATGATATTGATGGTTTGTTACCGATATTAATAAGACCCTGAGCTTTACGAAAAGCGTACCCAAAGCTGTGTCCTGATTGTGCACTATTGTCACTGGATTAATCATAGCGGGAGGTGGCCTTGGAGCTGTTAGGGTGCCTGTCTACTGAAGCGTAGGGAAGCAGGGCGTTCAGAAATATGTATAGTAAAGGAAAAGGGGTACTACTTTTTAAACAGGTATGAGCCGAAGCAGTGCGCAAATGCTAGTTAGTTACAAAGTAGTGCAAAAATTAGAGAACGCAAAAAAGTATAAATACTATACATATTATATACCCACATTTTAATGTGGGTATATAATATGTATATCATATGTATCATTTATGATAAGAAAAATAAAAACAAACAATTTTGATAATGCGGCAATGTGCCAAGAGCACTGGCTGTTTTTCCGCGTTGAATTGCCAAATAAATTCTTTGCGCAAGGAATGAGCCAGCCATCTTGTCACCGGCAGCGTCCTTTTATACAGATTTCTAAAAAAATATATGACGATTCCTATAAACTTAATCAAATTTGGCTATAGGCTTTTGCATACCTATAATGTATAATGTTAATGCTACAGTGAAGCACGTTCTTTAGAAATCCTTGATTGTGACTGCGGATGTTTCTCTTAATAATAACAAATGAGTAACTTGAGTCTGCGTTTTATGATTTTAATTGCATATTGTTGGTATGTGTTATTATTTTGATAGTAGTACCTATCGAAAAATCGGCAACCGCTACATTTTACCGTTTTAAATCTTGTCGACATTGACATTCGCAAAGTTGTCGTAACCACAGTCATTAACGCTATAAAAAGAAAAAAGAAGAAAAATGCTTAGTAGTCATGGCTGTGAGACTTTTTGGCGGGTACTTTCAAAGTAGTGCTCTAAATTAGTTTCACGAAAACGTGTTAAATTGAATAATATTATGTAAATATGGTGTTTTTTTGTGTTAATTAAAGCGCACAAGTGAAGTGAAATAAAATGATTGTGTATCGTTATTTTTCGAGTTGGCACCAAAATGTCCCTCGGAGTTTTAGTAAAATAGCCATCATCATATCTTACTAAAACAGAACTTGACTTGACGTGACGGTGACCAGACCATAAAAAGAAAATAAAAAAATTAAACATAGGTTTTAATTCATTTATTCCCATAAAGACAGTGAGTCACTTACATGAGAACATTAGTATCATAAACAATTCTAAAAGTGGGTCGTTCTAAGTAGGTAGTTAATATTATGTAGGTTCATTCTTAATAGCTAGGTAAGTACATACATAGTAGGTATTTATATATGTATAAGTATATTTTTAAACATACATAAAAAGAACAACAAAAAATACACGTAAGACTTGGCGGTAAGGCCTATATGATGCCAAAGCCATCCAGAAACGGAAAAAACATAAAAAAAAACATGGATGTGAAGTAACGAGCACCGCTTCCAAGAAACGACGACCGACGGTGTTATTGTTGATCTGTATGAGTCATGGGTAATTTGTGAATGTGCTCTTAATTGTCTGGTATTGTTCGTGATGCGTGTGTTTGTTAATGAGTTATTATATATTCGATAAATTTATGTGCGCTTATTGCGTGCCTTAAACAGTGAAGGAAAACATCATGAGGAAACCAGTATTCTTAAAGCGGCGATGGACTTGCAACATGTCACGTATGGAATAATGACTGTGACCATGGCCCAAGTGTTCAGACATGCCTCTGACTAACCTCCTTAGACATAGTATTTTTCAAACTTTCGCGATCAGTATACATAACTTATTGAAATCAAACGGGTGTTTATCGGTGGTAGCTCGAAATCTCCAGTCTGCCCGCGACCACGATTGTTGCAACACAGTCAAAACGTCGGGAAAATATAAACTAAGGTATATAGTTTATGGCGATAAACACCCGTTTGACTCCTTAGACATCTTCAAGGATTTGATGACCTGGAAATCGCCTGGGAATCGTTAGAGGCGACTATGGGAAAAATGATAGGGGAGGACAGCAGCGTCACCTTACGATAGCTCTAACTGCGTTCACCAACTCGCGTGCCCAGCGTGATGAGTATGGCAAATTCCCTCTACGTAATAAATGACACCCAAAATTCACATAAATAGCTTCCCTGGGTCGTGGGTATCTGAAACTAAGAGTACAATGGTACCACAACACCCAGACCCGGAACCAATTTATGCAGATCATGCACACATTTGTCCTGCGCAGCGGTAATAGGAAGTCCCTCTGGAAATCGGCGGGGGTGGCTGTTTAGCAGAACTGGCTGAAATGAACAGGCATAGTTTCACCTAGTTTCTAAGACGTTTCAAAGTGATCCTAGTGATTTTATTGAAATAAACGCCTTAGTTATAATAATATAAATTTATTTCAGGTAACTTAAGAATAGTACAGAGAGTAAAAACTAGATTTTAAGACCCATAGAAATGTATACCTACCTTATTAACCTAAAGTATATAAAAATATCTAATTTTCCAGTCTTTATCTTTATTGCCAATTGGTTGTAGAATAAGCCCCTTTTGGAATGGCATACATAATAATATTATTAATCACCTCGTAAATATAAATGTTATGTGCAATCCTATCACATCCTACTAATATTATAAATGCGAAAGTTTGTTTGGTTGGATGTTTGTTGTTCAATCACGCCCAAACGGCCGAACGGATTTGGATGAAATTAAGTACAAATATAGTCTGGAATATCATATAGGCTACTTTTTATGTAGGTACCACGCGAGTGAACCCGCGGGCGGCAGTTAGTAAATAATAAATAAATGACTGCATAAGAATTATCAATAACGCAAACGCCACGTTTGTGTCATTTGTCAATTGTCATGGCGGGCACTGCGTCATACGAGAATTGCATGGCTAGATTTATATGGCGGCGGGACAAACGTTTGCATGATATGCGTAAAAAATATATATTCTGACGTGACTTTTGAAGTCCATTCTAAGGCTCGTATTCAGAGACAAGACTCGAGCATTGATCTGTACTTAAATCTCGATTTGAGGCGAGATTTTAATTCTTGAACAGTATTTATGTATAGATTCAATGATCACAGTTCACCTGAGTAAATGCTTATTCTGAAACGTCAATCAGACGAAATCGGTGCTTGAGTTTAAATTTGATTAGACATTAATCAAATGACATTTTCGTTCCGTTACACGTACTTTGATGCATATTTATACTTCACTTTATAGTTCTGTTCTATTTCCACCCTGGCTGTTTGAATTTCTGCGTAAAACGGATCGAAAATTATAAATAAATCAAAATGTAAACGAGAACATTTGAGTATAGATTTGAAACTCAATTCAGCTGAGAGTAGTTTAAGTACCGTTCTTGAATAAAAGCTATGTTTGAGAAGAGATTCAATACATAAGTAGAGTTCAGCTGATCTGTGATTAAATCTAAGTTTGAGTCGTGTCTCTGAATACGAGCCTAAGATATTAAAACGGCAAACAAAACATCTAGTAAGTTGGCGAGTGATGTAATCGACTTTGTGTTTATCATTAGTTTCGTCGGTTTCGTCGGGCGGCCTTCCAACTTTGCGTCGTCCGGTTTGTGGTCGCCATTACTCTCAACTCGCGGTTGTCGGTAACGGTTGTAGGTATACAAGGTGATTCATAATATGTATGCTATCCCGAAGGGGACAATTTTTATTCTACATCCAATTGGCAGTAATTCCCCCACCCGATGGACCGACGACATTGTGAAGGTTGCGGGAAGTTGGTGGATGGAGAAGGCTCAAGACCGTTCGTCATGGAACTCTTTGGGGGAGGCCTATGTCCAGCAGTGGACTTCTACAGGCTAATGATGATGATGATGATGATGATGATTGGCAGTAAAGTTTTTCTACGACTTTTGGAAATTCGACATTTTTCATTGAAAAAACTCTATGCAAAAATCAGCTGTATTGGAGTCAGATCAGCTCAAACTCAATGAATCAGCTGTTTTAGGTAGCAATCTTGCGGAACTTCTCATACGTTAAGTAATTAGTTATACCTAAAGATTATAAAAATATCAAAAACAGGTCATTTGAGAAAGTTTAGGAAGAAAAATATTTAAAATAAATTGCAAAATATTGATATAATATAATTGTTGATATAATAATTCCCTTTTGGGATGGTATACATGTTATGAATCACCTTGTATATAGACAACTTTAATCTACTTACATCATGTCTACTAACGAAAATATTATTACCAGTGACGTAACTAATTCCATTTCACTGATACAGTTTGCTATTGTTAGACATGATAATGATTAGTGTACTGCGCATTCCGTAATCTGTGGCAATATCAATCAAATCAAATCTATTCAAAATGCGTAATGTGTTATTTTAGTGATAGTATCAGTGATTGTGATAACGAGTCGTGGAATGATTCTGATTATGATCATAACCACAAATCGTGCTTACATCAAAATCTACACGGGAGTGGCTACCGACGAAGAGTAGAAATATACACAAATAAAGACTTTCATGTGCGAGAACTCGTGCCCTTAGGGTTTCGTACACGGGGTCAGAAAATCTAAATTCCATGTGTAGGAAGTGACATACTTATATTTTGCGGTCGCTCACCTAGTTAATTGTATGATATTGACCGTAAATGTAACTTTGTCTTGTAATAATCCAATTTTAGAACTCAAAACATCAAATTGCTCAATTTTAGACTTTTTCTTTTATGTTTTTTATACAAAAGCTCTTAGATTTCCAAATTTCAGAATTATGAGGTAACTGGAAGTACCCTAGAGGTATTTGTTGCTTGATTCTTCTAGGCTTGGTCGCGAGACACAGGCATAGCTTTGCCTAGTTTTTTAGTTCGAAAGTTATCCTAGTGATTTTATTGAAATAAAAGCCTGTTGACTTTGACTTTCATTTTTGCCATTTCATACAAAAATTTGACATACATTGCCATAAGTTTTGAGCTAGAAAATTTGTATACAGCACTATAAGCTCATGGACCCTAAGTTGGTATAGATTTCAAGTCAATCAATCGTATCAACGGCAACAGGAAACAGGCAACGTTTCTTGACAGACAGAAAAAATACAAACAGACAAACGGACAACAAAGTGATCCTATAAGGGTTCCGTTTTTTACAAATGAGGTACGCGACCCTAAAAATGGTAAGCTATTCACTATTCACCAGCCACCGGTGACAAGTGAGTATCTCACGAACATTATAGACTCGGGTCTCTGATGTACGTGTGTGCTAGGATCTTTAATCTTATCCATTCTGATAGCTCCACACTGACGGCTGATATGGAGTGACAACTCCACACATCCATCTCAACATTGGTATCTACGTAGCTTGATCTATTATCTACAACAACAATCATAATTAATCTACACCCAATTGGCAATGAAGTTTGTTCTACGACTTTTGGAAGTTCGTTTTCATTGAAAAAAATCTTTATGCAATCGACTGTTTTGAGGTCAAATCAGTTCAAACTCAATTATTCAGCTGTTTTTGGTAGTATTCTTGATCTTGAACATTATGTAAAGATGATAAAATGACCAAAAACATATAATTTTAAAATGTTCGGGGAAAAATCAAAAATAAAAACTTTTCCCCCATATATATTTTAATATTCTTTTTTTCATATTAGGCTCCTTTCGATTGAGTGACGACTAAGAATACCAGGGAAACAGATCGAAAGTGTACGCAAAACGTTGGCGGCATTTCCACTATTGATAGCAATACTATAGCAGATAAGAGCGAGACCTTGAGTCACGCGTTGCTTCTAAGAGATAAATCTCTAGATTAAATAACGGTTCACGGTTTATCTCTTGAATAGGTTAGGTTCCTATATATTTACTTGTCCGAAATTTTAGCATGCCAGTCAAAATCATGTGGCGGTTACTACCAGTACTTTTGGTGTGCCAGATTGCTCTGGGGATAGACCCCCTGGTGGAGACAAAGTTGGGGCTGATAAGAGGCTTGAAGTCTGAAGATGGCCAGTATTCGAAGTTTTTGGGGATACCGTATGCGGTTGTCGACGAAGAAAATCCCTTTTCTGTAAGTTTTACTATTTTTACTTGCACACTTTCGTTTTATGACGTTTAATGCAATTAAATTTTGTTGAAATTTTATTATTTTTTACATTTACCTACAGCCTACATACAGCCTTACGATGATAGCAAATGCTCAATTTCAGAAGCATTTTTTTTATTTTATTTATAGAAAAGATTAACCGCCGTTATGTTAAGTTATAATGATTTTATTTGACAAACCACATTAAACTATTTAAAAATACACACATAAACATACTATATACATGCTATAAAATATAAAATCAATTAAAAAATAAAATAGAAACTAATGAAACAAATAATTTTGGTCATGCGGCAATGTGCCAAGAGCACTGGCTGCATTCCCGCGTTGAATTGCGTGAGATCATAATTAATACTGTTAGCGAGCCAATTACAGGGTCTCTCTTAATATTATTAAACGTTGATAGTTCCTACAAATATAAAAAGTAAAGGTAGAGTACCTACTTATTAACAACAAGAGAGCAAGATGAATCAGGGTTTGAGAAGGTAAGGCAATGATGCGGGGAGGGTGAGGGATATAGGTATGTATTGAAGTATGTGTGGATTGTGCATGTGTTGCATATTAATAATTATTTTATTTTATTTTATTTATTATGGTCTACCAACAATTGTTACAACAATACATGAAATTTATTACAAGAAATAGGGTACCAATCACTTAAAAGTAAACACTGCATGCATAATTATTAATAAAGCTGTAAGAGTAAAAAATATTAACAATTAAACTAAAAGGCAGAGATTAACTCGTTGCGGGACATTAAGCTTGTGTTAGGCCAATAGTTAATGACCAAGTCTCAGTGCCATAATATGTCAACTGGCAACATGCACTAGATTGTAGTCTTTCGTCTTGAGGCTCTGCGGCTCTGCGTCGAGAAGATATGAAGATTGAAGTTTCCCAAATAATAATAATAATAATCATTTATTTCAGAAATTATCCATAGTACACATGTAAACATAAGAACACAGAATTAATTATCAAGAAAATTAAAAATATAAAAACTTATTAATTAAACATTGACTCATAAAATTGGTGGAATAAATAGGTAAAATTATCGAATTAATACAAAAATCAATTAATTAAATTGTGTTTAAAGATAAATTAAAATTATATTACACGGAGATCATCTATGCGCATCCATTTATTTTGGATTGGGCAGTCTGCAACAATCATCTGCAGGATGCCGTTGTCACTGCCTCGCGCACGTTGGCATAGGGAAGCAACTTTCTTCCGAATAATCACATGAAAGCCGTCCGTGCGCGCCTCCGCAAACATCCCAGATTCGCTGCAAAAGCGAGGCAGCCGTATCAGCATGCTGAAAATGTTGTTATATTGGACTCGCAGAGAGCTGGCAGCCCGCTGGGTGTGGTTTACCCATAGGCTGCTCGAGTAGAATGACTGGCAGTAAGCCTTGAGTTATAATGCAAGTTACCGTTTCGCCATTGGAATATCCACGAATCCTACTAATATTGTAAATGCGAAAGTTTGTGAGGATGTTTGGATGTTTGTTTCACGCCGTAACGGCTCAACCGATTTCGTTGAAACTTATAATTAGAGTTCTTTACCTAGAATAACATATAGGCTACTATGTAGGCTTATGGAGGCACCACGCGAGTGAACCCGCAGGTGGAAGCTAGTTATAGATAAGGCTGACTGACATTGGTAAAGCCCACATCTCGATATATCTCAAGTACCTATCCACGTCACACATGCCTCTATTCCTAGTTATGTTGATGCAATATCTCTCAAGTGTGTGCGATAAAGGCTCGTTGTTACTCCAACCCGGGCCTTCTAGCCCTGTTATCTTTAACAGAGTGAAATTTTGATTTGTCACATTTCAAATTTTACTGCATGTTCTATGAAATGTCAGAGGCCTGATTCTGAGATGCCAAGCCACTCACTTCTCATATTCCGACCGTGTAAAGTGAATAACTTACCGTTTTTGTATGGTGTCTCGAAAAGGGCGCCTGCAAAAAATAGTAATCTATGTACCTACTATTTCATACACGTACATAGATCATAAATGATAGCATAATTTATGAATCACTTTGTATATTGTCACTATGAAGGTCTATCTCCAAAATATCTGGTAATTAACTAAACATTGTACATTAATGTAACTAGCCTAACAACTAACCATGGTTAATATAATGGAGCTTTTTTAAAGTTTCAGCTTCGTGAAAATGCTCGAACAATTTTTTTTCTTAAATTTGGCTGTGTCGTATACGAAACTCAACCTCCAAATTCTTTGGTACCTTTCTTAAACATTGTATATTACTTAACTAGCTTGTGACATCCCAATAAACTAACAATGCTCGATCGTATGAAACTTTTTTTTTGTTTTAGCCTTGTGAAACCTCATCCTCCAAATTCTTTGGTACCTTTATTAAACATTTATTTATTTATTTAATCTTTAATGCACACAAAAAACAATGTACAAAAGGTGGGCTTAATGCCAAGGCATTATCTACCAGCCAGCCTGATTGGGTAGAAACAGGAGGTTGGCGTGCGACAGATTGTTTAACTTAACTAAAAACTATACTATATAAACATTGTACATTACTTAACTAGCTTTTTTTTCTTCATAACTCTGGCCTGTCATGAGCCAAACCCATCAACCACCATTAAAAATGAAGCTATTTTTTTCTAGTTTCAGCCTCTGACTGTTTCGAATTTAACCTCAAAAGTTTCTTTAAAAAACTTCTTAATACGGGAATACTACAAAGGCTTAAGATAATATTTGATTTGTTTCTGAATATGCAGTGATGTGATTTGATAAACAAACGAATACATGATTAATTATTGGGCTTATCTTTTGGTATATAATATTTACCTAATTGTTCGCCATTTAACACGTCATTTGCAACAATGTGGCGGTTCATATCAGTACTTCTGGTGTGTAATAATGCTTTGGGGTCTACATTGCCCAGGGCAGATCCTATCGTGGAGACAAGCCTAGGGTCGATAAGAGGGTTGGTGTCGGAAAATGGTCAGTATTCAATGTTCTTGGGAATCCCGTATGCGGTTGTAGACGAAGAGAATCCTTTTGCGGTAAGTTGCCATTTTTATTTTTAGTATTTTTAAGGTCTTTTGAATAGAAGTATACAAGTTTTCTGTAGCTAGTATACAATCCCGAAAAGCTTATTCTATCAACAAAAAAATAAAATATTAACCGAAAAAGAAACGAAACTTTTAATTAGAAACATAGTGTTAGAGGTGGTTCGTATTTACGCAACCAGGTTTTTAAACCAGGTTCTCGCATTAAACTATACGCACCTAGTACGACTTCACGATACTTAGACGTATTATAAATACTCGGTACTACGGTCGCAACCCGACCGCCCCCGTCTCGCGGCCGGCGCGGCGCGTCCTTGGGTACGTGGCGGACTTGCGCTGTGGAATTGCGCAGTAGACTTGCGCAGTGGACTCGCGTGGTTAAAGTAATACTTTCAAGTATTTAGTACTTGGTTTTTGAACCTGGTTCTTGCAAGATACGTTACGTTATGGATCTAGTACGCGAAATAGCAAGTACGACCCATCTCTACATACTGTAACTGTACTGTACCAAATTAATAAACGTTAGAAAAGTTCAACATCAAGACTTTTACCTCAAACAGTTGAATAATTGAATATGGACTGATCTGACCACAAAACAGCTGATTTATAAATAGTGTTTTTTAATTGAAAAATGTCGCTTTTCCAAAAGTAATTGAACAAACTTTATTGCCAACTGGGTTTAGAATAAGGTCCTATAGGGATTGTATACATATTATTCACCTTGTAAATCACCAACACCAGGGAATCCTAGTGTGAGTCTGAACTATCTGTCTGATATATATCTGTTGGTTGTTTATGCAATTGCATATTTTAGATAAAGGTAATCGATTGATTAATTTTATATTTATCCGAGTTGCTTGCCTCTTATCATCTTATGTGATTATATTGGTTTCAGGAATCCATACCTATAACTGCTTTTAATGAAACATTCAACGCCTTCGATGGTTCAGTCAGATGCGCTCAGCTGGGGGGAAGCAATCCAAATGGTCTGCTCCAATGCCTGAATCTCAACGTATACAGCCCAAATGATGCTAACTCCCAGAACCTAAAACCTGTCATGGTATGTCTTTTTTCTTTCGTTCAGAGTTTCGAAATCGAATCAGAAAATATAAACAAATAGTAGGTAAATTGATTCACGTAAATTGATTCGCGTGACTTTGTAGAAGTCCATTCTAAGTTAATAAATAGACACACAAATATGTTGCACTATTCCGCTAATCTATTCCTCATAAGTGCAACAAACAAACTTAATAGAGATCTATTATTTTAAAACATCGGAAAGATTTCTCATCGCAAACGTCAGCTTTCTCAAACCAGATTTAAGCCAAGAGATCTAAACATCGATGATGTTAATTCAGAAATGGTTTATGAGGTGGTTTGAGAAAAGTTGACGTTTCCGATGTTTCAAAAAGCCTTGCTGTTGACAAACTGAAGTCAGACAAGTCAAACCATATAGCTCAGAGGATAAGCAATTTGAAGTGACAGTGGCCGGGGCAAGTTAGAAGCGTTAAAATAGACGGCTGTTGCGGTAGAAAGGTCCAAAAAGCGTAAGACGTTCCTAGACGACCTTATAAGGTTGCTGGGAACCTTTGGATGCAGACCTAACAAAATCGGTGGCTCTAAAAACAAATCTCTGGGGAGGCATATTCAATTCATAATTTATTCACAAGATTGATTAGTACACAAAAAATTACAGGTTTATGGTAATTTTTACATAGTTATAGGTAGGTGTTACATAGGAGCCTGAACTAAGTGTTCCTGTGTTTAAGGCGTGAAGCACACATTAAATTATAATTATCAAAGAATTACTTACACATATACAGTGGCGGATTTTCAGTCATGGCCGCTCTAGGCCCCAGGCCATGTGCCGCCCCTTTCTCAGCACCCATCATTAGACTAGGTTCATAATGAATTTACTTTATTGCCAACTTTATCTAAATCAAAATCAGAAATGTAATTAACTATAATAGCTACTAATTTGTAGGAATTAAAGTAAAAAAAAATTCTACAAATTCTTTTCTACGACAATTTCTACAAATTCATGGTCACGATTTCCCGCCCCTAATATCTGGCCGCCCTAGGCCCGGCCCTACTGGGCCTTAGAGCAAATCTGCCACTGCACATATAATATATGTTCAGCAGTGGTAATGGCTTAAATGAAGATTCTATGTGTCACTTGCCTTTCTTTACCAGGGGATCTTACAAGATACGCGTCGTTTTCCGTTCACGCTAACGTCATACGCACAACGACATGTTGTCTATCAACTTTGAAGACGTGACATGATATCTCACAAGCTAATACTATTTACATGTAACCTTTTCGTTAGCGTTAACGCCATCAGAAAATGGATCTTGTCTAGACCACCTACTCCAGATTCCAGTAGCAAAATGAGAACAGAAATAAATTTGCCAAGTGCGAGTTAAACTGACGCGCCAAGGTTTAATATAATTTTATAGAGATAATAAAATACATTTATATGAGAATTTTGAGATTAAATATGACAGCTTGTCTTCGAGAACTGGGTGCCTAATGTTCCTTCTGCCTAATCTTTCATATGAATTACTAAGTTATTATTTATTTACTTTTTAGGTTCATATCCATGGAGGAGGATTTTTCGTGGGAAATAGCGCCGCAAACCCGCAGAATCTGATGAACCATGACATTGTATATGTCTCCATCAACTACAGAGTAGGAATCTACGGATTCATGTGCACAGAGAGCCCCAGAGCACCAGGAAACGTCGGCTTGAAAGATCAAGTGACCGCACTGAGATGGATCAACGAGCATATAGAGTCTTTTGGAGGCGACAAGAACAAAATAACAGTTTTTGGGGAAAGCGCGGGTGGCATGTCTATTCATTTACACATTCTTTCTAGTTATGAGAAGTTGTTCGATCAGGCTATCATACAGAGCGGACCAGCTACATCACCTTTTACTATAGTACAGAGAAGCAATTATGTCCCGTTAAAAATGGCTGAGATCTTAGGTTTTGAAACAGATGATGTGGAGCAAGCGATAGATTTCATCTCCAAGGTAGATGTTGTTCAGGCTCTGATAGCGGGAAACCAGGTACCGAAGGTTTCACCTACGTATCCTATGGAATCTTTGAACAAACCATGCGTCGAAAAGGAGTTTGAAGGCATAAAGAGGTTTGTTGAAGTGAATGCAAATGAGGCGATACCAGAAAAGGTTAAAGATATAAAAGTGATAATTGGATTATGCAGCCAAGAGATGATATTTGTTCACGAAAGACGGCCAGCTGAATTTTATGAAACTTACTCATTTAAAGATTTGCTGCAATTTGGTTATAATGTAAGCGACTTCGATGATAATGCTGATAATTTAAGGCGTTTCTACCTCGGAGATAACACAACAAGTGTAGATACAAGAAACGAAATAACGACATTCGCGTCAGATTTTGTCTTCAACCATCCTATGGTCAGAGCTATCAATGCTATGGTGGAAGTTGGACCTAAGGCGTTGTATCACTATGTCTTCGCATACAACAGAGAGGGACACACCTCACCGCTGGAAGGCACGATACATACGGCGGAATTATCGTATTTATTTAGTATGGGTGAAGCCACTGAGGCAGACCAGCTGACCGTCGACCGAGTCACGACATTGTGGACAAACTTTGCTAAATATGGGTATGTGAATGTATTACCGACCAATGCCGTGTTCAAACGGCATGTGATATGTCCTTGATATATCATAATGTAGTTAGTTTCAAAATGATCCTTAACAAATGAACAAATGAACAACGTCAATTTTGAGTTTGATATCTGAGGGTGTGCGCTATATCTCAACGATATCGCAAGCTTCTAAATGTCAAACTCAAAATATAGCAGTTTATCTAATTTAGGCACATACTTCGAACGCCCCTTTATAATATTTGAGTACTACATATTTCTGGCTTCGATTAGTTACGGTCACTGGGGTCATAAAAGATTGTTTGTGTGCAATTTCTTTGAATATAAAATTATTTTTAACTGGGTTTTTTAACCTACCCACGACTTCGTGCGCATCGAATTTTTATGTTTAAAAAAGGCTGACAAAACACAATCTTATAATTTTGGATTTGGTTATAAAGGGAAAAATAAGTAGCGAATAACCTACCTAAACTAAAATCACCACTTAACTATTTTCCCGCCTACCTACCTATCTACCTACCCACCACCATAGCCACCGTCACCAAAACACGCAGTTCCGTGGAACAGCTTCCTGACTCCATAATCTTGCTGGCCTGACATTTGTGAAACCTAGACTCTTTTTGAACAGCCGCAGCACAATTTAGAATAACAAGCCTGTAGAATGTGACTTTTCTTTAAAAAATAAATCGTAACTTACTTGTAAATAGGAGCATAATCCTTTTTCACTGTTTCCAGGGACCCCACACCTGAAATAACCGAGCTATTGCCAGTGAAATGGGAGACCGTGCCACAGGATTCTTTACCTTATTTGAATATAGGCACAGAGCTTACGGTACTTAAGAGACCGTTCCACGACAGAATGGCTTACTGGGACTTATTCTTCAAACTGAACAAGGAACATACGAAATGGTACCACGACTGATGTCTTAACATCCCGAGATTTGCATCACAAGCACGCAAAAACGTATTCAAAAACGGAAATAAAAGGATTTTATAAGTTGAATGTGTTTTTTATGTGTAAGATATGAAATGAAATAATGAAAAAGGCTCACCACTTTTGTCCCCAAGATTGGTGGTGATCCTTGAAGATATCCAAGGCATTTTGCACATGCCCACATTTTGTGTATATTTGTTCTAACAATAAGATATTTTTTTTTACAAAAACTAAAAACCGACTTCAAATTCCTGAATATTTACAAGATCATTATCAACCTCTTTTTATTGTTACCTACTGAGGATGACACTGGCCACCTACACTTTCGAATAAAAAAACAAAAGTAAGTATGACATCCATTCATCACCAGCGAAAGAATCATCAAAATCGGGTTACTATTGGCGGAGATATTGAGAAACATACACACAAAAAAATAAAAAAATACAGCCGACTTGAGAACCTCCTCCTTTTGGAAGTCGGTTAAAATAACTCTCTTGCTCTAGCTCTTTGTATTTTCAGTTTAATTGCCCTATTATCCGTGTCTCACTCCATCGAACGAAATATACTCAAAACTCAAGGCCCTAACACGAAACTTATTGCCAGTCAAATGCAAGCGTTTCAGCCTTACTTTAAAAGGATTTGAACCATAATATACACACCGGCACAATTAGCGGAACAGAAAAAAAAGTGAGACTATGAGATAATAACGCATATATTTGACGAAAATGTAATTAGACACAAAATAACAAATTGATTAACATCTTTTAACAACGACTTTGAAAAGTCTTCGTTATTTTTTATTGAAAAATAAAGAAATTTGAAATAAGTGAAATTTTTAGATGATTATGAACCATCACAAAAAATAAAAAAAAAGTAAGCATTAAATGATTTATCAATAAAATTAAAGCAGAATTAATAACGAGTGTTTCCCCCTCTTGCTCTGATTACGGTTTCCATTCGTCTGGGCATGCTACAGATTATGTTATCGATGATTTCTTGAGGCAACCGCTCCCACTCCTCAAGTAATGCGTTTCCATGTTCATTCAGATTGTTGGCATTCTGGATTTAACCCTTCTTTTTAGCAAGTCCCAGACATGCTCTATCGGATTCATATCGGGGGAATTTGCTGGCCACTGCATCACCGGTATACCTACGTGGCTCAGATATGCCTGTACCGATTGTGCACTATGAGCACGAGCATTATCTTGCATTAGAATAAAGTCGTCACCAATAAATGGGGCAAATGGTACAACATGTTCTTCTAAAATGTCTCTGATGTATCGATCTGCTGTCATGGTCCCTCCTGTGACTATCACTAACTCAGTGCGAGCTCCCAAACATATCCCTCCCCAAACCATAATCGAGCCGCCACCATAAGCCACTGTGTGTTCAAAATTAGACTGTATGTGGCGTTCTCCTTTGCGTCTCCATATTCACTGTCTCCCATCGATCTGTTTTAAAAGAACTCTGCACTCGTCAGTAAAGAGAACCTGCTGCCATTCGTTCAAATCCCAATGACGATGTTCTCGCGCATAGCTTAATCGGTTTACGCGGTGACGTCTCTCAAGTTTTGGGCCTTTGGCAGGTATATACGACCCTAAACCAACTTCTTCAAATCTCCTGCGAACTGTACGCTCACTTACTCGTACTCCTCGAACGTCTTCCAGTTCATTTCGAGCTTGTACACCCGTTAATCGCGTATTCCTACGAACTCCAAGTTGTAAAAACTGTCATCTCGCCTCGATGTACATCTTTTTCTACCTTGACCCCTCCTCCTCACAAGAGAATTAGACGATCTGTACCGCTGGATGCTGCGATGAATCGTTGATACTGGTCGACGAAGCCTTGAGGCAATCGATCTGTAGGTATGGCCATTTCTTCTCATTTTATCAGCCCTAATGATTTCCAGTGATGTTAAGTCAGGCATAATAAAGAGCTTTTAATAAACAAAATTGCCTATAGAATAACAAATTTATAAAAAACCATTAAGTGCAATTTTTCAAAAAAATTACAATTACGTAGTTATTACTTGAACAAGTTGACCAAACGTATTGTTCGGGAAAATAAAACAAATGAATGAAAAAAGTGTATATCATCTAATTTTCTATTTTCAAATTTGACAATAAATTAAAAAAATATCATAACTGGCCAGTTCCTCAAGTAAAAGATTTTAAAACCCTGCTTTTTTGTGTTCCGCTAATTGTGCCGGTGTGTATATATCTTTGAGACTGTCAACTTTATCAACGCCTAAACAATTGGCATACATAAACCTACAATTACCAATGTTCATATATCCAGCCATTTAAGATTTTGAAAACTCTAAATAAAAAATTGCGTTAGTTGGTCGCATATTATTTTTTCACGTTTTAACATAGTGGGATTATTCCAGAAATCCCCACCAAGCTGCCCCACTGGTGGGTCTAAAACTTTAGCTTTTAAAGATACACCCTGTAGTATAGTAACGGGAATAAAAGCTTAAAATAAAATTTTGTTTTGTTTTGTTGGTATGTGCAGTGTGACGTGATAAAACTGCGTGTCTACCTGATTAATTCGTGTTATCTTTGGGTATATAATAATTAAGTAGGTTGCTAATTATTAGCCATTTCAACCCACCAGTTGCAACCATGTGGCGGTTCATACCAGTGCTTTTGGTGTGCCAGAATGTTATAGGGTCTGAATTGCCCAGGGTCGAGCCTATAGTGGAGACAAGCCTAGGGTCGATAAGAGGGTTGGTGTCAAAAGACGGTCAGTTTTCAAAGTTCTTGGGAATCCCGTATGCGGTTGTAGATGAAGACAATCCCTTTTCGGTAAGTTAATTTTGATTAATATTTTTATATATTTTTAACTTGTTAGTACTAATTCTAAATTTAAAATTTAAATATAGCTCTTTATTTTAATATAAATATGCCTTTATACACTTTTTGAGTATTAAAGTTTTAGTCAACAAAAAATAACATTGCGATACTCACATTATTTAATAGATTGAAGAGATTTCATAGCCTTACCTAGCTGCCTCACCTTATTTAGCTGCCTAGTCCCATAAACATTAAAATATTTCATTTCATAATTATTTAGTCTAAGTCGTTCTATGTATTTTTTATGATTGATCTGGAATTGATAAGTTTATTCGACAAAATAATCACAACTTACACTATAAATAATTTATGATTAAACAAAACAATAACGCCCTTATAAACGGTCGTTAAATTTAAGAATTGATTACAATTATCCCTATCACTATTTCTTATTAATGCCTAGTTATCGCTCTAGTATATAACTTTTTCCTTTACTAATGGTATTATCGGTACTACTCTGCTATAACAGTCATGGCTAAGGTCCTCAGGCAGACTCAGACAATCTCATACGATCGTTTGTATTGCTTTCAGGAATCGACACCTAGCACCGCTTTCAATGGCACATTCAACGCCTACGACGATTCAGTCAGATGCCCTCAGATTCAAGGAGGCTCTCCATCTGGAGGAGGCATATCAGTTGGTCAGCTCCAGTGCCTGAATCTTAACGTGTTCGTACCAAACAGTGCTTACTCCCAAAATCTTAGACCTGTCATGGTATGGGTTTTTATGTTCATTCAAACTGTATTCATAAGCAAGCAGCCTACTATTTCAGTAGCAAAATGACAATTGACACCGGGTAAAAGCTAATTGGGAATACTTGAAAGATGATCTTAATAGTATCATAAAATATACTGAAATATCAAGAAAAAATATCACATCTAAGAAGCATTTATCACAGTAGTCCTGGTTTAAAAGCAGAGTTGTGTTTGTATCGATACTAAATAGTTCCATACTAAATTCATTTCACATGTAGGTATTTCTTGCAACCACAACCAGATTTCGAGTCATATCGTCAAGCAAGCCACTGACACACGAAACTGAGTTCGTAAGCCTTCACTATGCGTGATCCGACACGCGCTTAGCCAATGAATTTTTCTAACGCATTTTTATACCTTATCATTATTCCTACCTACTTTATTAATTTTTAGGTTTACTTCCATGGAGGTGGGTTTTTCGTCGGAAAAACGGACGTAGATCCACAGAATCTGATATCACATGACATCTTATATGTCACATTTAACTACAGAGTGGGAATCTACGGATTCATGTGCACAGACAGTCCCAAAGCACCAGGAAACGTCGGCTTAAAAGATCAACTAACCGCCCTGAGATGGATCAATGAGCATATCGAGTCTTTTGGAGGCGACAAGAACAAAATTACAGTTTTTGGGGCTAGCGCCGGCGCCATGTCTATTCATTTACACATTCTTTCTAGTTATGAGAAGTTGTTCGATCAGGCTATCATACAGAGCGGACCAGCTACATCACCTTTCACTATAGTACAGAGAAACAATGATGTACCTCTAAGAATAGCGGAGATTTTAGGTCTTATAACAGATGATGTTGAGGAAGCGATAGATTTAATCGCCAAAACAGATGTTAGCCAGGCTATTGCAGCAGGAGCTCAGTTACCAAGTATTTCGCCTGCGTATCCTATAGAATCTTTGACCAAACCATGCGTCGAAAAGGAGTTTGAGGGCATTCGGAGGATTGTTGAAGTGAACGCAAATGATGCGATTCCAGAAAAGGTTAAAACGATTAAAGTGTTAATTGGCTTTTGTAGCCAAGAGATGATATTTTTCCATAACAGAATGACAGCCGCGTCGTATGAAAACTACTCATTTAAAGAATTGCTGCAATTCGGTTTTGATGTAACCAACTTTGATGATAGTGCTGATAATTTAAGGCGTTTCTACCTCGGAGATAACGCAACAAATATGGATACTAGAAACGAAATAACAACATTCGCGTCAGATTTTGTCTTCAACCATCCTACAGTCAGAGCTATCAACGCTATGCTAGAAGTTGGACCTAAGGCGTTGTATCACTATATGTTCTCATACAATAGAGAGGGTCACAACGGGACGCTAGAAGGCACGACACACTCGGATGAATTAACGTATTTATTCAGTACAGGTGAAGCGACTGAGGCAGACCAGCTGACCGTTGATCGGGTCACGACACTGTGGACGAACTTTGCTAAATATGGGTATGTTAATTAGCGTTATTATACATTAATTGATGGGTTGAAACTAAAAAAGTGGATGTAAAAGTTTCATATAATATAATCGATAGCTCGGAGCACTTCGGTTATTCAAATACCCTTGCAACAAGCAAATTTTTGGTTATCTCTACACTTTTTTAAATTTGATGATGAGCGGTGATGATGAAGATTTTTTTATTTAGTTTTTGTAATAGGGCAAACAAGGGCCTGAAATGAAAATAAACAAATTTAATTTTCACTATGCTTTCAGGGACCCTACACCTGAAATAACCGAGCTGTTACCAGTGAAATGGGAGCCCGTGCCACAGGATTCTGTACCATATTTGAATATAGGCACAGAGCTAACGTTACTAAAGAGACCGTTCCACGACAGAATGGCGTACTGGGACTTATTCTTTAAACTGAACAAGGAATATACGAAATGGTACCACGACTAATGTCCTCACTGCCCGAGATCAAACCACACGAAAACGTCTCCAAAAAAGGAAATAAAATGATTGTAAAGTAGAAAGTGTGTTTCATGTCTAAAAATACGAAAATCCATCGTTAAATATCGGTGATTCATTACGCCACGAAGGTGATGTCTGACATCCAGCGTCGTGTAAACTGAGATGCTATGCGTGCTGAGACTGAGATCTATTTGACGTACAAAACACTACCTACCTATACCTACCTTTTGTTATTCTCGTACCTTTTTAACCAACTGCACAACAAGGAGGAGGTTTAAAAATAATATCGTGGTTATCAGAAACTACGAGTACCATGGTACCACAAGACCTAGACCCGGAATAAAATATTTGCAGATCATGCAAACATTTGTACCGCAACGGGAATCCAACCCACACCACTTGCGTATCAGATGGGCACTCGTCCACATCAAAAGTTCCTACTACCTAAAACAACTGAATATATAGAGTTTGAACTGACTTTACCCCAAAACATTTTTTTTTTAATGAGATTTTTCAAATGTTAAAAAATCGTTGAAACATACTTTATTGCTAGTTGGGTGTAGAATAAGTCCGTTTCGGGATAGCATACTCAGAATTAGCAAGTTGAAGTGGCAGTGGGCAGGCCATATAGCTCGCAGAACCGATAACCGTTGGGGAGTAAGGTTCTCGAATGGCGACCACGAACCGGGTGACGCAATGTTGGAAGGCCCCCCGATGGACCGACGACATTGTGAAGGTTGCGGAAAGTCGGTGGATGGAGAAGGCTCAAGACCGTTCGTCGCGGAACTCTTTGGGGGAGGCCTATGTCCAGCAGTGGACTTCTACTGGCTGATGATGATGATGATGATGGGATAGCATGCTTATTATGAATCACCTTGTATAACATACCTACCATCTCTACAATCATCGTTAACAGATATGCTTCATTTCAATAATGACTTAATCACTTTCCCGTATAATTGATTACCCAGATTTGTTAATAATTGGTGCAATTGCCTAAGCGTAATGGCAATGAAGTTCGTAACTGACTGGCCTCATAGCTCAGTTGGTAGTTACTCTGCCTTCTGCGCTAGAGGTCGCGGGTTCGATTCTCGCACTGGACAAACATTTGTGACTAACACAGATGTTTGTTCTGTGTCTGGGTGTTAAATTAATTAATCTATTATGTATATCAGTCTCTGGTACCCATAGTACAGGCTATGCCTAGTTTGGGATCAGTTGACCGTGTGAATATGTCCGGAATATTTATTTATTTATTTATTTATAGGGTAATTTTAACAATCTTAGCAACATTCAAAACGTTCCAAATTTGACAAGGGAAAACTTCAAGACCTTAGCTTCTTCATTTTCATGTTTGAAAAACATCGGATGTCGCTATAATTGTTAAAATCATCCTTAAAATTGCGATCTTCATTGCCATTTCGCTTACGCAATAGCCTGGCTGCTCATTCAAAAGATCATACGTCATACACGTCAACGTGGATGCACAATTGCACATTCTAACCCATTATTAGGGTTCTGAAGTCGATAAGGAGTAAAGGATAGTAGTAGTTCCACAGTTTTACAAATACAGAATTCTAATATTATTACAGTATAATCTCACTAATCCGGCACTTCGATAGATCGGCACGTCCAATAATTCGGCACCCTCCGCCCACGCCTCCCTTTCCCCTCTATACCTGTGCGCTTTGGTCGCTGCGTCATCGACTAGCAGTCTAACCTCAAAACTTATCACATGCACGTGCTAACGTATTGTTTCTTTCAAGTGAGACTAGTTTATAGTTAAAAATGTCAAATAAACGCAAACACAAAACACTAGATTTAAATAATAAAATGGAGATTTAAAAAAAGTTAGATAGCGGACAAAACATGTGTAAATTGGCTAAAGAATATGGTGTTGGGCGTGCTACTATACACGATCTTAAGAAGAAAAGGCAAAAGATAATAGACTTTTTCAGTATAACCCAGTAATCCGAACATTCCAATAATCCGGCACCCTCCGGTTTTTAATAGTGCCGGATTAGTGAGATTATACTGTACTTACTGGAAGGCCCTATAAAGGTATGAAATAAAAACTGAGTAAATGTTGTTTTTCAGTATATGTCCCCATTATGTAAAGTGTAGACGTCAATGTCAATTTTGACTAAAAGAGCGAATGCTCATTCAAGCGCTTCTCAAACTTTTAATTTCTTTACTTTTTCTTTTTATCGTCTTTTTATCTTTTTTTTTCGAACGGATTTTTATGCTGTGGGTCTCTTACGACCACTGCCAGCTACACCGGGCTAGTACGCCTTTTTATCTATTATGCTGTGTTGACTCGCCAGACAATAGGTCCCTCAATTTCTATCCGTGGATGTTTTAAGAGGCGACTAAGGGAAACAACTAGGGAATGGACAGCAGCGTTCCCTATTAACAACAATAGCTTTATCTGCGCTTGCCAACCCGCATGCCTAGCGTGGCAACCGTGAGCAAATCCGCCGAAATGATTGTTTCTACTCATCTATGGGGGAGACTTATGTTCAGCAGTGGCGCTACGACTTAAATGATGAATGATGAACTAATATTGGTGTACTAATAGTGGACAAGGAACTCTCATGCACGTATTTTGTTTTTTAATTAATTTAGAAGTTTTTCTAGCTTACTTAAGAGCCTTGTTAAACCTTCAAAATAGAAGCAAACTAGAGTTTAGCGCAATAGGCTGGGATCCGCGAGAGGCTAAGTACACGGTGTTGATCGAAAGACTCCAGCGTAAGTTTGCCAGATACGTGTATAAAAGAATGTACGGATACTACCCGTACCTTTTCCCTTCTCTATTTGTAACGGGTATGATCGGCCTGGATACGCTGGAACTAAGGAGAAAATTACAGCTAGCTATACACTATTGTCTTATTCTGCGAAACAAAGTGAATAATCCGACCGCTTTGAGCATGATGCCACTATGTGTGCCTGACAATTACGTGCGCTGTGGCCGCCGTCGACATCAACTGTTCGCCTGCCACACACCGAAAACTCGTCACGCTCATAATGCGCCAACGCTAAGAGCTCTCACTCTTTTAAATGCCTATGTACACGAGGTCCAACATGTCGACATCTTTAATCATAAAATTTGTATAATATTTAATTCGCTAAGAGTATTTTTAAGTTTTAATTTTAGACAGTAGGCACTTTGGTATATACTGTAAACTTGCTGTTTTAACTGAAATAAATAATTCTAATTCTAATTCTTCCTTTTGCAAATAAATACTTATTTTATTTTATTATTATTTATTTATTATTATAATATTAAACGTACGAAAAATTCAACATTAAGATTGCTACCTAAGACAGATGAATGATTGAGCCTTATATACAATAACTAATTCTGACATATCTATTTGTGAAAACTCTAAATATATGATATCGTTAGCCGATAGATTGTGGTTTTTTCACGTTCAAAAAAATAATAATGCTCCTTAGAATATTTTATCATAACTAACTGTTTATATAGTTTAAGCTTCAAAATCCCTCACAAAAAAAAACACTGTGTACAGTTACGGGGATAAGTGGCTTAAGATAAAATTTGATTTTGTTTTTGGTATGTGCAGTGTGAAGTGATAAAACTGGGTGTCTACCTGATTAATTCTTGTTATCTTTGGGTATATAATAATTAAGTAGATTGCTAATTATTCGCAATTTCCACGCCAGTTGTAACCATGTGGCGGTTCATACCAGTGTTTTTGGTGTGCCATAATGTTTTGGGGTCTACATTGCCCAGGGTAGAACCTATCGTGGAGACAAGCCTAGGGTCCATAAGAGGATTGGTTTCGGAAGACGGTCAGTATTCAAAGTTCTTGGGAATCCCGTATGCGGTGGTAGATGAAGAGCATCCCTTTTCGGTAAGTTGCTTTGTTTGCCTATTAGTTTTTTTTTTATTTACTTAAATTATACTCAACTGCAAAGGTCGTTGCAATACAGAAAATATTATATGGATGGAAAATGTTTCTCAGGGTCTCGACCATATTTATATACCTGCCTAAGTCCATTATTATGGAATATATAATTAATATTATTCAATTCATTTCTTATCAGTCCGCTCACACAATGGCGGCTCTAAGTCTTTCTATATATATTTTTTTATAGATCTAGAATTGATGATTTAATTTAATCAAATCAAAGTAATTTATTGCGTAATATGGGTTAAGTACAGTTGTTACATAATACAATACAAATTAGAAGCAGCCATATTCAGCGTTGTACGCGTGCAATATACATATTTTCAAAAAAATTAAGTAGGTAAGTCAGGTATGTTAATTCCAAGTATATATAATAGCTCAACAACCAAAAAAAAACATATATTTGACCAGGCAAAACAAATAATCTACTGATCGCTGTAGTGGCAACATCGCCTCCCTATAACAGTTATGGCTAAGGCCCTCGCGTGGCCAACAAACTCAGTCTCTACTTAACTGTCTACTAGCTTTTACGATCTTGTTGGTTTCAGGAATCTACACCCAGCACCGCTTTCAACGGAACCTTCAACGCCTTCGACGACACGGTCAGATGCCCTCAGATTGAGGGACGCACTCCAACAGGTCAGCTTCAGTGCCTCAATCTCAACATATACGTACCGAACAATGCTAGTTCCCAGAACCCAAAGGCTGTCATGGTTTGTATTTTAATTTGTTTTTCAAAGTGTCATTTGCTCTTTCTTGCTCACTTTGTCAAACAATAATAATTGACAAAACAAGATAGAACATAAAAAAATTACTCTTTATGCGTTTAAGACGTGCTAGCCAATTTATCCTTTAATCGTTTTTGTATATCTATCATTATAATAATACTTAATTTAACTTTTAGGTTTACTTCCATGGAGGAGGATTTTTCGTCGGAAAAACAGACTTAGACCCACATAATCTGATGTCATATGATATTATATACATCTCCTTCACCTACAGAGTAGGAATCTACGGATTCATGTGCACGGACAGTCCCAAAGCACCAGGAAACGTCGGCTTGAAAGATCAACTGACCGCGCTGAGATGGATCAATGAGCATATCGAGTCTTTTGGAGGTGACAAGAACAAAATTACAGTTTTTGGAGCAAGCGCTGGTGGCATGTCTATTCATTTACACATTCTTTCTAGTTATGAGAATTTGTTCGATCAAGCTATCATACAGAGCGGACCAGCTACATCACCTTTCACTATAGTACAGAGAAACAATGATGTTCCTTTAAGAATAGCTGAGATCTTAGGTCTTGTAACAGATGATGTTGAGGAAGCGATAGATTTAATCGCTAAGACAGATGTTCACCAGGCTATTGGAGCAGGAGCTCAGTTACCAAGTATTTCACCAGCGTATCCTATAGAATCATTGACTAAACCGTGCGTCGAAAGGCAGTTTGAAGGTATTCGGAGGATTGTTGAAGTGAACGCAAATGATGCCATTCCAGAAAAGGTTAAAACGATGAAAGTTTTAATTGGCTTTTGTAGCCAAGAGATGATATTTTTCCACAACAGAATGACAGCCGAGACATATGCAAACTACTCATTTAAAGATTTGCTGCAATTTGGTTATAATGTAACCAACTTTGATGAGAGTGCTAATGACTTAAGGCGTTTCTACTTAGGAGATAACGCAACAAGTTTCGATACTAGAAACGAAATAACAACATTCGCGTCAGATTTTGTCTTCAACCATCCAACAGTCAGAGCGGTCAATGCTATGCTAGATGTTGGACCTGAGGCGTTGTATCACTATTTGTTTTCATACAATAGAGAGGGTCACAACGGGACGCTGGAAGGCACGACACATTCAGATGAATTGACGTATTTATTCAGTACGGGTGAAGCGACTGAGGCCGACCAGCTGACTGTCGACCGTGTCTCGACACTGTGGACAAACTTTGCTAAATATGGGTGGGTAAATTACATTAACATATTGTAGTACTCGAATTTGAGACATTAATTATAGCGTTAGGTGGGCCTGTTGTTTGTGAAAAAAAGGCTTGTATTTCATGTAGGTGTTCTTTTGATTCAGAGATTTTGCGAGGTTGTAATTATTTTTGAGTGTCTCCTTTCATCTTCTTGCTCAGAGTAAACATATGATTTACAGAGCTTATTATTTACAATTTCTGAATTGCGCAATCAATGCCCTATGATTTTATTCACATCACTTTTTAATAATTTATTATTAAATCAAGTAATCATTGAATTAGACGTAACGGTTATTTGGTTTAATATCAATTTATATTTACATGTAAGACTTCTTTGCTTAGTGCTTCTATAGAAAGTAATAATCAAGCACCTTACTTTCATGTAAAAATAAAACTCAATCCATTTACATTATGTTTTCAGGGACCCCACACCAGAAATAACCGAGCTATTACCAGTGAAATGGGAGCCCGTGCCAGAGAATTCTAAGCCTTATTTGAATATTGCTAAAGAGCTTACGGTACTAAAGAGACCGTTCCACGACAGGATGGCGTTCTGGGACCTATTCTTCGAACTGAACAAGGAACATACAATATGGTATCACGACGACTAAGTTACTGACTTATCGTCAGTCTCAACTCACACTGCAACCATTTTGTCTAATAAAATTGATAATTGTCTATTAAATAATTTTAAAGTTGAAAGAGTGTTTTGTGTCGGAGTTTTGCGTGTTTTCTTTTGGTCAAATCCTTTGACCAAAAGAAAACACGCGCATTTCACATATTTCCTTAATTTAGGTACGGGTCGCCTATAGGGATATGTGTTTTGTTTATGCAACCTCTTTGGGCATACCATGAGCATGGTTTGACAAACAAATTATTTTTAAACTTGGAAAATTATGTAGTAAGTAAGATTAGTAGTTGTTTTGCTAATATCGTTATATCTATTTGAATGTTAGGTATTTAATTATGTCTCATGAGTATATATGCACCTAACATTCTGCTTTCGGCGACTGCTTCGAGACTTTTCTAGAGTTTCCGACGTTTTGTGAAAAAGGATCATCGAAAAAAATGATAGGCACCAAGCCGTGTTTGTTGCCTGATTCTTCTAAGCTTGGTCGCGAGGAACAGGCATAGCTTCACCTAGTTTCTAAGACGTTTCAAAGTGATCCTAGTGATTTTATTGAAATAAATGCCTTTTGACTTTGACTTTGACTTTATAAATTGGACCATCTGATAGTTGGAACGTTTTGCGAGCTAAACTTTCCATGAATTGGACGTTTTGCGACCGTTGGTGATTTTTCGCCGGCTAATTTAGGTATACAAAGCAAGTCTAAAGAAAATGTATTTATTTAATCGATAAAAAAAATATTTTTACGCTTTTCTATGAAATTAATGTTATCAGAGAAAGTGTAGAGAAAAGAATATTTACAAAGAATAACAGGGTAAATCTTCGTCAGAAAACTTCCTTCCAATCAGAGATCACGTTGATTTCACGATCCTGACGAGAGTACTAGCTGGAATAAGAAGCCATTACGTGTTTTAAATAATCTTTAGGTAACAATGTGGCTTATCCATGGTATCCAGCAGTCGGCAAGTGGTCATTATGCCATCGCGGAGGCCTCCGGCCTTCAGACAAAGTTAGGACTCCGTTGAAGTCACTGTCACTAACTCTTTTATCATTTCAATGTTTCAAATTGAAGCTAAATATGAATGGGTCTCTAAACCCCCATTTGATTAGGTATTCTCTGCAGCGGCCAACCTTGGTCCGGAGTCGGTTGAGTGATTACCAAGTTAGCCACTGCAGTTCGTGACTGGGTGGCAAGTGCTCTGCTGGAGCGATGAAGTCTTGTGGAGGTGCGTGTTTAGCCTTCCACAGTGCACTGGCTTCTATGGCGTTTTTTTTCGTGGTCATCCATAGTCATCCTTGAAAAGCATTCTCGGCTTTTTAAGCGAACTGGAGGCATCTGACGAACAAACTTTATTTGATTATTTTGTTTCAGGAATCGACCCCTAGCACTAGTTTCAACGGAACGTTCAACGCAAACGATGGCTTAATCAAATGCCCTCAGTCACGGCGAGACAACCAAATAACTGGTCAGCTTCAGTGTCTGACTCTCAACGTATACGTACCAAACACTGCTCATACATACAATCTCCGCCCAGTCATGGTATTAAGATTTTGAATTTTAACTGTCATGTTATTTTATGCGTGTGATGCTTATCTATCTATAAAGTCACTAAAATGCCCCCTTTAAAAAGAAATGGCTTCAAGACCGTATGCCCCAAACATGGTAGGCAATTCCTCAGATCTCCACATGCTCTGGTTCTTATGTCTAAGAGTTTCCCCTCAGAGTTATGTCCAAATATAATTTGGCACATTACTAATACCTTATTGATCTTCAGGTATACATACACGGAGGAGCGTTTACCGGCGGCAGTGGCGGCGAATCACCACAGAATCTGGTGTCACACGACATCGTTTACGTTTCCATCAACTACAGATTGGGAATCTACGGATTCATGTGCACAGACAGTCCCAAAGCACCAGGAAACGTCGGCTTGAAAGATCAACTGACCGCCCTGAGATGGGTCAATGAGCATATCGAGTCTTTTGGAGGTGACAAGAACAAAATTACAGTTTTTGGGGAGAGCGCGGGTGGCATGTCTATTCATTTACACCTTCTGTCCACTTATGAGAAGTTATTCGATCAGGCTATTATACAAAGTGGGCCAGCTACATCACCCTTTACTATAGTAGATAGAAACAATGATGTTCCTTTAAAAATTGCGGAGATCTTAGGTTTTGTAACAGAAGATGTTGAGCAAGCGATAGATTTCATCACCAAGACAGATGTTGACCTGGCTATTGCAGCAGGAGCTCAGTTACCAAGTATTTCAGCTGCATTCCCTTGGGAACCTTTAACCAAACCGTGCGTAGAGAAGGAGTTTGAAGGCATTCGGAGGTTTGTTGAAGTGAACGCAAATGAGGCTGTGCCAGAAAAGGTAAAAACGACGAAGGTGATATTTGGCTTCTGTAGCCAAGAGATGCTTATGGTGCACGATAGTGAGAACACCGAGTTTTATGAAAATTTTTCATTCAAAGATCTGCTTCAATATGGTTTTGATGTAACCAACTTTGATGATAGTGCTAATGATTTAAGGCATTTCTACATTGGAGATGATGCAACGAGTATAGACAAAGCTAATGATATAATAACCTTCGCGTCAGATTTTACCTTCAACCATCCTACAGTCAGAGCTATCAATGCTATGGTGCAAGTAGGACCTAAGGCGTTGTATCACTACGTGTTTTCATACAATCGAGAGGATCACAACGCAACACTTGAAGGGGTATCACATGCTTCGGAATTGTCATATTTGCTTAGTACGGGTGAAGCCAGTGTGGCAGACCAGCTCACCGTTGACAGATTGACTACAATGTGGACAAACTTTGCTAAATATGGGTAAGTCAATTAGCGTAAGAAATCCATCAGATACTCATGCAGACGACAATCAATTCTATCTAACAGTCATGATTAATTATTGTTAGAATCTACATACGACTTATATCAATTCATTACCACACAATAGATTCGGCAATATGATTAAATGAGTAAACGACCCCAAATCTATTATTTGAGTACAACATGGAGGTTGTATCAGAGAAATTATGTTTAGAGAGAAGCTTGACCTTTAAAATATTTTATACAAGGTGATTCATAATATGTATGCCATCCCGAAAGAGGGTTATTCTATGAACGAAAGAAAGTTTTTCGCTAATCATATTTCTTTTCTCAAATTAGCGGTTTTTGGTATTTTTATCATCTTTACACTTGTAACTAAGCGTATGAGTAAATTAACGTAAATTACTCAGCGTATGAGTTCGGCATAATGACTACTATCTACACACCCGCTGAATTTAACTGATTTGACCTCAAAACAGCAGATTTTTTTCTTTTTTTGCAGATTTAGCAGAGTTTTTCAATGATAAATTTCTAATTCCCAATAGTCGTAGAACAAACTTTATGACAATTGGGTGTAGAATAAGTAATGGCTCTTTCGGGATAGTATACATTATTATGAATCACTTTCTCTTTAATACATGCAGAATATTAGTTAGTTTGGGTAGATGTACTAGGTACCTAAGGCCATGAAACTATGAGCATTATGAGCGTATGCAAGTTTATGATTGTAAAAACGCTATTCCACTTCAGAACCAGAGTTTTACTTATGTTTATGCTTGTTTTGATCTGCCTGACTGATATAGGCCTTGAATGTCACCTTCTATTTATAAAAATCCTTTCAATTTCGTAATATCAAAACATAGTCCATTTTCATTGGTTTCAGGGATCCCACACCTGAAATAACCGAGCTATTACCAGTGAAATGGGAGCCCTTGCCACAGGATTCTGTACCTTATTTGAATATTGCTAAGGAGCTAACGATACAAAAGAGAGTGTTTCACGAAAGAATGGCGTACTGGGACCTATTCTACAAACTGAACGAGGAACATACAAAATGGTATCACGGAGACGATTAAATTATTTACAAGACGTAAATGGCTCATGGCGACGGCTCATCGCAATCATCAGGAAATGCGTTCAAAAAATATAATTAAATAAATTTGAATTTAACGTGTGTTTTATTTTCATATAAGAAAGGAATTATTTTACAACTTAATTAATGTTAAGGATTATTTTGCAGATACTTCAATTGACATAAAAGTGAAACTTTATCTTAGAACTTAATTAATAAAATTAAATATTATTGTACTTGTAAACATATTTTATGAATAAATAAATGTTATAACTTAATTTATGACCTTAAACTTCCAGCATAGGTACCTACCCACATTTTCTTGGCAATTCAAATACTACTTTGCTTTGCCGTAATTTGGTTGCTCCGTACGGGAAAGTTTACATAATTATTATGAACTAGCTTACGCCCGCGGCTTCGCTCGCGTGGTACCTAAGTACATAAAAAGTGGCCTATATGCTATTCTAGGTAAAAAACTCTTTATATTCAAAGTTTCATCAAAATCGGTTGAGCCGTTACAGCGTGATAGAATAACAAACATCCCTTTTGTGTGCCATGTTTCTCAAAGTTTTTCTTGTGTGGTGATCAATAAAGAGTTTACTATTTATCTATCTATCTAGCATCCTCACAACTTTCGCATTTATAATATTAGCAGGATCACCTTTTTGTATGAACATAGGTGTTGTAGGTACATTATTTTGTTTCAGGAATCAAACCCAAGCACTGGCTTCAACGTAACGTTCAACGCCTACGACGGCTCAATCAAATGTCCTCAGTCGTGGCAAGGTAGCCAATCTGGTCAGCTTCAGTGTCTGACCGTCAACGTATACGTACCAAACACTGCACACTCCCAGAATGTACGGCCTGTTATGGTAAGATTTTTTATTTATTTAAGTTCAATAGTAAATAAGATACTTTATTTACAGAAAGAAACTTAAAACTAATACAAGTTAATATTTACAAAATACACAAGAAACAGTTGAGCCATCTAAAGACCAAACATCAACAAACGATCTATAGATAGCTCAACTGATCCAGATCACTACCAGTCGGAAGCGTCCCCAAGACGCTGACAGAATTGCCACGCTGGATGGCAATGCTGATTCGCTGGGCCAAATAAGAGCCAGCTCTCGGGTCACGCGTCGCTTCGATCAAACGTCCTGATATCTTGATAGTTCAATTGCTTGCTGCACTTACAGTTTCCACCAACGCGTCCAGCAAGCCATTCACAATATTCTTAAAAAAGGGCACTTATAATAATTATAACATAAATACTATTTAAAGCAGCTTAAGAAATTAATACATGCGTTAAGCATAACATTAACTTTAGTGTAGAAGATATCAATTTCTGGTTTCTGAGCAATTAGGTCGTTAAGCATATTTAGGGCCTGAGCTGTAGGAGTTTGGTAGTTCCAAAAGCTATCTTAAAGAGAGTCTTATGACTGCTGGTGAAAAAAACAAAATGGAGAAAGTATAATAAATTATTACCCTCAACGCCAACGCGTCGGTTGATCGTCTCGGATCAGCAACGTGTGCTAATCGCAAGCATCAATAGGCTACGGTTACCACTTATCATCAGGTGGGCCGTTCGCTAGTTTGCCACCTTTAATAATTTAAAATTACTTTAATATAGTTACTACTTAATATAATTTACCACATGACTAATAACCTGTTTACCCTCAGGTGTACATACACGGAGGAGCATTTATCGTCGGCAGTGGCGACCTAAACCCGCAGAATCTGGTGTCTCACGATATTGTATACGTCTCCATCAACTACAGATTAGGAATCTACGGGTTCATGTGCACAGACAGTCCCAAAGCGCCAGGAAACGTCGGTTTGAAAGATCAACTGACTGCATTGAGATGGATCAATGAGCATATCGAGTCTTTTGGAGGCGACAAGAACAAAATCACAGTTTTTGGAGAAAGCGCAGGTGGCATGTCTATACATTTCCACCTTCTGTCCAAATATGAGAAGTTGTTCGATCAGGCTATTATAGAAAGCGGGCCAGCTACATCACCCTTCACTATGGTAGACAGAAACAATGATGTTCCTATAAAAATGGCAGAGATCTTAGGTTTTGTAACAGAAGATGTTGAGCAAGCGATAGATTTCATCTCCAAGACAGATGTTGACCTGGCTATTGCCGCAGGGGCTCAGTTACCGAGTATTTCAGCTGCGTATCCTTATGAGCCTTTGACCAAACCGTGTGTCGAGAAGCAGTTTGAAGGCATTCAGAGGTTTATTGAAGTGAACGCAAATGAGGCAGTTCCAGAAAAGGTTAAAACGACGAAAGTTATCATTGGCATCTGCAGCCAGGAGATGCTTCTGTTACTTGAAAGTCCGAAAGACGAGTTTTATGAGAACTTCGAATTCAAAGAATTGCTTAAATACGGCTTAGATCTAACCAAAATTGAAGATACCCCCAATGATATAAGACATTTCTACATCGGTGACGATGAAACGAGTATGAAAAATGCAAATGAGATAGTATCATTCGAGTCAGATTTTGTTTTCAACCACCCTACAGTCAGAGCTATCAATGCTATGGTGAAAGTTGGACCTAAGGCGTTGTATCACTACGTTTTTTCATACAATCGTGACGGTAACAACGCGACACTTAAAGGGGTACCACATACGGCGGAACTAGCGTATTTATTTAGTACTGGTGAAACCAGTGCGGAAGACCAGCTGACCGTCGACCGTGTCACGACATTGTGGACGAACTTTGTTAAATATGGGTATGTAAATTATCTCGAGAGGTCTTTAGAAACTCATTCAGATATCAGTCAATGCTGTCAGTAACGAGGAATGACTGATTGCAAAATATCTATAATCATTCAACCAATTGCTTGCTTATAACATCGCTTTGGCTTTGCTGTTATGGTGTTATAATTATAAATAAATAAATAATAATAATATTTACACGAACATTTTGCAGTCAGGCATAAGGTCTACCGAATAAAGTCAGTTTTGTGTGCCACCACAATCATCGAAGCACCAATTTTTGCCCGACATCGCGAGATCTCAATTCGCAGCGAACCACAGCTTACTCATAAATCATAACATAATCCATTTTCATTATGTTTTCAGGGACCCCACACCTGAAATAACCGAGCTGTTACCAGTGAAATGGGAGCCCGTGCCACAGGATTCTTTACCTTATTTGAACATAGATAAGGAGCTTACCTTGCCAAAGAGAGCATTCCACGAAAGAATGGCGTACTGGGACCTATTCTATAAGCTGAACAAGGAACATGCGAAATGGAACCATGGAGACGATTAATTTATAAACATATCGGCGGCAGACATACCCTTCAAAAACATTTAGAAAATAAAATAATTAGAAGTTTTTTATTTATTTATTGAAGCTATACAATGCTTTGTCGCTGAGCAATCATTGAAACTACGAACCTCGAACACAAACTATCTACTAGCTCAAAATCATTAACTCTTTGTTATTTCTTCAACGTCCCCAATAAACTGTGGACTTTAGATTTTATGCGATATAAGTAAATAAAATGGTTACAATGTTGAATGTATTTTATTTTAAGCTTTTCTTCTTCTCATCTGTAATCTGCTCGCAAGAAGCGCTCGCGTGCTGTTGCAGTAACTGAGCATTCGCGGCATATTTTCAGTTGACAAACCTTTTTTTTTTTACTTTTTGTGGCTATGATGTCACTGCGGCCACAACTGGCTTATTGTGATCGCCACTTTATTTGTGGAGCCCCTTTACAGGGCCTTTAAAGTTCACCGCAAAGCCCAGCAGCTGTTAAAAACTGAAGGATTTTCTTTGGGGTGAGTTGTTTTAGCTCCATTTGGCTGAGGATGTGCTTTCCCAAATGGATGCTACGTTTGAGCATAAGTGCTCCGCACTTACCTAGCAGGTGTAGAGGCGTTTCGTCCGCCTCCTTGCATAGCCTGCAGGTTTGTGTGACACACCCTTAGATAAAGTGCGGAACCGGGCGGGTGAATTGAACTTTCGTCGCGAGGAACAGGCGTAGCTTTAGTTTCAAAGACGTTTCAAAGTGATCCTCGTGATTTGTTGAAATAAACACCTGTTGACTTTGACTTTGATATTTTAGCCCACTAGTTATCATATATATAAAACTATAGGTGCTTGTTTGTCGTGTCACTGATTCTTCCTTGGTCATCCTGTACTAGATTATTTACCAGGTTGAGATATGGTGGCCCTGAAAAGGACCTTTGACCGTCGCTGAAAGAATCAGTGTAGTAAAGGGATCACAGTCCGCCTCTTAGAGGCTCCTTTCGTGCACATGTCACATGTATTTCGCCTTCAATTTACTGGTCTAGATAACTTTATTTCAAACAAGTTGACCTTCTGTAACTTTACTCTATGTCTGGTCTGCGGTCCCAGCGGGATAGACAACTTTGTGAGATTACTTCTTTCCATCAATTTGAAAGGATTTTTATCGCAACCGCAAACTGACGACTAAGCTACTCAGCAAGGCCGGGGTCATCATCAACAACCTGTAGTAGTCAGGCTGGACATAGGCCTCCACCAAGGAGTTCCACGACGAACGGTCTTTAGCATTTTCCATCCACCGACTTCCCGCAACCTTTACAATGTTATCGGTCCATCGTGTGAGGGGCCTTCCAACAACTCTCCAACAGTTGTCGGTTCTGCGAGCTATATGGCCTGCCCACTGCCACTTCAACTTCCTAATTCTGAGAGCTATATCGGTGACCTTGGTTCTTCGACGGATTTCCTCATCTTATCACCGGGCCGGGTCGGGGTCAATTCGTCTGTTTACAAAACAAAAGTTAAAAATGCTCAGTGCCCCGATTAATTCACAATAGCTTCAAGCCGTGTTTAAACGGCGTGCGATTTGTCATTGAGCATTTACATTTGCTTTTGGAGCAGAGTATAGTGAGTTGTGTTTTGTAGTAGGTATTTGACGTACAATTTTTAGATGTTCAGTGATGTAAATTATAGTCAGATGGGCAGTTTAGCTGTGGTATACTAGCAACTTTCTCTTGCGCCACTTATGACAAAATTATACTACTTGATAATTCGGGTATCAAGCAAACAGAAGCTAGTTAAACATAAACAAAAAGATGTAACTTGGTAGTAAATAACCTCGAATAAAATATGGGCAACTTTTTATTCGGGTACCACGCGAGCTGAAGCTAGTAAAACATAAACAAAAAGTTGCCCGTCTATTTATAGCACTGCATTATATTATCCGTTGTAATTTGAATCAATATCGAAGCCGTAACCCATGCAAATACGGTCATTAGCGAAGCCACTGCTAGCGGACCTGTCTCATTAACATCATCAATATGCGGGTGAGGGCGCAAAGCAAATTTTAGATCAAAGCATTCACCTGCCCTGTTTATGTTTGTGTGTAACTTTGTGTTCGAATTCGAGATTTTGTTTGTTGTTATTGGGATCTCAACATAAGTTTTTTTTTTTTTTTATACAACTAAGGTGCACCTGTTGGTAAGCGGTTACTGTAGCCTATGAGCGATTGCAATACCAGAGGCATCACGCACGCGTTGCCGACCCCGAACCCCCCCCCTCCCCTAAAGAGCTCTGGCAACCTTACTCACCGCAAGAACACAACACTATTTGAAACAAATAATTTTATTTGGCTGCGATCTTCTGTAAGGTGGAGGTACCTCCCAGGCGGGCTGCTCCAATTTAGAACGAGAAAATCTCGCTATGCCCTACCTCCTCCAAAGAGTTAGCTGATTACACATATGTATGTCATTATTTCTGGTCTTTTATGTTTTCTGTACTCTCTTTGACCAAATTAGTGACGTTTTAGAATAAGGCCAGCTCCAGAATATTCTAATACAATAGGCACCTACACCTAGCGTGTCACGTTGCAATGTGCCAACAAATGGAGGAAATGGAGGAAATGGAGGTGTGATGAAGCGACTAACTAGATAAATGAAACTCAACCTTATTAGGTAAATAATAATAGTTAAACGGTTTATTAAAAGAGATACGGCGGAAATCACAAGATATCTAATGAGTCTCCTCGGCACCACTCCTTCCCTCAGCACCAACCTACCATCCGACGTAAGATCGATCAATTATACCTATTTCTTAAAACATTTTCGTACTCAACTCTTTTCAGTTAATTATTCTAGTATTATTCTGTCACCCTGACACTTTTTAATCAATCCATAACCACAAACCAAAATTTCTAGTATCTTTTGAACGTTTGTACAGAAAATGTGATTAAACTTTAAAAATAACAGACTGTGATAGGAAGTGAAGAAAGGAGTGAAGCAAATATCCAAGATGGGCTTCATGGACCGACTGCCGACCGTCATCAGCTGCTGTTTCTGCTGCTTCCTCAGAGCAGGAACTATCATGATAGCTATATTCTCTTTTGTAAGTCACTCACTGCGAGGAATCATCATCATTATCATCAGCCTGATGAAGTCCACTGCTGAACATAGGCCCCAAAGAGTTCCATGACGAACGGTCTTGAGCCCTGTCCATCCACCGACTTCCCGCAACCTTCACAATGTCGTCGGTCCATCGGGTGGGGGACCTTCGAACACTGCGTCGTCCGGTCTATGGTCGCCATTCGAGAACTTTTATTCCCCAACGGTTTTTGCGTGGATTCACAAAATCGCGGACAAAATCGCGGGCGCCTTGTTTTTTTGGTGCCGTTGTCTCCACGGGCAATATTGCGATGATTTTACTTTTGCTCCTTGCTTGCTTATCTCACTGGTATTTTCTTAATCATTCTGCAGTAGGTCAGTGACCAGGCAAGGCCACCTCAGATGAAAGAACCAGTGTGGTGAAATGATTAAAGTGCGCCTCGTAGAGGCTTCGAAATTTTGATTCTTGGACATGCCGGTCTCCTCACGATGTTTTCCTTCACCGTTTAAGCACTAAGTATAGCTCAAATAATTAACCAAATGGAAAATCTATTGGTGCACAATCGGGATTCGAATCCACGACCTGTGAACCGGATAGCGGGGCCACTACTACCACTCTACCAGTGCTCTAGTGCTAGAGAGCACTGGTGGACACTCTCTCAAAACCTTTACCTATATCTTAGCCAAGTCTTGTTTTTGCAGCTTGTAGGTTTAACCTTTGCCCCAAACGTCAGCCAAACCAAAGGTTTCTGGGACATGGAGGTGATCCTATCCAGCTACAGCACCGCGACGGAGAATGCTATCCAGATAGTCCTAGGACTGGCCTCGATCATGCTGTGTGCTGTTAGCATCGTACTGCTCGTCGGAGCTTGTTGCGTTAGTTGATTTTGAACCTTATTTTGAAGAGTAAAGTGTAGTTAATTGATTCAATTGTGACTTTGTGGAAGTCCTTAAGATATTAAATAGACAAACTAATATCTAGTATTCTTATGCTAAGCTATTACTTAAAAGCTCAACAAAATGCAGAAGCATGCACCTCCCGCACCAACCGCAATCTTCTTATCGTATCACTGATTCTTTCTTGGTCATCTTTTATTAGGTTACTGACCAGATTGCGGTATGGTAGCCCTGAAAAGGGCCTATGACCGTCGATGAAAGAATGTAGAATGATGGATTAGAGTGCGCCTCTTAGAGGCTCCTTTTGTGCATAATAAAAAGGAGGTTTATGTTCAGCAGTGGACGTCCTATAGCTAAAATGATGATGAAGTCCTAGATATTATAAAGTCAAAGTCAAAAGGCATTTATTTCAATAAAATCACTAGGATCACTTTGAAACGTCTTAGAAACTAGGTGAAGCTATGCCTGTTCCTCGCGACCAAGCCTAGAAGAATCAGGCAACAAACACGGCTTGGTGCCTATCATTTTTTTCGATGATCCTTTTTCACAAAATGGAATTTAAAGCTTCAGTGTGTATATTCAAAGACACGCCTGAATCTATAGCTATCTCTGCATTGGAAATCTCTCAACAACTTATAATGATTTTTCAACAGAACCTCCCGATTCTCATAGAGATCTACCAATGGGGCGCGGTCGTGTACAGCGGGACGGTCCTAATTCTCTTCTTTATACTGATTGTGCTGTGCTTCTTCGTGCACACCAACTGCTACCTGGCTGGAGGTCTGCTGTGCGCTCTGATGGTGCTTGACGTTGTTTGTAAGTACACACGCTAATACCAAATTTTAGGAGGAGGCAGGGCACAGCGAGATTTTCTCTTTCTAAATTGGAGCAGCCGTTTGGAGAGGTACCTCCGCCTTACAGAAGATCGCAGCCAAATAATATTATTTGTTTCAAATAGTGTTGTGTTCCTGCGGTGAGTAAGGTTGCCAGAGCAATTTAGTGGGGAGGGGGTTCGAGGTCAGCAACGAGTGCGTGATGCCTCCGGTATTGCAGGCACTCATAGGCTACGGTAACCGCTTATCAAAATAATAATAAATAAATAATAAATATTCCGGACATATCACACACGGACAACTGATCCCAAACTAGGCATAACCTGTACTATGGGTACCAGAGACTGATATACTTAATATATAAATATTTAACACCCAGACACAGAACAAACATCTGTGTTAGTCACAAATGTTTGTCCAGTGCAGGAATCGAACCCGAATGAGGTATCAAATAAGGAAGCGTTTCATGGTCCGGACTAACTTTTACTTTCATTGTACATTCAACGGTAACACAAACTTCTATATTTTAAGGTAAAAAAAATAGGCATAAATTGAACAGGCTATATATTGGGAAATGTGTAAATAAATCCTCCTCTGTGCACCACTAATCACTATATTACGCCCGCCAAAGTTACGCGCGCCGCCGCGCCGCTTTGCATCAAACCAAAGCTTTACTTAAACATTTACTTTTATAAGTCCGAAAGGCTCTACTGGCTTTGCAAGGTTTACATTTTCTCTTAATTAAAAAGTGTAATGGTTATTTAAAAGTCCGAGGTTGTAATTTGGCCGCTTGCCAAGTGGAAATCAGACTTTCTTATCAAAGGAAAGTTTGTACAACCATTATGATATGGAATAGTTTTGTAGCGAAAATTAAAGTTCTTTGTCCACTACATTTTACCGCCGTACATGACCCTATACCATCATCGGCATTTTGTATACAGTATACAAGGTGACTTATAAAATTAAAGCTATCAAAAAGGGCTGTATTTCGAAATTTTACATTGAAATTACTCTATGCAAATATCAGCTGTTTTGGGGTCAAATCAGTTCAGACTCAATGAATCAGCTGTTTTAGTTAGCAATCTTCATATTGAACTTCTTGTACGATAAGTAGTTACTTAATAAGATAATACAAATACCTACCTACCAAAAACAGCTAATGCAAGAAAATTTGGAAAAAAAAAATGAAAAATGTTTTTTCCCTGATATTCTTTCTTTTCGGGATGGTATAAATGTTATGAATCAGCTTGTATATAATTTTACTTTTGGAATGAATTTATTTTTTATTTCTTTATTCCAGTGACGTTGTACTTCATAATAGTGACAAACAGCCTTCGCGTCTCCCTCAAATTCCTGGCGAGTGAAGACTACGCCAGTGTCGCGTGAAAACCTATTGAAAGTCAACTTGTTGGTGTAAGATTAAATTGTTTTAAGTATTATTACATTTGTTGTAACAATAACAGTCTTTTATTGAAACGTTCCCGATCTTATAATAATGCAAAAGCTAAAAGGATAGAGAAGAGAAATGAAATAATTTATTTGCTTGAATGGAGGTTAACGGAAAGTCGGTGGATGGAGAGGGCTCAAGACCGTTCGTCGTGGCACTCTTTGGAGGAGGCCTATGTCAAGCAGTGGACTTCTACGAAACTGCGGGTGGAAGCTAGTTATAAATAAAATGTGTAAGTTTTTGAGGATGTTTGTGGTTCAATTATGCCGTTACGGTTCAACCGATTTCAACGAAACTTGGAATTGATATTGTTCTATACCTAAAATAGCATACTGGCTTCTTATCTAGGTACTACGTGAGCGAAGCCACGGGCGCATGCTAGTTTCATATAAAGCTTAAAAATCTAATTCCACTCCTACGAAAATAACATTCATATGGTAAAACAAGAATGATACGAAAAATGAAAAATCTCCCACGTAACAATTGTGTGAACAATAAATTAAAAGTAATTTTTGGGTATAGTACTCATTTCAAGAATTTGAGATGCATTATGACTTTAATTTCCTTACGGACAAGGTCCAAAACCGTTTTTCCGACCTTTGTGAGGTTGTAAATCTGTGAGCAAAGATACGGAAACCTGAGCTGCGACTTATGATAGCGACTTCCTAAACCTTTCATTAAAAAAAATCCTCCATACTCCATAGGGGATCCCCATCCAGGGGGTACCCATCCCCTAGCTTTTTTAGCAGTAGTGGTCCCTATCAACAATTGTTTTATTTGCTCTCGCCAACCCGCATGCCCAGTGCGGCGAGTATGGCAAATCATAAATAAAATAAATAAATATTCCGGACATATCACACACGGTCAACGGATCCCAAACTAGGCATGGCCTGTACTATGGGTACCAGATACTGATATACATAATAGATATATATTTAACACTTAGACACAGAACAAACATCTGTGTTAGTCACAAATGTTTGTCCAGTGCGGGAATCGAACCCGCGACCTCTAGCGCAGAAGGCAGAGTTAGTACCAACTGAGCTATGAGGCTAGCCCCCCAAATGATTGTTTGTGTGCAGGCCGTACAAGGTCAGTTGCGCTAGAAATCTATGGGGGAGTCCTATGTTCAGCAGTGGATGTCCTACGGCTGAAATGATGAGGACTCCGAATATTAAAGTCGCGTCTGACCAAACTTGTCAGCCCAAAGATATGACATCGAGTTGGAAAAATAATTTCCAAAAATAAATAGATGTGTTTGCGTTCCATTCGGAGCGGCTAAGCCCCCCTTTTGTGGTTATTCCCAGGTTTAAATTTCAGGAGGCCGCAGTCCACTAAACCTTAACGGACAATAATATTTTAAATATATATCCTGGCTCCTATACGCACGGCAAAACTTATGGAACTGATTAAGCCGCGGAATTACTCTCGATGTTTTTATTCACCGCCAAGCCAGTTAATGCGCACGTATTTTTCCGAATACAAAAATCCATTTCAGATGATCCCACGGATCGTTTTACCTCCCACTAGGCTAGACCAGCTAGTCATTTTCTATTTTTTTATACGGTAAAATGCAAAGGTTTAGTGGACATCACGCCTTCCCTTTCTGCGGCTATTTTCATCTTTTTCATTTTTTGGGTAAATCTCTCCTGTCCGCGGATCATGGTGGAAGTGAAAATAGCTTTATTTTCTGATATCTGCTCTTAAGCAATTACTTATAATTTAATTTATAAACTGAATCTATTTCGTATTCTTTTGATTTGGGATAGAAAATTACTTTTTTATGGAGTAAATAACTGTTTTACTGAAATATCCGTGGTATAGCTACTGGACTTAGTGGCTAACACGTCCAGTAAACATAGGACCCTCCATATCTACCTACCCGTGGATGTATAGCTCTAACTGTGCTCAAAACGAAACGGCTAAATAATTGAGTTTGAACGCATTTGACACCAAAACGGCTAATTTTCGCAGAATATTTTCAGTGAAAAGTAATTTTCAGAAATAATTGGGTGTACAATTAGCCCCGTTCGGGATAGTATACATATTATGGACACCATGTATAATAACCCCCCAAAATACATAGCCCTAATCCCATACTAAGATTTCCAATGTCGTTGGTATCAGAAACTACGAGTACCTACAGTCATTATGTTCCGCTCCAGGAAACAAACCCACACCTCTTACGTCTAAAAATAGGAATAGAAAACAAATCAAAAAGGTACATAAGACCTTATAACGTTTTAATATTCTCTATTAGATTTCATCGTTACCTACGCTCGAGTAAAGTGAGCTACCAATCTGAACTCTATCACCCTAAAAATAAGGAAGAATTTTTCACCTATTCCATTGTTCGTAAACTCATATGGAATAGGGTAAGTTATTCGTAAATCGTGCCCAGAATCTTTATTAAGAAAGCGACGGACAAATATTTTATATGGAATTCAAAAATTGGGTACGTGACCTTTGCAGAGGAAGGATCGTATGAAGGTAAAGTGTTTGGGATCCTAATCTTCGATACCTTACACTAGGAGCTTGAATATTATCTCTTACCGATGTCGGAAGATGGTACCTATATGCGAATAGAATATTTTTTTTTCCAAAATGTTTTTTTTTTTTTTTTTTTTTTTTTTCCGGACATATCACACACGGTCATCTGATCCCAAACTAGGCATAGCCTGTACTATGGGTACCAGAGACTGATATACATAATAGATATATATTTAACACCCAGACACAGAACAAACATCTGTGTTAGTCACAAATGTTTGTCCAGTGCGGGAATCGAACCCGCGACCTCTAGCGCAGAAGGCAGAGTTACTACCAACTGAGCTATGAAGCCAGTCAAAATGTATTCAGTAGTTCATAAATTTCAGTAGTTTTTTTTTTTGTTATTCCCAGAGTACAATATTTATTATACACATATTATTACAATCTAGCCAAGTAGGCTAATGAGTAATTTGACTTTGACATAGTTTTATAAAGTAAATTATAACTAAGAATGAGTCCAATAGCACTTTTCTTACAGTTTCTATTTAAGGGGAAGACACTTTGTTATTGTGTTCTTTATAAGTAGTCACTATCACTTACACTACATTTCACTATTTTTTATTTCACACTACACTAACTTTTTTTTTTTTTTTTTTTTTTTTTTTTTTTTAATTTTATACGGAGGCAAACAGGCTTACGGCCCACCTGATGGTAAGTGGTTACCGTCGCCTATTGACATCAGCAACACCTGGAGCATTGCTAATGCGTTGCCTGCCGAACCCCTCCCCCCCTAAAGAGCTCTGGCAACCTTACTCACCGCAGGAACACAACACTATTTGAAACAAATAATGTTATTTGGCTGCGATCTTCTGTAAGGCGGAGGTACCTCCCCAGGCGGGCTGCTCCAATTTAGAGCGAGAAAATCTCGCTGTGCCCTACCTCTAATGACAAACTCAAACGGCTTAGTCCTTTTGAGTCTTCTCACTATGCCTGTGTTGTCGAGGAGCTGGATTGCCTCGACGTTCACATGCTGATGAAGTCTAGTCTTCAGTAGTTTTGATGTGGAAAGGTTTAAGGTCTAACTTGAGACCTCGTTCAAAAGTTAAGCGGAATAAATGTGAGTTGGTACTACTATAACCCAGTGTCCCTAACCGCATCCTGTGGTAAATCGGCGAAAAATTGGATTCAGCCTTTTCCCTAACACTCCGAAGTTATTCTCTGGAGATCGGAATTGCTTGGCTTGAGTTACAGAGAAATAAATATTTTATTACTTACTCCAGGCTTAATTTGTCTCTTAAGAATACGTGGGGGTAGTATTTAATATCTGTAGTAGTAGTCTACATAAAAAGTAAAGATGATTGGACCAGGTTCCAGTAGTAATTTTTGATATTATTCATAACAAACCATGATAGAGTAGTAAAATATTTTATCTTAAATTTGTACTATGATGAAAAATATTAAATAAAAAATAAACAATCTAAACAATTTCTCAACTTTAAGCCCCTTCGTTCATGACGCTACGCAAAAGTGACGGAACTCATTAGAAACTAGAGTTGCGGACTGATTGGAAACTCTGACTCGTCCACGACGCTACTGGAATTTCCTGAAACTCAGTCACTCAGTACACGATTTTATGTAAACAAAGTTTTGAAAACGAAAATAATTAAAAAGAATAGTGATAATTCGAGCGATGACATGGAACTATTACTTCTCCAGTCTCCTTTTTATTCGTTCATTTTTCAACAGTTTCTCGAAACCAGTCGACTGGCGACCAGCATGTCGAGTCGCCAGGAGACAAGTTACAAACGCGTTCCTTTTGAGTAGCGTCGTGGACGGACGCGCATTGAAATACTAGTGCTATCGCAGTCAGGCTACTCATAAGTGACAACAGTTTCAGTCGCGTTCCTTTTGAGTCGCGCCGTGGACGAAGGGGCTTAAAGTCATCAAAAGAGAGAAATAATCTTTACAAACTTTCGATCTCTATTAAAAGACCATGCTCCCCGCCGCGTCTGTCTGTTAGTTTGAACGTGATAAACTCAAAGCCCACAGAACGGATTCGCATACGGTTTTCAGCATAAGGAAGGTTTAGGTGTATAATTAATTAATTTGGGTTTTGTGTAAATTGGCTGAAATATAACGATGATTGTTGAAGATGACTAAAAAACATGCCGACTGGGAGCTTTAATAATATTAACACCCAACACATCCATAGATAGATAGATAGTCACATATATTTATGTGACTACTAGGATTCCCTGTGTCGTGGGTATCAGAAACTACGAGTACCATGGTACAACAACAACCAGACCCGGAACAATAATTTGCTGATCATGCAAACATTTGTCCCGCGGCGGGAATCCAGCCCGCACCGGGAATCGAGCACGCACCACTTGCAACTTAGACGGGCGCCACCGAGGCGTATACGCTCTGTTACCCGTGCGAAGCTCGCTAGTTATAATATAATAGTGGGAATCTGGATGTTGTTATAATAAAATCGCTAGATTTATCTAAATTGAACCACCTTACAACCCACATTGGTCAACAATACCCGGCCTACCTGCGGAAGGTACGTAATTAATTGATAAGGGCCATCGATCTGAACCAATTATCTGAGCCGTGACAAGACATTGACGGGCCCATTAACTTGAGCACCTGAGTCTTTGGAGGCTATTTACGGAACACAAACAGACGTTAATTATTTCGGAAGTATTTGTTTTTGGTCCATAATATTGCAATAATAATACGCGCCTTTATTCATAGTCCCGACACTCGGCACCACAATGAAGCTCTATATTCCATTTTGCGATAAAGGATTATCCAAATAAGATATTTTTTACAAAAACTAAAAACCGACTTCAAATTCCTGAATATTCACAAGATTAATATCAACTTCTTTTTTTGTTATCAACCTCTTTGCGTTTTGCTTACTTACTGAGGATTACACTGGCCACCTACACTTTCGAATAAAAAACAAAAAGAAGTATGACATCCATTCATCATCAATAAATGACTTTTTGGCGGGAACTTGCGAAGTGATGTTGTGCTCTCAATTTATTTTACAAAATTAGTCTTAAATTGAATAATATTGTGTGATTATGGTGGTGTTTTGCGTAATATTGTTTGAATAAACCGCACAAGTGAAGTGAAATGAAATGATTGCGTGTATCGTCATTTTTCGATTGGCGACAAGAGCTCCCTCGAGGTTTTAGTAAAATAGCCACCCTCATATCTTACTAAAACTGAACTTGACTTGACTTGACGGTGACTTGACGATGATAAACGAAAGAAAATGAAGAAAGATAAACAAATTAACAAGAAAAAATACGCGTAAGACTTGGCGGTAAGGCCTAGATGCCATAGCCAGCCTAAAGGGAAAAAACATAAAAAAAAACATCAATAATATAATAACTCTTACGGTACTGACTGACAATCAAACGTAGTGGTTTTATACTCTTTGAAAATCAACGCAGAGCCTACTAAGAGTACGAAATTTGCAGGGTAGCTTCCTGTATGGGTACACAGAAATAAATTCCCGACACACAACCCCTAAGTTTAAAGTTTATGTAAAAATAGCAGCAACCGAACGAAGTCGCGGGGGTAACCGTACCATACCACGAACGACAAAAAAAAAGATGTGATGTTGAAGAGATGATGGCGTTTTTTTTAAGTTTTACGGGACACGTAGCAATCCCTCGGGAATTAAATTAATAATGGAACCACCCCGGGATCATACTCTATACACCAGCGAAAGAATTATCAAAATCGGTTTAGTATTGGCAGAGATATCGCGTAACATACACACAAAAAACCTCCTCCTTTTTGAAGTGGGTTAAAAATGATAGGCACCAAGCCGAGTTTGTTGCCTGATTCTTCTAGGCTTGGTCGCGAGGAATAGGTGTAGCTTCCCCTAGTTTCTAAGACGTTTCGAAGGGATCCTAGTGATTTTATTGAAACGCCGTTTGACTTATTGATGATGATTGGACTTTGATATAATAAGGCCTTACAAGGCGTATTGAAAGTCTTTTGTATCGAACATATTGATAATATTTGAGACATCAATGAAAACGTGATCATTGTACTGTAAAAGTTAACTCACGCTTCATGAAGCCAATGTTTGTATTCAAACAAAGCATTTGCTCTTATCTCCTGCAGAGACTATTAGAAACACATTTAAGCCGTGTTCGAACGGCGCGATATGCTATCTAAAATATTTTTTTAAGATTTTTTTTTAAAACTATTTATTGTACACCACACAGTAAACAAAAACATCTCTAATAATTGCGAAGGTACAATAGGGAGTCTTATCGATGTGAGCGTTTCTCCCAGACGACTTTTGGATGGACAAATTATCCTTACTTTTGAGTTAATTTTTAGTTTGACTTTGAGGAGAGATAGGAGCGATTCGTTGAGCTATATCGCACACGAGGTCCAACATGTCGACAAATGATAATAATATGATATATGTAATGTTTGTTCAGAGGTAAAGATCGTTTCGAAACGAATTTCAATGACATATCAAGAACATATCGCATGTCGTTTGAACATAGCTTTAGAGGTCACGTCATTCACATTTCTCTAGTGAATGATGTGATTTCTAAAGGTGTCAAATGTCACCGTGTTTACAATACACATTAAGCACGCATTCTGAATAGAGAAATCCATTGGTGCACGAATGGGATTCTAACCCACGACCTCCTATATTAAAACTCGATATAACTGGTGGGGGTTATCAATATAAAATAATAATAATTCGATATAACTCTTCAGCACATCAGTACTGAAGTTAGCATTAAGGTGCGTCCACATTTGTGTCATTTCAACGCGCCGTGGCTCCGTGGCCGTAACAGTTAGGCGTGACAATAACATAGTGTGGACGGATTTTGACACGCGGACATGTCACACGAGCTATTGCCACGCAGCGATCCACTCAGAGGCACACCAACGAAAGTAAGAACATTTCGCCGTGACTGGTCCACACTTAGCAACTACCGCTCCGGAGCTACGGCGCGTTGAAATGTTACAAATGTGGACCCACCTTTATAGTTCATCGCAGACTGGTGTAGTGGCAGCGAAGCCACTGATTTGCTAGGCAGTTGAAAGTCAACTTGCTTAGCGAATCACTCGCTTTGCCGCCACTCCTTCCATCGGCACTGACCCTAGTTAGTCCTTGATTATGCGATCATCATTATGAGGAGGAGGTAGTGTACAGCGAGATTTTATCGCTCTAAATTGGAGCGCCTTACAGAAGATCGCAGTCAAATAACATTATTTGTTACAAATAGTGTTGTGTTCCTGCGGTGAGTAAGGTTGCCAGAGCTCTTTAGGGTTCAGCAGGTAACACATTAGCAATGCTCCAGGTGTTGCTGATGTCAAAAGGCTACGGTAACCACTTACTATCAGGTGGGCCGTAAGCCTGTTTGCCTCCGTATAACGTCCTGTAGAAGTCCACTGATGGACATAGGTCTCCCCCAAAGAGTTCATGACTTGGGCCTTCTTAATCCACCGACTTCTGCAACTTTAACAATGTCATCGGTCCATCGGATGGGGGCCATCGAACAATACTTCACCCGGTTCCAAATTATTTGATCATTAAGTAGCTAGGTACATATAATTGTTAGTTTGTGGTCTGTTGGTGAACAGTGGTTATAGGCTTGTGTGCCAAAATGAAGTATGAAACCTAGACAAGACAATTTTTTAAAGAATCTTTTATTACATTTTGAAAGGAACTAAATACTTCGCAATATCAAATAGAATTCAATACTGTGTCGGATGTCAGGTGCTACGGCGTAGCAGCCTGCTACGTGAGTCTACGAAGTGCTACGCGGATGTTTTATTAAAGTCACTGATTCATTGACGGGTTTTCTCAAGCTTGAGACGAACATATATCCTACTAATATTATAAATGCGAACGTTTGTGAGGATGTTTGGATGTTTGTTACTCAATCACGCCGTAACGGCTCAACCGACTTCGTTGAAACTTGGAATATAAATAGTTATTTACTTAGATTAGCATTTATACATTTTACGTAGATACCAGGTAGGCGAGCGATGCCGTGGGCAGAGGCCTTAAAGTTCTACTAGTTGCGTGGAGTCGGTGGATGGAAAAGGCTCAAGACCGTTCGTCGTGGAACTCTTCGGGGGAGGTCTATGTCCAGATTGTCCAGCAGTGGGCTCATCCGGGCTGATGATAATACATATATTTGATATATTTTAGAGCAGGCGACGGCACACACATTTTACCTGAACAGCCCATATATAACAGACCACTAATAAAGGTGCTGAATAAAGTACTTATATAGCTGGCACTAACATTATTGCCTCATAAATTCCCTGTATGTAATCAGTTGTCACTTACACTTTATTTATGTTGGCAACGAGTCTTGACATAGTTTTACGAGAATAGCTGGTTTATTATTAGCATCTTTTTGTCACCTTTTTGTTACGTTATATATTTTTTATACTACCTGCTCGTCAATGGCGTATTATGTGTCATGCAAACCTTTCCTAAAGTAAGTCATTACAGCCCTACGGTCAAACCGGGCCATAATGTTGTACTGAGTTTCATTATTTCCCATGGGACATAATGTGATTTGAATTTGGAATGCAACCCATGTAGTCGTGCTTGATCGAGGTTGGTTTCAAAAATGTTTGGGTGCAATGAGATTTTATTCTAATTAGGCTGTATGTTAACATTTTATTTGCACTGCCTACAAATAAAAAAAAATAAAAACATGAAAACTTTTTACGAAATTGTTTTTCCCCGCGCACGAAGAAGGATTTATTCGAATGTCGAACCGACCACTACAGAATAGACTACAAAAAAAGAAAAAAAGGCGCCAAGCGCTCAAACTGCTGTGCTGTTATCTACACCGAAATTCAGTTTCGATTCAAATAAACTTCTAAAAAATGTCAAGTGACGACGACAGTGATTTTGATTCGACTCCAGAATGCATACAATCTGAAGCCTCTGGTATAGTTGGAAACTTACTTCCAGAAAAATCATTTCTGTCTACTTAACAGTCATTGTTTTCAATTGCCTCGCAGAAAGTATAAAAAGTAGAGTATGCATCGCGGGCTTAAATGTGTATTTGTCTTGGGCGCCCTTGACATAATACACTACTTTAAGCCCTTGTTGCATAATCTACTATTTTTAATCTATGTTTAATTAGAATAAACGATGTGCAAATCATGATCCACTACATTTTTATAAAAATTTAAATGATTGCTCCGGCTGAAGAATGACGAAGAATAGGCCCCGCCATTTCTGCCCATGGATGTCGTAAGAGGTAACTAAGAATTTATATGGATCTAAGAATTAGTATTTACGATCTCTAATATTATTAAGTCACTCGAAATTAATTTATAATTTATTATCTAATAAACCCAAGATACAGGGAATCCTAGTGTGGATTCAGAACTACTATATTTACATGTTTTTTATTTTTGATGTTATTTATTCAGATACATTTATATTAAAAATACAGCAGAAAAATGTCTACCTGTATATTTATTACATTTTTACGAGCAAACGGCAGAGCCAATTTTGATGAAATGGTACAGAGATAGTTTAAGCCCCGAGGAAAGCAATAGGCTTCTTTTTATCCGAGGTCGCCGCGCGAGCATGGCTCGATATTTTGTAAAGTGATCCAGCTCTCCTATTTCTTCTATGTAACCATGTTTGTGCTTAGTACATAATTGTAATGTTTATGTGAGGAAGATACTTTGTTGGCAGTTCTTTGAGTAAACAAGTGGTTGTAAGAACGCTTTTGTTATCTTTACGGTGATTCATTTTAAGTACCTATAATATCCCGAAAGGGACTTATTCTACACCCAATTGGCAATAAAATTGGATCCACGACTTTTGGAAATACGATTTTTATTGAAAAAACACTACGCAAAAAACTGCTGATTCGGAGTCAAATCGGTTACCAGTTAAAATTAACACAAACGCTAGTGGCACACCTTGTCTAGACGTCCATTATAGGTTAATGGATACTGCTTGTTAAACACAAAACACTGACACATACAAACGCACTCACATGTACACCGTGCGCACACACACCCACCCACACACACACGTCACACACACTCACCTAACATACTCACACGCTACACACATAACCACATTCACTCAGACAGGATACTTTTTTTTTTTTTACTCTTTATAAATCTCTTGCTAGGTAGACCTTAGTTAGACTTAGACTCATGTTACATTCGGTATATTGGGAAGATACGCCATAGAAGATTATGCAACAAGGGCTTAAAGTAGTGTATTATGTCAAGGGCGCTATATTGAACCCCGAGAACGAGGGATTCTGTGGTTAACACTCAAGTGGAGCGAGGGAGTTAAGGCAAGAATCCTGAGTACGAGGGGTTCAAGATCGCCCAAGACAAATACACATTTAAGCCCGCGATGCATACTCTACTTTTTATACTTTCTGCGAGACAATTGAAAACAATGACTGTTAAGTAGAAAGAAATGATTTTTCTGGAAGTAAGTTTCCAACTATACCAGAGGCTTCAGATTGTATGCATTCTGGAGTCGAATCAAAATCACCGTCGTCGTCACTTGACATTTTTTAGAAGTTTATTCGAATCGAAACTGAATTTCGGTGTAGATAACAGCACAGCAGTTTGAGCGCTTGGCGCCTTTTTTTCTTTATTTGTAGTCTATTCTGTAGTGGTCAGTTCGACATTCGAATAAATCCTTCTTCGTGCGCGGGTGAAAATGAATTTCGTAAAAAGTTTTCATAGTTTTCTTTTTTTTAATTTGTAGGCAATGCAAAGAAAATGATAACATACAGCCTAATTAGAATAAAATCTCATTGCACCCAAACATTTTTGAAACCAACCTCGATCAAGCACGACTACATGGGTTGCATTCCAAATTCAAATCACATTATGTCCCATGGGAAATAATGAAATTCAGTACAACATTATGACCCGGCTAGACCGTAGGGCTGTAATGACTTACTTTAGGAAAGGTTTGCATGACACATAATATGCCATTGACGAGCAGGTAGTATAAAAATATTATTTTACTTCCATAACCAGTTTTTATAGATAGATAGTCCGAGACGAGTCGTTGTGACCCTGCTATACAGGCTCAATAGAGACCTAGTAGGACAAAGCTCCCTCAGGTACAATAATTCAATATCTACTTGTTATATTAAGATTACATTCATAAGTACCGCAAACATGTCTTTTTGAAACATTTTTTTTATTTTTTTAAGTTAAACAATTTTGGGGCTGTCACCAAATAGATAGGTGAGCTTATACGGTCGTGGTGGCCCCGGCTGAAGAATAGGCCCCTCCATATCTAACTATCCGCGGATGTCGTAAGAGGCGATTAAGAGAAAAAAGCTAGGGGATGGGCAGCAGCGTCCCTCATTTTAACAACGACAAATCTAACTGCGCTCGCCAACCAGCGTGGTGAGTATGGGCAACTAGAAACACATGATAAGGAATTCGCTCTGTCTGTGGGGGAGGTGTCCATGTTCAGCAGTGGACGTCGTACGGCTGAAATGATGATGATGATACGGTCTTACTTATTTTTTTTTATAATTGTCCATCATTGAACTATTTCTTAACTCGTGGCAAAACACTACAAATAGATTGTAGGCAGGTACCCTTTAGTTAACTTTAAACACTGCCATTATCGACCTTACCACCTCATAATAAGACTCCGAGTTTCAGATACATTATTTGATTCAATAAGACTAAAGCTATCCCGACCTTAGTGGGTTGGGTTAAGGTTGGAATTTGCAAGGGTTTCTAAGAACTTGGGAAAGTTTTGTGTGGACTAGACTGTTTTGGAGAGCTCACTTGACCGATTTTAATTAGAGGCATGGCTCTCTGGTTTCCAAGGAGTTTTTGAGGATACTTTACTTGGTCGGGCAGAAAAACAGAGAACTAGACCGTTTTGTACATTACAAATAAATAAGAAAAGGCTTTTAGACCAGAACTCTTCCTAACACAAATTTCTTTGTAAGCGTCAATGGGTTTCCTTTAATCATCTTCAAAGATCTAGGCGCCTGGAGATTCGTAGTTCAGGTCATCATCATCAGCCTGATGAAGTCCACAGCTGAACATAGGCCTCCCCCAAAGAGTGCCATGATGAACGGTCTTGAGCCTTCTCAGTCCACCGACTTCCCGCAACCTTCACAATGAATAGTTTATACATCTACTATTTTTTTTTTATTAATTGTCCTTGTACACGAACCCTACCTCTATAACCACCTATCTCTAGCCTCAAAGGTTTGCTGGAAGAAAACTCTTTTTAGGGTTAAGCTCCTAAGCCTTTGTAAGGACATGTCCTTTCATTTAGTTTGTTTTTTGTATGTGTTTTCTGTGTACAATAAAGAATAAAGAATGTCGTCGGTCCATCGGGTGGGTGGCCTTCCAACACTGCGTCATCCGGTTCGTGGTCGCGAACCTTTGCTCCCCAACGGTTATCGGTTCTGCGAGCTATATGGCCGGCCCACTGCCACTTCAACCTGCTAATTCTGAAAACTATATCGGTGACCTTGGTTCTTCTACCAACTTGGTTCTTGGTTCTTCTTTGTAGTTCAGATAATACTGGATATTAGCAAGAACGTGCTATATATAAATAAATATTCCGGACATATCACACCTGATCCCAAACTAGGCATAGCCTGTACTATGGGTACCAGAGACTGATATACATGTGTATATACATGCTCAAAAAAGTGAACCAGACATGACAATAGACTTTCAATTTCGACACTGTGAGATGTAGACACATCAGCGGAAGCTGCTCGTCTATAATCTAATAAATAAATAATAAATAAATATAGCACCCAGACACAGAAAAAATATCTGTGTAATTTTTTTTTTTTTAATGTTATACGGAGGCAAACAGGCTTACGGCCCACCTGATGGTAAGCGGTTACCTTCGCATATTGATATCTGCAACACCTGGAGCATTGCTAATGCGTTGCCTGCCCTGAAAAAGTAACAAACAAATATCACATAAATATTTGTCCAGTGCGGGTATCGAACCCGCGACCTCTAGCGCAGAAAGCAGAGTTACTACCTACTGAGTTATGAGGCATGTCTTATTTTGTTTAACAATCATTGAAGCACCGACTTTTATCAGACATCAAGAGATTCGGGGTGAGCCACTAGTATCAGTAGCGTAGTACATACATACATACATAAAATCACGCCTATTTCCCTGAGGGGTTGGCAGAGACGGCTTTACACGGCTTTCCACTTGCTACGATCCTGACATACCTCTTTTGCTTCATTCACTCTCATCACATTCCTCATATATGCTCGCTGGTTTAGGGTACTCTTGACCTGGCCTTTTTCCAAAACGTCACTGATTTGGTCACTAAACGTACCTACGCCTAGGAAGAACCACAATCTCTCATTGAAATTGATATTGTGTTTCAGCTGAAATTTGACCTAATAATTCCATTAAGATAATTTACTTTTATTTCCAACAATTGTAAAACAAAAAGGAAGATTTCATCAAAATTCCTAATTTTATCCAACACAGGTGCCCAAATTATTGTGGTAGCCGCTGGTTCAGGTTCAGGGGTTCAGGGTGCGCTGCAGCTTCCCACTATCGATGCGCTGTTTTCAGTTTCTGCTGGTTGGATTGAATTGGAGCCAGTACAAACACTTGTTATCGTAGTACTTCCACTTTATTTTAGTTAGTTCCTTGTCGTTCCTCTACTACCGAGTAAGTGATTTCTATTGACAAATTTCGTTCCTTATAAGCTAAACTTATCCTATCCCTTCCGTCTGGTGGGAGTGCGTACCTCAATAAAATCTTGAGAAGCTACCTGTGAGCCCCGTTATTCCTAACTGTGTTTCAAAACCGCCTAGCTTTCTCTTAGGGGCTTCTTTCCCAGAGCCGTAAAACAATAAAATCCTGCGCGCCCGTAATGGCTTTATGTTCAGTGAATTTGAAACAAACCTATTCTATTCACATTTCTTAGTTTCTAGGCCCTAAAAATCTATTACAAATCTTCATCTTTCTTATTCTTAGAATTATCTAAACCGTGGGAAGTCGGTCGCTAACAGTCTCCCCGCCAGTGCGCGATGGTTCGGGCAATCTCTCTTCAGGTAGCGACTTCCACTTCGGTGCCACCAGGATGAGTCGCGACGCTGGTCGCTTCATCACGCCGCCTCTGGTCCTGATGTTCACGATGCGTGTCCTCTTGTCTGGTCCCGGGGAAGTTTCTTCGATGACTCCACGCGGCCACGTGTTCCGTGGAAGCGAGGAGTCCGCAATAATCACCACATCGCCTCGTTGGAAGTCCGTGTTCTTCTGGCCGTCCATCCTCCGTGGCATTAGGGTCGGAAGATATTCTTTTAGCCACCTGTTCCAGAAATGATCTGCCGTTCTCTGCGCCGTCTTCCAGTTCGGTCTTCCAACGAGGTCGCTATCTTCAAATTCACCCAGGACGGCTGCTCCGCAGGATCTTCCAATTAGGAAGTGATTCGGTGTTAAGCTTCCTACTCCTGGTTCCGCATTTATATGAGTCAGCGGCCGGCAGTTCAATGTGTGCTCCACTTCTGTCAGTAGGGTGTGGAGTACTTCTTCTGGAGAGCTTCTTTCTCCTAGTACAGCTGCAAGTGCGGTTTTCACCGATCGCACCATTCTTTCCCAAGCTCCTCCCATGTTGGGTGCTCCTGGAGGAATAAATTTCCATATTACTCCTTCTCGTTCGGCCGCCTCGATTAGTTCCTCTTTCTGGATTTTTCTGGCCTCTAGGATCAGCTCGTTATTGGCTCCAACGAAGTTTGTTCCGTTATCGCTGAACATTGTTCGAGGACTTCCACGACGTGCAGACATTCTTCTTAGGGCCATTATCATGGAGCTGGTGCTGAGGGATGCGGCCAACTCCAGATGTACTGCTCTTGTCGTCAAGCAAGTGAAGAGGGCGCCCCAGCGTTTTTCTCGTCTTCTGCCAATGGTCACATGCATCGGGCCAAAGTAGTCGACCCCAGTGTATGTGAACGGTGGCTGGTGGTGCGCCAAGCGTTCCTGCGGTAGGTCTCCCAGTGGTGGCATCTCAGGTTTTGTTTTTCTTATTTTGCACCACTGGCACTGGTGCGCGACTCGTCGCACGGCGTCGCGCAGAGACAGGATCCAGAACTTCTGTCGCAGCTCGTTGATGACCGTTGCGTGATTTCCGTGATGCAAATGTCGATGGTAATGTTCTATCAGGAGCTGTGGCACACGGTTTCTTCCGTCCAAGATTGGTAGTTTCGTGTTGTTTTCAAAATCTTGGATCTTCATTGTTCTGCTGTTGAGGCGTAGGATTCCTTCTTCATCAAGTATTACGTCGATCTTCTTGAGGCGGCTCGAATTTTCAATGGGCTTCTTTTTCTTAATGTTCTTAATTTCTTTCTCGAATGATTCTTGTTGGCTTTGTTTGAAGAGATATCTTTGTGCTTTCTTCAAATGTTCGGGTTCAATGGGTAGCCAATGTCTTCTTTCTTCCTTGTTTCCTAGGCGACTTTGGGGTTTCTGTCTTCGGCGGCACATGTCTATGAACATGTACAATCTTGCTGTGGTTCGAAGTAGGCGGTTCCAACTACTGAATCTACAAGGGTTCGGCAGATTCGGTGGTTGGAGGGTTCTAGTCGAAGTGCAGGTTGCCTTCTTCTTTTCTTCCGGACTTGATTCTTCATCTTCTTCTTTTTCTATTTTCTTAACCGGCCAGTCAGATTTCGGCTGGTATAAGAATGGAGGTCCGGTGAACCATCTTGCTTTGCCGTCGAAGTTCTTCGGTACGTTTCTCGTAGCGTCGTCTGCTGGGTTTTCTTTGGTGGGGACCCATCTCCATTCTCTTGGCTTGGAGACTTCTTCTATAGCCGCTAGTCGGTGGGCAACAAAAGTCTTGAATCGCCGTGGGTCCGCCTTCATCCAGTGCAGTATAGTGGTTGAGTCAGACCAAAAGACCCGAAATGTGATCTCTAGGTCTGACTCCTCGGAGACGGTAGCGGTCAGTCTTGTTCCCAGAAGTGCTGCTCGTAGTTCCAATCGCGGGATGGATGTAGCCTTCACAGGTACCACCCTGGCTTTTCCTGCCATCAGCGCGGTGTGGACTTCCCCGTTGTGCACTTCTCCTGCTTTCTTCGGTCCTAGGCACTTGGGGATTTTCAAGTTCTGGAATTTCTTTATGTTTTCGATGTACTTTCTCCAGACTTCTTGCTTTCGTTCGTTGACCGCTTCGTCCCATTTCACTCCAGCCCTCCACAGATCTTGTATCAGTTTCTTGCCTTTGATCAGGACTGGAGCAACAAGCCCCATGGGATCAAAGATTGACATGACCGCACTGGTGATTTCTCTTGGTGTGTTCCTCAGGCCCACGTTGAAAGCGAGTTCATCTTTTTCAACAATCCATTGCATGTCCAAGGTTTGCTCTTCACCAATTTTCTGCTCTTTTGGAGCATCTTCTGTTTTGATTCCATCGGCGTCGTTTCTAGGGCGTCGTTGCTGAATTTCAATCGAGTCCAGGTCGCGGTGTTCCTTCATCATTTCTTCAATTCCTTCACCGTCTAAGCACACGCAGTGATTAACAAAGTTCACTGGTGCAGTAGCTCCGGAGTGGCAGCCGTGAAGCACCCATCCTAGGCTGGTCAATGATGCGACTGGCTCGTTCTTTCTTCCTCTCAGTACTTTCCGGGAAATGATCAAGTCCCAGTTGTCTTGTCCGATCAGCAGTGTTGGCCTTTCTTTTTCGTAAAGAAGCTCGTTCAGATTTTTCAAATGGCTGCACTCTTGTATTGTTTTCAAGTTTATCTGTTGTGATGACAGCTTCAAATCTTCAACGGTGCGAACGCCTTTCAGAGTGCGTTTCTCTCTTTTATGGGCTCCTTTTATTTTCAAATCCATTTTCTGGGAGTCCCTCTTTTCTATGATTTTTCCACCAACTGTTTCTAGGATGAGTGATTCTTCTTTGCCAGTGGCTCCAATCCGGCAGGCGACGGCTTTGTCCAGAAGTGATACAGTGGATCCTTCATCGAGGAGTGCCAGGATTCGGACGGACCCTTCTGGTCCATAAACATCCACTGGGATCATCTTCAAGAAGACCTTGGTTCCGTCGGTTGCTGCGTATACGGATTTGACCAGGTTCTTGGTCTCTTCATTTTCATTCATTTCTTGTTGTTGTGAAGATGAGGGTTTTTCTTGCTGCGTCGACGGTGCTGGTGTTCGGTGAGATTGCTCCGAGTGCAGCATTGTGTGATGAGGCCTCTTGCATTTCTTACAAGGTTGGCCTTTGCAGTTCGTCCTCATGTGTCTTCGGCGCAGACATCGGAAGCAAAGTCGCTTCTTTACTGCGATCTCCCACCTGTCATTGGTGTTCGCTTCTTTGAATCGCTTGCATTCTATAAGCCAGTGATCCCCTTCGCAATTTTCACAGAACTTTTCGTATCTTTCCGAGGCAGTAGCTGTGGTGTTCGTGTCGTCTTCATCTTCTTCTCTGGTTGCATTCACCGCGTATCTTGAGTTTCCCACTCTTCTCTTAGTCTGTTCCGGTGGTGCTATTTTTCCGCACAGGTCTGCTTCGGCTTCGAGAAATTTCTTTATTTTCATGAGTTCTGGTTCTTCATCACCGACGCGTGCGCTGAAGTCAAGCCATCGGTACCGGAGAATAGGCGTTATCTTGTCAATGATGGCTCTACTCATTTCCGGTGAATATAGGTAGTGTGGCTTCTTCAGGGCGGTTATTGTGGTGACCGCGTTTGCAACACGGCTGGCGAAGATGCAGATGTCTCTCGGAGTGTCCCCAACACGGGGGAGTTCTTTCAATTTCTGTAGCTCCGAAAGTACTAACTGATCCGGTCTGCCAAATCTTCTTTCTAATGCGTCGATGATGTCCTCGGGGTTGTTGGCTGCGAATAGCAGGCTTCTTGTCGCTTCTTTCGCTGCTCCTTTTACCGATTTTCTGAGGCGAGCCATGTTGTGTATCAGGGTACAAAGAGATGCGGTTTCTTCATATGCTCGTTTGAACGGCAACCAGTCTTCGTGGGCTCCATCAAAGTCGGGTAAATCCCACATCTTCGGCTGTGCTGTCATGGCTGGTTGCTGTGCGGTCTTCGTGGCGCTAATAATACCATCCGCAAGTTGTTGTATCTCACTTTTCTTGGTCGGCTCGCCTTCGGTAAGTTTCGGATTTTCTAGATATGTCGTGCTGTGCTCAACCCATTGTTCCACATGTGTCGATCGTTCGACCCATTCCAAGTCTTCTTCAGATTGACATTGTGCTAGTTCCAGCTCGGTCTGAGCTAGGGCGGCAGAAGCTTCAGCTGCTTCAAGCTGTTTCTTCTTCAAATCACGGAGTGCTTCTAGCTCCGCTCTTCTGCTGGACCTTGTTGATCTCGCCGTCTGTGGTACTAGGGTCTCCGAAGACGCGAACGGTGGGACAGTGGGCCTTCCTCCAATGTTCCTCGGATTCCTTTTCTCTTTCGTCGCTCGCGGAACGGTTGCTGTGCTAGCAGCGGTCGTAGGCGCGAGATCTGTACTTTCGAGTGCAGATTCGGGTGGTGCGGTGCGGGGTACCAGCTTCGACGTCCGGGTCTGAGTCGTCACTGCTTCGGTAGCGGTCGCGGTTCTTGAGGGAGGCGTGGTAGCGGTCGCAGTCGCGGTCGCGGCTGCCGCTTTGGCACGTGTAGTCCTCCCGGGTATCGGTGCGACGACGCTTGCGGCGGTCTGCCGTGATGTCGACGTCCCAGCGGACATCTCGATGGATGTCCCAGCGGACGCTGTAGTGACTGTAGACGCGGCCGTGTTCATTGACCAATCGGTAGTAGGTGTTTCAGTGGAGTCTTCCTTTTCTGACGGTGATCGTAACGGCATGGTCTTTATTCTTCCAATCCGGCTTCTCGGATGACCATAAATTCTTCCAATCCGGCTTCTCGAAGGACCAAATATTGTGGTAGCCGCTGGTTCAGGTTCAGGGGTTCAGGGTGCGCTGCAGCTTCCCACTATCGATGCGCTGTTTTCAGTTTCTGCTGGTTGGATTGAATTGGAGCCAGTACAAACACTTGTTATCGTAGTACTTCCACTTTATTTTAGTTAGTTCCTTGTCGTTCCTCTACTACCGAGTAAGTGATTTCTATTGACAAATTTCGTTCCTTATAAGCTAAACTTATCCTATCCCTTCCGTCTGGTGGGAGTGCGTACCTCAATAAAATCTTGAGAAGCTACCTGTGAGCCCCGTTATTCCTAACTGTGTTTCAAAACCGCCTAGCTTTCTCTTAGGGGCTTCTTTCCCAGAGCCGTAAAACAATAAAATCCTGCGCGCCCGTAATGGCTTTATGTTCAGTGAATTTGAAACAAACCTATTCTATTCACATTTCTTAGTTTCTAGGCCCTAAAAATCTATTACAAATCTTCATCTTTCTTATTCTTAGAATTATCTAAACCGTGGGAAGTCGGTCGCTAACACAAATTGTTACCAACTTAATAAAAATCTTTTTTAATATTATCAGCAGCGAATACATGACGTATAAAATTGTTTATAGAAACGCAACTCGTTTGTAAACCATCCATATTAATATTATAAATGCGAAAGTAACTCTGTTTGTTTGTTACCTTTTCACTACTAAACGGCTGAACGGATCGTAATGAAATCTTCCAAGGAGATAGATTATATCCTGGAGAAGGACATAATCTTTTATCTCAAAAAATAATCTTAAAGGGGTGAAATAGGGGTTGAAATGGGCATTTGGTAAGAAATTAAGAAACAAGTGTTTCTCTACCACCGAAGTACGCGGTTTTTGGCTAATTTTATACCGCTTGGTACATTCATTTGGTGATCACGACAACGCTTCATAGTTGCTTCTATACTATACAATATCTTCTCTATATCTTGACCGATTGAAATAAAACACTGAATGTTGACCGTAAGTTTGGGTTATAATACATCACTGAACCACATTCGAATCGGTTTACCTATTGGATATTAGCGTGGTCAAACGGACTGACAGAATCCACCGCAAATTAATGTTTTTAGGTAACCAGTTTTACTATACATAAAATCCATTAGCAGCCTACCATGGAATACCACAAAAAAATGCACCATTTTCTCTACCACATGGTGGTGTGGAAATTAGTTTTTTTAAAAGGATAAATCCTCGTTTAGTCGCCCCCCCCCTTTTGAGCCCTCACGTGATTAATGGACGGCCCCTATAATTTTTGTGAGAAACTCTCCCAATGTTTTCGCTTCTATAAATACAATCTTCCATGTTTTATCTACAGGATCAACAAGTAGATAGACCCTGACTTGACCTTTCTATGAGAAGTTTCTTCGCTTTTGTGAAAGTTTAGAAATTGTGATGAATGGACTCAATTGTTCGTTTTGTTATCAATCTTGTTAATTCAAACTCTGGGGAGTTGGCTTTTCTGTGACGTGGTAAATAACACTAACTTAGAGCCTAGTGAGAACTTGGCGTGGTGGATCGTGCCTCAACTTTCGATCTGTCGGTCGTAAGCTCAAATCCCGGTCAAAGCACTAACGGATTTGACTAGTCAAAAAAATGGCTCACTTTTACACGACCCAACGGCTCATCCGATTTTGATGAAATATGGTATGGAGATTTCCTAAACCTGCCTTGGACAGGCACTAGTTTTCATGTTATATTCGATAGATGCGCTATAAATTTACAAGGGATAATCTCCTCTATTTTCGTATTGCTTAAAGTTTTCTACACTCTGTGGCTCTCGTAAATCCAACACTTGGCAGCTAACGGCTCCTGTGGGACAATTGCGACGGACAAACACAAGCACGGATATTTTGTATGTATATAACAATGGACTTAATTAATTTGTCGTAGCGGGATTTTGGGTGAGTGTTTTCATGTTGCTTTTGTGCTCCGATTTAAAGTTAATGGAAAAGTCTTTATAAATCTTGGTAAGAAAATTATGCTATGAAAATTATGAGAGATTAATTTATTCATCTTTTTTTTTTAAGTTATACGGTGGCATACAGGCTTACGGCCCTCCTGATGGTAAGTGGTAAGTGATCTTAATAACAGAAGCGCAGTTTGATCCATTTAAGACCACAATGCTTCATCCTGCTCGCTGACCTGAGTGCAGGATGACCAAGAAAGTACCAGTGACACGACAAGCAAGTTGGCGGACGACCTACACCACGTCACCATAACCACCTGTTAAACTTAAACACTTTTTTTAATTACCTACTAGCTAGCCCATATGCTATTCTAGGTAAAGAATGTTATCTATTCCAAGTTTCCATGAAATCGGTTCTTCTTCTTCTTGTCGTGTCACTGATTCTTTCTTGGTCATCCTGTATTAGGTCAGTGACCCTGGTCACTGACCTAATACAGGATGACCAATACCAATTACCTAATAGATAAATGTGCATGAAAGGAGTATCTAAGAGGCGCACTTTAATCCTTTCACAACACTGATTCTTTCATCGACGGTCATAGGCCCTTTTCAGGGCCGCCATACAGGTATAGCGGCATACAGGTATGGCGGCCCTGAAAAGGGCCTATGACCGTCGATGAAAGAATCAGTGTTGTGAAAGGATTAAAGTGCTCCTTTTAGAGGCTCCTTTCGTGCACAGTCTATCTATTTATCTAAGCACACTGCTGACTGACTGCTTAGTAAATAATATAATACGATACATAATTAATGTCTTTGATAGTACCTACACTAAAGGTGGTTTAGGTTTATCTGGAGGCTGTACCCATTTAACCTTTGTGTCGTCAAAGTAACACATTAAGGGCGTTGTATTTGGTGTTAAATTGGATGTATAACTGATGTATTAATTAGAGGGACCCCACATGTTTGGTTTAAGCCCCGGTTTCTAAGAAGCGATGATCGTTGTATTACGCCCATTGTTTCTGTACTTACAAAGTTTTTTTTTTTTTTTATACAACTAAGGTGGCAAGCATGCATACGGCCCACCTGTTGGTAAGCGGTTACCGTAGCCTTTAAGCGTTTGCAATACCAGAGGTATCACGCACGCGTTGCCGACCCCGAAGTTATTCATGATTATGTATCTATCCTGAAATGGGCTCATTCTTTACCAAATAGGCAATAAATTTTGTTGTTTAAATAAAAAACTTAAAAAATAATGAAACTAGAAATAAACGCGAAGATACAATGGTCTGATCGCTATGAGCGATTTCTTCAAGAAATAAAAGGCGCTTAAATAAAAAAAAGGACTCAAACAAAAAGTTTTATTTTGTGACTTACGCATATTTATCATCTATCTATACCAAACATGCGACGCTCGTTGTTGCACTACGCTTTCAAATTACCTACGAGTATGTTTGCTCTAGAATTAGTGTGCGTTCCCCCAGCAGAATGTTGTCGACTTTCGGGATTTAAAGTATTTTATTTATTAGAGAAACCAACGGCGTAACAAACGTGAGATTAAACGCTATAGCTAGATAGAAAGCCTAATAATAGGTTTCTACTTTTGAGTTTATATATAAGAAAATGTTAGGAACAAACTACATAAAACTTAATCACATGACTACCTACCATGATACTGTTAAAGCCTAGCAGGATACATTTTTTTCAGAGGAACTGTCTTCTTATTAAATGATACAATACAGCGATTTCAATTAAATTTGGCATCATCAGTGCCAGTCGGATGAGCAGTAAAACATATTTTAAGGAACTAGGTAATACCAGGGGTACCATTGAGTGAGCGAAATAGGAACGCAGATCCCAACCCTGACGTCAATTCCAAAGTATGCAGGGAATTAGAGCATGGTTTCGTGTAATTGTGCACGCAATTTCAAATTTGTGCGTCCATAGGAAAAAAAGTTATCCATGAAAAACACATTCTACACATTCAGTATAATACGGACAATTTACGAAGGTCAGCATCATGTACTGTAGCGCCGCTTTTTAACTGTCTTTCAATGCCGGTCAGATTATACACACACGCACACCTAGAATTAATGCTCTTTTGATCCAAATCAACGTTAGCTAATTGCAAAATTTCCTCAGGGAATGAAATGGGATAAAACTTTATTGAGAACCATAAAAAAAGAAAAGAGTTTATATAAATGAAAAAATGAAAAACATATTAAAAAAATAGCTTATAAGTCTAAATAAGGTCCCAAAATCGGAGGTGTTATCGCGGATTGCGATTTCTTCCAGACAACCGTTTACATAACTAAAACCTAAATCGTCGACAACAGAGATGTGCGGATTAGTGAATCGAAAAATGATCAACTGCAGAGGCACAGAATAAACACTAGTCACAGCGAACTCGCGTTGTCTTCTCAAATTGCTTTCCAATTGTTCCTCCGAAGTAGTTAAAAGTCGGACGAAAGTTGAATTGAACTTCGGATTACGTTGGTTAGTGAATGAAATGCTTAGTTTTAGTGAAACTAAAAACGAGGGCTCCATCATCATCAGCATCATCAGCCTGTCTAGAAGTCCACTGCTGGACAACGACCTCCCCCTTTGGAGCTTATTCTTCACTAAATCCTATCCTACTATACTGTGCACAAAAGGAGCCTCATCGACGGTCATAGGCCCTTTTAAGGGCCTCCATACCTCAACCTTGAACCTCTTGTTGGCACCCACTAGATAGTTGGGTTAGGCGCCTGCTTTTCTGTTAATGTGTAGTTTATTAAGTTTTTAAGTTCACTGTTAGCCTACCTACCTACTAAGTGCCTAAGCTTTTTGTTTATAGTGATTGTAACCTACTGTTGTCTCTTCCGATTGCTTTTATCTCTGTCTGTGCTGTATTTGTGTGTGTCGAATAAATGATTTATCTATCTATCTATCTATCTAATCTGGTCACTGACCGAACGCAGTATGACCAAGAAAGAATCAGTGACACGAAAAGCAAGCGACTGCATTGCGTTCTTGCAGTCGCTAAGTCTGCACTAACACTCTGGGCTGATATTATAAATGCTAATGTTTGTGAGGATATTTGGATAATAGTGGTTCAATCACACCGCAACGGCTCATCCGATTGCGATGAAACAAGGAAGAGTTCATTACCTAAAATAGCATATAGGCTGGGTTAGGCTTTTTATCTGGATAATACACGTGCAAAGCCGCGAGCTAGTTGTCAAATAAAGTTACTCGTAGTTGTACGACATTTAGAAAGTGATGCGCCCTGCGTCAAAAGTCAAAGTCAAAGTCAAAAGGCATTTATTTCAATAAAATCACTAGGATCACTTTAAAGCGTCTTAGAAACTAGGTGAAGCTATGCCTGTTCCTCGCGACCAAGCCTAGAAGAATCAGGCAACAAACACGGCTTGGTGCCTATCATTTTTTTGATGATCCTTTTTCACAAAATGGAATTTAAAGCTTCAGTGTGGTGCCGATCGAACTAAGTGAGGCTCAAAAGAAAAGTAATCTAATTATAATCCTTAATATATAAGAGCTTAAAAAATAGGCTTGCGTGGCTTGCTGAATTTTTATTTATCTTCCTAGCAAGTCTTCAAAGTCGAATCTTTCTAGAGTATCTATCGCTGGTTCTCATACTGTTTATAAGTAGCAGACTCAGAGACATTTCTCCCCAACTCGTTACGGATTCACGTCGCAGTGTGTTCAATGAATTATGAACAGGAAACTTCTGAATGAAATCTCATAATTGCTTCATTTATTCATTTGTTACGAAGCTCGCAGGGGATATAATTGTGTTACCCGTGAATTTAAAATTAGACAGAAATGTATGTGCGCAATAACACGTGCAACGCCAACCAGCCCGTAAAGCAGAGTATAGCGAAAATGTTAAAGAAAACTATTGAGGATGTTCTTGGTTTTGGCAGCCCGCCTGGAGGTACCTCCGCCTTACAGAAGATCGCAGCCAAATAACATTATTTGTTTCAATTTGTTTTAAGTTTTGTGTTCCTGCGGTGAGTAAGGTTAAGAGCTCTTTAGGGAGGGGGTTCGAGGTCGGCAACGTGTGCGTGATGCCTCTGGTAACCGCTTACCAGCAGGTGGGCCGTAAGTTTGTTTGCCACCTCAGTTGTATAATATAAAAAAAAACTCTGCACCGATCCTATCTTTCCTGTGGGTAAGGCCAACAAGACTGAGAGGATGGTACATTGCCGTATGGCTTATAGTGAACTGTGTGTAAAGGATCTACCTAAAATCATGTCCCCAAGCGTCCAGTGAGTTTGAGTAATCCTGACCATATAAGGTAAATAAATCATTTCGTTTTATTTTTATATACTTTTATTAGGTATATTTATTAACGTAATAATTATTTACAAACTTTTATAAATATTGCACATCGATTTCAGAAAGTCTCTACTCATTACAATTATATCTTTTGCCTACATAGAAATATTCATATTTACATTAATTGGTATAATAATTGTCCATCTATATACAAATTTTTGTCCATAAAAATACTGATACCTACTTATATTATGAATGACTTACATACAACTCTATGTATACAAATCTATGAGCCATGATATTTAGAATTGCCGTACAACGCAAAAATCTAACTTTGGGCTCAAATCTGCCCAAACTGAACAGAACCTGCCTTACCGAAGATCGCAGTCAAATAACATTATTTGTTTCAAATAACGTTGTGTTCCTGCGTTAAAGTTGCCAGAGCTCTTAAGAGGGGAGGGGGTTCGGCAGGCAACGCATTAGCAATGCTCCAGGTGTTGCTGATGTCAATAGGCGACGATAACCACTTACCATCAGGCGGGCCGTAAGCACGTTTGCCTCCGTATAACATTTAAATTCGTTTAATATTTGGTTATAAAGACGACAAAAAAATATATTTAAAAAAAACTCGGTTCGGGTTGGACCACCACACCGCGCGGGTCCAATGCGGGTTAGTGGAAAGAATTGTCAAGGACACAAAAATAAGTCATTATTATTTTCTGTACAAAAAATATTGCACAAGGTAACAAACAGGTTCTGTTATCATTGACCTTAGGTGAGTCTTATTGATCGGAACCGTAAAAAGCAATGCAAATGGACTTGGCAACGCGGTCAGTTGGCAAATCGCCAACGTGTATAGGCTATCACATTTTTAGTAACCTAAGCTCATGATATGCCATCTAAACGTCTAACTTTTATCAGTTACCTTGAAAAAAAAGGTTTTATTTATTTTACAAATACAATAGCAGAATAAAATAATTCTAGAAATTAACAATTTACGAAATTCCATAGTATGATAATCCCTTAGTGTAGGCTATCACTATAAAATAAAATACACAAACTGCTAGACCGTACTACGTAGACCACATGTCGTCACGTAACATCAGGTGAGATAGTGGTCAAACATTAGCCTATTTAAAAAAAAACAGTATTTCGAATAACGCTGTCGAAAATATTTAAAGTTATTGGAACAGAACCGCTATGCACATTCACTGAAACTCTAACACCTAGTATAAATTATTTACTTTCAGTTTTCGGTTTCAAAAGCTACCACGCGGCTCATTTTTATATAAGTCTCAATCTAGTAGTAGTACCATTATGCTAATAGTATCTACTCATAAACATACTACGGATAAAATACTTAATACTTAGTCTCAAGAACTAAAAACTATACTTATAGTATTTTTCAAACTTTCGCGATCAGTATACATGACTTATTGAAAACAAACGGGTGTTTATCACGTAGGTACCTTATTTTATATTTTCCTGACGTTTCGATTGTGTTGCAAAAATCGAATTGTTGTATGCTTGCCAATTATTGCCTAGGTGATGTAAATAGGCGAGCGGGCGAGTGCCCGTCGGAGATGCAAGGGACGATTCCCGCTGCGGGACAAATGTTTGCATGATCTGCAAATATAATTATGTTCCGGGTATTGTGGTACCACGGTACTCGTAGTTTCTAATACCCACGACACAGGGAATCTTTGTGTGGGGTCACATACAAAGTCCTGATGTTATGTTATAAATACGCATAACATTTGATGGCGTAAGATATCGCAAGAACCTTAAAAGTCAAACTCAAAATTGACTTTATCCAGTAAAGTTAAGAATCATTTTGAAATACATTTAGATGACATATCGCACGTCGTACCTGCCTAGAAACCTGACCAGCAAATAATGTCAGAACATTGATCACTGGTCTCCTAAGTTATTTAAAGTACAATCGATAGATCTGAATTTTCCATGCGTTCCGAAATAGCGATGCCGGAAAGTATTTGAAAATTAAAATTGTTACCGTTTCTATGCGCTGCAATTCGATTCGATGAATATTCAGTTTTCCAGCTGAGTTTTCTAACTATGGAAATTCATTTCTCTTTATGTAACACATTTCAGTATTTTTTATAAAAACTCTACCAGTTTAAATATCAAATATGATAGGTAAGAGGACCATTGCTTCCTTGCTTGTCGTGTCACTGATTCTTTCTTGGTCATCGTGTATTGGGTCAGTGACCACGTTGAGATACTATTATGGTGGCCCTAAAAAGTAAAAATGACCGTCAGTGAGTCCGTCAGTGAGTCAGGAGACAGTGTAATGAAAGGATTACAGGAGTGCGCCTCTTAAAGGCTCTTTTCAGGCACATGTCTTCGAATTTTTAAGTTCTAGGAAATGCCGGTTTTCTCACGATGCTCATGGCCACTGCTGGGTAAAGGTCTCCCCCAAAATTTTCCCCACATCCCGATCATTGATATGGTCACGCGATTGCCTTTTTGGCGTTCCCCTGTGTCGCCTTCCGTCCTAGGGCAAGTTCGTGGCAATATTGGCTAACTTTCAGAATGCATCTAGATATCGCAGCCCAGTCACAAACAAACAAACAAACAAAAGCTATTTATTGACATAAAATATTGGACAAGTAAGCTCAACGGGCTATGGAGAGAGCTATGCTCGGAGTTTCGCTGCGTGTTAGAATCCGAAATGAGGAAATCTGTAGAAGAACCAAGGTCACCGATATAGCTTCAGAATTAGCAGGTTGAAGTGGCAGTGGGCTGGCCATATAGCTCGCAGAACCGATAACCGTTGGGGAACAAAGGTTCTCGAGTGGCGACCACGAATCGGACGACGCAGTGTTGGAAGGCACCCCACCCGATGAACCGACGACATTGTGAGGGTTGCGGGAAGTCGGTGGATGGAGAAGGCTCAAGACCGTTCGTCGTGGCACTCTTTGGGAGAGGCCTATGTTCAGCAGTGGACTTCATCAGGCTGATGATGATGATGATGATGATGATTGGACAAGTAAATTAATCAATAGGCTCCCGAACTAACTGTGTTTCAGGAGCCGTCAGGAGTCACATTTCAGCTTTGGCTTCTGCTCCTTACGTTGGTTATACCAGTAATTGAACGCACCTTTATTCTTCACCTGGTTGATGCGTTTAAGGCCGAGAATGCTACGTTCTATTGCCCTCTGGCAAATCTTGAACCTGGACTTCTCAGGCATGTCTTTGTACCGTAGGCTACGAGCAGGATATACTTGTCGATAAGGTGGCACTGAAGGTGACAGGGGAAGGTCACCCTTCGTGGCCTTCAGGTATTCTTGATGCGGCGATCGATTTCCTAGTCCTGCCTGTTTTCAAAGCTTCGACATAGAGCACTATTGGAATGGTGGTAGTTGCCCTGCCTTCCGTTCCGCAGGTCAAGGGTTCGAATCCCGGTGCACCATAGGATTTTCTCGAAAATTTATGTCCGCTATACCTAGTGCTCTCAAATGGTGAAGGAAAACATCGTGAGCAAACCGGCTTGCCCTAGAACCTAAAAATTCGAAGACATGTGACATGTGCACGAGGCGCACTTTAATCCTTTCATGCACTGATTCTTTCACCGACGGTCAAGGCCCTCTCTGATACCCCCAAAAATGCCACGATGAATGATCTTGAGCCTTCTCCATCCACCGACTTTTCGCAGTCGTCAGTCGTCACCGAAGAACACTACGTTGTCCGGTTCGTGGTTACAGAACACTTATTCCCAACGGTTGTCGGTTTTACGAGCTATATGGCCTGCCCACTTCCACTTCAACTTGCTAATACTATGATCTATTCATATTCATATTCATATTCATTCATTCATTCATTCATCTATGTCGGTGACTGTAATAATAATCATTAAAAAATATACTGTTTCACACAATATTACCGTGCAAATAGGTATGTTCTACTTATTTAATTATTTAATATGTACATATTACAAATATGTCTGTTAAAATATTATTTTTTTACAAAACATCAGGTATAAATACATCTTGGCACATCACAATTGCCACAATTAATGAAGATATGTAATGATTTATACACATTTATGTCTTATTTATTATTATATACCAGGTTATATATCTACATATTTTTTTTTATTAAATAAAATACTTATAGTAAACACGTTATATGTTTTATTTATTATAAGTAACAGAAAAATAATAATAATAACAGTTGTAAATTTAAGTAAAATAATATTATACTAGAAATAAACTCTGTTATCTACGACTACGACTACAAGTAGAAAACAGAGTTCAGATCACCAACCACAGGCAGCGTGCCCAAAAGGCTGGCGACGTTACCTCGTTGGATCGCTATGCTGATCCTTTGTCCGAGGTAAGCACCAGCCCTTCGGTCATTGGTCTACGTTATATTATTTCAACATACTTTATTTTGCCTATAATTACATATTACATAAATAATAAGTTATTATTTCAATAATAAACAGTTGTTTAACATTAAACACCACAATACCTCTACATTTAAAGCAAAATTGATTGATACAGTTTTATATCGAAGTTGAATAGACTTTTTAAAATAAAATATTACCTGTATTATAAGCGTCTTTGTTTTCCCGAAAATATGTTCGATGAAGTGATTATCGGCAAAAACCAAGGCATTTTTTGCCTTTGGTCAAAATATTATCTGCCCTAAGTCTAATTCTACTCGCCTACTCTATACTAATAGTATAAATACGGAAATAGCTCTGTTTGTTTGTTTGTAACCTTTCCACGAATAAACGGCTGAACGGATCCTAATAAAATTTCGCAAAAAGTTAGATTATATCGTGAGGACAGACGTACTCGAAGGCTATCTTTTGTCTTAATAAATAATCTTGGTATTATGGGTGAAATAGGGGTTGAAAGTTTGTATGGGCAATCCATAATACCTCAAGGTAAGAAATAAAGAAACACATTTTGATCAGGGCGTCAGTTCACATACATATCAAAATTTCCACGCGCATTCGCGGACCACAGCTAGTAAAATTAGGTCTAACCCACTTTATCAATACCTTTCTGTTAGCATTTCAAAGTACCTTCATGTATAAGTTATTAGTAACCCAGCAGCCTTAAGAGTAAATATAGATATTGATTTTATATTTTAAAATACCAGGCTGAGTATTTATGAGGTAACGTTATCGTTATACACAAAGCAATCGATCCTGCTTGCTACAGCACTGGTGGATTGGTGGTGGCCGCACCTTCCGATCGACAGATCGTGGGTCGAATACCGGTCTCGCACCTACACTAGTTTGATGACGATGGTCAAATTGGAAAGTATTCTTTTAACCCGACTAACTTTCTTACTTTGAAGAAAATTATCAATTACCATGTATTTATTAACCCGACTTACAGTTCAGCTTGGCTATGTTTATCACCCGTTTCTTTGTATCTATGTAAGTAAGTGGCAAAAATAATTTACCGCATTGCACCCAAACGGCTGGATAGGTTTTTTTTTAACTATCTTGATCAGAAATTGCTATTAGCCTAAAATTAATGTAAATTTATTCATTCAGCTCACTTGGCCGTGGTGGCCCCAGCTGAAGAATAGGCTTCTCCATGTCTACCTATCCACGGATGTCGTAAGAGGCGACTAAGGAAAAAGCTAGGGGATGGGCAGCAGCGTCCCTCATTTGAACAACTATAGCTCTAACTGCGCTCGCCAACCTGCATGCCCAGCGTGGTGAGTATGGGCAAATCCCCCCACATGATAAGGAATTTGCTCTGTCTGTGGGGGAGGCCATGTTCAGCAGTGGACGTCATACGGCTGAAATGATGATGATGATGATTAACTCAGCCAGCTTTTGTTATTAATTTTACTTGTTATTTATTTCATCAAACGTCCCACATTTTTCATCCACTTCAATATAAATAATCATAACCAGAGAGAGAGAGAACCACTCAAAGCGTTTAAAGACATTAAAATTATACCTTTTGTTCGTAAATGCTTTGTCTCCTTATTAAAGAGCTTTTAATTGATTCCTGAATAATTTAAAGCATATTTCATAGTCTCTTTCACGACCGGAATTAATAACGGCTAGGGCTACGCTAAACTATAAGCTGAGCGATAAGCGGAGCTGTTATGAGCTATACAAGGTGATTCATAATATGTATGCAATCCCGAAGCTAATTCTAAACCTGGCTAATAAAGTTTGTTTTACGAATTTTGGAAATTCATCATTATGAAAAAACGTGCAAAAAATATGCTGATCAGGAGTCAAATCAATTTAAACTCAATAATTCTGCTGAGTTAGGTAGCAATTTTGATTTCAAACTTCTCGTAAGTGTTACCAGTTACATTGTATGAAGTAATTATTTGATGATTTATTGTATTTATACGATTTTAATTAGACAATTTGATTTAGATAATCGGTTAATTGAGTATTCCTTATTGAACTTATGAAGACTTTTCTCATTATTTCGGTGGTAATTGTTATTCGTAAAATATTTATCATTTTGTCAATTCCGACGGTAGGACGGCCATTCGAACGGTGGATACTGTCGAGAGTGGTCAGGGAGTCGTAGTTTTTCTGTAAACTGTTTTGTAAATCGTGTACTTGAGATATATTAAATCAAAATTGGCATCAGTAGACCATCTCATCCATTTATTAAATAGGTTGAAAAAGCTTATATTAGTTTAATGATTTTATACCTAAAGATGATAAAAAAACGGATTGCAATCATTTCCCTAAAATTCTAGATGGAAATGATTTTGAAAAAAAAAGAACATAACTACAAAATAAAAAATAAAATAAAATTTCAAAAATAAATTAATCATATATTATGCTCCGTTTTAAAGTTTTGTCGCTCGTCGCTCAGCTTATCATCTCACTAAATTCTAGCCTGAAGGGCTTGAAATGAGGATTCCATAGATGCTCAAATGCAGTTTATTAACTGTGGGAAAAAGGTCGTTCTGTAATAAAGAATAGCACATGTCTACGTAAACGATCCAGCTATGTAAGTGGGTGGCTGTTATGTAAAAGCACAGATAGCAAGGCCTTATTACATCTATTCTAGATGCTATAAACAGCGTCAGGTGGAACTTTTACTCACTTACAGGACGCTGTAGTGCCTGGGACATGTTTTAGATTGGAATAGGCTTGCCCAGCACCTTTACCATGCTCTCAGCCTAGTCGGCCTTATTCACAGGAAAGGCAGAATAAATTTTTCCTCACGATGTTTTCCTTCACCGATATGAGCACGTGTTAATGCGCACATACATTTTTCGAATAGAAAAATCCTTCCTTCAGATCGAGAGCCGTGTTGGCCAAGATATCTCGACCACATACGAGATACCTCCCCACTTGGCCAACAGGGCTTCAAAAGCAAAGGTATCAAAATATAATTAGAAAACGAATACGATAGAAAATATAATTTTTCGACTAAGTATTATATTGTCTTTGGTAAAAGGTAGATTTAGAATAAGTATTATATAGAATTATTAATTAATATTATTATTAATTCCGCCAGCGTCTTGGGGACGCTTCCGACTGGTAGTGATCTGGATCAGTTGAGCTATCTATAGATCGTTTGTAACGGTCTTTAGATGGCTCAACTGTTTCTTGTGTATTTTGTAAATATTAACATGTATTAGTTTTAAGTTTCTTTCTGTAAATAAAATTACTTAAGTATTATATTAACTACCTTAGACGACTGTTTACTATAGTTTTTTTTTGTTGGTGATGGTTAGGCCTTTGACCACCATCTCACTTTTGCAAGTGAGATGTGGCCTAAGATGGAGCACGCTTTACCAGAAGGAACTTATTCACTCTAGATTTGAAGACTCCTAGATTGTACTCATCCGGGAAAACAGACGCTGGCAGATCGTTCCACTCTTTGCCAGTGCTTATAATAAAGGTGGAACAGAAACGTTTGGTTCGACACTGTAGTATGTCGACCAGGTAAGGGTGGTAATTACCTGTGCGTCTGCTTGTCCGGTGGTGGAAGGCGGAGAGAGGGATGAGGTCATGCAAATCCTGCGCACAGTCACCAAAGTGGTACTTAGTAAGTATGTCTTTAAGTTAGCCGTGGTGGCCCCGGCTGAAGAATAGCCCCCTCCATTTCCTAGTACTCCTTAGATGGGGCCTATATCTAGCAGTGGACTTCTTATGAAGGAAGCTGTTAGTAAAACAAACACGATATTTTCAATCTATTTTAGGTTTTTAGAGGAGGTAGGGCACAGCGAGATTTTCTCGCTCTTAATTGGAGCAGCCCGCCCTAGGTACCTCCGACTTACAGAAGATCGCAGCCAAATAACATTATTCGTTTCAAATAGTGTTGTGTTCCTGCGGTGAGTAAGGTTGCCAGAGCTCTTTAGGGGGGGGAGGGGTTCGGCAGGCAACGCATTAGCAATGCTCCAGGTGTTGCTGATGTCAATAGGCGACGGTAACCACTTAGCATCAGGTGGGCCGTAAGCCTGTTTGCCTCCGTAAAACATTAAAAAAAAAAAAAAAAGGTGAGCCGTTAAAACGCAAGTCTAACTCGCACTTGGCCAGTTCTGTTTCTGCTTGCTTTTTGTTCTTGTCATCAAACTCTTTTAAAAACCAATTTCCTGAACGTGCTTTAAGTTATTTGAAGGGAAATGAGAACGGTTATTTAAGTTTGACAAGGTTATGTGCGATATGATCATCATACTTTATCACGCGAGGGTCCTGGCATAGTGGAACCAAACTTCAGTACTGCAATTCTTTCTTCTAACAAATTAATTTGGGCAGAATTTGCCATTTTATTGTTATCCAATGTTTTCATACAAGTACCTATCTCTTAGCAGGTTGTGTAATTGAATACAAGTCTTTTTCTCAAAATTTTCGAACGTTTAATGTTTTTTAACGGCCAAAAACAGCTTATTTAAAAATATTTGTAAAAATCCTGAAATAATACGTATTTTGCAGCAATTTTTTTTTAGCAATTTCCTTTGTTTTTATTTACAGAATAAGCCCCTTTTGGAATACTAAACCTACTTGTTACGGAACACGTGGTATTAATCTATCTAAATGAAAGAACGTCAAAAAGAAAACGAAAACGAAAGTCAAAACCACTAAAGCTACAAAGCAGAATTTGACCTCTACCATCTTCATTTCTTTCTTTCTTTCTTTCATATAACAAAAAACACCTACGCTCAAACGCGGTTTCCACTCAAGTATGCTCTTCAATATTGGCCGTGGTGGCCCCAGCTGAAGAACATGCCTCTCCATTTATCTCATCAATTATTTATATTATTTCTCTTATCAATGTCGTAAGAGGCGACAAAATGAAACAAGCTAGAAGATGGGCAACAGCGTCCCCTATTTTAACAACGATAACTCTAACTGCGCTCCCCAACCCGAGTGCCCAGCCTGTGTATGGGCAGTTTCCTGCCACATGTAAGGAAGTCGTCTGAAAATATGTGGCCGATGTTCAGCAGTAGGCTTCCAACGGCTGGAATAATGATGCGTTCCAACAATAATTGGTACAATGGTACTCGTAGTTTCTGATACCCACGATACAGTGAATCCTAGAGTTGGGTCAGGACTATGTGACTGTTGGGTGTTAATTATTTATTTATAATTTGTTCTAAGACAAACATGGAGAACTATGGAGACGCGACTCTGTATTTGACCTAACACTGTCTCATGTAGCTGGGACCAGTAATTGTTAAATGGCCGTGTTCTCACACGCTCTATCCTAATTACACTTTGATTTATGTTTTCCTGAGGTTTGGCGGTTTTGGTCATAATAATGTTTTGATAATAATGGACGCTGATCACGAAATAGATGGGTCAAGGTCTTTGCATTTTACTTGTTACTTATTTACAAGTGCTTTCAACGAATTACGAAAATCCTAACTTATATTACTTGTGATTCGCCACTAACTTTTTTTTCTGCAACTATGGTTTCAAACTGGCATACGGCCCACCTGTTGGTAATTGGTTACCAACCTATGAACACTTGTAATATCTGGTATCCTCGCAATGTTTGGTTAAAGTTGGTGCTTTGATAATCGTTGCACAATTTAAATAAACTTATTTAAACTTATTTCGTTTTTACTAAAATCGAATCTTACCTGAACTTCGAAGTCATTGAAACTTTACCAAATGAGAGCTCATTTTATATTGGTTATTAAATGTTACCATTTTCTTTGTGACTGTAAAACCATATAGCCTAGAATAAAAATTTAAATCGGTTTCTGACGTAGGAAGAAAACTCTTTCATATGACACCCCATTTCATGTGTTTGTATTACTTTTATTCCCCTATTGGTTCCCTAAATCTAAGCAATCCCTTAGATGATTTAACTTCATGACTATTCCGATTATTTCCGGATAAAGTCATTATTACTGTTATTACCTTTTCTGAAATTTTAAAAAGTAGGTACTGTTCGCTTTGTCCACAACGATTTTGATACCAATCTTAAACTTCGAGGTGTCCGAAAAGGAAGTCGAGTGTATTTGCAAAAGTCGAGGGGTAGTTTAATCCTACCCTCCAAAGGGTTTACTTCAGCCAGAAATACGCTCTACAAGTTGTTCAGTTTCAGCCCTTAAGTTAAGACGTTGTCAAACCACTTCAGGTTTGCCGCGTTATACAAAGTAATTCATCATATGTATATTATCCCGAAAGGTGGTTATTCTATCAACAAAAAGAAAGAATATTCGCGAAAAAATATCAAAATTATCTAAGACGGTGTCGATTCTGATGTTGCATTATCCTAAACTTACCTAATCATCATCATCATCATAATCAGCCTGTAGAAGTCCATAGGCCTCCCCTAAAGAGTTCCACGACGAACGGTCATGAGCCGTCTCCATCCACCGACTTCCCGCAACCTTCACAAAGTCGTCGGTCCATCGGGTGGGGGGCCTTCCAACACTGCGTCGCCCGGCTCGTGGTCGCCATTCGAGAACCTTTACTCCCCAACTACCTAATACAGCGGTAAAAATGTTGCCGTCCCTTTCTTATACAAGGTGATTCTTAATATGTATGTCACCCCGAAAGGGGCTTATTCTGCACCCAATTAGCAATAAAACTTGTTCTACGACTTTTGGAAATTCGACATTTTTCATTGAAAAAACTCTATGAGAAAATCAGCTGTTTTGCGGTCAAATCAGGTCAAACTCAATAAATCAGCTGCTTTAGGTAGCAATCTTGATGCCAAACTTCTTGTACGTTTAGTAAGTAGTTCTTAAGATGATAAAAATATCAAAAACAGCTAATTTGAGAAAGATTATGAAAAATAAATTGATGTTTTCATACGCTAATATTATTACTTTTTGTTGATAGAATAACCCCTTTTCGGGATGGTATACATGTTATGAATCACCTTGTATATCAAAACTACAAGGACGGCTATATTTTTAAAACATAACAAATAAATATTTCAGCCCCAGATTCTACACCATATCTATTTTAGTTTTTTTTTTTTTTTTTTTTATTATTGTTAATGGTAAGGCGTTTGGCCACCAACTCACTTTTGCAAGTGAGATGTGGCGTGAGATGTGGCCTAAGATGGAGCACGCTTTCCCAGAGTGAACTTATTGACCCTAGATTTGAAGACTCCTAGATTGTACTCTTTCGGGAAAACAGACAACTTTAGTTTCTAACAATGGCGTATTTTGAAAACAACGAGATAAAAACAAATGAAATTACCCATAAAATCATTAAAAAAAAATCTCAAAAGAAAATCTTTCTAACCATAAAACTAATATTTCCTTCAAATGCAAAAACACGTGAGCGATAAAGTTTCTTACTCTTCCTGTTAGCATAACTCGACTGAACAAGTAAAAAGTTAGCATACATACATTTATTTACATTAGTAGTAGCTGCGCGCGGCTTCTTTTGTACGGTGATCAGATATAATCAAATAAATAACACCCAACAGTCACATACATAGTCCCCACACTAGGGAACTGTGTCGTGGGTAGGTATCAGAAACTACGAGTACTATCACCAAAAGGAGCCATTTCATTCTGGGCCTGGTCCATGTACACTATTAAGAAAAATTAGGAAAAAATAGGAGATTACAAGAAAAATACTATTTCATTAATTTGAAGACAAATGCGATGGTACAAGAATAGTTCTTCTGGTAAGTTTTTTACTATGTGAACACTATTTGAAGGCCGCCATGTTGGTTTATAATTGTCGTTTGACATGACATTGACATATTTTTCATGTCATGTTGTTTGATTTGATGTTTTTGTTTTGTCAGTTATATGTAGGTTGTCAAAATGACATTTCACGTACGCCCATCCGCCATATTTTTGTAGCGCTGTGTGTTGCTCTCTTTGTCGAAGAAAATCATAAGGTACTATTATTTATTTATATTTATTTATTTTACTTTATTGCTAAGCCATATTTTTGAGTAGTGTACACAGTGCAGGCCCAGGCTCCATATATCGATGAAACGTCTCTTTTCCGCCTTACCAATTTTGAATTTCGCATTACACCTAAGCTGTGTCCATGTACATGTTGGCAATAAATGAATATAAATATGAAACTGTTTCGCTTGTACACGGCTAAGTAAGACTGTCCGGCCCATCTCTCTATTTATTGTGATCCTTTAAATATATAAAATAAATAAATAAATATTCCGGACATATTCACACGGTCAACTGATCCCAATTTAGGCATAGCCTGTACAATGGGTACCAGAGACTGATATACATAATAGATAAATATTTAACACCCAGACACAGAACAAACATCTGTGTTCATCACACAATTTTCATCCAGTGCGGGAATCGAACCCGCGACCTCTCGCGCAGAAGGCAGCGTTACTACCAACTGAGCTATGACGCCTGTCATATATATGCCTTTGAGGGTGAACCATACATTTTATGACTTTGATTACCCAGTCTGTTGTTCAGTTGCAACCAAAACAATAAGAACATATTGTTAGACAAAAACGGTACTTATTATGATTACGCATTTACGCAAGGCACAGATCACTTCACGCAAAATACACCCTTAGGGTGGTAAGGCGGAATTTTTGGTGATAGTACCATGGTATTACATTACAGCACCCAGAATGCCAACATTTGTCCCACAGCCGCAGCAGGCTCGAACCCGCTCCCTTTGTGGAACGAGCACTCGCCCGCTTTGCCACCGAGGTCACCGAATGTATAAATTTTCGGTACTCGGATAAAAGCTTAACCCTTCCTCAGGGTTAAGGTTATCTCCATACCAAATTTAATCAAGATCGGATCAGCCCTTTAGTCGTAAAAACGTTACAAACAGACAGAGACAGAGCTACTTTTGCATTTATAATATCAGTGATAATAGTGTGATGTGCCAATTGTAGTGTTTTTAAAAGGCCGTGTTGGCCTAGTCGGAGGTTCCACTTTCGCGGGTTTTAATCCTGGTTGAATATGTCTCATTAAAATATTTAACAGCATTTCAAGACGTGCTTAAAACGGTGAAAGAAAACATCATGAGGCAACCAGCAAGAATTCTTATAAGCGGCGATTGGCTTGCAACCTGTCACGTATGGAATACTCACTACTGCTAAATATGGGGAATAATAATATGGCAAAATGTAGTATTTGGACATGACAGCCATCTTCAAGGATCTGAGTGCCGGATATCTAAGAAATCTCCCAATTTTATTATATTTTATTGTACCTACTCTCCTAAAAAGCCCCAAGCAAAAACAACTTCACTATGTACACAAAAAGAATTCTTACTTATAATTTCTCTTTCATAGTAAATTCCTGCCTACCTTTCTCTAACTTTTTGGGATAAATATACGATAACGTATAAAAAACTTTTACCTCTATCATCAAAAATAATTCTAAGCTTGCGAGATTTTCTGAATAAGCCGCTTCTTAGGAAAAGTTATTTGAAGAAATGTTGGATTATGAAGCTACAACGGCCACTGTTCACCAACACATAAACAGGCGGTTATTGTAACTATCGGTTATACATATTGACAATAACGTACGGAAAGGTGTTTAAAATAACGGCTAAGTTGCAGAGTCGTGGAACGGCCGGTTAGTGTGTTAGTGAACACTAGCCTAGTACCTTATTTAGTGAACTTGAATTTGGTATAAATAAATAAATTTGTATGTATTTTTTATGTTCTATTCAATTTATTACCTACCTAACTCTCCTGATCCTGTCCCATCCGCCTTAGAATTTGCGTACCAATTTCCATACCTATTTCCCTAATTTTTAAAAAAATAAAAACTAAACTAATTAAAATGGCAAATGCACAAGTCGTGCGAGCCACAAATAAAAATAAAAAAAATAACACCCAACAATCACATACATAGTCCTGACCCCATCTAGGATTCTGTCTGTCCTGGCTAACAACTACGAGTACCTACCATATGGTACCACAACAGACCCGGAACAAATATTTACAGATCATGCAAACATTTGTCCCACATGGCAATCGAACCCGCGCCCCTAACGTCTCAGACCAGTACTCGCCTTATATACAGTTAAAAATGACATTCTCTAATCTAGACCCATAGTAGATCCTACTTTGACATGTTATTGCCATTTAAATGCGAGCCATGACTTTGTTACACGAATTTGGACCATATATCTTTGAGACTGTCAACTTGCGTCACGGCCTAAACAAAATCGCAAAGTTGTTAAGGGGCAATGTGGCATACAATACGCATAACTTTTTGCTACTCAATTTCACAACCTTACTTACACACCAATTCTAAATAATCACAACCTACCTTCTACTTTAATAAGGTTTAATTTGCTTACACACTTACTATAATTTGGACACTAAACATTGAGAAAATATAGTTATTTATAGTTTTAAACTATACATTTATAAAATCTTGAACTAGCAAAGGCTTTTGCCCACTACCTCGTAACATACTATGACCGTGCTCTATGATCGTATCAGGCATGAAAAAAACAGTCGTCCACTAAATAGATAGAACCTATAGAACTTATGATTATTTCATTGTGAATTCGCTGTCGTCGGTCCGTTTATGGCACGCTACGGGCGGTGACGGAACGGTCTAGTGGACGTCGTTTCATATATTTTTTTTTTATTCGATTCGATTTTGATAGGGTCATAGTATGAAACGTTGTGGTGGGAAAAAGCCTTAAGTCTCTAACACTTATGTACCTAGTACACAAATATTTGATGAATCAATCTATCCTTCATTGAATTATAGAGTTCACTTTTCAATCAATGTTGTCTTTCACTTTTGCCATTCAAAAACGAACTTTCCGCACTTTTCTTAAAGCTCACGTTCCAAACACAATCTCGTCTGGCTTTGAAGATGTTGCCTGGGCTCTTAATAAGTCGGCTGATGTGGATTTGATGCAGTTGTTCATATGGATGTCTGAAGACGCGTTGCTGTGGTGCTGATCTCGCCGCGGCCGCTGCCAACAGTACCGGCGTGCCATGTCACCGCAGAGCGTTCTGGGGAGATTGATCCTTGGGTGAATGGAAATAGAGAACATTATTGACTAGCCAAGATGAATGTAGGTAAAAGAATTCGCAGGACTCGTAAAACAAATTGTAACTTTTCTAAATGAAAATAGTTACAGTTTATATCTCTCATGAAGTAAAGGAAAAGTATATTAAACACAAAGTCTTCAGAAATAAACTGGTACAGGGAAAATTCTGCGTTTAATCAAAATAAATAAACTGAACGAAAAAATGACGATGACGTAGACGATGACGATGATAATAACATCGCTCACTTTCAAAAATAATAATATATAACACCCGACTTCATCCAACAGTCACAAATAGTCCTGACCCCACACCAACAAAATTACTCTATGCCCCACACTAGGATTCCCTGTGTCGTGTGTTACAGAACTACAAGTACCATGGTACTCATAGTTTCTGATACCCACGACTCAGGGAATCCTAGTGTGGGGTCAGGACTATTTGTGACTGTTGGGTGAAGTCGGGTGTTATATATTATTATTTTAAAAAGTGAGCGATGTTATTATCATCGTAATCGTCTACGTCATCGTCATTTTTTGTGGGGTCAGGACTATGTATTATTCATTTACTTTAGTTTTTTTAAATGCTCTGACAGTTTGTTGAAGATCCCCACACAAAGCAGAGCCTGTATCGTGAAGACCTGGGTAAAGTTGATTGTTTGACGAGGCTGATTCCTTAATTTAACTTTGTATCAATTTCTTGATGAGTTTGAGATTGTTTTGGCGTTCAGTGATAGGTTAGTCAATAGCGTTAATTACTGTTTGTAATATAAATAAATGTCTGAAATTTATTAGTACAAAAGATGTCCTGACTGACTGACTGACTTAGTTATTATTATATTTAAGAGCTTAGCTCTTGTCGGTGTAATGATGCAATTTCCCCCATTCTGATCTTGCGCTTGCTCCAATGCGAGCTTTTACTTCCTTAAACGATATGACGGCAGTTATTATCGTCATAGGCCAACCATAGCTCAACCTGGTCACTGATCGAATACATGATGATTGATGACTGATCAAGAAAGAATCAGTGACATGACAAGCAAGCATTGCTTATTATAGTTATTATTGCAGATCCTAAAAAGGCAGAAAGTCCCACAAACCTGATTATTACAAAACAAGTTTATTTTGCCGTCTGAGCGTCGCATACAATCGCTGCTTGCTTGCTTTTCGTGTTATTGACAGACAGGTTATTTCTTGGTCATCCTGAATTAGATCAGTGACCAGGTTGAGGTATGGTGGCCCTGAACAGGACCTATAACCCGACGGTTAAAGGACGACGGTTATACGGAATACACTGATTCTTTCACCGACGTGAAAGAATCAGTGTATTCGCTGCGGAAATTAGACTTCCCCCATGGATTTTCAGAGTGACTGATCCTGTGCAGCCTGCACTCATCGTCTGGGGTTATGGAAGGATATCCTGACAAATTGAATTGAATTGGTCGTTAACTATTGGCCTCATACACAAGCTCAAAGTTGCACAACGGGCTATGGAGAGAGCTATGCTAGGAGTTTCACTACGTGATAAGATCCGAAATGAGGAAATTCGTAGAAGAACCAAGGATACCGACATAGCTCTCAGAATTAGCAAGTTGAAGTGGCAGTGGGCAGGCCATATAGCTCGCAGAACCGATAACCGTTGGGGAGTAAAGGTTCTCGAATGGCGACCACGAACCGGGCGACGCAGTGTTGGAAGGCCCCCCACCCGATGGACCGACGACATTGTGAAGGTTGCGGGAAGTCGGTGGATGGAGAAGGCTCAAGACCGTTCGTCGTGGAACTCTTTAGGGGAGGCCTATGTCCAGCAGTGGACTTCTACAGGCTGATGATGATGATGATGATGATGATCCTGACAAATATTTTCATAACACGCGACAAGAAAGAACGAATCGCTACACTACCTCATGGGTAGTCCTATCTTCTACCGTCTATCGTCATGATAGACGAGTCTTCAGGCTCATCGGTTATAGGCCCTTTTCAGGGCCACAACACCTCAAACTGGTCACTGACCGAGTACAGGATGACCAAGAAAGAATCAGTGGTATGACAAGCAAGCATCAAAATCATCATTAATTCAGCCGTAGGACGTCCACAGCTGAACATAGGCATCTCCCATAGACTTTCAAGACGATTTTGTGTGGCCTGCACCTAACGGCCCCAGCAAACTGTAGCTACTAATATTACATATTAGGTCGTCCTTCCACCTAATGGGGGACCGTCCTACTCTGTGCTTTCCAGTGCATAGTCTCCACTCTAGAATCTGAAAACTTCTGCCCCTTCGGCGGTCATTTCTCAGAGCTATACCACGCAAACCAAGTCGGGGATGTTACACTAGGTATTTTAGTCCACAAGTACTTTTGATTCTAATTACTTTATAAAGTGAAGAAGCTCTGTTAACTTTATAAATTGACTTTGGATGACAAAAGTTTTCAGATGGATGTACAAATAGAGTGAAATGCTAGAATTTTGAGAATGGTAAGATATAGAAATAAGTTTAAATATCGGGATGTTGTCTTCTATATTATTTTTAGCGTAAATAATTTCATATCAAAAACTAACTTTGGGTACAAGTACAATTTATTTTAATAGCTACAAATTATATTGTAGTAAATCGTAATATATTTGAATTAGTATTGTTTTTTTTTTTAATTTATTTATCTTCCAAAAATGTATTACATACTTAGTCATTTATAGAAATAGCACTAAAAAAACCACTAAGGTTTGTAGAACTAATGCTAAATGTAGTCTTCGGCTATAGGTAGGAGCTACGTGAATTTAGTAATTCGGAGTAGATTCTAATTTTATAATAAGTAGGCACTTACGAAGGTATTGATATAACAAAGTACGTACAAGGTGAGTACGTATTTTGTGTAGCAAAATACGTAAGTAGCCTCCTATGATAGAAAGTAATATTTGAGTTTAAACTTTATGTTTTTACGCGTAATGCTGTCGATTAAGTCAGTCGGCAGGTCGTTGATTAGTCGAGGAACAAGGTAGTCAGCTGTCCGCTGTGTTACTGTTGTAATTAAACAATTTTCAAAGCTGTCTATTACTATCACACAGACCTAACGATAAGAGTGATTGTTAATCAATGGACGGCATAATTTTGATCGCTCGTATAGGAAGCGTCCTATACAAGCGAAATTGTTCCACTCAGTTTAGAACCATGTTCGAAACATTCGAAAATGATCGTTGCTTCTCTGAATAAAGTCAATTTTGAGTTTGACATTTGAGGGTGTGCGATTGCTCAATGATACCGAAAGCTGCATAAAATCGGAAAAAAACATCATTTTTTTCGCTCGCTTTGTTTTTGTTAAAGAATAAGCTCTATGTGAAGGTTGCCAGAGCTCTTTAGGGGGGAAGGGGGTTCGGGGTCGGCAACGCGTGCGTGATGCCTCTGGTATTGCAAGCGCTCATAGGCTACGGTAACCGCTTACCATCAGGTGGGCCGTAAGCTTGTTTGCCAACACTGTTGTATAAAAAAAAAAAAAAAAAGTCGGTGGGCGGCGAAGGCTCGAGACCGATCGTCATGTCACTCTTAGGGGGAGGCCTATGTTCAGCAGTGGACTTCATCAGGCTGATGATGATGATGATGATGAACATATAATTAATCATGTGATATGCAACGAACCTGCAGCAAGAATCCAATGTCTTTCTAAAAGCAGCTCTGAAGTCCCTGTTGAAGTACGCGTAAATAAGAGGGTTCAGCGCTGAGTTGAAGTACCCCACCCAGAACACCGCAGCGACCACAGGCGGCGGTGACGGGCAGAGTGAATCGCCGCACAGTGCTGTTATTATGTACCTGTTGAAAAAAAGATCATCAAAAACTTTTGCAGATTTTGTTCGTTGCACGCTTCAAACGGCGCGCGCTAAGTTATCTTAAATCTAGTTTAAAATGATTTTTACGTCTTCATAGAGCATTCATGAAATTAACAAGAACTCACATTATGTCCCACTATCATTCTACAGACCGAATTCAGATCCGAAGGTCGTGGGTTCGAACCCGGTCGTGTACCAATGTGGTTTTTATAAAAAAAAATTTAATATTATTTTTTATTTTTATTGATACAATGAGCCCATTTCATGATCGTCAACTAGTTACGTAACACGTTGTATAGCCACAGTCTGTTATAATTTATTTTAGGTTGTGTGCCCAACATTATATCAAACATACCCCTATTTAATCATATCCAGTCCACTCCATTCAAGGGTTGTCTGGTAGAGATCGCTATTCAGCGATTAGACCGCCCATTGTATCACATAGTTTAGTTTTATTGTTTTTTTAATGTTTCTTTATTCTTTATTGTACTTACACAAGAAAACACAGATTACAGCAATTAGAAAGAAAGATATGTACAAAGGCGAGCTTAACCTAAAAAGAGTTTTCTTCCAGTAAACCTTTGAGGCGAGAGGATGGTTGCGGGAAGTTGGTGGATGAAGAAGGCTAAAGACCGTTCGTCGTGGAACTCTTTAGGGAAGGCCTATGTCCAGCAGTGGACTTCTATAGGCTGATGATGATGATGATGTAAATAACATTAATAAAGAAACTTAAAACTAATATAAGTTAATATTTACAAAATACACAAGAAACAGTTGAGCCATCTAAAGACCGTTACAACCGCTTCGATCAGACGTCCTGATATCTTTTTGAAAACATAACATTAATTAAAAAAATACTACCTATAAAACACCTAAAAATGAAGATGAACATACATACATTATAATAGTGTGTGTGTTTTTGTATTGTGCATGCTTGTATATCTTTAGAAGTAAGTTTATATTTCAGACACGATGTAAGAATGATGAATGAATAAATGAAAATACTACTACAATAAAAAAATAATACTTTTATGGTGTGCAATAAAGCATGTTCTATCTATCATATTGCATAAACCAATTCTAGCTGCGGCAATATCCCAGCTTGATTTCCCTGTGCTGTGATAACTCGAATAGCCAATTCAAATATCCGTACATACAGGATGCATTATAATTATAGGTTTAGTTGTTACCATAGAAAAAAGGGCAGCCAGCATGCCAGAAAAGCCGACATGATGATCCCAAGCGTCCGAGCCGCTTTCCGCTCTCGCTTCATCTTACTACTCGCCATAGGCTGCATCTGACAACAAATAAATGGTTTTTTTAAATAAAATAAATAACAAAAAAAAAAAAAATATTCCGGACATATTCACACGGTCAACTGATCCCAAACTAGGCATAGCCTGTACTATGGGTACCAGAGACTGATATACATAATAGAAATATATTTAACACCCAGACACAGAACAAACATCTGTGTTTGTCACAAATGTTTTTCCAGTGCGGGAATCGAACCCACGACCGCGACCGCGAAATAATAACCGACACTTCTTCTTCTTGTCTCTTTCTTGGTCAATCACCAGGTTGAGGTATGGTGGCCCTGAAAAGGGTCTATGACCGTCGATGAAAGAATCAGTGTAGTGAAAGTATTGAATTGCGCCTCTGAGAGGCTCCTTTCGTGCACATGTCACATGTCTAAGAATTAACACTATGGCTCGGAATAATTTGAAATACAGATAAAAAAGAGCTCTGGCAACCTGCCTCACCGCAGGAATACAACTTATTTGGCTGCGATCTTTTGTAAGGCGGAGGTACCTCACCAGGCGGGCTGCTCTAATTTAGAACTAGAAAATCTCGCTGTGCTCTACCTCCTCCAGAACCTTACCTGTATGCTTTGTCTCTCTCGCATCACCTGACCCATTGAGATGCCGTTGATCTGGAGATGTTTGTCGAGGAGTAGCGCTGCCACTTTACTCCTGCAGGAAAGGATCTCGTCAGTACCTAATACAGTACATCATCAGCCTGTAGAAGTCCACTGCTGGACATCATCATTATCATTCCAGCCGTTTGAAGTCCACTACTAAACATCGGCCTCCCCCACAGATTTCCGGAGTGACTTTCATGTGGGGGGAATTTGCCCATTACTCACCACGCTGGGCACGCGGGTTGGCGAGCGCAGTTAGAGCTATCTTTGTGAAAATAGGGGACGCTGCTGCCCATCCCCTTGCTTTTTAACCTTAGTCGCCTCTTACGACATCCACGGCTAGGAGATATGGAGGGGCCTATTCTTCAGCCGGGGCCACCACGGCCACTGCTGGACATAAGCCTCCCCCAAAGAGTTCCACGACGAACGGTCTTGAGCCGTTTCCATCTACCGACTTCCCGCCACCTTCTTAGACTTCGTCGACACACTCATTAAAAAATACGCAGAAGCTCACGAACGTAGACTTCATCACCATGTGAACGTCGAGGCAATACAGCTCCTCGACAACACAGACATAGTAAGAAGACTCAAAAGGACCAAGCCTTTTGAGTTAGTATAGTGTAAAATAGTGAAATTCAGTGTAAGTGATAGTGACTACTTATTTACTTATAAAGAACACAGAAGAACAATAACAAAGTGTCTTCCCCTTAAATAGAAACTGTAAGAAAAGTGCTATTGGACACATTCTTAGTTATAATTTACTTTATAAAACTATGTCAAAGTCAAATTACTCATTAGCCTACTTGGCTAGATTGTAATATTATGTAGGATACAATATATATTGTAAACTAGGAATAACAAAAAAAAAAAAAAAAACCTTCACAATGTCGTCGATCCTTCGGGTAGGGGACAAATTTTTAACTTATTTCAACTTAAATCCTGGCGATCATCGTATAACATAGATATTTAGAAATGTTAGTCTGAAAAATAATATTAAAGAAACGCAGATGTATTTTTAAGCACCTATCAAGAATTTATATTTGTCAGAATCTTTCAAAGTTATCTTTATTTGTAAAGAAAATATTAGTATTTTTCGAAATAATTGCCCTCCTACGCAAGCTTATACAAGGTGATTCATAATATGTACGCTATTCCAAAGGGGGCTTATTCTACTCTCAATTGGCAATAAAGTTTGTTCTACGAGTTTGGAAATACACAATTTTTTACTGAAAAAATGTATGCAAAAATAAGCTGCTTTGGAGTTTGGAGTCAAATCAGTTCAAACAATCAGAGCTATTTTAGATAGTGATCTTGATGTTATTAATAACATATTATAATGGTGATAGAAAGACCAAAAACAGCAAATATTAAACAGTTTGGGGAAAAGTATGAAAGAATAATCAGCTAATAGCGATAAGGCCGCCCATTGTATTGCCGTGTAAATTTGTAATTGTGATCTTATGTATTATTTCCGAGTGGTGATCAATAAAGTGTTATCTATCTATCTATCTATCTAATATTCTTTCTTTTTGTTGATAAAATAAGCCCCTTCAGGATTGAAGCACCCTGTATAGGTTCCTACCATATTATAAGCTAAGACTGTGTTTACATAAAAGTTCTTCAGAAATTTATCTAAAAATGTTTATTATTTTCCTAACTATTCTATTATGAAAACAACATTTATTTTTGTTTTGTTGATGTTAGATGACCGTACAAAAACTTATAATTTTCTCCCAATAATTATATTCTTTTCAGTTATGTTAAGTTTGAGTTGTATTTATTGGTAGCAAAATAAACGTTTTTTCTATTCTATCCCAAATAAAATAAAAATAAATAAATAAATATTCCGGACATATCACACACGATCAACTGATCCCAAACTAGGCATAGCCTGTACTACGGGTACCAGAGACTGATATACATAATAGATTAATATTTAACACCCAGAGACAGAACAAACATCTGTGTTCATCACACAAATGTTTGTCTAGAGCGGGAATCGAGCCCGCGACCTCTAGCGCAGAAGGCAGAGTTACTACCAACTGAGCTATGAGGCCAGTCAAAATGAGGGAAATCCGTAAATGAACCAAGGTCACCGACATAGCTCTCAGAATAAGAAGTGGCAGTTGGCAGGCCATGTAGCTCGCTGAACCGACAGCCGTTGGGGAGTAAAGGTTCTCGAATGGCGACCAAGAACTGGGCGACGCAGTGTTGGAAGGCTCCCACCATGATGGGCCGACATTGAGAAAGTTGCGGGAAGTCGGTGGATGGAGAAGGCTCAAGACTGTTCGTCACTCTTTGTGGGAGGCCTATGTTCAGCAGTGGACGTCATCAGGCTGATAATGATGATGAACTTGATATGACTCTACGCTACTCGTCAAGAATAATTGAATTTCGTCTATTTAGGTACCTTTCTTGTGAAATACCTTTTGCTTTTCAACTCGAGTCTGGATTCAACTGTCAGTTGCACGCACGAGAGGCACGGAGATATAAAAAGTTACTCTATGGGCATTATTGAAGGTCAATGCGCGAATGGAAATATATTTATTATTTAAATTCTTATTTAGTTTCAAGCTGCGGTCAAACGGCGCGCGATATGTCAAACTCACAAGCCATCTGAGAACAATGTAGATGTTTTTTTGCACAACCTGCCGAAACTCATGCAGATAGCACAGGCGGTTTTGGAAAATATATAATTAAAATAAATTATGTTTAGGTTCTAAGGGAAAAAAGCTAGGGGATGGGCAGCAGCGTCCCTCATTTTAACAACGATAGCTCTAACTGCGCTCGCCAACCCGCATGCCCAGCGTGGTGAGTATGGGCAAATCCCCCCACATGATAGGGAATTTGCTCTGTCTGTGAGGGGAGGCCATGTTCAGCAGTGGACGTCGTACGGCTGAAATGATGATGATGATGTTTAGGTTTTAAGTGCTTATAACATCGCTTTGGCTTTGCTGTTATGGTGTTATTTTTTTTTCTAAATTAATTAAATTAATTTTTTTTTCCAAATGATATTTTATAATCATTTCAGCCGTTGAAGACCCACTGCTGAACTTAAGCCTCTCCCCCCACAGATTTGATGACCGATTTAATCATTTGAGGGGTTTGCCCATACTTGCCACGCTAGGCAAGCGGGTTGGCGAACGTAGATAAAGATATTGTTGTAATAAATAAGGGGACGCTGCAGCCTATCCCCTAAAATAAATATGACCATGACGGCGACGGTGTTTTTTTTATTAATTCGCTAGTCTACTTAACAATAACTTTTTTTTTAAAATGTTACCTTATAGTCTTAATTTTTGAGTGTAAAAGACGGACAGACAAACGGACATATATATATAAGGGTTCCGTTTTTTCCAGTTAGCCCCTTCGTCCATGACGCTACGCAAAAGTGACGGAACTCATTAGAAACTAGAGTTGCGGACTGATTGGAAACTCTGACTCGTCCACGACGCTACTGGAATTTCCTGAAACTCAGTCACTCAGTACACGATTTTATGTAAACAAAGTTTTGAAAACGAAAATAATTAACATGACTAGTGATAATTCGAGCGATGACATGGCACTATTACTTCTCCAGTCACATAGACGTCAATATCACATATAATTACTTTTTATTCGTTCATTTTTCAACAGTTTCTCGAAACCAGTCGCCTGGCGACCAGCATGTCGAGTCGCCAGGAGACACGTTACAAACGCGTTCCTTTTGAGTAGCGTCGTGGACGGACGCGCATTGAAATACTAGTGCTATCGCAGTCAGGCTACTCATAAGTGACTACAGTTTCAGTCGCGTTCCTTTTGAGTCGCGCCGTGGACGAAGGGGCTTACGGAACCCTAACCACGGGTAATACTCACGTTTTATAATGACACAGGGAATCCTAGTGTGGGGTCAGGACTAAGTATGTGTTTCAAAGTGATCCTAGTGATTTTATTGAAATAAATGCCTTTTGACTTTGACTTTGACTGTTGGGTGTTATTATTTATATTGACTACTAGCTTCCGCCTGCGGCTTTGCTCGCGTGCTACCTACATAAAAAGCCTGTATGCTATTCTATGTTAAGAACTTTATCTTTTCAAATTTTCTACGCTATCGTTACGGCGTGACTGAACAACAAACATCCAAACATCCTCACCAACTTTCGCTTTTATAGGTTATATTCATCATCATCATCATCATCATCAGCCTGATGAAGTCCACTGCTGAACATAGGCCTCCCCCAAAGAGTGCCACGACGAACGGTCTTGAGCCTTCTCCATCCACCGACTTCCCGCAACCCTCACAATGTCGTCGGTCCAGTAGGTGGGGGGCGTCCGGTTCGTGGTCGCCACTCGAGAACCTTTGTTCCTTTGTGTTTGTAGGTTATATTAGTAGGATCCAAATGAAAGAGCATGATTTGGATATTCTATCACGAGATATGGATTACGAATGCAAATCACTCGGACAATTCTGAGATTAACATAAAGTTGGACAACTAGTTTCTAACTGAATAGATTACCGGGAGATGGCATTGCTACGGATTTAGTTTAACCAAAACCGGCTTAGGAATTCAATTAAGTATTGAATTTGAATTGTGATTTGGTTACCAAATGAACGATGTTTACATTGAAAACATTATAATTTTTGACGCCAATTTCTCGGCTATTTGTGGTTATATCGAAAGCTACATTATTTTCTCAATTGACAATTTTTGTAACTAAAATCGGCTCAGGAATTCCATTAAGTATTTAATTTGAATATTGATTTGGTTACCTCAAAATTTCAGCCGTACGACGTTCACTGCTGAACATGGCCTCCCTCACAGACAGAGCGAATTCCTTATCATGTGGGGGGTTTTGCCCATACTCACTGTAGTGACTTGTATTTAAGGATACCTGCATTCCTTAACTTATGCTGTCTCCGGGGGACAACTGACAGTGACAGATAACAGATGACACCTGAGATGGAGAGATGTATACATACTCTCTGGAAGTGAGTCAGTCTGTGGTCAAGCCGGCACGAGCAGGCGCGCGGGAATCACTGTGAGATATTAAGTGATATAATAATAACGAGGGAGTTGTCCTGCTAGGAACCAGCGTGGTGTAAGGCATACACTACAAATGGCGATGAGGATAACGAGGTATTTATGTATAATCTAGAGAACATAAGTACGAATCGGTCAAACAAACAATTTCACAAAAAGTTGCCCACCATCCTGTGTAGGCTAATTTATTGCAAATTATACCTACTGTGATATCCTATGTTGGTTATCTAGGTCATTATTATGCTACAAGGATTCAGGAATCTATATTTTGTGTGTTTCTGATAGAAAAGGCAAAAATAAAGCATTGTTTATTTTATCTTTTCTTTGCCAAACATTTTGGCACGAGACGGTTGGTGTATTCTACCAAAGATCCTTGTAGAAATGAAAAATTTTTTTTTCTTCCAAAAAATTATAAAAAGGTATGGGAATTAAGGTTAATGTAGAACTGTTATTGAAAGTAATATCATGCTGGGTTAAACAAACTTTGGAGCATAAAATCTGATGCCTTAATTATAAACTTCTGATAAGGGATGGACAATGCTAGGGGTCATAGATATGGGAGCTGAGCTAAGGTATTGCCATCTCTTGCTATTGACAAGCATGGTGACAAGCAGTGATAATACAGACGGGGATAATTTTAAGCATTGCTTGCGTTTCGTTTAAAAGTATGGGGGTTAGTTGTTATCATGGGTGCGACTTGAAAGTGATGCGTGTATAACAAACTGCAGAAAAAATCATGGAACTAATTTACCATTTCAAAAAAAGAATGTAGGCGTTACATGGAAAGATTGGTAGGTAATGTAAGATTTCTGGTAATATACCTGGATGATGATTGGAACTTACTTACCTACAAGATAATACCTACTCTCAAAGTATTTTTACCTAGTGTGTTTACAAATTATTTGAGATAAGTACTAAAGTACCAATACCTTCCCACCATACGTTTGAAAATAAAAGGTAAATTAAACCCAAATTGTCCTGTGTTGTGAATGGATTATTTGAAAGAAAAAACATGTTAACATTTAGTTACTTGTTTATTCTAACAACTGTTGGCAGAGTTCAGTGATAGTGGAAAAACTCTTGTTCAAAAAAGACAAGGTAAGTATTTTAAAGAACTTACTTCTTTGAAATATCCCAGTTAATTATAAGTCAGTAGGTACCTAAAAAAGCTAACTACCTACTAATAATATACCAGATAACTAGGTAAGTTAACATACCTACCTGAGGCACATCAGGAGATCTTTTAGGTAGCTAGAGAGTAATCTTAGTAAATTAGTAGGTATATTGACCATGTATCGCACAGCTAACATAGGTAACAGTTTAGTTGCCTTGAATCATGGGTTCTCAATAGCTCTCTGTCTATGCAAATTGTACTGTTTGTGGTCGATTCAGCTATCTATGCTGGTGCATCTTGGTAGATGTAGGTACAGTTGTCAATAAACAGAATTTCAAACATGCTGGAATTGAACTACCTAGCGACAATTAGTGATTAAGAGTGAAAATAGAATGTAGAAATAAAATAGCGCGAACTTTCTCCCAAAGTAATTAACATGATAAGTATAAGTTTATGTGCTTTGTAATTAACACCTTGTCTGCTTAAACACAGATTTACACAAGACACAATAGATTTTCTATTGTGTCCGAGATGGAAGCAGTCTAAAGGTCAATGGCGACATATGTAACCTGCAGTCACCAGGTTCACAATAAAAGAGAAGATAAGTGCCTAATTATAATTGCATTTAAGATTCATAAGTGAGGAATAATTTTGTTAGTATTAACTAGCAAAACAAAACTTGCGTAAAGATTTGAAAATAAAAGAATAATTAAACTCAAATTCTCGTGTTTTAAGTTAAGACTGGAAATGTTTAGAGATTTTATACATGAGTATACAACCGATTTAACTACTAGGTCTGGAGACGCGACGAGGTAGGTAGTCCACACATACATAAGTAGCGGCACCGAGAGGCCGTAGATACTATAAGTAGGTATAACTCATGTAAGTAGGTACGATGGCAGTTCTGATGATCTACGTACTTATTTGACGGAGAGGTAGTGGATGGTCAAATAGCATAAACTGAAGTAAGGACTTCCAAAAAAAAAATTAAGAGGTGAGGTTTCATCTGGACATCAACATGGAAAATGTGTGAAGAACGATAATTGTTGGAAGTAACTTCAGAAAACAATATGGTTTAGTAACAGTGGATATTCTTATGTATTACGTCAACGGAGGAAAGTGTTAAGTTGAGATAAGATCACAAAGAAGTGCCTATTAACCATAAACCCATACTTTGGATGAAGGAAGACAAAATATAGAAGTCGGACGACGACACGGCGGCGCTGGCGTCATGTCATGGGCGTGTTGGCAGCGCGGCGCAGAGTGGCGGCGGCGATGCAGCAGCGTTGTAATAGCTAGGTGATTGGTACAAGAAATCAATCTTAGAGATAAATCTTCAGAATCAGCGGCAAAACAAAAGTAATGCCCGACCACACATGTGTTTCACAAAACCTGTAACGTGTATAGTGCGCGTTTCTAATCAGTCTACTTATTTGAATTAAAATGCACCATGCCGCGCCGACGGCGACGACGACACTTCCGTCTCTCCTACGCGCCACGGTTCCTACACGACTAGCACCATCGCGCGGCGAGTGATGAAGAACAAGGCGGCCCGCGCGATTCCGCGATTGAAGATTCGGCTCGTGAACTTTCCTTAGTTTTACGTGTTTAATTGTTTTCGGTTAGTTTGCGCTAGAGGTCGCGGGTTCGGTTCCCGCACTGGACGGGCATTTGTGACTATCACAGATACAGGTACCCGTAGTGCAGGCTGTGCCTGGTTTGGGATCGGTTGACCGTGTGTGATGTGTCCGTAATATTTATGTATATTTAGTTATTTTGTGTTAAAAGTGTATTTGTATGTCCAATTAAAAGTCTAGTGTTTGTGGGCTTTTTACTAACAATTCCGAACTCCCGAGAAGACAGTCAGCCGGGCAAACACTAAACGTGGTTTCATGAAAACTGTTTCGGGATAGTTGTTGTTTAGGGTGTGTTCATTCATACTCTACCAACACTAGTGCGAGTTTTAGTGAACTAAAACATGCAATCGAATATTCGAATACCACCAAAGGAATGGTCGAATACTACAGTTTCGAATATTTGCAAGCCCTAGTGAACATTCGTCAAATCGAATGCCTGCCTACTGTCATGCATGAGAATTGGAAATTCGATATGCCTAAATGTTGATTTGAAAGATAATTTGTTAGCTTCGTTAAAGCTTCTTTCCACGACTCGATAATAGTAACAAATATCGAAATACGTACATAACGAGACCATAGAGATATGAACGCTTAATACCATGTTAGAGTCATGTGGGCCTCATTATGAATCCTGTTTAAATAAAGGGTAATCTAAATAAACTACTACTCATCATATTCAAGAGCACAATAAATAGTCAGCATTTCTCAAATAAACTGCAACTTTTGGAAGAAAAGGTAGCTTAACGTTCAAGATAATCGATTTGTTCACTCAAGTTTGCTATTTAATTGGTCGCAAACGTATTGGTTACACAGGCTTGCCCATTTGTTGGTTGCATTGCAAGTATTGGTCACACAAGCTTGCCATTTAATTGGTTGCAAGTATTGGTCACACAGGCTTACCATTAAATTGGTTGAATGCTGTCGAGCGCAGGCTTACCGTTAAATTGGTTGCACATGTGCTGATGGGAAGGCGTACCATTAAATTGGTGGCACGGCGTGTCATTGGATTGGCGGCAGTCTGACTAAGCCGTACTATTAAATTGGTTGCAAGGTTGCTGGTCAGACGTCCAGCATTAAATTGCTGGGGAAGGTGTTCTATTAAATTGAATGCAAAGTGTGAACCAAAGGGCTTGCCATTCAATTGGTTGTGGGAGGTATTCCACTAAATTGGATGCAAAGTGTGGACCAAAGGGGTTAAATAGCCCTTGCTTAAAGGCACACCAACAAATTGATTAGCGGTGGACCAAGGAGTTAAACATGTTTGAGTAGCAAATTTAGTGACCAATTATGCTCAGTTTTAAATGGTTTACGAGATTTTAGTATATTATAACGAACTGATATCTAATTCTTAATACCTGACGGCACATGAGATACTGGCGTTAGGTCAAGACTGCTGTGACTTCGATGTTCTGTAAGTGGTTGTTCCTATTAAACTACAAGAATCCGGTAGGCCAATTAGAATATCCGTCATTTTCATTTAAAAAAAAAATAAGAAAAAGGAGGGAGATAGGTAGGTGGCGTAGTAGGTTCTAAGTTATGATCAGGGTATGGATGTTCAAATGTACCTACTAGTGATTAAAATGATCTGGCTATCGGGTATACATCGGGTAACCGGGCTTTCATTACAGGTTTCTTCTCGAAAGGGATAATGCGCTAGATTATTATTATTATTATTTCCCTTGCTTTCAGCATCGTAGTGATACGATAGCTCAGTCATATTGACCTGCTACCGGCATCTGAAGTAAACGAACTAACGAACGGGCTGCGTTCAGTTACCGACTCGTGTGTCATCGAATTATCAAGCAATACCCCCACTGTGGGGTGGGTATCACGCGGCTGAGTTACTTAAATAACACGCCTTATTTCAGTGGTAGTTGAATTGTATAGTAGAAGCTAAGAACGGTAGTGAGGGTCGGTAGAATCTGTCTACTCGCCAAAGCATTACTTCTAGCGAAAGTGATGGTGGTCGAAAATAGATTCATTAAAATTATTTTAACAAGGAAGGGATGTAGTGACTTGTATTTAAGGATACCTGCATTCCTTAACTTATGCTGTCTCCGGGGGACAACTGACAGTGACAGATAACAGATGACACCTGAGATGGAGAGATGTATACATACTCTCTGGAAGTGAGTCAGTCTGTGGTCAAGCCGGCACGAGCAGGCGCGCGGGAATCACTGTGAGATATTAAGTGATATAATAATAACGAGGGAGTTGTCCTGCTAGGAACCAGCGTGGTGTAAGGCATACACTACACTCACCACGCTGGGCATGCGGGTTGGCGAGCGCAGTTAGAGCTATCGTTTATAAAATGAGGGACGCTGCTGCCCATCCCCTAGCTTTTTTCCCTTAGTCGCCTCTTACGACATCCGCGGATAGAGATATGGAGGGGCCTATTCTTTTGGCCGGGGCCACCACGGCCTACCTTTGGTTACCTAATATAATATAATATAGCCTTTTATTTCCTTAATAAAAACATAAACAATTGGTAAATAGTAAAATGAAGTATATAATATTAAATCAACAAAATATATTTAAAGCATCATTCATATTGTTTATCTATAATTGAAGTACATATTCTTATTGTATAATTTTTGTTACCATTAAAATTAATGGTTACCTAATGAAAGCAGTTTAATGAAAATATTAGGGACTATGTAATTTTTGACACTGATGATTCGCCTATTTGCTGTATTATTAAACTATCTACTGTATTTTCTCACTATTTCGGCCTAAATGGCCCCGGCTGAAGAATATGCCCCTCCATATCTACCTACCCGTGGATGTGTATAACTAAGGGAAAAAAGCTAGGGGATAGGCAGCAGCGTCCCCAAGACAGATCTAACTGCGCTCGCCAGCCCGCGTGCCCAGCGTGGCGAGTTTAAGAGGATACAAAAATCAAAATAAGTTGTCAAGTGGGTGGAGTGTAGAAAGTGACGGCGGAAAGAGATAGCAAGCGTTAGAAGGCGCTCGAAAGTAATCGACGTAAGCGACATATAAGAAAATATCGATTATCTCAAAAACTGTCTATTTTTTAACAAAAGTGTTTTGGATTTAGGTACCCAATGCTATTGTCTAACAAAATATTTAAAAAAAAGTTATTTTTGTTAGATAGTCTCAGAGTATTTTCGAAAAAACTGTTGCAGAGGACCCAACTTTAAAAAATAAATCTATCGAGAAAAGTTTTACCAATCGCGTTTCTGTCTTGGATTTACGTAAATAAAATGCTCAAATTATCTTTGTCATAAAAATCAAAACTGTGCGTTTTGCGGTTATTGAGAAAAAACAATTCAAAAATCATTAAATAATTAAACCCTCACCTTAAGCAAATCCCCCAACATTAACTATGAGGAAGGCCTATGTTCAGCAGTGGACATCCTACGGCTGAAAGGATAATGATGAACCCTCTTAGAGAGATAAGATTGTAAGTTTCCCCAATAATTTATCGAATGTTGGTATTTCCCCAATAAGTTGTTATTTTGTCAACTTGTATTAATGTTTTTTTAATTAACTTGTTTAAATCAAAAGCAATTGTTTCTTTCAAACAATTTGTTTCCCAAAAATAAATAAGACAATGTTACATCATTTTTTTCTGAGATCACTTGTGGAACGCCGGCGCCTCCGTGCGGAGTTATTTTCTAGCAAAATTTCGACTTTAAAAGCTATACCATTGTCATGATAAGAACCTGATCTCCTAAGACCAGTGTGTGACAAAAGTCAAAGTAGGAACATACTTGAACACGTGAACTAAGTTTCAGGCAGCTCAGCTAGTTATCCTACTTCCTATTGATATTATAAATGCGAAAGTTTGTAAGGATGTTTGGATGTTTGTTGTTCAATCACGCCCAAACGGCCAAACGGATTTGGATGAAATTTGGCACAGAGATAGATTATAGTATGAAATAGCATATAGGCTACTTTTTATGTCAGTACCACGCGAGCGAAGCCGCGAGCGGAAGCTTGTATATTATAAATGCGATAGTTTGTGAGCATCATCATCAATCAGCCTGTAGAAGTCCACTGCTGGACATAGGCCTCCACTAAAGAGTTCCACGACGACCGGTCTTGAGCCTTCTCCATCCACCGACTTCCCGCAACCTTCACAATGTCGTCGGTCCATCGGGTGGGGGGCCTTCCAACATTGCGTCGCCCGGTTCGTGGTCGCCATTCGAGAACCTTTACTCCCCAACGGTTATCGGTTCTGCGAGCTATATGGCCTGCCCACTGCCACTTCAACTTACTAATTCTGAGAGCAATGTCGGTGACGAATTTCCTCATTTCGGATCTTATCACGTAGTGAAACTCCTAGCATAGCTCTCTCCATAGCCCGTTGTGCAACTTTGAGCTTGTGTATGAGGCCAATAGTTAACGACCAAGTCTCAGTGCCATATGTAGTTTGTGGGCATGCTTGGATATTTGTGGTTCAATTGCGCCCAAACGGCCTGGATTTAGACGAAATTTAGCACAGAGATAGATTACAGTCTGGAATAGCATATAGGCAACTTTTTCAACTTTTCTCTATCTCTTTCTTTCTTTCTATATCTTCATAGGTACCATGGGAGCGAGCCGCGGGCGGAAACTAGTGTAATACAGTGAAGAAACGAACGAAAAACTGCGTTTGTTAGCCGTCGCGCCTCGTATCAAAGACTCAGTCAGTCAAACAGTTAATAATATATATCTAAATACAAAACAAAAATTAAGTAAATTCACAATCAAGAACTTATGCCCAACTTTCGGAGTTCTCCAACAAAATTTTAAATGCAAATTAACGATCAAGCGTTTTCAACGTTTGTTAATTCGTCGGGTTCATTGAATTACCTGTTATTTTTATGAATTAAATTGATTTTGTGGTTGGCTCTAAGCCTCTAAGTTGGGTGCGATACATTAATTTTATGAGTATTCATAATTTTTATGAGTAGGCATAATTCCACTTTGTAATATTATTTGAGGAAAAGGTTAAATTTTTAAAGCTATTTTAAAAACGGGATATTTACCATGATTAGGTTACAAATAATACAAATCATTTTGTTTTAGTGAAAATTACAAAAAAAAATAACTTATAAGACATTTTGAAAAATGGGTTTTTAGTCGTATTCAAACGGCATGAAATATGCCCTTGATATGTCATATAAAATGCGTTCCAAAATGATCCTTTTGTCTACTATACTCAATTTTGAGGTTGACCTTTGTGGGAGTGCGATATAGCTCTACGACATCGCAAGTACTCAAAATTGGCCTTTGTGTCAGTAGTACCATTGATTTGTACCATTCTTTTTTTTTTTTTTAGTAAATTCACGCAATCCGGATATATTCACACGTTCAACTGATCCCAAACTAGGCATAGCCTGTACTATGGGTACCAGAGACTGATATACAAAATAGATAAATATTTAACACCCAGACACAGAACAAACATCTGTGTTTATCACACAAATGTTTGTCCAGTGCGGGGATCGAACCCGCGACCTTTAGCGCAGAAGGCAGAGTTACTACTGAGCTATGAGGCCAGTCAATGATGATGGTATACCATTGATGGTACAAGTGACACGACTTTATACAGCTTCGTAAGGATAATTTTGAATGCTTAAAAAGGAAATCTGTGGGGCCGATGACTTCCAACAACGGCTGGAATGATGATGTTGTATAAAAACTCTGACTGACTCATAGCTCAGCTAGTAGTAACTCTGCCTTCTGCGCTAGAGGTCGCGGGTTTGATCCCCGCACTCGACAAACATTTGTGTATTCTGTGTCTGGGTGTTAAATATTTATCTATTATATATATCAGTCTCTGGTACCCATAGTACAGGCTATGCCTAGTTTGGGATCAGTTGACCGTGTGAATATGTCCGGAATATTTATTTATTTAAAAAGTCTCCTCACCTGTACAACATCCTCTCTTGCCGGTCAGCCTCCATATAAATCCTATAGTACATGTACAGCATAATCACTCCCGGAATCCAGAAACTAACACTACTCGATATCACTGCGTACACCCTATTCACTGTGAAGCTGCACACTTTAGGAAACCTCCTTCTGAAGTCCAAGTGATCCTCCGTTGTGTACCAGCCCATAAAGATTGGCAGGAAGGAGACCAATGCCGGACTGCACCAAACTACTGCTAACATGATACCGAGCTTCGCTGTCGTCATGATCAAAGGGTAGTCCAGTGGCTGAACGATCGCGTAGTACCGGTCTACACTGATACAGCATAAATGGAGTATTGACGCTGAAGAAAAGTACACGTCAAGGGAGTTCCACACGTCGCACATAAAGTACCCGAATAACCATTCTCCATTTGTTATTTCTACGGAGAAGTTAAAGCACATAGCCCATATCGCGACTAGCATATCAGCTAAGGCCAAAGATACCACGAAATAGTTAGTTATCACTCGCAGTTTTCTATGTCTCATCACTGATACGATCACTAGTAAGTTGCCAAATATCGCAGCTATGATAATAAACAGCATTATCAAACATTTTAGAACAACTAGAAACACTATAAATGGTTCGTCTCTGAATGGATTTGAGAAGAAAACCTCTTCGGTAGTTTCGTTTACATCGAGCGTTTTGTTCACGAAGCCATCTGTGAGATACATTGAGGTGGAGAGATCTCGGAAGTCCAATGTGAAATTGTCGATGTTGAATATCACTTCTTGCATGGTTCACATTGCTCTTGGATTCTGAGCTTTAAGTTGTTTTGATTGAGCTCATATTAATTCGATGCTCATTTTCAAGTTTTGAAGTTTTTCTGTAAGTATTTTTCCGTGAGGTGTGAGGTCCTTTTCCAGTTGACCATCGTACCTGGAAGCAAAAAGGTATATTTCTAGAGTTTATTTTGGTGCAAAACTGAAGTCTCAGAAATAATTTACTCATAGATTTGGGTGGTTTGTATTGGGTGACATGGGGAAGCAGGTTGGTCCTACAGTTGGGCAACTCCAGAAAAGCGGGGCGGCGGTTATAAGAATGATGGCTTTACTATCAATTAGTGATTTAGCCATTCATGTACCCCACCACCGGATGGTGGTGGGTTTATTGAGACCTGTTCCATCTTTTCCAAATGGATTTATTAAAAAAAAAACTGCAATTACATTTTTTGGTAAACATTTATTGCCAATTTTTTGTCTGTATACATAATATTTATATGTATGTATGTATTGCGGTCAACCACTTCACTCATCGGGTCCAACACTTTAAGACCCATTGTAGAACTTTACTTCACTAATCCTAACATGGATTGTATCATTTATCTAGCTTTCTCCAGATTGCGGCCGACACTTCAAAACATTCCATACCAATCTTTACTTTCAACCCTACCTTCAAAGCTATAGGGTTCAAACTCCCCTGGCAGAGGTCTGTCGCTTAAGGCCCAGTCTTTCAGCAATCCCCTATACGGTTTTTCACACCATTATATAAGTACTTGCCGTTCTAAAAGCGCATTTACATTGTGTAACCTTCCGTAAACCGTTTGTGGAGTTGAGTTAGGGAGCTGTTTCGGCGGAAACATCGAGTCTTTGTGACGTCACACTTTGGATCTTTTGAATGTGTGGTACAGTCCAGGCACTGTTTAACTCTCTTTTGAGTCAATCTAAAAGGACAAACTTTGTTCAATAATATTGCCCATAACGTGACGTCTTGCCTTCTCTTGGAGTGGTGGTAGTGGTGTTATCCTTTCACTACACTGATTCTTTCACCGCTCGTCGTACTTCAACCTGGTCACTGACCTGTATTAGGTCATGAAGGTCATGGCCAACAAAAAATCAGTGATAGGACAAGCAAGCAAGCCTTTCAAATGCAGACCTAAACCGAATTAAGACCAAATCATCGCCTCCTCGCTTCAAAAACATAAAAATTCATGTAACAGTAACAGCTAGAAAAAGACAACGAGGTTTTCCATAAAACAGTGTGTATGAAGGTATATTTTTATAGAATATAACAGTTTAAGACAATAAAAAAAAGCTAGGGGATGGGTAGCAGCGTCCTTTATTTTTACAACGATAGCTCTAAATGCACTCGGTAACCCGCGTGCCCAGCGTGGTAATATGGGCAAATTCTCCCCACATATGGGAAGTCGCTCTGGGAATCTGTGGAAAGTCTGAGGAGGCCTATGTTCAGCAATGGACATCCTCCGGCTGTAATGGTGATGATGTGAAATTTGCTCAGAATATAACCTTCAAAAGAGAATTTGTAAGAAACCGGGATGGTAGTTAATATTTAGTACTTTTTCGGCATGTGCGATAACATTTTATGGAAGGTCTTAGTTATTTTTTGGGCTTCTAATAACATTTTAGGTTACCCACGTAGCTCACATCCTATAGGTATAATAGTGGTATACCCCGAACAGAGTTCTCGCAATGTCTAGTAAAAGTTGGTGTTTCGATGATCGTTGAGGCACAAATCTCTTTCAAGTCAAAGTCAAAAGGCATTTATTTCAATAAAATCACTAGGATCACTTTGAAACGTCTTAGAAACTAGGTGAAGCTATGCCTGTTCCTCGCGACCAAGCCTAGAAGAATCAGGCAACAAACACGGATTGGTGATAATAATAATAATAAATATTCCGGACAAATACACACACGGTCAACTGATCCCAAACTAGGCATTGCCTGTACTATGGGTACCAGAGACTGATATACATAATAAATATAGGTATATTTAACACACAGAACGAACATCTGTGTTAGTCGCAAATGTTTGTCCAGCGCGGGAATCGAACCCGCGACCTCTAGCGCAGAAGGCAGAGTTACTACCAACTGAGTTATGAGGCCAGTCATATGACACAAACACTTCAAATTGTATATTTAAAAAAAATCGCCTTTTGGCCCTTGTAGTTGAGTAACCCGATTTATTCTTACCAGTAAATTGTGATACTTTGTATGATGACATACTAAAATCTATGCAGTTCGGATTGATGGGTCGAAAATTATGCTCTAACAAACAAACATACATACAACGCTGTTACGTCCAAGTTCGTCCAAGGGGGTTCGGGGTCGGCAACGCGTGCGTGATGCCTCTGGTATTGCAAGCGCTCATAGGCTACGGTAACCGCTTACCATCAGGTGGGCCGTAAGCTTGTTTGCCAACTATGTTGTAAAAAAAAAAAACAAAAAAAAAAAGATTTTTGAGAGATCTTCGCTCGCTCGATCAATTATTGTAAACTAGATTTCGCCCGTGGCGTCGCTCGTGGTAAACGAAAAAAACAAATCTCCAGCTTTTTAGGCACAACCACCCCATTGATGGGGAGGTCAATGGGGTGGTTGGGAATATATCCAAAAAACACGTCGATCCGTTGCCCCGTTGTTCCGTTGCTGCGCACGTGGAATTTCGAGAGACTTAAAATTCTACTCAATTGAAATGGATTTTACGAATTCAGAGCATAATTTTGAGGAGCGAAAATGGATGGAATTCTATTTCCGATCTCAAATTCCACTTTTATGCTGCTTTACTCGCATAAGTGACTCGGTTGGGAGTTTTCTGGTCCAGTCTTCTTCTTGGCTTAGCACTTTAAAATTTTCCTTACTTTTGACTATGATTGACGGACACTTTGGTCCCTAGGGAAATCAATTCTAAAAGGAGAGATTACCATAACATTTCTTGAAAAAACACTCAGCAAAGTCAGTTGTAATTGTATTGCGTCTGACGATATTTTTTATTTTTTACAAAAAGTTTTTGTTGGCCTGAAACGTGAACATTTTTTAATAACCGTTATTGATGGTGTACGGTCCGTACACCCTGGCGTAGTGATAGTTGTAGTTGAAGTATATCAGTAAAACTAAGGAATAAATTTTAACTGATATATTGAAACATATATATTAACTTATGAAATGATAATGATAATGAGACGCGCGGTTTGATATGTCACCGAACGCGAACTGATTGATGATTTAAATGACTGGCGTAAATTGCCGACATGGCGTTATTAATGGGGACAGTCTACGTGCTCGTACATTCTCCCGGGCCAGAAAATAGAGATGATGGGATGCTGTTAACATCGCGGAATGAATGACATGAGTTACAAGGTGATAAAACAATAGGTTATGCTTAAAATAGATGATTGTCCTTGATTGTCTGTGATACGATTATAACGTGCGATCAAACTTATTACGGAAAAATACGGGTGAGCTAGCTTTATTCGAGAAACGCGCACTACACGATTTTTCTTCTACCTCTCTACGAACACAGCACTGATTCACTGCACTTTCACTGACACATCTAACCGTAGGAGGTTCGAAGCTCGTTGCTCGAAGTTCTATCTCAGGTTCCGCTGCGCACGCTGGTGAAGTCGGCGGCGCCGCGGCGGGCGCTCCCGGCCGCGCTGCTCGCGCCCGCCGGCGGCGCCACACCAGGATCGCGATCCCGACGGCAGCCGCAAACAACACCAAATAGATGACGACATAATGATGGACGTCATGATATGAAACGCGCTCTGTCAGAACTCCATCTGACGCGCTATCCTTCAGTTCCTTTATCTGTCTGTCGATTTTCTCAAAATACGGTTGATTTTCTGAGTATGCTGTTTGATTTTCGACGGAAGAAATAGGAATCGATGTATTGATTATATTATTGATGGGTGGAATCGTGATTTGGATTACATCGGCTTCCCTTCGTATAGAGTTTGATTGCTTTTTGTGAGCATAAATCGTAAAAGTGTTACTTTTGATAATGCATTCTTCGCTTATTGAAATGATTCCATTCTTACGTAATTGCTCTGCGGTAATTTGATTCTCGCATATGATACGTACAGAGCATTGACCGCAACATACATATAGGTAAGTGTTTATGCTATTCAGCTCGATCCAGGAATCTGTACAAGTAGAAGTCTTTATTTGACATACTTTGTCAAGCTGGTTTTGGACACATAGAGTCTCCTCTGATCTTAATTGATAAATTGGCTGTTTTAAAGGACATAAGTGAGAGTCATCATCAAATTCGATACAATTATGTACTTCTCGCTCTGTGATGCGTACATAAGAGTCCTTTTGCATGTTTATTGCTACGTAATCGGATATTGGTACTAAGCTGATCATTTTGTTTTCATTTTGCTGTGGTATTGGTATGAGTTTAAATAGTTCAAAGTTATCTCGGCTCACTAGAGGTATCTTTATTTCAAATATGATAAATTTATTCGATGCTCTTGCTTTCACAGAAAGAAGGTGGTACATTTTAGAAACATCTGATTGAAGATTATTCAAGGGCAAAGTCAGATCTCTTGATAATAATCCAGTGATAATATTCATCTCGTTTCGTAATTGCTCAGGGGTAAGAAGATGGAAGTTGAATTTTCCAGCGTAGACATTTGTTAATGAATCGATGACCGTCTCTTGAATGCTACGTAGGTTCACTAGTATTGCTTGTGCGACAACCGATGATAATGTGAAGTCGCACGAGTTTGATACTACTTGTAGATCATCTTTTTGCTTGTTTAACGATTTTTCAAAGTTGTTAAGATGCTGGTTGAAAAGTTTACGTTGTTTTTCGATAGACGCTTCCACTCTCTTGATAAGATTAAATTCTCCCTCGACGACTGAAGTCTGATTTTTCCAAAGCAAAGATAGGTGTTTCTCATTCCCTCTGATAGTCTCAATGTCGCGCTCGTACTGTTCTGCGAATTCTTGATCGAGTACCCCGAACAGTTTGTTTGCTATGAACCCGACACCGTTGATAAGGCCGCGCGGTAGTCGCGTGCGCGCGCTCCGTGTGAACTGCTTACCGAGCAAAATACTGTTGTAGTGCTCGAGTTCATTCAGCCCGTGATGTAATTGAAGAAGGATGACGTCACATTGTGCTATCTTTTTATTAGTTTGATCGTTGCAAATGCCGTCTAAATGATTAATATATTTCCCAAGTAGTTCAGTGCCTTGCCAATAGGGTGTCATGTCGTAGTAAATGACTAAATTCCATTGATCTCGTTCCAGGTGAATGTTTGTGATACGATCGAAGTAAAAACCTTGACTGATATTTAGGCTTGATATTTGATGTTTGCTATGTATGGGCGTGATCATCATAAAAATAAACAGGAATAGCATGTAAATAAAATTGCATAGGCTTGTTTTCTTTGATGGATTTCTAGTAGTCGAGGTGGGGATGTTTTCTTGTTTCTGTTGAAACTTACAGTCTTGTTCAATTTTCTTGTTTTCCTTTACGGGTAAGGTGGAGATTTTAGTGATTGGTCTCTTCATCTCACCGTTCTTGGTTTTAAGGCTGACTACGCGAACGCAATCGTCTTTGCCCGGATGCAATGCTATGATTCTGCCAAGGGCCCACTTTCCTGAAGGCAGATTTGCATCGTGAATGATGACAACGTCATTGATATTTAGGTTTTCTTTAGCTTGACGCCATTTGCTGCGCGCCGATAGTTGGCATAAATACTCCGATTGCCACTTTTTCCACACATCTTCGAATATTTTTTGAGTAAGTTGCCATCTAGTTCGCTGATCTTTCTCGGTTTCTATGATTGTTAAGGTGGGACCACTTGCCAAGAAGTGTGCTGGAGTCAGATATTCCAAGTCTTCCGGATCTTCAGTTAGAGGGCATAGCGGCCTTGCATTTAAGCACGCTTCTAACTGAGCTAGCAAAGTGGTGAATTCTTCAAAGGTCAATTTCTGTTCACCGATCACTCTCTTTAGGTGATATTTGAGGCTCTTCACTGCAGCCTCCCAGAGACCTCCTGCACTAGGCCATCCTGGAGCATTGAAGTGCCACTGTATTTTCATGTCCGTAATAGATGAATAAAAGTTTTCGTCTAACGTTGCTTGGAGATCTAGATATTCTCTGTTGAGAATCTTATTAGCGCCTACGAAGTTTGTGCCATTGTCACTAAAGATGTGACGGGGAGTTCCTCTCCGAGCTGCCATTCTTCGTAAAGCGGCTAAAAAGGCTGATGAGGTTAGATCGGACACTAGTTCGAGATGCACAGCTTTGGTCACCATGCACACGAACACTGATATATAGCCCTTGGTTGATTTGATACCGCGACCCTTGCTTGATTTGACGTCTACAAATCCGGTAAAATCAACGCCGGTATTGTAGAAGGGCCTTGTAGGCTTGGTTCGAGCAGCAAGTCACCCATTATCTGTTCATGCTTTATAGGGTCGTGGCGTCTGCATTTGACGCATTCACGTATCTGTTTCTTGACTATTTTGTTCCCTCCTACAAGCCAATACTTCCTTCTTAGAAATGCTGATGTTAGTCTAGCCCCGCCGTGATATGATGCTTTATGAGCTTCATCAAACAGAAGCTCCGCCAAGCGACTAGATCCTGATAGGATGATCGGATGTGTCATATCGTGAGGTAAATTGGCATTTCGTAGACGTCCTCCAAGTCGTAGGATTCCATTTTCATCGAGAAATGGATTCAGCTGTGATATTTTGCTCTTGAGGTGCACCTGACTGTTCTCTTTAATGTTTTTTATTTCCTTCGAAAACTGAAATTGCTGGGTTTGTTTAATGATGAGGTGTTCTGATTGATTAATTTCTGATAGTGATAGATATGCTTGCTTGGTGTCTCGTTTTTTGATAAATCGGAAAATCCAAGATACTATTCGAATCACTTTTTTGATGGAGCCGTGATCCGATAGCAGTTTACATATGATGTTGTTGGACAAATCTTCAGTGACAACGTTGATATGATGAACTTTTTTAACCTCTTGATCGGTGATAAATTCGGGCTGTTTGCCTTGTCCATCAAAGTCAGGTAGCCAGGACGGTCCCTGCCACCACAAACTATGCCTTGCAAGCTGCGAGGCTGTTAATCCACGGCTAGCACAATCCGCCGGGTTCTCCTCTGATTTCACATAACGCCAACATGCTGCTGGCATTGTACTCTCTAATCTCTCTAATTCTCCGCTAAGCCATCCTAGGGCAATCATAGAATCCGACCATCCGAATATCTTGATTTCGCATGTACTCAAGCACTGTTGCACTTTGAGTACTAGCTTTGATAAAAGATGAGCAGCGCTTAACTCCAACCGTGGGAGAGTAATATTTTTTCCACATGGTACTATCCTTGTTTTGGCGACCAATAGTGTGATAATAGGTTGTTCACCTCGTTTGATTTTACAATAAATAACGCAAGCGTAAGCTTTTTTCGACGCGTCACAAAAGCCGTGTAACTCGATAACGTCACGTTCGTTTGTTGACAGCCACCTTGGTACTTGCAGTTTGTTTATGTTTTTAATGTCATTTTTGATAATGATCCATTCTGATAAAATGTCTTCGGGGATTGGGTCATCCCATTTGATGGCGGACAACCAAACCTTTTGAAAAATGATTTTTAGTTTAGTTGATATCGGTGCAAGCCAACCGAGCGGGTCAAATAACTTTGATATGTCTGATAAAAGTGATCGTTTTGTTTCATTCTCGGTGGTAGACACAATTTTAGATTTAAACATAAAAATGTCCTGCTGGTGATTCCAGCTAAGTCCCAGTGTTTGGGATGTTTCCAACTGTTTGAAATTGAAGCTTTCTTGCTTACTAGTTTCTATGAAAGCGTCTGATAGTTCCGGGACGTTAGATTTCCACTTTCTCAGGTTGAAACCACCTGATTTCAGTAGACTGATAAGGTCTTCGCGCAATTGTTTTGCGTCCTGTAGTTCATGTGCTCCATGGACCAGGTCATCCATATAAAAGGAACTCTCAAGGACATCAGCCGCTGGACTGTTCTGATAGTTTGATCTTTCATCTGATGCCAACTGTCGAAGAGTCATCATTGCTAGAAAAGGAGCAGCTTTGGTGCCGTAAGTCACGGTCGTCAGCTCCCAGTCTTTAATATTTTCATGAACAGAGTCCCGCCAGATGATTTTTTGAAGTTTTTGGTCAAGGTCATTTATGAATATCTGTCTGAACATCATTTCAATATCTGCAGTATAAGCGAATTGATATTGTCGCCATTTAATGATAAGAGACTGCAGGTCCTGCTGAAGATTGGGTCCACATTTCATGACGTCATTCAAGCTGTTGCCTGACGATGTTTTTGCCGAGCCATTGAATACGACCCTAAACTTAGTGGTTGTTGCTTCAGAACGTTCTACCCCGTGATGAGTGAGGTAAAATTCGGGTTTGGCGCTACTTGCAGCGGGAGTCATGTGGCCCATTGATTGATATTCTTTCATAAATGATTTATAGCTTTGTTCCATTTGCTGATTCTTTGTAAACTTTCGCTCTAATGATTGAAACTGTGCAACTGCTCTATTTTTAGACAGACCCAAGTTGCTTTCGAAATCCGATTTTAACGGTAATCGCACTTCATATCTACCGTCCTCTCGCCGAATGGTGGTGCTTTTGTAGTACTGAACGCACTCTTGATCTTCCAATGATAAATTTGATTCATCTGCAATGTCTTCGATTTCCCAAAATCTTTGTATTTCGTCCAAATTGTTCATAATGACGTTACATTGCAATGTTCTAGCGCACCCACTCAATATCCACCCTAAACGCGTGTTTTGCGCAATAGGAGAATTATTTTGCTCGCCTCTACATATTCCCTCCAATAATATCAAAGAATAAATATCGGCGCCGAACAGAATGTCGACTGGACGGCTGATGTTGAACTCAGGGTCTGCCAGAGTGATATGATCCAAGTATGACCAATCCGGCTTCGTGAAAGAATGACTTGGTAAATTTTTGATAAGATTTTTCATGATAAGTACGTCGGTACGAAACTCAAAATTATTTTTCGTTGATACACATTTGATAGTGATAGCTCCTTTGCAGTTCGCTTGCTTTGCGCCTATTCCTGTGATCACGCCCTGACATCTTTGGCGTGGTAAACCTAACCGTTGTGCTGCATTTTCTGTGATAAGGGATGTTTGTGAACCCTGGTCTAGGAGTGCGCGCATGTTAATATAGGAACCTTTTGAAGTTTCTACTCTAATCACAGCTGTTGCTAAGAGTATTTCCGGTATTTCAGTTTGCAATGACACGTGCGAGCTTCGTATAGCCGGTTTTTGCAATTGTTTAGGTGTGCTGACGTTTGCAATGCTTGAAGTCGATGCCCCGGACTCGTTGTCATGTTGCGCAAACGCTTCGTGTAAAAGTGTGTTGTGTGCTTGCTTGCACTCACGGCAGCGCTTTTCTGAAATACACTCATTACCATTGTGACAATAAAGACAGTTTTCGCATAACTTCAGCTTCTCTGTTGTTTTTCGTTTTATTGCCGGTGTCATTTCCTTGAATTTATTACAATTAAAAATTCCGTGGTAATTGGTTTTGCAAATTGCACATTTATAATATTTTGTCGCATAGACGTTTTTGTTGTTGACCGCTTGCGCAATGCTACGTTCGGTCGATGATTGCTTCATGTTAAATTTATTGTTATAATTTTTTTGATTTTGATTTGATTTTGGTTCAGCTTTCCTTCTAGAAGTTTCCAGAGTCGTAAAAGTCTTCTCTAAAATTGACAAGAACTCTTCTAGTTTCGGTACCTCCTTGGGCTCTTTTACCGAAGAGAGGTAATCGCTGAGGGTCTCCGTGTCCAGTTTTTGGCACATGAGATGAATGATAAGAGGATCCCACGAATCGACATTTACTCCTAAGTTCTTGATAGCGCTGAGACTTTCGCGAGTAACATCGTGGATTTTCTTAATATGATTAAGTGATAATTGCTGGACCGCTGGAATGTTGAGCATTAGATCAAAATGCGAACTCAATATTAGCCGCTTGTTGTTATATCTATGATTAAGTAGATCCCAGCTAACAATATAGTTCTCAGATGATATGGATAAGTGTTGGATCAATCTTTCCGCTTCACCCTTTACCTTTGTTTTCAAAAATTGCATTTTCTGAGCGTTAGATAATGTCGGATTCGCATGAATAGTTTCCGTAAAAAGATCTTTGAAACTGGACCATTGATGATAATTTCCAGAAAAGGACGGAATTTCCAATTTAGGCGTAGAATGCTCTCTGTGAGAGACAGACCACATCTTCTTATTGATAGCTTTGATTATTTCATTGAACTTTTTCTCTGCTTTGAAAAAATGCGATTCATACTCTGAGCTTTTTTGACCTGATTCACTATCCAGCTCCCAATGAAGAGTGTCGATCGTAGTCCAACGAGATTGAATGGAACGCAACAAGTGATCAAACTCCCATTTTTCTGATATGAAATCTAAGTTGATATTCGAAATAGTATGCTCAAAAGCCTTGAAATTACTGCTTTGCTTCCGCAGCATCTCATCGGTCTTGCTATTGCTACCCCGAGCTTGAAACGAGAAATCCTGCATGGGAGTCCCCGGAACCACCATAGGGGTCGCTGGTTTGATAAGAGGAGTCGAAGGTCTGCTGTCTTCCTTCGGCCTCGTATAGTTCAGAATAGTTGCCCTGATATTAGTGTACTTTTCTCCAGATTGCTCAAATTGATTAGTTGTAAAGTAAAAGTCAGACTTAGTACCAAATCCGCACAGCTTTATATGATTTGACTGATATTCGTTCCAGTACTGATCTAGAGTCTCTATCTTTCGCTTAATATAATCTGGAGTTTTCCTATCTGGACCGTCTTTCTTGAAGTTTGAATAGAGTTGTTCAATTGCAGTTGATATCTGCTCTTGAACAGATAGTAATTCTTCCTTGCTCGACATCCTGTTATGTTATGATGATAAGAAGCAAACTGGGAAGATCTTACTTGATAACTTGATGAAACGTGATCGCGTGCTGAACCGCACCCGTCCCGTGGTATCTGTTGATACTGCTGCCGATCGCAAGCCTGGCCTGGCCACGATCCCTGGTTGGCTGCTGTTGCTGCCCGTTGATCCGATGGGGTGAGCTGTTTGCTCACGTGGTAAGCTGATAATTCCACTTGTGCTCTCCTCACTTGCGTCACAGCCACGTTTTGCTTAGTACACGTCACTGATTCACTCACGAGGTCGATATATCAGTTTTAAAATTTAAAAAAAAGGATGTACGGTCCGTACACCCTGGCGTAGTGATAGTTGTAGTTGAAGTATATCAGTAAAACTAAGGAATAAATTTTAACTGATATATTGAAACATATATATTAACTTATGAAATGATAATGATAATGAGACGCGCGGTTTGATATGTCACCGAACGCGAACTGATTGATGATTTAAATGACTGGCGTAAATTGCCGACATGGCGTTATTAATGGGGACAGTGTACGTGCTCGTACAGATGGAAAGCATTTTTGGCGTGAGTGGAAGGTACCTCGGCCTTCTATATGAAGGATGTGGGTTCAAATTCATGTAGTAGGTATATAATACACAATATGGTCACTATAACTATAGTATTTAAACTATCCTAAAAGGGCCTTAATATAAGAACAAAAATTTATATAACAAAAATTTTCCTGAGTTTTATCTCTACAGTTGTAAACATACGAGCACAAGATTGATAGGTACCTAAAACAGATGAATAATTTGATTTGAATAAGCTGAACTATGCATAGTGTTTTTTCAGTGATAATTGATTGTGATTTTCAATGACGATTTTCCAAAGTTGTACAGTCGAGTTTAGAATTGCTCCCTTTAGGGTAGAATAAATATTATGAATCAACTTGTGTGTAAAAGGCAAAACCAAAACAGCATAGGTAATGAGGCTCTCAGTCCCCACCCACTAATTATAATTTATCTTTTCTAACGAGGGTCCGTGGCTGATCTGCGTGCATTTATCACTCATGATACCCACAACTTTAGGGTCTGCCAACTTTGACCATCAAAAACTTGCCGTCCTTCGTAGCTTATCAGTGCTGTGATCTTATTACAGACGGTCCAACTTTCAGACCGTAGTACCTTTACCATATCTTATCAAAAGGTACATGAAGTGGTCGTTGCGTATGTAACTAGAGGGCAGCAGTGTCGTACACCACTCATCATCATCTTCCTGCCCTTACCCCATATTAAGTTCTTCTTCTTCTTGTCCTGTCACTGATTATTTCTTGGTCATCCTGTATTAGGTCAGTGACCAGGTTGAGGTATGGTGGCCCTGAAAAGGGCCTATGACCGTCGATGAAAGAATCAGTGTAATGAAAGGATTATAAGTGCGCCTTTAAGAGGCTCCTTTTGTGCACATGTCACATATCTTCGAATTTTTAGGTTCTAGAACATGCCGGTTTCCTCAAGATATTCGATCTGTAATACATCCATGCATCTTTTCTTTGGCCTTCCTCTACTTTTAAATTCATCATAGTTCATTTGATAGTTTCGTACACGACTTTCAAAACTATAAAAACATGACTTTTTAAAATGGCGTAGGTCAATAGGAATTAAAGCATTTTGGCTGTAAATATGACTGTGCTTTTTCCCGTCACTAAACATGACTTCGCCTACCAATGGACGTAACAGAGCCATTAAAAATCGCTCGAATAAAATAAAATGAAAACCGCTGACTTCACTTCAGGCACTTCAAAGAGCGTTTGATCGAAAACTTTTAATGAACGTTAAATAAAGAGGAAACATGGAACTCACACACACACAGAGACACCCACCTACGTGGCAAATTGTCACCGTTTCTTTAATAAAGTGTAGAATAAATAAATAAAAAAAAAAAAAGGTGCTTTCATGGATTTACGAGTGATATGAGGTACGCCCTACGCGGCAGATTTCATTGCGATTACGTATCGCGATGTTATGGTGCCGTGTAGGGGCAGCATTGAAGAGAGGGTGGAATTGAGGAAAATATTGAATCAATGTTTTTCAATTGTACTATTAAGTTGTGTTCATCATCATCATCATTTCAGCCGTACGACGTTCACTGACGAACATGGCCTCCCCCACAGACAGAGCAAATTCCTTATCATGTGGGGGGTTTTGCCCATACTCACCACGCTGGGCATGCGGGTTGGCGAGCGCAGTTAGAGCTATCGTTTTTAAAATGAGGGACGCTGCTGCCTATCCCCTAGCTTTTTTCCCTTAGTCGCCTCTTACGACATCCGCGGATAGAGATATGGAGGGGCCTATTCTTTAGCCGGGGCCACCACGACCTTGTAGTTGTGTTCATACCTAACTATAATATCACTACAAAAACGCCTTAGCGTCATTATTAATCAAAAGATCAAGTGCGAGTAGGACTCGAGCCCTGAGGCTTCCGTAACATTAAACGGGGTTGGAAAATCGTGTATGAAGTGTCAAGCTTATATTTTGAGATCGCTCATGAGAGCGGTAAAAACGATACTATGAAGTATCGTTTTAATGAAATGCGGTGCGGAACTCTAAAAATATTTTTTTACAAAGCACTTACTAGCAATTTAAAAACAGTTGAACTACATCCTATTCTACTAATATTGTAAATGTGAAAGTTTTGAGGATGTTTGGATGTTTGTTATTTAATCACGTCGTAATAGAAACTTGGAATATAAAGAGTTCTTTCTTTACCTAGAATAGCATATAGGCTACTTATTATGTAGGTACCACGCAAGCGAAGCTGTGGGTGGAAGCTAGTAGTATAATAAATGGTTTAAATAAATAAATATTAAATAAATATTCCGGACATATCACACACGATCAACTGATCCCAAAATAGGCATAACCTGTACCTGTACTAGAGACTGATATACATAATAGATCAATATTTAACACCTAGACACAGAACAAACATCTGAATTCATCACACAAATGTTTGTCCTGTGCGGGATTCGAACCCGCAACCTCTAGCGCAGAAGGCAGAGTTACTACCAACTGAGCTATGAGGCCAGTCAATTCAATAAATAAATAAAATAAATAAATATTCCGGACATATTCACACGATCAACTTATCCCAAACTAGGCATAGCCTGTACCTGTACCAGAGACTGATATACATAATAGATCAATATTTAACACCTAGACACAGAACAAACATCTGAATTCATCACACAAATTTTTGTCCTGTGCGGGAATCGAACCCACAACCTCTAAGGCAGAAGGAATTACTACAAACTTTTCAAGTAAAAAATGTTTTTACGAAATTATACATGCGATGTACTTTCAAGAAAGTGACTCTACACGGATATTAAGGCACTAGATTAAAATTTCTAAGTGGATGCTCGCTCTGGAAATGGACTCTTTTCCATTTCCTCAGCTTAGATTGCTGCTCATTAAATCTCAGATAGTACCTTTTCTGGATCACCTCAGCACGGACTAATGTTCGGTTTAAAGAGTTTTTTTTTTCTTATTTATGTTTAAGCGTGTGTCCACTTAGTCACTTTTGCAAGTGTGATGGGGCCTAAGATGGAGCACGCTTTCCCAGAAAGAACTTATTGACTCTAAATTTGAAGAATTCCAGATTGTACTCTTTCGGGAAAACAGACATATTCATATTCATTTATTTCACCCTTAGCGTTACATTGCATAACATAGGTATGTCCAATTACAGTTATTTTCATAAATTATCATGCAGATTATTAATTAAGTATTATTATTAAAGATTATTAATGGATTAGTTTCACTCTTTAGCTGTACTTATAAGAAAAAATTACCTACAGTTCACTTAAAATGAGACTTAATTATAGGTACCTACATTCTTACATAAGTAAAGTGAGTAAATTATTTTTTAAACTACCTGCTCGTCAATGGCATATTATGTGTCATGCAAACCCTTCCTAAAGTAAGTCATTACTGCCCTACGGTCTAGCCGGGTCATAATGTTGTACTGAATTTCATTATTTCCCATGGGACATAATGTGATTTGAATTTGGAATGCAACCCATGTAGTCGTGCTTGATCATGGTGGTTTCAAAAATGTTTGGGTGCAATGAGATTTTATTCTAATTAGGCTGTATGTTATCATTTTTTTTGCACTGCCTACAAATTAAATATAAGAAAAACATGAAAACTTTTTACGAAATTCATTTTCACCCGCGCACGAAGAAGGATTTATTCGAATGTCGAACTGACCACTACAGAATAGACTACAAAAAAAGAAAAAAAGCGCCAAGCGCTCAAACTGCTGTACTGTTATCTACACCGAAATTGAGAAAGAGTTTTCAGAAGAGTTTCGATTCGAATAAACTTCTAAAAAATGACAAGTGACGACGACAGTGATTTTGATTCGACTCCAGAATGCATACAATCTGAAGCCTCTGGTATAGTTGGAAACTTACTTCCAGAAAAATCATTTATTTCTACTTAACAGTCATTGTTTTCAATTGCCTCACTGCCAAAGTATAAAAAGTAGTCATACTCTACTTTTTATACTTTCTGCGAGGCAATTGAAATCGCGGGCTTAAATGTGTATTTGTCTTGGGCGATCTTGAACCCCTCGTACTCAGGATTCTTGCCTTAACTCCCTCGCTCCACTCGGGTGTTAACCACGGAATTCCTCGTTCTCGGGGTTCAATATAGCGCCCTTGACATAATACACTACTTTAAGCCCTTGTTGCATAATCTACTATTACATAAATTGTGTATGTAGTTGATTGCAAAACTACTGTAGCAGGTTGTTCAAAAGATGTATAAGACTAAAAACGTATGTCACCCTAGTTCTGTCACTTCCTGCCAGCTTTTGTTTGTTCCTTTTAGTTTCTTGTCTCTTTGTACCCGGTGGTGTCTTTTCTGATTAGTTTGTGTGTCCAAAATAAATGGTTTTCCTTTCATCTTTAGTCGAATGGCTTTTTCGCTAATATTCGAACGCCGCGAGCTTAGCGAAATATCATTATGTACGTAATTATATGAAAAAACTGCCGAATTGATATTTAATTACTTCCCTTGCAAGGTATCAATTTATAATGATCAAAGCTACCGCAAAGTAAATTAAGCTACAAAGTCGAATTTATTCCTACGTTTTCAGATTGTAAATTATGCTGAGATATTCAAAATCAATAGAACAGACTACAGAGTAATAATTAACTGTAAAGCGCGCCCTTGCAAGTATGAACTACTATGGCTATGGCTTCACTCGCGTGGTACCTACGTAAAAATAAGCTTATATGCTATTCTAGGTATATTAATTTATCCATTCCAAGTTTCAAGGAAATCGGTTGAGCCGTTACGGTGTGATTGAATAACAAACATCCAAACATACAAACATCCAAACATCCTCATAAACTTTGGCATTTATAATATTAGTAGGATAGTAGAATGCCATGCGCCTCACCGTAGAAAAGAAAAAATAGTTTAAGCCAATTAAAGTATTTTTAACCGACTTCCAAAAGGAGGAGGTTCTCAAGTCGGCTGCTTTTTTTTTTGTGTGTATGTTGCTCGATGTCTCCGCCAATAGTAACCCGATTTTGATGATTATTTCGCTGGTGTATAGAGTATGATCCCGGGGTGGTCCCATTTTAATTTAATTCCTGAGGGATTGCAACTTGTCCCGTGAAACTTAAAAAAACGTCATCATCTCTTGAAATCACGACTTGCCGAAATTTTATTTTGTCGACTTTGGTATGGTATGGTAATTCCCGCGACTTCGTTCGGTTGCTGCTATTTTTACATAAACTTTTAAAAAAATATCTTATTTTTCTTTCTTTTTTCCACTTGGCACGTGAAAGAAAGGAGCCTCCTAAAGGTACACTTTAATCATTTCACTACACTGATTCTTTCACGGACGATCATAGGCCTTTTTCAGGGCCAATACCTCACCTACCTAGTCACTGACCTAATACTGAATGACCAAAAAAGAATCAGTGACACTACGACAAGCAAGCAACTAGGTGCGTTAAAATATCGGTTCTATTCTAATCACTATCATACAAATTTTCATTCTTCTTAATCTTGTCCTGTCACCGATTCTTTCTTGGTCACCTGTATTAGCTCAGTGACCAGGTTGAGGTATGGTGGACCTGAAGAGAGCCTATGACAGTCGATGAAAGAGTCAGTGTAGTGAAAGGATTAAAGTCCTTAAAGTAGCGCCTCTTATCAACTTTCATTAATGCAAAGCGTTTGGTATAGCTTGAACCGACAACCAGCCAGTCACCAAATCTGCTTACGCTTGATATTGTACCCTCTGTCTTATTCATGCTCCGAGGAGCTGATTAGATTTGCAGATTTTGCATTTAGATCGGGGATTTTATCGAGACTTCACGCTCGAAATTGTTTTTAAAATGAAGGTAAGTAAGTACAGCATCATATTTTAAGTTAAGTGTAGGCCGTGTTTGTTGCCTGATTCTTCTAGGCTTGGTCGCGAGGAACAGGCGTAGCTTCACCTAGTTTCTAAGACGTTTCAAAGTGATTCCAGTGTATTTATTGAAATAAACGCCTTTTAACTTTGAGTTTGTGATATCGGTATATAATTAAACAAGGTGATCATAACATGTATACCATCCCAAAAGGGGGTTATTCTATCAACAAAGATGCGATCAAAGATTGCGAAAAATTATTTTAATTGTGTAGTAGGTCATAATGTGAGACGTGATGGCGGTTCAATTCCCGACCGTGGAAGTAAGGATTTATATATTTAAAAAAAAAATTGTATTTGCGCATTAAAACGTGCCCAGAACGGTGAAATAAAACATCGTGAGGTAACCCGCGGCTTAGTCAGCTGCACACCAGTATTGACCATGTCTTTCCTGTGGACAAGGTCGACTTGGCTGAGAGGATGGTAAAGGGGATGGGCAAGCCTACTCTATCTAAAACATACCCCAAGCACTATAGCGTCCAGGCCCCCAATTCTACTAAATCAATGGCTTCAAAATGACAATGGTTCAATAGCAAAATGACCACTTTTGGTATTCTGCTTTCAGAGTCACATTTCAATGGCAGTCATTCTGGAACCAATGGACCAAAGAAATCAAAGAAACGAAGGTCGACAATCGTAGCTGAATGATAATGGTGCGATCATTATCATGCGATTATCATTTTTCAAGTCATTGTATTGGTAGAATGGGGGCCTGTAAGTAAACAGTTCCACCTGACGCTGTTTATATAATCTAGAATAGATTTAATAAGGTCATAGACACTTTACATGAATCTACAAGTAACTACTATCGGAATATTTCTCAATAGCAATTTGTCCAAGCACAATATTCACCTGTAGTGCTTTACGAAAAGGGTGGTATTCCCGTAACACGCAGTGGTTATCGCGTAGCGAGGCTTCCCTCCATTGAAAAAAATATGGTTTCCGCTTCACTGAGTTTATGCTTTTGTGTGTTTTTATTCTTTGTTACGTAAATGAAACATGTGGGAATTTGTGGATTTTAAATGAGAAGTACAGCCGTCGGGGAATAAAAAGAAGCCCCCCCCCCCCCCCCCCCCCACCCCACTCGATGGACCGACGACATTGTGAAAGTTGCGGGAAGTCGGTGGATGGAAAAGGCTCAAGACCGTGCACTGCAATATGTTACCTACCCTACCTGTACCTACTGTGCTTCGGGCTTATTTCTTTACGTAAAACGCGCTCTGCAAAGCCCTTCACTGAGCCTTATTGTGTAAACAGAAAACACTTTCCTTAAAAGCCTTACTAAAGGCATTCTAGATTTATAAAAAGTACCTATCAGTTTCTGCATGCAAATAATCTCAGTGCCATTTAAGAGCCCACTTGATAGATAGATAGATAGATAGATAAATTGTTTATTTGACACACACACAAATACACTTAGGCACCAACGCATTTGATAAGTAACTCCTAGCTTTAACTAACGTGATGAAGTGTTTATTTCAATAAAGTGTAAAGGTCCGCACTAGGTGAAACTGGTCTCCAAAATCGTCCAGGGTCCCCTATCTTTGCGAGATTCGAGTTTCTATAAAAAAAAATTTTGGCGTTTATTTTTTGGTGCACGAATCTCGAAAATGCGATTAAAACAAAAGACGGTCAAGTGCGAGAACTCGCGCCCTGAGGCTTCCGTAACATTCGTCGTGGGTTCGGTCCCAATCCCGGTCATCCACCAATGGATTCCAATAGGCGACGGTAACCGCTTACCATCAGGTGGGCCGTAAGCCTGTTTGCCTCCGTATAACATTAAAAAAAAAACACGTGGTCAGAAAATAAAAATTCTAAGTGTAGGAATTGACAAACTTATATTTGCGGTCGCTCACGTAGTCAATGTGTAACATTGACCGCAAATATAACTTTGTTTCCTAAAAAACTTAAAATATCTCAATTTCAGACTTTTACAGACCATAATAGGTGGTATTAATTTCAAGTTGATACCTTTAGCCGTTTCTGAGAAAAAGGGTCTTGACAGACGGACAGACAGACAGACCGACGGACAACAAAGTGATCCTATAAGGGTTCCGTTTTTCCGAATGAGGTACGGAACCCTAAAAATCATCTCTGTCTGCACTATTTGGCTGTAAGCCCTTTATTTCCACTTTTAAATCATATGAGGGTCCTATATTCTGGATCGCTGTAGGTAGCAAAACCAAGTGATGTGAGCTAAATTCACTTAGAGAAAACCATTTTTCGTGAAGCCCTTTTTACGCTTTGAAACGGGTAGACGTGTATATATACTCACAGCTATTATAAGCTATGTAAGGTAAGGAAGTTGGGAAGACTGAAGATTTTAGGAAACTCATTATTTTTATCGATATTTTTCGGAAAATACATTACGCCGTGATAGTCTCGGCTGAAAAATAGGCACCTGCCTATCTACTTATTTGTTGATGTCGTAAGACACGACTATAGGCGATCGGCAGCGTCCCCTATTTTCACAAAATAGCGAACTGCGGAACTAGCGAGCGTGGGTGGTGAGTATGGGCGAACCCCCCCACATGATAGGAAGCCGCTTTAAAATCTATGGTCATGTTTAGCAGTAGAATTCGTGGAAATTATGATGATGATTATAGTCTTAAGTATTTTTTATAACCTAACTAGCTTCCGCTATAAGTAATAAGATATTCCGTGACCATGATGGTGACGGTGACGAAGGTGGTGACGGGACGGTGAAGGTAACGGGACGGTGACGGTAACGGGACGGTGACAGTGACGGTTACGGTTAATGTTACGGTTACGGTGATGGTAGGTAGAAGTAGGTAAATAGCTGCATAATAAGTGTTAGTACTTAGGTAAGGATAATGGAAAATAGTCTAGGTAGGTAAACAAACGCGGACGAAGTCGCGAGTCGACATCTATTTTATAATATAGGAATGACTTCTTTTCTCACCTTAAAAAGCAATCTGCCTGAACACAGACAAGCATTATCAACATAATTTTCGTCCCTTTTAAGGGATAATCCCTCTTTCTGTGGGCTGTTTGTCATCATAGTCATCTATTTTCCGCTTTCGATGAAAATGTTAAGACCAAAACAAAACCATTGTGCTGACAATGGCAGCTGATTTTTAGCGGTGCGATATATACCTAATAATATAAATGTTATATTAAAAATATAAGCATAACGCCCGAATACTGAAACGCCATTTTACTATTTGAGAAGGACCAATTATTAGAGACGCTGTTATCGTCCAGAATCGACAACTGAAACATCAATTAGAGAACCACTCAAATGACCACATAACTTGAACTTGTCACGCTCATAATGCGCCAACGCTTAGAGCTCTCACTCTTTTAAATGCCTATGTACACGAGGTCCAACATGTCGACATCTTTAATGATAACATTTGTAAAATATTTAATTCGCTAAGAGTATATTTAAGTTTTAATTTTAGACAGTAGGCACTTTGGTATATACTGTAAGCTTGCTGTTTTAACTGAAATAAATAATTCTAATTCTAATAGCATCAAAACGTAATACAGAAACGCTGATTAGCGTTTGACAGCTATAAAGACATTTGAGAGCACGCTCAGCTAATCACGGTCTCAAAAGTAAGTGGTGGTTGAGTATAAGAGGATACAAAAATCATAATAAATTGTCGAGTGGGCGGAGTGAAGAAAGTGACAGCGCTATGTACTGTAATTGAATGCGGAAAGAGATAGCAAGCGTTAGAAGGCGCTCGAAAGTAATCGACGTAAGCGAAATTTAAGAAAATATCGATTATCTCAAAAACTATCTAATTTTTTTTTGAAGTGTCTTGGATTTAGTTACCCAATGCTATTGTCTAACAAAATATTTAAAAAAAAGTTATTTTTGTTAGATAGTCTCAGAGTATTTTCGAAAAAATGATTGCAGAGGACCTTTAAAAAATAAATCTATCGAGAAAAGTTTTACCAATCGCGTTTCTGTCTTGAATTTACGTAAATAAATGCTCAAGTTATCTTTGTCATAAAAATCAAAACTGTGCGTTTTGCGGTTATTGAGAAAAAACAATTCAAAAATCATAACGATCCTCAGAAATAAGTAGCCTTTAGAAAAGTAGCCTCAGAAATAAGTAGATGAGTTGAGAAGCGTTTCAGTATGTAAATGTACTGTCACTGTTTTGTTTGTACTGTCAGATTTGATCTCATTCAGTTGTGTGATTGGGCCGAAACAAGAACATAGACAATCGTTTATCTAATCTTTTGGTGATTAGAGGCGTTAGTTGTATTGCCTTTTAGATTAGCTCGTTACAAAATCGTTACTATTACTGAAAGTGTTATTGCGTTTATTACTGTAGACATCTTAAGTTTAATTCTTCTAATATAAATTATCTAATAAATCGGTGACATTTCGGGAAAAGACCAATTGTCATAATTATACAAATTTTCTCAAGAGGAGCATGCATGAGGAATGTGAGAGTGAATGAAACAAGAGTTATGTCAGGATCGTAGCAAGTGGGGGAAGCCGTAGTTTCTGCCTACCCCTTTGGGAAAACGGCGTGATTTTATTTATGTAGGTATAATTTTCTATCGAAACAATAAGTGGCTATTTATTCAGTGAATGGATTACCATTATAGCCAGGAAAAGAACCCAAAACGCATACTGAGGCTATTGAGCGTAACATAGTGAGTCTAATATCATCATTTCAGCCGTTCGACGTCCAGTGCTGAACATGGCCTCCCCCACAGACAGAGCGAATTCCTTATCATGTGGGGGGATTTGCCCATACTCACCACGCTGGGCATGCGGGTTGGCGAGCGCAGTTAGAGCTATCGTTGTTAAAATGAGGGACGCTGCTGCCCATCCCCTAGCTTTTTTCCCTTAGTCGCCTCTAACGACATCCGCGGATAGGTAGATATGGAGGGGCCTATTCTTCAGCCGGGGCCACCACGGCCTAATATATGTCTTATTAATGTACCTTCCACATTTGTACAACAATCCTACGCTATAATAACGAGCTCTAATATTAACACTTTGGACTGGCTACGATAGCATTATAATAATTATCATCATAATTTCATAAAGCTCAAACGCTAGCCAGACGCTGGACCAATAGTAATACTACTCCTACTAATATTATCAATGCGAAGTTTGGATAGATGGATGTTTGTTACTCAATCACGCCAGAACGGCCAAACAGATCTGGATGAAATTTTTCACAAAGATAGATAACTAGTGAACGGCTAGGTGGAGCGATGACCTACGAAAGGCGGCGGGCAGTAAGTGGATGACAAGGGCCGAACACCGGGCTCAGTGGCGTGTATTGGGGGAGGCCTATGTCCAGCAGTGGACTAATGTGGGCTGATGATGATGAGATAACTAGTCTGGAATAGCACCTAGGCTATTTTTTACTTATAAAAATACCAAAAACAGCTAATTTCAAAAAGGTAAAACTGAATATTTTTTTCTCTTTTTTTCCGCTAATATTCTTTATTATTATTTTTAATTAACAGCCCCTCTTCGTTATGGTATACATTTACGAATCACTGTGCATTTAGATACTCGCAAGTTGAGCGATAGCGGATAGATTTTTCCAATAGCGTGAAAACTACACTACGATTTATAGCTTCAACCGAGTTAATTAGGTCGTGAGGTTTTAGCATAGTCCATTTTGTGTGAATCTCACTGTACGGGTATATCCGTTCCGATTCGGCGATCTAATTTTGTCTCCGACGTAAATAGGTCAACCGGTAAATTTTTCGGGAGAAATTAGACTCGCTTGAATATTTTAGGGTTGACCGTAGACCGGGGTAGGTTTCAATTTCTACAGATATTATAAAGCATAGCGGGATAGAGGTATCTTTTTTTACTGAAGAAGCAGCTTCGGCTATATAAGTAATTAAACAAATTAATAAATTTTTAACCGACTTCAAAAAGGAGGAGGTTCTCAAGTCGGCTGTTTTTTTTTGTGTTTATGTTACTCGGTATCTCCGCCAATACTAAACCAAATTAGATAATTCTTTCGCTGGTGTATAGAGTATGATCCCGGGGTGGTCCCATATTAATTCCTGAGGGATTGCTAAAAGAAAAAACTCCCGTTAAAATTAAAAAAACGCCATCATCTCTTGAAATCACCACTTACCGATTTTTTTTTTGTCGTTTATGGTATGTTAACCCCGCAACTTCGTTCCGTTGCTGCTATTTTTACATAAACTTTAAACTTAGGGGTTGTGTGTCGGGAATTTATTTCTGTGCACCCATACGTTACAACAGGAAGCTCCCGTGCAAATTTCATACTCTTAGTAGGCGCTGCGTTGATTTTCAAAGAGAATAAATGCTACGTTTGATTGTCAGTCAGTCAGTGAGTACCGTAAGAGGTTATTATTGTTGATGAATGGATGTCATACTTACTTTTGGTTTTTATTCGAAAGTGTAGGTGGCCAGTGTAATCCTCAGTAGGTAAGCAAAACGCAAAGAGGTTGATAACAAAAAAAAGAGGTTGATATTAATCTTGTAAATATTCAGGAATTTGAAGTTGGTTTTTAGTTTTTGTAAAAAATGTCTTATTATTATGACACCTACTCGTAAATTCGTGTATTGAAGTTTAGAGTTTCACATGTTATGTACCTAGATTAAGCCTACTTTAGTAATGTTCAATTCTATTCTTAGTTAAGTTTTATGAACGTACTATTAGCGTAAACGTAGGTATCCAAAGGAGAACTGTACGCGCTTTAGACAAGCCCATATGGGCTTTTTAAGTGTGTATTAAACATGTTTTATACATTCTTAAATAAATAAAATATAAAATAAATAAATAAATAATTCAGTCGTATTCTTTAGGTAAAAAGTTATTAAGATTAGGTTAGTTTAGTTTTGAGGTATCAATATCTTATTTTCAGGCGCAGGAGCCATCCACTGCTGAATATAGGCCTCCATTGATGTCCACTCACAGCAATGGTTTTATGCGGCCTGCACCCAAAAGCTCCCAGCGCCTTACCATCTAATGGAGGTCGTCTGTACACAGAAATCCCCACTTTACATGTAGAGCATGGTTGCACAAATATACATACATACATAAAATAACGCCTGTTTCCCAGAGGGGTAGGCAGAGACCACGGCTTTTCACTAGCTACGATCCTGACATACATCTTTTGCATCATTCACTCTCATCACATTCCTCATACATGCTCGACGGTTAAGGCAATACAGAAATCAAAAATAAAATTTCGAGTGGGCGGAGTGAAGAAAGTGACAGCGCTATGTACTATAATTAAATGCGGAAAGAGATAGCAAGCGTTGGAAGGCGCTGGAAAATAATCGACGTAAGCGACATATAAGAAAATATCGATTATCTTAAAAACTATGTATTTTTTTAAAAAAGTGTCTTGCATTTAGATATCCAATGCTATTGTCTAACACAATATTTAAAAAAAAGTTATTTTTATTAGATAGTATCAGTGTATTTTCGAAAAAAAGTGTTGCAGATGACCCAACTTTAAAAAATAAATCTATCGAGAAAAGATTTACCAATCGCGTTTTTGTCTTGGATTTAGGTAAATAAAATGCTCAAGCTATCTTTGTCATAAAAATCAAAAATGTGCGTTTTGCGGTTATTGAGAAAAAATAATTCAAAAATCATAAAACAATTTAACCCTCACCTTAAGGGTAGGTACTGGCCTTTTTATCAAAACGTTACCGCACAAATATTGTTTCATGAAAACGCACAGCAGGAATTAAATAAAGGTTTGTAAGCCTAATTAATTCATAACCCGTGCGTGAGTTTTCCCGGGTCATGATATCTTCAATTGAGTAAGCAGAATGAATATAATATCCCACCCCGCGGGAGTGGGATGAGTGTGGGTTGAACTACCCTCAAATTACCTTTAAGGTGCGATTATATGCCAAGTACATAAACAACAGAGAGGGTGCTACGATAACCATCAACCGTGCTGGTGAGGAACATGTTCCACCAAACCAGAGGTATTATGTCAAATCAGCCAATCAAATCGCGCTTACGCGGTCGAAAAGTGAAAGGTGAGTACTCACTGACTTGACTTGAGACTCAAGCCTCTAAGAAAGTCGAATTGATTGTTTTTTTTTTACTCGGATAATTCGTTTTTTTTTCAAAACTTACATGTAGTTCGTTCTTTATATTCATTATAATAGGTAGGAAGAGTTATTCCATTTGACCAATGCGCCTGAATCATTGCAATTTGAATCTTATATGGTCACACATGACATGTCTGGTGACTTAAAGGTCACCAGACATGTCATCGTGAAACGGAAAAACTAAACCTTGGCACAGTGGCGGATTTGCCCTAAGGCCCAGTAGGCCCGGGCCGAGGGCGGCCAGATATAAGGGGCGGCAAATCGACCAAAAATTTGTAGAAATGTATTTATTAATTTATTTATTAAATAGGATCGCTAACAGCACATGTAGGTATCAAACATTCAATAGGAACAATGCTATGTAATTATGAAATTGCCGCAGAAAAGGAGGAATATATTTACAAACTAGTAGCTATTATAGTTAATTAAATTTCTGATTTCGATTTATATAAAGTTGGCAATAAAGTAAATTCATTATGTACCTAGTCTAATGATGGGTGCTGAGAAAGGGGCAGCACATGGCCTGGGGCCTAGAGCGGCCAAGATTGCAAATCCGCCACTGCCTAGGCAGTTATTAAAACAACATACTACCTACAAAAGAGTAAGTACAATCGGCCATGCACAATAAAATCTATAGTAAACCCAAACCATCACCTTAAATTCACAGTTCAAAATGATCCACGGAAGAACAGCGCTTCGGTATGAGCTGCTCTGCCCTAGCATACGTTGAGTGGTGGCTGTTTTTGCTAACATTAAATTGATTTCATTTTATATTGTGTTATGTTAAGTTTGAGTTATATTTTATTGGTAGCAAAATAAACTCTTATTTATAAGGGATTATAATTAGATAACTTTTCTTTTGAGCCTCACATAGTTCGATCGGCACCACACTGAAGCTTTAAATTCCATTTTGTGAAAAAGGATCATCAAAAAAAAAATAGGCACCAAGCCGTGTTTGTTGCCTGATTCTACTAGGCTAGGTCGCGAGGAACAGGCATAGCTTCACCTAGTTTCTAAGACGTTTCAAAGTGATCCTAGTGATTTTATTGAAATAAATGCCTTTTGACTTTGACTTTGACTTTGAAACGTTTTTCTATTATATTCTATCAACTCTAAAATATACAGTTAATTTAATTCAATTTAGGCAACATAACAGCCAATGTAATAACTTCTAGCCGATTTACAATGTGGCTTTCTGGAAACAGATTTATGCACTTAATTTTGCTAACGACTGTACATGGTACAGTCGATGATAAAAATGAAAGTTTTTATTCGATGCCATTCATACATTTATATTTTCAAACCAAAACATACAGCAAATGGCTTGTTATTTGGATTATACGACTTTAGAAAAGCTCTCTAGAATATTTTAGCCAAAGCTTTAGATTACATGAATAATAATAGTAGTCGACAACCTCTCAGATATCCAGGTGAACAAAACACAAAAAAAAAACAAATCAGTCGAGTCATTTCCGAGTTTTTGAGAGACTAACGCACGGCAATAGATTTTTAGATGTAGGTTATATAGTAGTAAAGTATAGTAGATTTAAAGCATAGTGCATGTCAATCTGTTTATGTAGACTGAGGAGGATGGCAGAAAAAATGGAAGAAAGAAGAATAATTATTATACCCAGTACAGGTACACCAAAATGAGTTTCTAATATATTGGAAAATATAAATCTTTCCCTTTTCTCAATAATAGTACCAAAGCGTTGTATCGATTAATAAAAGACTTTCATTAATAAGATCACAAGAGAGGGACGCTAGATTCTGTAAGACGGGAGTAAGAGAGATGGAAGATAAAAGAACACTTCGCGACGCCATTTATTAATTAAAGAGGTATGGCTGTTAACAAATGAGACTATCTAGAGTTTTACATTGATACATTATTTGCGTGGAATCTTCTTGTCGTGTCACTGATTCATTCTTGGTCATCCTGTATTAGGTCAGTGACCAGGTTGAGGTACGGTGGCCCTCAGAAGGGCCTATGACCGTCGATGAAAGAATCAGTATAGTGACAGGATTAAAGTACGCCTCTAAGGCTCGTATTCAGAGACACGACTCAAGCATAGATTTAATCACAGATCAGCTGAACTCTATTTAAGTATTGAATCTCTTCTCAAACATTGCTTTTATTCAAGAACGGTACTTAAACTACTCTCAGCTGAATCGAGTTTTAAATCTGTACTCATGTGATTCAGCCTGTTCTCGTTTACATTTTGATTTATTTATAATTTTCGATCCGTTTTACGCATAAATTTTAATAGCCAGGCTGGGAATATGATAGAGCTTCCAATAAAGTGAAGTATAATTACTATCAAATTACGTGTAACGGAACGCTGTTTAAAGAAAATGTCAAAGTCAAACGTTTTGGCGGGAACCAGTGCTTATATTATCTATGGCGGGAACTTGCGAAGTGATGTTGTGCTCTCAATTTATTTTACAAAACTTGTGTAATGATGAATAGTTTTGGTGGTTGGATTAATTTGAAAAATAATACCCGAACAAGGATTCCCTGTGTCGTGGGTATCACATAAACCACGAGTACCATGGTACCACAACACCCAGACCCAGAACAATTATGAAGATCATGCAAACATTGTCCCGCAGGATGATAATATCGGGAATCGTGATTTTGTGAATTCTTATTAAATAGTAGGAAATAAAAGATTGTCTGTAACACATTTAATTTTTTTTAAATAAAATACCTAGTAAACTTGGTCTATATTGTTATATTATATTTAAATACCTACTTTATTATTTGTATTAAAAATGCGAGAATAACTCGTGTCTATCTGTTACGCTATATATCACGGCTCTGGTCGTTTGTGATGGGATATTGCTCAATATCGTGGTCTTCCGGCGTTTCCTCGTTAGCCAGGATATTAATGTGAAGTAGATCTCCATTACCAGCTGAAATTACAAAGTAACATTGTTATTACTTAGTTGTAGGTGTACCTATGTAAGGTGAGGTAGGTTGGTAAACATACCTGAAACGATGCAGTAGCGTAATATCGCAAACACACCAAAACTTGCAGTTCATCGTTACGGGTAGCCCTCTGCTGATAGGGCGCTGGCGCTGGTTTATATTTTTCACGACACCTCTGGAGAATCTGGTTCTTTTCCATAAACTCACTACTTCCAATGCGAAGGGATCGTCAGCGTCCCATATTACGCATTGGATTTTGAACTGATTTGATTTCGTCGTTTCATTGAAAATAGATAACTCTTTATTCGTATACCACATTAAACTTAACAAAATATCCATATTATCTTCAAATATTTACTTCTTTATTGCTTTTTTTGCACCAAATACAACAAAATCTATATTTAAGTGTGGTCCGGAGCACGCTTGAGTGTAGATCTCATTTTCCTTTGAATAATGTCAAATCAAATCTAGATTTAAGTACCGATTTCGACTGATTGACGTTTCAGAATAAGCATTTACTCAGGTGAACTGTGATCATTGAATCTATACTTAAATACTGTTCAAGAATTAGAATCTCGACTCAAATCGAGATTTAAGTACAGATCAATGCTTGAGTCTTGTCTCTGAATACGAGCCTTAGAGGCTCCTTTCGTGCACATGTCACATGTCTTCGAATTTTTAGGTTATAGGACATGCCGGTATCCTCACGATGTTTTCCTTCACCGTTTGAGAGCATAGCGCACATACATTTTCCGAATGGAAAATCCATTAGTACCTACACGACAGATTTCGAACCCACGACCTGTGGATCAAAAGGCGGGGCCACTCCAACCCCTCGACCAGTGCCCTCTTTGCTTGGATTAAAGATGCACGAATGGCTCCCACAAACCGGACGCAGTGTATAAAGGCCCGAAGATAGTGATATGGATCAATTGAGCTGTTAATAGATCGTTTGAAACGTCTTTGGATAGCTCAACTGTATCTTGTGTACTTTTTAGATATTTACTAGTATTCTTCTTTCTGTAAATAAAGTAATTTTTATCAAGTTAACACGAAAGTGAAGCCGCGCGTGGAAGCTAGTGAGTCATAAAAATGATATCGTTGTTCCGATACCATCAATACTGCGAGCTGAATTAACGAGAGCCATCAATTATGGGATTATGTTCGCTACCTGAACCATTGTAGATTATCGGTATCGTAAATAAGTAAAAATAAGCTAATAGAAGTGAAACAAGCTTTTGATCAGATTATTTATGTAAATGGCACTGTCTAAAAGTGATCCTATACGACTAGGGCTTAGAATACCGGTATTTTATAAACCGGTACCTTTGACTTTGGCACGTTAGCGATATGAGTAGCTAAGGTACTTATTTTACGGATATTTTGAAACCGTTTCGAATAAAATCTAGGCATTTGGAAAAACGGAACCCTTATAGGATCACTTTGTTGTCCATCTGTCAAGACCCTTTTCCTCAGAAACGGCTGAAGGTATCAACTTGAAACTTATACCACCTATTAAGATCTGTAGGCTTATGGTGCCATATCAAAATCGAAGCTCTAGGTTAATGCAATCAAAAGATATGGCAATGAATGTATAATTTTTGTATGGAAATGGCAAAAATAAAAAACCTCTAGGGTACTTCCAGTTAACTCACAATTCTGAAATTTCGAATGCTAGGAGCTTTTGTAACACAAGTAAAGTCTGAAATTGAGGAATTTCGAAGTTTTTTAGGAAACAAAGTTATATTTGCGGTCAATGTCATTCAATGACAACGTGAGCGACCACGCAAATATAAGTTTGTCAATTCCTACACATATAATTTTTATTTTCTGTCCATGACCACTGGTGCACGACCGGGATTCGAACCCACGACCAATGGTACGGAACCCTCAGGGCGCGAGTTCTCGCACTTGACCGTCTTTATTTGAAATAATACCGGCGTTACATAAATAAAAAATACCGGTATTACGTTTTATTGGGAGATTGCACCTAGTTTGTAACCCGGTCACACCGTAATTGCTAAACAGTAAAGGAACTACTTCACTAGTATAGCGCACATAAATTTTGGAATAGAAAATCCATTGTTGCACGACCGGGATTCGAACCAACGACCTGTGGATCGGGAGGCGGGACCACTGAATACCGTTTGCTCATATTTGTAATTTTTACGTATTTGTAAAAGCTCGTAATTATTATAGATATTATGAGATTATTTTTCTTTTGAGCCTCACCTAGTTCGATCGATCTGATCAAAGGATCATCGAAAAAAATGATAGGCACCAAGCCGTGTTTGTTGCCTGATTCTTCTAGGCTTGGTCGCGAGGAACAGGCATAGCTTCACCTAGTTTCTAAGAAGTTTCAAAGTGATCCTAGCGATTTTATTGAAATAAACAGACCTCATAGCTCAGTTAGTAGTAACTCTGCCTTCTGTGCTAGAGGTCGCGGGTTCGATTCCCGCACTGGACAAACATTTGTGACTAACACTAATGTTTATTCTGTGTCTGGGTGTTAAATATATATCTATTATGTATAACGGTCTCTGGTACATAGTACAGGCAATGCCTATTTTGGGATCAATTGACCGTGTGTGATATGTCCGGAAAATTAAAGGAAAAATTAAAAAACGCCTTTTGACTTTGATTTTGACTACCACCGGTACTCTATGCTCTAAAAAATATGTATAAACAAACAACGCCGAGTCGTCCAAGTTGTTTAAGAATTTTTCGCTCGGTTCGCTCGCTTGATTGCAGCAAATTCATGTGAAAAGGTACGAACACGGAACAATAAAAGGTTGTAAATGTACGCTATCTAATAAAATCTGTGCAAACTCCGTGTGCAAATACAATTATAAACCTGATTCGACATTATGATAATAGGCAATAAAACTGTTCAAATAGAGGTATGGAAATACTGAATAAAAGATAACGATAACGCTTCGTAGTAACCCTAGCCATACTTAGGTTCGTATTCAGAGACAAGACTCAAGCATTGATCTCTACTTAAATCTAGGTTTGAGTCGAGATTCTAATTCTTGAACAGTACTTAAGTATAGATTCAATGATCACAGTTCACCTGAGTAAATGCTTATTCTGAAACGTCAATCAGAAGAAATCGGTGCTTGAGTTTAGATTTGATTAGACATTATTCAAATGACATTTTCGTTCCGTTACACGTACTTTGATGCATATTTATACTTCACTTTATAGTTCTGTTCTATTTCCACCCTGGCTGTTTGAATTTCTGCGTAAAACGGATCGAAAATTATAAATAAATCAAAATGTAAACGAGAACATTTGAGTACAGATTTGAGACTCCATTCAGCTGAGAGTAGTTTAAGTACCGTTCTTGAATAAAAGCTATGTTTGAGAAGAGATTCAATACCTAAGTAGAGTTCAGCTGATCTGTGATTAAATCTAAGTTTGAGTCGTGTCTCTGAATACGAGCCTTAGTGTGGATTCGATCTTTTTTTTTTTATACATCTGAGGTGGAAAACAAGCATATGGCCCACCTGTTGGTAAGCGGTTACCGTAGCCTATGAGCGATTACAATACCAGAGGCATCACGCACGCGTTGCCGACCCCGAACCCCGCCACCCCTAAAGAGCTCTGGCAACCTTACTCATCGCAGGAACACAACACTATTTGAAAAAAATAATGTTATTTGGCTGCGATCTTCTGTAAAGTGGAGGTACCGCTCCAGGCGGGCTGCTCCGATTCAGAACGAGAAAATCTCGCTGTGCCCTACCTCCTCCTGCTATGTTATGCCAGAGTAACAATCCCTGGGATAACTTGGAAAATAGGCTTACTCTAGAGTAATTTGTAATTTTATTCTATGGATAAGGCTAGTTATAGAAGGCTTATACTAGTTTGGTCGAATCCACCCTTAATAGATCAGCATTTTAATAGGGTGACTGTCATTACAATTTACACATTATTTTTTCGTTTCTATGCTCATCGTTTATTGTTTTCGGTTTGTGGTGTCAAATGACTAATCTAATAGCTATAATTATCAAAAGTATAGATAAGCCAAATAGTTTGAAGACCTCGGTGGCGAAGCGAGCGAGTGCCTGTCTGAGATGCAAGGGGGTCGATTCCCGCTGCGGGACAAATGTTTGCATGATCTGCAAATATTTGTTCCGGGTCTGGGTGTTCTGACACCGTGGTACTCGTAGTTTCTGACACCAACGGCACAGGGAATCCTAGTGTCGGGTCAAGACTATGTATGTGACAGTTGGTTGTTATTTATTTATTTTTTAGTCACTTATGTACATCCATACGCCAAACTAGAATGACCTGTCGTAGGTACCAGAATTTTGGCCTCATTCACAAGCTCAAAGTCGATGAGATGACTGATAGATCGAAATGGAAGAAGTATACATGTTTTGCCGACCCCACATGATGTGGTATTAGGGCAGGAAGATGATGATGATGATAACACAAGTTTATAGTCGCGCAACGGGTTATGAAGAGAGCTATGCTCGGAGTTTCACTACGTGATAAAATCCGGACCGGGGAAATCCGTAAAAGAACCAAGGTTACCGAATTAGTTCTCAAAATTAGCAAGTTGAAATGGCAGTGGGCAGGTTTATGGAATGGACGAAGATTTTGTCAGAATACCTGAGTTTTTGTGAAAAACTCAGATGAAAAATAATTACAATGAAGTCAGATTTTAAAACAATTTATTTCGTTTTAATCCTGTTATTTGACTACCTACTTTATTGTATTTGACATCTGACTTGTATATCATTGTGTATATATATATCATTGTAGGTAATTATTATTGACCGTGTTATTAGAGTATTTTTTTGTTAATGTGTTAATATTGTATTTATTTAATGTAATTGGTTCATCATCATCATTTCAGCCGTTCGACGTCCACTGCTGAACATGGCCTCCCCCACAGACAGAGCAAATTCCTTATCATGTGGGGGGATTTGCCCATACTCACCACGCTGGGCATGCGGGTTGGCGAGCGCAGTTAGAGCTATCGTTGCTAAAAATGAGGTACGCTGCTGCCCATCCCCTAGCTTTTTTCCCTTAGTCGCCTCTTACGACATCCGCGGATAGGTAGATATGGAATGGCCTATTCTTCAGCCGGGGCCACCACGGCTATGTAATTGGTTAAACCGTGTTAATTAAAGTAAATAAATAAATAAATTATAGCTCGTAGAACCAACGACCGTTGGGAATAAAGGTTTTCAAACCACGAACCGGACGACGCAGTGTAGGAAGGCTACAATGGAACGACGACATTGTGAAGATTGCGGGAAGTGTGGATAGAGAAGGCTCAAGAATTTTCGTCGTTGCACTTTTTGGGGGAGGCCTATGCCTAGCATTTGACTTCGTCAGACGTATGATGAGGGGTGTTAGAAACTATGAGTACCGTAGTACCACAGCACCCAGAATCGGACGAATAAAATGATGAATTAGATCATTATTATTATTTTATGTGATTGATTATTCTAGCTTATATCTTTGTGATACAATCGTTTCTATACGCTAGATATCTATATTGCCAAGTCTAGACCTGTAAATGATTTTACCAATGAATGCTTATGACTTATGATCAATAACAGCTGTGTTTACTATCGTACCTATTCTTCTAAGCTCCATCGTGAGAAATACGTTTCAAGTGTGCGCGAAAACAACGCGTACGGCGAGAGGACAGCTGACTACCTTGTTCCTCGACTAATCAACGACTTGCCGACTGACTTAATCGATAGCATTACGCGTAAAAACATAAAGTTTAAACTCAATGATTACTTTCTATCATAGGAGGCTACTTACGTATTTTGCTACACAATCACCAATGATTGTGTAGCAAAATACGTACTTTGTTATATCAATACCATCGTAAGTGCCTACTTATTATAAAATTAGAATCTACTCCTTATTACTAAATTTACGTAGCTCCTACCTATAGCCGAAGACTACATTTAGCATTAGTTCTACAAACCTTAGTGGTTTTTTTTAGTGTTATTTCTATAAATGACAATGTAATAAATTTTTGGTAGATAAATAAATTAAAAAAAAAAAAGTGAATAATTTTTATTGGATTTATTTTCTCTGTATCTTGTCTGACTTCACCCACTACTGGGTATATATAGGCCTTCCTTTTTTTGTGTCATTCTCCTCGATCCTGTGCAAGCCTCATTCAGTTTCGACTCGCGATGCTTCCCCTTAATAGGTTAGGCACGTGCTTAGATAATTATGCAAGCACGTGCTGAGTCCCAGGCTTACCTCTCCGAATTACCTAACTTATGCAATCCTTTAGAATAAGAAATTAATATCAATGATTAATATCTTCTTGAGCTGTTGTTACGCATGTGCCTAAAATATAAATTAGAAAAAAAAAAAAAAAAATGTGCGCCCTTTCTAATTTTATATATATTTTTTTTATGCTATACGGAGGCAAACAGGCTTACGACCGTCCTGATGGTTAGTGGTTACCGTTGCCTAATGACATCAGCAACACCTGGAGCATTGCTAATGCGTTGCCTGCCGAACCCCTCCCCCCCTAAAGAGCTCTAGCAACCCTACTCACCGCAGGAACACAACACTATTTGAAACAAATAATGTTATTTAGCTGCGATCTGTAAGGCGGAGATACCTACCCAGGCGGGCTGCTCCAATTTAGAGCGAGAAAATCTCGCTGTGCCCTACCTCCTCCAAAAATGTTTCTAATATCTTATTTTATTATGCTTGCATATCGTGTCACTGAATCTTTCTTGGTCTGGATGACAAGGTTGAGCTGTGGTAGCCCTAAAAATGCACTATGACTGTCGGCGTCGGTCGGTGAAGCATTGTAGGGAAAGGAGAAGAGTGCGCCTCTTAGAGGCTCCTTTCATGCACGTGTCACATATCCTCGATGTTTTTATTATGATAAATACATTAATATGAATATACAATACATTTATTGCTTTCACATGGTTGGTTACAGGTAATATATAGATAAGTGGATTCTCATGTGGACCCAGTAGTAGGGTATGGCAACGGAGACAGGCCGAGATTTAATACCTAAATAAGAGATAGTGAAGTTCCGATCTATGTTGAAGCAGTTGATGTTATTTATACACGTCAAAAAAATTTATATTAAATTATTATTTAATTCGAGCAACTAGGTGAAGGTGGGCGCTAATAGGTAGTTATGTTAATTAAAAAATGTAGAGCAGCAATAAGAAAGCCTCTAAGATTAAATTAACTGATGATGTTTATCTAGTTTTAACGTTTGTCCCGCAGCAGGAATCGAACCAGCACCCCTTGCACCTCAGACGGACACTCGCACCGAGATCGTCTAAAGAACAACCATATATATTAATTTACATAAAACTTACCAAAAAATGCCTATTTAAAACCAATCACAAAGTCACACACAAAACCACTTTCCCGTGAACTTGTCACTCACACGAATTCCGGATCAGTAAGCCTCGACGCGACCTACACCGACGGCGGCCATAGTACGACTGAAAACGCTGCAGTGGAAATTGTGAGAAAAGGCGCAGGTTTCGAAATTCGAACACGGATTTCGTAGTGCAGTAAAGATTCCAAATATTTTTTTAATCAAAACGACGGTATTTTGTGTTGTTGTTGAAAATAATAAACGGGATATTTGATATTGTACGTAGTTCTCGGAATTAATTTTCAGGAGAATTTTATTTGGAAGGGAAGAATTTCCTTATTTACGTATTTGTATGGATTCATCGCTTTATTACAGACTTTCTGTACTCACATAATAATATGGGACATAATTATGTATGTACTTAGTTACCGTGGTAACGTAACACTATTTTAAGTGTTCTGTGGTGGTGGCTTGCTTGCCGCGTCAATTGTTTAGAACAGAGAGTACTTTAAGAGTGGTGGTAGTATCCCACTGGTGGTAGTCATCCACAGATCGTGGGTTAGAATCCCGGATGTGCACGAATGGATTTTCCGTTCGGAAAATTTATGTGCGTTGTACTGTGCTCTCAAACGGTGAATAAAAACATCGTGAGGAAACCGGCATGTCCTAGAAACTAAAAATTCAAAGACATTGTGACATGTGTACGAAAGGAGCCTCTAAGTGGCGCACTTTAATTCTTTCACTACACTGATTCTTTCGCCGGCGGTCATAGGCCCGTTTCAGGGTCAAGACCAAGAAAGAATCACTGACACGACAAGCAAGTAAATTGTTCTTTCTTTGTCTTCCAGCATCAATACAGAAATCTATGTGTCGTGAACGTTTCTCGTTCCGAATTGGAGCACCTCACCTCGAGGTACCTCCGCCTTACAGAAGATCGCAGCCAAATAACATTATTTGTTTCAAATAGTGTTGTGTTCCTGCGGTGAGTAAGGTTGCCATAGCTCTTTAGGGGTGGGGGAGGTTTGTGGTTGGCAACGCGTGCGTGATGCATCTGGTATTGCAATAGGCTGCGGTAACCGCTTACCAACAGGTGGGCCGTATGCTTGTGTTCCATATCAGTTGTATAAAAAAAAACTCTTAAGGCTGAAATGACGATGATGGTTCTCGAATGGCGACCGCGAACAGAGCTATGCAGGGTTGGGAGGCCCCCCACCCGAGGACCGACAACATTGTGAAGGTTGCGGAAAGTCGGTTGATGGCAAAGACCGTTCGTCATGGAACTCTTTGGCCTATGTCCAGCTGTGGGCATCTAAAGGCTGATGGTAATGATGATGAATGTTTCTACAAAACTTTAGTGAATGCCTAAGTTGAAATAATAAGCGAATACTGAGTTTTCAAGAATAAAATAAGAGATTGAATATCGAAACTTGTAAAGAAACTTTTTTTCATAACGCCCTTTAATCTCGATATTCGTGACATTTTGTGAAAAATAACAAAGCTTATTATCTTATCCCTACTAATAATATAAATGCGAAAGTGTGTTTGTTCGTTAACTGGTTTGTTCTTTATTTTTTTTTTATTTTTTTTATGTTATACGGAGGCAAACAGGCTTACGGCCCACCTGATGGTAAGCGGTTACCGTCGCCTATTGACATCTGCAACACCTGGAGCATTGCTAATGCGTTGCCTGCCCTGGAGAAATCTTTTTGTATTTTTCTTAAAGCTCTTTTTGTATTTTATGAAGCAACGGAGCAACAGATCACGTGATATTATGTATGGATATGTACACGCTTGCGCCCGCGGTTTCGCTCGCGTGGTACCTATGAAGATAAAAAGTGGCCCATATGCTATTCCAGACTATTATCTATCTATATCCGTTTTGCCGTTTGGGCGTGATTGAAACACAAACATCCAAACATCCTCACAAACTTTCGCATTTATAATATTAGTAGGATAGCTAAAGAGCCGGAGAGTAAAATTTGCTTTCCAGGTTCCTCGCGAGAAAAACCACGGGCGGAAGCTAGTATTGAATAAAATAATATCTGCGCAAAGCTTTGTTAAATACAGGGTGGACGAAACCAATGCAGGGAAAGTACTGTAAATATGAAAAAGTCGGATTCTACTTAAGGGTACTTTTATTTGAAGCAATTTTTTTAAGTAATACTGTAGGTATTAATTTTTTTTTAAGTCTCTTGCCTGAACCATTCTTGGGCTGGTAAAAGGACAAAAATATTTTTGTGATACCGATCGACCAGGTCAAAAGGCCAATTTAGCCATTCCAAATAATTTGGGTGTAGTATCAAGGTTAATATAGTATAGTACCTATTATATAGTTTTTGGCTCGTATTCAGAGACAAGACTCAAGCATTGATCTGTACTTAAATCTCGATTTGAGGCGAGATTCTAATTCTTGAACAGTATTTAAGTATAGATTCAATGATCACAGTTCACCTGAGTAAATGCTTATTCTGAAACGTCAATCAGACGAAATCGGTGCTTGAGTTTAGATTTGATTAGACATTAATCAAATGACATTTTCGTTCCGTTACATGTACTTTGATGCATATTTATACTTCACTTTATAGTTCTGTTCTATTTCCACCCTGGCTGTTTGAATTTCTTCGTAAAACGGATCGAAAATTATAAATAAATCAAAATGTAAACGAGAACATTTGAGTACAGATTTGAGACTCGATTCAGCGGAGAGTAGTTTAAGTACCGTTCTTGAATAAAAGTTATGTTTGAGAAGAGATTCAATATTTAAATAGAGTTCAGCTGATTTGTGATTAAATCTATGCTTGAGTCGTGTCTCTGAATACGAGCCTTAGTCTTTCGATCAGAAGGTCGTGGTTCGAACCCGATTGTGCAACAACGAGTTTCTGTGTGAAAACGACGGTATCATGGGCCCTTTTCAGTTCCAATATACCTCAACCTGGTCACTGACCAAGAAAGAATCAGTGGCACGACAAGCAAGCATCCCTCCAAGGGGCATTGGTTTCCACCCTGTATATTATTCTTACTAAAGCATTTCAACCTCCATGCGAGTCTTTTATTTTTGTTTTACATAATAAGATTATAACTTTATACAATACGTAAATCAAAATTTAAAATATGCAAAGATCTTATAAGCTGATAATACACTCATAAAGAGCTCACGATCTTTTCGAATAATTTATAGAAACAGTAAAAGATGCTAATAAAAGTTTTCGTGTGAACATTTACCTTTATCACATGAAAGGACTTTGTGTAAGTACCTTTATAATTTACTAGCTTGCGCCCGTGGCTCGCGTGGTACCTAGATAAAAGTAGCCTATATGCTATTCTATGGATAGAACTCTGTCCATTTTTCTCTAGCAAGTTTCATAGAAATCGGTTAAGGCGTTACGGTGTGATTGAACCACAAACATCCATAATGTCCATACGATCCGAATATCCTGAAAGAAGCTTATTCTACATACGATTGGCAATAAATTTTGTTCTAGGAATTTGGGAAATTCAATTTTTTTTATTGAAAAAACTCTATTCGTAAATCTGCTGTTTTAGAGTCAAATCAGTTCATACAGATTTTTTTTTTGTCTTCAACAACTGTGTTCAAACTCAATTGTTGATCTGTATTGGTACCTAATAAGATGATAAAAACCAAAAATGAACAAAAACAGAAACCAAACCTACTAAGGCTCCTATGTTTAATCTTCGTGAGTGAAATTTTGAGAGGAAAAAAATATAAATTTTTGACAGCAATTTCTGTCTGATGTCAGTGTGTCAGAGTGAAAAAAAAATTGCGACTAAAAATACCAGGGTAAAGCCTCTTTATCGGTGGTTAACTTCACATCAAAGCCTCTCAATCCCTTTGTGATAATAACATTGTGGAACGCGTAAACGTATTTTCTGATTTTATATCTAAAAGTTTTCAAGGCTTGATTTATTTTCTCTTAATCGGCATAAAAACATCAAAGGCGTTCGTTAAGAACGATAGAAACATTTCTATTTATAAAGTTTTTGCAAGACGAAGAAAAACAAAGCCACTCTCCACACGACCGAGTTGTGGCGAGCATTGTTATCTAGGGGTGTCTATTGTCTACACTTCTACACTAATATTAGAAGTATTTGTTTTTTAAATAATGACACCCAACTCCTTACGTAAGACCAGTTACCACACCACATTAGGGTCCGTTTTGCAGCATTTAGTTCATAGTTCACATTATTTTATTCTTTTTTCTTAGTTTTTACCTACTCTATTTTACTATAAATCTATATTATTATCATTGTTTTGTTGCAAATAAATAATTAGGTATTCTATTCTATTGGCCGTGGTGGCCCCGGCTGAAGAATAGGCCCCTCCATATCTATCTATCCGCGGATGTCGTAAGAGGCGACTAAGGGAAAAAAGCTAGGGGATGGGCAGCAGCGTCCCTCATTTTAACAACGATAGCTCTAACTGCGCTCGCCAACCCGCATGCCCAGCGTGGTGAGTATGGGCAAATCCCCCCACATGGTAAGCAGTTTGCTCTGTCTGTGGGGGAGGCCATGTTCAGCAGTGGACGTCGAACGGCTGAAATGATGATGATGATGATGATGATGATTCTATTCTATTATAATCAACTTACATACTCGTAGTCCTGACCCCTAGGATTCCCCCACAGAGTACATCGTGTCTCACAGAGTGTCGTGGGTATCAGCAACTACGAGTACCATGGTACCACAACACCTAGACCCGGAGCAAATGTTTACAGATCATGCGAACATTTGTCCCGCACCCCTTGCGTTTAGGACGGGCACTCGCCCGCTGCGCCACCGCGATCCACACCGAGGTTTGTTTGTTTGTTTGTACGTATGTACGTCAGGAGTAATCTCTGGAAAGACTGAACCGAAAAAACCTTCACTAATAGAAAGCTACACTATCCTTGTAAAATAGGCTATAAGTGGCGTAATTAAAATCTCCTTAAATTATTCTATTTTGGTGGTCAACCCTATCGCCATGCAGGTCAAGAGTCCCGCTAGACTCTCTCTCTATAGTGGCACTATGCAACTGACATGTCTACCCCCTTATTCTATAAGAAGCCGTGCCAGAAACACGCTGACGTTCAAAGTCAAAGTTGTAGGTTGTAGCTGCACCACATAAATAGCTGACATAAACATTACTTTGTTACTACTGATTAAAGTACCTAGGTGGTCAAAAAATCGTATGTATTTAGATAGTACTCACGTCGTTATCAGAGCAGGTAAACACTAATATTATTTTAATTATAGCACTTGCATAAACACAATTGTATCTGAAGAATGCAAGTTAGCATACGCGATTTATAAAAACTAAGAGTGTAGAAGAAGAGAACTAAAAATATGTCTACCCTACTATGACAGTTCAAAGGGATTCTATTGAAATTACTATTGAAATCTATTGAAATCGTGTAGCCTGAATCTAATGTAGCTTTTATTAAACAGTTAGTAACCATACAAACTGTATGGGATTCAACGCGCCCCGTTAAACGCATACGGGGCGTAGTGTGAGCAATGTAGCCCTCGCTTTACCTATGCAGTTGTGAAAGTCGATGCGCGAAGCAGTACTGAATAAGGGGTGGTCTGCATTGGACAAATCAAGATCTTTCAGCAAATTGGGGCGATATCTGTTCTGGTTCCTTTCTGGTAGAAAGCGAGATTGTAAAGCTATAGGATGCTCCTTCACATTTATAACAGTTTCTTATTAGGTTGCTTTGAAATTTTTAAGGGGACAGCAACGCGTTTTTTTTTTTTTTTGTTACTGATAATGGTAAAGCGTTTGGCCACCAACTGAGACAACAACAAGTGAGATGTGGCCTAAGATGGAGCACGCTTTCCCAGAGTGAACTTATTGACCCTAGCTTTGAAGACTCCTAGATTGTACTCTTTCGGGAAAACAGACGCAGGCAGATCATTCCACTCTTTGGCAGTACTTATAATAAAAGTGGAGCAGAAACGTAATGCCTCTGGTATTGCAAGCGTTCATAGGCTACGATTACCACTTACCAACAGGTGGGTCGTATGCTTATTTGCCAACTTAGTTGTATAAAAAAAAAAAAGGATTCTCTTGCTGCTGTGGTGGCCCCGGCTGAAGAAAAGGCCCCTCAAAAGACAAATGTTCGCATGATGCAAATATTTGTTCCGGGTCTGGGTGTTGTGGTACAACGGTACTCGTAGTTTCTGACATACTGGACACAGGGAATCCTAGTATCGGGTCAGGACTATTGGGTGTTATTTATTTTATTTTTAGATTCGAGGCGAGGCGATGCCGATCCACTACAAGGTTGTTATGAGTGCTGGCACATCAACTAATAAAGTTTACCACTAACAAAGTTCCAAATCACTAGTGAGTGCGGAGATGACGGCTAACAGTAGGAGGTAGGGCACAGCGAGATTTTCTTGTTCTAAATTGGAGCAGCCCGCCTGGTGAGGTACCTCCGCCTTACAGAAGATCGCAGCCAAATAACATTATTTGTTTCAAATTGTGTTGTGTTCCTGCGGTGAGTACGGTTGCCAGTGCTCTTTGGGGGGTTCGGGGTCGGCAACGCGTGCGTGATGCCTCTGGTATTGCAATCGCTCATAGGCTGCGGTAACCGCTTACCAACGGGTGGGCTGCATGCTTGTTTGCAACCTCAGTAGTATAAAAAAAAAAAAAAACAGAAGAGAGTGGAAGAATAAACATGTTGTGCCGACCCCACATAATGTGGGACAAGGGCAGGTAGAAGAAGAAGAAAGTTCTAAATCACTTTGACTTAGTCCTACACGCGCTCCAAGGTTTCGGTCTTGGAAAATTATTGTCTGTAAACTACTAAGGACACTTGGAACCTCCATAAAGGGGTATTCTTGAGAAGCGACGGGCTGAAAGCTATAGACTCAGTGGCGTGGCGGGAGAGTGCCCGGCTGAGACGCAAGAGATGCATGATCGATTCCCGCTGCGGGACAAATGAGTGCATGATCAATTTTTTTTTATGGATTCTTGTGTCATTAATTTATGTTCTTCTGGTGCTAATTTTAAAGTCTTTATTTATGTAATTTTTTTATAACAATAATTTTGTTTGACCAATTGAACAACGATTTGCATTATCCTCGGAGGAGGTAGGGCACAGCAAGATTTTCTCGTTCTGAATTGGAGCAGCCCGCCTGGGAGGTACCTCCGCCTTACAGAAGATCGCAGCCAAATAACATTATTTGTTTCAAATAGTGTTGTGTTCCTGCGGTGAGTAAGGTTGCCAGAGCTCTTTAGGGGGGAAGGGGGTTCGGGGTCGGCAACGCGTGCGTGATGCCTCTGGTATTGCAAGCGCTCATAGGCTACGGTAACCGCTTACCATCAGGTGGGCCGTAAGCTTGTTTGCCACATCTGTTGTATAAAAAAAAAAAAAAAAACCTTTTATTGTTGGTTTCGTTTACCTACATAGCTCCTCAGTGTCGAATGAACGTGTCGCCTGCATCAAAACTAGCCCTTAAGCCCGAATGCTATCTTAAACTAAGTTACTTCATCAGAGTCCTTGTCAAGTTTCAATAAGATTATCTTAGCTCAGTAGATTAATTCTGTGGTATTGTCGTCAGATTATAGATTATACACTAATCACTACGAGAGCGTACATAACGGCATCGTGATCTAGTATTCATCATCATCATTTCAGCCGTTCGACGTCCACTGCTGAACATGGCCTCCCCCACAGACAGAGCAAATTCCTTATCATTTGCCCATACTCACCACGCTGGGCATGCGGGTTGGCGAGCGCAGTTAGAGCTATCGTTGTAAAAATGAAGGACGCTGCTGCCCATCCCCTAGCTTTTTTCCCTTAGTCGCCTCTTACGACATCCGCGGATAGGTAGATATGGAGGGGCCCATTCTTCAGCCGGGGCCACTACGATCTAGTATTATAATGTTATGTTCTCGTACTATAATTATAATTATTATAAATGCGAAAGTAACTCTGTTTGTTTGTTACCTTTTTACGACTAAACGGTTCAACGGATCGTAATGAAATTCGGCAAGGATTATCAAAAAACATCATTAATCTCGTAATATTTACACAAATTCAATGCTCTCAACCTCTATAAAAAATTAAAGACTTTTTCTTGATACAGAACATCAGATCTTTATAACTTATCAATGAGGACCTGGTATATACAAAATTACTCTATGATGAGGACTTAGGGCACTATGTATAGTGGTTATGCGTAGCGGCTTTAGAGTCAGGACCCTAGGACCAAAGAAAATAATCTGCTATTTTATATATTCCAACAAGTACAAATTCGCCACTAATTTTTGTGCTTCAATACGATCATATTCCGAGGATGCAATGTCATATGTCTTTGGTCCTATGGTCCTGACTCTAATGTTGATCTATGGTGGTTATATACTCGTTGGTCAGATACATATAAAAAATGACTCTATGGACAAAAGTACTCTGTGCTCTATGGTCAGTTATATTTCACGTCTACTGCCCATTTTCTCAGATTTTTTCAGGAGATAAAGGACATTTTGTATTTCTTTTTGCAGATATATGATAGATTTTGTGTATCCTGATCAGTAATTGTTACTCTCTGTATATCAGTTGTATATGGAAATGTGTTATGTGTTTTGCGAAGCCGTAAGTGAAAAGGGTTTTGTTGACCTATTTTTTTTTTATTCTATTGTGTTTTATTGGGAATTTGTACGGTTAGCAGTTCAGGGACTTATTCAGGGATGTGTCTGATTCCTTTGTGTTTTTCAAACGTAGGTAAAAAAGGGTAAAGACTAAAACAGGCAAGTGTATATCGAACCAAAGATAGGGTAGGGTTCCACCGTTTGATTTGAATTAGCTAATTATGTATAACGATCGCTAAAGTTTGAAAAATACTTCTTCTTCTTCTTGTCGTGTCACTGATTCTTTCTTGGTCTTTGGTCGGTGACCAGGTTGAGGTATGGTGGCCTTGAAAAGGGCCTATGACCGTCGATGAAAGAATTAAAATGCGCCTCTTAGAGGCTCCTTTCGTGCACATGTCTTCTAGGACATGCCGGTTCTTAGGTTCTAGGACATGCCGATTTCCTCACGATGTTTTCCTTCCACATTAATTTTCCGAATGGAAAATTCATTGGTGCACGACAGGTTTCAAACTCACGACCTGTGGATCGGAAGGCGGGGCCACTACCACCCCTCCACTAGTGCTATCATAAAAAATACTAAAAGGTATGTATTCTTGCAGATTCAACATCTGCGACTGTCCACCTGCCATCAGTTGCGATGATCTACCTATCAAGCCTCTCAGAGGGATGCGTACTCCACTCGACACGTTGGGGTTCCCGCAGAAATGTTGCTGGTGCATCTCTTTGAAATGTGCTACGATTATCATTTGTGTACTATCTTTTGTTAGTATATCGAAACTTTTAAAATTTTAACCAACCAGTACAATCTGAAGATATTAAAGATATCTTCCTAAGGACAGATGATCAAAGACCTTCTCGTGGCCATCAACTTAAGCTAGCTCGTGCTCCTGCTAACTTACTTTTTTTTTTATATTCCGGACATATTACACACGGTCAACTGATTCCAAACTAGGCAGCCTGTACTATGGGTACCAGAGACTGATATACATAATAAATATATATTTAACACCCAGACACAGAACAAACATCTGTCTTAGTCACAAATGTTTGTCCAGTGCGGGAATCGAACCCGCAACCTCTAGCGCAGAAGGCAGATTTACTACCAACTGGGCTATGAGGCCAGTCAACTACTTGTTGCGTACCACTTCGTTAGCAACAGAGTAGTCCACAACTGGAACATGTTACCGGAAGATGTTGTTTCTGCTACTTCTGTCAATGCATTCAAAAACCAGCTCGACAACTGGCTACGAATTAATAAATCAGTGCTCAAATAATTTAACCAGACATGACAATATACTTTCAATTTCGACACTGTGAGATGTAGACACATCAGCGGAAACTGCTATTCTATAATTAAATAAATAAATATATTATTATCACCTTAATTAATATACCGAAACTTCAGTAACGTCTCTCAATAGGTGGGCCTTGAAATGAACATGGGCAAGACAAGTATCATGTCCAATGCTCATGGCGCACCCATACCAGTAATATTGGGACGATACCATTCAAGTTGCAGACAACGTTGTCTGTTTAGGTCAGACGATTCAAGTAGGTAGGTAAAAAATTGGTGTGGCCGTGGTGGCCCCGGCTGAAGAATATTCTCCTCCATATCTACCTATATGCGGATGTCGTAAGAGGCGACTAAGGGAAAAAAGCTAGGGACGGGCAGCAGCATCCCTCATTTTAACAACGATAGCTCTAACTGCGCTCGCCAACCCGCATGCCCAGCGTGGTGAGTATGGGCAAATCCCCCCACATGATAAGGAATTTAGTCTCTGTCTGTGGGGGAGGCCATGTTCAGCAGTGGACGTCGTACGGCTGAAATGATGATGATGAGGTAAAAAATTACGAAATTCCAAAAGTTGTAGACCAAACTTTATTGCCAATAATTAGTAGTAGAAAAAGCTCCTTTCGGGACAGTATACATGTTGTGAATCACTTTGTATTGTTCCTAAATCTGTTCGCGAAGAAAAAAACAGATTTAAATACATTTCAATTCGAAAAAATGGTGCAAAAATAATCAAATTACCACTTTTTATTTCGTTTCCTCTCACAAAGCATTTATATTTAATCCGCTACGCAGCTCGTAGCGCGGGTGTAGCAGTGCTACGCGTGTAGCGCACTCATGTGTAGTAACACAGTCACGAAAAAGGAAATAAATGATAAATAGAACTGAAAACCCGAAAAAAATTGTGCCTATCTACTGTCTACTGTACACAAGGCTGCTTGCGGTACAGTCTGCAATAGTCTTTAGAGGAGCTAATCCACTTCTTCGGCTTTTTGGATATTTCACTTCCTAGGGGAAAAGGAGAAATAGAAAATGATGTTTATAATATTATAACATGTTTCAAAAAGTTTTATTTAAGGGCATAAATTACTCGTCCAAACAAATGAATGAATGAATGAATGAAAATGCTTTATTGTACACCAATAAAAATAAAAAAAATACAAAATAAAACAGAAACTAAAACTGAAGACCATAAATGGACAATGGGCGGTCTTATCGCAAAAAAATTCGCGATTTCTTCCAGACAACCTATGGATGAAGTGAAGATAAAATTAGATGAAGATTGGTCGGGGTGGACTTAAAAACATAAATAATGGAAACACTTAAAACAACTGTTTAATTTAACATAAAGTTAAATACTATATATAAACAAACAGCATACATACAAATATATAAATATACGGATATATACATATATATTCATTTATAGATAGTATAAAATACATAAATGCAACCAAGACAAATGGACGACCTATGACAACTCTTCATTTAAATAGAAGTTTTTAACGGTAGTTTTAAAAGCAGCTAGTGAGGGGAACTTTCTTATGGAAAGCGGTAATGTTCTCGTGTGTGCTCTCTGAAAGCGACACTAAACAAATCCATGCGCTTCATACGGCAACTTTCTTCATGGAGTTTCACTTCTGTGCTATAACGTTTTGCACATTAGTCCATCGTAGCATATTGCGAGTAAAATACTTATGTTTGCTGAGCTGTGGCGGTTTACTTTATTATAAACGTTTTTTTAGAGTTCCGTAAAGCAAAAGCAAAGCCTTATTACATCTATACTAGCTTCGCTCGCATGGTTCCTAGATAAAAAGTAGCCTATATGCTATTCTAAGTAAAGAACTCTATCTATTCCAAGTTTCATTGAAATCGGCTGAGCCGTTACGGCGTGACTGAATAGTGTGTGTGTGAAAAGTGATATACGCCGTAAGTGGCGAATAAGAGAAAAAAAGCTAGGGGATGGGCAGCAGCGTGCATATTTACACAAAGATAGCTCTAACTGCTCTGCTAACCCGCGTGCCCAGCGCGGTGAGTATGGGCGAAATCCAACACGATACAAAGTCACTCCGTAGATCTGTAGGGGAGGCCTGATGAATGATTAATTACGCTTTATTTTTGAGCTTAATTAACTGTGTTCTGGCAATACTAATTAATTACCATTTATTTCACACGTCGGTCATTCATTACTAATTAAAGGGTAACCTCCCCTTGACGCCGCTTCGCGCAATTGTACCTACCACAACGCTCAGACCATACGTGACAGGTGCAAGTTAATAAGTTTCCACCATACCTCAACCTGGTCACTGACCTGGTACAGGATGACCAAGAAAGGATCAGTGACACGACAAGCAAGCAAGGTGCAATTGGTCAGCGCCAGTTTTTAATATTGACAACCTCGGTGGCGTAGTGGGCGAGTGCCCGTCTGAGACGCATGGGCTGCGGGTTCAATTCTCGCGCGGGACAAATGTTTATTTGTTCCGGGTCTGGTTGATGCGGTACCATGGTTCTCATAGTTGATACCCAGGGAATCGTAATGGGGTCAGACAAAGTACTGCCAAACAGTCACAAACATATTAAGTGACTGTTTACGTGTAACATCATCATCATCATTTAGGAGGAGGTAAGGCACAGCGAGATTTTCTCGTTCTGAATCGGAGCAGCCCGCCTAGGGAGGTACCTCCGCATTACAGAAGATCGCAGCGAAATAACATTATTTGTTTCAAATAGTGTTGTGTTCCTGCGATGAGTAAGGTTGCCAGAGCTCTTTAGGGGGGAAGGGGTTCGCAGTCGGCAACGCGTGCGTAATGCCTCTGGTATTGCAAGCGCTTATAGGCTACGGTAACCGCTTACCAACAGGTGGGCCGTATGCTTGATAGCCACCTCAGTAGTATATAAAAAAAAAAACATCATCATCAGCCTGTAGAAGTCCACTGCTGGACATAGGACTTCCCCGCAGAGATAAAAGTTGTAGTAGTAGAAGAATTGTGTTACTGAGCAGCCGATGGACTCCACAAGGACTCTTCCACCACTTCCAAGAAGACCATAAGAACCCCTTTAGAGAAGAGCCGTTAGAATTGTCGACGATACCAAGCTCACTAGCTGGAGCCCTTGAGCCAGCGCCGAGATATAGGCTCGCTCTGTGTGCTCTATCGGCTTTACAATGGTGAGTGTTCTGAGGAACTATTTGACCTCATACCCGCATCGAGGTTCTATCATAAACAAAGTAAATAATCGGACCGCTTTGAGCATGATGCCACATTTTTTTTTTTTTAATGTTATACGGAGGCAAACAGGCTTACGGCCCACCTGATGGTAAGTGGTTACCGTCGCCTATTGACATCAGCAACACCTGGAGCATTGCTAATGCATTGCCTGCCGAACCCCTCCCCCCCTAAAGAGCTCTGACAACCTTACTCACAGCAGGAACACAACACTATTTGAAACAAATAATGTGTGCCTGACAATAACGTGCGCTGTGGCCGCCGTCGACATCAACTGTTCGCCTGCCACACACCGCGAACTCGTCACGCTCATAATGCGCCAACGCTAAGAGCTCTCACTCTTTTAAATACCTATGTACACGAGGTCCAACATGTCGACATCTTTAATGATAACATTTGTATAAAATTTAATTCGCTAAGAGTATATTTAAGTTTTAATTTTAGACAGAAGGCACTTTGGTATATACTGTAAGCTTGCTGTTTTAACTGAAATAAATAATTCTAATTCTAATTCTAATCATCGGACCTCGCGTCACCGGTATAAAGATGATCCACACCTCATCGACACGTGGGTATCTCGAACCACTCGATTTTCTAGATCCTTTCTTCCCCATACGTGCAAGTTGTGGAATGAGCTTCCTTCCGAGGTTTTCCCACTAACCAACAGCATGAAGAGCTTCAAGAAAAATACAAAAAGATTTCCCCAGGGCAGGCAACGCATTAGCAATGCTCCAGGCCCCCAATTCCACTAATTCAATGACTTGAAAATGAAAATCGCATGATAATGATCATTCAGTTACGATTGTCGCCACTTTCGTTTCTTTGATTTCATTGGTTCATTGGTTCCACAATGACTGCCATTGATATACGACTGTGATAGCAGAATACCAAAAGTGTCAAAAGCGGCAATTTTGCCATTGAACCATTGTAATTTTCAAGTCATTGAATTAGTAGCATGTGTTGCAGATGTCAATAGGCGACGGTAACCACTTACCATAGACTGGCCTCATAGCTCAGTTAGTAGTAACTCTGCCTTCTGCGCTAGAGGTCGCGGGTTCGATCCCAGCGCTGGACAAACATTTGTGTGATAAACACAGATGTTTTTTCTGTGTCTGGGTATTAAAATATTGATCTATTATATATATCAGTCTCTGGTACCCATAGTACAGGCTATGACTAGTTTGGGATCAGTTGACCGTGTGTGATATATCCGGAATATTTATTTATTATTATATTTATTTATTTACCATCAGGTGGACCGTAAGCCTGTTTGCATCCATAAAACTTTCGCTGGTTTCAGATCTGGGCGGCCTACGAGCTACAGACAGCGGACAAGTTCATGGCGTCCCTGTTCCACTCTCGCAACGATGCGTTTTACTACTGCAAGCTGTTCTATCTGCTGTGGACAACCTGCTTTTTAGTGGCGTGTGGTGTTCTAATGCTTGGAATTATTGTTGTGAGTCACCTATACCTGGTCGTTGAACTGATGCGGCTGATAGAGAAAAAAACCACAATCTTTAGTCATCATAATCATCAGCCCGATGAAGTCCACTGCTGAACATAGGCCCTCCCCAACCAGAGTGGCTCACGACTTCGCAAAAAATCAAAATCATTATATTGTTTATATTTTTCTAAACAATAATAGAATATAATGTAGCTTTATTGTACACCAAAACAAAAATGCACAAATCAGGAAAAGAATAATTTAAAAATAGTGCAAACAAGGTGTTGTGTTACATGATGTGTGATGATGTGTGTTAGATGATGTGATGATGATGATGAGTTCCCAACTCTTTTTTTAAGTTGCAATAACCTGTGTAAAGTGGGTGATAGACTTACGAGCAAGTACGCGTACTTATGGCTCAACGATCTTTTTTGTGTGTCACCGTAAGTACGCGTACTTTAAAACCGCCGCGCAAAATCGTCGGTGATCCAACCGGTTTGAAATCTTGCTCGTAGCTCGTCTTGGCTCGTACGTGTGGCAGCACTGCGAGTCGCGAGCCGCCATTTTGTTTCGGTGAAATAGCTTCTCTCATACAATTATCCTGTTTAGCTATAATTGGTGTAACTAAGCGCTAAACTTCATTATACACCGGCTCAGGCATTCTGAAATAATATCGAAATATTCCTTCTCTTCATGTTACTCTCTTACTAAATTCACATGTGATAAACTTCATTGCCACTGGGCAGTTACGTCACACGTCGTTGCCTATACGTGTGCAATAATTAAATAATTAATTAATAGGTTTTTTATATATATTTTAAGTTAAGGTATATATTTCTATGGGCCCTAGAATTTAGTTTTTAACATCTGTACTATTCTTAAGTTACCTGAAATAAAATTTATATTATATTATAAACGCTCTCTTTTCGTAAGCCAGTTCTTAACCCACACTTCTCGATTTCGTCTATTTTTTTTTAGTTTTTAAAATGTAATACGATATAATTCCTAAATAACACAAAGCTTCTTCTGTCGACGACATCGCAATACAGAGTGAGTAAGCTTCAAGTGTGTCACCGACGTTGAGCCGAGTAAGTTCGCGATATTAAAAACCGCGTACTTTAAGTTCGTACGTCTATCACCCACTTAAGAAGAGTCTAAAAGTACTTAAATAAGGTTGAATTTCCATTGTTCAGCAAGTCGCTCCACCGCCTCTTTTCCGTCTGCTAAGATCTGAACGTGTATTTCAGCAAAGGTATGCGCTAGTTAACGTGTACGTATGGTACACGTTCATATTCTGCTGTTCGTACTTCATCATCATCATCGGATCGACCATCATGGGTGTTCTCAGCTCCGGCTCCATCACCAAGAAGACAACGATGAGAATGGTGTTCTCGGTTATTTGGACTTGCGGTGAGTGATAAACCAAGAGAGCACTGGTGGTTTGGTGGTAATGACCCCACCTTCCGATCCGCCGCTTAAATGTTAAAGTAAAATACCGGGAGGAAACCGGCAAGTTCTCGAACCTACAAATTCGAAGGCATGATTACGAAAGAAGACGACGAGACGCACTTTTATACTTTCACCACACTGGTCACACTGAAAAAACAAATATACTTAGTAATACAAATATTTTTCTTGAAGTTTTTACCAATATTTCTGATAGATGCAGATGTTTTTTGAAAATCTATTTTTTTTTTCAGTTTTTCTCTACTTCATCATCGTGGTTAACAGCTACAAACTAACATTATGGTGAATATTTTCACAATAATTTAATACATACTAATGTATTTAATATACTAATTTTATTTTTTATTTTAACTATTCCTAAAAGCCTGCTAACTTTAAAATGATGTATAACATTCAAATGTATTTGTAAATACATTAATTAAAGTTTACTTGCTAATGATTTAAAAATAAAATGTTATTTTTTTTCTGACTTCCAGGTACAAGCATCTTGGTTTTTAAATAAAAACAATTATGTTCCGTCATATATAAACTTTTTATTATTTTAAACATACATACATAAAATCACGCCTATTTCCCAGAGGGGTAGACAGACACCACGGTTTTCTACTTGCTACGATCCCGACATACATCTTTTGCTTCATTCACTCTCATCACATTCCTCATACATGCTCGTCGGTTTAGGGTACTCATGACCTTTTTCCAAAAGTCACCGATTTGGTTACTAAACGTACGCCTAGGTCTTCCCCTGCCAACGGTTCCATTCACACTCGCCATAAACACCTGTTTCGTCAATCTTCTTTCGTTCATCCTCTCTACATGACCAAACCATCTCAGCATACCTTTCTCAATCCTCATCACTACATCTTCTTTCACTCCACAACGCTCTCTTATCACACTGTTCCTCACTCTATCTTTCAAAGTTACTCCACACATACTTCGCAAAGCTCTCATTTCCAGCTGCATTTATCCTACTTTGACTCTTTTTTTAAAGACTAGTTATATCTAAACTGTACAATATTTTAAGACAGCTTCAGCCCGCGGTTACATCCGATTAGCCGATCCGTTTCCCCGTTGCTGCGTGAAAAGACAAACCAACCAATTAACAAAGACAATTTCGTATTAATAATATTAATATTAGTTACGATCGATAGTAGCTCTTTTTGCGTACGAACTCTTCTTAATTGATCGAGCGAGCGTAGCGAGTTTAGCCCTCTCAAACAACTTGGATGAATTGGCGTTTTATGTATGTAAAAGCATGGACACAAACCCCCCCCCCCCCATGCTTTTGGCGTTTTATGTTTGTATGTTTCATTAGAGCATCACTTTTGAACCGTCAATTCGACCTGCATAGAATTTAGTAGATAATTAGTGTGAATATCACGCAATAGCATTCCTAGTAACTAACTATAATAAAGGATGACCAAGAAATAATCAGTGACACGACAAACAAGCAGTATGCCATAGGTTACTACACGCAGAAATCAACTTGGCATGTGCGTGGATTGTGCATCCCGCTCGCAGCACACCTCACCGCCTACCGCTCTCGCGAGTGAGAATAAGACAAAACATTACAGCGAGGTGCCTAGTTAACTTCTGCCTGTTGTTGTTGTTGTAGACTCAGTCATCCGATGTATTCAATACAGTACACATTAGTATCCCGCCACGCTAAGCCTTAATGACATCATCCGCCGGGCTCTTACCAGCATTAACGTCCCAGCCATTCTCGAACCGAATGGTCTGCTACGTGATGATGGTAAGCGGCCGGACGGTATGACTTTGGTCCCTTGGGAGAAGGGTAGGCCTATGGTGTGGGACGCTACTTGTGTTGATACACTAGCGCGCACACATCTTCCGGGGACATCAGTTAGGGCGGGTGCGGCGGCAGATTCGGCCGAGGATCTCAAAAGGCGCAAATATGTTAGTCTTGATAGGGCTTACATATTTGAGCCTTTTGGGGTTGAGACCCTGGGTCCGTGGGGAAACGGGGCCCTCCGGGTTTTCAAAAAGATATCAGGACGTCTGATTGAAGCGACGCGTGACCCGAGAGCTGGCTCTTATTTGGCCCAGCGCATTAGCATTGCCATCCAGCGTGGCAATTCCGCCAGCGTCTTGGGGACGCTTCCGACTGGTAGTGATCTGGATCAGTTGAGCTATCTATAGATCGTTTGTAACGGTCTTTAGATGGCTCAACTGTTTCTTGTGTATTTTGTAAATATTAACTTGTATTAGTTTTAAGTTTCTTTGTGTAAATAAATTTCCTGTACACATTTCAACAAAGCTTTCTCACGACACTTTGAGACCATGGCAAGAGGAGCCTCGTTACGCCAAGCTAACAAGCGAGTGAACGAATGAATGAAAGAGTGAACGAACAAATATTTGATCTTATCTCAATTTGAATATATTTGAATGGTAAAATACATGATGGCATGAATAAATGTTGTGATTTGAATGTAAAAGGGTGTGAAGTGCTTTGTTACTGGTTAATGAATTGGAAACCGGTTGGAGCTTTTTTATACAGGGTGAGTTTTTTTATACAGGGTGGTTTTACGGGAGAACTAGCAATATCTCAGGAATTAAATTAATATGGGACCACCCCGGGGTTATACTCTATACAACAGCGAAAGAATCATCAAAATTGGTTTTCTATTGGCGGAGAAATCGAGATGTATACACACAATAAAAAAAAAAAAAAAAATAGCCAACTTGAGAACCTCCTTTTGAAGTCGCTACATAGTATTTTTTATTATTTTATTGTTGTCAAGTTTTTTTTGTAATTTCCTCTCAAAACATTTTGTATTCAAACCATTTATAAAGAAAATATAAAAATACAGATTTACAAGTCCAGTTAATAGAAATGTGTATAGTAGGTTAATAATTTAAGGACACTATCACAATAGTACTGCACGCTCATATCCAAGTGCGACCACGGAAGACCAGCGCTTTGGTATGAACTGCTCTGGCCTAGTACATGCTGAGTGGTGGCCATTTTTGTTACCATGATTGTGATCTCTGCACTCTTGTCGGTAATAAAATCCAGCAATACACGAGAAACTTTTATTAATAATAATAGCTAACTGACTGACATGAACACTACTCCAAAGACTAAAACTAAATTAAACTAAACTGACTGAAACTTTTTGTCACTTTTTTCTTACGTAATCTAATGTGTGTGTGATGGGATTGTTGCTTAGCGATCAACTAGGGCAGACCGTCATGAATAACTGTTTTCCGAATGCCCCCATAAACTTCTTCACAAACTGTATAAGAAGTGACGATTGTCTTGACAAGGACACCACTTTGATAGTGCAATTAGGTGAGAGCAGTGGTGTCAAGCGGTTAGACTTAATTAACCTAGTAGAAAGTTTGTTAGAAAAGTTAGATCTAGGATTAGGAAAACTAATTCTATGTGCATTCCCATATTCTGATTCTTTGAGTGCCAAAGAGAAGCAGAATATTTTCAACCTGAACCTAATATTATATAACTTGACATGTCGTCATAGTGACGTTTTGTTTTTTGATACTAATAATTTTATTAGTAATTTTATTTTGACAGGAAGTACATTGTACTTGAGTAGGAGTAATAAGGCGATGATTGCTAAATTGTTAGCATATAATATTTTTGATCCTGTTATAAATAATATAACACAGTTTACAGACGAGTCCGTAGTTAGTAGTAGTACTAATGAGGGCACAAAATTAGTAGGGCCAGCTGACCAGCATTTAAACTGACCACGTCGACAATGGGTAAGCAAGGCACTTTACATGTAGTACACCAAAATATGCAAGGCCTTCCCAGCAAAGTATTAGAATCAGAATTATTTTTAAATCAGTTTAATGTAGATATTATGTGTGTTACTGAACACTGGATATTAGAATTTGAGTTGCTCCCTTATTATAAGAATTTTAATATTGTTAGCTCATATAAACGTAAGAACGCCATTAGGGGCGGATCTTTAATTATTGTTAGAAATGACATAAAGTGCAAGGAACGTAAAGATATTGTAAATCTCACTATTGAGAGGAGCATTGAGCTGTCGTGTGTTGAGCTAGAGCGGCATATCGTTGTGAGCGTTTACCGTCCTCCCGACGCAGACTTCGCGTTATTTGAATCCATTATGGAAGATGTATTGCTCAAAATTTTTGCATGTAATAAAATTTTAATAGTCTGCGGAGATTTTAATATAGATATTCCGATCCATCCGTTATCTGAACGACTGCTTAATTTATTTAAATGTTTTAATTTAAATCATCTCTTTGTGGAACCAACAAGGGTGACACTAACCACTTCCACTTGTTTAGACAATGTTTATTGCAGTTGTGTACCAATCGCTAAATCAGTAATTAAACATTTCAGCTCAGATCATTACGGCCATAGTGTCATATTTACATGTAATTTAAGAAACAAACCTGAGGAATTCACGTACCGACCCATCACAGAAAGTAATATTAAGAAGTTTCAGGCTTGTATTGAACTCAAAATGTCCCTTGTACCATGCATGGATGATCCAAACGACCTTTTTACCATTTTATCGAATTTAATAAATAAAGAACACGAACAAATTTTTAAATTAAAAACAAGCACAGTTAAGGTTAGCGTCGGGTTTGCTGACTGGGCTACACCTGGCATTTATAAAAGCAGGAATAAATTGTACGAACTATATGCTGATAGGGAGTCAAAGCTGCACGACATTACTTTTATACTACATGTTAAGAATTATTCTAAAACTTTTAAAAAAGCTTGTCATGCAGCCAAATCATTGTACTTAAGAAACAAAATTGAAAAGTCTTCTAATAAAATTAAAGCTACTTGGAAACTAATAAATAATGAAACAGGCAAATCAAAAGCCCTCAATAAACAAATCAATTTAATTAATAATGATAGTGTTTTAACTAAGAAAATTGAAGTGGCGAATGCCTTTGACAGTTTTTTCTCTAGTATACCTAATATTGTAACCCAGTCGTTAAAATCTTCAGCTTCTGGAGCGTCCCTTCTTCTAGAAGCTAGTGTTGCTAAATGTGAGACTGAGTTTAGTTTTAGTTACATTAATGCGGGTAATATTGTGAAAACCTTTAAATCCCTCAATATAAAAAACACTGAAGACCTATGGGGTATATCTACAAAGGTAGTAGGTGCTATTATTAACGATATTGCTCCATGCTTAGCCCACATCTTTAATAGTTGTGTTGACGATGGAGTTTTTCCTGACCTTATGAAGCATAGCAAAATCATTCCTTTGTTCAAGTCCGGAAACGAAAAAGATCCCGCTAATTATAGACCTATCTCGATATTGCCTACTCTAAGTAAAATCTTTGAAAAAGTTATTCTTACTCAGTTATTATCTCACTTCAATCTTAACGGGCTTCTTCATTGTAATCAATTTGGATTTACCAAAGGTCGATCAACAGCCGATGCCGGGACTTTGCTCTTAAAGCACATATACGATGCCTTTGAGAACTCACAAGACGCAATCGGTGTATTCTGTGATTTGTCAAAAGCGTTTGACTGCGTGAGTCATGCAACATTAATCTCAAAGCTAAAACATTACGGCATCCAAAACCGTGCAATTGACCTTTTACAATCTTACTTATCCAATAGAGTCCAAAAAGTTGACGTGGGTGGTGAAAGGTCTTCTGGATCAACTATTGTCATGGGTGTGCCACAGGGTTCGATTCTAGGCCCTTTCTTGTTCCTAGTTTACGTTAATGACCTCCCTTCTTATGTTAAAGAAATGTGTGACATAGTTCTATTTGCTGACGACACCTCGCTAGTGTTCAAAGTCCACAGATCCAAAACAAATTACGATGACGTAAACGCATCCTTGTCGCTAGTCCTTAATTGGTTTTCTGTAAACAATCTCTTGCTAAATTCAAAGAAAACGAAATGTATCAAATTCTCTTTGCCTAATGTAGTACACAATAGCCCCACTAACATTGTATTAAATGGAGAGTCACTAACCCTTGTTGATTCTACAAATTTCCTAGGACTCAATATTGATTCAAAATTGCAGTGGGGACCCCACATTGAAACTCTTGCCGGTAGACTTAGTTCCGCGGCATATGCCGTTCGTACGATAAGGTGGCTCACAGATGAAGCCACAGCTAGGTTAGTTTATTTTAGCTACTTCCATAGTGTAATGTCCTATGGTATCTTTCTCTGGGGGAATGCAGCAGATATCCAAGTCATATTTGTTTTACAAAAACGAGCAATACGTGCCATTTATAAAATGAAGTCAAGGGACTCCTTGAGGGAACTTTTTAAAGAAATTAACATTTTAACTGTAACTTCACAATATATTTACGAAAACTTATTGTACACACATAAGCACATGGCTAGCTTTAAGAAAAAAAGTGATGTGCATAGTATTAACACAAGAAACAAAAATAAATTGTGCATTCCAAAATTTAGATTACAAAAAGTAAATGGGTCTTTTATGGGGAATATGGTAAGATTTTATAATAAACTTCCGGTAAACGCGACGCAACTTCCTATTAGAAGATTTAAAGTGTACATAAAGAATAATCTTATTAAGAAAGCGTACTATAAACTAAATGATTATTTAAATGATAAAACCGCATGGCCTGAAGTCGCTCTGCCCCTCGACAGCTAAAATGCCATTTTGCAGTGTCTTTACAGTTTTTGCTTGCATCATATTTTAAGTATTATTTAATTATATAAGCATTAGGTACATATTTCATCAAGTGTAGCGTGTGCTGCCCTTAGATCATTTGTTGAAGCTCACATTTGTCTTCATTTTTTTCACATTTTTATAAGCCTTATTTATTAAGGATTATAATTAGATTACTTTTCTCTTGAGCCTCACCTAGTTCGATCGGCACCACACTGAAGCTTTAAATTCCATTTTGTGAAAAAGGATCATCGAAAAAAATGATAGGCACCAAGCCGTGTTTGTTGCCTGATTCTTCTAGGCTTGGTCGCGAGGAACAGGCATAGCTTCACCTAGTTTCTAAGACGTTTCAAAGTGATCCTAGTGATTTTATTGAAATAAATGCCTTTTGACTTTTGACTTTTTTTTTGACTTTAATCCGCCATGACAATTTTGTACTAGCACTTTTTTCTCTTTCCGTTTCCGGTAGCTAGCGTCCCTATAGTATTACAAGTTTAAAGTATATATATATATATGTATATATATATATATATATATATATTTAACTATTGAGTGTTTTTACACTAGTCTGCCATTTATTTATTTATTTAAATTTGATGGAAATGTTTGTAAACAAACCTCCCATAGTTATCTTGCTTGGCATTGATGTTTGGACAAAATTAGCATTTGGTGTCGATTTGTGGTCACTCCTTCCATCTAAATTGATATCTATTCTGATAAATCAACGCCGAGTAAGTCAATTTTAGGATAAGTAACTACTTATGGGTGGCTTATTTACAAACATTTCACATCGAATTGGGGTGAAGTGTATGTTATATATCATAAACTTGCTTGCAATACCTAGGTTGGCTTCTGTATTTGTTTAATATGGTACAGTCGCCAACACTACGACTTATTCCTTTCATAATTTTCATGAATATGGTTTTTTTTATATACAACTGGGATGGCAAACAAGCATACGGCCTTTCTGTTGGCTACGGTTACCGTAGCCTATGAGCGCTTGTAATACCAGAGGCATCACGCACGCATTGCTGACCCTGAACCCCCTCCCCCCTAAAGAGCTCAGGCAACCTTACTCACCGCAGGAACACAACACTATTTGAAACAAATAATGTTATTCGGTCACTGACCTAATCAAAGTCAAAAGGCATTTATTTCAATAAAATCACTAGGATCACTTTGAAACGTCTTAGAAACTAGGTGAAGCTATGCCTGTTCCTCGCGACCAAGCCTAGAAGAACACAGGATGACCAAGAAAGAATCAGTGACACGACAAGAAGAAGTGCAGGTGACTGTACCCATGCATCTCCTTGAGGTTTATGCATGCCTCAAGTATTCGGAACTCCGTCAGTAAGCTTATTAAAGGCGGAGCTGCATAGGAGACGGCGACGGTGCAAGTTCTGAACACTTCGTTAAGGCCGGAGAATTCGATAGCAGTAGCAGTTTTTTTTTAAACATCTAATGTGGCCAACAAGCCCAATCCCAACCCCCCCCTAAGAGCTCTGGCAACCTTACTCACCACAGGAACACAACACTATTTGTAATAAATAATGTTATTTGGCTGCGATCTTCTGTCAAATCTTTATAGTAAAACCTGTTGACCTACCTACTAAATTCCATGCAGATCTGAGAGATGGCAAGAAAAATATGCTTAACAAATATACATACAAACATACAAAGCAATACAACGCTGATTTGTTCAAGTTGTTTTTTTCATTTTTTTTATTATTTTTTGTGGCTATGGTGTCACTGCGGCCACAACTGGCCTATTGTGATCGCCACTTTATTTGTGGAGCCCCTTTACAGGGCCTTTAAAGTTCAACGCAAAGCCCAGCAGCTATTAAAAACTGAAGGATTTGGGGTGAGTTGCTTTAGCTCCATTGGGCTGAGGATGTGCTTTCCCAAATGGATGCTACGTTTGAGCATAAGTGCTCCGCATTCACCTAGCAGGTATATAGGCGTTTCGTCCGCCTCCTTGCATAGCCTGCAGGTTTGTGTGTCGCATAGCCTTAGTTTGAACATGTGCTTATTAAGACAACAGTGTCCAGTTAAGGCTCTAACAATAATGCGAAGATTGGTCTTATTTAGCGCTAGGATACGGTTGGTGTACTGTTTATCGAAGGCTTTTATAAGTAACTTAGAGTGGTTCATGCCCGAAGAGTTTATCCAGAGTTTGGTCGATTCTTCGAAGCACGAAAGCAAGAGGCTTCTTTGAGCCAGGCTTTTCGGTACGCCGCAAAAAGGCTCAGGGCCTATCATAGTACCATTTGCCCAGCCCGCGCAAGTTCGTCGGCAAATTCGTTAAGTTGTTTGAAATATCTTTTCTTGCTTCGCTCGCTCAATCAATAAGATTTTTCCCTAAATAATGGATGGTGTATAAACGATGGCTGTAACGGGAAAACGCTATCAAGAAGTCGTAAGCCTCATACGACTCACGGCATCTTTACCCGACTACGGAGGGTTATGTGTTTAGCAGTCTATGTATCTATGTTCATCGACGGGTAGTAGATATGGAGGGGCCTATTCTTTAACCGGGGCCACCACGGCCTAGAAGATGTTCTAGGCCGTGGTGGCCCAGGCAAAAATCACGGCTTAGTTTTTAACGAGCCTTTTACAACTTAATCTTCTCTTAATTCTTAGGAGGAGGTAGGGCACAGCGAAATTTTCTCGTTCTGAATTGGAGCAGCCCGCCTGGGGAGGTACCTCCGCCTTACAAAAGATCGCAGCCAATAACATTATTTGTTTCAAATAGTGCTGTATTCCTGCGATGAGTAAGGTTGCCAGAGCTCTTTAGGGGGGGAGGGGGTTCGGGATCGGCAACGCGTGCGTGATGCCTCTGGTATTGCAAGCGCTCATAGGCTACGGTAACCGCTTACCAACAGGTGCGCCGTATGCTTGTTTGCCACTTCAGTAGTATAAAAATAATAATAATAATAATAATTAGTACCTCGAGCGGACTTCCTACGGCTGAAATGATTATGATGATGACTTGCCTTAATAAGCTACAGTAAAGCCGTGTCCAAATGGCGTGCTATATGCCATCTAAAATTTATTTGAAAATGATTCTTACGTCTTTTGAAGAAATTTAATTTTGTGCTTGACTTTTCGGGGCTTTTGAACGCGTGCGTGATGCCTCTGGTATTGCAAGCGTTCATAGGCGACGGTAACCACTTACCAACTGGTGGGCCGTGCTACCTTATTTGTATAAAAAAATGTTTTATACAACTTTCTGTCATGAGGGAGAATTTCTTCCCATATGCCCATACTCCCCACGCTGGGCACACGGATCGGCGAGCGCAGTTAAAGCTATTGTTGTTAAAATAGGGACGCTGCTGCCCATCCCCTAGTTTTTTTCCCTTAGTTGCCTCTTACGACATCCATGGGTAAGATATCAAGATAGCTTATTCTTCAGCTAGGGCCTTCAGCCCACACTGCGTCGTCTGGTTCGTGGTCGCCATTCGAGGACTTACACTTTTTTTTTTTAATACAGAATAGTCTTACTTTCAACCACAATCTCACCTGATGTTAAGTGACGCTGTGGTCTACGGTGTAGCACGTTTGCCTTCTGCACGTTTGCAGAAGAAAACTATTCACTCTACTCTTGAAAACACCCAAATTATAGGTATTCGGAAACACAGACGCCGGCAACGAGTTCCACTCTTTGGCTGTCCGCATTATAAAGGCACAAGCAAAGCGCTTAGTGCGGCAGGGTGGTACATATATTAACCATGAACGGATGTCGCGTCTCCGTACGTCTGGTTGTTCGATATTCCATCAATATATGATATTTAAATTTTGATTAGGTAGGACATTATGTAATTTGTATTTATTGTGGCAAATTTTTATTTTTGTTATTTGACATATATGGATTGACGAATTTTTCTATTTACTTTTTATTAGGCTTGACATTATGTAATTTGAATTTATTAATTGTAAACTATTGCATTAGGTGCTCCTGTAAAAATAGTGTAACTTTTCGTAAATAAATAAAAATAAATAAAAATAAAAAATAAAAATCATCGGGGGATGGGGGGACTAAATCAAAGAGTTCAATCGCACACTCTCTGAAATGTATCCTATAAAATACCGATAGGCTGGCCACTCCGCGACGATGTTCGAGGCTCAGAAGCTTAGACTCAACTAAAGCATCATTACCTATGAGCCTTTTTGTCTTTTAGTATTTCCCAAAGGTTGTCGGTTCTGCGAGATATATGGCCTGAATTGCCACTTCAACTTGCTAATGCTAAGAGCTATGTCGGTGACCTTCATTATTCTACGAACCTACCTACCTACGTTAATGTAATATGCATATCGGAATGGCACTGGAAGCATCTGTTTCCCGATCTCTCGCGAATGCAAAGTGCAATTTATTTATTTTGAAAACCCTTCTACCGCGGTCTTTGAAATGCGTGCTAGTCTGAAAAATAACTAGCAAAGTTTAATCAACTTTGTTACAAAAGTAGCAACAAGAAAAGTAAGTCCTAAGACTTGTCCTAAGACCTGTCTACTCTAGATGATTTATTTATACAGCGTCAGGTGGAACTTTTAATCAGTTGCAGAATGCTTTAGATAGATAGACATTTTATTTGTGTTTGTTTCACATGTTTTGATATACAAGGTGATTCATAATATGTATTCCATACCGAAAGGGTCTTATTCTACACCCAATTGGCAATAAAGTTTGTTCAACAACTTTTGTTAATTCGAAATTTTTCATTGAAAAAACTCTATGCGAAAATCAGCTGTTTTGGGGTCAAATCAGGTCAAACTCAATGAATCAGCTGTTTTAGGTAGCAATCTCGATTCCGAACTTCTTGTCATCATCATCATCATCATTTCAGGCGTACGACGTCCACTGCTGAACATGGCCTCCCCCACAGACAGAGCGAATTCCTGATCATGTGGGGGGATTTGCCCATACTCACCACGCTGGGCATGTGGGTTGGCGAGCGCAGTTAGAGCTATCGTTGTTAAAATGAGGGACGCTGCTGCCCATCCCCTAGCTTTTTTCCCTTAGTCGCCTCTTACGACATCCGCGGATAAGTAGATATGGAGGGGCCTATTCTTCAGCCGGGGCCACCACGGCCAACTTCTTGTACGTTTAGTTATTAGTTGTAAAGAAAATAAAGTTGAGAAAGTTTGAGAAAAAAAAATAAAAAAATTAAAATGAAAATATTGATGTTTTTTTTCGCTAATAGTATTTCTTTTCCTTGATAGAATAACCCCCTTTCGGGATGGTATACATGTTATGAATCACCTTGTAGAGGCCTGATACCAGTCTGTTTCGATCAATATTAACGTAACTAAGTGTTCCATAGTGTACCAATGGTTGAATAAAATGAATAATGTATAATTTATTTATTTATTAGAAGAACGCGTGACGCTAACGTCAGTTATTCGTGCTCTGTCTTTTACGTTGGACACAATAGATACCTACTTTAAATATTATTTTTTTAATTTCAAGCGTGCGTTAGCTCGATAAGACGATCATAAGGCCTGTCGTAATGTATGGATCTGAGTGTTGGGCTACCAAAGGGACGGAAGAAAGAAGAGTGCATGCGGCAGAGATGCGAATGTTGAGATGGATGTGTGGAGTGACAAGAATGGACAAAATAAGAAATGAGTACATCAGAGGAAGTTTGAAAGTAGCGCCAGTGACGGAAAAGTTGAGAAGTAATAGGTTAGCATGGTATGGGCATGTCATGAGGAGGGATGAAAGTCATGTTACGAGAAGAGCGTTAGGTATGAATGTGCATGGATATAAGACTAGAGGAAGGCTGAAGAAAAGATGGATGGATTGTATTAAAGATGACATGAGTAAGAAAGATGTGAGTGCGGAGATGACGGCTAACAGAAGAGAGTGGAAGAAGAAAACATGTTGTGCCGACCCCACATAATGTGGGACAAGGGCAGGAAGAAGAAAAAGCGTGCGTTAGCTCTTTGTATTCAGATCCACAAATGAAAGGGGCTACGTATATATCAGACCCAGACTGTACATCAGAGAGCATCTATTCTTAGAAACAGAGTAGAGAAAATTGATTTTATTCGTTCGCGTTTACCACACAACATCTCTTGAGCAGCAACTCTATGTTCTGCATCCTAGCAATACGATAGAGCAGGGTTCCCTAAAATCTTTTGACTTGTAGACCCCTTGGCTTGTTTTTGTTGACTTGGTTTGGCGGTGACCTAAATTCACTATTATATTGCAGTTTGCGAATTCATAAACTTCATTTATTTTCTGTATTTATTTATTTCTAACTGTAGCGAGGTATTATTTATGTATTGAGGTATTGACAGGACTGTCCGATCCAAGCGAAGTGGATGCAGGTAATGCTGGGTTGGGTTCGGAACAGTATCGCAATATCTTCGTCAAGTAGGTATAAGGTTTTGTTTTTACTTTTATATTTTATTTTATATTATTTTGATTTTGATTTAATGTGTTATGATTTTATTAAATTAATTATTAATTTTAAACATATGGACATGCTCTGAAATAAATGAATAATAATAATTATAGATCCACGCTATCGTTGATCTCGCTAGACCGAAAATATTTTTTTCGCTTCGCTTCGTTCATTGAATAAAAGATGTACTTACCTACACAGCAAAATTTCAAAAAATATGTACCTAACTGACATCATAATGTGTTATTTTCACTGTGTTGTTGTGTACCTACAATCCTCATTTATCCTCATGTTTATTGTGGCGAGTGCCCGCCTGAGACGAAAGAGGTGCGGGTTAGATACCCGCTGCGGGACAAATGCTTGCATAATCTGCAAATATTTGTTTCGGGTCTGGGTGTTGTGGTAGCATGGTACTCGTAGTTTCTCATACCCACGCTACGGGGAATCCTAGTGGGATCACTCCCATAATAGAATACATAATATAATATACATAATACATACATACATAATATAATACACATTATAGTCCTGACCGTGAGGTCATGACTATTATGTGACTTATTATGTGACTGTTCGGTGAATTTATTAATTTATTAAACATTAACATCAGTTTTTTTTTTTTTTTTTTTTGTGGCTATTTTGTCACTGCGGCCACAACTGGCCTTTTGTGAACGCCACTTTATTTGTGGAGGCCCTATACAGGGCCTTTTAAGTTCACCGTAAAGCCGAGCAGCTGTTAAAAACTGAAGGATTCACAACATCAGTCATACTTCTCGCTCACAAAATTCCAAACATTTATCTTATATAGTCATCCATCCGTCCGCGAGCAAGTCACACTCAGGATAGGTATCCAGGAGAGCGTTGAGCGCGGCGAGACCGCGGGGCACTGGTGAAGAAGCCCGAGCTTCATTAAATATATACCTTTACCTAGTATATAGGCTACTTTTTAGCCGCGGGCGGAAACTAGTTCCGAAATAACCTTTAAGCATTTTTTTGATTAGAATTAGAATTAGATGAGATTATTTTGATTTTTGTATTGTGACTAATATTTTTGCATGTCGGTCTCCGACGAAGTATATGAGACTATCTCCATAAATGTTTTTTTTTCGAACGGATTTTTATGCTGTGGGTCTCTTACGACCACTGCCAGCTACACCGGGCTAGATCCATAAATGTAAAAGACCATGTACCTTTTATACTATACTTCATGCAAATAAAGCCATTCATTCATTCATTCATTCATTCATAGAATTATTTTTTTCCTATAAAACAGCAAGCTTACAGTATATACCAAAATGCCTACTGTCTAAAATTAAAACTTAAATATACTCTTAGCGAATTAAATATTATACAAATGTTATCATTAACGATGTCGACATGTTGGACCTCGTGTACATAGGCATTTAAAAGAGTGAGAGCTCTTAGCGTTGGCGCATTATGAGCGTGACAAGTTCGCGGTGATGACATATCGCGCGACGTTTGGACACAGCTTTAGTCTTGGACTAAGCTTTTAATAGCTCAGTAGGTAGAGGTTTTTATGTAGGCGGGAATTACGGGAGTATCATAGTAAGTACAGCGTTCAGCTCACAGGAAAAGTTAGCTATAATCCTGACGAGACGCCTACACTTGAAAAACAGACGTTATAAAAAAAATATAATAAAATATCGGTCAAGTGCTCAAGCTGAGCACTTGTAGGGTTCCGTACTCGAAATACAAAGCCACAAAGGGCAACAAAGAGGGGCATTGTACACGTTTTTTATTGTTTCAAAACAAAATTCTACAAAATCTGTAAATAACGAAGTACTTATATACATTTAGACTACTAGCTTGCGTGCGCGGCTTCGCTCTGGTAACGTGATAAAAAGTACCCTTTAAGCTATTCTAGGTAAATCACTCTATTTCAAGTTTAAGCGAAATCGGTTGTGGAGTTACGGCGTGATTGAACAGCAAACATCCAAACATCCTCACAAACTTTCTCAGGATATGATGTAGGTTCTTGTGTAAATAAAAACAAAAACATAAAATAAATATCACTAATATGTTTTTCTAGCTCAAACGTTTTCTTAAGTTTTTTGTATCATTTTCGCAAGTATTGTTCTTTCCAAATAAAAAAGTCCATTGGAAGAAATGGCTACATTTCCACCCCTTGTTTGATCTATAAATTTTAGTTTTTCAGTACCCAAAAACAGTAAACAAAAAATATCTTGCAGAAATAGCCAACAAGTCCTCTCCCAGCATCTACTTATACATAGAACCTAATTTATGTACGTACATAATATACTTGTGTTGGATTTACGGTGGGACGTACCTACCTACTTCTATTTTTGTAACCTACAGGAAAATAGAACGCTCCAATAGAGTACTATCTAATAGTTAGCTGTAGTTAGAGTATGGGGTCGTAGTATGAACTAAGATAACTTTTTTATTGTTCGTAGTCTCTGCGATATTTTCCTACGCGATTTGAGTGCACTGTTTTGTTTTTTTAAGAGTTCTTTATTTAACATGATGATTAGTAGCACAGTTCAGTAAAAATACAGCATTTATTTTTTATAGCTCGATAGGCTAAGGCATCCTTTTGATTTAATCGTAGCTTGGCTTCCTCGATACAGGCTTAGCCTAGTGAGGAAACCACTAGATACTTCCACCATAACCAAATAGTTGTCTGCAAAGTACCTCAAAACTGTAGAATTAAGTTAGTCTGTATACTTTTGCAGTAAATTTTTTTTTTACATTTTTTATTTTTTTTCATTTCATCTATGATAGTTTTTTGACAAAATAAATATTATTATGAAATTAATTGATACAAGACAGATGATGAGTGCGCACTTTGCATAGCGCGCATTTTTATATTGATGGGTACCTTGTATTAAAGCCTTTGTCACCCTACAACAGGATGTGTAAGGCTCGTTATTATTATTATGAAGTCTTGGTTTAATTTTGTTTTTTTTACAAAGGGTACATGAAAAATATTCCGAATTTGAGAGCATTTATGTTTGAATTCATAACATAAATTCGAATATGCTAACTATCAATTCCACACACCAACAACCGCTTCCACCTATGACAGTGTGAAAATCGATTGCGCGATAGTTATCAGTGCGACTACTTTCGACCGATGATGTAGGTTTGCGCGACGGTCTATAGCTCTATGTATATCACTCTCGTGCTTAACTTTTATGTAGGTCGGTGTGAAGCAGGCGTCGGCATCGTATAAATAGCAGAGGAACGTTACATTTTTCAAGGAAATGTCGGTGGAAAAAAAAATGTTTTTCACAAAATTCGTAATTCACGAAATTGAGGTATTTGGCATGCAAAGATACTAATTAAGTTTATCCTTGGATTTTTCTTCCGCAAATTCCACAATCCTTAAAAAGGACCCTCCTTTAATTACTGTTTTTGACGTGCCTAATCAAATTTTTATGCCAACGAGTCAGTCATGGTGATTAAAATAGGCCCTTTTTTATATAACTAAGGTGGCAAACAAGCTTACGGCCCACCTGTTGGTATGTGGTTACCGTAGCATACGAACCTGAGCCTATTCCATCCACTGACTTCCCGCAACCTTCACAATGTCGTCGTTCCATCCAACATTGCGGATTGTGGTCGCCATTCGATAACCTTTACTCCCCAACAATTGTTATAATTGCAGAATTCCCCTTGTCAGTCATCTTTTAGTCTGGACATCGCACAAGCAAAGTCGCGAGCATTCATTAGTTACTGTATGAACCATTAAAGTGCTGTTCCCTAATCCATCACTGCGTGTATCAAACCAATACATCAACAGGTGCGGCTATACATTACAAGCCAGAGGGAATCTTTACTTGGACCCTTACTTTTATCGTAGCATACACCATGGAGGCGGTATTACCAATTATTTTAGCCTTTAGGAAATATTATATTATCGTGTTAGCGGTATTAAAAATAAACATACATTTCATTTAAAACGTTTTTTTTTGATGTTTTTCCCCTTTTGGGATGGCTATGTACAAAACGATAATTCAGAGAGTACAAAACGCGTGCGCTCGTTTCTGTTTTAAAATTCCCCCCCGGACTTACGTCACCCCCTTTTTAAACCAAAATTCTATACTCAGAATGAAAGCGCGTCAGAAGTTCCACCTCGCTTGTTTACTTTTTGGCGTGATTAAGTACCGTATGCCTATGTACTTATACGCGAGACTCGGTTGGGTATCTGAAACGAGATCTGTACGTAAATGCTCGAAACAGCTGTCGACGTCACGTCATCACTCGGCAGCTTTTAGAGGCAGTTTCCGGTACGCTGCAGCAAAGTGCTGGAACAACATCCCGCCACCGATACGGGATCTTCAGTGTTTTGATACATTTAGGGCAAAATTAAAACAGTTTATTTTAGAACACCAAAAAAGCACTGAAGATCTCAGAAATGACGTATCGATTCTGTAGTTTTGCTCGGCACTCTGCCACAGCTGCTCTCTCTTTTATAAATAAATAAATATATCTCTCTCTTTTATATCGGTTTCCTATATATGTATATAAATTTACGCTTGTTCTGTTTCCTTTTCTGTTGTTTTTTACTATAATTTTTTAATTGTTTGTTTTAGTGTTGTGTGTTCCAATTGTTGTTGTATATTTTGTATTGTAAATGTTAGTTACTTTTTTTTGTGCTTCGTGTTTTCTTTATGTATGTATCGTGTTAGTGTACGTGACGTGTTTTTGGTTTCCGGTTCCGACGGAAGATCAGCGTTGTGATGGCCATGTTCAATGGCTATCACAACATAATGCTGAGTCGGACGCCTTTTCGTAGCATTTAAGTTTTCTTTCTTTCTCTTTCTTAGTCTTAGTTTGTATAGTTTAATTCATAAGGTGTTGGGTAATTTTAAGGTTAATGCTACGAATAAAAGTATTTTCTTTCTTTCTTTCTTTCTTTCTTTCTTCTATGGCATCTAGGCCTTACCGCCAGGTCTTACGTTTATTTTTCCTTGTTATTTTTATTCTTTCGTCTTTATTTTTCATCTTTATCATGGTCAAGTCATCGTCAAGTCAAGTCAAGTTCAGTTTTAGTAAGATATGATGGTGGCTTTTTTACTAAAACCTCGAGGGACCTCTTGGCGCCAACTCGAAATATGACGTTACACGCAATCATTCTATTTCACTTCACTTGTGCGGTTTACTCAAACAATATTACGCAAAACACCACCATAATCACATACTATTATTCAATTTAACACTAGTTTTGTAAAATAAATTGAGAGCACAACATAACTTTCTCAAGTTCCCGCCAAAAAAAAACTCAATTAAAACGATTGATGATTCTCGGTTTACGAACGAAAAAAAATGAAAACGACGAGAAACGTCATGACGGACCGGCCATTCGAACGGGGGATTGGCTAGAACAACGGGTGACAGAATAAAATCAACAATTGAAGAAGGTTGAAAATGAAAGTATGTATTTAGAATTTGGTTCTAATAATCGTACAAAATATTAACAAGTTGTAGGCTACGTAGCAGCAACATAGCGATGTAGCATCGGTAGGACTATAGCAGCTTAGCAGCGAAGCAGTGAGTCGTAGCATCGTAGCGTTATAGCACCGACGGTTTGTAGTGTAGCAGCGGAGAACCTTTTTTGTTTATTCACCTACCCAATGATATTCTAATGCCCGGCTTAGACATTTGCGCGAGCGGCGAGGAGTATGACAATCAGAGTATCAATGACGATTGACGATTGTGACGACTTATCTCGCCCACAGAATACTATACATTCTTCACTCGCATATAGTGAGAGTAAGTATAGTATTATGGCCCAGGCGAGCAACAAGCGGGAATGTAGCCCAGAGGCCCAAGTCCGTAATTTTGTGAGTAACTCACGTGTTACCAAGATGTGAAAGGCCCTTACAAAAACCGTCAAGCGGACTTGAGTTTCAGTATTAAAATGTTGTTGCACCTACCACATCCATCCTCCACATTTCCTACGTTGTGTGAACGTCCGTAAAATATGCCCGAACTTAGTTCGTAACTTTCCAAGAATTTCTTGAGTGGGTACAGGTGTCACTAACTTGATTATGAGGAGTTCCTAAAAGGTTTTAGTATTTAAGACCTTTTAAGACATTACTAACTACCTAGTTTATTGCAGGTATTGAATAAAACACCCAAACTCGTTGTTTCTGATACCCATGACACAGAGAATCCTAGTGTGGGGTCAGGACTTTGTGACTGTTTGGTGTTATTTATTTACGGCAGATCTAGTGGTAGCGCCTCACTAAAGAAGTTAAATGACGCACCATTAACTTCTTTGTGGCAGATCCAGCGAAGTGGATGACTCGTTGCGCCGTAGATATAGTGTGAGATCGTTCTACAGCCTACAAATAAAACTGGTAGACTGTACATTAAATAGGTTAGCGTACATGAGAAAGGAAGAACGTATAAATAAACTTTTGTGGTAAAATAAGATATTACCGAGATTTTCTCAGGAGAATAGAGAAATTACCTAATTAGCTAGCTACAAGCGAAGCCATAGATAGGCATTAATTAATCTATTTTGTATGATTTATACAGCGTCAGGTAGAACTTTTACTCATATAAAGCGCTCCCGACCCGTGGTACAACTGTGATGTCCAACTGGTTGTAATACGGAGAAGTAAAGTGACCTATAGTTCAACTCTTTTTTTTGACACTTATGATTATGACCCGTGGTACAACGGTGGAATTATGTCCAACTGGTTGGACCACGGAGATAAGATGATCGTGTAAAACAAATGAACGTCTACAAAACAAATGATTATCGTTAAGTGATCTGACAACGATTGTGATTGTAAAAAATACGTGCAAGCGATTGGTGCAATAAAGATATTATTGAAGTGAAATAATAAATTTTTTTTTTAGGAATATTATATATTGATAATCTTTAAAGGCTAACGCAATTATTAATTGTCGATTGCATGCCCAATAGTTATGTGTCCATCCAGTAACTGCAGTTTTACATTACTTACATAATCATCGTTCATTATATATTGTGCCCTTCTTTTATTACCGACCTTGCGCTTCTTCGGCATAGGTCCCTTGGATAAGTTACCTTTTTCACGAATTGCATTTAACAATGTTAGTTGTTCCATAGATACATTCAATTCCCAGTAGTACAACTAGTTGGACCAAGGAAAGAACAACTCACTCGAGTTGAACCATTGGTAAAGATATTTCCCCATAGAACAACCAGTTGAATTGTGGGTAACTTTACTTCTCCGTAATACAACCAGTTGGACATCACAGCAGTACCACGGGTCGGGAGCGACATAAAGGACGCTGTAGTGCCAAAGTCAAGTCAAAGTCAAAAGACGTTTCCCTCTTTCAATAAAATCACTGGGATCGACTGATTGCCTGTAGTCCGGTTCAGTTGTCCGGTCAACCGGACTACGGAAAAAAGATGACTTTGAAACGTCTTAGAAACTAGGTGAAGCTATCCCTGTTCCTCGCGACCAAGCCTAGAAGAATCAGGCAACAAACACGGCTTGGTGCCTATGATTTTTTTCGATGATCCTTTTTCACAAAATGGAATTTAAAGCTTCAGTGTGGTGCCTGGGACATAGTTAGCAAGTATGGTGGCCCTGAAAAGGGTCTATGACCGTCGTTGTCGGTGAAAGAATCAATGCAGTGAAGGGATTAAAATGCCCCATAAAGGCTACTCTCGTGCCCATACGTTGATCTAATTATATTTGAGGACCTTAACAACAACAACTGTGTGTGGGTTTGTACGTACCTGATAATTACGTAGGCTCCCGGCGACGGCCTAGGCTGCTTGCGATCCCGAGGGCAAGAACTAATCTCCTTAGCCAAGCTCCATTCGCGCGAGCCCTCCGCGTAATCAACAGGCTATGTCAGGCCATTTCTCTTCCACAATAATATTGTTACCTATATGTTTCTATTTTAGCAACTTTCTGTAATTTCATTTTTCTTTTTTTGTCCTTTTTGTATAATTCTTAGCTCTAAGTTGTTTTATTCTAATGTTTGTCTTTATTGTGGTTTATGAGAAATAAATTCATTTCATTTCATTTCATTTCATTATGTGTCGCCGAGGATATTGTGTCATACGATTTTTGAGTAGGTATGACACAAAATATTGTGTAGTTTAGTAATTAAGTAGATATTTTTGTAAGCTTTTCATTGTCGCCTTGGTGCAAACTGTCATGGCAATGTTAAATATAATAAATAAATAAAATAAACTAGCAGCTTTAAAGAGAAGTGTGAGCGACTCTCTTATATCAGTGTTTTTATGTTACCTACTTACGTTACTTACTTACTTAGGTAAGTACTTATTATATTTTGTGAGCACTCGTTAAAGCAACATTAAGAGCGCCACTCAAATATTGTGGCGTGAGGAAGTGGTTCTAATGGAAATAAGGCTTTTAACCAAACCTTAACCTTTGTTTGACCTTGATACGTGATTGCTGAAGTTATTTCTTGGAGCCCAAGCTGTTATTAGGGTCCAATTTTCGACAACCGCATACAATAATACTTAAACCTATGTAATTTAGCCAAAGGCCTACGAGACTTTGATTTTGGTTGCTGGTAGCTTGTTTGTCGTGTAACTGACTAAGTCGAAGCGGGCGAGTGCCCGTCTGAGACGCAAGGGGTGCAGGTTCGATTCCCGCTGTGGGACAAATGATTGCATGATCTGCAAATACTTGTTCCGGGTCGACAAGGCTTATATGATCTTTAATTATTGTGTGTCTAGTCTCTAATTGTTTTAATATTTCAATTGGTTCATAATGACATTCTTTTCTTCTATTTTTTATTTGCTAATTTTTGTATTAAGCAATTAAATTTTATTATGATTGTAAATTGCATGCCTAAATATAGGTAGAATACATTGATTCAATAGTTGAGCAATTGACATCTTTAGGACATGTATTTCAAGCAATTAATTATACTTTGACTTTGGGTCTGGGTGTTTTAGTACAATGGTACTCGTAGTTTCTGATACGCACGATACAGGGAAGCCTAGTGTGCGGTCAGGACTATGTATGTGACTGTTGGGTGAAAAATTATAATAATAATAATGAGTTATATCACACTCAAAAGCTCCTTACCCTTGCAGAGTATGATTATTATTGCCTAATGCTCGTTTTCAATATTTAGTAATGTTTGGTTATACGCGGATCTTTGTCTAGAATATGGCAATTACTTCAGTCTTCTTCTTCTTCCCGCCCTTGTCCCACATAATGTTGGGTCGGCACAACATGTTTTCTTCCGTTCGCGACCCACCTTCACACTGAGCCTTCACACCGATGTGAAGGAAGGGAAATTAATTTCCCCGCCTTCACACTGTCATATTTTGAAATTTCAGTGTGAAGGTGGGTCACAACCTCGTTCAACAGTATTAACGTTGGGAATAACAAAAAGGAGACTAAAACATTCCTTCGTTACCCACCTTATTCTTCCACTCTCTTCTGTTAGCCTTCATCTCCGCACTCACTTCTTTCTTACTCATGTCATCAATTACTTCAGTACAAAATACAAAAATTTGGCATTAATATACTTTATTTGAACCTTCATATACAAAACTAAGATACTCCACCTTAATCTGATTTAAAAGTACATTATAGACCTGTCATTGCTTATTGATAATACAACGTCTTCCATAACTTGTGTAATATCCCGAATGAGGCATATTTTATCGATAAAAAGAAAAAACCAAACTAAACTAACAGATATTGTGCGATCTCTTTCAAATCAGAGATCGCACAATATCTGTTAGTTTAATTAAAATATTGATTGAATTCGCAAATATTTCATGCCGTTGTTGGTTTTTTATTCTTTATAAATAAATGATCAAACGAACGTCAAGTTAACATCAACCAAAGTTGTAGTAGGTCAAGAATACCTAAAACAGTTAAATAATTGTAGTTGAACTGATTGTTTTAAAATAAAAAAATTCAAAGGAGCCATTTCATTCTGGGCCTGGTCCATGTACACTACATATAAAAATTAGGAAAAAATAGGAGATTACAATAAAAATACATTTTCATTAATTTGAAGACAAATGCGATGGTACAAGAATAGTTCTTCTGGTAAGTTTTTTACTATGTGAACTCTATTTGAAGGCCGCTATGTTGGTTTATATTTGGCGTTTGACATGACATTGACATATTTTCATGTCATGTTGTTTGATTTGATGTTTTTGGTTTTGTCAGATAAAAGTAGGTTGTCAAAATTACATTTCACGCACGTCCGCCATATTTTTGTAGCGCTGTGTGTTGCTTTTTTTTTTTTCGAAGAAAATCTTAATGTACCTTAGAACGAAGTCAATTTAAATAAAATAACCAATTAAATACGTTTACTTTATTGCTTAGCCATATTTTAGAGTAGTGTACACAGTGCAGGCCCAGACTCCATATATTGATGAAACGTCTCTTTTCCAATAGTTGCAAACAAACCTTATTGCCGATTGGGTGTAGAATAAGCCTCTTTCAGGATAGTAAACATATTATGAATCAACTTGTATAACCATACCCTAGTCAGCCTTAAGGGTAGGCAGGGATGTCCAAAATGGGTCTATACATAATTAAAACTATTATGTACAGTCTAGCTCATAATTGTGGCTTGATTATGTACAAAATAACATACAAGTATATAATACATATTTATAATTTTTTTACTATGAAATAATCTTACAACATAATTTCAAAATAATTCAAGTTTGTCCAGCAATAACTAAAATAGACTTTAAAATAATCGTCATTATCATCATCAGCCTGTAGAAACACAGGCCTCCCCCAAATTGATCCATGACGAACGGTCCTGAGCCTTCTCCATCCATCGACTTCCCGCTACTGTCACAATGACGTTGGTCCATCGGGCCTTCCAACACTGCGTCGCCCGGTTCGTGGCCGCCATTCGAGAACCTTTACACCCCAACGATTGTCGGTTCTGTGAGCTATATGACCTGCCTATGTTGGTGACCTTGGTTCTTCTATCTCCTCATTTCGGATCTTACAACGGAACATCTTTAACATAATAATGTTTAATTGATAAAAAACGCTCATATACATAATCAGCCACTAACTTTATCGGCTCGATAACTCTTACCCTGTCCTTTTCTAACAGTAAACTATAGAAAGAGACAGACTTTTATCATGCTGATAACTATAGTAACTAACTAGTGATTATGAATAAAGGGGTAATAATGCAGATCTTAGACGAAAAATATACAACAGAGCTTAATTGTTAATTATTTTCTGTGCAAGACACATTTTTCATTATCAGCTAGTATGATTACAGGCGGACATGTATTTACTCAAAAAAGTATTTATCTTACACACTGACACTGACACTTAAACTCAATCTGTACTATAACACAAGGTAACAAGATCTATGTTTCTATAACTCACGTAACTATCTTCCCCTAATCACAATTTTTCACCAAGAATTTCATTAAACACTTCAATCACCCACTTCGATTTGTTTATCGCACTTTATTCTTTTCGCACAAGGTTCCGCACTCGATATTGTCACTTCTTCCGTCGAATTAAGGTCCAATTTCCTTTTCAACATTCTACTAGAATCTTTACAAAGCTCCATACTATTGGGAATTGACACTTCCTCCTTTATATTAGAGTCTAGTTTACTTTTCGCTTTACTAGAATCCATTCCATTTAATACAGGCACTTCTTCAAGGCTGGTTAATTTGTTGTTTATTGCTGTATTTTCCATGGATATTGACACTTCTTCGGTTGTGTTAGAGTCTGTTTTCCTTTTCAATGGTTTCAGATTCTTTTCTTCAACACTTTGGCATCGGGATTCGTCGCTAGAGGTGGTAGTAGCACTTTTGATGATGAGCAAGTCTTTTTCTATTTCGGTTAGTTCTTTGGGCTTAGGGGGTCGTCCCACTGACTTTTTGACCTTATTCTTGCTGGTGGAAGGGGACTCTCCTATGTTTTTCCTCTTTGTGTACTTTCTTTTGGCTGTTAGAGTGCCGTTTTTCTTGCGTTGAGATTCATCCTGGAACAGAATATATTTCTTTAAGATTTTGACTTAGTTTTGTTTTTTTTTCTGTGGATTTTATTTATTTATTAGGTTTGCCAACAGTCTTCACATGAGTACAAAGTTAAGAATAAACACTAAATGTCTTAAGCTACATGCGAAACCAATACAAACACAGGAGGAGGATACAATAACAGGTAAACACAGCATGCACTGTAAACAAGGCTAAGAATATATAGGTACTTATAATAAGTAATGGTAGGTCAGTACGTCAAAGCATTTTTTATACTACCTGCTCGTCAATGGCATATTATGTGTCATGCAAACCTTTCCTAAAGTAAGTCATTACAGCCCTACGATCTAGCCGGGTCATAATGTTGTACTGAATTTCATTATTTCCCATGGGACATAATGTGATTTGAATTTGGAATGCAACCCATGTAGTCGTGCTTGATCGAGGTTGGTTTCAAAAATGTTTGGGTGCAATGAGATTTTATTCTAATTAGGCTGTATGTTATCATTTTCTTTGCACTGTCTACAAATTAAAAAAAACATGAAAACTTTTTACGAAATTCATTTTCACCCGCGCACGAAGAAGGATTTATTCGAATGTCGAACTGACCACTACAGAATAGACTACAAAAAAAGAAAAAAAGGCGCCAAGCGCTCAAACTGCTGTGCTGTTATCAACACCGAAATTCAGTTTCGATTCGAATAAACTTCTAAAAAATGTCAAGTGACGACGACAGTGATTTTGATTCGACTCCAGAATGCATACAATGTGAAGCCTCTGGTATAGTTGGAAACTTACTTCAAGAAAAATAATTTATTTCTACTTAACAGTCATTGTTTTCAATTGCCTCGCAGAAAGTATAAAAAGTAGAGTATGCATCGCGGGCTTAAATGTGTATTTGTCTTGGGCGATCTTGAACCCCTCGTACTCATAGTTAACCATAGACTCCCTCGTTCTCGGGGTTCAATATAGCGCCCGGGACATAATACACTACTTTAAGCCCTTGTTGCATAATCTAATATTAGTTTATGTATTATATAGGTAACAGATTAAATGAAAATCATCAAGGCTACACAAACAATAGTCTGTCTGTCACAAACAATCTAGCTATAGGCATCACAACAATACCCATAATTTTGTTTATCGATTAATAAACGTTTGAACATACCAATTGCTTAGGCTTAGCCCCGATGTACCCGGAACATCTCTTAGCGCCGCATAAACACCGTTTCTTCTCAATTCCCGTACATTCTAGGTTGTAGTTGAAAGTTACTTCACTATTCTGTAAAATGAAAACAGTCGGATATAATTTTTGAGATGGCCTCTTAGCTCAGATGGTAGTAACTCTGCCTTCTGCGCTAGAGGTCGCGGGTTCGATTCCCGCACCGGACAAACATTTGTGTGATTAACACAGATGTTTGTTCTGTGTCTGGCTGTTAAATATTAATCTATTATGTATATCAGGCCGTGGTGGCCCCAGCTTGGCCGTGGTGGCCCCGGCTGAAGAATAGGCCCCTCCATATCTACCTATCCGCGGATGTCGTAAGAGGCGACTAAGGGAAAAAAGCTAGGGGATGGGCAGCAGCGTCCCTCATTTTAAAAACGATAGCTCTAACTGCGCTCGCCAACTCGCATGCCCAGCGTGGTGAATATGGGCAAATCCCCCCACATGATAAGTAATTTGTTCTCTATCTGTGGGGGAGGCCATGTTCAGCAGTGGACGTCGCACGGCTGAAATGATGATGCTGATGTATATCAGACTCTGGTGCCCATAGTGTGTAGTAGTGGTGGCTATGCCTAGTACGGGATCAGTTAACCGTGTGTGAAAAAAATAAAAACATTCATTGAAATCACAAAAACCGATCAAATACAATTGATTAGTCATAATATTCATACTATCCCGAAAGAAGCTTTTTCTATCAGCAAACATAAAGAATATTATTTTTCATAATTCATTTATTGTTGGGGTTATTCATCATCATCATCATTTCAGCCGTACGACGTCCACTGCTGAACATGGCCTCCCCCACAGACAGAGCAGGGTAGGCAGAGACCACGGCTTTCCACTTGCTACGATCCTGACATACCTCTTTTCTTTCATTCACTCTCATCAAATTCCTCATACATGCTCGTCGGTTTAGGGTACTCTTGACCTGGAGTGCTATTGCGTAAGCGAAATGGGAATGAAGATAGCAACTTTGAGCACGATTTTATCGATAATAGCGACTTCTGAAAGGTTTCATTGCCATTTTGCTTACGCAATAGCACCCCTGGCCTTATTTTTATCTTATTTTTTTTCAAATTAGTTGTGTTGGTGTTTAAGTCAGGTTTATGACTGTAGTATTATTAAAAATTATTAAATTATTAAACGTTTATATCATCATCATCATCAACCTGATGAAGTACACTGCTGAACATACCTCCCCCAAAGAGTGCATTGACGAACGGTCATGAACCTTCGCCTCCCTTAACCATTCCAAAGTTATCGTCGGACAAACATACATTTCTAAACTCGAAGATATAGTTCGCTTTTCTCACTCGATCAAATACAGAGATCTTCATCGTGTACGTACCGCTTTGATGTCATCTATTGCAAAGAGGCCGACTCTAACGTCACCCAATACGGTCCACTTTTGAGTTTCACAGTTCGGCTCACAACAATGATTCATGAACCTGAAAAAAAAACATAATTATTTCTACATTAATAATAATAACAATACTTCTTCTTCTTCTTGTCGTGTCACTGATTCTTTCATGGTCATCCTGTATTATGTAAGTGTGTACCATGTTGAAGTATGGTGGCCTAAGACCGTCGATGAAAGAATCAGTGTTGTGAAAGGATTAAAGTGGACCTCTTAAGGCTACTTTCGTGCACAAAAAAAGTGTTAAAATGAAAAAAAAAAAGTGTTGTTTAATGGTTAGTAGAAGAAGATAGCCCCGCCGGCCGGCGGTCTGCTGTAGCCAGGGTTGGTCTGCGAGGAGTGTACTCCAGTGTTCATCAGCTTATGACAATACTGACTATGATGATAGCCCCCAAGCCGTGTTTGTTGCCTGATACTTCTAGGCTTGGTCGCGAGGAACAGGCGTAGCTTCACCTTGTTTCTAAGACGTTTCAAAGTGATCCTAGTGATTCTATTGAAATAAAAACTTTTGACTTTGACGGTTGGGTCACATACATAGTCCTGACCCCCACTCTGAATTCCCAGAGCCGTGCGTGGGTATCTGAAACTACGAGTACCACAACACCGAGAACCGGAAAAAATATTTGTAGATTATACAAACATTTGCCCCGCAGCGGGAATGGAACCCGCACCCCTTGCGTCTCAGATGTGCACTCGAACACGCTGACGAAGTTGCGGGCGGGTCAGCTGGTTACAATGAACTGTTTTTCTCAATAACCGCAAAACGCACAGTTTTTATTTTTATGACAAAGATAACATTTATTTACCTAAATCCAAGACAGAAACGCGATTGGTAAAACTTTTCTCGATAGATTTTTTTTTTAAAGTTCGTTCCTCTGCAACTGTTTTTTCGAAAATACTCAGAAACTATCAATCATAAATAACTTTTTTTTAAATATTGTGTTAGACAATAGCATTGGGTACCTAAATCCAAGACACTTTTTTAAAAAAATACTTAGTTTTTAAGATAATCTATATTTTCTTATATGTCGCTTACGTCGATTACTTTCGAGCGCCTTCTAACGCTTGCTATCTCTTTCCGCATTCAAATAAAGTACATAGCGCTGTCACTTTCTTCACTCCGCCCACTCGACAGTTTATTATGATTCGCATAGCGCCTTAAGTTAATTGTATTCTAACGGGGGAGCCTATACTCCACAGCACAGGTTATCCCAGTGTGGTTGATTTGTATAATTAATTAGGAATGTTTAACATAATTTGCTCATTACAAATGAGGCGGTAACCTTACCGCTACATAGGCACCTACCTAGGTGCCTATGTAGTTTTGACACCCACGACACAGGGGTTCCCTAGTGTGGGGTTAAAGCTATGTTCGTACTTACCTTTGCCTACAAATAACTGCACATAAACCTACAGACTTAACAGTGTTAAATCCTACCTACCTACTAAGAATTTTTGTACAAAATTGTATGTTTGAATAAACGTTCATCATCATCACCATCAGCCTGTAGAAGTCGACTGTTGGACATAGGTCTCCCCCAAAGAGTTCCATGACGAACGGTCTTGAGCCTTCTCCATCCACCGTTTTCCCGCAAACTTCACAATGTCGTCGGTCCATCGGGTGGCGGGCCTTCCAACACTGCGTCGCCTGGTTCGTCAATAAACGTAATTATTATATTATTCAAATTAACATTAAAAACGCTTACCTAGCTAAATTGCCTTTAGGTCCGGCATCAATCATCCGTTCCTTGTCCAATATCAGGAAATAAAAATTTTCGTCCCGTATCTCGTGCTTCCTCCGCATTCGCCGTTGGAATTCCTCTTCATCTATCAGTTCTCCTACGTATTCAATCACGAATTGTCCTGCAATAAAATAAATAACATTTCGAAAGATTACATTTAATTCTGTAACTCTTTATTGCACACAGGCACTTATACAGACCGTGGTGGCCCCGGCTGAAGAATAAGCCCCTCCATATCTGCCTATCCGCGGATGTCGTAAGAGGCGACTAAGGGAAAAAAGCTAGGGGATGGGCAGCAGCGTCCCTCATTTTTTAACAACGATAGCTCTAACTGCGCCAACCCGCATGCCCAGCGTGGTGAGTATGGGCAAATCCCCCCACATGATAAGGAATTCTCTCTGTCTGTGGGGGAGGCCATGTTCAGCAGTGGACGTCGTACGGCTGAAATGATGATGATGACTTATACAGAACTAGCTTCCGCGCACGGCTTCACCCGCGTGGTACCTATATAGGTAAAGAATCTATTTCTAGTTTCAACGAAATCGGTTAAGCCGTTACGGCGCGATTGATCAACAAACATCCAAATGAAATATTCCTAATGAAATAAGAAATAAACCTGGCCCCTAATTCTACAAACTCAATGGCTTCAAAATGACAATGGTTCAATGGCAAAATGACCACTTGTGACACTTGGTATTCTGCTATCACAGTCGTATTTCAATGGCAGTCATTGTTATTTATTTTTATATTTTATTTGCATTGCAATTGAACAATTTTGTTTTGACATATTTAACATGCACTAAGTAGACATATGTAACATGACTAAGTGCATGTAACATGTGTATAGAGGAAATAAATGATTATGATTATTATCAAACATCCTCACAAACTTTCGCATTTATAATATTAGTAGGATAGGATAGGAGCCTCTTAGAGGCGCACTTTAATCCTTTCACTACACTGATTCTTTAACCGAAATTCATAGACCCTTCTCAGGGACAAGAACAAGAAAGAACCAGTGACACGATAAGCAAGCAGTAGGATAGGAAAGTAGGATTTATTTTCTTTTGTGTACCATTAGAAATTTAAAAGGCGAAATTTATCGAGCCCTTAAAGTTAGACTCATTATGAACAAGAGGGATACACAACAAATGTGAACAAAAATGTACCTGCTTTAATATCCTCCAAAGTTTTCAACCCCCATCCCCTGTGAGAGGCTCTGTAGGGGGTTAGTTTGGGGTAGAGGCGTTTTTCAAAGGCTCGGTTGCTGCAACGATCGCCGGCCCGACAGGTTGGTCCGCATTCTGTTAGAAGCATTCTGAAAAAAGTTGAAAACATTACATACACAAACATATAAATAAAAAAATATACAAATATACAGGCTCCAACTACGAATACTAAAAACTATTGTATCTACTAAGATTAAATTACAATTTCATAATGATGACATTGGTCTTTTTAAACATTGTAAAATTTTGCCCGTTCACACTCAATTTAAATATATGTTACTTAAAGAATACTTTTTTAATGAAACAGTTAAGACGGCTGTGAAGCACCCTGTATATACTCGGGCAGTCGCTCGAAACCGGTTGTGCATGCCGCGCGCAAACAACGCGTACGGCGAGAGGACAGCTGACTACCTTGTTCCTCGACTAATCAACGACCTGCCGACTGACTTAATCGACAGCATTACGCGTAAAAACATAAAGTTTTAACTCAAATATTACTTTCTATCATAGGAGACTTACGTATTTTGCTACACAATCACCAATGATTGTGTAGCAAAATACGTACTCACCTTGTACGTACTTTGTTATATCAATACCTTCGTAAATGCCTACTTATTATAAAATTAGAATCTACCTCGTATTACTCAATTCACGTAGCTCCTACCTATAGCCGAAGACTACATTTAGCATTAGTTCTACAAACCTTAGTGGTTTTTTTTAGTGCTATTTCTATAAATGACTAAGTAAGTAATACATTTTTGGAAGAAAAATAATTTAAAAAAAAAAAAAAAAACCTAGGAATTTATTTATACTTATGATAAAACAGTAAATCCAAAAAATCTGTACAACCATGTTTATTCCTTCAAAAACGAGTTTCATCATCATCATCATCATCATCATTTCAGCCGTACTACGTCCACTGCTGAAAATGGCCTCCAATTATGCAAAAAAAAAATCCTTGAACTTTGTCTGTTTGTTTATTTGCCCGGGCTAAACTCAAAAATTACATAGTCCTGACCCCACACTAGGATTCCCTGTCGTGGGTATCAGAAACTACTATAACCATGGTACCACAACACTCGAGGTTTTAGTAATATAGCCATCATCATATCTTACTAAAACTGAACTTGACTTGACCATGACTGACGAAAGAAAATGAATAAAGATAAACATAACAAGAAAAAATTCACGTAAAACTTGGTAGTAAGGCCCAAGATGCCATAGCCAGCCCGAAAGGGAAAAAACATTAACCCTTAAGGTAGCAGGACATTTTTTTTTCAAAGATTCAAAAAATAATATTAAAATTTGTACTTTATTTGGGCTCCAAGAGACACTTCCGAAACAAAAAAAAAATCTAGCATTGGCCGTTTTTGAAAAATACCCTGTATAGTATAACTACACAATGTATAGTATACCACACAGCATGCTGACAACATGCATACAGGTACGTATAGTATACTATACACTTAGAATAGGGATTATTTATTAACTAGAACTGTATAGTAAAAATTGGTAGTAAGACCTAAGATGCCATAGCCAGTACGAAAAGGAAAAAGATACCTGAAATACTTGTTGAAAAAAATAAATTACCTGTTGATACATTGTGAGTTCGGTCCGCAAGGCTCCACCTCCGCCGGGCTGCACTCGCACTGCGTCAGCGAAAGCGAAGGATCCTCTATTTTGCGGCCCAGGAGGGAACCAATAGGCTTATTGCTCTTCAGCTTCACATAGTGAGGCGGTAGGAGGGACGAGGCGATGTCCAAAGATTCCTCGTCGTCTGGTTCCGCGTCTGAAAGTACAAATTCGTTGTTCATTTCATTTTCTACCCTGCTCGTCAAGCTTAGGATTGCCTCGTTTGTATTTTTCACTTCCCACACACTGACTTCAGGAGACTGGCATTATTTTCACCGAAACTACTTGTAAGTTTCATTATTATACCTAGGAGTTTTTTTTTATATAACTGAGGTGGCAAACAAGCATAGGGCCCACCTGTTGGTATGTGGTTACCGTAGCCTATGAGCGCTCGCAATACCAGAGGATTCACGCACGCGTTGCCGACCCCTCCACCCTCCCCCTAAAGAGCTAATTTAACCTAGGAGTTCCATAGTTAACGTAGGAGTTCTTAAGTTTTTCAAGAAACGTCCCGTTATGGAAACGTAGCGTTCTCGAAATACGTTCTGTTTTTTAATAGTCTCGAAACATTCCGAAAACGTTTCCAGAACAGGACGTTTCTCGAGGACTATTAAAAAACGGGACGTGTTCAGAGCGTGTTCGTTTTTGGCGTTCGATTCCCAATCATCAAACTGCCTGCGCTAGCGCAAGGTGACCAAGAATTAACCAGTTATATACCCACTTTTCAATATTTCAAAGGCTCGCTGTGCGTGTTCCATCGCAGTTGTAAATGCCACGTCTATTTTGGACTTTTGACTTGATATTCGTCCAGAATCACCTGTAAACAATAAATTCCGCTGTAAATTGCACTTTATGTCTATCAGTTTTTAGGTCTACAAAATAAATTCGTCAAAATGTGAGTCACTCACGCGCTGAGTGTTCCGTAAGTTACAGACCGTGACTAATTCTTACGGAAATCAATGAAATTTTCTATGGAGACATCTAATTGTGGAAACGAAACGAAATTATTTTATTTAAAATAATATTACAGATAGGGAAAGTATTTATCCTACATATATCCTAGTAATCCTATTATCCTACTTATATATGATATATTTATATATATTATAAATGCAAAAGTTTGTGAGGATGTTTGTGGTTCAATCACGCCCAAACGTCCAACGGATTTGGATGAAATTTGGCACAAAGATAGATTATAGTCTAGAAAAGCATATCTTTTTATCTTCATAGGTACCACGCGAGCGTAGCCGCACGCGGAACCTAGTTGTTAATATTGAAAAAAAAATAGTTTAGAAAAAGTTGATCATTACATTGGAATACTATAAGCGATAGCCGTGGTGGCCCCGACTAAAGAATAGGCCCCTCCATATCTACCTATCCGCGGATGTCGTAAGAGGCGACTAAGGGAAAAAAGCTAGGGGATGTGCAGCAGCGTCCCTCATTTAAACAACGATAGCTCTAACTGCGCTCGCCAACCCGCATGCCCCGTGGTGAGTATGGGCAAATCCCCCCACATGATAGGGAATTTGCTCTGTCTGTGTCCATGTTCAGCAGTGGACGTCGTACGGCTGAAATGATGACTATAAGCGATATTATCGTTGAGTGCGATCTCTTTCAGACAACCCTGGGGCAGATTCAGTTAAGAGATAGCCTTACCTTCTTGATATGGAAATACGCGGCCCCTGTTCACCCAATAATGGTCGTACTGTCCAAAGAATCTCACGACGAATTCTCCCAATCCGTGTTTGACCGCCATTATGTTGTCCGGAATTTCGGAAGGATGTAGTACTACGCCGGGCCACCATCTGACGGAATAATGAAAAGTAAATTGATCGGACAAAGTATCAAAAGATTTATGTGAAAGCTAGCTATTTTTTAAGTGACAATAAACATAGAAAAGTAAATAATCCTTCTAGGGATGTTTTTGGTTCAATAACGATGTAACGGCTCAACCGATTTCAATGAAACGATGAATATACAAGTTGATTTATAGCACGTATGCTATCCCAAAGGTGGCTTATGTCCCAATGGGTAATAAAAATGTCCTACGACTTTTGGAAATTAATCATTTTTCAATGAAAAAACACTATGCATTTTAAAATGTTATTCATGAAATGAACGAAATAAATGATTATTGATTATTATTATTCCTGGGTACAAGTTGAGAGTATTTCTGTTTCAAACTTACCGATAATGTCCCAATTTGACCCACACCATTTCACCATACAGCGGTAGTCGGCCCGTTTCGCAATCCTCACACATGTAGTTACCTGAAACACAAAACGAACATCAACTCTATTTTTCAAGCAACACGGTTGAAAATGGCTTGAAGAAAAACAAATTGGACCGAACTGTAAAGGGAAGCTATTTGTAGATGGCAGTAGTATCACAAACTAAAAGGAAATCCGTCTTCTAGGCTTGGTCACGAGGAACAGGCTAGCTTCACCTAGTTTCTAAGACGTTTCAAAGTGATCCTTGTGATTGGCCGACTAACGTACTATATTGTTTCGTGTTTGTGATTGGTTAGCGCCAGTGGCGCCAAGTTTTCTCACTATGTGACACTATGTGGCTATGAGGAATATTGAACCTTATTCCAAAAACAGTAACATACATTATTCTGTTCCTTCGGGTATGCGACTCGAGCACTCTACGTGTGAACTAGTACCAAAGGCGTAGATGAAGCATAACAATCTTTATTCTTTGTGAGATAAGGCTTATATCCCCTGGCAACGAAATTATGTACTGAAACACCGTGCTTAGATTACTACCGGTAATCTGGTTAATAAGGTGGAAATTACCTTCAGGTGGTTTGATATTCAAGCACTCAGCGTGGAAGGATGTAGGACAGTATTCACAGCATATCAATGACCCGCCAAGTGCGCAAATGAAGCACCATCCTGTGTTCACGTGACAAGGGACTTTTCCAGGCCTGTGGATGAAATGATAAGGGTTAGAGTTGATTTTCCAGTGCTGCTATGCAACGTGTTCCGTAACTCAAGGATAATCTCTTCAAGGACATAGACGCATGCCGTTTGAACACAGCTTTAAAACACTTCTAAATTATGGAACAAAGCGAAAGTTGTGGTGATTTAGGAAACTTGGAGGAGTTAGGCCACAGCGAGGTTTTCTCGTTCTAAATTGGAGCAGCCCGCCTGGCGAGGTACCTCCGCCTTACAGAAGATCGCAGCCAAATAACATTATTTCTTTCAAATAGTGTTGTGTTCCTGCAGTGAGTAAGGTTGCCACAGCTCTATAAAGGAGGGGTCGGCAACGCGTGCGTGGTGCCTCTGGTATTGCAAGCGCTCATAGGCTACGGTAACCGCTTACCAACAGGTGGGTCGCTCGATAACCACCTCAATAGTATAAAAAAACTCACCTATGCTCATAATGCCTCGGGCAGATGATAAGCGACGCGGTCAAAATCTGCGTTCCAGCCGGCAGGCACTTATTAAAGGAATGGTATGTCGCCGGGCACCGCACACACTTCGCCAGCTTATCCCCACTAAACCTGGTCTTACACCCTCTAGGGTCATCTGACACGCAAGTGTGACAGACGTGTCTGGGGCAAGTCAACGCTTCGAACTGCTCATTCGTTTTTTTAGTGCTTCTCGTCCATTCGCCAGCGTTGAACTGAGTTTGGGGCCAATGGTCCAAGCACTGTAGGTGGTAATAGCAGTAGCAGTGAGCGACGTTGCACTTTTGTCGGATCTTTACGTCAGTCTTGGAGACAGCGGATCTGCATACGAAGCAAACTGGAGTGTCATGCTTCTGGCAGTTATTGCACTTGAAGTTTGTGTAGTCTATTGGGGGAGTTCGCCGTTTTAGTTTCACATCTATAAGCTCGCATTTTCCGGGTATCGTGTCTGTCCAGTCTATGCCGTCATCGCTTGAATAAGAGTCGTAGTTTACTGGTGGTTCTTGTTCTAAAAGCTCCTTCATTTTGGCTTCAAGTTGGGTTTCCAAAGTCGTCGCGTCGATTGTTATACTTTCTATCACCTCCTCCATTGATATGTTTTCCTCTGAAACGTTCAGTTCGTCGCTATGATCAGAGTCTTCCTGATTCTTCGGCTTCCGACCGACTCTCTTCTTTTTCTTTCTACCTTTGAATGTGGTTGGCGTTTCGGCGGTTTTGGTAACCTTTTTTACGCAGTCGTAGTGGAACGTGCCATTGCAACCTTTGCATTTTATCAAGTTAGCAACATCTTCGCAGATTTCGCAGACTTTTTCTCTTATCAATCCCTTGAAAACACTTGGTTTAGGTGACGTTAGCTGCTTGAAATAGAGCTCAATTTCGTCTAGCGTGTTTACCTCTTCGCAAATATCTTCGATTTCATTATTTAATGTATCATCCGTCTTCGTTTCAGTATTATCTGTTTCTTTTTTTGGTGAATCTGGTTTGGATACAGTTAATGGTTTATTTTTGGTTTTGAATATCTCAAATACTTCCAAATCATCTTCAATATCCGAAAGGAACGCTTCATTGTAGTAATGGGATACCGTTTTTCTTTTCGGCTTGTCTTTAGGAATAATTTCTTCTGATTCAATAACCTTTTCAGTCTTCGGTTTTCGTTTCTTTCTTGTTTGAACTGGCTCTTGATTCAAACCTTTCACTAAATTCGAGGATTCGATATCATCATTCTTTTGTATATCGGATTTGGATTCCTTTTCGTAAATCCACGTTTTGTATAGATAGGCTTTGATTTCATTATGCGATAGCTGCGGATTTTCATCTACGATATTATCCTGTTTTAGTTCTAAATATTTAAGGAATTCAGGGTCTTCATACGAACCTTCGATACTTTTGTCTATTTTCTTAGGTTTGAGTTTGAGTAAGGGTTCATTATCAGAACTGACAGATTTTGCATCTTCTATTTCATCTTTTAGCTCTAATATCTCCCTCTTCAGTTCGTTGAGCTTGTTCTCCTGTATTACTTTAGAACGTAACTGGCGTAAAGGTAGCTCACTATCAGAGTCTATAGAATCAGTTTCAATATCTCCTTCTTGGTTTGTTTCATGTATAGCTCTTGCTTCTGGTTCATGTTTAGCTTCTTTTGGTCTAATTATTTCTGCGTCTGGTGCAGGTATCATTTCTGTGTCAACTTCGCACTTCGCTTCTTTTTCTTGCACATATTCGTCTTCTAGAATTGGTTCATCCTTCATCTGAATGATCGGTTCAAGCTTCGTTTCAGTTTCAGGTATAGGTTTGATTTCAATGTATTTTTTTTTGTTTTCAATGTCGTGTGTATGTTTGGTTTTAATATCGTTTATATGTTTGGTTTCAGTGTCGCAACTATGTTTGACTTCAGTGCTGAGTTTATCTTTTGTCCCAGCATCATGTTTACGTCTCATTTCCATATATTCATCCTTTATGGGACTTATTACTACGACTGGCCATCTTTTATCCATAGACTTTTCCAGAACTCTAGATAATGTTTTAGAATTGCCAATTTCAATTACTCTCGGTGAGAAAGTTCTATTGCGAAGCCTTTTCGGAGTTTTTGGTGAACAAACTTCATTTTCAATGACATCATTTATTAGCTCGATTTGCGGCGATTTTGACTTAGTTTTCCTTATAATAGGAGTGACGCTTTCGTTACTGTCTTTGCTATTACCGATACCGGAATCAACAGGTGAAATGGAATTTTCTCTTTTAGGTTTTAAATATTCGTTGCTATCAGAAGTACCGGTACTTTCTGATCTGTCTGAATCAAAGTCGATTTTCTTAGCCTTATTGTATTTTTCGCGGAAGAAATTTTCAATAGTATTCTTAGGTTGTGAGTACTTTTTAGATTTCTTTCGCGAAGGCGGAGTCTCTTGTTTTACAACACTTTTTACTAAAACAGATTCCTCTATTTTGACATCAGATTTAATGTTCTGCGTGTAAGAGTAAGTTTTAAACAAATACAAAACTATGTCGTCCATTGACAACTCTGGGTGTTGCTCCATTAAATCATCTTGTCTCAATTCCATGTACGTTAGGAATTCCGGATCTTCTAATCCGCCTTTTTTTACAGGTCTTGTGCGAAGGCTTCGTCTAGCAGGGATTTTCTCATGATGCGAGGAAACTTCACTATCTTCGGAGTTTACTGACGCGTCGTCGATATCAAAGTCATCGTCGTCGTTTTGATCAGGAGTATTTATTTCTATCGGGTAATAGCCGTTTTCTTTTATTTGCGGAATGCTGACTTCCCCGTTTTCAATTGGAAGTCTCTTGGGCTTGTTTTTAATTATTTCCTCTATTTGGTCTATGGTTTTGTACCGTGGGTTAAAATTATCATTTAGGATAGACTGCTTCGTATCAACAGTATTTTCATAACTAGATGTATCTCTCTTGAGAGATAGCTTGTGTTTCTTCTTGTCGAGTGGAGATTTTAAAGTTTTTTCAACTGCTTTGCTTACTATATTCAGTCCATCTTGTATATCAGCATTACTGTCTGTTGTGAGAGCATTTGGGGGTTTAGTTAAGTCAATTTTGTTAGTTTTTTCGTTCGCTACTTGTTCAGGCTTCACTTCTCCATATATAGTTTCGACAGGACTTTCAATCTTTATTATTTCTTGTTTTAATGAAGAATGAAGATTACTACCTATGAAAGAAATGTTGGAGCAAATTTCATCTCTACTTATTTCGACTTCGGCAAATAACTTAACTTTTGACTCTTCAAGTATGGCAATTTCATCGCATACTTTCACAAGCTGTGCTTCATCTTTCTTATCTGTTATGCTACTTTCTATACACTTCATGTGTTGACGAAAATCCTCCGTTATTTCGTCTCCTAAAGGTTCATATTCAGGCGAGGGTTCATCATCCGAATCTTCGTAATCACTATCATTGTTTTTAACGTTAAGTAATAAATCAGCTTTTGCAGTTATACTTTCAGACGTCAAATCTGGAGGCTTATTCATATTAACTTCGCGAAAAAAAACCTCCTTCATTTCAATATCTTTATAAACGTCAATATTAGAACTATCGCCTAAAAAAGGATTCGATTCAATAATATTACTAGGAGCTCTATTTTCGCCTGTTTTTATTTCAATGGCATTTAGATCCAATGCTGCATTTTTACAAGTAATTAGTATAGATTCCGATTTGGTACTGCTATTCAAAGATATTCCTGTCGTTTTTTCAATTACTTTAGGTTCATCAATCACGAAGTCATTCAAATTATCGTCGATTTTCAAAATTGATGCAGATTGGCCACTTTCGTTTAGAAGATCTTTTTCATGTATTGATATTTCTTCATCTTCAATATCATCAATGGACATATTATCGTGATTTTCAATTGGTAAGTTAGGTTTTTCAATTTGTGAATTAAGTTTTTCAGTTAATATGTCTAACTTTTCGATAGACTCGTCAGATTTTTCTGTAGGAATAATGACCCGGTTCTCAGTTGAATTCGTATCAATTACGTTTTCTCCCTTTTCTATTTTGTTTTCTTTCTTATCTATTTCTTTATCTGTCAACTCTACGATATCACTTTTAGCCTTTGTACTTGTAATAGTAAGATTGCTATTATGGTCTTGAAGATCTATCATTCCAGCATCTATCGATGTTATCGAGTTACTTTCATCGTCATCAGTCATGTTACAATTATCAGGTATTGAAACCATTTCATTGGGTTTGAGAGTTGGCGAGATTTGAAGTGTAGTTCGATCTGAAACACTGCTATTTCTACTTATCATTTCGATGTCATCTAGCTTAGCTTTTATAAATGAATGAGTCAATAATTCACTGATACTGGTACTTATTATTTCAGTACCATCTTGGATAGCTTTCTCGTCTAGGATAACCGTTGATCCAGTTACAATGGATAGCTCTTCAGTCGTGACTGGACTATTGCAATCAATTTCGACTGGACTGTTGTTGGCCAGATTATCTTGTAATGATACTTCCTTTTCAATTTTTACTGGACTATCAATAATAACCTCTGTTGTCATAGCTGGCTTATCCTGGACTGTGATTTCTTGGCTTTCATCAATATCCATTACTTCAGGTTTTATATCTTGGTTCAGGTCTTCTGACAGTTTTTCTACTTCTTTTTCTTTAGGAAAATCTTCCATAGTGTGTTGATTAGATATTATTTCGGTACTCTCTGCCTTAGAAGAATCTTCTAAAAGCTCATTTATTGCATTCAAAACGTCATCATTATCTTCTTCGCTACAAGTGTTTTTGCTATCTTTCAATAGTTCTCTTTCAGCATTTGAACATACATTTGTATTATCTTTAAAAAGTACAATTTTATCATTTGAACTGTCTAGAGTACTGTCTTCCAATGATTTTTCTGGGTTAACACCAATAACAGGTTCTTCATTTGCACAGACAGTGGAATCCATCTTTTCTAATTTATTTTCTGCGGCATCTGCGTTCTTGACTTTTTTTTTGTCTTTTGAATCGCTTTTATCTTCAGTTTGTGCAATTAGCGCATTTTGCGATTCATACGATCTTCTAAGACTATAAACTTTAGTAATTTTCACATCTCTGGGTGGAAGCTTTTTCTTTTTATTATTATTAACAGGTTTTTCCACTCTTGGAGTAGTTTTTTCAACACTTGGGGTGACAATTTGGTCAACTTGTGGGGTAACTTTGATTGGCGTTACTGTTTCTACTTTTGGTGTGATAAGCACCATTTTAAGTGTTGCCTGGTCTATGTTGTTTTTTACTTTCTCTGGAGTCTTAGACTTAGCTTTTTGTAGCCACCTATCCATGTGCGACTGCCTTTGAATTTTTATATTACCAGTTTTAGCCGCCATGTTGTCTAAACAAGCTGTTACAACGTCAGAGACATCTAGCGACCTATTCTTTGACTTACGCGACCGGGTTGACTCATCGGCTTTTGTATCGTCTTCGGAGAATAAAGAATCGTAGAGGCTTTCGCTCAAAGACACATCGCTATCAGTCCTAGTGACTTTCCCGCTTCTAAGCTGTTTCTTTGATGCTCTTGCTTTGTACAACAACTCATTGAAGATATCTATTCGCAGATTTTTTGGCACGCGGTTTATCATTTCGGCTTCTTCGACGGACGTGTTCCAGAGCCCTTGTTTTTTTTCTGAGATAAAGAATGCCGAGTACAATTTTGGATCCTTTTTCTTGTCCTGAAAAAAAAAAGGTCATTTCATTAACAGAAGGTTTGAGAGCGCAGTGCACGACTGAAGAGCTAACGTTTTTTAAAAAAGGGGACGCTGTTGCCGATTCACTAGCTTTTTTTTCCCTTTAGTCACCACTTGCGACATCCAAGGGTAGGTAGATATGGAGGGGCCAATTCTTCAGCCGGGGCCAACATGGTCACTACATTGATGACGACTAAATAGGGACAGTTAGAAAGTAGCTAAGTAAATTGAAATAGTGCAAGGCATATTTTTTTCTTTAATATTAATTTACCTGCCATACATAAAATACAATGCTGTTATTTGAACTGAATTGTGATTATAGCCATATCCCAAAGTAAATAAGTTTGTCTTTCAATTGTTTATCAAATAAGCCGCGTCGCCGCCACTCTGCCCGTCGGTGCTGTCCTTTTTTTACTTTGAACTGCCCAATAATTAGCAAGTTGAATTGGCAGTGGGCCAGCCATATAGCTTTTTTTTTTTTTTTTAATACAACTGATGTAGCAAACAAGCATACGGCCCACCTGTTGGTAAGCGGTTACCGTAGCCTATGAGCGCTTGCAATACCAGAGGCATCACGCACGCGTCGCCGACCCCTCCCCCCTTCCCCCCTAAAGAGCTCTGGCAACCTTACTTATCGCAGGAACACAACACTATTTGAAACAAATAGTGTTGCATAGTCTGCAATAGCTTGCAGAAGCAACAACTGTTGGGGAATAATGATGAATGGAGAAGGCTCAAGACACATCATGGCACTCTTTGGGGAGGGCCTATGTTCAGCAGTGGTCTTTATCAGGCTGATGACAAAGATGATGACTGCGCAATAAGACTTACCTCAGGAGTAAACTTCTCCCTGGTAGATATAAACTCCTCAAGTCCCATGTATTTCCTCAGCATATTGTCCACTACCCAGCTTCGCCTGCCATTGTCAGCAAAGAATGATACGTGAAGAATGTAGTGTTCCACACGGCCAAATACTGCAAACAATATTAGTAATGAGATCTAAACTACTTGAACTTTACGTTAATAATAATCAATATACATAAAACTCTTATATTACGGAATACCTGACTGGCTGACAATCAGCGCACAGCCTAAACCAGATGTCCTAGGAGTATGAAATTTGGACAAGATTGCATCATCCACAAATATTTGTTCTGGGTGTGGTATGAAGGTATTCACAGTTTGAGATACCCACAATGACACCAGGAATATATAAGTTACTGTAGGTTGTTATTAAAAAAAACTGGGGTAAAATAAGTACTTATCTATCTATGAGACTACCCCAAGCAGTAGCAGTGTTTTTTCATTGAAAAATGGCAAAATTCCAAGGTGTAGAACAAACTTTATTGCCGATTGGGTGTAGAATAAGCCCATTATGGCACAGTATACATATTATGATGACCTTGTATACTTACACTTCTTTCTAACGAACATTTCACTCTCTGGATCTCTGGTTATGATGCAAGGCCAGAAAGGGAATGTTCCCATACGAGCCCAAGCCAAATCCCCCACTTGGTAAGGACAAATATCCTCTCCTTTAAATAACTCAATGATAGGCACTGACTGAATGTCACTATTCTCAATTTTCTTTTTGTTGCCATCAGCATCTCTTTTGCTACCTGTTGAGTCTCTTTTGTTACCAGAGGAGTCTCTTTTGTTACCATAGGAGTCTCTTTTGTTACCAGAGGAGTCCCTTTTGTTACCAGTGGAGTTTCGTTTGTTACCAGGGGAGTTTCCTTTGTTACCATCAAAGTCAAGTGCCTTTACAACTGAAGCATTTTCAATGAGTCCATTTTGTTTACTGTAACTTGAGTTGTGTTTCTCCGATGAACTGTTCTGCACCTTGTTCATCTTTTTGCCACTTTTTGGAGAGAACAGATCCTTGATCAGTATAATATCATCATCATCATCATCGTCTCTGTTTTGAATCAGATCTGTTCTAATATAAACCTTAGGGAACTTTTTAGCTGATGGTGTGATGGTGGTTATTGGTAATACTTGCTCACTCTTGAAGCGATTGAGAGATTTGTTAGCTTGACAGGTGTTGTCAATATTGTCTGAAGAGGTCTCAAGAGCCTTCTTAGGGGTTTCTGCCTTGTAGGGAGAGTTTACTACCTGCTTTGTAATAGGAGACTGTTCTTTGACAGGCATGTTTTCTGATTTAGGGGATTTTAGTGTTTCTAAAACATATCTGTTGTTGAATCCGGGTTTGAGCTGACGGGCTCGGCCATAACGGCTGGTGCTTACACCTTCTCTGACTGAGACAGGCGAAGTTATTCGAGCAGTCATATTTGTTTCGAGTTCACGTTCTACGAGTGACCGTTTCTTTGGTTTGACCGCAAACGGGTTAAGGACTTTCCTTCCATGCTTGGTGCCCATTTTATCATTAGATTCGTCCATTATGTTGCAATTCTTGTTTTCCGATTGCCTTTAAAATGGCGTTGACGTAACGCTATAGGAACATCGTAAACCGAAACTAAGTATACAATTTAACACAAAAATTCATCTTTTTTGATTCCTGCAAAATGGTAGATATGACTCCAGCGCGCTATTTATAGAATGCAACCATCAGAACCCAGATATCTTGCTCCGCTGAAACAAAATAATTGATATTAAGTTTCGTTACCCATTGCAAATAGGTTAATCCAATATTTGAACGAAATATCTTATTTTGTAGTAAGTTAAGGAGAATTTATGAATTAGAAACGTTTATAGTCGACTCACCGATGCGTTATGTAGATTGGCAGCGCCACAGGGCGTAATATGCTCTCGGCAACTAGATTGCTAAGCGGCCGTCTAGCCCACAGAGCAATCGTACTAGTAGAAAACTTGGTTTTCTTTTTTACACAGCACTCACGCCAGTCACAATTATTTCAATAACACTCTTAGAATCCACTAATAGCACAGTTCCGGGGAAATTTACTGGAATGGATAGCGTCCTCAAATCGCACGAACAAAGTCTAAATTTCAACGCGAATGCTCCCAGACTCCCAGTGCCACAGTCAAACACGCGCCATTATCACAACAAAACCAGCGGAAATTCTAGAAAGTTATCCCATCGTGATGATTACGCGGTTATAAACATCAAAAAAACGAAAGATCAATGAAATAAACTGATAATTCCTAATTTTAAAAATATTTTACAGAGTCAACTCGCAGACGCTACAGTGCCGCGAAAACACACACAGACGTAAATGCCAATTTTGGTAGTGTGTGTTACAGATTAGTACTATGTATTCTAGGTGTGTGCTGCACACTCGCAGTAGTGTAGGGATTTAGGTGTGCTGCGTGTAAACAGATTGTATTTACGTTATTTGTAGTACACAGACATGCACAACAACATCAATGTTAATGTTAGCACAGTAGCAAGAGTTTTGACTTTTTGGCCACATTTGTCTGTTTTTCTGATGGTGTGTTTTGCATCTAGCGTGTTTAGTTAGTGTTCCATCCATTAGAATGGATTAACTAAAAACATTAACTAAAAATTAGTGCGTAGGTTGTTTTATAGATAAAATATTTTTTATAGGTATTTTGAGATAATTTTTAGTTAATGCGGGCGGTGTCGGTACTTCGTAACGTCACGCTGTCTGACCACACTGTACTGTAGGATGTACTGATACGTAGTATTCCTTAATCTGTGATGTAATGTAACGTACCACCCGTACCTAGTTGCAATCAAAGAACATAAGTCAATATTATCAAAGCGTTTTATACGGAACCACACACAATTCAAGCGCATAAGTATTAAGTATGTGCATACCTACGTATGCACCTACAAACATACTGCAGCTATCTGAACCGAGTTTTTTAAAATTTTAATACCATTCAGAAGCGCAAAATAAATATTTTAGAACCATTTCTACATTATTGAATAAATAGATAGCATTAATTTAGTAATTTTTGTTTGCACACAAGTACCTACCTATCTTCCTATCAATATCGGATTTTAATTTATATTTTTTTAGTAACTTTTTAAACAACGATATCCACCGGTTTATACCGGTATCGATAGCTAGGTATCTGCTATCCAGTATCCCGCCGGATAGTAAAATAAAACCCAAGCCCCGGTTCATCAACTTTAACAATTTTGTTGGGAACTTGCGAAGTGATGTTGTGCTCTCAATTGATTTTACTAAACTTTAGAGTGCTGCAATTAGGTCAACGGCAGGAGAGCTAGAGGACAGTTTTTGGAGGAGGTAGGGCACAGCGAGATTTTCTCGTTCTGAATTGGAGCAGCCCGCCTGGGAGGTACCTCCGCCTTACAGAAGATCGCAGCCAAATAACATTATTTGTTTCAAATAGTGTTGTGTTCCTGCGATGAGTGAGGTTGCCAGAGCTCTTTAGGGGGGAAGAGGGTTCGGGGTCGGCAACGCGTGCGTGATACCTTTGGTATTGCAAGAACTCATAGGCTACGGTAACCGCTTACCAACTTTAGGATATAAAAAAAAAAACTTAATTTTATTTCGTTAAAGAGGAAAACATGGTTGTGTCCGGAATAGTCCAGCCGGCCGGACACACGGTACCTCCCTAATTTTTAAGAATGACTGCCCCTCGTCCGCTACTGGAATTTCCTGAAACTCAGCCCCTGTCAGTAGCGTCGTGGACGGACGCGCATTGAAATACTAGTGCTATCGCAGTCAGGCTACTCATAAGTGACTACAGTTTCAGTCGCGTTCCTTTTGAGTCGCGCCGTGGACGAGGGGCTTAATTTAATTTTTACAAAATGGTTATTTATGTGTGTGTGTGTGAATACACCGTTTTGGATTTGAGAAAGCCATTGGGACTCTAGCTGGTTTAAAAAATGGAGCGTCGAATGAAAGGCACTCACTGTCATTGAAACTGTTAATGTCACTGTTTCAGTTACTGTGACTGTCATTATTACTGATAATGTCACTGTTTTGTTTACAGAACTACAGATATAGAAACTGAAAAAGTAAAATAAAAAAAAAATTGAGAAAGAGAGCAAAGAACACGAAGTTTTTATTTTAGCTAATTCGAAGTGAATTTAATTACTTCGTACATACAGCAGGATTTTTAATCAAATGGCGTCCGTAACTAAAGGCAAAGATGCGAAGCCTGAGCCGATAGCGTACAGCGAGGCTGCTCTCAGAAACAATGCTGTTGTTGTGGAGTACTGTAGAACTTCTATGGCTGCGTTGTCGGGATCAACCGCTGGTAATTTGCTTACTAGATTATTTCTGTGACCCGTTGAGTTCCTTGTACACCCAGATAAATAAGTAGAATATTACTGTAGATGTAATAACCTTTTGTGTGCTGAGATGAAAGCTGATAGATGGAAATGGAAGAAGAATGTTGTGCCGACCCCACATAATGTGGGATAAGGTGATGTGTGGGGCAGGGAGATGGTGATGTGTCTGTGACAATGTTCAAGAAACTAGCTTACACTCGGGGACTTCATACATAGAATCTAAATTCCAAGTCATGAAATCCCAACTACCTACATAGTGAAGTGTATACTGTGTATAGTAAATGGAAAAGTGTGTTAGCGTTTAGTTGGTTGCTATGGTTGGTTTGTTCTGTCATGGAGCAAAGGATCGACGTGTTTTTCTGCTTAAAGATAAACCCTCTTATTCACAAACACTCACTAACTTATACTTTGACTTGAAGAAAGACCTAGGTAACTTATAATTCTAAATGGGGGAATAAGATCTGCACTGACGTCCCGCGTTGGGGTGTATTGTGCATTGTCCCCCTGCTGATCTCACCCCAGCCAGTCCAACTCCTTAAAGTAACAGAGAAGGACATTGGGTTGGTGGCAAAATTGTTCGAGAATCCCTATTGATGTTGATGATGAAGAGGAGCAGGATCCTATCATCCTAGGTAACTTGTTAACGAGGTACCTTGCAAGCGAAGCCAGGGGCGGATGCTAGTAATAGTTAGCTGTTACGTTCTGCATTAGAGTTTTTAGCAACTTAAACTGCCCCAAAGCTAGGACCGCTAACTTTATACTTGCCTAGATCCGTTTTTTAAACTGTCATCTGTTTAATTATGCAAAATTTGCATGTTTCAGGAGTCCTAGGCCTAACCGGTCTCTACGGCTTTGCATTCTACGTGTTTGCTGTAGTCAGCCTCTGGGTTATGTTTATGGTGAAAGCGGGACCCCAATGGAGCAAGTACTATGTATCCTGGCAGAGTTTACTGACGAATGGATTCTTCGGAGCTTTGTTCACTTATGTACTGTTCTGGACTTTTATATATGGTATGGTACATGTTTATTAGGTTGTAGATATAATGTAAAGGAAAAATTAAATTAAATATTAATAAATAGGCAATTTTAAGCAACTTCTCATGTCTTATGGCCTGTGGCCCAAGCACATTCATGCAAAAAGGGCCCACCAGCAACCTACTTGCAGAAACCAGCCAAGTAAGGCCCAAGTGCAAATAATTCAGATAGTTTTACGCTTACAACACAATAACAAGTATAACAAGACTAAAAGATTTCAAGCTTTGCCAATGTTATTACTTGGCATTACTTATTTACATTGGATATTACTTGTTTTTTTACTATTGTATTGTAAGTGTAACACTACCATAAATTATTTGTGCTTGGGCCACAGTACCATCAACTTATAGGTTTTGTTTAGGTGGTGCAATTGCCAGTTTTAAAGGTAGCAGCTCCATAATCAATAGTGCAGAATAGTGGTGACTAAGGAGCTACTATGTGATAATCTGATTTGCATTTGAATGGCAGGCATCATGGGTGTGTACTAAATTACAAAATCTTTGAATGATTAGTTAACAAAAATGTGGAAAATATAATCAATCATCAGTCCATCTTATTATCAATTCCTTATTACTTGTGTTCAAATATGTAAAATAAACCATAAATCTTAGGTAAATGCATAAAAATGTTATCCAGATGTATTTATTTATTTTAATTTCAGAAATGTTCTTGTTTAAAGCTGAAGGGTTTTTTATCAATAAGTATTGGTAATAAAAATTATGTTAATCAATAAAATTAATTTGTTTTTACTGCATGCAGATAATATCATTATTTCAAAAGACAATATTGTATGTAAATCATTGTGTACCCTTGGGAGATACAGACAATATATACTTTTTTATTCTATTGGGTCCTTGACAAAGCAGCCCATCTGATGATGACTCATAACTTCATGAGCTATGGTCAAAGACTTTTTTTTAAAGTAAGGCGCAGGAAAATATTTAGTCACATTTGCAAACGCTGGGCGCTGCTACTTGAATCTAACATTAAACCTAACCTAACCATCTATAGATAAATATAAGAACCTACCATCGTACATACTAGGTAGGTAGGTACTAGGTATCTACATACATTCTCAGCGGTTACGGCGTGATTGAACCACAAACATCCCTACAACCTTTCGAATTTTTAATATACCTACAATAATTATAATTAACATTATAATTAACATAGGCCTCCCCCAAAGAGTGCCATGACGAACGGTCTTAAGCCTTCTCCATCCACCGCCTTCCCTCAACCTTCACAATGTCGTCGGTCCATCGGGTGGAGGGCCTTCCAACACTGCGTCGTCCGCATCATCATTATAATTACCTATCCCAAATAGCATCTTCGGGATTCGAACCCGCGCTTTAGAATTACTGGGGAATAAATATTCTCGAATGGTGACCAAGAACCGGGCAAGGCAGTGTTGGAAGGGCCCCCGAAGGACCGATGACATTGTTGAGGTTACGGGAAGTCGATGGATGGAGAAGGCTCAAGACCATTCGTCATGGAACTTTTTGGGGGAGGCCTATGTCCAGCAGCAATTGCTTAAGTTCTACAGGCTGATGATGATGATGATGAAACACAGTGGAGGGGCGTTCGGTTTTAGATTAGACTAGCCTAGCCATCCATACATTTATAAGATGTGCTATACTATAGCACATCCTAAGTATGGACAAAATGAGTTGCCATAATAGTCCGCTAGAGGCACTGTTTCAATTTCCGTGCAAAAACATTTAAAAACACGTGCATCGCTCTCAAGCTAGTATCCCCATCAAAATCCTCGTTGCAAATTACCTACTGCAAACCCCAGTTTAACCTAATTCCTATGCTGCTAGATCGATTGATTAAGTTCAGCGTTGTTGAGTGGCGCGAAGTTGCCAGTTTAGAGCTGACGATACGATTTTGAACCGTTGGGGAACAAAGGTTCTCGAGTGGCGACAACGAACCGGACGACGCAGTGTTGGAAGGCCCCCCCACCCGATGGACCGACGACATTGTTAAGGTTGCGGGAAGTCGGTGGATGGAAAAGGCTCAAGACCGTTCGTCATGGAACTCTTTGGGGGAGGTCTATGTTCAGCAGTGGACTTCATCAGGCTCATGATGATGATGATACGATATTCCTTTTATAATCACTCTAGTGACGGAAACTGGCCTACGACGTTTGTAGGAATGTTGGTATCCAGGTACCTGCTTACACTATGGAAGATAGGTAGGTAGCAAAGGTAATAAATACCTATTATTTTACCCTACAAATACCTACCATTTTTGTAAATTTACAGATAATTTGTGACAGTGCCATCTGTTATTTTATTTTAAACCTATTGCCTATGCTACTCATCGCAGGATGACGCTATAAAACTCTTAGATAATTTGTACCGATAGATGGCAATACTTACCGCTTTTGATCGAATCCAGACTTTTACATATATTTTTTGTGAAATATAGCCTATTCTACAGTAGTACATACAGGCAGGTTCCCATAGTACAGGCTATGCCTAGTTTGGGATCAGTTGACCGTGTGTGATATGTCCGAAATATTTATTTATTTATTTATTTGATTCTAATATTTTGGGGAGCCGCTTAGCCTTATTTCCCTATGTGCTTATTGTAGGCACCTTGGTAGATAGGTAAGTATGTCATATTATGTGTGGTAAGTGGTTCTATCCACAGGGTCGAACCCATTGGTGGCTGTGCCTAAAAAATAGCGTAGTCTAAAGAGCCCTAGATCACAGCTTAGATCCAACATGCAATTATGAAGTTGCTATTAGACTGCGCTGGTATTTTAACCGACTTTGCAAATATGGAATAGTTTCTGAATTGCGTTGTTCTACAAGCTTAACATCTTTAGCTGGCACGCTACGCCGATAGGTAGGTAGAGACGGCTGGTCTCTAAAATACATTTCTAAACAGTGTCTAAACAGTTATTGACACATCACACCTACAAGAAGCGATCTTGTGTGTGTGCGTGAAGATCGTTTTAGGTCTTTAAGTAGAAATCACTAAGTAGGTATCTTATCTAGGTATAATTTTAGGATATATTTCGTTTTGCTATCAAATGAGCTACGACGTAGCAGTTTGCGTACATAGGTACGCCGTAGCTCATAAATTTTCGTAGTTATTTGTGTAGTCCTATCTACCTACTCACTTCTTTTTCTCTCAATGATAAAGATGATTTATTTGCTTTAAGAGGATACAAAAATCATAATAAATTGTCGAGTGGGCGTATCGAAGAAAGTGACAGCGCTATGTACTGTAATTGAATGCGGAAAGAGATAGCAAGCGTTAGAAGGTTTTCGAAAGTAATCGACGTAAGCGAAATATAAGAAAATATCGATTATCTCAAAAACTATCTATTTTTTTTTAAAGTGTCTTGGATTTAGGTACCCAATGCTATTGTCTAACAAAATATTTAAAAAAAAGTTATTTTTGTTAGATAGTCTCAGAGTATTTTCGAAAAAACTGTTGCAGAGGACCTAACTTTAAAAAATAAATCTATCGAGAAAAGTTTTACCAATCGCGTTTCTGTCTTGGATTTACGTAAATAAAATGCTCAAGTTATCTTTGTCGTGAAAATCAAAACTGTGCGTTTTGCGGTTATTGAGAAAAAACAATTCAAAAATCATAAAATAATTAAACCCTCACCTTAACATGATGTGTATACAGTACAGTGCAAAGTGGATGAATAAATGGCACGCAAAAAAATAAAAACTTCAATTGACTAAAAGAACAGTCAACTAATAAAAAACAAGTCGTGTTCAAGTTCATACTTTTCTAAAGTAGGATCTCACACCCAGGCATGGTTAAATCACATCAGACCAGTCATATCTCCCTACGTTCAGATCCTTGTAGATGTTACAAGGTTTAAGCATCATTACCTCGGCGTACGTTCTCGGACCACATCGGTGACGTTTTGTAAAAGTATCATCATCATCATCACCATCCACAGCCTGACTTCACCCACTGCAGGGTATAGGCCTCCCTTTGTATGTGCCAATCTCCTCTATCCTGTGCAAGCCTCATCCAGTTGCGGCCGGCGATGCTTGTGATATCGTCTGCCCATCTCGCTGCTGGACGACCAACGTTCCGATATCCAGTTCTTGGACGCCATTCAGTTAACGCCTTACTCCACCTGTCATCACCTCAAATGGAGTTGGGCAGGACACCTGGCAAGGCGTAAAAGTATACCTACCATATATTATACTCAGGTATATACGAGTATATACTCACTGGCTTCCGCCTGCGGCTTCGTTTGCTTGGCACCTACAGAAAAAGTAACCTATATGCTATTCTAGGTAAAGAACTCTTTATATTCCAAGTTTCAACAATCGGTTGAGCCGTTACGGCGTGATTTAATAACAAAAATCCTCACAAACTTTTGCATTCATATTATTAGTAGGATAAGTCGATACATTTGCAAAATGCCCACATTTTGCAAGCTTCGGTAGGTACCTATCAAGTAGGTTTTTCTCTGAACAGTGGCGGATTTGCAGTCTTGGCCGCTTTAGGCCCCAGGCCATGTGCCGCCCTTTTCTCAGCACCCATCATATAGACTAGGTACATAATGAATTTACTTTATTGCCAACTTTATCTTAACCATCATCATCATCGACATCATCCTGTAGAAGTCCACTGCTGGACATAGGCCTCCCCCAAAGAGTTCCACGACGAACGGTCTTTAGCCTTTTCCATCCACCGACTTCCCGCAACCTATCATCAGTGATTTATTTGGTCACGATTTGCCGCTCCTTATACCTGGCCGCGCTAGGACCGGGCCTACTGTGCCTTAGGGCAAATCCGCCACTGTCTCTGAATCCAATAGACACTGTATGCGCAGCCAGTTGAGATCTCTTCCAATATTTGCAGTCCTTGCAAATAATCGCCAGCATTAATTGATTCCTTACCCGCTGCTAAATGTTATTGTACGGAGTCTGCAGTCTCAGTTGTAAAATGGTGCGCACTGCTGGAGTGCTGGCAGTGCCCCCGGCTTGCGATCCACAAGTCGTGGGTTCGAGTGGATTTTCCATTCGGTAAATTTATGTGCGCTATACTAGTGCTGGCCACTGGCTAGATGGTCCGACGAAATAAGGAGATTCCTAAAAACACATGACTGGACTGAAGCGGCAACCGACCGCGATCGCTGGAAAGAACTGGAGGAGGCCTTTACCCGAGAGGGGTCCTTACGGTGGAAATAAAATGAATAATCTAAATTAATTAAATATTAAATATAAAAATATTATTTTAACAATCTAAATAAGTAGACATAAGAATTAAGATTGCATGAATTGTTAAATGAATTTTTTTTAGTTAAGGAATAAACAAGGCTTTTTTATTTATTTTATTTTATTTTATTTATTTTATTTTACTATACTAGTGCTGCTGTGAATGTATAGAGAAGGAGATGGAGGAGGCCTTTATCCGGCAAAGGATAGCCCATGAATAAAAAAAAAAAATGTTATATATAATTATATATACATATATATAATTGAAAATGAAACAAATACCTATTAATAAAAATCTAAATGAATAAAATTAATAACTAATAAAATAATAAGAAATGCATGTTAAGTACTTGTAACTAACTACATAATGTTATGAAGTTTTATAAATACTTTTGTTTTGAATAATTAATATCTCTAGGAAACATAAGTAAGCACTAGGGAAATAAAGGGTATTTTTATTTTTATTTTATTATACTAGTGCTCTCAAACGGCGAAGGAAAATAACCTGCATGTCCTAGAACCTTAAAATTCTAACACATGTGCATGAAAGGAGCCTCTAAGAGGCGCACTTTAATCCTTTCACTACACTGATTCTTTCATCGATGGCCATAGGCCCTCTTCAGGGCCACCATACCTCAACCTGGTCACTGACCTAAATGCAGGATGACCAAGAAATAATCACTGACACGACCATAGATAACGCCATTCTTACTTAAGCCATCATGACCTTATATGTATATTAAGCCATTATGACATTATAGATACTGACTGGCCTCATAGCTCAGTTGGTAGTAACTCTGCTTTCTGCGCTAGAGGTCGCGGGTTCGATTCCCGCACTGGACAAACATTTGTGACTAACACAGATGTTTGTTCTGTTTCTGGGTGTTAAATATATATCTATTATGTATATCAGTCTCTGGTACCCATAGTACAGGCTATGCCTAGTTTGGGATCAGTTGACCGTGTGTGATAATGTCCGGAATATTTATTATTTATTATTATTAGATTCCTAAAAATGTACGACTTAATTTTTTATTTTGTTTGACTAGATAAATTAATAAAAACTACATTGTTATATGCACGCCGTATTAACGGTGAAGTATGTGAAACAGCTTATTGTTAAGACCTATGTACAACCATGCTTCTGGCAAAATAAATCATTTCATTTCAAGAAGAAGAAGACTTCATGAAAATCTCCACTGATAGTGACGCAATGCCAACTGGTTGATAACAATGCCATAAGCCCCTCCAAAACGGATCTAAATTGATTCGGGTCTGACACTGAGCCACAAAATAAAGTATCAATTTTATATTCCTGCATAATCGAACAGCCTGGGTTATTGAGGATAGTCTTATTATAATATAATTTTAATTGAGCCAGAGTGACAATACTTATTTGTTTGACTGTAACATTAAGACGAAGACGGTAGACGATATTTAATAAGTTTCCTACTTGTATAAGAGAACTACCGATTCCTTAGTAGTCAGAGGGGTAATCAGAGGCATGACCGAACAAAGTTGCTTGCGATGATACTTACGTCTTCTGAATAAAGTTAATTTTTAGTTTTACTTTTAGGAGCTTGCGATAATTATGCGTTGAGCTTATATGGCACACCCCCAAATGTCAAACTCAAAATTGATTGGTAAGGATCATTTCAAACCGAATTTGAATATGGCTTTTCAAGGACATACCGCATGGCGTTTGAACACTGCTTAAAGTCGTCGTTTTTTCTTTCTATTGAATACAAATAGCAATACATACATATAACGACGATTCCCAGAGGGGTAGGCAGAGACCACGGCTTTCCACTTGCTACGATCCTGCCATACCTCTTTTGCTTCATTCACTCTAATCAAATTCCTCATATTTGCTCTTCGATTTAGGTTACTCTTGATCTGGCCTTTGTCCAAAATGTCACCGGTTTGGTCCCTAAACGTACGCCTAGGTCTTTCCCTTCAAATAGAATACCTACCGCTATATTATAACCGTTGTTGACGGTAGCCGCTACTCTGAAAATAATAGCTTGCTAGGTCACCATTTCTGTCCTAAAGTACTAATGTTATTTTTTCCGGCAATTCAGAGAAAACACTTATGTTAGTGGTTTTATATGTTTTGTCTCCTAAATAGCGGTGTGCGTTATATAACGAGCGTTTTTTTTATTTTTAACACCCATTCATTGTCCTGTCCCCACACTAGGATTCCCTGTGAGTTGGGTATCAGAAACTACGAGTACCATGGTACCACAACACCGAGACAAACATTTGTCCCGCGGCGGGAATCGGGAGCGAGTGCTCGCTACGACACCGAGGTTGTCTAATTGATTACAAGGCCCTTTTCAGGATCACCATACCATTGCTCGGTTTTTCTAACTTATAGACACGGGCCATATCTACCGAGCAATCTCTATTACACACTAAGCAAAAGTCAGCTGTTTCATTCAGCTGTTTAAGGTAGCAATTTCTCGTTTGTTAGATGAGAAAACTATGGAATTAACCCCTTTCAGAATGGTATAGATATATACCCCCGCCTTACAGAAGATCGCAGCCAAATAACATTATTTGTTTCAAATAGTGTTGTGTTCCTGCGGTGAGTAAGGTTGCCAGAGCTCTAGGTAGAGGGGTCGGCAACGCGTTCATGATGCTTCTCTGGTATTGCAAGCTCAAAGGCTACGGTAACCGCTTACCAACAGGTGGGCCGTATGCTTGTTTGCCACCATAGTTGTGAGTAACTTTTTATATCGTACGATGACAAAGAATGAATCAGTGTCTCGAACAGTCATAAATAACGGCCGATATAATATAATCGCTGTGGTTATTAGAGAAACCAGGGTTTACGTCTCACTATGGTCCATTACGCTTGGCCTCGGTCGGCTTTACACGCCGTAAACGCAAAAACAGGACGTTGGACGTAAAGACGGTTACGCGTATAAAATAGGGGCGTTGACTCTTCATGATCGTGTTTTTTGAAGGTTTCCACAATCGGAACTCCAGGGTCGGACTGGGCGGGAAGGGTCCGGGGCCCGAGACTGGATATTGGTAGATAGGTGGGATACTATCGGAAAATAATCGTACTAATATTATAAATGCGAAAGTTTGTGAGGATGTTTGGATGTTTGTTGTTCAATCACGCCCAAACGGCCGAACGGATTTGGATGAAATTTGGTACAGAGATAGATTATAGTCTGGTATGTAGGTACCATGTGAGCAAAGCCGCGGGCGGAAGCTAGTGAAATATAAAAAACAAAGGGAACAGGGATGGCCTGCTCAGGTTCAACCATTTTCAAAATTTTCTATTTCATTTCTCTTTATTTGTATGAACGAGCCATCTGATCTAGTTGACATTTAGGGCTTAGAATAGAATAGAATAGAATATGATTTTATTTGCAACAACTTAAATTATAACAGGTATATATATTATTTAAAAGAATACTAAAAGACAAAAGACAAAAACAATAAAATAATAATAATAACATAAACATTAAACAATCACAGATACATGCTGCTGCAAAATGGACCCTAACTAAGCATGAAGCAGGACCTAGCCTGCGCGAGCCCCCTATCCTACCTACCGCCTGGCTTACAGCAAGCCTCGCAAGCCAGGCCCGTGGAGGGCGCAGGCTGGGGCCCGACTGGCAAACGCCACTTAGACTATAGGGCCAGTACCACGCTGGTCAACTCACTTAAAAAATCTGGGTTAAGATGTGCTTCCAAAGATCCTGATTAGTCTAGCAAACATGGGCGATTGTCAATTATTACAACTCGCTATATTGTTTGTCAACTTTGCATGTAGAGTCCTATACAAGGTGATTCATAACATGTATACCATCCCAACCCAACGCAGTATGGAGAGAAGCATGACAAACAAAAGGAAAATAGACAAAATCCGACACAGTACCATCAGGAAAGAAACAAAAGTAGAAGATGTAACATTGAAAATAAAACAACTTAAATGGAGGTGGGCAGGCCACACTACTCGAGGAGCAGAAAAATGGAGCAAAACTATAACCACATGGTACCCACGAACTGGGAAGAGAAAGCAAGGAAGGCCATTCCGAAGATGGGATGACGAGATAGTGCTAACTGATGGGAGAGCATGGACGAGGACAGCACAAAATAGAAATATTTGGAAGGGGTTGGAGGAGGCCTTTGCCAGAGGGCTCACAGATTGCGAAACATAGAAAACCAAACATAATATACATTACAAACCGAACTGAAATAATCTGAAAAGAGGCTAAAAAAATACCATCCCAAAAGGGGGTTATTCTATCAACAAAAAGAAAGAACTTTAGCGAAAAAACATCAATATTTTGCAAAAAAATAATACTAATTGTTGGTTCGCTAACTTTCTCAAATGACCTGTTTTTGGTAAAATTCTTTGTAACTATTATTATTACCAGTCGGAAGCGTCCCCAAGACGCTGGCGGAATTGCCACGCTGGATGGCAATGCTAATTCGCTGGGCCAAATAAGAGCCAGCTCTCGGGTCACGCGTCGCTTCGATCAGACGCCCTGATATCTTTTTGAAAACCTGGAGGGCCCCGTTTCCCCACGCTCCCGACTGGTAGTGATCTGGATCAGTTGAGCTATGATGATAGATCGTTTGTAACGGTCTTTAGATGGCTCAACTGTTTCTTGTGTATTTTGTAAATATTAATTTGTATTAGTTTTAAGTTTCTTTCTGTAAATAAAGTATACTATTATTATGTACTAATACTAAAAGAAGTTCGGCATCAAGATTGCTGATTGACCTAAAACAGCTGATTATCCGACACCATACCTCAACCTGCTCACTGACCTAATTACCTACAGGATGATCAAGAAAGAACCAGTGTCACGACACGCAAGCAAGCATTATTATTATTAGTAAATCATCATTCATCATCATTTCAGCCGTTCAACATCCACTGCTGAACATGGCCTCCCCCACAGACAGAGCGAATTCCTTATCATGTAGGGGGATTTGCCCATACTCACCACGTTGGGCATGCGGGTTGGCGAGCGCAGTTAGAGCTATCGTTGTTAAAATGAGGGACGCTGCTGGCCATCCCCTAGCTTTTTTCCCTTAGTCGCCTCTTACGACATCCGCGGATAGGTAGATATGGAGGGGCCTATTCTTAAGCCGGGGCCACCACGGCCATTATTTATTAGTAAATAATAAATAAATATTCCGGACATATCACACACGGTCAACTGAGCCAAAACTAGGCATAGCCTGTACTATGGATACCAGAGACTGATATACATAATAGATACATATTTAACACCCAGACACAGAACGAACATCTGTATTCATCACACAAATGTTTGTCCAGCGCGGGAATCGTACCCGCGACCTCTAGCGCAGAAGGCAGAGTTACTATCAACTGAGCTATGAGGCCAGACCAGTAAGTCCCCTACATGCAGTTTATAACGTGTTTGGAGCAAGCTGGCTAATTAGTATGCGTCCCGAACAATTATGTGGAAAGTGGGCATTTTGCGAGCATTTAATAACGCCTCTAGCCTTATTCTATTCTGCCGTTTTATTCCCAATTTATATGCAAATGGACCAATTAAGAGGACGTTTCTAGTGGAGTGGCGTTGCTAATCGCAGGTTCAAATATTTTTTTTTTTCTAGCTTTCGCACTCAGCTTGCAAGCTCAAAGTTGCACAACGGGCTATGGAGAGAGCTATGCTAGAAGTTTCACTACGTGATACGATCCGAAATGAGGAAATTCGTAGAAGAACCAAGGTCACCGACATAGCTCTCAGAATTAGCAAGTTGAAGTGGCAGTGGGCAGGCCATATAGCTCGCAGAACCGATAACCGTTGGGGAGTAAAGGTTTTCGAATGACGACCACGAACCGGGCGACGCAGTATTGGAAGGCCCCCCACCCGATGGACCGACGACATTGTGAAGGTTGCGGGAAGTCGGTGGATGGAGAAGGCTCAAGATCGTTCGTCGTGGAACTCTTTAGGGGAGGCCTATGTCCAGCAGTGGACTTCTACAGGCTGATGATGATGATGCACTCAGCTTGGCGCTTGTGGTACCCGGATAACAAGTAGCCTAGTAACTCGGAAATTGTGTAACTCTTAGCGTAGTCTGTCATCCACAGGAAATACAACATGGTCAATACGTGCGGAGGTGACTAAGCCGCGGTTTTAAAGATTTATTTATTTATTCAAGGTATCCAACAGTGATAACACAATACTTCTAAGACGTTTCAAAGTAATCCTAGTGATTTTATTGAAATAAATAAATAAATAAATCTTTATTCATTACCTTAGTGCTACGAATAACAATGAGAATTAATATCTAATTAAGGGTAACAAATTAAACGATGCCTGAACTAGGAAAACCTGTGTCCCAGGCGGAAAAAATTTTTAGGTCCGTGTTTAGGGTTTTTTTACAATTTGTATAATTCATGGTGTAGATGCCTAATTTTCGATTAAGTTTGTTGTACAGGTGTGGAACATAAAGAATCTGGATGTGAAAACATGTTTTACTGGGGTAATGTTAGTACGAATTATGTCATTGCGTCTTTTGCATATAACGTCAGCATTATAAATACTTATAAATTAAATTAAATAATATATAATAAAATATTATATATATATATACCACATGTTTTCCTTTTTGTTGTTTTCCTTCACCGCTTTGTAGCGGAAGGCGCACATAATTTTTCGATCAGAAAAATCCATTGGTGTACGGCCGGGAAACTGCAGCCAAAACGTTTGAATATTAAAAAAAAATTACAAGAAAAAGTCGAGAAGAATTTTTGTTATTCTTGCTGTAAAGAGATCGCAACAAATCAGTTTATCTGTGAACGGATGCTGTTAAAAGCACTACTTCCGGAACCTGCTGAGATGAATGAGTGATTGAGTGAGAATGGACAAAGCAATTGTGGACAATAAGGTAGGACACAGCGAAATTTTCTCACTCTTAATTGCCTTTCAAAAGTACGCAGCCAACTATATTAATTAGAATTAGAATTAGAATTATTTATTTCAGTTAAAACAGCAAGCTTACAGTATATATTGGTATATAGTGCCTACTGTCTAAAATTAAAACTTAAATATACTCTTAGCGAATTAAATATTATACAAATGTTATCATTAAAGATGTCGACATGTTGGACCTCGTGTACATAGGCATTTAAAAGAGTGAGAGCTCTTAGCGTTGGCGCATTATGAGCGATATTAAGTATACATTGTAGGTATATTGATTGACGAATTTTTTATTTATTATTTTAAAATGGCTTGACATGTAATTAATTGAGGATTTTGATTATATTTTATTATTAAGTACACTGTTGCATTAGGTGCCCCTGTAAAAATAGTGTACTCTTTAGGAAATAAATGAAATGAAATGAAAGTAAGTATATTTTGATCACCTCCGACAAAAAACATTTCTGACCAATGAATTATCCCAAATACGTGACGTCCGAAACTCGCCATTTTGCTTTAGCAAGAGATATTCTAGCAAGAATATCTTAAACTTTCTACCCTATTAGGTATTCAAAGAAAGTATTAGTGTGTACAGAAAACAAGTTAGCGAAAGATCATAAATCATACGTTGGTAGGCGGATGTTTGTCTAGGACGTGCCCGAGCCGTGGAGAATTTTCCTTATACATATCATAAGCCCGTTTCATGCCGTTTCGGCCCGAGTAATGTCCGTTATGGTGACTAACACCTGTATCTTTAGTTGTTCCTCAGGTTCTGAAGTTGCGGGCGTTCCGCAGTAAATATTTAGACATCATCATCATCATCAGCCTGTAGAAGTCCACTGCTGGACATAGGCCTCCCCCCAAAGAGTTCCATGACGAACGGTCTTGGGCCTTCTCCATCCACCGACTTCCCACAACCTTCACAATGTCGTCGGTCCATTGGGTGAGGGGCCTTCCAACATTGCGTCGCCCGGTTCGTGGTCGCCATTCGAGAACCTAATAACATAAACATAATTTAAACATGGGGCGAGCGATTCAATAGTCTTATAATATTTACTACTAGGTATCTTTATAAAAAAGGTTCCCTGTCAGAGATCGCTTTTAGCGATAAGGCCGGCCATTGTATTGCCTTGTAATTGTGTTTATTTTTTTTATTTAATTTAATTAATTGATTTATTTCAGATCTCTTGTATATCTCTCTTGTTTATCTCATATATTATTTCCGTGTGGTGATCAATAAAGTCGTGGGATCAAAACCAGTCGTGCGCTTATGTATTTTACTGTTCGAAACTGTACTGTTTTACCCACGACTAAGGAAATCTTGGCCGTGGTGGCCCCGGCTGAAGAATAGGCCCCTCCATATCTACCTATCCGCGGATGTCGTAAGAGGCGACTAAGGGAAAAAAGCTAAGGGATGGGCAGCAGCGTCCCTCATTTTAACAACGATAGCTCTAACTGCGCTCGCCAATCCGCATGCCCAGCGTGGTGAGTATGGGCAAATCCCCCCACATGATAAGGAATTTGCTCTGTCTGTGGGGGAGGCCATGTTCAGCAGTGGACGTCGAACGGCTGAAATGATGAAGGAAATCTTAGTGTGAGGTAAGTTAATGTTGGGTGTTAAAAAACTTCATGGTTCTGATCGCCTGAATATCTGAGATGAAGTATACTATGCTTGGGAATAAGGTCGAGAGCCTAATTTTTTGTAAATTGTAATATAAAAAGACAAAGCAAATACATAACCTCTTATGTAGGTACTTAGCTTAGAAAGTCTGAAACAAGCCGAGCATTGCAAACATTTTCCACGCAATAAACGGCTTACAACCAGAGGGTTGTACTCTGAAACCGCCTTCTCGCGTGGCACATTCTCATTACAACTGCACCACTGCGTCATGTGGGTAGCTGAGACTACTCAGAAAGAAAGAAATTGAAAATATGTTTTGTACGATACAAATATCGTTATTGCCTTGCTGCGTAACGTACAAAAACTGATGTAAAATTTGAAATCTAGGATGTAAATAACTGGACAACGAACTGATATATAAAATATATATTTACACTTAATGAACCTTCATTATCTATACATTAAATTATAAAGCCAATAAAACGGACACTATAATGGCGGGCTACTCCAGTTTTGAGCGATAAAATCTCTGCCCTACCTCGCTCAAAACGGCATCATGCGGCAATATGCCAAGGCCATTGGCTGCATTCCCGTGTTGAATTGCCACAAGCCAGCCCTCTTGTCACCAGCAGCACCGGCGACTAAAGGAGCTACTAATATTTAAAACGAGTTTCGTGGTAGAACCCAAGCTGTGCTTATTGCTTTCGACAGAAGAGCTATAATACATGTAACCTACACCCACCCGTATTAGAAGTACCTTTAAAGGCTATTAGGTCATCATCAAGCTCAAAGTTGCACAACGTATCACGTAGTGAAACTCCTAGCATAGCTCTCTCCATAGCCTATGGAGAGAGCTATGCTAGGAGTTTCACTACGTGATAAGATCCGAAATGAGGAAATTCGTAGAAGAACCAAGGTCACCGACATAGCTCTCAGAATTAGCAAGTTGAAGTGGCAGTGGGCAGGCCGTTGGGGAGTAAAGGTTCTCGAATGTCGACCACGAACCGGGCGACTCAGTGTTGGAAGGGCCGATGGACGGACGACATTGTGAAGGTTGCGGGAAGTCGGTGGATGGAGAAGGCTCAAGACCGTTCGTCATTGAACTCTTTGGGGGAGGCCTTTTTCCAGCAGTGGACTTCTACAGGCTGATGATGAGGTCATCATCTTCGTCGTCATTCAGCCGTAGGCCGTACATTGCTGGACTTAGGCCTCCCCTATAGATTTTCAAAGCTACCAATCTTATGCGTCCTGAATCCAATGACTCCCAGCAACCTTTATTTGGCCGTAGCTTCATCTAGTGGAGGGCTCATATTGATTATTTGATATATTAGAACTACTAAGATAAATGATCTAAGCCTACCTATACATACCATTGTTTATACTTAGATACTACCTAGGTACCTAACTAATGTAATTCAACTGTTCTGTTTTTGTTTGGACTTTTTTTATATTTTTTTGTTGTCAACGGACATACCTACATATTTAATTCTAGTAGCTACTGATTGGCATTGTTTAAGTGTTCCTATGCGGACCACAGAAAAGAGGGGACTCTTCTAACACAGGTTATTGCAACTTAAAAGAAGAGTTCCCAAACCATGTAACACAGCACCTTGTTTGGAACAATAAACAATATTTGGATTTTGATTTTTTGATTTTGATATTCATATATATATTTTTTTTATACAAGTGAGGTGGCAAACAAGCATACGGCCCACCTGTTGGTAAGCGGTTACCGTAGCCTATGAGCGCTTGCAATACCAGAGGTATCACGCACGCGTTGCCGACCTAAAGAGCTCTGGCAACCTTACTCACCGCAGGAACACAAAACTATTTGAAACAAATAATGTTGTTTGGCTGCGATCTTCTGTAAGGCGGAGGTACCTCCCAGGCGGGCTGCTCAGAAATAGAACGAGAAAATCTCGCTGTGCCCTACCTCCTGTTTTATCATAATTATATCTTTAAATAAACAACATTCACATACATAGTCCTGACCCCACACTAGGATTCCCTGTGTCGTAGGTATCAGAAACTACGAGTACCATGCTACCACAACACCCAGACCTGGAACGAACTTTGTCCCGCAGCGGGAATCCCTTGCGTCTCAGACGGGTGCTCGGCCGCTACGCTACCAAGGTCGTTATAGAAATTATTTTGATTAAAAAGCCCAAGTGATAATAGTATTAAATCCTCAGCCGAATCGGGCGGTGTTGAATCAGGTGGCTACTCAAATGCCATATGACTGTAACAGGATGTTGCGACAGTGTAGCGACACCCGGAAGTTGACGGCTATTATTTCCGGTTGCCCTTTGCCACTTGACCTTCTAATATTGCGAAGGTCATAGAGTAGTAGGTATCTTAGAAATGAGAAATATTTTGGTGGTTATTTATTGATGTGGTATATTTTCTACGAAATAAATTGAAGGTAAAATTATTGCTGCCCACGTTGTTTGTAAGTTCAAGTTATCGGGAAACTTAACACGTATACCAAATTAAAAAAAAAAAACAACAAAACATGTTTACACACTTAAAAAGCCCATCTGTGTTTACTTACAGCTTACTGCCACTTTAGCCGTGGTGGCCCCGGCTAAAGAATAGGCCCCTCCATATCTCTATCCGCGGATGTCGTAAGAGGCGACTAAGGGAAAAAAGCTAGGGGATGGGCAGCAGCGTCCCTCATTTTAACAACGATAGCTCTAACTGCGCTCGCCAACCCGCATGCCCAGCGTGGTGAGTATGGGCAAATCCCGCCACATGATAAGGAATTTGCTCTGTCTGTGGGGGAGGCCATGTTCAGCAGTGGACATCGAACGGCTGAAATGATGATGATGATGATGACAGCTTACTGGCTGACTGTAGTTCACATTTCGAATTTATCTGTCAGTTATCTTGAACTACTAGTTCAAAACTATTTCCGCTTTGGGAATTTTTACACTGCAAATAGTGGACATTCGTAGCACACGCGTAGCATTCCGTAGCGACTTGTAGATGGCGTAGAGGTTTTATAGAGTTTTTGTAGCAGCATAGCAAAACTAGCAAATAATTTAGATCTTTTTTTGTTATTATGTCCTTAGTGGCGTGGCGGGTGATTGCCCGGCTAAGACGTGAGATGTGCGGGTATGATTGTCGCTTTTAAAAACACTTACTGGTTTCTAAATACTTATTAGGTACTGGCTTCCGCACGATGTTTTCCTTCACCATTTTAAATACTTTTTGGTACACAAGGTAAGCCGGGACCACGGCTGAAAAATTGACATCTTTATTTCTACCCGTGAATGTCGCAAGCGGCGGCTAAGGGATACAAGCTAGGGGATGGGCAGTTCCCTAATTATAACAATAAATTTATCCGCTCGCCAACCCGCATGCGAGCTAGCATGGCGAGTATGGGCAAATCTCCCAAATGATTGTAGGTATAAGTCGCTCTGGGAAGTTATTATTAATTCATATGAAATTATTAGATATTATTAAACTTCTAAATCACTTTTACAAAGATTTCATTGCAAATACTTTTCTTGCCATCCCACAATCTCACATCACTTTCCAGAGTTTATGAAGAGGGATGGCCTCGCTTTTTCGAATATTCTCGAACGATGCCGAACGATGTCGTAAATGGATTTATTTGGGCATTGGACTTGGGAGAAACATTCAGTATCTAGAGATAGTCTAAATATTATTTTTTTGTACAACACGTTCTTTGTGATTTACGATTCCAACGCTAAATGCTAAATATAAAACCATTAATGTAAAAGACCATGTACCTATATATCCTATACTTCATGCAAATAAATCAAATCAAATCAAAGTGATTTATTGCGTAATATGGGTTAAGTACAGTTGTAACAAAATACAATACAAATTCAGAGCAGCCATATTCAGCGTTGTACGCATGTAATATACATATTTAAAAAAATAATAAGTAGGTATGCTTTAAATTACAATAAAATAGTGCTATTACAAAAAATGACATTAAAGTAATCATGAGTTGAATAGTAAGCCCTTTCTAATAGTAACCTTTTCAGTCTCACTCATAAAGACATTCATTCATTCATTCATTTCTTCCTATTCTACTGCCTACTAATATTATATATGAGAGAAGTTTGCGAGGATGGTTGCATGTTCGCGGTTCAATAAAGCCGAAAAGGCTCAACCGATTTCGATGGAACTTAGAATAGATAGAGTTCTGTACCAAGTATAGTATATAGGCTACTTTTTATCTAGGTACCGAGCAAGTGAAGGCGCAGGCGTAACAAGTTAAAAATAAAAAATAAATTAAATGTGACATAAACCTCAAAGAGGATGTCTACCATGGTGGGGATTACGGCCAATTTTTTATTTTTTTTAAATGTCCTTGTGCTCTGCAGCTCTAGTTACCTCGCGGAGTTCCAGACAGTAACATTAACTGAACGTAAAATATAATCCATTTTACCCTTCAAGTACTCAAGCTTAATCACTTAAACATATGCCATTTTCGCCCCTACCCTGAGGCCATTCGTACTGGAATCGCGTGAAATGTGAGTGTTATTGGTACCGCTATAAAATGGTCGATAAGATTCTATTGCGTATTTACGATGACTTTTCATGGGTTTTAGAGAGCTTGTCAAATTGTGACCTTATCTTAGGCAGTTAAGTGTCAAGACATCTCGAAAGTAAAATGTACGAGCAAAAGCTTAGGGGATTATCAATCCAATCCAAGTGACGTAGAAATGTAGAATAATTGAGTTTGAACTGATTTGACCCCAAAACAGCAGATTTTTTCATTTTCGTTATTTTATTTACAGAAAGAAAATTAAAACTAATACAAGTTAATGTTTACAAAATACACAGGAAACAGTTGAGCTATCTAAATACCATAACAAACGATCTATAGATAGCTCATTTGATCCAGATCACCAGTCAGTGAGCGCTCGGTTGTCATTGCAATCGCACGCACTTTGCTTATACGCCGTAGTTCGCCGACCGGTTAATGCACTAGTGATGTTCCATTGACCTATCGATGAAATGGATAAGTTCGTGTTACGCAGTTCGTCATCGACACCCGATCTGGCTACCAGCTCTAGCAAAAGGCCTAGGGACGAAGCCAGTGAACAATGGCAGCACCCGAAGAGATTCGCTATTCCCAAACCAGTTTCGAGGGGTAACGATACCATCTCCGGCAACCGCTTCAGCAGCCTATCGTTGGATGCAAATGATGAAGTTTTAGAGTCATTTAAAAGTGCCGCTAAGAAGAAAACGCCCGGACGTGTACCGCCCATCGTGATTGAACTACACGAAGAGTGGACCCACCAAAAGTTGAAAGATATTATCAACAAGTACGACAAAAATTACCACCTCGAGTACAAAGGTAGCAATCGTGTCAAGATTCAATGCTACTCACCCGACGGACACCAAGCTGTTAAGGGTGGACTCCTAAGTGAAAACGTATTCTTTCATACATTCACTAGAAAGGATGAAAAACTACCCAAAGTGGTTATCAAAGGACTGCCGGGTAACCTCTTGGACACTATCGTAGGCGATCTTGAGTCACTCGGTTTTCCTGGAGCCACAGCATCCCACATCAAGACCTTCAAGCCGATTCAGTGCCCACCAGTACTTGTTCAACTACCAAGCGGAACTGATATGGTGAAGTTTAAGCAAATAAAATACATTGCAAGCTGTGTAGTCACAATTCAGCGCTACAAAACCAACAGCAAAATAGGCACCCAATGCTATCGCTGCCAAGGTTTTGGCCATGCCTCACGCAATTGCAACCGACCTGCTAAATGTGTTAAATGCTCCTTGGGGCACCCCACTTCGCAATGTCCCACGAAGGGCTTCATCGAAAACGCTCGCTGCTGCAACTGTCAGCAAGATCACCCAGCCAACTACTCTCAATGCAAGGAACGGTTAAAGTACCTCGAGCGTATAAAATCAAAACGGGACACCCCCCGACATGTCGTTGCCTCAGGCAAAGCCATGAAGAAACCGGTGCCATCAGCCGCGGATGACCTGACGTTTTCCCAAGCTTCAACTCTCATCAAGCACCAGTACACAGCTGGTTCGGTGAAGAGCCAGGCGCACCAGCAAGTGCCTGAACCCAGCGGCGCAAACGCGACTTCAGCTCCTCCAGCCGACGAGCAACTAACTCCCTCGCTCGACGCAGCCACGAGCGATATGCTTCGGATTCTTGCCACAATCAAAGCCATCAAGCAGGAGTTTGTCAAATGTGAATCCTTTGTGGACAAAGTGATCCTAATTCTGTCTCACCTTGGTCATCATGTTTAATGCTAATCAACTACGCATACTTTATTGGAATGCCGATGGTATTCACAAAAAGCAGCAGGAACTTCTGGACCTGGCGGTAAGCGATCTTAATGTTGACATCATCGCACTCAACGAGACTAAGTTGACAAAACGACTTATCCTTAACATACCTGGCTTTTCTTGTTACCGGTTAGATAGACGTCCCAACGATAGCTCCGGACAAGGTGTAGCAATTTTGGTCAGAGCTGATATCGTTCACAGCCTTGCTGCTACGCCTCCTACCCAAAATCTCGAAGCGATAGGTATATCCCTACATCTAACGGACGGAATACTAACATTATACTCAGTCTACCAATCCCCTAACCTAACACTGCTTGCCAGCGATATCAATTCTCTTATGGCGTCTGGTAATAGACTTCTAGTCATGGGTGACCTAAATGCTAGATACCCATACTGGTCACCTGGTCCTATTAACCAGCATGGAAAAACTCTCTACGAGCTTATGATGTACGACGAATTCATTGTTCACGCCCCTAATGATCCCACTCTAGTTCATTACCGTGGCGAACTTAAGCCCACTAACCCTGATCTCCTGCTCACCAAGAATATACATACAATCGAGGATATTAAAACAATTTATGCATTATCCTCGAATCACCTTCCAGTTTTAGTTCATTTTGCTTTTAAATTGCATCGCAAACCAATACGCAAACTCAATTTTGCAAAAGCCAACTGGATTGGGTACCGCAATTTCCTTAATGATAAAATTGTTCTGTCTAAGAAACCTTTTAAATCGGAGGAAGATATCGAAACAGTCATCTCACATTTCCAGAACACTATTATTTCAGCTAGGGATATCAGTATACCGACCACAACATTGAAGCCCTGGGAAATCTCCTTACCCAGATGTATTAAAAGAAAAATAAAGCATAAAAATAAACTCCGTCGTTATTTTGCCAAAGAAACGGACAGTACCACCCGCAACTCATTAAATTATGAAGTCAAACAATTAAAACATGAAATAAGCACCGCATTGAAATCTCACCGTGATGAGCAATGGAACCGTAAACTTAGAAGGGTTGATAACCCTAGTGCAGACATCTGGCGTATTGCCAAAGGTCTAAAAGCCACTTCTTCCCCGACTCTCCCACCTCTCAAAGCTGCAGACGGCACCAAAACCTCCAATGCGAAAGAGCAATGTAATATATTAGCAAGTGCTTTTTCAGATAACATGCTACTGACCCATAAATGGGACAGCGATGAGCAGGCTGCAGTTGATAACTCTATGAGCTCGATAGTCAACTCGCCACTTAATAGTCTACTTACTTCTCTGGTTCGACCTGCTGAAATCAAAAAGTGTATAAATAGCCTTAAGGTACGCAAATCTCCCGGACCAGATCATATTTCAAACCACCTTATCAAAAACCTGCCCCAAAAGTGTATTGTGCTACTTACAAAGGTATTTAACGCTTGTTTTTTGCTTAGCTACTTCCCTAAACCGTGGAAAATAGCTAAAGTTATAGCTATACATAAGCCGGGTAAAGACCCAACTGACCCATCTGGCTATCGCCCAATAAGTCTACTACCGTGCCTAGGTAAATTATTTGAAAAAATTATTTATAACCGTCTTTGCCGAGCTACAGCAAACTTTCTAATAGACGAACAGTTTGGCTTTCGTCAAGCGCATTCAACCACTCAGCAGCTAGCTCGAGTGGCGGAGACTATCTCTCATGGCCTCAATATGCATGAATCAACGGGTATGTTTCTCTTAGATATTGAAAAAGCCTTTGATACTGTCTGGCACCAAGCCCTTATCCACAAATTAATCAACCTGGAGGTTCCTTCATCATTGATCTATATGATTAGATCCTACTTAACTCATCGATCTTTCCAGGTACACATAGGTGACGTCTCATCAGTACTTCAATTAGTACCTGCTGGCGTGCCTCAAGGCTCGATTCTTGGACCTCAGTTGTTTTTGTTATATCTAAACGATATACCTATTCAAACTCGCACAAATCTTGCCTGTTTTGCTGACGACACAGCCTCGTTTACTTCCTCGAAAGATATCGACCTAATCATCAGTCGTCTCCAACTATCCCTTGATCTACTCTCCTCCTACTTTCATAAGTGGAAACTAAAAATAAATGCCTCAAAAACAGAGGCGATCATCTTCACAAGACATCGTAAAGTCCCAGTCCGAACACTAAACATTGAAGGTTATGCAATCCCTTGGAGCCCCTCAGTCAAGTACCTTGGAACAGTACTTGACAGCAAACTCAACTGGAGTGCAAATACCCTAAAACTCAGACTGAAAGGCACAAAAGCACTAAATTCACTGAGCCCTATACTTAATAGAAGTTCCTGTCTTAGCAGCCGCACTAAATTACGCATATACCGAACCTTAGTGCGTCCCTGTATTACTTATGCTTGTCCAGTGTGGAGTAGTACCTGTCCTACTAATATAAATAAACTACAAGTTGTTCAGAACAAAGCCCTAAAATGTGCCTTTAACACCCCTTTTTGTACGAACCTACGTAAATTACATAGCAATATTAATTTTCCCACCTTAAACGAATTTATTTACAAATTATCTAAAAAATTCTACCTTTTCAGTAACCCCCTCAGCAGAAATAAACACATTAAAAACATCTGTAAAACTCGCAAGAAAAATTTACCTTACATCGACAAATACAATCGGTACAAATTACCCCATCACTTGTTTCTCGAGTGCGATGAGTAACTATGCGCATTCACTCACACAGGTGCGTTCCGCGTCTTCACTGCTGCGCGCGCGGCCTTCGTCCTTATTATCTAGGGATATAGGCCGAATGCCGCGTGCTGGGTATGCTCGGGCGCTGTGCGCACTTGTAGGTGTGAATGTAACTTTACGATAGCAGCGCAGGGTCCTATGTTCCTGTTGTTCCAAATAGTTTTAAGTATACCCGCTAATTTGGTATCTAAATTAACAGAATAAAATTCCTACGGTCATTTGGGCCATTATTTGTCTGTTGTGAAATGCAATGCTCGACTAAAGCTAGCATAATCTTATAAGTAGGGGAGACCGGGGGCAATAGTAACATTTTTTGGTTTTTGAACGATTGTTCTAATTCTACGTAGGTATTTTATAATTTAATAATGTTTCTAGAAACCTACATTCAATAGCTACAAACACTTTTGTTGATTTTTCTCTAAGGCTTACAGTATTATTGAAAATTAAGTTAGAATGATGACAGGTCGAGTGCTACAATCGACCCCTACTCTGGGTCAATTGTACCAAAATTTCAAAGGGCAATAAAAAACAAACGGGTTAGCAAAGGATAGATATACTATCGTATATTTATTAAGTTATTCACTAATTAATCAGTCTACCAATAGGAACTCATGTTTTAACAACAGTTCTACAAAATCTTCAAAATTAAAATAAAAAAACTTTAAATTAAGTTTTCTCCACTTTAAATATAAATCATAAAAAATCTTATTTTATGGCATAATCACTTTGGTCCAAGCATTGCTTGTGCCTTCACAAATTGCTTAAAAACTTATTTTTTTTTAAATAATTGGCATTTGTTGTTTTCTATAGAGTTACAATTGACCCCTGGTACAATTGCCCCTGATAAACTACAAAATAAAGTACTAATTTGATCGAAGAGGGTAATGTTTATTCACTTATTATAATACCTACCTACGTAAAATAGTACCTACATAGTCATTAAATTAGCTTATATCGCAAGATCTAAGTTCGGAGCGGACTACTTGATACTTAAATAATATACTTAAAGAAACAGTATTTGGGGTCATTTATACCACGGGGTTAATTGTACCGTTACAACTGACCCCAGTGATGACGGTGCAATTGCCCCCAAGTAGACATTTTGGAGAAATAACTAAATATCTCAGAAAACTCTTGATTTTTAGACACATATTATTCGGAATTGTAAGGTTGGATATCTAGGCAAACGTGTGGTCATGATAGAATTGTGGGAAACTCAGTAACCACTGGGTGCCTGAGTAATATAAGTAGCAAATAAACTTACTTTGGTTGCTTGAAAATAATAAAATCCTCATAAAGATGTCCGTTTAGCAGCGAGCGCGCCGCTGACTAATGAGCAGGTCGGCACATGTAAGGCGCTTGCCCCTGACCCTCGCGCACACACACAGGTAGTACAGTAATGGAGATATTCGCAATGGTACTATTGCCCCGTGTTACTATTGTCCCCGGTCTCCCCTAAGCTATATGAAAAAGTAAACCAAAATGTTATGTTTCGTAATTTGAACTAGTTATTTTTCCATAACAAGTTTTGAGAAGCTTTAAGCTTAATAAACGTTTATAAACACGTATGATTGTTACGTTCTAGGATTAAATCTACACTGGAATTGTACAAATAAGGGTTGTTATGTTATTAAATAAAGAATTTATGAAATTGAAAAAACCAGTCGGAAGCGTTCCCAAGACGCTGGCGGAATCGCCACTTTGGATGGCAATGCTAATCCGTTGGGCAAAATAAGAGCCAGCTCTCGGGTCGTCGCTTCGATCAGACACCATGATATATTTTTGAAAGCCCGGGTGGCCCCATTTCCCCACGGACGGAAACGGAATTCCGTTATTGAAAAATAACGAATTTCCAAAAGTTGTAGTAACAAATTTTGCTGATTGGGTGTAAAATAAATTAAAGATGTGGGTAATTTAAATTCTCATCTCTTTGAACTTTCAATATGTTTGACGTAAAATGTAAAACAGTGTGTAAACAGTAATCCATTCGTTTACCGGAAAAAAACAGTAAATATTATTACAATTTTGAAGCGTTATAATTATAAATTGTTTATGAAATTTTAAATACCTACTATAGACGTGAGAGCGATCTTGATCGCGTTGTAATTGAACATGTTCAATAAAAAAATCCCATTTTTGATGCTGACTCAAGATCGTTACCATGTTTAAGTGCGATTTATGAATAAGGGCCTCAATCAAGGCCAAGAGATGGTGAATCAATCTGATTGTAGTTGTCCCTAAGCTTAGGTAGCTTAGGGACAACTACAATCAGATAGATATTATATATTACATTATATTATAATATTCTAGTGTGTATTTTGAATATAATTGAGCCCTATGTAAAAAAAAAACTACAATCCTAATGTAAAAAAGTCCTAATCGAACCAAAATTATTCTTTATTGTACACAACAAAAATCTGATACATAAATTAGAAAGAATGGGATTGTACAAAGGCGAGCTTAAATTAAGTAAGCCCCAGTATTTATAGAGGAGTGACATGTCTTACTCCACTCATACTCACATCAGACTAGCAGACATTTTTCATGCGAATTTGTTGTCACATTAGTTATTATTTTACGAATATCTTTTAAAACCGCTTCATTCAAATCTCACGACTAAAAATACAAGCCGAAATCATTTTCTATGTGTTAATAATAAATCATTCTAACCCCAAATGTGACGCCGCCATTTTATTAGTTTTTACTAAAATTCTAAAGTGTAAATAAACCATTCTCGTATCAACACAACGTATTTCATTTTAAAATATTGCTTTCTTTGATATTTTATGGATATTTGTGTACAACGAATCAGTGCGTGTTGCCAGTGATGGCATATGGCATTCAAGCTTAACTCGCGCAACGGGCTTGGAGAGAGCTATGCTTGCAGTTTCACGACAAACCACGGTCACACAAAAGAAAGATTATTGTTTCCATAATTTATTCTAGAAGATATTTATACAGGTGGAACTTTACTCATTTACAGGGTGCTGTAGTACCTAGGATTTGTTTAGATGGAGTAGGCTTGCCCAACACCAGTACCTACCATCCTCAGCCTTATCCACAGGAAAGACATTCCATGATCAAGAGGCTACCTGTAGTGACTAGTATTTAAGGATACCTGCATTCCTTAACTTATGCTGTCTCCGGGGTATACTGACAGTGACAGATAACAGATGACACCTGAGATGGAGAGATGGATACATACTCTCTGGGAGTCAGTCTGTGGTCAAGCCGGCACGAGCAGGCGCGCGGGAAATTACTGTGAAAAATTATATGTGTGTTGTCCTGCTGAGGAACCAGCCAGTGTGGCGTAAGGCATACACTACACTACCAATAATAAATATATTACCATCAAGAAGCAAATCAATGAACTTACATAAAATTATCTACGTTTTATTTCATTTCATAATTCACTTTTGTAGATTACTATCACAGCGATTAAAGTTACGGGCCAAAACGAAGTAAATTGAAATGAAATTATCGCTCCCTTCATTTAAAATCAGTTACAATCTGATATAACGAATAAAACCAGATAAAACTTTCTAACAAAGAAATTATAAGTCCGTTCGGTTCCTGTGTCATACCATCTGATAGTTGGACTTTAAAAGGCTTCATTATCAGTGCTCTACAAACGCAGACCTTTCACAGTCACAGCAGGAGCTAGTTAGATTCGGATCACGTTTTAAAATAATTGAAAAAGAATTCAAAAACTATTTTGTTTCAAGTTGTCATTAGACTTTGGTTAGACGTAGCTTTTTATGGCAAGATCTAGGTCTATCCATTTCTCTAGTTGCGAGAAAGCGCAGGAAAGTTTTTCTACAACAGAGGTGGCAAACAAGCTTACAGCCCACCTGATGGTAAGCGGTTACCGTAGCCTATGAGCGCTTGCAATACCAAGGGCATCACGCACGCGTTGCCGACCCCGAACCACCTTCCCCCCTAAAAAAGCTGTGGCAACCTTACTCACCGCAGGAACACAACACTATTTGAAACAAATAATGTTATTTAGCTGCGATCTTCTGTAAGGCGGAGGTACCTCTCCAGGCAGGCTGCTCCAATTCAGAACGAGAAAATCTCGCTGTTAGGGCACCTCCTCCTAAAATCGTAAATCGTATCGTTAGGCATGCCCTTGCCACCATAAACGTGCTTAAGGTTTGCCACGTGATGATGGCAAGAGGCCCGATGGTATGACCTTGGTCCCCTGGGAGCTGGACATCGGGTGGGATGCCACGTGTCTAGACACGTTGGCACCTCACACCTCACATGCTTGCTTGTCGTGTCACTGATTCCTTCTTGGTCACCCTATTTAATCTACAACTTTTGCTCTTACGTACTGTTAGTAGATTGTGCACATAGAATAAGGCTTTTAAGTTAGATGTATTATGCATTGTGTGTGTTTATTCAATTCAATTCAAGTATTTTATTTCAGCTTTCACTTATTACACCTATATAATTTTAAAAAGGAAATCATAATTTAAATAACACACATAACTTAATAACTACCTACACACAGACACCGATTTATGTGCACTGCATCATCGGTAAGAATGGTGCACCTGGGTGCAGTGCTTCATAAAGATGCAGTCTGTGTCCAGCCTCCCTGCTATAAGTTTCAGGTAGCTGTTGGAGCTGCCCCTCACGCTTATCCTACTTCCTACTAATATTATAAATGCGAAAGTTTGTGAGGATGTTTGGATGTTTGTATGTTTGTGGTTCAATCACGGCTAAACGGCCGAACGGATTTGGATGAAATTGGGAACAGAGATATATTATAGTCTGGAATAGCATATAAGCTACTTTTTATGTAGGTACCACGCGAGCGAAACCGCGGGCGGAAGCTAGTTAAGTATAAATTGAAAAAACTAAATAAATAAAAAAAACACTGCGTCGCCCGGTTTGGTCGCTATTCGAGAACCTTTACCTACTACCCAAAGGTTTTCGTAACCGCGAGCTAGATTTAGTTTTTGCGAGGTTGTGAATTCCTAAAAATTATTCAACAAATATCTCATGTTAGCGACAACGTAAAACGTTTATAAAAAGCTCTTTTTCTGTAGTCGGCAAAAGATCGCACTCAAATAGAACGAGAGCAGAATAATGATGCCGAACTTAGCCAGTAAAAAACTTTGTACAATTTTGTTGTGACGCTTTGCGAAATAATATTTGCCAACGCTTTTGTGGCATCACATTTTTGTAATTTACTTGAGTTTTGGGTACATAGTAGGTACTTTTTAATAGTTACGAGGTCAAGTTCAAATGTAAAAGGTTGCGTTGTTTTTGAAGACAGAATATTTTTGTTCATTGGACATCTAAATAAAATCATATTCATTGACGTTTAAAATAGCCAACGTGTGTAAATGTTTATGGATCTTGATACTCAAACCTAGCATTGATTGGCCACAGGGTTTTATCCAAAGCTACTGTTAAAGTAAAGTAAGTAAGTAAGGCCTTATTATTTATTTATTACAACTATCCTAGATGATTTATTCTGCGTCAATTGGAATTTTTTACTCTCTTACAGGACGCTGTAGTGCCTAGTCTGAGAGGATGCTGGGCAAGCCTACTCCATCTTAAGATGTCCCAGGCACTACAGCGTCCTATAAGTGAGTAAACAATTCTGCTTTTAGTGCCTGGGCAGAAGAGCGCAAGGTACGAATTTGGATGGATATAAAAAAAATATATATACATATATTCCGGACATATTCACATGGTCAACTGATCCCAAACTAGGCATAGCCTGTACTATGGGTACCAGAGACTGATATACATAATAGATATATATTTAACACCCAGACACAGAACAAACATCTGTGTTAGTCACAAATGTTTGTCCAGTGCGGAATCGAACCCGCGACCTCTAGCGCAGAAGGCAAGGCGCAAGGCATATAAGACTAGAGGAAGGCCGAAGAAAAAATGGATGGACTGTATATAAGATGACGTGAGTAAGAAAGGAGAGAGTGCGGAGATGACGGATAACAGAAGAGAGTGGAAGAAGAAAACGTGTTATTGTGCCGACCCCACATAATGTGGGACAAGGGCAGGAAGAAGAAGGCTTGCCCAGCACCTATGCTATCCTTTCAGCCTAGTCAGCTTTATCCACAGGGAAGACATGTTCTTAACGTGTGCCGCGGGTTTCCTCACGTTGTTTTCCACCTTAGAAGTGTTCCTAAACGCGCAATTTAAATTGCTCAATTCAGAGTCAGCCATAAGTTACATGTGATGGTCGTAAGCGTTCTACGCAAAGCAATCGGCTATCATGGACCGATGTGTACAGCCCTAAAAAGATAATGCGACCTATTTCAATATATTCAATCCTCTCCTTCCCATGAGTGATGGCAACATTATAATATTAAACAATCACTTGTTTTTAGGGCTACCACTCAGTCAAGAATTAATATTCAATACTGTATGTATTTCCGGGAAATTCATTAATTAAGCAACAAATAAAAGAGACATGTAATTTGTAAATCCATGCATTATTTTTAATAATCCTACTAATATTATAAATTCGAAAGTTTGTGAGGATGTTTGGATGTTTGTTGTTCAATCACACCGTGACGGCTCAACCGATTTCATTGAAACTTGGAATAGATAAAGATCTTTACCTAGAATATCATATAGGCTAATATATAAGTAGGTACCACGCTAGCGAAGCCGCGGGCTGAAGCTAGTAAAATATAAAAAAATACGACGTGGTAGAAATCCCGGCAGTATCCCGAAAGGGGTTTATTCTAGTGCTAGGTAGTGATCTGGATCAGTTGAGCTATCTATAGATCGTTTGTAACGGTCTTTAGATGGCTCAACTGTTTCTTGTGTATTTTGTAAATATTAACTTGTATTAGTTTTAAGTTTCTTTCTGTAAATAAAGTTTATTCTATGAACAAAAGAAAGAAAAAGTAATTTTTTTTCAGTTTTTACCGATCGTTTTTAAATCAGCTGTGTTTTTTATATTTATATCAGGTAATATCTTATTAACTGATTAGAAGTTCAACACCAAGATGGCTCCCTAAAACAGCTGAATTATTGAGTTAAAACAGATTTGTCCCCAGCAGATATTTGCATACCGTTTTGTCAATGAAAAATGACAAATTTTCAAAAGTCGTCAAACAAAAGCTATTTACGATTATGTGTAGATTAAGCCCCGGAATAGCATTTAATAAGGAATCTCCTGTATTATGTGAAAAAAAAACTTGTCTTGTTGTAACTTGGCAACCCTAAACATTTTCAATCCCATTGCCCAATAAATACTATATTAATAAGATATATGAACCAATTAACGGATTCGTATAGGATCTTTGACATCATAATTATGATTTAAGATGCCATTTCGAGTCTCTATTATTTCTACGCTTTATCTCGATGTAAATTAATCATTAAGAATGTTTTGGTCGGACCGTCTTATATTAGACTAGCTTCCGACCGCGGCTTTGCGTGGAACCCGGATGAAAAGTAGCCTATATTTTATTCAAGGCTATATAAAACAATATTATTATGCCAAGTTTCATGTCAAACATCTTTTTTTTTAATACAACTAAGGTGGCTAACAGGCTTACGGCCGACCTGTTGGTAAGTGATTACAGTAGCCTATGAACGCTTGCAATTGCAGAGGCATCACGCACGCGTTGCCGATCCCGAACTCCCCTCCCCTTAAAGAGCTCTGGCAACCTTACTCACCGCATGGACACGGCATTATTTGAAACAAATAATGTTATTCGATCTTCTGTAAGGTGAAAGTACCTCTCCAGGAAGGCTGTTCCAATTTATACACCACTTAAGGCTACTATTTTAAATCGCGGTTTAAACTTTGAACCGACGACCTTTATCTTCCCTCTCGGGTACTATGCCGCTGCCGACCTAATTATAAACGTTAATTTACTTCATTCTGAGTGTTAATGAGTTTCGTAATTAAAAATTAAGTGCCAGGATGACATTTTCAGCCCATTCTAAATTAAGAGCCCTTTAACATTTTCATTGCTCTTATACTGAGAACTGCGTATGAATAATTGCGTGTTGGTTGTGATGTGATGACATATGGCACTGAGACTTTGTCTCAAACTATTGGCACCAAGCCGTGTTTGTCGCCTGATTCTTCTAGGCTGGGTCGCGAGGAACAGGCATAGCTTCACGTAGTCTCTAAGACGTTTCAAAGTGATCCTAGTGATTTTATTGAAATAAATGCCTTTTGACTTTGGCCTCATGTTGTGTATGAGGCTAATAGTTAGCTCAAAGACACGCAACGGGCTATGGAGAGAGCTATGCTAGGAGTTTCTGCGTGATAAAATCCAAAAATCCAGGCCATATAGCTCGCAGAACCGACAACCGTTGGTAAAAGTAGTAGTAAAAAAAAGTACCTACCTAATATAGTTTTTTGCAGATTTTCCCGTTTTTTTTCTAATTAGCTGGTTTTGGTTTTTTTTATATCTTTATAGTAATTATTAAACTCATGAGAAGTTTGATATAAAGATTACTACATAGTAATTATAAAACTCACGAGAAGTTTGATATAAAGATTACTACATAGTAATTATAAAACTCACGAGAAGTTTGATATAAAGATTACTACATAGTAATTATTAAACTCACGAGAAGTTTGATATAAAGATTACTACATAGTAATTATTAAACTCACGAGAAGTTTGATATAAAGATACTACCTACCTAAAACCGCCGAACGAGTTTGAACTGACTTGAACCGAAACAACATAGGGTTTTTCAATGAAAACTCTTAATTGAAAAGTGTCGAATTTCCAACAATCGTAGAACAAAGCTAATTGGGTGTAGAATACGCCCATTTTGGGATAGTACTTATACATATTATGAATCAATTTGTGTAACTAAATAGTAAATAAAAAATCTTAGCCGGGCTTGAGACATAAGGTTGCAAATCGCTTGCACTGCAAATTCTTTATCGAAGTCACCGCCTTAGCGGTAATAATGACTGATACCGCTTCTTAGGCTCGTATTCAGAGACACGACTCAAACTTAGATTTAATCACAGATCAGCTGAACTCTACTTAAGTATTGAATCTCTTCTCAAATATAGCTTTTATTCAAGAACGGTACTTAAACTACTCTCAGCTGAATCGAGTCTCAAATCTGTACTTAAATGTTCTCGTTTACATTTTGATTTATTTATAATTTTCGATCCGTTTTACGCAGAAATTCAAACACCCAGGGTGGAAATAGAACAGAAATATTAAGTGAAGTATAAATATGCATCAAAGAACGTGTAACGGAACAAAAATATAATTTGATTAATGTCTAATCAAATCTAAACTCAAGCACCGATTTCGTCTGATTGACGTTTCAGAATAAGCATTTACTCAGGTGAACTGTGATCATTGAAGCTATACATAAATACTGTTCAAGAATTAGAATCTCGACTCAAATCGAGATTTAAGTACAGATCAATGCTTGAGTCTTGTCTCTGAATACGAGCATTAGAAACCCAAGTCTAAAAGCATCTGTAAGCTATCCACAATTCCATCTATTCCCACTAGTTCCACTTTATCCATTACCGCGCTCTGCAGGGAATCTCGTGTGGATAACACAAGCGTATCGCTTCAACAACTGTTTTACCTATCATTTTTACTTGAATTTGTGAAGAATTGGCCAAACGCCATTGACTATGAAAACTACGTCTAAAGCCGTGTTCAAACGACCTGTCTTTGATTTATCATCTGATAAATCGAGGACTCTCTCAAAATGACTCAAAATGATCGATAGATCCTAAATTTGTTTATCTAATTAAATTTTTTGATAGGAATTTGGTCCATATTTAGTTTGAAATTTATTTTAAATTGACCCTTATATATACTAGGTCAGTTTTGAGTTTGACATTTGAGAGTGTGCGATATAGTGATATATAGCTCCACGATATCGCAAGCTCCGAAAAGTCATACCAATCGCATGCAGTTTGAACAAGACTTAAAGTGCTATAAGTCCAGTCAGTCGCCTCTTGGAGGCTCCTTTCGTGCTAATGATGATGATGCAACAAACCCTTCTTTGTTTCATCATTTCAGCCGTACGACGTCCACTGCTGAACATGGCCTCCCCCACAGACAGAATGAATTCCTTATCATGTGGGGGGATTTGCCCATACTCACCACGCTGGGCATGCGGGTTGGCGAGCGCAGTTAGAGCTATCGTTGTTAAAATGAGAGACGCTGCTGCCCATCCCCTAGCTTTTCTCCCTTAGTCGCCTCTTACGACATCCGCGGATAGGTAGATACGGAGGGGCCTATTCTTCAGCCGGGGCCACCACGGCCACAAACCCTTCTTTGTTTACAGTCGGCTAAACAAAGTAGCAACATATTCATGTTCTCGAGAGTATTCCCACCACGATCTCCAATAAATTCGATTCGTACACGCTGTATGGGTTCTGTAACCTTTGAACTGTCATCTTGGATAAATCATAACTATTTTATTTTATAGTGAAAACCCACACTAAAGTATTACTTAGATTTTTACAAAATCCCCAAAAAAAATCGACTCCAAAGGGATTTTAAAATGCAACCTTTTCCTAGATACGGGGATGCTTAAACCAACTAAGCTACAAAGTCAAACTCAAAAGGCTTTTATTTCAATAAAATCACTAGGATCACTTTTAAACGTCTTAGAAACTAGGTGAAGCTACGCCTGTTCCTCGCGACCTACCTACCATATACCGTCTGTGTGAAATTTTTTGGGACTTCTAATCGGCTTAAAGCGCCTGCTCAAATATTAAAGATAGTTTTAGCCGAAATATTTTGGGATAATATGAAAATCATTGGATATGTCATATTTTCATATTTTTCGGAGCTGTGTGCGATAGGCAGTACTCACTCCTGCAAAATGTGGGCATGTCCCAATGTTCGGACCTGCCTCTGCCTACCCTTTTCAGACATCTTCAAGGATCTGACCACCTGGAGATTTGAGAGATATCTCTCATTCTGGTGAGTCGTGGGCCTATTTTTTCAAATTTTTGAGAAACACGTATTCTATGAACAAGTTCATCTACTGAAGGTTTTTCGATACACATAACATGGCTGTCTCACCCCAGCTGTATTAATAACGTTCACAAAACAACAATGGACTTCATCTTCCATAAAAAACTCACTTTATAGTGTTTTATATCATACAGAAACCATTTAAAGTTATCGTGTGTGAAACAAACTTCTTAACTCGGAACATAAAAAACGATTTGATGTTGTTTTTATGTAGGACTGTCTTTATTAGAACTTGGCAGTAGTTTTTTTTTTTTTTAAGAATATACTTGAGAAGAATTACCTAGGCCGTGGTGGCCCTGGCTGAAGAATAGTCCTCTCCATATCTACCTATCCGCGGATGTCGTAAGAGGCGACTAAGGGAAAAAAGCTAGGGGATGGGCAGCAGCGTCCCTCATTTTAACCACGATAGCTCTAACTGCGCTCGCCGACCCGCATGCCCAGCGTGGTGAGTATGGGCAAATCCCCCCACTTGATAAGGAATTCGCTCTGTCTGTGGGGGAGGCCATGTTCAGCAGTGGACGTCGTACGGCTGAAATGATGATGAAGAATATACCTACGATATTTGGCCAATTTTATGTTCACCGACATTATAATACAAGGTGCTTCATAATAGGTATACCATCCTGAAAGGGGCTTATTCAATCGACAAAAAGGGATTTGTTCCGAACGTGTTCCGAACTTTATAGAATAAAGTGTCTTTGGTCTTTTTATCATCTTTTTAAGTAATTATTAAACATACGAGATGTTAGAGATCAAGATAAAACAGCTGAATAATTGAATTTGTACTGATTTTTGCATATCATTTTTCTAATGAAAAATGTTGAGTTTCCAAAAGCCGTAGAGCAAACATTATTGCTTTGTTATTAATTGGGTAGACTATCCCTAAAGGGGTTTATTTCAGTCAAACCTTGAGCTTGAGAGCCCATTATGTCACAATTATTTTTCAGCGAACTCGACAACTACGCTTATTATTAACAATGAACTTGGCTCCCATTTTCACTACTTTTTGCTGCGTAAAAAAACAACAAACCAAGACAAACCATTTAGTAACTTAGGATCCACCATGGAAACCAAACCAAACTAGGTACTGTAGTGGTAGGGGTGCGAAAAACTTACAACATTGTAGTACATTGTTCGTACATTTTTCCATTAAAACTGACAAAGCTTTACGCGATGTAAAGCGGTCCTTTGCGATCCCCAATAATCCCTTCGACATCCATCGTAAATGATTTTCAATCAAGTTGCGAATCGCTCCGTAGCCATTCAGCGTAGTTTTCTCGGTCCGGAGCTATCAAAGGTGGTAGGGAGGGGATGGTCGATGCTCGCTTGTCACTGATTCTTTCTTGGTCATCCTGCATTAAGTACTGACTACATTAAGTAGTTCTTGGCCATGTAGTGAATGGATTAAAGTGCGCCTTTTAGAGGATCCTTTCGTGCACATGTCACATGTTTTTGATTTTTTTAGGACGGTTTTCTCGCGACGTTTTCCTTTACCGTTTGAGTGTATAGCAAACAAAAAACTCATTGGATCGATGTTAAGTATTCTCTCTACCCTTTGGATAACAATTCGGCTACCTACTTGCTGCAAAGCCGTATTGCTTTGAAGCAAATAGAAGCCTACCCTAATTCTTATATCATACGATTTGACTATCAACTTTTTGGAGTCTTTAAGTAATGTATGAATTAATATGTGCGGAATTTTCGGGTTCTATATCTCACAACGTTGGTCTTGATAAGGAATTTACGATAACTCGTGTCCCATCCCTACCCGGTAGTAGGACGACCGGCAAATGACAGTCTTTGTCGAGACGATAGCACCGCACTACGTTGGCCACGATTTTAGGCACCAGTTTCTGAGGTGGAATTCCGAGCAGTTTCGCATTCACGTGAATATGTCTTCATTCACGCGTTGTGCTTACTAGATGTTTTGTGCGGGCGCACTTAAAAAGCAAAGTTGGGTTTCAAAGCAAAATTGTATAATGATAAAATTTTAAGATGTTCGCAAAAACTGACATAATGCGAACGCGCAACTCGAAACATACTGGAAACGATAAATCTTGGTTGATATGGCACCATCATAGCCTCTTCCTACTTATATTACAAATGCGAAAGTTTGGATGGATGGATGTTTGTTACTCAATCACGGCAGAACGGCTGAACCGATTTCAATGAAATTTGGTATTGATAGAGTTCTTTACCTAGCATATAGGATACTTTTATCTAGGTACCAAACGAGCGAAGCCGCGAGCGGAAGCTAATATATAAGATACGTACGTAACGTTATCGTGAATAGATATGTACGTAACGTTATCGTGAATAGATATGTACGTAACGCTATCATGAATAATTTGACTATGTAATTATGGCCTCATAGCTCTGTTAGTAGTAACTCTGCCTTCTGCGCTACAGGTCGCAGGTTCTATCCCCGCACTGGACAAACAATTGTGTGATAAACACAGATGTTTGTTCTGTGTCTGGGTGTTAAATATGTATCTATTATATTATATATATCAGTCTCTGGTACCCATAGTACAGGCTAGGCCTAGTTTGGGATCAGTTGACCATGTGAATATGTCCGGAATATTTATTTTATTTATTTATGTGCTCGACTGTACACTTCTACGTCATTGGTTAGCTAGATACCTACTGAACCGACTCACAAGCGATTTAAAACTGCTGCTATGTGAATCGAGGTGGTGTAAAAGTTAGCTTTTGAGAGTCTAGCATATCTTTACTACGGCATTAGTTTAGCTCGGGCTATTGAATAAAGCTGAGTTGAGTGACCACCCTATGTGCTATTTTTATAGATTCTCAAAATATGAAGAGAATTTTGAATTCTGCTTCTATACAATGTGTTCCGTAACTACAATATTATCCCTATCATCATTTCAGCCGTACAACGTCCACTACTGAATATGGCCTCCCCCACAGACAGAGCGAATTCCATATCATGTGGGGGAATTTGCCCATACTCACCACGCTGGGCATGCGGGTTGGCGAGCGCAGTTAGAGCTATCGTTGTTAAAATGAGGGACGCTGCTGCCCATCCCCTAGCTTTTTCCCTTACGACATCCTCATACAGATAGGTAGATATGGAGGGGCCTATTCTTCAGCCCAGCTTCAGGGATGGTGGCCCCGCCACCATCCCTATAATATCAACAAAAATAAAAACGTAACGAAAAAAAGATTTTTGGTATTTTTATCATCTTTATAACTAGCTTGCGCCCTTGGCTTCGCTCGTTAGGTAACTTGATAAAATTAGCCTAGTAGCGACTCTAGGCAAAAAACTCTATTTATTCCAAGTTTCTTAGAAATCGGTTGAGCCGCTACGGCGTGATTGAACCACAAACATCCTAACATCCTTACAAACTTTCGCATTTATATTGTTAGTAGGATTATTATACAAACGAGAACTTCGACATCAATATTGCTACCTAATTGAGTATATGTGGAGTAACTTTGAAAGATAGAGTGAGGAACAGTGTGATAAGAGAGCGTTGTGGAGTGAAAGAAGATGTAGTGATGAGGATTGAGAAAGGTATGCTGAGATGGTTTGGTCATGTAGAGAGGATGAACGAAAGAAGATTGACGAAACAGGTGTATAAGGCGAGTGTGAATGGGACCGTTGGAAGGGGAAGACCTAGGCGTACGTTTAGTGACCAAATCGGTGATGTTTTGGAAAAAGGCCAGGTCAAGAGTACCCTAAACCGACGAGCATGTATGAGGAATATGATGAGAGTGAATGAAGCAAAAGAGGTATGTCAGGATCGTAGCAAGTGAAAAACCGTCTCTGCCTACCCCTCTGGGAAACAGACGTGATTTTATGTATGTATGTAATTGAGTTTATATATCAACCGACAAACCAGGTTGTCGGTTAAGAAAAATATATACTAACCGTCCAATTAGGTGGATAGCGTGGTTGGTCGGTTGGTAATAGACGAACAGATTTGACTCCAAAACAGCATCGGCGTTGTAGTTATGTTTGTATGTAATCGTATATTGTTAGAACATAATTTTGGCACTGCCAATCCGATTTGGATTCAATTCCTCATTAGAGCACGACCGGGCTCGAACCCTAGAACTTCGGATCGAAAGTCTTCCCACTTCCCACTTAGCCAACTTAGCCATCATAAAAAAATTGCCTATTGCTCTTGTTTCGTAGGTAGTCTTACGATAGCACGGTGTATGAATATTTCCACAACTATAACTTGCCAATGGGACAAATTCGTTAGCTTTGATGGACCATACCTCAATCTGGTCACTGACCTAATACAGGATGACCAAGAAAGAATCAGTGACACGATAAGCGAGCAAGTTAGATTTGTTGTTTTCCTGTTTTTCGCGTCTAGGCGGTATTCAACTTGCTAAAATGAGATACATTTCTTAGCTTTATTGTTTTCCTGTTTTTGGCGCGTTGTGTAATAATTTGAATACACATTCAAATTATTTAGGTAGCTAATACCTACCGCTACCCGCGACTGTATCCCCATTATTATAAATAACTTTGCCCCCTTTAGGGATGAAAATGGGGAGCATAACCTTAATTTCTTTATTTTTTACCAAAAGCCTTTAGATGATTTTTCAGATCCCTAACTTGAGGAATTATGGATTTCCTATCAATTTTTTTTTTTTATACAACAGAGGTAGCAAACAAGCTTACGGCCCACACGATGGTAAGCGGTTACCGTAGCCTATGAGCGCTTGCAATTCCAGAGGCATCACGCACGCGTTGCCGACCCCGAACCCCCTTCCCTCCTAAAGAGCTCTGGCAACCTTCCTCACCGCAGGAACACAACACCATTTGAAACAAATAATGTTATTTAGCTGCGATCTTCTGTAAGGCGGAGGTACCTCCCAGGCGAGCTTCTCCAATTCAGAACGATAAAAGATATCCTATGTCCTTCCCCAAGATATAATCTATCTCCTTGCCATTCATTGCAATCCTGTCAGACGCTAAGTCGTGAAATCAAACAAACAAACGGAGTTACTTTCGCATTTATAATATTAGTATGTATTATTTGCGCGATGACGCGTATCATTCTCAACGTTGAACACCTGGCGCGGAACATATAAAGATTGATGGACTAACGACGCTTAAGACCAATTTACACGGAGCGAATTTCCGCTTTGTGGCGATAATCGCCTAGTGGTTATCGAAAGCGATATTCTCAAAGCGATTCATACATTCCTATATTTCAACTTAAGCAATAAGCATAACTCACTTTCGGTTGTTTTATATCATGGTAGCCCCCGGCAGGGAGAACTAACCTAAAATAAAATAAAACAGCTCAAATTCTGCAGGACAAAAAAGCTGGGTTTGTTAACAAACGTCCTCCTCACGACATACGCCCACCTAAATTGCGGCCCGCGGCCTTTATTTCATCATCATCATCATCATTTCAGCCGTACGACGTCCACTGCTGAACATGGCCTCCCCCACAGACAGAGCAAATTCCTTATCATGTGGGGGGATTTGCCCATACTCACCACGCTGGGCATGCGGATTGGCGAGCGCAGTTAGAGCTATCGTTGTTAAAATGAGGGACGCTGCTGCCCATCACCTAGCTTTTTTCCCTTAGTCGCCTCTTACGACATCCCCGACTAGGTAGATATGGAGGGGCCTATTCTTCAGCCGGGGCCACCACGGCCAATTTATTTCATAAATGACTTAATTTCGGCCTGTCGTCTTCCTAAAACATACTATGTGATGTGAGAAGACCCATGAACAAACAAAAGTCACCGACAAAGCCCAGAGGATAAGCAAGGCTTGGCGATTCTCGCTATTCGACATACGATAATCGTACGTAGGTAGGTTTTATTTAATTATTCAACTTTTTTATCATATCCTTTCAAGAATCGCATATTTGGGGCGAGAAAATCTTACCATTTAAAAGGGGCTTTATTTCGAGAAAATTGCGCATAATGTGACTGAATTACTTCAGATTTAGAACTCCATTAACATTTTTGAAAACAGCTTTCACCGCTTTTACCTACAGCCGTTGCATGACTAAGGCTTGTATTATTATTTTATTTAATTCATTTATTTCGGTTGTTCACCATAATTGTTAGTACATTTTCTTACCATTAGGTATATGTTTATAGTTATAGTCATGAATATGTTTTCTGTGGTGGCCCCGGCTGAAGAATAGGCCCCTGCATATCTACCTATACGTGGATGGCGTAAGAGGCGGCTTTTTTTTTCTTTATACAACTAAGGTAGCAAACAAGCATACGGCTCACCTGTTGGTAAGTGGTTACCGTAGCCTATGTACGCTTGCAATACCTGAGGCATCACGCACACGTTGCTAACCCCTTAAAAAGTTCAAAACGCGCCCTTTGAAGAACCCCATGCTTTAGTCCTTAGGGAAAACCTCAGCAGGGAGATCATGGACTATGATGACTACTATTTATTTGTTTATTTATTTCAGTAGTCTAGGATTCACAGTTTACTTATCGTTTAATATAGGTACTAGTATAGTATTATGATATCTGTGATATAGGCTAGATGTATATATGTCGTACTTGAACCAATTTGAATCCACATTTTGTATTCCACTCGCTTAAAAGTAACATTGTGCGAGTATGCTACGTACCGACTAAAAAACCATCGGGGTCCTTCTGAACGTCTTGTGTCGGGGCTGTGGGTACGCTTTCACATTCTTCCATGGCCCCGACGGCAGTATACTACGTACCTAGGTTAACTATAGTGTAGTGTGTATGTGTACTATGGGAGACTATGGGATTTAAGCTAGAGGATGGGCAGCAACGTCCCCAATTTTCACGAACACAGCTCTAACTGAGCTCGCCGACCCGCGTGCCCAGAGTATAAATTCCAATTACGACTCATTAAAAGTTTCAGACCTGAGCTTTTTTTGTTAAATTTTTTGGGGTTTCACAGTTTATAATGTAGGGCACAGATTTAATTAATAAACGTAAAATAATGTGTGTAACATAACGTCTCGCACTCCATGATTCATTACCACAGGTTATTTCTGTAAAAAGATCGTGCACTTTATAAAATTGAGCTTTGTGTGTTTCCAATCTTTTATAATTTCAACGTGCGCAAAGCTGTCATCTTCTTACAATGTGTTCCGTAACTTGTATACTATCCCAAAAGCGGTTTTAATCAAGCTCTTATTTATTCGATCATTATTCTTTTGAGACTCACCTAGTTCGATCGGCACCACACTGAGGCTCGTATTCAGAGACAAGACTCAAGCATTGATCTATACTTAAATCTCGATTTGAGTCGAGATTCTAATTCTTGAACAGTACTTATGAATAGATTCAATGATTACAGTTCACCTGAGTAAATGCTTATTCTGAAACGTCAATCAGACGAAATCGGTGCTTGAGTTTAGATTTGATTAGACATTAATCAAATGACATTTTTGTTCCGTTACACGTACTTTGATGCATATTTATACTTCACTTTATAGTTCTGTTCTATTTCCACCCTGGCTGTTTGAATTTCTGCGTAAAACGGATCGAAAATTATAAAGAAATCAAAATGTAAACGAGAACATTTGAGTACAGATTTGAGACTCGATTCAGCGGAGAGTAGTTTAAGTACCGTTCTTGAATAAAAGTTATGTTTGAGAAGAGATTCAATACTTAAATAGAGTTCAGCTGATCTGTGATTAAATCTATGCTTGAGTCGTGTCTCTGAATACGAGCCTGAAACTCTACATTCCATTTTGTGAAAAAGGATCATCGAAAAAAATGATAAGCACCAAGCCTCATTCTAGGCTTGGTCGCGAGGAACAGGCATAGCTTCACCTAGTTTCTAAGACGTTTCAAAGTGATCCTAGTGATTTTATTGAAATAATTGGCCGTCAGTGCACATGTCGTATCTATCTATGTAGTACATGTTTTTTTCAAGTTAATTTACCTATTATGTATCCACCTAGTTGTTAGGTTTCCAAAATTTTTTATAATAATATAAACACATTTTGACTTTGAATCTTTTATAAATGATACAACCTTGTACTAACTACTACAAAAAAATGTAAGCAAAGGTTTGTAATATAGAAAATAGGAGACAGGAGCCCTAAACGATGGTCTGACCAGGTCTCGGAACAGATTGACATGCCCGTCAACATGGTCAACATCTCCATCAAGCCGTGGACCGTGGCAGATGGAAAAAAAACGAAAGAACGGGTGAAACTTGCGCAGATTCACGATCCTCAACTATTGGGGAACGATAATGGCGGAGGAGGTACAAAATATAACAGATACCGCTATATAGGAAACTAGAGCTTAAGTGTTACCGATCTCACTCTTTAAGAGGCTTTGCCTAATCCAAAGCCTGTGGATTTCCTTGTGTATTTTATTTAGGCTTTCGCAAATACGAAACGATTCGTGGTTTTATTTTAAAAGTAGGACGATTCCCTATTGCATTAGCGGTTAAAGGTTGACGCACACATATCACCCCGGCACCAGTTAGCCAATTATGCAATTTCGTTGCGATCAATTTCTAATTGAAATTGGTAAATATAGCGAATTTGCGATTACCTAATAAAAGGTAATTGCCTCAGTGGTCATCACCATTCGGTGGCTTTGCGATTACCTAAATTAGAATTAAATTATTATTAGAATTATTTATTTCAGTTAAAACATCAAGCTTACAGTATATACCGGCGGAAGCACGGAAGCACGTCCTCTCACTTCATGTGCACCTCATTAACATCCGAGGATTGCATTCAAATATCGATGCAGTCCACCACCATCTTGAAACTGCTAAACCTCATCTGCTATTCATCACAGAGACTCAAATCAGATGTCCATCTGACGTGTCATACCTCTCATTCCCCGGTTACGTGCTTGAACATAGGTTCAAACAGAAAGCGGGCGTGTGCTTATTTGCTCGTGAAGACATCTGCTTTCGACGTCTTAAATGTCTTGAAGACTCACTATTTTCTACTCTCTGGATTTTGGTCGACACTGGCACAGAGAAAATTCTCTACGCCGGTGTATATCGGTCGCACACTAAAGACTCGGAGACAACGTCCTTTTTTCAACACCTAAGCGTTGGCACTGACAAGGCTTTGCAAAAGTTCCCTAGTGCCCAACTGGTGTTCTTGGGTGACTTTAATGCCCACCATCAGGATTGGCTGTTTCCGTCCAAGGGCATCGACCATGCTGGGAGAGAAGCGCGGAATTTTGCAATTACTTATAACCTCACTCAGCTGGTCGATGATGCAACTAGGGTGCCTGACGTCAGTGGCCAAACAGCTAATTGCTTAGACCTTCTGATGACAACGGATCCAGACAGACTCAATGTGTCGGTGTCATCACCCCTAGGTAGTTCCGACCATTGTCTTGTGAAGTCCGTGTCATCCCATTCCCCTCCCGACTCCAGCCTCAAAGGCAGCCGTCGTGTGTGGAGATATAGGTCAGCCAATTGGGACGAAATGCGCCACTTTTTTGCATCATATCCCTGGCAACCCGTATGTTTTACCTCTAGTGACTCTTCATCTTGTGCAAATGCCATTGTTGAAGTGCTGCGTCAAGGTATGGAATATTTCATACCTTTTTCTGACAAACCACTGGCAACTAGAGTAGACACCTGGTTCGATGATGATTGCCGACGCGCTGACGCGCTAAAGCATGAAGCCTATCTAGCCTGGGTGTCAGCTCGTAAGAACAAGACTGCAGATTTAGAGTCTAAGAAGAAGGAATACAACAGGGTTGCAAAATCATGCAAAAAGGTGCTCAGTAGGGCTAGGTTCAACCATATAAGCAAGATTGGAACCAAGCTGGCAGCGCTCCCACCTGGGAGCAAAGCCTTTTGGTCCTTAGCTAAGTCGGTTGAATCCAATTTCTGTCGCCCTTCTCTACCTCCGCTGCTGAAACCAGACGGGTCGCTGGCCCACACTGCTGAAGAGAAAGCGAACTTGTTTGCCACTCTCTTTGCAGAATCTTCACGTCTAGATACTACTACTGAGATACCGCCTACACTTCCAAGCTATGGCTCAATGATGCCAGAACTTCGCATCAAGCAAAAGGAGGTACTCAGAGTATTGCTTTCACTGGACGTGAACAAAGCCAGTGGTCCTGATGGAATCCCGGCGATAGTATTGAAGAGGTGCGCACCCGAGCTGTCTCCGATTCTAACTCGCCTGTTCCGCCTGTCTCTAACCACAGGCAAGGTACCATCATCATGGAAGTTTGCAAATGTTCAACCTGTTCCCAAAAAAGGTAGCAGTACTGACCCCTCCAATTACCGACCAATCTCTATCACCTCCATTCTCTGTAAGTCAATGGAGCGTGTACTCAACTATAAACTCCTAGCATACCTGGAGAATAATGAACTCCTCAGTGATCGTCAATACGGCTTTCGTCGAAAACGATCAACAGGGGATCTTCTAGCGTATGCCACGCACATCTGGAGTGAAGCCATGGAAAAACACGGAGAGGCTTTAGCGGTTTCCCTGGATATTTCCAAGGCTTTTGATAGAGTTTGGCACAAAAGTCTCATAAGCAAGCTTCCCTCATACGGATTACCATCCAATCTAACGGAGTGGATAGCTGACTTCTTGAGGGAACGATCGATTCGAGTCGTCATTAGTGGCTGCTCTTCCGATCTATTGGCTATTAATGCCGGGGTACCTCAAGGGTCTGTTCTATCAGCAACCTTATTCCTGCTGCACATTAATGATCTGCTAAAACCGGATATTTTTGGTTATGCAGATGACAGCACAGTTGTTGATAGATACTTTGCCGGCCCGCGTGTTAGTGCGGATGAGATTCACAAACTCCGTAATGAGATGGTGGGTCGTTTGAACAATAAACTTAGGTTGGTGTCTGAGTGGGGTGACGCTAACCTTGTGAAGTTCAACGCATCCAAGACCCAGGCATGTGTGTTTTCGGCGAAAAAGACCGTGTTTAATCCTGCGATCACTTTCTGTGGTACTTCTCTTCAGATCACTGATAGTCTGAGCCTATTAGGTGTTGAACTCTCCTCAAATCTAAACTTTGGCTCACACATCGAATCGAAAGCCAAATTTGCTGCCATGAAGCTGGGCATCCTAGCGAAGGTTCGGCGGTACTTCTCACCGGGACAGCTTCTCAATCTCTACAAAGCACAGGTCCGATCTTGCATGGAGTACTGCTGCCATCTATGGGATGGCTCGGCTAAATACCAGCTTGAAGCCCTCGATTCAATTGAGCGACGCGCTGTTAGGCTCATAGGAGATGACTCGCTTGTGGAGTCCAATCTACAAAGCCTTGAATACAGACGGCGTGTGGCCAGACTGTCAGTGTTCTACAAGTACCACTTTGGTGACTGTGCGCAGGATTTGCATGACCTCATCCCTCCTTCCCCCTTCTACTACCGGACAAGCAGACGCACAGGTAATTACCACCCTTACCTGGTCGACATACCACAGTGTCGAACCAAACGTTTCTGCTCCACCGTTATTATAAGCACTGGCAAAGAGTGGAACGATCTGCCAGCGTCTGTTTTCCCGGACGAGTACAATCTAGGAGTCTTCAAATCTAGAGTGAATAAGTTCCTTCTGGTAAAGCGTGCTCCATCTTAGGCCACATCTCACTTGCAAAAGTGAGCTGGTGGTCAAACGCCTAACCATCTACAATAAAAAAAAAAAAAAAAAAAAAAAAAAATACCAAAGTGCCTACTGTCTAAAATTAAAACTTAAAAATACTCTTAGCGAATTAAATATTATACAAATGTTATCATTAAAGATGTCGACATGTTGGACCTCGTGTACATAGGCATTTAAAAGAGTGAGAGCTCTTAGCGTTGGCGCATTATGAGCGTGACAAGTTCGCGGTGTGTAAATAAATAAATAGCGCCCAACAGTCACATTTATAGTCCTGTTGCCAATGCCAGCGTAGCATACGTAAAATCTATATAATATAAAGGAGTAGTCCACTTACTCACGTACTGACAGACTCATCACGAAATCTCGGAACTACATGGCCGAGGTGTCTGAAATCTTCCATATGATAGTCCATTGATTTTATGTAATTTATTATGTAATTATTATTTATAACTTTAATATGGACATGGTCTGAAATAAATGAATAATAATAATAATAGTAAAGTGTTCTGTGGGAGAGGTCTAAGCAGCAGTTGACGTCCTACGGTTGAAATCATGATGAATGAAGATGACATTTGCTATCGTATCGTAAGCGTAACGCTATCGTGAATTATTCGTGGTCGGGCGACAGAACGGCTCCAGTTGCAGCGATGCTGATCTGGTGCCGGGGCAATATGTCTGCGACAGCCGTTATTTTGATTACTTACGGCTGAGGTCCCGTAAAGCTGTACCTCCATTAGGGTCTTACCAAAAAAACACTATGAAAAACACTGTGATTAAAACATTAAAAATAGCAACCCTACCTCTGTATCCACCTATCTCTAGCCTCAAAGATTTGCTGGAAGAAAACTATTTTTAGGGTTAAGCTCACCTTTGTGCATATCCTTTGATTTAGTTTGTTTTTTTTATGTGATTTCTGTGTACAATCCTACTAATATTATAAATGCTAAAGTTTGTGAGGATGTTTGGATGTTTGTGGTTCTCATTTAGCAATGGAGGAGGAAATAGGAGGAGGTAGGGCACAGCGAGATTTTCTCGTTCTGAATTGGAGCAGCCCGCCTGGGAGGTACCTCCGCCTTACAGAAGATCGCAGCCAAATAACATTATTTGTTTCAAATAGTGTTGTGTTCCTGCGGTGAGTTAGGTAGCCAGATCTCTTTAGGGGGGAAGGGGGTTCGGGGTCGGCAACGCGTGCGTGATGCCTCTGGTATTGCAAGCGCTCATAGGCTACGGTAACAGCTTACCATCGGGTGGGCCATAAGCTTGTTTGCCACCTCTGTGGTATAAAAAAAAAATGGCCGAACGGATTTGGATGAAATTTGGTACAGAGATAGATTATAGTCTGGAATAGCATATAGGCTACTTTTTATGTAGGTACCACGCGAGCGAAACCGCGGGCGGAAGCTAGTAAAGAATAAAGAATAAAAATAGAAAACAACAAATTGGGCCACCAATGACCAAGTAGCTAAAGTCAACCAATTTGATTTGTTGGCCACTATAGAACTTTTCAAACTGAATCAATGACGTCATTCACTTTTGTTGAGACATCGTTTACTTATCGAACAATGTCTAAATTTTATCACGGCTAGCCGAATTTTATTTTGCACAACCTTTCCCCGGCTTCACTCGCGTAGTACCCGCGGAGACAGTAGCCTACAATCAAATTGGTCGACTGTAAATTAGTCACCTAAGGCATGTAATCCAGGTTGGACCAAATAACAGTTCCCTATTCTCCATAAAAGCTTACTAATTGAGAAAAATGGCCCCTGAAATCATTGACCTTCTGGGCTAGTGAGGGGGCTTACCGGAAAAGTGTAAACATCGATACTTTCACGAAAAATACTAGAAACCATTGTATAAATGCTTGCTTATCGTGTCACTGATTCTTTCTTGGTCATCCTGTACTAGGTCAGTGACCAGGTTGAGGTACGGTGACCGTCGAAGAACGTATCAGTGTAGTGAACAGTCAAGTGCGCCTTAGAGGCTCCTTTCGTGCACAGAACATTGTAAAATGAACAGAATAAAAAATAAATCAAAAATAATGTATCAATATTTATAAGATATATATATCATCATCAGCCTGATGAAGTCCACTGCTGAACATAGGCCTCCCCCAAAGAGTTCCATGACGAACGGTCTTGAGCCTTTTCCATCCACCGACTTCCCGTAACCTTAACAATGTCGTCGGTCCATCGGGGATAAGATATATATATTTCAGATTTCCCCCATTTTTCAAATAATTTTTATTTTGTATTTTTATCATCTTTAAAGCTAATTATAATTAACACATAATATATTATATAGCCCTAGGTAAGTACCTTTTTTTTTTTTTTTTTTATACAACTGAGGTGGCAAGCAAGCATACGGCCCACCTGTTGGTAAGCGGTTACCGTAGCCTATGAGCGCTTGCAATACCAGAGGCATCACGCACGCGTTGCCGACCCCTCCCCCCTCCCTAAAGAGCTCTGGCAACCTTACTCATCGCAGGAACACAACACTATTTGAAACAAATAGTGTTATTTGGCTGCGATCTTCTGTAAGGCGGAGGTACCTCCCCAGGCGGGCTGCTCCAATTCAGAACGAGAAAATCTCACTGTAACCTAAGTATGGAGTAAACAAAGCTCTTGCTATTAAATCTACTCATCACGGAAACTGGGTGTTTTGGTGGCGATGTTCGCATCTAAGTAATTAAAGTGAGTTTGTGAGGAATTTTCATTACGAGTTTTAATACATTGTGATTAGTACTTGAACTTAAAATTGAAATTCATATCATATAGGCAGGAAGGTAATCATTATTATTTTATGTTCTTAAAATAACAGGTCATAAAATTATTATTTTAATTTAAATATACGCCATGCTTTGCTGACCACAGTGGAAACAACCCCGCTTTACCGCTATACTACTGCCGTCATACAGCGGCTACCACAACTCAGGAAATCAAAGCGTAAGTAAGTCTAGCATGATGGATGGTGGTAAGTGATGCGGGCAATCTTCGGCACTTGACCGAATAGCGGAAAGAGCGGAGAATTATGATAAATGAGCCTGGGGTGTATAGGCTGGGTCAGGAAATGCTTGTTCGAGGATTATTGTTATAAAAGATAGATATTGTACGATTGAATACGGCCCAGAAGTTCATATAAAATGGAAGAAAACTCTTTTTAGGGTTAATCTCGCCTTTGTATGTAGAAAGAAAGGTACATACATTTCTTTCTAATTTATGTTATATATTTTTTCTTGTTTACAATAAAGAATAAATTCTGTGACAATTAGATGCAAATAAAATTAATCATTTTTGGTTTCATATAGTGTCGTGTTCTTACGGTAAGGTTGCCAGAGCTCTTTAAGGGAGTTCGGGGTCGGCAACGCGTACGTGATGCGTTCATAGACTACGGTAACCACTTACCAACAGGTGGACCGTAAGTTTGATTGCCAACTTAGTTTTATAAAAAAAGACACTATGAAGCCGAAAAAGTTAACGTCCTTTTATTTGAATAAATAAAGATTTTAATAAAACAAATCGATAAATGCCCATCCCTATTCTAATTGTTTAACGCAGATCTCTGGATATCTAATGTCAGCGGCTGGTCGCGTGCCAAAAACCAAAAGAATGCGGTAATGAATCAAAATACTTATTTTTATCTTCCTAAAACTCGTGATTGTGGGTTCGAGCCCACACTAGGATGGTACCACAACACACAGACCCGGAACAAATATTTTCATGCAGACATATTTGAGGATCAAACCAACACGTGCAACACGTGCTTAGAACGGTGAAGGAAAATATTGTAGGAAACATTCTGAGGTATTCTGAAAGCGGAGATGGGATTTGAAATTGAAATATGTCTCTGTTCAATCAGCTGTTTTGGAGTCAAATCAGTTCAAGCTCAATGAATCAGCTGTTTTAGGTACAATATTGATGCCACACTTCTCGTACGTTTAGTAATTAGGTATAAAGATGATAAAAATAACAAAAACAAATAATTTCGGATGAGAGACTCTATCGCTCTAGAAAAAAAATCTAAGGCACACATTACATATTAAACGTCTGAGTCAATTGTAAACTCCCAATCATTTAAAAACATAAATGCATTAGATCAAACGAGACGATGTTTTATTCATCCCACTTCTGACGCCTTAACACCAGTTTCTGTCGATATAAAATCGCTATTGAGTCCTTCTAGAATGCCAAATGCCTCAACGCCTCAACGCCAGTCAGTTCTTTGAGCTATGATGTGTGATATGACTCTATAACGTCAGAAACTCGTGCTGAGGGTACTGAATACGTCTAGCAATATTGTTCGAGCTTATAAATAGCTTCAAAGTATATTTTCTCGCCGTTTTAACTCAAGCTATATCTCAAATTAGGCTTTGTTCTGGCAGAACTTCTGCCACGTGGTGGGAATGCAATCTTAAGTCGAGTTCAAACGGCATGCGATATGACATTTAAAATTCATTTCAAAATGATCCTTACGTCTACTGAATAAAGTGAATTTCGAGTTTGACGGTTATATGAATTACTTACTGAAAATGTACATAGTGTAAATGTTTAAATAAATTTGTTTACTAATATTATTAGTGCTCAATAAGTAAGTTTACTTATGAATTACGGTAATACATCACATTGTTTTCATTATGTTGCTATAAAATTCCCCTTAGTCGCCTCTTACGACATCCGCGAATAGGTAGATATGGAGGGGCCTATTCTTCAGCCGGAGTCACCACGGCCAGTTACGATGGTTAAATAATTCCAAGTAAATGCAAAACTCTTTACGCCAATGGCCAATGACACCACGATTCGGGAGCTAATGTCTTGCTTCGAATTAATAAAGTTATAAAAGCAAGTAATAAAATTAAATTGTACTCGATTGTGATTGGATTCGAAAAGGTGTAGTTTTAATAATAATAATAATATAATATAAATTTTATTTCAGGTAACTTAAGAATAGTACAGATGGTAAAAACTAATTCTAAGACCCATAGAAATATATACCTTAACCTAAAATATATATAAAATACCTATTAATTATTTAAAACATTGTGACTACTGCGACGTGTCGATGTCGCAATCAGGGTGTCAACTGACGACGATGCACGGCGGTGTCCCCTTGCAGGCGGCCAGTGAACCTTCGGAACTTGACACCCTTCGGCCAAAACTCTGCGCTTAGGTAGGTCGATAGATGTTCAGTTGGAACTCTCACCATAAATGAATTGAAGCTCACATTATGGCGAGAATCCAGCTTCTCGACCCGCAGCGAAAGTCCGGTCTTCATTTTGAGGTACTCTTCCACAGCCTTGGTCTCCACGCAGTAGTGAACGCGTGAGACGTAGAGCTGGGTAGTTGGTACCTCCACTTTAAAACAGGAGTTCGGGTCTTTCGGCCCAGTACCGCACTGGTTCCGACGACTGGGCTTACGGCTCTTGCGAACTACCACAGTGAATCCCTCCGCGTCACAGGGCCCCTTCCCAGGGGCTGGCGCAGGCGGAGCACTACGTGATAGTTGACAGGGCAGCTTCTTATTCCCCTTTCTTGTAGAGCGCACCGGACGCAGCGGGCGCGCAGCGGGCGCGGCGCGGCTCGCGGCGTCGGGTGCGGCGGTGGCGGCAACGACGGAGGCGTAAGCGCGCGGGGGGGAGGGCGCGCGCGCACGAGTCGGTCCCTCACGCGGTGACGCGGGGAGCGGGGGGGCGACCGCAAAATATTGGCGGCGTTGTCAGCCGCGGCCAGCGACACGTCCAATATCGCTGACTCGAACGATGATGCAGACATATTTCGCGCTCCTCGGTGAATGGTGACGTGCGAAGCCTCAGGTGACCTAGTTACCGTGGCAGAACGCAGTGATGCAACCTCGGAGCGAAGGTCACCGATGGTAACTTCTGACGCCTCCAACTTCATCTTCACTTCAGCCAGACTAGCTTTGAGATTAGTAACATCCTTCAGCAGTCTGGTCACATCGACGTGGTCAAACGTCACGGGGGGCAGCTTGTGTAGCTCCTTCGCGACGAAGTCGGGCACGTCGTCAGGATCAGTCTCCTTCAGCAGGGTGATGATGTCCTGTATGCTTCTTTCCCCTCCATCCCTCCGGCGGGACGGCATCTTGGCAATTTTACCGAGCGTTTGAAAAATCAGCGCCTTGGCACTGCATATTTCTTCTTCTTTAAAACTGGACTTGCATATCTGCATTATGCTCACTTCGTCCATAGTGTCGATGGCGTTCTGGAGGAACGCCAACAGCTCGTTCACAATGATGGGCTTAGTAGCCATAGCGATCGTACCGGGTAGCGGCTTGCGCCGCGCGTGTCGTGAATTAAGAAATTCTTAACTGTGCTAGAGCGAGACACGACCGTTTCCGTGCGCGCATCGCACTGCACTCTAATAAAGGCTTAATAAAGGCTCGGTTTTTTTATATAGGAATTGTGGGGATCCTCTCCACATTTCTATTAGGTATTTTACCTACCTAAATAGTTTTAATTATTTTATATAAAACCACTGCATACATACTACACTGAATACTGGCACCGCGACACTCACGCACACGTCAGTCGGATGGAATCGGAGTGCGACCTGTCATGGTAATTGTACGGCTGGATGCCTCCGGCTTTTGTGAATTACGTGTTTGCTTGTGAACTTTCTTGTTATTCCTTCTATTCTACGCTTGCTATCTACTCGGTGCCTCTCTCCTTCTGAACAATTAAATGTAGTGCTCGTGAATGTGTTGGAGTTGAAACAATATACAGTTAACCCTTTCTGGACTACTTATTCATACTTCCACCAACACCACCAAACCTTCGCCTACAACTGGTGACCCCCGAACACAGAAAAGGTACGATGAGTGGTAGCGATGATTCTTTGGATACAGCCACGTCGGACAAAATCGAAGTCCAACCAAGCTCGGCAAAGAAAAAAAGAACGCGTGTTTCCACTAACCCGCCCGAGTTATACAAAGTCGGCATCCGAGTTCCACCCTTTTGGCCAGAGGAGCCGGAAATATGGTTCGCACAGATTGAAGGACAATTTGCGATATCCAACATCACTGCGGATACGACAAAATTTTATTACGTCACGAGTCACTTGGATCCTCAATATTCGAAAGAAGTGAAGGACGTCATCACGTCTCCTCCGGCGACCAATAAATATGAAAAGCTTAAGGAGGAGCTGATAAAGCGACTGTCAGCATCACATGAGCGGAAAATCCAACAGCTACTGATGCATGAGGAGTTGGGAAACCGGAAACCCTCGCAATTTCTGCGCCACCTGCGAAGCCTTGCTGGAACTACCGTCCCTGATGACTTTATCCGAAGCATTTGGTGCAGCCGTCTACCCAGCAACCTGCAAACGCTGATAGCATCACAACCATCAAGTAGCCTGGAAGCTGCAGCAGACCTAGCCGATCGAGTACACGATATCGTGGCACCTAGTCTCCAGGTAGCATCAACTACTTCGGCGACTCCTGTTCCTGGTTCGATGCAGTCAATGGCGAACGAGATTGCTGAGCTGAAGGCAGCTGTCAAAAATCTGACAATGAAGTTGAACCAGCAGCCTCGATCACGTGACCGTTCCCGCCGATCCAACGATCGTCAGCGCAAACGCTCCAAATCCCGATCCCAGTCCAGCTATCGAAAATTCCCGAACTGCTGGTACCACAGCCGGCATGGAGCCAACGCGACCCAGTGTATCAAGCCCTGTGACTTCGAGAAGTCGGGAAACGCCCAGGGCGGTCGGTAATGGCGACTGACGATTGCCCTACTTCTCCTGGTCGCCTCTTCGTTACCGATCGCAAATCGAAGATCCCTTTCTTGGTGGACACTGGAAGCGACGTCTGCGTCTTCCCTCGGTCTGCACTTCGGGAACGTCGAGCCAAGACCAGCTACGAGTTGGCAGCCGCCAACGGAAGTGTCATAAGCACGTTTGGCTCGGTCCAGCTTAATTTAGATTTAGGACTTAGACGCGATTTTCCTTGGAATTTTATCGTTGCTGACGTCACTAAGGCCATTATTGGCGTAGATTTTTTAAGTTTCTACAACCTACTTGTAGACGTACGTAATAAGCGCATAGGTCGTATTATAGATAACGTAACATCATTGTCAATTGATGCTTACCTCGCTAATGCTCCTGACAGTGTTTATTCTGTAAAGGTTCCATCCGGTGACACGTATTTTCATAAAATTTTATCAGAATTTCCGGAAATAACTAAACCGGCTGGCACGCCACGCGTCTATAAACACAACACTGTACATCACATTCGCACCACACCCGGTCCTCCCATCTCTTGTTCCCCACGCAGGTTAGCTCCTGATAGGCTGAAGGTGGCGAAGCAAGAATTCGACTTGATGCTGAGCAATGGTACGGCGCGTCCGTCCGAGAGTCCATGGTCTTCTCCTCTGCATTTGGCCCCCAAAAAAGACAATGGCTGGCGCCCTTGCGGAGATTACAGACTCCTGAACGCTCGGACCATCGCTGATAGGTACCCCATCAGGCACATTCATGACTTTGCCCACAGCATTTCCGGCTGTACCTTCTTTTCAACCATCGATTTGGTCAAGGCCTACAACCAAATCCCAGTGAACGAAGAGGACATCCAGAAGGCCGCCATAACAACTCCTTTTGGCCTTTTTGAGTTCCCGTTCATGAGCTTCGGTCTTCGGAATGCGGGGCAAACGTTCCAGAGATTTGTGGACGAAATGACCAGGGGTCTGGACTTTTGCTATTGTTATCTCGACGATTTCCTAGTTTTTAGCCAGTCGGCAGCGGAGCATGAAAGCCACCTTCGACAGCTCTTCGAACGCATGAAGAAATACGGCATAGTCGCAAACACCTCAAAGTGTGTGTTTGGTGTCTCAGAGGTAACGTTTTTAGGTTACCACATCTCTGCCGCTGGTACCAAACCACTTGACTCTAAGGTCCAAGCAATAAAAGAGTTTCCTACGCCGAAAACAGTCCGGCAACTCAGGCGATTTCTAGGCATGTTGAACTTTTACAGGCGATTTATGCCTAACGCCGCAAAGGTTCAAGCTCCTCTTAACGCCCTGTTAACCGGCTCGGTAAAGGCCTCTGATCCTGTGGACCTGTCAGGCGAAGCTCTATTAGCTTTTGAGCAATCTAAGGACAGCCTCTGCAACGCTGCTTTACTTGCACATCCCGATTGCCAAGCCAAACTTGCGTTGGTTACAGACGCAAGCGACTTAGCATTGGGGGCAGTGATCCAGCAGTTCAAAGATGATGTCTGGCAGCCGCTGGCATTCTTCTCGCGGAAGCTAAGTCCATCTCAGCAGAAGTACTCGCCCTATGACCGAGAGTTACTCGCTATTTATGAGGGCATAAAGTACTTCCGCCATATGCTCGAGGCGAGGAACTTCACGGTTTATACTGACCATAAGCCGTTATGTTACGCCTTCAGCGAGCGGAAGAGTAACTGTTCGCCGCGTCAATACAGACACCTGGACTTCATCTCACAATTCACCAGCGATATCCGGCACATATCCGGCAAGGATAATGTTGTGGCCGACACGCTATCTCGCATTGATGAGATGCAAAGCCCAGTTGACCTGGATGTACTCGCCAAATCACAGACCGCAGATCCCGAGCTGTCTTCTTTTCTCCATGACGAACCGACATCGCTTCTCTTGAAGAAAATCAAAGAGCCCGGTAGCAATGTGGAGATTTACTGTGACATGAGTACTGGCACACCGAGACCTTTCGTGACCAAACTTTTGCGAAAGCAAGTATTCGACAGCCTGCACTGCTTAAGTCACCCTGGTGCAAACGCGTCTGCTAAACTTATAGCAGAGCGTTTCGTTTGGCCAGGGATCAGGAAGGACTGTCGAGAATGGTCCCGAATGTGCTTGGCCTGCCAGCGCTCCAAGACCAATCGTCACGTGTCCGCTCCACTTGGCAATTTTGATTTGCCCAAGGCCCGATTCGCGTACGTCCACATCGATCTGATTGGTCCTATGCCTATATCCAACGGCTACCGCTATTGTCTCACTGCTGTAGACCGCTTTACAAGATGGCCTGAAGCCATCCCTATTGCGGACATGACGGCTGAGACGGTGGCTAAGGCATTATTGCTAGGTTGGATTGCCAGATTTGGTAGCCCAACCGACATCGTGACCGATCGTGGGCGTCAGTTTGAGTCCGCGCTTTTTGAATTCCTAGCTAAACTAGCCGGGTTCAAACATCGCAGGACCACAGCCTATCATCCAGCCTGTAACGGACTGGTGGAGCGATTCCACCGACAGCTAAAGACAGCTATTACTTGTCATGCTGATAGCAATTGGACGGAATCTCTGCCACTAGTCCTACTTGGTATTAGGAGTGCGATCAAAGAAGATCTGCAGTCATCTTCGGCTGAACTGGTTTACGGCGAGCCATTACGACTCCCTGGTGAATTTTTTCACACCACCGTAACCGGTACAACGGATATAACCGATTTCACTGCTCGCCTTCGCTCAATAGCAGGGAAACTGCAACCTGCTCCGGCGTCGTGGCATAACAATGGCAAGATTTTCGTCTACAAAGACCTCGCTTCCTCATCACACGTATTTCTTCGGGAAGAAATGATGAGAGGAACTTTTCATCCAGCATACTCTGGCCCCCATGAGGTACTTCAGCGTGGGGACAAAGTCTTCAAAATCTTAGTCAAGGGTAAAACTGTGACTGTCTCAATAGACCGCCTGAAACCGGCCTACATATTGTCGACTGCATCGCCACCCGAGTCTACCTTGGACCCTGAGCCTGGACCTACGGAGGAATCTCGCATTCCCATACACACTACACGATCCGGCAGGCAAGTCCGTTTTCCGGATTACTATCGCCCGTAGTGACGGTCTTCGGAAGGGAGTGATGTGGGGATCCTCTCCACATTTCTATTAGGTATTTTACCTACCTAAATAGTTTTAATTATTTTATATAAAACCTACATACTACACTGAATACTGGCACCGCGACACTCACGCACACGTCAGTCGGATGGAATCGGAGTGCGACCTGTCATGGTAATTGTACGGCTGGATGCCTCCGGCTTTTGTGAATTACGTGTTTGCTTGTGAACTTTCTTGTTATTCCTTCTATTCTACGCTTGCTATCTACTCGGTGCCTCTCTCCTTCTGAACAATTAAATGTAGTGCTCGTGAATGTGTTGGAGTTGAAACAATATACAGTTAACCCTTTCTGGACTACTTATTCATACTTCCACCAACACCACCAAACCTTCGCCTACAGGAATTAACAATTGCAGCTTTTGGAAATTCGAATTTTCATGCAAAACTCATGCAAAATTAAGCTGTTTTTGGGTATACGTGACTGTTGGTTGTTAAAAAACAATAAAAGCTCGATTTTTATAGATGAAATTTTAGGAATATTAAAAAAAACATAGTGTGCATACTTTAAAATAATCCTAAATATACTAAAATAATCTAAATAACTATTTAACTAACGACTAAGTATTATTTATTATTTGTCATAAATTTTTAATATTTATCTATTATTTCTTAATTTGTTATACTTAAAGACTATTAATAAATGAAAATCAATATTTATAATAATAATAACTTTAAAATAGAAAATGTAAGCTGGATTCTAAGGATTTTTCTACCATTATTAGGCATTTTTTAACCTGTATTACTACAACTTTTTGCGGTGCGTTGTAAACCAAAGCAGTAAAGCCATTTATACAAAACTTAAAGGCATCAAAATCGTATCAAGTGCGATTAAAAATACAATTTAATGTAATGCAAACGAGTTCTCTTCGAACCAAGATTGTAATTAAAACGAAATTATGTTAAACTTATCTTTCAAGTTTATTTAATAAATAAGAGATAAGCTAGCGATGGGTTCTTATGAAACAGCGACCTTCTATGACGGCCGTAAATTTAACCTTAAATGCTCCGTAGAATCTTTATTAAGAGGAAAAATTGTTTTTTTGACCCACACAACGATGTCAGTAGGTAGGTAGGTAGGTACTAAGAAAACATAATTTAAAATCGGGGTAATAACATCGAACCTCGATTCACCGGAATAAGGCTCATCCACACCTCGTCGACACGTGGGTATCTCGAACCACTCGCTTTACGAGATCCTTTCTTCCTCATACGTGCAAGTTGTGGAATGGGCGAATATAGATTATATTCCAGTAATATTAATATTAGTGAATTCCGAGGTTTTCCCACTAGCCTACAACATGAACATAAGGAAGAGAAGTACGTTAAACTTTATAAAGTAGTAGAAATGTCCCCATCGTCCATATTAGAACACTTAACGGAAATGAAATAGTTCAAGTTGATCGCTTTTTTTCTATATTACGGCCGTAATTTGTCGATCACCGGTTTTTAATGAACCAAAGTTTTATTGGATATTTAATATTTTGATTTTATGAGTGCACTTTATGACATAACGCTGGTTTTAGTGCTTTTATACATTTACGAAGATATCCCACGGAGAAATGACCCACTAAAAGTTTCGTCTGTTGTCACTGGTTATATTAATAATAATAATATCTAATAATAAATATTCCGGACATATCACACACGGTCAACTGATCCCAAACTAGGCATAGCCTGTTCTATGGGTACCAGAGATTGATATACATAATAGATATATATTTAACACCCAGACACAGAACAAACATCTGTGTTAGTCAAACATAATTTGGCCACCCTGAATGCCTACACTGACCATTAAAGAATAATCTTAGACATTTTGATGCCATAGCTACTTCATCATCATCATCATTTCCAGCCGTTTGAAGTCCACTGCTGAACATCGACCTCCCCCACAAATTTCCGGTCTCCTTCTTGTCGCGTCACCGATTCTTTCTTTGTCAGTGACCAGGTTGAGGTATGATATGATATGATGAGTGGGCCTCTTAGAGGCTCCTTTCGTGCACAACTTCCGGAGTGACTTCCGGACTTTGTACGGGGAATTTGCCCTTACTCACCACGCTGGGCAACGGGTTGGCGAGCGCTGTTAGAGCTATATTTGTGAAAATAGGGGACGCTGCTGCCCATCCCCTAGCTTTTTTCCCTACTTCGCCCCTTACGGCATCCACGGTAGGAGAAATGGAGGGGCCTATTCTTCAGCCGGGGCCACCACGGCCATAGGTACTTACACCGAAGCAATTTCACAGCAAAAGAGATGACAATTTCCGATGACACAAAAACAATTAAATCCAATGCCATGACAGGTACAACGTATTTGCAGTCAAGTTTCTTTTTTTTAATTATTATGATTTATATCATGTCACATTGTGAAGGCGGGAAGTCGGTGGATGGAAAAGGCTCAAGACCGTCGTCGTGGACTCTCAACTCTTTGGCGGAGACCTATGTATAGCAGTAGACTTCTACAGGCTGATGATGATTATGATATCATGTCTCTATGTTTTCGACCCGACCGACATGCTGTCGACTGGATTTTTTTTTCAGAATCAACGCGCTTAATCACTTAGATGTCTAACTAATTTCCTATTTCCTATAACAAAATTAGATCAAATTCTTTCGAATCAACAAGTAACATACATTTAAACTGAAAGCAATTCCCCGGGAACTGACTACCGACAGTGAGTAATGGCAGAACTTGAAGCCTAAACTCTGGGTTTTTAACAAACGGTGACCTTAATTTACCGGCCATAACATCTCATATAGCGAAGGTAGCGTTGAACCAGAGCGATTCAAAATGATCCTTTTAATTCCAGTAGGCATTATTGAATGAATAAATGAATGAATGGCTTTATTTGCATGAAGTATAGTATATAGTCTTTTACATTTTTAGTATATTGTCATCAGGGACTGAATAACCGGAATATAAAGGTACCTTTAAATAACTATATGACGTCATACCGATAAATATAACGGTACCGGAAAATCTGGCTTTGCTGTTCATTTCGGTTTATTTCGCTACCGGTACCTATAACCGAAATAAATAAAGGTTTTCTTTAATGAAACGCCGCCACCCCGCCACCGCGGCGCGACTGTCCTAGCGAACTAGCCGCGGCTCAAAATTTCGGTACCAAAATCTACCGGTATGAAATAACGGTACCGTAATGCCCTACCGGTATAGCATAATGGTACCGAAATGTTTTAACGGTACCAGTACCTATAACCTCTACCGCTTTCAGTCCCTGATTGTCATATACTATGATTATGGTATATTATCGACGATTGTCGCGAAGTCAACTTGCTGTACTGAAGCTCCATACCATTAGAAACTGCTCGCCTTTTGTACTCGACTCCGCTATCAATCCTAAATATCTCTGCTCGCAGTCAATAGGTACACAGCGTTCTCAATATAGTCAGCACTCATTCCATAGACGCATCTCGATAACAGGAATGTTAGCTTAAACTCTGTAGTGACTTCGCTCCGCTCAGGGTCTACCATAACAGATGCAGAGTACAAACGGTCAGTGAGGCCTTCTTTTATTTCAAAATGTTCCAATAGCGGCTGTATGTGGCTAATTTTAAATTTGACTTTGAGGGGTGAGCTATACAAGGTATGTAGGTATGCTATCCTGAAAGGAACTTATTCTACACCCAATTGTTCTCTTGCTGATAGAATAAGCCTCTTTCGGGATAGAAAACATACCATGAATCAGCTTATTGAGACATCAAGGATCAATTAAAAAAAACTGCCTTATTGCTCATCGTTAAAACCAAAAATTATGGAGGTACGGTTTGAACCGGGCTTTTAGCTTTTGACTTTGACTTTTTATATTAGACTAAGATCGCTCAGATTTTACGTTCGTCTTGACGGTGACCGTTTTTTAAGAGACTGAAGATTAACGAGCTACAAACAAGGAGCGCATGACGGCGAATACCGATGGATAATTGAGATAACTTTCTCCTCAAAAATATTCACAGCGCAAATACGAATCGCATCGTACCCGGAGTATTCCTTATCGGCGCTTCGAGCCTACTAAGGAGGCTTGATAAGGAGTACCTCGGTAACGCAGCGGTCAGTGCATCCCCGTATGTAGGGGAAGGTTGCGGGTACGATTCCTGAGACTAATATTTTTGGGATATTATCATCATTATCATAAGCCTGTGGTTTAGAAAACTCATAAATCATTAACGGTAACAAATTGGTTGTTGACAGGTAATTTTGAGCGTCAACAGTACAAATTGTCACTCAATTTCATTGCATTTCAAATGTACTCAACCGCAGTCACTCAGACATAGTGTAGAAAAGGAAAGCTTGTACATTTATGTATCGCTTGATTAGGTACGTGATTATGTACGTAACCTAAGTGATAACTACTATTATATATTTTCCTAATTTATTTTAGTAGGTACCTGCAGCTTGTAGGTAGCTGCAGTTATTTTAGGCACCTACTTACTTATATCCACTATAGCTAACCTAGGTACGTAGCACACTCGGCCACTATAATATTTAGATATTTCATCGAGTGTAGCGTGTACTTTAGAACATTTGCTGAAGCTGAAGCTCACCATTTGGAATTTTATCACATATTTATAAAAAAAAAAAAAATACCTGACTATTTCTATTTTGAGCCTCACCTCGTTCGATCGGCACCACACTGAAACTCTACATTCCATTTTGTGAAAAAGGATCATCGTAAAAATGAAAGGCACGTGCGCCGTGACCAAAACGTCACCGATTTGGTCGCTAAACGTACGCCTAGGTCTTCCCCTTCCAACGGTTCCATTCACACAATACATTGTCACAATACAAAGCATAATCAAAGTAGACCGGGTTGAGTTAGCTGTTCCCTGCAGACAATGAACTAGTGCTCAATCAACGCATCGTGCCATAGTGACAGGCCGATAATGCCATCAATCCTGGATTTATGATGTCGGCTGTTCTGCGGAATCCAGAATCTAGTTCTGCAATCAAGTGTAGGCGCACAATCGAACAAATACGATAAACCTAGCTATATTATAGTTTAGCTATATTTTAAGCCACACCAACTTGCCCCTTCTCCTATCTTTTCAGTCCAGTCCATCCAAAGGGTTGCCTGCGGCTTCGCTCGTGTGGTACCTACATAAAAAGTAGCCTATATCCTATACTATGTAAAGAACTCTATATATTTTCAAGTTATTTCAAGTTTCAACGACATCGGTTGAGCCGTTACGGCGTGATTAAACAACAAACATCCAAACATCCTCACAATCTTTCGCATTTATATTGTTAGTAGGATAGGAAGCTAGTCTAGCTTCCGCTTTCGGCTTCGCTCGCGTAGTGTCTGCTTTAAAAGTTACTTACCGGCTTTTCGAAATCACGTTGACCCGTTGCTCTATTGCTGCGTGAACAAAAAAATAACTAAACAAAAAAAAAACATTTCATCCTCCCTACTAAATTTATAAAAGCGAAAGTTTGTGAGGATGATTAGATGTTTGTGGTTCAATCACGCCCAAACGGCCGAACGGATTTGGATGAAATTTTGCATAGAGATAGATTATAGTCTGGAATAGCATATGTGGGCTATCTTCAAAGGTACCACGTGAGTGCAGCCGCGGGCGGAAGCTAGTGATATATAATTTACAACTCATACAACTTACTTCAGGGCAAAAATAAAACACAATTTCCTTGTAAACGCGTGTAATCAAATTTTGCACAAAAGAAGGCATAATAATACTCGCGTTAATTATATATATTAATTGAGTACCTACTCAATTCATGTAAACTCTACGATTCTACCTTTATTCAGAGCCTCGGAATTTGGCACAAATCTTTACATTCTTAAAATAGACAGCCTTAAAAGATAAAAATATAAGTGCTGTGCACTGTTATAATAAAATTTTAACTATTTTGACCCGCGGTGGAAGTATATTTAAACAAAAGATATTCCCGACTTATTCACACGGTCATCATCATCATCATCAGCCTGTAGAAGTCCACAGCTGGACATAGGCCTCCCCTAAAGAGTTCCACGACGAACGGTCTTGAGCCTTCTCCATCCACCGACTTCCCGCAACCTTCACAATGTCGTCGGTCCATCGGGTGGGGGGCCTTCCAACACTGCGTCGCCCGGTTCGTGGTCGCCACTCGAGAACCTTTACTCCCCAACGGTTATCGGTTCTGCGAGCTATATGGCCTGCCCACTGCCACTTCAACCCGCTAATTCTGAGAGCTATGTCGGTAACCTTGGTTCTTCTACGAATTTCCTCATTTCGGATCTTATCACGTAGTGAAACTCACACGGTCAACTGATCCCAAACTAGGCATAGCCTGTACTATGGGTACCAGTGACTGATATTCATTTAATAAATAAATATTTAACACCCAGAAAAAGAACAAACATCTATGTTTATCACACAAATGTTTGTCCAGTGCGGGGATCGAACCCGCGACCTCTAGCGCAGAAGGCAGAGTTACTACTAACTGAGCTATGAGGCAAGTATATGCCTCTCCATAACTTCCCGTGGATTTTGTAAGAGGTGACTAAGGGAAAAACGCTATGGGATGGGCAGCAGTGTCCCATATTTTAACAACGATAGCTTTAACTGCAACATCCCGCGTGCCCAGCGTGGTGAGTATGGCCAAGTTCCCCCCACATACTAAGAATTTAAACTCTAATCCCAGTAGTGCAATCTATGACATCGGTTCGACAGACGAGCTACCTCCCACTTGTCCACTAACCTCTCACGGTTTTATGAGGGTATTACGAGATGAGTACTGAAGCAAATTTTAGAAGTGTTACATAACTTTTAAAGCTGTCTGTACATACATACTCGTAAATTAGGTTTTTTTGTTAGTTTCACTAACATTTATTTTATGTTTTATTTGATCTGATAAGCAGAACATACAATTAAAATTGACAACAGAGTTAACTCTGTTTTCTATTACTACAAGAATAATAACAAATTTCAGATCACCAATCACAGGCAGTGTGTCCAAAAGGCTGGCGTCGTTACCTCGTTCGATCGCTATACTGATCCTTTGTCCGAGGTAAGGCTTTTCTTCTTCTAGGCTTGGTCGCGAGGAACAGGCATAGCTTCACCTAGTTTCTAAGACGTTTCAAAGTGATCCTAGTGATTTTATTGAAATAAATGCCTTTTGACTTTGACTTTGACTTAAGCACCAGCCCTTTGGTCATTGGTCTACGATATTGCATCGTTTGAATTATTATAATTAATAATAACGTAAGAATATTAATAATTAAATGAAAGTGTTTACATAATACAAAATGTCGTTTCTTCTATAATTTTTTTTTAATTCATATATTCTTAAGTTTTTAATCACCTTCATAATTACAATGTTTAATAAATAGCTGTGAGACAATTTGAAATTATATTTTTTTATTATTTTTACATATTGTGTATAGTGTAGCGCCTTGGTTTTTCTAAGCTAAGGCTAAGAACTTTTGGTGTTATTGTAAAAACTTTTTTATTAGAAGATTTATTACGGGAATCTGTTTTCGTCTGAAATAAAAACTGAAGCCAAATGGAATGGTTTTGTCCTCATTAATCAAATCTTTTCAAGTCGTTTATCAAGTCAGAACCAACAGCCTTCTGAAAGCCTCTAAAATCATCCCAGTCCCTAAATGCATTGATTTAATTGGCCCGCTGCCAAATCCGAGTAAAATCTTATAAAAAATCTTAGGTTACTTATTGACTGAAAGCGAACATCTGCGTTTTGATGGTGAAAATTACTAATAGCAGTGGGAACACTGCGTATTGAGCATTAATGCGAGAGCTACACTGGTCACACATGGGCCACGTACGCGATCCACGTGCACGTGTTAAGATATAATATTAGATCCACGCGACGCGACGCGTTGCTACAAACGAGACACTGATCCAACGATCTCATTTTTTATTTAACGTTAAAGTGGGTAATCCATGGCGAGAGAAGCATGTTTGGATGATTAGTTTGACAGACATCTGCAACAGACTTTAATGTCTGAGACATTTGAGTTTTTGTATTTGTTTGAAAGTGGCATACAAAATGTATGGAACCCGACGTGCCCGTTGATCGCGTATGTGGCTCACGTATGACCCTCGCATAGTCTTCCATTCTAAATTAAATCATTTACTCATTTACAAATTATCACTATTTTGGCAGTGTTGTTTAACTGATCACCTAAATTGTTTTCAACCATAGTGTTATTGTCTGTTGATTTATTTCCGCGTGCTCGCTTTCAGTCAACTTCCACATCTACACAAAACTCTCTTTATTAGTATAGTCGTATATAAATATATTTTTATTCTCTTTATGAGCCGGCACGCATACAAACTTGTTCTTCCCTTCTTCGCTTAGATCTAAAGTTATAGAATAAACATTATTCGTTTTAACATCTAAATTCAATATTTGTATTTGTTTATTGTTCTCAATCTCAGTATCATTTATTTCATTTATTGCGAAATCGTCGATATCTTGCACTTCTTGTGCATCGTTCATTTCATTCAAGGCTGCAATAATTTTCATGCTGTTCCTTCTTGTATTTTCAACGTTTATTATTTCAACAACTTTGAGTTGAGCGTTCTTATCCTCTTTAACTTTCTTGCTTTCTCGGCTGAGAATATTCTTTTGAGAGGAAGCTCTATTACTATACCGTCTCCAAAATGAATCGGAAGTATTTTGACTGCTTGAAAAGCCTGTCGATGTGGTTGTGTTGAATGTATCACGTCTCTGCATCGTTTCCCTCAAAGTTCTACTACACCTCATCAATTTGTTTATCTTCAGCAATTTCATGAACCCTTCCCTAAATTTAGACGACATCAAATTATACAGAATAGGATTTATCGCCGAGTTCAAGTACAGCATCACTCTACAAAAATATAAAAGTATATAATACCCGTCTATACCTAACGACATTATTGTCTCTGGTGGGAACACTATGATCCATAGAGTGAGTGCTTTGAATGGCAACAGACATATGAAGAACGATAACACCACTGTCCCAAGCATTAAAATAACTTGTTTTCTGTAACGCACAACATGTCCACTACTGGAGCTCTTTGTGTTCTGGGCGATAATAACAGGATTTTCCATTAGATTTTTAGCGATAACACTGTATAGGACCAGGAGGACGCCAAGGGGTATGATGAAGAAGACAGCGATGGTCAGGATGAAGAATAAAGCTGACCAGAAGGTGTCGGCTTGCGTCAGGCAGACTGGGATCCGGGAGCCATCGTCGTACTCTTCGTAGTCGAAGGTAGCAACCGCCAGGATCGGACTGCAAAAGAAATCAAATGTTTGAGCACCTTGTTTGCTTGCTTATCGTGTCACTGGTTCTTTCACTGAACAGGCATAGCTAGTAGCACCTAGTTTCTAAGACGTTTCAAAGTGATCCTAGTGATTTTATTGAAATAAATGCCTTTTGACTTTGACTGACTTTTCTTGATCATCCTGCATTAAGGCCAGGTTGGGGTACCGAGGCTCTGAAAAGGGCCAATGATTGTTTGTGAATGAAACAGTGTCTATGTCTATGTCAATGTTTTATCCGTGACGGGGACGGAGAAAGAATACTTTTATCCCCTCCGCTACTGGGAAGCGTGTCGTACAAGGCGACTAACCCAAAGCGGTGGTAGGGCCCCGCAAGGGGCTCGTCTGGCTCGCTACCACCCTGCCGTTAGAGTGTTCCGTCAAATGCTGTCGCCCTTGGGCATTGGCGTGTTTCGGAACTAGTGCGGGAGTACCAGTCCCCTATAGGTGAAAAACATTCTAGCCAATATTAGGGGCCGTCAGTTGATACACGGAGAGTTTCTCTTGGACTACGATGGGGTATTGGCGCGATGTCCAGGGAGACCCGATGAAACGGCTAACCGCTGGTCGCCCGTGGATCAGTAGGGGACCCGAACCCAGGGATTTCCTTTTAAACTCCACCCTGGGAGGCTGTCCCGCCAGTTCACGAAAAAAGCCAGTAAGGAGGTTGTAGTGCCGGTAGGAGTCCGGAGTGGATCACGGCAGTCTCTTTCTGGTCGGATCGGGGGCCCTTCCGTACATCGCGCCAGTCATCCATAATTTGGTCAAACTGAGCCCTCCTTTTCAACTATTTTTGTCCCTGCCCTTATTGGCTGGAATGCTTTTCATCTCCCCATCCTTTTTGTATTTTTTTAATGGCTGTAACGAAAAAGAGTAATAAGTTTAATTCAGCGGCTTCAAATCCCACACTTACAGTTGACCTCTGCAACATTCGTGGGCTCCACTCTAACCTGAATACAGTTCACCACCACCTAGAAACGGCTAAGCCTGCCCTACTCTTTTTAACGGAGACTCAAATTTCTTGTCCGGCTGACACATCCTATCTCCACTTCCCGGGCTACAAATTGGAAGAACTCTTCCGGTCCAAAGCTGGGGTGTGTCTCTACGTCCGGAACGATATTTCTTGTCGCCGCCTTAATGGTCTTGAAGCTAAAGATTTTTCATGTATGTGGGTTCGCGTTGACTACGGAGGTCAAACTCGCGTATACGCTTGCCCATACAGATCCCACAGCGGTGATTCGGAGACGACACGCTTGTTCGACCGAATTGCCGAGGGAATTGAATGGACGCTCGGACAGTACCCTGACGCCGAAATGATCATTCTTGTTGATCTGAATGCTCACCATATCGAGTGGTTGGGCTCCGGGCGCACTGATCATGCAGGGAGAACTGCGCATGACTTTGCGCTTGCTCATGGCCTCACTCAGTTGATCTCCAGTCCAACTAGGATTCCAGATATAGTGAGTCATGAACCTTCCCTGTTAGACCTCGTGCTGACCACACATCCCGAAAAATATCAGGTAACAGTTGGAGCTCCTTTCGGTTCCTCGGACCACTGCCTGATCTCAACCAGTGTGCCTACTGGTCGCCTCTGCCCAAACACTCAGCCTGGTAAACGCAGGGTCTGGCATTATGGATTAGCTGACTGGGACGGATTGCGGGAGTTTTACTCGTCCTACCATTGGAAGCAGCTGTGCTTCTCTTCGGGTGATCCAAACATTTGCGCGGACTCCGTCGTCGACGTTATCCTTCAGGGTATGGAATGCTTTATTCCAAACTCCATGGTTCGCGTCGGCGGCCGGAATCTTCCCTGGTTCGATAAGTCGTGTGCCGACTCGGTCACCCAAAAATTGGCCGCTTACAGTGCCTGGACCGAAGCGCGTGAACGTTTGGATCCCAAAACCTCCAACCTGAGGAAAGCATTTAATGCCGCCTCTAGACACAGCAAGAAGGTAATGGCCGTGGCAAGAAAACGGCACATAAGCAGGATCGGTGATCAGCTGGCGGGGTATCCTTCGGGCAGCAGAGCCTTCTGGTCTCTCGCTAAAGCTGCTGAAGGCAACTTTTGTCAGTCCTCCTTTCCATCTCTACATAGGCCCGATGGCTCTTTGGCCCATAGTGCAAAAGAGAAAGCCGATCTCCTTGGGTCTCTTTTTGCCTCGAACTCGACCCTCCACGTTGGGGATGTCTTGCCTCCGTCAATACCACGGTGCTCTAGTTCCATGCCGGAAGTACAGTTCACTCAAAAAGCAGTACGCAAGGAACTTTTATCCCTTAACGTAAGAAAGTCGAGCGGACCAGACGGCATTCCTGCTGTAGTGCTCAAAGCTTGTGCCCCAGAGCTGTGTTCCGTTTTGGCGCACTTATTTGACCTCTCATACTCCACTGGTATTGTGCCGTCTTCGTGGAGGGTGGCTCATGTCCATCCTATCCCCAAAAAGGGCGATCGTTCGAACCCATCAAACTACAGGCCCATAGCCATAACGTCCCTTCTCTGTAAGGTGATGGAACGAGTGATCAACACTCGGCTCCTTGGTTACTTAGAGGAACACCAGCTGATTAGCGATCGCCAATATGGCTTCCGTCATGGACGCTCAGCTGGTGATCTTCTAGTCTTCCTCACTCACCGCTGGGCTGAAGCCGTTAAGAGTAGGGGGGAGGCTTTGGCAGTAAGTTTAGACATCGCTAAGGCGTTCGATCGTGTTTGGCACAAGGCCCTCCTCTCAAAACTTCCATCTTACGGTCTCCCCAAGGGGTTATGCAGTTGGGTTGACGGTTTTCTCTCCGGGCGGAGCATTCGATCTGTTGTCGATGGATCTTGCTCGGACTCCATGCCCATCAACGCCGGCGTGCCCCAAGGGTCCGTATTGTCACCCACACTCTTCATCATGCATATCAATGACATGCTTCAAATAAGCGGTCTTCATTGCTATGCTGATGATAGTACTGGTGACGCCTTCTACTCTGGCCGCGCAAGCACCTCTCGTGCCGAAGTGGAAGAGAACAGGTTGAGGCTTGTGTCTCAGATCGAAGACTCCTTAGCGCTTGTATCAGATTGGGGTAACCAAAATCTGGTCACTTTTAACCCTTCTAAGACACAGGTATGTGCATTCTCAGCCAAAAAGACTCCGTTCAACCTTACTCCGCATTTCCAGGGCATTCCACTCTCCGTCTCCGCGAGTATTTCAATTTTGGGTGTCGACATTTCTAACGAGGTCCAGTATGGGAGTCACCTCGAAGCAAAGGCTAAATTAACTTCCAAACAACTTGGAGTTCTTAACCGTGCCAAACAGTATTTCACACCGACTCAACGCCTATTGCTTTATAAAGCACAAGTTCGGCCACATGTGGAATACTGTTCTCATCTCTGGCACGGCGCCCCCAAGTATCAGCTCCTCCGCTTCGACTCCCTTCAGAGAAGAGCCGTCAGAATTGTCGACGAACCTAAGCTCACTAGTAAGCTGGAGCCCTTGAGCCAGCGCCGTGATATTGGCTCGCTCTGTGTGTTCTATCGGCTTTACAATGGTGAGTGTTCTGAGGAACTATTTGACCTCATACCCGCATCGAGGTTCTACCATCGGACCTCGCGTCACCGGAATAAGGCTCATCCACATCTCATCGACACGTGGGTATCTCGAACCACTCGTTTTATGAGATCCTTCCTCCCCCATACGTGCAAATTGTGGAATGAGCTTCCTTCCGAGGTTTTTCCGCTAACCTACAACATGAAGAGCTTTAAGAAAAATACAAAAAGATTTCTCCAGGGCAGGCAACGCATTAGCAATGCTCCAGGTGTTGCAGATGTCAATAGGCGACGGTAACCGCTTACCATCAGGTGGGCCGTAAGCCTGTTTGCCTCCGTATAACATAAAAAAAAAAAAAAAAAAAAAAAAAAAAGTGTGGCGAAAGGATTTCAGTGAGCTTCGTAGAGGCTGCTTTCGTGCAAAGTGTCACATGTCTGAATGTCCTTAATCTCGGTCCTAAGAAGTGGCGACTGTCATTGACGGTATTAATAAAGCAGTGTCGTAACAAAAGTCCGTTATTTATTTAACGTCTAAATGTTTCCCTGTTAATGGGCCTCCCCCAAAGAGTACCACCAAGAACAATCTTCTCCATCCACCGACTTCACAATGTCGTCGGTGCATCAGTAGGAGTGGCCTTCCTACACTGAGTCTGATTCGTAATCGAATCGCGACTACGAACCTTTATTTCCCAACAGCTGTCGGTTCTGCGAGCTATATGGTCTGCCCACAGCTTAGCTAAGCTTACTTGCTTGTCATGTCACTGATTCTTTCCTGGGCATCCTGTTTTGGGTCAGTGATCAGTTTAAGGTAAAGTGAAAGAATCAGTGTGGTGAAAGGGTTAAAGAACGCCTCTTAGAGGCTCGTTTCGTGCACATGTCACATATCTTCAAATTTTTTGGTTCTAGGACATGCTGGCTGTTTCCTCATGATGTTTTCCTACACCGTTTGAGAGTACTAGCACATATTCTTTATTCTTTATTGTACACAGAAAACACATACAAAAAACAAACTAAATGAAAGGACATGTACAAAGGCGAAGGTGTATATTTTTTGAATGGAAAATCTATTGGTGCACGACCGGGATTTGAACTCACGACCGGAGGCGGGGCTACTACCACCGGGAATGAAGTAATTCAAACAGTTAAACCAGTTATGCACATACGATCATGTGAATTTGACTAAGTTTATCTGCGCCGCGGCGTAGAACTTCGTAGCAGCTCGTAGCTCGTAGCTCCGTAGAGGTTTCAAGTTTACAACTTGTTAATCTGTGGGTACAGTGCAGAAGCCCGCTGTGATAATGTATAATTAATAGATCTTCATGAATACAAGTCGATCAGTCATTATAACCTGGTATTCTAAGTTACTTATCGCAGTTACTGCCTCCTGTCATTATTATGATTCAAGTTTAATCTATTTATCAGAGTTCCCTGTACTATGTGATTCATAATCTGTATACTTTCGCGAAAGGAGCTTCTTGATTCTTTAGACAAAATGAACGAATAATACCGAAAAAATAAACTTACGAACTTTTTTACTGCCGAATATGGAGTTTCAGAGAAAGTTAAAAATGATTCTTTCAAATAAATGTTATTATTCTATAAATGACTTCTTAACTGACAAAGATTTTTTGGCTTGACATTCGCTATTTTTAAGTTGTTTTTTATCCAATTAGTTTCATGTTTAATTTTTATTTTATTAAGTTTATTTTAATTATTATTATTTGTACAAAAATATTATTATTGCACATCGAAAAATCGGTAGGAATACATTGACTCACATAATTATAGACTTATAAACACCTGTACCTACATGTATTTCAAGCAATAAATGACACTTTACTTTACTTTTCTTTAATTTTTAAATTATCTATAAAACTAATTAAACCCACGAGAAGTTCGACATCAAGGTTATTACATAAAATAGCTGAATAAGTGAGTTTGAAATGATTTGACCCCGAAACAGCGGATTTTTGCAGTTTTTAAAATAAATGAGTCAAAAATGTGGTGTTTCTAAAAGTTGGTGTAGAGTAAGCCCCTTTTGGGATAGCATAATTATTATTATGAATTATCCTGTATATTTTTTACCTAGTGTCTCAGTATCAGTAGTGTGCCGTGGCTTCGGCTGAAGAAAAAGTCTCCTTTGTTTATTGTAAAGTTTTGTGCAAATGTGTGTGTTTTGGTGGAAATTAAATACATGTCTATGTCTATGTCTTTGCTACCCGTGGATGTCGTAAGAGGCGACTAGGGAAACAAAGCTAGGGGATGGGCAGCAGCGTTCCCTATCAACAACAAGAGCTTTTGTCTGCACTCGCCAACCCGCATGCCCAGCGTGGCGAGTATGGATAAATCCCCCGAAATGTTTTTTTTTTTAATCTATGGGGGAGGCTTATATTCAGCAGCGTCCTACGGCTGAAATGATGAGTGTCCTAGTACATATTTCGATATCGCAAAAACATAACTACTAGCACTTATTCGAGTAGGTAAAAGATATGTTTACGAGTGATCCCGATCTAGATTGTGGGCAATATTTTATTATCCACAAGTACTTTATCTGTTTTAGTGGCCGTTCCATTAGCCGTGCCCTTTAGGGCTGCCACGCACCACTCACTACCTCATAAGACAAACAAAATACAAGCTGATTTTTAACATTACACCATCCCGAAAGGGGGGTATTCTATCAACAAAAAGATAGAATATACAAAACACATCAATGTTTAATTATTCTTTTTTTCTCAAACTTTCTCATTTGAGTTCTTTCTCTTCTGTTTTTGGTAATTTTACGATCTTTAAAACAATTTTTTTTTTATACAAGTGAGGTGGCAAACAAGCATACGGCCCACCTGTTGGTAAGCGGTTACCGTAGCCTATGAGCGCTTGCAATACCAGAGGCATCACGCACGCGTTGCCGACCCCTCCCCCCTCCCCCCCTAAAGAGCTCTGGCAACCTTACACATCGCAGGAACACAACACTATTTGAAACAAATAGTGTTATTTGGTTGCGATCTTCTGTAAGGCGGAGGTACCTCCCCAGGCGTGCTGCTCCAATTCAGAACGAGAAAATCTCGCTGTGCCCTACCTCCTAAAAACTAAACTAAACTAACTACCTTCCACCTGCGGCTATGCTCGTGTGGTACCTATGAAGATAAAAAGTAGCCTATATGCTATTCCAGACTACAATCTATCTGTTTGCCAAATTTCATCCAAATCTGTTCGGCAGATTTAGAGTTTTTTTTTTGAAAAAAAAAAAAAGGCTAATACTTCAATCAAACTTTATATAACTTTTATGACAGCCCTATATATTAATATGACGTTCGTCATTTTTACGATGCTTTTTTATCTAGCCCAAATTAAGGACGGTAGATAGGCTAAGCATGAGAGTTATCAATTGTGCTTTGGATCCGTATAATTTGTTTATTTTTTAAATATTGAATCCATTTAATCACGCGGTAATAGGTTACTACCACGCAGTGTTAGAAGACCCTCGATGGACCGATGACATTGTGAAAGTTGCGAGAAGTCGGTGGATGAAAAAGGCTCCAGACCGTTTGTCATGGCACTGCTTGGCACTCCGTGGAGCATGCCTATAAAATAAAATAAAAATAAACATTCCGGACATATCACATGCGGTCAACTGATCCCAAACTAGGCATAGCCTGTACTATGGGAACCAGAGACTGATATACATATTCATATTTAACACCCAAACACAGAACAAACATCTGTGTTAATCACACAAATGTTTGTCCAGTGCGGGAATCGAACCCGCGGCCTCCAGCGCAGAAGGCAGAGTTACTACCAATTGAGCTATGAGGCTTATGTTCAGTTGTGGACTTCTACAGGCTGATGATGATGAATAGGCAACTTCGTTTGAGGCTGTTGCTTTGGCTCGTCGGTAGGGGCAATATCAATTCAATCAATATCAATTCAATTAACATCTATCGTCTCTGGTTCTTTTATGGTCACCCCGCTTTAGTGACTGTTTCTGTGACCAATGGCTAAGATTTCACCTTGAAAGAGTTTCTCATGTACTCTGATGACAGGTCAATAGTGCAGAATATTTTCCTTAACAAAAAATATATATATATATATAACCGGTTGGATATTTCATTGACTCACGACAGGGAGTAGAACCCGCGGTATATATTATATTGTCGTGTCACTGATCCTGTATTGGGTCAGTGACCAGGTTGAGGTATGGTGGCCCTGAAAAGGGCCTATGACTGTCAGTGACAGAATCAGTATAGTAAAAGGATTAAAGCGCGCCTCTTAGAGGCTCCTTTCATGCACAACTCGCGGTTATTGCGGTTTTTAAAACAAATAAATATTTTTTTTCATGTGCCGATACGGTTAAGTTCATAGTATGATCAGTTGCAGTGGGTTAACCCTTTATTCGGAAGAAGTGATTAATCATTGGATTAAAAAAATAAGAACCAATAAATGCCATTCAAAAAGGACTATCAGAAGCAAAATACATTCAAATCGATACGGCGATATTCAACGCGGAGGTTCCATTGAAATTGCACAATACAAACCGCTTAGTAAATGTATTGTCAGTACAATAAGCACATAACTTAAACTCCGCTACTTGCAATAACTTTACTCGCTCGGATGCTAATCCGACGGGTATTGTTTGAGCACAGTGCAATTTACTCAGAAGGAGAATTTTCTCAGTAATGGTGTCGATTCTGTTGCTGCATTAATCTAAACCACGAACCGACGACGCAGTGTCGCAGACACTGTTGAGGTTGCGGGAAGTCGCTGGATGGAAAAGGCTCAAGACTGTTTGTCGTGGAACTCTTTGAGGGAGGCCTTTGCCCAGCAGTGGGCTTCTAGGCTGGTGAATGATGATTCAAGAACCTTTACTCCCCAATGGTTGTCGGTTCTGCGAGCAATATGGCCTGCCCACTGCCATTTCAACTTGCTAATTCTGAGAGCTATGTCGGTGACCTTAATTCTTCTACGTTAATATGTATGTTTATCACCCCAAAAGGGGCTTGACAATAAATTTTGTTATAAGACTTTAGTAAATTCGACATTTTTCATTGAAACAGAGAGAGATAGTGCAAAAGTCTGCTGTTTTTAGATCAGATCAGTTTTAACTCAATGAATCAGTTGTTTTAGGTAGCAAACTTGATGCCGGACTTCACACACGTAATTAGTTCTAAAGATGATAAAAACAACATAAACAACTATAATGAGAAAGTTTGGAAAATATTGATGTTTTATTCGCAAATATTCTTTCCTTTTGTTGATAGAATAACCCCCTTTCTGGATGGTATACATGTTATGTAACACCTTGTATAAGATAAGTATAGCAAACTATGGACAAACAATAATAGCAAACGACTTAATAAAATATAGACCAAGTCTGAAATAAATTTTAATTTTTATTATTATAGCAGCAGTAAGAACTCTCTTCTTTTCCTGTTTCCTAACACAAAACAAGAGTAAGAGGCACTTGGGTAATACCCATGTCCTGTAGTAGACTTCTACAGACTGATGACGACATTCGCCAATAATAGGAACCTATTGCATATGCCTTACTGTAGTATTTCCACTATGTCCCAATGCAGTGGGAGTGCCCTCGCAACACTATCTATAAATAAACGGACACCTCCCGCTCAATGGAGCCTGTTCACACACAGTCAAGATTAAACACTATTGCATTTAACCTCGAACGTATGATACAATAACTAAAACTAGTTTCTGAGAAAAGGTGATTGTTATATTACGACCGTAATGTAGCGGAGATGTGATAGCGTCTATTATTTGCCTGACGTAGGCTTACATGGGAGACGTGTATTTCGTTTGAGACGAATGGATAATAAGGTTTTATTAAGTAGCTCCTTTCTGGAAAAAAAATATTTTTTATTATTTATTTAATTATTTAAGCCATTTATTTCCAAATTTGAACATATATTTATACAAATTTATACAGTAAGTTTAAAAAATTTCAAAGTTTGGGCACACATCTTTGGGTAAAGGCCTCCTCTAGAGATGGGTCGTACTTGCTATTTCGCGTACCAGCTACATAACGTATCGTATTTTATATGAACCAGGTTCAAAAACAGGTACTAAATACTTGAAAGTATTACTTAGACCACGCGAGTCCACTGCGCAAGTCCACTGTGCAAGTCCATTGCGTAATTCCACAGCGCAAGTCCGCCGCGTACCCAAGGACGCACCGCGCCGCGAGTTAGACGGTCGGGTTGCGATCGCGCGGCGCGTCGCGTCTTACTGAGTGTCCTAACCAAAACTCGCGCGATTAGTTCACGCTGTCATACATGTTTACATAGATAGATAGATAAAAAAAATATTTGGCACTACAGACACACACAATTAACATAGATAAACAATTTTAAACTAAAGTACATACAAAAGGTGGGTATAAATAATGAAAAGAGCAATTTAATTTACATCGCGCGAAAAAAATCGCATCGCAAATTCACGCGAATCGCGTTCTATTAGGACGAAGCCTTAGGGTGCGTGGTGGACTTGCGCGCCGCACCCGAGTATTTATAATACGTCTAAGTATCGTGAAGTCGTACTAGGTGCGTATAGTTTGATGCGAGAACCTGGTTTAAAAACCTGGTTGCGTAAATACGAACCACCTCTAGCCTCCTCCATCCATCGCCACAGATGTCTGTCTACGGCATGTCTTCTAAAAAAAATGATGCTTACCCCGTTAATTAGTAATTTACGAGAGTGTTTTCACAATAAAAGTCCCCCTTCCTCGAGCTAGGTGTCGGTTTTTTCATAGTTTTTCAAACGAAATTATTTTACTCGACTCTACGTACCTTGGTATAAGTAGGTTAACAAACCTTGAAGTTCGTTGATGATCACTTTGTAATCCGACGGTACCATACAGTGCAGTCACGACGAAAAGTTTAAATGCAGTCATAAATTGGTACTTTCATGACAGGTATCATGATTTCTGACGATAAGGGGGTAGAGAAGCCGAATAGAAATCTGGGTTTGCATTACTTACCACCCATTTATTCTAAAGATAAAACAATGACGTCATACTTTATGGATTGTACATTAATCATATCCATACTAATAGCGAAAGTAATTCAGTTTGTTTGTTTGTTTGTTTCCTTTTCACGATTAAACGGCTGAACGGATCGTAATGAAATCTGGCAAGGAGACAGACTATATCCTGACGAGAACATAGGGTATCTTGTCTCAAAAAATCTTGAAAGGGTGAAATAGTGGTTGAATGTTTATAGGGGCAATCCATAAATAATCATCCCTAAAAGAGGCAGCCCTTTAGGGCGTTGGTACTTCGACTTTGGAACCTACGACCTTTGCATACCTTTGCTAAGCATATTGGCTTATTGTAGGTCAGTAGTAGGTGATGTCACCTACTACTAACCTACAATAATCCAATATGCTATTCTAGCTAAAGAACTTTATCTATTCCAATTTTCAACGAAATCGGTTCAGCCCTTACGGCGTGATTGAACCACAAACATCCAAACATCCTCACAAACTTTCGCATTTATAATATTAGTAGGATTTATATTTACAGGACGCCGCTGTAGTACCTGAGACATGTTTTTTTTTAATAATTTTCCGCGTAAGCATGTACAGCTCCTATACCATCCTCTCAGACTCGTCAGCCTTGTTCACAGGAAATAATAATGGTCAAAACATGTGGAGCTGACTAAGCCGCGAGTTTTCTTACGATGTTTTCCTTCACCGTTTTGAGCCAATGTTTTAAGTATGCTTTTATGCGCACAAAACTTTTTCAAATAGAATAATCCATGTTTTTATTAAAAATAACATCATCAACAACCTGTAGAAGTCCACTGCTGGACATAGGCCTCCCCCAAAGAGCTTCACGACGAACGGTCTTGAGCCCTCTCCATCCACCGACTTCCCACAACCTTTACAATGTCATTGGTCCATCGGGTGGGGGGCCTTCCAACACTGCGTCGCTCGGTTCGTGTTCGCCATTCCAACCTTTACTCCAACTTCCAACCTTTACTCCCCAACGGTCATCGGTTCTACAAGCTATATGGTCTGGCCACCAAAAAATAACATAAAAACTTAAAAGTATTCGATTTATTTATTTATATACTTGAATAAATAGGCAATTTATTTAAATCACATTATACAAACGCTTACTCTATGTGTAATATATGAATTTTAATTAAAACAAAAAGTCTTTCGTCTTGGACATTACCTACAATATTTTTTCTAAATAGACTATTTACAGGCCAATAGGTACAGGTATTATATTAGTTTATCTAAAATGTATGTTACATCTACTGAGTACTGACCTAAGTAGGTAGAGTCCATCTAATCTAAAATTGAAAGCTCCTTTACTAAATCGTAATAAACGATAACTCCCCGTAATGAACGATTTAAATATAATAAGTAATCATTAACAATGTTAAATATACCTACATACATACATAAAATCACGCTTTTTAGGCTAAGGCAGAGACCACGGCTTTCCACTTGCTACGATCCTAACATACCTCTTTTGCTTCATTCACTCTCATCACATTCCTGATGCATGCTCGTCGGTTTAGGGTAGATACTCTTGACCTGGCCTTTTATCAAAACGTTACGTTAGCTAAAATTATTGATAAATATTATAAATAATAACATATATTAAAAAATACAGGGGATGGGCAGCAGCGTCTCCTATTTTAAAAACGGTAGCTCTAACTGCGCTCACCAACCCGCATGCCCAGCGTGGTGAGTATGGGCAAATCCCCCCACATGATAAGGAATTCACTCTGTCTGTGGGGGAGGCCATGTTCAGCAGTGGACGTCGTACGGCTGAAATGATGATAATGATTAAAAAATACAATTGATTTCATTAAATATTTAATAAAACAGGTTGTAGGGAGCATTTTGGATTAGACGATCTCTATCGCTTATGAATAAATAACAGCTACATATCTGCATACAAAACTAAGAGTAGGTTCTATGGTACCACAACACCTAGGTACAAATATTTGCAGATAGCAAACATTCCATCGCATCTATGAGGAACCATATTTACAGAAAGAACACACTCAAACAAAACTCTCTGGCAAATCATGATCCACGCTTCTCGACTTCTGAAACGCTACCACACAATCCACTCTCACTTTTTGATAACACACTTTCTTATCACTATCCATACTTTTAGCTTTTGCACTATTTATCAACACGCTACGTCTTAACGAGCCGTGACGGACATCGTCCTCAAATTTACTATTGGAATGGGTTTTAGTACTAGTATCTGCTTCTATAATGTCTATATTGCCTTCGCTTCTCTTCCTATTTATGACTGGGGGCTTTGTACTTGAACAGACAGGGGCAGATTGCTGTCTCACGAAGGTTTTACTAGCGAATAGTCGATCAAAAAGACTCTTATCAGCATCGTCCTTGGATTCTGATTCTACATCACTTTTATCAACACTGCCTCTATGACTGAAGAACTTCTTCAAACTATTCGTAGTCCTCGTCAAACTACTACTGGTTGTTGAGCCGTTTGTGTTCGTCCTTTGGGTCCGACGATTTAAATCCTCAGATTTCTGATAGCAAATACACACTTTACAGAACCCGATCCGAAACTTCGAAGACATTAAATTGTATAGGATAGGATTTATCGCTGAATTTATGTAAAGCATTACCCGAGAGAAGTATAAAATGTTATACCATTTCTCTGGGGTTAGGTCGTCATATAACTCCGCAGGCGTTATAAGTATCCATAGCGTTAATGCTCTGTACGGCATAAGGCATAGGAAAAAGCACAAGACGACAGTCCCCAACATCAAAATCACCTGCTTCCTAGCCCTAGCGTTATACGGATCGAACGTCTTGTTCATAACCACTTTTGACGCTGCAGTGATCAAATTTTTTGCTATAATACTGTACAAGACGATGAGTATGATCAAAGGTAATAGATAGAGAAGGATGATAATCATGATGAAGAATGCTATAGGCCAGAAGGTGATGGCTTGAGTCAGGCATTGCGCGTAGTTGCTTCCGTCTTGTCTGGTGACAGTGTGGTGCTCGGCTATGGCCAGGATCGGACTGAAATAGAAAAAAAACTCTTCAAACATGTGTGGAAGACGTAAAAACTATATATACTAGCTACACATTTATCTACAGAGTGATCAGACGTATCTACAGGGTGATCCAACATTTATCTACAATACAGGGTGACCCAAAACATTTATTTTATCTACAACAGTGTTTTATGAAATTGGTGTCTAGCTTAAAAGCGTCTATTTTGCGGACAGTGTTTTAGCACAAGTTTTGACCTCATTCGATTGTTAACTTCAACGTCGTAGAGCAATAGTTTGAAAACTACAGATTGTAAATATACAATGTGATCCATAATATTTATTATGTATCACCTTTATTAATGTAAATTTTTGACTCTAATCTATATTTGTCAATAGTGACGGACTTGCAAACCACTCGGATAGCGTTTAAACTAGTGCTCACCACTCTTACTATAACAGTTAGCGCTACGACCCAAGTTTGGCATGACGACACTTATCAATAAACTATCTGTAGACCTATCCACAGATAGAGCATTGACCTCTCCTTATCCCAGGCCCATAACTTACAATCGTTAAAAATCGGGCATCAATTTCAGGAGCCACTTTCTGATTGAAAGGGGTGATTGGAATCATAAAGCCTTATACACACTAGTGCGTGTATCCATACGAGTACGTAATTGCTATAGTGAAGAATCCCAACATAAAATCACAAAAAACAGATCAAAAAAAAATAAAAAATAACACCCAACAGTAACATACATCCTGACCCCACACTAGGATTCCCTGTGTCGTGGGTATCAGAAACTACAAGTACGATGGTACCACAACACCCAGACCAGATTTGCAAATCATGCTAACATTTGACCCCCAGCGGTAATTGAACTCGCAACCCTTGCGTCACAGACGGTCAATCTTCCGCTACGCCACGTAGGTCAATTAGATCGAGATAGATAAACAAGTGACTGTAGTTTTTACCTGACTGCGCAGGAGGGTAATTTTTTTAAGGTTTATGTATGTATGTTCCTTTGTGCGTTAAGCTTCAAGGTTATTAACTAAGCCTAATGGTTATTATAGATTTTTCGAAATGAGGTGTCTATCATTGGATTAGTGCGCCTCTTAGAGGCTCCTTTCGTGCAAAAGTCACAACTCTTCGATTTTCTTTAGTTCTAGGACATCGAATTTTACTAAAGTCTGACGACTTTAGAAATTTGTTCTACAAGAAACTTTATTGCCTATTGGGTTTAGAATAAGCCCATTTTGGGGCTTGCGTAATATTATTATGAATAATCTTATAAAAGACCAAAAAGAAGTCATGGTAGAACCCGAAATCCTTAAAAATAAAAACTTAAAACTACAAAAAATATTGAAATACTTAAAATTTTTCAATATTTTTTCAATAAGACTAAAATAAAGCGCATAAATGGCTACTTACAGTGCGTTTCAAAATGAATTATTTATAAAAGCATTTAAACAGGACATAAAGTGGAATAAAATTACGGACAGACGTCCCATTGTTATTAGATATTTTATGGGTTTCGAAGGAAATAAAATTTGTCTTATCGGAATTGTTTCTTCAATCTTATGGGAGCGTCAAAGTTTTATTATGCTGTAGTTGTCAGCTCATTGAATTTCAGAAGGGATAAACAACTTTAAGGTTAGGTATTCATTAGGCTTTGAAAGCTTAAAAAAATCAATTAAATTTGCAGACGACCTCGGTGGCGCAGTGCGTGAAAACAGTGAAAAATGAGAAAAAAAAAATGCCAAAATTTGTGAGGATGTTTGGATGTTTGTTATTTAATCACGCCGTAACGGCACAACCGAATTCGATGAAACTTGGAATATAAATAGTTATTTACCTAGAGGCTACCTTTTATGTAGGTACCACGTGTGCGAAGCCGCGGGCGGAAGCAAGTTATATTATAAAAGCACTAGAGCTAAAACAAAATAGCCGTAGCCATAAAGGTGTTAGGCAGATAAAATTAAAAAAAAACTCCCGAAAGGTATGTCCATTTCCACAGAATCAATTCTTATTACCCAAAAAGGGATGCTGATACCTACCCCAAATAAACATTTATAGGCAAAAGATCTTATGTTATATTGATTAATTCTATTAACTGTATTTGGAATACATTTCTACCCTTTTGGTGAAATAAAATAAAATAGACGCTACCTAGTTCTATACAACGTGTTTCATATTCTGTATGATATCCCGAAAGGGCCTTATTCTACATCCAATTGGTAATACATTTTGTTCTACTACTGTTGGACATTCGAATTTTTTTACTAAACAAACACTATTTTACTATTTTTTGGACGAGGTAGGGCACAGCGAGATTTTCTCGTTCTAAATTGGAGCAGCCCGCCTAGGATGTACCTCCGCCTTACAGAAGATCGCAGTCAAATAACATTATTTGTTTCAAAATTTTCAAACAGTGTAGTGTTTCTTCGGTGAGTGAGGTGGCCAGAGCTCTTTAGGGGGGAGGGGGTTCGGGGTCGGCAACGGGTTCGGGGTCGGCAACGCGTGCGTGATGCCTCTGGTATTGCAAACCGCTTACCGCTTACCAACAGGTGGGCCGTATGCTTGTTTGCCACCTCAGATGTATATAAAAAAAAACTAATCAGTTCATACTTAATTATTCAGCTGTTTTAGGTAGAAATCTTAACGTGTAACTTCTCGTACCTAAGTTTAATTATTAGTTCTAGTTAACTTTAATACTTTCACTACACTGATTCTTTCGCCGATGGTTATAGGCCCTTTTCAGGGCCACCTTACCTCAACCAGGTCACTGACCTAATACAGGATGACCAAGAATGAAGAATAAGTAACACGACCAGCATTATTATTGGAGGAGGCAGGGCATAGCGAGATTTTCTCGTTCTGAATTGGAGCAGCCCGCCTGGGGAGGTACCTCCGCCTTACAGAAGGTCGCAGCCAAATAACACTATTTGTTTCAAATAGTGTTGTGTTCCTGCGATAAGTAAGGTTGCCAGAGCTCTTTAGGGGGGAAGGGGGGAGGGGTCGGCAACGCGTGCGTGATGCCTCTGGTATTGCAAGCGCTCATAGGCTACGGTAACCGCTTACCAACAGGTGGGCCGTATGCTTGTTTGCTACCTCAGTAGTATAAAAAAAAAAAAAAAATTACTTGCTTGTGACAAGGATGAGACACAATTTTCTCTCAATAATATCAACCAAAATAGCAGTATCGTAGAAGTAATTAGGTCTTATGGTTCAATATAGTCTTTTTACGATAGTTTTTGAACAGCCACTAATCACTTCATATCAGGAATCGAGAAAGAGGATATGCCCAAATAAACATTTATAGATTTGTCTATTTATTGCTTTGTCCCACTAATGGACTTACACTATTTGTCGTAGAAAGTAGGACGTTGCCTTTTTTGGCTTTGAATCAAATAAATGAGTCATCTTAATGATTAGGGCTGTTACACACTGTGATTCCTATTTTTTATAGTAGTGAGGAGAATTTTGAGAGAAAATAAATATTTTCGTTGTAGTATTTAAAGAACCATGGACCATTTAAAGAAAAATCGTTTTGGAATGTACGAACAAAGCTGTTTCTTATGAACCTCCACTTCCATGTATTAGTTTACTTATAAAAACAGACAACCCACTTCATGTATTAATTATTTTAAAAAACCCCATTTAGGAACTACAGGAAAGGTTTTGGTCCTAAAGCGGGGTTTTTAAAAATCATACTTTGCCTCTTGGTCAATTTAACTCATAACCAGCAAATCTTGAGCACAACAAAATTTAAAATCAATTCAAAATCATATTCATAAATCGGGTTGACGGTTCTGCTCTAATATATAAACATAAAAATACAAACCGATTTGTCTAAGTTGGTTGAAATATCTTACTCGATTCGCTCGCTCGATCAATAAACTTAATTTAAGTGAAGTCATTTTATCAAATTATTTTCGCTGGACGTTTGTTGAAACACCAAACAATCAGATCCGTTGTCTAAGGCAGTAACCACATCTTGGTATTATGATGAAATACATTTATTTATTTTAATCATAATACCATGATGTGGTCACAGCCTTAGACACTGTATCTGCCTCAATGTACAAACCTCTTAAAGTGTTTGTCGTCTGTTTCCTATTTCAACCCACTCGATAATTCTTAATGGGACGTGATGTGCTTTCTACAAGTATTAGATACAGTTTAGACAAAAATATATTTGGATGACAATTCTGGGGCGTCTTTAGCGTAAGGGCTTGAATTACTAATCTTGGCTCGTATCTTTATTCGTCGTGAGTGAAGTTTTGAAGGGGTATTTCAAATTAGAATCAAATTAGACGGCTGTTTTAAGAAATACATGTCAGGCTTAAAAAAAAGACGTCAGGCTGCTTTTGGTGTGAACAACATATTTTATGTATATTCTGTAAGAGTATCAGAATAAGACATATCTTTATTCACATAGCGAGTGAGGTTTTTCGAGAAGAATCTACGTGAATTTGAGAGGATGTCAACACGATGTCAGAGTGAGTGGAGTGAGTGGAGTGAATATATATTTACGACTAAGAATGCCCGGGGTTAGTAACGGCAATAAAATATCTATAAAAGGTAATTCATATTATGTATACCGTTCTGAAAGACGCTTATTCTAACAACAAAAATACAGAATATTCGAAAAAAACACAACAATTTTTTTAGTATTTTTCCGAACTTTTTCATTTTAGCTGTATTTTATCATCTTTATAAGTAATTTTTAACAGAACGAGAAGTTCGACATTAAATTTACTAGGTACCTAAATCAGCTGAATTTGGCATTGTGTTTTTCAATGAAATATGCTACTTCCAAAGCCGTAGAACATACAGGAACTGCCAATTGGGTGTAGAATAAGCCCCGTTTGGGCAGTTTCGGGATGGCATACATATTATGAACTAGTTTGTGCCCACGGCTTCGCGCGCTGTACCTAGATAAAAGTAGCATATATTATATTAGACTAGGTAAAGAACTCTATCTATTCATACTAGTTTCATCGAAATCATTCGAGCTGTTACGGCGTGATTGAACAACAAATATCCAAAAATTCAAACATTCACATTAACTTTCGCATTTATTATGTATATTTATTAGTAGGACTATAAAGCTACTAATAAATCAAAGGCACTTAAATCCCTTGAAAATATGGACTTTTTGTATAAACTTGACAAACAACAAAAACAATGATATTTATCTCCTATCCTTGCTTTTATCTCACACAACGTTTTGGCCCATAGCTGTAAGTTTTGTGAGCATGTTTTGTAATAAATAAATAAATAAATCTCTTTGGCAAGTTAGAAATATAGTGAATTTATTTTTGCTGAGCAAATCAAGATGTTTGTGATATTCTTTTAAAATATTTATCGCAAGAGGGCAATATAATTTAGCGGTGTATTTGACATTTACAAGCCTCTAAAAATTAATATTTCAAGCTTACATGGCAAACAAGACACATACGTACACACACACACACTTCCTCTCGCTCCCGCACATTTTTCCTGATTGCCGCACACACTCTCACATCCACCCAGACTCTATATCGAATCGCGACCACGAACCGGGCGACGCAGTGTTGAAAGGCCCCCCACCCGATGGACCGACGACATTGTGAAGGTTGCGGGAAGTCGGTGGATGGAGAAGGCTCAAGACCGTTCGTCGTGGAACTCTTTAGGGGAGGCCTATGTCCAGCAGTGGACTTCTACAGGCTGATGATGATGATGATGACTCAATCCCAAACTAGGCATAGCCTGATGAACACAGATGTTCTGTGTCTGGGTGTTAAATATATATCTATTATGTATATCAGTCTGTGGTACCCATACAGGCTATGCCTAGTTTGGGATCAGTTGACCGTGTGTGATATGTCCAGAATATTTATTTATAGATCCCTTGGAGGTCGTTGCCGTCGACCCCTGGGGGTCGATATAGGCTTTAGGAATCACTTGTGTAGTCTAGGGGAAACGCAAAACCATCGATAAAAGAAACCATGTTAATGCGGGTATCAAAATTCAGAGATAGATATAACTCGGGTGATATCGTCCCGTTTTATGGGAAAAATGGCTGCCATGCCGATAGCGATTCAAATTTAATACTCGATAGGGTCAATTAAATATACCTAATATCTTCAGAAAATAAGCTCGGGAATTATCCAAAACTTATAAAAGTTTGGAGATATAAGAATTTTACATGAAAATAATCAGACTTTGTAACAAAACTTTACATTAGTTCATTGAAATACATAAACTGAAAAATATAGCTATTTTAGGTACTTAACAATCTTGATGTCGAACTTCTTGTGCGTTAATAATTAGTTATAAGGATAACAAAAAGGCCTAAAACAACTTATTGGAAATAAAGACGGTCAAGTGCGAGAACTCGCGCCCTGAGACTTCCGTACCATTGGTCGTGGGTTCGAATCCCGGTCGTGCACCAATGGATTTATAAAAAATAATAAAAATAAAAGTGTAAGAGTTGACAAACTTATATTTGCGGTCACTCACGTAGTCATTGACCGCAAATATAACTTTGTTTCTTAAAAAAACTTCAAAATTCCTCAATTTAGACTTTTCCCTTTACTTGTGTTACAAAAGCTCCAACCATTCCAAATTTCAGAATTGTGAGGTAACTGGAAGTACCCTAGAAGTTTTTGATTTTTTTCATTTCCATACAAAAATTATACATGCATTGCCATATCTTTTTAATGCATTAAGCTTTGATTTTTATACGGCACCATAAGCCCACTGACCTTAATAGGTGGTATAAATTTCAAGTTGATACCTTTAGCCGTTTCTGAGAAAAAGGGTCTTGACAGACAGACGGACAGACAGACAGACAGACGGACAACAAAGTGATCCTATAAGGGTTCCGTTTTTCAAAATGAGGTACGAAACCCTAAAAAATCGACAAGAAAACTGAAAAAAATGATTTTTTTTACTAATATTCTCTCATTTTGTTGAGAGAATAAGCCCCTTGTGGGATAGTCTTCATATTATGATTTACCTTATATAGTCGGTCACTTGAAAAACCGTGACAATAGGCAATGGCCGCAAGATAGGTATAGCTATGTTATTTTCAATTTGCGTGTCTCCACAACTTACATCACCCGCCATATTTTGGCGCCAAAAGGTCTTATTTCTGTTATTCAGCACAAAACAGTGAAAACAAATGGCAACATTTGTCTACCTTTCCGTTCCAACGAGGTGTTGACTATTGTTTGCAGTCGACGAACTTCCGTTGAAATACGAAAGCGAAATTACTGCAAAAATTTCGGCTTTATTGTGACATTTTCTGGGTAAAATAATTATATTATACGCCTGTAATATTAACCCGCATGCCCAGCCTGGGGAGTATGGGCAAATCCCCCCACGTGATAAGGAATTCGCTGTCTGTGGGGGAGGCCATGTTCAGCAGTGGACATCGTACGGCTGAAATGATGATGAATATTAGGCAGTAGGTAAGTCATTATATACGTTGGGGAACAAAGGTTCTCGAGTGGCGACCACGAACAGGACGACGCAGTGTTGGAAGGCCCCCCACCCGATGGACCGACGACATTGTTAAGGTTGCGGGAAGTCGGTGGATGGAAAAGGCTCAAGACCGTTCGTCATGGAATTCTTAGGGGAAGGCCTATGTTCAGCAGTGGATTTCATCAGGCTGATGATGATGAAGTCATTACATAATAAAGACGGTCAAGCCCTGAGGCTTTCGTACCATCAGCGTACCATCAGAGATTAGAGCCGACTTTCGTTTCCGAAGACGCAATGACTGGATTCGGAGAATCATGCATGGCATGGGCTGAGCACATTGCTAGAATGGACGCGACCCGCTGAGACCCAGAGAGGATATCCAGGGACGATGCCAACCGCCTTACCACTAGGCAGATGACGTTAGACGACACGGAGGCCATGAGACGGGCACAAGATCGCCAGAAATGGAGAAGAAGGTAAGAATAGAATAGAATAGAATGATCGTTTATTTTAGCAAGAGATTACATGGCCGATTATGTGGTGAGCACAAAAGTATACACAGTTAGACATACAATATAACTTAAAATATATTACATAGTTAAGGTATACCTATAGTATATCGACTCATGTGTCCGAATGCTAAAAAAGGTGTTCAGCTCAGCATTAATGTTGGGTGTGTTAGCACTCAACGCTGATTTTCAGCTGAAACCAAGGAGGAAAAAGTAGATTATCAGTGACCGTAAAAACAACAAACAACAACTACGCAACAAAACACGAGTTATATATAAACATAGGTATAACAGAATGAAGTGCCTAGGTAGGTTGCAAAATCACACAACAAGCAAATACTGATCTACTTATGTGTAAGAGGCCTATATCCAAGATTGGATCACGAAGAGGCCACCATGATGATACAAAATACAAAAATACAAAATGTTTTATTAAATTATAAAAGTTACAATAGTTTTAACCATAGTTGGAAACACCTTTTAAGTATTTAAGTAATACTTGATGATGATGATAAAAAAGCCGACTAAAGGACCCAAGAGAAACGTCTCAATCTTTCTTATATTCTCAATCGACTTACGATATGAATAGCGCATAGCTTGTTATAATGGAAACTTCATTTTTTATGTCAAGAGCATCCCTCACAATATGGAGGTCAGTGGTCCTTAGGAGCTTTTCACATAGGTATATTTAATTGGTAACTTTTTTTTGTACATCGAAGGTGGCATACATTCTTATGACCCACCTTTTGGTAATTGGTTATCGTAGCCTATAAACGCTTGCAATAACCGCATCCCGCACGCGTTGCCGACCCCGAACCCCCCTTGAGGGCTCTGGCAACCTTACCGCGAGAACACAACACTATAATAATAATAATATATCTTTATTTCAGACACGAGATCCATTTCACATTTAAAAACAACACAAACATACAATAAAAATGTAAAAAATAAAATAATATATACTATTAGTGTAGGTTACTTACCTACTTCCTTAACTAGGATGCTAATTGCACCCAGCGTCTGTAAACACCAGTGAGAAAGAGCCTGTCTGCCAGACTTGCTATGATAGCATTTTTACACTTGCCGACACAGGACATGAATTTAGCAATTCGGTGCCTTTGGATGGCATTAAAGGAATTGACTCGCGCCTCCAGGTACATACCGGAGGCGCTGCAATATCGTTTCAGTCCCATAAGTTGCCTAAAGATATTGTTATAGGCAACTCGAATACCATCATGGGCTTTATTTGTGTAATTTGTCCAGAGTTGGCAAGTATAAAATGTCTGGCAGAAGGATCTAAACAGCGTCAACTTAACGTCACGGGATGCTTTACAGAACTTCCTTATAATCATGTTGCCGACAACATATAAAGCGCGACTTTGTCTTTCAATGTCACTGTCGTCATTAAGGCTCGATGTAACGATATGGCCAAGATACTTGAAACTATCTGCAGTTTTAACAGGCTGCCCGTTGAGTGGGCACTATGTGGGACAAATGATGTTATTTGGCTGCAATGTTCTGTAAGGCTAATTTAAAGCGAGAAAAACTCGTTGTGCCTTAACTCCACCAATGGTACCACAACACCTAGATCCAGAACAAATATTTGCAGATCATGCAAACATTGGTCCCGCAGCGGGAATCGAACCCTTGCGTTACAGACATGCACGCGCTCGCTACGCCACCGAGGTAACATTTTTAGTATTTTTGTTCTGTAATACCCTTTAGCGTATGACCAACAAACCTTCCGCCACTTCCCGTTGACAAAGCGTTACTCGCAAACCCTCTGCATTTTATTGCCGCTTGTAAAACTGTTCTAAAACTGTTCACTGTTCAGTTTGTGCGGAATTGATCATTCAGCGCGCGTTCCGTTTTACTGGCCTGTTTATAGCGTTTATAGATTAGGGGAGTGAATTTTAAGTTTAAGGGTTGTTTGAGCCAACTCGGGGATCTATTTTGACATGTATAAAGGCCTAATTTCCACGCAAGTTGAAAGGAGTGAGTGTTTTATAACGGCGTCACGTCTACTAAAAAGTCCTAAAGTCGTAGAACAAACTTTATTACTAATCTACAACTACCATATCTAGGTATACCTTATAGGTAGGTTGGCTGCCCTCCTTTTGTTAAAAATATATAATATTTTCTGCATTATTGTATATATAGTGATTAAGAATTGGTCAGTAAATAGAAAAATGTATAGTCTACAATTTTCTGCAAAGCTAGGAATAATACACAAACTGCAATTACCTCCAGCAGCATCAAGCCGTGTTCAAACGTGCGTGCGATATGTCATATAATATTTATGTTTTTAAATATGTTTCAAAATATGTCTACTGATGAAAGTAAATTTTGAGTTTGGCCTTTGAGGGCAACGATATAACTCAACTTTATCGCAAGCCCCTAAAACTCAAACTCAAAACTTACTTTATTCGGTAGACCTAAGGATCATATTGAAATGAACTTCACTTGAAATATCGCACGTCGTTTGAACACAACTTCACAATACTGTGTCCTCCGACCGCTAGAACCACATTTTTCTTCAAGAATTTTTAATACCAACTGTTTATTGAACACTGCAGCGTTATTGGTTCGTGTGTAAATAAAATGGATGGTGTTTCACTGAACATTTTTAAATATACGTTATTTACTCGACACAATACAATATATTAACTTAATACAGTATCCTACTATTATTATAAATGCGAAAGTTAGTGAGGATGTTTGGATGTTTGTGGTTCAATCACGCCGTAACGGCTCAGCCGATTTAAATGAAACTTGGAATAGATAGAGTTCTTTACCTAGAATAGCATAATATAATAGGCTACGTTCTATCTAGGTACCACGCGAGCGAAGCCACGGGCGGGATCTAGTAGTAAATACGTATGGCGCCTACAAGGTGATTCATATTATGTATGCTATCCCGAAAGGGAGTAAATCATACTCAATGGCGCCTCAGCGGTGATCACCAACATTACACACTTGTACCATCATCATCATCATCATCACCCTGTAGAAGTCCACTGCTGGACATAGGCCTCCCCTAAAGAGTTCCACGACGAACGGTCTTGAGCCTTCTCCATCCACCGACTTCCCGCAACCTTCACAATGTCGTCGGTCCATCGGGTGGGGGGCCTTCCAACACTGCGTCGCCCGGTTCGTGGTCACCATTCGAGAACCTTTACTCCCCAACGGTTATCGGTTCTGCGAGCTATATGGCCTGCCCACTGCCACTTCAACTTGCTAATACTTGTACCATAATGTACTATTATTCGTCTATTAGGAACGTATCTACATTTTATAAGCCCGTACTATTTTATACCCCAGTGCCTACTAAATAACTCTCACCTAAACCCTATCCTAACGATGTGTTGAGCAAGTCAGCAAACTTTTAGAATCTGAATATCGAATACGAAATGAAGGCATCATATAGGTAGGTACATTTCAACGAAATGAGCCTCGAACTTGCCTCTCTTTGAGCAAGTTATTTTAAAGGCAAATGAGGCGGGCGCGTCTAGCCGTTTGGCATTTCCTTTAGTTTATGCTCGCCTGGTACTTTCATTTGAAAAGGTAATCTAAGAAAATGAAATGACTGTCTGTATGACTGGTACTTTTTAGAACAGTCAAGTACGCAGGATTAATTTTGGTATATTCTTCAGTTTATGATGATCTGGTACTTTAAAAAGCAAAAATATTTTCTCGTGAAGTTTTGAACAGTCAAGACTTAATTTTGGTACATTTTCTCTAGTTTATGTGACCAGTGGTGCAATTGCGTAAGCGTAATAACAATGAAGTTCATAAGTTTGAGGGTGATTTTAACAATCTTAGCAACATTCAAAACGTTCCAAACAGGAAAATTGAAAACTTCAAGATCTTAGCTTATTCCTTTTCATAGTTTTCATGTTTGAAATACATCACATGTCGCTAAAATCATCCTCAAAGTTTTGAACTTCATTACCATTACGCTTACACAATTTCACCACTGGTACTTTGAATAACAAAAATAAAAAGGTTTATTATTTGTGAAGATGAAAATAGCAAAGCGCGTTATGATTCAACACAAAACACGTGCTCGACAAAAACAACATTAATAAGCCAAACACACTGTTATTAATAACAAATTACTTACTCATAGTAACGTTATATGTCGCATCACAAGCTTGTGGCATCGTCTGAATGAGCATTCAAATTCAGTCTGTAAAATCATGAAACGGCACATGCCTCTGATTTATCCATCATTTTAGTTCACAGTCGAAGCGTTACCCGCAATATGCACCAAAAATATTGCGGTATGAGTAAAATCAACCAATGCATTATCATACTGTTGTCGCGTGAAACAGGCCTATCCAACCACGCATCGATGACGTCATCATTTCAGCCATAGAACGTCTACTGCTGATCATTGGCACATTGATTTCCACAGTACCCGGTCTTGTGCGGTCTGCACACATTGGCTCTGAACAACCTTTATTAGCTCGTCTATCCATCTAGTGGGGGGCCGTCCTATGCTAGTTTTTGCGGTACGTGATCACCAGTCTAGTAATTTTCTGCCCCAGCGGCCGTCGGTTCGAGATATATGCCCTGCCCACTGCCACTTCGACTTGCTTATCCTCCGGGCTAACTAACTTTCTGACTTTAGTTTGTTCTGACGACGATAGCCCTGATCGATGACGTATTTTATCAATACGTCGTCATCGATGCGTGGTTCTATAGGACTGTTTCATTATCAAACCGAGTTCAAACAGCGTGCGATATGTCATCCAAAATATGCTTAAAATTTATCTTAAAATGATCTTTACGTCTAATGATTAAAGTTAATTTTGAGTATGACATTTGAGGGCGTCCTATATTACTCAAAGATATCGCAAACCCTAAAAGGCAAACTCAAAATCGACTTTATTGAGATGAAAAGAATTTCATGTGACATATAGCACGCGGTTTGAATACGGCTTCGTGCAGACGTAAGTCGCGTACCAAGTATTGCGACACGGCGATTTTTATTCTCTCTCACTATAGATAGTATAGGAGGGAAATAATTGCACTTACACAGCTTAGGTGTACAATGGGCCTAAGAGTTAACGCATCAAGTCAATTTTGAGCGTTATGAAAGCATCCGTAGCCACGTCGGTATTGTAGTTCACAGCACACACGGAAATCCTTACTTTGTTGTTTTTAATTAAAGAAGCAAAAATATCTTACTCAACGTTTTTAATCACACTTGCTCTTATTAATAAAACTAACACTGTTAACGAGATAATTTTGCGTTGTCTCCTGTCTAAATATTGACATATTTCTTCACGATACTATTTGTATATTTGGGGACATTAGTTATTGCAGGTGCGACGGCTGATTTGGCCGAGGATCTCAAACCTTCTGGGGTTGAGACCTTGGGTCCGTGGGGAAGATGGGCCCTCCGGGTTTTTAAAACGGAGTGTCTGGTCGAAGCGACGCGTGACCCGAGAGCTGGCTACAATTTGCCCAACGGATCAGCACTGTGATCCTGCGCTGCAATTCCGCCAGCGACTTGGAGACGCTTCTGACTGGTAGTGAGCTGGATCAATTGCGCTATCTATCGTTTGTAATTGATAGCTTGTTTCTTGTGTATTTTGTAAAATAGTTTTGTAAATTACCTGGTAAATAATGCAGCGAAGAACCATACAAGAGCGCAGATGAGCGTGGCCCGTGTCTTCGTACAAACGTATCCAGCGCGTAGAGGCTCGCAGATCGCATAGTACCGCTCGAAACTGATCGCGAGGATGGTTAGGACTGACGCGTGCGTCACTGTCAGTTCCACAAAGGGGACGGCTAAACCTGACAAAGAAAAAAATAACACTATTACACCAAACTTAGTCTCATTTCAGCCGTAGGACGTCCACTGCTGAACATAGGCTCCGTAGATTTCCAGGACAACTGATAGTGTACGTACGGCATGCACCCGAAAAATCATTGTATTGCTCTCACGCTCACTCGCCACGCTGGGCATGCGGGTTGGCGAGCGCAGATAAAGCTATTGTTAATAGGGAACGTTGCTGCCTATCCATAGCTTTTTTCCCTTAGCCGCCTCTTACGACATCCACGGGTAGTAATGGAGAGACCTATTCTTCAGCCAGGGCCACCACGGCTACATCACACTATCACACTAATTAGGTCCGGTAAAAAGTTGGTGCTGCGATAATCGTTAATAAGATAAACATTGAAAGTCACATCTTTACCGTGCTGTTGAAATTTTGCCAAATGAGACCAACATATTTAATTTTGTTTTCTATATGGCCTAGAATAACAATAAAAATCGGTTTGTTCAATTCATATATTTTTTTTTTAAACCCCCTTTTGGACTTTGCAGGCCTTTCGCCGATTAACACATAATCACGTTGATTGCGAAACGAATACATTGTTCATTTAAGGCTATTTCCCAGATGCTTATCACTCCAATGCCAAAATTTGCTAATATTCATATTATAATGGTAATTGTGTCTTTTCACACAACCGCACCTCCTTATATTAGCTTATGTCGGATAGAAAAAAAACACCTAACAAGGGGACTGTAAAAAGTCTACACAGTTAAAAAGATGACATTCTAGTTTCATATAAGGTATATTTTTGGCACTCCGAATTGGTAATCTCCCAGTTGGGGAGTAAAGGTTCTCGAATGGCGACCACGAACCGGGCGACGCAGTGTTGGAAGGCCCCCCACCCGATGGACCGATTACATTGTAAAGGTTGCGGGAAGTCGGTGGATGGAAAGGGCTCAAGACCGTTCGTCGTGGAACTCTTTGGGGGAGGCCTATGTCCAGCAGTGGACTTCTACAGGTTGTTGATGATGATGATGAATCTCCCACAAAGCTGCAAAAATCAAATACAAAACAATACAGAGCTAAGCGGAAGTTGAAATCGAATGCGCAAACGCTTTTAGAGCACAGAACGCTAAGTGCCTTTAAATACATACGCTGCTTAGCACTACACGTCAAACGAGCTGACAATATACAGACTTAAATAATTACGGGACGGGAAGGGAATGACTAAACTTTTCTTCTGATCTACCCCGGTAGCGGGACCGGCCAGCGAGTGTTTTTTTTTAGAATTAGAATTAGAATTATTTATTTCAGTTAAAACAGCAAGCTTACAGTATATCATTATCATTTCATCAAAAATGTTAAGGATATCTTGTATCCTAAAACACTAGATGTTCGTTAGGAAACATATCACTCACTATTGTTTACTGTTAATACTTTTGTTGTACGCACATAATTATTTATGTTACTACCTAGCTCTAATCTGTGTTTTATAATTATTATTTTTACTTTTGGTTGTAATGTGTTTGTGCGTCGAAATAAATAAATAAAAAATAAAATATACCAAAGTGCCTACTGTCTAAAATTAAAACTTAAATATACTCTTAGCGAATTAAATATTATACAAATGTTATCATTAAAGATGTCGACATGTTGGACCTCGTGTACATATGCATTTAAAAGAGTGAGAGCTCTTAGCGTTGGCGCATTATGAGCGTGACAAGTTCGCGGCGTGTGGCAGGCGAACAGTTGATGTCGACGGCGGCCACAGCGCACGTAATTGTCAATAAATTGTAATTGTAATGTTGTAATTTAATGTTATACGGAGGCAAGCAGGCTTACGGCCCACCTTATGGTAAGCGGTTACCGTCGCCTATTGACTTCTGCAACATCTGGAGCATTGCTAATGCGTTGCCTGCTCTGGAGAAATATTTTTGTATTTTTCTTGAAGCTCTTCATGTTTTTTTTTTTTTTATACTACTGAAATGGCAAACAAGCATACGGCCCACCTGTTGGTAAGCGGTTACCGTAGCCTATGAGCGCTTGCAATACCAGAGGCATCACGGACGCGTTGCCGACCCCGAACCCCCTCCCCCCCTAAAGAGCTCTGGCAACCTTACTCATCGCAGGAACACAACACTATTTGAAACAAATAATGTTATTTGGCTGCGATCTTTTGTAAGGCGGAGGTACCTCCCCAGGCGGTCTGCTCCAATTCAGAACGTTAAAATCTCGCTGTGCCCTACCTCCTCCTAAAAGATGTTGTAATCAAGAGATTATAAAGAAAGAGTGAAAAACTTTACGAGTCCGTTCGTATGAGCTAGTGCATCGGCCCAAAAGTTTCATTGTATATCTGAACTGGATATAACTTTCGTATGAGCTAGTTTTAGGGCCGCTAAATTATTTTTCCTTATCTTGATTTTAAAGCGAAAGCAGCACTTCTGGATAACATGAAATTTAAAAGATACCGTGGTAGCCGTGGTGGCCCCGGCGAAGAATAGGCCCCTCCATATCTACCTATCCGCGGATGTCGTAAGAGGCGACTAAGGGAAAAAAGCTAGGGGATGGGCAGCAGCGTCCCTCATTTTAACAACGATAGCTCTAACTGCGCTCGCCAACCCGCATGCCCAGCGTGGTGAGTATGGCAAATCCCCCCATATGATTAGGAATTTGCTGTGTCTGTGGGGGAGGCCATGTTCAGCAGTGGACGTCGTACGGCTGAAATGATGATGATGATGATGATGAAATGATACCAAACTTTTTCGAACGGCGGTATTTATTTTTTGTTTTATTTTTTATTGTTCAAATCACGATCAAAACACGTTGATGATTGTACCCCGTCTCTTCGTCTAGTCCCGTCCCGTCCTGATTCGTCCCGTCTCGCTGTGATATAAAATCGATGACAGCTAAATGCATCTCCCGATGTTAGCTCGCCATTCTGATATTTGAGCTGCGAGTAATGTTTTTATTCCACTCCACTTGGCTTCGGAAAACAGAATCGCGATATCCAATAATAAAAGCTTTATACTTTCAACATGAAGTATTTCTGAAGGAAAATATCTTTCTAACTCATTTAATAAAAGCATAGCTCTTAGAATTAGCAAGTTGAAGTAGCAGTGGGCAGGCCATATAGCTCGCAGAACTGATAACCGTTGGAGAGTAAAGGTTCTCGAATGGCGACCACGAACCGGGCGACGCAGTGTTGGAAGGCTCCGATGGACCGACGACATTTTGAAGGTTGCGGGAAGTCGGTGGATGGAGAAGGCTCAAGATCGTTTTTCATGGAACTCTTTGGGGGAGGCCATGTCCAGCAGTGGACTTCTACAGGCTGATGATGATGATGATGAATAAAAGCATCGCAACCTCATTAGCTCAGCGGGCGAGTTCCCGACTGAGACGCAAGGGGTGGGGGTTCGATTCCCGGGTCTGAGTGTTGTGATACTATGGTACTCGTAGTTTGTGATACCCACGACACAGGGAGTCCTAGTGTGGGGTACCACAACAAATCATGCAAACCTTTGTTCCCGCAGCGGGAATGGAACCCCATGCGTCTCAGACGGGTCCTCGCCCATTACGCCACCGAGGTTGACGTCGTCAATAATTAGGTGTATAGATAAATCGTGCCCGCATCTTGTCTACGCTTCGTATTTTCCAAATAATCTAGTTACAAACGAATGACTTTTGTCTAATATTTACGACACAGTACCCGATACAATTGTTTTTTGACCTTCAATATGGAATAGGTGCTTGGAAAATAGAAAACAGGCACAGGAGGTGGTAGGGCACAGCGAAATTTTTAATTTGGAGTAGCCCGCCTGTGAAGCTACCTCCGCCTTACAGAAGATCGCAGACAAATAACATTATTTGTTTCAAATAGTTGTGTTCCTGCTTTTAGGCTCGTATTCAGAGACAAGACTCAAGCGTTGATCTGTACTTAAATCTCGATTTGAGTCGAGATTCTAATTCTTGAACAGTACATAAGTATAGATTCAATGATCACAGTTCACCTGAGTAAATGCTTATTCTGAAACGTCAATCAGACGAAATCGGTGCTTGAGTTTAGATTTCATTTGACATTAATCAAATGACATTTTCGTTCCGTTACACGTACTTTGATGCATATTTATACTTCACTTTATTGTTCTATTCTATTTCCACCCTGGCTGTTTGAATTTCTGCGTAAAACGGATCGAAAATTGTAAATAAATCAAAATGTAAACGAGAACATTTGAGTACAGATTTGAGACTCGATTCAGCTGAGAGTAGTTTAAGTACCGTTCTTGAATAAAAGTTATGTTTGAGAAGAGATTCAATACTTAAGTAGAGTTCAGCTGATCTGTGATTAAATCTATGCTTGAGTCGTATCTCTGAATACGAGTCTTAGAATTGAAAAACTCATTTGGGCACGACCGAGTTCAAACCAATTTCGACAAAATCCATAAAAAATGATTGTTTTTTTTTTACTATTAGGAATTTCTTTCCTTTTGTTATTAGAATAAGCAACTTTCGTGATAATATTATACTATTACGGAGCACGTTGTATTATAATGTTTTGGAGAGCTTTCAATTCCCTAAATCGCTGGCAATTTGCTCAAAAATGGAACGATTCTATAGTAAATAAAACACAGCCATAATAAAATGGCATGAACCATCCGCCTTACGCAACAGCTGCTTAGGAAATATCGCTCTTATTACAAGGCAAATGAGTCTAAGCTCTTATAAACAATACTCAAGCGAACAGTCTCCATAATGCTCTAATTAAATTGCAATAAAGCTAATAAGCTCTGTTTACACTGGTGTTTGATCTCGAATACTGCTACAACTTTTTTGACTTTCTTGGCAATATATTAAACATCTACGTTAGCTAAACTCTGGCATTGTTAGTCGTTAATTGATAGAGTGAGCGAAGCGAGTGAAAATATCTCAAGCAAAAACAATTAGCTTTGTATGTTTGCACGAGTATGTATATTTTGTTCGAGTATATCTTTCGAACCGTCAATCTGATGTAAGCAAATTGCAAGTATTAATACTGCAATGTGAAGTATTCCTCTGCAAGGAATTATGTTACTGCAGTTTACAGCAAGTTCGTGGAAGCGTGGAGCGATCGTCAAGTTATAATAAGCACCATTTTAAGATCACATTTATTGTCCATACGCTGAGATCCGGTGACGGTTTTAGTGGTCCGTAAAATGGAACGATAACCGAACGAAACGTGAACTCCGGCGATTTGTAACATGTTCAATTTCTAATTGTAAGTAACATAATAGCGGAACGTAGATTACTGACATATTGAAATATCATCATCATCATCATTTCAGCCGTTCGACGTCCACTGCTGAACATGGCCTCCCCCACAGACAGAGCAAATTCCTTATCATGTGGGGGGATTTGCCCATACTCACCACGCTGGGCATGCGGGTTGGCGAGCGCAGTTAGAGCTATCGTTGTTAAAATGAGGGACGCTGCTGCCCATCCCCTAGCTTTTTTCCCTTAGTCGCCTCTTGCGACATCCGCGGATAGGTAGATAAGTAGATATGGAGATACCTATTCTTCAGCCGGGACCACCACGGCATTGAACTATAATAGTCAATAATTAGCTACGTTTTAAAAACTTAATTGGAGTTTAAAAACTTGTCAATAGTTGTATCCGCCTTAGAGTAAAACTTTATTTACAGAAAGAAACTTAAAACTAATACAAATTAATATTTACAAAATAAACATGAAACATTTGAGCCATCTAAATACTGTTAGAAACGATCTATAGATAGCTCAACTGATCCAGATCACTACCAGTCGGAAGCGTCCTCAAGACATTAGAGTTATTATTATTATATATACAGGGCGTCCCAAACTTATGGGACATTAAAATGATTAATTTCATGTTGTTCCTTTTTTTTTAAATACTATGTTACTTAAGCAAAGTTATTATTTTTTAGCTATTCTTTCGATTGGCATCATAGAAGTAGGATTTTTTTTTTGTCATTTAAGTCGGTTCGATTCCCAGACGAAGCAAGTATTTTTTAGAAAATCAATGAATGCAGAATTACTAACTTTTAAAAGTAACATAAAGACTTCTTTCAGCAAAATACCCTATCTACGATATTTAAGGTACTTCCCCTTCATGTCACATAAGTTTGGGACGCCCTGTATATATACAATTACGCCTTAGAGCCATCCAATATAGCACCTCGTTCCTGCGCACGCAAGAACCCATATAATTTTGCTCACTTGAAAAGACACTAACGCCCGAATTCTGAAACGTCACTTAAATATAAGTGGTGATCTAATTGATTTTTCAAACTAATTCTAAGTCTAACTATAAGAAACCTTTGTGAGAGAGAAAAAAAATTTATAAAAAATTAACAATCGTATATTATTCAAACATCATTGAATAATATACGATTCGTTTTTTGGTATAAGTAGGAATAATTGATATCCCCTTCCCTTTTTTATGTTGGTTAATAAAATGGTATCTACGAAAGAAGTATTTTTGTATCCGATATCTGTTGCCTTGTAGAATTTAATAATGTTCATCCATTTTGCTACAAAAGGCTAAACTCTTCTATCGCGACATTGTTAGAGGCACTTCAAAGAGATACATGAATTATGTAAGTCATATGTGGGATTTGAATGAAGTCATAAGACAAGATAAAATAATACAAGGTGATTCATAACATGTACACTATTCCGGAAGATAATAATAAGATAATAAGATCCGCTGTCACTGGAGGTCGTAGAACCGACCATCGGGATCTACATCTCCCGATTGGATCCGAATACTACTGGGGAGAGTGTTCTCCGGTATGTGGAAGAAAGAGCCCGTCGTCGGATCAGTCTAGCTCCAGAGGTTCTTGTACATGGCCTGAAACGCCTGGAGTCGAGTAGGGCGACTAACTTCAAGTCCTACGTGCTCCAGGTAGCTGCCAAGTACAAAGAGGTGTTCCTCGCGCCCGAATTTTGGTCAGCTGGAGTTGTCTACCGTCGCTACAGGGAGGCGCTCACGATCAAGAAAGTCCCTGACTCTAGATGTGGTGTAGTTATTTAAGTTTAATATTATATGTATGTTAGTCTGTAAGGTATTTATTAATATGGGCCATGGCATATTACACATGTTTGTGTAATATGTCAAGTAGCCTGAAATAAAGATATTAATAATAATAATCTACATCCAATTGGCAGTACAGTTTTTTCAATGCTGAATACGAATGTTTTTTTATTGCTTGCTTGTCGTGTCACTGATCTTTCTTGGTCATCCTGCATTACAGAGAATAAGTTAAGGTATGGTGACCCTGAAAAGGGCCTATGACCGTCGGTGAAAGAGTTTTATTATTGATCGGAATATATTTGTTCCGGGTCTGGGTGTTGTCTACCATGAGATTGTACTCGGTAGTTTCTGATACCCACGACACAGGGAATCCTAGTTTGGGCTCAGGATTATGTATGTGACTTTGTATTATTTTCTAGAATATTATGTTAAAAAATAACTTTTAAACAAACAAACTGCACCAGACCATTTTACTATTCAACTAGATTATGATCATTTTTGGAAGCTCACATTTGTATTTTTTTTCTTCACATTTTTAAGCTTTTATTTATTAGAGATTATTATTAGATTATTTTTCTTTTGAACCTCACCTAGTTCGATAGTCTCTAACTAAAAGCTCTACTGAAGCTCTACATTCCATTTTGTGAAAAAGGATCATCGAAAAAAATGATAGGCACGCGCGCTGTGTTTCTTCTAGGCCTGATTCTTCTAGGCTTGGTTGCGAGGAACAGGCGTAGCTTCACCTAGTTTCTAAGACGTTTCAAAGTGATCCTAGACTTTGACTTTGAAAGATCAGTTGTGGGACCTTTCATTCTTTCAACCGACCTTGTTTTATGAAACGTGGGAATTATCACCATTTGGCCCCAGCGATACAATCTGCAGTACCATTTGTTCGCGCGCCAAAAACTCTGAATGGGCCCTGTTCATACGAGCGCGCGCGCCCGCCTTTGTCTATCATTGTGGAGCATGCACTTGGCAGGCTCGGTAATAGTTTCGAGTTTTTAGATTTGTGACTAGAATAATTTATACAACACTAGCTTCCGCCCGCGGCTTCGCTCGCGTGGCACCAACATAAAAAGTAGCCGATATTTACTATTTTAGGTAATGAACTTTATCTATTCCAAGTTTCAACGAAATCAGTTGAGCCGTGGTGAGATTGAACAACAAACATCTAAGCATCCGAATATCCATACAAACTTTGGCATTTTAAATTCCGGACATATGACACATGGTCAACTGATCCCAAACTAGGCATAGCCAGTACTATGGGTACCAGAGACAGATATATTTAATAGATAAATATATATATAACACCCAGACGCAGAACAAACATATGTTCATCACACAAATGTTTGTCCAGTGCGGGAATCGAACCCGCGACCTCTAGCGCAGAAGGCAGAGTTACTACCAACTGAGCTGTGAGGCCAGTCAAATATTAGTTGGATTGGGTGAAGAATAAGCCACTTTCGGGATAGTATACATATAGCTTGTATCTGTCTGACTTCATTATTGCTGGAATGTTTGCGCCAATTTCAATATAAGTAATAAAAATAGATATTTTTATGATTTCATCATCTGAGTTATATTTATTCAGGCTCAAAAAATCCACTTTGTAGGTACACGCTTTTTGTTCCTACTTCTTATATCCAAAGCCAACGATAAATTACAATAAATTCTGATACTGGGGAGATAACAAGGGTGTTACAGTGTCACACAATTAGGAGATGCCATACTCGTTGATATTGTAACCTCCCAATACGGCCGGAGCAGAAGACCAAACCCATGAAAATATTACGTGAGTTGAAGCGAGAAATAACTATCTACATATATTTTATTAAATATTTTTTTATATGTGAAAGCAATACTTATGGCTAACATTAAATTTAAATAATTCAAACGATTCAACAGGGCTAGACACAAGTTTCAACTCGAAAAATTCCTGCTCAATGCCTACAATGACTCTTGCTATATTTGTTTCTTTTCTTGATTATAAAGTTTAAGCAACACTTATGGATAACATTAAATTTAAATTTTAATTAATTATTATTATAATTCAATTTTTTATAATGTATGTAATCCTGTCACATGCACACGTAGTTCATTTTGTCTTTTCCGATTAACCCTCTTACATTAACTACGTGTACATGGCATGCTGATAGGCACGCAAACTCCTGCCACTGCTGAGTTGTTCCGCACTGCACATTATTATGCAGAACCCATTACAAAGTTTTTGTGTTCGCATAACGACAATTTAATGTTCTATAATGTGTCCTCAGCATCAGATGCAGGCGCACACCGTCGGTGCTCGTAAAGACCCAACGCCACATCGTGGGCGTAGGTAAGTATAAGTTACAGGGTGGAAAAAACAAACGAGGCCCAGAGGGAAAGTACACTCAGCATTGGATGTTTATGATTTTTGTGACTATTAAGTATTATATCAGGATACAAGGTGATTCATAACTTGTATACCACCCCGAAGGGGGATTATTCTGTTAACAACGCTGCATGCAATGCATGCAGCAAATGGTGAATTTACTTCCGTTGCCTTTTTATTATTATTGTTTTGTGTATCTTGCTCTTTTTTAATATTTGCAGGCTGTCTACTATTATTCACTGTTTGATTTCCTTCTTTAGTCAGCCTATTTATTAACTGTTTAACTTTCCATTTATTTTTATTTACTTTTGTTTTTATATAACATAGTAAGCCATACGTTTTTCCTTTCGTCAGACATAGGTACCTACTCCCCTATTGGTAACTGCACTCTAGAAGCCCAAGATACAAGCCTCGCGCTTAGTCTTCGCCGATATTTATGCTAAAATGTATATAGGTAGTACCTTCTAGTATAGTCGTATTTATATTAAGCCTTGTAAAATTTCTTTTTTTGGTAAATAAATTGTTCTATTCTATTCTATTTGTATCAATTTAAAGGCAATACATGTATTTTTTCCTTTCTTTCTCAAATTAGCTGTTTTTGTTATTTTTATCATTTCTATAAATAACGTTAGAGATGTTTGAACCGAGCTGACCACAAAGCTGAATTTTGTACATGGTTTAGAGCAAGGAAATCTTGTTGTGCCCTACCTCGCATAAAATGTACTTACAAAGTTCTTTTCCCAGCACCCAGGTTTCCGGCCGCGAGCTGACTTCCACCAGCACAGTCGGCGTGCACACCAGCAACACCATGAGATCAGCAATACTCAGATTCACCAGAAAAATGTTCGTCGAATTCCTCATATCCTTAGTCTTCAGTATCACAATCGGCACCATCACGTTGCCGATCACGCCCAAGCACATGATGACTATGCAAAAGGTCATCGACGTAGCCTTTATGTAATACGGAATCTCAGCGTATTCTGTGAAGTTAGAGCCAGAACTGCTCGACTCAGAAATGTTCGAGAGTGAGAAATTCGACTCGAACTCACTCGAGTCGTAGTAAAAGTCACCGGTGACATTTCTGAGTGTGTGAGTGAGGCTCGTGTAAAGGTTCACATCTGTAGTTGTGTGTGTGAAGTTTGGAGAAATCATGTGGGTCAGTTCATTATTTCACATTTTTCTGGCTTTATGTTATTTGATCGCCGTGCCTGTGTCCTTTTTACAATCTGGAACAAAGGAAATTATCATTTAATAAAAAAATAACACCCAACAGAACAACACACAACACAACACAAAAACATATTATAGTATAAACACAACTAAAAAAGCATATTATAGTATAAACGAATTTTTGTTTGACAAACTTAATTTAATTTAATATTATATAAGATTGACATTAATGATAAATTTATATTTTTTTGAATTTGTAACTTATTAGTTATTATGTAATTTGTAATTTAATTAACATTGGTTTAAATCTTTGTATTTATAATGTTTGTATGACCGATGTCAGAATCTAGTGATCCCTACTCTAAACCTCACCATCTATCAATGTACCTAGGTTCACGAACAATAAATGAATTATGAATTATAACAGTCACATACACAATCCTGACCTCACACTAGGACTCCCTCTGTCGTGGGTATCAGAAACTACGAGTACCATGGTACCACAACACCCAGATCCGGAACAAATACTTGCAGATCATGCAATTTGTCCCGCAGCGGGAATTGAACCCGCGCCCCTTGCGTCTCAGACGGGCACTCGAATGCTGTGCCACTGAAGTCGTCAAAATAAGTATACAACAGCTACTGAATTTATTTACACAAAGAAACTTAAAACTAATACAAGTTAATATTTACAAAATACACAAGAAACAGTTGAGCCATCTAAAGACCGTTACAAACGATCTATAGATAGCTCAACTGATCCAGATCACTACCAGTCGGAAGCGTCCCCAAGACGCTGGCGGAATTGCCACGCTGGATGGCAATGCTAATGCGCTGGGCCAAATAAGAGCCAGCTCTCGGGTCACGCGTCGCTTCGATCAGACGTCCTGATATCTTTTTGAAAACCCGGAGGGCCCCGTTTCCCCACGGACCCAGGGTCTCAACCCCAAAAGGCTCAAATATGTAAGCCCTATCAAGACTAACATATTTGCGCCTTTTGAGATCCTCGGCCGAATCTGCCGCCGCACCCGCCCTAACTGATGTCCCCGGAAGATGTGTGCGCGCTAGTGTATCAACACAAGTAGCGTCCCACACCATAGGCCTACCCTTCTCCCAAGGGACCAAAGTCATACCGTCCGGCCGCTTACCATCATCACGTAGCAGACCATTCGGTTCGAGAATGGCTGGGACGTTAATGCTGGTAAGAGCCCGGCGGATGATGTCATTAAGGCTAGCGTGGCGGGATATTTAACAGCTAAGCTCATATTATTGATCGAGTGAACGAAGCGAGCGAAGATCTTCGAGCGAAGAGCAATCTAGCCAAGTAGGCCAATGAGCAATTTTACTTTAACCTCAAATCTGTATTCTGAGACTTTAACATGGTTTTATAAGGTAAATTATATCTAAGAATGTGTCCAGTAGCACTTTCCTTACAGTATCTAGTTAAGAGGGATAAAAAATGTTAAAAAATGTCATAAGTTAAAAGCGGGAATTGATCCCGCGACCTTATTCAAAAGCAGCAATCAATAAAACAAAGTTAATCTATGCTGTGTGGAAATATTGCTGTTTGTGTTAAGGCAGGTTGCCGTTCAACAGTCACGTTTTCAGGATTTATGGTGAAAAAAAATACTTTTACTGGAGGGGCGTTACAGATTTGTTTTATTTGTGCAATCTTTCGACATTGTAAAGGATTTGTACAAACAGTCATGTAAAAAATTAAAAAATACAGATGAAGAAAAATTATCCCTGTCGGAATATCCCCGCGCGACCGGAAAAGAAATGAGTGCATACGGCGAAAAAAAAATGTAAAAGACCATGTACCTATATATACTATACTTCATGCAAATAAAGCCATTCATTCATTCATTCATTCAAAACGAAGATGAAAGTGGTGGCCTCTTTATTATGCCTATTTACAAGTTTTTATTTTTATGCTGAATTAACACAAGTAAAATTACACCTAATAATCCCGAATACAAGTATGAAGGTATTCAATTTTACAAAAAAAACACTACCTAAAGAGAGTTCTTAACGATCTATAGATAACTCAAAAGATCCAGATCGGACAAGTCGAAAGCGTCCTCAAGCTTTTGTTTTTTTATACAACTGAGGTGGCAAGCAAGCATACGGCCCACCTGTTGGTAAGCGGTTACCGTAGCCTATGAGCGCTTGCAATACCAGAGGCATCACGCACGCGTTACCGACCCCGAACCCCCTCTCCCCCTAAAGAGCTCTGGCAACCTTACTCATCGCAGGAACACAACACTATTTGAAACAAATAATGTTATTTGGCTGCGATCTTCTATCAAGCGGAGGTAGCTCACCAGGTGGGCTGCTCCAATTCAGAACGAGAAAATCTCGCTGTGCCCTACCTCCTCCTAAAACGCTTGCTGGTGACGTGTCTCAATACTGTTTTATTGTTACAGTCAAAAGCATCATAGATAGGTACCTACCCTAAGTTCGTTACTCAAGTCTAGAAATGAAATAAAAAAGTATTTACAACACTGTAAAACAGTTATTCAGTCGCCTCTCTTTGACGAATTTGCAACTTTATAATGAACTGTTGTTTTCAGAATATTTACGATGTCGAACACTTTGAGAGCATACTTTAAATGAATATTTATAGCGAACTGAAGAAACTGAAGAAATTGTACTGTTGTTTGAGTTGCGTCAAAAGTATCTATAAATAGCGATCATTTACTCTCTGTCAGCTCTGTATTTCATTTTGTTTAGTTATAAAAGGTGATTCATAATACTATGCATGCCCCAAAAGGGGCTTTTACTATACCCAATTGGCAATAAAGTTTGTTCTACGACTTTAGTAAATTCGACATTGATGTAGAATTTCTTGTACTTTTAGTGATCCCACTTGCTACTATCCTACTAATAATAAAAATGCGAAAGTTTGTGAGGATGTTTGGAAGTTTCTGGTTCACTAACGTTCTAACGGCCGGACGGATTTGAATGAAATTTGGCAAAGTGATGGATTATATTCTGGAATAGTATGTAGGCTACTTTTATGTTAATAGGTACCACGCGGGCGAAGCCGTGGGCGGCAGCTAGTTAGTTAAATAGTTAGCTAAATTTACGTAGCTCCTACCTATAGCCGAAGACTACAGTTAGCATTAGTTCTACAAACCTTAGTGGTTTTTTTTTAGTGCTATTTCTATAAATGACTATGTAATAAATTTATGGAAGATAAATAATTAAAAAAAATAAAAAAGTTAAAAAGATGATAAAAATACCAAAAACAGTGATTTGAGAAAGTTTGTGATAATTTTTTTCGGTAATATTCTTTTTTTTGTCAGAATAATCCATGGTATGCATGTTATGAATCACCTTGTAGCTTACTAGCTTTCGCTAGCGGTTTCGCTCGTAACCCGATAAAAATATGCCTATGACACTCTGCAGCTCTTCTATTTGTCCATGCAAAACGTCAATCTATTGCTCCGTTGCTGCGTGAAAGAAGGATAAACTGAATCACAAAGCTTGGATCACACCAGAAACTGGTGCTAACCTCAACATCGTCTAGACGTCGTCGATGCTCACGCGATCAGGGCTAACGTAAGGGGATTGCAGGACTCAGTGCAGGGCCTGATGCAGGGACGGACTCAGAGGCCGACTGAACCGAAATTTATTTTAAAATGACCCATAATTTGTTTTTTTTAAATATAATATAATATTCCGGACATATTACACACGGTCAACTGATCCCAAACTAGGCATAGCCTGTACTATGGGTACCAGAGACTGATATACATAATAGATATATATTTAACACCCAGACACAGAACAAACATCTGTTTATCACACAAATGTTTGTCCAGTGCGGGAATCGAACCCGCGACCTCTAGCGCAGAAGGCAGAGTTACTACCAACTGAGCTATGAGGCAAGTCGAATTGTACTGAATCAAGTCAATTTTGAGTTTGACTTTTAGAGGCTTGCGATATCGTAGAGTTATATTGTACGCCCCAAAACGATATCTATATAAATCTAAGGATAATTTTTAAATAAATTCTTAACATTTATAAGACTAGCTTCCGCCCGCGGCTGCGCGTGGTACCTACATAAAAAGTGTACTAGCCTATGTACTATTCTAGGTAAATAACTATTTATAATAACGAAATTGGTTACGGCATGATTAAATAACAAACATCCTCACAAACTTTCGCATTTATAATATTAGTAGGATGACATATCGCACGCTGTTTGGACAAGGCTTTATGTAGGGAATAGTCCCGAAGTGGTCCATTTAAATTAAATCAATACCGTGTCAGTAGTTAGTGAGTACCTAAGTTTCATTTTCTTTAAAAATAAACATTTTGTTCATTTTTATTACAGGACAATATTTTCTATAGCTAACCGATAACCGTTGGGGAGTAAAGGTTCTCGAATGGCGACCACGAACCGGGCGACGCAGTGTAGGAAGGCTCCCCACCCGATGGACTGACGACATTGTGAAAATTGCGGGAAGTCGGTGGATGGAGAAGGCTCAAGACCGTTCGTCGTGGAACTCTTTAGGGGAGGCCTATGTCCAGCAGAGGACTTCTACAGGCTGATGATGATGAATATTTTCTTGTTGAATTTATTTATTAGATTATAGACGAGCAGCTTCCGCTGATGTGTCTACATCTCACAGTGTCAAAATTGAAAGTCTATTGTCATGTCTGGATCACTTTTTTGAGCAATGATTTATTAATTCGTAGCCAGTTGTCGAGCTGGTTTTTGAATGCATTGACAGAAGTAGCAGAAACAACATCTTCCGGTAACATGTTCCAGTTGTGGACTACTCTGTTGCTAAAGAAGTGGTACGCAACAAGTAGGTTAGCAGGAGCACGAGCTAGCTTAAGTTGATGGCCACGAGAAGGTCTTTGATCATCTTTCCTTGTGAAGATATCTTTAATATCTGGCAGATTGTACTGGTAGTAATTTATGCCTGTTTTTAACGAGATTTGTTTAAAAAGTGCAACTGGATTCGTGCCTGTTATCGTGTGGGAGTAACTAATTGTTATTTGTTCTGTGGTGTGTGGCGAAGACAATTTAATTAAATGTTCAGTTATTTACTGAGTTAAACATAACTTTACCTATATCTTAGTTAATATTAATCTTAGCTAATACGAGCACGTTTGTGTAGCGGTTCACTTATATCCGTCTTGGGTTTGAATCCCGGACGTACACCCATGGCCTTGCCACTAGTAATTTTATAATCACAATTAAAAAGTGCTTTCAAATATAATAGCGGCAATGGGCTTGCAGCCTGTCACGTATGGAATACTCACTACTGCAAAATGTGAGCATTTGTGGCGAATGTTTGGACATGACTCTGACTACCCCCTTAGATATCTTCAAGGATCTAATCGCCTTGAGATCTGAAAGAATGTCTAGCATGTTTGGGGATAAAAAACGTGAGACTATTTTATTTTTTACTTTTACTTTAGCTTTTAATGAAAACATCATAAAGAGACCAGCCAGGCTATTGCGTAAGTGAAATGGTAATGAAGATCGCAATTTTAAGGATGATTTTATCAATTATAGCGACATCTGAAGTTATTCAAACATAAAAAGGAAGAAGCTAAGGTCTTGAAGTTTTCCCTTGTCAAGTTTGGAAAGTTTTGAATGTTGCTAAGATTGTTAAAATTACCCTCAAAGTTACGAACTTCATTGCCATTACGCTTAGGCAATTGCACCACAGTATATAGAAAAAACATATTATATTTTGAGACTGTCAACACCATCCGTTATTAATTTCGCTGATAAATTGAGACAGTAGCCAATAACCTCTAATGACCACCCACAATGCATTTAGCAACAACGCCATTACGCTCCCATCAACTCTACTATTAATAGTGCAGTCCCGAGGGCTCCTACTGAGAGTGGGTCAAGCTGGGTCAATATTGACACGTGTCTTTTGTTACACAGTGTACACGAAACGGTAATGATAACTATGGAAAGTGTAGAGGCATGGCGTAGAGGGTCTACGCTTCTCGTAGAGGTATCGGCTGATGTGAATTCAGTCGTATCTAAAAGATAACAAGGTAAAGTTTCAATTGCTTAGCGAATTATTGACGCCGATAAGAACATCGGTTTTTTCCCGTAGAGGGTCTACGCTTTTTGTAGAGTTAGGGATCGGGTGATGTGATTTCAGTTGTATCTCTTAGTAAATAAGGTTAAGTTTCAATTGCTGAGCGAATCATTAACGCCGAGACGAACAACGGATTATAAAATACTAGCTACCGTCCGCAGCTTCGATCACGTAGTACCTATGAGGATAAAGAGTAGCTTATGTGCTATTCCAGACTATAATCTATCTCTATACCAAATTTCGTCCAGATCAGTTCAGTCTTTCTAGCGTGATCGAGTAACAAACATCCCTCCAAACTTTCGCATTTATATTATTAGTTTGATTGTACACGAAAACAGGCTCTAAGATGCGCACTTGAATCCTTTCACCACATTGATTCTTTCTCCAACGGTCATAGGCCTATTTCAGAGTCACAATAACTCAACCTGGTGATTAACCAGGATGACTAAGAAACAATCAGTGGCACGTAAAAGCAACCAAATCCCCATTTATGGATACCACCGACAAAAGTATGATATTGTCTACTGGCAAGACAACACTGTGGCATGTTTGTCTGTTCCCTATCGCATCGTAAATCACCAAAATGACTACGGGAGACCGCGCTGTAACAACCCAACCCCTATTGCTTACCAAGCTACCTACTGCCTTAGTTTTGAAGTTATGTAATAGGGAATCTTTTTCGACGGGATTTAACACGGCACGAACAGGTTTAATAGACCTAACAGAAAGAACTAGATTCAGATACGTTTGTCATGAAATGTCATAAAAATGTGCTTTATGTCATAATGTCAAATGTATGAGACATTTGCAGCGCCCTACAGGGTACATGTACTTACTTAAGCTACCCTTACACCTAAGCTGTATCCATGTACATGTTGGCAATAAATGAATATGAATATGAAATGACACGTCACAAAACCAGGTTTTAGTTAGACCTAGTCTAAGCCCAGTTTCATAATAACAGGATTTAAGTTTTCAAGGAGACCTTTTTCGGAATTCACTTCCAAAAACTTTAATTACATGAAATTCTTCATATATTAATCTTTACCTACGTGAAAAACTTAAAAGCTAATGTAAATCTACATTAAATTATAATGTTATTATGAGGTAAAATTTGCTTGTTTTGTATGTAGGGGGTTATATCTGGAACTAATGAACATACAAGGTGATTGATAACATGTATACCGTCCCGAAAGGGGGTTATTCTAAAAACAGCTGATAAATTGAGTTTGACCTGATTTGCCCCAACAACAACTGATTTTCGCATAGAGTTTTTTCAATGAAAAATGTCCAATTTCCAAAATTCGTAGAACAAACTTTATTACCAATTGGTTGTAGAATAAACCCCTTTCGGGATGGCATACATGTTATGTATCACCTTGTATACTAAAAGTTATTTCACTAATAGAAAGCTAAACTATCCCATGTGTGACATAGGCTTTATTTTATTTTGATGAAAATAAACTTTCATTCTCTCAAACTCAATATTTGTAAATCTAGTCGAATGAGAATCGCCGCTTGGCTTAGGTCCTAAGTCAAATGCGCGCTACGTTTGTCCGTGGCCTTGCCACATAATAATTTATAGTATTTACCGAGGTTATCACCCCTTACTCAAGACGAAAGTCTACAATCAGTGCGTGTTGCCAGTGATGACATATGGCACTGAGACTTGGTCGTTAACTATTGGCCTCATACACAAGCTCAAAGTTGCACAACGGGCTATGGAGAGAGCTATGCTAGGAGTTTCACTATGTGATAAGATCCGAAATGAGGAAATTCGTAGAAAAACCAAGGTCACCGACATAGCTCTCAGAATTAGCAAGTTGAAGTGGCAGTGGGCAGGCCATATAGCTCGCAGAACCGATAACCGTTAGGGAGTAAAGTTTCTCGAATGGCGACCACGAACCAGGCGACGCAATGTTGGAAGGCCCCCCACCCGATGGACCGACGACATTGTGAAGGTTGCGGGAAGTCGGTAGATGGAGAAGGCTTAAGACCGTTCGTCGTGGAACTCTTTAGGGGAGGCCTATGTCCAGCAGTGGACTTCTACAGGCTGATGATGATGATGATGATGACCGAGATTATAGAGTTAATTTTAAGGAAAAATCCATTTTGTATTAAATACGGTCAAGTGCGAGTAAGGTTCGCGCCCTGAGGCTTCCGTATACACGAACACGGGATCAGAAAATCAAGATAATAATAATATAATAATAAAAATATTTGTCAATAAACATTTGTTTATTGACATAAAGTAATCGGTACAGAAATTGTATGAAAGATATCAAGAATACCAAGTGACAAGAGAAAAGGTAGAAACATACTTGAACACGCGGACGAAGTTGCGGGTCAGCTTGTACTACAAAAAAACATTACCCTCCTTTCGGCAGTCAGGTTATAAAAAGATTTCAAGCATCGCCAATGTTGCTAATACTTGACATTTATTATTACACTTATCATTAGAGTATAGCTATCGCCAATTATTCTTGCTTGGGCCTCTGAAGAAGATTGATAAGTGGTACCTGACAGTAGGCATAAACAGAAACGACAGTGTTAATGAATTGGGCACCCTCATCAAGCCTCCTTAGTTAACGTTATGCCTTTCTCATCATCATCATTTCAGCCGTACGATGTCCACTGCTGAACATGGCCTCCCCCACAGACAGAGCAAATTCCTTATCATGTGGGGGGGTTTTACCCATACCCACCACGCTGGGCATGCGGGTTGGCGAGCGCAGTTAGAGCTATCGTTTTTAAAATGAGGGACGCTGCTGCCCATCCCCTAGCTTTTTTCCCTTAGTCGCCTCTTACGACATCCGGCGATAGAGATATGGAGGGGCCTATTCTTTAGCCGGGGCCACCTCGGCCTTTCTCATAATGCGTAAATGGCTAAGTAATTAGAACATAGGTAGCAATATTCCCATTTATTGCCTTAATTTAGCATTTTAGTTGGTTAAGTGCTTAATTTTAACAGACGGGCAGACGATATCGCATCCATCACGGGCTGCAACTGGATAAAAGCGTATTCATAAGACGACGTGCGATAAAACTCAAAATTGACTTTATCCAGTAGAGATAAGGGTCATTTTGAAATACATTTTAGATGACATATCGCACGTCTTAAAAACACGGCGTGAGGCTTGCACAGGATCGAGGAGAACGGCACATACAAAGGGAGGCCTAAACCCAGTGGGTGACGTCAGGCTGTGGATGATGATGATGATGTGCTCAATATTAACACCTCTTTATAGGCATCATATCAGCTTTCTTCGCTGCTAGAAATAGGCCTCCTTTCTCTATAACAATGAATTCATATTTTGAAACGAGCGAAGCGAAGTCCTAGAATATATTTCCTATTTTCACCAAGATAGCTCTATCTGCGCTTTGTGGGCAAGGCCATGTTCAGCAGTAGAACTCCTTCGGTTGAAATGATCATAATTATGACATACATTAAGATATTAATTGGTTAAAGAAACTTCAAAATATGAGTAGACATATTACATTATTTAAGTCTAAGAACTTGTACACACTGTATCGTGACGTATTTTGTTATTGGACCACTGACGTTATTGGATCACTGAAGTTGCCACTGGACCGAGTGTGACGACAGTTTTATTAGTCCATGATATTAAATTAATCGCGGAGTTGATCGAGCCGCGCTTATGTGAACAGCTTTATTTACACCAAACTTGCACAGGATGATTATCTGTCGACAGATAATCGCTTTTATAAAAAAATTAGAAACCTTTTCGTAGCTTGTTTCCAACTTGAACTGAACAGTTTACGATTATCGCTTCAGTTAAATCACACTTTGACCAGAATAACTATCTGTTAACCGATTATCGCTTCAATAAACAGCCCCGCTTATAAAAAAATAAGCACTTTGCACGGAATAACTACTTATCTGTAGACAGATAATCGCCCCAGTTGACCGACCCGCTTATAAATATACTAGAAACGTTATGAAGATTGTTCCGACTTGAAGTAAGTAATTTACGATTATCACGCCAGTTAAATCCAACTTTGCACAGAATATATCTGTCGACAGATAAATCGCTCCATTTATCAGAACCGCTTTTATAAATATACTAGAAACGTTATGAAAATTGTTCCGTGACTTGACTGGCCTCATAGCTCAGTTGGTAGTAACTCTGCCTTCTGCGCTAGAGGTCGCGGGTTCGATTCCCGCACTGGACAAACATTTGTGACTAACACAGATGTTTGTTCTGTGTCTGGGTGTTAAATATATATCTATTATGCATATCAGTCTCTGGTACCCATAGTACAGGCTATGCCTAGTTTGGGAACAGCTGACAATGTGTGATATGTCCGGAATATTTATATTTATATTACTTGTTTTCAACTAGAACTGAGTAATTTACGATTATCACTTCAGTAAAACTCAGAAGATTTAAAGTTGAACCTCTCAAGATAAAAGAACTATCCAATCATGGCAGGGGAATTCAATTTCAGACCCGCTTCTATAAATATACTAGAAACGTTATGAAAATTGTTCCGTGACTTGTTTCCAACTAGAACTGAGTAATTCACGATTATCACTTCAGTTAAACTCAGAAGATTAAAAGTTTAACCTCTCAAGATAAAAGAACTATCCAATCATGGCAGGAGAATTCAATTTCAGACCCGCTTCTATAAATATACTAGAAACGTAATGAAAATTGTTCCGTGACTTGTTTCCAACTACAACTGAGTAATTTACGATTATCACTTCAGTAAAACTCAGAAGATTAAAAGTTGAACCTCTCAAGATAAAAGAACTATCCAATCATGGCAGGAGAATTCAATTTCAGACCCGCTTCTATAAATATACTAGAAACGTTATGAAAATTGTTCCGTGACTTGTTTCCCACTAGAACTGAGTAATTTACGATTATCGCTTCAGTTAAACTCAGAAGATTAAAAGTTTAACCTCTCAAGATAAAAGAACTATCCAATCATGGCAGGAGAATTCAATTTAAGAGCAATCTCGGCGGCCTTAATTCAAAAATTGTATTATTTCATTACAAACGACTATTATCGCTGCGACATATTTTGTTCAATTGTTGTTGGAGAATTTATTTAATTTATACTTTACTAGCTTCCTCCCGCGACTTCGCTCGGTTGGTACCTACATAAAAAGCCTATATAAAGCACAGATGTTTGTTCTGTGTCTGGGTGTTAAATATTTATCTATTATATATATCAGTCTCTGGTCACCATAGTACAGGCTATGTCTAGTTTGGGATCACTTGACCGTGTGAATATGTCCGGAATATTTATTTATTAATATTTATATGCTATTATAGGTAATTAACTGTATATATTCCAAGTTTCAACGAAATCGGTTGAGACGTTAAGCGTTGATTGAACAACAAACATCCAAACATCCTCACAAACTTTGGCATTTATAATATTAGTAGGATAATAATAAGTGTAATTTATTCATTATAAACTAAAGTAAATTAAATAAAGTTCCTTATGTGTGAGTGCAAACTCATTGTACAGCCGTGTTCAAACGGCGTAAGATATATATCAACACTAATATTACATCTCCGCCTTCTGCGCTAGAGGTCGCGGGTTCGATCCCCGCACTGGACAAACATTTGAGTGATAAACACAGATGTTTGTTCTGGGTCTGGGTGTGAAATATTTATCTAATATTATATATATATATCAGTCTCTGGTACCCATAGTACAGGCTATGTCCAGTTTGGGATCAGTTGACCGTGTGAATATGTCCGGAATATTTATTATTATTATTATTAATGAGGTATTTTTTTTTGTTTCTTTGTATATTAAAAATCCTCCCCCCAATTGTTGCTGAAAATCAATGGTGGAGGCTTATGTTCAGCAGTGGACGTCCTACGACTAAAATGATGATAATTATCGTTCTCGTAAGTGTCTAAAGAAAAAGATAACGGATAAAACGAAGATTGCCGGGGCGCACAGCGTGAGCCATCCACCGACTTCCCGCTTTCACAATATCGTCGTTCCATCGTGTCCATTCGGGGGCCTCCCGAATCTGCGTCGCCCGGTTCGTAATCGTAGTAATTTAAAGATATTTTCCAAGCAAACTCACCTTGCCAAATTCATTAGAAACAAAAGTAGTGGATTAAGTAAACTCCGCACAAACCTCGGGAGATCTCTCAGTTCCGACATGCATACGAACTAATTTAACTATTTTCACTCTCAGGGGCACTGTTAAACACATACCTTACTGGTAGGGAAAGTCAAGATCAAAATCAAAATAGGTTCATTGTGGAACAAAAACATGGTAGTACATTTATTGAAAAAACTATAATACCCGCAGAAGTTTTGGGAAACTGTGCCGCGAATATTAACGCCCTCCTCCGAATGCATAGAATATAGAGTTCAAATTTTAGAAGCAAATTAGATTATTTGCAAGCTATTTAACAAACATAATAAAAGTTTCTAAATATACGAATTTGTGTTTGTGGAGTGTAAAAAAGATATCACTGTAAAAAGTAAGTTTTTATTACTATATACTCCCCGTCTGTGATAATCAAAATTCCAAAGCTACAAGTAAATGAAGGGAGAGAAAAAGAAATAAACGCTCGTTTATCCACATAGCTCGGAATGAAAAGTTACATACACACAATCACGCCTATTTCCCAGAGTGGTAGGCAGAGACCAAGCTTTCCACTTGTTACGATCCTGACATACCTCTTTCGTTTCAATCAATCTCATCACATTCCTCATACATGCTCGTCGGTTTAGGGTACTCTTGACCTGGCCTTATTGTAAAACGTCACCGATTTGATTTTTATCAAAATAAAATATAGCCTATGTAACACAAGGATAGTGTAGCCTTTTAGAATCGGTTCAGTACATACAAACAGACGTCCAAATTTTACCTCTTTGTAATATTAGTGTAGTGTAGACAATATGAGCTAAGTATTCTCTACCGCAACAGTCCAAGTTAAAATGCAAAAACTAGGTACTGTTAGAACGTAGTGAACGTTCTAACAGTACCTCTACATATTGTGAGCACAAGTCGTGGGGTCGTGTCTGTAATAATTAAACTTGCAAACTGGAAGGGTGTAAGGTAACGAAATAAACAGTATCGGACGCGACTTTTTTTGCGACTCAATTGGCCCGAGCATCAATAATTCACGATAGCAAATCACTACATAATATAAAACAAAGTCCCCCCGCCGCAACTGTCGGTCTAAACGCGATAAACTCAAAAAAATATTAAAAAGATTTTCATACAGTTTTCACCAATGGACGGTGGGATTCATGAGCAAGGTTTAAGTGTTTAGTTTAAGAGCGAGTTTATTCATTGAGGCTTTTTGCAAATTGGCTGAAATATGACGATGATTGTTGAAGATGTCTGACTGGAAGCTTCACGTTCGTATAGTCTCTGCTACCCGTAAAAATCCGGGGTGGGTAGCTAGTGTTAAATATGTTATGATAGGCTACATAATTAAAATATTTCAAGCATCGCCGATGTCATCCAGTTGATATGTATGAGTAATATATATTTTATGAAGTTCTAAATATTATCACTTTGAAACTTCTTTAAGGTGCTTTTTTTATATGCTCTTGCGAGTATACCTGTCCTTGGTCTATCCCATCTATCTATACATCTACCATCTGTTGCTTTCTCTTCTCTGGCTATTGACAATGCGAAAGTGGTTATCAATCCTAACTGTTTGTTATGTGGCGAGCTACGCCACCACTATCACTCCGTCGCGTCGCCGCCTAATTCAAATACCTCTCAGTTGGCATAGCGACGAAGAATGGAATGAATTGTTGATTCGGTCGGACGACGGTCTGTCAGACACTTTTACTTTTACTCTGGTCGTGTGCTTTATCGTGTTTCCTAAAATCTTCTATTCTTTTGTAAAATACCTTGTACTTATTGTAAATATTATACTCCTGTAAATAACAAATCTGCACTCTCTCTCTACACGTCCTGTAGGATCTCCACCAACCATAGTTATAAACTGATTGGGCCCTCTAGTACTATAAAGGTTTTTTAGTGTGACAAAAAACTGTAGTTGTATTTGAGAAAAAAAGTCGCGTCTGACAAATGCCGCACGCTCAAGCACTTTAAGTTTTTACGACCAAACAGAAATATTCATCAAAATAGGTAACACCTATGTTGGTTTGTCACAATTTATCTTCCACGTATCCCACATTCTTGAAGAGGATAGAAGGGTTGTAAAATGTGGGTAAAGGTTTATGAGGAAATCATGAAGGGTAAAATATGTGGTGTTAGGGATGAAATTAGGTGAAACCTAATTACACGACTGGCTGTCGTATCAAGTTTTTATAAGGTTTAGTTTAAAACAAATCTTCGCATTTATAAATACTAGCTTACGCCCACGGCTTCGCGCGCAAACGTATCCTATATGCTATTCTAGGTAAAGAACGCTATATATTCCAAGTTTTTTTTTTTTTTTATACTACATTGGTGGCAAACAAGCTTACGGCCCACCTGATGGTAAGCGGTTACCGTAGCCTATGAGCGCTTGCAATACAAGAGGCATCACGCACGCGTTGCCGACCCCGAACCCCCTTCCCCCGTAAAAAGCTCTGGCAACCTTACTCACCGCAGGAACACAACACAATTTGAAACAAATAATGTTATTTGGCTGCGATCTTCTGTACCGTAGTTCGTGTAGGCGGAGGTACCGGGCTGCTCCAATCCAGAACGAGATAATCTCGCTGTGCCCTACCTCCTCTTTAAGTATCATCGAAATCGGTTGAGTCCTTGGCGCGTGATTGAACCACAAATATCCAAACATCCAAACATCATTTTAAATCAGTATCTAGGATGATCATGATGTTGAGATGTGTGAAATCATTTGATTAACGACCTGTATCTCTTTGCTGCTTTACAATCATCATCATCTTTTCAGCCGTTCGACGTCCACTGCTGAACATGGCCTCCCCACAGACAGAGCAAATTCCTTATCATGTGGGGGGATTGGCCCATACTCACCACGCTGGGCATGCGGGTTGGTAAGCGCAGTTAGTGCTATCGTTGTTAAAATGAGGGACGCTGCTGCCCATCCCCTAGCTTTTTTCCCTTAGTCGCCTCATACGACATCCGAGGTTATATGCTTTACAGTAAAAGGCACATATTTGAAATCTACACTGTTAACACAATGTAATATTGATATAAAAAAGCTGGGCTTGATCTCAATACATTTTCACCCACTCTCCTTTGTATTCTAAAAATAAAATCACACTTACGTAGAAACCATTTCCTTAACACAAAATTTAAATTATTTCATTAGTAAACAACTTGTGTTCAAATTAATTCGAAATTACCCTTCCACTGAAAATTATGTTCTACTCATAATTCAGTATGATGAAATGTGCATTCATTTTCTAGTAAAAGTCCGGCCATGGAGCATGGAAAACGTACGTAGATAGAAGCTAAATTATACCAAGTCCATTTGAGCGTACTTAGCATTTGATGGAGGGGCCAACGGAAGGCCACCGTCTTGGTTTATCGACTGTTTTTGACGTGTCACTGATTCTATGTAGGTTATCCTGTATTAGGTCAAAGAACATGTTGAGGTTTTTTTTTTATTGATAATGGTAAGGCTTTTGGCCACCAGCTCACTTTTGCAAGTGAGATGTGGCCTAAGATGAAGCACGCTTTCCCAGAATGAACTTATTGACCCTAGATTTAAAGACTCCTAGATTGTACTCTTTCGGGAAAACAGACGCAGGCAGATCATTCCACTCTTTTGGCAGTACTTATAATAAAAGTGGAGCAGAAACGTTTTGTTCGACACTGTGGTATGTCGACCAGGTAAGGTTGGTATTTACCTGTGCGTCTGCTTGTCCGGTGGTGGAAGGGGGAGGGAAGGATGAGGTCATGCAGATCCTGCGCACAAACACCAAAGTGGCACTTATAGAACACCGACAATCTGGCCACGCGCCACCTGTGTTCAAGGCTCTGTAGGTTAGCCTCCACAACCGATTCATCTCCTATGAGCCTAACAGCGCGACGCTCAATCGAATCGAGGGCTTCAAGCTTGTTTTTGTTCCGGGTCTGGTATGGGTGTTGTGGTGCCATGGTACCCGTAGTTTCTGATAGCTGTACAAGACAGAAGAAAAAGTTTTTGATATTTTATAGAAATACGTTTATTAATTAATTTTTAGTTACACACACGTTACATTGCATGATGGATCGAAACCAACAGGAAGTCCTACCATAAACCCTTCAACTCTTCCCTAGACCAACGTTCGGATACACATTAAGTATATACATTGTTGTTGGTATTGAACAATATCCAACACAGGGAATCCTAGTAGTGAAACTCCGAGCATAGCTACTAACACCCAACATTCACATACATAGTCCTGACCCCACACTAGGATTCCCTGTGTCGTGGGAATCAGAAACTACGAGTACCATGGTACCACAAAACCCAGACCCGGAAAAAATGTTTGCATATCATGGTAACATTTGTCCCGCAGCGGGAATATCTCTCTCTCCATAGCCCGTTGCGCGACTTCCGTTCCGTTCTCTACGACTCAGTAATTAATTAAAGCAGGCAGGTCGGGGCGAGAGAAATGTTTTGCTCTCCAAATCCCAAAGTTCCCGCAATCTCACTGGGAACAGAGTTCTAATTTATGCACCGGTGTGATTATCTCTGCACTTGTAATTTTGCACGCATTTTTCGTTTGTTTGGGGAACGACTTCGTACAAGTAAGGTGTTCTGTTTGTACGTTGTACGTTGTAATTTGTGCACGAAAAAGAGCATTTAAATTTATGACCATCCCACGCGTTGTCTTTTTAATTAGTGGCTTGGAATGGTTATAGTAGATTATGCAACAAGGGCTTAAAGTAGTGTATTATGTACTCAGGATTCTTGAGTTAAGGCATAGAACCCGAACCGCCGTTTTCGAAGTTATTCTTAGAATTTTTATTTTCTGACCATGACCACTGGTGTACGATCGGGATTCTAACCCACGACGGTACGGAACCCTCAGAGCGCGAGTTCTCGCACTTTACCGTCTTTTTTTCAGAAAGCAAGGAATAGACATGATTTCTTACTTTTTTGCTTTTTATCCCAGAAATATTGATATTTTGATAAAAAAATAACTTTTCATACCGAAAATTCAATAATTGTAAATAAAATCTACGTCCGACGTAAACCAAGCGGCAATTTTTAATCAGATAATAAAATTTAATCAGATTATAGTTACTTAGGACGTAATACGTCCTAACTAACTATTTTCCAATCTATGACAACTGCGTGCTAATTTAGTCTGTGGCTTTACCACAGAATAATTAATAGTATTTAACGAGGTTGCAGAGTTCATTTTTAGGAAAAAAATTAATTGTGAAATAAAGATGGTCAAGTGCGAATAGGGTGCGCTCACTGAGGCTTCCGTACATACGTAACACGGGGTCGAAAGAGATCTCAACTACGAAGTACGAAGGGACAAGAGTCAAAGTAGGAACATACTTGAACACGCAGACGAAGTTGTGGGCGGGTCAGATAGTCTTCCATAGAATGCAATGTGACAGGCCTCAAAGCTCAGTTGGTAGTAACTCTGACTACTGCGCTAAAGGTCGCGGGTTCGATTCCCGCACTGGACAAACATTTGTGTGATTAACACAGATGTTTGTTCTGTGTCAATCTGTCTCCGTCTCTCAGTCTCTGGTACCCATAGTACAGGCTATGCATAGTTTGGGATCAGTTGACCGTGTGTGATATGTCCGGAAAAAAAACCACAACTTTCTATTTCGCGACTACAAATGCGGAATAAGTAGGTCAATGCATAAATTATTACATCTTTCATTTTAGCAAGCGTTTTCTAGATATTAGTCATTCGCATAATATCCAATGCGATATCCTCAATGATGTAAGAAATATGTTTTGCAAACACATAAACCAGTTTTGGGTTATGTTTTTTGTGAATATCGTTTTGAGAGACCTCATAAATATGTATTACGAGCATGCGTCCGCAGGTTCGCTCGCGTGGACCTTGATAAAAAGTATCCTATAATCTAATTCAGGTTAAGAGCTCTATCTATGCTCTATCAAGTTTCATGGAAATCGGTTGAGCTTTTACGGCGTAATCGAACAATAAATATCCACACATCTTAATATCCAAACATCCTCACAAACTTTCGCATCCTACTATCCTATCCTACTTTCTACTTCTTCTTCTTCTTGTCGTGTCACTGGTTCTTTCATGGTCATCCTGTATTATGTTAGTGACCATGTTGAGGTATGGTGGCCTAAGACCGTCGATGAAAGAATAATAATTGTGAAATAATAATAATTGAATCTACTAATATTATAAATGTTAATTAGTTTTTTTTTTTTTTTTTATACAACAGAGGTGGCAAACAAGCTTACGGCCCACCCGATGGTAAGCGGTTACCGTAGCCTATGAGCGCTTGCAATACCAGAGGCATCACGCCGACCCCGAACCCCCTTCCCCCCTAAAGAGCTCTGGCAACCTTACTCACCGCAGGAACACAACACTATTTGAAACAAATAATGTTATTTGGCTGCGATCTTCTGTAAGGCGGAGGTACCTCCCCAGGCGAGCTGCTCCAATTGAAAACGAGAAAATCTCGCTGTGCCCTACCTCCTCCTTAAAAAATAATAGTCCTAGTTAATATTAATGCTAATTATAATGCTATTTCACTACTAGCCGTAGTTCTCATAAGTGGTCACGAAACAATACCACTCAAATTCCAATCTACAATCAGGCTTTCATAAAAAATCACAAGGATATTTTTTTTGGAACAGGTGAAACTACCCGTATTCCTTAACGAGGGTTCAATTTATCTTCCGTGACAAATTAGTTCACAGGACGACACATTACAATAAACTAACTCGTAAGATCAGCTGATAAGTGAGATTTATGATGTAGCTATAAATAACGAGGCACAAATACGGAAAGGTTTTTTTTTTTGATGTTTTTTCCCTTTCGGGATGGCTATGGCTTTTAGGCCTTACCGCCAAGTCTTACGTTTATTTTTCCTTGTTATTTTTATTCTTTCGTCTTTATTTTTCATCTTATTCATGGTCAAGTCATCGTCAAGTCAAGTCAAGTTCAGTTTTAGTAAGATATGATGGTGGCTATTTTACTAAAACCTCTTCGCACCAACTCGAAATATGACGATACACGCAATCATATATTTCACTTCACTTGTGCGGTTTACTCAAACATTAATACGCAAAACACCACCATAATTACACAATATTATTCAATTTAACACTAGTTTTGTAAAATAAATTGAGAGCACAACATCACTTCGCAAGTTCCCGCCAAAAAGTCAAGATTTTTGTTATTTACATGGATTCAAAGGATTTTTTTTTAATTATTCACTTCCGTGCTGCCTATGGTATATTAAGCCTTTCTTTCATGCCTCATCATCATAAGCCTGTAGAAGTCCACTGCTGGACATACGCCTCCCATCCAGAGCCTTCTCCATCCACCGACTTCCCGCAACCTTCACAATGTCGTCGGTCCATCGGGTGGGGGGCCTTCCAACACTGCGTCGCCCGGTTCGTGGTCGCCATCGTGGTTATCAATCTTTCTATCATGTCTCGCGACTTAAAATACTATAAGAATGATTTTTCTTCTATTTTTAAGTCATTCATAGTCAATTCAAGTTTTAGATCATATCCTAGAACCTAAAAATTCGAAGACATGTGACATGTGCACGAAAGGAGCCTCTAAGAGGCGCACTTTAATCCTTTCACTACACTGATTCTTTCACCGACGGTCATAGGCCATTTTCAGGGCCACCATACCGCGACCTAGTCACTGACCTAATACAGTATGACCAAGAAAGAATCAGTGACACGACAAACAAGCAGTATTCGGGAATTCACGGCGTCATCTCCAAATAAAAAATTATAGCAAATACTGCCATTTTGTAATTCTTTATTGCACACAGAATAGTGTTATTTCAAAAGATATATATGTACAAGTACAAAGGAGAGCTTAACCCTAACTAGGGTTTTCTTCCAGAAGACCTTTGGGGCTAGAGATTTGATAATATAGCGAGATACATCGTGTTCAAAAATTTAAGAAAAAAAAATAAGTGAAAAATACAACCGCCTATTTTTTTTTTATGTTATACGGAGGCAAACAGGCTTACGGCCCACCTGATGGTAAGCGGTTACCTATTAACATCTGCAACACCTGGAGCATTGCTAATGCGTTGCCTGCCCTGGAGAAATCTTTTTGTATTTTTCTTAAAGCTCTTCATATACTATATATATATATTATCTAAAATAAGCTACCATATACACAAATACATATTTAGACTGATATACAAACCTACGTAATAATATATAACTATGAATAATGGCATACAAATACATAAATACAGGCTGCTAGGTACCTAAGTACTGTACATACTGTACACGGCATCGCACTTAATCCAGCCACTTGTAGAGTGTTAATGCGGCCCGGATAATATTTTCATCCACTCTTGGGAAATTATGATTTCTCGACAAAGATTTAGATGTGTACTAGCGTTCGCTAGCGACTTTGTGTTGACATTTGAAACGTTGCTGCTTAATTGTCGTGCTACTGGTTCTGGCTTGGTCATCCTTAATTTTCATAATCATAATCATATATACAAGGAATGTAGTACAATAGTTCGTAACAAAATCAGGTAGTATTTAAAGGGTCCATTACATTCAGAAATATTTCAGTCTAATAAGTATTATTGGCCTCATAGCTCAGTTGGTAGTAACTCTGCCTTCTGCGCTAGAGGTCGCGGGTTCGATTCCCGCACTGTCCAGTGCGGGAATCATATCAGTATCTGGTACTCATAGTACAGGCTATGCCTAGTTTGGGATCAGTTGACGGTGTGTGATATGTCCGGAATATTTATTTATATTTATTATTTATTATTATGTTTAAATTGTTCCATTTAAGGCCCAGAAATACGTAGGGTTCATAAGTGTTAAGAGTACATTGCGCCCTTAAGAGTGCGTTTTGACAGACTTAAAAAAAAAGATTATCAATCGATGGCTATGTATTTTGACCGATTACTCCGTTACGGATGGACCTATTTAGATGTTTTTTTTTAGTATTGTAAAGGGAATAACTTAAAAGTGGTCCCATATTAATTGCATTCCTGAGGGAATTAGTATTTGTTCCGGAAACACAAAAAGCTTCATAATCTCTTGGTATCACAACATTAACATATTTTTGAGGATGATTATGTTATACTTTTGTTTTTTTTTTCAAAAGTGTGGGAGGTCATGCGTTCTACCTATGAGGTGCTATATAGAATGGCCCAAAGAAGAAGAAAGAAGGCTTATTCTTAAATTAAAAAAATATACATTTTTTTATATTTTTTGGGCCATGGTTTGTCTCTTTGGCTTTATTCTGACCAAAAACAGACATTGTATTATGTTATTAAGAGAAGTAAGTTTTTATATCTGATGAAAATATTTTCCTTAAATAACTTAGAGTGTAAAGTTAATTTGTAAATTTCAGACCTCTGGTTTATCGTCGCAGAATTAACAAATTTCATTGTTTTGTCCCAAATTCCCAGAAATTTAAATTATTCAGAATTTGATCTACCTCTGGGGACAGTTAGTTATAGTACCTATATAAGAGCTGTAAGTATATTTACGAGGAAATTCCTTCCTTCTTCCTAGTTCACCGACATAGCTCTCATAATTTAAAAAGTTGATTGTTTCATAGAAAACCTGGCAAGTCTTTGAATTCATTATCATTTATCACTCCGGATATCCTGCTCAAGAGTAACATGTTATCACTTTTAAACATCAACGATTTAATCATCGGATTTCGACCTCGTTGACTCGACCTACGAACTTTTTTTTGAACCAAAATAGAACTCAAGTTTGAGATAGGTAATACTTTTGAGCTTTTAAGAGGATACAAAAATCATAATAAATTGTCGAGTGGGCGGAGTGAAGAAAGTGACAGCGCTATGTACTGTAATTGAGTGCGGAGAGATAGCAAGCGTTAGAAGGCGCTTGAAAGTAATCGACGTAAGCGGAATATAAGAAAATATCGATAATCTCAAAAACTATCTATTTTTTAAAAAGTGTCTTGGATTTAGGTACCCAATGCTATTTTCTAACAAAATATTTAAAAAAAAGTTATTTTTGTTTGATAATCTCAGAGTATTTTCGAAAAAACTGTTGCAGAAGACCCAACTTTAAAAAATAAATATATCGAGAAGTTTTACCAATCGCGTTTTTGTCTTGGATTTACGTAAATAAAATGCTCAAGTTATCTTTGTTATTAAAATCAAAACTGTGCGTCTTGCGGTTATTGAGAAAAAACAATTCAAAAATCATAAAGTAATTAAACCCTCACCTTAAGTATGTTTAGGGTTCCGTGCTGATATAGATTTAAATATCAGTAACTGTGACTTCAGTGGCCCAAGCGCGAATAATTAACGATAGCATGATGCTACGATACGATACGATACGATAAATATTTACTTATTTAAAGATAGACAATATTCTATTCATATTATTAGATGTTTGTGGTTCAATCACGCCGTAACGGCCTAACCGATTTCAATGAAACTTGGGATAGACATAGTTCTTTGCCTAGAATACCATATAGGCTTTTTATTTAGGTAGCTTATTATTAAGTTTCTCATCTAAGTGAAATGCAAATTTATTTTTGAGAAAATAAATTTGCTCTAACCATAGGTACACGAGCGAAGCCGGGGATGGAAGCTAGCTATACATATATAAACATTTATCGGTACAAGTCTTTCTGTTAGATCATAGCGGCAACATCACACAGTTGGGAAGACGCCAAAAGCAAGACAAGTGATCACAATCAGACTGCTTTGAATGAAATATATTGGGGCACGTAGTGTCACAGGAGATAAGTAATGTGCGAACATAAAAAATTGTTCTGGGTTCCGTGAAGGTCTGTACTGGCATTAGAAAACATTTTTACACAATCCTACTATCCTACTTCCTGTCCTACTAATATTATAAATGCGAAAGCTTGTGAGGATGTTTGTATTTCAATCACGCCCAAACCTCGAACAGATTTGGATGAAATTTGGTACAAAGATAGATTATAGTCTGGATTGAGTTCGAACTGATCTGACCCCCAAAGCAGCAGATTTTTGCAATCGCATTTCCGGAAATCATTGAAAAACTTCATTGTCTATTGAATTTAGAACAAGCCCCGGGTAATATATTTTGAATCACAGTGTAAAGCAGAAGTCACACGAACGAAGTTGCCTTCCACTATATAATATAAAGTTCTTATTTTTTTGAGATTCAGCTTAGATTTCCTACTCTGTACGATGGAATGAGAGATTATACGAATCACGTTATAGCAATAAAATATGGTACGAGATCTTATCCTTAATATATTTTTTAGAAAAGTTAATAATATCACAAGTGTTCAAAACGAAGAAAAAAGTATTTAAAACTGTATTTAAAATAAAATAAAGCCTCTAAATCGTGGCTTTTGAAATCAAAGTGAATTGGCCTAGGTATTTCAGTTGTAATTAATATAAGTAACAAATTGGACGAATCAGCGTTTTATATTTGGTAGAGCATAACTTTCGTACGTTCGCCAATTCAATCGGCTTGGATTTAAACTCAAGTAAGTCAACAGGTTGTAGGTATTATCAAGATTTGCTGGTAAGGATATGAGTTAAATCGGAAAAGGGGTTGCTAAGATATAGGGGTCCAAATGGGGGTTTAAAAAATATTAATATTAGCACATGAGGTGGTGTGTCACATGTCACATGAAAGAACTTTTTTCATATGTGGCGAGCTACGCCGCCACTATCACTCCGTCGCCACCAAATTCAAATACCTCTCAGTTGGCATAGCGACGAACAATGGAACGAATGGTTGATTCGGACGGACGACGGTCTGTCAGACTACTTTTACTTTTGCTCTGGTCGTGTGCTTCATCATGTTTGCTAAAATCTATTATTCTCTGTAAAATACCTTGTACTTATTGTAAATATTATACTGCTGTAAATAACAACTCTGCACCTTACTCTCTCTACCCGTCCTGTAGGATCTCCACCAACCATACATACATTTCAAAACGGTTTTTATTATTCTTTGCCATAATGATTTTAGAGGTAGGTTCTACAAAAATAGTGACACTAAAAACCGATATAACGTGAGCCCCCACAATGACCTCACGAAGTTCAGGTAAGGTTGGATATTAGTCGGAGCATGTAAAAAAAAGATGCAATTGAGTTTTGAATAAAAAATAAAAAGCGTTTATTCACTAAGAATTCCTACATACAGTTATGAATATACATGATATAATTACAGAAAACCAAGTTCTGGTATTTAGGTAGACACGTGAAATGGTCGAGGGCTCAGCTACGCTACTTTTCAGCCTCGCCATAAAATGTCTGCTGTCGTCACAGCAGGTTTGATCCTAAATTTGATAAGCGCCTTTCCGGATGGTACACATGTTAATAAACACCTTGTACTTATAAAAGAATACGAACCAGTGAGTACAAGCTTTAGATGAGCCATCGCAGATCGGAATAAGTACGTACAACCAGCGTCACACCAATTTGAGAACGCTAAAATTCCTACAATGACGTCAATTTTGTATTAAAACAGTACAGATAAGATCAATTTAGTAAAGTGGAGGCGTGGGAGTTGCTTATACACGTAATAACCGGCATTCGTAAAATTTATGTAGGCTATAGATATCGAGGATTTTGTGTTATTTATCTTAAGCCTCGTCCAAATAGAACGCGACTACCCCACCATAGCAAAATCGCGCGAGCGTGTTCGTACGAAAGCGCGATCAAACATAAGGCTAATAGAACGCGATTCGCGTGAAGGAGCCATTTCATTCTGGGCCTGGTCCATGTACACTACATAGAAAAATGAGGAAAAAATAGGATAATACAAAAAAAATACAATTTCATTAATTTGAAGACAAATGCGATCGTACAAGAATAGTTCTTCTGGTAAGTTTTTTACTATGTGACCACTATTAGAAGGCCGCCATGTTGGTTTATAATTGGCGTTTGACATGACATTGACATATTTTTCATGTCATGTTGTTTGATTTGATGTTTTTGTTTTGTCAGATAAATGTAGGTTGTCAAAATGACATTTCACGCACGTCCATCCGCCATATTTTTGTAGCGCTGTGTATTGCTCTCTTTGTCGAAGAAAATCTTAATGTACCTTAGAACGAAGTCAATTTAAATAAAATAACCAATTAAATACGTTTACTTTATTGCTTAGCCATATTTTAGTGTACACAGTGCAGGCCCAGGCTCCATATATTGGTGAAACGTCTCATTTGCGATGCGAATTGATAGCGCGATGTAAACATGTACGACAGCGTGAACTAATAGCGCGAGTTTTGATTCGCGCATTCGTATATCGTGCCTTGGTCGCGTAGTCGCATTCTATCAGAACGAGGCCTTAGTATTTCACTAGTCGCCAGTGCCCAAAGCTGGCGCGATAAATTCGCATCGCAGGTTTGCGCGATTATCGCGTTCTATTAGGGCGATGCCTAGGGTCAACTCTCACTGAGACGAGTCACGCGACACGGCGCGTAAACCCGTGCTCAAATGGCATGCAATATGATTATTGAAGTTTGAAATTTGACGTTTGAAGTTTGACGTTTTAAATACTACTACTACTCCTATGCGGGCAACTTCAATGCCCGCATAGGAGTAGTCAGAGTCACTTTTAGACACACCTGTGAGTTTCCACATTCTTTTCATTACATTAACCTTTTACTAATGTATTTTTATCAAGTCAGCTTAATGTGTCGGAAAGACAATGAGAAAGTAAAATGTAGGTACTTAAATCACTTCGTACAAAGGTCTTGTAAGGCTAAGGGTCTGCTGACATAAGGGTCTGTGATGTAGGACTTGATTAGGATCTGGGACTTTTTATAATTTACTTACAATTATATCAGCAGTAGGTAACCACCAACCCAACGCCGTTATACAAGGTGATTCATAATATTATTTCTATATACCTGATACCTTCAAAATTACACAAATCCTATCCTATTATAAACGCGAAAGTTTGTAAGTATGGATGGATGGATGGATGTTTGTTACTCTTTCACATAGAAACTACTGAATGGATTTTAATGCAACTTCACAATAATATAGCTTATACATCAGAATAACACATAGGCTACAATTTATAAAAATATTGTGTGAATTGTCCAAAATATGATTACTAGCTACTCGAAATACTAAACCTGCGCAGACGAATTCACGGACACCAGCTAGTATAGTTATATATCATGTGTAACTTTGAAGAGACTAAAATAAATTAAATACTCAAGTAAAAATTCTAAGTGAAAAACTTTTACTAAGTCATGCATTCTGATTTGATTATTTTCTATTTAGCTTTATTGAAACCAATCGTCTAATCACCTATTTTAATCATACATTGCATCGCATCGCTATCTGTCCCCAACTAGGACACCGGGCAGAACATCGAACCCATTGATCTAAGTCAGTACAAATGGACTGAACTAAAAAGTTAGCCAACGCTCAGAAGTGTCTAATTTAACTTCGTCCGCTCCCGGGTTAGTTATTGACAGTTAAGTTAGTTCTACAACTCCCGTCTGTTACTATGGCATCTAGTGGATAAGAGAGTTTTAAATAAGTTTTTAATAAGAGAGTTTAATTATCCTAGTTGTAAGATTAATCTTATTTTCTATTTTATAGTTTGCAAACTCTTTATTAGGTTAAATTGGTATGTCATAAAGTCCCTACCAATGCTGTGTTCGCTTGTAATTGGTTATTGTATCAGTCTTAGTCTAAATAGTTTAGTACATACATACATAAAATCACGCCTATTTTCCAGAGGGGTAGGCAGAGACCACGGCCTTCCACTTGCTACGATCCTGACATACCTCTTTCGCTTCATTCGCTCTCATCACATTCCTCATACATGCTCGTCGGTTTAGGGTACTATTGACCTGGCCTTTGTCCAAAATGTCACCGATTTGGTCGCTAAACGTACTTTATAAAGTAAATTTTGAGTTCGACTTTTAAGGATTGCGATATCGCTGAGCTGTTATGGCAACCCTCACATATCAAACTCAAAATTAACTTTAATGATCGATGTAAGAACCATTGATTAAAAATATATTTTTGATTTCATTTTCACGTATGTAGAGTAACTACTCTGGAAACGTGGAAAATGAAAGTCGTGAGACTATTTCCCTATTTTCAATTCAATTCAAATCTTTTTAATTGAATTGAACTGATGTACAAGTGTTTCGATTCCGTTCTCTTTTCCAAGATACGCCAGAGCGCCAGCCGCGAACTGTACTTGGAAAGAAATTCCACTGTAACTTATAACTGGTTAATTGAAGTTTGGAATCGTCCATTAGAAGTGGGAAAAATGTGGAAAAACAGGAAAGTGTTGACGGAATGTTGACAAATTGCAGTTGTCTTGGGGCCCTACCATGGCGACTTGGGGCCCTACTATACCATAAATAACATAACATACACATAACCATAAATCTTTGTGATTGTTAATTTACGGCATTATCTAAACAAATGAACATAAAATAGCTTTACATCTATAATACACTAGCTTCCGCCCGTGGCTTTGCTCGCTTGGTACCTACGTTAAAAGTAGCCTATGTGCTATTCCAGACTATAATCTATCTCTGAGGCAACTGGGCGTGATTGTGTAACAAACATCCATCCATCTATCAAAAGTTTCGCATTTTATATTTCGCATTTTGGAGGAGGTAGGGCACAGCGAGATTTACCATCTCCTCCTCCGCCTTACAGAAGATCGCAGCTAAATAACATTCATCATCATTATTTCAGCCGTACGACGTCCACTGCTGAACATGGCCTCCCCCACAGACAAAGCGAATTCCTTATCATGTGGGGGGATTTGCCTATACTCACCACGCTGGGCATGCGGGTTGGCGCAGTTAGAGCTATCGTTGTTAAAACGAGGGACGTTGCTGCCCATCCCCTAGCTTTTTTCCCTTATTCGCCTCTTACGACATCCGCGGATAGGTAGATATGGAGGGGCCTATTCTTCGGCCAAAGCAAGACTAAAGCTAGGGTGTCGCAGCTTATTCAAATGTTTTTTTATAGTGATTGATAACCCACACTAAGGAAATACCTATGGAATATACATTATCTTCAAGGTGGCATTTTTCAAGTAACACTGTAACATTAGCTGATAACATACTATTGTAACATGAACTGTAAGAGTTGTCAGTGTCGTTTTATCTAATGAATTATGATTATTGAACAAAACTGGTTAGACGTGTTTGAAATGAAAAGAATGCACAAAAATAAAAATAAATACAATTGAATAATTAAAAGGAAGTATTTATTACCTCCGACCTCGGTGGCGCACAGGGTTGACAAGACGCAAGAGGTCACATAAATAGTCACATAAATAAAAAATATATATATTATTTCGGACGACTAAAATCCATAATTTGTTAGTAAAATTATATAAAGAACTTATAATTAGGGTTAGTACTTAATGCTCAATAATTAAACATTTCAGTAGATCACTCTCCTCACGAAGCAGTGCCACGTGGGAGAGGTGATCCTGCCAGCAATCGTTTGAAGGATGATATTGGGGCTATCACGCACTCTGCGCATCAGGGTGCGCATCAGGCTGCGCAATAGTCCGCCTTATATATATAATAATAGTAGAAAAAAGTATTTGCAGATCATGCAAATGTTTCTTCCGCAGCGGGAATCGAGCCCGACCCCTTGCGTCTCAGACGGTCACTCGCCCATTACGGCCGTCATCAATTACAAATCACGTCAATGTGTGTGAATATTGCACACAGATAAATAGATATGTACTGAAAAAGCCGTGTTTTTTTACGGGCATACGGCCCACCTGTGTGTGACTGTGTAGGTAATGGTTTCGGCAGAATACCAGCAGTCTGCTGCAAAACAGTAGGTATAATGCTGAGCCGAAGCCATTTTGCTGCTGCAGCACACATAACACCATTTTTACTTTCATTACTTTTCTCTTGTTTCTTTTATTATAAGTACCTAATGTTTATTGTAAAATGTTGTGCAAATGTGTGTGTTTTGGTGGCAATTAAATAAATGTCTATGTCTATGTCTTTGTTATACAATTTTATATTTAACGTTGGTACGTATTTTATCGTAACGTTTTAATGAGGTAAACATGCAAAACATAGACTAGCCGCTCTGTTACAAAACATGACGGGCGTAATTAAAGAACACGCAGCTGCTGCCATTTCTGTCTTGGTAAGTTGAAAACCGCATTCATTGCTATGTTCTTATCTATTCTCGTCGTGTCGCTAATTGTTGCAGGTTGAGGTACCTATGGTGGCCCTGGAAAGGGCCTATTACCGTTAAACAATCAGTGTAGTGAAAGGATTATCATTTTGGCAAAAAATATACGCTTGCTACTGTCAATTAGCCGATCATGATCACTTTTAATCTTTCCCAATATAAATATCCACACAAGCCCACACTCATACTCACAACTACCCCACACTCATACACACTACAACCCCACATTCACTACACACACACCCTCTCACTTGCACACACACACACCCACGCCCACACACACTCATCCACGCGCTCGTGTAGAAATAAACTTAACTTTCCCCCCCATTTACACCAACACGCATCTGAATTTCAAACTTTATTATTTTGAATGTTTTTGTTCTCTTTTAACCCCTTTTGTTTGTGAGTTTATTATTACTATTAATTTTTATTTTTTTATTTTTTCCTTTAATCACAATCCTCACTCATTAGCATTAACATCTAGCCATGTAGCTTCAAGTAAACCTTTTCTTACAACTGTGGAGGGAGGGCCCGGTGACCTGTAACACAGGTTTTTAAAAGAACCTACTTCAGGCACCAGCCCCATCACGAAACAGGTTTTCGGAATAGATTACACACCTACTTTGTTCACACTTTATATTTAAGAAACCTTATTGTGAAGGGAAATAAATCAGTTTTATTTTTATTTTATTATTTATTAAAATCTTAGATGCTCCTTTCGTGCACATTTATTTATTTATTTATTTAATCTTTATTGCACACAAAAAACAATGTACAAAAGGTGGGCTTCATGCCAAGGCATTATCTACCAGCCAGCCTGATTGGGTAGAAACAGGAGGTTGGCGTGCGACAGATTGTTTAACTTAACTAAAAACTATACTTTATATAACAGATAGTACAAAACAGTGTTTTATTAACATGTAGTGTAGATGCTAGATGTTCTTAAGGAAATGTTCATGAGTTAATCGTTTAAATGAATCCTTGGAGTCAACTTTTTTTATATTATATGGAAGTTTATTCCAAAGTCTTACTGCTACAACGGAGAAGGAGTTGCAACGAAAACAAGTGCTATGCTCAGGGGTATCAAGGAGGAGGTTGTCAGACATGTCACATGTCTTCGAATTGTTAGGTTATATATAGAACATCTCCAGTAGGCAACCTCTCAGATTTTCAGGGGAGACAGTCATAGACACGTCCAAACATTTTGGCACATGTCCACATTATTTAGTAGTTAATATTGCACTCATTTAAAGCCCATCACCGTTATAAGAATACTTACTGCAGGTTTTCCTCATGATGGTTTTCTTCACCGTTTAAGGCAAGAAATATGTGCGCATTATATCGCACATATTTCAAAGAAAAACTCATTAGTGCACGACCGGGTTCGAACCCATTACCTTCATATCGAAAATCGGGGTACAGCCACGGCTTAACGTAAAGAAAAACAAATTAATCACAACGCGACCTCAAACTATTTCCAATCCAATGTGCAATATTTTAGGCAATTAAAACTTCGACCATAAAAATAATATTCAGCTTAACAATAGACTATTAATCCTCTGAATAGCTTTGGTTTTCAAATTTTTTACCATAAAAAACAGAAGTTGTAAAGTTAACAAATAATGGATGTACAGTCACCGACAAAATTGGAACGGTACGAGTGTCACTATCATCCAGTGCATTAGACTTAATCCTAAAAGGGGCTTATTCTATAAACGCGAAATCGACACAATGATTCATAATATTATATAGGTACTATCTCGAAAGGGGCATAATGTACACCCAATTGACTGGCCTCACAGCTCAGTTGGTAGTAACTCTGCCTTCTGCGCTAGAGGTCGCGGGTTCGATTCTCGCACTGGACAAACATTTGTGACTAACACAGATGTTTGTTCTGTGTCTGGGTGTTAAATATATATATATATTATGTATTTAGGAGGAGGTAGGGCACAGCGAGATTTTCTCGTTCTGAATTGGAGCAGCCTGCCTGGGAAGGCACCTCCGCCTTACAGAAGATCGCAGCCAAATAACATTATTTGTTTCAAATAGTGTTGTGTTCCTGCGGTGAGTAAGGTTGCCAGAGCTCTTTAGGGGGGGAAGGGGGTTCGGGGTCGGCAACGCGTGCGTGATGCCTCTGGTATTGCAAGCGCTCATAGGCTACGGTATCCGCTTACCATCAGGTGGGCCGTAAGCTTGTTTGCCACCTCAGTTGTATAAAAAAAAATAGTCTCTGGTGCCCATAGTACAGGCTATGCCTAGTTTGGGATCAGTTGACCGTGTGTAATAAGTAGAGAAAATTTAAAAAAAAAAAAAAAATTAAAAATTGGCACCTTAGTGCCAATAACACCTTAGTTTGTCCTACGGCTTTTGGAGAAAAAGTAAAAAAAGTTTAAACTCAACTATTAAGCTGGTAAGCTGAGATGGTTTGGTCATGTAGAGAGGATGAACGAAAGAAGATTGACGAAACAGGTGTATAAGGCGAGTGTGAATGGAACCGTTGGAAGAGGAAGACCTAGGCGTACGTTTAGCGACCAAATCGGTGACGTTTTGGACAAAGGCCAGGTCAAGAGTACCCTAAACCGACGAGCATGTATGAGGAATGTGATGAGAGTGAATGAAGCGAAACAGGTATGTCAGGATCGTAGCAAGTGGAAGGCCGTGGTCTCTGCCTACCCCTCTGGGAAATAGGCGTGATTTTATGTATGTATGTATGTATTAAGCTGGTTTAGGTAGCAATCTTGATGTGTTGAATATTTTTTAATAACTAACATTTAGGTACCTACTGAAGATGATGAAAAGACCAAAAACGGCGAATTCGAAAAGTTCGGGTGATAAAATAAATGATATTCTTTCTTTGCCTTTTTTTGACCACCATTGTTGCAACACAATCGAAACGTCGGGAATAAAATACAAAAGAGGTACGCAATAAACACCCGTTTCTATAATAAGCCATGAACCTATACTGATCGCGAAAGTTTGAGAAGTTTACAAAGTTTACAAACTGATTTGTCACGCTTTGTCGCTGACTGTCCTTAAAGCGATAACAAAAGGACGAAAGAAAACAGCTGAATCCTGAAAGACCTTTTGAAAGTTTGGGTAATTGATTAAGTTCCGTTATTTATGGACCTGTCATCTCCTACTGTGTTATTTAAATGTATATGTTTGTACGAAGCATAGCGAAGCTATCGAGCTATCGATTGGCGACCACGAACCGGGCGACGCCGACGCAGTGTTGGAAGGCTCCCCACCCGATGGACCGACGACATTGTGAAGGAAGTCAGTGGATGGAGAAGGCTCCAGACCGTTCGTCATGAAACTCTTTGGGGGAGGCCTATGTCCAGCAGTGGACTTCTACAGGCTGATGATGATGATGATAGCGAAGCTTAGGCATATATTGATATTGCAAATATGAATATTGTACTCTCAATATTTGGATTGGATGGGCGACCGCGTGGCATTTATGAAGCCGTGTTCAAACGGTATGCGATGTGTCTTTGATAATTCGTAACAAAAAGAGCCTAACCTCTAATCAATTTTGTGTTTGACATTTGAGGATGTAAGATATAGCTCAACGGTATCGCAGGCTCTTATATGCCAAACTCAAAATTATCGATATTCATGAGATGTAAGAATATTTTTTAAATAAATTTTAGATGATCAAGATTGCTACCTATAGGTCAGTATGAACTTTTTGTACTTTTTCTCCAAAAGTCTTAAAACTCGTCTTTACGCCATAGAGATCGCGGGTTCGATTCCCGCACTGGACAAACATTTGTGACTAACAAAGATTCTGTTTCCAGGTGTTAAATAAATATCTATTATGTATATCAGTCTCTGGTACCCATAGTACAGGCTATGCCTAGTTTGGGATCAGTTGACCGTGTGTGATAATGTCCGGAATATTTATTTATTTATTTATTATTATTTGAACACGACTTGAAAGGAAATTTTCATTCTAAAGATTCGAAAGATAACCTACGTAACAGTACCTATACATATATACATAAAATCCCTGTTTCCCAGAGGAGCAGGCAGAATCCACGACTTTCCACTTGCTACGATCCTGACATACCTCTTTTACTTCATTCACATCACATTCCTTATGCATGTTGTCCGTTTAGGGTACTTGACCTGGCCTTTTTCCAAAACGTCACCGATTGGTCACCAAAAGTACGCCTAGGTCTTCCCCTTTACGGAGACAAAGGAGGGTAATCTATTCTTTAGAAACCAAACTTATGTCCAGCACCTCACATAAACTTTACTTCGAATGTTTCAGCTCTACGATAAATAATTCAAAGAATGCTTTTAGCCCTAGAGATGTTAGGTTTGAGAAGAGAACGAAATCATCATCATCATCATCATTTCAGCCGTACGACGTCCACTGCTGAACATGGCCTCCCCCACAGTCAGAGCGAATTCCTTATCATAAGGGGGGATTTGCCCATACTCACCACGCTGGGCATGCGGGTTGGCGAGCGCAGTTAGAGCGAGTTAGAACGAAATGACTATAGAATATTTCGAAGTAATGAAAATATTTATAGACGGCCTATTGAAGCATTTTTACGCTAATGGTTTTATGGACAATCAAAAACAATACGAAAATATGTGTAGGACATTAAAACTCTTTTGTTTACGCTCAAACTTTTTATTACACCATAAACAATACACGTAACTTTTGTATTTGTGTTTAGTTTGACGGATGAGACTTCTCGTTATTTCGGTTTACATTTGTCTATTGTCTCGTTGGAATTTTTAGAATTCGGTCAAGTTCAATTTTTTTATATTCACTATCTATTTATATGTGCTAACCATGCATAATTAATTATTTACGTCAATTCAAATATTATGCGTTACATAGACATACAAGGTGACTCATAATATATATACTAATAAACTTGGTGTCGAACTTCTCGTATGTACGTTTAGTAATAAAATATTTTTAAAGATGACAAATAGACCAAAAACAGCTAAATTGAAAAACTCGAAAAACATTCAAAAAAATCTTTATTTTTGTTGCCAAAGTTTAGCAAGTTGCCAAGCTTTACTACAAATTTTGACGACATAAGTGGCGCAGCGGGAATTTTCCCGCCTAAGACGAAAGGGTTCAATTCCCGCTGCGGGACAAATGTTTGCATGATCGGCAAATATTTGTTCCGGGTCTGGGAGTTGTGGTATCATGGTACCTACTTGAAGTTTCTGATACCCACGACGACACAGGGAATCCTATTGTGGGGTCAAGACTATTTATGTGACCGTTGGGTGTTATTTATATATGTATAACTATACTTGTATAGTTCATTAAAACGTACAGTCAGTGACATAAGAGTTTTGTTTAAAGATTTTTTGTACGTTTTCTTTCTAACTACAAAACGAAACTTAAGGAGGACTAACTTTAGGAGGAGGTAGGCATAGCGAGATTTTCTCGTTCTAAATTGGAGCAGCCCGCCTGGGGAGGTACCTCCGCCTTACAGAAGATCGCAGCCAAATAACATTATTTGTTTCAAATAGTGTTGTGTTCCTGCGGTGAGTAAGGTTGCCAGAGCTCTTTAGGGGGAGGGGGGTTCGGGGTCGGCAACGCGTGCGTGATGCCTCTGGTATTGCAAGCGCTCATAGGCTACGGTAACCGCTTGCCAACGGGTGGGCCGTAGGCTTGTTTGCCATCTCAGTTGTATAAAAAAAAAAAAACACAAACACAAACAACTCGTTCGAATAACCGACAATGTAATAAATTGCTTGGAAACTTGTCAGCCGGTTGACATTCTTATAATAAGAGAATTTATATTTTTCGTTTAGGGCCACGGTCTTATGAAACGCTGTAATTTTTTTATCAATTTTACGCTGATAAAAAACATCGTTACCTTAAGTTTTTAGTTACAGAAGGAAAATTAAAACTAATATACCTAGTATTTACAACTATTTTACAAAAATACAATAAACATTTTGAGCTATCTACTTATTAGAAAGAATTAAGAAAGGTCTTATTCTATCAACAAAAAGAAATAATATTAGCGAAAAAAAACATTTAAAAATATTCGATTTCTGTCACAAACATCCAAAAATTTCCACAAACTTTCGCATTTAAAATAATAATTGGATCAACATAAACATCAGCCTGTAGAAGTCTATTGCTGAATATAGGTCTCCCCCAAAGAGTTCCACGACGAACGGTCTTGAGCTTTTTCCATCCACCGACTTCCCGCAACCCTCACAATGTCGTCGGTCCATCGGGTGGGGGGCGTTCAACACAGTGTCGCCAACACTGCGTGCTATTATTAGATGTAAGAACAAAACATAACTTCTTACGGGGTAAAATATTTATCGTAAGGTTCAAAATCGCGGTCACTGTTATTTAAGGTACTACTTAGGATTACGTCTGAGATTCATTTTTCACGATATTTTCTTACATTTTGCTTTTTTAGTCCGCCATTTGTTTAATAATCCTCTTTGAGTACAATACAAGCTTATTTAGATTCCAGATCCATCTTATTTTTTACCGAATCTACAATCTCCTTCCTCTTTCATCATTAAGTTTTTACCGCGAACATTTTTAGTCGTACAGTCGCCTACAAAAAGCTGTATAATTATTTATTAAGTTTAAGCTGAAATCATACTTCTTGTCATAAGAGTTCAGTAGTTGAACTAAATTTATATACCTCCAACCTATAATTATATAGTTCGACTGCGGGGTACTATTCACTTTTCACCACTCACCGGCGACTAGTGACATGGCTTATTTAAAAGCGGACTCTACTCTATTAGATTAGACAACCACGACAACATTTTGAAAATTATGAAAAGCATAAGTACATCCTAATGCAGTCGACTGTACATACCAACCGAGAAAAAGTATAAAGTTAAATAAAAAGAATTTCACTTAGAAATACTGGGATGGAATTTTTAGGCACTCCATTGGGGATAATATTTTTCAATCGGCAACTGGGGGGCTGGCATTGAACACATTGTGGCTGTCTAGTCTACGTAGAGTTTACATTAAAATATATCGCACTTGATCAGAATATGCCTTAACTCGCATCATCATCATCAACAACCTGTAGAAGTCCACCGCTGGACATAGGCCCAAAGAGTTCCACGACGAACGGTCTTGAGCAATCCACCGACTCGATCCATTTCCATCCACCGACTTCCCGCAACCTTCACAAAGTCATCGGTCCATCGGGTAGGGGGCCTTCCAACACTGCGTCGCTGCCTTCTTTCCGCCGCTCCATTTCTACCCGTGGATGTCGTAAGAGGCGACTAAGGGAGAAAAGCTAGGGGATGGGCAGTAGCGTTCCCTATCAACAACAATAGCTTAATCTACGCTCGCCAACCCCCAAATAATTGTTTCTGGTAATCCATGGAGGAGGCCTTTGTTCAGCAGTGGACGTCTCACTGCTGCCTTGCTTATCGTGTCACTGGTTCCTTCTTAGTCTTGCAGGATTGTGTTATAATTAGTGACCAGGTTGAGGTATGATGAACCTGAAAAGACTGAAACATTGATTGATTTTGATGACTTATCGGCGATAAGTCTTTGCGGCCATAAGAGGGAGTTAGACGCCATTTCAATTTCCTTTTATTGCAAAACTTTGTTGGTTTTATAATCATTTTAAGGCCCAAAGTAAGACTTCATGAAACTTCCAAATTAAGGGCTTGTTGGCCGCTGAAACGTAAAGATAATTCATTTAGTTCAACGAACTTGAATCTATGACTAATTTAGTTTCTTATCTTTATGTTTATTGTCTTTATGTTTGTTGGGGAGTAAAGGTTCTCGAATGGCGACCACGAACCGGGCGACGCAGTGTTGGAAGGACCCCCCACCCCATGGACCGATAACATTGTAAAGGTTGCGGGAAGTCGGTGGATGGAAAGGGCTCAAGACCGTTCGTCGTGGAACTCTTTGGGGGAGGCCTATGTCCAGCAGTGGACTTCCACAGGTTGTTGATGATGATGATGATGATGTTTATTGTCTTCTTAAGTACTGCGGAATTGCGCAAAAACTTCTAGTCACCAAGCTACTACTAGCTCTTTGGTGACCCCGCATTTTATCGTGTCCAGGGCCAAGTATGATTGCCCTAAAAAGAGCATTGTGAAGGCTAGCATTCAATTATGGTGGCGTACGGATTAAAGTTAGATTAAGGATGAGCGTTCCCTATCAACGACAGGAGCTTAATCTGCGCTCGCCAACCCGCATCCCCAGCGTGGCGCGTATGGGCAAATCTTAACTCTGCCTTCTGCGCTAGACGTCGCGGGTTCGATCCCCGCACTGGACCATCATTTGTGTGATAAACACAGATGTTTGTTCTGTGTCTGGGTGTTAAATATTTATGTATTATATTATATATATCAGTCTCTGGTACCAATAGTACAGGCTATGCCTGCCTGTTTGGTTGGGATCAGTTGACCGTGTGAATATGTCCGGAATATTTATTATTATTATTATTCACATATATTTAATTAAAATCTCATTTATAAAATACATTTTTTACTACAAAAGTACATCTTAATATCAAGAATATCAAAACAACTATTATAGTAAAAAATATATATTAAAATGGAGAACCACGGACCGCGAAGCTCGGCTCTTATTATTATTATTATTATAATCTCCCCAAATGATTATTTCTGGTAATCTATGGAGGAGGCTTATGTTCAGCTGTGGACGTCCTATGGCTGAAATGATGATGAAGGGTTACAAAAAATATATATATTCTGGAAATATCGCACACGGTCAACTGATCCCAAACTAGGCAAAGCCTTTACTATGGGTAACAGAGCCTGATATACATAATAGGTAAACATTTAACACCCAGACACAGAACAAACATCTGTGCTAATTACACAAATGTTTGTCCAGTGCGGGAATCGAACCCGCGACCTCCAGCGCAGAAGGCAGAGTTACTACCAACTGAGCTATGAAGCCTGTCATGGTTAAAGTAACATTAAGTAAGTAGTTTCAGTATGCCCACAGGTGTCTTGAGTCATTTTCCATGTATAACGGTATACTTTGCAAAGTTTTAAAGAGCTCGACTCGTTTTACTGCTTTACAAGACTTGATTACGCGTATTTAGACTGGCCTCATAGCACAGTTGGTAGTAACTCTGCCTTCTGCGCTAGAGGTAGCGGGATAGATTCCCGCACTGGACAAACATTTGTGACTAACACAGATGTTTGTTCTGTGTCTGGGTGTTAAATATATATCTATTATGTATATCAGTCTCTGGTACCCATAGTACAGGCTATGCCTAGTTTGGGATCAGTTGACCGTGTGTGATTATGTCCGGAATATTTATTAAAAAAAAAAAAAAAATTATTACGGGAATGCTTGTAACAGAATGTGGTCGTATTTTTTTTTATATTTTCCCAAAAATTCAACTCCTATGGGATTTGAACCCGCAACCTTCCCCTAGATACGGGAATTCTCTAACCAACTAAGCTACGGAGACACTTCCGGAGCGAACATCTTTCGGACATCCAAACGGCTCAAAGCGCCACCCACAGAAGAAACAATTGTTTTCATTCTGGCGGGTGCGGCGGCAGATTCGGCCGAGGATCTCAAAAGGCGCAAATATGTTAGTCTTGATAGGGCTTACATATTTGAGCCTTTTGGGGTTGAGACCCTGGGTCCGTGGGGAAACGGGGCCCTCCGGATTTTCAAAAAGATATCAGAACGTCTGATCGAAGCGACGCGTGACCCGAGAGCTGGCTCTTATTTGGCCCAGCGAATTAGCATTGCCATCCAGCGTGGCAATTCCGCCAGCGTCTTGGGGACGCTTCCGACTGGTAGTGATCTGGATCAGTTGAGCTATCTATAGATAGTTTGTGACGGTCTTTAGATGGCTCAACTGTTTCTTGTGTATTTTGTAAATATTAACTTGTATTCGTTTTAAGTTTCTTTCTGTAAATAAAGAGTATATTGAATATTCTGTTCGAAGACTAAAGCCACTTTTAGTTCATTGATGAGAGGTGTCGCAGCTTACTCAATTTCTATTTTATAAAAAAAAAACATTTATTCCTTTAGTGTGGGTTATCTCTTTAAAATAAAATAGGATGCTATTGTGTAGAGTAGAAGAGTGTGGGCTGGCCCCTCGTCCCTGATTGATAAATTTGATGATGACGATTTCGACATGGCCGATTTCGGCCATAGCTATTATCCTAGCATTCTTATCACACTTAAGCTGCGTACAAATGGCGTGCGATATGTCATCCTACTATCCTACTAATATCGTACTTAATATTATAAATGCGAAAGTTTGTGAGGATGTTTGTTGTTCAATCACGCCCAAACGGCGGAAAGGATTTATATGAAATTTGGCACAGAGATAGATTATAGTCTAGAATAGCATATAGGCTACTTTTTATCTTGATAGGTACCACGCGAGTGAAGCCACGGGCAGAGGCTAGTATTACATTAGGTAACCGGTACAATTCCATTCGCATCGTAAACATCCTAACAAAAACACACCCACAGTTAAAACATTTTAAATCACGCATGTTTAGTAAACGTAGCAAAATATTAAATCAAAAAATAACCTATAAACGTCACAACAGATGATTGTGGGCTCTATATATCAATTTAACAACATCCGATCTGTCTGAATAAATAATTTTCTCCTACTTGCTGGCGATAGTCCAGGAGTGCAATGAAGGTTCGTTTCAAGGTGAGGCTTCTTACGAGCCAGTGGCTAGTGGCAACCCTATTGTCAGAGTTCATGGGCCGCTCAAAGGCCTCCGTCTGGATAATTGTTTCAGTGGCCTGAGCACGAATAACTCACGATAACGCTACGGTTACGCTTACTACACCAAATTAAATTTAACCAATCAAAATTAAAAGATGTTTGTTGTCCATATTGGTTAATATTTGACTTTCAACTATTTATTGTGGCGTGGTGGCCCTGGCTGAAGAATAGGCCCCTCCATATCTACCCGTGGATGTCATAAGAGGTGACTATGGGAAAAAGCTAGGCGACAGCCATCAGCGGCCCCTATTTTCATCTTTGTGAAAATAGGGGACTAATCTCTAACTGCGCTTGCCAACCCGCGTTTCTAGCGTGGTGAGTATGGACAAATGCCCCCACATGATATGAATTCACTCTGGAAATCTGTGAGGGAAGTCATGTTCAGCATGACATTAGCAATGACGATGATGACAATCGTATCGTAAGGGTAACGTTACCGTGAATTATTCGTGATTGGGGGACTGGTGTGGTGGAAAAATTACACTCAAAAAACAGGGCCTGTACTAAAATAAAGACGGTTAAGTGCGAGAACTCGCGCCCTGAGGCTTCCGTACCATTGGTCGTGGGTTCGAATGTCATTCGGTCGTTCACCAATGGATTTATAAAAAATTATAAAAATTCTAAGTGTAGGAATTGACAAACTTATATTTGCGGTCGCTCGCGTAGTCATTGTATGACATTGACCGCAAATATAACTTTGTTTCCCAAAAAACTTCGAAAGTCCTCAATTTCAGACTTTTCCCTTTACTTGTGTTACAAAAGCTCCTAGCATTCCAAAATTAAATTTCAGATTTGCGAAGTAACTGGAAGTACCCTAGAGGTTTTTGATTTTTGCAATTTCCATACAAAAATTATACATTAATTGCCATATCTTTTTAATGTATTAGCTAGAGCTTTGATTTTTATACGGCACCATAAGCCCACCTTAATAGGTGTTATAAATTTCAAGTTGATACCTTTAGCCATTTCTGAGAAAAAAGGTCTTGACAGACGGACAGACAGACAGACATCAAAGTGATCCTATAAGGGTTCCGTTTTTCCAAATGAGGTACGGAACCCTAAAAACTGTTGTTTATGAGCACGACGTGTTCCGCAAAAAAATAATCATGGTAAGTAGACTTTGCAGAAAACTCCGCGAGATATCTTGAACGTTGAATTCTTATTTGATGTTTAGATGGTCGGACGTGAGCTTGTTCCATCATCGAATTTGCTGTTAGGTTGAGAGACAGATGACCGAAGTTAACATCACCCTGAAGCCGTGTTCAGACATTGAGAGGAGGTAGGGCACAGCGAGATTTTCTCGTTCTGAATAGTAGCAGCCCGCCTGGGAGGTACCTCCGCCTTACAGAAGATCGCAGCCAAATAACATGATTTGTTTCAAATAGTGTTGTGTTCCTGTGGTGAGTAGGGTTGCCAGAGCTCTTTAGGGGGGAAGGGGGTTCGGGGTCGGCAACGCGTGCGTGATGCCTCTGGTATTGCAAGCGCTCATAGGCTACGGTAACCGCTGACCATCAGGTGGGCCGTAAGCTTGTTTGCCACCTCTGTAGTATAAAAAAAAATAAAAAAAATAGATATTTTCTTGATATGTCATATAAAATTAGCTTCTTAATGATCTTTACCTATCCTATCCATCCTATATGCTATTCCAGACTGTTATCTATCTCTGTACCAACTTTCATCCAAATCCGTTCGGCCGCTTGCCCGTGATTGAACCAAAAACATCCAAACATCTAAACATCCTCACAAACTTCCGCATTTATAATATTAGTAGGATTATGAGGATGATCCTTACGTCCACAGAACAAAGTCAATTTTGAGTTTGACATGTGTGTGCGAGATAGCTCTGCAATATCGCAAGATTCTTCTTTCTTTATTCTTTATTCTTTATTGTACACAGAAAACACATACAAAAAACAAACTAAATGAAAGGACATGTACAAAGGCGAGCTTAACCCTAAAAAGAGTTTTCTTCCAGCAAACCTTTGAGGCTAGAGATAGGTGGTTATAGAGGTAGGGTTCGTGTACGATTATAGTCGACAGAGATAGATTATAGTCTGGAATAGCATATAGGCTACTTTTTATGTAGGTACCACGCGAGCGAAGCCGTAGTATTTTATATGCGAAAGTTTGTGAGAATGTTTAGATTTTTGTGGTTCAATCACGCTCAAAAAGCCGAACGCGGGCAATGAGTCAACGTATTTGAATGAAATTTGGCACTGGAATAGATTATACCTAATCTGGAATAGCGTATAGGCTAGTTTTTATCTTCGTAGATACCACGCGAGCGGAAGCGAGTTTAAAAAAGATATTTAGATAGCATATGGTACGCCGTTTGAACACGACTTTTATGCTTTAATTTGCTAGAAAATCATTAAAATAAATATTTTCCCCCCTTTCGGTCTATTTGTTGCCTATGCTTCTAGGCTTAGCTTTCTGATAAAGTAAGCTAAGCCTAGAAGCATAGCCTAGAAGTAAAGTTTTAAACCTTTCAAAGTTTGGGCACCCATCTTTGGGTAAAGGCCTCCTCCATCCATCGCCACAGATCTCAGTCTGCGGCATGTCTCGTCCATGTAGAGCCGGCGAGCCATAGTCACGAATAACAATCGTTAAACCTAATTTATACGGCAATTTGAAATGTTTTAGCAATATTTTCTCTTTAAACCTTAGCTTTAAACAAATGGCTTCCGCTAGAGTGTCTAGTGTCCATAAAACATAGTCACCCGCGCTCTCACATTATAATACATCTGTTTCGTCGTTCTAATGAAGACACATGTTGGGGTCACTTTTTATGGGACAGTTAATTTGCTGCCGCCGTAGCGATACAGTACCGAAAGGTAACCACAATATATCACAGGTGGAATATTTTAGAAGAGTTCTGCTGTATTTCTAAAAAAGCCGTGTTTGCCTAGTGGGAGGCTCCCCGACTTTCGATCCGAAGTTCATGGGTAACCCGATCGTGGAGTAAAGTGTTAATCTATTCGAAACCCGTATTAAAAGTAGCCTAAATTAGTTTAACAAAGGATAGTGTAGCTTTCTATTATTGAAATATTTATAGTATTACTCAAATAAGTATTTATAGAAAAATTACATGCATTGAGCTGGAATCTTGATTTTTTTTTACCTCATATAAGTACCTACATAAAATGACTACTAGGTAACTTTTACTTGTATACATTTCAAGTTGATAGCCGTCACAGGCAGACAATCAGTCAGAAAGACGGACACCAAAATGATCCTTTATGGGTTCCGTTATATCCAAATGAGGAACAAAAACTAAAAATATACCTACATAATATGTTAGAAGAAAACTAAAAAAAACATTTTGAAAAAATTATATAAAGTAGGTAATATATCTTCACAAAAATAAATTGAAATACGAATAAATATTGTGGCTTTCCAAGAATCTTGTTTTTTTATATCATCTTTATAGAATTAGATTATGCATAAGTTATTGTGGAATCTTCAACAATTTATTTCAATTTTGTTACATCTCTTATTTTAATTAAGCAAATGTGTTTGTTAAATATATTATTTGAATATGTTTATTAATGTAAGCTATTCATTTTTAGAGTTTAATTAATTTATAGGACATTAGTATTCTTATGAACATTTATATTAATTCAGATAAGTTGCTTTTAAGAACAACAATTAAGAAAGACATAAGTACCTAGTTTATGTATGAAATATTATGTTCCCTAGATATGTATGTATGTATAGTGAAGTGATTTTCGTTTTTTTTTTCATTTTTATTGTCTATGGGAGCTTAGTTCTATCATAATGTGCGGTTATTAGTAAAAACTTTTTCTTTATAGATATAATTTGATGGTATCATTATGTACCTCGGCAGATGTACTATTATTTGTAGTAGATAGTTATTTCCCAACTTCTATTCCAGATAAATAAAATTCAGTATTATTTTTCAGGTTTTGTAACGTTACTGTTTTTTTTCTGTAACACACTGACGTGTCGTCGTAAAGATGTCACGAATACATTATCTTTAGGTACCTTTCTCATCTCATTCAATAAATAACTAAAAAATAAATTTAAATCATTTTCCAACAATTCACACGCACGTTTTCTTTGATCTCCATAATTTATCACTTAAATATAAAAGATTAAACGCTATAAATTAATTAAGAGTTCAGTGAATGACTTAAAAAATACTCACGGGCAATTTATCAGGCCGTAAAATTCACAGAATAATCACACAACACACGGTCACAATTTGCACACTCGGAAATGATGCGTAAAAAGTTCGCGGGAGTTCCTCGGAGCTTCGTGCGCGGATAGACGTCTGCACTCGGCGCCTGTCGCGCGTCTACTGACTTGATGAGGGCAATTTTTCACAGCCACAGACCAATTTTCATTCGAGTCTGCGAGGGCGGGAAAGCCGATCAGAATTATGACCTGTCTTGAGCTAAAATAAAAAACACTACTGTAAACATTTGAATTGTACTTCGGAGACAAAAATTGGGAGCACGGTAGTTTTAATAATCATCACGTACTTTAATAGGAATATAAACTTCGCAATAAGAAAATGCCGTGGTGGTCCCGGCTAAAGAATAGGCCCCTTCATATCTACCCGTGGATGTCGTAAGAGGCAACTAAATGAAAATAAAGATGGTCATGTGTGAGGACTCGCGCTCTGAAGGTTCCGTACCATTACACGGGATCAGAAAATACAAATTCCAAATCTAGGAAGTGACAAATGTATATTTTGCGGTCGCTCACGTAGTTCATTGTATGATATTGAAAAACACGCAAATATAACTTTATCTCGCTATAATGTAGTTTTAAGAGTATTCTTATAAGCGGCGATGGGCTTGCAACCTGTCACGTAAGGAATACTCACTACTGCAAAATGAGGGCATGTACCAAAATGTTTGGACGTGACTACCCTCATAGACTTCTTCAAGGATCAACGTCGTGAGCCTATTTTTATTATACTTGAGAGGTGCACTTGATCACTTGGTCACTGACTTAATCATCATCATCATCAGCCTGATGAAGTCCACTGCTGAAGATAGGCTTCCCCCAAAGAGTGCCATGACGAACGGTCTTGAGCCTTCTCCATCCACCGACTTCCCGCAACCCTCACAAAGTCGTTGGTCCATCGGGTGGGGACCTTCCAACACTGCGGTGTCCGGTCCATGGTCTCCACTCGAGATCCTTTGTTCCCAACTGTTGTCGGTTCCGCGAGCTATATGGCCGGCCCACTGCCACTTCAACCTGCTAATTCTGAAAGCTATGTCGGTGACCTTGGTTCTTTTACGGATTTCCTCATTTCAGATTTTATCACGCAGCCAAACTGGCTAAAACTCACTGACTGACTTAGAAAAAGCAAGCAATCAAGCACGGCTGAAATTATGAACTCGCTTGAATGTAGGTCAACAATTGACTCAGTCTTCCACAGAAGCCTTGAAACTCACCCAATATTATTTTTACCTCATCTCTACATTTTTCCTCATACATACAATTCCTATGATTGTACTTTAACTGCGGTTTTTGCCAATTTTCCCGTTTGATTTCCTAAGAAGCGATTACCATCATTTTTTTCTCAATTCATAAGAAACGATTTTTTTTTACATATTTTTAGATATATTTTTAGTTATTTATAGGTACTACTCTTATCTATAGATCTTTGTGTTGTCCGAATCAATAAATGAATTTAATCTTAATTTAAGTTTAATATAAACGTTTACATTACGTCGAAGTCGATTAAATTTCCATCATCCGCCGCTTACAAGTTTACAACTGTCATAATACGGGGGGCCGCTTTTGGATATTGGCTCCTCTAAGGTATGTCGGTTCTGCAAGCTATATGGCCTGCCCACTGCCACTTCCACTTGCTAATTCATAGATGACATTGGTTCTGCTACGGATTTTCTCGTTTCGGATTTAAACACCGACTGGCCTCATAGCTCAGCGACTGGCCTCATAGCTCAGTTAGTAGTAACTCTGCCTTCTGCGCTAGAGGTCGCGGGTTCGATCCCCGCACTGGAAAAACATTAGTGTGATAAACACAGATGTTTGTTCTGTGTCTGGGTGTCAAATATTTATCTATTATATATATTTATCAGTCTCTGGTACCCATAGTACAGGCTATGCCTAGTTTGGGATCAGTTCAGTTGACCGTGTGAATATGACATGTCTGGAATATTTATTTATTTTACTGATGACATATAATGGTACCGGTATGAACCGGTATGGTATTATGGTACCACCGGTACCGGTCGTACCGGTGATGCAGTGCACATAAATCGGTGTCTGTGTGTTGGTAGTTATTAAGTTATTAAGTTGTGTGTGTTAAATTATTTTTTTTCCTTTTTAAAGTTATATGGCTGTAGTAGGTTTAATAAGTGAAAGCTGAAATAAAATACTTGAATTGAATTGAATATTATGAATCACCTTGTATAGTGAAGTATTCTCCAAGAAATATGATCAGTTAGCTCAGTGCGTTCTAGTTCATAGAATATTGACTCAAACAAAGAGCAAATAAATCCATTCAGTAATGGAACGGATTTTGTTTACATCCATTTAAAGTTTTAGATATTTAGGTATTTCCAATCTGAGTTTCAATTTCTTATTAATATATGGTTGATGGAGATCTTGCAGGACGGGTAGAGAGAGTAAGGTGCAGAGTTGTTATTTACAGGATTATAATATTTACAATAGGTACATAGGTATTTTACAGAAAATAATAAATAAATATTCCGGACATATCACACACGGTCAACTGATCCCAAACTAGGCATAGCCTGTACTATGGGTAACAGAGACTGATATAAATAATATATATACATATATTTAACACCCTGACACAGAAAAAACATCTGTGTTAGTCACAAATGTTTATCCAGTGTGGGAATCGAACCCGCGACCTGTAGCGCAGAAGGCAGAGTTACTACCAACTGAGCTATTGGCCGTGGTGGCCCCGGCTGAAGAATAGGCCCCTCCATATCTACCTATCCGCGGATGTCGTAAGAGGCGACTAAGGGAAAGCTAGGGGATGGGCAGCAGCGTCCCTCATTTTAACAACGATAGCTCTAACTGCGCTCGCCAACCCGCATGCCCAGCGTGGTGAGTATGGCCAAATCGCCCCACATGATAAGGAATTTGCTCTGTCTGTGGGGGAGGCCATGTTCAGCAGTGGACGTCGAACGGCTGAGATGATGATGATGATGATGATGATGATGAGCTATTAGGCCAGTCAAATTTAATACAACACGATAAAACACGAGACAAAAAGTAAAAATAGTTCTGTCAGATCGTCCGTCCGAATCAATAGGTAATTCACTCGTTCGTCGCTATGCCAACTGAGAGGTATCTGAATGAGGCGGTGACGTAGTGATAGTGGTGGCGTAGCTCGCCACAAATATAATGTATGTAATAGACAAATAATTGCATGCCCATAAATGGTAAGTTACATTGTTACGCATTTTGTACCAGCAATAAATATCATCATCATCATCATCAGCCTGTAGAAGTCCACTGCTGGACATAGGCCTCCCCCAAAGAGTTCCATGACGAACGGTCTTGAGCCTTCTCCATCCACCGACTTCCCGCAACCTTCACAATGTCGTCGGTCCATCGCGATGGGCTTTTCAACACTGCTTCGCCTGGTTCGTGGTCGCCATTCGAGAACCTTTATTCCCCAACGGTGTGATTTTGCTAAAAAAACGAGAGTATTGTATCTCTATGCCAGTATTTGTGCATGCTCCATGCCAGTGCTGTGTCTCTACATTCGTAGCTCTATGCCAGTCTGTGGTATGATGGATGCGTAAATTATCCCCGCTATTTAGGAGATGAAACAGAGTGATCGATTGTTGATAATTAGTCTGGGAGAAGTTTGTACTAACCAGCATCGTGTAAGTGAATTGCTATTTAGGCAAAGTGCTCGGCAAAGCTTGATTGGTCAATCGATGTTCAAAGTAGCTTAGGATCATCATCCACCGAAGAAGAATCAACTAATAGAATCTTGACAAAAAAGCATAACATCTAATATGAATATTAATAAAGGTGTTTATTCCGTTAACATGGTCCAAAAGTGTTAGTAAATCATAATTATAGTGTCTGTCTTCTGCGCTACAGGTGTGTATAAATGTGTGATAAACACAGATGTTTGTTCTGAGTATAGGTGTTAAATATTTATCTATTATATATATATATCAGTCTCTGGTACCCATAGTACAGGCTATGCCTAGTTTGGGATCAGTTGAACGTGTGAATATATCCGGATTGCGTGAATTATTAATCGAAATCTAAGATAAATAACTAAAATAGATTTCGTCCTCTGTCTGAGTGAGCTTCCACACTAGAAGCCATGCATAGTCCTTTGCTATTTGTTTCAGGATGCTGTTCTTACTCGCGCGCTTAGTAGTAAAGCAGTCTTTTGCCGCCAGATGGCGACGTTCGTCGGTGTCTTTCTAAGCACGGTTTGATATTAGTTCGAAAGGTAGGCAAACTGAAGCAGGCAAAGAGAATATAGATCGTTTATTTACTAATCTGCGTTTCTCGTCGCATTGGTAGATGATAGCCCTTAGCTATGTTCAACTCAAGGCAAGAAAAAGGAAAAAGAAAAGAAAGAAACAAGTGGAAGCGCCAAGAGCTTAGGGGAAACTTTTAGCGCTAACACTGTGTGGGATAAATGCGGGGAATTACCAAGGAGGTATAGAACTGTCTAGACAGCTCTTCCAGGCTTCTAAAAGCCTGGAGCGGTGATTCAAAGCTATTGGCTATGAGAATCGGCGGTTTGTGGACTGTAATAAACGTGGCAGGTCATCGACTTCAAGGAGGCTATTATGCGGAATGGGAAAATATAGGAATGCTTTTGGACATAAGAGGCAGCGCCTTACCTTTCTGCAGGTCTGGAATCGCCTGGATAACCCCTTCTTCCGATAGGGCTACGAATGTCCTCACTGCGCAGGTTAACCACGCGGCAAGCCAGCGTGGTTTCACAGATTGAAACAGACCGTATTTCCTTTACAGCACTTAAATTCGATGAACACTTGAACTAGGTGAAAGTAACATGAAATATGGACCCGAAATCCTGGATATATGACTAAATCCAGTAAGATTATCTCCGGGAGATGTTTTCACGGCGAGCGGTTAGACGAACTTGTATGTCCTTCCAAAAATGGCGACCGTTCTGGTCAATCTTCTTCCGGCAGCTTTCTATCGCTGTCTCGCCGACATATGGTAGGCGCTGCAGGGATGAGTAGGAAGGAAGGTATTTGGAACCTATTACTGCCACAATTTAGGAAGTATATAATTTAGCAAAGTTGCGAAGGTTTGAGTTACCTACTTACCTATGTGCAGAATATGGCGATAACATTCTCCCGGCCTTAAAGGGTTGCCTTTAAATAATGAAAGAACATAAGGATTTGAAAGCCAAATCCAAATTTTAAGTAGCGGGGTCTACTCTATACAGAGTTATACGTTAAGTTTAAGCGGGAGCGACAGCTCTATAAAGATAGAATAATTGTATGACATGAATTAACCTATATGAAATAATAACCTATCACTACCTAATACTAACCTACGAAGGAGCGACTCTACGCTACTCTCTACTGGTTTGGTAAAAGGCACACACGAACAACTGGCCGGACCAGACTACCCTTACTAGTTCTAACGGTAAGAGAGCGTGCTGTACCATCCTTCGAGGTATGAACAGCCTCCACTATACCTAGAGGCCAGGTAAATACTGGGGCGTTGTCGACTATCAGGATAACAACTGATCCCAATGGAATTGGGGTAGTCGGCGTGTTCCACTTGGAACGCGATTGCAATTGATGCAAATACTCTACTCGCCATCGCTGCCAGAAAGACTGCACCATATTGCGTAAAAGGGAATGTCTATCTAACAAAGTTATGTTTTCTACGTGAGGAGCAGGTAGTGAGCGGAGCGGTGCGGTATTTAGAAAATGAGCTGGCGTGAGAGCTGAAGGCTCTGCGGGATCGCTGCTCATGGCGGTAAGCGGACGCGAATTTATAAGTGCCTCGATTTGCGTTAGCACCGTCAACAGCTCTTCGTAAGACAATAGCTGCTGGCCGATGATCTTGAATAAATGAGATTTTACCACCTTTACCATGCTTTCCCAGCAACCTCCCATATGGGGCGATTGGGGAGTAATGCGTTTCATCTCTATGCGGCTTTCTGAAAGCTCATATTCAAGATGTGGGCGATGCTCATCGAGGAACCTGTAAAGGTCGTGGAGGTAGGAACTACATCCAACGAAATTAGTTCCGTTGTCAGTGTATATACACTGCACGGGACCGCGACGCGCTAAAAACCGTTTCAGGGCAGCGAGAAAGTTGGCGGTACTTAGCTCCGTAGCAATTTCAATGTGTAAACATCTGGTTGTCAGACACGTGAAAATGCAGAGCCAAGCCTTGCGGCTTTTGATACCTCTACCACGAACTGGTGTGTACTGGAGCGGGCCAGCATAATCACACCCGGTATGCGTGAATGGCTTGTCAACTTGGTTGACGCGGAAATCAGGCAGGTCTGCCATGATTGGAAATGATGGACGCGGTTTTGCTCTGAAACACGTGTTGCACTTGTGGATACGGTTGCGTATAACTCGTCGCGCTGCCAGTATCCAATACTGATTCCTAAGTAAGGACATCAACAATTCGGGGCCGGCGTGTAAATGTTTTCGATGATAATAATCAATTAATATATCGACCACGTGATCATGTCTAGGTAGTATGTACGGGTGTTTCTGCGCGTAATCGATTTCTGCATGAGCCAACCGACCGCCGACGCGGATGAGACCGTTCGTATCTACAAACGGTTTAAGTTTTTGTACAGCGGGGGAACAGTTCTCACTGTTTTTAATTTTATTTATATCGTCACCAAAGTAGACTTGTTGCAATGCGGATATTGTTTTATTTTCAGCGAAATTTAAATCAGATTTACTTACGTAAGATCTGAGCGGTAAAACCTTTGAAAAGCGGTACATATAGACAATTATGCGAAGTAACTTCGACCAAGAAGAAATACGTTGAGCGAGATCATAAATGAGCGATTTTGAGCCACTCACCGTTACAGCGTGCGCAAGCGGTTTCTGTTCCGGCAGTTCACTGACGTCTTCGCGATCGAAATCCGAAATCGGCCAGTCTGATGGATGCCGAGATGCCCATGGGGGTCCGGTGAACCACAGAGAGTGATTGACAAGCAGCGCGGGTGATAAACCTCGTGATAAACAATCTGCAGGGTTTTCAACGCCCGCCACGTGATGGAAGCAACTTGCGGGAACGTTGTCAACGACTTTTGCAACACGATTCGCGACAAAGGTTTGCCAGCGGTGCGGAGAGGAATTGATCCAACAAAGAACAATTTTCGAGTCAGTAAACGCGAAGACATTCGAAATTTTGTACCTAGGCTCAAAGTTATCCAACACATTGCGCATAAGCTTGGATAATAGAACAGCGGCGCATAATTCTAAGCGCGCGATTGAGATAGTTTTTAGTGGCGAAACTTTCGACTTAGAACACACAAGTCTAACGGTCGTGTTATCGTTATTCCTGACTTGCAAGTATGTAACGCCGCCGTAAGCACGCTCACTTGCATCAGCGAAGCCCAAGAGACTAGCTACACAACCCTGCACTACCCCGAGATGCCGCGGAACGCGTATCTCGTTGAGTGTGGGAAGTTCGCTACAGAACTGCCTCCAGAGTTTCTCGATGCGTTGCGGGGGGGCATCGTCCCAGTCACACTTCAATAACCACAGCTCCTGAATCAAGAGCTTGGCATGAAGTATGACGGGTGCCACCAGCCCTAAATTATCCCATAAGCGCGCTACGACGGACAAGATACTGCGCTTAGTACAGTTTGCGTCAGGTTCTGCAACCTTGAATTTGAAGACATCATCAGACTTGTCCCAATGCGTACCTAGAATTTTATGAGGTACGTCCTTATCAATTTCGAGATCTGACGAAGCTCGATGCGAGGCGGGAATGGCGCGAAGGACAGTGTCCGAATTACTCGTCCACTTCACGAGGTCGAATTGGCCACATTTGAATAACTTTATAAGTTCTATACATGAACTTATAGCTACGCTCTCGTCTTCCTGCATAGAATCATTTCCCATTATACTATAACATACGTCATCCATATACGTTGACACGGATGCTATAGCAGCTGCAGTTGGGAACCTATGACCCTCATCAGCAATTAGTTGACGAACAACGCGGATTGCGTGGAAAACTGACGACTTCATTCCAAACGCGACACGAGCCAGTTCAAAAACTGTCAATGTATCTTCCGGACGAAATCGATAAATAAATCTTTGGTATTTGCGGTCTCGCTCTATCATTCCCAATTGGAGGAACATTTGCCGACAATCGGCTGATACAGCGATTTTGAATAGCCGAAAGTTCAAAAGGATATTATTTAGATCACCCTGTAGGTTAGGGCCGGAATGAAGAACGTCATTCAAAGACAAACCTGTGCTAGTTTTGCAACTAGCATCTAAAACCATGCGAACCTTCGTGGATGTCTTATCTAGGCGCTGAACACAATGATGTGGAACAAAGTAGGAAGCGGCGGCGGATATACTATCAATAGGCCCTACTTCAATAACATAACCCTTCTCGACGTATTCACGAATGATATCGTCGTAGGCAGCGCGCAGGAAGCTCGACGATTCTAACTTCTTTTCTAAACACAGAAAACGTCTACGTGCGGTAGATAAAGAATCTCCCAATTTATATACATCGTCACGAAATGGAAACGCGACGGTGTACCTACCACTAGCGTCGCGCGTAGTGGTGGTGCGGAAATGAACCTCGCATTCAAGGTCATCTTGACTATTCGCGGGCGGATTAGAAATCTCTTCAAGTTCCCAAAAACGTTTGAGCAGGCGGTCTAAAGAGTCTTCTGTGATAGCGCAACATGCAGCAGTAGAAATATTATGAGGGAGCAGTGCGGGCGCAGAACCCATAATAATATATCCTAGCACTGTTTGTATGGCGGGCGGCATTCCGGGCACATTGCTATGTACCGTATCAGGCATCAACAAGTGCGGGAAAATAGATGCTCCAAGCAGAACATCGACAGCGGCGGGAGTGGCGAACGTACTGTCCGCGAGCGGTAGCGATACGATGTGGGTAAAAGCGGCCTCGTCCACGGGAACTGTAGGCAGGTCATCCGTGATGCGATCTACGACTAGACCCGAAACATCGTAATAAACATTTTTATCAAAGCGTGAAAATATTGTGAAGTCCGTGGAACCCTTGATGGGTTTTTCCGAACCCCCGAAACCCCGAACAATCATTTTTGTATTTTTGTTGTAATCCAAACCCAAACGTTTACAGCATTCCGTACTTATAAAATTACTCTGCGATCCAGAATCTAAAAGACATTTTACAATATGATCCTTGCCATTCCGATCGCAGATAATAACTTGCGCAGTCGATAGTAATATCGTTGTGGGGCGAAAACATTGCGCGGCGCGGGCGTCGTTGTTTGTACCGAACTGCAGCGGCGCAGCAATGGACGTATGCAATGACGATATTCTCGGCTCGCTTGCGGTAGGCGCTAGTACGGGCGCACTGACCGACGGCACGGCTGCCGGCGGCGGCTGCGCATCGCGCACGCTAGGTGTCGCAGGTTCGGATCTCGGCACCGGAACTGATCCACTGTTATGAGATTGCGGTGGCGTTTGATTCTCACTCCTATTAAAATGCAACAATCGGTGCTTTTGTTGGCAAGAGCGGCATTTCAGATTTGAATTACAATCGCGGGACTTATGTTTAACACTTAAACAATTAATACATGCACCGTTATCTTTCACACATTTAAAACGTGCGGACGGTGTCATATCCGTGAATTTAGGGCACTTAAAAAAATGATCATGCACAATATTGTCACATAAACATTTTTTGTTAGAAGCTGTGAGGGCTACATAACTAGTCGGGTTAGGTACATGATTGCGTGGTTTTGTAGAACTACGCGCGGTATTGCCAGCAGCAGTGCTAGGCTGCGTATTCTGATAAATCCTATGCTGACTTCTAATGAAGCCAGTCAGCTGACTGAATGTCGGCAACGAAACTTCACGATATTGCGACTCAAATGCGCGTATCGTTTCCCCATCTAACTTCTTGAGCGCAATATGCAAAAACATAAAATCTGATAAGTCATCGATTCCAAGAATTTTGACTGCGTTTGCGGCAGTGACAAACTGATCCATAAATGTTTGAAAGTTAGATGCGGAAGCGGGGCCATTTAATTTTAAATTAATCATCTGATCTAGATACGTAGAAGCGAGTGTACGTTTATCCTGATACCTATCAACGAGACACTTCACGATTATTTGATAGTTTTCAGGACACGGCGCGATGCCAGAAAACACAGCTTGTGCCTTAGTGGATAGCTTTCCTAACAAGTAGTACAATCTCTCAGCGTCTGTCAGCGATGGATTTTTGTGTATTGTGGACTTATAGCTTTCGTAGAATAAAGGCCAATTGCGAATGTCACCGTCAAACGACACAATTTCGATTGGCGCTAAAGTCGGCCGTCTTGACCTAAACACATTCTGATCATCATGCTGACCAGCAGCGTCAGCGTTCACCCTCGAAGGTGCAGGCTCAATCTGCTTTAATACACGTTTGATACGACAATACAGATCATCGAAGGAAATCAATAATTGATAGTTAGGCTTTGCAGATGGATTGATTTCTAAACATAGCCTATTGTGCTCGTTGACAAGGAACCTAAATTCCGATCGAATTTCATCAATAGTCGCGACAGAATCTAGTAAATTCTCCGAAGCCTCGTCATTAGTGTGAGCCTTCTTCGCTTTTTCGAACAAAATCTGAACAAATTCGAAAAGGGAATTTCGTTTTGCTTCTACTAAAGCTAATTCGGAACTTAACTGCAAGGAAGCAGAATCATCCGCTTCGCTGTCTTTAGCAGCTGCCCTTGTATACATCTTGTTTTATTAGAACGAAATGCGTAAGTGTCAAAGTTGTTCAAACAAATATGTATATAAATAGAACGCTGAGGTTTCGCAGCAAGGCGTAAACAACCTATATTCTATAACTACAATGCGCGCGGTAGCATCGGCTGTGATAAAAACTGGTTTGTTATAGCTTGTGGATATCGAAACGTTCTATTCTATTGAGAAATGCGTATCCTTACAACGATGCAATTATGATAAGCTTATGCTATGATAACAATAAAATTACGTACGATTAAGCGTACCTATTTTATACATCTAAGTTTTCAGATGAATTTAATTGAATGTAAACTAATTTAATACTCCTTTAAGGGCGGTTTTAAATGTTATGCGAAAATTATTGAACCTAAACGAATTCAGATCAAAGTGCGGGGTTCTCCCGAAAATAGGGGGAAAATGAAGATCGTCTATTAATGAAGTAAATTAAGAACGGATCAAAATCCGGCTGCGATTGGACCAAAAATGGAAGCGCCAAGAGCTTAGGGGAAACTTTTAGCGCTAACACTGTGTGGGATAAATGCGGGGAATTACCAAGGAGGTATAGAACTGTCTAGACAGCTCTTCCAGGCTTCTAAAAGCCTGGAGCGGTGATTCAAAGCTATTGGCTATGAGAATCGGCGGTTTGTGGACTGTAATAAACGTGGCAGGTCATCGACTTCAAGGAGGCTATTATGCGGAATGGGAAAATATAGGAATGCTTTTGGACATAAGAGGCAGCGCCTTACCTTTCTGCAGGTCTGGAATCGCCTGGATAACCCCTTCTTCCGATAGGGCTACGAATGTCCTCACTGCGCAGGTTAACCACGCGGCAAGCCAGCGTGGTTTCACAGATTGAAACAGACCGTATTTCCTTTACAGCACTTAAATTCGATGAACACTTGAACTAGGTGAAAGTAACATGAAATATGGACCCGAAATCCTGGATATATGACTAAATCCAGTAAGATTATCTCCGGGAGATGTTTTCACGGCGAGCGGTTAGACGAACTTGTATGTCCTTCCAAAAATGGCGACCGTTCTGGTCAATCTTCTTCCGGCAGCTTTCTATCGCTGTCTCGCCGACATATGGTAGGCGCTGCAGGGATGAGTAGGAAGGAAGGTATTTGGAACCTATTACTGCCACAATTTAGGAAGTATATAATTTAGCAAAGTTGCGAAGGTTTGAGTTACCTACTTACCTATGTGCAGAATATGGCGATAACATTCTCCCGGCCTTAAAGGGTTGCCTTTAAATAATGAAAGAACATAAGGATTTGAAAGCCAAATCCAAATTTTAAGTAGCGGGGTCTACTCTATACAGAGTTATACGTTAAGTTTAAGCGGGAGCGACAGCTCTATAAAGATAGAATAATTGTATGACATGAATTAACCTATATGAAATAATAACCTATCACTACCTAATACTAACCTACGAAGGAGCGACTCTACGCTACTCTCTACTGGTTTGGTAAAAGGCACACACGAACAACTGGCCGGACCAGACTACCCTTACTAGTTCTAACGGTAAGAGAGCGTGCTGTACCATCCTTCGAGGTATGAACAGCCTCCACTATACCTAGAGGCCAGGTAAATACTGGGGCGTTGTCGACTATCAGGATAACAACTGATCCCAATGGAATTGGGGTAGTCGGCGTGTTCCACTTGGAACGCGATTGCAATTGATGCAAATACTCTACTCGCCATCGCTGCCAGAAAGACTGCACCATATTGCGTAAAAGGGAATGTCTATCTAACAAAGTTATGTTTTCTACGTGAGGAGCAGGTAGTGAGCGGAGCGGTGCGGTATTTAGAAAATGAGCTGGCGTGAGAGCTGAAGGCTCTGCGGGATCGCTGCTCATGGCGGTAAGCGGACGCGAATTTATAAGTGCCTCGATTTGCGTTAGCACCGTCAACAGCTCTTCGTAAGACAATAGCTGCTGGCCGATGATCTTGAATAAATGAGATTTTACCACCTTTACCATGCTTTCCCAGCAACCTCCCATATGGGGCGATTGGGGAGTAATGCGTTTCATCTCTATGCGGCTTTCTGAAAGCTCATATTCAAGATGTGGGCGATGCTCATCGAGGAACCTGTAAAGGTCGCGGAGGTAGGAACTACATCCAACGAAATTAGTTCCGTTGTCAGTGTATATACACTGCACGGGACCGCGACGCGCTAAAAACCGTTTCAGGGCAGCGAGAAAGTTGGCGGTACTTAGCTCCGTAGCAATTTCAATGTGTAAACATCTGGTTGTCAGACACGTGAAAATGCAGAGCCAAGCCTTGCGGCTTTTGATACCTCTACCACGAACTGGTGTGTACTGGAGCGGGCCAGCATAATCACACCCGGTATGCGTGAATGGCTTGTCAACTTGGTTGACGCGGAAATCAGGCAGGTCTGCCATGATTGGAAATGATGGACGCGGTTTTGCTCTGAAACACGTGTTGCACTTGTGGATACGGTTGCGTATAACTCGTCGCGCTGCCAGTATCCAATACTGATTCCTAAGTAAGGACATCAACAATTCGGGGCCGGCGTGTAAATGTTTTCGATGATAATAATCAATTAATATATCGACCACGTGATCATGTCTAGGTAGTATGTACGGGTGTTTCTGCGCGTAATCGATTTCTGCATGAGCCAACCGACCGCCGACGCGGATGAGACCGTTCGTATCTACAAACGGTTTAAGTTTTTGTACAGCGGGGGAACAGTTCTCACTGTTTTTAATTTTATTTATATCGTCACCAAAGTAGACTTGTTGCAATGCGGATATTGTTTTATTTTCAGCGAAATTTAAATCAGATTTACTTACGTAAGATCTGAGCGGTAAAACCTTTGAAAAGCGGTACATATAGACAATTATGCGAAGTAACTTCGACCAAGAAGAAATACGTTGAGCGAGATCATAAATGAGCGATTTTGAGCCACTCACCGTTACAGCGTGCGCAAGCGGTTTCTGTTCCGGCAGTTCACTGACGTCTTCGCGATCGAAATCCGAAATCGGCCAGTCTGATGGATGCCGAGATGCCCATGGGGGTCCGGTGAACCACAGAGAGTGATTGACAAGCAGCGCGGGTGATAAACCTCGTGATAAACAATCTGCAGGGTTTTCAACGCCCGCCACGTGATGGAAGCAACTTGCGGGAACGTTGTCAACGACTTTTGCAACACGATTCGCGACAAAGGTTTGCCAGCGGTGCGGAGAGGAATTGATCCAACAAAGAACAATTTTCGAGTCAGTAAACGCGAAGACATTCGAAATTTTGTACCTAGGCTCAAAGTTATCCAACACATTGCGCATAAGCTTGGATAATAGAACAGCGGCGCATAATTCTAAGCGCGCGATTGAGATAGTTTTTAGTGGCGAAACTTTCGACTTAGAACACACAAGTCTAACGGTCGTGTTATCGTTATTCCTGACTTGCAAGTATGTAACGCCGCCGTAAGCACGCTCACTTGCATCAGCGAAGCCCAAGAGACTAGCTACACAACCCTGCACTACCCCGAGATGCCGCGGAACGCGTATCTCGTTGAGTGTGGGAAGTTCGCTACAGAACTGCCTCCAGAGTTTCTCGATGCGTTGCGGGGGGGCATCGTCCCAGTCACACTTCAATAACCACAGCTCCTGAATCAAGAGCTTGGCATGAAGTATGACGGGTGCCACCAGCCCTAAATTATCCCATAAGCGCGCTACGACGGACAAGATACTGCGCTTAGTACAGTTTGCGTCAGGTTCTGCAACCTTGAATTTGAAGACATCATCAGACTTGTCCCAATGCGTACCTAGAATTTTATGAGGTACGTCCTTATCAATTTCGAGATCTGACGAAGCTCGATGCGAGGCGGGAATGGCGCGAAGGACAGTGTCCGAATTACTCGTCCACTTCACGAGGTCGAATTGGCCACATTTGAATAACTTTATAAGTTCTATACATGAACTTATAGCTACGCTCTCGTCTTCCTGCATAGAATCATTTCCCATTATACTATAACATACGTCATCCATATACGTTGACACGGATGCTATAGCAGCTGCAGTTGGGAACCTATGACCCTCATCAGCAATTAGTTGACGAACAACGCGGATTGCGTGGAAAACTGACGACTTCATTCCAAACGCGACACGAGCCAGTTCAAAAACTGTCAATGTATCTTCCGGACGAAATCGATAAATAAATCTTTGGTATTTGCGGTCTCGCTCTATCATTCCCAATTGGAGGAACATTTGCCGACAATCGGCTGATACAGCGATTTTGAATAGCCGAAAGTTCAAAAGGATATTATTTAGATCACCCTGTAGGTTAGGGCCGGAATGAAGAACGTCATTCAAAGACAAACCTGTGCTAGTTTTGCAACTAGCATCTAAAACCATGCGAACCTTCGTGGATGTCTTATCTAGGCGCTGAACACAATGATGTGGAACAAAGTAGGAAGCGGCGGCGGATATACTATCAATAGGCCCTACTTCAATAACATAACCCTTCTCGACGTATTCACGAATGATATCGTCGTAGGCAGCGCGCAGGAAGCTCGACGATTCTAACTTCTTTTCTAAACACAGAAAACGTCTACGTGCGGTAGATAAAGAATCTCCCAATTTATATACATCGTCACGAAATGGAAACGCGACGGTGTACCTACCACTAGCGTCGCGCGTAGTGGTGGTGCGGAAATGAACCTCGCATTCAAGGTCATCTTGACTATTCGCGGGCGGATTAGAAATCTCTTCAAGTTCCCAAAAACGTTTGAGCAGGCGGTCTAAAGAGTCTTCTGTGATAGCGCAACATGCAGCAGTAGAAATATTATGAGGGAGCAGTGCGGGCGCAGAACCCATAATAATATATCCTAGCACTGTTTGTATGGCGGGCGGCATTCCGGGCACATTGCTATGTACCGTATCAGGCATCAACAAGTGCGGGAAAATAGATGCTCCAAGCAGAACATCGACAGCGGCGGGAGTGGCGAACGTACTGTCCGCGAGCGGTAGCGATACGATGTGGGTAAAAGCGGCCTCGTCCACGGGAACTGTAGGCAGGTCATCCGTGATGCGATCTACGACTAGACCCGAAACATCGTAATAAACATTTTTATCAAAGCGTGAAAATATTGTGAAGTCCGTGGAACCCTTGATGGGTTTTTCCGAACCCCCGAAACCCCGAACAATCATTTTTGTATTTTTGTTGTAATCCAAACCCAAACGTTTACAGCATTCCGTACTTATAAAATTACTCTGCGATCCAGAATCTAAAAGACATTTTACAATATGATCCTTGCCATTCCGATCGCAGATAATAACTTGCGCAGTCGATAGTAATATCGTTGTGGGGCGAAAACATTGCGCGGCGCGGGCGTCGTTGTTTGTACCGAACTGCAGCGGCGCAGCAATGGACGTATGCAATGACGATATTCTCGGCTCGCTTGCGGTAGGCGCTAGTACGGGCGCACTGACCGACGGCACGGCTGCCGGCGGCGGCTGCGCATCGCGCACGCTAGGTGTCGCAGGTTCGGATCTCGGCACCGGAACTGATCCACTGTTATGAGATTGCGGTGGCGTTTGATTCTCACTCCTATTAAAATGCAACAATCGGTGCTTTTGTTGGCAAGAGCGGCATTTCAGATTTGAATTACAATCGCGGGACTTATGTTTAACACTTAAACAATTAATACATGCACCGTTATCTTTCACACATTTAAAACGTGCGGACGGTGTCATATCCGTGAATTTAGGGCACTTAAAAAAATGATCATGCACAATATTGTCACATAAACATTTTTTGTTAGAAGCTGTGAGGGCTACATAACTAGTCGGGTTAGGTACATGATTGCGTGGTTTTGTAGAACTACGCGCGGTATTGCCAGCAGCAGTGCTAGGCTGCGTATTCTGATAAATCCTATGCTGACTTCTAATGAAGCCAGTCAGCTGACTGAATGTCGGCAACGAAACTTCACGATATTGCGACTCAAATGCGCGTATCGTTTCCCCATCTAACTTCTTGAGCGCAATATGCAAAAACATAAAATCTGATAAGTCATCGATTCCAAGAATTTTGACTGCGTTTGCGGCAGTGACAAACTGATCCATAAATGTTTGAAAGTTAGATGCGGAAGCGGGGCCATTTAATTTTAAATTAATCATCTGATCTAGATACGTAGAAGCGAGTGTACGTTTATCCTGATACCTATCAACGAGACACTTCACGATTATTTGATAGTTTTCAGGACACGGCGCGATGCCAGAAAACACAGCTTGTGCCTTAGTGGATAGCTTTCCTAACAAGTAGTACAATCTCTCAGCGTCTGTCAGCGATGGATTTTTGTGTATTGTGGACTTATAGCTTTCGTAGAATAAAGGCCAATTGCGAATGTCACCGTCAAACGACACAATTTCGATTGGCGCTAAAGTCGGCCGTCTTGACCTAAACACATTCTGATCATCATGCTGACCAGCAGCGTCAGCGTTCACCCTCGAAGGTGCAGGCTCAATCTGCTTTAATACACGTTTGATACGACAATACAGATCATCGAAGGAAATCAATAATTGATAGTTAGGCTTTGCAGATGGATTGATTTCTAAACATAGCCTATTGTGCTCGTTGACAAGGAACCTAAATTCCGATCGAATTTCATCAATAGTCGCGACAGAATCTAGTAAATTCTCCGAAGCCTCGTCATTAGTGTGAGCCTTCTTCGCTTTTTCGAACAAAATCTGAACAAATTCGAAAAGGGAATTTCGTTTTGCTTCTACTAAAGCTAATTCGGAACTTAACTGCAAGGAAGCAGAATCATCCGCTTCGCTGTCTTTAGCAGCTGCCCTTGTATACATCTTGTTTTATTAGAACGAAATGCGTAAGTGTCAAAGTTGTTCAAACAAATATGTATATAAATAGAACGCTGAGGTTTCGCAGCAAGGCGTAAACAACCTATATTCTATAACTACAATGCGCGCGGTAGCATCGGCTGTGATAAAAACTGGTTTGTTATAGCTTGTGGATATCGAAACGTTCTATTCTATTGAGAAATGCGTATCCTTACAACGATGCAATTATGATAAGCTTATGCTATGATAACAATAAAATTACGTACGATTAAGCGTACCTATTTTATACATCTAAGTTTTCAGATGAATTTAATTGAATGTAAACTAATTTAATACTCCTTTAAGGGCGGTTTTAAATGTTATGCGAAAATTATTGAACCTAAACGAATTCAGATCAAAGTGCGGGGTTCTCCCGAAAATAGGGGGAAAATGAAGATCGTCTATTAATGAAGTAAATTAAGAACGGATCAAAATCCGGCTGCGATTGGACCAAAAATGGAAGCGCCAAGAGCTTAGGGGAAACTTTTAGCGCTAACACTGTGTGGGATAAATGCGGGGAATTACCAAGGAGGTATAGAACTGTCTAGACAGCTCTTCCAGGCTTCTAAAAGCCTGGAGCGGTGATTCAAAGCTATTGGCTATGAGAATCGGCGGTTTGTGGACTGTAATAAACGTGGCAGGTCATCGACTTCAAGGAGGCTATTATGCGGAATGGGAAAATATAGGAATGCTTTTGGACATAAGAGGCAGCGCCTTACCTTTCTGCAGGTCTGGAATCGCCTGGATAACCCCTTCTTCCGATAGGGCTACGAATGTCCTCACTGCGCAGGTTAACCACGCGGCAAGCCAGCGTGGTTTCACAGATTGAAACAGACCGTATTTCCTTTACAGCACTTAAATTCGATGAACACTTGAACTAGGTGAAAGTAACATGAAATATGGACCCGAAATCCTGGATATATGACTAAATCCAGTAAGATTATCTCCGGGAGATGTTTTCACGGCGAGCGGTTAGACGAACTTGTATGTCCTTCCAAAAATGGCGACCGTTCTGGTCAATCTTCTTCCGGCAGCTTTCTATCGCTGTCTCGCCGACATATGGTAGGCGCTGCAGGGATGAGTAGGAAGGAAGGTATTTGGAACCTATTACTGCCACAATTTAGGAAGTATATAATTTAGCAAAGTTGCGAAGGTTTGAGTTACCTACTTACCTATGTGCAGAATATGGCGATAACAAACAAGCTTACGATTTTAACCGCCAAAATGGTAGACATCTCTCAAATCTGCAGGCCATGAGACGGTTTCGTAGAATAAAACGTTTAATAATTAAATAAAAAGATTTTAAAATTACCAAACAGTTTTGAAATAGTTTAGGAAAAATTTAAAGTTATTTTCGTTGATTGAAAAAGCTTCTTTAGGGATAGTAAGTAACATATTATGAATACCCTTGTATAGTTATAGAAACATAAAATCCTAAAAAAAGGATGCAGCGAAGTTTCGAAGCGTTTCAGCTTCGCCGACGCTCCCGCGCAGCTTTAGCTGCGTTTGTCCGAAGCTTTAAAGCAACGCATGTTTAGTTTCAGCACGATAGTAAAATGATTTACATACTAGCCTAGATTATGCCCCTTGTTTATGTTATCTTTACGATTTCCTTCTGAACTTTGAACAACTTTCATACGTTATTGTAGTCGTAAAATGAAGTGTTTGTCTGTACGATGATCTGGAGTTGAGTTTTATGATAGTTAAAAAAATGTAGGGCAATTTTGTAAAGCATTTTACTTTTCTCCACTTTCATTCAGTAAGCTTAATTGTGCTAACCTATGTAGTTTAACTATATGTTTCACTAGCTTTCACCTGCGGCTTCGCTCACGTGGTACCTTTATAATTAGTAAAAAAACCTATACCTATGCTATTCCATGTAAAGGCCTCTCTGTATTCCAAGTTTCAACAAAATAAGTTAAGCCGTTACGGCGTGATTGAACAACAAACATCCAAACATCCTCACAAACTTTCGCATTTATAATATTAAGTAGGATGACTGTTGTTTTCAAAACTGACGTTTTACTGATGGTAACGGTACTTAGTTTTGTTATCCGTCAGCGATAGTCCACCTAACATAGTTTTTTAAATATTTTCTCTTACAAGTTTCACTACGCTGATTCTTTTACCGACGGCCATATAGGCCGTTTTCAGGGCCATCATACCTTAACCCGGTCCCTGAACTAATACAGAATGACTAAGAAAGAATCAGTGAGCCGACAAGCAAACAAAAGGACCCAAATGTTTAGGTTTCCTATTGGTATTTCTTAAAAATAATCCTTGAGTAGGTATTTTCTGTACACAAGTTCGATGCCTGCCAATATGGCCGAGCAACCTTGCATATAAAAGTTCAATATTAGAGTCAATACTTTCCGTGACCGATTTTTAAGTTGCTCGTATCCTATAAAACTGGGATTTTCGTGATCTATACGGAAAGTTGGCAACATGAGCTATAAATAAATAAATAAATAAATATTCCGGACATATTACACACGGTCAACTGATCCCAAACTAGGCATAGCCTGTATGATGGGTACCAGAGACTGATATAAATAATAGATATATATTTAACACCCAGACACAAAACAAACATCTGTGTTAGTCACAAATGTTTGTCCAGTGCGGGAATCGAACCCGCGCCCTCTAGCGCAGAAGGCAGAGTTACTACCAACTGAGCTATGAGGCCAGCTATGAACATTTTCAATTATTTTCCGTAGTATCTTTAGCTGAGTAGGTATGTTTCTACTCACTTCAACCACACTGAGCGATGCACGATTTTAACTCAATAAGCCATTCGAACAATCGACATTCGTTGTAGCATGTATTCGATTGTCGATTCAGTCTTTACAAAATACAATCGATATTCTATGATCGTTGGTGACTGAATCAGTGTAGTGAAAGGATTAGTGGTAGGATGAATCGAGAACGAGTCCTTAGCAATAAATGCATATAAATCTGTCAAATAAAAAAGTTTATTTCCTATCTTCTAATCGATCCGCTATCAATGATCCGGCTTCCTTTTCGATCCAGTTCGATCGTTCGAGACGTTTCAAAGTGATAAAATCACTAGATTTTATTGAAATAAACGCCTTTTGACTTGACTTTGACTTTGAGCTTTCCTTTGCTAACAGGTGCAAGGGACTCGCTACCGACTTGATAACGTCAAAAGCTAATGCTTATATCTGTACTAGGAACGAATATCGCTGTATTTAATTGTGCGAATCGCGACTTTCTTGTTCGAATCTTTTATCGCGAAGTTATTTATTGGAGTCGTTATGATATCGCGGCGTCAAGGCCGTTTCAATATTGAACTAAACATTCTAGATGTGGCACCGAAATACAAGTTGATTCATAATATCACGAACCTATACTATTCCGGAAGGGGCTTATTTTATCAACAAAAATAATGAATAGTAGCGAAAAAAAAGCCTTAACTTTTTTTTTCGAAATTATTCAATACAGCTGTTTTCGTATATCTACGGGAAGTTCGACAAACAGGTCGCTACCTAAAACAGCTAAATAATTGATTTTGAATTGATTTGATCTCAAAAACATTCTTGCATGGAGTTTATCAATGAAAAATGTTGAATTTCCAAAAGTCGTAGAACAAACTTTATTGCCTTTATTGCACGTAAGGTTGCCAGAGCTCTTTAGGGGGGGAGGGGGTTCGGGGTCGGCAACGCGTGCGTGATGCCTCTGGTATTGCAAGCGCTCATAGGCTACGGTAACCGCTTACCAACAGGTGGGCCGTATGCTTGTTTGCCACTTCAGTAGTATAAAAAAAAAAAAAAAAAGGATATGCCCCTTCCGGGATAGCATACATATTATGAACCAACTTCTACAATACTAGAAGTTCTGAGATCTCGAGTTGAGCCTTTACATTTTACATACGGACCTACTAGTGACTTGAATTTTGGACAAAACTTATGTATTGTATGTAAATATTAGTTATAAGTATTACATAATTAACAAAGAAACTTAAAACTAATACAAGTTAATATTTACAAAATACACAAGAAACAGTTGAGCCATCTAAAGACCGTTACAAACGATCTATAGATAGCTCAACTGATCCAGATCACTACCAGTCGGAAGCGTCCCCAAGACGCTGGCGGAATTGCCACGCTGGATGGCAATGCTAATGCGCTGGGCCAAATAAGAGCCAGCTCTCGGGTCACGCGTCGCTTCGATCAGACGTCCTGATATCTTTTTGAAAACCCGGAGGGCCCCGTTTCCCCACGGACCCAGGGTCTCAACCCCAAAAGGCTCAAATATGTAAGCCCTATCAAGACTAACATATTTGCGCCTTTTGAGATCCTCGGCCGAATCTGCCGCCGCACCCGCCCTAACTAATGTCCCACCCTGTACCATGTAATGATAATTACCCTTCTCCCAAGGGAGAAGGGTAATTATCATTACATGCCTGATCATTTTTTCTGCCAAGATTCAGAACCCACCTGCTGTAAGTAGTTACAGATCCGTGCCACTAAATGGACCAGTGAGACAGTAGTGTCACGCACGAGATAAATGGCCTCTAATTGACAGCGCAGGTGTCTGGTGACTAACACTAGAATTGCAGCTATTAGATACATCTTTTGATCTTTCCAGCTTTTCATTACCAACGTAGACTCTATATTCAACGAATTTAGGTATTAATTCATTGTTTTTTTTTTACATTCAATTGTCACCTACTTAGTCCTGACCCCACACTAGGATTACCTGTGTCGTAGATATCAGAACAAATAATAAATAAATATTCCTAACATTAACGTCCGTGGTGGCCCCGGCTAAAGAATAGGCCCCTCCATATCTACCTATCCGCGGATGTCATAAGAGGGGACTAAAGGAAAAAAGCTAGGGGATGAGCTGCAGCGTCCCTCATTTTAACAACGATAGCTCTTACTGCGCTCGCCAACCCACATGCCCAGCGTGGTGAGTATGGGCAAAACCCCCCCACATGATAAGGAATCTGCTCTGTCTGCGGAGGAGGCCATGTTCGGCAGTGGACGTCGTACGGCTGAAATGATGATGATGATTCCTAACATATCACACACGGTCAACTGATCCCAAACTAGGCATAGCCTATACTAAGGGTACCAAAGACTGATATACATAATAGATAAATATTTAACACCCAGACACAGAACAAATATCTGTGTTAATCACACAAATGTTTGTCCAGTACGGGACTCGAACCCGCGACCTCTAGTGCAGAAGGCAGAGTTACTACCAACTGAGCTATAATAATAATAGATCATTTATTTCAGACCATCCGATCCATACAAAATTAAATTAACAATAAATAAGTAGAATAGGAATTTGCTCTGTCTGTGGGGGAGGCCATGTTCAGCAATGGACGTCGTACGGCTGAAATGATGATGATGATGATTGAGACACTAGACAAGTGACCGGCTTTAGCACAGCGAGCCAGTGCCTCATTAGACAGGAGCAGATATTGCCTGCCACATCAGTCAGGAGGTCATTGGTGCTCCCGCGGATCCGGCTCACCAGGGACTCAGTTTTCTTCCGCATGATTTGCTATGAGGCTAGTCAAATATTTGCAGATCATGCAAACATTTGTCCCCCAGTGGGCATCAGAACCGCCCGCTACGGCACCGAGGTGGTCATTTTACGGTTGAGTTCAATGAGAAAAACTTAAAACAAACCCTGTTTTTTTGTCGACAATTTTTTATTCCTCACCTCCAATGGCATCAAACCGATATTATTTGAATCTGCTGCCAAGGAACTTACTTTTGAAAGTTTTAATGGAATACACAATACATACATAAAATCATGCCTATTTCCCAGAGGGGTAGGCAGAGACCACGGCCTTCCACTTGCTACGATCCTGACATACCTCTTTCGCTTCATTCACTCTCATCACATTCCTCATACATGCTCGTCGGTTTAGGGTACTCTTGACCTGGCCTTTGACCAAAACGTCACCGATTTGGTCGCTAAACGTACGCCTAGGAATAATACTACACAATACAACTAAATATTATTATCAAATTATTTTTTAGGATAATTAAGAAGCCATTATTATTCATTATTCATTGTCATTTATTTCGATGCACTCCTGCGCATATCATTTTCGGTCAATTTTATTGATCCGACGAGCTTCAAAGCAACAATTTGAATGCAACCAGAGCATTGCATCTTCGTAAATAACTCTCGCTAATTTTAGTCCTAATTATATACATATCATATATTATGATTTAGAGGTGTCTGTTTGGCGCTCTAAACACAGGGCTAGCATTAGTTTGAGTTTAAAGATTTTGTTTCGCTAGTGATATTAAATCAGAAATACAAGATGATTCATGATATATATGTATATAACTATATATAAAAATATGATATATAATAATACATAACATCCCATGGCATTACATGGTGGCCCCGGCTGAAGAATAGGACCCTCCATATCTACCTATCCGCGGATGTCGTAAGAGGCGACTAAGGGAAAAAAGCTGGGGGATGGGCAGCAGCGGCCCTCATTTTAACAACGATAGCTCTAACTGCGCTCGCCAACCCGCATGCATCGTGGTGAGTATGGGCAAATCCCCCCACATTATAAGGAATTTGCTCTTTCTGCGGGGGAGGCCATGTTCAGCAGTGGACGTCGAACGGCTGGATGATGATGATAACATTCCAAATGGGGCTTAATCTTTAAACAAAAAGAAAGAATCGTAGCGACAAACAAAATACAATTTTAACAGGAATGGCTTCCTCCAACCATTTTCAAAAATTTCTTTTTAATATATCTCTAATTTCATGATTCCACTCACTAACTAAACAAGGTTGCTACTCAGAAACGTTTGAACTTGTGCTAACTCTGGTCCAGAAGCGTCAGTTAGCGTTGAGCCGTCTCGGCACCTGCCGCCTTTGCGTCTGCGCTGTCGTTTTGTGCATACATATCTATCGCTCGTATTTACAACGAGTGCAGGCTCGTAAGATAAATAAATAATACCCAACAGTGACAAACATAGTCCTGAGTCAAAAGACATTTATTTCAATAAAATCACTAGGATCACTTTGAAACGTCTTAGAAACTAGTAGTGTCGTGGGTAGTACCATGTACCTACTCATAGTTTGTGATACCTATTCTGCAGCCGGGGCCAACGGACTACTATAACTGTTATATACGCATTAGGGGGTCCCCCTTGGCCGATTTAACTAATATTCTGACCAGAAAATTTTGATAGTACACTAGTACCTACAATCTGTTGTCCTTCTAAATTTTAAATTTCATTTCATTTCATAAATTCCATGCATCGGATTGACGGTTGGAAGTTATGCTCTAACAAAAATTCATACAAACCATACACCGTTTCGTCAAAGTTGTTTGAGAGATGTCGATGAGATGAACAATTAAAAAACAACATAAAGAAAGAAGGACTCTTCCTGTGACTCCAGATCTGTGTTATAAAAATATGAGCACATTTCAGCGATCCAGGAAAACGTCGCATTGTTCTAAAGAACTGAAAAATATTGATGGGAAGTTACGAAAGTTCATACCCTTCGGAATTTCACTTTGAATTCTTTGCCTTATTTCTTTTGTTGATGTGTACGGGCCTGATATGAGTAATATAAGTAAAATATGCTCATCATCAGCCTGTAGAAGTCAACTGCTGGACACAGGCCTCCTATGTCCTGCCATGACGAACGGTTTTGAGCCTTTTCCATCCACCGACTTTCCGCAACCTTCACAATGTTGTCGGTATCAGCCCTCCGACACTGTGAGTCGTGTATGCCGTTCGCATCGATCTATTTCTACCCTATTTTGTCGAGTGAAGCAACAAATACTATTGCTCTGTTAATATTGTATGTCAATTGCCTGGAATAATTTCCCGATAACTATTGATAATATGTTAGTTAAGTACCTTGCTTGATAATTTAAAAATAAAAATAAACTATGTACACCTATAAAAATGCGCGCTTACAAAGAGCACATACTTCCTAAATTTAAAATAATGCTAATAAACAATAAAAGCAACCTTCACGTTAGATTTATAAAGTAGCACTTTCATAATTATATATTTTGTCAAAAAACTCATAAAGGCGTTGTGCAGCCTGTCGAGTTACTTAATCAAAATGTTATGTTATAATGTACTCTAGACTGTGTTTAGGTATATTTTGTATTACTTCGTTTAATAAAGACATTAAATATAAAAAAAAAAACCCTGCGACACTGCGACATCCGGATCGTGGTTGCCAATCGAGAAAAAAAAAACTTTTATTAGTTACCGCAATTTGAAGAACCTTTATTTTATTAAATTATGCTCATAACAGGCAAAACATAAAAAAACATATGGCTAACTATTAACTATGCTTACCCTGCTATTCTAAGTCGTCGTCGTCGTAATTTTCATCATCATCATCATCAGCCCACATTAGTCCACTGCTGGACATAGGCCTCCCCCAATACACGCCACTGAGCCCGGTGTTCGGCCCTTGTCATCCACTTACTGCCCGCCGCCTTTCGTAGGTCATCGCTCCACCTAGCCGGGGGGCGTAATTTTAGTTTCACTCAATCAAATTCAGCAAAGTAGATAAAAATAATACTACTATCTGTTGTCTATCGACATCAAACTGGTTGATGATTAATGCAATTGGCCTAAAATTTGTTTGCATGAAACGTGACGGACGACTAAGAATACCAGGGTTGGTCTTTTTCTTAAATCGTCGTGTGGAAATCTATAAGGGGAAGATTATAAAAAATAATGTCAGCAGTGTGAGTGGATTAAAACATCAAAAACCGTTCCTTAAATATGTTTTACTAGATATGGCGGGATATACTATTTTCAGCATGGGCCACCACGGCGACTCACACATCAGACTAACTATTTATGTAGAAATTGCTGTAGTTTTTTTTTAATTACCCTATTCCCCTAGATAGCATTCGATCCATTTCCCCTGATTTTCATTAAACTGTAACAGCATTCTGTTGCAGTCTACCGTAAATCTACAAACGAATAAATTTCCAACAAACTGCGTTATCAATCACTAGCTATTGCATCTGTCTTTGGTCGTTCAGTCGGAAATGCAGATACTGAGAAATGGACAATTTGTACATCAGTAGAATTCTAATGAGTGACACAAAACTTTCGGTTCGTAATACACTGCAAGATAGACGATAAAATATGTTAGCTTTTTATACAAGTTGTTCCAATAAAAAGGGCTTATTCTACACTCAATTGAGTTGGCAATAGTTTGTTCATCATCATCATCATCATCAGCCTGTAGAAGTCCACTGCTGGACATAGGCCTCCCCCAAAGAGTTCCATGACGAACGGTCTTGAGCCTTCTCCATCCACCGACTTCCCGCAACCTTCACAATGTCGTCGGTCCATCGGGTGGGGGGCCTTCCAACACTGCGTCGCCCGGTTCGTGGTCGCCATTCGAGAACCTTTACTCCCCAACGGTTGTCGGTTCTGCGAGCTATATGGCCTGCCCACTGCCACTTCAACTTGCTAATTCTGAGAGCTATGTCGGTCACCTTAGTTCTTCTACGGATTTCCTCATTTCGGATCTTATCACGTAGTGAAACTCCAAGCATAGCTCTCTCCATAGCCCGTTGCGCGACTTTATACTTTATAGTTTGTTATAATACTTGAAAATTAGAAATTTTTCATCGAAAAAAAATCAGTTGTTTTTAAAATTAGTTCAAACTCAATTATTCTATTCAATTATTTAGTAGAGCGCCATTTTTTTTCAAATTTGTCAAATTTTTTTGATCATCTCATAATTATATTATATCACATATTATAGCTTCACGCTGGATTCTCACCTATTCTTAGCTACATCTTAGCATGCGTATCAGCATCAAAGGGGAAAGCAGATGCTTCCCAGAACTCTCGTCAGCCTAATGGAGCATTGAAAGGTCTAGATAATAATAAATTACGAGAGTCGGGTATAGCCCAGATACACAGAAACTCTGCAAAAAATTAATTCATTCATTCATAATTAATTCATTTATTGTTCGTGAACCTAGGTACAGAATACAGAATTTATTTATTACATCTTATGTAACATGTCATTAACAAAAAAAAAATTATGATATATTAATTAAGTATTAATATTTTAGATAGAGTGAGGAACAGTGTGATAAGAGAGCGTTGTGGGGTGAAAGAAGACGTAGTGATGAGGATTGAGAAAGGTATGCTGAGATGGTTTGGTCATGTAGAGAGAATGAACGAAAGAAGATTGACGAAACAGGTGTACAAGGCGAGTGTGAATGGGACCGTTGGAAGGGGAAGACCTAGGCGTACGTTTAGTGACCAAATCGGTGACGTTTTGGAAAAAGGCCAGGTCATGAGTACCCTAAACCGACGAGCATGTATGAGGAATGTGATGAGAGTGAATGAAGCAAAAGAGGTATGTCAGGATCGTAGCAAGTGGAAAACCGTGGTCTCTGCCTACCCCTCTGGGAAACAGGCGTGATTTTATGTATGTATGTATGTATTAATATTTTATTTACAAATACACATTATACTAGCGGAAGCTCTAGGTATTCTTCTAGGTCATAGAAAACTGATTCCGTCAGATTTTTTTTAGCCTTATTTTTAAGGCAGGCGTGGAAGGTGCCTCACGTATCTTTACTGGCAATCGGTTATAGACGGAAGGTCCCATGACATAGACCAAGAGATTTCTGAAGTCAGGAGAGATTTCTGTTCAGGTGTACATTGATAGATGGTGAGGTTTAGAGTACAGATCACTAGATTCTGACATTCGGTCATACAAACATTATAAATACAAATGTCAATTCAATTCTATTCATTTATTGACCATTTCTAATAGACTTATATTATAGTTTGGAATAGCATATAGGCTACTTTTTACGCGAGCAAAGACGCGGGCGGGAGCTAGTGTTAAATAAATTAAAATTTCGAAAACTATTGCTAGCCAGTAAAGTAAGGCTTTACCTATTACATCTCTCTAGATGGTTTATACAACATCAGGTGGAACTGCGTGATAAAATCCGAAATTTGGAAATCCGTAGAAGAACCAAGGTTACCGACATAGCTTTCAGAATTAGCAGGTTGAAGTGGCAGTGGGCCGGCCATATAGCTCGCAGAACCGACAACCGTTGGGGAACAAAGGTTCTCGAGTGGCGACCACGAACCGGACGACGCAGTATTGGAAGGCCCCCCCCCCCGATGGACCGACGACATTGTTAAGGTTGCGGGAAGTCGGTGGATGGAAAAGGCTCAAGACCGTTCGTCATGGAACTCTTTGGGGGAGGCCTATGTTCAGCAGTGGACTTCATCAGGCTGATGATGATGATGATGAGGTGGAACTTTTTACTCACTTACAGGACGCTGTAGAGCCTGGGACATGGTAAGATGGAGTAAGCTTGCCCAGCACCTATACCATCCTCTCAGCATAGTCGGCCATATCCACAGGAAAGACATGGTCAAAGCTCGCTGACTCAGCCGCGAGTTACGTCATGATGATTTCCATCACCGTTTCCAGTTCGTGGGGAAGTTTGTTACTCTTTGCAGCCGAATAGTAGATAAAGAAATAACATATGTAGGCCACTAGCTTCCGCCCGCGGGTTCGCTCGCGTGGTACCTACATAATATAGCCTATATTATATTCCAGACTATAATCTATCTCTGTACCAAATTTCATCCAAATCGGTTCGGCCGTTTAGCTAGTGAGCGAAGCCGCTGGTGGAAGCTAGTTATTTATAAAGAAAGTACTCATAAAAGTGCAAAATATAGTGCTTAGTGGACATTTACACATCATCTGGTTTAATCCATATTACCACTGAATATGCAAAATGTGTGTAAAATGAAATTTCCATTTGAAATATTGAAAAATGTGAAAGCCGGAGCGTGGTAACAGATGAAATCATATAACTCACCTTTTTGCGGCTTGTGAAGTAGAAAACTAGATGTGGCATGTCCAAATTCCATAAAAAAATAACTGAATTCGATTCTTTATAAGAAAATAAACAATCTTAAACCTGAAAACATCACAATGGACGGTATTTTGTGGCGTGAAAGTAATGAATGAAAGATTGGTCGGGGTGAATTTAATAACAGGCTAGGTAGTTTTTGTGTAGAATAGAAATCAGAATACCTACATTCATTCAATTTTATAAAGGGTTCATTTGTCACACACAATTCACCCTCTCTTTATGTCTGATTATTTTTCTTACACTCATTAAAAAATACGCAGAAGCTCATGAACGTAGACTTCATCACCATGTGAACGTCGAGGCAATCCAGCTCCTCGACAACACAGACATAATAAGAAGACTCAAAAGGACCAAGCCTTTTGAGTTAGTATAGTGTAAAATAGTGAAATTCAGTGTAAGTGATAGTGACTACTTATTTACTTATAAAGAACACAGAAGAACAATAACAAAGTGTCTTCCCCTTAAATAGAAACTGTAAGAAAAGTGCTATTGGACACTTTTTTTTTTTTTTTTTTCGCCCTAACGGGCCGGCTAAAGTCCGAGACCATACCGCCTAGTCTGGCGTAGGAGCTATTGGACACATTCTTAGTTATAATTTACTTTATAAAACTATGTCAAAGTCAAATTACTCATTAGCCTACTTGGCTAGATTGTAATATTATGTAGAATACAATAAAAATTGTAAACTAGGAAAAACAAAAAAAAAAAAAAAAACTTTTGAGCCTCACCTTGTTCGATCGACACCACACTGAAGCTCTACATTCCATTTTGTGAAAAAGGACAATCGACAAAAAACTGTAGGCACCAAGCCGTGTTTGTTGCGTGATTCTTTTAGGCTCCCGAAGAAGACGTATCAAAGTGATCCTAGTGATTTAATTGAAATAAACACCTTTTTGATTTGGCTTGACTTTGACTTCGATATACTTGATCGTGTATAGCTATGCGTTGCGCTTTTTTTCATTCATATACACGATCAAGTTTATATCGTCCAGTGGTGCAATTGTGTAAGCGTAATGGCAATATGGTATGTGGCAGTGGGCAGGCCATATAGCTCGCAGAACCGATAACCGTTGGGGAGTAAAGGTTCTCGAATGGCGACCACGAACCGGGCGACGCAGTGTTGGAAGGCCCCCCACTCGATGGACCGATTACATTGTAAAGGTTGCAGGAGGTCAGTGGATGGAAAGGGCTCAAGACCGTTCGTCGTGGAACTCTTTGGGGGAGGCCTATGTCCAGCAGTGGACTTCTACAGGTTGTTGATGATGATGATGATGATGAATGGCAATGAAGATCTTAACTTTGAGGGTGATTTTAACAATCTTAGCAAGATTCAAAACATTCCAAACTTGACAAAGGATAACTTCAAGACCTTAGCTTCTTCCTTTTCATGTTTGAAAAACGTTTTTATTTGTTTTATTGTTTCACAAGTAGGTATATATATTGTAATATTATTATATAAGTAGTTTGTTCATAGCGATAAGTTTATATTTAGGTATCTAATATAAGTATATTTTGTTAGAATAGTTTGTTTATACATCTACTATTTTTTTTTTTTTTTTATTCATTGGTCTTGTACACGAACCCTACCTCTATAACCACCTATCTCTAGCCTCAAAGGTTTGCTGGAAGAAAACTCTTTTTAGGGTTAATCTCGCCTTTGTACATGTCCTTTCATTTAGTTTGTTTTTTGTATGTGTTTTCTGTGTACAATAAAGAATAAAGAATAAAGAACTTCAGATGTCGCTAAAGTTGATAAAATCATTCATAAACCTAATTGCGATCTTCATTACCATTTTGCTTACGCCATAGCCTAGCTGGTTTGTATATCTTTTTTTTTTTATTTACTTTTTGTGGCTATGGTGTCACTGCGACCACAACTGGCCTATTGTGATCGCCACTTTATTTGAGGAGCCCCTTTACAGGGCCTTTAAAGTTCACCGCAAAGCCTTGTATAGCTTACCCATGTGACTTTTGGATGGTATCTTAACTTATTCCGAGGTATAGACAGCTTGTGATGTAGAAGACACATCCATAAAACAGTGGGTCCATGTTTAAAACACATATCTCTTTATACAAATCTCGACACGGGTCGGGCCTTGGAATACCTTTAACCTGATCCCGCACGAAAAGAGGGTTCAGACAGAATAACTGGTGGGCCCAATTTCGTTTGTGGATTTGGTTGTATAGGATTATGCTATCAAATTATCAATTGCTAAAGCCGTGTTCAAACAATGTTCGATATTTTATCAAATACAAGGTGATTCATAGCATGTATACCGTCCCGAAAGGGGGTTATTTTTTAAATAAAAAAATATTCCGGACATATTCACACGATCAACTGATCCCAAACTAGGCATAGCCTGTACTATGGGTACCAGAGACTGATATACATAATAGATATATATTTAACACCCAGACACAGAACAAACATCTGTGTAAGTCACAAATGTTTGTCCAATGCGGGAATCGAACCCGCGACCTCTAGCGCAGAAGGCAGAGTTACTACCAACTGAGCTATGAGGCCAGTCATTATACATTATATTATATTCTACTGATTTGATGTTTGGCACAGAGAAGATAGTCTGTCTAGAATAGCAGCTACATGCAAATGTTATTCCAAAATATGGAAATGGGTATCGTTTTCGAGTAATTTGGGGGCACTGATTACGAAAATAGCACCAATTTTGGAATCAAAGATGGCGGATGCCTAAAATAACTAATGGCTAAACAACAGAAACAAAACAAACACGCGAGCGCACCACGTGTCTTACTTCGATTCATTTTGATTAGGCCGCCAGTTCTCACACAAACCCAAATAACATTATTTGTTTCAAATAGTGTTGTGTTCCTGCGGTGAGTAAGGTTGCCAGAGCTCTTTAGGGGGGAAGGGGGTTCGGGGTCGGCAACGCGTGCGTGATGCCTCTGGTATTGCAAGCGCTCATAGGCTACGGTAACCGCTTACCATCAGGTGGGCCGTAAGCATGTTCGCCACCTCTGTTGTATAAAAAAAAAAAAAAAAAAAAAAAAAAAACTTGGCTTAAACATCTTTTAGTATCAAAACTCATTTGGCAAGACTACAGACCTCCAGATGGTTTTATTCAAACTTTCTGAAAGTCAGCAAAAAGCATTTCAACCATTTTAAACGACAAGTATCAACCGTCCTCAAGCCTATCACCGTCACATTATTAATAACCGTTCCCATCCAATCCCAAAAACAATTTGACCACGCCACTCAAACAGCTAGTTCAACGTAAAAACTAATCTATTCACGTCACTTGCAACCGAAACTTTCCTTACTCCACTGCCTACTACTCCCCATCTTCCTATCTCTTCAAACTTGCGTGAACAAAACCGGCAGTGGTCGCGGAAAGATGATGACAGATCGTCCAGTTTTTGCACATTAGTAGGATATGTCTAACAAGAAACGGTGTCACATGTGTCATAACAATGTGAAACTCATTTAATAAATCGTTGGATACTTCGCTCCATTTACTTACGAGAAACTAATCAGTTGTTGCTACTTGCTAATAATAAATTAACACCTACATGTATCAACTAGCCGTGGTGGCTCCGGCTTAAGAATAGGCCCCTAAATATGGTAGATATTTAGGGGCCTATTCTTATGGAAGGATTCCATGGATGTCATAAGAGGCGACTAAAACATAAAAAAAAAAATGTTTTTTTATCACAAACTTTCTCAAATTAGTTGTTTTTGGTATTTTTATCATCTTTAAAACTAATAACTAAACCTACAAGAAGTTCGGAATCAAGATTGCTACCTAAAACAGCTAATTTATTAGAGTTTGACCTGATTTGACCCCAAAACAGCAGATTTTCGCTTCAGAGTTTTTTCAATTAAAAATGACGAATTTCCAAAAGACGTAGAAATTTCTTGCCAATTGGACGTAGAATAAGCCCCTTTTGGGGATGGAATACATATTATGAATCACCTTGTATATAAATATACCCAGGCCACCACAAAAGTAAATAAATAACCTATCATCTCCAAATCAAACGGTCGTCCCCAAATATTGGGTGACCGTCAACTAACCTCCTTACATCAAACAGGTTGAGTGGTAACGTAAATATTAAGAAATCCCGTATCGTTGATACCCGTATTTGCTCGGCCTTCGAGGTCGAGGGACATTTACGTAGTACATATATACACACTAGTACCCTTATCGCGATCGGAAAACGCGCGGGTACAACTAGTAAATTCATCATTATCATCATCAGCCTGATGAAGTCCACTGCTGAACATAGGCCCCCAAAGAGTTCCATGGCGAACGGTCTTGAGCTTTTTCCATCCACCGACTTCCCACAACCTTAACAATGTCGTCGGTCCATTGGGTGGGGGGCCTTCCAACACTGCGTCGTCGGGGTTGGTAGCAGGATCTCTTCCGGAGATTCTTCGCACCCCCTGCTCCGCCGTTACTACTATGCCTCCACCGCTGTTGACACTTCACTAGCTGCCGGAATAAACATTAAAAATCTTACATATAGAAAACATTGGACGTCCAATAAAAACAAAAACAAAAACAAAAAAAAAACTTAAAAAAGAAATGCTTAGATGACGATCAAGTCAAAGTCAAAGTCAAAAGGCACTTATTTCAATAAAATCACTAGGATCACTTTGAAACGTCTTAGAAACTAGGTGAAGCTATGCCTGTTCCTCGCGACCAAGCCTAGAAGAATCAGGCAACAAACACGGCTTTCACACGATCTTATCACCTATAGTGGCTTAATAGTTATTGCAACATAGTTAAGTATTTCGAGATAAGGTTGAAAGTCGCTATAAGCGTACGCAGTAAGTCCTAGTAATGTGAGGTCGGGGCCATGCATAGGTAAGATTATTTTGGTCGTATTATTAATATGCTGTTTGTTTACCCAAATCTACCCAGGAATTCCGTGTCAAGGTCGAAAGGGCTCGTCTGCTTTTAGACTAGAAGCTAGATATCGGCGCCTAACAGTACGAAGTAACACACACAACACACGAAGTACACTACATGTTAATAAAACACTGCTTTGTACTATCTGTTAATCTATTGCAGTGTATTATATATATATATATATATATAAATATAGTGTATGGCTATATATAATATAGTTTTGTTGGAGGTAGGGCACATCGAGATTTTCTCGTTCTGAATTGGAGCAGCCCGCCTGGGAGGTACCTCCGCCTTACAGAAAATCGCAGCCAAATAACATTATTTGTTTCAAATAGTGTTGTGTTCCTGCGATGAGTAAGGTTGCCAGAGCTCTTTAGGGGTGGGGGGGGTTCGGGGTCGGCAACGCGTGCGTGATGCCTCTGGTATTGCAATCGTTCATAGGCTACGGTAACCGCTAACCAACAGGTGGGCCGTATGCTTAAAAAAAAAAAACTTTTTAGTTAAGTTAAACAATCTGTCGCACGCCAACCTCCTGTTTCTACCCAATCAGGCTGGCTGGTAGATAATGCCTTGGCATTAAGCCCACCTTTTGTACATTGTTTTTTGTGTGCAATAAAGATTAAATAAATAAGTAATTTACGTAATTTTATGTTACCTGCTTAGATCATAGCTTTTAATTAGAGGAAGTAGTCAGAGCTCTTTAGGTGGGGAGGGGTTCGGTAGGCAACGCATTAGCAATGCTCCAGGTGTTGCTGATGTCAATAGGCGACGGTAACCACTTGCCATCAGGAGGGACGTAAGCCTGTTTGCCTCCGTATAAAAAAAAACAGCGCCAGTGACGGAAAATTTGAGGATTAATTATAGCACTGGCCTAGTACCTCGTATACACTGGCTGGAGATGCACTCAGTAGCTACTAACTCACTGTAGCTACTCACACCTGACTGCATCTCAGTTTCAGAAGCTGGTAATTCCTTTATTTCTGATTAATTTAATATCATAGCTTATAAGTCTTTACTAAAAAAATATGGATCTCGAGTCTGAAATAAAGTCTTTTTTTATAGGCATGTTATGGCCTAGGAGGCCCATCCATATCTTTCTACCGTGGATGTCGTAAGAGGCGACGAAGGGATAAAAGCTAGTGGATGGGCAGCAGCGTCCCCTATCACAAAGATAGCTTTAAGGTGAGGGTTTAATTATTTTATGATTTTTGAACTGTTTTTTCTCAATAACCGCAAAACGCACAGTTTTGTTTTTATGACAAAAATAACTTGAGCATTTTACTTACCTAAATCCCAGACAGAAACGCGATTGGTAAAACTTTTCTCGATAGATTTATTTTTTAAGTTAGGTCCTCTACAACAGCTTTGTCGAAAATACTCAGAAACTATCAATCATAAATAACTTTTTTTTAAATATTGTGTTAGACAATAGCATTGGATACCTAAACCCAAGACACTTTTTTTTTAAATACTTAGTTTTTAAGATAATCGATATTTTCTTATATGTCGCTTACGTCGATTACTTTCGAGCGCCTTCTAACGCTTGCTTTCACCCACTCGACAGTTTATTATGATTCTCATAGCGCCTTAACTGCGTTCAGCAATCCGCGTGCCCAGCTTGGTGAGAATGGGTAAATCTACACAGAAAGCACCTGCTTTCTGTGTAAACCGTACTATGCCGACTCTAAGCCGTGCGCAAATCAAATTTTTTCTTATTTGTGGACTTCAAAGGGCTGATATTTACTCGTGAGTATATCAACGCCCATGTTGCTGGAATAAACAAACCCGAACAAAACCAATATCCAAACAACATTTTTTCATCTTAGAAAATCTTTAAATTACGCCGTGACGAAAGACTCCTAACCTCGATGTTCCAAGTATAGTCCGCACTAGGTATAGTCAGGCCTAGATATAGTCCATATTAGGTATAGTCAGCACTAGATATAGTCCGCACTAGGTTTTAGGATTTCTAGGACATGCCTCACGATATATTTTGCAACCTCGGTCACAGATAACATAAATCTATAATAGCCTCGGTAGAGCAGCAGTGCCCGTCTGACACTAAAGAGGTGCGGATTTGATTCCCGCTGCGGGGCAAATTATTGCATGATCTGCAAATATGTGATCCGGGTGGTCCGTAGTTAACCACGACACAGGGAATCCTAGCGTGGGGTGAGGACTATGTATGTGACTGTTGGGTGTTATTATTATTATTTTTTTCCTTCACCGTTTGAGAGCATACTAGAAAAATCATTGGTGTACGTCAGCGATTCGAACCCACGACCTTTGGAACGTATAGTACTACCATCATTCCACCAGAGCTCTGAAGAGATTAAAAAGCGCGAGAGTAAAGAATTAGTGCGTGATAAAACAATTTCTGCGCTTCTCCGAAAGGCTCCTAGTAACAGCCACTAATGTCCCATTTCCTCTTTTTGATTTCAGTAACACTAATGTCCCATTTCCCCTTTTTCATTTCCAATAACAGTTCAAAGACACTATTGTTTCACAACGTTCGCCAGAATGGACAAGTTGGCAATACCAATATGGCTGGTTGCCAGTTTTTAGTAAGAAACTTTGCTTTTGGTTTCACAGTGTATTGTATCGGTTATTCCTAGGAAGCCCTTTAGGGGCCATAAAGGATATCGTAGCCATGGAAAACCTTGGTTATTAAACATGGTCAAGTTTGTAACTATACAACGTGTACCGTAACTAGGTACTTCTATCCCACATCTATCCTAAGAGCACATATCCATCCTCTTTTTGGAGGAGGTAAGGTACAGCGAGATTTTCTCGTTCTAAATTGGAGCAGCCCTCCTGGAGAGGTACCGCCGCTTTACGGAAGATCGCAGCTAAATAACATTATTTGTTTCAAATAGTTTTGTGTTCCTGCGGTGAGTAAAGTTGCCAGAGCTCTTTAGGGGGGAGCAGGGCGGGGTCGGCAACGCGTGCGTTTTGCCTCTGGTATTGCAAGCGTTTATAGGCTACGGTAACCGCTTACCAAAGTGGGCCTTATGCATGTATGCCACCTAAGTTGTATTAAAAAAAATAAGAACATCCACAGCTGAACATTGCCTCAGATTACCATACCGAGTTCCTATCAAGTGAGATGAATTTGCTCATACTCACCACGCGGGTTGGTGAGAGCAGATAGAGCTATCTTTGTGACAATAGGGGACGCTGCTGCCCATTCCTTAGCATTTTTCCTTATGACACCACGAGTAGGAAGATATGGAGGTACCCATTCTCAGATCACATCTTTTTTGTACGAAGAAAAAAAAAAAAAAAAACATCAGTTACAAATAAGCGTTACAATGGGCGGCTTTATCGCTAAAAGTGATCTCTTCCAGGCAACCTTTGGATGGACACGTAGTGTTTTTATTTCAAAAAATCCATAGTATCGCTTTGAAACATCTCAAAAACTAGGTGAAGCTAGCCTGTTCTCCGAGCCTAGAAGAATCAGGTAGCAAAGGCACTGTATAGTAGATTATGCAACAAGGGCTTAAAGTAGTGAATTATGTCCCGGGCGCTATATTTTGTATTCCCTCGTACCCAGGATTCTTGCCTTAACTCGCGAGGGAGTTAACCATAGAATCCCTCGTTCTCGGGTTTCAAGATCGCCCAAGACAAATACACATTTAAGCCCGCGATGCATACTCTACTTTTTATAATTTCTGCGAGGCAATTGAAAACAATGACTGTTAAGTAGAAAGAAATGATTTTTCTGGAATTAATTTTCCAACTATACCAGAGGCTTCAGTTTGTATGCATTCTGGAGTCGAATCAAAGTCACTGTCGTCGTCACTTAACATTTTTTAAGAAGTTTATTCGAATCGAAACTGAATTTCGGAGTAGATAACAGCACAGCAGTTTGAGCGCTTGGCGCCTTTTTTTCTTTTTTTGTAGACTATTCTGCAGTGGTCAGTTCTACATTCGAATAAATCCTTCTTCGTGCGCGGGTGAAAATGAATTTCGTAAAAAGTTTTCATGTTTTTCTTTTTTTTAATTTGTAGGCAGTGCAAAGAAAATGATATGCCATTGACGAGCAGGTAGTATAATAGTAGATTATGCAACAAGGGCGCTATATTGAACCCCGAGAACGAGGGATTCTATGGTTAACTCCTGAGCGGAGCGAGGGAGTTAAGGCAAGAATCCTGAGTACGAGGGAAATAATGAAATTCAGTACAACATTATGACCCGGCTTGGCAATAATCACTCACTAACTTTATCGACTTGATATAAGCATTTCCGCCTCTTTAATTTACTGTTAGAAAGGACAGGGCGAGAGTTATCGAGCCGATAAAGTTGGTGATTGATTATGATTAAGAGGGTTCATTAAATAATAATAATAAATAAATAACGCCCAACAGTCACATACATAGTTTTGACCCCATACTTGGATTCTCTGTATAGTAGAAACTACGAGTACCATGGTAACACAACTTTCAGACCCGGATCAAATATTTGCAGATCATTTTTTTTTATTTATTATATTTAACATTGCCATGACAGCCTGCACCAAAGCGACAATGAAAGCCTACAAAAGTATCTCCTTATTTTTTTTTTTTTTTATACAACAGAGGTGGCAAACAAGCTTACGGCCCACCTGATGGTAAGCGGTTACCGTAGCCTATGAGCGCTTGCAATACCAGAGGTATCACGCACGCGTTGCCGACCCCGAACCCCCTTCCCCCCTAAAGAGCTCTGGCAACCCTACTCACCACAGGAACACAACAATATTTGAAACAAATAATGTTATTTGGCTGCGATCTTCTGTAAGGCGGAGGTACCTCCCCAGGCGGGCTGCTCCAATTCAGAACGAGAAAATCTCGCTGTGCCCTACCTCCTCTCAACTAAACTGTAATTACTAAACTACACAATATTTTGTGTCATACTCAAAAATCGTATGACCATATCTGTGAATTCCGTCAAACTCATATTGAATATATCAATATCCTCGAAGCATTGGATTTATCATGGAAGCATTTGTGCCGCAGCGGGAATCGAACGCACCCCACTCACCCGCTACTCCACAGAGGTCATCGTAATTGTTTCGATGATCCTTACTAAACGCGTTCTGCGTGAGGACTACCCTAGCTCAAAGGATCTGAGTAAAGTGAGCCTATTTATTTTTCTAAATAAAAATCATCATCATCAGCCTGTAGAAGTCTACTGCTGGACATAGGCCTCCCCAAAGAGTTCCATGACGAACGGTCTTGAGCCTTCTACATCCACCGACTTCCCGCAACCTTCACAATGTCGTCGGTCGATCGGGTGCGGGGCCTTCGAACACTAGGAGGAGGTAGGGCACAGCGAGATTTTCTCGTTCTGGATTGGAGCAGCCCACCTCCGCCTTACAGAAATTCGCAGCCAAATAACATTATTTGTTTCAAATAGTGTTGTGTTCCTGCGGTGAGTAAGGTTGCCAGAGCTCTTTAGGGGGGAAGGGGGTTCGGGGTCGGCAACGCGTGCGTGATGCCTCTGGTATTGCAAGCGCTCATAGGCTTCGGTAACCGCTTACCATCAGGTGGGCCGTAAGATTATTTGACACCTCTGTTACCTATATATAAACTGCGTCGTCCTGTTCGTGGTCGCCACTCAAGAACCTTTGTTCCCCAACGGTTGTCGGTTCTGCGAGCTATATGGCCGGCCCACTGCCACTTCAACCTGCTTCTGAAAGCTATGTCGGTAACCATGGTTCTTCTACGGATTTCCTCATATCGGATTTAAATAAAAATATGTCACCAAAATAGATCCAAGAGTAATGTCGCGTAAACGTTAATCTGGTAATACGAGCCTCAATGCTATCGCTCCTTTGACAGTGACAGGGCTTTTAGCATGATGGATGGCATCTTGATTTCGGGGGCCTTGACCTGATCCCGTCACCTAGGTACATGAGGAATTACTAGAAGGGTTTCAACTGCCTCGGAATTGGCCACTGAGTCAGCCATGATGTTTTGAGAAGACTGTGAACAATACAAGGTGCTTCATAATATGTATGCCATCCCGATAGGGGCTTATTCTACAACTAATTGGCAATGAAGTTTGTTCTACGACTTTTGGAAATTCGTAATTTTTCATTCTATGCAGAAAATCAGCTATTTTGGGGTCAAATCAGGTCAAACTCAATGAATCAGCTGTTTTAGATAGCAATCTTGATTCCGAACTTCTTGTACATTTAGTTATTAGTTTTAAAGATGATAAAAATACCAAAAACAGGTAATTTGAGAATTTTTAATTTGGAACAAAAAATATAAAAAATATTGTTGTTTTTTTTCGCTAAAATTATTTATTTTTATTAATAGAATAACCCCCTTTCGGGATGGTATACATGTTATGAATCATCATGTATTGTAAGAAAAAAATTGTGACCTCACATGTCACCAGTGAGATGTAAAATGAAAGGAAAAGCCCGATTCGATTATGGCAAACTTTGTTTGAGCGGCCTCGAATGGCGCCATTTGGGGAATAACTTTCCACGTTCAGATTCCCATTGATTCTTGATTTTCTTATTCATCCAAAATCAAAACTGTGCGTATTGCGGTTATTGAGAAAAAACAATTCAAAAATCATAAAACAATTTAACTCTCATCTTAAAAATCTGTATTAATAACTGTACCATTTATCACTTTCAAAATTCCATTTAAAGTTCCCATCAAAAATGCCACTCACTGGCAATATTGAAAAACTTAGCTATTGGTATTTGAGCGTCGGCGTCGTAATAAAGCATCTTATCGAATTTTCAGTGGTCTGTGGCCCGAGATCGAATAATACACGATAACGTTACGCTTACGATACGATAACCAATGTCAAATAATCAAATCCAATCAAAGTAATTAATTGCGTAATATGGGTTAGGTACAGTTGTTATTTATACAATACAAATTAGGAGCAGCCATATTCAGCGTTGTACGCATGCAATATACATACATCTTTAAAAAAAAATTGGTGACCAAGTGGGGGTTCGGGGTCGGCAACGCGTGCATGATGCCTTTGGTATTGCTAGCGCTCTAGGCTACGGTAAACGCTAACCAACAGGTGGGCCGTATGCTTGTTTGCCACCTCAGGTGTAGAAAAAAAAAACATGTTTTCAGACGTAGGACGTCCACAGCTGAACATAAGTCTTCCCTATAGATTACCAGAAACAATCATTTGGGGGGATTCGCACATACTCGCCACGCTGGAAGGAAGGAACACTGATGCCCATCCCCTAGCATTGTTTCCTCTAGCTTTTGTGACATAAATAAAGGAAAAATACTAAAACTTAGGAATTTTAACGTTGACCCTTAAAATTGGAATATTACGAGACAAAGTTATATTTGCGATCAATATGATACAATGAACTACGTGAGCGACCGCAAAATATAAGTTTGTCACTTCCTTCCCGTGTAATGGTACGGAACCCTCAGGGCGCGAGTTCTCGCAATTGACCGTGTAAATTTAAGTATGTTCTAGCTTATTGTATGATGAATATATATTTTTAATATTCATCATACATCATATAATATATATTTTAGGTTGAGAAAACACATTGTTAACCTGTTTAGTGAGAGACTGGTGCCTGAGAAAGGTTTGTAGAACCTGTATTACAGGTCACCAGTGCTCCCACTTCGCGGATTGAACATCGTTGAGTGAGACAAAGAAGTACCTATATAGCTCTGAGAGGACAAAAATAAAACTTAAAACAAGAAAAATAAGACAAAAATTAAACAAAGTTCATGATGAAAATCTTTTTAGCAATGTGATAGGTTAGGAATGGATGGGAGGTGGGAGTGTGGTGTGCTTGAAGAGGTTCTGGGATGAATAAGTAGAGTTAAGGCTAGGCCGACGGTATTTTCGACAATTAGTTGTGAGCTCTTGACACAAACAATTAAGTAAATACTTACATACGAATAATGTGTAGAGATAAATCAATTTATGGCCTCGTCTGATCAACTCGGGCTGCGGTGCGGTGGCGATGCGGTGCGATAATTTTTTAGGCATCCATCCAGAGTCAGTGTAATACATACTCAATCACAGTTAGTAGGTTAAACCACCATCTATCACCATACCATATATTGGTTTCGGCAGAATACCAGCGCCTAACTACTCCTCAGTGGTAAGGCATTTATGCTGAGCCGAGACCTTTTTGCTGCTGTGGCGCACAAAACATTTCACGTGTTCTTTTTAATAAGTTTTTGTGTGTTACCTCTGTCTTTGTTTCATATTTTCGCTCTGTGTCTTGCTTTTATTATGACGTGTATTGTGTGCCAAGTTTGTGAATAAATGTTTGTCTATGTCTATGTCTATCTCAACCAGTGACCCAAGCACGAATAACTCGCCATAGCGTTATTACGACACGCTTTTAGTTTGTTATTGACGTTTGACGTGATTTTGGCATACTTTACATGTCATATTATTGTTTGATTTGATGTTTTAGCCATATTTTTGGAGCGCTATTTTGCTCTCTTTGTCGAAGAAAATCTTGAAGAAGAAAGAAGTCAATTTGAAAAAACCATAAAAAGAAGTCAATTTGAAGAAAATTGCTTACTTTTTGCTTTGATGATTATGATGATGATGATGACATTGCTTAGCTATATTTTAGAGTAGTGAACAAAGTGCAGTACCAAGCTCCATACATTAAACATCTTCTTTGAGTGCAGAACTACATGTAGTTTAGGGGTATATGTCCAGAGCTGCCGCAGTTTTGGGCGATAAGACGCACCGCAATGTGTAACGGGGCCTTTATGGTGGACAATTACCTGGCAGACAAATTAGAATGGTAGTAAACAGCTTTAAACTTGTCAGGTAACCGTAATGGCGTTCCGAACGGCATCAATTTGTCACCAAATTGCGCAGTTTAAAGAAATGGTAGAGTAAAACCTTAGTTGTTGAGTGGTTGCCGAAGGACACAAGATAACAGCAATTATGAATGAGTAATTGAAGTTGAACTACATACTTACCGTTTTACACTAGTCATCATTTCAGCCGTACGACGTCCACTGCTGAACATGGCCTCCCCCACAGACAGAGCAAATTCCTTATCATGTGGGGAGGTTTTGCCCATACTCACCACGCTGGGCATGCGGGTTGGCGAGCGCAGTTAGAACTATCGTTGTTAAAATGAGGGACGCTGCTGCCCATCCCCTAGCTTTTATCCCTTAGTCGCCTCTTACGACATCCGCGGATAGAGATATGGAGGGGCCTATTCTTTAGCCGAGGCCACCACGGCCTTTACACTACTACAACTACTAAATTCTACTAAATTCTATGCAGATCGGATTGACGCTAACGGTTCGAAAGTTATGCTCTAATAAATAAACATACAAACATACAACGCCGATTCGTCCAGGTTGTTTGAGAGATCTTCGCTCGCTTGATTAAAAATGTACCTAAGCAAGAATAATTAAATTAAATTAATTTAAAATTAAAAATGTTTACATTTCAGTAACTTATAAATTGGTACAATCAGGGTTTGGAGTCTCCTTTTAAGAAAATGTTTGCTTGTATTAGGAGATACCGCTCTTCAATAGCCATTTTCGTAACTTTTATAAGTAGGTAGAGCTTAAAGTAAAAACCATTTATGAAATATTATCAAATACATATTAAACATTAAGTAAGTAAAGTGACGTTAAAAAGGATACATATAAAAATTTTAGTTAAAATTAAGTGCACTTAAAATATTTGTGTTGTTTCAGTGAAAGTAGCTCAAAAAATGTGTGTTCGTGTGTGAGTTGTGAATCTTCTTCTTCTTCTTCCTGCCCTTGTCCCACATTATGTGGGGTCGGCACATTATGTTTTCTTCTTCCACTCTCTTCTGTTAGCCGTCATCTCCGCACTCACATCTTTCTTACTCATGTCATCTTTAATACAATCCATCCATCTTTTCTTCGGCCTTCCTCTAGTCTTATATCCATCCACATTCATACCTAACACTCTTCTCGTTACATGACTTTCATCCCTCCTCATGACATGCCCATACCATGCTAACCTATTACTTCTCAACTTTTCCGTCACTGGCGCTACTTTCAAACTGTTGTGAATGAGTGTGTACATTTAGAATAAAAAAGAAAACTTCCTAAAACCTAAAGAAAACGGTTAATATAACCCGAATATTTGTAATAACAAACAAAGCAATAGAGGGCCCGCAGGATAAAGGATTTTATAGTGCCCCGTAATTTCCTTATTTTCAAACTAAAACTTTTGAGTTGACACAAAGATTAGTAAGGCATGTAGTCTACTGAAGCGTTAAACTTTATAGAAGCTTGACATGTTAGGTACTTGATTGCACACGCACTCACCCCTCACACAAACACACAACACTAGAAGTAGAAGTAAAAGTATATAGGTAGGTAAGTAGGTATACAAATAGAATTATTAAGTAGTAATTAGGTAGGCAGGTTTAATTAACGAAAAACAGGTAAACAAGTAAGGTGAAGTAGGTAGGTAGGTAGCTAGGTAAATAGGTTCAGTCAGCCCAAGCGAGAGCATAGACAAAGTTTAAGGAATGAATGTAAAGAAGGAATGTTTTTTTCTCTTATACACTTTTACGGTCAATCTCTACACACTTTTGCACACAGCTTTACGCTTTTGTGGTTAGTGGACCACAGTGAATAAAAAAGATTTAATCCCAAGCCCAAGGAATTTAATCAGGCGACGGTGGCAGTTTTTTTAGTCAATAACTTCGGAACTCCTTTGTTGGGAAGTAGTTATTGGTCGTAAGTTCTGATAGTTCTCCTTTGTGGTAGGATATTGAAAATTTTATGTAAATTATGTTGGGTTTTTCTGTATAAAAATAGACAACAGTCAAATTCATCTTTCTAAAACCCTGCGAGGTAAATCCTTTAATAAAGGGCTATGTATGTGTACGCTTCTATAACAAGGTCCCAAGTGATGTAAAAAAAAAACCTAAACCTCCGGGTTTTCAAAAAGATATCAGGGCGTCTGATCGAAGCGACGCGTGACCCGAGAGCTGGCTCTTATTTGGCCCAGCGAATTAGCATTGCCATCCAGCATGGCAATTCCGCCAGCGTCTTGGGGACGCTTCCGACTGGTAGTGATCTGGATCAGTTCAGCTATCTATAGATAGTTTGTAACGGTCTTTAGATGGCTCAACTGTTTCTTGTGCATTTTGTTAATATTAACTTGTATTCGTTTTAAGTTTCTTTCTGTAAATAAAGTTTATAAATTACATAGCGATGTAATCAATTAGAAAATTAAACTTTATGAAACGTAAATTCTGTAAAAAATCTTATTACAAAATATACGTTTATTTAGATAAATAAATAACACCCAATAGTCACATACATATTCCTGACCCCACACTAGGATTCCCTGTGTCGTGGGTATCAGAAACTACGAGTACCATGGTATCACAATGCCAACAAGTGATACATACCGTACCTAGTAATTACATCCACGCTGCAGTGGCATGGGTCAAAAAGGTCCTATCTCAGCTTATTGCTGCTTCGCCAATGCGTAATAAGCATGACTCTGATTCAGTACTTAGCACCGTACAAAAAGATTCCTTGTCGGAAATTTTGCTTAGCAAATAATGTCAGTTTGAGGTGAGGAATTTTTCTCATCTAAAGATACCAGGGTTTGTTATACATCGCACATCTCTGGTAGAAAGGTAGCCTTGATGTTCCATCTATAAGTAAATAATACTATGGCTTTTGTTCACCAACACTAATGGTAACTGTCGATTAAGTACCATAGATAACTGTTAAATTTACATAGGAAAACATCTCGGAAAATGTCGACAACTATTAAAAGATTTATCATCATTTAGATATATCCCCCATAGATTTCCAACGCGACCGACCTTGTACGGCCTGCACTCACACAATCATTTGGGGGGATTTGCCCATACTCCCCAGGGTATGCGAGTTGGCGAGCGCAGATGAAGCTATTGTTGATAGGGAACGCTACTACCCATCCCCTAGATTTTTCCCTTAATTTCCTCTTACGACATCCACGGGTAGTAATGGAGGGGCCTATTCTTCGGGTTAGTGTCAAAATACCCTTTCGCTATCCCCTTGACATTATCACCCGCAACTTGGTCACCAAAAAATGTTGTTGTTTATAATAATTTTTGGAGGAGGTAGGACACAGCGAGATTTTCTCATTCTGAATTGGAGCAGCCTGCCTGGGGAGGTACCTCCGCCTTACAGAAGATCGCAGCCAAATAACATTATTTGTTTCAAATAGTGTTGTGTTCCTGCGGTGAGTAAGGTTGCCAGAGCTCTTTAGGGAGGAAGGGGGTTCAGGGTCGGCAACGCGTGCGTGATGCCTCTGGTATTGCAAGCGCTCATAGGCTACGGTAACCGCTTACCATCAGGTGGGCCGTAAACTTGTTTGCCACCTTTGTTGTATAAAAAAAAAAAAATTGTTGAGCTAACCGGCGGATTAATCTATTGGTGAACTTGGTCCTAGTTTCTTGTAGAAAGCTAGTATCAATTACACCAGTGACCAGCTGTTTTTGTAGTAACTCCGTTTATTCTGTGGCTTGCCATTATCGGTAACCGATATGAGAAAAATAGCTCTTCAAATATTTGGACAGTTGCTAACTCAGCGCTAATGCTAGTGCTTGTGGACCTGTCTACCTAAGCTAATGCCGGTAAGAACAAGGGTTTCAAGATGATAAGTCTATCTTCTGAAAAGACCATGTACCTATATATATCTACTATACTTCATGCAAATAAAGCCATTCATTCATTCATTCATTCATGGAGTGAACCAATGTGGGTATCTACATTTTCAAACAAAATCCACTTTTTTATTTTATCTTTATTTTATTACTAGCTTCCGCCCGCGGCTCCGCTCGTGTGCCTGCGAGGATAAAGTATCCTATGTGCTATTCCAGACTAAAATCTATCTCATTCCATATCAATGACTGGCCTCATAGCTCAGTTGGTAGTTACTCTGCCTTCTGCGCTAGAGGTCGCGGGTTCGATTCCCGCACTGGACAAACATTTGTGACTAACACAGATGTTTGTTCTGTGTCTGGGTGTTAAATATATATCTATTATGTATATCAGTCTCTGGTACCCATTGTAATCTAAATTTGAGTCTACAACCTACGGATCGCAAGTCGAGATACCTCCCACTAGGCCAACAGGGCTCTGCAAAATTCCGCCTGCGGCTTCGCTTGCGTGGTGCCTACATAAAAAGTAGCCTGTATGCTATTCTACGTAAAAAACGTGATCTATTCAAAGTTTCAACGAAATCGGTTGAGCCGTTACGGCGTGATTGAACAACAAAATTCTAAACATCCTGACAAACTTTGACATTATTATAATATTAATAGGATTAAAACAGTGAGGTATAAATTAAATTAAATATTCCGGACATATCACACACGGTCAACTGATCCCAAACTAGTCATAGCCTGTACTATGGGTACCAGAGACTGATATACATAAGAGATATATATTTAACACCCAAAATCTGTGTTCATCACACAAATGTTTGTCCAGTGCGGGGATCGAACCCGCGACCTCTAGCGTAGAAGGCAGAGTTACTACCAACTGAGCTATGAGGTCTGTTAATGAGCCTCACCTAGTTCGATCGGCACCACACTGAAGCTTTCAATTCCATTTTGTGAAAAAGGATCATCGAAAAAAATGATAGGCACCAAGCCGTGTTTGTTGCCTGATTCTTCTAGGCTTGATCGCGAGGAACAGGCATAGCTTCACCTAGTTTCTAAGACGTTTCAAAGTGATCCTAGTGATTTTATTGAAATAAATGCCTTTTGACTTTGACTTTGACTAATATCTACAGGAGTAAGCAAACCTACAACAGAGTTGTGAATGAAATAGAGCGTCTATAATGTTTCTGTTTATCGCTAGTTTCCTAAACTATTCCGCCTATAACAAAGCCTGAGGTTAGCTCCTACTTGTTTAATAGTCCCCTAACACATAACATCACGTTTACCCTAAATAAGGAGTTGTATAGTGGCATAGGCGGGGGCATTTAACCCTATTGTTCAGTGAATTAATTGTTTGAGTGTCCCATATTAAGGCGGTAGGTACCTACCCAGATGATTGCTTGTCGTGCCACTGATTCTTTCTTGGTCATATATTAGGTCAGTGACCAGGTTGAGGTATGGTGGCCTTGAAAATTACCGTCAGTGAAGGATTAAGTGTAGTGAAAGGATTAAAGTGCGCCTCTTTGTTTGAAAGATCGTCGCTCGCTATATTAATAATACCAAAAAGAGTTCTCGAACCTATAAATATAAATAAATAAATATTCCGGACATATTCACACGGTCAACTGATCCCAAACTAGGCATAGCCTGTACTATGGGTACCAGAGACTGATATATATATAATAGATAAATATTTAACACCCAGACACAGAACAAACATCTGTGTTTATCACACAAATGTTTGTCCAGTGCGGGGATCGAACCCGCGACCTCTAGCGCAGAAGGCAGAGTTACTACTAACTGAGTTATGAGGCCAGTCAAACCTAATTCAGATACAACCTCTAAGTTTCCAAAAGATCCCTAGTTCTCCAGAACGGAAATTGTATTTTTTCTACGAATGCCTAGACACCTACTCCTCTCCTATTCGACACCACACGAGTCGGCTGACTTACCAACCGATGCAAATCATTATCATAAATTAAACTCTCAACAACAAACTTCTCTATTCAAATCCAGACTGTGACATGTTCGCGGACGAATGGAAGAAATTGATGTCGGAATGCCTCAGGTACCTACAATAGTCAATAGTCAATAGTAATTTATTGGTAAAAATTGTTTACAGGTCACAACATTATTTGTTTCAAATAGTGTTGTGTTCCTGCGATGAGTAAGGTTGCCAGAGCTCTTTAGGGGGGGAGGGTGTTCGGGGTCGGCAACGCGTGCGTGATGCCTCTGGTATTGCAAGCGCTCATAGGCTACAGTAACCGCTTACCAACAGGTGGGCTGTAAGCTTGTTTGCCACCTCAGTGGTATAAAAAAAAAAAAAAAAAAAAAAAAAAAAATACTACATAATAGTAGTCTTAACAAAAATAATAATAATAAATTAATAATAATAAATAAACAACATTAAATTGAATTATATTTCATGAATACTAGGTACCTACATGGATACCTAGTTACGTATTGACGAATTCATCATAACTGTAGAAAGTCTGCTCGACTAGCCAACGCTTGAGCCTCGTTTTAAAGCTCGATAGACTGCTGGCAGAGCGTATGGTTTCTGGCAGTTTGTTGTACACCGTGGGGCCCATAATATGAGTCAGCTTTGAGGACTTTGTCAAGGAATGGGGTACAGCTGCAAGTCGGTCTCTATTTCGCGTGCTAATAACATGCGTATCGCCCAGTCTTACATAGTGCTCTAGGTTAGTCCATACATATATTTCTACTTGCATTATTACAATGCACGGTAGTGTTAAAATACCTAGTTTCCTAAAGTGCGAGAATGATAGTCGAATGTTAAGAATTTTATTTTCTTATTTTTATTGACATTATTTTCTTATTTTGAAGTGATTTTTAAAGTAATTCATGATAAGTGTAACTGGTGAAAGCCGTACTAATAATTAAATAAATATAAAATAAATAAACCGTCAACCGCTGGGAATAACTGATCGTTGAGGCTGACCTCATAGCTCAGTTGGTAGTAACTCTGCCTTCTGCGCTAGAGGTTGCGGGTTCGATTCCCGCACAGGACAAACATTTGTGTGATTAATACAGATGTTTGTTCTGTGTCTGGGTGTTAAATATATATCTATTATGTATATCAGTCTCTGGTACCCATAGTACAGGCTATGCCTAGTTTGGGATCAGTTGACCGTGTGTGATAATATGTCCGGAAATGTCCGTATGTCCGGAAATGTCCGGAAATGTCCGTTGATCATTGAACGCTGATCACAAAACGAAAGATGCAGCATTACATGGTTTCCGAATCGCCGTGAGTCGTCCACTTCTGAACATAGGCCTCCCCACAAAATTTCCAGAGCGGCTTCTATCATATGGGAGGAATTGGCCATGCGTCCACGACATTTTGCACTTGAAAACAGCGTTATTCTTACCGCTAAAGCATGATAATTGCGAGAATGAATGAAAAGAGAAATTTCTACACTCACCTCGATCTACAATGTGCGGCGCTTCACCCTACGGCAGCAATGATGATGATTTGTCGTATTATTATTGTTCTAGGCCTAAAGCTTTTTTGAGCTAGTTTAGGTGAATTCTCAAACCATTTATAAAGAAAGGAACCAAAAGGAAAGGATTTATAGAGGTTTTTGTTGGTAAAAAATAAACGTTTTTCTATTCTGACTGGCCTCATAGCTCAGTTGGTAGTAACTCTGCCTTCTGCGCTAGAGGTCACGGGTTCGATTCCCGCACTGGACAAACATTTGTGTGATTCACAGATGTTTGTTCTGTGTCTGGGTGTTAAATATATATCTATTATGTATATCAGTCTCTGGTACCCATAGTACAGGCTATGCCTAGTTTGGGATCAGTTGACCGTGTGTAATATGTCCGGAATATTTATTTATTATTATTCTATTCTATTGGCAAAACGGCCGCATTGTGTGATGTTGAATCGGGGGAGCCAAGGTCATTCAATGGGGTCGTTATGATTTTCTTCATATCGCAGCATCGAATCTTATTTGATTCAGTGTCTTTGTTCGAGGTTTTATTGTGCGTTTGTGTGACAAAGCGCTTTTTGTAACATCATATTGTATTCTTTGAAAAACTGCCTCAAATATTTCAAAGCCACAAATTGTTAGTAGAATGGAATGATACCTAGTATTTTTTTTATACAAAATTGGCTTACTTTGGCCACAATCTCAGTAATGATGTGGTCTACGGTGTAGCACGTTTGCCTAGAAGAAACCTATTCACTCTGGTCTTGAAGACACCCAAATTATAGGTATTCGGAAACACAGACGCCGGCAACGAGTTCCACTCTTTGGCTGTCCGCATTATAAAGGTAGACGCAAAGCGCTTGGTGCGGCAAGGTGGTACATCAACCATGAACGGATGTCGCTGAGTGTGAGTTTATATACGTAAGATTAAACCCACGAACTTTGATTTTTTTCTAGCCGTGTGTGTTATGTGAGTTTCCCCGACTTTCGATCCGAAGGTCGTAGGTTCTAAGCCGGTCGTGCACCATTCTTCTTCTTCTAGTCGTGTCACTGATTCTTTCTTGGTCTCCTGTATTAGGTCTGTGACCAAGTTGAGGTATGGTGGCCCTGAAAAGGGCCTATGATCGTCGGTGAGAGAATCAATGTAGTGAAAGGATTAAAGTGCGCCTCTTCGCCACCTTGGTGAAAGGTGCCTTTAAGGAGCCTTCCTTACACCATTAATATTTATAAAAACGGTGATGGAAAACATCGTTAGGAAACCGGTTAGTATTCTTAAAGCAGCGATGGACTTGCAACCTATCACGTTTGTAATACTAAGAGCTGCAGAACGTGGGCATGTGCCAAACGTGCCTCAGCTTGTCAGATAGTTAATTTATAAAATTATCACTAAAGCCTTTCACACACAGCAGCTATAATGTAAAAATGTATATTATAGCTAGATACATCTCATTACATCTTTCCATAGAAACTGTCAGAAGATACGAAGATGTAAAAAGATACATTATAGCTGCCGTGTGTGATCTCCTGACGGTTTCTATGGAAAGATGTAATGAGATGTATCGTGCTATGATATACATTTTTACATTATAGCTGCCGTGTGAGACGCGCTTAACTTTTTTCACAAAAGAATTGCACTTAGCCAAGTTTCCATTCATTCCGGTTCACTTGCATCATGCTACTAACGGATGTATTCATGGATCTACGAATAACAGAGGCTGTTTGGATATGATAGCAACTTTAAGTAAACCTACCAAAATAAGGAAACGGTCATTTTAAACTGAATTTCAGAACATACTTATCGCACGCTGTTTGAACACGATGACGGAATATCGATGGTTTTTCAGTCGGTATGCCGTTGATTGCTAATTTCTCATTAGCATAAGTAGCTGGCGCAGAGCCCGACATACCCCTCCGCCTTTCCTCGAGTTTAACGTGGGATGTGCGCGATGCTAGCGCGCTCAAACGGTGAAGAAACACTGTGAGGAAACTGGCATGTCCTAGAACGAACTTAATAAGATATTTAAAAAAAAACTGAAAACCGACTTCAAATTCCTGAATATTGCATTCATCAAGATTAATACCAACCTCTTTTTTTGTTATCAACCTCTTTGCGTTTTGCTTACCTACTGAGGATGACACTGGCCACCAACACTTTCGAACAAAAAACCAAAGTACCTAAGTACAGACATTCATTCATCATAAATAATAGCTCTTATGGTACTGACTGACTGACAGACAATAAAACGTGGTGGTTTTATTCTCTTTGACAATCAACGCAGAGCCTAACCAAAAGTCCTAAGAGTAGGTATGAAATTTGCAGGGTAGCTTCCTGTTGTAACGTATGGGTGCACGGAAAGGAATTCCAGATACACAACCCCTTAGGTTAAAGTTTATGTAAAAATAGCAGCAACCGAACGAAGTCGCGGGGATAACAATACCATACCACAGTCAACAAAAAGAAATTTCGGCAAGTCGTGATTTCAAGTGATGATGACGTTTTTTTTAAGTTTTACGGGACAAGTAGCAAGTCCTTCAGGAATTAAATTAATATAGGACCACCCCGGGATCATACTCTATACACCAGCGAAATAGTTATCAAAATCGGTTTAGTATTGGCGGAGATTTCGAGTAACATACACACAAAGAAAAAATACAGCCGACTTGAGAACCTCCTCCTTTTTGAAGTCAGTTAAAAATTCTAAGATACCTATGTGACAAATGTTGTACGAAAGGAGCCTCTAAGAGGCGCACCTTCACTTCATTGATTCTTTCACCGAGACGGTCATAGGCCATTTTCAGGGCCACGTTACCTCAACCTGGTCATCATCATCATCATCATTTCAGCCGTACGACGTCCACTGCTGAACATGGCCTCCCCCACAGACAGAGCAAATTCCTTATCATGTGGGGGGATTTGCCCATACTCACCACGCTGGGCATGCGGGTTGGCGAGCGCAGTTAGAGCTATCGTTGTTAAAATGAGGGACGCTGCTGCCCATTCCCTAGCTTTTTTCCCTTAGTCACCTCTTACGACATCCGCGGATAGAGATATGGAGGGGCCTATTCTTTAGCCGGGGCCACCACAGCCTCACCACCACAACCTGGTCACTGATCAGTAAAAAAGGATCAGTGACAGGACTAGCAAGTTACCACCGTTAAAAAAAAGAACGAGACAAGATTTTGTCTGGTGCTTGTTTGTTGTGCCACTGTTTCTTTCTAGGTCATCCCGTATTAGGTCAGTGACCAGGTTGAGATACCTACCCTGAAAAGGGCCTATGACCGTCGGTGAAAAAAATCAATGCAGGTAGTGAAAGGATTAAAGTGCGCCTCTTAGAACTTAGAAGCCCCGTGCACATTTATATTTTATTTTGAAATTTTTAGTTATTTTAACACATCCAAAGATTTTAAGCACCTTGGTCCCTTGTGTAAAATCCATTCATGCCCATGAAGTAGTGGATATCAAAGCCAAACAGACACTTATTGTTAGTGTCGAGAATTGTAGAGATACTTCGCTTCAGATTACGCTTGGTGTCCTGACATAATGACTTATATTCCATGGGTGAATCTGTATGAGCATTGAGTATAGTGACCAGCTAGTGGTGACGATATTTGAGCGTACGGTAGGGCAATGGCGAACACTTGCTCTCTCATGTATTATGTTTTTATTAGTTTGTTGTGGAGAGCACTGGTGTAGGGGTGGTAGTGGCCCCGCCTTCCGGTTCACCGGTCGTGAGTTCGAAACCTGTCGTGCACCAATGAAATTTCCATTCGGAAAATTTATGTGCGCTATGCTAGTGCTCTCAAACGGTGAAGGAAAACATCGTGAGGAAACCGGCATGTCCTAGTAGCTAAAAATTCGAAGACATGTGACATGTGCACGAAAGGAGCCTCTAAGAGGCGCACTTTAATCCTTTCACTACACTGATTCTTTCATCGACGGTCATAGGCCCTTTTCAGGGCCACCATACCTCAGCCTGGTCACTGACCAAAGACAGGATGACCAAGAAAGAATCAGTGACACGACAAGAAGAAGATTAATTTGTTTTTGTTTGTTTATTCTTAATTAGGTGTAGGTTTTGTAAGAAAATAAATATATTCTATTCTATTCATATTCATGGCTTTATGTACAGAAACGAAAAATAACATGGCCATATTATTTTCGCCACCAAGGAGAACCAGAGTGAATAGGTTTCTTCTAGGCAAACGTGCTACATCGTAGACCACATCATCAGGTGAGATTTATATAAACTTTAGCCTATATTGTATTAAAAAAAAAAAAAAAAAACATTATCGCCGTTCAGAGTACTAAACGGTTTCCTTGCAATATTTCATTGAATTGATTATTTACAACCCAATCTGCCAGCAGCCTTACCTACTTCTACTTCTTGATCTTCGAAAACCGATAGCAATATATCTCCAAAGAGTATAACCAACATGCAGATAAGCAGATTTGTCTGACTGTATCGAGATTGTCTACGGCGCCAGTGGTAGGCCACCCTGTGGCGTGCATTAGGACATTCTAATACAAAATTGAAACGGTTGGTTACCCCATACTTTTTGATAGAGTTGGGAAAAGATGGAGAAAGCAAACTCGGAATATTTTGTGCAAATCGCTTTTGATGATGATGATGAGGTACCTAATTAAAATTTCACTGAGCCATAGCCTATTTGTCGTACTGCAGCACACACAAACTTACCTACCAACTGTTATTTACTTTTTTGTTTATTTATGTTTGTAATATTGTTTGAAATTGTTTAACTATGTTAATTATGTGTGACTGTGGTGCTAAATATTTTTTTTTATCTATCTATCTATTAATCAATCACTTTACTTACTTTTTATTTTATTCTTATAACTATCTGAAAACGCACGGTTTACTCGCAGGTTCTAAACAGGATTTTTTTTTTTTAATCCAGACATATAACTCAAGGAGACTGATCCCAAACTAGGCATAGCATGTACTACTCTGGTACCCAACCAGAGACTAATATACATAATAGATAAATATTTAACACCCAGACAAAGAACAAACATCTGTGTTCATCACACAAATGTTTGTCCAGTGCGGGAATCGAACCCGCGGCCTCTAGAAGGCAGAGTTACAACCAACTGAGCTATGAGGCCAGTCATTTATACAATCTGCGCGACGAAATGATAACTTGTAGTTCGTAGCACTCGTAGAGCTCGCTACGAATACACTCGTAGCTCGTAGCCTATAAAATGTTTGGGTCATAGTTCGAAGCATTCGTAGCAAACGCTACGCAGTCGTAGCGTTTGCTACGAATGCGTAGCAAACAATATTTTGCGAATGCAGCAATTTTTGGAGGAGGTAGGGCACAGCGAGATTTTCTCGTTCTAAATTGGAGCAGCCCGCCTGGGAGGTACCTCCGCCTTACGGAAGATCGCATTTAAATAACATTATTTGTTTTAAATAGTGTTCCTGCGGTGAGTAATGTTGCCAGAGCTCTTTAGGGGGGGTAGGGGGGAGGGGTCGGCAACGCGTGCGTGATGCCTCTGGTTTACAAGCGCTCATAGGCTACGGTAACCGCTTACCAACAGGTGGGCCGTATGCTTGTTTGCCACCTCAGTTGTATAAAAAAAAACACCCACAGAGCGGTAACTATGGACAACCCTTATTTGTGTATGATGTAGAGAAATACATTTTCTTTGTTCCGTGTGATGCTTTGTCTCATAATGGCAGGAGATGGATTGTAATAAACTTACTGAGAGAAAATGAGCCTCTCATGGTAACATTTTAGAAACAATGCTAGCGGCATTGCGGTTTCATGGCGGAAGTGGCTTGCTTCGCTCGCTATTTAGGGTTAGGCAGATTAAGTAAATACATAATTTCCTTGTTATTTCTCTTTGATCATTTCCAATGGATCATTATGCTCGCTCTGTATATTTCCAATAATGGGTAAAGTAAGTACCTATGTTTCTAGATACATAACTAACGCACGCCCGCGTGCGAGTTGGTTTTGCTTCCCGAATCCTACTAATACTAGATATTATTTATATATCCTTTTACTTTTACGAGTATATTCCACTACTTTTTATGTGGGTACCACGCAAGCGAAGCCGCGGGTGCAAGGTATGATATTTCGTACTTTTTTAGGTAGGTACTTCGATATTTTAAGCAGTAGTTGGGCCCCTATCCTAAATAAACAAAATATGCTATAGAATCCCTACTAGAACGCATTGCCGCAATCCATGTCGTATGTTCTACACAACTCGATGCCGTACCAATGCTGGTAAACGTTCACCCTTATTCCGGCTTGTTGATTCCTTTAACAATAATTTCAACTCTCTAGATATAGCGGCAACACAAGCTAGTACATTTAAAAAGCTATTACTTGAAATTCTAAAATCTATGTAGATACCTAATCTAGGAATTTAACTATCCTTTGCTATCCCATACAAATAAGTTATTTAAGTAATCCGTGATAGACGGTGTTGGTGTCACAATTAGCTGTTCATTTACCATTTAAGTTACAGCTTATGTTTTATTGTGTCACTGTAAAATAAAATAAAATATCCTCTACATTTTGAAAGGAGTAAAATGAATCACTGGATTATGTTAAACTAGCGGCTGCCTGCGATCTCGCTCGCGCGGTACCCGGTTTAAATGTAGCCTATATCCTTCCTCAGGGTTTCAGGCTTTCAGGCCGAGAAAGCTTAGCGACTGATTATGATGCCGTGGTGTAAATTCATGGTCCTCACGTCTGTTGGTGAAAGTCAATTTTTAGTTTGATTTTTGAGGGTTTACGATATAACGTAATGATATAGCAAACTCCTATCAGGCAAACTCGAAATTAACTTTATTGAGTCGAGGTAAAGATCATTTAGACATAATTTTCAGATGGCTTAGCGCATGCGCAAAGTTTTTTGCAATTTCAAGTGAAATGTTAAGTGGCGAAAAAAATGCAGCCATTCCCGTGACGTCAAACCCGAGACCTCTCTCTCTTTCACGCGAAAGGGAACCGGGAACCAAGCGCTTTCTCTTGCCACTGGGAGGCATTAAACCGTTGAGGGGGTGTAAAATAAAACTATAATAACATTGAAAAATATTGTAATTTCCTACTACAAGTTGGCAGATGCATCATAATGAATATGAAATAACCTATATGCACAATACTCCATCAAGGCCAGTCCCAAGGGATACATCATCTTATTGCCCGTCTGTGGGCACAAAAAATACGCGAACAAGCCTGCACCAGCCGTATACCAACCCCATTCCCGATTATTCTGTATAGAATAGTGGCAAAGAGAGATAATATTACACGCAATAATCATGTTCCCCAAATGCGGATTGTCGTTTCCCGCCAAAGCCATAGTGAAGGGAATGAGACCAGAGACAAGATGGATGACGCTTAGTCCGTGGTTGCCTCTGTACAGGTCGGCCATGAGACAAGGCAGAGCTAGGTAACGGGAGGCCTTGTAGCTGATTCCGTACATCGCAGTGAAGTCGTTGTCGAATCTGCCACCTGGGAAAATAAGTAACTGAAAATTGACTTTCAGCAGTAAACGAAAGTCACTTTTCAGTTTGACATCTAAGAGTGATTAATTCCGATGCCGTTTAGCCGGACGGATATTACCGGACAGCCCAGACACCCCAGATAACTCCGACCGCCTAACGAGCTTCTACCGCTAGGCTACCAGCCACTTTATGAAAAAAATGTTTATACTGAACCTATCAACTGAAGGACTGATTATTTCTTACGTTACTACAAAATCATTGTCTTCTAAAGTTATTTTCATTGTTTAAGACTGTAAGGCTTTAAAACCCTTTCAGCATAATATTCTACTAACTTTGAAAATGCAGGAATCCAACAACTCCGTGTATGAAGAAGTTTGCGTGCATTCCAGGATGTGTGAAACTTTTTCCGTGCATCCTGCTGATACCACGCCCCGCCACGCAGCACAACACAATGTGGGCAATCGACGCGTTGATATTATCATCTTGACCCATATCACATTAGAAATAATAGGAAAGTGATCGAGCATAAAAAGTTACTCTATGGATCGAACCATTGCAAAATATAAAAACAAGATTCAAAAACTGGGTAGGTACTGAAGTAAGTCCTAAGTTGACGTAGCGTAGGTAGCCCACCTCTTTGGTCGTATATAAAAAGTTACTCTTATGTCTTTGATTTGGCCAACCTTAGCATTTTGTTTCTGTGAAGTGTGGCCTAATTACATAATGAAGGTTACGATCTAAGAAGGAAGGACACGATAGTTCATTATACTGTAGTGATATAACTTATTTTTTGTATCGAGTTTAAAAAACATCACATCGTAGTATGCCCTATTAGCCTGTGCATCACATTTTCTTTTCAAACTTCGCGCCACTTATTCTCGCTGTGCCCCAAAATCTAGAAGAGCGCAATAAAATTTATAGACCTATGGGGCGGCCGGATTTTCCCGCCGGCAAGTCGTTGCATGGCTGCTTATATGATTGACCGTAAACTGGGAAAACCGAAGAAGAAGGCACTTTACTTGATCTTGGGGCAAAAAAACGTTGCATGATCTCCGGAAATCGACTATCTATGGTTTTCTGTAGCATAGATATGATATGGGGTCTGTGGCTGCCTGCTGTCATAGACAATCTATAAACGAAACGAATGAATTTGGTCCCGGTCTTTTGTTTGAGTGGAATCGAGTGAATGAAGCGAGCTTTGCTTGCACAGAAAAAAAAAGTAACAAAATCTGCCATTTTGCTGCATTTGAGTTCAATCGCGTTCGTTTTTGCAAAAATAAAACGTGAATCGCATTGTGCGGTTGTGAAAACAGTTTTGAAAACGATCTGAGAAATCAAAGCAGCGTATTGTGCTAAAATGGCGGCGAGCGACTCCGGAACGGATGAATCACTGTACCCCATCGCTGTACTCATTGACGAATTGAAAAATGAGGATGTTCAACTGCGACTAAACTCGATCAAGAAGCTTTCCACCATCGCCTTGGCGTTGGGCGTGGAGAGGACTCGCTCCGAGCTGATCCCATTCCTCACTGAGACCATTTACGATGAAGATGAAGTGTTGTTAGCTCTGGCTGAACAGCTCGGTAAGTCGACTCAATAATTCCTAAGCTCGTTTGACAAAAGCTTTACACCTCAGCCACACTGCTCTTCTCTATCGTCGCGCTGCCGTGATTTTACCTCAGGCAGGCACACACTTCCACTCGCGCTGCTCATTGCCATGTTTCACATTCGACTTCCGCCTTGCGGCAAAGGTCCTAATGGCTCGTGATCATATTGCCTGTACTTTGGCTCGCGCTCTGAAATCCTCAAAAAAAAGGGAGTGATGAGCATGATGTCTCTGCCTCCTTGCCTTACTTCTTCCCACTTGGCTGCAGGGTTACTTGGCAGCCACCCTCAATCATAAAAAACAAGAGAAAAAGATAGGCCCAAACATGGTTTTTGTAAACAAACTGGTTGTTGTCTGTCCCAATTTCAGTAAATAAATGTCTTGTTCTGTGAAAACGAATATCAACTTGGTACAAATTATGGTCGATTACAAAAATACTGGACATTTTCTTGACACTTTAAGGTTTATGAAACGGTCATAGGCAGAACAGTGACAATAGCCACAATAGCCAAAAATAAGAAGTTCCGGTTGAGAAAACTATGCAGTTCTGAAGCTTACTTAATAGACTAGTGGAAACCTCAGTGTATGCTCAGAAATAAACTCATTTGTTATGTTATTCCTATTATTTCATTTGTTAATTGAATTCAGAATGAATTCCAAACAATATTATTCTGTCTTCGTTATATGTTTGCTCCTCTAACGAATACCGAATGAAACCAACAGAACAATGATCAAGAAATCTGCGGTAATGAACAAGATGGAGACTAAAAGTACTACATGTCTGAATTGGTATTTTAGTATTGAGTTCGAAGAAAAAGCCTAAAGAATTCACATTACTTATTTTATTGTAGACGAGCAGCTTCCGCTGATGTGTCTACATCTCAGTGTTGAAATTGACATCATCTGATTCTTCTTCATCATGTAGGTTTTTACCAAAAATTATATTACAATTCCAGGCAATTTTATCAACCTGGTTGGTGGTGGTGAATTCGCCCACTGCCTACTCCCACCTCTGGAGTCCCTCGCTACGGTCGAGGAGACAGTGGTCCGTGACAAGGCTGTGGCCTCACTCCGTGCCGTTGCTGCCCACCACACCCCGCAAGCTCTCGAGCAGCACTTTGTGCCATTGGTGCAGCGCTTAGCTGGTGGGGACTGGTTCACCTCCCGTGCATCAGCTTGTGGACTGTTCAGGTATTTTTCAACTTAGTTAGCAAACATGCATTCAGCCCACCTGTTGGTTCTTCTTCTTGTCGTGTCACTGATTCTTTCTTGGTCATCCTATCTTAGGTCAGTCACCAGGTATGGTAACTCTTAAAAGGGCTTATGACCATTGGTGAAAGAATCAGTGTAGTGAAAGGATTGAAGTGCGCCTCATAGAGGCTCCTTTCATGTACATGTCGCATGTCTTCGAATTTTTAGGTTCTAAGATGTGCTGGTTTCCTCACGATGTTTTCCTTCACCATTTGAGAGCACTAGTATAGCGCACATTCATTTTCAAAACGGAAAATCTAATGGTGCACGACCTGTGGATCGGGAGGCGGAGCCACTACCACCAACCACTCCACCAGCGCTCTCACTGAACTTAATGCAGAAATTATCAGGGATGAAAGTCATATAACGAGAAGAGCGTTAGGTATGAATGTGGATGGATATAAGACTAGAGGAAGGCCGAAGAAAAGATGGATGGATTTTATTAAAGATGACATGAATAAGAATGAAGTGAGTGCGGAGATGACGGCTAACAGAAGAGAGTGGAAGAAGAAAACATTGACCCCACCTAATGTGGGACAAGGGCAGAAGAAGAAGATCAGTGGTCATGGCAAGCGAGTAATGTTCTATTGTGTATTCCAGTGTATGCTACACGCGCGTGTCCGCGCCCGTGAAGGCGGAGCTGCGCCAGCACTTCCGCTCGCTGTGCCAGGACGACACGCCGATGGTGCGGCGCGCCGCCGCCTACAAGCTGGGCGAGTTCGCCAGGTCCGTCGAGGTGGAGTACGTGAAGAGCGATCTCATTCCCATGTTCGTCAATTTGGCTCAGGTGAGTTTTTTTTTTGGAGGTTTTGTTGGTCTGCCCGACTATGTCAGCTCCATTGAGGCTTCTTTTTCGACCAACCAATTAACTTCTAGGACCCTTCCTAACTCATCCCTCATAGATGCGCTCCGGGCGCATTCCATCAGCAGGTGGTAAACATCTTCCTCAACCTGGGGTGCTATTGCGTAAGCAAAATGGCAATGAAGTGCGTAACTTGTCTGAGTCTTGTCTAAATCTTTTTGTTGATAGAATATGCCCCTTTCGGAGTGGTATAGTATATAATAGTATGTATATGGTTTGCAGGACGAGCAGGACTCGGTGCGGCTGCTGGCGGCGGAGGCGTGCGCGGCGGTGGCGGCGCTGCTGCCGCCCGAGGACATGGAGCAGCTGGTGATGCCCACCGTGCGCGCGCGCGCCGGCGACACCTCCTGGCGGGTGCGCTACATGGTCGCCGACAAGTATGTCATCCGCTCATCTTCTATATTTCAAACTTAATTATATAATTTGACTGGCCTCATAGCTCAGTTGGTAGTAACTCTGCCTTCTGCACTAGAGGTCGCGGGTTCGATTCCCGCACTGGACAAACATTTGTGACTAACACAGATGTTTGTTCTGTGTCTGGGTGATAAATATATATCTATTATGTATATCAGTCTCTGGTACCCATAGTACAGGCTATGCCTAGTTTGGGATCAGTTAACCGTGTGAATATGTCCGGAATATTTATATTTTATACTTACTAGCTTCCGACCGCGGCTTCGCTCGCGTGGTACCTACATAAACAATAGCCTCTATGCTATTCTAGGTAAAGAGCTCTATCTATTCCAAGTTTCATCGAAATCGGTTCACCCGCTACGGCGTGATTGAACCAATTACTTTAAGTTTTTCCGGCATTTTCTTGAACTTTCCAATCTTTATTTCTAATAACCCTACTCAGATTACTGCAAATATTTAAAAATCGTTCCAGCCATTCTCAAGTGATGCGCTTATCAATGAAAGCATACAATTTGAATTATTCACAATATGGTTTTGTTGTGCAGGTTCGTGGAGCTGCAGCAGGCTGTGGGCCCCGAGCTGGCCCGCTCCGACCTGACGCAGATCTTCCAGGCGCTGCTGAAGGACACCGAGGCCGAGGTCCGCGCGGCCGCCGCCGGCAAGGTAACCTATACTATCATATCATGAAACGGGAGAATCGTTTGGTAGAGCAAGAACTCCTACAAGCCCAAATACCCACACCATACCTGCTCATAGTCTGAAGGCAGATAAAATCGAAAAAAAAAACTTGATACACTTGCAGCTATTGAGCATGTTTGCTAGCTTTTAATATCACTGGTTCTTTTTGGTCATCCTGCACTAAGTTCAGTGACCGTGGTTGATATATGATGTAAGGGCCTATGACCATCGGTGAAAGGATTAAAGTGCTCCTCTATAAGGCTCCTTTCGTGCACATCGCACACATGTTATAATGTTTGGATGTAGGATTTGCCGGTTTCCTCATAGTCCGCACCATGAGGAAACCGGCAAGTACTACATCCAAAAATGTTGGACTTCACACATACATTTTTCGAATAGAAAAAACCATTGATACACGACCGAGATTCAAACCCACGCCTTTGGATCTGAAGGCGGGGTCACTAACACCAGTACTCTTGATTGATTCTGTGTATATATTTAGTTGCTTTTCTAAAACTCGATACAGCCGATATAAACCCTGCATCTTAATACTGACCCCACTTATTCAAGAGCACAATAATATACTGTACCAGTAACTATACTGTATTATTTCTTCAGGTAAAAGACTTCTGCATGAACTTGGACAAGGCCCACCAGGAGCACATCATCATGACCATGATCCTGCCGCAAATCAAGGAGCTAGTCTGCGACGCCAACCAACATGTCAAGTCCGCGCTCGCCTCCGTCATAATGGGACTTAGCCCTATCGTGGGCCGTCAGAACACCATCGAGCACCTCCTGCCGCTATTCCTCACGCAGCTAAAGGACGAATGCCCCGAGGTCCGACTAAACATCATCTCCAACTTGGAGTGTGTAAACGAGGTCATCGGAATCCAGCAGCTCGTGCAATCACTCCTTCCAGCCATCGTTGAACTCGCTGAGGACACAAAATGGAGGGTACGATTAGCCATCATTGAACACATGCCGCTACTAGCCGGTCAGCTCGGACAAGAGTTCTTTGACGAGAAACTCACAGGACTGTGCATGTCGTGGCTTATCGATCATGTTTACGCGATCCGCGAAGCTGCTACGTTGAATCTGAAGAAGTTGGTAGAACAGTACGGTTCGTCGTGGGCAGAGACCAATGTCATCCCTAAAGTACTGGCTATGTCTCGCGAACAGAACTACCTACACCGCATGACCTATTTGTTCTGCATCAATGTACTATCAGAAGTTTGCGGCAAAGATATCACAACGAGAGTACTCCTGCCGACGGTTCTGTCCATGGCTGATGATAATGTGGCTAACGTGAGGTTTAATGTTGCAAAAACTCTACAAAAGATGTCTCCATTCTTGGATCCAGCGGTTATCCAGCCTCAAGTTAAGCCGGTTTTGGAGAAGCTGAACGTAGATCCAGATGTGGACGTGAAGTACTTCGCTTCTGAAGCTATAGTTGGGATTGCAGGTTAGGTTATATTCAAAACTCTAATGCCTATTGCCAATCGACACCTACATTTAAGGCACACTATACTTGTTCAATGACCTTATAGCCGATGCTATGACATGACATGTGAGCAATCAGTTTTTCAAGCAGTTTTTTGCTAAGTGAGGCGTCGGCTTAATATTATGGGGCGGAAGCGGAATGTCGTGAAAATGGAGTTTAATTATTTCCACTTAGGGGTCGTTGGTGATAGTGTTTGCACATATTCCGTATAAGTAAGGAATTTTATAATGATTATATAACATAACATGCTAAAATCTGATGTTTTTAGTTTTGTATTTTCAGCCTTTACCTAGTATTTATTTTCTATGGCCCAGTTAGAAAACACTTGTAACTCTAGACTCCATAGTGGTATTGATATTTGTATCTTCATTCCATAGCATTTCAAGTTAATCCGATGTAAATCTTGCATTATTTGTAAGTAATAGATCTAAAATTATAGTAATAAGTATGCAATAAAATGTTCAAAATCCAACGAGTTTGTATTATTTCTTGATCCTTGTTTTACTCAGTCTAAAGGCCGGTTCCTTGTACTATATTATCCTGGTTATTTACAAAGACAATCTTCTACTATCCTTGATATGTATATCACCTTGTATAGCTACTAAAGTACGCCACTCGGCAGAATAGGTACATCATGACATGACCTTATGTAAAAATTCGAACTCACTTCGAAAGTCAAGTCAGTGAGTCGCCTCAAGCGTTTTCGAGTAGCACAGAATACGAAATTTGGAAGTCTTCGAGATTAGGAATGTCTTTAAAGAATGAGCCTGCAGAAACAAAAAAGCGAGGAGCTCGTTTCGCTCACAGTCACAAGAGGCCCGAGTAATGATCGTGAGTTAGGTACTTGTCACCGTGAGTGATAAAAAATGAATAGGTACCTAATACCATTTTTGTATAGTGTCACGTAAAGCGCCCCTACAAAAACCGGCAAGCTATTTCACTTTTGTCCACTCACCGGTGACACAGATAACATAATACCCGGTGACAAACAAGTCTTCAGAACATTGAAATCAGTTTACCAATGTACACCCTAAATAGTGGAATAAATAAATACCAAGCTCTCAACCTTCTAATAAAACAATTTTAACTTTCTATAACTTTTATTACCATTCAAAACAACAGTATCCTATTCACTTTACACTGATTACAGACATATAGCTTTGGAGTGAACAAGGAAACTCAAATTTTGGAATGTAACACTCGTTACTGGACTATTGCATATTTACATAAAATATCTGTTACATCACAAACTGTAAGATCTCACAGTAAAATTAACGATTTCAATTTAATTTGTGCACAACACCACGCAACATTTTGAAGCACCAAAAACGAAAACTGTCTCAATTTATCAACGATTATGCTATTTGGATAAATTATGTACAGAAGATGGCAACACTTTAGCGAAACGGCTATGTACCCTAACCATAGAACGCGTATAATTTTGCTTGATCGTAATACATTATAATAAAATCTATTAACAACTTACTATTAAATATTTTATCTTACAATAGCGTGGCCCAAAGATCCAACTAGACATTATTTTATAAATAAGAGCTACTGGATATAGAAGAGGTGAGTTGGTTCATTGCGCCACATTGCATGAAGGCCTTAGTTATTGTCGGCCCTGAAGAGGCTGTATATTTGGCATGTGAACACCAAGCATAGAATTAAATGTCATTTTCAATACTTTTCCAAGGCTGTATTTCGCCAAAGAGACAATAGACAAATAGGAAAGCTCTGAATTTATTTGCAACTAACGTCCTCAATAATCTAGTTATTAGCTTCCATCATCGATTACGGCATAATGGCTTAGATCTTGTCTCAAGAGGTCATATTACGACATCAGGTCTTAGATATCTTGTCTCAATAGGTCATATCACGACATCAGGGCTTAGATATCTGTCTCAATAGGTCATATTACGACATCAGGGCTTAAATATCTGTCTCAATAGGTCATGTACGACATCAGGCCTTAGATATCTGTCTCAATAGGTCATAGAACATTGCAGCGGATAGTTCATCTGTTCAATTTTGCCAACATGACCTAAGTGTAAAATAAAATGCCTATTCTTCCCTTGGTGTCCGCATACTATCTGGTTCTAAGGGATGGTTTAGTGGCGCGAGTCTCGGGGGTAGAACTCTGCGAGGGTGGATGCGGGGATACGCTTGAGCATCTCCTTAGGGAAGATACGGAGCAGCTGCCAGCCGATGTCCAGGGACTCGAACACTGTGCGGTTCTCGTAGTTACCCTGAGAAAGAATTATATAGTAAGTTAAATTATAAACGTAACTAACATCATAGTGACGGTCTTTAGATGGCACTGTTTCTTGTGTATTTTGTAAATATTTACTTGTATTAGTTATAAGTTTCTTTCTGTAAATAAAGTTTCTAACATAAATGTCGCAAACTTGTTTTTTTTTTTGAATGAAAATGCTTATAATACTTAAAATAAAAACCAAGAATGTTGTACTAAAAAGTCTTACAGACAGGCGAGTATTTCTTTTACATTAATTGGTATACTCCCAACACCTGACCGGATTTGCACCTCTTTCGTCGCAGCCGGGCACTCGCCCGCCATGCCACCGAGGTCATCATAAATTTTGCCGAATAAGTGCAGTGATTTTCGTTACAACGAACCAGCTTTGCCAACTCATCATCATCAGCCTGTAGAAGTCCACTGCTAAACATAGGCCTCCCCCGAAGAGTACCACGACGAACAGTTTTGAGCCTTTTCTATCTAACTTCCTGCAACCTCCGCAATGTCGTCGGCCCATCGCGTGGGGGGCCTTCCAACACTGCGTCGCCCGGTTCGTGGTCGCCATTCGAGAAACTTTACTCCCCAACGGTTGTCAGTTCTGCGAGCTATACGGCCTGCCCACTGCCACTTCAACTTACATTCAGAGAGCTATGTCGGTGAGCTTAGCTCTTCTACGGATTTCCTCATTTCGGATCTTATCACGTAGTGAAACAAATAAATAAATATTCCGGACATATTCACACGGTCAACTGATCCCAAACTAGGCATAGCCTGTACTATGGGTACCAGAGACTGATATATAATAGATAAATATTTCACACCCAGACACAGAACAAACATCTGTGTTTATCACACAAATGTTTGTCCGTGCGGGGATCGAACCCGGGACCTCTAGCGCAGGAGGCAGAGTTACTACTAACCGAGCTATGAGGCCAGTCAAAAAAAAAAATCTAATGAATAAAAAATCAAAATTATTTTTTAAATTCAAATATGTCAAAGTAATTGCTAATTCTGAGAGCTATGTCGTCAAAAATGCACAAATAATGTTACCTGTGTGATGAAGTTCTTCTCGAACTTGGTGAGGAACTCGAGGTATAGCAGGTCGTCTGGCGTGAGCGCCTCCTCGCCCACCACCGCCTTCATCGCCTGCACGTCCTTGCCGATGGCGTAGCACGCGTACTGTACCACAAGCAACACAACACATGTTACATCTAGTGCTTTTTTTTATTTTTTTAATTCCGGACATAGCACTCACGATCAACTGATTCCAAACTAGGCATAGCCTGTACTATGGATACCAGAGACTGATATACATAATAGATATATATTTAACACCCAGACACAGAACAAACATCTGTGTTAATCACAAATGTTTGTCCAGTGCGGGAATCGAACCCGCGACCTCTAGCGCAGAAGGCAGAGTTACTACCAACTGAGCTATGAGGCCTGTCAACTAAATTTACTTATTTATTTACGAAATTTACACTTTTCTTACAGGAGCACCTAATGCAATAGTGTACCATTGTTGCCAGACCCTCGATAGTTTCTCTCTATATAACTGAGCTTTGGAAATCAGTTCCGCAATCTAGCGATAGCGTGATATTCTAATAAATATTTTGATGTTGAATACTATGGATAGTATTGAACACCAAAAGTGATTATACTATCGATGTTATTGCATAAAAACTATCGGTTGTGATAGTCATGTATTTGAATAGTAGCAGTCATCATCATCATCAACAACCTGTAGAAGTCCACTGCTGGACATAGGCCTCCCCCAAAGAGTTCCACGACGAACGGTCTTGAGCCCTTTCCATCCACCGACTTCCCGCAACCTTCACAATGCCATCGGTCCATCGGGTGGGGGGCCTTCCAACACTGCGTCGCCCGGTTCGTGGTCGCCATTCGAGAACCTTTACTCCCCAACGGTTATCGGTTCTGCGAGCTATATGGCCTACACCATATACCTATAATAGCAGTCATTGTGTAGTAATCAATATCCAATTATTATTTTTTGACTATTCTATCTATTAGAGTGGATAACCAGAAATCAGAAATAGGCAGAAATTAACCTTAAAGGTTTTTTTTTCACTGTGTACAGGTAATAATCAAAATCCATTTTTTTTTTATTATTTTTTATAACCAGAAAACAGAAATGGGCAGAAATAACCCTGACAGTTTTTTGGTCCTCATTGATTACAAGATGCACCTGTAGTACTAAAATACCATTGCCACTATCCATAATACAAAACTATTGATACTTTCGATGTGCATATACTAACGATGCGATGTGCATATCGATATTATTGTTTTATCGTGTATTTTAAAGCTAAATGTATGTAAATCAAATGAATGGAGAAGAAGGCTTCTAAGGGGCATAGCATACTGGAAATGGTCACTTACCAGCTGGTTGGAGACGTCAGAGTGGTCCTTACGGGTCATGCCCTCTCCGATGGCAGACTTCATGAGACGCGACAGAGACGGCAACACGTTCACTGGCGGGTAGATCTGTCTGTTGTGCAGCTGACGGTCAACGTAGATCTGTGAATATTAAAATAATTAAATGAAAATGCTTATTTTCAACATAAATAACATAATATTTATACTTATAACCTGTCTTTTAGTGATATAGACGGTCAAATAGTACAAAACTGTTCCTCAGTGTGTCACCTAAGTTTACGGTTGCAAACAAGTTTCAAACAAGCTTACGGTTCACCTGTTGGTAAGTGGTTACCGTAGCCTATGAGCGCTTGTAACACCAGAGGCATCACGCACGCGTTGTCGACCCCGCACCCCCCCTAAAGAGCTCTGGCAACCTTACCGCAGGAACACAACACTATTTGAAACAAATAATGTTATTTGGCTGCGATCTTCTGTAAGGCGGAGGTACCTCCCAGGCGAGCTGCTCCAATTTAGAACGAGAAAACCTCGCTGTGCCCTACCTCACTTAAAAAAAATATACATACCTGACCCTCAGTGGTGTAGTAATTATATTCGTAAATTTTTGTCCCTCAGTGGTGTAATAACTATATTCGTACATTCTTGTCCCTCAGTGATGTAAAGTCAAATGGTACATACCTGACCCTCAGTGTTTTTTTTTTTTTTTTTTCTCTGTTTTTTTTTGGAGCTTTTGTCGGTGAGTTCGACCATGTCAGCTCCATTGTAGCTTCTTTATCGACTCCACCATCAGTCTACCAGCCTAGATGTGACCCTCAGTGGTGTAGAAATAATAATAGTAAATTTTTGTCCCTCAGTGGTGTAATAACTATATTAGTACATTCTTGTCCCTCAGTGGTGTAAAGTAAAATGGTAGATACCTGTCCCTCAGTGATGTATCCGGTCAAATCGGGAATGGGATGCGTGATGTCGTCGTTGGGCATGGTGAGGATGGGGATCTGCGTGATGGAGCCGTTGCGGCCCTCCACGCGGCCCGCGCGCTCGTAGATGGTGGCCAAGTCCGTGTACATGTAACCTGCGAGACGGAACATGCTTTTATTCTATATTTTTTTAACGGTGTTAATTTCAATATACGGTGTTTCCAACTATGGTTAAAACTATTGTAACTTTTATAATTGAATAAAACATTTTGTATTTGTACCTATTTGTATTTTTTTTTTTTTATTCTGGACATATCACACACGGTCAACTGATCCCAAACTAGGCATAGCCTGTACTATGGGTACAAGAGACTGAAATACATAATAGATATCACAGAACAAACATCTGTGTTAGTCACAAATGTTTGTCCAGTGCGGGAATCGAACCCGCGACCTCTAGCGCAGAAGGCAGAGCTACTACCGACTGAGCTATGAGGCCTGTATATAAAATCACTAGGATCACTTTGAAACGTCTTAGAAACTATGTGAACCTATGCCTGTTCCTCGCGACCAAGCCTACAAGAATCAGGCAACAAACACGGCTTCGGGCCTATCATTTTTTTCGATGATATTTTTTTTTCTTTTCAGTCATAGTTAAACCTGTTCATAAAAATAAATTATAACTTAAAACGGAACGATGTTCCGTTATAATTTGTAACTAGCTATTACCCGCCCCTTTGTTCGCATTTATATGTAAGCTATTAACACGTATTTCTTTATTTCTTACCAAAAGCCTAAGTATGAATTTTCAGATCCCTAACATGAGGAATTATGGATTGCCCATTCAAACTTTCAACCCCTATTTCACCCCCTTCTAGATTATTTTATGAGACAAAAGATAGCCTATGTCCTTCCCTAGGATATAATCTACCTCCTTGCCAAATTTCGTTACGATCCGTGCAGCCGTTTAGTTGTTTGTTACCACAAACAAACAGTTTCTTCCGCATTTATAATATTAGTATAGATTTTATCAAATTGCCAGTTCGGACCAACTACTAGTCTGGTTTGGGATGCCAGTGAAATCCTGATGAACTAAACTACTAGTAATAGTTTACCTGGGAAACCACGTCGTCCGGGCACCTCCTCCCGGGCGGCCGACACCTCACGCAGAGCCTCCGCGTACGAAGACATGTCGGTCAGGATCACCAACACGTGTTTCTGCAAACAAATCAACAATCATTAATAAATAAATCATGTGGTTAAAGATATTTATTTCTCAAAGAACAAAGTTCACTTATAGAGAACTAGCTTCCGCCCGCGGCTTCGCTCGCAGTGGTATCTATGAAGATAAAATGTAGCCTATATGCTACTCAAGACTATATATCTATATCAGTGCCAAAAGAGACGTTTCATCAATATATGGAGCCTGGGCCTGCACTGAGTACACTACTCTCAAATATGGCTAAGCAATAAAGTAAACGTATTTAATTGGTTATTTTATTTAAATTGACTTCGTTCTAATGTACATTATGATTTTCTTCGACAAAGAGAGCAACACACTGCGGTACAAAAATATGGCGATTGGACGTGCGTGAAATGTCATTTTGACATCCTACATTGATCTGACAAAACAAAAACATCAAATCAAACAACATGACATGAAAAATATGTCAATGTCATGTCAAACGCCAATTATAAACCAACATGGCGGCCTTCAAATAGTGTTCACATAGTAAAAAACTTACCAGAAGAACTATTCTTGTACCATCGCATTTGTCTTAAAATTAATGAAATTGTATTTTTCTTGTAATCTCCTATTTTTTCCTAATTTTTCTATGTAGTGTACATGGACCAGGCCCAGAATGAAATGGCTCCTTTCATCCAAATCGGTTCGGCCGTTTGGGCGTGATTGAAGCACAAACATCTAAACATCCTCACAAACTTTCGCATTTATAATATTACTAGCTTTGGCCTACGGCTTCGCTCGCGTGGTACCTACATAAAAAGTAGCCTAATGCTATTCTAGGTAAAGAACTCTTCATATTCCAAGTTTCAACGAAATCGGTTGTTCTGTTAAGGCGTGATTGATCCACAAACATCCTCACAAACTTTCCCATGTATAATATTAGTAGGATAGGATGTATTTGGCCGTGGTGGCCCCGGCTAAAGAATAGGCCCCTCCATATCTACCTATCCGCGGATGTAGTAAGAGGCGACTAAGGGAAAATAGCTAGGGGATGGGCAGCAGCGTCCCTCATTTTAACAACGATAGCTCTAACTGCGCTCGCCCGCATGCCCAGCGTGGTATGGGCAAATCCCCCCACATGATGAGGAATTTGCTCTGTTTGTGGGGGAGGCCATGTTCAGCAGTGGACGTCGTACGGCTGAAATGATGATGATGATGAAGCATGTATTTACCTCGCATTGGTAAGCCAAGAACTCAGCAGCAGTCAGAGCCAGACGTGGGGTGATGATTCTCTCAATAGTAGGGTCGTTGGCCAGGTTCAAGAACAGGCAGACATTCTCCATTGAACCGTTCTCTTCGAAGTCCTGCTTGAAGAATCGCGCTGTCTCCATGTTCACACCCATAGCGGCGAAGACAATGGCGAAGTTGTCTTCGTGGTCATCGAGCACCGACTTGCCGGGTACCTGGGAAAGAATAATAAAATTATATACAAGGTGATTCATTTTATTTTTTATTATTTTTTATTTATTTATTTTAGCCCCTTCGTCCATGACGCTACGCAAAAGTGACGGAACTCATTAGAAACTAGAGTTGCGGACTGATTGGAAACTCTGACTCGTCCACGACGCTACTGGAATTTCCTAAAACTCAGTCACTCAGTGCACGATTTTATGTAAACAAAGTTTTGAAAACGAAAATAATTAACATGACTAGTGATAATTCGAGCGATGACATGGAATTATAACTTCTCCAGTCACATAGACGTCAGAATCACTTATATTAATTACTTTTTATTCGTTCATTTTTCAACAGTTTCTCGATACCAGTCGCCTGGCGACCAGCATGTCGAGTCGCCAGGAGACTAGTTACAAACGCGTTCCTTTTGAGTAGCGCCGTGGACGGACGCGCATTGAAATACTAGTGCTATCGCAATCAGGCTACTCATAAGTGACTACAGTTTCAGTCGCGTTCCTTTTGAGTCGCGCCGTGGACGAAGGGGCTTAGGAAAACCATCGGCACTGAGAAAAACATTCTGGAAACTTAAATATATAGCTTAAGGCCATTTAAAGGTCTTCACTAGTAGATACAAGTTGGATAAGGGGCAGACAAAAAAAGAAGATAAGTCGAGTAATTAATACCTTAAGGGTCACTCACAGTCACGATATCAATAAGCATAGTAAGTGCTAGTCACTAATTAGGATCTGAAAGATGTAAAAAGAGGGGTACCGGTCAAAGAATCTGATATTGAGTTAATTTCTAAGAGTTGGAATACTGCAGTTGAATAGATCAAGGTCATGTTTACTATTTAATAAGTTAAACGTTTCACTTGCGCGGTAAATAAACGCATTTGGGCAGTAGTTCGTAGATACTTCATAACATTTATACTATCCCGAAGGGGGGTATACATGTTATACTATCAAGAAAATTAAATAATATTACCGAAAAAATATCAATATTTTCATTAATTTTTTTAAATGGCCATTAAATTTTTAAATTGTTTAAAAAATCAACTATAAAGAATAGGTACTTTTTGTTTTAAATCGTTTTTACTATAGAATGGCAATAGTTTTATAGCATACGGCCCACCTGTTGGTAAGTGGTTACCGTAGCCTATAAACACTCGCAATACCAGAGGCACGCGCGCTTTGCCGACCAACTGACCGCAGGAACACAACACTATTTGAATCAAATAATGTTATTTGGCTGAGATCTTCTGTAAGGTGGAGTTACCTCCCAGGCGGGCTGCTTAAATTTAGAGCGAGAAAATCTCTGCGTGCCCTACCTCCTCTAAATTTACGAAATTTACTACAAGGTTACGACGTGACAGAGCAACAAACATTTTCACATCTTTACAATCATAAGACACTAGCGCATTTATCATATTAGTAGGAAGTAGAATAAATACATATCTGTGTAACGTCCCTTAGCTGGTATTTTAACATTTTACCTACCTACTGTTTACCTATTTATTTTATTTTACCCTACATTTATAATAATATCTGCGTACGCGAACGACTAACTACTTATACTACTATTATCATTTATTACTATAAGCTAAATAATTATTCTCATGTTAGTGATTGTAAACTTTTTGAGAATAAATTTCTTTAAACCTAAGTAGGATGGTATACCTTGACGAGACCGGCTTGCCTACAGATCTGGGCGGCGATTTCGTTGTGCGGCAGACCGGCTGCCGAGAAGATGGGGATCTTCTGCCCACGGGCAATGGAGTTCATCACGTCAATAGCGGAGATACCTGTGTACACAAAATTATTAGAAATCGCATTCAAATTGCATAAGTGGTACATACAAGGTGATGTGGTGAGGCTTTAAGTGATATATTTCCAAGATATTTGGGTTTAAAATGCAAAAGATTATCATCAGGCCGTAAAAGTCCACTGCTGGACGTAAACCAAAGAGTTCCACGACGAACTGTCTTGAGCCTTTTCCATCCACCGACTTCCCGCACCCTTCACAATGTTTGCATGTTCAACAATTGGGAATAAAGTTTGTTCTCCACCTTTTGGAAATTGGACATTTTTAATTGAAAAAACACGTACGTAAAAATCTTCTGTTTGGGGCCAAATCAGTTCAAACTCTTTTTCGCTGTTTTAGGTAGCAATCTTAATGCCGAACTTCTCGCACGTTTAGTAAACACCAAAACAGATAATTTAAGAAAGTGTTTTTTTTTTTTTTTTTTTTCAGTCAATATATTTCAGATTCTTACTTTTTGTTGAATCTATCTATAACCCGTGGTCGTCTATTCATTGGCCGTGGTGGCCCCGGCTGAAGAATAGGCCCCTCCATATCTACCTATACGCGGATGTCGTAAGAGGCGACTAAGGGTAAAAAGCTAGGGGATGGGCAGCAGCGTCCCTCATTTTAACAACGATAGCTCTAACAGCGCTGGCAGACCCGCATGCCCAGCGTGGTGAGTATGGGCAAATCCCCCCCACATGATAAGGTGATTGCTCTCTGTCAGTGGGGGAGGCCATGTTCAGCAGTGGACGTCGTACGGCTGAAATGATGATGATTATGATGATGATGATGATCTATAACCCCCTTTCTGGATGGTATACATTTTATGAATCACCTTGTATATTACTATACTATGCGTAGATGAACTTTTCGACTCATTATCATCATCAGCCCGTTCATAACGACTGTGAGACCGCAATGCAGTAAAATCAATCGTGCGTAATGTTGCTTGAACAAGATGGCAATTGGCATTATGCCATAACTGCACAACGGTTTTCGAACTTGCACAACTTCACGAAATCGCAGAGTAATAAACTATACTTTTTGACACTCCTTGTAACCGACGCTATGGGTTCGGTCCGTTGTCCCCCCGTCCCGTACTCACCCGGTCTGTTCTCACCCGATTCAAATGAAGTTGATATCAATATTTTTTTTCGCTTTTGTGTTAATTTACATTTTCACAATTTATAATATGAGTCAGGAATTCAGGTGAAGATAATAATAATAAATAAAAAAATATTCTAGACATATCACAAACGGTCAACTGATCCCATAGGCACTAGGCATAGCCTGTAATATGGGTCATCATTTCAGCCGAACGACGTTCACTGCTGAACATGGCCTCCCCCACAGACAGAGCATATTCCCTATCATGTGGGGGGGTTTTGCCCATACTCACCACGCTGGGCATGCGGGTTGGCGAGCGCAGTTAGAGCTATCGTTGTTAAAATGAGGGACGCTGCTGCCCATCCCCTAGCTTTTTTCCCTTAGTCGCCTCTTACGACATCCGCGGATAGAGATATGGAGGGGCCTATTCTTTAGCCGGGGCCACCACGGCCTAATGTAATATGGGTACCAGAGACTGAAATATAATAGACAGAACAAACAAAGAACGGATATATACGGCAAGCAATATTTACCAGTCTGGATCATTTCCTCGGGGTAGATACGCGACCAGGGGTTGATGGGCTGGCCCTGGATGTCGAGAAAGTCCTCGGCCAGGATCGGGGGCCCCTTGTCGATGGGCTTTCCGGAGCCGTTGAACACACGACCTGTGGGAAGACATGTTATGAGTGGAAAGTAGCTTGTACCAAAATCTCATAATAAAATCACATGCATCATTTGAAATAAAATAAATAAATATTCCGAACATATCACACACGGTCAACTGATCCCAAACTAGGCATAGCCTGTACTATGGGTACCAGAGACTGATATACATAATGGATAAATATTTAACACCCAGACATAGAACAAACATCAGTGTTTATCACAAATGTTTGGCCAGTGCGGGAATCGAAGCCGCGACCTCTAGCGCAGAAGGCAGAGTTACTACCAACTGAGCTATGAGGCCTGTTTAAATGTTCATACCTTAAATGTTTGAGACTGTCAACTTAGGTCACCGCCTAAACATAATAATAGCAAAATTGAAAAATCAGGCAACTCAGACGGCGCGCGAAATGATGATTGATGACCCTTTTAGATTTTAACATGACCATTCGAACCCGTGACAATTATTTTTCAATCTTAGTATCCCAACTTCATAATATGTATGCTTTTCCAAAGGGGCATATTCTACACCCATATTTTGTCAAAAGTATTTGTCAGTCAATTGTATTTTTTTTTTCCTAACTTAATTTAATCAATTTATTTTTAATTTTACTGTCTGACATTAATTATTCAATTTTATCAAGATGTTTGGAATTGTTGTCTTTTATATTTTTTGCATGTTTAGTTTATATTATCTAATTTAGATTTAATTTATATTGTTATGACAAAATTGCACGCCTGAACAGGCAGAATACATTGCTACTTTTATAAAATGTATAACATCTATAACACATATATTTCAGGCAATAAAAAGTATGATTTATGATTTCGGTAGCGGTTTTATGTCGAACTTGAACATTCAATAATTAGTTTTAAAGATGATAAAAAAATCAAAAACAGCTAATTTGTTTTTTTTTTATAGAATTACCCTTTCGGGATAGCATACACATTATGAATCACCTTATATACTTTGTAGACTGGATCTTGATGAATGAATGGACTCACCCAACATGTCTTCAGAGACGGGTGTGCGGAGAATGTCGCCGGTGAACTCGCAGAGTGTGTTCTTGGCGTCGATGCCCGAGGTGCCTTCGAACACCTGCACCACGGCTTTGGAGCCACTGACCTCCAGCACCTGGTGAATCAAATCACATTTGAATAAATTCGGCTGGTGATGAAGAATAAATGAACTGGACAAGCAAATCAAAGTTAGCCCGGACATTTTATATTTGACAAGCTTTCGCCCGCGGCTACGCTACAGTGGGTGACCAATAACTGTGGTAAGTAATAAAAAATAAACATAAGTTCCATGATTACAATCCATTTTATCATCAGATCAGCTCACTGTCTCCATTGTATTGCATTGTCATTAGTGAATATCTGCAGAACTCAACTCAATCATATATTTTCGGATCTGGATCACAATTTATTTTGCCTTACAAGATATGAAATACAGACACTTATTTTCAGGTTATGTTAGGTAATTTGTTTATTTTATATTATATAAAAGCTGAGTTGGATCTGATGGACCGACATGGTTAAAGTTGCGCGAAGAGCCCATTTTTCATGTTATTTTTTTGGGGGAGGCCTTATGTCTACAACCTTATGATGACGTTATAAAAATGTAAGGAGCACCAAGGAGGTTCTTTTGTTATAAAAAAATATATTTACCTGACCCGATCGGAGGGTGCCATCAGCTAGCCTGAGCTGGACAATCTCAGAGAATTTGGGGAACTTCACCTCATCCAAGATGACCAGAGGTCCGTTTACTCCAGACACGGTCTTGTATGCTGCAGAAAAGTAATTGCTTAGTTCTGGATTCCCAATCTCTTTTTATAATGATGGTCTGGTCCAAACTGGATGAGACAGGCCAGAGATAGAAATATACGGAAAGATTTGGGGGAGGTCTACGCCAGAGAGGCGACTTCTACAGACTAGTACCTAATAAGATTTGCATGCAGAAATAAATTTAAATTATGGAAATAATATGTACTTAAATAATTGTTTTTAATATTTGTAATTCAAAATTGCATACTGTAGTAGAAATAAAGGCTATTTTTTTTTTATTTTTTTTTATAATGATGATATAATTTATTTCAGGTATTGTATAATTTTAGTGAACGGTTTATGTAACTTTATTCACCCGGTAATATCCCCATGCCACCAACCGAAAGATCTTCTCCCTTACTTTAAGGAGCTCGCTTTAAGGGGGTATTGTGGGGCATTGGGGGGTGTTATGACAATACATCGCCGCGTATGACATCAGTGCAGATCTTATTCCCTTGAATTAGAATTAAAAAAAATCTTGCTTCTTTGCAATTAAAATGAATTGAATATTATTGAATTTTTTAAGCACATGACAACTTAATCAGTAGTGATTTTTTATCTAAGGATTTTCGTTGGGAAGTGTCTCCGTAGCTTAGTTGGTTAGAGCATCCCCGTATCTAGGGGAAGATTGCGGGTTCAAATCCCTTCGGAGTTAAACAAATAATACTTTTGAGGGGCTGCCTTATCTGTGATCAGCTGTTTTTTATACAGATTGCCAAGCATGATTGAAAAAAAAAACATATTAATCCTATGTTTTTAGCCCTTAGGGGCCAAAAACATAGGATAGGATAAACCCTAAGGGGCCACTTGGTAAGTTAACAGAAAGTTCAGGAAGAAAACCAAATGGTTTGTTTTGAAAGCCTTAGCAACATCTTATCTACTTATATCAAGGTCATGATGTATTCACATGATCAGATTTTTCACTTTATTTTTACATATCTAGTTTGTATTACCAAAAGTTTGTTCAAATGATGAACAGGAATTTCACCATGCCCTGAGTACAAACAAATGTTAATATTTAACATATAATTTGTAAAATGGAACCTACAATACTTCTTCTAACTTTGATATGTATCTGTGGTGTAAGAAATACATCTTTGATATGGATCTTTAGTCAGTAAATTTTGAGGTGTGTCTTGTAAGTATTCAGACCAATTGGAACAAAAAAAAACTTATCAGCATTTTCAATGGGATGTTGCTGAGATATGTTATTGGTACGTTTCTTAGTTCAGTAGGGAGCATCTAAAGATTCTTGGACTTATGACTGAAGTTATCAGATTGATGACCAATCACGAGTTTAGCCTTCACATTAGTAGTTCTGAGATAAAACGGTTTACGGTATACCTGCAAATGCTAAGCATCGCTTTAAGACTATAATATAAAGCTAAGGAACAACAGGAAGTGCCCTAATACCAAAAACAATGGGCCGTAACATGGAAACTGGAACCAAAATCGATAATTCAATTGACGAAATCCATGACGATATCCCAACATCAGATGTTCATTTTGAAGGGTACTTACTCAGACGTGGCTGGGAGATGAAGTCCCTGGACACGGCCAGGACATGCTCCTTGCTGGCCTGAGATGCGGAGAGGGCCATTTTGCAAATTTCACTAATTTTTGGCAGACCAGTCAATGAAACACCGAACTGCGCTGCCTCCTCGCCCGAAAACTGACGAATGGAAGTTTTGTCTACGGTTCTTCACGTGCCGTCACGTGACCTATCACAAGGCCAATAGTTGCCAATGTCCAAAATTGTTAAAATATTTCCTTATTTTAGACATTAATTCCAATTCAAACTCAGTTTCTGACTTTCTGTTGAATGCTTACAATATTTGCAGGATTACAAACCTAATTCGTTATGGTAGGTACTTATTATAACATCGACATACATCGGCAGACTGCGCAATGATAGAACAGAACCTTTCGTGTAGCGGACTTACTGGGAACACCCATCTGTGAGCCCCACCGCTGTTCATACAGAGCGACGTGAACAGTAAGGTAGGTACCTACCCAGAACTCATGGTCTCTCTTGCAAAAAAAGCGCTGCTAAGTTTTTCCGCCAAGGCTTCCTTATTTTCATAATAACATGAAGGTGCCTCTGCCACTAGCAACGTGCTAGAACTTTAGGTTTGACAAAGGCCGCTTGCTATTCACGATTCGACCGTCATCCACCCGTCAAGTATGACGAATAGGATGTTTCCCCGGGGACCACATAACGTAGCCCACTTTAAACTTGTGGAATACGGCTACAGTGAACTTTAGCTTTGAAGCTATGTCTACCTGTGTCCTTATAATTGTAAGAGTTAGGTAAAAACGTTGCTTTCCTTACTCCTGACTGCTGTACCTACTTCACGTTCCGTGGATCCACAATGTAAAGCTGGGCAAGGAAAGACAGCTATCACAAAAAGTCTACTGCAAAAAAAATATTTCGTGTCTGAAATATCCGTTTTGCAATTTGCTTAAAATCAGGAAAAGTTTAGGAGTATGGCAATATTTAAAATGTTGTTCTTTTTGTCTATGGCTCCATAGACTATCGATCGGCTTCACAATCTATGGAGTAGTGTAACGTGTTCCAAAAATAGAGGAGCCGCGGCTCCCATATCTATGAAACACACCGAAGAAAATGAAAGAAAAACCTGAGTAGGTAAAGACGCCGACGAACGCCGACGCTACCTAGACGCTAAGAGACGCTACGCTGGAAAAACCTGAGAAAACAATTTATGTACCTACTGTATGTTTAAACTTTATGGTTTTAGTTAGTTTCTTTGTTTTTGGCTTCTGTGGCTTAAAATCATAGATAATGGAGCCGCACGCTCGGTGTGAGTGTGTGTAAGTAATGTAACATGACGTTTAATTTTTGACGTTTCTGTAAGAGAGAGTGATGTTCACAGACTACTAAGAGTATTATGTAGTATCTTCCTAGTCTGTGTATTACGTGACGTGACGTTTAATTGGTCTCTGAAGGCGGACGGTCGTCGGTCGAATTTATAAAATTAAAATTGAGCTCGCAAGCTCCGTCTGCGGACGTCATTAAAATTTACCTATTAAATTAATTCTAACAATATCCTGTAAAGTAGCGTCCATTTTTATTTTAATCAGAACAAGTAAAATTAAATAATTTTGTACAAAATGTCGATGATGAGCAAATGTATACCTCATGTCGGTCGTAGTTTCGGAAGGATTAGTGCTGCGCTGTCTAGTGGGAAGCCTAGGACTTACTTCACATACACCCAGGAGCTCTCGCAGCCTCTTGACAGGAATCCTGAGTTTTTGACTGCGAAACAAGCCTTTGAGAAATGTTTGCAATCTGGTAAGCTCTGATTTTTTTTGTCTTTTCCTCTTAAATTATGCATGATGCATGAAAACTCTTTTTAGGGTTAAGCTCGCCTTTGTACATACCTTTCTTTTTAATTTTTGTATCTGTATTTTTCTTGTGTACAATATAGAATAAAGAATGATCTGTGTATGTTGAATACTTTTTTGTATGCTTTAAAATTACTGTTATAGAACAAGAGGCAGGAATCTTTGGTTCAATAATCCATCCAGTATCTCTGCGATTTCAGCTTCTTATCAAAGTTCAACAATTATTTACAATTCCTCTGTATTCAATCTTGATCTTTGAACACTCAAAGTTAATGCATATTTTTGCTTGCTTCATATAATTTGGGGAATTGAACAGATTGTTGATATTTTTGGACTCGTAAGAATGTGTCATACATAACAAAATTGCATTTACTGTTTCAACAGTTGCATGTGTTGAGAATATTTTAACAATGATCATCATCATCATTCTTTTTGCAGTAGGATGTTCATTGCCTATATTCCTCCCCACAGATATCCAGAGGGACTGATCTTTTACACCAAACACCTCCCAGCTACCTTTATTAAGTACCCAGTAACCATGAAACTTCAAACTCGAATATCCATTGTAATCTCACGGATTCTTGAATAAATAGAGGTATACCTACACATCTAGGTAATAAAGGAAAATAGACCTTGGAAATATTCTTCTTTATGACTACTTTGTAAGTTCAAAGTCCAAAACATTACATGATTTCTATTGTTTGAACAGAGGAAAACTAAATCTATAGTAAAACTATGCATAGGTATGTGAGTACACTATACATCTCACAGCTGCCCTAGCTGTATCCAGATAAATAGTAGCCTATGCCCTTACCTAGGGTTTAAGCTATCTGCATACACATTTTCACCAAAATCTGTTAAGCCAATTAGCTGTGACAGAAGATAACAGATAGATGGAGAGAGCTACTTCCCATTTATAATATTGTTTGATATGATGTCAAGCCTACTCCATCTAATAATACCATGTCCCAGGCACTACAGCATCCTATAAGTGAGTAAAAAGTTCCACCTGACTCTGTATAAATCATCTAGAATAGAAGTACCTAATAGGGCTTTACTTTTTGATGTTGGATGTATTATTTTACAGTTTAGTTAGATGAACTGTATGATATAGTGGTGATTATTATTCTGCATGGCTATATGCAACAAACACATCAATAAAATGAGGTCATCGACATCGTCCTTGCAAGATTATGTTAAAAGTCTTGTTATCTGATGCTTGGTGGGTTGGCAAAATGCCCAGTTTCATGCCAAACCTGATTGTAGGTATTCATATAAACAGAAATTCTTACTATTGCACACATTACAAGGTGATTCATATTAGTTACTATCCCAAAAGTGGATAATTCTACACCCAATTAGCAATAATGATGTGTCTGTGTCTGATGACTTTTAGAAATTTGACATCCTTCACTGAAAAACTGCTGTTTTGAGGTAAAATCAGGTCAACACAATTATTCAGCTGTTTAGTTAACAATCTTGATGTCGAACTTCTCGTATGTTTGATAATTAGTCGTAGAGGTTATAAAAATACCAAATAAGACGATATAAAAAGCTTGGTACCTACCAAAAATTTTGATATATTTTTTGCTAACATTTTTTTCTTTTTCTAGATAGAATAAGACCCCTTTGAGATAGTATACCAGTTACGGAACACATTGTATAGCATGCATACTTTATTTGTGTATGTAATATGTTAACAAGTTGGTACCCAGAATGTAGGGTACTATGTGAAGGTATTTAGCAATTTTGTCTGAATGAAAATGAACAGATTAAACTCCATACTTTTAAACATTTTATTACCTATTATATAGGTATTGGGGTAATTAAATTTTGTAGTTTTTAATGAATACTTTATGTGACCTCTACTATCAAAAACAATGAATACCTAACACTAAAGTTCTCATATGAATACCATTACTAACGATCTACATGTAGGTACCTATAATCCAATATTATAAATGCGAATGTTTGATAGGAATCGGATTCTTTACCGAGAATATTTAGCATTTAAGCTAATTTTTATCAAGGTACGCGAGTAGTAGGCTCGAGCTAGTAAAAGATCATCACATCATTTTATTATTATTCTCTTCTTCTTATGAAGGCCTCATAGCTCAGTTGGTAGTAACTCTGCCTTCTGCGCTAGAGGTTGCGGGTTCGATTCCCGCACAGGATAAACATTTGTGTGATGAATACGGATGGTTATTCTGTGTCTGGGTGTTAAATATTTATCTATTATGTATATCAGTCACTGATACCCATAGTACAGGCTATGCCTAGTTTGGGATCAGTTGACCGTGTGTGATATGTCCGGAATATTTATTTATTTATTCTCAAACCTACGTATTGTTTTTCCATGTTTTTTTTTTTATCTAATATGATTTTTCCGTAATTCCTACCATAAAAAAAACCTGCTGTATTTTTTGAATCTTGATTGGAAGTGGAACATATTATTTTGACGATTAAACCTTAACCTTATTCACCTAATAGAATATACATAATACCTACCTATATGCCAAATGTCTATCGACGTCAGCTAGCTTTAGGTAGAATACCCTACTAACCTCATCATCATCATTCGTCATTTCAGACGTACAACGTCCACGGCTGAACATGGCCTCCCCCACAGACAGAGCGAATTCCTTATCATGTGGGGGGATTTGCCCATACTCACCACGCTGGGCATGCGGGTTAGCGAGCGCAGTTAGAGCTATCGTCGTTAAAATAGGAGACGCTGCTGCCCATCCCCTAGCTTTTTTCCCTACATCGACATCCGCAGATAGGTAGATATGGAGGGGCCTATTCTTCAGCCGGGGCCACCAGGGCCTACTAACCTACACAGTAGATATTTCTAGATATCTAATTGATTTCCATTTGCTGCTGGCCTTGCCTATTAATAGTACCTAGTCACATTTGTTTGTTAACAGTTATCGTGATCTTACTAATATTATAAATGCGAAAGTTTGTGAGGATGTTTGGATGTTTGTGGTTTAGTCACGTTCACATTCAAACGATTTCGATGAAACTTGGAATAGATAGAGTTCTTTACCTAGAATAGCATATCTTTTTATCTAGGTACCGACCACGCATTTTCATATTCTCAAGTCATTACTAGTAAATATCTGTTAAAATAACGCCAATGTTTACTCTCGTTCATCACTTTTACGTCACATGTTTACTTGTAAAGTGTTGCTGGCACTATCTGAACGGGCCGGTCATTGAATCATAAGTAATCATAACATAAGGTCAGAGGGGTGTGGTGCTCTTAACTATAGGGTCACACATTGACATGCTTATTTTAGCTTCCTCTTCTTGTCGTGTCACTGATTCTTTCTTGGTCATCCTTTATTAGGTCAGTGACCAGGTTGAGGTATGGCGGTCCCGAAAAGGGCCTATGACCGTCGATGAAAGAATCAGTGTTGTGAAAAGATTAAAATGCGCTCCTTATAGGCTCCTTTTGTGCTTATTTTATTTACGTAAGTATGTTTGTACGCCGTGGTGCCCCGGACTGAAGAGTTGGTACCGTATCTACCTACCCGTGGATGTCGTAATAGGCGAAAAAAGCTAGGGGATATAAAATAAATAAATAAATATTCCGGACATATCACACACGGTCAACTGATCCGAAACTAGGCATAGCCTGTAGTATGGGTACCAGAGACTGATATACATAATAGATATATATTTAACACCCAGACACAGAACAAACATCTGTGTTAGTCACAAATGTTTGTCCAGTGCGCGAATCGAACCCGCGACCTCTAGCGCAGAAGGCAGAGTTACTACCACTGAGCTATGAGGCCAGTCAATATCAATATGCAGCAGCGTCCCATTTTTTGACAACGATATCTCTAACTGCGCTTGCCAACCCGCATGCCCAGCGTGGTGAGTATTGGCAAATTCACCCCACGTGATAGGAAGTCGCTTTGGAAATCTGTGGGGGCCGATGTTCAGTCTTCCAACGGCTGAAACAACGTACTACGAAGTCATTGAAACTATACCAAATGGGAGTCACGTTTTACAAATGTTACTATTGTATTTTGGAGGAGGTAGGGCATAGCGAGATTTTCTCTCTCTAAATTGGAGCAGCCCGCCTGGCGAGGTACCTCCGCCTTACAAAGATCGCAGCCAAATAACATTATTTGTTTCAAATAGTGTTGTGTTTCTGCGGTGAGTAAGGTTGCCAGAGCTCTTTAGAGGGGAGGGGTTCGGCAGGCAACGCATTAGCAATGCTCCAGGTGTTGCTGATGTCAATAGGCGACGGTAACCACTGACCATCAGGAGGGTCGTAAGCCTGTTTGCCTCCGATGCCCTAGAACAAAACTGAAAATCGTTTTTGAATAAATTATAAATAAATACAAATAAATAAATATTCCGAACATATTCACACGGTCAACTGATCCCAAACTTGGCATAGCCTGTACTATGGGTACCAGAGACTGATATACATAATAGATATATATTTAACACCCAGACACAGAACAAACATCTGTGTTAGTCACAAATGTTTGTCCAGTGCGGGAATCGAACCCGCGACCTCTAGCGCAGAAGGCAGAGTTACTACTAACTGAGCTATGAGGCCAGTCAAGCCTGTCAATATATAAACAGAACTCTTTGATGACAACTCTTTATATTTATTTGTTTTACTTTTTTTTAAGCCCCCTGCTGGACCCTTATATCTTAAAACTGATCACTCCATTGCGAGCTCCTTTACCTCCTTTTACGATATGACAGCAATCTTCTCTTTTTATCTGGCGCATGTAACTTATTCTTGGTCTTCCTCTTTCTCGTTTTACTTCCACCTTTCCTTTTAAAGTAAAGTAAAGTGTCATTTATTGCTTGAAATACATGTAGGTACAGGTGTTTATAAGTCTATAATTATGTAAGTCAATGTATTCCTACCGATTTTTCGATGTGCAATAATAATATCTTTGTATAAATAATAATAATTAAAATAAACTTAATAAAAATTATCGTCCTTCAATGATGTTCTTTAATAGGCTGTCATGTCTTAAAATATGTCTAATCATTTTTCCTCTTCTGTTTTCTCCTTTTCTCGTACTTCGTCATTCGTAACTTTCTCCGTCCAGCTGATCCTCTTGATCCTCCTCCAACAGCACATTTCAAAGGCTTCCAGCACCTCAAATTAAGCTATATAAGATTTTCTTGTATTCCAGGTCAAACGGTCTTCGCGCAAGGAGCCGCCGCAACACCAGTTCCTCTACTCACGGCGATGACAGAGGTCGGGAAGTCAGGCTCACTGAAGGACATCAAAGTTGTCCATATGCACACAGAGAAAGAAGCTCCGTATGTCGCGCCTGAGCTGAAAGACACCTTCAGGTAAAGAGCTTGGCCTTCGAGCACATGTCTTTTAATTTTCTAAGAGGTCAATCCAACACGGATGGGTAGCGCATGGGGAACTTCGTCATATCTTCTCGTCGCAGATACCGCAGAGCTTCAAGAGGAAAGTCTCCAATGCATGTTGCCAGTGATGGCATTGGCACTAAGACTCGCTAACTATTCATCATCATCATCATTCATCATTTCAGCCGTTCGATGTCCACTGCTGAACATGGCCTCCCCCACAGACAGAGCAAATTCCTTATCATGTGGGGGGATTTGCCCATACTCACCACGCTGGGCATGCGGGTTGGCGAGCGCAGTTAGAGCTATCGTTGTTAAAATGAGGGACGCTGCTGCCCATCCCCTAGTTTTTTTCCCTTAGTCGCCTCTGACGACATCCGCTGATAGAGATATGGAGGGGCCTATTCTTTAGCCGGGGCCACCACGGCCTCGCTAACTATTAGCGACCAGGTATTGTTATTTTCGTTATTATATCCCCTTAACGAATTTTGCCTAGTTCTTATCTGCCAACTTGAATTTGGACATTTTAAGCTAGTGGCAGATAGGTTTATCTCCTACGCAGATAATATTGTGATAACTGCATCGCGCCACATTATTAAAATCATCATCATCAGCTTGAAGAGTCATAAGCTTCCCCCAAAGAGTGTCACGACGAACGGTCTTGAACCTTCTTCATCCAGCGGTTCTTGTAGTCCGTCGGTGAAAGAATCAGTGTAGTGAAAGGATTAAAGTGCGCCTCTTAGAGGCTCCATTCGTGCACATGACATCTTCGAATTTTTAGGTTTCAGGACATGCCGGTTCCCTCACGATCTTTTCCTTCACCGTTTGAGAGCACTAGCATAACGCACATAAATTTTCCTTTTGGATTCAAACCACGACCTGTGGATCGGAAGGCGGGGCCACTACCACCACTCTAGCAGTGATCTATTGATCTCGCTGACGGGTGATAGGCCTAGCTGAGTAAGGTGGCAACCTTTAGGGGGGAGGGGACGGCAATGCGTGCTCGATGCCTCTGGTATTGCAAGCGCTCATAGGTTACGGTAACCGCTTACCAAGAGGTGGGCCGTATGCTTGTTTGCCACCTCAGTTGTATAAAAAATGCTAGGTGATAATTTTGTGCCGCCCTTTCTCAAGTGCGATACGACCGATGAAAGGTCATATCGCTGTCGCAGCGGGCGAGTGCGCGTCTGAAACGCGGGGGGTTCGATTCCTGCAGCGGGACAAATGTTTGCATGATCTGCAAATATTTGTCCCGGGACCAGCATGCCTATTGCGTATGCGTAATGGCAATGAAGTTCGTAACTTTGAGAGTGATTATAACAATCTTATCAACATTCAAAACGTTCCAAACTTGACAAGGGAAAACTTAAAGATCTTAGCTTCTTCCTTTTCATGATTGAAAATCTTTAGATGTCGCTAAAATTGATAAAATCGTCCTCAAAGTTACGAACTTCATTACCATTACGCATACACAATTGCACCCCAGACCTGAAAACTACGAGACCATGGTACTCGTAGAGGGGGTCCGGACTATGTAAGTGACTGTTGGGTGTTATTTATTTGTTTTATTTCATCAGATACTGTCATATCTAAGTCATTTGTAGAATACAATTTAATAATTCTGATAAAACGAAATGACTACCTTCTATTTTATCAGGTCATAATGATTTATCTACATATATAGACTAAAGTGTTGTCAGCAATGTCGTGTTTGCGATAAGTAGTGAGTAATCGATCAATATATCGAAATTATGTCACAAAGGTGAAGGTTTGAGTTTTTTGTTTGTTAGTCAATCACGCCGTAACGTCTACTGATTTAAATCGAACTTGGTATTATGTATAGGTCTTGACCTGGCGTAGCGTAGCGGTCATTTTTTGGGTTCCGTACCTCATTTGGAAAAACGGAACCCTTATAGGATCACTTTGTTGTCCGTCTGTCTGTCTGTCTGTCTGTCAAGACCCTTTTTCTCAGAAACGGCTTAAGGTATCAACTTGAAATTTATACCAACTATTAACGTCTGTGGACTTATGGTGCCATATAAAAATCAAAGCTCTAGCTTAATGCATTAAAAAGATATGGCAATGAATGTATAATTTTTGTATGGAAATGGCAAAAATCAAAAACCAGGGTACTTCCAGTTACCTCACAATTCTGAAATTTGGAATGCTAAGAGCTTTTGTGACACAGTTAAAGAGAAAAGTCTGAAATTGAGGAATTTCGTCTTTAATTCGTTTTTTAGGAAACAAAGTTATATTTTCGGTCAATGTCATACAATGACAACGTGAGCGACCGCAAATATAAGTTTGTCAATTCCTAAACTTGGAATTTTGATTTTCTGACCACTTGTACGGATTTTCCGACCGGGATGGTACGACACAACCAATGGTACGGAAGCCTCAGGGCGCGAGTTCTCGCACTTGACCGTCTTTATTTTTTTGCACAACTTATCTGGCGAACAAGCTTACGGCCCTCCTGTTGTTAAGTGGTTACCGTAGCGTATGAACGCTTGCAATACCAGAGCCATCACGCACGCGTTTCCGACCTCGAACCCCCCTCCCCTTAAAGATGTCTGGCAACCTTACTCACCGCAGGAACACGGTGTAATTTCTGTAAGGTGGTACCTCCCCAAGCGTGCGTCTTTGCTTTCATTCATCCCCTGCATAGGGGGCTGTCTGTGACTGTTATCCGGGTACGGGCACGGTGCCGCGGGCGAAAGCTAGTGTTATGGCCGGTAGAGCGTACCCTAACAGATCTCAATTACGCAAATTAGAGTACTTATTTGCATCCTGTGATCATTCAACGTTTTGTAAGGAACAAAAGTAAATTATAGGAGGTTTATCTCACGATATAGCCGTGTTGGCCTAGTGGGAGGTACATCTATTTAAAAAGAGATTTTATTAAAATATACAGAATTATTTATTTTGCATCATAAATAATAGAGATTTCTTATTTTCTCTTTTACGATTATAACGATTTGGAAAAACAATGATAGTTATTGTAATAGTTATAAAAAACTACTCTGTACTCGTTTTTAGTGATTACATTTTATGAACATAAAATGTAAATCCTTTATTGGCTTCCGTTATAAGTTTAACATGTTTTTGTTTAGAGGGTTGTGGATTTTGTTCAATAAATAAATAATATTTTGAAAATGTTCTTTTCATAGTTCATAGTTCATTGTATGCGGAAATTATAAAATACACAACATAATATACAAAACAAAATAACAAAATATTCATAACTAATTTAACCACAATTATGTCTTTGTCATCAGATCAGTATCTCTCTTCATGGCCGCGAATGTCCGCCAGTCAGTCGCGGAGGGCAGGTCCGACGCGATCCCCATCTTCCTCCAGGACATACCCAAGCTGTTCCACAGGAAGATCATCTGCCCCGATCTCGCTCTCATTCAGGTGAGGAAACTGATGGCCTCGGTAGCGTGGCGGGCACTAGAGGTGTTGGTTTGATCTCCGGGGCACGACGCGGTACAATTCCTTTTCAAATATGTACCAGGCCTGGGATTTGTGATAGAAAGAAGATTTTTTTTTTATACAACAGAGGTGGCAAACAAGCTTACGGCCCACCTGATGGTAAGCGGTTACCGTAGCCTAAGCGCCAGACCAGAGGCATCTCGCACGCGTTGCAGACCCCGAACCCCCTCCCCCCTAAAGAGCTCTGGCAATCTTAATCACCGCAGGAACACAACACTATTTGAAATAATGTTATTTGGCTGCGATCTTCTGTAAGGCGGAGGTACCTCCCAGGCGGGCTGCTCCAATTTAGAACGACGACGATAACTGCACGCGAAGTGTAGGACTTATGGTTTCTTATTCCAGGTTTCACCCCCGGACGCGCACGGCTACTGCAGCCTTGGCACATCCGTCGACTGCGTACGCGCAGCCCTTGTCAACTCTAAAATTATCATTGGTAAGCCATGATTATCAGAAAATAACTGTCTACTTACCGTCACTATCACCATCACCATCATTTGGGTTCTACAAGGTGATTCATAATATGTATGGGCCATCCTAAAAGGGGCAATTGGCAATAAAGTTTTTTCTACGACTTTGCAAACTTGATATTTTTCATTGAAAAAACTGCGAAAATCTGCTGTTTTGGAATCAAATCAGGTCAAACTCAATGAATCAACTGTTTTAGGTAGCAATCTTGATTCCGAACTTCTTGTACGTTTAGTTATTAGTTCTAAAGATGATAAAAATACCAAAAACAGCATGGTAATTTGAGAAAGTTTGTGAAAAAAATATGAAAATTTCACGATGTTTTTGCTAATATTATTTCTTTTCGTAGATAGATATACCATCCCTTTCGGGATGGTATACATGATAAAAATGATTCATGATTGAAACCAAATTTGTTCAACTCGCTTGTCTAGATCGTTGCTGAAATTAGGACAGGATTTATGAATAATAGTACATTATGGTATAAGTGTGTAATGTTGGTGATTACCGCCGAGGCGTCATTGAGACCCGAGCCGTCAGGCGAGGGTCTTAAGAGAGCCGAGGACGGTATTCATCAATACACACGTGTATCATACGAGGTTTTTCAACACACTTGAGAATAAAATTATACTAAAAATAACTGTAAAAACGAGTTGTGAATTTTTTTTCGCAATGGCGGGAAAAAATAGCCAGTTTTCCTATGCGCGCGCATCTTACAATGGCGATCGGCCATACACTAAAAGAATGAGTTAATTTTTACTTTTGCGCACGATCTTTTTTGTATCGAATTTTACAAACCAACTCAACCAATAAAATAAAATAATTCTCGTTTGTGAATAATAGCAATGAAAAAGTCACAGTTTGATTACAGGTATCATTATGTGCCTAATTGCGGTGAAATTAGAGCCACTTTACTTACATAGGTTATAATAATGATCTGTGCCCTTCTCTTCATCGCCTGATAGCGGCTGATGGCTTCCGAGGATCAAACCTGCTGTGACGACAGCAGACATTTTATGGCGAGGCTGAAAAGCAGCGTAGCTGAGCCCTCGACTATTTCACCTGTCTACCTACATACATACCAAAACTTGTAAATTACCAATTGTATCTTTATAACTGTGTGTAGGATTCTTGGTAAATAAATTCCCTTTTTATCATCTCCCTGCCCTTATCCCACTTCATGTGGGGTCGGCACAACATGTTTTTCTCTTCCACTCCCCTCTATCAGCCGTCAAATCAGTATTCACTCCTTTCTTACTCATGTCGTCTTTCACACAATCTATCCATCTTTTCTTTGGTCTACCTCTCCCCTTATATCCTTCCACATTCATATTTAACACTCTTCTAGTCACATGGCATTCTTCCCTCCGCATGACATGCCCATACCACGCTAACCTTTTGCTCTTCTACTTCTCAGTCACTGGCGCTACTTTCAAACTTCCTCTGATGTACTCATTCCGTATCTTGTCCATTCTAGTCACTCCACACATCCATCTCAACATTCTCATTTCCGCAGCATGCACTCTTCTTTCATCCGTCCTTTTGGTTGCCCAACACTCAGATCCATAAAGAACGACAGGTCTTATGATCGTTTTGTAAATTTTCCATTTAAGTTTAAGGGGCATTCTTGGATCACACCCTTTTATTTTATTTTATTTATTTACTTTATGAGCAAGTGTGTTGAAAATATTATTATCCCGACAGCGCAAGTAAACCCGAACATGCCGCGGACATTCGGCGACGCGATCATCCACATGTCGCACATCGACTACGCGGTGGATGACTCCACGCAGTTGCCCGACCACGGCAGCAAGCCGGCCAGCGCTGAAGAGACCAAGATCGGGGAGCTTATCGGCAGCAATCTGGTCGATGACGGCGCTACGCTGCAGATGGGTAAGGATCCGAAGGCCAGATAACAGATCAGCGTTGTGATGGCCATGTTCAATGGCTATCAGAACATAATGCTGAGTCAGACGCCTTTTCGTAGCATTTAAGTTTTCTTTCTTTCTCTTTCTTAGGCTCGTATTCAGAGACAAGACTCGAGCATTGATCTGTACTTAAATCTCGATTTGAGGGCGAGATTCTAATTCTTGAACAGTATTTAAGTATAGATTCAATGATCACAGTTCACCTGAGTAAATGCATATTCTGAAACGTCAATCAGACGAAATCGGTGCTTGAGTTTAGATTTGATTTGACATTAATCAAATGACATTTTCATTCCGTTACACGTACTTTGATGCATATTTATACTTCACTTTATAGTTATATTCTATTTCCACCCTGGCTGTTTGAATTTCTGCGTAAAACGGATCGAAAATTATAAATAAATCAAAATGTAACGAGAACATTTGAGTACAGATTTGAGACTCGATTCAGCTGAGAGTAGTTTAAGTACCGTTCTTGAATAAAAGCTATGTTTGAGAAGAGATTCAATACTTAAGTAGATTTCAGCTGATCTGTGATTAAATCTATGCTTGAGTCGTGTCTCTGAATACGAGCCTTAGTCTTAGTTTGTATAGTTTAATCCATAAGGTGTTGGGTAATTTTAAGGTTAATGCTACGAATAAAAGTATTTTTCTTTCTTTCTTTCTTACGATACATAGATAGGTATTAGTCGGAATGCTTGAGTTTCTGTGAGCGTGATGTATGACTGTGTGTATAAACTGTATTTATTGTACTTTGTTTTTTTTTTGTTGTTATTATATTATTTCGACATGTTTAATTTGTGATTTAGATACTTACTGTTATTATTATTATTAATTTCTGATAATTTCTTTGTTCACATCTTCAATTAATGTTATTAGTTTATCCGTATTATTTGAAATAAATTAAATAAATAAATTAGTAGTACCTAGTCTATGCTAGGTAGGTAATATATCTATACTAGGTACCTACCGCCGGCCAGAGCTGAAGAGACCAAGATTGGGGAGCTTATCGGGAGCAATCTAGTCGATGACGGCGCTACGCTGCAGATGGGTAAGGTTCCGAAGGTCAGATAGGTAGATAGGTACGAGGATATAGGATAGATGGATAGGATACTAGGTATTATATACCTATATAGTCTGTGAGCCAAATATATACTGGCCTCATAGCTCAGTTGATAGTAACTCTGCCTTCTGTGCTAGAGGTCGCGGGTTCGATTCCCGCACTGGACAAACATTTGTGACTAACACAGTTGTTTGTTCTGTGTCTGGGGGTTAAATATATATCTATTATGTATATCAGTCTCTGGTACCCATAGTACAGGCTTTGCCTAGTTTGGGATCAGTTGACCGTGTGTGATTTGTCCGGAATATTTATGTATTATTATTTATTTATTTATATAGTCTGTGACCTTATAGTGCCGTAAAAAAATCATTCTAACTCAAGGCATTACAAAGATGGCAATGAATGTAGGTATATTTTTTATGGAAGTGGCCTTATTGGTACTTCCATTAACATCACAATTCTCAAATCAAAATTTGGAATGCTAGAAGCCTTTGTGACCAAAAATTTGCAGAAATTAATTTAAAATTCTGAAATTTGCAGAATAAACTGTCTGAAACTCGAAAAGGGCTCCAAAGATATCGTAATAATTTACGGATTAGATGTTGTTGCGGTCAAGAAATATATCCAGCTGGGATTAAATTCAAATACCGTGTCCCGTTACAAAACAATTATATATTTGCGGTTAATCATTAATCATAGGTGAGCAACTGCGAAATATAAGTTTTTACGGAAGCCTCAGTCCTCCAAAATGCTTGCATGCATGCAATGCTTTGGATTTCATTTTACCATTTTTATTTTCTCATGCAACCCTTTTGGATTAAAAACTGTTGGTTCCAGGTATTGGCAGTATACCCGACGCGGTCCTCTCGGCGCTGACGAACCACAAGGACCTGGGCATTCACTCCGAGATGTTCAGCGTCGGGGTCATTGACCTCGTGAAACGCGGCTGTGTCACCAACAACAAGTAATTGCGACATTGTAACTTGAAGACTGACAGGATAACCTTTTAATACAAATAAGAATCAATATTAGCTACGTTGAAGGGGTCTAAAAAACAAAACAGAAAATTAGCTGTCTTCAGTCTTTTTATTATCTCTGTAACTAATTAACTATATTCATTTTCATATAAAACAGAGTTTTGGCATAGTGGTTTTTTAATGAAAAACGTAATGTGGAAAAAGGGTAGGTCAAGAGTACCCTAAACCGACGAGCATGTATGCCAAATGTGATGAAAGTGAATGAAGAAGAAATTTGTATGGCAGGAATGTAGCAAGTGAAAATTGGTCTCTGCCTACCCCTCTGGGAAACAGACGTGCTTTTATGTATACCTATATGTATTTATTATTCACAGGAAGAAGGCGCACAAAGGACGCATCGTCGGCAGTTTCCTTGTCGGAAACCGCGAATTGTACGATTTCGTCGACAACAACCCGTTCATCGGTGAGTTATCTTAGGAGGAGGTAGGGCACAGCGAGATTTTCTCGTTCTGAATTGGAGCAGCCTGCCTGGGTAGGTACCTCCGCCTTACAGAAGATCGCAGCCAAATAACATTATTTGTTTCAAATAGTGTTGTGTTCCTGCGGTGAGTAAGGTTGCCAGAGCTCTTTAGGGGGGACGGGGGTTCGGGGTCGGCAACGCGTGCGTGATGCCTCTGGTATTACAAGCGCTCATAGGCTACGGTAACCGCTTACCATCATAGGTGGGCCGTAAGCTTGTTTGCCAACTCTGTTGTATAAAAAAAAAAAAAAATTTTACTAAACCTTCATACTAGGTCATCATCATCATCATCATTTCAGCCGTCATCATAATTTTCACGTTCACTCCGAAATAGGCATCCCACAAAGAATTCCATGACGAGCGGTCTTGAGCCTTTTCTCTAGAGCCTTTAGCCCTCGTCGGTCCATCGGGTGGGCGGCCTTCCAACACTGTGTCGCCCGGTTCGTGGCCGCCTTTCGAATTCGAATTTTCTCTTTCTACTAAGTTCTAAGTTCTAAGTTTGCACTCTTTGAGGGAGGCCTATATTCAGCAGTGGACTTCATCAGGCTGATGATGATGATGATGAGTAAGTTCTTACGTATGTCATTCAAAAGCTTAAACTACCCTCTGTTCAGTCATGTGTGTAAAATGACGAATTGGCTCGGGTTTTTTTGACGAAAAGTATATTATTGTTTTAAAATTCATCATTTTCTGTTTGTTAATTAATATTCAATTTGTCTACACAGTGAACGCGAGAACGAATTAATGAAATATTTTTGAACAGGAGGAATGATGAGGTTAATCATTAACTTTTTTGTTAATAAGGTATTCTCTGTGGTAGAATATTTTAATTTTGAAGTAGTATTAGCGTAGAGGTATTCTTAAAAAGTAAGTTTAAGTTTTACAAAACGTTATTTATAGAATAGAAAACTTGTATTTGTACACTAGCTTTCGCTCGCGTGGTAGATAGCGTGGTTTAATTGGAGCAGCCCGCCTGGGGAGGAACCTCCGCCTTACAGAAGATCGCAGCCAAATAACATTATTTGTTTCAAATAGTGTTGTGTTCCTGCGATGAGCAAGGTTGCCAGAGCTCTTTTGGGAGGGAGGGTGTTCGGGGTCGGCAACGCGTGCGTGATGCCTTTGGTATTGCAAGCGCTCATAGGCTACGGTAACCGCTTACCAACAGGTGGGCCGTATGCTCGTTTGCCACCTCAGTAGTATAAAAAAAAAGGTAAAAGGTAACCTATGTGCTATTCCAGTCTATAATCTGTCTCTGTGCCAAATTTCATCCAAATCCGTACGGCCATTTGGGCGTGATTGAACAACAAACATCCTTACAAATTTTCGCATTCATATTATTAGTAGGATTTATATTATTAGTAGGATAAGTAGGAAGTAGGATTACTTTTTGATGAGTAGATAACTTCAGACTTAACCGATTGGCATAATAAAAACATTATTATTGGCCTCATAACTCAGTTGGTAGTAACTCTACCTTCTGCGCTAGAGGTCGCGGGTTCGATTCCCGCACTGGACAAACATTTGTGTGATGAACACAGATGTTTGTTCTGTCTCTGGGTGTTAAATATGTATCTATTATGTATATCAGTCTCTGGTACCCATAGTACAGGCTATGCCTAGTATGGGATCAGTTGACCGTGTGTGATATGTCCGGAATATAAAAAATAAAAAATATTTTTCAGAAATGTTGGAGATTGACTACGTGAATAACACCCACGTGATCTCACTGCAGCCGAACATGACTGCCATCAACTCTTGCTTGGAGATCGACTTGACGGGACAAGTCTGCGCTGACTCTATCGGTATGCATAAAATTATTAGTTAAGCAACTATCGTTTCACCAAATTGATGGTTGACCGCCATCGTCTTCTCACTTCTTATCTGGACTTTCTTCATGAAGGTCGTCGCAGGTTCATCGATTTTCTTGTTCTTCGATCTTTTTGTTCGTCTCTGTTCTAATCTGGACTTTACTCATGAAGATCGTTTCGAGGCGTACTTCTATATATCTTATTTCTCAGTGCTTCATGAAGATCGTCGCGAGCATCGAACTTATATTTATCTTCTCTGTTCTTATCTCGACTTTCTTCATGAAGATCGTCGCGAGACTTACTTCTATATGTCTTATTTCTCAGTTCTTCATGAAGATCGTCGCAAGGATGGAACTTCTACCTATCTTCTTGTTCTTCTCTGCACTTATCTGGACTTTCTTCATGAAGATCGTCGCGAGACGTACTTCTATCTATCTTATTTCTCAGTTCGGGGCGAACTACTAATTTATTATTTATAAAAAACCAGGTACGCGCATGTACTCGGGCTTCGGCGGGCAAGTGGACTTCATCCGCGGCGCGGCCGAGGCGGTGGACGGCCGCGGCAAGCCCATCATCGCCATCGTCTCGCAGACCAAGAAGGGAGTCAGCAAGATCGTGCCCACTCTCAAGGAAGGTAATAAATTACAGATTTAACGAGAGGTACCTCCGCCTTACAGAAGATCGCAGCCAAATAACATTATTTGTTTCAAATAGTGTTGTGTTCCTGCGGTGAGTGAGGTTGCCAGTGCTCTTTAGGGGGGGAGGGGTTTGGCAGGCAACGCATTAGCAATGCTCCAGGTGTTGCTGATGTCAATAGGCGACGGTAACCACTTACCATCAGGTGGGCCGTAAGCCTGTTTGCCTCCGTATAACAAGATTTAATAATCCCTAGTCCAGCGGGGCGCCCGCCGCCGCTGGGCAGACGACATAAAAAAATAAAATTAAAAATGTTTATTTAAACTTATACAGGCTGTTTGGTACATAGTCTGTTATTATTTCTAGAAGATACAAAAGATTCAAGACATTATAATGTACCTTGGCTGAGCTCTGTCCCTCGCACTAGGTCTCTTAAGAGCCTGTATAGCGAGGTTACAGCGATCCGCTTCCGGCTCACTAAGTCGTATCTATCTTCTTCTTGTCGTGTCACTGGTTTTTTCTTGGTCATCCTGTCTTTGATCAGTGACCAGGTTGAGGTATGGTGGCCCTGAAAAGGGCCTATGACCGTCGATGAAAGAATCAGTGTAGTGAAATGATTAAAGTGCGCCTCTTAGAGGCTCCTTTCGTGCACATGTCACATGTCTTCGATTTTTTTATTTGAGAGCACTAGCATAGCGCACATAAATATTCCGAATGGAAAATCCATTGGTGCACGACAGGTTTCGAACTCACGACCTGTGGATCGGAAGGCGGGGCCACTACCACCCCTCCACCAGTGCTCTCGTATCTATTAATGTAGAAATTACCCGTAACACTATGTTACACTTAGTAGTGAGTAAATAAAACATTATAGCTTTTGCTGGAGTTTACAGTCTTTCGTCTAAAACAATAATTTGCGATGCTCAAAAAGAGTGAATAAGTTTATAAGTGCCATATTCATAGCTTTAAGACCTCTCTGTAACACTTATTTCTGAAAATAAACATCTTGAATCTTGAATCTTGAGTCTCATGGATGCGCCTAGCCAAGGACAGGCACAATTGGAACAAGATGGAGGAGGCCTTCGTCCAAAATTGGACAACCCAAAATATATAATGCATGATAATAATTGAATATGATAACAATTTAATATCAGGGCGTCTGATCGAAGCGACGCGTGACCCGAGAGCTGGCTCTTATTTGGCCCAGCGAATTAGCATTGCCATCCAGCGTGGCAATTCCGCCAGCGTCTTGGGAACGCTTCCGACTGGTAGTGATCTGGATCAGTTGAGCTATCTATAGATCGTATGTAACGGTCTTTAGATGGCTCAACTGTTTCTTGTGTATTTTGTAAATATTAACTTGTATTAGTTTTAAGTTTCTTTCTGTAAAAGTATAAAGTTCTTAATTTTATACAAAAAATTAGATAATAGTTACATTAAAAAATTAAAAATCAAAATTAATAACTACTAAAATAAATTATCTACTTTTATAAATAATGTTTAATAATTAATGTTGAAAAATTGGGAAATAAAATTTATTATTTACTAGCTTCCGCCCGCGGCTTCGCTCGTGGTGCCTACATAAAAAGTAGCCTATATGCTATTCCAGACTATAACCTATCTCTGTACTAAATTCCATCCAATTCAATTCGGCCGTTTAGTTTGAACAAGAAACATCCAAACATCCTCACAAACTTTCGCATTTATAATATTAGTAGGATTATTACAGTCCAGCGATTCCCAAAGTGGTATCGACCCACGAGGGTCGACAGCGATGTACAAGGGCGGATTTTTTTTTTATTATGAAAAACGAGATTGAATAAAATATTGGGGACCTATGAGGTGCAACTAGATCTATAATTATACCTCATTCATCATCTCCCTGCCCTTAACCCACTTAATGGGGGGTCGGCACATGTTTTTCTCTTCCACTCCCCTCTATCAGCCTTCATATGAGTATTCACTCCTTTCAATGTCAAAGTCAAAAGGCGTTTATTTCAATAAAATCACTAGGATCACTTTGAAACGACTTAAGCGCGTCACACACGGCAGCTATAATGTAAAAATGTATATTATAGCATGATACATCTCATTACATCTTTCCATGGAAACCGTCAGGAGACCACACACGGCAGCTATAATGTATCTTTTTACATCTTTGTATCTTCTGACAGTTTCTATGGAAAGATGTAATGAGATGTATCTAGCTATAATATACATTTATACATTATAGCTGCCGTGTGTGAAAGGCTTTAGAAACTAGGTGAAGCTATGCCTGTTCCTCGCGACCAAGCTTTCTTACTCATGTCCTTGGAAAATATTATTAAAAAAATTGTTATTTATTTTATGATTTTTTATTGTTTGTCCGTAGGAGCTGGTGTGGTGACTACCCGAGCCCACGTGAACTACGTGGTGACTGAACAGGGCATAGCGTACCTCTTCGGCAAGACTCTCAGGCAGCGAGCCTATGAGCTGATCAAAATCGCTCATCCGGATCACCGCGAATCGCTCGAGAAGGCTGCGTTTGAGCGATTGAAGTGCATGCCTGCGCCTTAAGTGCCTTTAGTGAACGAGCTCGGTATATCAGCAAAATAGGCAAATACTTTTTTGTATTGGTAAATTGCAAATATTATGAAACAAGGTTTAAGTCTTGTTCGAACGGCATGCGATATGTCCTTGATATGTCATTTAAAATTCGTTACAAAATGATTCTTATATCTACAGGATAGAGTCAATTTTGAGGTTGAGATTTGAGGGTGCGCGATATCGCAAGCTCTTAAAAGCCAAACTTCAAACATAAAATTAACTTTATTTCAAAGATATAATCATCATTCAGAAATATTTTTTGATGACATATCGCACGCTGTTTTAAAACGGCTTTAGGCATCTTTCTAGTCTGGATCCACATGACTTTGGCTTAAACCATACATTATGATGAAACTGAGTTTTTATGATCTTATACCTAAATAAACCCTAGTTTTGTTACGTAAATGTCAATGTAAAATTAATCCGATGGTACAACACGCCGCCACTTTGACTTGAGATTACATTTGTGATCTAGACCGGTTTTGCCAAATCCGTTTTATAATAAGTCTTGTTCTAAACCAGAGTTTAGCGAAAGTCTGAACTAAACCTGGTTTCGTAATAATGTCCTGTCTATCGAGCTCAAAAACGTGCCCCTGCACTAGTTGCACTTTTAGAATAGGACCGTTTGACAGTAGACTTTGACGGTTAAGACTGGGTTGCCACGTAATTAGTATTTGTTACAATATTGGTATAATTTGGTAGTTCTTTTTAAAGTACAGATTTAATTAGGTCCGGTTCATTTACCGGCCCTTAAGTTAGTGCAGTATGTCCACTATCAGTTTTTCATTGCAGTCTGTTAGTAGAGATTTAAACTTGTTACTGTATTTAGATTTAGGCGAAGGTGAAAAATACGTACGGTTTTTTTATTAGTAAGTGTAAATCGAATGTTTTATTAGCGTCTTGTTATCGTTACATAGATTGCTTCTTGGTAACTATAACCTAATAAAGGGAATCTTAAATTTCAATGACTAAACCTACCCAGTTTAACATAAAAAATATATGATGGACAAGGAAAATTAGTCTTCATTTAAAACGGTTTTACTGTTTGTCCTGACTGGCCAATAAAATTACATTTTTATCACGTCATTTTCGTATGTGGCCGTTGTGATTGTTTTTTATTACCTAACTATTTTTTAGTTGAATTATGAAGTTAGGTTTAGCTGTGTTTTAAGGCCTATAATTAGACGTTATGATAGTAATGCCTAGAAGAATCGAATAATGAAAACCTTTGCCTTATTTTTAAAATAATAATTATTGTACTCCAAAAATAGTAATGTAAGGATATATTATGCATTTTTATTAGAAATTTCTTACACGAATTTATTTTGAAAATCATGTTTTATTTGTGAATAGACTAAACCATTTATTATGTTTGTTACCTGTACTTTAGTATATGCGCAATGTATTGCTAAGTAATAAATATTTAACACTATATTCAACTTTTTTTATTTCACTTTGAGTACGCTTTGGCATTTTAAATTAATATTGGCATAAAAAACATCTTGAATTATAACTAACCAACATAAAAAATTTAATATGTTTAAGTGTGTATTTTTAATAAACAAGTAGATAACACAAAAATAAATACCTAGCTAATATCTATTTTATGCAAAGTTAGGAAGTAAATAAGGGTTTATACATAGCCCGTAAATAATGCCTTATTTATTTATTTATAGGAAAACCAACAGCTTAATAATCTTGCTAAACACCAGTATACATAATAGATAGCCAATAACGGGCAGATATTTATTAAAGGCTTTTTTATACAATGTAAATACCTACTTACCTATTGATTACCAGTTTGTTGTGCATTTTTGTCTTAGTGGCTGAAATGATTGGAATTTATGGAATTAATGTTTTATTTAACACGTGAGCGAAGCTCTGGGCAAAAACCTGAGATTTCTAGCCACAATACTTATTGGTAGAGAAATGCACTTGTGCTTTTGGTAGGATTTAGTAGTAGAATTTTTCATCAGCGGGCCACCCTGAGCGCAGCTGTTAGCGTGTCGAGGTGTTTGTTTGAGTAAATTTGTTACAAAATCCAACAAAATTCCCATTATTCAGTGTAAATATCCATACAAAACGACAGGATGTCGTTTCAACAAATGCTGGCTTACCGACGGGAGCTGCAGATCGCCTCCAAATACAGGATATTGCGAAGGATCGGTGGTGGTTCGTTCGGGGACATCTATTTAGGGCTAAATATCGCCAACGGAGAAGTAAGTGCCACTGTTTCTTCTCAATAGCTTTGTTTGAATGCCCTTTACAAAACCTAAGTCATAACCAAGCGTAGGAGGGTTAAACTCTGATTAAATGCAACATAACACAGTAGGTTTAGCTCTGTGGGTTGTGTTGTGAAATTTGCAAAGGCCATCCAATTGTAACCTAGATTATGATTGAGCTTAACTAGGCTCATATATTATGATCAGTTTCAGTAGTATTACTCAGGCTGCTGAGTCCTGACCTTTACTGTACCTAATGATAGTAGATAGGTATTATTTACTGCATACCCTAAATTGTGTTTTTACTTAAAAATAAGGGTAGCATTATGTTTTAAGGAACAAATGCCTTAATTCCGAGTTTTTCTATTATCTCTCAACAGGATCATTGTTGAAATCTCTTAAGTTTCAGGGTAATTCATTTCATATATATTCATAGGTACTTAAGTTTTGTCTTACTATGAACTTACTACATAGGTAGTGGAAGAATATGTAGTTTTGTAGAGACATTACAAAATATTCTTATCATGATGTCTACTAAGTAAGTAATGTGATATGTATTCATATACATGTGACTCATATTAATGCTGATAATGCATAAGGTAGGTAGGTACTTAAGTGTAAAATTAATTCACATATTCAGCAGCCTGTTTTCAACCTCAGCTGCATTTTTAACAGCAAATTAGTCTTTGGATATCATCATATCATCAGTCTTTGGATATATTGAATAAAATCTATCAGAATTTATTCTTAATAAGTATTTATCTAATTTAATTTATTATAATTAAATCTTTTGATAGTTGCTAAAAATATAAAGATAAGTTAATAAATATGTTTCTCTATTTATGTGAATTAAAACTTTTGATATTGCTAAAAATAAAAAGTTAAGTTAATAAATGCATTTCTCTATTTATGTGAAAATGTGAGACAGGTTTTGGTCATTTACATCAACCATTTATGACCAATAAACCTTCAATTCTAAGATTGCTTTGTCTTTTCAATGAGCTTCTTTTTTTTGTACCAATGGCTGTTTCTTATGTCCAAATAAATAAATGTAATCAAAATGCAGTTAGGTATGTACATGCATATTAAAGGCTCTAAATAAATGGAAAAAAGATATAGACACTCTTAAATTCAGCCCTATTTTGTGGGACGCCTCAGGTATCATTAATAAAGAGTTGTGTGACAATTAAATGATGGCTTATTTTCTGGCAGCTTTACAATTAAATAATCATACTAACTTATGAGTTGGATATGTATTTTGCTCTTCATTTGGTGGGTACGATGTCTCCTTTTTTCTACTAAAATAGTAGCATTGTAGTTTGGTTTTTCAATGGCAACATCAAAGTGAAATTTCGTTCAAAAATGGGCACTGTCAAATACATACCAATTATAAAGCGTTATTTTTTTAATGTTTTGGGGACAATAAAAGAAAGTATATAATTTAAACTAACGACAAATGATCATATATCCTTTTGATTCTGTTTCTTGTGTACCAGTATGTGAATTCGAATGATTGTAATAACACCGAGTGCTATCAAATAATGACGTGCTAGGTTTCTGAACGACTACTGTCAAGCAAGCAAGACAATCTTTCATGCATCCTTTCATGACAGACTGACTGATGACTGACATCCATCATTCATTTTGATCAGTCACAGTTTCGTATTTCGTAAAATGTAGTTTCGTGAATTTTTATCATTGTATCTATTCAGTGCGTGATTTTGTGCTCTTTAGCGTTTGATATTATAAATAACGGGACGATTTTATTATAAACTACAACAATGTCGACCTTTATACGGAACCAAATCCTTATCACGGGAAAGTACAAGATGCTAAAAAAAATCGGTGGTGGATCATTTGGTGACATTTATTTGGCGATTAACATCGACAGCGGCGAGGTAAAGATGCTTGGTATTTACACGATTTCTAATTTTAAACCCCCTGGTCGAGCCCATGCGTGTTTTTACCGCCTTCCATCGCGGACATGTGGGCATCAGTGTGAATTTTCGTGACGTGCTATGTTATAGGTACCCAAGTTTAGTAACACAACTCATAGATTATGATATCTTCAGGGTCGTAGGTGATTGCATGACAAATCAACACTGGAAATTGTTTACTGCACTTAACACTCATGTTTCTATTTATATAATAATCAGTCTCACTTATTTCCTACTTGCTCCTATCCTACTATAGTACTTTATAGAGAAAGTTTTCGGGGATGTTTGTGGTTCAATCATGCTGTAACGGCTCAACCAATTTCGATTTAACTTGGAATAGGTGGAGTTCTTTACCTTGAATAGCATACAGTCTACTTGGTACCACATAAGCAAAGCTGCGGGCACAAGCTAGTTTGTCATGACTGGTTAGGTTTTGACCTGTTTAAGCATAATCTTCTTCTAGTAAAGTAACTAAATTCAAAACTACATTTTAGTTTCTCCTATAACTAGGTAAGTAGGCCAATGTGTCTGTGTCAAGTACAACTTCATAATACACCAGTTTTCTTCTAATTAGATCTATGTAACAATCTTCAAATCAATCATATCTACTTTCATTTCTACAAATCCCAGTAACTCTGGCTTTCAGTCAAATAGACAAGCTTTGGAAAATACATAATGATGAAAAACAATGAGTAATGTTTGAAAATATTGTGTAATCACAATTTTCCACATTTTATAGTAAGGCTTTATCAAATTTATTTCATTTATTTATTTAAATTTATTATTTATTTGATTATAGACAAACAACTTCCGCTGTTACATCTACATCTCAGTGTCGAAATTGAAAGTCTATTGTCATGACTGGTTCACTTTTTTGAGCACTTATTAGGTACATCTATTCAAAATGATTTAATTTATACAGAAAGACTTATAAGTTTATTTCATGTGTGCATAAACACATGCTCAAAAGGATGAAGGAAAACATTGTGAGAAAACCAATAAGTATTCCTATAAATAAGCGGCAATCAGGACAGGCATTCTCTCAGATCTCTCACAGTTTTATTTCTATGGGAGGTAGTCGCAGGCAATTCTATTAAATTTGGTGCAGCCCATTTAATGCAGAAGTAAGCATTCCATAATAACAGGTGTAAATTTAAAAACACCCAAAAAAAAACCCATATTGGTCCTGCCTGACCTGGTAACAAGGTAATAAGACATTATATGGTAATATCTAATCTGCCTTGGATTTCACAGGTAAGCCACTGTAAAGCACTTATGAATCATCCCAGTACTCAACCACTGGCACCTTTGGTGTTGTGGTCACAACCTCTGACCAAGTTTTGGTAACCCAGTTGCATATTTTATCAGATACTAAACATTTGAAACTTATACGTAAACCAACAGAATAGTTGCAACTTTGTGGAATATTGTGTACTGGCTTTTACCCACGGCTTTGGTCACTTGGTACCCGAATTAAAAGTAGCCTAAATCATTTTTCCAGGCTATTTACCACATACATGTCAAATTTAATTCTACTCGGTTCAGTAGTTCTTGCGTAAAAGAGTAACATCTTCATATCCTTACAAACTTTCGAATTTAGGTGTAATATGAGTGATTTCCATACCATCTGACAGTATATCCTGAGGTACATACATTGTACATACATATTAAACAAAATCTAATTAAAAATTTCAAATGAGTATAGTTCAATTTGATTCTACAAGCTTACGCCCGCGGCTTCGCTCGCGTGGTACCTAGATGGAAAGTAGCCTATATGCTATAGGTAAAGAACTCTATCTATTCCAAGTTTAATCGAAATCGGCTGAGCCGTTACGGCATGATTGAACTAAAAATATACAATATATAAATATATATAAATAAGTAAGATTATGCTCTGGCTAGACTTGACTGTTTCAGGACAAAATATATTTTGCCTTGATCAGTTATGTACTTAGATAACATGTACAATTGTACATACCTACTTATTTAGTTTTTTTTTCGACCTTTTATGAGCTTAGCTCTTGTCGGTGTTAAGATGCAATTTTCTACCATGCCGTTATAATTTTTAATAGCTGGCAACATTCAGCCTTTTTCCGCTCTGTTCGTCCGAGGTAGTTTTTGAATTTTAATTCCTGGCCACACTGCCATTGTGACGTCACAAGAAAGAAGGAAGTAGGTTGGAGACGGACTCTGGATAAAATGATTTTCAGAGTAGTTTTCCAGTGTTTTCACGATTTGTAAAGTTCTTTGTAACAACCAAAGACGCTAAATTGCGAAAGTGTCGTGTTACGTTTGTACTCGGTGCGATGGGACATCAATAGAACTTTGTGACAACGACTCGCTAGCAAAAAAGCAAAATGGCCACCTTCGCAAGCATGTTGATAGCCCGAAAAACCATAGTAATAGCCAATAAATACAACATTGTCCGGAAAATCGGCGGAGGCAGTTTCGGGGACATCTATTTGGCAATAAATATTTGCGGTGGCGAGGTAATTTTTTCACATTATTATTGATTTTACTAAGACGTTCCCTTTAGGACTGCGCGTCTTGTCAAGACGAGGTATTTCGGGATTTTTGGTCACGAAAATGGCGGTTCGGGCGTTTTCTTCCTCTTGTTACATGAAACGGGATCCCCTTTATTCACTAACATTCAGTTCTTCTTTGTATTTTGTCCTGATAAAGTATTTTTCGTAAGTGGCACAAAGGAAGAAAATAACACATATTGCTATGTGAAATCTAAAAAGAGATTTGTCTCCCTAAACATTTCTACCACAATAAAACAAGTGCTAACTAAGATAAGCTACTTTACAATCTATCTACATTTTAGCTAATATTAATTATGTAGGATCATTGTTCAGCCTAGTAAAAACCCCGATTAGTACAACACTATATTATAACATGATCAGAAAAGTCAACATCTCAAACACATAAAGGAAAACATGTCTCAACTTGCATAGCATCCTGTTTCCAGCGGGGCTATTGTGTGAGTGAAATTGCAATGAAGTTCCTACCCATATGGATCATTTTAACAATCTCAGTAATATTCGATTCATCGACCTTAACTTATTCCTTCCCATGTTTGAAAGGTTTCGGATGGCGCTTAGAAAAAAATATCTTCAAAGGTGAAAAGTAATTCCCATTTCGCTTACGCAATAATACTGTAGGTAAACGATTCAATGAATCTTATTGTCTTTATCAAAACAGGTGTTTGATACAAGTCAGCTGAATCTCACTTATCTTCAACCACGACACTGACTCTGTATAAAACAGTCTAAATAAGTCTATGTATAAAACAGTTCATATCACAAAGAAAAACCACTACAGCCTGGACCGCAATTCTGAGGTGCTGCACATCATGAATCGTCAAGATATTATGTCAAGCATTTGTATGATGTATTTCACACTAGAGCACCGCTGCACTGCGTGTTGCAGCGTGTCGCGGTAGAGTTTTCTCCGATATAATATTTAGAAGCAATTTGTCGCGCGTAGAGTGAATGAAGCAAAAGAGGTATGTCAGGATCGTAGCAAGTGGAAGGCCGTGGTCTCTGACTACCCCTCTGGGAAATAGGCGTGATTTTGTGTATGTATGTATGTATGTCGCGCGTAATAAGCGCTTTGTGTCACTCCGCGTACTGAGTTTGGAGTGTCATCACCATGCATAGTGCATGTGTGATAATGGAGATGGATGAAGAAAAATGAAACAAGGAGGATCACTTCTTAGTGACCCTTATCTGTTTTCACCTACTTAGGTGAATACAGATTGTGGTTTTCTCCTTACAAAGAAGGACAATACCAGAATCTGTTTTCACTTCAGCAATTTCTTATTTTTTTATTTTCTTTCATTTGTTCTTCTTCTGCACCTAAGAAAGAAATTACAACTTATACTCTTCAGCAGAACAGGGCTGAATGGGCATTGTCTATTTAAGTAGGTCAAAAATCTGTGATTCAAAGTTCAATTTATAATGACTTCAACTAAGAGTTGCACCTCTTTAGCATTAGTCAGGAATTTAGGAAAAGCAATCTGTTCTATCTGCCCTCAGTATCTACGAACTACTGCCAAAATGCGTTTATTTACCGCGCAAGTGAAACGTTTAACTTATTAAATAGTAAACATGACCTTGATCTATTCAACTGCAGTATTCCAACTCTTAGAAATAAACTCAATATCACATTCTTTGACCGGTAACCCTCTTTGTACATCTTCCAGATCCTAATTAGTGACTAGCACTTACTATGCTTATTGATATCGTGACTGTGAGTGACCCTTAAGGTATTAATTACTCAACTTATCTTCTTTTTTTTGTCTGCCCGTTATCCAACTTGTATCTACCAGTGAAGACCTTTAAATGGCCTTAAGCTATATATTTAAGTTTCCAGAATGTTTTTCTCAGTGCCGATGGTTTTCCAAAAATAAATAAATAAATAAAAAATAAATGATTTGTTTGTTGCAGGAAGTAGCAGTGAAGGTTGAGTCAATAAAAGCGCGACACCCTCAACTTCTCTATGAGAGCAGGGTCTATAAGATGCTCCAAGGGGGCATCGGAATACCACACATAAGGTAAGGCTGTTTCACAGTGTCTCATTTTTAGGTCTGCCACTGTCAAAATGTAATTATCTCTTATGATGAAAGAGAGATGACTTTGAGCATACGGTTTAGGATAGAAGGTAAGAGCAGGAGGGCTCTATGTGCCGTGCCAGATGTTCTGCCATCTCTTGCCTATAAACTCTGCCGCAAAGTGGCAATTCTCGCAGTGATGTGTTCCGTTTTGAAGGGTTAGGTAGCTGGTGAAATCACAGGCACATAGTTTGAGGCTTATGTACGCAATCCCAGTACCACGTGGTCCGTTTCCTAGGTGGTATTACAGCTTACCATCAGAGAGGCTATATGCCAGCCCTTTATTTAATTAGAAACTTAAAAAAACGAGTTAGTATGGAGTAAAATGATGAATTAGTAACAGTAGACTTGGCCAAGCAGGCGTATCCAAAATTCCAAATATAGCGCGTTACCTATCTTTTTTATCTTTATTCATTTACAAGGAAAGTTTTATACTAACTATTGTATTCAACGCAAGTCGAGTCGCGGAAAAATGCAAGTTACACCTATTTGAAATTATCATAATAATGTATTTCAGACTCAGACACAGAATAAGACCTCTACAATAATTCACGTCACAATAGAACCGTACAATAGTCTTCTGTTCTAGCCTGTGTGAATTTCGCAATTATCTAGAGAAACCTACACATGGCATACTACCCACACAGCAAGGACACAACTCGGCTGACTTCGCTCAGTACCAGTGCTGCCAGCCGGGTCTTGTCCAAAATACCGGAAATGCATAAAAAAAATAACCTTTTAGTGTAAAAATAACCGTTTTTATTTTTTCCAGTATATAGTAAATTGTCGGACTCGTTTTTTAGGAGTTGCACTCACTGCCTTACGAACGAAGTTTTGCGTTAGCCAACATTGCGTTCCGTTTCATGTTAGTTTCGTTAAAAATAAAATTGTAACCTAGAAGTAACCTGAAGGAGTTAAAAATCACCTAAAAGGTTACAAAAGTAACCTTCTGGCAATGATGCTCAGTACACAACACCTACGTTCCGACGTTGTACGGCGCGCGCCTATTTCGCTAAAAGCACTAGGGAATACCTATTTCTATTTGTGATCGAAACAAGGCTAAACTTCGCGAACTATTTATGAAATCCTACTTCCTTTCCTACTTAAATTATAAATGCGAAAGTTTGTGAGGATGTTTAGATGTTCGGCACAACCGATTTTGTTGAAACTTGGAATAGATAAAGTTAGAATAGCATATTCTTTCTTGCACATGTCTTCGTATTTCCAAGTTCTAGGACATGCCGGTTTCCTCAAAATGTATTCTTTCATCTGCATAGCGCACATACATTTTCCGAATGGAAAATGTATAGGTGTGTGTATAGGTAGACCTTTTGATCAGTCCACTACCACCACACCACTGGTGTGAACTCCAGAAGTATAGTGTAACAGATACGGTGTTTATGCGAGCCTGGCTGTGTTTTGATATGCTTGTTTTGTGGTCGTATTTCCGTTAACGGTGGCAGTTTCTGGTAACCATACAAAGATTGCTTGACCACTGCACATTACACACATATCATTCCAATTCCAAGATTCAAAACATTCCATCCAAAGAAACTATCTATCCAAATGTAATGTGATTCCGATAACAATACAATATTATGGTGACAGCGAGCTGACCTGACGATGGAGTCAGGAGCGGTTGATCTGAACTTCTCACCTCAGCAAATGACAGTCATAGTGTTTTGTTTAGTATGTTTAACTAATTATAATTATATTATTCATTAAATTGGAATATAGTTATATTTATATTTATGTAGGTACCACTTGAGCGACGCCGCGGGCGCAAGCTAGTTCTAAATAAATCACACTTTCTCGAACTAGCAAAAGTAGGTCTCTCCAAGTTAAGCTTCCTACAATATTCTCAACATTCGCACGTAAAAAGTCCTTGTAACGCTCTGGGAGCTGGAAACCTTACTTTAAATAGAAGTTCGACCTTAATCCACGGTTAACGTTGACGTTACAAGGCTATAGCAGACTTCAGGCGGCTACAGTGTCGCGTAGCGCTGTTTAAATAAACCTAATCGAATATGGATGAGTTGGATGATATAACACCAACAGCGACCCCTCGGTTACCTATAGTATCACTACTTACGCTAGTGGTTCGTTCCGAACTGAGATCTCGCGATGTCTGATAAAATTGCTTGATTGGTGGCTCGATTGGTGCTTCAATGAACGTTGAGGGATAATAAAAAAATTCAAAACAGCATGTTTAAACGAATATCCAACCTTACCTGAACTACGAAGTCATTGAAACTTTACCAAATAGGTGTTCACGTGTTTTAGTTGTATGTCTCAAAAATCACTGGCCTAAAATAAAAATACAATCGTTTTACAATGTATGAACAAAGCTCTTTCTTGTGACACCTCACTCCTTGTATTTGTATTACTTTTTTTTAACCCCCTTTTCGACCCCTATCTATGAGCAACCCTTGGCTGATTTAACTCATATTCTTACCAGTGAATCTTGATAGTACAAACTGTTGAGCTACTAAATTCTATGCAGATCGAACTGGCGCTGGCGCATGGCGGTTCGAAAGTTCTGCCCTAGCTAATAAACACACAACGCCAATAATTCGTCCAAGTTGTTTGAGATAACTTCGTTCGCTTCGTTCGCTTGATCAATAACAATCCAGAATAAATGTTTGCAGATCATGCATAGTGACTTGTTCAATTTGTCTAGACGTAATGATGAATTTGCTTTAATTTGCCATAGTAGGTATAATTAGTTATATTCTACTTGCTGCCCCGACTCCGTCTTCGTTCGCATTTAATATGAAGGAATCGTGGATTGCCCACACAAACTGTCAACCCCTATTTCGCCCCTTCAAGATTATTTTTGAGACAAAATATAGCCTATGTCCTTCCCCAGGATATAATCTACCTCCTTACCAAATTTCATTACGATCCGGTCAGCCGTTTAGTGAAAAGGTAACAAACAAACAGAGTTAATTTTGCATTTATAATATTAGTGTGGATGGTTTAATGTACACAGCTGTTCATATTCATAACCGACAGACGAAAGTGAAACTTCATTTTTGTATAATCATCATTTCAAGGTCGTAACAATAAGAATACATCTTGCTATCATTGCTGAATAACTGTTTCTGATAATTTCCATTTGGTCGATACTTGGTTTACTCTATCTAATCTACAAGGTGACTCATAGTATGTATGTTATCCCGAAAAGGGCTTATTCTACACCCAATACTTGGCAATAAAGTTCGTTCTACGGCTCTTTGAAATTCAACAGTTTTCTTAAAAAAAACTGCAAAACAAACAACATGCTCGTCGGTTTAGGGACCTCCTGACCTTTTTCCAAAAAATCGTTTGGTTTAAAGCAACGGATATGTAATTGCATGAATAGCCATCTGCTGATAAAATTCCTCTGGCTTACACTAGAAACAATACACGGGCCGCACCGGCTAGACAGAGACCGTTACACGAAACCGGCTTGGGCATCAAGGCAGTTATGGGAAAACGCACGGGAGACTGTCGCATGAAACCTCTGATTGGTTTTACGAGGCACTAAGGCTGGTGGCACACGCTCTTCTTTAGTAAGTTTCATTGCACTGAAACTCTTGATTAGGTATAATAATTGGAAAGTTATGTAGAAACTGAGTATAATAATGAAAAATTATATAAAAATACTCGCTTGCCCGTGGTTTTGCACGCGTGGTAGCTTGGTAGCCTATAATTTATTCTAGGCTACCAATCCTAGAATAAATTATATCTTATAGCTATTCTAGGTAAAAGAACACTGTCTATTCCAAGTTTCATCCAAATCGGTTGAGCCGTTACGGGGCGTGGTTGAACCACAAACATCCAAACATCCTCACAAACTTTCGCATTTATGATATAGTAGGAAGTAGGATGCAATGCAAAAGTTTGTGAAGATGTTTAGATGTTTGTGGTGCAATCGCACTGATTCGGAAATCTTATTCTCCTGACTAACCTAGTTTTGAGAAATGATTCATGAAAGATCACAAGTGCTTTATTGTACACAAAATAAAACTAGGACAGAAATATAATTAAATCAGTGTTGTGTTCAAAAGTGTGTGTTGATAATTAATTCTGATTGTGTATTATTAAGCGCCTATTTTTTGGTTCACACTTAGAGTGAGAAAAACTAGGTCTCGGCTCTTTCTGGAGCCTGCGCGGGGCCGGTTCGCAGTGCGCAGCTCGGCCTATTTCTGACCGCGTAACCGTCTCAATACCCAAACCGGTTTTGTACAGCCTACTGATAGGTATTAGTCACCGTTCTGCGACGTAACGACTAAAGGCCATAATTATCCTGAAGCGAATCTATGCGAATAAACAATTTTGTTTTAGTGAGATACGTGACGATTTACACGGCTCACGCGTGCGCAGTTTGATAAACAAGAGATTGGCCTGGCGATACGCAATTGGGCTATGGAAGAATATCGGTTGATTATTTACGTATCGCTACCTAATGAAAAACAAAGTCCCCCCGCCGCATCTGTCTGTCTGCCTGAACGCGATAAGCTCAAAAACTACTGAACGGATTTTCATACTATTTTCACTAATGGACGGAGTGATTCATGAGGATGGTTTAGTTTTTTTTATATATTTATACAGCAATAATTTATTTACAGAAAGAAACTTAAAACTAATACATGTTAATATTTACAAAATACACAAGAAACAGTTATGTTTAGTAAACATGGTTTAGTTGTAGAATTCATTCAGGTTTTGTGTAAATTGGCTGAAATATGACGATGCTTGCGTGTCACTGATTCTTTCTTTGTCATCTTGTATTATGTCAGTGACCAAGTTTAGGTATGGTGAAAAGGGCCTATGACTTCGGTGAAAGAATCAGTGTGGTGAAAGGATAAATTGCGTCTCCTGGAGGCGAGGCTCCTTACGTGCACATGTCACATGTCTTCGAATTTTAATGACGATGATTGTTGAAGAAGGTGGAAAAATCATGCCGATTGGGAGCTTTTACTGCGCCGAACCTATTCTATTAATATTATAAATGCGAAAGTTTGTGAGGATGTTTGGATGTTTAGATGTTTCTGGTTGAATTACGGCTAAACGTCCGAACGGATTTGGATGAAATTTGGTACAGAGATAGATTATAGTCTGGAATAGCATATATGCTACTTTTTATGTAGGTACCACGCGAGCGAAGCCGTGGGCGGAATCTAGTAGAGTTATATACCCGTGCGAAGCCGGGTCGGATCGCCAGTTTTCTTATTATTGGTGACCGTAAAACAGGATTAACGTTCTAACATAACAATAAAGTATGTATTTAAAAATGTCCAGTTTCCTGTTCACAAATCTAAACAGAGCATTTGATGAGCTAGGGAAGTTTGAAATAATTTCCATTGAGTTTTCGTTTCGCCGTCAAAGATTATGTTATTTTTGAACCAGTATTAAGTTTCAAAAGAAAGGATAAAAAGTTGTCTATGTGATTTTCCAGACTATAATCTTATCTCTGTGCCAAAATTCATCCAGATACGTTCAACCGTTCTGGTGTGATTGAGTAACAAACATCCATCGATCCATCTAAACTTTCTTCGCACGGGTATATAACTCTACTAGATTCCGCCCACGGCTTCGCTTGCGTGGTAGTACCTACATAAAAAGTAGCATATACCTATGCTATTCCAGACTATAATCTTATCTCTGTGCCAAAATTCATCCAGATACGTTCAACCGTTCTGGTGTGATTGAGTAACAAACATCCATCGATCCATCTAAACTTTCTTCGCACGGGTATATAACTCTACTAGATTCCGCCCACGGCTTCGCTTGCGTGGTAGTACCTACATAAAAAGTAGCATATACCTATGCTATTCCAGACTATAATCTTATCTCTGTGCCAAAATTCATCCAGATACGTTCAACCGTTCTGGTGTGATTGAGTAACAAACATCCATCGATCCATCTAAACTTTCTTCGCACGGGTATATAACTCTACTAGATTCCGCCCACGGCTTCGCTCGCGTGGTAGTACCTACATAAAAAGTAGCATATATGCTATTCCAGACTATAATCTTATCTCTGTGCCAAAATTCATCCAGATACGTTCAACCGTTCTGGTGTGATTGAGTAACAAACATCCATCGATCCATCTAAACTTTCGCATTCATTATATTAATAGCTTCCGCCCGCGGCTTCGCTCGCTTGGTACCTACATAATAAGTAACCTTTATGCTATTTTAGGTAAAAGGATATAAGGGGAGAGGTAGACCAAAGACAAAAAGATGGAAAGATTGTGTGAAAGACGACATAAGTAAGAAAGGAGTGAATACTAATTTGACGGCTGATAGAGGGGAGTGGAAGAGAAAAACATGTTGTGCCGACTCCACATGAAGTGGGATAAGGGCAGGGAGATGATGATGATGCTATTTTAATTAAACAAGTTTCAACGAAATCGGTTGAGCCGTTACGGTGTGATTGAACAACAAACATCTAAACATCCTCACAAACTTTCGCTTTTATAATATAAAGTAGGATTAGTAGGATTTAGTAGTATTATTACCTACAACATTTTTGTCTGTATTTTTGTTGAATAAACGTAGGTATTTCTTTCTGTCTTTCGTTTCCTTTTATGCGTGCAATGATCCAGTTGCAAGCAACCAGTATCTAATGCAATATCTATTTTTGTAGCAGAGATAGTACCTAAGTGAAATGGTAGCTCATTCGAATGTATTATTCATGGCGCGCGTACGCCGTACAGCACAGAAACGCTCGGTGGGTTATTCGATGGCGAGAAAAAGTTTGAAACCGAACGGTCACGCATTGCCGCCTGCATTACCACAGAGGCCCGAGCCCATAGTATGCGAAATCAGTGAGTTCTCACTTCTCACTTTTCGACCGTGAAAAGTGAATAGCTTACCGGGTTTGTATGGTGTCACGAAAAGGGCGGCTAAAATAACCCGAGGCCCTATTCTGAGATGTCAGTGAGTCCTCAATGTACACTTTGAACGAACGTTTCGACCGTGAAAAGTGAATTGCTTTTCGTAAATTTTCACGTGTCACGGTGACAAGTGTGTAGCTCATGAACGTTTCGGACTCTGGCTTCTGGGGTTCTGCATAATAAAGTACAACTGCGCTCATAACCAGATGGTCTTTAGTTGGTTATAAGTTCAGAGGCCCGATTCTGAGATGTCAATGAGTACTCCCTTCTCAAGACCCGTGAAAATTGAATAGGTTACTAGTTTTTGGAGGCGCCATTTTCATGATCGAAAAGTGAGAAGTGCGAACAAACTGAGAATCAGGCCTCAGCTGCTGGTCAATCAAGCTGGTCACTGATCTTCATGACTGGCTTAGACGATAATGAAGCTAAAGTCATTGCGACAAAGATCATTTTACATTGAAGCCGATTTGATAGTGACGAGCCTGCATTAGTAGGCATGAAATCGACGTCACGAGCAACGATGATTCAAGTTTCAACGTGTAACGTCAGGTTGCATCGCGACAGTGTTTTCTACCTGTGATTCACCCTAACTGTTGTTTTATCACGCAAATTACGTGTAAGAATCTTATGTTTATTCTGCCTTGGTGACCGGAGTCCGGAGACCGGTCGTGGCTAGTTTGAGGTACGTTGGACCTTGCCCAATGGTGACGCACTCTAATCCTTTTACCACATTGGTTCTTTTACATACCTAAGCCTGAATGACATATACATATTTAGTGGCTTAACGACTTTCATACTTACACTTAACCGGTTCTGAAATCTTAACGTCCGACCGTAGCACGGAAGCGATATATGCTTTTAATGCCACTAGCGGTCACCCATCAATTTTGTCACCGCACTAAAAGCTCTAACCTATTAAGAACGATTGCCTTCCTCCTCACAGATAACCAGCGCCGTAGCAGCTACCACTGTGCTATGAAGCATTAGCTGAGTGGTGACCGTTTTTGTGTTTTTGTAATAAAAACTAGATCGATCTAGTTTTTATGCTTATGTTGTATAATATTATGTTCCACAATTTGTTTTTTTTGTGACGCATAATAAATATTTTCTTATTCTACAGATTTATATTTGAACAGAAATAGGAATTTGGATGAAAAAGGAGTGAAGTGAAACGATTTTGTTCTGACTTAGCGACGTAGAAAAACTGACTGCGACTATACCTTACATGCTGAGTAATAATATGAAGCCTATTTTAGTTTGATTCCCTTTTGATAGCCAATGTTCACGAGGGGCGTATCATATTCAAATCCTGTAATCAACCTTGGCCGATAACATATTCTTAGACAGGTTACATAAAATCTTTGTGGGTGCAGCTAATACAATTCGATGACGTAAGATCTGATCTCGCCATCGATATTCTTAGGGTCAAGAAGTCATTCGCTTAGTTTGCTAGCCCACATTGTCCCAGAGTAGCGAGTCTGACAGAGATTGAGTTGAAATTTAGCATACACGTTTAGTTTGGATGACAATGCATGGTTATCTAAGTAACGTCATTCTAAATCCAATATGGCGAATTCCCAAAGATGGCGGACTAGTTATTTTTTTATGGTAAAGGTTATAAAGGAAAAAGTTTATTCAAGAGAAAACGTAAAATATTATGACGTCACGTCACACTAAATTCAATATGGCGGACGCCCCAAAATGGCGGCCGAAATTTTCTGTCTACCATCATGTTAAGGGTATCAAATGAAAGGGTTTGTTGATGACGCGTTATTGTGTGTTGATGACGGTGTGCTATTATTTGTTCTGTGACATAGACTGGTTCTGGGATCATCCTTTCTCTAGGGCTCGCCCATCCATAAAAGCTTGGACAAACTTACATATTATGTTTTTGCTTGTTACAGATGGTACGGCTACGAGAAGGATCACAACATCCTGGTGATGGACCTGCTGGGTCCGTCGCTCGAGGATCTGTTTAACTTTTGTTCGCGCCAGTTCACTATCAAGACTGTTCTCATGTTGGCAGGTGAGCTTATATACACATAAATAAACACCCATCAGTTAGATCATCATCATCATCAGCCTGCAGAAGTCCACTGCTGGACATAGGCCTCCCCCAAAGAGTTCCATGACGAACGGTCTTGAGTCTTTTCTGGAAAAATACAAATACTTCATGTAAATCGAAAGAGCGTTTTTTTTAAATACAACTGAGGTGGCAAACAACCATACCACCCACCTGTTGGTAAGCGGTTACCGTAGCCTATGTTCGCTTGCAATACCAGTAGCATCACGCACGCGGTGCCGACCGTGTCACTGGTGTCGTTGTCGTGTCGGCATGCACGTCCGTTAGAATCCAGAGTCCTATAAAAAACTTGGGTCTTCGCACGCATACAATACCCGCCGCGCGGGGAAACTGTCGGCGGTTTCGCGGTCTCTTACTAAATCCGACAAGCTTACTCACGTCATGGGTCCAGCAGTATAAAATAGGATACCGCTAAATATAATTGACACATCGAGCAACAGCATTTTTAAGTCAAAGTTGAAGCATTGGCTCGTCGAGCAGGCCTTCTACTCATTCGATGTGTTCACCTGCCGAAAGCCGACTACGACGTAGTTTATATCCTCGCGATATATTATAATGTATATTTTCTTTTTCATGTTATCCCTACTTTCTTTCCTTGACGTGTACTAATTGTATAAATAAATGAGTTTGAGTTTATGATCTGTGACCAGGTTGAGGTATAGTGGCCTTGAAAAGGTCCTATGACCGTCGGTGAAAGAATCAATGTAGTGAAAGGATTAAAGTGCGCCTCGAGGGGTATGTCGGGCTCTCCGTCGGCTACTAATGCTAATGAGACATTAGCAACCGACGGCATACCGACTAATAAACCATCGGAGTCCTTCTAAACGCCTTGTGTCGGGGTGTACGCTTTCGCATTCTTCCATGACCCCGACGGCACATATGACCTAACCTTGTACAACCCTCTTCCAGACCAAATGCTAGGGCGCGTCGAGTTCATCCACTGCAAATGCTTCATCCACCGCGACATAAAGCCGGACAACTTCTTGATGGGCATCGGCCGGCACTGCAACAAGCTCTACATGATCGACTTCGGACTCGCCAAGAAGTTCCGCGACCTCCGCTCCAGGTCGCACATCGCTTATCGCGAGGACAAGAACCTTACAGGTATTTATTGCTACTGCTCCCAACACACCAATGCCTATGTCGTTCCTCAGGGTTTACGCTATCTCCATACCAAATTTCATCAAGATCAGTTTAGCTGTTTAGTCGTGAAAACATTACAAACAGCAAGACAGGACAGAACTCCTTTTCGCATTTATATTATTAGGTTTGGAGATCCCTCTCACTATCCCTTAAAAATCTTTTATATTTACTACTAGCTGTTCCCCGCGGCTTCGCACGCTTTATTTTTCATACAAACGTTTTAACCCCTGTTAGGGGTTAATATTTAAAAAAACCCTCTTTAGTGGATGTGATTGTCATATAGGGCAGCTATATTGTTCTTTTATATATACACTAGAACAAACTAAACTACTTGGGACGAAGCAAACCCATATTGAACCCAGAACTCGCACAATGATGGTCACTCAGCTCAAGTTTTTTTTGCGTGAAAAGACATTTTTGCATTCACCTACTACCTATACTGGGATTCCGCGTCATGTGAACGAGTACCTACCATGGTACACACACGGACAAATGTTTGCATGATCTACAATATTTGTTTTGGATCTGGGTGTTGTGGTACCATGGTACCTCGTGGTAGTCTTCGGACTATGAGCAGGTTTGGTGTGGGTATTCGGGCTTGTAGGAGTTCTTGCTCCAGCGAACAATTCTCCCTTTCTTGGTGCTTCATGGTCCATCGAGTTCCATGATTCGGATGTAAAGTGAAAAAAAAAAAGTGAAAAAATATTTATTTGTAAAAAACAGTCCAGGTACAATCTACCAGCGGCCTTCACACTAGGCATAGCCTGTGTCGTGGAGACCAGTTACAAGAATTAACAGAAAGATAAGTTCGGACTACCTACTAAAACAAACATTCGTTCGGATGTGCGTTCACAGTCGTTTTTTGTATTTTGTAGAGTACAGTTTTATCTCCTCGTTGACAGTAGTGACATCCAGTTCGCCATGCAACTCCGACTTCACGAGGAACATGGGGCATTGGAGAGGTTTCTTAAAATTCCATTTTGTGCTCTTTGTATGATTTCGGTATTCGAATGGCAAGCTGATCCCCAAAGTTGTATGCCATATGTCCAGATTGGTTTTAGTACAACCTTGTATATCAACAGTTTGTTGTCTGTGCTAAGCACCGAGTTCCTACTCTACTACTACTTACTCTACGCGCTATTTTATTTTTAATTATTGTGACGTTGCAGGAACGGCCAGATACGCGTCGATCAACGCGCACCTCGGCATCGAGCAGTCGCGGCGAGACGACATGGAATCACTCGGATACGTACTTATGTATTTCAACAGGTATGCACTTCATCTTATCACTTGAGAGCAGTGAAGCCGGCATGTCCTAGAACCTAAAAATTTGTAGACATGTGTCATGTGCATGAAAGGAGCCTCTAAGAGGCGCACTTTAATCCTTTCACTACACTGATTCCCTCACCGATGGTCATAGGCAGTTTTCAGGGCCCCACCATTCTACAGGTGACCAATAAAGAATCAGTGACACGACTAGTAGACTAGCAAGCACTTTAAGATGCAAGGGCTTGCCGATCCGAGGTTTTCACACAGATGGGCAGTGGCTCGGTAGCTTAGTTAAAAATCATAGTATTCCCATAGTGTGGGTTATCAGTATATAAATAAAATAATCACAATAATGATGTTATTTTTTTGTACAGAGGGTCATTGCCCTGGCAAGGTCTGAAGGCCATCACCAAGAAGCAGAAATACGAACGGATTAGCGAGAAGAAAATGTCCACTCCAGTCGAGGTGCTTACCAAGGTATGAATGACATTATCCTAATAATAATAAAAATAATAATATAGCCTTTTATTTCCTTAAGAAAAACATAAGCAATTGGTAAACCTCCTACTAATATTACAAGGTTATTCATAACATGTAAACCATCCCGAAATGGGGTTATTCCATCAACGAAAATAAATAATATTAGCGAAAAAATACATTATTTAACATTATTTTATTTATTTTAAATTTTTTCACAAACTCTCAAATTATCTGTTTATGGTATTTTTATCATCTTTCCAACTAATAACTAAACGTACAAGAAGTCCGGAATCTAAATTGCTACGTAAAACAGTTGATTCATTGAGTTGACAGTTGAACACCTCACCTAGTTCGATCGGCACCACACTGGCTCTTAATTCAATTTTGTACAAAAACAATTAAAATATATATATATAATAACAAAAAAAACAAGGATCATCGAAAAAAATGATAGGCCCCAAGCCGTGTTTGTTGCCTGGTTCTTCTAGGCTTGGTCGCGAAGAACAGGCATAGCTTCACCTAGTTTCTAAGACGTTTCAAAGTGATCCTAGTGATTTTATTGAAATAAAAACCTTTGACTTTGAACAGTTGATTAGACCTCAAAACAGCTGATGTTCGCATAGAGTTTTTTCAATGAAAAATATCTAATTTACAAAAGTCGTAGAACAAACTTTATTGCCAATTGGGTATAGAATAATACCCTTTCGGGATGGCATACATATTATGAATAACCTTGTATACATGCGAAAGGGTGAGGATGTTTGGATGATTGTGGTTCAATACACGCAATAACGGCGGTAAATCTAGGTACCACGCGAGCGAAACCACGGGCGCAAGCTAGTAATAATATAAACGTGAAAGTTTGTAAAGATGTGAAAATGTTTGTTACTCTTTCACGGCGCAACAAGTGAACAGATTGGAATGAAATTTGGCATTTATGTCGTAAATATTCTTACTACATACTATACTACTTTTATTTATTCGGGTTGTGTCCACACGAGCGAAGTCGCGGGAAGACACTAGTTTTGTATACTTAATTTATTTACTCTATCTTAATTTTCAGGGTTTCCCGGCCGAGTTTTCAATGTATTTAAATTACTGCCGCGGGCTTACCTTTGACGAGGCTCCCGACTACATGTATCTTAGACAGGTGAGTGTGAAATACTTACCCTTTTAGGACTATTACTACCTCCACCCAGATATTTTGCACCAGAGATGTGCTATGCTGCGTTGCTATTGATGCGTTTGATATCCACCTATTAAATTCATTGGTCCACATAGAATAGGACCGATGGGAATGGGTTCTACTAAGATATGTTTTTTATATGGATGTATAGGTGGTGTAATTTTTTTACCTTTAATTAGATAATAATCCGCAATAGAAATCCTAGCACTAAAGTAATGAATAAAATATTGATTATTATTATTATTATAGAACGAAAGCTTATAATATTTCCTCAGAAATTTGGGTGCAGTTGTTCCGCATCTTATAATATTTTCTCGCTACTGTTGTGCAGTTGTTCCGCATCCTGTTCCGCACGATGAACTATCAATACGACTACACGTTCGACTGGACGATCCTGCGGCAGCGCAACCAGCACACGGAGGCCGGCGCCGCGCCCGCCGACCGGCGCTCGCCCTCCGTGCAGCGCCGCGCCGCCGCGCCGCCGCAGCCGCAGCCGCCGCCCAACAACGAGGTACATACATACATACATACATACATACATACATACATACATACAGCGCAACCAGCACACGGAGGCCGGCGCCGCGCCCGCCGACCGGCGCTCGCCCTCCGTGCAGCGCCGCGCCGCCGCGCCGCCGCAGCCGCAGCCGCCGCCCAACAACGAGGTACATACATACATACATACATACATACATACATACATACATACAGCGCAACCAGCACACGGAGGCCGGCGCCGCGCCCGCCGACCGGCGCTCGCCCTCCGTGCAGCGCCGCGCCGCCGCGCCGCCGCAGCCGCAGCCGCCGCCCAACAACGAGGTACATACATACATACATACATACATACATACATACAGCGCAACCAGCACACGGAGGCCGGCGCCGCGCCCGCCGACCGGCGCTCGCCCTCCGTGCAGCGCCGCGCCGCCGCGCCGCCGCAGCCGCAGCCGCCGCCCAACAACGAGGTACATACATACATACATACATACATACATACATACATACATACAGCGCAACCAGCACACGGAGGCCGGCGCCGCGCCCGCCGACCGGCGCTCGCCCTCCGTGCAGCGCCGCGCCGCCGCGCCGCCGCAGCCGCAGCCGCCGCCCAACAACGAGGTACATACATACATACATACATACATACATACATACATACATACAGCGCAACCAGCACACGGAGGCCGGCGCCGCGCCCGCCGACCGGCGCTCGCCCTCCGTGCAGCGCCGCGCCGCCGCGCCGCCGCAGCCGCAGCCGCCGCCCAACAACGAGGTACATACATACATACATACATACATACATACATACAGCGCAACCAGCACACGGAGGCCGGCGCCGCGCCCGCCGACCGGCGCTCGCCCTCCGTGCAGCGCCGCGCCGCCGCGCCGCCGCAGCCGCAGCCGCCGCCCAACAACGAGGTACATACATACATACATACATACATACATACATACATACATACATACATACAGCGCAACCAGCACACGGAGGCCGGCGCCGCGCCCGCCGACCGGCGCTCGCCCTCCGTGCAGCGCCGCGCCGCCGCGCCGCCGCAGCCGCAGCCGCCGCCCAACAACGAGGTACATACATACATACATACATACATACATACATACATACATACATACAGCGCAACCAGCACACGGAGGCCGGCGCCGCGCCCGCCGACCGGCGCTCGCCCTCCGTGCAGCGCCGCGCCGCCGCGCCGCCGCGCCGCCGCAGCCGCCGCCCAACAACGAGGTACATACATACATACATACATACATACATACATACAGCGCAACCAGCACACGGAGGCCGGCGCCGCGCCCGCCGACCGGCGCTCGCCCTCCGTGTAGCGCCGCGCCGCCGCGCCGCCGCAGCCGCAGCCGCCGCCCAACAACGAGGTACATACATACATACATACATACATACATACATACATACATACATACAGCGCAACCAGCACACGGAGGCCGGCGCCGCGCCCGCCGACCGGCGCTCGCCCTCCGTGCAGCGCCGCGCCGCCGCAGCCGCAGCCGCCGCCCAACAACGAGGTACATACATACATACATACATACATACATACATACATACATACATACATACATACATACAGCGCAACCAGCACACGGAGGCCGGCGCCGCGCCCGCCGACCGGCGCTCGCCCTCCGTGCAGCGCCGCGCCGCCGCAGCCGCAGCCGCCGCCCAACAACGAGGTACATACATACATACATACATACATACATACATACATACATACATACATACATACATACATACATACAGCGCAACCAGCACACGGAGGCCGGCGCCGCGCCCGCCGACCGGCGCTCGCCCTCCGTGCAGCGCCGCGCCGCCGCAGCCGCAGCCGCCGCCCAACAACGAGGTACATACATACATACATACATACATACATACATACATACATACATACATACATACATACATACATACAGCGCAACCAGCACACGGAGGCCGGCGCCGCGCCCGCCGACCGGCGCTCGCCCTCCGTGCAGCGCCGCGCCGCCGCAGCCGCAGCCGCCGCCCAACAACGAGGTACATACATACATACATACATACATACATACATACATACATACATACATACATACATACATACAGCGCAACCAGCACACGGAGGCCGGCGCCGCGCCCGCCGACCGGCGCTCGCCCTCCGTGCAGCGCCGCGCCGCCGCAGCCGCAGCCGCCGCCCAACAACGAGGTACATACATACATACATACATACATACAGCGCAACCAGCACACGGAGGCGAATAGGAGGGTTAATAATTGGTTCAAGAAAAGCTTCTGGAAGCTTGACTGAACACTAAACCCCTTCCAAGAAATGAAATTTTAATAATTTCCCAAGAAAATCCACTTCCAATTCCATTATGACAAACGAAAAATGTATCACTTAGTGGCTAGTGCTTGCTTGTCGTTCTATCGTATTCATTTTCCCAGTCAGGCATCCCATCCTTTCCTCTCTCACCTTCCTATCCTTTTCTAGGTGAAGTCCGTCAACGCCACTAACGAGTCGAAACAGGCGGTCAAAGGCCACCAATCCGTCAGCCAGCTCAAGAAGAAACTAACCACCATCTCCTAACTCCACACCATTCGGTCTTGTAACGTGATAGCAAAGTTATAATTTAGGGAAATTTCGCGTTTATTCGATAGCTGGATCGATTTTTGAGGTAACCAGTTTAATGTCTCGGTATTAAGGTAATGCCGCTGGAAAATTGAAACATACTTCTGACGTTCTAAGAGAATGTCTCTGAGACGAATCTTTTTAGGGTTGTTTGTAAATTATAAGATAACAAGGGAAAAATGAGTGAAACACGGTTTTTCCAAATGATTTTTTGAAATTTTGTGTAGATTATGATGGTAGAATTTTTACACAGTTCTGAATCAGAGAAGAAATTGCGTTGTAATGTTTTGTTGAGTTTGGAACTGTGATGATATTTATGCACTGAGCGTTTATGTGTGTCTTACACTTCTCTGTAAATTACTTTATAAGACTTAATATTATTTTACTATAAAATAAATATTTGTTTACCAAACGGCCAGGGGACTTTCAATTTAACTTGAATTCCCCGTCTGACTGGCTGTCCTGAGTTTATATTTTGATTGAATTTTTTTTTATTAGTGACTAATTATCAAAAAATTGTATAAATTTTGAAAATGAGTGAGTTAAACTCTTAAAAATAGTATTATGCGTGAGTTAAGCAGCATTTTTTACTGTCAGGGATGTGAATTTTGTATAAACTGAATAAAAACACGTATTTTTGTGTTCATTCCGTTATTTACTGTATCTAAATCTGTATCGAAAGTAATGGTTTTTGAAAGAGAGGAATGTGTGACAGTTTGTAATATTCTGATTGGTGGAGAAAGAGTTGAACAAGTGAATGAGTTTGTATACCTGGGGACTTTGTTTACTAGAGATGGGAAGCATGAGAGTGATATCGAAAGGAGAGTGAATGCTGGAAATCAAGTGAATGGGGCACTACATGCCTTTATGAGCAGTCGGATAGTGTCCAAAAAGGCACGACTGGCTGTGCATGGAGGAGTGTTAGTGCCGACACTAATGTTTGGCAGTGAAAGTTGGGTATGGCAGAAAAAGGATGAAAGTAGGATAAATGCAGTGGAAATGAGAGCTTTGCGAAGTATGTGTGGAGTAACTTTGAAAGATAGAGTGAGAAACAGTGTGATAAGAGAACGTTGTGGAGAGAAAGAAGATGTAGTGATGAGGATTGAGAAAGGTAAGCTGAGATGGTTTGGTCATGTAGAGAGGATGAACGAAAGAAGATTGACGAAACAGGTGTATAAGGCGAGTGTGAATGGAACCGTTGGAAGAGGAAGACCTAGGCGTACGTTTAGCGACCAAATCTGTGACGTTTTGGACAAAGGCCAGGTCAAGAGTACCCTAAACCGACGAGCATGTTTGAGGAATGTGTTGAGAGTTAATGAAGCGAAAGAGGTATGTCAGGATCGTAGCAAGTGAAAGGCCGTGGTCTCTGCCTACCCCTCTGGGAAATAGGCGTGATTTTATGTATTTATGTATTTACTGTATCTGAACTTTATGATGATGAAGGTAATTTTTTTAATACTATACTAAATCAGAGCGCGTAACCATAGATCATTTTGTAGGCCCATAGAACCATGGCATTACATACAACGTATTCCAAAAAGAGTGTTTTTGCATACCTAGTGATTAATGTTGAATTTCTAAAAGTCATAGAACATCATATTAAACTATTCCTTTCGGGTTAGTGAGTCTAGTCCGTGTATAGTGAGTAGCTAAAGGTACTACCATTATCTATAGATATAAATTAAAGTTTAGACTGTATTTTTATATCCATTACGTTAAATAATCATAATAATTTCACTAGATTTTGTTCGTGTGAAAAAAGTCTTATAATATACTGATTCAGCTAAAACATATTTTAAAATTGTGTATATAGTCTTGTAACCGTAAACTTATGTCAACAGGCTCTGACAACCCTATAGGTTCCCTTCTAAGTGGCACTTTTGGCGCCTTGAGCTGATAATACTTCCAAAATCGACCAGACTCGTAATGACTTGATGGTGCAGCGCTTAACACATCCCCGTATCTATGTTGGGAAGGTTGCGGGTTCGATTCCCGTTTTATCTTTAAGTTAAGCATTTGTTCCAAAAATTTACTTATGCATATATTTTCTTCAAAATTTTTTATTAACACTAGCTTCTGCTAACAGCTTCACTCGCGTAGTACCTGTATAGATATTCTGTTTGCGACTATAGGTCACGAACTATACACTGTGTAAACTTATGCGCCCTGAGTCCTTCCTTGTCCTTTTAACATTATTGAAGTGGACTTTTTCACTCCCCTCAAACAACAGACATCAGACTGACATTGTCGTTTCTGTCGAATGCGATTCTTATTTAGCAATTTCTTAATTGTTTCCTTTTATTTTCAGTGAAAAAGAATATGGCGTTCGGCGGTGTCAGGTGGTCCGAACAAGAAGGTGCGTAAACACGCGCCCCACGCGTGAGGCTCGAGAGCGCCTCGCGCCCCTTGCGCCCCGAGCCCTCAGGACTGCAGCTTTCACTCGAGAGGCCTTGATCTACCGCTCGCTGACGACCCAACGTTACCACCAACCGACACCTTATAATAACATTGCTTGTCGTGTCACTGATTCTTTCTCGGTCGGTATTGGGTCAGTGACCAGGTTGAGGTATGGTGGCCCTGAATAGGGCCTATGACCGTCGGTGAAAGAATCAGTGTAGTGAAAGGAGAAAGGAGAATCCTTTCGTACACATACATTGTATGATGGGTGACCGTGCACTGACTTGTCCTATGCCGAGATTCCAATTGAAAAGAGTCTTGGGGCCAATTCTCATAAATTCATTCTAATCTCATTACCGCGAGTTCAAACTTATTTGATGTACTGTATGCATTTTAAGTATAATTACGTCACGACTTGTGGCTAGTCACACTAGTCTAGTATCGGATTTTCGGAGGTTGGTACAACTCAGATGCTGTCCATAAATCATACAATATGTGGAGTGAGAGTCTGACTGAATTCACTTTACATACCTGAGGCCAGAGACTTCAATGTTCGTGAGATACTCACGTGCCACCGTGAAACGTGGAAAGTTAATAGCTTACCGTGCGTTTTAAAACTTTAAGCTTCACTATTCACGTCTCACGGTGACCAGTGAGTAACCCACGATAATTCCGGACCCGGGCCTCTGTTGTTTATCGCTTTATTTTGCCAAAACAGTGAATTGTTTTTGAATTACGTAATTTGTACAAAATAATTCTTGCGCGTTTGTTTTGTAAAAACCAATGGCACCATGGCACATTGACTGACACATATTACATTGCGTATTTACACTGCCATGCGCTACACGGTAGGCTTACATGCCCGCAATGTAAAGGGTATTTGCTTATCGGTGCGTATACCCCGCTTCTAGTAATAGCCGGATGTTCTGTGGGGTCAAGCCGTGTTCACACGGAGTGCGACGTGTCATCTAAAATGTATGAACATGGCGTTAGATAGATGACAAATCAGTGCATGATCTAGGAACTAAAAATATCGCATCGGTGGTTTCGGCAGATGTAACGTTGGAGCGTCAGTGAAGCGTGCAGTGTTTGTGCAAGAGACTATGTGAAACTTGTGTACAAAAACACGAAATACGAATCGTATTGTATATTTTTAATTCGCGTTTACGTGATGTGAACGGGCTGGTGACGTACAGACTATCGGTATGCATTTTGAAATTTATCGTAAGGCCCATATTCTGATATTGTCAAGTGAAGCTGTGTTCAAACGGATTGCGATATGCCAGCTTAAATTATCCTTAGGTCAACTGAATAAAGTCAGTTTTGAGTTAGACTTTTAGGGGCTTGCAATATCTTTGACCTATATAGCATTGCACACCCTCAAATGTCAAACTCAAAATTGACAATAATCAATGGACGTAAGGATCATTCCGAAATACATTTTAAACGTATTTTGGATGACATAGCGCAGGCCGTTTGAATCGCCTTAAATCGTGGTTCAAGCATATGCTTTGTCATTTTTCAATGAAATGTGGTCATAAAAGCTATGTTTGAGACTGCACAGTTTCAGCCTATGAGCGTAACATTATGACAGTTTGGCTGTTAGATTGTAATATGGGTGGCACATACAATCATTTGAACTGCACACTGTAAACTGACAACGCTATTGTCGTTATAAAAACAAGATTGTGGTAGCAGCAATGAATTCAGAAACCGGCTTGTTCTAACATTGAGAGAGTACATGGTAGCCGAGTTGATAGCTTACAGGCCTTCGCACACAGTACTGACACTACAGGTTATTTTCTATAGTGTATGAAGGGATGCGTTACAAGTGGCGATGACAATAGGCCAGTTGTAGCCGTAGCCACCATAGCCACAAAAAGAAAAAAAAGTGACGCGTTACCCACGCTTTTAATAAATTTAGAAATACCCATAAGTGACATGAACTTCAATTATTTGATTTGTGTAGAGCTGGTGTTGAGTAGTTATGGTGTGCGAAGTCCTTAAGGCTCATATTCCAATATTAGATGTAATACCACGATCTAGACTCGAGCAGATTTAAAGGTTTCGACAAAAACAATTACCTATTTTGAGATGCAGATTATTTTCTATCTGTCATCAACTAAACTTAGCTTCTGCTGGGGCTACATTATAGGGATTCGGCGAATCTTTATCGTGTGACGAAAATGGCTACACGTGTCATGAAATGCGAATTTTTCGCCGAATCACCTTAATGTGGTCCCCACATGTATCAGCTTGTGTGTTATTTGAATAGAAGCTCCAATGGTTGTATATGGGACCCATCACAGCAGTCTCCCTACGTGATGTAGGTAGCTGTTTCAGCTCTTTTGTTGTTTAGTTTAATCAAACTCAATATATACTTAGTTTTTCGATGTTAGTTTTTCTCATTATTAGCTAGTTGTTTACATTAAATTTATTGATAGAAGCTGGAGGTGTTTCGAGTTGTTCTAATGTAAATAAATATATGTGAATGTTTGGAATACGTCTGGTCCTTTACGGACGCGATGTAATACAATAATGGCTAAAAATGTTCATTAAAAATTACTGATTTATTTACTAATAAATAAATAAATGTAAGTAGGTTTCTGTATGAAAAAAAAACGATGAAAAATTATAAAAAAATATGCTTAGGTAAGAAATTGATTCCCATTTTCTTTGCGGCGCACCCTCGACCCACGTCTAATTAGGTTTTTTTTTTATTTTTGCTATTAATTTTGCGGTCACTTCCAAATTGTACATATAACTGTCGATGGCGGTGCGTCGCAAAGAAACTCTGTACGTACAGTATCATATATTTTAGAATAATTGCGAAAAATTGTAAATATGAGACAGTGTTCATTTAAACTGTTATTTTTTTAAGGACACGCTGATTTTCTTTCTGTGGCCCGTCTTGTGACACATTTAGGCTGTTCAACAACACAAACACCCGTTTACTTTAACTTAGATTACTGATTTGGTGAAGTATTTGACCGGTAATATTTTTATATAAAACACTAACAAAAATGCTTCCTTAAATACCTAATATTAGCTAGTCTTTCGATACTGTGTCACAGGATGAGGTTTTTAATGTAAGGGCCTTTATTATCATGTTCTGTTAAATGGCTGTATTCTGACCTGTGGTGCAATAGCGTAAGCGTCATGGCAATGAAGTTCGTAACTTTGAGGGTAATTCTAACAATCTTAGCAACAAACTTGCTAAGGGAAAACTTCAAGATCTAAGCTTCTTCCTTTTCATGTTTGAAAAACTTCAGATGTCACTAAAATTTATAAAATCATCCTCATAATTACGAACTTCATTACCATTTCGCTTATGCAATAGCACTCCTGATAGAATAAAGACAATTTCAAATTTTAAACTCCATTCCCATTTCGATGACGTAATAGCACTGCTGATACTAAAAAAAATTACTGATGTTTTCATTATCATCTATCTGCCACATAGCTGAACGTGTTAGTACAGGCCATGAAGAGAAATATAAGAAATGAAAGCATATTGTGTGAAGATTGAAGTGAGAATGTATCAAATGGAGACAGAATAGACCACACAACCATTTAAAACGAACTTCTCAGTCTTGTTACCTAGTGATAAGGTTTGAAGTGCAATGAAACTGTATCTGTCACGCTTTTGCGGATGTTTGCGTATAAAGATTTTGACCCCAAGATAATATTAGTCTCTAATCAGAGGAAATATCGTGTCCAGTATTGGCAACTCGACTATAGCGAACGTTTTTCTCTTTCCCTCAAAGATTAGAAAGAAGAGAAAAACCTTGTTGGTAACACTGGCCCTGATATTGCCTATGATTTGCAGGGATGTGTCTAGGGGCTGTATTGAAAATGTGTACCTACTTTAAAATTATTTTGTTGATGATTGTCTTAACATTGATTGGACTTAAAATTTTATAGGTATGGAGTTTCGTTATATCCAATAAACCGAGCGTCATTTGAGTATAGCGTAGTTTATATTATTACTAAGTCTAAAAGCAAATTCATTTTTCTAACCTTAAACTAACATTATTGAGGGATATTTATTGCTGTGGGTACTTACAATTTTTTTTCCAAATGTGCTGTTTGTACACTGCCGATATCTTGGACGCTGAAGTCAGATTCCTTAGGAACTGATGTAATCTCTCCGCGGCCTATTATATCGACGGTAGGTACATGGTCCCCCGATTTTGAGCCTTTTCTCTTGTGATAATTATAGATCTCATCCATATCTTGAGATTAGGAGGGATATTGTGACAGATGTTTTGTCTCCAGTTGAGTAAAGAATGTACTGCACTATGATAAAATTAATAAATGATAATAATAAAATAATGATTTGTTTCCTTTTATAGGTTGATCTAATAAAATATATCCCACAAGAATGTGATCTATTAAAATGTATTCGATAAGTGGTAGGGTATGGTACCATCAATCGATTTGTGTGGTAGCCGATCGTCAGGTACTGTTCGATGAGTTTCACCACCTGTTCTATTCTACGATCGATTGGTGTAGTAGATAGCACCTGGCGATCGATGTCGACTGTTTCGTTTCTACCATCGATCGATTGGTGTGGTGGTAACACCCGTTTCTGATAAAAAACGGTTCGGATAGTCGGACAGAGTAGGACGCAGGAAGGAGTATTTTCTTCGAGATAATCTGTTCAGTGATAAGTATAAGTCGAAAACAATTTTTTATTTTTTACACTTTATTCAACATTGTCTTAATAACTTATTAAAGTAATTAACAATAGTCCGCACGAGGCTTACAGAACACCTAGCACTTAACGTAATGTTGAGAATTGGGATCACCGTCTTCAGTTTAGGCCGTTCGTCCACGACGCGACGCTACATAAACTTGTTACAAACTACGCACTCCCAGCCAATCACAAACTAGTTGTTCGTACCGCGTTAAGCCGTGTTCAAACGGTGTGCGATGTGTCATCTAAAATACAATTTAGATGACACATCGCATTTGAAAATTATTTCTAAATGTTGACTTCTGACTGCGTTTGGTTTTAGTGCACGACGGTATCACAAACTCAGAATTGACTTTCATCAATACACATAAGGATCATTTAGAAATATATTTTAAACATACCTATTTAGTTGGTTGAGTATCTCCACTGATATTCTGGTGCTTTGACATTCTAGCTAGGTACTCTTTTGAGTTTGTAACTAGTTTAAGTTTGTTTTTAATAGCGCCGTGGACGAACGGGAGTGAACGTGAGCGAGTGCACAATGAGTTTCCAGGCGGCTGGAGTTCCGTGTTCTATGCTGTTCAGCGAGCAGAGCCAACCTCTAGCTGTCAGACGCGCTACCTACTCGAAATCCTGGGAAGGGGTTTGCCGGAATTTAGCAATTCAAGGCAGTGTGTCGCAACCTCTGGCTGTTTTATTGTTTGGCTAGGAGTACACCTCAGAATACAGAAGAGTACACAGAACTTCTTTCTTGCCAACCCAGAGTGAACGCATACCAGCCAACTTCTAGATCATTTTTCAACCGTAACCGTAGTAGGTACTGAAATGTCTGATAAATTCACCTGCACTGAGATCTATAATTTTCAAAATGATGCCACTATACAGATGCATATGGTAGTACACAGTAAAGGTGGGCAAATGCCGCTGCCGGTCTGAGACGCCAGGGATGCGATTCCCGCTGCGGGACAAATATTTATTCCGGGTCTGGTTGCTGTGGCTGTTGGGTGTTACTTAGTGCAGGCAGCTGTACGGTTTTTCGATATTTTTTCTGTTAATTACAGGTTTGTCTGCATGCCATATTTTATTAAATGAATTAATTTAAATGGTCCACTACTTCCACATTTAAATAAAGCAGATATTGCTTACCTACAGTATAAGAATCTTCTAGTTACTTTTCCTTTCCATCTACTAATGCCCGGTTCCTTTAACAGACAACAATTCGTCATTGCTACCGAATGGTGACATGAACCGAGCACATCTACCGTCAGTTGAAGATTACTGATGGATCTAGATACTAATAATAAAGGAACCGGGCATAAGAAGTCCCAAGGTCCCAAGAGTCTGCGCTAGATACTAGAAGTCTAACTCAGCCCTGGGTAGGTACCTACCTACTGAAGAAGTCTCTCAGACTCAGCGCTGACAAGTTATTCTGGAATAATTGCTAAAAGCTTAACGTGTAACGTTACCATGTTTACCAAGTACCTAACTATGGTGGCGCCGTTGTACCTAATCATGGTAACTTCACATAATCATGGTAACTTCACATAATCATGGTAACTTTACATAATTGTAGTGACTAGTATTTAAGGATACCTGCATTCCTTAACTTATGCTGTCTCCGGGGGACAACTGACAGTGACAGATAACAGATGACACCTGAGATGGAGAGATGGATGCATACTCTCTGGGAGTCAGTCAGTCTGTGGTAAAGCCGGTACGAGCAGGCGCGCGGGAAGTTACTGTGAGATATTATTATGTGATATAATAATAACGAGGGAGTTGTCCTGCTAGGAACCAGCGTGGTGTAAGGCATACACTACAAATGGCGATGAGGATAACGAGGTATTTATGTATAATCTAGAGAACATAAGTACGAATCGGTCAAACAAACAATTTCACAAAAAGTTGTCCACCATCCTGTGTAGGCTAACTTATTGCAAATTATACCTACTGTGATATCCTATGTTGGTTATCTAGTTCATTTTTATGCTACAAGGATTCAAGAATCAATATTTAGTGTTTTTCTGATAGAAAAGGCAAAAATAAAGCATAGTTTTTTTTTTATCTTTTCTTTGCCAAACATTTTGGCACGAGACGGTTGGTGTATTCTACCAAAGATCCTTGTAAAAATGAAAAATATTTTTTTTCTTCAAAAAAATTATAAAAGGTATGGGAATTAAGGTTAATGTAGAACCTTTATTGAAAGTAATATCATGCGGGGTTAAACAAACTTTGGAGCATAAAATCTGAAGCCTTAATTATAAATATCTGATAAGGGATGGACAATGCTTGGGGTCATAGATATGGGAGCTGAGCTAAGGTATTGCCATCTCTTGCTATTGACAAGCAGTGATAATACAGACGGGGATATTTTTAAGCATTGCTTGCGTTTCGTTTATAAGTATGGGGGTTAGTTGTTATCATGGGTGCGACTTGAAAGTGATGCGTGTAAAACAAACTGCAGAAACAATCATGGAACTAATTTACCATTTCAAAATAAGAATGAAGGCCTTAAATGAAGAGGTCGGTAGGTAATGTAAGATTACTGGTAATATACCTGGATGATGATTGGAACTTACTTACCTACAAGATAATACCTACTCTCAAAGTATTTTTACCTAGTATATGTGTACAAATTATTTGAGTAGGTAAGAACTAAAGTACCAATTCCTTCCTACCATACGTTTGAAAATAAAAGGAAAATTAAACCCAAATTTTCCTGAGTTGAGAATGGATTATTTGAAAGAAAAAACATGTTAACATTTAGTTACTTGCTTATTCAAACAACTGTTGGCAGAGTTCAGTGATAGTGGAAATACTCTTGTTCAAAAAATACTCAAGGTAAGTATTTAAAAGAACTTACTTCTTTGAAATATCCCGGTTAATTATAAGTCAGTAGGTACCTAAAGAAGCTAGCTACCTACTAATAATATAAGTACCAAATAACTAGGTAAGTTAACATACCTACCTGAGGCACATTAGGAGATCCTCTTGGTAGCTAGAGTAATCCTAGTAAATTAGTAGGTATATTGACCAGGTATGGACAGCTAACATAGGTAACAGTTTAGTTGCCTTGAATCATGGGTTCTCAATAGCTCTCTGTCTATGCAAATTGTACTGTTTGTGGTCGATTCAGCTATCTATACTGGTGCATCTTGGCAGATGTAGGTACAGTTGTCAATAAACAGAATTTCAAACATGCTAGAATTCAATTACCTAGTGACAATTAGTGATTAAGAGTGCAAATAGAATGTAGAAATAAAAAAGCACAAACTTCCTCTCATATTGTTATCCTGGCTTCTTAATATCATTATCAGAGCAAAACATTCTAATTGAAAGATAAGATACCCAACACATGACAAATGGTAAATGACTTTCCACCATTATAAGAGCTCATTCTATGTATACAATGTATTATATGTGCTTAACCTGTAATTTACATGATAGGTATAAGTTTATGTACTTTGTAATTAACACCTTATCTGCATAAACACAGATTTACACGAGACAATAGATTTTCTATTGTGTCCGAGATGGTGGCGGTCTAGAGGTCAATGGCGATATATAAACTGTCGCCAGGTTCACAATAAAGGAGAGGAAGATAAGTGCCTAATTATAATTGCATGGTTGAGGAATCATTTTGTTAGTACTTAGGTATTAGCAAAACCAAAATAAAACCATAAACCTTGCGTAAAGTTTTGAAAATGGAAGAAAACTTAAACTCAAATTTTCGTGTTTTAAATTAAGAATGGAAATGTTTAAAGATTTTATATATGAGTATACAACTTATTAAACTACTAGATCTGGTGACGCGACGAGGCAGTACTAGGGTAGTCCGCACATACATAAGTAGCGGCACCAAGAGGCCATAGATAGATACTATAAGTAGGTATAACTCAAGTAAGTAGGTACGATGGCAGTTATCTACGTACTTATTTGACGAAGAGGTAGTGGATGGTCAAATAGCATAAACAGAAGTAAGGACTCCCGGAAAAATGAAGCGGTGAAATTTTATCTGGACATCAACATGGATAATGTGTGAAGAACGATAATTGGTGGAAGTAACTTCAGAAAACAATATGGTTTAGTAACAGTGGATATTCTTTAGTATAAGGTACATCAACGGAGGAACGTGTTAAGTTGAGATAAGATCACAAAGAAGTACCTATGAACCATAAACTCATACTTTGGATGAAGGAAGACAAAATATAGAAGTCGGACGACGAGACGGCGGCGGCGCTGTCGTGTCATCGGCGTGTTGGCAGCGCGGCGCAGAGTGGCGGCGACGCAGCAGCGTTGTAATATCTAGGTGATTGGTACAAGAAATCAATCTTAGAGATAAATCTTCAGAATCAACGGCAAAACAAAAGTACTGCCCGACCACACTTGTGTTTCACAAAACCTGTAACGTGTATAGTGCGCGGTTCTAATCAGTCTACTTATTTGAATTCAAATGCAACATTCCGCGCCGAGGGCGACGACGACACTTCTGTCTCTCCTACGCGCCACGGTTCCTACACGACTAGCACCATTGCGCGGCGAGTGAGGAAGAATAAGGCGGCCCGCGCGATTCCGCGATTGAAGATTCGGCTCGAGAACTTTCCTTGGTTTTACGTGTTTAATTGCTTTCCGTTAGTTTGCGCTAGAGGTCGCGGGTTCGATTCCCGCACTGGACGGACATTTGTGACTAACACAGATACAGTAACCCATGGTACAGGCTGTGCCTGGTTTGGGATCGGTTGACCGTGTGTGGTATGTCCGGAATATTTATTTATATTATATTTAGTTATTTTGTGTTAAAAGTGTATTTGTATGTCCAATTAAAAGTCTAGTGTTTGTGGTCGTTTTACTAACAATTCTGAACTCCTGAGAAGACAGCCAGCCGGGCAAACGCTAAACGTGGTTTCATGAAAAGTGTTTCGGGATTGTTGTTGTTAGGGTGTGTTCATACTCGACCGACACTATTGCGAGTTTTAGTGAACATTGGGGCTTGCAATCGAATATTCGAATACCACCAAAAAATGGTTGAATACTACAGTTTCGAATATTTGCAAGCCCTAGTGAACATTCGTCAAATCGAATGCCTACTGTCATGCATGAGAATTGGAAATTCGATATGCCTAAATTTTGTTTTGAAAGATAATTCGTTAAAGCATCTTTCCACGACTCGATAATAGTAACAAATATCGAAATACGTACATAACGAGACCATAGATGTATGAACGCTTAATACCATGTTAGAATCATGTGGGCCTGATTATGAACCCTGTTTAAATAAAGGGTAATCTAAATAAACTACTACTCATTATATTCAAGAGCACAATAAATAGTCAGCATTTCTCAAATAAACCGCAACTTTTGGAAGAAAAGGTAGCTTAACGTTCAAGATAATCGATTTAGTCACTCAGGTTTGCTATTTAATTGGTTGCAAACGTATTGGTCACACAGGCTTGCCATTTTGTTGGTTGCATTGCAAGTATTGGTCACACAGGCTTGCCATTTAATTGGTTGCAAGTATTGGTCACACAGGCTTACCATTAAATTGGTTGAACGCTGTCGAGCGCAGGCTTACTGTTAAATTGGTTGCACATGTGCTGATGGGAAGGCGTACCATTAAATTGGTGGCACGGCGTGTCATTGGATTGGCGGCAGTCTGACTAAGCCGTACTATTAAATTGGTTGCAAGGTTGCTGGTCAGACGTCCAGCATTAAATTGCTGGGGAAGGTGTTCTATTAAATTGAATGCAAAGTGTGAACCAAAGGGCTTGCCATTCAATTGGTTGTGGGAGGTATTCCACTAAATTGGATGCAAAGTGTGGACCAAAGGGGTTAAATAGCCCTTGCTTAAAGGCACACCAACAAATTGATTAGCGGTGGACCAAGGAGTTAACCATGTTTGAGTAGCAAATTTAGTGACCAATTTTGTTCAGTTTTAAATGGTTTACGAGATTTTTGTATATTATAACGAACTGATATCTGATTCTTTATACCTGACGGCACAGGAGATACTGGCGTTAGGTCAAGACTGCTGTGACTTCGATGTTCTGTAAGTGGTTGTTCCTATTAAACTACAAGAATCCGGTGGGCCAATTAGTATATACGTCATTTTCATAAAAAAAAGAAGTAGAAAAAAAATAAGAAAAAGGAGGGAGAGAGGTAGAGGCGTAGTAGGTTCTAAGTTATGATCAGGGTATGGATGTCCAAATGTACCTACTAGTGATTAAAATGATCTGGCTATTGGGTATACATCGGGTAACCGGGCTTTCATTACAGGCTTCTTCTCCAAAGGGATAATGCGCAAGATTATTATTATTATTATTTCCCATACTTTCATCATCGTAGTGATACGATAGCTCAGTCATATTGACCTGCTACTGGCATCTGAAGTTCACGAACGGGCTGCGTTCAGTTACCGACTCGTGTGTCATCGACTTATCAAGCAATACCCCCCCTTTGGGGTGGGTATCACGCGGTATTACTTGAAATAACACGCCTTATTTCAGTGGTAGTTGAATTGTCTAATAGAAGCTAAGAACGGTAGTGAGGGTCGGTAGAATCTGTCTACTCGCCAAAGCATTACTTCTAGCGAAAGTTATGGTGATCGAAAATAGATTCATTAAAATTATTTTAACAAGGAAGGGATGTAGTGACTAGTATTTAAGGATACCTGCATTCCTTAACTTATGCTGTCTCCGGGGGACAACTGACAGTGACAGATAACAGATGACACCTGAGATGGAGAGATGGATGCATACTCTCTGGGAGTCAGTCAGTCTGTGGTAAAGCCGGTACGAGCAGGCGCGCGGGAAGTTACTGTGAGATATTATTATGTGATATAATAATAACGAGGGAGTTGTCCTGCTAGGAACCAGCGTGGTGTAAGGCATACACTACAATAATGATGGTAGACTCAGCGCTGAGCAGCAATTCTGGGATGGTTGCTTAAAGCTTATCGTTTATTGTGGCGTAGTTACCATGGCTACCACGGACTTTTAGCAGAAGTAAATATGGGACGCCTTGGTAATCATGGTAACTTTACATAATCATGGTAGGTAGGTATACCTACTCAGCGTTGAGCAGCGATTCTGGGATGGTTGCATAAAGCTTATTGTGTAGTGTAGCGTAGTTACAATGGCTACCTACCACGGATTTTTAGCCGAAGTTACGATGGTGACGCCGTGGTAGTCATGGTAACTTCGCATCACCATGGTAACTAACACTAAGATACACTTTTAGCGTAAGAATCCCTGAATCACGCTCGCGGCCATAGATACTAGCGATACAATTGTTTGTGTTCAGTTCCTTGGACGCCGCAGATTTTTTTAATCTAGGCCCGTACCCTAACTTTGCGTTTTTGTTTATGCAGGCTGTGACGTAAGTTGACAGTTATCAAATGTTGACGTAAAGATTTCAATATCGTTACGTCTTATTGCAATTCAAAATCGAGCGTGTCAGCACTATTTTACACGAACTAATAACATAAATCTATAAGACGGTCAACTAACGTTATTACCTACACAAAATCGCAACGTTGATGGTACGGGGCTAGACAGCGGCGATTCCAGATCTATTTTTTAGGAGTGTGTCCACATTAATTTTCCAAAAGAACCGTTTCGCTTTGGCCTTTCTACAAGCGTTTATAAATAGGGCACACATAGATAGGTTTGGTACTTTTTATTTCTTCTAGTATAATCTTAGTATCTACTTCAATAAACATCAAATTGACAATATTAATTGATGCACATTTAATATGTAAAATCCGCACAGGCACGGATCAAGGATTAACAAAAGGGGGCAAGAGAAAATAAACTTAATAATCAGGCAGTATTAAACGTATTTATATAATTCCTGATTGTTAAGTTTTTAGCTATTGTGAGCAATAGTATTGAGAGCCAGAATTTGTCAGAGAAAATCTGTTAATAAAATGTTGAAAGGTCAGGTTATCTATCTAATTTTATTTAATTGACAATAACTACGCGTACAGACCTTACCGATGCAAGATTTTTATTTAGACCTAGGTATACATAAATGCAGCAAGGTATTTTTAGTTGGATTAGTTTTTATTAGGTAGGTATGGCTTATTTTAAAAACGCCTAAATATTACCTGGGTAGGTATTTTTTCATAAAATATATGTAAATTTTAAAACAGTTAAGTACCAAGTTTCAGAAATCGATAGTTTTATGTTATACCTACCCCCTTATTCTTATGAATAAGGGTGGGAGTTAAAGTTAGTGAGTGATTCACTCGCTAACTTTATTGGCTTGATAAAAGTATTTCCGCCTCTTTCTCTTGTCTACTTTCTCTTCTTGGTAATTAAACACTAACCGTTACAAATTCATAAAAAAAATCTTGTAAAACCTCCGAAATTCGTTATCGGAGATTAAAAAAGGGACGATGAATTTATTGCCATCTCTTTTCTTTAATATGAAAGTGACAGAGATTAGAATAATGCCTCGATATGACTTCTTTTTAGCCATTTTGGTAAGGAGCCTAAGCAGCTTTACCACCACACTAAGCTCACATTAGTTATTTTCTTTTTCTTGTGTTTTGTTGAGCTTTGATGTGTAATCTCGGTGGTATTATTACTTGACACTAGCAATATTGGCTGACAATTATAATAAAGATGTAGCACTAGCCATACAATAAAATTAAAAAAGAATCCTCGAAAATAACAGTTAGTAGGAATAAGGCGTGTTTTAAAATCAGTGGACTGCTAAGTAGATCAGTAAAGATTACATAATATCATAAGTTATAAATAGGTGGTACACATATAATAGTGACCGCATATTGACCGATGTTAGGCTCATTGGTTACATGAATGAAGCTATCAAAATACTACATTTCATCTAAAAATAAAAGGGATTATATAAATTTTTAGAACACTTAATTTTTCTACTTTATATGACTTTGTCTTTTATAATTTCTAATTATTCACTATGAATGTATCAAAGCAAATGTTGTCTAGCATTATCTATAACTAATGTAGGTACGTTGTAACGCCGTGTTCATACGGCGTGCGTATGTATTAAAATGTATTTTGAATATGACATTTGATGGCTTACGATATTGCAAACCCCCATAAAAGTCAAACTAAAAATTGCCTTTATCCAGTAGAGATAAGGATCATTTTGAAATAAATATTAGATGACATATCGCACACCGTATGGCCACGGCATAATGGAGGTAAGAAGACTGCATTTTGATTTACAAACTTGAAAAAAATGCTCTAGATAATTACAGAATACATTAATACCCAAGCTCATTGTTGAAAAATCAGCGGGTAAATAAGTTTTATCTTTTTTCAACCATTACCATCAACCTACAACTATGACGTACCTAAAGTGATACTTATAACAAAGTGTTTACAACAGTGAACATTTATTTTTATAAATTTTACAAACATTTATTTACCTAAGTTTTTATAATAATTATGTAAGGATTTAATTCCGTGCGTTATACCTTTGAGAGGAGTTTTAATTAGAGGCATTGGGGGCAATGGTACCCATTTTGATATACCTAGATACCTTATAAGATCATAAGATCAATTAAAACTGATCACAGGATAGAGGATCTTAATGGCATTTTAATAAAAAAAAACTAAGATGTGAGGTATTTTAGTTGCTATTCTGGAAAACATCAAATTTTACGTTTTTCAGTCGTCAGGGGAATAGGTGTTCGGAAGATTTATTTAATGTTATTCATATGTTTAGTTAGATGGAAGGTTCAACAAGCACGTGAATATTTACTCTACAATTTGTAATCTAAACTACATTGTTGATAATTCGTAATTTCTCGATGTTTTGTTACAAAACTGAAAGAAATATTGAAGTTTTAAAACAATGTCGTTGCATTTTTCATAAAAATGCGTCTAAACTAATATAATTTCCTATAGATAAGTGTCTGATACTTTTTAAATTCAGCTACTTGAATAAACAAATTTAATAACAAATGATATAACAAGGTGATTTATAGTATGTATGCTATCCCGAAAGGGGCTTATTTCACGTCCAATTGGCATTAACTTATTTATTATTTATTACTCCAATTTTAGAAATTCGTTATTTTCCTGTCAGTAGTCCTGATGTTGAACTTCTCGTACGTACTTTTAATAATTAACTATAATCACGAGGACCAAAAATAACTAATTTGAAAAAGTTGACATTCATAAAAAAGCTGTTTTTTATGTATGTTTTAATTTTAAGATAAGCCCCTTTCGGGATGGTATACATATTATGAATCATCTTCTATTGTTCCAAATGTTTTAAAAACACTCTAAAAACTATGTTAATATTCATAAGTTGTTTGCGTTTAATCAAGGTCACCCTAGGGTAAACCGGGGGCAATACACCAGACATAACATTTATAAGACAGTCAAACAAAAAAAAACCGATCCATACATGTTCCTTATCTCAGTGCTATACAAGTATCTAGTTCAAAGAAAATAGCATGGAATTGTGCGCAAGCCGGTATCACTTCACAAAGCTATGTACAAACACTAAAAAGTCCCATCATTATTACATTGTAATGTGTAAAAGCATGCATTCCGCTTATGATACAACTAACCTAGCATTTCTATATAATGAGAAAACCTAGTTTGAATTAAAGTAGAGTTACTATTTTGAGTACAATCTAACGGCTAAGCCCTTCAGAGTTCTAGGCCCAAGTGTGAGTTGAGTGTGAGTGACAAGTGAGATTACAGGTTTTTGTAGGTGCCCCTTTTCGTGCCACCATACAAAAACGGTAATCTATACTAACACTTTTAACGGTCGAAAAGTGAAAAGTGGAAACTCACACTAGAGCTGTGCTCAAAATAGTCTGTTTTCAAAGTCATTCTAACATCGATACATCACTTATTCATAAGACAACAGCGTTAGTTGAAAACTTAATAGCTAATAATACTGTGGAGATGAACCTTATCGAAAACTAGCTGATACCCGCGACTTGCTCTGCATTTATATGAAAGCTAGTACCTCATAATTTTAACCCCTATTTGCCCCCTTCAGGGATGATTTAGCAAAAATATTGAGTCACGTATTTCTTACCAAAAGCCTAAATATGAGTTTTCAGCTCCCTAACTTGAGGTATTGCCCATACAAACTTTCAACCCCTATTTCACGCTCTTCAAGATTATTTTTTGAGATAAAATAAATAAATATTCCGGACATATTACACACGGTCAACTGATCCCAAACGAGGCATAGCCTGTACTATGGGTACCAGAGACTGATATACATAATAGATAAATATTTAACACCCAGACACAGAACAAACATCTGTGTTCATCACACAAATGTTTGTCCAGTGCGGGAATCGAACCCGTGACCTCTAGCGCAGAAGGCAGAGTTATTACCAACTGAGCTTCAATAGTCAATCAAAAGATAGCCTTTGTTATTGTTCAAGGTATCATCTGTCTCATCAAATTTCATTACGATCCGTTCAGCCGATTAGTCGTGAAAAGGTAACAAACAAACAAACAGAGTTACTTTCGCATTTATAATATTAATATACAATAATATATATTTTATATATAAGTATGGATACGGATAAACCATAGGCCGGTAGAAGTATCGATTATCGCTAAATTATGAATTAATAAACAGTGCAAGAAGTAACAAGTTCTATACAAAGGAAAACATAATCTATACCGTGAATCATGACTAATTTTTAACCTATTATTTGCTATTAGACTACATTTTTAATTTGAACTGGGTATTGGGTTATTAAATGATACCCAAAATTTTCGAACCAGTGGGGTCCGAACCGAGGGAAACCGAGACCAACTACGCCTTGGAGCGAATGACGCTGACGAAAATCTTGGGCAGCTCGTGAGCTGGGTATTGGGGACAACATTTATTATTTATTGAGTTCATTTGCCTTTTTTATTGTTGGGTATTAATTGGTAGCGTTTTTATCGTGTCGTGTCTCAGCTTGAGGCAAAACGCTCTGAAGCAGAGTTCAAAAGGAATGCGATATGCCATCTAAACTTACATAGAATATTTTTTGAGTGTGCGATAATAATATTATGTCATGCCTTCTAATCACACACCCCTCAAAGTGAAACACAAAATCTATCGCACATATCTCAGAGTAAGCTATATCCGTGAACTTGAGGATTATTTTGGAACGAATTTAAGATGACATTGGATATCGCACTCAGAATCAGCAAGTTGAAGTGGCAGTGGGCAGGCCATATAGCTCGCAGAACCGACAACCGTTGGGGAGTAAAGGTTCGCGAATGGCGACCACGAACCGGGCGACGCATTTGGTCGCGAAGTCCACCCCCCCCCCCCTCTATCCGATGGACCGATGACATTGTGAAGGTTGCGGGAAGGCGGTGGATGTCACTGATTCTTTCTTGGTTTCTGTATAAGGTTGAGGTATGGTAGCCCTGAAAAGGGCCTATGATCGTCGGTGAAAGAATCAGTGTAGTGAAAGGATTAAAGTGCGCCGCTTAGAAACTCCTTTTGACGATGACGATGACGATGGAAATCTATCCATCGTCATCGTCATCGTCAAAAGATGCGATATCGCGCACCGTTTGTACACATCATGATTGAACCTTATTTTTTTTAACTGTATGCTACCTTGAACATGGCAAATTGACTTCTTTTTCATCTCATAGACGGAGATGCAGTCAGGCAGGTTGAACTGTCCGAAGACGTTCAGCTCGTAGAGGCTGCTTCATGAAATCGATTTAAGATGTTATATCGCATGTCGTTTGAACACGGCTCGATCCTTACATCTTCTGTATAAAGTGAATTTTGAAGATTAAGTCCACCGACATACCTTCACTGGACTTACTAAAGGATTATTTAGAAACGAATTTTCGATGACATTGGATATAGAACGGCGTTTTAACACGGCTTCATTCGGTAGATGCGATATCGCATATTTGTACTCATTATGATTGAACCTTTTTTTTTAGAGGAGGTAGGGCACAGCGAGATTTTCTCGTTCTGAATTGGAGCAGCCCGCCTGGGGAGGTACCTCCGCCTTACAGAAGATCGCAGCCAAATAACATTATTTGTTTCAAATAGTGTTGTGTTCCTGCGGTGAGTAAGGTTGCCAGAGCTCTTCAGGGGGGAAGGGGGTTCGGGGTCGGCAACGCGTGCGTGATGCCTCTGGTATTGCAAGCGCTCATAGGCTACGGTAACCGCTTACCATCAGGTGGGCCGTAAGCTTGTTTGCCACCTCTGATGTATAAAAAAAAAAAAAACCTTGTTTTTTTAACTGTATGCTACCTTGAACATGGCAAATTGACTTCTTCTTGATCTAATAGACGGAGATGCAGTCCGGTGGGTTGAACTGTCCGAAGACGTTCAGCTCGTAGAGGCTGGCGAGGGTGATGAAAAGGATGTACCACACCATCAGCACGGCGCCGTACTTGCGGTCGAGCTTCCAGCCGTTGGCATGAGTCGCCACCACCAGGAAGATTACCGTCGAGAACAGAGACAGGGTGGAGTAAATAAGACCTGGGGACGAGAAAAATTAAGTAACTAAATTTATTTAATTTAATTAAGTAACTAAATTTATTTAATTTAATTAAGTGACTAAATTTATTTAATTTAATTAAGTAACTAAATTTATTTAATTTAATTAAGTAACTAAATTTATTTAATTTAATTAAGTAACTGAATTTATTTAATTCAATTCGGCATCAAAATTGCTACCTAAAACAGCTGATTCATTGAATTTGAACTCTATGTAAAAATCAGCTGTTTTGGGGTCAAATCCACAAAACAGCTGATTTTAACATAGAGTTTTTTCAAACATTTGTGACTAACACAGATGTTTGTTCTGTGTCTGGGTGTTAAATATATATCTATTATGTATATCAGTCTCTGGTACCCATAGTACAGGCTATGCCTGGTTTGGGATCAGTAGACCGTGTGTGATATGTCCGGAATATTTATTTATTTTAATGAAAAAGGTCGAGAGTCCAAAAGTTGTAGAACAAACTTTGTTGCCAATTGGGTGTAGAATAAGCTCTTTTCGGGTTAGCATACATATTATGTATGCGTCACCTTGTAATGTAATGACATTCAAACGGGAGGGATGATTAGTGCCGTGTTGGTCTAGTGGGTGGTACCCCGACCCACTTTGCCCCCTTTAGGGATGATTTAGCAAAAATGTTGAGCACGTTTTTCTTACTAAAAGCCTAATGAATTTACAGATCCCTAACAAAAGTGCAACCCTTATTTCACCTAAAACGACAGACAAAAGACAACTCCAGGTTGATCTATCTCCTTGCTAAATTTCATTACGATCCGTTCAGCAGTTAGTCGTGAATAGGTAACAAACAAACAAACAGAGTTACTTTTGCGTTAATAATATTAATAATAATTCATTTTATTTCAGACTATAGAAAAGTTACAGATGTTATTTAACTTATTCTACGGTCCATGTCCCGAATATGTATGACATTGGCCCGTGGTGGCCCGGCTGAAGAATAGGCCCCTCCATATCTACCTATCCGCGGATGTCGTAAGAGGCGACTAAGGGAAGAAAGCTAGGGGATGGGTAGAAGCGTCCCTCATTTTCACAACGATAGTTCTAACTGCGCCAACCCGCATGCCCAGCGTGGTGTGTATGGGCAAATCCCCCCACACGATAAGGAATTCGCTCTGTCTGTGGGGGAGGCCATGTTCAGCAGTGGACGTCGTACGGCTGAAATGATGAATGATGATGTATGACATATTTATATCATATTTATTTATTAATATGGATGGATAAATTTACCTTTGCTGATGACATTGACGTGAGATCCTGGTTGGATGATGGCGGTCTGAATGAACCACGGCAGGCCGAGACACACCAGGATGTCGAACACGTTGGACCCCACCGCGTTAGACACAGCCATGTCGCCATAGCTGAAAAATAAAAAATAAATAACACCCAATAGTTCTGACCCCACACTAGGATTCCCTGTGTCGTGGGTATCGGAAACTACGAGTACCATGGTACCACAACACCCAGACCCGGACCAAATATTTGCAGATATGTATCAAACATTTGTCCAGCAGCGGGAATCGAATCCATACCCTTAAGTCTCGGACGGGCTACTTCGCCACCGGGGTCGTCGATGTTGAATAAATCGAAATGTGTGGATTTGCGTGCGACTACACCTAGGTTCACAAAGGACGCAGTGTAGGAAGGCCCCCCACACGATGGACCACCGACATTGTGAAGGTTGCGGGATGTCGGTGCATGGAGAAGGCTCAAGACCGTTCGTCATAGCACTCTTTGGGGGAGGCCTATGTTGTATGTTCAGCAGTGGACTTCATCAGGCTGATGATGATGATGACACTTTCGATCCATAGGTCGCAGGTTCAAATCGCGGTCGCGCACCAAATAATTTTTCTTTTAGAAAATGCTTCTCAGAACGAATAGTGTTATTATTTTCTACAAACACTACGAGGCGCTACGAGACGCTACGTGGGTCTACGCCGTAGCAAATCTTTTCAGATTATAACTTTATGGCAAAAAATTGAGAATATATTTGTTTTATTATAAAAGTGTAGCAGTTTTTATTCAACACTCTATAAGTGTGATAAATCAAATTAATCCTGCATTCCTGATTTCAGGAGTTCCGCTGATGCTTACCCTTCCTTGATAACAGCGAGTGAGGAGAGTGCATCGGGAACAGAGACGCCGGCAGCCACGAAGGTAAGTCCCATCACGGTGTCGGGGATGCCGAGAGTGTAGCCTGGGAAATAAGTCGATCACACACCATGACGAATATTTTACTGGTAGTGTCACGAGTAGGACTAATCCAGGTCAGGGTCAGTGTCAAGGTCAGTGTCAGTCTCAGCTTTGGGTCAAAATCAGTGCAGTAAATCTTTTGATAGTGTGTATTATTATGAATAAGTAGGAGTTGAAAGAGAGGAAGGGTAGGGTCATAGGTTGGGGTCAGGGTCAGGACAAGTCTTACCAATAGTTCTGATAATCTACACTAGATCATGAAGGACGGTTCCTTCGTGCCTGCCCGAACCAGTGGGGGCCAGGTTCGTGTCCGGTTCGGGTTCATGTTCGGGTGCAGGTTGAAACTCAGGTTCCGATCCAGCTTACGATGATGGTGTGGCCAAGAAGTAGGAGTAGAAAGTGTGCAGAGTATGCGGATGATGAAGGTGGTAGGGTATCAGCAGCCACGGCAGTAAGGCTTCGTGTGCTACGCCTAATTATTGGTCTGTGTCGGGATCAGGATCAGGGGCACGGTCAGGGTCAAGTTCAGGGTCAGGGTCGGGGTTAGGGTCAGGGTCAGCTTACCGATGATGGTGATCATCCACACCATGAAGTAGGAGTAGAAAGAGATCCAGAGCATGCTGATGATGAAGGTGATGGGGTACCAGCGTCCGCGGCAGTCAGGCATCGTGTGCCGGCACGCCCAGTGGATCGGGAATGCGACGTACCAACATGCTAGTTGGAGGTGGTCTGGAAGAGAAACAGTAGCTTTAAGACTGTTGACAATTACAGTGTTTCTTCGCTCGTGGGATACCCAATAGGTATATCCTGTTCCAGTTCACAAACTCTAACCCTGTTATTCAAAAATCGTTGAGCGTTTTACAGCAGGTATGTTTTTTAAATACAAAGTCAGCTCTCAGAATTAGTTGAAGTGGCAGTGGGCTGGGCAGGCCATATAGCTTGCAGGGACCAAAGGAATGACGACATTGTGAAGGTTGCGGGATGTCGGTGGATGAAGAAGACTAGACCGTTCGTCGTTTCACTCTTTTGCAGATGCCTAAGTCTCAGTGGGCCATCTGAAGCTTTTTATAAAGCGTACTATAAACTAAATGATTATATAAATGATACAACCGCATGGCCTGAAGTCGCTCTGCCCCTCGACAGCTAAAATGCCATTTTGCAGTGTCTTTACAGTTTTTGCTTGCATCATATTTTAAGTATTATTCATTTTATAGAAGCATTAGGTACATATTTCATCAAGTGTAGCGTGTGAGCGCCCTTAGATCATTTGTTGAAGCTCACATTTGTCTTCTTTTTTTCACATTTTTATAAGCTCTTATTTATTAGGGATTATAATTAGATAACTTTTCTTTTGAGCCTCACCTAGTTCGATCGGCACCACACTGAAGCTTTAAATTCCATTTTGTGAAAAAGGATCATCGAAAAAAATGATAGGCACCAAGCCGTGTTTGTTGCCTGATTCTTCTAGGCTTGGTCGCGAGGAACAGGCATAGCTTCACCTAGTTTATAAGACGTTTCAAAGTGATCCTAGTGAATTTATTGAAATAAATGCCTTTTGACTTTGACTTTATTAATTAATACATTTATGAAAATTAATAAAAATGGTCAAGAAAACTTTTCGTCGAACTCGACATCATGATTACCTATTTTCTATCCTAACAGCTGAATAATTGAGTTTGAATTGATTTAATCCCAAAACAGCCAATTTTTGCACAGCGTTTTTTCAATAACTATTATTGATAAAATTAAAATAGTCGTAGTACAAACTTTATTGCGAATTGGGTGTAGAATAAGCTCTTTTCAGTAGAATACATATTATGAATTATATTAGTGGGGTTGTGTATCAACTTACTGGCTCCAATTGGTTTGACGAGAGGATTCACAGCAGTCTCCGGGTTGTATTCCTTGGCCTTGTAGTATTCTGGTGCGGCTGGCTGAAATTAGCATGCACTTGAATTCAAATGACAAAAAATAAATATAAATAAAAATAAATATACATATTCCCGAGATATCACACGCGGTCAACTGATCCCAAACTAGGCATAGCCTGTTCTATGGGTACCAGAGACTGATATACATAATAGATAAATAATTAACACCCAGAAATAAACGATAATTATGCGATTTCAAAGCACTAGCACCGCATTGCGTAAACACTTGTCCCGTCGCGGGAATCGAGCCTGATCTCTTTTGTCTTAGGAATCGCCCGCTACGCCACCCAGGTGGTCAAAGGTTACCTTCACTTGCGCTTGCGGCTGCGTGGCGGGGGTGGTGGGGGTGGAGGCGGATTGCTGCGTCAGGGTCGGTGGAGGCTGTTGGCCCGCATTCCAGCCTTGCTGCTGCTGAGGGGCCTGTGTAAACATACATTTAATTAAATTACAAGTTATTCATAATATGTATACTATCCCGAAGGAGGCTTATTCTATCAACAATCAGAAAGAATATAGCAGAAAAAAAACATGATTTTCTTTATTCTTTATTGTACACAAAAAAAGTATTTTTTTAGTTATTTTCCGCATACCTTTTCTATAACTAAACTAACTAAACGGTTATTCATAATATGGTACCCCTAATAGGGGTTTATTTGTCAACAAAAAGAAAGAATTTAATAATAAAAAAAAAGCAAAATATCCAATATTTATGTCCAGATTTTCCGCTGAACTTTAATTACAATTTGTTTACAAACTCTCAAATCGAATTTGGGTGAAGTATAAGTATAGTACCTGATGGACCGACGACATTGTGACGGTTGCGGGAAGTCGGTGGATGGAGAAGGCTCAAGACCGTTCGTCATGGAACTCTGGGGGAGGCATATGTCCAGCAGTGTACTTCTGCAGGCTGATGATGATGATGATGATAAGTATAGTTATTCACCGATTCGTCCCAGCTCTGGTTGGGGTCCCAGGCGCGCGTGGGGTCCCACACGGGCACGGGGTCCGCGTTGTACGCCGCGTTCTCGTACGCGCCGTCCGGGTTGTACGCTGCAACATTGTTCACAATCGTCTTGATAATAAAAAAAAAACCTCCTCCCTTTTGAAGTCTGTTAAAAATAATTATTTTTCTTTGGAGTCTCATCTAGTTCGATCGGCACCACACTGAAGCTCTACATTCCATTTTGTGAAAAAGGATCAAAGAAAAAAATGCTAGCACGCCGTGTTTGTTGCCTGATTCTTGTAGGCTTGGTCGCGAGGAACAGGCGCAGCTTCTCCTAGTTTCTAAGACGTTTCAAAGTGATCCTAGTGATTTTATTGAAATAAACAACTTACCTATGAATTTGAAAAAAAAACCAAGTAACAAATACCTCGATTTCTATACTAGAAAGTTTCGATAGATTTGAAGAATGAAAAGAATGGCTAACGAATTTTTTCCCCAAGAGTGGTAGAAAGGCCGTGCTAGCCCCGGCTGAAGAACAGGCCCATCCATTAGGACGTGGATGACCCGTGGATGACGTAAGAGGCAATTATAGGGAAAAAAGCCAGGCGATGGGTAGCAGCGGTCTTTGTCACCAATAGCCATAACTGCGCTCGCCAACCCGCATGCCCAGCGTGGCGAGTATGGGCTAATTCCCCCAAATTATTGTTTGGGTGCAGGCCGTACAAGGTCGGTGGACTTTCGATCCGAAGTTAGTGGGTTCGAACCCGGGGATGCTTGAAAGCTATTTTTTTCTATCTAGCAGATAGTTACAACTTACCGGCATCACCAGCCATCGGTGTCTCCTTGGTCTGTCCGTCCATCTGAGCATACTCCTCGTTGCCGGCGGGGGGCACGGGGGGCGCCCCTCCACTCCTGCAACATAGTCAACATTGGTGACCCTTCCTCAAAGCAAAGACAATAGAGAGAAGAATGTTCTACTATATTGTCTTTAAATAACTAACACTTAACAGTCACATACATAGTTCTGACCCTAGATTACCCTACACTAGGATTCCATGTTTCGTGGGTACCACAACACCCAAACACTTGTTTCTGATACCCACACTTTTGTCTTCACAAGAAGCAAATATTTGGAAATGAGAATGTTGAGGATATGTGGAGTAACTAGAATGGACAAGATACGGAATGAGTACATCAGAGGAAGTTTGGAAGTAGTACCAGTGACTGAGGAGTTGAAGAGCAAAAGGTTAGCGAGGTATGGGCATGTCATGCAGAGGGAAGAATGCCATGTGACTAGAAGAGTGTTAAATATGAATGTAAAGGATAAGGGAAGAGGTAGACCAAAGAAAAGATGGATGGACTGTGTTAAAGACGACAGGAGTAAGAAAGAAGTGAATACTGACATGACGGCTGATAGAGGGGAGTGGAAGAGAAAAACATGTTATGCCGACCCCACAAGAAGTGGGATAAGGGCAGGGAGATGATGATGATGGTGCTTACTTGTATGTGACAAGGGCAGCCTGCTCCTCCCGTGTGGGCAGTTTGAAGGGCAGAGGCAGCGTCATTGCCCAGCGCTCCAGCTGCGAGTTGAAGCGGAGAGCGACGCAGTACACGCCGTACATCATCAGCATGAAGAGAGCTTCCGGCCTGGATCAAACAATGAACAACAAAATATATAAAAAATAACACCCAACAATCACATACATAGTCCTGACACCACACTTGAGAGCGCTGGTGGAGGGGTGGTAGTGGCTCCACCTTCCAATCTAGAGGCTCGTGGGCTCGAAACCTGTCGTGCACCAATCGATTTCGGAAAATTATGTGCGCTAGTGCTCTCAAACGGTGAAGAAAAACATCGCGACGAAACAGACATAACCAAAAAATTCGAAGACATGTGACATGTGCACGAAAGGAGCCTCTAAGAGAGCACTTTAAACCTTTCACTAACTGATTCTTTCATCGACGGTCATAGGCCCTTTTCAGGGCCACCATACTTCAACCTGGTCACTGACCTAGTTCAGGATGACCAAGGAAGAATGAGTGATACGACAAGAAGAATAGAACGTAATATCCAACAGTCACATACATAGTCCTGACCCCACACTAGGACTCACTAGGGTTAGGAAATCCTGTAAAAAGTAATGTGTATGCTTCTGTTACAAGGTAACAGGCGATGCGTTAAAGTTATCAGATAGCAAATTTAAAAATTAAATTAAGCGGAAATTCTGTAAACTTATTACAAAATATCCAAATAATTAGATGACAACAAAGCTTGGGACTGAATATAATAATAATAATATCCAACAGTCACATACATAGTCCTGACCCCACACTAGGACTCACTAGGATTAGGAAATCCTGTAAAAAGTAATGTGTACGCATTTATTTCATTTTTTATTTTATATTTTGTAATGAATAATAACAATATCTTTATTTAATAAATACCTTACAGACTAACGTACATATAATATTAAACTTAAATAACTACACCACATCTAGAGTCAGGGACTTTCTTGATCGTGAGCGCCTCCCTGTAGCGACGGTAGACAACTCCAGCTGACCAAAAGTCTGGCGCGAGGAACACTTCTTTGTACTTGGCAGCTACCTGGAGCACGTAGGAATATGCTCCAACACAATTACTATACTAGTAAAGTTTGTAAAAGGATCATTAAATAACAAAAAATAATCAGACCGTGGTTTCTTTCCTGTATCTTCTAGGCTTGGTCGGGAAGAACAGGCGTAAATTCAACTATATAGATTTAAGACGTTTCAAAATGATCCATGTGACTTCAATGAATAAAAGAATACTATAGTTTGACTGTTTGACTCACCAAGAAACGTATCCATTGCAAATGGTGCACAGCATGACGAGAATAGAGATTGCGTAGAAGAAGCAATCGCGGCACAATGGCCACCAGTTCAGGTGCGACACGGTGCCGGCGCACAGCGCACACACCGATATCACGAACATTATGTTGAAAACTGCGGACCCAATGACCCCGGATACACCTGAAACAGATAATTCAAATGCAGGTGAATCATAATGGAAGAAATTCCGCGCCGTGGTGGCCCCTGCTGAAGAACAGACCCCTCCATATCTACCCGTGGATGTCGTAAGAGGCAACTAAGGGAAACAAAGCTAGGTAATGGGCTTGCGTTCCCTATCAACAACAATAGCTTTATCTGCGCTCGTATGAGCAAATCCCCCAAATGATTGTTTCTCGTAATCTATGGGAGAGGCTAATGTTCAGCAGTGGACGTCCTACGGATGAAATGATGAATAGAAGAAATATGAATTATTCCTGTTTGTCTCCTTAAGCAGGTGGAGGTGACAGGTAGGACAAAACAGTTCAGTTTATATAACTGCACTTTCATTTGCGTCCTTCAGAAGACCGATGTGACAAGGAGGGTATGAAACTCCTTGTCATATCGGTCTTTTGAAGGTCAAGGTAGAGCAAAGGAAGAAGCCCTCTTGCCGAAATCAGCGAGAGACCGCCGTACGGAATGAGCAGAACCAGACATACTGGCTGAGTTCTCACCACCTAAATATACGGTCGCGGGTAAATTACGCCGTTAAGGCAGAAGGGATGGTGGCGTAACACAAGCAGAAGACCGGCCTCCCCATGAAAGTCGACAAGTTGGGAGTCTCGCAATAATGTGAATTTAAATTCCTTTAGGTGAGAGTAACTACTGATGGCTTATCAATTTTCATGAGTGGGGAGATGTGGCCTAAGGGAGTCAAATTCAGAGGGTTCATGTTCATCGCCCGTCACGAGATACCGGAGGCGCCGGGCAGTTATTCACACGTCGTCGCCTACACGTGGGCAAAAAGTTTAATAAAAATAAAATAAAAAATAAAAATATTTTATACCGGACGACTAAAATCCATAATTTGTTAGTAAAATTATATAAAAATGCTAAGGTTTAATGCTAGGTATATTTTAATAGTATGTTAATCACTATGGCTTATCTATGGGCCAATATTTTTGTTTACAATTACATATTTGTAGCCTGAAATAAATGATATTATTATTATTATTAATGAAATTGCACCAGTAACTACGGAGGATACGAGGACCGAACGAAGGCTAAATAACTAATAACAAACGTTATTTTTAGAAATAACCTCGTACCAGCGGCTATTTACTTCCTGCACTAATCATGCTGTTTTTACGTTTGAAGTTGGATATGTCGTTTAGCTAGCGTTGGAAATGTAAGTGATACTCCAGACTTTTTTTGGAGGAGGTAGGGCACAGCGAGATTTTCTCGTTCTAAATTGGAGCAGCCCGCCTGGGGAGGTACCTCCGCCTTACAGAAGATTGCAGCCAAATAACAATATTTGTTTCAAATAGTGTTGTGTTCCTGCGGTGAGTAAGGCTGCCAGAGCTCTTTAGGGGGGAAGGGGGAGGGGTCGGCAACGCGTGCGCGATGCCTCTGGTATAGAAGCGCTATAGGCTACGGTAACCGCTTACCAACAGGTGGGCCGTATGCTTGTTTGCCACCTTAGTTGAATAAAAAAAAAAAAAACTATAATCTATCTCTGTGCCTCTATCAAAGTTTCAGTTGTACAACGTGCGATATGTAATTTCAAATGTATTTCAAAATCTCTAGTTTTATATAATAAGTCAATTTTGAGTTTGAGGGCGTACGATATCGCAAGCCCCTTAAAAGTCAAACTCAAAATTGACTTATTTCTTAAATGCCTTACCTCAGTGGTAAGGCATTTATGCTGAGCCGAGACCTTTTTGCTGCTTTGGCGCACAATAACATTTCACGTGTTCTTTTTTATAAGTTTTTGTGTGTTACCTCTCTGTCTTTGTTTCATTTTTTCGCTCTCTATGTCTTGCTTTTATTGTGACTTGTATTGTGTGCCAAGTTTGTGAATAAATGTTTGTCTATGTCTATGTCTATGTCTATTTTGAAATACATTTTAGATGACAAATCGCACGCTGTATGAACACAGCTTTACGGCTTGATTGAACCACAAACATCCAAACATCCTGACAAACGAATCCTACTATCTATCGTAGTAGGATAGTAGGTAGTAAGATAACTAGAAAAAAAGTCAAAAAAGTTGACTCCAAAGAGTCATTTAAACGATTAACTCGTGAACATTTTCTTAAGAACATCTAGATGTTCTTAAGAAAACATTGCTAGCATGTAGGTACAAAACAGTGTTTTATTAACATGTATTACTAGATGTTACTACATGTTAATAAAACACTGTTTTGTACTATCTGTTAATATATTGCAGTGTATATATATACAGTGGTGGTCATCTAATTAGAAACACCTAGTCACCTGACATTTTTATAAAGTAACTAACATTATTATAGCATTTAATAGGAGGTAATTTTTTTTTTCACTACTTTACAATGTACTTTAATATCTCTAGTTTAATTACAAGCAATAATATTTGACAACCAAGACGACAATAAAAATAAATATCAGTGAAACAAAAAGTATCAATATCGTTAGGACTGGCAGAATGGACAACTAATTAGAAACATTGTATGACTTGGTTCGAAATTTGATTTTTTAAACTGAAATACAGTTCTCACAATTGTCAATCACGTTGTAAATATTGCCGTCATTTCTAACTCATTACGAAAAGTTACTATTTATTGTTGTTTTATTAAAAATGGGTAAAAATAAGAGCTGTGATGCAGCAACGAGAAAAATTATAGTGAATTTTCATTTAAAACAAAAATGGAGTTACAGAAAGATCGCCGATTATTTGGAATGTTCCGTAAAGATGATATTTAATGCCCTCGCACATTTCAAACTACACGGAACATCAGATAACGTGCCAAGAAAACTTCGGCCCAGGAAGACTACAGTTCAAGAAGACAGGCTTATGCTTCGATTAGCTAAGGCGGACCCCTTTAAAGGATCCAATGTTATAAGAAAAGAGGTATTTTCAGAAGACGATCCTCGACACGTGTCCACTAAACTAGTTCGTAGACGGTTGGTTGAAGGAAAATTGTTAGGAAGGATCGCTAGAAAAGTACCAGTACTAACCAGGCAACATAGAGAAAATCGTCTAGCATTCGCTCGCAAATATAGCAGTTGGACTATTCATCAATGGAAAAAAGTTTTGTTTTCAGATGAAACTAAAATTAATTTGATTAATTCCGATGGAAAACGATATGTACGACGACCAATAAACGAGGCTTTGAATAACAAGTACACTAAAAAGACAGTTAAGCACGGTGGTGGAAATGTAATGGTGTGGGGATGTTTCTCAGGGTACGGGATTGGTCGCGTGAGAAAGATTGAAGGGCAAATGGATCAATATCAATTCAAAAAGATCTTGGAAGAGACAATGATTCCATATTCCGAGGAAAATTTGCCAGTAACTTGGATATTTCAGCATGACAACGACCCAAAGCACACAGCACGCAGCGTTAAAGCGTTTCTTACAGAACAATCCGTGACAGTATTAGAGTGGCCTGCCAATAGTCCAGATTTAAATCCCATAGAAAATTTGTGGCACACTATAAAGACCAACCTGTCGCAGAAACACGTTACTAATATTCATGGACTTAACAGTTCATTTGAAGACGCTTGGAGAAGTATTCCTGTAGAAACTTGTTATAAATTGATTGAATCAATGCCGCTTCGCTGCAAAGCTGTTATTGATAATAAAGGCTACCCTACCAAATACTAATTGTCTAAGGATGTAGTATTTTTAGTATTTTTCAAAACTATTGGGGTATTGTTCAAATTAAAAATGATTAACGTAATGATTTTTTTGGTGTTTCTAATTAGTTGTCCGGTTTGTATCTCGTTTTTTATTTTGTTATTAATATAACTTTCAGTTTTAGAAAAACAACCGTTGTTTTCTGTTATTAAAATGGTATAACAATGCAATATAATATCCGATACATCGATTTTAATACGTAGGAACACTCAATGATACGTTAAAAATTAGTTCGAAAGGGAATTTGCAATAAAAATATAAACCCAGGTAGGTGTTTCTAATTAGATGACCACCACTGTATATATATACATATATAAATATAATGTTATTATAGTATATTTTTTAGTTAAGTTAAACGATCTGTCGCACGCCAACCTCCTGTTTCTACCCAATCAGACTGGCTGGTAGATAAGGCCTTGGCATTAAGCCCACATTTTGTACATTGTTGTTTTTATGTGCAATAAAGATTAAATAAATAAATAACTTGATAAGTATTTATATCCACTTCTTGTTACCGATGTCGTCCTGCGCGCAGAAGACGCCGATGACGACGGTAGCCAGCTCGGGCGCCGAGCTGCCGGCCGCCATGAACGTCGCACCGGCTACATCGGGAGCCAGCTTGAACTCTGCAATCAACACACAACTAAGTTAATCTTGATAATTATAAACAAAGCTCTTTCTTTGACACCCCATTTTATATGCTCATCATCATCATCATCATCATCATTTCAGCCGTACGACGTCCACGGCTGAACATGGCCTCCCCCACAGACAGAGCGAATTCTTTATCATGTGGGGGATTTGCCCATACTCACCACGCTGGGCATGCGGATTGGCGAGCGCTGTTAGAGCTATCGTTGTTAAAATGAGGGACGCTGCTGCCCATCCCCTAGCTTTTTTCCCTTAGTCGCCTCTTACGACATCCGCGGATAGGTAGATATGGAGGGGCCTATTCTTCAGCTGGGGCCACCACGGCCAATATGCTCCTATGACTTTTTTTTTAAACCCCTATTTGGACTATTATCTTAGCAATCCCTTGGCCAATATAACTTAGACTCTTACCAGTAGATAAATGTTGATAGTAGAACCTATTGATTTACTAAACATGCACATCGGATTGACGGTTTGAAATTTATACTCTAACAAATAATCATATCTTCGCACGCTGGATCAATAAAAACTAGTGTAAATCCTAAATGCTTTGCATATTTATTAATCCAACCTATATTGTTTTCCAAAGAATATGAATTTACTGATTAAATATAAAAAAAATCAAAATATTGTTTATTCTTCCAAACAAGGTGCTGTGTTACATGGTTTGGGAACTCTTCTTTTCTGTGGTCCGCATAGGAACACTTAAACAATGCCAATCAGTAGTTACTAGAATTAAATATGTAGGTATGTCTGTTGACAACAAGAGAATATAAAAAAAGATTATATTCCATCCCACATCTTATACCTATAGGTATGTTGGTCAGCATTATGTATTTAATTAATTTACAAAAACTCTTTTCCTGGCAAACCGCTACTCAACGGAAGGAACTCTGAAAATTAGATGTCATTAAGATTATCTCAGGCATTACCAATGTTATGTAGGAATCCCTCACCAATGGACCGATGACATTCAGAAGGTCACGGGAAGTAGGTATACGGAGAATGCACATCGCCCGCCGTGGCATATCCAGCAGTGATTTCTTCAGGATGTTGATGTTGATGAATTTGGTGATGAAGGGTTTGTGCACGAAAGGAGCCTCTAAGGCTCGTATTCAGAGACAAGACTCAAATGTTGATCTGTACTTAAATCTCGATTTGAGTTGAGATTCTAATTCTTGAACAGTATTTAAGAAGATATATGTTTGAGAAGAGATTCAATACTTAAATAGAGTTCAGCTGATCTGTGATTAAATCTAAGTTTGAGTCGTGTCTCTGAACATGAGCCTAAGAGACGCACTTAAATCCTTTCACTACACTGATTCTTTCCTCGACGGTCAGGGCCACCATACCTCAACCTGGTCACTGACCTAATACAGGATGTCCAAGAAAATTCAGTGACACGACAAGAAGAAGAATGAAGGGTTTCGTTGTTGATGATGAAGGGTATCCTCTCTCTCACCTTCGCAGATCCGATCCAGACTGGAGACGAAGTACTCGTCGCACACGATGGCCAGCCCGATGAACGTGAACACGCACACCAGCACGTGGAGGATGAGGCCGCCATGTTTGCGCGCGGTCTGACCCATCAGTGGGCGGGGAAACTAGAAACATGTCAGACAAGAACACTATAACCTAGGACTCGTAGACTCTGTTGATAGTTAAGCTCCTAGGCTAGGAGCTCAACAATAAAAAAAATGAAAAAATATATGAATGAATGCAAATGCTTTAGTTGTACACAAAAATAACATAAAAAAATACAAACAAAACAGACACTTAAAGTAAAGACCAAAAAGATTAAAGATTTTTCTCATTATAAGTAACATACCTACGTAGAAGTTCAAAATCAAGATTACTAACCAAAAACGCTGAATTGATTGATGATTTTTGAAAATTGCTTTTTCAATGAAAAATGTTGAATTTCCAAAAGTCGTAGAACAAACTTTATTAGAACCTATTGGGTGTACAATAAGCACCTTTCGAAATAGTATACATAATATAAATCACCTTGTATACGTGAACAATCCACCTCCCGAGTCCCGATGGACCGACAACGTTTCATGAAGTTGGATGGAGACGGCTAAGACCATTCGTCGTGTCACTCTTTGGCTATGTCCAGCATTGGACTTCTTCAGGCCGAAGATGATGATCGTAATGGTAATGTGATTCGAACCCTGGACCTTAGGATCAGATGGCTACCGCTACATCAGAACCAGTTGCAGTTGTTTATTGCGCGTACCTGTTCAATAGCAGGCGGGGTGCAGTTCTCGCGGAGAGGATGCACAGTGGGTATGGAAGACTTCATCAGCATTATCCTCTCCCTTTCGCGTAGCTTGGTCATTTCCTCTTCCTGAAATAGCAAGTGTTCTTTATGAGTCAGATCAAAACCCAACCTTATAAACTTATAGATACGATTGAAATAACAAAATCGTGGATTTCACTACGCGCGCGATTCGCTTCGAATGTCCCTGTGTAATTTTGTGATTTCAGCCGTATCTTAAAGAAGACAAGGTTGATTTTTATTTTTTAAGCTCGTCAGTCGCTTTGCCACCATTGTTTCTATTGACGCTGACCCTGTATACTACAATGACAAGAATACATGGCAATATAATATATGATTAAACGAACTTCACAAGTGAAATTCAATCATTATTTTACGAATATCTCCATTCGAAGATATATGTATGTTTCTTAATTTTACTAGGTAGTATTTTGTCCTACAAGGTAGCTTCGCACGGTTTTTAGGTCGATTACATCGATGTACACAACACTATTTGAAACAAATAATGTTATTTGGCTGCGATCTTCTGTAAGGCGGAGGTATCTCCCCAGGGATACCTCCGCAGCTCGTGCTTCAATTCAGAACGAGAAAATCTCGCTGTGCCCTACCTCCTCCTAGAAAATCTCACAATCTCACTTAACATATTTATATACACCAAAAACCAAGTTTTAAAGATAAGGTCGATTTTTTTGAATTTTCAGTATGGGTTATTTATTTCGGAATTAATGAAGCTCATAAAATATCAAATTAATATTTTTTTTCAAGAAGTGACCTATTTTTAGCACCTAGATAAAATTATACCTCTGTATATCCAGCATCCTTTTGAGTTTTCTTATCATCCTCCTCGTCCAATAGACCTTTCATCTTCTTCTTGTCCCCTTCAGCAGAGCTCTCTTCTTCACTTTCCTTCACGTCAGCGCCGGCAGGAGAAGATCCCTTTGCTTCCTCTGAAAAAAAAAAAATATTTTATAGTCCATGGTTACGATTCATTTTATTCGAAAAATCTTAGCAGTCTGGGCCGTATCTAGATCTAGGTCAACAGTTTTAGAACTCTATTTTTTCGTATTATACTTTGTAGTGGGCAAAGGCCTTTATAATAATTACTTGACACTGGTAATATTTTGATAAACCGGGCCGGGCCGAACCGGACGGTGTTGGAAGGCCCCCCTCGATGGACCAACGAAATTACGAAAATTGCTGGAAGTTGGTGGATGGAGAAGGCTCAAGACCGTTCGTCATCGAACTTTTTGGGGGAGGCCTATGTCCAGCAGTGGAATTCTGCACGCTGATGATGGTGGTTATATTTACTAAGTAGAAGGGAGAGAAAAAAAACTATATCAATGGTCAGATGATCGGACAGATCAGACTTTTTCATTGATATTACCTGAAGTTTCCTCAGTCTTAGATCCAGGCGGTGTGAACTGACCAGGAGTGGTCCCTCCGAGGTCGTTGTCCAAGTCCGTGGATTCCGGCGGCGTGACGGACGCGCTGAACACGGCTTGGAACACGGAGTACGCGATGAAAAACACGGAGACCGTCAGCCAGCGGTGCCGGCGGGGCCGCCGCATCCTCTGGAACATGATTATTAAATTGAGTTTCATATTTCGGACAATTTAGAATGAAGATAAAAATACAAAATAATCATTGTTTTGATCAGTGATTTTTGGAGGTGGAGCTTCGCTTCCAAGAGAATTTAAATACTTTGTGACCAATAAGGATATAACACCCGAATAACTGAAAGGTCACTTAAATATAAGTGATGTTTGAGTATAAAATTTTGAACGACAACGGCGTCTCAAATTATTGAGACTACCGCAAATACATAGAGTAACTTTTTATATAGCTAAGTGACGTTTCAGTATTCGGGCGTAAGTCACATCAAACTCATAAGTCCGTGCTGTCAATGTATGACTGACTTAATTGTTCTTGAAGTTCGTTTTCTTAAAAAGAAGCTCTACGTAACCAAAGAGTTTGCTTGGCGCACATTAGTCAAAAAATGTCTTCCGAAACAGGGAACCAGTTAGCTACCAGTTGCTGCCAGTTAGTAGTTGTAAATGCCACTAGCGGTCTCCCAACTGTTTTGTCTTCTTCTTCTTTTCGTGTCGATACTTCACAATTTTACATCATTTTAGAGAGTAGGTGGCCACCTCAATCGCCCTATCCGTGGCCGCGTTGAGGTCCGCCGACTGATTGTATTAATATTTAGAGCCGTAGAAAACAGAGTTCGTTCCTAGACTTATTTTAGCTTTATTTGTCTTTTTTTCTATTATTGTGTTTGTTAATGTCCTATATGATATTAAAAAGATTAGCTTTATTATTAATTAATAATAATACATTTCAACATCCAGAGTGGCATTATCATGCCACTCTGGATGTTGGTCCGTTGGCCCAAATACCTAGGAACCAGCTCTCAAGTCACGTAGGTAGGTACTTGTCGCTTCGACTAGACACCTTGATATAGCAAAACTTGGATAATAAAAAATTAGGACGTGTATATTGGACGATATCGCAAAACAAATATCACAATTTACGAGCCATTATATAAAACGTGGCCGCAGTAAAGAAGGAATTTTATTGGTCAGATTCAATTAATAGCATCTTTCATCCATAATAGACGAACGAAACACTGTAAACCGTAACTGCACTGTAAACACTGTTGGTGGGTAAACCTAAGAGGTTGAATGCAAAAAATATCTTATGGGTAAACAAGTGATAACCTAATATTGAAAGACTAGCTTCCGCCCGCGCCTTCGTTCGCGTGGTACCTTCGCGGATAAAAAGCCTACCTATATGCCATTACAAACTATAATCAGTCACTGTGCCAAATTTCATCCCGACCCGTTCAGCTGTTCTGGCGTGATTGAGTACCAAACATCATCTATCCATACTTTCGCATTTATAATATTAGTAAGATTAGGCTGGCTTACCCCTTTAGCGGATGTCTATCAACAACGAGAAACCACCGGAGTATAAGACGATTCAAAATTATCAATGTGTTTTCAAAAAAATACAATATTTAACTAACTTTTCTTGATTTTGATTTGATTTCTGTAAAGACACTGTTATTTATAATCAGTCACTAACTTTATCAGCTCGATGACTGTTGCCCTGACCTTTTACTACAAAAAACAAAAGATCAGGCGGACATGATTATGAATAAAGCCGTGTTCAAACGGAGTGCGATATAATAAGCGAGGTAGGACAGAGCGACATTTTTTCGCTCTAAATTGGAGTATAGCCCATCTTGCAGAAGACCGCAGCCAAATAACATTATTTGTTTCAAATAGTGTTGTGTTCCTGTGGTAAGTTAGGTTACCAGAGCTCTTTAAGGGGAGGGGGTTCGGGGTCGGCAACGCGTGCGGGATCCTCTGGTATTGCCAGTGCTCATAGGCTACGATAAACACTTACCAACATGTGGGCCGTAAGCTCGTATGCCACCTTAGTTGGATAAAAAATTGGTATGTTTAAAAAATATTTCAAAATGATCCTTACTACCTTGTACTGGTTTAAGTCAATTTTGAGTTTGATATTTGAGGCTGTATAGCTGAGCGATATCGCAAGCCCCTTAAAGTCATACTCAAAACAGGGCTTAAGGAGGGGGTCCTTAAGCCCTGTTTTGCGTTATAGATAGGTACCTATTTACTTATTACTTTGTCCCTAATCCAATAATGTGTCTTTTCCCTTTTTGTTATTGGTAAAATATGTTTAGAAGCCTCCTTGTGTCTCTGAAATATAAAAGTTTCCAATATAAATACAATTTCTTAAATCCAAACTTGTCATGCCTTTACCCTTTCGCGATAAAAACGCTTCATTTCTTATATCTCAAGATTGAAGACTTCGATTTTCTCAACAAACACTAACATTCAATTTAAAACTTTCTCCCCTAGACACAAGATCAAAAGTGGTTAGAACTTCGCAGTCTTTGAGCGGAGGACCTTTGAGAGGCATTTCTTTCGAAACATTGAGTACGCTCGCAGTGAAAAGTATGGATAAATCATCACCATCTTTTTTGCACGCCCAGGATGACTGGTAGAAAATGCTTTAGCATTAAGTCCTCCTTACACTAAGTTTAAGTGTGAAAGTATAAATAAATAAATAAATTGTAAAGGAGCATTTTGCATATAATATTTTAGAGAAATCTTTAAATATGGAAGGAAAATTGAAACGATTTCTTATAGCACTTATACTTGTAGATTCACCTTTAAGGAAACAAAATATCACTTTTTTTTAATACAACTGAGGTGGCAAACAAGAATACGGCAGTAAGTGGTTACCGTAGCCTATGAGCGCTTGCGATGCCAGAGGCATCACGCACGCGTTGCCAAGCCCGAACCCCCTCCCACTAAAGAGGTCTGGCAACCTTACCACAGGAACACAGCACTATTTGAAAGAAATAATGTTATTTGGCTGCGATCTTCTGTAAGGCGGAGGTACCTCCAGGCGGGCGGCTCCAATTTAGAACGAGAAAAACTCGATGTAGTGTGCCCTACCTCCTCGCACTTTGTTGCGATAATACTGACCGCTATTTTGTACCAGAATTGGATGAATGAATAATAATGCATCGCCTCTGTTCTATCTAAGCTAGGCTCCTGCTGGTAATACGTGCAGAGACTAAATAAGGCCATCCTTGAAGGCAGAAGTGTTCACCTGCGAGAATATACTATGCGTTCAATGAATTAATTGAGCAAGTTTTGAATTAGCTTTTCTAAACTAACTAACAAACAAAACTAACTAACAAAAGTACCTACCCGTAACTAGAACAACAGCGCCAACGTTCCACGCTCCCGTTTTAGTGTCCCTAAATGTAATTCCGATACCCGACAATACTGCACATAAGTACAAGCATGCACGGATGCGCTTTGTGCTATTTCGCAGAATATTTGTCAATGTTTTGTTTAATCATCTCTAAAAACTATAGACAGTCCTGAGGAAATTTTTGGTGACGGGATGTTTCCATTCATTAGATGCATTTATGTGTAATGATGACTTTTAAATTAAATATATAATATGGCATCGCCTTAGGGATAAAAAAAAAATCTGTTATGATGTTATACTGTATTCTAAATAAATAAAATTGATTAAATATTATGGATTGTGCTGCGGTTGACATCTTAACTTTTAATTTTGGACATTTTATTTTTAATAAACAATTATTATTTCGGTTTTATTGAATTTTAAACATCTTATTTTCATTTTAATTTTTTTTTAATTACCTTTACTATTTATTATTATTATCCTATCCGCCTACCTATCCGCGGATGTCGTAAGGGAAGGGAAAAAAGCTATGGGATGGGCAGCAGCGTCCCTCACTTTAACAACGATAGCTCTAACTGCGCTCGCCAACCCGCATGCCCAGCGTGGTGAGTATGGGAAAATCCCCCCACATGATAAGGAATTTGCTCTGTCTGTGGGGGAGGCCATGTTCAGTCGTGGACGTCGTACGGCTTTCGTATGTGACATGTGTATTAATGTGCCCAATTTATGTTGTTAATTTTAAGAATTCAGAAAAATTGTTATTGATTAAATGAAATTAAATGAAAATTAAATCTCAGGACGTCTTTTGAATGAATCCACATAATCTTCCTCAATATATTTCGAGAGCGACACATTTCAGCCTGTACAAGTCCACTATTGGACATAAGCCTCCCCAAAAAGCTAAGCTCTTAAATCCTATCCTACTACTTAATATTATAAATGCGAAAGTTTGTGAGGATATTTGGATGTTTGTTGAATCACGCCGTAACCACTCAACCGATTTCGTTGAAACTTGGAATAGATAAAGTTATTTTCCTACTTTTTATACAATACAATACAATAACTTTATTACTGAATTGGAGCAGCTCGGGAGGTATCTCCGCCTTACAGAAGATCGCAGCCAAATAACATTAGGTATTTGTTTCAAATAGTGTTGTGTTCCTGCGGTGAGTAAGGTTGCCAGAGCTCTTTAGGGGGGAAGGGCGTTCGGGGTCGGCAACGCGTGCGTGATGCCTCTGGTATTGCAAGCGCTTATAGGCTACGGTAACCGCTTACCATCGGGTTGGCCGTAAGCATGTTTGCCACCTCTGTTGTATAAAAAAAAAAAGAATTTCAGGCACCAATAGAATAAAAAACAGATGGAATTTTTCTTATCCTACGGCCCATATAGATATATACCTTAAAGACTAACATACATAATAATATAAAAACACAATTAATTGCCACGTAGGAACTGCGACGTGGGACGCGAATTGTCCGTGACACGCGATTTATGTACCACACAAGCGAAGCTGCGGGCGCCAGCTAGTGTAATAATAATAACAATAATATTGTTTATGCGTTTAAATGCTTCTCAATAGGACTTCTATGAATAGGAGCAAGCTGAGTGGGATAGAGTAGGATTGTGTTCAAGTGAACGATTCCGGTCACGAACGCCATCTACATAATTGATGGCACTCGATAAGGCTTCGGTTGACGTTATCGAATATTCTGTACGACGCTTTCTTTGGAGGTCGGCAGTCAAACTGGGATTTTATTTGTACCTAATCTGGTTGAGAGTGCCGCAAATTTGTTAAGAAAATTTGTATAAGAAAAAAAGATAACTTAGTTGATATCTTATAAACGTTAAAGCCATGTTCAAACGGCATGCGATATATCCTTGATATTTCATTTTCAGATCAAATCAAATCAAAGTAATTTATTGCGTAATATAGGTTAGGTACAGTTGTTACATAATACAAAACAAATTAGGAGCAGCCATATTCAGCGTTGTACGCATGCAATATACATATTTTCAAAAAAATTAAGTAGGCATGTCAGAGCTTTAAATTACAATAAAATAGTGCTATTACAAAAAATGTAATTAAAATAATCATAGTAAGCCCTTTCCAATAGTAACTTTTTCAGTCTCACTTTGAATACTACAAGGCTTGAAGTATCAAGTAAAGGTTTAGGTAGGTGATTGTACACACGAGCAGCCATACATAGCACACTCTTGTTCAACAACGCAGTTTTATTTCGGGGTAGTTTGATTTTGTGGTTATTCCGACAGCTTCTTAAGTTTTCAAAAAGGTCCATATTATTATAAAATTCGTTTCTAAATAATCCTTATCTCTAACGAACATAGCAATAAAGAGATTAACTTACCCCTATTTAAAATAAAAATAAACCTTTAACACTGTTTGAATAATAATTATAAAATCTGTGTATGTACTTTTTTCTTCGGCTGTCCTGGTAAGCAGTTGTACGGAGCGGGTAAAAAAATATATAAATAAATATTCCGGACCTATCACACGGTCAGCTGATCCCAAACTAGGCATAGCCTGTACTATGGGTACCAGAGACTGATATACATAATATATATATATATATATATTTAACACCCAGACACAGAAAAAACATCTGTATTCATCACACAAATGTTTGTTCAGTGCGGGAATCGAACCCACGACCTCTAGCGCAGAAGGCAGAGTTACTACCAACTGAGCTATGAGGCCTATATTTGCATAACAATAGTGTACCGAGCGGGAATAACCCCCTAAAGATTTATTCAAGTCAGAGTTGATGCTTAGGCATAAATGTACCAATGCAAATTTAAATATACCCAATTTTGGATTTTATTTGATTTTGTGTGTGAATTACGGTGGGCCCCGGCTGAAGAATAGGCCGCTCCATATCTCCTACCCGTGGATGTCGTAAGAGGCGACTAAGGGAAAAAATGCGCCCGCAACCCGCGTTCCCAGCGTGGTGAGTATAGGCAAAGTCCCCCCACATTATAGAATGTCACTCTGGAAATCTGGAGGCCGATGTTCAGCAGTGGACTTCAAATGGCTGGAATGATAATGAAACTTGAGAGAGGCCTACAGAGGACCGTGCGAAACACATATTTTTCGTCCCAGCCAACAATCGACAATAAAAACTCGCGTTTTAGCGCTGTTCGCACAGTTTCCTCCAAATTAATATTGTACCTATTCGCTGCTCCATTTTATACCCAAAATCTATTTCCTACAGAGAACAGCTTCCAACTTAACCTGACCTGCCTTCCCCCTCTTTGTTCACAAACAAGTTGTAATTTAGCGGAAACGCTTTAGTTTTCAGAGCTCAGCGTAGAATGGCTGAACACACGCTGAAGCGACGATCGATATGGCTCTGCATACCAAAAGGTCAGATGTTTGTGCATTCGGTTGTTGAAAAGTATGTTCTTTAGGATAATTTATATGAAAATTATCCTTACATCTTCTGAATAAAGTTGTTTATGAGTTTGACTTTTAGGGGCTTGCGATATAGTTTAGCTTTACACCGCACACCCTCAAATGTTTAACTCATTTGACTTTATTCGTTACAGGTAAGCGTTATTTTGAAATAAATGTTATATGACATATCAAGGACATATCGCCTGCCGTTTGAAGACGTCTTTCAACGTTCATAAGAGATCAACTAAGTAAGCAAAGTTAGCGCATACAAACTTAATTACTAGTGGTTCAATCATATTTTATTGAATCGAAATTAATCAATAACTAGCGAATGCCCGCGGCTCCGCTCGCAAGATTAGATAAAGGATTAAGTAGACTTTACCCTTCCTTATGGTATGGTGAGGGATTTAGATTAAATATATTTTTGATATAAACTACAATCCATTTTTTTTAAAACAATATTGGCTCACGTTTTCCCGCGGATTTGTCATCTCTTGAGTGACAGTGTTGTAACTCATGATATGCTCACACATCATCATCATCATCATTGCAGCCGTACGACGTCCACTGCTGAACATGGCCTCCCCCACAGACAGCGAATTCCTATCATATGGGGGGATTCGCCCATACTCACCGCGCTTGGCATGCGGGTTGGCGAGCGTGCTCACACACTTGCCATGAAATACTTTTTCAATCTAAACTTCATGTTACAAACACCTACCTACCCGAATCATCTGTCCATCCAAAGCAGAACAATCAAAATCACCCCTGTATCTCCAAGTAGGTATATTTTGATAGCATCATCTTGTCTTGTAAACGGATTACAAGGCCGCAAACCTCTTGGTTTGCGGTCCTTAAGACCGCCAACCGACGCCGACGGGTTGGGGTTGTAATTTGATTTATACGAGTTGTATTGTAAATTGTTGCGTCTGGGGATTGACGGGGAAAATAAAATACTCCTGATGATGTAGTCTGTTAGAAGATGCTGAGATTTCTACCCAGCTTGCATCCTTCGCTCACGTGGCCTGGGTAAAAAGACTAGATAAAATGTAGCCTATATGCTATTCGCGGTAAATAACTCTATCTTTCCACAAACATCTTAGCTTTAATTTTTAGTTCAAATTTATCATAATAAAAGAGATTATTTTCATTTATATTTCAAGAGTTTAGCTTAGTTAGAGTCAAGAGTTTTATTTTTTTGTTTTTCTTTCATTGAGCACTATTTAAGTTTATGTTTATTTTAAGAATTTTTTTTTTGAGAATGCTATAGTGCACTTTTATTTTTATGTATATCAGACCCTGTTTTTATGAAGATATTTTATGTAATTGGTTATATACATAATGTTTGTGCACTTTCAACAAATAAATAAATAAACATCCTAGCATCCTCACTAACTTTCGCATGTATAATATTAGTAGCATAGGATGTCTGTCTATCTGTATTTTAAATCTTTTTACTATAAGGTCATTCATAATATGTATGCTATTTCGAAAGGAGCTTATTCCCCACCCAATCGGCAATATTTTTCTTTGAAAAATCACTAGGAAATAATTTTTTTAGAGGAGGTAGGTCACAGCGAGATTTTCTCGTTCTGAATTGGAGCAGCCCGCCTGGGGAGGTACCTCCGCCTTACAGAAGATCGCAGCCAAATATCATTATTTGTTTCAAATAGTGTTGTGTTCCTGTGGTGAGTAGGGTTGCCACAGCTCTTTAGGGGGAAGGGGGTGCGGGGTCGGCAACGCGTGCGTGATGCCTCTGGTATTGCAAGCGCTCATAGGCCAGAATCTTCTGCTGCGTTCTGAGGTGCCGACGACGCAGCTCTACGTGTCTCGCGTGCATTATACCGTCAAGTCGGAGGATGTGGCGGAGTACTTGCGCGTGAAGACCAAGATCAGCTTGAGGGTCGAGCGGTTGGAGTCCCGCCACAGAGTCAGTTTCAACTCCTTTGTGGTGAGGGTACCGACCGAACATCTTTCGACCTACCTAAAAGAAGATCTCTGGCCGAAGGGTGTTGTGTTCCGTCGCTTCCGCGGGCGGATACCTACTGCCAATGACAATTCGCGTCCCACGTCGCAGTTTCTACGTGGCAATTAATTGTGTTTATTATTATGTATGTTAGTCTTTAAGGTATATATCTATATGGGCCGTAGTATAAGAAAAATTCCATCTGTTTTTTATTCTATTGTTGCCTGAAATAAAGTTATTGTATTGTATTGTATTGTATAGGCTACGGTAAACGTTTACCATCAGGTGGGCCGTGAGCTTGTCTGCCACCTCTGTTGTATAAAATTAAAAAAAAAATTGCTATTTTGGGATCAAAATTGGTCACCCTCAATTGTTCAGCTGTTATAGGTGATCTTAATGTCGAACTTCACATATTTTTAATAATTACCTATAAAAATGATAAAAAGTCCATGAAAACCTAATTGGAAAAAGTTCGGGAAAACTCTGCATAACATTTTTTCTCCGCGTTTATTATTTCTTTTTATAGATAGAATATGCATACATATATTTATACATATAAGGAATCACCGTGTAAAGCTAACAGTAAAAAAAAATAATCAATCGATGAGAAAAACACAATTTGGAGCACACACAATTTGGAGCAATTTGGAGTATAGCTACGATTTTCGTAAAAAGCGCTATGCCCGGTACTAGGATGTAGTGTGATGTAGTACCTCATGTAGTGTGTAGGTATCACTTATCCTTTCTTGGTAATCTTGTATGTAATAGGTCAGTGACCCGGTTAAGGTATGGGTAAAGAGCTAGATGCTAGCTACGATTGTCGTAGCACGGTGCTGATCTTTATGTAATTTGTGTGTAGATATTATAATTCTGTGCTTGCTTGCTTGTCGTGCCACTTATTCTTTCTTGGTCAACCTCAACCTGACCACTGACCTATTACATAGAGGGTAATAGGTCAGTGACCAGGTGGAGCTGGCCCTGAAAAGGACCTATGACCGTCGGTGAATGAATCAGTTTAGTGGAAGGATTACAGTGCTCCTTAAAGGCTCCTTTCGTGAGAGGAGGTAGGGCACAGCGAGATTTTCTCGTTCTGAATTGGAGCAGCCCGCCTGGGGAGGTACCTCCGCCTTACAGAAGATCGCAGCCAAATAACATTATATGTTTCAAATAATGTTGTGTTCCTGTGGTGAGTAGGGTTGCCAGAGCTCTTTAGGGGGGAAGGGGGTTCGGGGTCGGCAACGCGTGCGTGATGCCTCTGGTATTGCAAGCGCTCATAGGCTACGGTAACCGCTTACCATCAGGTGGGCCGTAAGCTTGTTTGCCACCTCTGTTGTATAAAAAAAAAAAAAAAACAATATTCTTTGAGATTTAAACACTACAGCAGGCTGCTCTGAAAACAATTTTGTGAAGATAAATAACGAAAATAAAAAGAATATTATGGAAGTGTGGACTAAAATAAAAATACCTACCACTTTGAAGGAAAAGCTCAGACAGGTAAATAATCGTATCGTTCTCTATTTTCCTTTATATCTTTGAGAGATATTTAAAACAGAAATAAAGGCTGTGTTGCTATAAAAATAGAGGCTATTTTGCAGTGAAGAGGCTTTATCGATTGAAGTAAAAAGCCTGTACAAAAGGTCTATTGAAAGAAGCCATAATATTTACGAAGCTATTTGAGTTTGTGCTATAATATGTAGGAGTTCTGTTACCTATACATAGTAACATTATACGATTATATTATTCGAGTTCGACAAGGTTGTTGAGGTATTTATTCTTGTACCGTCTGTAATAAATGGAAATCTTTTCTCATTCGAACCCGTCACTCTCCCCTAGACACGGAGATGCCACCTACGCTTCGCAATGCACGAATATACGCTTCAAGTCGAGGAACTTCTCAAACTTTGTTGATTCTTCTAGGCTTGGTCGCGAGGAACAGGCGTAGCTTCACCTACTTCCTATGACGTTTCAAAGTGATCCTAGTGTTTTTATTTATTTGTACCTATTTGTCAGAATTTGTACCGCTGTAGTTTATGATATTTTGCGAACTAACAGTTTCCTGCTGGCTTGACGTCAACGGAGCAGGAACAATTCTGTCCCTGGTAAACCGCTGCACATTTGATTAAACTAAGTATGCCATCATTTAGTGCCTAATTTGTCATGTCTACCTACCATTTGTCATCAATTTTGGTTCAGTAGAAGTAATTGAAATAAACGCCTTTTGACTTTGACAAGACGATGAGTCGATCAGGTTGTACTAACAAGATTTACTGATGAGAATATGACTTGAATCGGCCAAGGAAAGGCCTCTTTCAGGCCGCAACCATACGAGGCAGGGTACAGCGATATTGTCTCGCTCTAAATTGGAGCAGCCTGGTACTTCCGCCTTACAGAAGATCGCAATGAAATAACACTATTTGTATCAAATAGTGTTGTGTTCCTGCGATGAGTAAGGTTGCCAGAGCTCTTCAAGATGGGTTCGGGGTCGGTAACGCGTGTATGATTCCTCTGGTATTGCAAGCGTTCATAGGCTACGGTAACCACTTACCAACAGGTGGGCCGTAAGCTTGTTTGCCACTTTATTTGTATAAAAAATAGCCTGGAATAACAAAGAAGCTTTTAAGCTTCTTTTTATGTAGGTACCACGCAAGCAAAGCTGCGGGAGGAAGCTAGTCTTATATAATGGAAACGTCAGTCTTCACTTTGCTAAGTGTAGTTATGGGTTAAATAAATTGTAGCACCTTTTGTTTAGCTTTGAAAGGGGTTCGTATGAGCCATTGTTGGTCCGTTGGTTCTCGTCATAGGTTTTTCTTGATGTTTCTGAATTATGTCAGTGAGTGTAGTGAGTGTAGTCTTGATAAGGGACAATGACCGGTGGTCCAGATGACCAGTGTTATGAAATAGTAAAAGTGACTAAAACATCACTGGCATCACGCACTGATTAGACAACAAAGAAAAATAGATTAATAGCACTTAACTTCGATTTTAACAAACACCGTAACCTGTAAATTATTTTGGTTGAAGCTTATATTATCTAAGGTTGAAACATCCTATCCTTCTAATATTATATTTGCAAGTTTGTGAGGATGTTTGGACGTTTCTGGTTCAATCACGCCGTAACGGCTCAACCGATTTCTGCTACTTTTTATTTAGGTACCAACGAGCGAAGCCACAGGCGCAAGCTAATGCTCAATAAATGTTTAAATCTAGCGCAAGATCACAATCGACCATTACGAATTCCGAAAAACCTCACGTAAAAATCCTATATAACATTTCATTATGTGAAAATTCTTTGCACCGAAATATAGCTCACTTGACCCACTGTGACGTCAGAGCAATGGCGGCGTGACGTCACGGGTGACGTCATGAAAGCCATGTTTGCGAGTTGTAAAGCACTGGCACGAAATCCGCAATGTCGTTATACTTTTCTAGGTTTTGAGTTTAGCCCGGCAAATAACACATCATCGACACGTCGCCGTAGTCATAATGTTTTAAGTTATTTATAATGTATTTATGTTCGTTTTTAAGGTAGATATTGATATGGACTGTCATCATCATCATTTCAGCCGTACGACGTCCACTGCTGAACATGGCCTCCCCCACAGACAGAGCAAATTCCTTATCATGTGGGGGGATTTGCCCATACTCACCACGCTGGGCATGCGGGTTGGCGAGCGCAGTTAGAACTATCGTTGTTAAAATGAGGGACGCTGCTGCCCACCCCCTAGCTTGTTTCCCTTAGTCGCCTCTTACGACATCCGCGGATAGGTAGATATGGACTGTAGAATAAGTTAAATAAGACCTGTAACTTTACTATAGTCTGAAATAAATGAATTATTAAATAAATTGCGACAGAAGGCAGTGGTAATCAGTCACTTCTGAGCACTGGTGGAGTGGTGATAGTGGCCCCGCCTTTCTATCCACAGGTCGTGGGTTCGAATCCCGGTCGTGTACCAATGGATTCTCCTTTCGGAAAACTTACGTGAATGAATGAATATAGGTTAATTCATAATAAAAGTCTTTTACGTTTAATAGACAGACAGAAGAGAATAGAATAACACAACAAATAGAGATTATTTTATAGAAATCTTGAAGACCATTTTAACTTGTAGTTTATTAAGCTCAAGGCTGGATGTAGTTATGACTAGGGTCATTATTTAGTATGTAAGTAGGTAAGTACATACAGTACGCAGACGCCATTATACATTTCGTGGCTAGACGCAATGTCTGGTATCCGAGTAATCGTCTGTCTGGAGGCTGACGACTGTTTACGTAGAATAAACGGTACAAATAAAGCCTCGGTTTCAAGAAAAAGTATGATGAAAAACGTCGTATGATACACGTGTGTATTGATGATTACCGTCCTCGGCTCTCATAAGACCCTCTCCTGGCGGCTCGGGTCTCAATGACGCCTCAGCGGTAATCACCAACATTACACACTTGTACCATAATGTACTATTAGGTATTTGCGTAGAAACAAGGTACACCCACCCAGTTGGGTGGGTGTACCTTGTAGCAACATAATACTAAGTTAACATATAGATATTAAGTTTAACTCGGTATTTTATTCGTTTATTAGTCAGTTTAGAATCATCATCATAATTTCAGCCGTACGACGTCCACTGCTGAACATGGCATCCCCCACAGACAGAGCGTATTCCTTATCATGTGGGGGGATTTGCCCATACTCACCACGCTTGGCATGCGGGTTGGCGAGCGCAGTTAGAGCTATCGTTGTTAAAATGAGGGACGCTGCTGCCCATCCCCAAGCTTTTTTCCCTTAGTCGCCTCTTACGACATCCGCGGATAGGTAGATATGGAGGGGCCTATTCTTCAGCCGGGGCCACCGCGGCCCGATTATTAGTGAATAATTCATTGAAACTGATACGAGTTACCAATACTGAGGTACTTAGCAGAAATACATATTTGGAATATATAAATTTGTACGTGGTATGTGGGTTCATTAACATGAGCGCCCGTATTTTATTGGAGTACATTTATTCACTCCCAAGTGGAAAATTCTTTTTTAAACAATTGCCCTCTATTCACGACTTAAAATACAAACTTTTGTTGGTACTACATAAACACTCGTCATCACAATTTGCTGCATCATTTTTTGGAGGATTTTGTTGATTCGAACAGTTGACTGATAGAAAGGAGAGTATACCTGCGAGGTAACATTTGATCTGATGGAGATAAAAAATAAATTCTTGAAACGTGCAATTTTTGTTTGGTGTTAAATGTGATTATTAAAACAGTGATCAGCTTAAATTATCGAAATCTATAAATTGAAGCTACCCAAGCAGTGGTGGATTTGCAGTCTTGATCGCTCTAGGCCCCAGGCCATGTGCCGCCCCTATCTCAGCACCCTTCATATAAACTAGGTACATAATGAATAAGAGGCCTTTCAACAATAAGCTGGAAAGGTCTCGTCTGATGAAATCTACTCTTTTACTAATTTTTTTGGTCACGATTTGCCGCCCCTAATATCTGGCCGCCCTAGGCCCCGGCCTACTGGGCCTTAGGGCAAATCCGCCACTGACCCAAGAGGCACAAGTATTTCATTGTTTTAAAGATTAGAAACATTGATTGTAAGTGTTTTCAGCTTAATGCTAAGTGCCCAACACCTTAACCGCGGTTTAAATAGCTTCAGTGTCAAAGGAAAGCCTACAAGACAAGTTCAAAGGCTACATACCGAATAATAAGTTACGTTTGACTTCCGCCTTTTTAGTTGATTTATAAATTACCTATTTTGTTTGGTTATCTCACCATAAGGGCCTTTTCCTCCAAACCCAAAATTGTCTTTATTCAATAAAGTTATGGATTTATTTATTTTAAATTCCACGCGGGAATGCAGCTAGTGCTCTTGGCACCTTGCCGCATGACCAAAATTATTTGTTTATTTAGTTTCTATTTTATTTTGTAATTATTGAATTTTATATTTTATAGTTTGTATATAGTATGTATAAGTGTATATTCTAATAAAAACTAACTATTAAGTTATGGATCATTTTGATTTTAAATTGTATAGATTGTATAGATGATGAGACTTGTATAGATGACGAACCTTCACGCAATATTAGAATTTATGTATTATATTTTACCTGCAAAACTGCGAATTAAAAGAAGGGTACCGCTAAGTTAAAGCCTTAAAAAAGATTTTAAAGCCTTTTTGTCTATTGCCTTTTTGTCTGTTGAAACTAGAATTCGTGACATTTTGCACACCAAGGGGCTTAGCAAAATTATCCCGTAACGAATTTTACTTCAATCTCTACATAATTTTTCATTCAACAAATATACTTTATTCAAAACGAAAATTAAAACTAATACAGTAAATATTCACAAAATACAGAATAAACAGTTGAGCTATCTAAAGACCGTTACAAACGATCTATAGATAGCTCAATTGATCCAGATCACTACCAGTCGGAAGCATGCCCAAGATTGTAATCATTCAAATAGTTTTTATTTTATTATGTTATGTTTATTATTTGAAAGGAAAATACCTAAAGTGTATTTTTTTTTGTTTAAATAAACTTACTTGTACGTACAATCGTACTTCAATGAAGTTACTATTGTAAAACCGCTACGCTGGGGTACTACGGCGTAGCACGCCTCTACGAGGCTACCAATTTCTATTTATAGATGCTTCAAATAAAAAGGTATATGAGATTATCCATTTTCTTATACCCAACAGTCACCTGACCCCACACTAGGATTTCCTATGTCTTGGGTATCAGAAACTACGAGTAACGTGGTACAGTCACCACTAATAAGATGTATAACTTATAATTTTCGACATGATGCCACGATACTCTTACAGATGATAGGTACCAAGTAAAGTTGAAATTGATACAAGTTGATAGGTGAATACTATTTTGAGATATTTCTGTGTAAACCTTTAAGTTCAGTACTGTGGTAACATTTTAAAATTATGAAAGGCATACATCTTATTATAGATGACTTTACCACAATATCCAAACCAGTAAAAATATTTGTAGGTCATGCAAACATTTGTTCAGCAGCGGGAATCAAACCCACACCCGTTGCGTCAGGTCGTAGTTGGACTCAACTTTTTCTATAACATGTAGGCAGTATGAGAGGAAATGTTTCTTACCGTAGGCTGCATGTCTGGCTCTCGGCCAGCTGTTCTTAATCGTGGCTCGCTATTTATACGACGGTATCGATTTTACCCGGAACAGTTACGTAACTTACACACGCCACGGCAAAGGTTGGGCGCCTCTGACGACACTTATCAAAATACGCACAATAAAGGAAAATCAATAGAAAATCTTGTTGCTATAATTATTAGATCATTAATTAAAACTAACTTCGTTTTTTCTGCACTTTTGGGAATTGGAGAGGTTTAATTTTTAATTGAAAATGGAAGGCGGGAATTGACTGTGTTTTTTTTAATTTACAGAAATGGCTTGGTCATCTGGAGGCTGGAGGTAGGAGGTCGTGCGACCGAGCTCAGTGGCGCCACCGAGCACACTGCCGGCGCGCCGCGGCGACTGCGCGAACGTTCAATGGAGTGCCCACATTGTTTTATTGCTTTTGCCTTTATACCCATGTCAATAAAGTCGAGAGTTATTTGTAGCGAACGCTATTATTACTACCAACCCCCGATATTTTACATTTTACCCGTATTTTCTTCTCAATAAGGACAGTTTTTCTTTGTAGATACAGTAAGGGTCGGTTTGTATTCTAATAGCATTGTTTCAACATTGACGGAAGAGCAGACACGGCGGCGTCCATTTTTCATTCATTTGTCACAGGATTTCGTCTAATGAATTTACATTTTGCGGATTAGACTCTATTAAGCGCCCTTGTATTGTGTATTGCTTTGAATCTTTTCATTTCGAAGTCTTTAAAAGAGGTCATACTTACAAGAGTATTTGAAGATAGCTAGAATATTGATTAACACTGTTTGTACCTATTTGTGGGTAGTGAGTTCATCTCCTCATTTATAAACCCAATATTTTAAGCGGTAGAGTTCTCTGCATTTTTATTACAGTAAGAATCCAAGAATAAATTTGATATTTTTTTATTTATTCGGGTAAAGTACCATGGACCTTTTGAGATGACATCACATTTGGCTTGGCAAAAACCCGAGACAACCATACACGATCGCGTGTTTTCACTCGAGATGTGACGTCATCTCGACCATAATGTTTTGCTGTGGTATATGTATACAAGATGATACATGATGTCATCATCATCATCAGCCTGTAGAAGTCCACTGCTGGACATAGTCCTCCCCCAAAGAGTTCCACGAAGAACGGTCTTGAGCCTTCTCCATCCACCGACTTCCCGCAACCTTCACAATGTCGTCGGTCCATCGGGTGGGGGCCTTCCAATGCGTCGCCCGGTTCGTGGTCACCATTCGAGAACCTTTACTCCCCAACGGTTGTCGGTTTTGCGAGCTATATGGCCTGCCCACTGCCACTTCAACTTGCTAATTCTGAGAGACCTTAGTTCTCCTATGTCGGTGACCTTAGTTCTCCTACAGATTTCCTCATTTCTGATCTTATCACGTAGTGAAACTCCAAGCGTAGAAATGTATGCTATCCCAAAATTCTACACAAAATTCTACACCCAATTTGCAATAAAGTTTGTTCGATCAAATTAAACATTGGTCATTTTAAAAAAATTGTGCAAAAGTCTGCAGTTTTTGTGTCAGTTGGGTCATTCAATGAATCAGATGTTCTAGGTAATAATCTTGATGCAGAACTTTTCGTACGTTTAGTTATAAATATTATAAAAATACCAAAAACAACTAATTGAGATAGTTTGGGAAAATTAATTGAAACGATTTAATTTTTTGCGCTAAATTTATTTCTTTTTTGATAGAATAATCCCATCCCTTTCGGGATGATATACATGTTATGAATCACCTTGTATTACAATGTGATAGTATCTCATTATTTTAATGATGATCCAGTGTCATTGCGTGAAATTGCACGAACATCCAACGTAAATCCTCATAGCGTACGGTAGTGATTTCTAAGTGCTACGGAGATGCAGTTTACGTAGCAGTGTGTTCGCTCCCACGAGAAGTGTCTCCGTAGCTTAGTTGGTTAGAGCATCCCCGTATTTAGGGGAAGGTTGCGGGTTCAAATCCCGTCGGAGTCGAAATTTTTGGGATATTATAAAATATCACAGTATGTTTAGGTTAGGGATGTGATCAAGTATATAAAGTCTACTTTATGAAGAGAGTTTCTACCTCAAAGAGAGATAACATTATCGCTAGCGGTCAGCCCCCGTCGATATCACATCGATGAGAACCTTGACCCTTACAACTTCGTAGTAGACGTAGCACCGCTACGAGGATACAGCTACAAATTTCTTATATGAGCTTTTCTTATAAGATATATAGGCTCTTTCGTTACAATATAAACCAATAAGAGCCCAGAATTTTTGCTTATCACAGCAAGAGAAAAAAATGTTCAAAAAAATATGGAGGTTTTTTTACATTAGTTTTGAAAACAAGAGCTTTACTTAAAGATCGGACTCTTATAAAAGGACTCTTGTTGCTAATAAACATGTTAAATTATGGAGGTTTTTTTAAACATTTGTTTCGATAACAAGAGTTCGCTTTACTTATAAAATTGACTCTATAAAGTGGATGCTAGATATCAAAATTGAAAATGTTTTTTTTAAACACTTGTTTCGATTTCGAGTCCGCTTTATAAGTAAAAACGGACTCTTGCTTTCGAAACAAATGTTAACATATAATATACATTTTTACTTCTAGCGGTAAAAGCAAAAATACTAGGCAACTTATGTTTAAAGATTAATGCTGATATCCTTAAATAATTTAATATTGAGGCTTACTTACAAAGATAGCTTGCTCTATATAAAACGGCCGTACGCTTACATCGCTAGGCGTAATAAATTATTAAGGCCAACTAAAGTTATGGCCGTTCTTGGCGACATGAGTTTTATTTCCTCAGAGGCTAACGATTTCATTTATTTTTGTAAAATAAATAAATAAATATTCCGTACATATTCACACGGTCAACTGATCCCAAACTAGGCATAGCCTGTACTATGGGTACCAGAGACTGATAAACATAATAGATATATATTTAACACCCAGACACAGAACAAACATCTGTGTTAGTCACAAATGTTTGTCCAGTGCGGGAATCGAACCCGCGACCTCTAGCGCAGAAGGCAGAGTTACTAACAACTGAGCTATGAGGCCAGTCAAATAGTGAATAATAGAATGTTGCGTTTAATTGAAATTACTTGTTATAGTTTTAATTATCTCTCTGTCAATAAAAACTTTAAATCAAAAGTTTTTCTAATTATGATTTAACATTCCTACTATCCTACTAATATTATAAATGCGAAAGTTTGTGAGGATGTTTGGATTTTCGGCGTGACCAATTTCGTTGAAATTTGGAATATAAAGAGTTCTTTCCCGAGAATAGCATAATAAAGGCTACTTTTTATGTATGTACCAGGCGAGCGTAGCCGCAGGCGGAAGCTAGTTTATTGTGTTTTTATCCTTCGTACTTTTTACTCATTCAGGGTAACGATTTAGAACTTTATTTAATGTCATATAAAGCATATTTTGTGTATGTACGGTCTCTGATTTAGCTAGCTAGGGAGTATTCAAAAGCATATCCAATAAACTTGTCCTTTATACAAGGTTATTCATAATTGGTAACAATGTTGGTTCTACGACTTTTGGATATTCAACATTTTTCATTGAAAAACCGACGCCAAACAAAAGGAGGAAGTTATTCTAATAGGTCTTTCTAAAGCATGTTCTATTTGGATTTATTTTCTTTGTGTGCAAAATGATAATTGGTTTGTACAAGTAGCGCCATCTCTCGAGGGGTTTTTCAATAATTTTCATGCGTCACAGCTTTACTTTAGTACCTTTTATACTCGTAGATGGCAGCACGTTTCGGTCACAGTACGAAGGGGAAAGCAGATGGCTGAGTGAGACATTTGTATCAAAGTATTAAAGTATTTGTATCAAAGTGGTGAGACACTTCTGTGATAAAAAGTTCAGTAAGCTCAATTCTAACTTTAAACTGTTTCTTGTGTATTTTGTAAATATTACCTAACTTGTATTAGTTTTAATTTTCTTTCTGTAAATACCTAAAGTATATTCTGAAAAACAAATAAGCTTTGTTCCAAGTTCATTCGCATATTGCACCTACACAAGGTGTATAATGCGAATGAATGATGAAAAAAAAAAATGAAAATGAAAAATATGTTTATTGCTACTAAATACAGACTTTAAACTAAGTAATACATAGGATAATATAATACGCATCATTTCTTTCTTTAATTCTTTAATTCTTTATTGTACACAGAAAACATACAGATATAAAACATAAAAATACAGGCATGTACAAAGGCGAGCTTAACCCTACAAAGAGTTTTCTTCCAGCAAACCTTTGAGGCTAGAGAGAGCTGATAAAAGTAGTGGGTACATGTGCACAACAATAAAAAGGGAAATATACAAATAAAAGAAAATGTTTACAAAATAAATAAATAAATAAAAGAAACCAAAACATGCAATACTATAAAATACATATATTATTTTAAATATACTTAATAAAACAAATACATACAGAACATACATACATATATTTCTGTACAAGTAGAGATGATTTCTGATATCTGATTTTTGATGATGATGATTTCGCAGAACCGATAACCGTTGGGGAGTAAAGGTTCTCGAATGGCGACCACGAACCGCAGTGTTGGAAGGCCCCCCACCCGATGGACCGATGGCATTGTAAAGGTTGCGGGAAGTCGGTGGATGGAAAGGGCTCAAGACCGTTCGTCGTGGAACTCTTTGGGGGAGGCCTATGTCCAGCAGTGGACTTCTACAGTTTGTTGATGATGATGAGAGATGATTTGCCGTAAAACAAATAACAACGGTTCCCACACTAGGCTGGGCCTGTATCGTGGTAACCAATACGATTAACAATGATGATGATTATGATGATCTAAACAAGCTAGGCCTACTTATGAGTGGCCTAATTGCTGAACTTATAATCGACTGGCCTCATAGCTCAGTTGGTAGTAACTCTGACTTCTGCGCTAGAGGTCGCGGGTGTTTGTTTTGTGGCTGGGTGTTAAATATATATATATATATCTATTATGTATATCAGCTTGTACCCATAGTACAGGCAATGCCTAGTTTGGGATCATTTGACAGTCCGGAATATTTATTTATTTTAAAAAAATATATTTAAAATCGTAATCGGCTTTAACTGTCATAATCCCATTGCGTTACAAAAGACAATGGGCATTTAGGAAGTTGAAGGCGATTACGATTATCAGTTCAGTTGTGCAATAAGGCTGATGCTTAGGGGCTGAGGGTTACCTTATAAACACAACACCATAAATCCAAGCTTAATTACATACCTATAGAGACCTTAGTAACGATAGAGACCTTGGCCGTGGTGGCCCCGGCTGAATAGGCCCTTTAATATCTAATAAATGAAATAAATGGTTATTATTACTATTATTATTAAAATCTACCCTGAGATGTCGTAAGTAGCGACTAAGGGAAAAATCTAGGGGCTTGGCAGCAGCATCCCCTATTTTAAAAACAATAGATAGCTCTAACTGCGCTCGCCAACCCGCGTGTTGAATCCGCGTTTTGGGTGAGTATGGTCAATTTTACTCCCACATGATAGAAAGTTGCTCTGAAAATCTACAGGGAAGATATGTTCAGCAGTGGATATCATATGGCTGAAATCATGGGGTACCTACAGTAAATTGGGCCATTTCATCATGGTTAAAACGAACGTAGACCATATTTTTGTAACATAACTTCTCACTAAGGTCGTTATCAAACGCATTGACTTTGTGATGGGGTGACATCGTCGAGTATTACACAATGGCTAAATGTATGGGTGTGGCGGAACAGATGTGCGGTTAGTAAAATATGTATGATTTAAGTTTGTGTGAATTTTATTGTAATAATTCAGATTGTTAAAGCCAATTGATGCTTTTTAAAACATTATTTAGGTAGGGTACTAATTATAAGTTAAGATCAATTTTTTTCAATATTTTTATTTCATTGTCATTCTTAACCTAAGAATTAAAATGAATTTGTTAGCTAATAGGTATTTTTATAAATCGATTATTATGTAATGACATGTAACTCTTTTTTGTTATCAATAAATGAACTGAACTGAACTGTTAACCGGATGTATGTAGAGCAAAGTTGGTAAGATTATTTTGTGGCTTAAGACTGTTTATGTGAATTGCTAGCTTTCACCCGCGGCTTTTCTCGGTACTTAAATAATATTAAGCCTATGTTCTTATACCAGACTATAATCTATCTCTGCACCAAATTTAAACCAGATGCGTGATTGAGTAACAAACATACATCCATCCATACTTTCGAATTTATAACAGAATATTATATTTAATATAATTTATGACAGAAGTATTCTTCAATCCTACTAATATTATATGCGCAAGCTAGTAATAATAAAGTTAATTAAAGTGAGGCAAATCATAGTAGATTGGTATCTTGATTATAATTATTAAATTGGGTTTTAAAGTATTATTCAAACTATGTAAATAAACTGTGCTAAAAATAAAATGCAAAATTATAACAATGAAAGTGTCACCAAATCTTTAACTTTCTCTGAAGCCTCAAGCTGAGTTGTCAATTGAAATATTTGCAATTCGACACGCGATATACCCCGTCACACGATTTACCAAAGTCAAAATTTCAATTACGTACATCAATACAAAGTTATATCACACCGCTCCAAACAAAATTGTTGAAACTTGAGCTCTACCGCCTCAATTTTAGGGCTCATGCCTGAATTTACATTAGAAACGTGTAAATTCGAGTACTTAGTATAGATGACAATGTTGAAAAGATCATGAGTGCATTAGCTTTGTGCTAACAAATACAAAGATACATTCAATGATACGTCAACGAGATCCCAAAAAACCACCACATTATTCTACCCTACGTTCGCTGAATTTTGAACTCTATTAGTAGAGACATAAGCATTTATAAAACTTCCTATGTATATTTGGGTTTTTAATACAATGTATGAATAGATTTTTTTTGCAAGTTGCGTTCGCTAAATTGGGTTAGAAAGTATTATGTTTATTTGACACTTGGACTCGGTTTGAAGCGAGTGTTTACGGTTTTGTTCGTAAGCCGATTATATTGTTTGTTATTGTTTAGTTTAAGTTTGCTTATTGAGTGGTTTAAAGGATTTAACTTCATTCCCTTGAAAGGAAAGGTGTTAGGATTAACTTCATTTTACTTTGGCTTTTGTGTTAATATACTTAACCGTTACCCTTATTTATCATCATCAGCCAGATGACGTCGATTGCTGGACGTAGGCCTCCCCAAAAGGGTGCCACGACGAATGGTCTTGAGCCTTCTCCATCCACCGAAGTCCGGCAACTTTCACAATCTCTTTGGTTAATCGGGTTGGGGCTTACTTTTACTCTTAATACAGTAGAATTTATCATGATATACTTAAAAACCAAAATGTAAAGCTCTGCTTGCTTGTTGTGCCACTGATTCTTTCTTGGTTTTGTCTGTATTATGTTATTGACCAGGTTGAAGTTTACTGGCCCTGAAAAGGGCCTATGACTATCAGTGAAAGAAACAGTGTAGTGAAAGGATTAAAGTGCGCCTCTTAGAGGCTTGAAATGAGATAATCGGGTGCGTGTTAGTAGGTAAACCCAATATTCACATGCCTTTTGGAAGGCTAAATAGATACCACCGAGTAAACTATAAGATCTATAATTTATAAAACTGTATTTAAGTGAATAAATAAATAATAATTATTATTATTACAAGAGCATATTGTCTCCTGTATCTTTTTAAGTTTTTCCACAAAAACAACAGACTTATACCAGCCGCCACCGGCCCGTGGCAAGTTTAATAAAGTTTTTTGTCAGTGCAGCTGCTGAAAGCGCTATAATATCTCACACATGCATTGTGGCCACATGTGACAACGCCGCTGCATTGTTTGGTGGCACAATTTAATGGGATCTTTTCATCAAATATCCTTGTTAAATGAAGCAAAAGTGGACGCGGAATCGCAGAAAAAGACTTTAAAGGTTAGTTCGTTGTGTTACTGATTCTTTCTTTGCCAAAACTCGCAGGACCAACAACTGTTGGGGAATAAAGTTTCTCGAAGGCGTTTATTTCAATAAAATCACTAGGATCACTTTGAAACGTCTTAGAAACTAGGTGAAGCTACGCCTGTTCCTCGCGACCAAGCCTACAAGAATCAGGCAACAAACACGGCTTGGTGCCTATAATTTTATTCGATGATCCTTTTTCACAAAATGGAATGTAGGGCTTCAGTGTGGTACCGATCGAATTAGGTGAAGCTCAAAAGAAAAATAATTTAATTATAATTTCTAATAAATAAAGTTTTGTTAAAGTTGACGGAAATCGGTGGAGGGAAAAGGGGTTAGGAGCTTCCGTTCGTCATGGAACTCTTCAGACTGGCACAGCAGCGGACTAATACAGGCTGATGGCGATGATGATGAATATTTATTGAAAGGAACAACAAGTTACATCTCAAACCCGACTGACCATAACCAAAAATCGTCACCTCGCAAATCATTTGTAACAAGCGACAAAGAATCAGTATTTAGAGCGGTCTCGCTTTAACAAATTATTTAACAAACATACACGTCACCCAATAAAGGTTTTGTCAATGTCTCGTAAAGGCACCGCTGAGCTAAAACGCTTTTGGGAGCCCGACAAAGCCACCGCGCCACGCCCCGTTCGCGAACTTTGTATGACGCGAATGCTATTGAGACAAGTATTGAGATGACACTTGAAAATATGATTGTAAATTAGATTGTCGGTACAACCTTGATGTGGCGAATTTTTGTTTGCTTTTGTGACACAGGTAGTACTTATTGAACTGACAAAAGTCACACATTTTCTGGACAGAGGTGTGAGTGCTGAGGAATGTTTCTGGTACTTACCATCAACTTTGCGATTTTGTTGAGGCTGTGACGTAAATTGAAGGCCTCAAAGACTTAGTTAATAGTTACAGAAAGAAACTTTAAACTAATACAAGTTAATATTTACAAAATACACAAGAAACAGTTGAGCCATCTAAAGACCGTTACAAACGATCTAAAGATAGCTCAACTGATCCAGATCACTACCAGTCGGAAGCGTCCCCAAGACACTGGCGGAATTGCCACGCTGGATGGCAATGCTAATGCGCTGGGCCAAATAAGAGCCAGCTCTCGGGTCTAATAGTAGTAGCAAGTTTCAGGCTTATGGACAAGCTCCTCTACCATTTATATTGCTATAGGATGAAGGTTCCATTTACAATTTCCGATCAAGAAATTCACACACTGAGTCACATTCTTTGTAGGTATAATAAGGCCGAAGCAGAGATCCCTTGCGTCTACATACAAGTTCATAGTTAGAGCAAGGAGTCAAACTCTTGACTTCGCAATGTTTACGACAAGCCATATGATGTTGTACTTACCTAATAAAATAAAATAAATAAATATTCCGGACATATCACACACGGTCAACTGATCCCAAACTAGGCATAGCCTGTACTATGGGTACCAGAGACTGATATACATAATAGATATATGTTTAACACCCAGACCCAGAACAAACATCTGTGTTAGTCACAAATGTTTGTCCAGTGCGGGAATCGAACCCGCGACTGCTAGCGCAGAAGGCAGAGTTACTACCAACTGAGCTATGAAGCAAGTGTAAATCTAGATAAGTAGGTATAGGTAACATGAACGATGATCAGATGAATGTGTCTATTTTTAATGTACTAACAAATACTTACCAATCTGCTTATAAACTTGTAAACCTCTCAGAAAATAAATGCTTTATTATTATACTATTTTCTAAGCAAAATTTAGCATTTACCTATGAGTCCAATGGTTGACTAAAAGTGGCGGATCGTCTTGTCATCACGTCGCGGGGGCGGAGTCTCGGCCTTTTCAACACTGCTTGTTTGTTTGTCGGCACACCTTGTACAGATGCACAGACTACCTATTATACGTAGTTGTTTCCACTGGAGCGTGGAAAGGATTGATATAGGTTTGCAGGAGTCAATCTTGTGTGAGTTGTCATCTCGTCAGGGATTGTACTTCATCATCATCATCAGCCTGCAGAAGTCCACTGCTGGACATAGGCCTCCCCCAAAGAGTTCCATGACGAACGGTCTTGAGCCTTCTCCATCCACCGACTTCCTGCAACCTTCACGATGTCGTCGGTCCATCTGGCCTTCCAACGCTGCGTCGCTCGGTTTGTGTACCTACCTAAAGCTATACAATTTTCACCAAAAGCCGTTTAGAGGCTGGTGTTCCAACTAACCACGCTACTGAAGATGAATCGCTAAGACCTAAGGCTGGTAGGCATCATCACGGGCCACTGTGATCTCAACCACCATCTCCTTAAGATTGTAGCTACAGACAGCGGCCTCTGACGCGGCTGTCTTCAGCACGAGGAAACAGTGGAGCATGTTTTACTACATTGCACAGCCACAAATGAAGCTAGACTCAAAACAGGAATGCAGGAGGTGATCGGATCCTGCTCCTCTTCATCCACAACACCAACGGGGATTCTCGAACAATGTTGCCACCAGCCCAGGGTCCTTCGGAGTTGGTCTGGCTGGGGTGAGGTCAGCAGGGTGACAATGCATAATACACCCTATCGCGAGCCGTCAGCGCAGATTAGCAGCTTATTCCCCCATTTAGAGTTAGAATTAGGCCCGAGTGTGAGTTCTCGTAAGTTCACACTTTTCACTTTTCGACCGTGAAAAGTGTATTGTTTAAAGGTTTTTGTAGGTGCCCTATTTCGTGACTTACAAAAACGGTCAAAGTCAAAAGGCATTTATTTCAATAAAATCACTAGGACCACTTTGAAACGTCTTAGAAAGCTAGGTGAAGCTATGCCTGTTCCTCGCGACCAAGCCTAGAACAATCTATACATTTCGTTCCAACTACTATAAATATCTACTACTATACTTAGTCTTAATCCTATCCTACTAATCCTACTTCCTACTATAATATTATAAATGTGAAAGCTTGTGACGATGTTTGGATGTTTAGATGCTTGTTGTTCAATCCCGCCGTAACGGCTCAACCGATTTGTTGAAACTTGAAATAGATAAAGTTCTTCCAGAATAGCATATAGGCTACTTTTTATAATAATAATAATAATATGATAAATAATAATAAATAAATAAATATTCCGGACATATCACACTCGGTCAACTGATCCCAAACTAGGCATAGCCTGTACTATGGGTACCAGAGACTGACATAATAGGTTAATATTTAAAACCCAGACACAGAACAAACATCTGTGTTCATCACACAAAGGTTTGTCGGAAGCTAGTAAGTTCTATAAAATATATCTTATAGTCAAGTAGTTAATAGAATGTCAGTCGTATTAAATTAAAGTTAAATGAGGATCCCTTCTATTTGGCTGCCTTCTAACTTTGCAATAGTAAAGTTAACATGAAATTGAGGATTCGGGACCGAACTTAAATTACAAGTCAATATTGATTATCCCTTTGGAAGTAAAACAAAATGCTGTTTCGTTAGAGTAACTTACACATTCCTGGTATGTTTAGTGTAGTATATTTTTTCATTCCCTTTACACTGATATCAGACTTTTTTTTACTTTTTATTTTTACTTACTTTCCAATTTTTGCACTGAATAATATTTTTGCTTTAAACATAATAATTTTAATTATACATTAACTAGGAGAAGCCACTGGCTCTTGAAATACAGTTTAAAACTAGTTCAGGAGCCTATGGATACAATTAAGATTGTTAAATGTTTATTATGTCAATAAAAATATCTTTACTTACTTACTTACTTACTTTTATTTCGTACTGGTTGAAAATGAAAATGAAACATATATATATTTGCAGCAACACACACAATCTTAAACTTAAACTATAGTTATAATGGATAAGGTTTTGTATTACTTGTAATTTTAATTATATCATATTACATTTAAATAAATTTTAACCTAACAGACAAACATACATATAAACTATATACTAACTTCCGCCCGACTAGCTTCCACCCGCGGCTTCGCTCGCGTAGTACCTATGAAGATAAAAAGTAGTCTTTTTGCTATTCCAGACTATAATCTAACGCTGTGCCAAATTTCAGCAAAATCCGTTCAGCCGTTTGGGCGTGATTGAACCACAAACATTCTCACAAACTTTCACATTTATAATATTAGTAGGATAACTGGACAAAGGTAATTTGTTGCACGAGTAAAGGCGACAATGTATGACGTAACTTTTTCATCATCATCATTTCAGCCGTACGACGTCCACTGCTGAACATGGCCTCCCCCACAGACAGAGCGAATCCTTTATCATGTGGGGGGATTTGCCCATACTCAGCACGCTGGGCATGCGGGTTGGCGAGCGCAGTTAGAGCTATCGTTGTTAAAATGAGGAACGCTGCTGCCCATCCCCTAGCTTTTTCCCCTTAGTCGCCTCTTACGACATACGCGGATAGGTAGATATGGAGGGGCCTATTCTTCAGCCGGGGCCACCACGTACACACCACGCACACCACGGCACGTAACTTTTTTAAAAGGTGTTTATTGCAATAAAATCACTAGAATCACTTTGAAACGTCTTAGAAACTAGGTGAAGCTATGCCTGTTCCTCGCGACCAAGCCTAGAAGAATCAGGCAACAAACACGGCTTTCAGAAATAAAGCTTGCCCGCGTACCCAACGTGGTGAGTATGGGCAAATTCCACCACATGATGGGAAGTCGCTGTGCGCAGGATTTGCATAACCTCATCCCTCCCTCCCCCTTCCACCACCGGACCAGCAGACGCACAGGTAATTACCACAGTGTCGAACCAAACGTTTCTGCTCCACCTTTATTATAAGCACTGGCAAAGAGTGGAACGATCTGCCAGCGTCTGTTTTCCCGGATGAGTACAATCTAGGAGTCTTCAAATCTAGAGTGAATAAGTTCCTTCTGGTAAAGCGTGCTCCATCTTAGGCCACATCTCACTTGCAAAAGTGAGCTGGTGGTCAAACGCCTAACCATCTCCAATAAAAAAAAAAAAAAAAAAAAAAAAAAAAAACTGTGGGATAGGCCGATGTTCAGCAGTGCAGCAGTGTTCAGCCGCATTAAGTCCCCTCCCCCTCGGCGACTTTTTGTAGCATCGCTACTAATGCGCGTTAGTTGCAACGAGCTATAGGAGCGATGCCAACGCGCTACTAACATACGATTTATAGCGCGACAGCATGACTACTGCATCGCTACAAAAAGTCGCCGTGGGCGATGGGCTGAAATGATGCAGACACACTAAAGATTTCATCAAAAAGGATCATCGAAAAAAATGATAGGCACCAAGCCGTGTTTGTTGCCTGGTTCTTCTAGGCTTGGTCGCGAGGAACAGGCATAGCTTCACCTAGTTTCTAAGACGTTTCAAAGTGATCCTAGTGATTTTATTGAAATAAACGCCTTTTGACTTCGACTTTCACTTTGATGGTGATGGCTATGTGACAGAAAAAAATAACTAAGCTTTTATTTAGTTTTTTAAATGTCAAACCCGATGATCAATCATACAAGTAACAAGTTTAGAGTAAACCCTTTCCGAACACTCATAAAATCAATTAGGTGAAGCAAATTGAGACGGATCACCGGCCTTCAGCGTTCTATATTCATTTTATAGATCCTAAACATTTACCCTGATATTCTTAGTCGTAAAGTGTTTTTACTCCACTCACACTGGCATCCGACTGTGCCTGATGAATGACATCAGAATGATTACTGAATGACATCATTCACATTTTTTTCAAAAGGGATTTCTATTAATTTATACCTACTTTATTGCACAAAATATTGCATTGTATACAAAAGGAGGGCTTCATGTTTTTGACTCTAACGCCGGAATACTAAAACGTCACTTAAATATAAGTGGTGATCTAATTGATGTTCGAAGCAACGCGTGACCCGAGAGCTGACTCTTATTAGTCCCAGCGAATTAGCATTGCCATCCAGCGTGGCAATTCCGCCAGCGTCTTGGGGACGCTTCCGACTGGTAGTGATCTGGATCAGTTGAGCTATCTATAGATCGTTTGTAACGGTCTTTAGATGGCTCAACTGTTTCTTGTGTATTTTGTAAATATTAACATGTATTAGTTTAAGTTTATTTCTGTAAATAAAGTTATTTCATTTCTATTATTGATTATTTAATTGATGTTTGAGTATAACATTCTGAACGATAACGGCGTCTCAAATAATTGAGACCATCTCAGATAGTTAAGTGACGTTTAAGTATTTGAAACTTTCCTTACAAATTAAATTTTCTGATCTTTTCGACCATTACAGACGAAATAATAATACTTACTAGTCCCATAACCCTACTGTGACATCACAGCATAGGGGTGCAGGCTCCACCCCGTTTGACCCTCGTGTAAATGCCATTAGGGGGTTCGATTCCCGCTTGCGGTGACGGTTTTGGTGATTATTTTTTATCGTGTCACTTTAGTAGATTTGCGGTACGGTTGGTTGGATATTTTTAATTAAATTAGATGAGATTCAAAAGGTCGTACAAAAATGGGTCTACCTATATTACGACTAGAATGCAGATTAGTATGGCAGGACAAAATAAATAGATACAGTCACCTACTCTAAGATGCAAGTTCAATGTACATTTATAGGATTAAGGCCACAGTAAGATTTCTCGCTCTAAATTAGTGCAGCCCGCCTGGGAGTTACCTCCGCCTTACAGAAGATCGCAAGCAAATAACATAATTTGTTTCAAAATGTGTGTAAAAGTGCGCCCCTTAGGTTTTATTGGTGCACATGTCACGTGCCTTGCCTCGTTCAGGTTCTAGGGCATAATTTTGTACCCGGTCCGTACACTGCATAACAGGACAGTCAAAGAAAAAAGTGTTTAGTACAGAAGTTATTTTTAGTCAAACAGTGTACTAGTTGAAAAATTATATTTCCAAAAACAAATCGAATATAGATTTTTAGTCACCAAACTTTTCCCCACGCTGTTTTAAAAATACGATTCAATAACCTATTGGTGAATGGTTACCTATTGAATTAAACTTTTACGAGACAGTATTGCGCAAATACCAAAACATTCGTATATTTTCGAGGAATATGTAGTTATTTCCAGAGTATGAATTAAAACTAAAAAAACTGACACGGCGTCAGTGAGTCTACGGGTTTATGAATGGAGACTGAATAGCCTCACAATAAGGCAGTGGACACACTTTAAATTTATGGCTTGTTTTGTTCTATCACTAGTTATGAGGTTTCGCCACACTTGAGCGAGGACCACACAGGGAATCGCGAATGGCCAAAGTACAGGGTGTTTTCAAACATATAAAGAGAAAAATCTTCTTTCTAACTAGTTTTTAATCAGTAACTTAGGAGGATTTATAAAGCGCACTAAAGGTCATATACTTATTTTGTGGTAGATGTTTGTTAGGTTCATCTAAGAAAAGGTAAATCTGGCAATGTTTATTAGGTAGTTATTTTTGGTAGGTATTCGCAATATAATGTATAAATGTCAAATAGTTAGACAAGTATGTTTAGAGAGTCGGTGGACGGAGAAGGCTCAAGGCAGTGAACTTCATGGACTTCATTAGGCGGATGATGATGAAATATTATTATAATCAACACTATTTCAGTAGGCTTTTAACTTTTTTTTAAGTACAGCCTCTATATGTAAAATAATACATTATTAGTAACTAAAGTGCCGCACTAGCACCACACTACGCAACTTGCTGATATTTTGACCGTAGAGTAATATTGTATAGACCAGATTTTGACTGTGTTGGTTTCAAAGTTAAATCCAAATACAAAATTGTTAAGTACAAGTTTTACATTTTAGGACACCCTATTAGCTACTACAACTATTTCTCTGCCATGCCATTCACAAACTTGCACAATTTTACGACAAGCATGATAATCGGGACCACAATACCTCATACTAAAAACTCCACAAAATATACGGAATAAAAAAAATTGATACAGTTTTTTTTGTGGCTAGGCACTTCTTGTGCATTATTCCAATGAAGTTGTCACGCTCAGAAATTTCAGTAAAAGGTTACTAGTATACCTTTATAATAGAGATTTATACTATTTTTATAAAGAAATTAAGGTATACCGTGGCGTATCAGCATTGTTAGATTATTGTGAATGAATTGTGGTTTTATTCGTCGTGAATGATAGTAGAATGCTGTGGAAGGTTAGGTAGAATTGAGAGCTTTTTGGCAAAATAGAAAACCTTTTGGTTCACAAAACCGCAACATTTTTGTTCCTGGCTATGAAACAAACATTTATGAAGAGCTAAGTTACGCAAATTACATTATTTAATTAGGTAGGTATGAACAGAGATTAAAAGTTTTTTCAAGGCGCGAGAATTTAGTCACATCTATAGTTTTCTGAGAAGAGAACCTATAATTCTAATTCTAATCGGGGGTGGTTAGACTTGCACTAACTTCCCGCTGTGGGGTGTTTTATGCATTGTCCCCCTATGCTAACCCTACCCCAGCCAGCCCAGCTCCTTAAAATAGCGAAGCAGGACTTTGACAGGAAGATAACCTATAGTTTTTCTAGATTTTTCACTTGTGTCCGTGATCATTGAGCTTTGAAATTCGATTTTTGGACAAGCCGTCGGTATCAATGAAGACGAGTAGCCTATATACTATTCCAGACTAAAATCTATCTCTGTGCAAATTTCATCCAAATCCGTTGGCCGTTTGGGCATGATTGAACCACAAACATCCAAACATCCTCACAAACTTCCGCTTTTTTAATATAAGTAGGAGTCGTTAGTCATTTTGGGAGGAGGTAGGGCACAGCGAGATTTTCTCGTTCTGAATTGGAGCAGCCAGCCTGGGTAAGTCAGGTATGTTAATTCCAAGTATATATAATAGCTCAACAACCTAAAAAAAACATATACTTGACCAGGCAAAACCAATAATCTAGTGATCGCTGTAGTGGCAACATCGCCTCCCTATAACAGTTATAGGAGGAGGTCACAGCGAGATTTTCTCGTTCTGAATTGGAGCAGCCCGCCTGGGGAGGTACCTCCGCCTTACAGAAGATCGCAGCCAAATAACATTATTTGTTTCAAATAGTGTTGTGTTCCTGCGATGAGTAAGGTTGCCAGAGCTCTGTACGGGGGGGAGGGGGTTCGGGGTCGGCAACGCGTGCGTGATGCCTCTGGTATTGCAAGCGCTCATAGGCTACGGTAACCGCTTACCAACAGGTGGGCCGTATGCTTGTTTGCCACCTCAGTTGTATAAAAAAAAACTTACGCCGAAAATCTGGTGTAGTTGACGAATCGCAAAAATATGATAGTAAGATGTAGGTTGGTATTTCTGCCTAAAAAAAAATGTTTATTAATTTTGCAATTTCGTTCGTTCAAGTGAAAAGAAACCGTTATGTATTTTATGTCTTTAGAGGATCACAAGAGCTACAATATTGAAAATGTTTTCAAGCAGTCGATTCGTCATAATGTGACAAGGTTTCTGTGGAAGGTTTTATTATTTGGAGGCTCTATACTCGCGCCTTGCGTTGTGCTTGAGATGTTGTAGAATTTGATCGATATGACCGTTACAAAACCCTAGATTATTTATCAGAAATTAATCCGACGACTTCGGTGGCTTAGCAGGCGAGTGATTTTTTGTTATAATTTTATCATCCTGACAACTTGTGGTGGCGTGCAGGCGAGTGCCCGTCTGAGACGCAAGGGATGCGAGTTCGATACCCGCTGCGAGACAAATATTTGCATGATTTGCAAATATTTATTCTGGGTCTGGCCGTTGCGGTAACATGGTACTCGTAGTTTCAGTAGGCTCAGGACTATGTATTTGGCTTTTGGGTGTTATTTATTATTTTACTATTAATTTCGAAAAAATCTCTAGCTGGTAGTCAGGGGTATACACATTTTTACATTTCATCATTTATTGCGAGAAAAACATGTTAAAGAGGTGTTATACTTCACAGGTAATTCAATTAAATAACTTTATTTCAGGTAACAATAGAATAAAAACAGATTAAATTTTACTTATCCTACGGCCCATATACAAATAGGTATACCTTAAAAACCAAACACTCTTAACACTAATTAATTGCCACGTAGAAACTGCGACGTGGGACGCAAATTGTCCGTGTAATTTCCAATATTTCTGGTAGAATCTAAGAAATGATTAAATTATATCACTTTAATCTTTACTTAGGTTCTACCAAAAATAAATCGGTAGGTAGTAAAACAAAAAAACACAATATTTTTACCAAAAAGCAGAGGCGATCCATCACTCCGCGACAATTTTGTCACATCCCGCCATTTTCTAAATTCGTTCGCGCAACATCCAAAAATACATGAAAAGCTCACAATCAAGGCCATTGTATTGTACAGAATAACTTGATTTGTTTAGATTGATCCATTTTGCGGCTTTTTATTGCAATTTATTATAATCCAGGAAACGACGGTTTTGAGTGATTCGTTACTTTGATTGATCTCGATTCGGACTTCCAAAACGATGTGTAGGTAGCATATAAAATTTATTTAGCGAAAGAAACTTAAAACTAATACAAGTTAATATTTACAAAATACACAAGAAACAGTTGAGCCATCTAAAGACCGTTACAAACGATCTATAGATAGCTCAACTGATCCAGATCACTACCAGTCGGAAGCGTCCCCAAGACGCTGGCAGAATTGCCACGCTGGATGGCAATGCTAATTCGCTGGGCTAAATAAGAGCCAGCTCTCGGGTCACGCGTCGCTTCGATCAGACGTCCTGATATCTTTTTGAAAACCCGGAGGGCCCCGTTTCCCCACGGACCCAGGGTCTCAACCCCAAAAGGCTCAAATATGTAAGCCCTATCAAGACTAACATATTTGCGCCTTTTGAGATCCTCGGCCGAATCTGCCGCCGCACCCGCCCTAACTGATGTCCCCGGAAGATGTGTGCGCGCTAGTGTATCAACACAAGTAGCGTCCCACATTATTTTAGCTTACCTACTGCTATAAGCAAGCGATGCCTTACTACATCTAATAAAGATGATTTATACAGCGTCAGGCGGAACTTTTTGAGCTAGCAGTCTTAGGCGGTAAGTACACTTGAGAAAAAAAAAATGGACTATGGACCTCTAAACTAAGTTAAAAACTTGTATTTTGGAGGCCAAGAATCCCAACATTATTAAAATACAAGATAATTGTTAAAGGTTCTTAATTATGGTTCTTTGACACCTAAACTAAATAAATAAATAAATATTCCGGACATATCACACATTGTCAACTGATCCCATACTAGGCATAGCCTGTACTATGGGTACCAGAGACTGATATACATAATAGATATATATTTAACACCCAGACACAGAACAAACATCGTGTTAGTCACAAATGTTTGTCCAGTGCGGGAATCGAACCCGCAACATCTAGCGCAGAAGGCAGAGTTACTACCAACTGAGCTATGAGGCCAGCTAACTAAGTGAAACACTTGTGTTTTAGGTGTCAAGCTCTTTACATGGTGTGATGTGGTGGACGTGTTTCGTCAGCACTCGTAGCCGGCTAAGCTCATTTTAACATAACAGACAAAATAGCATAAAAGATGAAATAACTAAAAAAAAAAGATTAAATAAAAATAAAATATTAAATACTAATTGATGTCTTATAAGATGTTGTATGATATTTTAGTCACTTACAGGACGCTGTAGTGCCTGGGACATGTTTTAGATGGAGTAGGCTTGCCCACCACCTATACCATCTCAGCCTAGTCGGCCTTATCAACAGGAAAGACAGTGCACGGCCTACGACCTACGACCTTCAGATCAAGAGTCGAGTTATCTCCCACTTAAGGTCTCTAACTGTAATAGGTTGTAAGTAATTTTTGTGTAATATTTGTAATCCACTTGATCGACGCTATTTAAATCAAGATGAAATCAGTTTCTTTTTTATAATTTATGGCTATTATCAATACTATATTTTATTTTTATTTTGTTTTATTTTATTTATTATGGTCTACCAACAATTGTTACAACAATACATGACATACGATACAGGAGATAGGTACAATGTTGTACTGTTTTAATCTAATTGCACAATCACTTAAAGGTAAACACTGTATGCATAATTAATAAAGCTGAAAGAGTAACAAATTACAATTAAACTAAGAGGCAAAGATAATTTACAATTATAATTCAAAGTTTTTAATTTTTTAATTCGGCAAGCTCCCGACCAAGTGTTGGCGGAGCTTACAAACGTTGTTCCAAACAATATTCCAGACATTACGCGTCTTTGCTCGCACGGTACCTAGATAAATAAATAGCCTTTATGCTATTCTAGGTAAAGAACTCTATCTATTCCGTGATGATTGAATTACAACATCCAAACATCCTCACCAACTTTCGTATAGCCACATAATGGTCCTGACCCCACACTAGGATTCCCTGTGTTGATATTATATCAGAAACTACAAGGACCTACCATGGTACAACAACACAACACCCAGACCCGGAACAAATATTTGCAGATCATGCAACACTTGTCCAGCAGCAAGAATCGAACCCGCACCACATTCGTAGTATTGGTTTCATCTCGATGGAAACTAAAGCTCACTCCGCTCCAGCCCTTCGAAAATGAATCGCCCTAACAGTAATCAGGGAATAAAATTGTTAAGTCTCCCATAAAGCCACGTTTATTACATACCCTCATGCGTGCCTATGTAACATAAATCGTTTGAGAACCGCAACAATCACAAAAACCATTAAAACAAATAAGTTTGCAGCTGCAGCAGCCACTCGAGCGAATCGCTCGGCCCCCGGGCCCGCCCCTCGACCGCGCACAAAAATCAACATAAATAACAATATACACCCCTATCTCAGACACTATGACACCACCATACACGAAAAAATCATAAAAACCAACGTAAAACCAATCGAATAAAGACTCTACCAGTTCAAACGTAAAGCTCAAAACCGCGCGAACGGCCATCGAAGTTAGACGAAAAAAAATTACCCAAGCTAAAGTGTGCAACAATTGAAAAATATTTCGTCTCTTTCGTCCATTCAAAGTCCCTCTGCCCCGAACGCTTTTATTAAATTTATTGTTAAACCAATGTATATAAAAGTTGTCGAAATGCGAAAGGGTCTCAGTCGATATCTAAAGACGCGTGTGGATACATCCCCTAAAATGTTCCCCTCAAGTTACTCAAGGATTTTCAGACCTTGGGATGTGAGTGAAACGAAGAAACCCGATGAAAATGTTACCAGTGAAACTGCAGTGGATAAGGAGTTAAAAGCCAAGAAGAGAAAATTAGAATTGGATAAAAGGGAAAATCGGCTTCGGAAAATTCGTGGTACGTTTAAGAAGACTGACGCCAATCAGCATCAAGACGCAACTGTGTCCTCAACAGCTGACGAAGACAGGAAACCAGACATTGACATTGAAACAACAGACTCCCCTGTAGCAAGCTTAACAGAATGCTGCGACAGACTACTGCAAAGTAAAACAGAATGCGACGTAAAAGCGAAACCAATCAAACCGGTTTACAATGAAACTCCAATGGTGCCTACGATATACCCGGGATACATGCCTGAGTACCTTCCAACATCCGACATCGCTCAAGCCCTCGGTGTACCTCCAACTGACCCACTCCTCCTCGAATCCCTAGCACAGGGCTACGCCATGGAACTAGAATACGCCAGGATCGTACATCAAGAGAGCGAAGCGAAACTCTTGAACGCGAGAAAGCAGCGTCCAAAGAAGTACAAATGCCCTCACTGCCAGGTCGGGTTCTCAAACAACGGGCAGTTAAAAGGCCATATTCGCATCCACACCGGCGAAAGGCCATACAAATGTGATGAGAAAAACTGTGGCAAAACCTTTACTAGAAACGAGGAGCTGACGAGGCACAAACGGATTCATTCCGGAGTCCGACCATACCCTTGCCAGACTTGTGGCAAGAAGTTCGGCAGGCGAGACCATCTGAAGAAGCATACTAGAACGCACTACGTCCAGGCTGAGCGGATGTTGCCTGTGTTTGTGCCGCTGTCAGCGATGCCCCACGTCGCCAACTTTCCATATCTTTACGGTTATTGATCATAGTTAATTTAAGTCTTGGTTAGATGGAGTAGTTTCTGCGATTCGAGGGAAGATAAACTCTCTCTCTTTTAGCGCAATAACTTTTCATAAAGACTATTTTATATCTCTATCATATGATGTAGGCAATTTTCCCAATATTTGTGGAAAATTCAATAAACAAAGCATTATTAGTAGCTCTATAGAAAATGAAAACCTTGGTAAGGTATCACGATGTGCTAAATTTTATAATTAGCAAATTTAAAAACTTAATTATGGAAAGCTCTAAGAATTCTCAAAACAAAATATCCGACTATTTAGAAGACAAAAAAAACTTGGGTCTGAATATTCTCAAACTCGTTTATTAATAAAATTGTACAAGGATGATATAAAATATAAAAAAGCCTCTATCTTCCAGCCTTGGTCGCGATGAACAGGCGTAAATTCAACTAGATTTAAGACTTTTCAAAATGATCCTTGCGATTTCAATTATTGAAGTTTGTAAAAAATACTATTTTGTAAATTGTAAGAGACTTGATATTTGTAAAAGTCAGTTTTTTGAAGCTACGGAATAAAATGGTAAAACTAGATCTAAGTAAATAGCTAAGTTACTATGTAAAACAAAAATAGCCTAATTATAAAGTTATATTTTTACAGAAGTTTATCGAAATAAATACTTACAATTATTTTTAGTCTTTATTTTTTTTAAACAGTTTCATAAAAAATATGTTTTTTTTGAAACCTTTTAAGTTAGAGTGTGATTTGTGGAGTGCGTTTTATGTGTTTGATGACGGGATCTTTTCACGTCATCCGGATCTCCCAGAACATATCTTGACATATGGAGGGAGGGGTACCTATGGAGCTATTGCTATCAGTTATTTAGTTGATTAGTACCTAAAGAAATGATTGCGCATCCAAACGGCTAATTTCATCACGTTTGCCTAAGTCCGCCGGCCGAACTGATCAATTTCTAATCTTTAACAGCAGGGCTACTTCCCTTTCTTCTTTCATTTTTTGCTAGTCTCAAGTACATATAAATGTCAAGTTTGTTCCGAAGAAAAAGGTGGCGGTTTTCTTCAAAGTTCTAACGGCAGTCAATAAAGAAAATCACACAATACACTCCCGTTCTATTTGCCTACACTCGGGCTAACCTTTAATGGTTAAAATACCACCGAAATTACACACTAAAACCCAACAAAACACGAGAAAAAGAAAATAAAACGGCAGAGCTATGCCAATTCTTCAAAATGACTGAAAATGTCCCCAGGGCTACTTTAAAACATCGGAAAGATCCGATCGGACACATCAGCAATTTTCAAGCCAGCTCTCAAACAAGAGATCAAGATCAAGAGACATCGGTGATGTTCATTCCGAAGTGGTTTTAGAAAACTGACATTTCCGGTCGGAAATATTGGGTTAGTTCCGTTATAACCCAGTCCCGTATTCACCCGGTCCGTTCTCCCCCGATTTGGTTTAGGTACGATCAATTTCATCCGAAGCAATTATTTATGAAAAGTACTGGGCAGCGTTTGGGAAACTTCGTCATATCTTCGCGTCACAGATACCGCAGAGCCTCAAGACGAAAGTCTACAATCAGTGCGTGTTGCGAGTGATGATATATGGCACTGAGACTTGGTCGTTAACTATAGGCCTCATATACAAGCTCAAAGTCGCGCAACGGGCTATGGAGAGAGCTATGCTCGGAGTTTCACTACGTGATAAGATCCGAAATGAGGAAATCCGTAGAAGAACCAAGGTCACCGACATAGCTCTCAGCTCGCAGAACCGACAACCATTGGGGAGTAAAGGTTCTCGAATGGCGACCACGAACCGGGCGTCGCAGTGTTGGAAGGCCCCCCACCCGATGGACCGAGGACATTGTGAAGGTAGCGGGAAGTCGGTGGATGGAGAAGGCTCAAGACCGTTCGTCATGGAACTCTTTGGGGGAGGCCTATGACCAGCAGTGGACTTCTACAGGTTGATGATGATGATCATGACTGGCAGGCACAAATGTGTTCGGCTTTAGTAATGTAAAAAGTAAAATATTGGACTTTTGTTAATATACATATTATGTTAGTAACTGCAATCATTTTTTTAATTGAAGACTTCTTGAAATTAGTTACTGAATAATATTTAAATGGATATTATTATTTTTTTGTAATAATAACAATTGGTACCTATATTGCTGCTGTGTAAATAGGTACTGATTATAAAATTTAAAATCATGCAAACTCGCAAAGTCCTTATCACTAAATAAAACTCTTTTGCTCTTTTTTTTCTCTTTTCTCTTTTTTTTCGCGAAGTTGATGTTACAGGACTTACAGGGCATATGCCCTGTAAGTCCCTGTAAATGTAAGTGTATGTAACATTTTAGAGTTTGTCAGATATCTGTAAAAACTCTAAAATGTTCTGTTCAAAATACAGAAAAAATAATTAATTGTTTCTTTCATCGACAGTCATAGGCCCTTTTCAGGGCCACCGTACCTCAACCTGGTCACTGACCTAATACAGGATGATGAAGAAAGAATCAGTGTCACGACAAACAAGCAAGCAAAAAAAACCTAGGCAGACCTACTTCAAAGCTTTATAATTTTATGTAGCTACCAAGAATAGCCTCCGAAAGCCCAATCTTATAAAACCGATCCATCATTTTATTCAATAAAAATCGATACAATTGCGCAAGTTAAATGTTCTCCCTGTCTGGAGTACGAGCTTCCGGTCCTCAAAATGTCTTCAATAGATGATACGGACAAACAATTTGTTAGGCGAAATGTTTTGACTTTTACGTCCGTTATAAAAAATCTGACACTTGGGCCCAGAATTGAGTTTTGAGAAATTCAAATTGCAAAATAATTAGATGGGTCCTTCTAATAAAAGATAGTTGCTGAATTTATGAATTATCCTTACAATTTTGTGAATACAATAGGGTGAATTAGTATTATTAATAAAAAAAGTAGGTACCTACCTCTTTTCATTTATTAGCTAGTAATATAGGTCAATAAAACTTCAATCAGTCCTAAAACTTATGAATCAGTCAAAAGAGTTTCTACCGACCGACACTAACATTCTCAAATGAACAAAATGTAGATATTTTTAAGGTAATTTTGTTGCAAATAGTGTTTTCTAGGAAGTCTTACATAGATTGCAATGAATTTGATTTACAGAAAGAAAATAAAACCATGTAACAACGATATACCTACATAGAGATGGTTCAATCAACTGATCTAGAAAATATATTTTTGCAATATAATTTAATGCTAAGCACCTAAGTACGTAGTTTACAATCTAAATAACAGTTTCTATTCTAAATTAGATACTTTCCCACGACTTGCCCTAAATAAGACGTTTGTACAAAATGCACAATCGGAAGCTGTTCCGTAGCCCCCCGCAGAAATTAAAAAGAATCCTGTTTTGGCGCAATTACTGGTAGAATGAGAAGTTGTCATTGACTCAGCATGATGCCTTCGAATCACAAATAAACGCATTCGCGCTTCCGTGTGTTGATTATATTCTTGATGAATGTAAATAAATCTTGTCTCACTTTATAAAATCAAATGGTTTATTTTTCCTACTCTACTTGTAGTTTAGAAGTGAAATATTTACATTTTGAGGTCGCTCACGTTGTTCACTGGCGCAATTATAAGTTTGTCTCATAATAACACGTGATTTTAAATTAGTATCAGCTAGTTATACTTCATAAAGACATCTCAACACTTCGATGTAACGATAGTCCACTTGACATCGGTGCAGAGATTCCAGAACAGCCCAGGTTTCGATGGAGTCAAAGGCCTTCTCGTTGTCCACAAATGCTAAGCACAGGGGCCGATTGTACTCTTCGGTTTTCTGTACTATCTGCCGCACTGTGTGGATGTGGTCTACGGTGCCATAGCCACTTCGAAACCCGGCCTGTTCGGGTGGCTGAAATTTTTCAAACCTTATTGCGAGACGATTTGTGATGACTCTCGAGAACAACTTATTTGGCTCAGGAGCGAGATGGGCCTATAGTTTTTAAGCAGTGTTTTGTCACCTTTCTTAAAGAAAAGGACGACTACACTCTTGTTCCACGCCTCCGGAGTTCTCCCGCGGTGAATGACGGAATTGAAGAGTTTCTGAAGCTCTTTGAGCACTGGAGCTCCTCCTGCTTTCAGAAGTTCAGATGTTATTCCGTCATCTCCGGGGGCTTTTCCGTTTGTTGCCTGAGTGTCAATTTGTATGATGTTGAACTCTACCTACCATATTTTATCATTTTCCTAAACACGTTTTTTACAGACAATCTTTTATTGTTATGAATTGTAACATATCACACCTACAAACTATGTTCCCACGCCAAAACTACAGAAATGCAAAAAGCAGTGCTTAAAAAATCGGTCAACACTGTGATCCGACCATCAAATAAAATCTTTAATTCTTTGGACAAATATGGATTTATTTAACCCGCCTACCATCCGAACAGATTATTTCAATAGGTAATTTATAGTCCGAATCGGAATAACACTGGTTGGTTGGTGGAAAAAAATGTCTGATGGTAAAAAGTAGCGTTTGGTAGCAGGTGGGTTGTGAATGGTACGCTTTAGGACAAAAAGAAGAATATTAATGACGGGATAGTGTAAACATTTGCTGTTTGTGAATGAAAAGAGGTGTTTTCACCAAAGTGAACAAAAATAAAGACGGTCATGTTCGAGAACTCGCGCCTTCAGGCCTCCGTTAATCTGCAAGATAGATAATATATATTTCTTGACCGCAAAAACCAACAAAACGTAAATTATTTCAAAATTGTTAGAGCCCTCTTCGAGGTTCAGACACATTTTCCTACAAATTTCGCAATCCAATTATCTTCTAAGCTTGGCTTTTACAGGGAGATTTCAGGTCAAATATATTTGTATTATTTTTATTAGTCATAGTTTTTTACTTCATAACAGTTGTGAAGCAATAAATAAGAGTTAAACGGTTGTTGCGTTCCGATTGTCCACCATGGGAGCCCGGTCAGGTGCTCACGCCTGCGCAGAGCTTTTGTAATGGCTACCTGAACTTAAGGGTGTCCATATTTGCTAGAAAGAAAGAAATGTGTTTATTTGAGCCGAAACGTAATAGGTACGTAGGTAGATACAAAGAAAATACAGGTAATACAAAAACACACGTAGGAAAACTTAAAAACACAAAAACATGTAGGTAGGTGGCAGCAACGCATGATGACCTACTTAGCCTACCAGTGGTAGGCTAAGTAGGTCATTGCTCTTTCTAGCACCCCACATGCCGTAAACGTGGTTTCCACTCAAGAGTTCGTTTGTCAATGGAATGATAAGAATGGCTATGAAAAATATGGTAAAACTGAAGCTACGGCGCGCGCGTTGATATCTTTGGTACTACTTAGTTAGTTGCTACGAACTATTTATAAAATTTCAAAAACTTAATAACACAATACTTTATTAACTCTAAGTAAAATTCTAATATTGTTGGTTAGAAAATTGACGGAAAAAATATAAATATTTTTAATAAATATGTTAAATAATATATTGGGTGTTAAATATATATCTATTATGTATATCTCTGGTACCCATAGTACAGGCTATGCCTAGTTTGGGATCAGTTGACCGTGTGTAATATGTCAAAAAAATATATATAAATAGGTAGAATATTTAAAACTTTATTTCAACTCCACCAACCCCATAAATGATTACACACGTAATATTTTTTTATTGTAAGTATAATGTATATAGAGATCTACAAATCCATTTTTTAATTTTAATTGAATTGAATAAATTGTTGATCTCATTTATATTATTTTTGATCCAATTTATAATGTGATTACTTAGTGCCTCTTGATTATTATTGTATGTTAATTTTATTTTTTAATTCTAATTGTAATTATAATTGTATAATCTTTTAATTCATTTGTGTAACTGGTTTTTAATCGTGCTAATTGATTTAAAATAAAATAAATAAATAAATAATGCGGGTGTTTGACGGATTTGTAAATTTCAAGGTGTCCTAAGAATCCGAAAATTATGGATACCGCTCAATCGAGTTCAATTGAACTACGAAGATCACTTACAATACAAATAGGATTATTTACCGTGGTCATTACGACAAAGCTCATTAATGAACGCAAAAAAATGTTACAATAAAATTTTATTTTTATTTTATTTTCTCACGCAAGTGCTCTTGCGCATATTCGTTCCGGCAGGTTTGCGCCTTTTTTAGGCATGATTGATTCGATTCGATTTTTGTGTTTGTTTAGTCGACCTTTGGTTTTGACTTTTACACCTTGACTATACTCCCACACGAAATGTGGAAAAAAATGTTCGTTGGGCATTATTACGAGTATAAATTGTAGGTAAAAATGCGATCAGACCTGTAGTGACTAGTATTTAAGGATACCTGCATTCCTTAACTTATGCTGTCTCTGGGGGACAACTGACAGTGACAGATAACAGATGACACCTGAGATGGAGAGATGTATACATAGTCTCTAGGAGTGAGTCAGTCTGTGGTCAAGCCGGCACGAGCAGGCGCGCGGGAATCACTGGAGATATAAGTGATATAATAATAACGAGGGAGTTGTCCTGCTAGGAAACAGCGTGGTGTAAGGCATACACTACAAGACCAAAACCCAAAAAGCCTGAGTTTATAAAAAACGCGGCTTCTTGGTGTAGGTAAGTAGATAAAGCTTAGATTTAAAGACATTTATTCTCAAAAAGACAAACATGTCACTTACATGAGAATATTAATAAACATTATGCAATAGTTGTTAGTAGGTCGTTCTGTAGGTAGGTAGGTAATAAGTAGGTATAGGAAGTACGTAGTATTTAGGTAGGTTTTATTAGTAGATACACTCGTTCAATGCATTCCGCTAACCAAAGGGGTGACTAGAAGTAGTTTTCAATGACCTATTGTTGTAATTTAGCTTTAAATGCATTGAACGAGTTTACATTTTTTATAATCGAGGGTATTTTGTTATAAAGCTGTGCGCCTTCAAAAGTGAACATCTTTTTACCGTAATTCTTTTTCATTCTTCTTCACATTCTTTTTGATAAAAATAAAGATCATAGTTACACCCTATGTTTGGGAATAATTTTATTGTACACTGTAGGTAATGTATTGAGCAATCTTAAAATATAATTATCATAAATATGATTCATACAACAAAAATGAGAAATACCTACCTATGGCGAATTTTGGCGATCCGAGCTTGCTCGGGCAAATATTTTTTAATTACGTGCAGGAATTGTTGTCTATGGAGTACCTAATTAAATAAATACTTGTTACGTAAGTAGTTCAAACCCATTATTTCTTCAATCGACGAGTAATGTATATTATGAGTGTATTGCGCACTATAGATATTTGAGAGATTCATTGAACACAAAGCCGAATGCTTGATCTATAGGTTTTTTTTAAAACCACAAATTGACAGTTATTATTCTACTAATGATGCAACTTCCCGCGGAAGGAGGGAAATAAAATCAAAATGGCGGCCACCCATGGCGCATGATTTGTAAATGTAATGATCGCGCGCAATATTTATTTATAATTATTTATTTATATCTTTTGTAATGGAATAACATTGTGGATGCGGATGTTGCCAATATCCTTGATATGATTATACACCTTCCTTGATAATAGGTAAGCATAGGTGTCGCTTTAACATGGGTGTCGCTAGGAGAGCCCAACCAGACGGGTGCGTGTGGCGATGGCGATTAGGTACATAGGTAATCACCATCGCCATACGCGCCTTAGTATAGACTAAGCATCTAAGTGTTTTCTTTATAGGTATGTACAAGCTTATAGCCCACTTTTTGGTAAGTGGTTAACGCGTTGCCGACCCAAACCTCCCTCCGCTTAAAGGGCTGTGGCAACCTTACCGATTTTGTAGGTATCTATAGACGGTGATGTTAGTAGACACTAGACAGTCTCAAAGATTTGATGATTTGATGCCCTCTTTCGCGGCGCATCTTCATAGCGCATCTTACTCACTCCCCTACATAGCTCAGCATCAGTGGAAACGGTCACACAGTTTCGTAGCTTAGCTTTCGCATCCTTGCATCGTAGCTGCATAGCACACCTCAGCCTTACCTTTGATGTACCTACAAAATCATGCGTGGCATCAAACTCAAACTCTCAAAAGGTTTTTATTTCAATAAAATCACTAGGATCATTTTGCAACGCCTTAGAAACTAGGTGAAGCTATGCCTGTTCTACGCGACCAAGCCTAGAAGAATTTTATAACGGGTGAAAACGCACAAACTCGGTCGTTCGCAAAATCTGTGAGGCCTATGTTCAGCAGTGGAAGGCCTACTACTAAAATGATGATGATGACTCCTAGCCAGTGGCGGATTTGCCCTAAGGCCCAGTAGGCCCGGGCCTAGGGCGGCCAGATATTAAGGGCAGCAAATCGTGACCAAAAATTTTTCTAAATTGTCGTAGAAAAGCTCATCATCTCGGAATATACCTATTTACAAATAGTAGCTATTATAGTTAATTAAATTTCTGATTTCGATTTATATAAAGTTAGCAATAAAGTAAATTCATTATGTACCTAGTCTACTGATGGGTGCTGAGAAAGGGGCGGCACATGGCCTGGGCCTAGAGCGGCCAAGACTGCAAATCCGCCACTGCTCCTAGCCGCCATATTAAAGCAAGACCCCGCTTATAAAGATAGGGCAATAAATCAACGCATTGATACAGACCCATTCAGGCACCCCATTCAATGGGGAATCGAAATAATTGCGGTTTGCATCGGTCCTCCGAAGGACATTGTCAATGTTAACGCCACAGAAGATAACATAGTTAGGTTAGGCTATTTGCGGTACCTACCTACCTATTTTTCTGTCATAGTTTAAAGGCCTACGCATACCGGGATGGCATGGCAAAGTGTAGTAACACGACATAAATTCCAATGTTGAGAAATCGTTGTTGTTTATTTATTTTTATTTATTTATCGATCCTGCGGCCCCAAAAGGGATTTCTTGCCACGGCATTGGAAAGCGCGCTGTAATGTACGCGCTGTAACGCACCAAGCGCTTTGCGTCTACCTTTATAATGCGGACAGCCAAGGAGTGGAACTCGTTGCCTAGTGTGCGCTGACCGGTGGCAAAATCCTCTGCTATGCCGTCCCGGTGTGCGTATGCCTTAATGATTACTACCTAAAGCAGTTGAATAATTGACTTTGAACTGATTTGACCCCAAAACAGCTAACTTTTGCATAGAGGTTTGTCAATAAAAATGCTGAACTTCCTAAAATAGTAGAAGAAACTTTACTGTCAATTGGGTGTAGAATAAGCCCCTAACTTTCGCATTTTTAATATAAGTATAAAGTGAAAAGCCGTGGTCTCTGCCTACCCCTCTGGGAAACAAGCGTGATTTTATGTACCTATGTAGCAAGTGGGAAGTACTTACATGACTTTCCATTATGTCTTCGATACAAATATCTAATGGACGAATTCAACACTCGCATATGTAACAATAACTCCCACATAAAAACATTTATTTTATTTTCGCGACAGACGTCCTATTTTGTTACCAGAAAAACTAGAACTTACTTAGTTACAGGTTTATAAAGAAATCTAATTTCTAAAAAAAACTAAATCGATATCATACTAATATTATAAATGCGAAAGTTTGTGAGGATGTTTGGATGTTTGTGGTTCAATCACGCTGTAACAGCTCACCCAATTTCGATGAAATAGATAGAGAACTTTGCCTAGATTAGCATATATGCTACTCTTTATCAAGGTACGCAAGCGTAGCCGCGTGCGCAAGCTGAAGCTGCGTATTATAAAACATTAACTGACTACAGTCATGACAGCTATTGGTCTTAGAGAAAGGTATTCCTTGAAGTTTGTATAAAAAATCACGCGAACGAAGTCGCAGTTTCTTTCACTACTTAGATATAAAGGTATCTTGCTCACCTTGTAGATTGGATAGTATCTACCTAAGCTTAGAACAAGTTTATGAGATGTATATTAATTAGGTACCTACCTACGCACATAATCAACGCCGGGTACGGTCTAGACGACTACCGATTCAAAAATACGAAAAAAATACTGAACGGGCATAGAATCAGTTCATACATTTAAAACGCTAGCTCTTCCAGCTAGCCTCAAAGGTTTGCTGGAAGAAAACTCTTTTTAGGGTTGCCTTTTGACATACCTATCTTAGGGCCTATGAAAACAGGCTCACGAATTTTATCCCCAAGAATGGTAGACATCTCTCTGATCTCCAAGCGATCAGCTCCTTGAAGATGTCTAGTGAGGGGTAGTCAGAGGCACGTGCTAACATTTGGCACATGGCCACATTTCGCTGTAGTGAGTATTCCATACGTTACAGGTTGCAAGCCGATCGCCTCTAACCGAAAACTAGTGATCATCTATGTGACTAGTGGTTGTTTATTATTGTACCTACTGACTGAACAAATTAGGAAAATAAAAAAGCAAAAAATTACCATTTACTACTTTAAGCCGTATACGTCGTAGACGCTCGATATGGCATCAAAAATTTATTTTAAAAGGATCCCTATGTCTTTTCATTAAAGTTAATTTCCTCAAATGTGAAACTCAAAATAGACTTTATTTACTAGGTAAGAATCATTTAAATCGGATTTTACATGACATGTCAAGGATATACTCTCATGCCGTTCCAATTAACAGGTTTATCTAGAACTCATCTTTATCAATCTTCACCTTATCGACATAATCTTCAAGAAGGGACTCAAACTTAGCCGTGTCAATTCCATTATCTTCAAAATACGTCTTCTGGTCTCCATGCTTCACAAACTTCAATACATTTTCTAAAAACTCAAGCGCTTTAGTCCTGCCTTTTAATATATCGCCGCAGAACGGCTTCGTATTCTCTATCAGTTCTAGAACAATCTTTACGAGATCACCGTTGCTTTTGTAAGCCCATACGATTTGGAAAATCTTTACTAAGCCATTGCAAACGTTAGAAGTTTCCATTCTTTCAAGAAGACCAATCTTTTGGTACAGAACCCTCCGGTCGTGATCAGTTTTAGTGACTTGAGAATCGCTCCTCGCTTCAACGTGCTCTTTCAAAATGGTATTGAATAGTTCTAACAAAGTTTGTATAACAGAAATGTCCAGTTTATTAATCTGCATGTAGAAAGGCTCCAGCCCTTTAAGTTTCATCACCCGCAGTTGTATTTCAGGGTTTTTCGGCAGCCATTTGTACAGAACATCTAGAGAGTGAGCTTTCAGTGCCAAATTCGGATCGTTCTCAAATATATCCAGGAGCCTGGTGATTATGCTCCTCGGGATAAGCGCAGTGGTAGTTACGGGGGCAACTTCGAACAGTGTCTTTAGAAGTGTCAGAAGCTTTGTCCTCATCTGTGGATAGTCAATGCCAAGGTTTGCAGAGATCACTCTGCTTATTCCTTTGGCTTTTATAAATTTGTATGCATGGTTCCTATCTTTGACAGCGTCTATGATGTCATCTAAGACCTGTGCCATGGAATCGTAGAAGACATTAGAATTTTCAATGGAATCTATTTTAGAGGACCTTTCAGCGGTGCGAGCTAGCTCTTCGATCATCCGAGTTGTTTTTTCAGTTGCTTCTTCTGCTGCGTCTTCGGGTAAGGGACCGTCGCCATCGTCATCTGTGGACCAATCAGTGTTAAGTATTCATCATCATCATCAGCCCGTAGGAGTCCACTGCTAGAAGACCAAAGAGACATACCAGCAACTTCTTTTGGGGTCAGTTGCCCGTTACAACTCAGAACGACTATGGAAAATATAATTAGAACCATAACTCTCCTTAGTTCTACATCCATTTTGAAAAAATATAAATAGTACTACGGAACTACGGAAGAAGTCCGGGAAAGCCAGGAAAGAATATTTTATCCTAGCAGAAGAACTGCCAATTTATTTGCTGTCAGAAATCCAAAATCTTTATAATCATAGACTACTAAGGAATACTATTTATAATAAAGAATGAACAAAATAGGTAGAATGCAAAAAAATAAAATTGGATGAATAGGATGTACAGAGTTTGGTAAAATTATTTTTGTATGGTGGAACAGGTACATAAGTGTGTCCACGTAGTGTATTAAATAGTCTTTGAGTGTTTCTTCAAAAAATGCTTTCGAGAAGAATGTAACCTCCGCGGACAGCCAAGTGTGTGCTGCGCTGGTTTGATGGTTTGACCAAAAAGGTTATAGCAAAAGAAGTTACAAAACTCTCTAGTGTCTGATGTCAGACAAAATTAAATGTTTGTACCACAGAGTACATACTTTTTTATATTAGACTTTTTAATTATTTAATAACAAACCAGTAGGTAATTAGAAAAATACCTACTGGTTTGTACGTAGGTACATACATAGTGGCTTTATATAATCTTTTTGGTGGTTTAAGTGTCTTATATTCTCTTTGGTTTTATCCTCTTTGATCTTCATTGGGACACAGCATGGACACAGCCCTAGATTCATTTTGTCAGTAAATAAATAATTTGTCGATCCTTATAATTATTTCTTTACTTATAGTTAAGTGGTACCTATGTAATTTATGAAAATGGATAACCTAATAACCATAACGTTGTGTGAAGACGGTTCCTGCTGCTGTCTTCCACCAAGGACCACTATAGCCCTTATATCTGTCATGAGTTTGGTAAGACTGGCCGCTGTTTCTTCCAAATTCCTCAGAGCCAAGTGAGAGCTAGGTATGTAGAAACTTGAGCAGAATAGAATATAATAGAATATCTTTATTGCCATAGGTGAACACATAATAAAAATTGCATGGTAAACTTAGATTAGGTGAACAAGATATGACTCTATGAATATAAGTAAGGCATAGACTTACTACTGTAGTAATATTTCTATGACTACAGGTATACCTAGTTACCTGCAGTATAGCTGCTTTCATTTTATTCTGATCTCAAGATTGCTCTCATGTTTGAGATTAATTTAGGTACAGATCCGGGCGTTAGTTTCCAAGCAACCCTGCTTGGAAACTAACGCCCGGATCTGTACCTAGACTAAAAATCATCTGATTGGTAGTCAGTGGCACGTCTAACGATTGCATTGGGCACGTGCCTACGTTTCAAATAAGGAGGCGGTTCTCATGCACTGCACCTTAGTCACGTAAAATCCAATTAGAAAACTACTTTTTTTTTTATTGGATAATATTTTCATATTAGAATAAGTGTTTTGCTCGACATTTTGCCAACAGGTTTATGATACCGGTATGATGGAATTGATTATTATAATATCCCAAATTTCCGACTCAGATAGGATTTGAACCTGTGTGAAGTTCAAGCCAATAGGAAGTCCTAAATATTTACACACAGATGGGAAGTGGCTCCGTAGCTTAGTTGGTTAGAGCGTCCCCGTATCTAGGGGAAGTTTGCGTGTTGAATTCCGGTCTAAGTCGAAATTTTAAGAGATATTTAAAAAAAACATAGTAGGTATTACCTTAGTGTGGGTTCATCATCATCATTTCAGCCGTAGGACGTCCACTGCTGAACATGGCCTCCCTCACAGATTAAACACAAACACAAACACTCCACAGATTATAGAGCGAATTCCTATCATGCGGGGGGAATTTGCTCATACTCACCACGTTGGGCACGCGGGTTGCCGATCTTGAAAATAGGGGCGCTGCCCATCCCCTAGCTTTTTTCCCTTAGTCGCATCTTACGACATCCACGGGTAGATAGATATGGAGGGGTAGGTATATTCTTCAGCCGGGGCCACCACGGCAAAGTTTTTAGTGTGGGTGATAACCCACTACAAGGTGATTAATAACATGTATACCATCCCGAATGGGGGTTATTCTACCAACAAAAAGAAATAATATTACCGAAAAAAAACATCAATATGTATTTACATTAAATTTTTTCAATTTTTGTTCTCAAATTAGCTGTTTTTGTATTTTTATCATTTTTAGAAGTAATAACTAAACGTACCTACAAGTATTTTATGAATCAAGATTGTTACATAAAACAGCTGATTCATTGAGTTTGACCTGATTTGACCCCAAAACAGCTGATTTTCGCATAGAGTTTTGTCAGTGAAATATGTCGAATTTCCAAAAGTCGTAGAACAAACTTTACTACCAATTAGTTGTAGAATAAGCCCCTTTCGGGATGGCATACATAATACGAGTCACCTTGTATATACATAAAATAAGTAGTTATGGGAATTGGTTGGAATTTAAACGTAATATTTCTATAGGTACTTTTAATATGTACATACATACATACATAAAATCACGCCTGTTTCCCAGAGGGGTAGGCACAGACCACGGTTTTCCACTTGCTACGATCCTAACATACCTCTTTTGCGTCAATCACTCTCATCACATTCCTCATACATGCTCGTCGGTTCAGGGTACTCATGACCTGGCCTTTTTCCAAAACGTCACCGATTTGGTCACTAAACGTACGCCTAGGTCTTCCCCTTCCAACGGTCCCATTCACACTCGCCTTTTAATATGTGCGAGTCTAAAATAAACTTATTTTCTTTCTTTTGGTTGCAGCTGGCGTCGGTGATAGACATGCTGTCCGCAGACTCTTGCGACGCCTGCTGCCCGATGAAGGATTACGTGCAGAGCATGAGATCAGTGCTGGTCGCGCTGTTCCAACTCGCCAATCTGCTGCTACTGATCGCTTCTTTCATTGTAGGTACCTACGCTGTTGCAATATTGATCATGCGAGCGAAGGTCTCTCAAACAACTTGGACGAATCGGCGTTGTATGTTTATTTGTTCGAGCATAAAATTCGAACCGTCAATTTGATCTGCCTCTACATGCCTTTATGAGCTAGCGGAAAGTGTCCAAAAAGGCACGACTGGCTGTGCATGGAGGAGTGTTAGTGCCGACACTAATGTTTGGCAGTGAAAGTTGGGTATGGCAGAAAAAGAATCAAAGTAGGATAAATGCAGTGGAAATGAGAGCTTTGCGAAGATAGGGTGAGGAACAGTGTGATAAGAGAGCGTTGTGGAGTGAAAGCAGACGTAGTGATGAGGATTGAGAAAGGTATGCTGAGATGGTTTGGTCATGTAGAGAGGATGAACGAAAGAAGATTGACGAAACAGGTATATAAGGAGAGTGTGAATGGGACCGTTGGAAGGGGAAGACCTAGGCGTACGTTTAGTGACCTCGGTGACGTTTTGGAAAAAGGCCAGGTCAAGAGTACCTACCCTAAACCGACGAGCGTGTATGAAAAATGTGATGAGAGTGAATTAAGCAAAAGAGGTATGTCAGGATCGCAGCAAGTGGAAAGCCGTGGTCTCTGCCTACCCCTGGGAAAGAGGCGTGATTTTATGTAGTTATGTATGTATTAAATCTATTGGTCTAAGACGAACCTGTAACCTAATTTGGGTGTCTTCAAGAGTGAATAGGTTTCTTCTAGGCAAACGTGCTACACTGTAGACCACATCGTCACTAACATCAGGTGCGATTGTGGTCAAACGTTAGCCTATTTAGTGTTAAAAAAAAATCTGCCAAGGAATATTTTTTGTCGTAAATCAGGAGAACGCACTACTAGTGAACATCTACGTGTGCTACACCCTCGGCTTCGTTGTGATGGGGCTCTGCGTGTCGATCCTAGAGCTGCTCCTTCGGGTCAAACACGAGGGCGCCGCGGGGATCGTAGGCTTTGTGCCTGAAGTGGTCTTTATATTCGGTAATAATAATCATCATCATCAGCCTGCCAAAGTCCTGCTAGACATAGGCCCCCCCAAAGAGTTCCATGACGAACGGTCTTGAGCCTTCGCCATCCACCGACTTCCTGCAATTTCGCAATGTCGAAAGCGGGAAAACTAGCGGCTGCCCGTGGCTTTGCTAGCGCGGTAAAGGTAACAACTGTCTTTCTCAGGGCTCAAGCCAGTTTAGTCGTAAAAAGGTTACAAACACAGAGAGAGATAGCCGGAGAGATAAGAGTTGCTTTCGCATTTCTAACATAAGAGGATTATCACGTACCTACCTAGTATATTTTCGTCAACATCGCTCTCCATCAAGCCGAGGACCGTGTCAGATGGAGAAAAAACATAGAACGGGGAATGCCTACTTGCACGGAGTCACGATCTATGGGGGAACTACTAAGGAGGAGTATCTTTGGGATGTTCAATTTCTCCAAAATATAGTCGCCTAAGCTGATTTTAATTTCTAGTGATATCCCGATGCCTTCCCCTGGTAAACTCCTACAAAAATCACTTGGAGCATCTAACTGCCACACTAGCAGAACACGTATAATGAAAACTTAACTTCTTTGCGTTCAGATAAGTCACGCTATCGAATAACAAAATATTTGTATACAAGTATCATGTACTCTAGTTTAAGTTACTAATTTTAAATAAAAACACGTATTATTTAACATTTTTCATTTAATATTTTTGTACTATCTAATATATACAAAGTGAACATTATTATATCTATAGAAAAACTTTATCGTACAACAAAACTTAAACTAAAATACTTATACAACTCAACTAAAAACTTACAAAAAAGCGATAAATAAAAAACTCTTATTTTATAAAAAACCGTCGTATTGTATATAATATCAATCTCAGTTTATTGAACCGTTATAGTTTAAAATATAAAAGCGGCAATTTCACTTTATATCGAAAATTTTTAGTGGAAAATTTTTTTATCGCTAAAATTAAAGTATTTTTAGAGCAGTTCCTACAATTGCCAAGACCAATAAACCTTAAGGCCGGCCTTCCTACATCGTTGACGTCCGTCGCGATGACTGGCCGACGACACGGTTGCGTGCGAAAACCGTGCCACTCACGCGCCGCGGTGCATCGGTGTGTCACAATGCAGGACTAAATTGGCAGGCACGTCGAACGTACGCGAGGGCCTTTTACACAAAAACTGCTAAAGAATGAGTACGCGGAAGAGTGCGGGGGCGTTTGTGGCCACAGTCGCGTAAACACGAGCCTAGGATGGCTTCCGGCTATTTCTACTGTCGGTGGAAAAGCCCATTTTCTTCTGATCTTTAAATTGTAACTTAGTCATCACGATCGTCGGCCAGTAGAAGTCCACTGCTGGACATAGACCTCTCCTAATTCTGAGAGCTATGGCGGTGACCCTGGTTCTTTTACGGATTTCCTCGTTTCGGATTTTATCACGTAGCTTTCTCCGTTGCGCGACTTTCAGGTTGTGTATGAGGCCAATAGTTAGCGACCAAGTCACAGTTACATTATGACCACTCGCAACTTATTTAGTAAACGGCTTAAACTTATCTAGGTGCAAAACGTAACAGTATTTTACTTAGGCCATAAAAATAATGACTTTAACATCTCAAATTGAACGAGATGCAAAAATTTACTTAAGATTTAACTTGACACAAAGGAAGTAGATTTAATAAAATTGGATATTTGCATTTGAGCATTGTCAAAATGAAAAATTTCAAATTGATTTTGGAGTTCAATCACAGCGATTTTAAATTATATTTTTAATTGTAGTCTATTAGTTTGGATACTTATATTTGAAGTTAGTCTTACCAATAAAAGGCACGGTTTTCTCTATCATATATCCAATTTTACCAAAATAAACTTCGCTTAAACCACTTAATAACTTTAAACCAAATCAAAAATTGTAGGTGCACCATTATTTTACAAAAACCTATTTGTAAATCAATGAATACACACTAAATAAGCATTTCTAAAAGCAAGTTTTATAATTTATTATTACAGAGTAATCAAAAATCACTACTTTTTAAGCCCTCAAATTAATCGACCAAAGATTAGCTACGTTTTTTTTCAATCTTATCATTTTTAAATTTTAGGAAGTTAAGGTAAAATGAAGGATTTACGTGTTTTAGCATTGAAGACATAATCCGAAACTACTGAAGACGAATACATACCGATATTATTAGTGTTCAAAAAACTTTCATCACCACCAGCCAGAAGAATTCCAATGCTGGCAATGTGGGACATCAGAAAAATAAAGCGAAAATTTTAAAATAATGAAATGGAAGTTAATTAGAATGGAAGATATTTGAAAGGCTTCGCATGTCATAGAAACTGTTTATAAAAATATACTGTTCACAATTGACGGTCAAGTCCACCCACAGCATTTCTAACTTTTACTTTTTATGTATATACACACAAAATCAAATTAAGTTACGCTTGGAATTCTAAAGCATTTTTATGTCTATTATACAACTAGTGTACAGTGTAAGACCAGCCTTCGTCGACCTCAGTCGCGCACAGAAACCGACCGATCCGAGCAACAAACGCGTCCCGGATTGCGAGCGACAAATTGTATATTGGTGAGCGCGACGTAAGTACGCGTGACGTTCGTACGCAATTGACGCCAGCGAAGGAAGGCCGGCCTAAAACCAAAACTAAAATTTAGGCACATTTTGAACACGAGTCAGAACGGTGTTTCCAACTATTTATTCTTAACACAATAAATATGGTTGATTCCCTCGTTTGATTCATATTATTGCAAATTACAGGGATTATAAGCTTGCCTTATTTCCTGAAAGGCACTATTTTTTATCGTACTATGAAATGTTATTAAATTAAAAAATAAAATCAATTGTAGTCAATTGATTATTATTTGTAGCCTATAGCACTGTCAGGATCAATACGATTCAAATGATACCTTAAACATTAAAATCCGTCATGCTGTTTGAGTGCGGTAATAAATATTTTGTTGCACCTTAAATATATAAAGATACGCGCGACAAACATAACCCTCTGATTTGTAAGTCGGGCAAACACTCAACATGCGATTATCGCACGCATAGGTTACACGATTCCCATTTATCTCCACTTAAGTTTCTAGCTTCGAAGATGCGATTGTTTAGAATCGCATCTTCGAAGCTATAAACTCTCTCCATCCAAACGAGGCTGAGAAATCAAAGCAAACCTTCAGACTCATTACACTAATTATTAATTTAAAGCAACCTTATATACATAGAAAGATAAACTTACATTTCAACTACCTACTACGCCAAACAAAGAAAATGAATTACCTATGTTACTTTCAAAAAAAAAAGAATTAAATCACTACTGATAAAAATGAATAAAGTCACTACAGATAAAAATGAATAAAGTCACTTATTTTGCAAGTTACCCAAATTTACCCAAACCAGTCAGTGGTGCAATTACGTAACGTTCCCAAATTGACAATGGAAAACTTCAAGACCTTAGCTTCTTCCTTTTCATGTTAGAAAAGCTTCAGATGTCGCTAAAATTGATAAAATCATCCATAAAATTGCGATCTTCGTTACCATTTCGCTTACGCAATAGCCTGGCTGGTCCTTTTTGCGAGGATAGAGCTTTTTTATTTTTTATACATAATTGTGTTTTTTTTTTAAATTACAAACAGCCAACACGCAAATTAAAGCTTCTTCACTTGATTCAAACACATTTTGGCACTACATATTAGCTTCCGAAATCACTTATACCTCCCGTAACGAGAGATTATTTTATTTTCATTTTCTCAAATGATTCATTTTCTTATACAAGGTGATTCATACCATGTATACTATCCCAAATAGGGCTTATTCAATCAAGAAAAAGAATGAAAGCAAAATAATTACTAAAATTTTCAACTTTATTTGCACTCTAATAGGGCTTATGCCTATGCCTTATGGCTTATGCCTTATGCCATTCTTAAAAAGAATGAAAGCAAAATAAATATTAAAATTTTCAACTTTATTTGCACTCTAATAGGGCTTATGCCTATGCCTTATGGCTTATGCCTTATGCCATTCTTAAAAAGAATGAAAGCAAAATAAATATTAAAATTTTCAACTTTATTTGCACTTACTACTTTCTACTAATTATTATACGTACCAGAAGTTTGAAATCAAGATTTCTATCTAAAACAGCTGAATAAATTAATTTTCAACTGATTTGGTCCCAAAACAGCTGACTGTTGTGTTTTTTCAATGGAAAATGACTTTCCAAAAGTCGTACAACAAACTTTATTGCCAATTGGGTGTAGAATAAGCCCCTTTCAGGATATACATATACACATATACATATGAATCATCTTTTATTTTTATATAGGGCATACTTTCTGTAAGATATAAAATCGGATCTATTGTATTCACTAAAACTATGATTGCATTTTTTAACACTACACTGGAAGGAACAGTCTCCTGATGCAGTAAGGTGGTTAATATTTCACATAATTATAGTCAAAACCGGCCTTGACAAGTAGGGTCCAGTAACCTACTGCCATAACCTTGACAAGTAGGGTCCAGTAACCTACTGCCATAACCTTGACAAGTAGGGTCCAGTAACCTACTGTCATAACCTAGACACATTTCTTTATTGGCAGTGAATCCAAAGACGAAACTACTTCTTAACTATTTATTAGTTTTTAGTACGTCACTGGTGGCGGAGGGTCTGATTGGCACGAAACTAACCGAAATTTAGTAACTAACACTTATTCTGTTCGCGTTGAAATTTAAATTAACTAAAATTTCGTTAGATGGCATACAAAAATAAAAGCTTACTAAAATTCAGTTAAATAAGAACGTTGTTAATATATTCAATCTCAAGTTCACATTAGCGTTAAATACAGCAGAATCGACACCAATAACAAGTTTAGTGAGAAAAATAACAACTTAAATTTAAATGATACCCAAAATTTTCGAACCAGCGGGATTCAAACCCGCATCTTTGCCTTGCATCGGTAATATACAGACTACGCCATGGCCAAGATTTTCGAGACCTAACTATTCCTTTCAATTTTAAATCAAGAAAAGTAAAAAAAAAAAAATAACTATTGACTTGAGTTACCAATTTGGTGTCCCCTAGTTTCGCTTCACTGCCAATCAAGATCCTACCATGGTCAATTTCAGCATAAAATCGACTATCCAAATTCGATACCCTAGTTTCACCGTACCTTAACTGACGCCCTGGTTCATAGACGAGAGAGATACTATGGGTTGTTGGTTCGCGGTCGCAACTATGGTCGCATTGGGGGGTATTTTGAGTGGGACAGCGCCATCTAGCGGCTTGTACTTCTTTAGCCTGGTCCATTGCCCGTTGTTGTAGTTCATTTGGAAGTGCATTTCGGAGATCATAGCGATGTAGGTGTCGTCCGTTTGGACAACGTTCTCGATGTTTTCTGATAGTTTTATTGTCACGATGTTGCCAAGGTTCGGACAGGGATTATCTGTGGAAGAAACGATATGGTTAAACGCTTGCCCACTGCAACGTACGTTAACCATGACCGTAGGAACGTATCAGACACGTAACAGACTGTACTGTGCCCACTAAACGTATCATTATATTCTCGTCGAGAATTCGCAGTGGGTCTGGTCACGGCACGCTACGGTTTTTTAGTAAAAATAACCTAGCCGTGGTTTCTTGCATGTCTCGGCTTGGTCGCGAAGATATAAGTCGTTTCAAAATTATCCATGCGATTTTAATGAATAAATGAATATTGAAGTTTGAAGACTACTATTCTAGCGGCTGCCCGCGGCTTTGCGCGGCACCAATATATTTCCTGAGGTTTCTGGCTATCTCCATATCAAATTTTATTGAATTAGGTTCAGGCCTTTGCGTTAAAAAAAACACAAACTTTCGCATTTGTAATATTAGTTATTTGGCTTACTGGTTCCTTCTTCCTCACTCTTTTATGACAATGAGCTGGGGGCTGTGAGATAGTAAACTTTGCCAGCCTTTTTAGTCAGCGCCGTCCGACGGATTGGCGCTGAACAGACTGATTCGCTAAACAATTGAAACTGAACCTTATTTACATTTGATACGGCTGAAAAAATCGTGGTCCTCTCCACCATTCGCAAGGCGTTTTGAAGCCTCATAGTGAAATTGTGATTTCAGCCGTATTTATCAGGAAATAAGGTTGAGTTTCAATTGTTAAGCGAACCAGTCGCTTCGCCGCCACTACGTCTGTCAACGTCGACTGTGATACAGTGATGGCCTCACCTCTGGAGCCCGCCATGAAGCCAAGTATAAGCGCCTTCTCCGGCCGCGTGACTCGATTCGCGTTCCGGAACATGTCTTGAGCTTCCAGCATTTGTTCTCTCTGCAATATAAAACATATTCAAAATCAACCCATCATGACGCATTCACCTACAATTTTGCTCAAAAAAACTTAACAAATATTTCTTGTAGTTATAGAAAATTAAAAAAAATGGGCCGACTCTAAGCGCTGTTACAGACTGGACGTAATTTCGGCGTGTATTAGCTCGTTTTTTTCACAGTTACAGTAGTTATCCCCAAGTCGCACGTTGATCAATAACGCCTTATATGTAATGACACGAAATAACTAGCTAAATATAGAACTACCGTTACCTAATATTTGTCGTTAACATTTATTTTGTGACTGGCACAGCCAGAGTAATTATTATTTATGTGTTATTAATTGGCGCAGTCTTACCGTAAGCGATAGCCCTCTACGCGGCAGCAACGCCTGCGGCGGCTGGTTTTGTTGGACCGTTTGCTGCACTTGCACAGGTTGGACCGGAGGTATGTGTTGGACCGTGTGTTGGACCACTGTCGGCTGTTGGACTTGCTGGACGTTTGTGGCCATTTGAACCTAATAAAAAAAAATCATATTGGATTACATTTTGTCCATTAAAGTGTAAGACTATTAGAGTAGGTAGTTAGAAGAAAGTTCTTAAGGTTAAAAGAAAGTTCTTTGGATGTCCTAAAGATTTTCGCTCCGACTGAAAGTGTCTCCGTAGCTTAGTTGGTTAGAGCATCTCCGTATCTAGAAGGTTGCTGGTTCAAATTCCATCGGAGTCGAATTTTTGGGATATTATAAAAAAACAAAGTTCTTTAGATAAAGGTCCCTAAAATTGAAAATTTTTTCAGGCTCCAATTACTCATACTGATCAGTAGAACCAATTATTTTATCTGTCCATTTTTTTCTACCATGAAACTTTTAAAACCAGTAGAACTAACCCGTAATAACACTATCCTGAGCCATAGTGAGCTTGGCCAACTCTGTTTATGCAAATATCTCAGGTTAAAGAGTAACAACATTTTACAAGTAAGCTATAGGTAGGTGTGCTAAAGTGTAACAAACAAAACAAAATGTTGTTAAAGAGTAACAAAATTTTACAAATAAGCTATAGGTAGGTGTGCTAAAGTGTCACAAACAAAACAAAATGTTGTTAAAGAGTAACAAAATTTTACAAGTAAGCTATAGGTAGGTGTGCTAAAGTGTAACAAACAAAACAAAATGTTGTTAAAGAGTAACAAAATTTTACAAGTAAGCTATAGGTAGGTGTGCTAAAGTGTAACAAACAAAACAAAATGTTGTTAAAGAGTAACAAAATTTTACAAGTAAGCTATAGGTAGGTCTGCTAAAGTGTAACAAACAAAACAAAATGTTGTTATTTAGAGTAGGTACTCACAGTTTGTCCTATGTGTTGGTGTAACGGCGGCGGTTGGATTGACTGTACCCTGCCCTGTTGAGTAGGTTGAATTGTATTTTGTGTTACCTGTTATAAGATAATTAGCATTTACAACGGCTCTAGATGATTTATACAGCTTCTTCTTGTCGTGTCAATGATCCTTTTTTGGTCATCCTGTAGTAGGTCAGTGACCAGGTTGAGGTATGGTGGCCCTGAGAAGGGCCTATGACCGTCGATGAAAGAATCAGTGTAGTGAAAGGATTAAAGTGCGCCTCTTAGAGGCTCCTTTTGTGCACAGCGTGCTAAAACTTAGCATTTGATTTGGTAAATTACTTTGGATAAAGTTTTCTTGGTGAGAAATACAAGTCAGTGGAGTCAACTGAGACCACGTTGTTTTTCATACAAATGTAATTTATTGACATTACTTTTAATTTATGTTAAATATTTATCTATTATGTACATCAATCTCTGGTACACTTAGGTATATGTCTAGTTTGGGATCAGTTGACCGTGTGTGATGTCCGGAATACTAATTTTAATTTAGGTAGCCAAAAATGCAGTTACTATGGACAAAACCATTTAACTATAAAATAAAAGGTACCTAACCTTGATGCCCCATTATTTTGCCCCTGTATAGTTAGCCTAGTGACTAAGCTAAGTTGAAGACTAAGTTTTTGGAGGAGGTAGGGCACATCGAGATTTTCTCGCTCTAAATTGGAGCAGCCCGCCTGGGGAGGTACCTCCGCATTACAGGAGATCGCAGCCAATAACATTAATTGTTTCAAATAGTGTTGTGTTCCTGTGGTGAGTAAGCTTGCCAGAGCTCTTTGGGGGGGGGGGGGGGGGGGGGTTCGGCAGGCAACGCATTAGTAGTGCTCCAGGTGTTGCTGATGTCAATAGGCGACGGTGACCACTTACCATCCGGTGGGCCGTAAGCCTGTTTGCCTCCGTATAACATAAAAAAAACTGACTTACAGGTTTGATATTCTGCAGGAAGGCCAGTTTTCCACCCGGCTGCAGTATGACGGCTGATGATGAGATGATGTTCTGCGCTGACAACAGCACGGGCTTGCCGCCCGCTTGTCCTGTTATGAGCAACTTCGGTTGCTGGTTTATCACTATCGGCTTCGCGCCCGTGCCCTGGGTTAATAACATACAAAATATTGTTTACTAGCTTCCGCCCGCGTGTCACCTACATAACATGTAGCCTATAGGTAATTCTATATTCTAGGTAAAGAAATCGGTTGAGCCGTTACGGCGTGATTGAAAAACAAACATCCAAACATCCTCACAAACTTTATCATTTATAGTATTAGTAGGATTGACTGTCAAGTGCGAGTAGGACCCAGAATTGAGGCTTCCGTACTATTCCACAGGGTCAGAAAATGGAGATCCCAGGTGTACAGTCGCCTCTAATAAGATGGATACCTTTCATAATTTTAAAATGTTGCCACAGTACTGAACTATAGATTATAACAATAGATTATACAGAATAATCTCAAAAAGTATTCACTTAACCCTAAAGTGTCTGGGTGTTAAATATGTATCTATTATGTATATCAGTCTCTGGTATCCATAGTACAGGCTATGCCTAGTTTGGGATCAGTTGACCGTGTGTGATATGTCCGGAATATTTATTTTATTTATTTATTCACCTAACCATAGTCTTGAGCCAATTTCAACTTTACTCTTTACCTTACATCTTTAAGAGTATTGTGGAATCATTTCGAAAATTATGGAAGTTGTTTAAGTATCTTATATGACTGTACGAAGTGACAAACTTATTAACGCGTTATTATTGGGACGCGCATTATCGGGCTGTACATTATCGGGTCGCACAGTATAGGGACTAACCTGCTGCACGATGATAGGTCTCTGCGGTCGGTCCGGAGTGGGGAGGGTGCGAGGCTCCTCGGGCGGCGGGGGTAAGGCCTGCGGGGGGGAGATGGCACCTGCCACCGATTCTGTGCTTGCCACTGCTGTAAGATACAATCTTGTAAGAACTCACTGCTGTAAGATACAATCTAGTAAGAAAAGTATTACGACTAAGTCACTGCTGTAAGATACAATCATGTAAGAACTCACTGCTGTAAGATACAATCTAGTAAGAAATGTATTACGACTAAGTCACTGCTGTAAGATACAATCATGTAAGAACTCACTGCTGTAAGATTCAATCTAGTAAGAAATGTATTACGACTAAGTCACTGCTGTAAGATACAATCTAGTAAGAACAGTACTAAGACTAAGTCACTGCTGTAAGATACAATCTAGTAAGAACAGTACTAAGACTAAGTCACTGCTGTAAAATACAAGCTAGTAAGAACAGTACTAAGACTAAGTCACTGCTGTAAGATACAAGCTAGTAAGAACAGTATTAAGAATAAGTCACTGCTGTAAGATACAATCTACTAAGACTAAGATACTGCTGTTAAAGTTATGCGCCTCGGCAGTCTTCCTTTCTCAGATTATACGAAAACCACCTTTCTCAACAGTGCACTGGAGTAGACTCCAGACACTACACGGGGCACACCCTGCGGCCCGGAAACTCGCAGGAAATGCTGAGTTAAGTGGTTTAGCTATAAAGACACGAAGATTGCTAAGACGCATAGCTTTAGTGGTTATATTAAAAGGATTGACCGTGGTCACCCCGGCTGAAGAATAGGCCTCCTCCGTATATACCTACCCGTGGATGTCGTTAGTAGCGGCTAAGGGAAAAAGCTAGGGGACGGGCAGCAGCGTCCCCTATTTTAACAACAATAGCTCTAACTGCGCTTGCTAACCCGCGTGCCCAGCGTGGTGAGTATGGGCAATTTTCTCCCTCTGCAAATCTGTCGGGAGGCGTGTCAACATCCTACAACTGAAATAATAATGATTATTATAAAAGATGACTCACATATGTTCTGTAACTCCTCCGTCTTGGGCACTGTGGTGTTTAGTTTGGGGAACTCTGCTTGTGGAGGTGAAGGCGGCGCAACAGGAACCGCCTTCTTGCCTTCTTCCATTTCTGAAAATAAAGGTTCGGCCATTAAACATATATTCTAGTTCTTCTTCTTCTTCTATCGTATCAGTGTTTCAATCTTTCTTCTCAACCTATATTCTATCTTATAATTTTAAACTAAAGTTAAATGTGTTTCGCCCAGTAGGAGGCCACTTTTATTCCAGCGTCGGTAGCTTGAATCAAGTCCCCCTGGGTGCAGCTGGTAGGACACAGGGGACATGAAGTCAGGTGGTCCATATTCTGAGTAGGAGCTCCACATTCACAGTGGCTTAGGGTTGGGTCCCTGAACCCCCATTTAATGAAATTTTCCCTGCAGCGGCCAATCTTGGTCCGGAGTCGGTTAAGGGATTTCCAAATTGGCCACTGCAGTTCGTGGCCGGGTGACAGGTGCTCTGCTGGAGCGATGAAGTCCTGTGGAGTATATTCTAGTTGATTTATACAGCGTCCGTTGGAACTTTTCACTCACTACAGAACGCTTTCGTGCCTGGGACACGTTTAGGGAGTCAGCTAGAGGACCTATACTACCAGCTTAGTCGGCCTTATCCACAGGAAAGACATAGTCAATATGTACGGAGCTGACTAAGCGGCGAATTTCCTCACGATATTTTGTACTACCACTTTCACTTTCTCTCTCTCTCTATACACTTTCTGGATCAATTGAGCTATCTATCGAACGTTAGTAACAATCAACTGTATCCTGTTTTTTTGTAAATTCTTAATTTATTATTAAAAATTATAATTCAAATTACTTTTAGTTACTTATTACTTTTACGTTAAATTATACTAAGTTCGCCGTGGAACTCTGAGGGAGGTGTATGTCCAGCAGGGAACTTCTACAGGTTGATAATGATGATGATGATACTTAGTTCAGGTACTTTTAATTTCTTAGCCCGAGTACGAACCGACAGACAGACGGACATGGCGAAACTTAGGGTTTCTTTTCAGACTTTGGAAGCCTAAAAAGGATACTTCGAAGCTTACCCAGTTTCCTCCTCTTCTTGATCTGCGCATGCGTCGCGGGCTGCTCCGTGATGTCGAGCAGCTTGATGCCGGCGCGCGCGGGGCGCGGGGGCGGCGCGGGGGGCGCGCGGGGCAGCGCCCCGCCCCCGCCGGCCCCGCCCCCGGCACCGCCCCCGCCGCGACCCGCGCGCAGCGACGGCAGCCCCTTTAGCGGCGCTGGAATAGAGTAGAACCCTTGAGATTTTGTTACTAATTGAGCCTACTAAATTGATAATGGATAGACAAAGGTCTGACAATCATATTAGTGCTAGATTGACAGGGTATGCGGTTGACTCATCAAATCTCAACAAATCAGCCTCGACTTTTTTTAAGCTGTTGGTCTTTTACGAAATATGCAGCGAATAAGAGGTTGAATAGTCCGGCTTAGCTACATATAGTCTTCATATGAAGCGAAACTGGACTATATGCATCGAAAGCGTTAAATAGCAGCGAAGTCGGTCTATATGCAGCGAAGTCGGTCTATATGCAGAGAAACGGGTCTTTATGCAGCGAAGTCGGTCTATATGCAGAGAAACCGGTCTGCATGCAATGAAACTGACTATATGAAGCGAAACCGGGCTATTCAGCCTCAAAAGCAATGGGCCTATATAACTCTCCTGGGATCAAATGATACCTACTAGTGTCAGTCATCTTCCTAGGCATGCCTCTACTTCGCACCGGCACCGTGGGGGCCTGGGCCTTCTTCTGGTTAGCGGCTACCTCCGTAGCCTTAGCTAGGAGGTCACTCCTCAGTGCTACTGACTTGGGCTTGCGTTTTAATGTGAAATGTTTCACTGGGGCTGGCTGTTGGCCCACCTGAAATAAGACAATAAATAAGTATTAGTCATTTTCTAACAGTAAACAAAAGAAAGAGGCGGATATATTTTTATCGAGCCTATAAAGTTAGTGAAAGATCATGGATATCACGAATTAATCAATAACTAGAAAGATTGTGTATTGATTATTTTTAATGAGCTTCCTATCAATTTGCAATTTAAATATAAGAATCAAGTCCTGACTGACTCACATACATATAGATAATGCATAGCCTTAACCACTGGTCATAGACACTTGAAATTGCTTTAGCAGACAATGGGTTAGTGTGTTTCCCGAACTTACCACAGATACTAAGGCATTCTTATTCAAATATAGGCACTCAAGAGGCAGTAGTCCAAGGTCATCATGCTTAGCCAGCGCCCTCCTCAGCTCTGCAATCATATCACTGAAGATGGGCCTCGTCTCGTCAAACTCCGCTATCTCTGTGTTGAGAGTACCGGCTGATGGGAAGGTCTTGAGGACCTCTGCAAGCATGGCCACCCAGAGGTCGGAGTCCACACCCGCCACTTCAATGATCTCCTCCAGCTCACTTTTCCACTAAAAATTATAATTATTTTAATAGGGTAGGTCAGATTAAATTGTCCTAATCAGCTAGCATAATCTATTGGTCCACATCTAGGCTCATAGGTAGATGATGGAGTCGAAAAAGAGGCCAATCACACTACTACTATTTAAAAATTTAAAATGCAAACGTAACTCAGTCTTTCTCTAATATCTTGTTACTTTTTCAACAACAGAACTGATTTTGTATGCTTAGCCCGGAGGAAGGATATAGGCTTCTTTTTTCAAGTTAAGCCGTTTGGAAATAGAATAGTAAAGAAAAATGTATTGTGTGCAATGAGGTACCAACGTACAAAACATGTACAAGTACAAACCTCATTGATTTGGTGCCTGAAAAGAAATTACTCAACAATCAGGTATAAAAATATTTTACACGCAGAAAGTATTTTAGGTTATGATACCTTATTAGGTCCAACATTCTTGGATCATTTTTTCAATAAGATATTTTGCATTTAGTCCAATACAGATTAATATACATAATTTGATTCTTAAATCTGCTAAATACTATATCAGCATGCAATATACAGAAATAATGCCAAATTAATAATGGTTTCAAAATCTTGTAATTAATTGTAAATGTTCTTAATGCTTGTCAGAATATCTTGAGTTCCTAACGATAAGAACTAAGGCTTCATCAGTTTTCATACATTATTTATTTGTAATCAGAATAAATCCAAATGAATTCATGACAACAAAATAAACCATACATTGTGAATCGTGCGTCTCTTTCTAACGCACAAAATTTTGTTGCGCTGAAGAGAGATAGAAAACTCAATACAGTTACGCAAAGCCATAGAACATAGGAGAAAAGTTAGGTACTTACCTCTTCAACATTTCTGCGCGGGATATGAAAGAAACTTAGCAATAATTTTAATTTCACTTGTGTTTGTAAGTCCGGGAAACAATCCTTGATATTCTTCAAAACTTCAGCGTTTAGTTGAGTACAAATTGATCCAGTTGTCCAAGAATCATTCGAAGTTCCGAGTTTATTGTGGAGCCACAAAGATGTGTCACTATCCCGTACGTTCGCCATCTTGCAACTGAAATAGTGACGTGTTTGTTTATGCGTGCGCAACAATTCTGTTTGATTGATTGATACGATATGATTCAATTGATGGCGAGTCATGATATCTTTTTGAGAGTTTTTGTATGAAACAGCTAAGAACTAAAATTTCCATTTCCCGTAATGTTAATAAATGGCTGCTGTGAAATCAGGATAAAAGTACTTTCAAATTTAATGGATGAAGAGGGCAAAAAATAATTAAGCGACATGGAACAGTTCATTCGTTCAGGAGATCACAATCATTCTCATTTTCGCAATTATATTCAAGCACTACAAGATCGGGGCTGCCAGCATAAAAAAAAATAAGTACACTTTCTACCAAAGAGATAGTTTGTGCATTGTATAGATTATGGAGCAGCTGTGTATTTTTCCAAAATCAAAACCACTAAAACAGATTTTATCTTTTTACCTTTGAACGTTTTCTAAGATCGTTTTGCAAATAAAATTAGCTGTAGAACTTTTTTTTAAGTTGACACTTGACAGTGACAGTGATATTTCCTTGACCAGCAATGTCAAGGCGCGCCCTATTTTGAATTTATTCTTGAACGCTTTCTTTTATTGATCAAACATTTATTTGTTTCCAGCAAAATGTCTGAAGCATCTACTGCTAGTTTAACCTTAAATATATACGAAGAAACATTAAATCAAGAAACTCTATGTGACTGTTCATCGCAAGGGCTCGAAATCTCTCCAAAAATTGAAAATGAAATGCTGAGTGTGAGTATATCTGCAGCACATCATAGCTTATTTTATTTCAACAAACTTCTACAAATATATTAATTTTCAGGTGCTCTATTTACAAAACAATAAAATCACAACGCTTCCGGATGATTTCTTCCCTTCCCTGCCATGCCTAATGTATTTGGATCTTCGTGAAAACCTGCTCACAGACATTCCGAAGACAATACAAAACCACCGAACTCTTACACATTTATTATTGCAAAACAATAAAATAACCTCGCTGCCCCACGAACTTGGATCAGTCGCTACTTTGAAAGTACTACAATTGAACGGAAACCCGCTAATGTTCCCGCCAAGAGAGATAATAAACGCGGGAATTTCAAAAATCAAAAAGTTTTTGATCGAAAAATTCGTAGAAAACAACATTGTTAGATGCCAATCTGTATTTTCCGAAGACACGAGAAGTAACTTTGACGAAAACACATCATTCGGTCATGATGTAGTAAGTTACAATTCAGTTATTGACGAGGTGAAGTTCAAAAAGAATAATCTAACCGTTGAGTTTTACGAGAAAGAGTCTGACGATTCTGACGAGGAGTACTACGGCAAAATAAAAGGAAAGTGTCCGAGACTAGCCAAAAGTCGTCACAAGACTTTGCCGAATTATTTACAAAGCGCGAAGTATTTGAAGCCGCTCTATTCGAATACCCAGAAAGTGCATAACGAAAATATAAAGCAAGCTTTTTTAAAAGATTTTACTATAAAGAAACATAAAGATCTTTTGGCTACGAGAGATAAGATTTTACAAGATAGAAAGTCAGTGTCTGTAAAACCTCCATCTTCTTAGTTCACTTGATTATAATGTACCTTTTCTTAAACCAAATTCGATGCGAAATATTTGTAAACAAATTGCCCCTAGTTATCCTTAAGTTAATGCATTTTTTTTCCAAAAAACAATTTTTAAACTGAATTTGTATGAATCAATTCCGTAACAAAATCAACGCGAAGCTATATAATTTTACTAAGTACCTACCTATGGGTGGTTTGTTTACCTAAGTACAACGTTTTACATCTCATTTGGCTGAAGGACCTGCTTACATAGATGCATAAAATTACCACGCCTGTTTCCCAGAGGGGTAGGCAGAGAGCACGGCTTTCCCCTTGCTACGATCCTGACATACCTCTTTTGCCACCCACCCAGACCCGGAACAAATATTTCCAGATCATGCAAACATTTATTCCGCAGCGGGAATCGAACCCGCACCCCTTGCGTCTCAGATGGAAACTGAAAACCAGCGCCGCTACACTTTTTGAAGCGGCAATACAGCTGAGATGGGACCTGTTTTGGGCTCGCGCACATACACATTTTGTTCCCCCCCGCTGTCTACTATTGTTTCTTATTAGTTTGTGCTACTTTTGTTATTTTCTTTCTATACTTTTAATATGTTTGAGTCTAAAATAAACGTCTTTTCTTTTTCTTTCTTTTCTTCTAGATGGGCACTCGCCCGCTGCGCCATCGAGGTCATCACAAAAAACAAAATACCTACAATCAAATGATCTCAAAACCTCTTTCAGAAACATAGAACTCCTACGAAACTGGCGTAAAACTTACCAACTACTACAACCCACCGCCGACAGTTCATACAAACTCAACAACTTTCCATACGACACTAGTCCTGAGTACATGGCTTTTCTAAATCGCGAAGACATTGAGAAAGACTTACCCGATAAATATAAAAAGAAACTCGTCAGAAAGTGTAAGCCAACGGTGCCTAGGAAGAGGAACAACGATGTGCATTTGGCTTTGAAAATAAAACAGCTGTTTGAGAATTTGGAGGCTATTGACCTGAATAAGGAGGGCATGACGCCTAGGACTGAACAAAAAGTTCTACTAAATGAGATACATAAGGTAATGTGGCCACACGTGGGTATCTCGAACGCTTTACGAAATCCTTTCTTCCCCATACGTGCAAATTGTGGAATGAGCTTCCTTCCGAGGTTTTCCCACTAACCTACAACATGAAGAGCTTCAAAAAAATACAAAAAGATTTCTCCAGGGCAGGCAACGCATTAGAAATGCTCCAGGTGTTGCAGAGGGCCGTAAGCCTGTTTGCCTTCGTTATATGAAGACGAATTTGCTCATTATGCTTCAACCCAAAACAGATGTAGGTACTAATTCATAACAAAATAGTCTGTACTGAGAAAAACTTTAAAAATGCTTTATTTCTTTTCAGATTTCGGAGATAAAACAAAAACTCAAAGAACTCTCTACAACTAACATTCGATCGGTTGCTATTGACTAGCAAGCTATACAAAATACCTTTTTAGATATATTTATCACTTATTTAGGTTCCTAGATTCTACTTCAGACTACCTAGCACTAACTAAAATAAAATTCAATTACATTTTAAACATTTTTATTGATTTTTATCACGATGGCCTGCACCATTTCATATTTTTATAAATAAAAAATAATAAGATACTGAACTTAAGATCTGGTTATACAAAATTAAAACTTTGCTTACACATGTTCAATAATTATAAATGTGATTATAGTAATAGCATATTAAACATAGTCATTTTGTTTAAATTCATATACATTACTGATTTATTATTATTTATTCGTATAGAGGTAAATAAAATGTTAATCTACTTTTCTGACAATGTTACTACACTCAGGCCTAAAGCTAACCGTTTGAGGTCGTTTTTGAGAACTTCAGAATCGGTAGAACTATACTACACTAAAATGAACCCAAAGGGGGCACCCTTCACTCACTTTGGCCCGTTTGGCTGTGAAGTGTGAACGATTTTAAGGAACAAAAATGAAAGCTTTACGCCTAACTTTACGTTCGCGTAGATCCACCGATCTTACTAAAAAAATGCTTCCTAAAGATTATTAGCAACAAATAAAAGAGTGTGATATACAATTTAAAATACATCCTATAATAATGCCATGATAGCCATGTAACACGCGAGCGAAGCCCTGGGCGGAAGCTAGTGCTATTTGCACTGATATTATAAATGCGAAACTCTGTTACCTTTTCAAAACAGCTGAACCGTTATTGGCGAATATATTAGGTGCGGAGATATGCTGCGGAGACGTTGATAAAGATAAAATAAAGGAATATACAATACAACATAGCGATTTCGATACGGGTACCGTGCAAGCGAAGCCGTGGGCTAGCTTGTTATGAAATTACTTGCATAACACTGTAAATGCGATTGAGGGGCGCACAGTTCTAATCTAGAATATATCTACAGTGCCCGCAATTTATTAGTGTACGCGACCAATGTATTCCTAAACATAATTGTGATGTCCTACTACGGTACGAATAATGGAAGAATAAAAACACATACACAAAAATATACAATAAAAATTTTAGTCTTAGATGAGGCCTAATCTTGTAATTTATTAAGAAACAGGGCCATATCTAGTCCATACCTCGTTTTGTGATATTCTATCTTTTATACAACATTATTGTTTATTAAATGATTATAACTACACAAAGGGGAAGTTACGAGTTTAAATTCTTTACTACTAGAATTTTGATTAATGAATAAAATAAACGCAAAGTGTTAACGTCAGCTTTGGACTTGCCCCTATATCTTACAACACATCAGTACCTTGGGTTACGAACAATTACAACACCCGAAAAAAGCAGCCACATAGAGATACGCTATACTTGTCTATGATCAAGGTAAATTTTTACTATTTTCTTAGGCTGTGATGTAAGTTGACAAGCTCTAAGATTTATGGTTCAAATTCGTGTAAAAACTCGTGTATTTGAATGGAAATAAGATGCCATAATAATTACCCGAGAGCTAGCTCCTATTTCGCCCAACAGATTAGCATTGCCAATCCAGCGTCTAGCAACGCTTCGGACTGATAGTTATCTGGATCAATTGAGCTATCTCTAGATCGTTTCTAAGGGTATTAAGATAGCTCAACTGTTTCTTATGTATTTTGCAAATATTAATTATATAATTTTCTTTCTGTAAACAGTTTTATTAATATGATAAAATAATGTTTGTTCAAACACCTACTCTAACTCTTAAATTAGTCATCCCAGTGTGCCTATTAACATTGAATAAAAAATATTTCATCATTAAGTATTAAAGTCAATCTACAGGGGCAAAATAATGGGGCATCACCTATTCTTCTGTAGTTAGAATTGTTAGTACATACATAAGAAAAATGAGGTCAACTTTGAAAAAAAAAAAGCGAGTTACGCTGATTTTTTTTCCTGATGTGCCACATTGACTTCCGGGTACTGTAATTTCGTAACGCCACCTCTATTTCAAATTCCTATCAGTCTTACCAATCTTGACTAGGATTTCCGAACCAATTACATACATAAGTAGTAGTAGCAGTAGTAGTCCTAAAATACAAGCTAGTAGCATTCCTAAATCTATGAAATGAAAGTGAAAGCAGCGATTTAAATAATACTTTTCGTGTCACTTATTTACAATAATTCAAATAAACTTGTTATAATGACGATCAGCTTATAAAAATGATTATGAATATGTTAATAGTACTTAATCCTATTAAACTTATTCTATCAACGAAAGAAAGAATGTTACAGAGAAAATAAATCAATATTCTCTTTTTCTGATTTTACATACATAATTACGCCCGTTTCCCAGAGGAGTAGGCTGAGACCACGGCTTTCCACTTGCTACGATCCTGACATACCTCTTTTGCTTCATTCACTCTCATTACATTCCTCATACATGCTCGTCGGTTTAGGGTAATCTTGACCTGGCCTTTTTCCAAAGTCATTTGGTCACTAAACGTACGTCTGCCAATAAACTCACAAATCGTGGTAAATATCCCGATTCAATGTATATTATAAGTAATTATTGGGCAAATGTTTACATGTGTAAATATTTGTTACCCACGACACAGGGAATCATTGTGTAGGGTCAGGACTATGTAGGTGCCCGTTGATCGTTTAAAAGTATTAATTATTCTTACAATTCCGACTTTTTCTTTTGCTATTATTATTACTATTCACAACACCAATCTTACCATTGCGTCTAAGCAACTGACCATTCTCACAATTACCGTTACGTACAAGAACGTTACTTTTCCGTACGCGCACGTTATCTCCGCGTACGCGAACGTTACTATTCCGCGCAAGGACGTTACCTTTCCGTATATTTACATTGCCTTTCCGTACACGCACGCCAACTTTACGCACACGATCTGCTGCGCGTACGTCACACGTCACTGTACGCGCACAAGCACGCGGATGTACGCGAGGGAGGTACCGCTAGAAGGAGCGAGCGAGATAGACGCGGGTTTCGGTCCGATGGATCTCGGCGAATCCCAGCTTGCTGTAGAACTCGTGGAGGCAGGCGTCCGTCGAGTTGATGCAAGCGTGAACACCACTCACACCTGTGTAACAGAATGAGAAATAACGTAATTTTTTTCAGAAAACTACTGAGGTATTTTTGTTCATAGCCATATTGGCCGAGCTAGGAGGTACCCCGACTTTCGATCTAAAGATCGTTGGTTCGAATACCGGAGGAAACCTCCGTTTCCTATACGAAAAATATAAGAAAGAAAACATGACGAAAGCAGTATGTATTTTCTTAGCGCGTATGGGCTGAAATATCATTACTACGAAATGTGCCAAATATAATGTTTGAACGTGCCTGTGACTACCCTCTTAGATATCTTCAAGGATCTGATCGCCTGGAGATTTGGTAGGATTTCTACCATTCTTGGGGATAAATCGAGAGCCTCTTTCTTTAATCTTTCTATCCAGATTTTATTTGACTGTTGCTTGCTTGCTTGTCATGTCATTGATTATTTCTTGGTCATCTTGTATTTGGTCAGTGACCAGGCCCCGAATTGTACTAATTCAATGACTTGAAAATGATAATCACATGATAATGATCGCACCATTATCACTATAGTTACGATTGCCGCCACCTTAGTTTTTTTGATTTCATTGGTCCATTGGTTCCAAAATGACTGCCATTGAAATACGACTGTGATAGCAGAATACCAAAAGTATCAAAACAGGTAATTTTGCTATTGAACCATTGTCATTCTTCTATTTTATTTTTATTTTATGTGTAGTAGTTCTTAAGGAAAATAAAAATATTTCTTTCTTTCTTTTTTCTTTCATTTTGAAACCATTGAATTAGTAGAATTGGGGGCCAGGTTGAGGAATGGTGGCCCTGAAAAGGGCCTATGACCGTCACTGAAAGAATCAGTGTAGTTAAAGGATTAAAGTATACACACACAAGGTCTGACACTTTTGACTATCGTTGCTGTAACGTTTTTTGTCTGGACCGTTTTTTAAGGTGAGTGTTTAATTTTTTTATGATTTTTGAATTGTTTTTTCTCAATAACCGCAAAACGCACAGTTTTGATTTTTATGACAAAGATAACTTGAGTATTTTATTTACGTAAATCCAAGACAGAAACGCGATTGGTAAAACTTTTCTCGATAGATTTATTTTTTAAGTTGGGTCCTCTGCAACAGTTTTTTCGAAAATACTCTGAGACTATATAACAAAAATAACTTTATTTTAAATATTGTGTTAGACAATAGCATTGGGTACCTAAATCCAAGACACTTTTAAAAAAAAATAGGTAGTTTTTAAGATAATCGATTTATTTCTCATATGTCGCTTACGTCGATTACTTTAGAGCGCCTTCTAACGCTTGCTATCTCTTTCCGCATTCAATTATAGTACATAGCGCTGTCACTTTCTTAACACCGCCCACTCGACAATTTATTATGATTTTTGTATCCTCTTAAGCTCTTTTAAAATGAAAAAAAAAATGAAAATAATTTATTTAGCAACAAAAGACACCTTTACATTTGTAAGTATTATAAACTTAAGGTAATTAGATAGGTTGGTTAGTACTATATGAAGGTGCAAAATGTTGAGAGGGCTTATGACGTAGAAAGCAATTAAACAGCGGTCTTCACACTAGGCCAAGCCTGTATCGTGAAGGCCTTTGAAAAGAATTAAAAATAAAATATAATAAATAAATAAATATTACGAACATATTCACACGGTCAACTGATCCCAAACTAGGCATAGCCTGTACTATGGGTACCAGAGACTGATATACATAATAGATATATATTTAACACCCAGACACAGAACAAACATCTGTGTTAGTCACAAATGTTTGTCCAGTGCGGGAATCGAACCCGCGACCTCTAGCGCAGAAGGCAGAGTTACTACCAACTGAGCTATGAGGCCAGTCAACATGAATTACACAAGTAATTTTAACCGCACTATAAAGGTGGAACGAGGATGTCGTTACCGTGCGCTGTCAAGGCCGCCAGCAAGCAGGCCAGCAGGCGGTGCTTGGCGTGCGGGTCACGTGACGCGGCCACGCAGCACGTGAGCAGGGCGGGGTGCCCGCGCGTCACCTCCTCCGGCGGGACCATGTCGCGAGCGTTGAACTCGTGGAAGTGGCGGACGCATTCCTGTTTATAGTTCATAGTTATTTATTGGTAAAAAACAGATTACAAGTCAAATGAACACAGTATACATAGTCAGTAGATAGGTAAATGCTACCTACTTAAGTTACTTATTTACGTACTTACGCCAAAAGCGTACTTACATAATACATTTTAACTTACTTTATATTATATTTAAGTCAAACACAAACCTCAAGCTTTAATCTATAGGTTCATGTGAACGTCGAGGCAATCCAGCTCCTCGACAACACAGACATAGTGAGACGGCTCAAAAAAACTAAGCCTTTTGAGTTAGTATGATGTAAAATAAACCACAAAAACATCTACAAACTATGACGATGCTCTCAAAACTTTAAGAAATAAGAATATGTCTGAACTACTTAAAATAAAAGACCCTAATACCTTAACTCATACCCTAATTAATCTAATTTCTAATACATTACTTGAACATACTATTACTATTAAAATATCGAATAATAAACAAATCATTAAACCCTGGATCACCCCGGGAATTCTAAGGTGTATAAAAAATAGAAACAAACTTCAAAAAAAACTACGACTAGATAATACAAATGAAATATTAAAAATAACTTACCGCAGATATCGTAATTTTTGTAACAATCTTATTAAAAAACTTAAAAAAGATTACGAAAAATATCTTCTTAATAAAGCTAAAACAAATAATAAAACACTATGGAATTGCATTAAAACGATTACTTACTCAAATAAACCAAAAACTCATAAACCTCAAAGAAACCCCCCATAAATCAGCTGAATTTATTAATAAGCACTTTAATGAAATTGGGAAAACATTAGCTGAAAATATTACGCCTGATATACCGCAAGTTGAAAGTTATTTCGCGACTCTACCCACGCAACTCAACTCAATTGGCGTTATTGAACCCGAGCTTTACGAAGTACATGCCATTATCACTAACCTTAAGTCAGAGTCAGCAGCAGGTTGGGATAAGATCCCAACTATGTTTATTAAAATGGCTAAACGGGAACTGGTTCCCATAATAACACACTTGAGTACCCTTTGCTTTCAACAGGGCATCTTTCCCTTAGATTTAAAAAGATCCATTATACTTCCTATTTATAAGAGTGGCGACAGAGATGATGTCGGGAACTATAGGCCTATATCGGTACTATCAGTTTTGTCTAAAATTCTAGAAAAAATAATAAACTTCCGACTTACAAAATATCTTAACACTTATAATATACTTTCAGATTCGCAATACGGTTTCCGATGTGGTATTAGTACAGAAGATGCAATCCTGGATCTCACAAAAAATATAACAAAACATTTAGATGAAAAGCGTAAAACATTGTGTATATTCTTAGATCTAAAAAAAGCTTTCGACACCGTCTCTGTCCCCACCCTTATTCTTAAAATTGAAAAATTAGGTGTACGAGGTCCTTTCCTGAATCTACTAAGCAACTACTTAGAAGAGCGCTGTCAACGGGTTAAATTGGATAATGACGTCTTCAGTACTGATGAATGTACCTCTAATTATGGCGTCCCCCAAGGCAGTGTCTTGGGACCAACTCTATTCCTAACCTACATTAACGATCTCACTAATATTAAGTTAAAACAAGGAAAGGTCTTCTCGTATGCTGACGATACAGCACTTCTATTTTATGGCAAGTCCTGGCCAGAAGTTTTTGAATTAGCGGAAGTAGGTCTCCAAAAAGTCATAGAATGGCTAAACATAAACTTATTAACGCTTAATACCTCTAAAACAAATTACATTACATTTTCAATCCTAAATTCGACTCAACCAAACCCTAACCTAAAAATAACTGCGCATTTTTGTAAAAATATAGTTTCAACAACTACCTGCGACTGCCAATCCCTAGAACGTGTTAGTTCTACAAAGTATTTAGGCATCCTTGTGGATAAAAACCTTTCTTGGCAGCCTCAAGTAGAATTGGTTGCAAGCCGCGCTAGAAAATTAATCTGGATTTTCAAAAACCTTCGAGATATTGCCGATAAACAACTTATAACCTACATATATATAACGTTAGTGCAATCAATTCTCCTATATTGCATATCCATCTGGGGCGGCACGCATAAAACTAAATTTATTAGCATCGAAAGGGCACAAAGGCATATCCTAAAAGTAATATTACGTAAGAAAAAAAGGTTTAGCACAGAAAAATTGTACAATGAAGCAAATGTTCTAACTGTTAGGCAGTTATACATTCTAAAATGTGTGCTAAAAATACATAAGACAATAACCATAGACACAACTAAGATACCTACAAAACGTAAACAACGATTCAATATAAAACAAACAAAAACAACATTTGCCTTTAAACAATACAGTGCTCAGTCAATTAGAATCTACAATAAAATTAACCGTAAACTAGATATATACTCTAAGACCTACCTGCAATGTAAAAACAAAGTTACAAGTTGGCTTAAATCGCTAACTTTTCAACAAACTGAAGACATTTTAGTGCCAATGCAATAATCCTTAGAAAACACCCAAACACATAAACTTTATTTTTGTTGATTAGCTAATTGCTTAACTATTTTTATTTATGTACACCTTAGTCTTTTAATTACTGTCTAACACCCCCCCCCCTCTCCACTTACCCAGCAACAAATTACTTAGTTACATATCCACCGTGAATTATTACACATGACTTATATTCCGAATAATCATGCTATATCTTACTACTCTCATAACCTTAACCTACCTGCTTAAAAATTACCCGATTAGCATTACCTACCTACACACGATTACAGAATGAACAAAAATACTACCTACCTATCAATTTCATTTCAGTCCAACCATCCTTTTCATTGACTAAATAGGTACTAAGTCGGTTGAAATTAGTATACCTACCTACCTATTATTGTACCTACTAGCTCTTAATATACAACAATTAAATAACTAAGTACTTATCTACGCATGCCCTACCTACTCATTCATCGCTCGCGTAATACCTACCTACATAAATAGAGCCATATATCTTATTCTAGCTAAATAATTTTATCTATTCTAAGTTTCAACGTATGTCGGTTTAGCTGTTACGATTCAGTAGCAAACATCTAAATGCCCAAACATCCTCACAAACTTTCGCGTTTATAATATTAGTAGGTTATTATATAATACGTATAATATTTTATAATACTGTTAGGAGGTAGGATAGAATAAAATTGTTTACGTAGTTCTAAGTACCCACACCCTAAGATAAATGATCTAAGCCTACCTATACATAACATTGTTTATACTTAGATACTACCTAGGTACCTAACTAATGTAATGTAACTGTTCTGTTTTTGCCTGGACTTTTTATTTTTATATTTTTTATTGTCAACAGATATTTAAATCTAGTTCTACTGAGTGGCATTGTTTAAGTGTTCCTATGCGGACCACAGAAAAGAGGGGACTCTTCTAACACAGGTTATTGCAACTTAAAAGAAGAGTCCCAAACCATGTAACACAACACCTTGTTTGGAACAATAAACAATATTTTTTTTTTTTTTTTTTTTTTTAAATAATAGTAATATGTAGTGAAAGTGATAGTGCCTACCTATAAGGAACACAAGAACAAAGTGTCTTCCCCTTAACTAGAAACCGTAAGAAAAGTGCTATTGGACACATTCTTAGACCTTATAAAACTATGTTAAAGTATAATTGCTCATTGGCATACTTGGCTAGATTGCAATACAACTTAAGGTACAATATTTTGTAAACTAGGAGTAAAAAAAAAACTATAGGTTCAATACCCGCTGCGAGACAAATGTGTGCATGATCTGGATTGTTTACAAATAACTATCTATTCTAAGTTGCATCGAAATCGGTTAAGCCGTTACGGCGTGATTAAACAACAAACATCTAAACATCATCACAAACTTTCGCATCCTACTTATATCCTACTAATATTATAAATGCAAAAGTTTGTGAGAACGTTTGTGGTTCTATAACGCCTAAACGGCCAATCGGATTTGGATGAAATTTGGCACAGAGATAGATTATAGTCTGGAATAGCATATAAGCTACTTTTTATCTTCATAGGTACCACGCGAAAGCCGCGGGCGGAAGCTAGTGAATTATAAATGCGAAAGTTTGTGAGGATGTTTGTGGTTCAATCACGCCGTAACGGCTTAACCGATTTCAATGAAACTTGGAATAGATATAGTTATTTACCTAGAACAGCGTATAAGCTACTAGCTACTATTTTTATAAGCCTTGGGCGCTAGTAGTTTTATAATAGTACATTATGGTAAATGCCGAGCCGAGGACGGTAATCATCAATAAACACGTGTATCATACGACGTTTTTAAACACACTTGAGAATAAACTAATACTAGAAATAACTGTAAATACGAGTTGTGAATTTTTTCGCAATGGCGGGAAAAATTAACGATCTTTTTTGTAAAGAAACTTTTTTAAACTCAACCAATAAAATATAATAACTCACGTTAGTGAATAATAGCAATCAAAAAGTCACAGTTTGATTACAGTTATCATTATGTGCCTAATTTCGGTGAAATTAGAGACACTTTATGAGTAAGTGTGTTGAAAAAAAATGTAACCTTAGCGGCAGGACTGAGGTCCCCTCGCTCCATGAGCAGCTTGGGGTACTTGGCGCACATCTCCGGCAGCCAGGCCAGCTCCTGCTGCCTGTAGAACTCCTTGCTGTTCAGCGCGGCGCAGGCGTAACCCACTATTTCAGGTTTAACTCCTGGAAATTGCATTGAATTTTATAATAATAATCCATTTATTTCAAACTATAGAAAAGTTACAGATGTTTCCGTCCGATCCACAGGTCGTGGGTTCGAAACCAGGATGTGCCCTAAAGGATTTTCTGTCTATGGCCATGTTCAGCAGCGGATGTCGTACGGCTGAAATGATGATGAATGATGATGATTATTTTAGCTGCATACAAATTCGACTCACCATTTATCCTGACCGGCGCATTGTCGTCTGGACTGCTGCAGTCATCATCGTCTTCTATCACCATACACAGTTCCGGAGTCAGAGTTAGGAACGGCACTACTAACCTGAAAAGTAAGAGTTTATGAGAGCACTACGGTTTTATTATGGCATGTGTATTTTTTTTTTGAGTTTATTTATTTTATACGTTCTTTAAAAATAATAATAATAACCATTTATTTCAGGCAACATTAGTATAGTACAAGATGTTAAATAGTAAAAACTACGGCCCATATAAAATATATACCTTAGTCTAACATACACACACATTCTAAGACGTTTCAAAGTGATCCTAGTGATTTTATTGAAATAAAGGCCTTTTGACTTTGACTTACATAAAATAAACCTTTAAGAATTTATAATATTTGCATTGCAATGACATTTTTATTTGACATATCTCAATGCATAAAACATGTAGTATAGAGGAAAATAAATGATTATGAATATTTATTTATTTATTATAATCTAGTGGAATTTGCGCCTGTTCTTCGTTATTAAAATCAGGTGAGATTGTGGTCAAACGCTAGCCTATCCATACTAATATTATAAAAGAAGAAATAACTGTTTATTTGCTACCTCATCACGACTAAACTGCTGAACGGATCGTAATGAAACTTGTCAAGGAGATAGATTATATCCTGGGGAAGGACATAGGTTCAAAGTTTGTATGGGAAATCCATAAATCCTCAAGTTAGGGTTCTGAAAGTTTAATTAGGCTTTTAGTAAGAAATAAATACGTTCCAGCATTTTCGCAAAATCATCCCTAAAGGGGCAAAGTAATTATAAATAAATATTCCGGACATATTCACACGGTCAACTGATCCCAAACTAGGCATAGCCTGTACTATGGGTACCAGAGACTGATATACATAATAGATATATATTTAACACCCAGACACAGAACAAACATCTGTGTTAGTCACAAATGTTTGTCCAGTGCGGGAATCGAATCCGCGACCTCTAGCGCAGAAGGCAGAGTTACTACCAACTGAGCTATTAATAATTGTATTAATATTATTATAGTAATTGTCTCCTCCTTGTGAAAATTATTATGAATGCCAACTAACTACGCTACGACTACGCTTGGCAATATGCTATTATTTTAAGACAAACTGTATTTTCTCTATAAGTGAATTTATAAATTCTTTTGAGAAAATAAATGAGTTAACCGTAATGCCGACGAAGTCGCGCGTAACAGCTAGTTTTATAGACAATATTTAAAAAAAAAAACAGGCATCACAAAAAATTCATCCGCTACGTGTGCACGTTACAAATACGAAAGACAAATATTTTATAAACAAAACGTAAGAAATTATCCTACGCCAGACTAGGCGGTATGATCTCGGACATTAGCCTGCCAGGGCGAAAAAAAAAAAAAAAAAAAAAAAAAAAAAGTGTGCACGTTACAATTGTCTGTTTTGGCACGTTACCTGTCAGCGGGTAAGGTTTGGAGATCGCTGGGGAACAGATCGCTGCAATCCGAGCCGTCGCGACACGTCTTGTGGCAAATTTCACAAACCTGAACACAAGAAGAATAGGATAATGAATCGTTATAATATGGAGTTTGGTCCAAATGTTTTTAGGCGTAGATGGACGTAGAAGAGTGTTTAATATGAATGTGGAAGGATATAAGGGGAGAGGTAGACCAAAGAAAAGATGGATAGATTGTGTGAAAGACGACATGAGTAAAAAAGGAGTGAATTTTATTTATTTATTTATTTGGAAGACTAACAGCACATAACAACATAATTAACACGGAAATTTAGAAACAAAAGGCCAATAATAAGTCTTCACTGATAGAAACATAATAAAACTGAAAAAGAGCACAGAAAAAGAAAAAAATACATAAATGATAAAAGCAAGTATAAAAACATATTTAGATGCAGGTAATAAAACTAGCAAACATGTAATACGTCCAGATAAAAAGTTAAATATGAAAATACCTACTTATTTTTTTAGATAAACATTTAAGATGAGCCAAAGAAGTCATTACTCAATATGCGCCTCATCCTCCCCAAGCTACAGCTGAACAGCTGAATGAATACTGATTTGACGGCTGATAGAGGGGAGTGGAAGAGAAAAACATGTTGTGCCGACCCCACATGAAGTGGGATAAGGGCAGGGAGATGATGATGGACAAGACTAGCGCAGGATAATAATGGATTGAACTTATGCAACTTTAACAATTTCTTCGGTCCAGCAGATCGGGGCCTTCCAGCACTACAGAGCACTACTGTGGTGCTCCAGTTCAGTCCATGTCACACTTGCTGGTGTGTCCCCTGTGCCCGAATACCTGAAAGAGAGTACCTCAACGCGGCCACGGATAGGGCGATTGAGGTGGCCGCCTACTACTCTAAATTAATTTAAAATGTCTGAAGCATCGACACGAAAAGAAGAAGAGCACTAGTATAGCGCATATCATTTTTCCAAATGGTAAACCCATGGCCACGGGATTTGAACCCACGACCGATCCGAAGGCGTGCTAACTACCACTACTCCACCAGTGCTCCAGATTATCAGTAACACGTACCGCTTGCTCATCAGACGCAGAATACGGCCGTACAGTCGACGGCGGCTCGTTGGGCACTATCTGTAGCCGCATCAGCTCCCCGCTGCATTCGACTGGAAGCAACCGCCGCAGGTCAGCGGTAAGACCGCCCCGGAACACCCAGGGCTCCTGCGCACCGCTCTCGAACGCCTCGCGCCAGCCCTTCGAGAACCCTGAAGGTACAAATACAAATATAGGAGGAGGTAGGGCACAGCGAGATTTTCTCGTTCTAAATTGGAGCAGCCCGCCTGGGGAGGTACCTCCTTACAGATGATCGCAACCAAATAGCATTATTTGTTTCAAATAGTGTTGTGTTCCTGCGGTGAGTAAGGTTGCCAGAGCACTTTAGGGGGGAGGGAGTTCGGGGTCGGCAACGCGTGCGTGATGCCTCTGGTATTGCAAGCGCTCATAGGCTACGGTGACCGCTTACCAACAGGTGGGCCGTAAGCTTGTTTGCCACTTCAGTTGTATATAAAAAACTATATCAATAAAATCACTAGGATCACCTAGAAACGATATACATAACCCTAAAGATACAATGCTAATTTCTAAAGTTATTTTTTACGAGAGGCTAACCTACCCCCTACCTTTACTGGCACGGTATTCGGCCAAAAAAATATGCATATGCCATTCCTCAGGCTAGCTATCTCCATGTTAAATTTCATTCAAATCGGTTAGCTTTTTAGTCTTAACCCCAAGCATGGTAGACAAAATCCCTCAAATCTCCAGGCGATCAGATCTTTGAAGATGTCTGAGGGGGGTAGTCAGAGGCACGTCAAAACATGTTGGCACATGCCCACATTTTGCAGTAGTGTAGTATTCCATAGATATTACAAGTGTAACTTACAAGTGTAACTTCCTTGAGTATTTGATGCCACATTCGCTGGGAATTTGCCAAGTTCTGAAAAAAATTTCCATTTTAAAATCAGCACCAAGTTTTCTGTGTGAAAGATAATCACAAAATTGATTGAACGCAAGAAATATTGGTATATTCAGAAAATGATATGAAATGATATATTGCAGACAAAATTAGATTGATTCAAGAATCCTATAGACATTATAATTTTATTCTTGAAACTTAGTTACCCGTCCCTGCTTCACAAAGAATCCACAAGATTCTATTATATTGTAAATTATAACGAAAGGGATTCCCAATTGTCTGACAATAAAGTTTTCAGTTGACAACAAATTGTACATTTTTCATTGAAAAAACTCCATGTAAAAATCAGCTGTTTTGGGTAGGAATCTTGGAGAAGATATATAAGTCTTTCTTCTTCAGAAGAAGAAAGACTTATACAACATTTGTACGCCTAGAGCAGATCACAGCGCACACAACTAAACTGTAACACTAACAACTTTCCTAACCCGTGTTTCACAAATAAAGAATTGAAATTGAAATTGAAATCAAATCAAAAAAATCAAAAATCTTTTTATTGTCATTACAAGTTATAGAAATAAATTGGGTTGGGAACTCTTCTGTTAAGTTGTAATAAACCTGTGTAAATTATAAAGATTGTAAAAATACCAAGAACCGGTAATTTGAGAAAGTTTGGTTTTTATTTGCAAAATATTTATGTTTTAGGGTTCCGTACCTCATTTGGAAAAACGGAACCCTTATAGGATCACTTTGTTGTCTGTCTGTCTGTCTGTCCGTCTGTCAAGACCCTTTTTCTCAGAAACGGCTAAAGGTATCGACTTGAAATTTATACCACCTATGAAGGTCTGTGGGCTTATGGTGTCGTATAAAAATCAAAGCTCTAGCTTAATGCATTAAAAAGATATGGCAATTAATGTATAATTTTTGAATGGAAATGGCTAAAATTAAAAACCTCTAGGGTACTTCCAGTTACCTCACAATTCTGAAATTTGGAATGCTAGGAGCTTTTGTAACACAATTAAAGGGAAAAGTCTGAAATTGAGGAATTTCGAAGTTTTTTAGGAAACTAAGTTATATTTGCGGTCAATGTCATACAATTACTACGTGAGCGACCGCAAATATAAGTTTGTAAATACCTACACTTATAATTTTTATTTTCTGACCATGGCCACTGGTGCACGACCGGGATTCAAACCCATGACCAATGGTACGGAACCCTGAGGGCGCGAGTTCTCGCACTTTACCGTCTTTATTTTTCCATAAAGTTCCTTCTTCTTGTTGATAGAGTAACCCCCTTTCGGGATGGTGTATGTACATGCTATGGACATACAGTGCGAGTTCTCGCACTTGACCGTCTTTATTTTGTCCATAAAGTCCCTTCTTCTTGTTGATAGAGTAACCCCCTTTCGGGATGGTGTATGTACATGCTATGGACATACCCAGCCACCGCAGGAAGCCGTCGAGCAATGAGAGCACAGCGCACAGCTCCCACAGATAGGGCTGTATCTCGGCGCAGAGCTCCTTGTTGGGCGAGGCGGCCAGGCGCCGCGCGAGCCGCCGCGTGCGCGAGAACCACCACGCGAAGCGGCTGCGGCGCCGGCGCCACTCGCTTGTCTACGGAAATATACAAAAATAATAGTTCTGTATGGCTCCTTTTATTTATAATAAATTACCACAGTCATTGAGAGAAATGCCTTGTTCACTGTTTCAAAGGAAGCTGAGAACGCTGCTCATAGATAAAAGTTACTATACCATTGCTGAATTCATGAAAGATAAAAATATAATAAAAAAAATAAAAAAATAAAAGGGCATTTATTCACCAAGAATCCTACACACAGCTATAAAAATACAATTGGTAATTTACAGGTTTTGGTATGTATGTAGGTAGACAGGTGAAATGGTCGAGGGCTCAGCTACGCTGCTTTTCAGCTTCGCCATAAAATGTCTGCTGTCGTCACAGCAGGTTTGATCCTCGGAAGCCATCAGCCGCTATCAGGCGATGAAGAGAAGGGCACAGATCATTATTATAACCTATGTAAGTAGGTTAATAATGTAAATTGTTGACATAATATATTCATTATTATTATTTTTGGACAAGACTTATATAATCTTTAATTGTTGTGTGTCTAGTCTCTAATTGTTTTTAATATTTTAATTAGTTCACAATGACATTCTTTTTCCTCTATTTTTTATTATTATTTGTAACTTTTTATTTTATTAATTAGATTTTATTATGATTGTAAATTAAATATTGCATGCCTAGATATAGGTAGAATACATTGATTCAATAGTATATAGTAATTGACATATTTATGACATGTATTTCAAGCAATAAATTATACTTTGACTTTGGCCGTGGTGGCCTCGGCTGAAGAATAGGACACCTATCCGCGGATGTCGTAAGAGGTGACTAAGCGAAAAAAGGGGATGGGCAGCAGCGTCCCTCATTTAAACAACGATAGCTCTAACTGCGCTCGCCAACCCGCATGCCCAGCGTGGTGAGTATGGGCAAATCCCCCACACGATAAGGAATTTGCTGTCTGTGGGGCGAAAGGCTGAAATGATGAATCAGTAGACAGTATCGGAAGTTGAAGTCTCAGAACTTCGAAATAATCACAGGGGCTAATTACAAGGTGATTCATAATATGATATCCCGAAAGGCGGTTATATTCTACAACCAATTGGCAATAAAGTTTGTTCTACGACTTTTGGAAATTCAACATTTTTCATTGATAACTCTATGCGAAAATAAGCTGCTATGAGGTCAAATCAGCTTAAACTCAATGAATCAGGTGTTTTTAGTAGCAATCTTGACTACAAACTTCTTGTACGTTTAGTTATAAAGATGATAAAAATACGAAAACAGCTAATTTGAGAAAGTTTGCGAACATAATTGCAATTTTTTTTTTAATTTTCTTTCTTTTTCTTGAATAACCCCATTTTAGAATGGTATACAAGTTATGAATCAACTTGTATAGTTTTGCAACATAATGCATTTTTAATAATGAGATTGAACAATAGAAAAAAATGGTTCCCATTCATAAAATACTAGAAACGTTGTCCAATTATCATTTACTTTTGATGTCACACATAAGCTTATATTACATAGTTGATGTCTGGCTGCGCCAAAGAAGGGACAACTGGCTGCGCCAATTAATTTTAAAATTATTGTTGACTGACCTCCGGCTTGTTGTGCCTGGGCCGCGAGCAGTGCTTGTGGGTCAGCAGCCAGTTGTAGTCGTGCAGCATGCGCAGGCCGCGCGCGCCGTGCGCGAACGGCAGGTAGAACAACTCGCACAGAAGCACCAAATCGTCCTCGGTCAGGAGGTTGTCGTCTATCGTCACCTCATCCGTGTCCACGATCCTAGGGAAGTAAACTCATTACCAGTGATCGGAATTATGGGAGCTAAAAAACCTAAAGTTCAAGAACAGAGGCAAAAAAAGTGGAGACTTCCTTACTACAACAATTTTATTCGGCCCAATTGGGCTGAAAATTGGAACAATTGCCACAGTAAGCAAGTACATTTAATATGAATGTTAATAATATTGTGAACGAAAAGGATATTTTTTTTTAATAATACGTGTCGTACCTACCTACTGTTTTTTGAAAACAAAACCAGAAAATTAGTTCGATAGTTGTTTTACTGAATTCATTTTAGATATACTTTAGTAATGTCCCGAAAACCGAGACAATTGGCCCGAAAAAATATTTAGTCCTAAGGCGCCTCCACTTGCCTCTGTTATTTTTCGAGCAGTATGTATTACTGCTGGCCTATACCCAGCAGTGGGTGAAGTCAGGCTGTGGATGATGATGATTACAACCTACATGTTAAAGTAAGAATCTGTAATTGGCAGTATGCTATATATATATGCTAGTATATAATAGATATCATAATTATTCTAAAGTGCTGTAGATTCTATGACAATAAATAAAAAAAAAAAAAGTTAGTTTATCATACTCACTCGTCGTTGCCTTCAGAGGGGTCCGCCAGTTCCACCATCATGTCGGTGCTGAGTGGGCTGTGGCTCGGCTCAACTTGCATCGAACCGCTCTGAAAACAAATATTATAATAACTGACGAACTCGGTGGCGTAGCTGGTGAGTGCCCGGCTGAGATGCAACGGGTTCGATCCCGCTGCGGGACAAATGTTTGCATGATCAGCAAATATGTGTTCCGGGTCTAGGTGTTGTACCATGGTACTCATAGTTTCTGATACCCACGACACAGGGAATCCTAGAGTGGAGTCAGGACTATAGTCGTATTTTTAATTAGACGAAGCCAACTGACAGTAGCTAATGTCACTTTGTAAAATAATGTTGCCATATTTAAAGTAATAGTGATGTGTTCAGTTCTCGTTCCAGATGAATGAACAGGTAGCTGCGTGTCTCATATCATATAATTAAAGAAGACAAAATGCATGGTCTCGACCACATGATCGACAATGTTTCAGACAGATTTATAATTAATGTCACCGAAAGCGATAGTGATGATTTTTTATCTGATGATGAATAAAAACAAATTAGGTATGTAATAAGCGATGTTTTTTTATTTTCATTACCTACCTATAAATTTTATAATCTATAGCTTCAACTGGTACCTATAGCTACGTACCTATAGTTACGGGTATCTATAGCTTGACTGACCTCATAGCTCAGTTGGTAGCAACTCTGCCTTCTGTGCTGGAGGCCGCGGGTTCGATTCCCGCACTGGACAAACATTGCAGTGTGATTAACACAGATGTTTGTTCTGTGTCTGGGTGTTAATATATATCTATTATGTATATCAGTCTCTGGTACCCATAGTACAGGCTATGCCTAGTTTGGGATCAGATGACCGTGGGTGATATGTCCGGATAAAAAAATTAAAAAAAAACTGCCTGATGTATGTAAAATAGGACAGTCTTACAAGTTTCCCCGCAATGTTTTCCTTAATGTTTAAAACACTCGGTATTCAGTATAGGTAGATACGATAGGAACATAGTCGTCGAAAACTAGTTTGTATGTACAAAGCACGACTAAAATTCGAACCCCGTACCCGATATCGGCAGTTCGGCACACTAACTATTCACTAGACAATCGAGGCATTTCAAGAGTTTTTTCAATCATTCACTTTGTCACAACACTATTTTTATTTCATCAAAAACTGACAACACAGTAAACGTCAGTTGGCTTCGTCTAATTAAAAATACGACTTTAAGTATGTGACTGTTGTTAAAAAAAGTTGTATTACTAGTTATATTATCGTATTTAGTGTATGGGCATGTCATGAGGAGGGAAGAATGTCATGTGACAAGAAGGGTGTTAGAAATGAATGTGGATGGATGTAGGAGTAGAGGTAGGCCAAAGAAAAGATGGATGGACTGTGTGAAAGTGGATATGGTGAAGAAAGGAGTGAGTGCTGAGATGACGACTGATAGAAGGAAATGGAAGAAGAATACATGTTGTGACGACCCCACTAGAGGTGGGATAAGGGCAGGAAGATGATGATGATGATTATTAAAGTATTTACCTCGCTTATGGTGTCGTTCATGACAATGTCGGACTCGGTAGCGGCTGTGGACGGCGGGTCCACATCTAAGGGCTCCCCCACCTCTGGCAGGCTGGGCCTGCTGGGGCTTAGCGTTTGCGGTGTGTCTGCAAATAAACTTAAACATAAAGTACCAAATCATCTTCATTGCATTCAACCAACATATCTGGGGGTCAACTATACGAAGAAACAAAAATCTGGGGGCTAATTCTACTATGAACTGTTCAATTGCAATTGAAACGCAGCTGAACGATAGCTTTGTTCTTAACTAGATACCAGGGGCGTTTGCGTGGTACCTACATAAAAAGGGTAAAGAGGTAAAGAACTTTATCTATTCCAAGTTTCAACGAAATCGGTTGAGCCGTTACGGCGTGATTGAACAACAACCATCCAAACATCCTCACAAACTTTAGCATTTAACTTTTACTATTTAATTTAATTTCATCTCGCATTCATACGAACAAAATGGCAACAAAGCGACTGATTATTTAAACAATTAAAACTCAACCTTATTTACTTTCAAATTCGTCTGAAATCACAATATCACAGCGTACACGTCAACACAAACCGGTTTAAAAAGGTGCCCAACATTCGCGGCCCCAACAAAACAGACGACAATAATACGGTATATAACGGTAATTAACCGGAATATAACAGGTATTAACCGTTATATAACGGACATTAACCAGTTAATTGAATACCGGTTCCGAGTAAACATCTCAACTACTGTTATGAAATCTAAAGACAATCTTACCTCCAACACTCATATCACCATTCCTCAGCTGGTCCTGTTCATCATCGACAATAATATCTTCTTTCTTCTCCTCGAACCCTTCATCGTTCATCTTCTCAGTATCTTCTAAAGCCTTTATCCCCATTATCGGCACGGGAAGGGTAGAAACGGGTATTTCCGAGGGGATGGACATGTTGGAACTGGCTATGGGGATGATGGGGTTGGGGATAGATTCGTTTAGGATAACCTTGGTGGGGGAGACCAGGGAGTTCATTACCGGGTTCGCGGCGGGGTTGAACGCTTCGATCGATGTTATCTGTGGAGATAAGGTATTTTTGAGCAAACAATTTTTACACTTTCGCTAGTAGAAACCATAGTAAATTTACAAGGTAAATAATACAAGGACTTATTCAGTCAACAAAAAGATTTTATTTTATATAACAGCGATATAAAATAAATAAAAAAAAACAGAAATCAATACTAATAATTTTTCAAATTAGCTGTGATTGGTATATTTATCATCTAAATTATTAATTATTAGCTAACGTCTGCCTGGTGCTGCGTCTGCTGGCTAGTGGTCACCATTGGGATGGCTCCAGCCATGGTTCAACTTACTCCAGATGTTCAGGAATCAGCCAGCGTCTGTTAGTCCGTCCGTCAGTTGACTAGCGGGACCCTTAGATTTAATCCAGCAGTGGTTCTACTAGCTCCAGATGTTCCGCACTCGGCCATTGTCTGCAGCTGTTTAGCAGGACCCTTGGAATGACTCCAGCAGTGGTTCTACCAACTCCAGATGTTCCGGACTAAGCTAACGTCTGCAGCTGGCTAGTGGTCACCATTGGAATGACTCCAGCAGTGGTTCTACCTACTCCAGATGTTCCGGACTCAGCTAACGTCTGCAGCTGGCTAGCAGGACCCTTGGATTTAATCCAGCAGTGGTTCTACCTACTCCAGATGTTCCGGACTAAGCTAACGTCTGCAGCTGGCTAGTGGTCACCATTGGAATGACTCCAGCAGTGGTTCTACCTACTCCAGATGTTCCGGACTAAGCTAACGTCTGCAGCTGGCTAGTGGTCACCATTGGAATGACTCCAGCAGTGGTTCTACCTACTCCAGATGTTCCGGACTCAGCTAACGTCTGCAGCTGGCTAGCAGGACCCTTGGATTTAATCCAGCAGTGGTTCTACTTACTCCAGATGTTCCGGACTCGGCCAGCGTCTGCAGCTGGCTAGCGGTGACTGTGGGGATGGCTGCCCCGGCAGTGGTGCAGGTGGCCGTGGAGCAGGTGGACGTCACCAGCGACATGCAGGTGTTCACGGAGGGCAGGATCGGAATTATCGGTACTGGAGGCACTGTGGATGTATAGCGGTTCACATTCCCACAAGAGAACACATGTTTCAACTAATTTATTAATGTTTTTTTAGGCATTTTATGTATTTGATTATTATTATTTCTTGACTGTATAATTATTTTAAGTTCTTGACATTGTATACATTTTTTATTTGTATTTACCATTACATGTATATTTTATTATGTTTTGATATTTCTAAGTGCATTGTTTTTATGCCTATGGAGAGAAATAAATGAATTGAATTGAATAATAGCTTGCAGAACAATTCTAGGAATGACCTCTTTTCTACGACTACAAAGTAGAAAACAGAGTTCAGATCACCAACCACAGTCAGAGTGCCCAAAAGGTTGGCGACGTTACGTCATTGGATCGCTATAATGATCCTTTGTCCGAGCCCTTTATTCGAAAAGCCCTTTGGTCTCATCTTATCTAAGACGCGGCTCCTTTTAGATGAAATGTGATGTGATTGCAGATTTGGTGTAATATTTGTTACCGGTTATGGTGGGCTGGGGTTTGATGACAGGACCCTGAGCTGTCTTCGGTATCGAGAACTCTGGCAGCCACTCGTTTATTGCTAGTCTGTAACATAATTAAAAAAAAAGAAATTTGATGATAATTTTTTATATTGAAGAAATGTTATTGTAGTTTAGGCACATAGAAACACTTCGTTTGAATAAAAGGATAATTTATTTATTTATTATTATTATTAACTTAATAAAATAGTTCATTATCAAAGTCAAAGTCAAAAGGCGTTTATTTCGAAAAGTCTTGGAAACCTAGGTGAAGCTACGCGTGTTCCGCGCGACCAAGTCTAGAAGAATCATTCCAAATCATATAAAGATGGCCAAGTGCGAGTAGAACTAGCGCCGTCAGGATTCCGTACCATTCCGGTAAATCGACATTCGGGTCAGAATATCCAGATCCGAGGTGTAGATAATTACCTCAAAGCGTGTCTATGGTGGTAGACGTTATTGGCCAAGGGCACGGGCAGTTCATCGTCGCAAACCCCTTGTTCGCTCTCTCTCTCCAGCTTTATATCCCAGGATACTGCTTCCACTGCAAGAATAAGTTTCATCATCATCATCATTTCAGCCGTATGACATCCACTGCTGAACATGGCCTCCCCCACAGACAGAGCAAATTCCTTATCATGTGGGGGGATTTGCCCATACTCACCACGCTGGGCATGCGGGTTGGCGAGCGCAGTTATAGCTATCGTTGTTAAAATGAGGGACGCTGCTGCCCATCCCCTAGCTTTTTTCCCTTAGTCGCTTCTTACGACATCCGCATCAGAATAAGTTTAATTTCATCTAAATAAGTCTCGTTTAAAGGTATTTGATATGGACTATTCATGTGTGTGTGTATAGGTCTGAAATAAGGTTTTTTAAATAAATACGAAATAGGTTAACGTTTGACCACAATCTCCCCTGATGTTAAGTGACGATGTGGTCGGTGTAGCACGTTTGCCTAGAAGAAACCTATTCACTCTACTCTTGAAGACACCCAAATTATAGGTATTCGGAAACACAGACGCCGGCACCGAGTCCCACTCTTTGGCTGTCCGCATTATAAAGGTAGAAGCAAAGCGCTTGGTGCGTTTTATTATTATTATTATTATAAGGTAAGGTACACATAAGACTTTTAAACGCATGTTTCAGTACGATTGCAACGCAACACCACGTGAGGCGCCCACTGCAGGACATACAACGTTGTGCATGAAAGGAGCCTCTTAGAGGCGCAATTTAATCCTTTCACTACACTGATTCTTTCATCGACGGTCATAGGCCCACCAGGGCCACCATACCTCAATCTGGTCACTGACCTAAATCTGAGACGCAATAGGTAGGGTCAAGGCTGATAATGTTCAAACGGTTCGATTCCCGCTACGGGACAAATATTAATGATCTGCTAATATCTGCTTCGGGTCCGGGTGTTGCGGTACCATGGTACTCGTAGTTTCCGAAACCCACGACTTAGGGAATTCTAGTGTGGGGTCAGGACTATGTCTGCTACTGTGGGGTATTATTTATATTCTTAACGGTTGAGCCACAAACATCAAAACATCCACACAAACTTTCACATTTATAATATTACTAGGATCTTCGTGACGCAACCGTGTAAATAATACTTACAATGCGCAGGCGCATCCAAGGTGCAGGCAGCCCAATGTGCCAGGGTCCTAATGGGGATCATGTTGGCGTTGTATTCGCAATTCGGGTTCGTCAGTACACCGCGGAGGAGCGGAATCAGTTCTGGCGACCGCCCACAATAGGGCCCTGAAAAAAAATGCGATATTTGAGTCCTCGCTCAAACTGCAAGGTCTTTTTCAGCACGACGACCTTTGATGTTTTTAAAACTTTGTTCATAATTTATTATTGATATATTATTGTTGAAAGATACTAACTTAAGTTTATTTTAACAATATACACTTATACATACTATAAAATATAAAATCAAATAATTACAAAATAAAATAGAAACTAAATAAACAAATAATTTTGGTCATGCGGCAAGGTGCCAAGAGCACTGGCTGCATTCCCGCGTTGAATTGCCAAAGAAATTCTTTGTGCAAGGAATGAGCCAGCTCTCTTATCACCGGCGGCGTCGACCAAAGTTGTTGAAAGTGCACAAACATTATGTATATTACCAATTACATAAAATATCTTCATATAAAAAGAGGTCTGATATACATAAAAATAAAAGTGCACTATAGCATTCTCAAAAAAAAAAATCTTAAAATAAACATAAACTTAAATAGTGCTCAATGAAAGAAAAACAAAAAAAACTTTTGACTCTAACTAAGCTAAACTCTTGAAATATAAACGAAAATAATCTCTTTTATTATGATAAATTTGAACTAAAAATTAAAGCTAACTGAAATGGATAGGAATAATGATTTTGGCTGTACAACACGCAGAAGTTAACTAGGCACCTCGCTGTAATGTTTTGTCTCATTCTCACTCACGAGGGCGGTAGGCGGTGGCGTGTGGTGGGAGCGGGATGCACATTCCACGCAGGTGCCAAGTTGATTTCTGCGTGTAGTATCAGACTGTACTAATAGGACCTTTGTTAGAGACGCGCTCATACGAATTGTTAGGCGTAATTTTACCTACTATTTAATGTCTCGATTTGTAGATATATTTAGGGTACTATTTTTGTATTGAAGGTAGAATGTGTTTTTAATGTAATATGGAGGGTATTTCGCTGGAAAATTTAGTCTAGGCCATATCCATGTAATGTGTGGCACGAATTTCGGAAATAAATTACCTAAAAAGTCAAAAGTGCGTTATTCTGTTTTAAACATAGCCCACAGCCGTAACAACCTTATTGCTTACCCAAAAAGATACGTTTTTGGTCGTAGTCGTTGGCGTGCAGGTTGTCCCAGATGACGGGCGGCCGACGCAGCACCTGGGTTATCTCCTCGATGCAATCCACCGTCAACGTCTTTGATATCACTTTCGGACCTATAATCATACAGTGGTGATTAAAGGAATGATTCTGAGATGCCAGTGAGTTCTCACTTCTCACTTTTCGACCGTGAAAAGCAACCTCACATACACCGCCAGGAACAAAACAATATATATAATCCTAAAATAAAAATAAAATAAAAATAAAATAGCCTTTATTTCTACTATCTACAATGAGTTTTACAGATTTGAAACAATTTAAGGTTTATACATTAGTTTCCATTTACAAATATATTTCTGCATGCAAAATACCTATAATTAGTTACTAGTAGTAGTCGCCTCTCTGGCGTAGGCCTCCCCCATACCTTTCCATAAATTTCGATCTCTGGCCTGTGTCATCCAGTCTCGTCCACTTCTTTGTCGGAATACGTCTTCCCAACGTTTTTTCGGACGTCCTCTGTTCCTCTTGTTGCTGCGTGGTATCCATTCCACTACTCTTTTTGTCCATCTTTCTTTTTCCATCCTACATATATGTCCTGCCCAGTTCCACTTCAATGATCTGACCCTACTTATTATGCTAGACAACTTTGTCTTTTTCCTGATAGTAATGTTGTTAATTCTGTCTGATAGTTTGATACCTAGCATACTTCTTTCCATATATAATCCTACTTATCTAATATTCTTATTAAAACTAATACTATAAATGCGAAAGTTTGTGATAATGTTTTTTCAATCACGCCGTAACAGCTCAACCGATTTGAAACTTGGAATAGATAAAGTTGTGTACCTATATAGAATAGAACATAGGCTACTTTTTATGTTGGTACCACGCGAGCGAGACCTCGGGCGGAAGCTAGTAAATGAATAAAACAAATAATCTCATTTGGATGCGATCCTTTTTAAGGCGGAGGTACCTCCAGGCTGGCAGCGAGAAAATCTCGCTGTGCCCTACCTCCTCCAAGGCCCCAGCAGGGCTTAAGCAATGCTTCATCATTCCAACCGTTTGGAGTCCACTGCTGGACATCGGCCTTCCCCACAGATTTCCACGGACTTCCCATCATGTGGGGGGAAATTGCCCATACTCACCACGCTGGGCAAGCGGGTTGGCGAGCGCAGTTATAGCTTTCCTTCTGAAAAATGGGACGCTGCTGCCCATCCCCTAGATTTTTTCCCTAGGTCGCCTCCACGAGTAGGTGATATGGAGATAAAGATAAATTTATTTGCTTGCTTGAACATAATGTAGGTTAACAATGGTCATAAAATAAATAGTGTTTCACTTATGTTCTACCATAGTCGGCATGCAAAATTACAAATAAATGAATGTCAAAAATCGTAACACTAAAATTTAAAATAGAAGAATGTCTATTCTATTCTTCAGGAGGGGCCTATTCTACAGCCTTTCTTCTACCGTTTAGCAATGCTTAGTGCTTACCAGTCCACATAATATCGATCTGCTGCGACAATTTAGTTCCTAAAGTGTTGAGGTACTCTGAGCTGTTGACAGTTGGCATCGCGCGCGTTGAGCAGTACTGCGTGGGGCACAGCAGGAAGCGGGGGCAGCCGAGATGCTGGTGGATCTCATTTGTTATAGATACCTGGGGGCAATAATCTGTATTATAAAACAAGGCCTCAACATGGAATCAACCCACAGCCCAAACCAATGAAGCTATAAAGCTGAAATTTGGACAGTAGCTGCCCTATATGACAATCACATCCACTAAGGAGGGATTTTAAAATATCAACCCTAAGAGGGTGAAAAGGGGTTATAACGTTTGTATGAAAAATCACGCGTGCGAAGCCACGGGGAACAGCTAGTAATAAAAATAAAATCAATTTAGGTGCATATTATGTTAGTCACAAAGTTTTCTTAGTAAATAAATAAATATTTCGGACATATCACACACGGTCAATTGATCCCAAACTAGGCATAGCCTGTACTATGGGTACCAGAGACTGATACCTAATAGATAAATATTTAACACTCAGACACAGAACAATCATCTGTATTCATCACACAAATGTTTGTCCTGTGCGGGAATCGAACCCGCAACCTCTAGCGCAGAAAGCAGAGTTACTACCAACTGAGCTATGAGGCCAGTCATGTTAGTAGTATTCATGAGAGTTAATAAATAACATAAATAAATAACACCCTACATTATCCTAACCGCACACTAGGATTCCCTCTGTCGTGGGTATAGAAACTACGAGTACCATGGTACCACAACACCCATACCCGGAACAAATACTTGAAGATCATGCAAACATTTGTCCCGCAGCGGGAATTGAACCCGCACCCTTTGCGTCTCTGACAGGCACTCGCCCACTACGCCACGGAGGTTTCCAATGATGCGGTGATAATCAATTTATTTCTTTTATACAACTAACGTGGCAAACAAGTTTTGCGGCCCCCCTGTTGGTAAGTGGTTACCGTAGCTTATGAAGAGAATAAATTATTGATGTTTTGTTTTTAGCTCTTTAAAAATATTGTTTTTTTCTGTAGGGACTTATCCCAAGTAGCAACGCTTGCAATACTAGAGGAATCACGCACGCGTTGCCTTACTCACCGCAGAAACACAACACTATTTGAAATAAATAATGTTATTTGTGTGTGTGTGTTGTGGTACCTATCCCCGCGACACAGTGAATCGTAGTGACAGAAATAAAGGCAGCTGTGATTGAACATCAATGTTACTCACCTGAGCATGAGCGAAACTCTGGAATATTTGCTTGTCCGATTCACTCATCTCCGGTTCAATATCATCAAACAGCAATGCAAAACAAGTGCAGCCGAACTGAGAGACCTGTGAAGAATAATGTCATAAGCAGACTGTGGCTAAGTTAACAGAATAAGCTGTTGGTATTAACAAACTAACTAACTAACTATTATTTTTAAGATCTCCTTTGTTCTTTGCAATCTGCCTGAATGGGCAATGAGCTAGAGTTTGTGTTATTGGCATGGATGGAAAAGAGCCCAGTGGCGCTTCCATATTTTCCCTTTTCTCTGATCACATTAGAGCTATACAAGGTGATTTATAATATGTATACAATCCCTAAAGGGGGTTATTCCATCAACAAAAACAAAGGTTATTAGCGGAATTTTGTTCCTGCAAAATTTCACAAATAACCTTTTTTTGATATTTTTTTTAAATTCCTTTTATCGAATTACTAAACTTATGAGAAGTTCAGCATCAAGATTGCTACCAAAATCAGCTAATTCATTGATTTGGAACAGATTGATCCCAATACAGATGATTTTTGCATAGAGTTTTTTCATTAAAAAATGTCGAAATTCCAAAAGTCGTAGAACAAACTTTATTGCCCATTAGGTGTAGAATAAGCACCTTTAGGGATGAATACATATTATGAATCACGTGGTATTAGGTAAAGGGGATTTTTACCCTTTATTCTTTTGAAGGTTGCAGGACATACTAAAGTAAAAAGCATGTGTTTTGTCTACTTGTATTTTTGTTAAAATCTACTTAGTACCTATTGATTTCATTTTATTTATTTGATTACAAACAAGCAGCTTCTGCTTAAGTTTCTCCATCATCAATCTACCAGCGTCAATGTGGACGTGGATAGCATGCTAGCTGTGTCCAAGGTTGGTGCCGCTAACATGCTCTGAACCAGGCCCACATCCAACCCATTAACTAAAAGGACCCTTCCCAACTCATCCCTCATTGATGCGCTCCGGGCGCATCACATCTATCTGATGTGATTTTAATACTTACCTGCTCCAATTTCCTTTTCAAAGTGGTGATCTCCTTCTGACTGCTGTAAGTTATATCCAGGCCTGGAGACAGGGCGTAGCAGAACACTATCCCTTGATCCTTGGCTGCGGTGATCAGAGATGTAAGATGCTCTGCCTCCTCCACCGTGTAGAGTTCCCGCCAGTACGCCCGGTGTTTGTAATCATCCTTTGGAGCGTACACATACATGTCCATGCCCCACTTTTTGAGCCTATACAAAATCAAAGGTGTTTATTTCAATAAACTTCTATGAAATGAATGAAATCTTGAAATTACTTAGGCCCGAATACTGAAACATCACTTAAATATAAGTGGTGATCTAATTGATGTTTGAGTATAAGATTCTGAAAGATAACGGCGTCTCAAATAATTGAGACCATTTCAAATAGTTAAGTGATGTTTCAGTATTCGGGCGTTTGAAACTAGGTGAATCTATGCCTGTTCCTAGCAACCAAGCGTAGAAGAATCAGACAGCAAACATGCCTTATGGGAATAAATAGGTATTGCTGTCTGATATGTAAGCTATGTTAGCCTAGTGGGAGTTCGGGATAGCATACTATGAATCTCTTTAGAGAATAGATGTTATAAGGACATAAGCTGTGTACATGATGGGTTTTGTTTATTTGATTTAGTAGTAGTAGCTTCTCTATTCTGATTCTACCAAGAACATGAACAGTTCAAGCTTAGTAATTCAGCTTGAACTGATTTGCAGCTGGAAAAATCTGTTTTTTTTTCTAATTTACGAAAGTCTTAGCATAAACTTCATTGCCAATTGGGTGTAGAATAAGCCCATTTCTGGATAGAATCTTACTAATATTATAAATGTGAAAGGATGTTTATTGTTCAATCATGCCGTAATGGGTCAACCAATTTCGATGAAACTTGAAATATTAAGAGTTCTACAGAATAGCATATTGACTACTTTTCATCAAGGTATCTTGCGTGCAGAGCCTCGGGTGTAATCTTGTACATACAAATCAACTTGTATTTTGCAATGTAAAGATAGGTACTATACAGCTCTGCGAAACAATCTTCTAAACTCAAGTCATGGGTATTGTAATTTACCTGTCTGTGAAAATTACTCACTTCTGGAATAGATCCTTCCTTTGTTCAGTGGTCCACGGCCGGCCGTAGAAGCCTGCAAAATGATGCCCAGGTCATTAACTTTTGCCGACAATAAAACACAGCCGAAACGCCTAAAACAATACTGCAGTACAATTACCTTCAACGACCCCGCAAATGAAGTCTTTTCTCTTCGTATGAGGTTCATCAGAAGCTTCAGTCATCTTCAGAAGAGAAGTGTACAAAATGAAAGTGGCCTAGATACACGCGCCTATCAGACAGTGAGAATTGATCTAAAGCTGAGCACTACAGTATTTGCATTCGTAATTTCGGTGTGAGCAGTGATTAGCACAGTAATAACGTTATTATTTATTCTCTTTGATTCTTGGTGTAGGCAGGTGTGTCGGCGGTGTAAAAACTAGCTAGTGCTAGCTAGGAAACAGCTACAAACAGCTCACAGACTAATAAGGAGGGAGGAGTACTACAAACAAACAGCCACAAAAGTAATCTGCTTGCTGTGCAGTGTGCACCACAGACTAGATAGATCTCAACTTCTACATCTACTTCTACTGTCACAATTCTGCCAATGTCCGTTTCATTTCATGTTACGTTCTCAGCTTTTCAGAGCTCTCCACCTCTCTCTTTGTAGCAAACAGTAGCAAACAATGTCACTTGCTTGCTTGCTATCCTCTTCCAGTGCCCACAAATTAGGGTATTTTCCCCTAAATTTAGGGTATTTTTTGGTGCCTAGAGTATTTTAAGGAGAAAATATTTGGAGTGTGACAGATCCGAGGACAAACTTCCACTAAAATTTAACAATCTAAGCCCCTTCGTCCACGGCGCGACTCAAGAGGAACGCGACTGAAACTGTAGTCACTTATGAGTAGCCTTACTGCGATAGCACTAGTATTTCAATGCGCGTCCGTCCACGACGCTACTCAAAAGGAACGCGTTTGTAACTAGTCTCCTGGAGACTCGAGATGCTGGTCGCCAGGCGACTGGTTTCGAGAAACTGTTGAAAAATTAACGAATAAAAAGTAATTATATGTGATTCTGACCTCTATGTGACTGGAGAAGTAATAATTATATGTCATCGCTCGAATTATCACTAGTCATGTTCATTATTTTCGTTTTCTTTGTTAACTTTGTTTACATAAAATCGTGTACTGAGTGACTGAGTTTCAGGAAATTCCAGTAGCGTCGTGGACGAGTCACAGTTTCCAATCAGTCCGCAACTCTAGTTTCTAATGAGTTCCGTCACTTTTGCGTAGCGTCATGGACGAAGGGGCTAAGTCTACAGTAAAAGTATGATTTAGCAAAAATAGAATGTTAGAATGTTATTTTTTTTCTTTACACTTTATAAGGGGAAATATTTGAGTCTAGGGGAAAATCAAATTTCTGGGCTGGCAGCACTGAGAGAGGTATAAAAAAAAACACAGTGACGTAGTATCTTCCTAGCGGACTTTTTGGCGGGAACTTGCGAAGTGATGTTGTGCTCTCAATTTATTTTACAAAACTAGTGTTAAATTGAATAATATTGTGTGAATAAAGTGGTGTTTTGCGTAATATTGTGTGAGTAAACCGCACAAGTGAAGTGAAATGAAATGATTGCGTGTATCGTCATTTTTCGAGTTGGCGCCAATAGATCCCACCAGGTTTTAGTAAAATAGCCACCATTATATCTTACTAAAACTGAACTTGACTTGACTTGACGGTGACTTGACGATGATAAACGAAAGAAAATGAAGAAAGGTAATAAACAAATTAACAAGAAAAAATACACGTAAGACTTGGCGGTAAGGCCTAGATGCCATAGCCAGCCCGAAAGGGAAGAACATTAAAAAAAAAAAGTATCTTCCTAGCACAGACTACTAAGAGTACCTTCCTAGTCTGTGGACTGTGAGTAAATGTTTTTGTTTTGTTGAATGAAAAATGGAAATAATTTGCAGTACGTTACGTTGTTGCTCTCAGGTGCTCTTTGTAACATAATAATGACAATTATTTTCTACAAACAAAACAGTTACATAGGGTCTCCTCTTGAAGAAGAGATGTGTGGGTGATATGGAAGTACAATCAGTATCTATTAAAATTGAAGAAGAGGGAGTATGGCTTAGTCATCAACATGATCCCATTGTAGAAACACCAGCTATCACGGATCAAAACGCAGTACAAGAGCCCTCTCCAGAAGAAAAACCATATATTAAACTAGAACTAGAGTTTGAAGAAGAATTACCAGTTCAGTTCAAGTCAGGTATAGTAAAATCGGAACCAACGTTTGTAGAAGTTGAAATAGCGCCAAATAACTTACTTGTTGAAGTCAAGAAAGAGAGTGAAGATTCATTTTCATGCAGCTTGTGTAATGAGGCATTTAGTTCAGAGCAACTCTTGGAGATTCATAAGAAAACTCACACTGAACCTTCAGAGCCTCAAGCAACAGCCCTATTCCCCTGTGAACTATGCGAAAAGAAATCACGAACGAAACACGGCCTAGTGCAACATATGAAAATATTTCACACTGGAAAACAGTTACATGTCTGTGTTACGTGTAGCAAAACATTTACATCGTCATCGAAGCTCACAATTCACATGAGGAGTCACACGGGAGAGAAACCATATGCATGCACTGAGTGTAACAAGACATTCTCTGTACAACACTCCTTAAAAACCCATTTAAGGACGCACACCGGTGAAAACCCCTATTCCTGCAATGTATGTGACAAAAAATTCAAACAATGCGGTGCATTAAAGATTCATTTACTAAACCACACAAACGAAAAACCTTTCATCTGTGATGTATGTAAAAAAGCTTTCCGTGACAAATTTAAGCTAAAACTTCATATAATGGGTAATCACACTAAAGTTAACCAGTTTTGTTGCAAACTGTGCGATAAGACGTGGATAACAAAACATAACATGCTCATGCATATGAAAACTCACACTGGGGATAAGCCATTTACTTGTGAGAAGTGTGACAAATCTTTTGTAAGCAAGTGTAGATTAAACGCACACAAGAGATGTCATGTAGCCGAGAAGAAATTTATCTGTGAAATCTGCAAGAAAGCATTCGCAACTAAAACTAGACTGAGAATACACACGGATAATGTGCACGCCGTTAAACCCCTTAAAATACATTTCTGCGAAGTATGTGAAAAGAAATTTGACTGTAAGAGTTCTTTAAACATACATGTTAAGGTGTATCATACCGAAGAGGTTAAGAAAACATACACCTGTAATGAATGCAACAAGAATTTTCCCAAAAAAGCTTCTTTGAAACTTCACATACTAAGAAAGCACTCCAGTAAAAAACCATATTCTTGCGATATATGTCCTAAATCGTTTGTAGTGCCTTGTGAATTAAAATCGCATATGCAAACTCATGCAAGGGGAAAAATTGATTTAAAATGTGAGAAAGCATATAGTCTGGAGAATTCACTGATAAATCATATGAGCACTCATTCTAAAGTCCCTTTGCTGTTATCAAAACACAAAAAAAAATGATTCAGAATAGTGATTTCTAGGAAAATTTTACCTAGGTACCTATCATAATACCTATACTCAGCTTAGTAGCAATTTTAAGGATGATTAGCAGTCCCTATGCTAATGCTTGCTATGCTAATTTGCCCATGGGGTCAAAAAGGTATCTAAGTAGTTGCCTTATTTGGTCGAAGTCTCCTAAAATAGAGGATTAAGCACTAGCTTTCGCCCGTGGTTTGCATCCATAGTACCAAGATACCTAGCGGGATAGGTACAATAACTATTTTTGGTTAACTACTGGAAATAAAACAAGTTATATGAATTTTGCTTGTTTATTGAACAAAATGTCCCTAGGATAGTAAATTACATAGTCTAGCTAGCTTATTACTGAACCACAGGTTAGGTATTTATGGCAAGAATTTTTCAAATTCTCCATTGAGAGATAACACTAACACTATAGATAACACTTTTAGTTAACTATAAAATAGATTTTCAGCATATTTATGACTAGATGATTGTAATACTGGAATGATCAATCAAAACATAATGTATCTACCTACCTAATAATTATTTACAAAACATTGCCTCTGTTATAATTATACTTAGGTACATACACAAAATATTTACAATAACTAGTTCAGAGAGAGACTATAACTTTACTCGCTCGCTCTTGACCACAACTCTTGAAGCCGTATTCACAAACAACTTTCTTTGTTAAAATGTAATTTCCGTGGTATTTATCTAAAATTACAACTAGGTACATTACCGACCGACGACACCCCTTTGGTTTTTTAAAATATATTTTGTGTGGGGCCTTATGCTGCCGGAACCGTTACAACATACGAAACATTAGTTCGCCATCTAACGCTGAGTAGCAGAGAAATATAATGTTATGCACATTATTTACATTCTGCAATGTAGGGTACCTCTACGCGTACCATAGAACATCTCAGTTCCGCTACTCAACGCTAGATGGCTTCAGGATAAAGAAATGTTATGCACTTTATTTACATGTAGGCATCTAAGCATGTAGATTAGCCCATAGATTAAAGTTTAATAACATGGTTAAGAGCTTAGCGGCTCCTTATTCTGTGATCGTTAACCATTACGTACATAGGTATGCCGTTGATCTCATTACCAAAGCGCGGACTGTCTCTAAGGTCAGACATGGTAAATGACAACGGGGTGTTAAACTTAAAATGTGCTAGATTCGCCTACAAGCATGTAGATCACATGCTTGTAGGCGAATCTAGCACATTTAAATGCTAGCCTTGTTACAATAACCCTTGTTGAGTAATATCGTGCGAGTAGAATGCGCTGGGAAGCGCTCGCCACTGTCAGCCGAGCATGCCTCCCGACATGTTGCCGTGGACGCGCATGTGTCGGTTCAAGTTGCCTGACTGCGAGAACCTGAAAAATAAAGAGCCATACACAAGGTGATTCATAATATGTATGCCATCCCGAAAGGGGCTGATTCTATACCCGAACGGCAATTTTGTTCTACGACTTTTGGAAATTCGTCATTTTTCATTGATAAAACTATGGCTAAATCAGCTGTTTTGGGGTCAAATCAAAGGAGCCATTTCATTCTGGGCCTGGTCCATGTACACTACATAGAAAAATTAGGAAAAAATAAGAGATTACAAGAAAAATATAATTTCATTAATTTGAAGACAAATGCGATGGTACAAGAATAGTTATTCTGGTAAGTTTTTTACTATGTGAACACTATTTGAAGGCCGCCATGTTGACATATTCTTCATGTCATGTTGTTTGATTCGATGTTTTTGTTTTGTCAGATATATGTAGGTTGTCAAAATGACATTTCACGCACGTCCATCCGCCATATTTTTGTAGCGCTGTGTGTTGCTCTCTTTGTCGAAGAAAATCTTAATGTACCTTAGAACGAAGTCAATTTAAATAAAATAACCAATTTAATACGTTTACTTTGTTGCTTAGCCATATTTTAGGGTAGTGTACACAGTGCAGGCCCAGGCTCCATATATCGATGAAACGTCTCTTTTGCTACCAATTGCAAATTGGTAACAATCTTGATTCCGAACTTCTAGTACGCTTAGTTATATATTCGTATAGTTATAGTTCTAAAGTTGATAAAAATACCAAAAACAGCCAATTTGAGACAGATTGTAAAAAAAAATTAAAATATAGATTTTTTTTTGCTAATAGCATTTCTGTTTGTTGATAAAAAAACCCTTTCGGGATAGTATACATGTTATGAATCACCTTGTATTATCTAAACGGTTATCAAACAAATATTGAATCACTGTTTATTTTTCATTTTATTACTAGCATAATACTAGCGCAGGAGATGACACTTCAGTCCAGCGTTGCCAGAAGGTTACTTTTGTAACCTTTTAGGTGATTTTTGACTCCTTCAGGTTACGTCGATGACTCGAAAGGTTACTTATTTTTAATTTAGTTGTTCAAAAAAAAACTCGCAATTGCAAATTAAAATTCAAAACATTACTAAATCATTCAAATTTCTGTATGCTAATACACCCAACATATTCTGTTTGTCAATTTTTAATACTACTACTGGAAAAAATATGAAAGGCTACTTTTTACACTAAAAGGTTACTTTTCTTATGCATTTCAGGTAACTTGTGACAGTACCCGGCTGGCAACACTGCTTCAGTCGCATGCCAACTAACAAATGAGTAGGTAGGTAGGTATTTTGGTTACTGACCTGAGCAAACACAGCTTACATTGATAGGGTTTTTCTCCGGAATGTATTCGCAGATGTTTAGTCAGCGTTGAGCTGTCTGAAAAAGCCTTCTTGCAGGATCTACACCTGTAACACGGAAATGCACCTGAGGGGTGAGTGGGAGTTGGCACCGTGGTCTTTACACTCACTTAAGAGCGTGATCTACGTGTTTGTATGGAATCCGTAACAGTGCCTCTAGCGGACCATTACTATCACTCATTTTTTATTGTACATACAAAAACACATGTAACGTGCTTGTTTCCACGCACGAGTAAGAGTGAAAAGGATTGTGCCAACTCCCACTCACCCCTCTGTTATTCTGTCCTGTCGATAGACTGCAGCTAAAAGTTTTACCACTTCCGTTCCGCGGTCGTGGGTTCGGATCCCGGTCGTGCACCAATAGATTTACTAGTATACTATACTAGTACTCTCAAACGGTGAAGGAAAACATCGTGAGGAAACCGGCATGTCTGGCCTCATAGCTCAGTTGGTAGTAACTCTGCCTTCTGCGCTAGAGGTCGCGGGTTCGATTCCCGCACTGGACAAACATTTGTGACTAACACAGATGTTTGTTCTGTGTCTGGGTGTTAAATATATATCTATTATGTATATCAGTCTCTGGTATCCATTGTACAGGCTATGCCTAATTTGGGATCAGTTGACCGTGTGTGATATGTCCGGAATATTTTTTTTTATGTCCTAGAACCTACAAATTCGAAGACATGTAACATGTGCGCGAAACGCACCTCTATGAGGCGCTAGTCACTGAACTAATACAGGATGACCAAGAAAGAATCAGTGTCACGACAAGCGTGAAGAAAGAACGTGATAGAAAGAACTTACTGGTAAGGTCGTTCCCCGGAATGAGTTCTCATATGTGTGGTGACACTGGAGCTCTGACTGAACCTTCTATCGCATATCGGACACCTGGAAACGAACGAACAACTCAGGCTGACTGACTTTCGAGATGTAGAGGCATGATAAGATTAACTTTGAAAATCGCATCTTTAGCGTATTTTAACTATTAGGTATATTTTATTTTATTTATTTTATTTTCGAATTTTGGGAAAACTTAAGCAATAATAATATAAACACATGAAAAAATTACATGCAGCTGAGGGCTATTTACAAGTTTCCACTGATAGCAAATTAATTAAGTTTTAGATGCTGTGGTAATGGACGACTAACAAAGATATAGAAAAGCGAACTAAATTTATATTACATGCACACACTTATAAAAATAAATTAAAATAAAGATAAAAGTAAGTAAAAAAGAAAAGTAAAGTTTCCAGTATCCAATTAATATCAATAATTTATAGTAATGATGGCTTCCGCCCGCGGCTTCGCTCGCAAGGTTCGCATTTAGATAGCCTATTATGCTATTCTAAATAAAGAACTCTATAAATTCCAAGTTTCAACGAAATCCGTTGAGCCGTTACGGCGTGATTGAATAACAAACATCCCCACAAACTTTCGCATTTGGCCTAGAATAAAAGTAAGAAATAATTTATTTTTAATCCCCTATATCTTAGCACCCCTTGGCCGATTTAACTCATATTCTTAGCAGTAAACCTTGATAGTATCAACCTTGACATACTACATTCGATACAGATCGGATTGACGATCTGAAAGTTATGCTCTAGAATCTAGGGCATAACTTTCGAATCGTCAATCTAGATTCGCCCAGAGGATACAAAAATCATAATAAATTGTCGAGTGGGCGGAGTGAAGAAAGTGACAGCGCTATGTACTGTAATTGAATGCGGAAAGAGATAGCAAGCGTTAGAAGGCGCTCGAAAGTAATCGACGTAAGCGAAATACATATAAGAAAATATCGATAATCTCAAAAACTATCTATTTTTTAAAGTGTCTTGGATTTAGGTATCCAATGCTATTGTCATAAAAAATATTAAAAAAAAAAGTTATTTTTGTTAGATAGTCTCAGAGTATTTTCGAAAAAACTGTTGCAGAGGACCCAACTTTAAAAAATAAATCTATCGAGAAAAGTTTTACCAATCGCGTTTCTGTCTTGGATTTACGTAAATAAAATGCTCAAGTTATCTTTGTCATAAAAATCAAAACTGAGCGTTTTGCGGTTATTGAGAAAAAACAATTCAAAAATCATAAAATAATTAAACCCTCACAACACCCAACACCTTAAGAGATCTTCGCTTGCTCGATCAAGAATATTGATCTTGCAAACGACGCCACTATCTGCACTAGTCTTAAGACTTACCTAAAAGGTTTCTGCCCAGTGTGAGTCCGCACATGGGCAGTCAAGTTGGCGGCTTGCGAAAAGCTCTTGTTACAATCCCCGCATCGATACGGCCGTTCCCCGGAATGGGTCCTTAGGTGTGTCTTGAGTGTGCTCGGCCTGGCGTACGTCTTGCCGCAGATACGGCAGAGGTTCGGTTTCTGTTCATCGTCGTCTGAACAGCCGCTTAGAGCACCCACCTGGTTGGATGTAAGCGTTTGGAATTGTCACAAGACATACTTTTTGATTTATCTACCTATCCGCGGATGTCGTAAGAGGCGATTAAGGGAAAAAAGCTAGGGGATGGGCAGCAACGTCGCTCATTTTAACAACGATAGCTCTAACTGCGCTCGCCAACCGGCATGCCCAGCGTGGTGAGTATGGGCAAATCCCCCCACATGATAGGAATTCGCTCTGGATTCGATCTGTGGGGACGGCAATGTTCAGCACGTCCCACGTCTGAAATGATGATGATGATGAGTTAGGTACTTTGTGATTAGTTTTTATAACGCGGGGAAACTCACCTGCACTTTTCCGGAAACGGAACCGCATCCATATCCATATTCGTGCGGATGCATTTGCCCTTGATGATTCAGTATCGTGTAACTTCCCATACTCTGCTCCTTCTGCTCATACAACTTCGGCGCTTCGTACAGTTTTTGCGCTTCGTAAAGCTTCGGCGACGGTTCGTACAGCTTCGACTGAGCTTCGTACAGCTTCGGCGATGATTCGTACGCCTTTGACTGCGCTTCGTATACCTTCGGCGACGTGTCGTAAATCTTCGGAGAGGGTTCGTACAGCTTCGGCGTTTCGTACTTCGACGGTGGTCGTTTCAGTTGGCTTAGACTTTTCTGTGCGAAGTTTGGTTTTTGTTGGAAAAGGTAGTTATTCGGTTTTTGGTTTTGGATCAGGGGTTTGAAGGTGGAGGTTGCTGTGATGAGAGGATCTGATTGGTTTGGGGTTCGGAAGTCGGCTGTGAAGGAGTAAGTGGCAGAAGGGTAGGTGGTGGGGCTGATGACGTTCTGCGCTTGAGGGTAGACTACGTTCACGGATGGGTTTGATGGGGTCTGGTTCCACTGGACCTGAGAAAATTAAAAATAAACACTGCAAAGAACTCTCTTGAATAAAGAAAATTATTTTGTGATTATTTTATTGGGATACTGATAACCCACACCCACTAAGAGCCCACTATGATTTTTATAATATCCCAAAAATCGACTCAGTTGAGATTTGAACCCGCTAATTTCCCCTAAGCTACCGGGCTTTCGCACAGGTCACAAAAATTTTGTGACTTCTTTTACTGTAAGGAAATTTTTGGATTATAAAAATCAAAGTGATTTCGTGTTTTGATAATGAAGCGTGCATATTGAAAATTTGATTAAATGAAAGAGGCATCTATGTAGCATTATTAATAATTAAACCGATGATTTCACTTAAATTATCCCTGATTATATTGTTTCAAACAATATTTAACAATTACAAAAACATAATAAAACGCGTTGAAGTCTTTTGTACGAAAATATTGATGGCACGACAGCAAAAACTTATTACCATGCAATTAAATGCATTGCATGCTACCTATACAAAAAATGAAGTCAAAGGAGGTATTGCTGGATCATAGCAAGTGGAAAGCCGTGGTCTCTGCCTACCCCTCTGGGACACAGACGTGATTTTATGTATTTATGTATGTATAAAAAAAATTAACTGCCCTTTTCCTTCAGAAAAACACATGAAAATCTATACAAGGTGTTTCATAATACGCATGCTATGTCTTCTGCTTAAGATACGCCACCATCCCTTCAGCCTTCACGGCGTACTGTAGTCAGAGTCAAAGTCAAAAGGCGTTTATTTCAATAAAATCACTAGGATCACTTTGAAACGTCTTAAAAACAAGTTTTTAGTAAGCTTACCGTTTTTGTATGGGATCACAAAAAGGGTGTCTACATAAACCAGTAATCTATTCACTTTTCACGGTCGATAAGTGAGAACTTATTTATTTTATTTATTTATTTCAGTAGTCTAGGATTCACAGTTTACTTATCGTTTAATATAGGCTAGATGTATATACATATGTCGTACTTGAACCAATTTGAATCCACATTAACTTACTGACATTGCGGGCTACGGTCTCTGCTTGCGGCCTGTGGAAACCAGCCGTGATATCCTAAGTTACGGTACATATTATCAACTTTATGACAAATCTACGGCGCTTTCAGCCATCCTAAAGATTTTCGCTCCCACGCGAATTGTCTCCGTAGCTTAGTCGGTTAGAGCATCCCCGTGTTTACGCGAAAGTTGCGGGTTCAAATCCCGTCGGAGTTGACATTTTTGGGATATTATAAAATATTATAGTATTCCCTTAGTGGGGGTTATCACTATAAAATAATATATATATATATATCTACAGTAATCCTTTCAGTACACTGATTCTTTCATCGATAGTCACAGGCCCTTTTCAAGGCCACCATACCTCAACCTGCCAGGCTATTCATCATCACACAACACTATTTGAAACAAATAATGTTATTTGGCTGCGATCTTCTGTAAGGCGGAGGTACCTCCCCAGGCGGGCTGCTCTAATTCAGAACGAGAAAATATCGCTGTGCCCTACCTCCTCCTAAGCTTCGGTGCATAGGTACCTGTGAGCAGAGCTGGTCGGGCGGACAGCCGTGCATGGTCATGTTCATGGACACGTTGACGCTCATGGTGGGGAAGAGTGGCGGGATGGCGCCGCCATAGTGTTCGTAGTACGGGTAGCCGCCGCCCGCGCCGCCGTTCACCATCATCTGTGTATCGATGGTATTGAAAATAAAATAATAACACCCAACAGACATATGCAGAATCCTGACCACTCACTAGAATTTTTTTTATGTTATTTTATTTATTTATTATCATAGAATCTACATCAATCCCTTTTCAGGGCCACCATAGCTCAACCTGGTCACTGATCAAAGACAGGATGACCAAGAAAATACCAGTGACACGACAAGAAGAAGAAGAATAGAATCTACAGCACTTTAGAATAATTATGATACCTATCTATTATATACTAAGCATACTGTCAATTACAGATTCTTACTTTGTAACATAGAACTTTTTAGTATAGTCGCAAAAACAACAGAAGCGACCAGAGTAAGTACATATAAAAAAAATTAAAGAAAGAAAAAAGAGATAAAGTACGAATTTGGTTGTACGAATTTGGTTATACGTAGGCAAACAGGCTTACGGCCCTCCTGATGGTTAGTGGTTACCGCCTATTGACATTAGCAACACCTGGAGCATTGCTAATGCGTTGCCTGCTGAACCCCTCCCCCCTAAAGAGCTCTGGCAACCTTACTCACCGCAGGAACACAACACTATTTGAAACAAATAATGTTATTTGGCTGCGATCTTCTGTAAGGCGGAGGTATCTTCCCAGGCGGGCTGCTCCAATTTAGAACGAGAAAATCTCGCTGTGTCCTACCTCCTCCAACGCTGCCTTTTTGCCGCGCAGCGGGAATCGGACCCGCACCCCTGGGCGGTTTGTGTGGATTTTTGTTGTGGATGGATGTTTGTGGTTCAATCACGCCGTAACGGCTCAACCGATTTCCATGAATGGAGTTCTTTACCTAGAACAGCATACAGACTAGTACTTTTTATCTAGGTATCGATCTAGATCTAGCGTGCGAAGCCGCGGACGCAAGCTAGTTAATTATAATGATGACAAAAATGCAAAAAAAGCTAATTTGAAAACTTGAAAATATAAAAAAAAAAATTGAAATTGGTATAACTTTTTTTTCGCTAAATTTCTTTCTTTTTATTTCGGGATGGTAGGTATATATAATTATGAATCGCTATGTAGAGTTTAATTTTATTTTAAACGCGTAAAAGCTCTTCAATTCATCTTTGCACAACAAAAATCAAATGAAACCTTCGATCTGAAAGCGAAACCCCACTAAAAGCCATATTAATTACAATAATTCATAACGGTTCCAACCCTAAGCTTTTCCCCATATCCAATTTTCCCCATTTCCCCTTAATTAGAGCGAGATAGCAATAAGAAAGCGAATAAAGCCCTATAAAAGAACGAGACGGAGAGAGTACGAAAATAATCTACCCTAGCCCGGTGTAGCTGGCAGTGGTCGTAAGAGAGCCATAGCACATAAATCCGTTCGAAAAAAAAAAAAACAGAATTCTATAGCTTCAAAACAAACTAGTAGACAGATTCTATGCAAATTCATACCAATACGTTGGAGATGCAATAATTCGTCATCTCGTTCAGTCCTCGTTTTTCCCCCTAACACAGGTTTTCCTATTTTTCTTTAGTTAGAGCGAGATAGCAACAACAAAGCGAATAAAGCCTTATGAAAGAACGAGACGGAGAGAGTATATTTTAATTGAATTTTCTTATAACAAAAACATTATTCTAAAGCTCTCTAAAGCTTCACAAACAAGAAGACGAAGAGATTCTGTACAAATTCATATCAAAACGTTGGAATATGCATTATATCGTCATCTCGTTCTGTCCTAGGTGGAATAACAAGGTTACGATTTTGCCGAACTCTTATTAAGCTAAGTCATCTCGCTCCTCCGCGTGGTGATACAGCGTGAGTGAAAGAGACAGCCATACCTGGGGGTGTACGGATTCGCTGCAGTCGCCATGTACCACGGCGTGCTTGAGGGATAGGAGGACGTCTGCCGCCTCTCCCCCTCTCTCCCGGCAGTCGGCGGGGTTGTTCCTGCTGTAGACGGGCGATTATGTTTGTATTTCTATGAAACGGTGACCGTCATTTAACAGTCGAGTGCCCCAAGCACGAACAATGGCCGATTTAAACATCAAACGAACATAGAGCTAGAGCTTCCTCGATTTTTTAGTGTAATTAACGCAGAAAAAACATCGAAAGATTGACGTCTGTTCACACTAACATAATTTTATGGAGTGGGGATAAAATGAGCATTTGCTCGTCTCATGTAAATCGGCCTAAAGCGATGACAGTCAATTTAACAGTCCGTTATCGCTGTCGTGAATTGATCGTGCTCGGGTCACTGAACCTTCAACTTCGAGGTTTTGTTTAGGGGATGACGTAAGTTGACAGTCACAAAGAGTCATGGTTCAATTACGTGTAAAATAGTGCTGACTAGTAGCACGCATTTGACAGAGCATTCAAATATACCACCATACCTCAACCTCGTCACTGACCTTATCCGATCCACAGGTCGTGGGTTCGAACCAATGGATTTTGTAATCGGAAAATGTATGTGCGTTATACTAGTGCTCCTAAACGGTGAAGGAAAACATCGGCAACCGGCGGCATTTCCTGGAACCTAAAAAATTCAAAGACATGTGATAAGTGCACAAAATGAGCGTCTAAGAGGCGCACATTAATCCTTTCACTACCTACATTAATTCTTTCACCGACGGTCATAGGCACTTTTCAGGGCCACCATATCTCAACCTGGAGACTGGACACCTTATACAGGTGACCAAGAAAGAATCGGTTACACGACAAGCAAACAAGCAAGCTAAGCGCAACTAAGCTTTGTAACAGAAGGCTACGATGTAATGTGAGTGACGGGCTCCGTAACGCAAAATCGATGTCACTTAGATTAGAATGCGATTATCGTCCGCCATATTACGGTCGTCGCTTTTTAGGCATTAATCAAATCGTAATTGAACCTCAAGCGATCGATCGGAACACAACGGAAAACGGCGTAACCTAGTAGAACCTATACTGTGGATTTACGCACGCGTGTGTCCTACTAATACTACTAATATTATAAATGCGAAAGTTTGTGAGGATGTTTGGATGTTTGTTGTTCAATCATGCCGTAACGGCTCAACCGATTTCGTTGAAACTCAGAATAGATAAAGTTCTTTACCTAGAATAGCATATAGGCTACTTACTATGTACTTATTATGTATTTGTATGTATTCCTTGATATTCTTTGGTTTGTATGTCTCTATCTATATACCTATCTAAATTTATTTATTTATAAATTATATATTTATTATGTATATTTTATATATCTTATCTATACATTTATGATATTAGTATGTAGGGTTTGTAGTTTTAAATTATAAGTTTTATTTCACTTATTATTATTATGTGCGCCACCGTCCTCTTCTACTTTATATATCCTGTCCATCCAAAGGTTGCCTGGTAGAGATCGCTTTTAGCGATAAGGCCGCCCATTGTCACACTTTTTTTTATTTTTTTTTATTTCCTTGATTGTGTTTTTTCTTTTGGTGTACAATAAAGTTATATTCTATTCTATTCTACTTTTATGTAGGTACCACGCGGAAGCTAGTTTAATAATATCTAACAATAATTATGTAGTTGTTGCTAATATGTCATCACTGGCAACAGAACTGAGACTTGGTCGTTAACTATTGGCCTCATACACAAGCTCAAAGTTGCACAACGGGCTATGGAGAGAGCTATGCTTGGAGTTTCACTACGTGATAAGATCCGAAATGAGGAAATTCGTAGAAGAACCAAGGTTACCGACATAGCTCTCAGAATTAGCAAGTTGAAGTGGCAGTGGGCAGGCCATATAGCTCGCAGAACCGATAACCGTTGGGGAGTAAAGGTTCTCGAATGGCGACCACGAACCGGGCGACGCAGTGTTGGAAGGCCCCCCACCCGATGGACCGACGACATTGTGAAGGTTGCGGGAAGTCGGTGGATGGAGAAGGCTCAAGACCGTTCGTCGTGGAACTCTTTAGGGGAGGCCTATGTCCAGCAGTGGACTTCTACAGGCTGATGATGATGATGATGATGTTGCTAATAAAGCTTTTGTTGCTTACTTTGATCTTCTTCTTCTTGTAGTGTCACTGATTCTTTCTTGGTCATCCTGTATTAGGTCAGTGACCAGGTCGAGGTATGGTGGTCCTGAAAAGGGTCTCTGACCGTCGGTGAAAGAATCAGTGTAGTGAAATGATTAAAGTGCGCCTCTTAGAGGCTCCATTCGTGAACATTATTTCTATTAAGTAGGTACCTGTGTGGCCGTGGTGGCCCCGGCTGAAGAATAGGCCCCTCCATATCTACCTATCCGCGGATGTCGTAAGAGGCGACTAAGGGAAAAAAGCTAGGGGATGGGCAGCAGCGTCCCTCATTTTAACAACGATAGCTCCAACTGCGCTCGCCAACCCGCATGCCCAGCGTGGTGAGTATGGGCAAATCCCCCCATGATAAGGAATTCGCTCTGTCTTTGGGGGAGGCCATGTTCAGCAGTGGTCGTCGTACGGCTGAAATGATGATGATGAGGTACCTGTACGGGGGACAGGGGGAGAAGGGGAACAATGAAGGCAACGGCTCCAGCTCCAGGGATGGTAATGAGAACGAGCCCATATCCTCCGTCCACTCCCCCCCGCTCACGTCTTCCAGCACATCGCAGGTGTTGAGGGTCTCGTTCAGCGCGTTCAGCTCCTCGCCATTGTCTGGGCAGCAGTTCTCGTTTTCTTGCTGCAAGGGAAAAGATGGTTAAGTACGGCGGGTTAGACTACAATTTACCGTACGGTTTTCGGTTGAGATAAGGCGAATAAGCGGAGCGGAGATCGGAGATCTTCTATGGACACTGATCTAATTACAGTCCCGTGACACATCACAGCTCTGCGCTAGTAGATTATAAATAAATAAATAATTTATTGATCAGCTGTTGAGCTATCTATAGATCGTTTGTAACGGTATTTAGATGGCTCAACTGTTTGTTGTGTATTTTGTAAATATTAACTTGTATTAGTTTTAAGTTTCTTTCTGTAAATAAAGTTTAAATAAAATAAATATTCAGGACATATCACACACGTTCAACTGATCCCAAACTAGGCATATCCTGTACTATGGGTACCAGAGACTGATATACATAATAGATATATATTTAACACCCAGACACCAAACAAATATCTGTGTTAGTCACTAATGTTTGTCCAGTGTGGTAATCGAACCCGCGACCTCTAGCGCAGAAGGCAGAGTTACTACCAACTGAGCTATGAGGCCTGTCATTAGATTCTGTTTACATTCTACGTGACCGACCACTGACGAAATGATGACTAGGTGACTGTGACACGATAAATCTGTCAGCTCGTGGATCCTTATTATACTCTACATGGCCATTGACTCAATGACAGTGGCGGATTTGCCCTAGGGCCCAGTAGGCCCGGGCCTAGGGCGGCAAATAATGACCAAAAAATATTGTAAAAAAATATATAAAGTTGGCAATAAAGTAAATTAATTATGTACCTAGTCTTTAAGATGGGTGCTGAGAAAGGGGCGGCACATGGCCTGGGGCCTAGAGCGGCCAAGACTGAAAATCCGCCACTGCTCAATGATAATCCTGTGACACGACAAAGCTCTACATTGGTGGATCCTGATGATAGGTACTCTACATGACCACTGACTAAGTGGCCCTATGACACGACACAGCTGTCCGGTTGTAGGCTTTGATAATGCTTTACATAGTCACTGAGCAATGGATGACCCTGTAACAGGACAAAGCTGACAGCTGGTCGATTAAGATGACTCTACATGACCACTGATGAAACGTAGGACCCTGCATCCTGGTTTATTTTGAGGCTACAATAACTTGGCCTCTAATCGAATCTAGAGGAATGTAGCTGGCAGCAGTGCTGTAGTTACCTGGCAGCAGTGCTCCGGGAAGTCGATGCCGTCGAGACATGCGCAAGGCTGCAGCGGGTCGCAGCACAGGCCGCGCTGGCAACACGCCGCGAACTGCGAAACTGTTCGCTAGTGGATTTTGATGATACTCTACACAACCACAGACCAAATGATGACCCTGTGACTCATTTATCTGTACGCTGGTGGATTTTGATGACACTCTACATGGCCACTGATCAAATGATGCCCCTGTAGACACTACCCGCTGGTGGAATCTGTTAACTTTAAATACTGATAAAACGTAGTATAACCCTAAATCAAGGCTGTATCCTGGACAATTCTAAGGGTATAAACCTGACCACTTTCCAAATAATATCCCTGTGACACGATGGAGCAGCCCGCGGGCGGAATAAAACGTTGGATGACCCTGCATATTGCAATAATCCTGGTTTATTTTGGGGATACAATAACTTGGCCTCTAAGGAATGTCCCTAGCAGCTGTAGTTACCTGGCAGCAGTGCTCCGGGAAGTTGATGCCGTCGAGACACGCGCAAGGCTGCAGCGGGTCGCCGCTGGCAACACTCTACGGGTTGTTGACCAAATGACGACCCTGTGACACAACGAAGCTATCCGCTACTGGATTTTGATTATAATCTACATGACCACTGACCAAATGACCCTATGACACGACACAGCTGCCCGAACGTGGATCCTGACGATACTCTATATGACCACTGACCAAATGATGACTCTGAGATACATTGTAGCTGGTCGATCAAGATGACTCTACATGACCACTGACGAAACGTAGAATGACCCTGAATCCTTGAACCATCCTGGTTTATTTTGAGGCTACTATAAATTGGTCTGATAAAATCTTGAGGAATGTAAAGCAGCAATGCTCTAGTTACCTGGCAGCAGTGCTCCGGGAAGTCGATGCCGTCGAACACGCGCACGGCTGCAGCGGGTCGCAGCACAGGCCGCTCTGGCAGCACTCTACCGGTTGTTGACCAAATGACGACCCTGTGACACGACGAAGCTGTCCGCTAGTGGACTTTGATGATACTCTACATAACCACTGACCAAATGGCCGCCCTATGACACGACACAGCTGCCCGAACGTAGATCCTGACGATACTCTATATGACCACTGACTGTAGCTGTCTGTTGGTCGATTAAGATGACTCGACATAATGACCACTGACCAAATGGCCTTATGACACGACACAGCTGTCCGGTTGTGGGTTTTGATGATACTTTAGATAGCCACTGACCAAAGGATGACCCTGTGACACGACGAAGCTGCCAGCTGGTCGATTAAGATGACTCTACATGACCAATGATGGAACGTAGGACTCTGCATCCTGGTTTATTTTGAGGCTACAATAATTTGGCCTCTTATCGAATTTAGAGGAATGTAGCTGGCAGCAGTGCTGTAGTTACCTGGCAGCAGTGCTCCGGGAAGTCGATGCCGTCGAGACACGCGCACGGCTGCAGCGGGTCGCAGCACAGGCCGCGCTGGCAACACGCCGCGAACTGCGGGTTGTTGGGCATGTACTCCATGGCCCCGCCTTCTCCGACCGCGCATGACAGAGGGCGGGATCACAGCCTCCCTGTGCCAGCCATGCCTGGAAGACAATTTCGGTTTTTTAACATGCTACGGTACGCGGTTTCACGTGGCGTTAAAAAACAGTAGTGCCGCCCGTATCGTCGTATCTTTGTCTCAGCTAAAATAAAGCAAAGTCGGTCCAGCCGATATGTGATTGAGAAAAACAAGCAAAATTAACGGCGAAACAATTTTACAGAAATCGTCACGTCACTATTTTCAGGAAAGGTAGGTAACCCTAATTGTAAAATAAACTGTTTACAGTTACACATAGTGCAACTGTAAAAAGTTGTGTGTGTGTGCCTGAATGTGCACGATAGGAGCCTCTAAGAGGCGCACTTTAATCCTTTCACTACACTGATTCTTTCAACGACGGTCATAGGCTCTTTTCAGGGCCACCATACCGCAACCTGGTACTGACCTAATACAGGATGACCAAGAAAAAATCAGTGACACGACAAGAAGAAGAAGAAGAAGAAGTTACACATATAGGTACCTAGTTCTGAGTCCTGACCGCACACTAGGATTCTGTGTGTCCCCGTTTGATACCCAAGACACACCACCACGTTTTGATACCACGGTATCAAAACAGCCCAATTCGGAACAAATAGGTAATTACAGTCCTGCAAATATTTCTCTAGCTATTCACTTTTCACGGAGACAAGTGAGTAACTCTAGAACCTTACGGACTCGGGCCTATGAGCACTCGCAATCAAGCGTGCGGCGGCTAACAGATGAAAAGTGGTTACCGTAGAGGCTACGGTAACCACTGTGTTGCAATCTTATATCATAAGCTGCGCCGTGGGCTATGGACGCCTGCAATACCAGAGGCATCACGAGAATTAACGAACCCTGAAAACCTTCAAACTTCTGACTTTAATAATCATTTATTCATTGAAATCGCATCGATCATTTTTACGCCTGTTCCTCGCGACCAAGCCTGGAAGACACAGGCAAGAAACCACGGCTTGGTGTCTTACCCTGTTGCTATACCCTAATACAGGGTCTTTATGAGAAACCACATAACTATAAACTACCTGTAACCAACCATGTGAAAGCAATAAATGTATTGAGTTTTGAGCTTTTGTTATTTTGGTCATAGAGCGTCGGTTTTGGTGGTCAGTGAAGTGTGTATATATTTGATATATTTGATCATCGGCATCGGTGTATATATTTGATCATCGGCAGGCATATCATAGTACTCTCAAACAGTGAAGGAAAACATAGCGAGGAAACCGGCATGTCCGACAACATTACAATTCAAAGACATGTGACATGCGCACGACAAGAGCCTCTACGAGGCGCACTCAACTGGTTATTTCACCAATGATACCTAATTAGTCCTATTCAAAGAAAGAAAGAAAGAAAGAAAGAAAATACATTTATTTTGGACACACATCATTGGCCTCTACGTCTGTTGCAGACGATTCAAGCAGTGTCTGAGATGGATCGGGTTAAACACTTTCTCTGATGGCTGTACAAGCCGATGCGTGAGCCCACAGCGCGGCCACAACTCACGCAGGTGAATGATGTGATAGATGGATAGGTGTCGCTTGCGTGCCGTTTTTGTCCTCTGGCTGCCAGGGAGGCGAACCAGGTCTGGTCATGGTGTTTTTGACCATCTTTCAACAACTTTCTCCATCCCGGCCTATCTTCAGCAAGCTCTTCCCAGTTATTGGACACACAAGCACAGCACAAACTAATTAGAAAAGAGACTACAGTTTATAAAGAGGTGGGTAAGTAGCAAACAAAAGTAGGTAGGAAGAAACAAAACTAGGGTATTCATTAGTCCGTGCCGAGGTGCATGCGTGAGCCAAAAAAGGTTCCATCTCAGCTTTAATGCCGCACACGAAGTGTAGCGGCGCTGGTTTTCAGATAGAACCCTTAAGGTGAGGGTTAATTTTTTTATGATTTTTGAATTGTCTTTTTCTCAATAACCGCAAAACGCACAGTTTTGATTTTTATGACAAAGATAACTTGAGCATTTTATTTACGTAAATCCAAGACAGAAACGCGATTGGTTAAACTTTTCTCGATAGATTTATTTTTTAAAGTTGGGTCCTCAGCAACAGTTTTTTCGAAAATACTCTGAGACTATCTAACAAAAATAACTTTTTTTAAAATATTGTGTTAGACAATAGCATTGGGTACCTAAATCCAAGACACTTTTTTAAAAAAATAGATAGTTTTTATGATAATCGATATTTTCTCATATGTCGCTTACGTCGATTACTTTCGAGCGCCCGATAATAAATAAATAGGTAGATGGAAGGGTAAGTAGAAGTATAAGTACAATTCAGTGCCAATATCTCAATCTAGCCACTATCTCAATCTAGCCACTGACTGTACCCACTTATGTGGCGTAACTCTTATTCATCCGAATGTTTGTGAGGTTATTTGGATGTTTGAATCACGCCGTAACGGCTCAACCCATTTCGTTGAAACTTGGAATAGATAAAGTTCTTTTACCTCGCGAGCGAAGCCGCGGGCTGAAGCTTTTTTTATGGTAAGGCGTTTGGCCACCAACTCACTTTTGCAAGTGAGATGTGGCCTAAGATGAAGCACGCTTTCCCAGAGTGAACTTATTGACCCTAGATTTGAAGACTCCCAGATTGTGGCAATTAATTGTGTTTATTATTATGTATGTTAGTCTTTAAGGTATATATGTATATGGGCCGTAGGATAAGAAAAATTCCATTTGGTTTTAATTCTATTGTTGCCTGAAATAAAGTTATTGTATTGTATTGTACTCTTTCGGGAAAACAGACGCAGGCTGATCATTCCACTCTTTGGCTAGAATCTGCTAGTCAATAATTTGTGTTTTACGACAGCTACAAACGAGCTATAAAGGTGTTTTTTAGTGAAACAGTAGAGCACTGGTGGATTGGTGGTAGAGGCCGGTCGGATCCACAGGTCGGGGCTTCGATCCCGGGCGTGCGCCCATGGATTTTCAGTTTGGAAAATGTATGTGCAGTAATACTAATACTCCCACAAGGTGAAGAAAAATATCGCGAGGCGACCATGATCTTAGAACCTTACCTTATTCGAAGACATTATGTGACATGTGCAATAAAGGAGCTTCAAAGAGGCGCACATATGTGACCGGCCTCATAGCTCAGTTGGTAGTAACTCTGCCTTCTGCGCTTGAGGTCGCGGGTTCGATTCCCGCACTGGACAAACATTTGTGACTAACACAGATGTTTATTCTGTGTCTGGGTGTTAAATATATATCTATTATGTATATCAGTCTCTGGTACCCATAGTACAGGTTATGCCTAGTTTGGGATCAGTTGACCGTGTGAATATGTCCGGAATATTTATTTATTTATATGACGTTAGCATGAAAGGAAAACAGCTGAGGATTTCGCCTAGAACCACAGCTTAATAATAATAATATTTATTTATCATTAAATGTAGAGAAGGTATAATCGTAACGAAAATTTAATCTAGGCACCAATTATTTGTAAGAATAGGCAAGTATTAGGTATCTTTAGGCTTTTCATAGGTGGTTTAACAAGTCTAAACCCAGAATGGTAGGTATTCTAGGTGGATCTTCTATTTTGATAAATTATACCTTGTTTCTTGGACGACGTAGAGACAGTAGAGTACTACCATATCTTCTGTGGTAGAGTTTAGTTATGTTTACTAGTATGGTGAAGTTTATAGATATACCCCCCAATTAATTTATCACTCATTATTGGATTTATAAAAATATGTGCGCCTCTTTCTTTTGTATTACTGTTAGAAAAAGACGGGTGAGATTTATCGAGCCGATAAAGCTAGCGAATTAGGGGGTAGCGTAGAAGGATTGACACTTTCGAATCTAATTAAGTTATTGGCGATTAAAATCCTTCGCACTATACTAGTAACTTCTACATTATATTTACTGACCTCTACGTAGAGAATAATCCAAATCCAATATACAAGAAACGCACTTCACGATAAAATATAAAAACACATCACAAATCACAGGGACACCTCATTGCCTCACTAATTAAATTAAGCGGAACATGCGCGGTGGCAGCACTGGCGCGAAAAAAAAACCAAATTGTTTTTAATTTTCATTCAGGCAGAGGACGCGCTTGTTCGGCCACTTGACGGTGACTAAACTATCTATCAAGTGCAGTCCACCCGCCCCTAATGTAATTGGCTGTTTGTAACCAACCCCGATGAAAAAAAAACATGCATGACATATTGTGCGCGGGTAAGTGCCTGTCAACGGGTGTCGGGTTTGTATGGCGACGCGACGGATGCTTTGTTTTTGTGGCGAGTTCGTTTAGTGGTGCGATCTAAGTGTTGAGTTAGTAATTTGTAATGAGCTGAATAATAATACATATGAATTGACTATTACCAAAGACAATATAGTAGAAAGGTTTTCTATTACCTATATTGCCTTTGCTATTACCAAAGACAATAGAGTAGTTTCATTTGAAGCCGAGTAGGTAAAAGTAGAGCAGCCTGTTTCGTTGCACTACATAATTAACCGCGATCTTCTTCTTCTTCCTGCCCTTGTCCCACATTATGTGGGGTCGGCACAACATGTTTTCTTCTTCCACTCTCTTCTGTTAGCCGTCATCTCCGCACTCACTTCTTTCTTACTCATGTCATCTTTAATACAATCCATCCATCTTTTCTTCGGCCTTCCTCTAGTCTAATATATCCATCTACATTCATACCTAACACTCTTCTCGTTACATGACTTTCATCCCTCCTCATGACATGCCCATACCACGCTTACCTATTACTTCTCAACTTTTCCGTCACTGGCGCTACTTTCAAACGTCCTCTGATGTACTCATTTCTTATTTTGTCCATTCTCGTCACTCCACACATCCATCTCAGCATTCGCATCTCCGCCGCATGCACTCTTCTTTCATCCGTCCTTTTGGTAGCCCAACACTCAGATACATAATTAATCGCGATAATAAGTCGAATTATTTTGAAACCATTTTTTGTTATTTTGTTGAACATTATTCCTTCAGCTAGGAAGGTATATCTCTTTGCGGAATATTAGGGTAATTAATTAAGTAAATACTTACATACACGACCATACTGAAGAATCTTCTTGCATTACAAATTTCATAAATTTTCAGCTGCATTCTCGACATTGCAAAAATTTAAAAAGCAGTTTCTTTTAAAAACAAGGGAGTTTCATTAATTAAAGAATCTGATGAATGAACCAGTGCCTAATTTTGTGTGTATCCTTAACTATTTTGACATATTGATAGTAACAACAGAGAACAGGATACCATTTAATATCAAAAATATTTTGGCTCAATGGAGCATAAGGAACAAGAGCAGCGCTACGACGAAAGTGCTACGCGAAAAGCTACGACGCGACGCTGCTTTTTGCACGTAGATTTTTTGCTAGATTTTCTTAGCTTTTTCTACTAGCGTTTTTAGTAAGAAAGCCATGTAGAAAATTGTAGTATTCTAGCACGAGAGTGAGCAGTGAGCTGCTTAAATCTTATCATAGTAAAATCTTAGACTTTTTGTTGAATACAAACAAACTTTCTTACTGAAAACGCTGATACTCAAGATCCGCCGCTCTGAAAAGCTATGGGGGAGGCATATCTATGTTCTACGTATGTTCCACTGATGAAATGATGGTCCTTTATACTTTGTATTACTCGTACAACTATAAACCGAGAATTTGATTACACCGACGCACAGGTCTCAGACGTCTCAAATAGACAAACCACTAAAAGACTCTCTCTCTCTCTCTTTCGTGAATAGGTACCTCCTCCAACGTCAGGAGGACTGAGTTCGCTCGATCGGCGCGCCGATCGCCGACCCGCGTCGCGTTTGTCGCGAAGCGTGGATATAATGTAGCTTTAAACAGCAAGCCTTACATAATGTATAGGAACCGACCGACGACGGCGACGTACAAGTGGAACGCGTAACGAACGAGTGAACAATGTAGCCCTCGCATTTCGCGGTCGTTTCGCGGTAGCACTGCCGGCCCACCCAGGTAGCGCCCGACGCATCCATGCGAGAGCCCCGGGCCCCGGCCAGTTGGATGGACTTGCAATCAGGTGATCTCGTGGAATCTGACGCAGATATTTTGATGTTGTGTGCAATACTTTGGTTAAATTAGGCTGATCTAAAGTAATTCTTTTTATTATTATTATTATTTATTAATACCAAAAAACACACATATTCAAAATTTTGAAACTTAATCACAATTTACAATATAATATATATATAATGGGGACCAGGTACCAGAAAGCTCTTCAAAAAAAATATACCAACTTTGGTCGACGCCGCCGGTGATAAGAGAGCTGGCTCATTCCTTGCACAAAGAATTTCTTTAGCAATTCAACGCGGGAATGCAGCCAGTGCTCTTGGCACCTTGCCGCATGACCAAAATTATTTGTTTAATTAGTTTCTATTTTATTTTGTAATTATTTGATTTTATATTTTATAGTATGTATAAGTGTATATAAGAGAAAAACCACTCGCATTTTTATTAGTACTTAGTCGTTAGTTAAATAGTTATTTAGATTAGTTTAGTATATTTAGGATTATTTCTTCATTTGTTATACTTCTATCAACCAAGTGTATATAATAAAAAAGTATTTACAATATTTATAATTAAAATTTCGTACTTAGCAGCCGTGCTAGGTCGTACCTATGTTACGGACTGCAAATTTTTGTTAACTCCTGGAACGAAATCTATTGTACCTACCTACCTATAATCTATGTTAATATATCATATTCTTTCTATCACAACAATACTACAAGAACCATCGAACAAAATAAATATTCATAATAAATTCTTGTCGTTGGTCCATCGCTGCGTCGCCCGGTTCGTGGTCGCCATTCGAGAACCTATATTCCCCAACGGTTGTCGATTCTACGAGCTATACGGTCTGCCTACTGCCGAAGAACTCTTTAAGGTGGGCCTATGTCCAGCTGTGGGCTTCACAGGCTGAGGATGATGATGAAAGTACATACAACGTATTTTCGTGACTGACTGACTGACAATCATTGGGTACGGAAGGTTCTCGAAGGACCACCAATTTACACTACTAAAGCTTATAAGAAATAAAGAAATATGTGTTTCAGCATCCTACTAATAATAATAATGCTTGCTTTCTTGCTTATCGTGTCACTGATTCTTTCTTGGTCATCCTGTATTATGTCAGAGACAGTGGTTGAGGTATGGTGGCCCTGAAAAGGGCCTATGACCGTCGGTGAAAAAATCAGTGAAATAATAATAATGCGAAAGTTTGTGAGGATGTTTGGATGTTTGTTGTTCAATCATGCTCTAACGGCTCAACCGATTTCGTTGAAACGTGGAATAGATAAAGTTATTTACATAGAATAGCATATAGGCTACTTTTTATTTAGGTGCCACGCGTGCGAAGCCGCGGCCGGAAGCTAGTATATGCATAAATCATCCAGGGAGGAAGGTAGGGGGTTAAAATTATGAGGTACTTATAAACAGCTAGTGAATTATATATATATATATATATATATATATATATATATATATATATATATATATATATATATATATATATATATATATAATAATAATATAATAAAATATTCTTTATTTTCAGACACAAGATCCATATAAAATTACTACTTAAAACTAAAAATACAAAAATAATATAAAATAAAATATACAGATTGAGGTACATAGAGTACCTAGCTCAGAAAAAAAAAAAAGTCAAAATATTCTAGGTGGCAATAGCCACCCACCGTTTGTACATATCTGACAAGATCAAACGATCTGCCATACTTCTAATTATAGAATTTTTACACATGTCAACTCTGGACATAAACGAGGCTATTCTCTTTCTCTGGATGGCATTGAAAGAGTCAACCCGGGCTGTTGTATACATTTCAGAAGCGCTACAATAGCGCTTCAGTCCCATGAGATGCCTGAAAACGTTATTGTATGTTACCCTGATACAATCATGTGATTTTTTGGTATAATCTGTCCAAAGTTGACATGTGTAGAAAGACTGAAAATATGATTTAAAAAGGGTGATTTTCACGTCAGACGAACAGTTAAAAAAATTGCTTGCTTGTATGATGGTAAAGGGGGTACCTACAGCATCCTCCATAGATTCCCTCGTCGTGTGTGGCAACCAGATGGATCGCGGCATTGCTGCCCAGTGGGCCGAGTGGGCAGCGGAGTTCGCACGCGGATCACGAGCGATGTTCACACGTTCTCGCAGTTTTTGTGAGCAGCGTCCGTCGGGCTATGGCTTCGGGGATGAAAAAGAAGCGCTTTGCGTGTACCTTTATATGCGGACAGCCAAAGAGTGGAACTCGTTGCCGGCGTCTGTAAGCGTCGTGTTTCCGAATACCTATAATTTGGGTGTCTTCAAGACCAGAGTGAATAGGTTTCTTCTAGGCAAACGTGCTACACCGTAGACCACATCATTACTTAACATCAGGTGAGATTGTGGTCAAACGTTAGCCTATTTCATATAAAAAAAAAAAAAAAAAGCTGTGGCGAATTTTTTAAGATAAGTTTAGACACCTACAATGACTGCCTCAGCAAACAAACTTGTACTGTAGTAGATTCTATTCATCACCATCATCATCAACAACCTTTAGAAGTCCACTGCTGGACATAGGCCTCCCCCAAAGAGTGACACGACTAACGGTCTTGAGCCTTCTCCATCCACCGACTTCCCACAACCTTTACAATGTCATCGTTCCATCGGTGGGGGGGCATTCCAACACTGCGTCGCCCGTTTCGTGGTCGCCATTCGAGAACCTTGAATGAGAACCAAGGTCACCGACATAGCTCTCAGAAATAGCAAGGTGAAGTGGGGGCAGGCCATATAGCTCGCAGAACCGACAACCGTTGGGGAGATTCTATTATGTACTCGTACAAGGTGATTCATAATTATGTATGCCCGAAAGAGGCTTATTCTACTAGCAATTGGCAATAAAGTTTGTTCTACGACTTTTGGAAATTCGAAATTTTTCATTAAAAAAAACTTTTGGGGTCAAATCATGTCAAACTCAATGAATCAGCTGTTTTATGTAGCAATCTTGATTCCGAACTTCTTGTACGTTTAGTTGTTCGTTCTAAGGATGATAAAAATAACAAAAACAGCTAATTTGAAAAAGTTTGCGAAAAATTTAAAAAAAATGTTTTTTTTTTGTTTTTTCCGCTAATATTATTTATTTTTGTTGATAGAATAACCCTTTCGGGATGGTATACAATCCAATACAATGTATATACAAATTAGTGGTTGCCCCGAACTGCGTTCTCCTTGCATCGGGGGCTGTCTGTAACAACCAAAGTGAAAAAGTGTTTGTTGTTCGCGCAAGTATTAAGATGTATAAGCATCATAATTTTCAAAATGACACCACAATACAAATGAAGATGGTGCATAGTAGATATTTAATAAAATGACTTAATATGTACCCCGTTCAGGCTCGGCCAGATAATCCCCGATCGATGCGCTCACCTGCCGATCGCTCGGAAACGGAAGTGTCGGGTGTCTCCGTCCGGTAATCGAACCGCGACGTCACATTGGCTTATCAGGGTGAACGGAACTGGGGGCCTAAGCAAGATCCTCACGCTTCGTTCATCGGACATGGATACGGATACCCGGACTAGGTGGCCTAGTGGGAGGTAACTCGACTTTCGATCCGTAGGTTCAAATCCCGGACGACCAATGGATTTTTATGTTCGAAAAATTTCGTTCTAGCCGTTGGAAGTCCACTGCTGACATCGGCCACGCCCACAGATCTTCAGAATGGAAACATTAGTTCCGCAGTTCCTATTAGTTCATTTAATTAATTGGTCCACCAAAATATATGACAAATATAAGATTTGATACTTATAACTGTTATAACATAGGAATGACCGACTGAGAACAACGACCGAGAGATACGCAGTTATAAACGAGAGGGCTCACCGCAGGAACACACAACACTATTTGAAAAAAAATATGATAATTGGCTGCGATCTTCTGTAAGGCGGAGTTACCTCCCAGGCGTGCTCCAATTTAGAGTGAGAAAGTCTCGCTGTGCCCTAGTAATATTAGTACATACTAGATGTCCGAACTAGTGTTTTGCTAGTTCGAAACGATCCCTCTACTGACCTGATCGAGCAAGAACAAGCCTAGTAGGTACCAGCTACGATTATTTAAGTTCCCACGCATATCCTAAAAGTTTCAATCAAAAGTTAAAACACAGATAGCATCATCAATTTCCAACCACATCTCCACATAAAACCTTGTGCAAACTATTTAATTCGCCCATTGAACAACCTGACAATAGCACAGAACAAACACAGTGATAACACCTGTATTTGCCTTGAGGCTCAGTAGCAAGTGTGCCTAACAAAAAACAATCTGGCAAAATCTGTGCGTGCGGTAGAATACTGCAACCTATTGTTGCCTTTACTGATAGGCAAAAAAAAATTGTTCGATGAAGAAAGTGGCGCCACCACCAAATGCAGGACCGTTGGTTTTTGTTTTAAACAGGTAACTTTTGAAGCTTTATTTGCTAGGGGCAGATTTTAGGGTGCAGGATTGTAAATAAAAGACTGTTAAGTATGTTTATTATGCATAGTTACCGGTGTGTAAGTAGGTAGATATATCGCGCAATGCTGGTTGTGTCGTTCGTAAGTTGGTAACCTTTGCTAACCTAAGGAACTAATACCAAAGGAACTTATAAAAGAGATGTATTAAAGTTTATGGAGGACTAAAATTATGTACATTTTGTTAACTTTGACCTTTTTTCTAAAAAATGAAAATCCATTACTGGCCGTAAGAATTAGCATGTAATTTTTTTATTGTATACTAGATTAAGGGCTGTGGGTTTTGTTAAATAAATAAATAAATAAGCTCAGCGTGAATTTTTGAGGTCTCTATTTGCGATTAACTTATGGTCCAATAAAAAAAACAATTGTTGTCCTTTTCTTCCCACCTTCGATCGCAGTTAGAATTTAGAACAAAATAAACTAACTTGACCCTTGTCTGCTTAGCTGGCCACATGTAAAAACAATTCACCAAATCAAATGACAAGTTTAATTACCAACTTACCTACCACAGCTATTAATCTAACGGAAACATTATCCCCTATCTGTAATGTAAATAAAAGACGTGTAATTTAATATTTTAGATTCGCCGGCTATCTCAACAGATTCCTCACGATTGATTTACATTTAATCGTTTGAGAGGGGCTTTGTGGTCGCGTGCCAAGCGCGTGTCTTCACAGATTGCGGCCATGTTTTTCGGTTTCCCGCCAAAATAATAGTTGAGTTGAGTTATTAGTTTTGGTAATCGCTGTCATTTTGTGCTTTAGTTTTGGATTAGCTTGTAATGTGCGAAAATGTTCGTTGAGAAGAAAGTAGGCAACTGAACCGACACGCCATTCAACATGTTGCTTCACTTTGAAAATCTAAAATTCCACTTTTCTTTCCTTCCCTTCATCTTTTTTTTCTTTATTCATATTGACTCATTTCTCTCTCTCATTCATATTGGCCGTGGTGGCCCCGGTTGAAGAATAGGCCCCTCCATATCTCCCTATCCGCGGATGTCGTAAAAGGCGACTTAGGAAAAAAGCTAGGGGATGGGCGGCAGCGTCCCTCATTTTAACAACGATAGCTCTAACTGCGCTCGCCAACCCGCATGCCCAGCGTGGTGAGTATGGGCAAATCCCCCCACATGATAAGGAATTCGTTCTGTCTGTGGGGGAGGCCCTGTTCAGCAGTGGACGTCGTACGGCTGAAATGATGATGATGATGATTGACTCATTGAACTAGGTACATATACAAGGTGATTCATAATATGTATGCCATCCGGAAGGGGCTTATTCTACAACCAATTGGCAATATAGTTTGTTCTACGTCATTTGGAAATTAGATATTTTTCATTGAAAAAACTCTATGCGAATCATAGAGCTGTTTTGGGGTTTTGGGGTTCAAATCAGGTCAAACTCAATGAATCAGCTGTTTTAGGTAACAATCTTGATTCCGATCTTCTTTTTCGTTTAGTTATTAGTTTTAAAGATGATAAAAATATCAAAAACTGCTATTTTTTCTAGCTGTTTTTTATATTTTTATTTGTGAAAAAAAATATGAAGATATTGATGTATATATATATATATATATATATTGTTTTTAGTTTTAAGTTTCTTTGTGTAAATAAAGTTTTTTCGCTAATATTATTTCTTTTTCTTGATAGAATAACCCCTCTTCGGGAAGGTATACATGTTATGAAACACCTTGCATAGTCTAACCTAACCTAACCTATACCTAGGTAGTTATGTACATAGGGTTACATGAAGTTCTTTATTGTGCCAAACTTTTAAATAGCACTGGTACTTATAAATAGTTTCTTTGCTTTGCAAGTGCGAAACTACAACCAAGTCTCGTCGGGGGTCATAAGGGTTCGTTTTAAGTACCCTCAAAATATTCTAAGATATGTCTAAGTGTAGGTATTCAATTTGAAATGAAAAGTCTGCAAAATAAACTTTGAATTCAATATAACGTAAAAGCTTAAAACTTTTTTATTTCAATTTGTAAAGAACTCTGATAAAAACTTTCGTAAGTAAACTCTTATACGCACGTGATGAGAATTGAAAAACAATCTAACTGAAGTAGGTAGGTAGGTTAGGTAGATAAGTAGGTACTAAGTAGGTTTTAAGCGAGGTAGGACAGAACAAGATTTTCTCGCTCTAAATTGGAGCCGCCCGCCTAGAGGTACAAAAGATCGCAGCCAAATTACATTATTTGTTTCAAATAGTGTTGTTTTACTGCGGTAAGGTTGCCCAGAGCTCTTTACGGGGCGGGAGGGGGTTCGGGGTCGGCAACGCGTGCGTGATGGATGCCTCCTGCTATTGAAAGCGTTCATAGGTTACGGTAACCAATTACAGACAGGTGGGCCGTAAGTACCTACGGTAACCACCTCAGATGGTGTGCGTTACCGCAGCAGAATGTTGTCGAATTTCGGGATTTGAAGTATGCAGGGAATTAGAGATCTCAATCTTGATTCTTCGCCCTGTGTTACGTTTTTATGGAAGCCATGGCGCAATGTGTACTACTAGCACCTGACATTATTTCAAAAATGAATTTTCTCCTAAAAATTAACTCTGAAACCTCGATAGATAGGTATGAATTATTAGAATTATTAGCGAGTAGTTGTCATAGATTAGAAAATAGTTACTATTACCACAGATAACATAATACCACAGATAACATAATACTATACTATTACCTACTTGAGACCAACCGGCGAAACAAGCGGACTTGATTCTGAGAAAATATTGAATTTTACATGAACCGTAAATTTTTCCGGGATGAAAGAAGCCTAAGTGCCTATGTGCTATTCCAGACTATAATCTATCTCTCACTGTTCAGCCGTTCTGTGTAATTGAGTAACAAACAAAACATCCATCCATCCATCCAAACCTTCGCATTTTTAATAGATATATTGTGTGATTATCACATGGTATTTTTTTAAACGGTTAGATACTTAGGTAGATAGATAGATAAAAAAATTATTCGGCACTACAGACACACACCAATTAACATAGATAAACAATTTTAAACTAAAGTACATACCTACAATAGGTGGGTATAAATAATCAAAAGAGCAATTTTTAGTATCTTAGAGTAGGTAAATTTGTGCGTGCCTATTTGTCGTGCGTACGACAAATAGGCTATGGCTCAGTGAAATATAGGTAGGTATTTTGAATAAACATAGCTAACTTTAGCAAAATTTTGCTCAAAGAAAGCTCCCTATTTTCTAACGGAAGGTATGTAGGTATATATCGTTTTTAATTTGCCGTTGAAGGAAGCCATAGAAGCCTTGCAAGTACATCGATTGAGTAGCTTTCAAAGTTTAGCCAGCTTTCGAAATTCGAGGGGAGCTTTCGTATTGTTTCGTCATATGCAGTATTGAAACGTTGCGTTTACCTAGCTATTCGACAATATAACTACTTATGTAGGTAGGTAGATAGTTGCGCAAAGTAGAACAAATTAACACATTAGAAAATGTTGAATTGATTTCAATCAAACACAATTGTCATAATACCTACGCGGTATGTAATTTGTTTACTCTTTTGTAAAATAATATAATCATTCCTCTGAGCTCAGAACACAGAATTCTGAGCCTCTGCGCGGAATATTTCGGAAATCCCCTGCCCCCAAGTGGGGTATTTTTCTCCTGTTTTCCCCCAAATCAGTCTCGTGGGGGATTTCAGGAAAAAAATTCCGGGGATCCCCCACATCGCCCTCGTCCTCGGTCGGCGCGATTCAGTATTTATTTTGGTAGAATCTTGCAACACCATTTAGTTCTACAGTAGTTGTCCGTTTTTGTGCAATAGTAGAACTTCTTGTACTTGTACTATTGCACAAAAACGGACAAAGTAGTAGTACAATACATAGTGTATGTAGGCTAAGATGCCAGCCAGGCATTAGCTAGGTTGTTCGTTACGCCATCTATCGGTCAGTAGCTGCTCTATAAATGTTAAACCTCATCCAGAGATGACGGGGCAATCGTCAGTGGGTAAAATGGGAAAAAAAAATTAGAAAGGAGGAAAAGGAAAATAAATAGTAATCACACGAAAAACTGTTTTTATTTAAACTACATACAAGTTTTAAAATGAAAAGATAGTAATTAATATGTACCAAAAATAAAGAAAGCATCGCGTGGTAGAAATTAATATGGTAGAAATTAAAATCAGTGGCAGTGTAAAATGTCCCGGATTTTTTGAAACTGGCAAAACAGATTTGAAAACGTCGTATTTTTCTTGTCGCAAAAATTTCAGTCTTTCATTTTTCGCCATACGTTCACTAAAATAGTGAAAAATACCTGCAAAACCTTTAAAAAACATTCCTCATAAGTCGTGGCAATGTTCTGAAGAGTATCGGAGTTGGGGCTTGGAGAAAAATTTCAAGTGTTTGGTGTGAGGTCTACTGCTTCGATGAATAATGTCGTTGAGGTCGAAGGCTCTGGCGCTGGTGGAAGTGCTGCTGAGAGTGCCGCCGCTGTTCGTCGTAGATGAGTTCCTCAAGATCAGCCTGGGGCTGCCGATGTCCACGGACGAGATTGCGGCCCTTAGCAACACCACAATTATTGACAACACCGACCCAGAGGCAATTTACTATGATGCTAACTTCTACAATGCTTTTGCGGTCTCGTTCTGCATATTCCTGACATGTTGCTTAGGTGAGTCTGTTTTGTTTGTTCTTCTATGTACCTACGGGCGTTGCGATACCCGCCATTAGGAACCAACTTGGGTATCTACTTAGCCTTTCATTTTGTTACCCAAGAAACTGCATTTCGAAACTGCCTGTTTAGGTCTATTGAATGTCACAATGTAGGTACAGACAGATAACTAATGCTAAAGGTACATATTGATTATGCTTAAAAAATTTGTTTACATTCAGTGTTTATCTACTTGCTTCTACCAAAACATTACCTTTTTTGTACATAAACATTACCTTATTGATTCACATTTTGTTTGTGATATCGTTTGAATCAGACTCTAAATCAGAAGAAAAAGAAACTGTCTGCTTGTAATATTTTACTACTAAACCAATTTTTGTGAAATTTGTTACGAAGGTAGCTTGAACGCTAAGGAAAGGACATAGAGGCTACTTTTATCAGAGTACCACACAAGCTAAGCTGCGACCAGCCACTAGTCTCACTAATCCTACTAATATTAAAAATGTGAAAGTTTGTGAGGATGTTTGGATATTTGTTGTTCAATCATGCCATAACGGCTCATTCGATTTCAATGAAACTTGAATAGATTGAGTTATTTACCTAGAATAGCATATAGCTACCATTTGAGTGAAGCTGCAATCGTAAGCTAGTATATTATATTAAGCAAAAGTTATTAAATATGTGAAGATGTAGCCATGTCAAAATATTCTTTCATGCTGAAATTACTGAATATAGGAATTGAATTTTGCATGGTCTGTTATTCTTGGAATAACAAATAGGCTGATTAATATCTGTGTACCACAAGCCGATGGAAGCTAATTCTAATTGGGGGTATTTAGACCTGCGCTTATTTCCCGCTGTGGGGTGTTTTGTGTATTGGCTATGCCAACCCTAGTCCAGCCAGCCCAGCTCCTTAAAATAGCGAACTAGGACTTTGGCTGGAAACTAGTTAATAATAAAGAAAATACTAAAATGTCTTGCATTAATTATCGCAAGATCATCTAATATTCCATTGTCTCCAAATTTTAAGAATTCTCATACCTAATGATTCTATTTAATTATAATTTTTTGCATTGGCGATAAATATCTGGACTAGCTTCCGCCCGCGGCTTCGCTCGCGTGCTACCTACATAAAAAGTAGCCCCTATGCTATTCTAGGTAAAGAACTTTATCTATTCCATCCAAGTTTCAAAGAAATTGGTTGTGCTTTTACGGTGTGATTGAATAACAAAAATCCTCACAAACTTTTGCATTCTGGCATTAAAAAACGAGTTGAGTTCCAGTAGCCTTGAACATTAAAAATAAAAACTGGTGAAATTACACTGACTCATTTGGAAAACCTTCCCCCATTCTATTTTAAATGCCAAAGTGTGCCTGTATTGAATTTAACTGAGATTGTCAATTCAAATTATCAATAATAGATAGTGTTATCTGGTATTCAAGATTCTTAAATCCTACTAATATTATAAATGCGAAAGTTTGTGAGGATGTTTGGATGTTTGTTGTTCAATCACGCCCAAACGGCCGGACGGATTTGGATGAAATTTAGTACAGAGATAGATTATAGTCTGGAATAGCATATAGGCTACTTTCTATGTAGGTACCACACGAGCGAAGCGGGGGGAAGCTAGTGATAAATAAAAACAAAGTACCTACACTTTTTATGAAGAGTTTGGATCCCTAAATAGATACAGAATAATAATCTAGCTTGTTAAATCTATACCTTAAACCTCCTCCTCCTGCCAATAGTTTGTGCACGAAAGGACTCTCTAAGAAGCGCACTTTAATCACTACACTGATTCTTTTACCGATGGTCATAGACCTATTTCAGGGGCAACCCTGAAAGAATCTGTGACACAACAAGCAAGCAAGATAGTCTTCGTGAAGATATCGGCATGTACCGGACCCTCTATGAGGCTCACTTTAATCCTTACATTACAGTGGTTCCTTTACTAGCACGACTCTGTAATGTCCAGTTTAGGTCCAGTCTGAAAACCAGCGATGCACCGTACCAGCAAGTTTGGTGCAGCTTATGCTGAGACATGGAACTATTTGCCCCACAAAACACATACTTAGACATAGACATAGACATTTATTTAATTGCCACCAAAACACACACATTTGCACAACATTTTACAATAAACATTAGGTACTTATAATAAAAGAAACAAGAGAAAAGTAATGAAAGTAAAAATGGTGTGATGTGTGCTGCATCAGCAAAATGCTTTTTTTTTTTATTAACAAAGACCACAGCTATTTAAAAAAGAAAACATGTAAAACTTATAACTAAACTGACAGCCAATAACGGATTTACATTTTATATCTTATTCCTAAAAATAGTCACCAAGGAGGACTTTATAATTACCTACCTACCTACCTGATTGGGTACTGCTGACCTATTTATTGTAATCTACTTATATATTTGTCTGTAATGTAACAAAAACAGCGAATCGACTTTACTTCTAGCCCTCACATCAAGTTACGTCAATTTATAATTTGAAGGCGAATTCGTCACATTGTTTATGGCCGTGAAATCTACTCAGAAACCCTGAACTTTATACATTATATTGTACCTACTTAATACCTGCTTATTTAATGCTAGCTACTATCGATTTTATAATGAAGGAGTGGTTCGATTTTTTAATAGGATTCCGTAATTTGTCCGCCTTTCCTGTTCGGCTACAGAGTCAGTAATGGCTTGTTGTAAAATACAATTTTCTTTGTGGTTTTTTTTCTACCTTTAAATCTATAACGATTCAAGGAAAAAGCAATTGTTGAATTAATTTCATGAAGTCAAAGTCACTAAAATCACTAGGATCACTTTGAAACGTCTTAGAAACTAGGTGAAGCTACGCCTGTTCCTCGCGACCAAGCCTAGAAGAATCAGGCAATAAACACGGCTTCCTTTTTCACAAAATGGAATTGAATTTGAATCTATTAACCGTTTAAGAACGAATTTGACGCCCCCGCCGGCGCCGCCGCCGCGCCGCCGACACGCGCTAGCGCCGCCCGCAACGTACAACTCGCGCGCGACTCACGACATAAACCGGTTTATTAAGGTATATTTATAATTAGGTTTTGATAACGATCGCGGAAGATAAGGACGATAAACCTGTATATAGCAAACCCGTCTAGCGATTTTGCTACAAGGATATAATTCACATTTTTTAAAGTGGGGATAAAAAAAAATCGGTTATTTATAATTATTAACCTTGTGGTAGGCATGTGTATTGTTTCATAATGCTCTTCATGCTGGCTGTGTCTGTCAGTACCAAGTAGTTTTTGTAGGCTTCTAAGGAAAATCGATCGTATATCCATCAAAAAGGGTCATTGGGGGGAAGTCAAAAACTATGACAGGTAGATAAATTTGTTCGAAGGAACCATGTCGTCGATTTTAGAGTAAAGAAAAACTAGATTCATAGATTTTCAGTTAAAGTAAACTCAAGTCCACTCGGGAATCGAACCCAGTATTTTTTATATCGTTAATATTATTTCCTTGTGTTGATAGAAGCCCCATTCGGGATAGTCTACTAGACTCCACTCGAGGGACCGACATGTTGACTGGCCTCATAGCTCAGTTGGTAGTAACTCTGCCTTCTGCGCTAGAGGTCGCGGGTTCGATTCCCGCGCTGGACAAACATTTGTGATTAACACAGATGTTTGTACTGTGTCTGGGTGTTAAATATATATCTATTATGTATATTAGTCTCTGGTACCCATAGTACAGGCTATGCCTAGTTTGGGATCAGTTGACCGTGTGAATATGTCCGTAATATTTATATATTTATTAATTAATTTATTTATGTGAAGGTTGTCGGAAGTCGGTGGATTGAAAAGGCTCGATACCGTTCGTCGTGGAATCCTTGGGGGTTATATCTATCAGTGGACTTCTACAGGCTGATGATGATGATGATGACCTTGTATAAGTACTGTGCAGATTCGAATTCTTCAATCGCAAAACTCTCATTCGAGCCACAAACTTCCATCCAGTGCCTACACGTACCGAATAAATATTTGACAAAATTACGAACGAGGCTAAGTTTACGGTCAGCGAATTCGTGCAAACATATTTTTCCCACATCCTACTTTCTACATACAAGGTCATTCATAATATGTATGACTTATTGAAAACAAACGGGTGTTTATCGCGTAGGTACCTTATTTTATATTTTCCCGACGTTGCAACAATCGTGGTCGCGGGCAGACTGGAGAGTTGGAGCTACCGCCGAGAAACGGAGGCAGTTGAGGAAACTACCCTCACTTGATCTTCAGAATTAGAGATGTCCGCGTTCACACTACGACACACCACACTAAGAGTATCCACACACTGAGATGATCATAATATGTATGCTATCCGGAAAGGGGTGGCATTACGCGTGCGTGATGCCTCTGGTATTGCAAGCGTTCATAGGCTGCGGTAACCACTTACCAACCGGTGGGCCGTAAGCTTGATTGCCACCTTAGTTTTATAAAAAAGGGGTTTATTCTACACCCTGTGCTACTATTCCACTAATATTATTTAGGTGCGAAAGTTGTGAGGATGTTTGTGGTTCAATCACGCACGCCGTAACGGCTCAACCGATTTCGATGAAACTTGGAATAGAGTTCTTTGCCTAGAATAGCTTAGAGGCTATTTTTAAGTGAGTACCACGCGAGAGAAGCCTCGGTCGCACCCTAGTGGGCAATAAAGTGTGTTCTGCAACTTTTGGAAATCCATAATTTTTGGTGGGTTTGAGTCCTGGTCCCGGTCCACCAATGAATTTTCCTTTCGGAAAATTCATATATTTAACTTGGTCACCGACTTTATACAGGATGAGCGACAAGCAAGCAATTGAAATAACTCGCAAACGAGGCCAGAGGCGTTTCACTGACCTACTCAATAAAAACAAAACGTGATTGTTTCGCAATTTTTTTAAAGTAACCTTCCCTCGGGTTCTGTAAACGAAAAGGAAGCCATGAAAAATTGTTTCAGAAGTTTACAGGCAGATGTTTAGTTTTTAGGGTTCGGTACCTCATATAAATACCTAAATAACAGCCAACAGTCACATACATAGTCCTGACCCCATACTAGGATTACTTGTGTCTTGGGTATCAGAAACTACGAGTACCATGGTACCACAACACCCAGACCCGAAACAAATATTTGCTCAGATTATGCGTCTCAGTCGGGCGCTCGCGTGCTGCGCCAACAAAGTCAAAGTCAAAAGGCGTTTATTTCAATAAAATCACTAGGATCACTTTGAAATCAATCAAGGTCGAAGCGAGGTCGTTATTTGGGAAAAAGAGCACTTTGTTTTCTATCTGTATTTCTGATTGTTTGAATTTCAAATCCCGTGTTTACAAATATAAATTTACTTCGTACTCTCGTCGCGATCTCTATTTTTCGACGGCGCGGCGTAAACGGCGGCGGCGGGCGCTCCGTGTGCCATACGGAAGCCTCAGAGCGCGAGTCCTACTCGCACTTGCCCGTATTTATATCGCTTAGACTTCGTTAGTTAAAATAAATGAAAAATCATGAACCAACAATTAAGTACTTAATTTGACAATGTAATGTGGTATGGTCCTTCATTCACCACGACTCGCGAGGTCATAGTTCGGGGCGGGCGCACTACTAAAAGGTGAATATATTTCGGACCACTCCTGCTGATTATGACAGGCAGGAGATGATGTTTATTCACTTTACCTCAAAAACAGTTGGATCAATCACTTTCCCTGAAGCTAACGGTAAACAAGGCATGGCGTCATCAGAACCGGTTAGGTCAGGCCAACGCAGCTGATCTGGTTGTTTTTATTTAGAAATGTAAATATTAAGGTCGCCGTGGTGGCCCCGGCAGAAAAATATGTCAGCATGAATAGATATTCCTACTAATATTATAAATGCGAAAGTTTGTGAGGGTGTTTGTTGTTCAATCACGCCCAAACCGAACGGATTTGGATGAAATTTGGTACAGAGATAGTAAGTTTTTATAATAGATGGGGAATATTCATGTCATTGACTTTGTCACGGTTGGCATAGCTTTTCTACATTAGATTAGTTGTAGGTTAGATAAGGTTGTCTGGAAGAAATCGCTTCTTGCGATAAGACCGCCGATTGTAGAACAAATTGTTATAGTGTTTATATTATGTATAAGTACATGTCTTACATTGTGTCCTCAATAAAGCATTAAAGCATTATATATATTTTTTCACCACCAAACAGCTCTAACCTTAAAGGTCTCGTTTTATTAATGTCTTATTTTGAGAACAAAATTCGATTCAATTGAATTAATTATTTGTCGAGGCCGTGCGGCGCATACGAATTCACGAATAATAATGGATTAATTGCGTCAAATTACTAAAAATCAGGAGTTTTCATTAACAAGTCAGTCGGCTACTCAGCCAAACCGATTCTTCCAACTCTTTTTGACAGTTATTGTTCCAAGATGTTGGTGTAGTTTCTATAAAAGTCCAATAAAGGTGTAGTGTGTACAATGTAAATAAGTATTAGTCATTTAACTGTACTGTTCAACGGTACTTTTGCTCTGCAATCTCACGTTCAAATACCTACACTTTTTATACATACTACTAATAACTCTTATACCATGTCACTCAAAAATAAGATACAAAATAAAACATGTTTCTGTCCCGCGATGCGACGGATCGAACAGACGGGCGTGCAATATGATTTTTGAGGTTGAACGCTTTGTATTTGTGTCAGTCTTTTGCCACCTAGGAACAAAATGGTTTTTGATTTAGAATTAAATCAGGTGTACGAAATTAAGCAGATGTAAAGATAACAAAATAATGCAATGTGGGTCATATTCATTAGACGGGTTTCTTGCAAATTTCCATATCCAAACAACATCTGAAACAGCGTTTCCGTAGTTTTAGCTGTTTCCACTTTCCTTGTTAGCTATGATCTTTAAGTGTGACTAGTTCTGACTTGGATAATACCAGATATTTTTATCTCGTCTTCAAAGACGTAATGACGTTAATATCCATTGGTATGTGTCAGAGATTTGGATAACAATTTAGGATTAGACTAACGCTTTCATATTTCTATTGTATTTTTATTACTGGAAGCTAACATGCTTAAAACTACTTTGAATTTTGCCTAAACTCTTCCTTTTCTTTGTTTCCAGGATGTCTGTCATCACTCTGCGTGTTCGTGCTGTACACAAAGCATCTGATCATCGTCTACCTATACCTCACGTCTGTCGGCATAGTTTTCGTATCCTACTGGACGAACGTTTCCACCATAAAGCAGATACAAGCGTTAACCGCTGTCGCCACTTCGCCTCACCATTCCACGAGCATTCTCGAAGATGTGCTTAATCTTAACATAAAGAACCTATTCGATCTCGATGGCCCAGGGGTTCTGGTCATGCAAAACTTCTTCATACAATTCGTTCTATCTGTAGTCTTCAAAAATGTACACCTCGGACCCAGGCATAACACGCTACAGAAAATGCTCACATTCAGCTTCATGGCTCCATCGTTCCTGGCTATGCTACCAGTACCTCCAAATCTGTTACGACACTCGCCAGTCTTCGCTTCGTTAGTGCCGCTGATGCTTGTCAAATTCGTGATTTGGACTTCAACTTATAAGATCATCCAAGTTATCTATGCGGGGTATCAACATGGAAGGCTGTTTGTCAGCAACTACGGATTATCAGCTCTAGTAGAAACAGAGTGGATGAGGTTGAACGTTCCATGCGTTTTGAGAGTGTTCTGGGTTTTACGGGTCGCAGAACACACGATTTTACTTCTAATGGATAATTATGACGGAGACAGCGAAGAATTAACGAAAGTTTCCACCCTACTAGCAGTTCAGTCTCTCGCTTCCATGGCCAAGTCATTGCTAGTAACGGGATGCGAGACTATAACAGCCGTTTTGGGGATGACATCAGTCATATCCTTCTTCTGTCATTATATTGGAAACTTCTTCCAATGGATTCTACTGACTGACGAAGAAGAAGACAAGAGCATTGGGACTGTATCAGCAATTCTATTCTACATACTAGCATTACAAACTGGATTGACCTCTCTGAACCCTGAAAAAAGATTCATACGACTGTGCAGAAACTTCTGCCTGCTTTTCACGGCGCTACTGCACTTCTTGCACAACATTGTGAATCCTATGCTAATGTCGTTAAGCGCTTCGCACAACCCAAGCACGCATAGACACGTCAGAGCATTAGGAGTTTGCGCGTTTCTGATCTTCTTCCCAATATTTCTACTGGCGTACTTATGGTCTCAGCATAGTATTTCGACGTGGTTGCTGGCTGTAAGCGCATTTAGCATCGAAGTTATAGTGAAAGTTACAGTGAGCTTGGCAATATACTCGCTGTTTCTAATCGACGCGTGCCGTAGTTCTTTCTGGGAGCAATTGGACGATTACGTGTACTACATCCGAGCGTTTGGGAATACGATCGAGTTCTGTTTTGGAATATTCCTCTTCTTCAACGGAGCGTGGATATTGTTGTTTGAATCAGGAGGCGCGATTCGCGCGGTTATGATGTGTATCCATGCGTATTTCAACATCTGGTGCGAGGCGAGAGCGGGCTGGTCCGTGTTCATGAAACGAAGGACGGCTGTAAACAAGATTAACTCTCTACGAGAGGCGTCTGTCGTTCAACTGAGTCATCTGGACGACGTCTGCGCTATTTGCTACCAAGAAATGCATTCAGCAAAGATCACGCGCTGCAATCACTTCTTCCACGGGGTGTGTTTGCGGAAATGGCTGTACGTGCAAGACCGGTGTCCGCTCTGCCACGATATACTATACAAAATCGACTCTGACAACTCCGATAATAAGGATAACAATTCTGATATAGAAAATGAAGAGAACAGCAACAACCAGAACTTGCTTTTGGAAGAAGAGCCAGACCTTTTGTTGGGCGAAGGGGTGAGGTGACTATTTGATGAGGACTTCGACCAGCTAGACTAAAAACTTTTCACGTTTAGTTATTCGACCTACTTGAGTGGTTTATTTTTCGAGTTTGTATAGTAAGTTATTGTTTTTTTATTAATTTTAAAATCAGCGTTATACCTGTGATTTAAGGTTTAAATTCTTTCTTGTGATTGATGAACGGTGTTTTTGTGTGACGTTTAGTTTAAGTTTAGTGGTGTATCGCGAATGCTTCTTTTGACGCTTTATGTACTTTTCATGATATAAATGTAAAAATTATCAGGTCTATGTATTGTCGAGCTACCAAAAAACTACCTATAATATTGGAAGTCCTAAAAGTTAGATTTATAAAAAAATATATAGAAGCTATTTGTAAATACCTAGTTAAGATGTTTAGAAATAGCTTTTGACGATCTTTAGATGTAACATAAAGAACAAAAATTATAAAAATAGTAATTCCTTTAAACTTTGTAAATAAACTTTTATTTTTAGAAGGATATCTTGGATTATTTTGTATGAATTTACCAAGCGGGGTTAGGGTATGGAAACGATACGACATCTTTTTCATAATTTATTGAAGAAAGTGGTCATCGTAACAAATACAAATAAAATACTACGAAGTTAATAGACTTTATAGGTAAATGATTATGATTAACTTTGGTACCTACTTTGTTGATAAAACTAATTTATTTATACATAATAGTCATAGTACAGAAATACTTAATTGTTGTAGTGTAATAGTTATAAAACAATGGCACAGTGGAACTGTCTGATTATGCATAATAATTTGCCTGCTAGAGGCAAGATTCCTTTAAAATAATGACAAATTCATTGTTATAATTTAAAATAAATCCATTAGACTACCCTCCATTTTGTCTTAGCTGTATGTATTTGTTGAATAACACTGAAATGAACTCACGATTGCATTATTTCTACCAATCTTCTAAAACTTGTAACATACAAGGTGATTTTATATGTTACTAGCCTCCGACCGCGACTTCGCTTGCGTGGTACCTACATAAAAAGCTATATGCTATTCTAGGTAAAGAACTTAATTCCAAGTTTCAACAAAATCGGTTGAGCCGTTACGGCGTGATGCAATAACAAACATCTAAACATCCTCACAAAGGGTCGCACTTATAATATTAAAAGGATAGAAGGATAATGTGTCACATGTAATAAGACCGATTAATATGGAGAAAGATTTTATCCTTTCAAGAACCGCATCTTGAAGCGAAGAACTTGCTCCATGAAAACAAGGATTTTGTCAGTTCTTTTGGGTTGTTAGTTTACAAATGTTTGTAAGTTATTTTCTAATTGAATATCAAATCCTTGTAATTTAAGAGCAGGTAGTAGTTTGAGACATGGCAGTTAGTTGAAGTTCTGACGACGGTGGTGCGGTCGGCTCGCTCGAAGTTAGCTTTCACTATCTCGAAGTAACGCCCATCGCTGAAACGCAAAATTATTATCAGTACAATTTACTATTATTTGGTCTTTCGAGCCGGATTGTGATTGGGATACTGGGTCCTTGCCGAAACGAAATAGCAGGAAGTTCGTGTTCACGATATAATTTGTATATCATTCCAAAAGTGAACCATTTAGCCACTAAATTGAAATAGCATTTATAAGTATGAAAAGGTGGGTAAAAAGGTGAAAAAACGTACTAAAAAGATAACGAAGCGCAGTAGAAATATCCATTGATCAACTTCAGACCTATAGTTGAAAGGCACGCCTAGACACTTTCTATTCTGTGCCTAGCTAAACCATTTTTTATACATAATAGGAAAACGTTTGACCGCAATCTCACCTAGTGGTTACTGGTCAAGTATGTTAACTCCTTAACCTACCTTAGCACAAGACACTTTAGCTTCAAACACTTCACGCGCAATATATCTATTGCCTTCTGACTTTTGTCGCTGAAACGCAAGTTCTCAGGGTCCCAGCGCAGCTCTAAACGCTCCAGATTAGGGCAGCTGTTTGCTATTCCGTCCATCAACTGAAAATATACAAAAACATGTAAATTAATTGTTTACTTGGCTGATTGTGAAAAGATTGTTTGCAACACCGTGTTTAGTAATTACCTACTCTTTCTTGCGGACCTCAAAAAGATTTTGTAAGTTTTATTTTACGAGGTTTACTGAAAATAAACATTAATCTTTCATAAACAAGGTCATTTTCAGGGCCAGGCTTCTGCAATTTGGTGGCCAGCGATGCGAGAAATGCATTGGGAAATTATTTCTTGTGACCGAGTTACAGATTTATAAATCACCTGATCAACGTGGATGTTGACGCCTAGACGCTCGTGGGTGCCCATTATGAGGATCCTGAAGGAAAATAAAGATTCAGGTAAGCAGTCACTTGTTAATTTGGATTTTTTTAAATTCTACTCTGTTCACGAAACTAAAGACCAATAGCGGCAATATCTCTTAGATGTTCTATGGACAGTTATACACTTTATCGCAAAGTCCTGCTACAGGCACGGCAAGCGACGCAAGAGCTCGTCAGTCCCAACACCCCGAAGATATCCCGTACGTCAGCCTAGACGAGAATCGGACGGTTCTAAAACAGCTTGAGAATAACAATGCACCTGGGGAAGGTGGAATAACGTCAGAGCTTCTGAAATCAGTTGGATGGAACACCGGTACTTAAAGTCCTTCAGAAGCTATTTAATTCCGTCCTGTCCGAGAACCTGTACTCGATAGCTAATTGCATGTCACTGACTTGGCGTTGGTGAGTAGCTGCAGAACGCTCTGCCACAGCTGGTCAGTGATATGCGGCATGCCGCTCATCACCAGCCCCCACAGCTGGCTGCCGTGCCGCGACAGGAACCGGTGCAGAGCCTCGTCCGTCAGGTTGTCGGACGACGCCAGGTCGAGGGCTACCAGGTTCCTGGAAGGAAAGTTAAGATTTTTCTGAAGATGTATAAATAAATAAATAAATATTCCGGACATATCACACACGGTCAACTGATCCCAAACTAGGCATAGCCTGTACTATGGGTACCAGAGACTGATATATATAATAGATAAATATTTAACACCCAGACACAGAACAAACATCTGTGTTTATCATACAAATGTTTGTCCAGTGCGGGGATCGAACCCGCGACCTCTAGCGCACAAGGCAGAGTTACTACTAACTGAGCTATCAGGCCAGTCAATGTATGTTCGTTTGTGGATAATAATGGCATATGGGGGCCGTGGATGATGAAGGCATCCAACCGCCAGGCATGGAAAAGGCTGGGAGAGGCCTACGTCCTAAAATTGGCTTATAAAGGCTCATGATGATGATGTTTGATTGGCTCCGGCTGAAGAATAGGCCTCCATATCTCCTACCCTAAGACCTAAGACTAAGTGAAAAAAGCTAGGGGATGGGCAGTAGCGTCCCCTATTTTCACAAAGATAGCTCTAACTGCGCGGTCACTAAATGGATGGGTGACCTCTATTGGCTGCTGAACGCTTCCGCACCACAGAGTCCGGACTATGGCGAGGTGGACTTGCCTAGCGGTTCCAGCTTCCATCCAAGCCTTGAGCACGGAATCGTTGAAGCCGTTAATCTGGCCTGCGCTCAGGAAGCGCAGGTTCGGTATCCGGGTCAGCATGTCGATCAGACATTCCGTAGACAGGTCGGTAGCAGTCACGTCCAGCTCTTGGATCGAGGACTTCTCCCATTCGACCTGCATCACGTGCTCAGACTGCAGATCTGTGGGATCACAACCGTTTATTAGTAGGTTTTTTTATACAACTAATGGGGCAAACAACCTTACGTTACGGCCCACCAGTGGTCACCGTAGTCTATGAACCCCCCCCCCCCCCCCCACCTCCTCTTAAAGAGCTCTGGCAACGTAACTATCACGGCAGGAACACAACAAACTATTTGAAACAATGTTATTTGGCTGCGATCTTCTGTAAGGCGGAGGTTCCCCCACAGGTGGGCTGCTCCAATTTAGAGCGAGATAATCTCACTGTGAACGTCAAAACCTGATTAAAAACATTTATTAACCGAAATGGTACATACTACATCCATTCATTAGCAGGCAGGTGAGACGCCTGGAGCGTTGAAAGAGTGTCTTCATGGTGGAGCCGGTCACCTTATTGCAGTAGTTCACTGCTAGGCACTCCAGCTGCAAGAAATTATTAATATTTTTAATGGCCATACACCGATATTGCCCAGAGTATTAACAGTGGCTGGGGCACATAGCTCGGAGAACTGACAGCCGTTGGGGCAGTAAGGTTCTAGAGTGGGGACCACGCACCGGAATGCGCAGCGTAGGCCGGCCCACCGGTGCACAAGATAGCTCGCTCTGAAAATCTATGTTCAGCTGTGGACATCCTACGGCCTAAGCCTGTAGGCTGTAACCCCAAGAGTATGAAGGAATAAAAGTCGTGAGCCTTTTTCAGTATGAGCATACGGTACTGTTGGTAAGTGGTTACAGTAGCCTATGGACGCCTGACGAGCCGGGCTACCTCACCCTTCAAACCAACCACAGAAACACAAACACAGCATTGCTGCTTGACGGCAGAATTTACAGACATTTATACCTATTGGCAAGCAGTAGACTAGTGCTCTCGAACGGTGAAGGAAAACATCGTTAGGAAACCCGCAGGCTTAGCATCTAAAATTCGAAGAGATGTGACGAAAGGAGCCTCTAAGATGCGCACTTTAATCCTTTCACTACATTGATTCTTTCACCGACGGTCATTGGCCCTTTTCAGGGCAACCATACCTCAACCTGCCAGGCTATTGCGTAAGCGAGATGGTAATGAAGATCGCAATTTTATGGATGATTTTATCAACTTTAGCGACATCTGAAGTTTTTCAAACATGAAAAGGAAGCTAAGGTCTTGAAGTTTTCCCTTGTCAAGTTTGGAACGTTTTGAATGTTGCTTGTATTGTTAAAATTACCCTCAAAGTTACGAACTTCATTGCCATTACACTTACGCAATTGTAACACTGGTCACTGACCTACTACAGTATGAACAGGGAGGAATCAGTAACAAGACAAGCAAGCATAGGATCTCGGTTCTTGTCCACATACCTGTATACAGTTGGAACTAAAAGCGTCGATATGGGAGTCATCGACGAAATTGATCCCGTAAAGATTGATGACGCGAAGGTTCGGCGTCGCTGACTTCAGCTTGTGCACGTTGATGACCTCGTAGATCTCCTCCTCCTCTTCTTCAATCTTCTCGTAGGTGCCTGAAAGGGAAAGCGAAGATCACTCAAACAACTTGAACGAACCGGCGTTGTATGTTTGTATGTAGGTATATATTTTGTAACATAATTGGAAAAACTTGGAATATAAAGAGTTCTATTTATTTATTTATTAAATAGGATCGCCAACAGCACATGTATCAAACATTCAACAATATTAAGCTATGTAGACTAAGGACTGATACCATAGCCAATAACAGGCGAACACAGTATTGGTAGGGACAATTTTTTACAAACTTTAAAATAGAAAATAAGGTTATGGAGATTAGGTAATTTAATAGTAATCAATTGAAGCCTTTGTCACATCTAGTTGTCGCCGATCTGTGTAATCATACTCGTCCTGTTCACAATTTTGTGAGTTTTTCAAATCTACCCACATCAACTAAACAATTTAACACCATTTTTTTGCCCATGTACCTATTGAATTATTCTACTCATATTTAAGTAGCACACTCGGATACGTTTATATAATTGTTAGTCTTAGTTAATATATAAGTTCTCATTTAAGTGAATTGTGAATTCTTATGAGAATAAATGTCTTAAACCAGAGGTAATCTTACAGCTAGGATAATCTCTTAGTTACAATAAACTAAACTAAATACAAGATAAACTGTATACTTAAAGACTATAGAAGTGTTGTAACATTTTTTGAGATGAAAGTTCTTTGCCTAAAATAGCATATAGGCTTTTTATGTAGGTACCACGCGAGCGAAGCCACTGGCGGAAGCTAGTAAAGAATAAAGAGCGCCTGACAATATTCTAAAAGCAATTTAGTTCCCAATGAGTTGTAGTGTAGTTGTAGTACGTACGCAAGCAATCAAAATAGGAGGAGCCGTGAAAGAAACACAGCAACGAAGCTCATCATCATCATTTCATGGCATATGCATGGCACTTTAAAAAAAAAAAAAAAAAAAAAAAAAAAAACCCGGACATATTCACACGTTCAACTGATCCCAAACTAGGCATAGCCTGTACTTTGGGTACCAGAGACTGATATATATAATAGATAAATATTTAACACCCAGACATAGAACAAACATCTGTGTTTATCACACAAAGTTTGTCCAGTACGGGGATCGAACCCGCGACCTTTAGCGCAGAAGGCAGAGCTAACTGAGCTATGAGGCCTGTCAACTTTTGACATGTAAAGCAGCAAAATGCTGAGTCTGGCTGGTTTTTAAAAAAAAAAAAAAAGCTTGTGAGGCGGATGCCTGCCTACCTATGTATAGGTGGGTATGTGTCTATTAGGCTTGTTCTTTTTTGTTATTTGTGTTATTATTCTTTGTATTGTTCCTATGCCCGTTCTGTGTTTTTAGTGTGTAAGTCAAATAAACGTTTTCTATTCTATTTCAGCCGTAGGACGGCTAATGCTGAACATGTGGCGAGCTACGCCACCACTATCACTCCGTCGCCGCCAAATTCAAATACCTTTCAGTTGGCATAGCGACGAAGAATAGAACGAATTGTTGATTCGGTCGGACGACGGTCTGTCAGACTACTTTTACTTTTACTTCTACTCTGGTCTTGTGCTGTATCGTGTTTCCTAAAATCTTCTATTCTTTTGTAAATACCTTGTACCTATTGTAAATATTATACACCTGTAAATAACAACTCTGCACTCTCTCTCTACACGTCCTGTAGGATCTCCACCAACCATAACTGGTGACCACCGACGTGATTATGTCAAAGGCTGGTGAAGATTTTCAGGACGCCCAGTTCTGGAGCTCCGAGTTCGGCGGGTCGGAAGAACTGCGAAATGCGGTAAAAGTATCATTTTTTTTGCCGGAAGAAGATGACTTGCTAAGCCAAGTCCAAGAACTAACGAAGCAGGTAGCTATGCTCACGGAACAGGTAGCTAAAGGAGCACGGTCACGCTCACGCTCACGAACACCAAGAGGAAGGAACAACCGATTTCGCTCTCGCTCACGCTCACGACCGAAACAACCACCTCCGGACCATCCACACTGTTTCTACCACTTCACCTACGGATCCGAGGCAATAAAGTGCAAGCAGCCCTGTACTTTCAAGGCGGAAAACTCTCAGGGCGGTCGCAAGTAGCGGCCAACGACTGCCCTTTTTCATCATCAGGCCGTCTATTTGTAACCGACTACGCGTCGAAAATGCAGTTCCTAGTGGACACTGGTTCTGACTTGTGTGTTTTCCCGCGATCAGTTATCAAGACGTCCTGTCCTAAATCGAAGTTTGACCTACTAGCTGCAAACAACACAGTGATTCATACTTACGGCCCTATCAACCTACAGCTCAACCTAGGCCTCCGACGAGATTTTCGATGGAGTTTTACAATCGCTGACGTTAGTAAACCTATAATCGGCGTAGACTTTTTGAGTTTTTATGGTTTGCTCGTCGACTGTAAGCATCAACGCTTGATTGACAACGTCACTTCACTCTCTGTAAAAGCCATTCACTGCAATTCATATAGCGATTGTTTATCCGTAAAAACAATAACAGGCGAGTCTGAATTTCACAAAATTTTATCCGAATATCCTGAAATCACGCGACCGGCTGGTGTGAGATCCACTCCTAAACATAACACTCTTCATTTCATCAGAACCACACCAGGCCCTCCAGTTTCTTGTAAGCCAAGACGTCTCGACCCAGCTCGTTTCAACGCTGCAAAAAAAGTGTTCGACGAAATGCAAGCAAACGGCACAGCCAAACGATCGGAAAGTCCTTGGTCGTCTGCACTTCACATGGTGAAGAAGAAGGACGACAGCTGGAGACCCTGCGGTGATTATCGCGCTCTCAACGCCAGGACTATTCCCGACAGGTATCCCATCCGTCACATACAAGATTTTGCTTACCAACTGTCCGGATGTTGCGTATTTTCGACAATAGACCTCGTGAAAGCCTACAACCAGATCAGCATGAATCCCGACGACATACCAAAAAGTGCAATTACAACACCTTTCGGGCTTTTTGACTTTCCTTTCATGAGCTTCGGGCTTCGCAATGCTGCCCAGACCTTCCAGAGGTTCATCGATGAGGTACTCTTTGGCTTGGATTTTTGCTACGGATATATTGACGACATTTTGGTATTTTCATCATCACTGGAAGAGCACAAGAAACATCTGCGTCTATTATTCGAGCGTTTAAAACAGTACGGAATACTAGTGAATACCTCGAAGTGCGTGCTTGGACAATCTCAGGTTACCTTCTTAGGTTATCAAGTTTCTGCCAAAGGAACCCGCCCGCTCGATGCCAAAGTTCAAGCTGTCAAAGAATATGCCACTCCCAAGACTGTGAAAGAGCTGAGACGTTTCCTTGGAGTATTGAATTTCTACCGTCGATTCATACCAAACGCAGCTCACCTTCAAGCGCCATTGAACTCCTTACTATCTGGCCCAAAAGTCAAAGGTTCTCATCCAATAGAGATGACGCCAGATCTAATGAGAGCATTTGAAGACTGTAAAACATCCCTCTCTGAAGCTACCCTACTCGTTCACCCAGACGTGGAAGCAGAACTATCCATAGTTACAGACGCTTCTGATATAGCACTCGGTGCTGTTCTCCAGCAACGCAAAGATGCAGACTGGCAACCCCTTGCTTTCTTCTCTCACAAACTAAACAGCGCTCAGAAGAAATATAGCCCCTATGATAGAGAACTTTTAGCAATCTATGAAGCTATCAAATACTTCAGACACATGGTGGAAGCCCGTAACTTCACAATATTTACCGACCACAAGCCGCTTACTTACGCGTTCTCTACGAATAAAGAAAAATGTTCCCCAAGGCAATATCGACACTTAGACTTCATTGCTCAATTTACCACCGATATACGCTACATACCTGGGAAGGACAACGTGGTCGCTGACGCCTTTTCTCGAGTGGAGGAGATTTCTACAATCGACTACACAGCTCTTGCACGATTTCAGAATTCAGACTCAGAACTGCAAGATCTGATACTCCACGGCTCCGCCCTTAAACTCAGGAAGATTAAAGCTATGGATAGCGACATAAAAATCTACTGCGATACATCTGTTAAACCACCTCGACCTTACATCTCACCTGAACTCCGAAAACAAGCTTTCCAGATGCTTCATGGACTTCATCACCCAGGATGTTCAGCTACAGTGCGACTGGTTACACAAAGATTTGTATGGCCAGGGATCCGCAAAGATTGTAGAGAGTGGTCTAGACAATGCTTGCAATGCCAGTCAAGCAAAGTCACTCGACACACCAAATCACCATTATCATCATTTCTCACCCCTTCATCGAGGTTCTCTCACATCCACCTCGACCTCATCGGTCCGTTACCCTTATCTTCTGATTACAGGTATTGTCTCACCGTCATCGATAGATTTACGCGATGGCCTGAGGCTATTCCACTGAAGGATATAACAGCCGAAACATGCGCTGCTGCCCTTGTATCCGGTTGGATAGCACGATTCGGATGCCCAGATCGTGTGACTACCGATCAAGGACGCCAGTTTGAGAGCCACCTTTTCCAGTCTCTCACTGCTCTCATCGGTGCGCGCCACTTCCGCACCACTAGTTACCATCCTGCTGCGAACGGCATCGTCGAGCGTCTCCACCGACAGCTGAAGGCAGCAATCATGTGTCACACTTCATCAACATGGACTGAAGCCCTTCCACTCGTCTTGCTTGGCATCCGCAGCGCATGGAAGGACGATCTTAAGACGTCGGCAGCCGAGCTGGTGTACGGCGAACCCTTGCGCTTACCTGGTCAGTTTCTTTCTCCTTCCGAAGACTGCACCACAGCGGACGTCACTCAATATGCAGCCCGTCTTCGTTCGCATATTCAAAAACTTACACCAAGACCTACTTCGTGGCACTCTACGTCACCCTTCTACTACCCGCGTGATCTGAACAACTCATCTCATGTATTCCTACGTCGAGATCACGTGCGTCGCTCACTCGAAACACCTTACGCTGGACCTTACAAGGTTATTGAAAGGCAACCGAAGTTCTTCACCCTCGACGTCAATGGCAAGATAGTCAACGTCAGTGTCGACAGGTTGAAACCAGCATACATGTCGAAAGAAGCACATCTACTGAAACCACAGACGACCACAGATCCTACCTCACTAAGTCCACCGACACCGAAGCCTGCAGCTCCTCCTACTACTACAGCCTCTGAAGAGAAGAGAACTCGGAGCGGCAGGAGAGTTCACTTTCCCGACTTCTATCGACCGTAGTCACGGTCTGGCCAGGGGGAATATGTGGCGAGCTACGCCACCACTATCACTCCGTCGCCGCCAAATTCAAATACCTTTCAGTTGGCATAGCGACGAAGAATAGAACGAATTGTTGATTCGGTCGGACGACGGTCTGTCAGACTACTTTTACTTTTACTTCTACTCTGGTCTTGTGCTGTATCGTGTTTCCTAAAATCTTCTATTCTTTTGTAAATACCTTGTACCTATTGTAAATATTATACACCTGTAAATAACAACTCTGCACTCTCTCTCTACACGTCCTGTAGGATCTCCACCAACCATAAACATAATATGGATCTCCATGAACATGTCTTGGCCTACGGAGGGACGGGCCATAGACGTTGTTCGGAAGTATTATTATTTCCTGTCTCTGGGATAATTTTATAAGCGCGATTCAGGTCACTATCATAATCGCTAGATGTCAATGAGATAGGCATTGCAATCCTACTATAATTATTATAAATGCGAACGTTTGTGAGGATGTTTGTTGTTCAATCACGCCCAATCGGCCGAACGGATTTTGAAGAAATTTACAGACAGATATAGATTATAGTCTGGAATAGCATATAGGCTACTTTTTATGTAGGTACCACACGAGCGAAGCCGCGGGCGGAAGCTTGTAATTATTATAAATGCGAAAGTTTGTGAGGATGTTTGTTATTCAATCAAACCATAACGGCTCAACCGATTTCGTTGAGACTTGGTATATAAAAAGTTCTTTACCTAGAATAGCATTATAGGCTACTTTATAATATAGGTACCGTGTTAGCGAAACCGCAGGCGGAAGCTAGTGTAAACAAGTATATGGAGCGGTATAGCTTACCAATGAGATGCAGAATCTCCAGGCCATTGATGAAGTTGTAGATCTTCCGCATGAAGCCCTCCATGAAAATGACCTCTGACAGACAGATGCAGAGGTACCGCAGCTTTGTGGGGAACGCCTGCATTTCCGAGAAATCGTGGAGTTGCATGGCTAAAAAACAATAAAAGTGACTTACAGTGCTGCCATTTATACGGATTTAGGTATGTGTATTGCTACCCAGGTACATAAAGATTTTCGGATGAAACATTTTTCATACAGAGTTTTCTGAAAAAAATAATGGATTTTACTGCACAAGAATGGTTTTCGCTTCTGATAAAGATTTTTTATTTTAGATTTGCGTTTTTACTCGGAGTTCCGAGTCTGTAACAAGGGAGAGATGAAAAGCATCGGTGGTGTTAATTCCGAAATGGTTGAGATAAGCTCACGTTTCCGATCGGAAATCTTTCCGATGTTTTACAATAACCTTGGAATGCATTATGGGTTGGGGTTGTAATTTTTTTTTTACAAATTTATTGTTAGTTAAGTCCTTTGACAGTTACCTGAGGCCTGAGTCCGTAATGTTTGTGAATTACTTGACACCGTGAGACGTGAAAAGTAAGCTCACCGTTTTTGAATGGTGTCATGAAAAGCGTCCGAACAACACTTCTCACGGTGACAAGTACCTAACTCACCAAAATTACGAAGAAATTAAAGCTACCTAAGATACAAAATAGCAGGTCTTTAAAAAAACTATTTTGAAGCAGTTTGAAGCGCTCGTTTCGTTACGGCCAGTTATGCTACCTCCAGTGTATTTTTATAGACTACCAACTAGGCCCTACATATTTTTCAAGTACCTGTACCTTACCAGTACTAAAATCTAGCAGCATATGCGTCAGATTAGGACATTTTGCCGCCAGCTCGTGGAGAACCGTGTGTGTGATCAGCTCGATCGGGAGCTCGATGTAGCGAAGCGAAGGGCCGAATCTTATCGAAATCAGTGCCAATAGTGATTCTAGGGAACCTGAAAACGAATTTAGAACATCTCATTAAAAAAACAATTAGACGAAGTGAGTGAGTGAGTTGTTCGTTGAGATTTCAAAATGGAGCTATTTTTTTATTTAACAATAAAATGTTGCCACATTCATTGAAACTCTTAAGATTACGAAAATAAATAAAATGCTGAATGAAAACCGTATTTTTATAATCGATACATAGGTATTATAAAATAAGATAGTCAATTATAAATAAAAAAAAATCAGAAATATTGATGTCAATACGAATATAAACACTAGGGCCTTGTACCGTGTAGTTTGAATTGAGAATATATAAAATATGTAAGTAGGTGCAATTAATTCATACACTCACCAACATGGAGTCCTGATATTTCAGGTCGTAGACTGACATGAGTCCAAAGACGGGTGTCGTAAGCGACCAAACGCCATCTCCTGCATACCGTTGCCATACGACATATTTCCCGGTGTGATAAATATGAGAATACGTTCAACAGAACTTTATCAGGAAGCTTTTCAATTGTCTGAAATAATAAAAGCGTGTAAAAAGTCTGTAATATTGTGTCCATATTTCAAAAAACTAATTCGTTTTCAAGGAATCTTAATCATTTTCGTTCCATCATCCTCAACTTAGACAAGTCCCCTGTTGGACATATGTCTCCCCCAAAGAGTGGTACGACGAACGGTCTTGAGCTCTCTCATCCTTCCGCAGCTCCCGCACCTTTCGCAATGGCGTTGGTCTTTCTTTCGTTCTTTCGTGGGAGGCCTTACAACACTGTGTCGTCAGGTTCGTGGTTGCCATTCAAGAACCTATATTTCCCACGGTTGTTGGTTCTGCGAGCTATATGGCCTGCCCACTGACACTTCAACTTGCTTATTCTGAGAGCTAGGTCGGGACCTCCGTCTCATTTTCTCATTTAGGATTTTATCACGTAGGTACTGAAACTACGAGAACCTACCTATAGCTCTCTCCAAAGCCTGTTGATCTTGTGTATGAGGCCAATAGTAAGCGACCATAGCGTGCTATAGCAAGACTTTTGTCTTGAGGTTCTGTGGAATTTGCGACGAGAAGATATGACGAAGTTTCCATGAATTTTTGGTTGGGTATCGTTCCCAACATTTACTGGCATAGGTGCGACATGAGCGACCATTGGACATGTTATTTGCCTTACCAGTGTGCATTGTATGACCCACCTGTTAGGAGACTGTATAGGAGAGGGTCTATGAGCATGGTGCCAAGGTCCTATAGCATTTTCGTTAGTCTGTGCGTATGATCTATTTAGTGAATATTGTTATTACGACTAACTGCTTTAACGTAGGATACAGTGTCATCGGGCTTATTGACAAGTAGTTTTCCCTCTTCAAAACGATGCCCTTACCTCCGCATTTAGGATTTCATAACAGAAACGCTAATTTTATTTGAAACCATACTATAACACGTTATAAAATCGCAATTTACATAATATTCTACAGTACCGTGCCTGCGAATGGACTCCTGACTTGTCCTCCTTCAGTCAGATAGACCTGGCTGGCTTCAAGAGCCAGTTGCCCCCAAACATCGGTTGGAATATCCATTTTTATTTCACTACTATTAACTTTTTAACACGCGATACGCATTTAATGGAGAATAAAAAGTGTAAACTACACTTTAAAGTTTTTACTTCATACGCGCGGATTGTAAGCCACGAGCGATTAAATGGAGCGCTGTGTTTAATTTTGGAAACATCTGGGAGTGTACGAAAGCGCGCGTCGGGATATATTTAAGGAATGTGTAGAATATTTTACACGTTAAGAAAAAAAGGTTCCGCTTCACGTTACTTAGAAATTTATTATCTTCGCATTGACCTTCTGGTGCTTTGGAATTGGCTTAACGTTTTTTTGTATTCTTAAAACACATGGAATTTTATTACCATTGATAGATGATTATTTTGTCTACATACCTACTGAAACAGCGTTTTGGCAAACAAACAGATATTTCCTGTAACAATGACTCAGTGTCTGTTCAGAAATTACCTAGTCTGTAGTTCTTTCTTAACTTACTACTGCATTCGGTACCTACATTTTAAAAGTTTTAAGTATTTTTGTTAATTAATACAATGAACTCATAGGAGCTGTAATAATTTGTCGATCTGTCGGATTTCGCTAACAACAAAGGAAACATTCATGGCCCAGCTAAACCACCCGGATAGGTGCACTATAAGAAAATTATATCGGTTTATAAGCGCAATTATTAAAAGTTTGTAAGCACCTTCTTCTGCGTTGTATTGTTATCTAAGTCAGTATTTAAACTTTTAGAGTTTTTTCAAGAAACTACTATGGGTACCTAATACTATGCGTAAGCTTTTTTGTGATAAAAAAGAAAGATAAACAGATTAGTAAGTGTTGTTTTTAAAATTTGACCATTTGATGTGCTCTTACTTAAGTAGATAGGTACCTTAACCCACTTAAATAGTAGGTAGGTACATACATAGGTAGTTGTTTTGGTTTATAGCGCTCGCTGCAGTGGGCATCATCCTGTCATAATTTAGAGACGATATAATTTTAAAATATTATCAACGGCTGAAAATGTGTAAATCTAAAATTGAACATGCTGCGCACGAATTTTATACTGTAAGCTCAGCCTAAGTATTATTTGCATATTATTTTGGGACCATAATAATTAGGTAGTTCGATCGAACGTAAATAACTGAGAGAGAAGTAGGTTTTTTTAGAAGTATAATTACATTAATCACAAATTTTATTAGAAGTTTCAATTTAAAACAATTGTTTGATCAAAAGCCCATAAGAACAGATTAAAAGGAAAAGTTATAGCTCTCGCTGTTTCTGTGGTAGGTAATGTTAACAGACTAAAATTATTGTCTACTGTATTAATAAGATTATTTTATTCCATAGTTAAGTGTTTGCATGAATCACCGGCCGTCACTTTTATATAAACACACACAGTTAAAAGGTACCCACCATTAGTTGCCTACGTCGAATGCTTGAACTCATATCATCTCTAATTGCAATAGTATCCACATTAAGCATCCCCCACGAATCCATGATTAGATAATAATAATTACCAGCTCACAAATAGGTCAACACGAACTATCAATTAATCAAATCCGAACCACTACGCGGAAGCTCACAATCATGAATGGCGCGAAAATCCACAACACAAGATTCACAAATTCACACAGTCACGTCGAAGCTATCAGAGTTTAATGTAAGATGAAAGCTCAAGAAATCTATAGCAGATATATCTATACTGTCTGAGGTTTGAATTGGCAGGCCAAAATAAGTGTGGCATTTTGCTTCAACTGGGCGCTGTGGGACGTTGCGTTTGCCAAGAAGACTCATATTGTATTAATGTGTGTAATGTGTGTATACCGATAGATTCACTAGTCTGTCTAGGAGTAGGTTTCTCTAACCAAAAACCGACGAATACTTACGCGTGGTTTAATGCCAAGTTAAGTAAAGTAGTAAGTAGGTATACCTCACTATATAACTATAGGTAACTACTGTTTTTGAATAATCTTGACCGCATAATACTCACGATCAACGGCGGTGCAGCGAGAGCGCTTTTCCGAATAGCTGTGACTTAAAATAAAAGGTAAGGTCAAAAGCTAAATATCCCCTTACGTATCTTGGTATCACATAATAATATCATTATGCTGGTTGGCATCACGCAAATCAAGTTTGCTCGCAGACGCGTGGTTGTGTTCAGAATAGCTGAAGATCGTAAAACAAATGCTTAGAATGCAAATGCAAATATTGATCGAAAATCTTAAAGGGCTGTGTTATTGATAAGAAAAACTTACGAAAAACATTGAGACGAGTCATGATTTGAATTGAATGAAGGTTCCAGATATCGATGATAATGCAGAACCCTAAAAATGAATATAAAATATATTATTTCTAAAATGGTACAGGTTCATCACACTACTCACTACAGATATGACACCAATCAACTACAATGTTGGTGTTATTTCGGATTTTTACCTTACCAATCGTCTCTTTAGTTTATCTGGTGGCAGTGGCAACGGTTGTGGAGTACTAGGAGGAGTTGTAGGAATTTCCATTTTGATGTTTTTATTCGCTCAATACGACTGTGGTGTAATAAAATATGTAGGTACCAATTTGCCTTCCTGTTGGCTTGTTGATTGATCATCATATCGATTTGGCTATTTCTGTAACACTACCCAATGTCATTAAAGCTACAGTTACAGCAATAGTACTTGCTTATTAATTCAGAAACGGAAAGTTAGGTACCAGATTCATACATTTAAAAATTCCTACCATAGCTTAATTAGTTCTGTGAGAATACCTTCTTTATTATGTGGTTTAAAATGATATTTAAACCACATAATTTTCAAGGTCACTTTTGAATTTGTAATTAGGCAACATTTTTCCAACATCGTTCATTCCATTTAAATCAACCGTTCGTTCACAATATATCACTCACTCTTCCTATGTCATGCTTGCAATCGTGCATGTCTGTCTGCTACAGTGTCAATTTGTTTTTCGTTCAGTGTTACCAGATTTAACAAAAAACGCAAATCTAGCAGGATTACGAGCTGAAAATCTGAAAATACAAACGTCAAGATCTAAGGCCAATGAATAAAGTGAATTTAGAATAATATCGCTAACTCAAAATATAATTCTAATGGAAGAGCTAGCAGGATTTGCAGTTTTACACTGTAGTAAACGCGGGTTTTTGAAAATAATCTGGTAGCACTATTTTCTTTTTATTTGTTTGTTTTGTTTATTTCATTCATTCATTCATTTTGCTAGTTAGTTATTTACCGTGCGAGCGTGTATGGTGCTTAGTTAATATTTTAAGCTTAAAAAAAATGTACATCGTAAATATAATAGAATAGCTAAAACTATAGATCGCAAGTCTCAAGTCTCATAGTTTAATCTGACTAACATAGCAAGATAAGAAACACAGCTGGCCTGCGCACTCAATCTCAGTGGAGATTAGTTCGTCTGGACTGGACAACGTCTTCCTTTATCTCGGAAATACGAACATCTCTATGCCATTAGGTTACAATAAGTTCGTGATTACTGATTTAGTTTGTCGTGTTGAACAGTACACCCCGGTCGCTACTTCCTTGACATGGAGAAATAACCTGGCCGATTAACAAAAGAAAATAAACGCTACTGGCTGGTAGTGAAAAAATAATAACACCAATTCGAATTTCGAAGTTGTTTTGACCATGGCGGGAGTTCTAGCGGATTTATATTCGTGGATGGATCAACTAGACGAGCACCCTTGGCTGTTTGCTTCTCTGGCGTCTATTTTGGTGGGGTTGAGTGGGATCCTACCCTTGCTGATCATCCCTATTGACTCGTCTGCGTCTTTTGAAGATGGACGTAAGTATTTCAAGATATTATTACTCAAATAACTGGCAGCGCTGGCTATTTTTAGATTTTCCATGTCATCATTCATCTTGCGTGCCGGAATCGGCGCATGCGCCTCTTTGTTTGACCGAGAATATGTAACATCTTTTAGTCAATAAACCTTATGATAGACCATGCACTTAAAAATAAGTAGGTATCTCCTATTCATTCAGCTAGTGGGTGATAGGTAGAAAGATATTCTGATACTCTACTCTATTGTGTCCTATATAATAGGGAAACATTATTTGTGACGAAAAACTAGAACGAGTATTTTTATAAATAATAATCATCGTCATCATCAGCCTGTAGAAGTCCACTGCTCGACATAAGCCTCCCCCTAATAAATAATAATAAATAACACCCAACAGTCACATACATAGTCCTGACCCCACACTAGGATTCCCTGTGTCATGGGTTTCAGAAACTACAAGTACCATGGTACCACAACACCCAGACCCGGAACAAATATTTGCAGATCATGCACACATTTGTCCTGCAGCAGGAATTGAAACCGCACCCCTTGCTTCTTAGACGGGCTCTCGCCCAATGCACCACCGAGGTTGAATGTAGGTAATGTATTTTTTATTACAAATTATTTAAACCGAAAGCATTTAAAGTTTTTCTTTGATCTCTTTCCATACATTGTGAAACAATGATACTGAGGCAATTTGACAGTTGACTGATTTCACTGATATTGATAAAGTCACAGCTACTTAACTATTTCACACTTAAAGATAAATAGGTACCTAGAAGTTTTCTAAGGTTGAAAAATCCTAGTAATTTTTCTCCATTTATTGCTAGCTAGCGCCCACGGGTTCGCACGCGTGGTAGCCACAGGGACTGAATAACCGGAATATAAAGGTACCTTTAAATAACGATATGACGTCATACCGATAAATTCCGGTTACCCGAATATTTCTCTACCGATAAATATAACGGTACCGGAGAATCTGGCTTCGCAGTTCATTTCTGTTTATTTCGCTACCGGTACCTATAACCGAAATAAATAAAGGTTTATAAAGGTATTCTTTGATGAAACGCCGCCACCCCGCCACCGCGGCGCGACTGTCCTAGCGAACTAGCCGCGGCTCAAAATTTCGGTACCGAAATCTACAGGTATGAAATAACGGTACCGTAATGCCCTACCGGTATAGCATAATGGTACCGAAATGTTTTAACGGTACCAGTACCTATAACCGAAATAAATAAAGGTTTATAAAGGTATTCTTTAATGAAACGCCGCCACCCCGCCACCGCGGCGCGACTGTCCTAGCGAACTAGCCGCGGCTCAAAATTTCGGTACCGAAATCTACCGGTATGAAATAACGGTACCGTAATGCCCTACATAATGGTACCGAAATGTTTTAACGGTACCAGTACCTATAACCTCTACCGCTTTCAGTCCCTGGGTAGCCAGATTAAAAGCCTATGTGCGCTTCCAGACTATAATCTCTGTGCCAAATTTCACCGAGATCTTTTCTGCCGTTTTGGTGTGATTTAGTATCAAACATCCATCCAACTAAACTAATGGCCCTGAAAAAGGCCTCGGTCATAGTGTAGTGAAGGGATTTAAGGGCGCTTCTTAGAGGCTCCTTTCGTTCACAACTAGGTAGTCCACCTACCAACACCGCTTAAAGTCTCTGAAGATTGATTGCAGATAAACTCGGAAAGGTATCTTGTTAAAAAATATTTCTGAAGATTGGTATTCTTCACCTACATTTTATTGAAACAATTGATAAAAAGACGATAATTTAATATTCGTGATAGATACTTAGTATAATAATAAGAACATAAAAAATAAACATTGTTTGCCCAGCCTGTTATCACAAAAAGTCATTTGATTTGTTTACAGAAAAAATAGTTTTTTATACATCCAACTTAACAAATAATAGTTATTTATATCCTTAATGTGCATTTTTTATATTATTCTCGGTGTTTTGTTTTTCTATTTGGGGCATATTGCTGGATAAAGGCATTCCCCATCCACTGCCATCATTCTATCTTTCTCCGTTTGTGTCCACCCATTGTTTCAATAACCTAAATAAATAAAATCATAATGGCAAGAAAGAGGGCTTCTTCCCAGACTTTGCCTTCCAGAAATATAGAATTAGTTAGAGCATCCCTGTATCAAGGGGAAGGTTGCGGGTGCAAATCACGTGTGAGTGGAAATTTTTAGGATATTATAAAAAAAATCTTCACAGAAATGATGATAGCGAATCGACAACAAATTCTTAGATTCTCATCGTTACTAAGACGAAAAGTTATTCTTATTCAGATTCGAATCACCCGTCATCTTTGTTTGCAACATTGTTTTAATCTTAATACGATATCTAACGGTACTCGATGCTGTCAAAGATAAAATAGATTGGCCAAGGGCATGTCGAACACACACAGCGAAGGGTTCCGAAGTTAGCTACGGATCATTTTATGTCTGCTTTAGCACGACAGTAGGTAGGTTTGCACAAAAGATTTCGAGGATAAATGCAAATAAAAAAACGGTCAATTTTTGGATGTAGGAAGACTAGAAAGTTTAGATCGTCTGATCTAACAAATGACGGTAGGTAATCACACCTTTTTTAGTGAAAATTATGTTAGTTTCAAAAATTAAAAGATGCAATCTTACCTGATCTACGAAGTCATTGACACTTTACCAAATGGGAGCATACATTTTATTGGTTATCATTTGTTACTATTTTTGTCAGATCTCAAAAAAATTATGGCCTAGAATAAAAATAAAAATCGTTTTGGAATTATGAAAAAAGCTCTTTCATATGTCACCCACCCACTTCGTGTATTGTACGAAAACGAAAATAAGGAGTAAGGGGCGTTTTTTTTACCACTATAAGATATAAAATATGTGTTCAACCTGTGAAACCTATTACATGGAATGACTCCAGGGTTCATTGACGGACTTAGGAACCCTAAATACTAAAGGCTGAAAATGCACTTTGCAGTTCTTTAATAATAGATGTAAGAGATCCCTATCACTGCTATCTTTGTTCAGTGTCATTGACTAAGCAGACGGCTTAGTGTTGAATAATAACAATGCATTGACTGCGTGCACATTGAAAGCTGTAGAGGACAAAATTACCAATATTGATATCAACAATTTTGTTCTTCATGTGAAGAACCTAAAAGGCACCTATGACTTGCTTTATTGTTCTGATAGCACCACCATCAAAAGTTCCCTTTGGTTCTAATCTAGATGTTTCTTTTACATTTTTATAAGCTCTTATTTATCTGAGATTGTAATTAGATTATTTTTCTTTTGAGCCTCACCTAGTTCGATCGGCACCACACTGAAGCCTTAAATTCCATTTTGTGAAAAGGGATCATCGAAAAAAAATGATAGGCACCAAGCCGTGTTTGTTGCCTGATTCATCTAGGCTTGGTCGCGAGGAACAGGCATAGCTTCACCTAGTTTCTAAGACGTTTCAAAGTGATCCTAGTGATTTTATTTAATAAAAGCCTTTTGACTTTGACTTTGATATAATACTCCATACTGTGGGTGGATAAGAACGGTCGAGTTAGGCTGAGGCAACGAGCTCATTGGCACCACTTAGGTATGGACCTCGGCTTGTGCTGTTGTTAGAGGAAGGTCTTGAGGAAGGCATCACCCTGAAGGGACGAAAACTCAAGGACGGGATGACGGCGAGCCCGCCGGACTCCATTCCCTCATCATCATCATCCTGTAATGTAAAGTCCACTGCTGGGCATAGGCCTCCCCCATAGTCTCCCCAAGTGTTCCATAATGAACGGTCTGGAGCCCTCCAATCCACCGACTTACCGCAACTTTAACAATGTCGTCGGTCTATCGGGGGGCCTTCTAACATCGCGTAGCCCGTTTCGTGAGTGGTTAGGCTGTCACATCATACCATATATGCAAAGTATATACCTCAGTTTAGCATTTAGACCTTCCTTATCGATTCACCCGTCTGTACGTATCAATACGTGAGGTGCCATCCGTAGTGATAAGCAACGTGGCAAGCGATAACGTACCCTATGACACAGTAATAAGCACGACCGATAAGGTCGCTACACTGACAGTTGCTCGATTGTTTGTTATTATTATTTTTTTACTTTTACTTTATTTATTGTGAACGGTTAACTACTTTTCAATTCGTAAGCTGTAGATATTACATAGGAGATATTAGTATTTATTATTTATAATCGTGCGATAACGGCAATCGTTGTTATCAGTGTAAATAAAATCACTGTTTGTAATTACAATACGCCACTTCACAATAATCTGATACCCTGTAGATCAATCTACATAATACTTACACGATATTTACAAGTTAATATAAGCATTGGGTAGATATTTCATCAAGTTGTAGCGTGTGCTGCCCTTAGAACATTTGCCGAAGCTCACCAATTGTACATTTTCACATTTCTTTTGAGCCTCTTCTATTTCTATCGGCACCACAATGAAGCTCTACATTCCAATATGTGAAATAGGATCATCGAAAAAAAATTATAGATACCAAGCCGTTGACTAATTCTTTTAGGCTTGGTCGCGAGGAGCATGCATACGTAGCTTCACTAATACTTCTAGGCTTGGTCGCGAGGAGCATGCGTAGCTTCACCTAGTTTCTAAGACGTTAAAAAGTGATCCCAGTGATTTATTGAAACAAACACCTTTTTAATTTGAATTTTATGTAGCACTAGCTGGCCCGCCCGCAACTTCGTCCACGTATTCAATTATGTTCCTACCTTGACTCTTGTCACTTCGTACACTTGAGATCTTGAATTCCGACCCGTGTTACATCTGTACGGAAGCCTCTGGGCGCGAGCCCTAATCGCACTTGATTGTCTTTATTTCAAAATATATTTTCTCCTAAAAGTGAACTCCTGAACTTCTGAAATTATTCTGTGGTAAAGCCACGGAATAATTAGCGCGTAGTTGTCACAGATTAGAAAATAGTAAGGCAGCAGCGTCCCCTTTTTTCACAAAGAAAGCCCTGTCTGCGCTCGCCAACTCTCATGCCCAGCGTGGTGAGTATGTATCGGCAAATTCCTCCCACAGGAATTCGCTCTGGAAATCTGTGGGGGAGGCAATGTTCAACAGTGGATATCCTACGCCTGAAATGATGATGATTCTCTTCTACCACCAGCCATCTCAGTACAAAGGGCCGTGACGACTTATTGCTACTCAAATGCGTGTCAGCGCTGTTTGACACTAATTTGAACCATAAATCTTTGGAACTGTCACGGACTAAAAAAGTCGCTAAATTGATTACGAAGTAACTAGAATAAAATTAAACGCGAGAGACAAATCATCTAGACAAAAGTGGAAAAAACCCATAAATCATACATATCTATCAAACGATATTCAAAGGCTTACAAGGCCAATAACACCTAAAGGTATGACCTCTGGTTATCGTGTACCGAGTACCGACCGATTAGATAACCGACGGATCATCTTTGTTACTATACGATGCTGGAAAATTGAAGTTTTTGATCTAAAGCCGTATTAAAACGGTGTGCGATATGTCATCCTATCCTACTAATATTATATATGCGAAAGTTTGTGCGGATGTTTGTTATTCAATCACACCGTAACGGCTCAACCGATTTAGTTGAAACTTGGAATATAAATAGTTATTTACCTAGAATAGCATATAGCCTACTTTTTATGTAGGTACCACGCGAGCGAAGCCGCGGGCGGAAGTTAGTTCAAAATATTTTCAAAATGATCCATACGACTTCTGAATAAATTCAATTTTAAGTTAGACATTTTGAGAGCGTATGTTATAGCGCAAGCCACTAAAAGTCAAACTAAAAACTTTCTTTATTAAAATATGGTATCAACAGTCCTGACCCGACACTAGGATTCCCTGTGTCGTGGGTATCAGAAACTACGAGTACCATAATACCAAGTATATTATGTCAGAAAAGTATTTGAGCAGATGCTTGAAGAGTCAAGTGACTAACCAAACTTTGCGAGTAAATACTGTAATGAATGCCTATTGTTCGATTTTGCACAGAATATGTATTTCGATTGGGTGACTAGACTATCTATTTATGGTATGGTATGGTGGGTATAGTTTTTTTTTTTTTGTATACTACTTAAGTGGCAAACAAGCATACGGCCCACCTGTTGGTAAGCGGTTACCGTAGCCTATGAGCGCTTGCAATACCAGAGGCATCACGCACGCGTTGCCGACCCCGAACCCCCTCCCCCCCTAAAGAGCTCTGGCAACCTTACTCATCGCAGGAATACAACACTATTTGAAACAAATAATGTTATTTGGCTGCGATCTTTTGTAAGGCGGAGGTACCTCCCCAGGCGGGCTGCTCCAATTCAGAACGAGAAAATCTCGCTGTGCCCTACCTCCTCCTAAAAGAAGTATGAAGTATAAGTACTATGGTCATAGAGTAACATTTTATATACGAGTATGGTATTGCAAACCAAAAATTGGTTTCTTTGCGTATATTTCTGCTAAAATAATCTCACTTATTCAGGTGATTCATAAGATGTATACCATCCCGAAACCATACCTAAAATCCCGGGGTTATTATCTTATCATATCAACAAAAAGAAAGTACCTATATTAGCGAAAAGAAACGTAATTTTTGAGTTTTCTCAGTGTTTCTCCCAAACTTTCTCAAATCACTAATCGTCCGATAACTTCGACATCAAGATTGTGACCTAAAACAGCTGATTCATTGAGCGTGAACTGATTTGATCCGAAAACAGCTGATTTTTGCATAGAGTTTATTCAATGAAAAATTACGTTGTAGAACAAACTATTGCAAGTTGGGTGTAGAATAAGCCCCTTTCGGGATATCATACATTATTATAAATCACATACATTATATCCCTTAATAAAGATAACAAAATCGCAGAATATACACGTTTGTCTAGAAACGTGTTGTTATGTCAAGTAACAAAATCGCAGGATATACACGTGCTTCCCTAAAAGATTTTCTTTTGTCCCCAGCCGGTGCAGCGACACTGCGAATACTGCTCAGCTTCGCAGTTGGAGGGTTACTTGGAGATGTCTTCCTGCATCTGCTGCCGGAAGCGTGGGCGAACGACGTTGCCAACAGTGATGGTAAGACCTCTGACACATATGACATGGCTTTGGGTAAATCACATGGGAAATAAATATCTTTGACCGACGACGTTGTGAATGTTGCGGGAAGTTCGTGGATGGGGTACTCCTTGAGGGAGGCCTACGTTAAGCAGTGTAATTCATCAGGCTGATGATGATGTATGTATTTTCGTTCTACGTTTGACACTAGGTCGTGTATAATAACGATCGCAATGAAAATGCGTAAAAACTAATAATACTGATTTTGGGCGTGACTCGCTCCACTCGCTGACGGTTTGTATGTGTAGGTGTACATACATAAAATCACGCCTGTTTCTCAGTGGGGTAGGCAGAGACCACGGCTTTCCACTTGCTACGATCCTGACATACCTCTTTTGCTTCATTAACTCTCATCACATTCATTGTATGTTAACAATGGCTAACAATAACAACAATTAATTGCGGCTCGCTTTGCTCGCGAAAATTCAAATTGCTGTCAGCTATGATAAAAAATAATAAAGCATGTTGATAACAGAGTAATATTGGACCACCTACAACTGATATTCCAGCTAATCACAAACAATTCGTGTAATTCTTCAACAATGCTCGCTATTTACGTTATCACTTTGTATTAACATAACAAAGGCTCCTGTTTCTACGAGGAAAACTGTAGCTACTGTGTGAATATGCGTCGGGTCGCTAAACTTGCCCTAGATAGATTATACACTGGTTTATACGGTGAAGGAAAACATCGTGAGAAACCGAAAAATTCGAAGACATGTGCACGAAAAGATACTTAAGAGGCGCACTTTAATCCTTTCCTTACACAGATTCTTTCGTGGTCATCCTGCATTAGGCTAATGACCAGGTTGAGGTATGGTGGATCTAAAAAGTACCTATGACCGTTCGGTGAAAGAATCAGTGTAGTGAAACGATTGAAGTGCGCCTCTAAGAGGCTCCTTTCGTACACAGACGCACGGATTTGAAATAACAGTCAAGTGCGAGTAGTCCGTCCGTACACACGTAACACCGTAACACGGGGTCGCAAAATCAAGATCTCAACTGTGCGAAGGGATAAGAGCAGGGACTGAATTACCGGAATATATACGAATAACCTACCTTTAAATAAAGATATGACGTCATACCAATAAATTCCGGTTACCCGAATATTTTTCTACCGATAAATATAACGGTACCGGAAAATCTGGCTTCGCAGTTCATTTCGGTTTATTTCGCTACCGGTACCCTTAACCGAAATAAATAAAGGTTTATAAAGGTTTTCTTTGATGAAACGGCGCCACCCCGCCACCGCGACGCGACTGTCCTAGCGAACTAGCCGCGGCTCAAAATTTCGGTACCGAAATCTACCGGTACGAAATAACGGTACCGTAATGCCCTACCGGTATAGCATAATGGTACCGAAATGTTTTAACGGTACCAGTACCTATAACCTCTACCGCTTTCAGTCCCTGGACTTATCCAGGGACTGAAAGCGGTAGAGGTCAAGGTTGTAACATACTCGAACACGCGGACGACGTTGCGGGTGGGTGAGCTAGTGTACTATAGGATTCAATGGTTATGCCTTTGTTTAAAATTTTGGACTTGAATTTATAAACCAGACTATACGTAATTCTTTAGTACCAAAAAACATATAAACAAGTGCGTTGGTAGTTTGTTTGGAACAAGGAAGTTCATAGCTTCATTGTAGACCTATTGTTGATTGGCATTGATGAGTTGTTTTGAGAAGGAAATAGTGATTTCCTTCCTGATTTATCAAGTGTTTCATAATAATGTATACTATCCCGTCATCATCAGCCTGTAGAAGTCCACTGCTGGATATAAGCCTCCCCCAAAGAGTTCCACGTCGAACGGTCTTGAGCCTTTTCCATCCACGGACTTCCCGCAATCTTCACAATGTCGTCGGTCCATCGCGTGGGAGGCCTTCCAAGACTGCGTCGCCCGGTACGTGGTCGCCATTCGAGAACCTTTACTCCCCAACGGTTGTTGACTACTATCCCGATAGGGGCTATAGAAGTTTTATCTACGACATTTAGAAATTTTCATCGTAAAAATACTAAAAAAATCTGCAGTTTTGGTGTCAAATATTATCATCAGATCAGTTCGCAAATATGCCTTTGCTCTTCCTCATGGTGCACACTATCTCCATACCAAATTTCAACAAGATCGGTTCAGCCGTTTAGTCGTGAAAACATTACCAACAGAGAGACAGTTCCATTCTTTTTTCCATTCATTTTATTATATTAGTGTGGGATGTAAGCAGAACATAATACACAATTAACTTGCATAACAATGAAATTAATTATAACTATACCTACTCCAATTTTGTTCAAGTCATAAAATACATTTCCCCTATACCTATTACACAGTACACAGAAGAAATAGTAGTGAGTACTGCGTATTACTTCGTTGAGGTTTTGTGTCAACACACTATGTACATAGTCCTTATCTCAACGTATTATGGTTCATTGAATATAAATAATTAATTCGTACTATGTCATTGGTTTTGTGTTCCAAGCTTGTATGCGAAGCTCGAATACAAAAAGTAAACATTGTTTTGAATGAATCATGGGCATGCCTGCTTATTTATAGCCACAGATAACATAATACTATACTAGTACAGATACCTCATCTCATACAACGGAACTCAACCCTCATAACTCGGGCTATTCTTCGGGCTATTTGAGATGTCTACCCTAGGCACTAGATGCCGCTAGCAGCGCAATTGATAGCAAGAGCCAACTAGCACCTGCAACTGGAATTACCGCGTAAACCGCGCACGCACTCAGTAGATGGCGTTAATTATGCATCTACTGGCCGGGCAGGAGAGAAGTGGATAGGTATAGGTATAGATATAGATAGTATAGGTGGTGGATAGATTTGACGCTGCGACGCGACGTTGCCAGCTTGACGCGCTGCAACGTTGCCAGCTTGCGCCGCACTGATAATCACCCTAGGTGGGAATATCTACACAACGTAATTTGTGACTAGCTTCCACCCAAGGCTTCGCTCGCGTGGTACCTACTACTAATAGTATCTGCCAAATCAGAACGACTAGTCTGAGTTGGGATCGGGAGTTTTGTGTGGTGAGCTTGCTTACGATTTTATGCCAAATCATAGCATACCTAAATTATGTACCTACCTAAGTACCTACTTACATAATCTAGATAGAGTTAAAAAAAAGCGAGCGTTCGACAATATGACCTTTGCCATTGAAAAACTCCCGCATAAACCCTTATGACTTATGTAGGTACCTATGCTGTTTTATTAAATTCAAATAATTAGATGATAAAGTGTTTGACTGGCCTCATAGCTCATTTGGTAGTAACTCTGCCTTCTGCGCTATAGGTCGCGGGTTCGATTCCCGCGCTGGACAAACATTTGTATGAAGAACACAGATGTTTGTTCTGTGTCTGGGTGGTAAATATGTACCTATTTATTATGTAAGTATATCAGTGTCTAGTACCCATAGTACAGCAGGCTATGCCTAGTTTGGGATCAGTTGACCGTGTGTGATATGTCCAAAAAAAAGTAGGTACCTACCTACCTAACTACTTACTTAAAGTCGGCAACGGAAGTTGATGTTTTTTTTTATACAACTGAGGTGGCAAACAAGCTTACGGGCCACCTGTTGGTAAGCGGTTACCGTAGCCTATGACCGCTTGCAATACCAGAGGCATCACGTACGCGTTGCCGACCCCGAACCCCCTCCCCCCCCCCCCCCTAAATATCTCTGGCAACCTTACTCATCGCAGGAACACAACACTATTTGAAACAAATAATGTTAATTGGCTGCGATCTTCTGTAAGGCGGAGGTACCTCCCCAGGCGGGCTGCTCCAATTCAGAACGAGAAAAAAAACTACCTACTTATGTAGATAAAATGGTAACTGTGCCTTGGAAATTTATTACCTATGAGTCAAGACGAAACTACAAAAATATAGTAAAAATAAGTAGGTAACTTTTACAAACAGCATCAATATTGAGAATCCTACCCAATTTAAGGTAGGTAAACAAGGTTATTCATAATAAGTATGTGCTATGCCATCCTGAAAGTGGCTTATTTTATAAACAATAAAGTAGGTACGTTCTACGACTTTTGGAAATTCGACATTTTTCATTGAAAAAGCTCTATGCGAAAGTGAGCTGTTTTGGGGTCAAATCAGTTCAAACTCAATGAATCAGCTGTTTTAGGTAGGAATCTTGGTTCCGAACATCTCGTAGGTATAAAAGATAATTTGAGAAAGCTTGTGAAAAAAATAAGAAAATATTGAAGTTTTAAAAAAAAATCAGCATAGGCCACTATATCACGCAAAGAAACAAACAACGTATCAAAGCACATTCAAAATTCAAATGGGATCCGTCCTAGCGAAAGTGATCACCAATCAAACGAAACGACGCACAGTGGTTCGATTGTATGGAGGAGGTCGGACATAGGTGACTAAAAATCACAAAGTCTTAATTTTATAAATTTGATAGTGCCATTCGATTGCTAGTTTAAAAACAAACAAACATTCTTCTATTGCACTTTGAGCCTGGACTTATAGTTAAGGAGTAAATCGCATAAAACGAATTTCATTGTATGGGAAGCAACCTTTAAACGTGAAAATAACGTGTATTTTCGTCGATTTTCGTTCTGAAATTTTTATGGTAGGTTCTTATCATTTAGTGTCACATTTTCTTCAAAGATACATTTTGACACTTTTGTGCCCTTTTCGAGTAATGATGATGATTATTAGCTTTCCTGGAATTGCAAGTGGAGTGCAAGGTAATAATTTCAGTTGTCAAACAATAAAAAAACCAAATACAACCCACTAGGAGTATTAACATGTATGAGATTTTGACTAAAAATCATCATAACAATAACTCAAATAGGGCCCAAAAGTGGCAACCTATGCCTTTGAAGAAAGTGTGCCACTAAATGGTAGAAACCTACAGTAAAAATCCTACAACGAAATAGGGTGAAAATCGGCGAAATACAGGGTCTATACATGTTTAAACGACGTTTCCCATAATAATAAAACAAGTTTTATGCAATTTACTCCTAAACTATAAATCGGGGCGCAAAATAACATGGGGTCATATTTGTTTGTTATTGAAACATAAATCCAATGGAGTGTTAAGATGTACGAGATTACGATTTTGACTAAAAATCATCATCATAACTCGAAAAGTGCACAAAAGTGGCAACATGTGTCTTTGGAGAAAATGTGCCACTAAATTATAAGAACCGACCTGAAAAATCGACGAAAATACACGTTCTTTTCACGTTTAAAGGTTGCTTCCCATACAATGAAATCAGTTTTATGCGATTTACTCCTTAACAATAAGTCCGCTTAAAGTAGGATAGAAGATTTTTTGTTTGTTTTTAAAATAGCAATCGAATGGCACTATCAGATTAATGAAATTACGACTTTGTGATTTTTAGTCACCTATGTCCGACCTCCTCCATACAATCGAACTACTGTGCGACGATTCAAAGCCAGCAACAGCGTTGGCACATACATACAATGCGTTTCGTTTTCCAATGTTATCGTCGGTACCTACTACCTAGTATGCTTAGCTTTTGTGAAAACTGTGCGTAGTATGTAGGCGTTTAACTTAGTTTTTTAACTGTAACATCTGTGTGATAATTTGTAAAAGAAACGAATTCACTCAATTTTTTTCATTTCAATTGGAATTAAATATTAGTAATCTACATACAAAATAGAAAACGCAAAAACAAAACGCGACATTAATGGAATTTAAAATAACGCCATCTATCAATTCAGTACTACCTGTGGTAGTACAAGCAAACTGTGGTAATCACAACGTAGTTCAAGTCATTGCCACCAGAAAAACAAGATCATTGGATTTTTGTAAAAAATAATTAAACTTGATTGAAGAGGCATTTATTTAATTTTCCCGTGTTATGGGTATTTTATGATATTATAAAATCTTTGTTTCATGACCTAATAATGATTTTTCAAATACTTCATTATCAAATCTATACCCGTAAAGCCATCTATTGACATTCGTTTGAACAATATTTCTTTTCTTTGGAATGGGACCCCGTGTTATAGCTTAGTGGAAGGTAACTCGACTTTCGGTCCGTAGGTCGTGGGTTCAAATCTCGGTTATATACAAGGCGATTCGTAATATATATTCCATCCCGAAAGGGGCTTATTCTACAAGCAATTGGCAAAGTTTGTTCTACGACTTTTGGAAATTCGACATTTTTCATTGAAAAAACTCGATGCGAAAACCAGCTTTGGGGTCAAATCAGGTCAAACTCAATAAATCAGCTGTTTTAGGTAGCTATCTTGATTCTGAACTTCTTGTACGTTTAGTTATTAGTTTTAAAGATGATAAAAATACAAAAAACAGCTAATTTGAACTCTGTTTTCTACTTGTAGTCGTAGTCGTAGAAAACAGAGTTCATTTCTAGTATAATATTATTTTAGTTTAATTTACAACTGTTATTATTATTATTTTTCTGTTACTTATTTGAGGAAGTTTGTGAAAAAAAAAATGAAAATATTGATGTTTTTTTTTGCTAATATTATTTCTTTTTGTTGATAGAATAACCCCCTTTCGGGATGGTATACATGTAATCACCTTGTATTAGAAATTTATGCGGTAATAACACGTGCTCAAAACGGTGTAGAAACCACTAAGCCGAGAGGATGGTATACTAGTACTACCACTAGTTTTTAGGGTTCCGTACCTCATTTAGAAAAAGGAACCCTTACCACTTTGTTGTCCGTCTGTCTGTCAAGACCCTTTATCTCAGAAACGGCTAAAGGTATCAACTTGAAATTTTTACCAACTATTAAGGTCTGTGGGCTTATGGTGCCGTATAAAAGCTCTAGCTTAATGCATTAAAAAGATATGGCAATGAATGTATAATTTTTGTATGGAAATTGCAAAAATCGAAAACCTCCAGGGTACTTCCAGTTACAATCTCACAATTCTGAAATTTGGAATGCTAAGAGCTTTTGTGACACAGTCAACACACAAGTTTGACTTGACGACTGATAAATCCATTGGTGCGCGACGGGATTCGAACCTGCGACCAATGGTACGGAAGCCTCTGGGCGCGAGTTCTCGCACTTGACCGTCTTTATTTTTAAATACAACTGCTAAAGTTCTAATCTTTTTTAATTTTTTCAGGTCACCACGTGTCTTTAAGAAGCGGTCTATGGTGCCTCCTAGGAATGCTAGTCTTCATTGTCGTTGAAAAACTCTTCGCGGCAACAGAACACGACGAGAAGGAACCGGAAGTGAAGCAAAATGGCGTCAAGCAGATAGAGATAGAGGAGCTAGAGAAGTTCCTGGTGAAAGAGAGACAGCAGAGGGGCAAGAGTAATGGGGAGTCGTTGTGTGGGAACGGGAAGGCGACGGCCAAGGATCTGATTGATTCGTGCGTCTTCAATAATAACTCTAAAGGTATGCCTGAAGCTTTATGGCCTAGTGGGAGGTAACCCGGCTTTCGATCAGAAGGTCGTGGGTACGAACTCGGTCGTGATTCAATGAGTTTTTCTTTTAGAACAATGGTGATGGATAACAACGTGAGGAAATAAGCAAGTGTTCTTACAAGTGGCGATGGGCTTGCAACCTGTCACGTATGGAATACTTACGTTTGGACGTGTCTTTGACTAACCCCCTTAGACATCTTCAAGAATCTCATAGCTTGGACATCTAAGAGGTTTTATCTACAAGTGGCGATGGGCTTGCAACCTGTCACGTATGGAATACTCACGTTTGGACGTGTCTCTGACTAACCCCCATAGACATCTTCAAGAATCTGATAGCTTGGACATCTAAGGAGGTTTACTCTACCATCGGGCTTATTTAAAGCTAATTGGCAATAAAGTTTAAAGTTTTTCTACGACCTTTGGAAATATGCAGAAATCAGATGTTTTGGGGTCAAATCAGTTCAAAATCAAGTAGTACAATAAGTTGTTCAAGTATTAGATTAACGTCTCGAACGTTAAATAAAAAGACCAAAAACAGCAGATATGAAAATTATAATATAATAATTATGAGGAAAACTATGAAGAAAGATGTGAGTTAGTGACCCACCTTCCGATCCACAGGTCGTGGGCTCGAATCCCGGTCGTGCACCAATATATCCTACTAATATTATTAGATAAATAGATATATAGATTATTTTTGTAAAATAATCAGTATTGGAATAAATATAATCAAAATTACTTAATCACGTATCTAGAAAACTGTTCATAATTGGCCAGAAGAAGGAAACGGAACACACACAGTGTTGCCATAAAAATTAAATTAAAAATAATAATAATAATAATGTAGCCATTATTGTCCTAAATTGTATTACGTCCTAAATCTAAATTTATATAATGATAGGTACCTAGCCTAGCACAGTTAAGACATAATGTTCGTTATACTACACTGTTTGGTACCTAAGTTGACCAGCGGCATGGGGCCCGGTGTCCTGTAGCACAGGTTTTTTAAACCTATTTCAGGCACCGGTCTCTCACAAAACAGGTTAACTTAGTTAAGTTAACCTGTTTTGTGAGAGACCGGTGAAGTATTGTAGGTAGTTACCTACAATACTTATATTCTGCTGTATCCCATCCATTACTGTTAACCTTTGTTGAGAGAAATAAATACATATTCTATTCTATTGTAAAAATGCCCTACGCAGTGTCACAGTATGAATGAATGAATGAAAATTCTTTATTGTACACACACCTTAATAACTAATTACAATTGAATATAGACTAAATAAATTTATATGTACAATGGGCGGTCTTATCGCTAAGAAAGCGATCTCTTCCAGACAACCTTTGGATGGAGAGGAGTCTGAATTGTACGGAAGATTGGTCGGGGTGCACCACAAAGTAAACGTAATATGTACTTAAATTATTAAAGAAAAGATAAGAATAATATAAATAAATAAGATAATAAAATACACATATACACATCTATATATAATAAAAGTATATATATTACACAGTATGTACTTGTAATTGCAGGCGAAGGCGGCTGTTGTAACAGTGCGACGGTCGCGAACGGCTCCGTGAAGTGCAAGGGCACCAGCGGCCGGTGGATGGGCCGCTGCCTGCTCAGAGAGGCCAAGGAGCACTCGCTCAAGGCTACCAAGGAGAAGACCGATAAGAAAGATGTGAGTTAGTGACCACCTACAACTGATATTCCAGCTATTTATATACAACTTAGGTGACAAACAAGCCTGCGGCCCACCTGTTGGTAAGCGGTTACCGTAGCGTATGGGCGCTTGCAATACCAGAGGCATCACGCACGCGTTGCCGACCCCGAACCCCCCTCCCCCTAAATAGCTCTGGCAACCTTACTCACCGCAGGAACACAACACTTTTTGAATCAAATAATGTTATTTGGCTGCGATCTTCTGTAAGGCGGAGGTACCTCCCCAGGCGGCCTGCTCCAATTTAGAACGAGAAAATCTCGCTATGCCCTACCTCCTCCAAATAAAAAATACAAACAATTCGTGTAATTCTTCAACAATGCTCGCTATTTACGTTATCACTTTGTATTAACATAACAAAGGCTCCTGTTTCTACGAGGAAAACTATGAAGAAAGATGTGAGTTAGTGACCCACCTTCCGATCCACAGGTCGTGGGCTCGAAGCCCGGTTGTGCACCCATATAATATTATTAGATAGATAGATATATAGATTAACACTTTATCGTACACAAGGATTACTTATTAAATCCACAACAAACTTAATGTAGTACAATGGGCGACCTTATCGCTGAAAGCGACGTTCTTCCAGGCAACCTTAAGATGGAATGTAATGAATAAACAGTTTTTTTTTAACAATTATTAATGCGAAAGTTTGTGAGGATGTTTGTGGTTCACTAATGCCGTAAAGGCTTAACTTTTTATCAAGGTACAACGCGAGCGCAAGTTAGTATAGAGTAGATTTTCCATGCGGAAAATTTAGGTGCGCTATACCAAAGATAATAAGATAATAGAATTTATTATACTAGTACTCTCAAACGGTGAAGGGAAACATCGTGAGGAAAACGGCATGTCCTTGAACCTTATAATTCAAAGACATGTGACATTTGCACGAAAGGGGCCTCTAAGAGGCGCACTTTAATCCTTTCACAACACTGATACTTTCATTGTCGGTCATAGGCCCTTTTCAGGGCCACCATACCTCAACCTCGGAACCCCCCACAAGGCCAACAAGGCACATTTGTAATAAGTATTAATCCATTATTTTGAATTCCAGGTGGCGGGTTACCTGAACCTAATGGCCAATTCAATAGACAACTTCACGCACGGGCTGGCTGTCGGCGGTTCTTTTCTGGTCGGCTTCCGAGTGGGGATACTCACCACATTCGCTATACTCGGTAATAACTCCTGTTTGACTTCTAAGAAAAAGGGCATTGACACACTGACAGACAGACAGATAACAGACAGGCGTCTTTTGTTTGTCTGTCTGTCATAGTGTCAATGCCCATTCTCAGAAATGGCTTGGGGTCATCATCATCCCGTAGAAGTCCACTGCTGGACATAGGCGTCCCCTAAAGAGTTCCACGACGAACGGTCCATTCTTATTTTTATTTTCATTTCCATTATCCATTATTATTTTCCATCCATTATTCATTTTAGGTCCATTATTATTTTAGTTGAAGTGGCAGTGGACTGGCCATATAGCTCGCAGAACCGACAACCGTTGGGGAGTAAAGGTACTCGAATGGCGACCACGAACCGGGCGACGCAGTGTTGGAAGGCCTGATGGACCGACGACATTGTTAAGGTTGCGGGAAGTCGGTGGATGGAAAAGGCTCAAAACCGTTCGTCATGGAACTCTTTGGGGGAGGCCTATGTTCAGCAGTGCACTTCATCAGGCTGATGATGATGATGATGATGAATAAATAGAAATTACACAAGTAAATTCATACTCAAAATTAACAATAACAACAAGGCCTGTACTTTTTTTTTGTTGCAGTGCACGAAATCCCTCACGAAGTGGGAGACTTCGCCATTTTATTAAGGAGCGGCTTCTCACGATGGGAGGCCGCTAAAGCGCAATTGGTAAGTGCATTCCGTTCCTAAAAATATCATTCCATTTACAACCCCTAAGTATCGTTTCATAAGCTGTAGGGGGATTCATAATATCCCTAAAAAAATGACTCTAGCGGGAATCGAACCCGCGATCCTATTTCAAATTTCCCATACAAAAATATAATTTTGCACGATCACTCAGATTTGGATTTTTATAATATATAATATCGACGCTTCGAGGCGAGAAAATACCAAAGAATTTCGACCCGACGAGGTGTTGATTCGGTGGCGCACAGATACACGTATCTAGGACTCGAATTTTTTGGTATATCATATTATCTTATTAGCCGTATCTTATTTATAATAAAAACATATTTCTAGATGTTTATCTTCTCCTTTTCGTGTCACTGATTCTTTCTTGGTCATCCTTATAGATGTTTATAAAGTATTTGTTATTTCCAGGCGACAGCATCAGCCGGCCTGATCGGCGCCATGACCGCAGTTATATTTAGTGGAGCCAGGAATTCCATTGGTAAATAATATACTATGTAATGATGTACCATATCAGGTAGATGATACCGTACATTGTGTCGTGTCACTGATTCTTTCTTGGTCATCCTGTATTTGGTCAGTGACCAGGTTGAGGTATGGTGGCTAAGGGCCTATGACCGCCGGTGAAAGAATCAGTGTAGTGAAAGGATTAAAGTGCGCCTCAGGCTTCTTTCGTGCACATTTCATATGTCTTCGAATGTTAAGTTCTAGGACATGCCGTTTTCCTCACGATTTTCTTCCTTCACCGTTTGAGAGCACTAGCATAGCGCATATAGGAGGAGGTAGGGCACAACGAGATTTTCTCGTTCTGAATTGGAGCAGCCCGCCTGGGGAGGTACCTCTGCCTTACAGAAGATCGCAGCCAAATAACATTATTTAATTCAAATAATGTTGTGTTCCTGCGGAGAGTAAGGTTGCCAGAGAGGGTACGGGGGAGGGGGTTCAGGGTCGGCAACGCGTGCGTGATGCCTCTGGTATTGCTAGCGCTCATAGGCTACGGTAACCGCTTACCAACAGGTGGACCGTATGCTTGTTTGCCACCTTAGTCGTATAAAAAAAAAAGTTTTCTGAACGGAAAATCCATTGGTGCACAGTAGATTTCGAACTCACGACCTGCTGATTTGAAGGCGGGGCCCCTCCACCAGCGCTCTCGTGATTTGCGAGTGATCCTAGTGAAATAAACACCTTTTGATTTTATTTTGCTTCGTCCGATTCTCATTTGTTGTTCACAACTGTTTACTTTGACTGGCCTCATAGCTCAGTTGGTAGTAACTCTGCCTTCCGCGCTAGAGGTAGCGGGTTCGATTCCCGCACTGGACAAACATTTGTGACTAACACAGGTGTTTGTTCTGTGTCTGGGTGTTAAATATATATCATATCTATTACGTATATCAGTCTCTGGTACCCATAGTACAGGCTATGCCTAGTTTGGGATCAGTTGACTGTGTGTCCAGAACATTTATTTACTATATTTATTTACTTGCAGAGGCGAAAACGTCCTGGATAGTGCCGTTCACGGCGGGCGGGTTCCTGCACATCGCGCTGGTGGTGGTGCTGCCCGAGCTGCTGCGCGAGCCCGACAAGCTGCAGTCCCTGCGCCACCTCGCCGCACTCTCCGCCGGCATCGCCTGCATGGCCGCCATGACCTACTACTTCGGCTAGACCACCGAACGTTCCCTGATTAAACGCACAAACCACGGATATGTAGGCTTTGGAGGAGGTAGGGCACAGCGAGGTTTCCTCGCTCTTGAGCAGCCCGCCTGGGGAGGTACCTCCGCCTTACAGAACATCGCAGCCAAATAACATAATTTGTTTCAAATAGTGTTGTGTTCCTGCGGTGGGTAAGGTTGCCAGAGCTCTTTAAGGAGTGAGGGGGGAGGGGTCGGCAACGCGTGCGTGATGCATCTGGAATTGCAAGCGCTCATAGACTACGGTAACCGCTTACCAACAGGTGGGCCGTATGCTTGATTGCTACCTTAGTTGTATAAAAAAAGGAAATTCAGTATATCATTATTAAAAACATTCATAACTTTTAGTTTTGGGCCACATGTTCTGCCGGTGAATGTATTTAATCCATCATTTGTCACTAAAATCAGTAGGGGTGTTTTGAAATTTTGCCTGAAAACTGGTTTACATGGAGGGAGTTACTTGTACGCTTAGTGGCGAGTAGCGTGGAGATTATCGAAGCGAGTATCGCCCAAACAATAAACAAAAACTCGACTTGCGATGACTCTACTTGTATGTTTACACAACTCGTCTCCGTTCGAGAATCACATGTTTTTGGTAAGAAACTCTCTTCGTCTAAACGAGGCATTAAATACAACTAAATTAAATGCATCACATTTTGTAATTTGCAATCACTAAAGATTTAATTTGAAGTGAGGGTCAGTAAATTATAAGAATATTTTCCAATATTTCGTAATGATAAGATTTAAACAAGTTGTTTCATAATATGTATCCTATCTCGAAAGGGGCTTATTAAAAATAATCTTAGCAAAAAAAAAACCTTGATTTTTTTCAAAATAGTTGTTGTTGTTGGTCGTTTTATCTTTATATCTAATTATACATCAAGACTTCTGCCTCAAAAGCTGAATAATTAATTATTTAACCAAGAAGTTAAGAAGTGGTTTGACCCCAAAACATTGATTTTTGCAGAGTTTTCTAATGAAAAATGACGAATTTCCAAAAGTCTTAGGACAACCTTTATTGACAATTGGGTGTAGAATAAGCCCCTTTCGGGATAGCATACATTTTATGAATCATCTTGTATGTCCTTGAGTGGACGCACAAAAAGTATTAATTTCGAATTGTCTAACTAGACTGTGAATACTAGTTTAGGTGTATAGTATAATTAGTATCCAATATTGTTAAGCTTTAATAATATTATTTGTAATTACTTATAATTTCTAGTTTATAAAACACAAAATATTATTGTAGTGAGAATAATTGCATTTTATTAAAGCACTTGTTATATCGACAAGTCCAGAGGATTGGCAAGTTGAATGGCAGTGGGGCACATAGCTCGACCAACGGCCGTAATATTCTAGAGTGGAGACCACGCACCGGAAAGTGAAGCGTAGGACGGCCCCCCCACTAGATGGTGCTAGTGGGGGACCGTTTGTTGCATAAGATCGGTCTCTCTGGAAATCTATGTGGAACGCATATGTTCAGCAGTGGACATACGGCTCAAATGATGATAATGAAACTGGTCATTTTGTTGTCAGCGCCGGGCATGTTACCCATGACAACCTACCATAGTACAATGACGTCTTTTTGCCATTCAAATTCAAACCTAAACTGAATTGTCAGCACTGTTGTTTGCACAGATTGTGCCTGTTATATTGTGTGTTATACATCACTCAAGCAATACCTAAAAGTTGATGGTAAAAAATAGGCCATGGTAATGCCAATCAAGATTTTTTTTTAAACTCGTCAAGTATGTATATTCTCTTGATAAGACAGTCTGTTAAAAAACCAAAAATAATATGATATTATTTTTAAAATAACTAGCATGTCATAATAATATGTACTCAATATTCATAAAGTAGATATGAAATACTAAATAGATAACTTTGCTCACTAATGAAACCCAGTGATCATTAATTCTTGTAAATAAAAAGGCAACTCTTAAGTATTTTGTACAAATAAAATTATTTTGGTAAGTCATTTAGAATATGCAGCTAATAATGTGTATCTTAACAAATCGAATATTAGTCAGTACAATAGTCTCCTTTTCAGAAAACATACATACGATATACCCCTTATTCATAAACACTCACTAACTTTATCTTGAACTTTTAACTTTGGCTTGAAGTATATCCGCCAATTACTTTTGTTTCTTGTTAAATAAGGACAGAGCGAGAGTTATCGAGTCGATAAAGTTAGTGACTCATTATGAATAAGAGGATAATGTATTTTTTTTAATTGATAATAAATCTTAATCCCGTGTTGTATAGTAAAAATAGCTCCATTATTTAGAAATGTGATATCATTTTAGATTTTAATATATTTTTATAGATATAGGTGTAAAATGTGTATATTGTAAATTTATTAATTTTAGGTATATATCATTTGTTTAAATACTGCAATTGTACATCATGTTTTTTCTTAGAACCTTTTAGAAGGTAACTCCATAATACCCATTTTCCTCCGGTAGGTCATTTGAAATATAACATTAATATAATATAATAAAATCTAACTTCGCTATTTAAGCGTGTGTAAAGCAGCCATGCAAAGTGATATAAATATTGTGTATAATGTATAAACAAAGAATACTATATTTTAAGAAAAAGTTTTGAAAATAAATATCCTCATATGTACCTATAATAAAAGCCTTTTTTTCGTAACCTAATTACACGAATTTGAACCTTATACATTTTAGGCTCAACTTACAACAACGTATAAACAGAATGGTCGTGTCACTGATTTTTTCTTGGTCATCCTGTATTAGGTCAGTGACCAGGTGAAAAGGGCCTATGACCGTCATTCCGAATCTTATCACGCAGTGAAACTCCCGAGCATAGCTCACTCCATAGCGTTGCGCGACTATGAGCTCGTGTATGAGGCCAATAGTTAACCAAGTCTAAGTGACATAATTTCATCACTAGCCGACAACATGAAGGTTGCGGGAAATCGGTGGATGGAAAAGGCTCAAGACCGTTCGTCGTGGAACTCTTTAGGGGAGGCCTGTATCCAGCAGTGGACTTCCGTTCGCACGTATCAAGTGACAGACCATGCTCATTTCCTACTAATATTATAAATGCGAAAGTTTGTGACGATTGTTGGATGTTTGTTGATCATTCACGCCGTAACAGCTCAACAGATTGCGTTGAAACTTGAAATAGATAAAGTTATTTACCTAGATAGCGTATAGGCTACTTTTTATGTAGGTACCACGCGAGCAAAGCCACGTGCGGAAGCTAGTTAGAAATAATCCCGCTAGGTATAATACTTACAAAATAAATGAAACAAAAACAATTGGATAAACTTTTATTATACTCAATGTACGGTACCCATAGTGCATCGATATTACAAGGTACAATAAGTTAACTAATATTTTACACTTGTAAAGATAAACCTTAAAAATAACACAGTCCAAAAAATGTGTTGAAATATAAGGTATCCTACCTTGTATTTAAAAATAGTTTTTTATTCTAAAAGGTTTTGTATTGCTTCATAAGTAGGTCAATAAATAAATGAGTGTATTCGGATCATATTGATAATAATGATGGTTCGAATATTTTTTTGCCTTTTCTTTCATTTTCGCAGAATTTAATGGGGCCGAATATATAATTATTAACGTACCTCGACTGAATTGTATTACGCTCAATACATTTAAAAATAACGTTTCCCCAAATAACGTTAAAAGTTAGGATTCGTCGAAAATCGTTTCACCGAAGTTTTGTAATTTCGTAATCGATTATGTATCAAAGCTACCATTTATGTTCCTATTCGGCAAAACGTAATTCTGTCTAAAATAATTCGGCAAAAATGTATATGATAAAACGCCATTAAAACTATTAAAGTTTTGGAACCGTGGCTCATAAAATCGGAACCTCTCACGAAACTAGCTTAGATCATATTATGGCAATGATAGAAACATTTGACTTTCAAAGTTGCCTTTTTCACATTTCTGTAGGTACCTTTCTTTTGGCAAACATACACTGACAATATAATATACATCTATATAAAACAAATATAGGCCAAATAATTTTTAAGGATATTAAATAGAGTTTGCGTGAAATAATCTTTATGGATTAACCTGAAAAGGAGTAGAAATAATGGCGTGCTAGAGGATGCCCAGAAACCCAGCAGTGGGAAGGATGTGGATCGAATAGATAGATTTTAAAACGGAACTTATGCTAAAGTGACGAACACGATTTTAATTCGTAACGATTATGTATTTCGTTAATAATACATAGGTGAGAATACCTATCTATAGCAGAGGCCAGAGTCCATAATGCTCGTGAGATACTCACTTATCACCGTGAGACGTGAATAGCTTGACGTTTCTTGTGGGGCGCTTTTCGTGACACCATACAAAAACGGTAAGGTATTCACTTTTCATGTCCCACGGTGATGTGAGCACTACAGATTCGGGCCTCTGACGCCCTATTCTGAGATGTCAGTCAGTTCTCAGTTCGGTCAAAAACGGTAAGCTATAACGGTAACAGCTCACGCTCGAAAAGTGAGAACTAAGAGCTCACTGACGTCTCAGAATAGGGCCTCAGATCCTAAATGCTACACACCGCTTGCATTGTTTCTTGACAACCGACAGATGGCATTGTAATCAAACTTTTGTATTTTTTATAAAAATAAATAAGTAACGTTTGGATTTGAGGTTTTTGATCTCTATTTATTGTGTAAGCGAAAAATGACAATGAAATTCGTAAATCAGAGGGTAATTTTATCAATTTACGCAATATTCAAATCGTTCCTAATTTGACTAGGACAAACTAATTCCTTTTCATGTTTAAAAAAAATCGGATGTCGGATGTGTAAAAAATTGATAAAATTATCCTCAAAATTGCGAACTTATTTTCAGTAGGTAATTAATTATTGGGCATTCTAAGTATTTAAGGTTCAAGAAACCTCTAAAAGGCGCATTTAAATCCTGTCACTACACAGATGCCCAATTTTTACCTACTAATTTCCATTTCGCTTACGCTTACGCGTTTAAGATCTGATTAAAATGGCCAATAGCCAAGATAAAATGCAAGGCATACATAGTGACGATTTACATAACATACACTTTTTCGACGCGTTTCATGCAGAATACTTCTTTCGTTTTCGGACAGATGATGGAGCCATGTTCCTTCATCATCTCCTTGAGGGCCTGAAATATAGAAATGGAATATGAAAAATTGCCTCTGCGATTTGAAGGTTGCGGGAAGTCGGTGGATGGAGAAGGATCAAGACCGTTCGTCGTGACACTCTCTGGGGGCGGCCTATATGGTCAGCAGGCGGCTGATGATGATGATGCTTCTGCAAATAAGACTTCATGTATTATTTATTTTTTATGGGGGGGGGGGGGGGGGCTAGGGAGGGTTCGCTTGCGTGCGCGATGACTCTGGTATTGCAACATACTCGCCGTCACGGTAGGAGTGCGCGTGCGGCACGTGTGATTACCTGCTGGCCGCCACGGTACGGGGGAGTTGGGGACGGTTACCCGCTGGCCGCCACGGTACGGGGGCGGTGGGGACGGTTACCCGCTGGCCGCCACGGTACGGGGGCGGTGGGGACGGTTACCCGCTGGCCGCCACGGTACGGGGGCGGTGGGGACGGTTACCCGCTGGCCGCCACGGTACGGGGGCGGTGGGGACGGTTACCCGCTGGCCGCCACGGTACGGGGGCGGTGGGGACGGTTACCCGCTGGCCGCCACGGTACGGGGGCGGTGGGGACGGTTGCCCGCTGGCCGCCACGGTACGGGGGTGGTGGACACGGTTACCTGCTGACCGCCACGGTACGGGGGCGGTGGACACGGTTACCTGCTGACCGCCACGGTACGGGGGCGGTGGACACGGTTACCCGCTGGCCGCCACGGTATGGGGGCGGTGGACACGGTTACCCGCTGGGCGCCACGGTACGGGGGCGGTGGACGCGGTGGACACGGTTACCCGCTGGGCGCCACGGTACGGGGGCGGTGGGGCCGGTGGACACGGTTACCCGCTGGGCGCCACGGTACGGGGGCGGTGGACGCGGTGGGGCCGGTGGACACGGTTACCCGCTGGGCGCCACGGTACGGGGGCGGTGGACGCGGTGGACACGGTTACCCGCTGGGCGCCACGGTACGGGGGCGGTGGGGCCGGTGGACACGGTTACCCGCTGGGCGCCACGGTACGGGGGCGGTGGACGCGGTGGGGCCGGTGGACACGGTTACCCGCTGGGCGCCACGGTACGGGGGCGGTGGACGCGGTGGGGCCGGTGGACACGGTTAACCGCTGGGCGCCACGGTACGGGGGCGGTGGACACGGTTACCCGCTGGGCGCCACGGTACGGGGGCGGTGGACGCGGTGGGGCCGGTGGACACGGTTACCCGCTGGCCGCCACGGTACGGGGGCGGTGGACACGGTTACCCACTGGCCGCCACGGTACGGGGGCGGTGGACACGGTTACCCGCTGGCCGCCACGGTACGGGGGCGGTGGACACGGTTACCCGCTGGGCGCCACGGTACGGGGGCGGTGGACACGGTTACCCGCTGGGCGCCACGGTACGGGGGCGGTGGACGCGGTGGGGCCGGTGGACACGGTTACCCGCTGGCCGCCACGGTACGGGGGCGGTGGACACGGTTACCCACTGGCCGCCACGGTACGGGGGCGGTGGACACGGTTACCCGCTGGCCGCCACGGTACGGGGGCGGTGGACACGGTTACCCGCTGGGCGCCACGGTACGGGGGCGGTGGGGGAGGTGGACACGGTTACCTGCTCGCCGTAGACCTGTCCGTTGGGCAGCACCATGGGCTGGTTGTGCTCGTTGAGCGGCGCGCCCGACAGGCGGCACACGAGGCGCGAGTGCGAGCAGTGCGCGTGGGGCAGCGTGCGCGCCAGCGCGCTCAGCGGCGGCGCGCACGCGGGGCACGCCGCCACGCGCGTCGCCGCCGAGTAGCACTGAGTGTAGCCGCTAGTCAAGCTCATTATATTATACAATATCATAATCAAATTGACGTCAGTTTAGGCATCAATGCTGAGATGGAACCTTTTTTGGCTCACGCATGCACCTCGGCACGGACTAGTGAATACCCTAGTTTAGTTACTTCCTACCTACTTTTGTTTTGTTTCCTACCTACCTTTTTGTATTGTAACCTGTACCGAGTGTCTTTTAATTAGTTTGTGCTATGCTTGTGTGTCCAAAATAAATGTATTTTCTTTCTTTCTTTCAAATCAGCGCCTTCAAATTATTCCAAAACGATCCCCGCATCCATTTTTCGAAATGAAATTTGCACCCTCCATTTTGGATTTAAAAATGAACGTCGTTTTCGTAATCAGCATCCCCAAATTACTCGAAAACGACACTGATATTTCAAAATAACAATTGCATCCGCCATCTTGGATTTCAAAATGCACGTTATTTTCGTGATCAGAAACTAATGAAACTAGCATAGCTTCACCTAATTTTTAAGACGTTTCAAAGTGATCCTAATGATTTTATTGAAATAAAAGCCGTTTGACTTTGCTTGTTACTACTAAGCGACGCCATTTTGAAAATGGCAGGTGAATGCCGCCATTTTTCAAGATGGCGGTCAGATGACTATTGACGGTATTGGTAAAGGATATGGCGTATTGAGTGCGTGGAGGCCGAGCTGCAACGCGGCGGGGAGGTGCGGCGTGCGCACCGGCTGCAGCAGGCGCCCGTGCGCGCGACGGAACTGCGTCACCAGCGCATCCCACCGGGAAGGAGCCAGGAGAGACGCGTACGGCTCCAGCTCTGCAAGAAAGAACATCAAGGTTTAGAATAGTCATAAATAAATAAATTTAAATATTCCGGACATATCACAGAATACTGATATGACGGCTGATAGAGGGGAGCGGAAAAGAAAAACATGTTGTGCCGACCCCACATGAAGTGGGATAAGGGCAGGAAGATGATGATTCCGGACATATCACACACGGTCAACTGATCCCAAACTAGGCATAGCCTGTACAATGGTACCAGACACTGATATACATAATAGGTATTTAACACCCAGACACATAACAAACATCTGTGTCAGTCACACAAATGTTTGTCCAGTGCGGGAATCGAACCCGCAACTATTACTACTTAGCTACTATAGCGCAGAGGGCAGAGTTACTACCAACTGAGCTATGATGCCAGTCATCGCTTACATTTTTTTTTTTTTATTCTAGGTACATTCACTAGTAGATTTGACTGTTTTATGATAAATATGACATACAGGTACATCTACAAGGTGATTCATAAAATGCTGGCAAATTCTATCAACAAGAATAAATAATGTTAGCGAAAAAAAACATCAATATATTTTTCGGATTGCCGAGCTCATTATCGCGTTCGTTAGAAGCCATGGCTATCAGGATTCAGAAGACGAGTAGAAAATACTTCCATATGTAATTCTTTACAATTGATTACTAATCACAATTACACATCACAATTATATTTTTAGAATAACAATACTGAGAAGCAAAGAGCCAGTGGATTTGCGAGCGTGCACACCGGGCCACTACCGAACCAAGTCTGAGCTCCAACCATTATCCCCACCACTAAAGTGTTCTCTCTATGCTTGCAAAGTCAAGTGAGCGTCCAACAAATTATCAGTTTCCTTTCTTATTTAAAAAAAAAAGATCCAATTAAAATCTAAAATGCTTTGAATAATCAAATAACAATAAACTCGAATTATTAAAATTATAAAAGGCTTCAATTTAATTTATTCATGCCGTTATATTTATTTCTTCTTTTCTAATTTTAAACCTTTCTTTATAATTTTTGTTATCTGTTTTATCTTGTGTACAATAAAGAATAAAGACGGTCGCAGGTTCGAATCCCGGCTGGGATAAAAATCTAAAAACGCACCTGTGTCCTTCGGAAAAGCCAACATCCCCATACAATGTTGAATGTGCTCCAAATGGCCCACTTCGAACGCTGAGAAATACTTCTTAGCGTAGCGCACCGCCTCCAGGCGTTTGTCCTCTCGAACTAGTTCTACGAACTCCTGAAAGCAAGAGGCAAAATTCTTTAGACCTTATTGAGTATATAGTTGACCTTATTGATATACAAGCTCAAAGTCGCGCAGCGTGCTATGGAGAGAGCTATGCTCGGAGTTTCACTACGTGATAAGATCCGAAATGAGGAAATCCGTAGAAGAACGAAGGTCACCGACATAGCTCTCAGAATTAGCAAGTTGAAGTGGCAGTGGGCAGGCCATATAGCTCGCAGAACCGATAACCGTTGGGGAGTAAAGGTTATCGAATGGCGACCACGAACCGGGCGACGCAGTGTTGGAAGGCCCGATGGAACGATGACATTCTAAAGGTTGCGGGAAGTCGGTGGATGGAAAGGGCTCAAGACCGTTCGTCGTGGAACTCTTTGGGGGAGGCCTATGTCCAGCAGTGGACTTCTACAGGTTGTTGATGATGATGATGATGATATTGAGTCCATCTCAGCAGCAATACTTATGACGTTTTTGCTTCCTTGTCGTGTCACTGATTCTTTCTTGGTCACACTGCTGAGGTCGTCAAATATGTATGTAATAGGGCATCGCATTCTGAGACGAGAGTTCCCACTTCTCACTATTTGTACGGTGTCACGAAAAAGACGCCTACAAAAACCAGTAATCTATTCACTTTTCATCGAAAAGTGAGAACTCACTGACTCAAAATAGGGCCTCTGACCCCACATAAAGTGGGACAAAAGTATATTCATCATCGTCAGCCTGTAGAAGTCCACTGCTGGACATAGGTCTCCCCCGAAGAGTTCCATGACGAACGGTCTTGAGTCTTTTCCATCCACCAACTTTCAGAATGTCGTCGGTACATCGGGGGCCTTCAAATAATGCGTCGCATCGACAAAGGTATACCTGAACTCTAATATTAAACTCCATGTTAGAGTTAATCTTCTTGAGTTTGGATTTGTTCTCGTTGCACCATTGCAGGCATCGCACGGTGCGGCGTTCCCGTAACTCCTTTTCAACCATGGCCGCTTGCGCATAGATATCTGAACAGAAACACAACACCACCTATGATATTCATCCCAAAAAAAATTCACCTTAGACGGGATTTGAACTAGGGATGTTACGGAGGTGGTTTAAGGCCCCTCGTCCATGACGCTACGCAAAAGTGACGGAACTCATTAGAAACTAGAGTTGCGGACTGATTGGAAACTCTGACTCATCCACGACGCTACTGGAATTTCCTGAAACTCAGTCACTCAGTACAAAATGTTATAAATAATAAATAAATAAATATTCCGGACATATCACACATTGTCAACTGAATCCAAACTAGGCATAGCCTGTACTATGGGTACCAGAGACTGATATACATAATAGATATATATTTAACACCCAGACACAGAACAAACATCTGTGTTAGTCACAAATGTTTGTCCAGTGCGGGAATCGAACCCGCGACCTCTAGCGCAGAAGGCAGAGTTACTACCAACTGAGCTATGAGGCCAGTCAAGTTATTAAATCAAAGTTTTGAAAACGAAAATAATTAACATGACTAGTGATAATTCGAGCGATGACATGGAATTATTACTTCTCCAGTCACATAGACGTCAGAATCAATTATAATTACTTTTTATTCGTTCATTTTTCAACAGTTTTTCGAAACCAGTCGCCTCGCGACCAGCATGTCGAGTCGCCAGGAGACTAGTTACAATCGCGTTCCTTTTGAGTAGCGTCGTGGACGAGCCGCCATTGAAATACAAATGCTATCGCAGTCAGGCTACTCATAAGTGACTACAGTTTCAGTCGCGTTCCTTTTGAGTCGCTCCGTGGGTGAAGAGGCTAACTAACGGAACCGGAGTCGGAGTTTTAAAATGTGGTTTGTCGGAGTCGGAACCGGAACCGGAGTAGGAAGTGGAGGCGGAGTCGATGGTTGTGGTAGATAGATTGAGTGAGGAAGTTTTAAGGGCAGACCTCATGAAATCAAATAGTACGAACGTTATAATAATCAGTCACTTTTATTTAAACTAAAAAATAATTCGCTTCGACCTCCGATTAAATAAATAAAAAAACATTTGTTGTCTTTAAATTGGTACAAATATTGAAAAAGAGCAGGATACACATAAAAAAAAGGCAAAGGGAGTAAATTCAGCATTTAAAACCTCCGATTGAAAGTTTTGGAACCACGGAACCGGAGGTGAAGTATCAACCGGAAATTCTGACATATCGTATCATCCCTTATTTGCCTACAATACGGTTATGCTCTACACATCTAAGCTACCTAATAATAATTATTATTATGTGCGCCACCGTCCTCTTCTACTTTGTATATCCTGTCCATCGAAAGGTTGCCTGGTAGAGATCGCTTTTAGCGATAAGGCCACCCATTATCACACTATTTTTATGTTATTTTTATTTTCTTGATTGTGTATTTTCTTTTGGTGTACAATAAAGCTATATTCTATTCTATTCTACCGAACCACTGCTTGAAAATCTTTGACAGTATGAAAGTTGTGAGAAGTGTCAACGGAAAAGGCTCAAGACCCTTCGTAATGAAACTCTTTTGGGGAAGGCCTATGTCTGATGAACTTCTACAGGCTGATGATGATGATATATGTGGGCTTACCAACATTCGTGAGTTCCCTCAGTCCTCTCGCGTCTGCTAGCTTCTTCGCGGAGTCGTAGTGTCCCTCGCGAAGGAAATAGTCCACCAGCATGCGATCCAGGCGGACTTTACGCCATTGGTTCAGTTGCGTCTGTAAATATAGCAAATTTGCGCCATTAGTTGAGCTGCGTCTGTAAATATAGCAAATTTACGCCATTGGTTCAGTTGCGTCTGTAAATATAGCAAATTTACGCAATTAGTTGGGTTGCGTCTGTAAATATAGCAAATATACGCAATTAGTCGAGTTGCGTCTGTAAATATAGCAAAATTTACGCAATTAGTTGAGTTGCGTCTGTAAATATAGCAAATTTACGCCATTGGTTCAGTTGCGTCTGCAAATATAGCAAATTTACGCCATTAGTTGAGTTGCGTCTGTAAATATAGCAAATTTACGCAATTAGTTGGGTTGCGTCTGTAAATATAGCAAATATACGCAATTAGTTGAGTTGCGTCTGTAAATATAGCAAATTTACGCCATTGGTTCAGTTGCGTCTGTAAATATAGAAAATTTACGCCATTAATTGAGTTGTGTCTGTAAATATAGCAAAGGAGCCATTTCATTCTGGGCCTGGTCCATGTACACTACATAGAAAAATTAGGAAAAAATCGAAGATTACAAGAAAAATACAATTTCATTAATTTGAAGACAAATGCGATGGTACAAGAATAGTTCTTCTGGTAAGTTTTTTACTATGTGAGCAATATTTGAAGGCCGCCGTTGGTTTATAATTGGCGTTTGACATGACATTGACATATTTTTCATGTCATGTTGTTTGATTTGATGTTTTTGTTTTGTCAGATGAATGTAGGTTGTCAAAATGACATTTCACGCACGTCCATCCGCCATATTTTTGTAGCGCTGTGTGTTGCTCTCTTTGTCGAAGAAAATCTTAATGTACTTTATAACGAAGTCAATTTAAATAAAATAACCAATTAAATACGTTTACTTTATTGCTTAGCCATATTTTAGAGTAGTGTACACAGTGCAAGCCCAGGCTCCATATATTGATGAAACGTCTCTTTTACGCTGTTTTAACTAGCAATCTTGATGAAGAACTTCTCGTATGTTTAATAATTAGTTATAATGAAAAAAGGTAGACTTTTTTCAAAAACAAGTGATTTATTTATTTAGAATACAGTATAACATCATAACAGGTTGAAAAAAGAAACATTAGAAAAAAGTTGGTGCAATTTTTAGTCCCAAATTTTTTTTTTGGCTCAAAAATATAAATAAAAAATTCGGGATTGTACCCTCATGTTACCGTTAGATGCATGTTAAGCAATAGCAGTTTAGTCATGAAAAGGTAACAAACTAATTTGTTACCTTGAGCTTGACCTTGAGAAAGGTTAGTGTAGCTGCTATACCTTGATCTGTGGAGTCGCAGGCTCAGACAACGGCACCGCCTGTTCCTTCAGATGCTCGAGCCGTTTCTTGCAAACCATAGCTGCTTGGAGCTCCTCTGTGATTGCCTCGGATGCCTTTCGTTTCATCGCTGTCAACTTCTCTACCTGTAGCATTTAATACAGAATAGAATAGATTATATATTTGCAACTAAACAATAATATTAAATAAAGTAAAATAGAGTAGGTAAAAACTAAGATAAGAGAATAACTTAAGGTGAACTATGAACTTAATGCTGCAAAACGGACCCTAACTCAGCACAATGCTGGTTTTCCGCCAGGACCGTGGCCTGAGCCATTGCTGCTAGCCTGCTTAGGACCTAGCCGTATTGGCCTAGAGGCCTCCCTCTATTCTAGACTTTCGATTCGAGGGTCAGAGGTTCAAATACCGGTTGTGTGAAAAGTTTATGTGAGCATTAACACGTAGGAAGCGTCCTACAAGTCAATTGGTTGGATGTATGCCTGTTTCAGAGCATGTTGGCGGCGCCGAACTCAAACGCAGACACCATGCTCTACCGGGCCACATCTAGGCTTGTAGACTAATGGTGGAGTCGATAAAGAAGCTACAATGGAGCTGACATGGTCGGACTCACCGAAAAAAGCTCGAAAAAAAATATATATGTATTTCTATCTAGGTAGTGTAGCCATTGATGACATAAGGCACTGAGACTTGGTCGCTAACTATTGGCCACATAGACAAGCTCTCAGAATAAACAAGTTGAAGTGGCAGTGGGCAGGCTATATAGCTTGCAGAACTGACTGCCGTTGCGGAATATAGGTTCTCGAATAGCAACCACGAATCGGGCAACATCGGTTTTAGAAGGCTCCCCACCCGATGGACCGAGGATATTCTGAAGTTTACGGGAAGTTGGTGGATGGAAAAAGCTCTGACCGGTTGTGACGCTTTTTGGTGGAGGCTAACATCCAGCACTGACTTCTACAGGCTGATGAAGATGATGATAAAGCCTATTACTAGAGTGATCTTACCATGCCCCCCAGCAAGGAATCAATCTCTCCTGCAGTGAAAGGCTTCTTGGCCGCGGAGTCGATATCCCCCGAGGACGCTGAAACCTGCCTGGCTTCCACATCCAGCACACGCTGGGCATTGCGGTAGCGCTTGTTGAATATCTCATATGGCACCTGGAGATGTAAACTCAAATAATATGTTGCTCGGTGGTGCTGGCTAATACAATAGTAGGTATGACATTACATAGACAAACAATTATTTTTTTATAATATCCCAAAAATTTCGACTCAAGATGGGATTTGATCCCTAACCTAACCAACTTGACTAGCCTCATAGCTCTGTTGGTAGTAACTCTGCCTTCTGCGCTAGAGGTCGCGGGTTCGATTCCCGCACTGGACAAACATTTGTGACTAACACAGATGTTTGTTCTGTGTCTGGGTGTTAAATATATATCTATTATGTATATCAGTCTCTGGTACCCATAGTACAGGCTATGCCTAGTTTGGGATCAGTTGACAATGTGTAATATGTCCGGAATATTTATTATTTATTTATTTTATTTAACTAAGCTACGGAGTCACTTCCTGTCCATACGAAAATATTTGAAGGGATACAAATAACTATAATTGGGAACTGTGTAAACATATTTTCTGTCTCTTGTAAGACGGAAAATATGAGAATGATATTGAAAGGAGAGTGAGAGATGAAATAAATGGCACCGCCATGGGGCACGCCAATTCACTTTCACAATTTTATTGTTCCTAACTGTTCCCACATGGGTTGTCCGCTAATTTCATTAGAAACATAAACACTCTCAATGGTATGGCAGAGCAATAATCTATGAGTAATTACAATTTAACAAACCATGGTATATGAGGTGGCTTTTGCATGGTTCTGCACCATATGCCTTTCTACCAGGAAGCAATATGAAAACATTCCATTTATTGATTGAATAAACTCAATTCTGTATTCTGAGTGTATAAATTGACTGACCCAACAACTCGTGCACTTCCCACACAGCCCGCAATAAAAAGGCTTACCATTTCAACTAAACAGCTGTTATTAGACAGCTGTTCAGTAAACAGTATTATAAAATGTAGGTACCTAGACAAAGGCAAAAATAAACTCGGCCATTTTCTTTCGAAGACAATTTCGTCGCGTAGAAATTTTGAGAGATAGAAATTAACGCTATTTTACCTTCAAAGTTGCGTGTTCCATCACCTTGAGCTCGTTCATTTTTTCCTCTTCTCCGTCACCGCTAGCTAAAACCATAATAAAATTGGTTATTCGTCGGTATGGTTCGTCGCAATTCTCAGATACGACATGAAATGAAAACAAAACTCAGCTGATTTTATGAACGCGAAATGAAGGAAGAAAGGAATTGCCAGTCGCGTTCATTTTATAAAATTTAAGTACTTTTATTTATGTTTAACGATTATCTAGGCTTTTTTTCAAGGATGTTCGAAAACGTAATTGATTTTACCAGAAATATGTAGGTAAGTTGAACGAAGGAATTTAGAGAAAATCCAAGACGAGCACGAGTATACAAAGCAATGCAACTACCCAACAAAACAAAACAAACAATCACAGACTACTAGTACTACGAATCCAATCAAAATCCTACCAAGGAACCAAACAATTTAAAAAAATTATAGTGTTACCTACTCAAATTTTCATATCTTGCTACAATGTCGATAACATTTTATTTTAATAACTACATACATAAAATATTCGCTGCAAGTATATTTTGATATACTAGTCTTTAGTTTTATAAGGTACTAGCTTTCGCCCGTGGCTTCGCTCACGTGTGGTAACTGCATAAAAAGTAGCCTTTATGTTATTCCAGACTATAATCTATCTCTATCTAAATCCGTTCATCCGTTTGGGCGTGATTGAACAACAAACATCCAAACATCCTCACCAACTTTTGCATTTATAATATTAGTAGGATATAACCGTGTCGTTAGTTTAAATAAATCCTAATTTCACTATGATTGAATACCTGTTCTATTTAACGGAGCTGTAGCGCTCGGTGCGGTGGCGACGGTGGCGCGCCGCGTTGTTATTTATTTGCTGACTGAGGAGCTCACGAAAATAATTTACGACCAAATCCAAATATAATCAAAAATGTATTAATGGATAGGCCGATGACTCGGCTAATACAAACTCGAGTTGACTCCTCACGGTGTCTGAGAAGCTATGTGTACCTACCTAGTTGAGATTAAGTAGATGAAAGATTTGTTGTATAGGTTTGAGTCTCCGAGGATCCCGATTGCCCTGCTCGCCCGTTCGAGTTTTGGGCTCAACTTAGTTCATCTCGTCGAATTTTAGCTTAAAGTCGGTTCGATTGTCGATTCATCACTAGCGAATTTTTAACACCGAGCGAAGCGCGCAGTCAGTGTCAGTGTCTGTGCTGACTCGAGTTGTAAATAACTTGATTCATGTTTAACTCAATTACAATTAACTTGATTATACTTAACGTCACTACTTCACTAGTCCATTCATTAAGAAACTATAATGGTCACTACACCACAGAAATTGTGTTTTAAGTTATCATATCAATCAACATTCAGTGTCACACTTACCAAATATGGAAATAATTCAAAATTAGTATTACTGTTTCTAAGTTGGCAGCACCACAAATAAAACACCACCATCTCTTCCATTCGTATTTGGTCACGAAACGTAGACCAAGAATTCTTGGTCTATGTCACGAAACCGTTATCAGAGTATAATATGGACCGGGCTAGCGCGTATACCCGAGCAAGACGAAAGTTCGTATAATCCGGCCAATTAGAAATGGATATTTTTGTGCGTGGCTCTAGGCATGAGAATGACCATACAATTAGTGCGGTTTATCATAACAAATGATAAATTAAAATTTAAAGAAATGGTAATGATTTAAGAGGATACAAAAATCATAATAAATTGTCGAGTGGGCGGAGTGAAGAAAGTGACAGCGCTATGTACTGTAATTGAATGCGGAAAGAGATAGCAAGCGTTAGAAGGCGCTCGAAAGTAATCAACGTAAGCGAAATATAAGAAAATATCGATTATCTCAAAAACTATCTATTTTTTTAAAAAAGTGTCTTAGATTTAAGTACCCAATGCTATTGTCTAACAAAATATTTAAAAAAAAGTTATTTTTGTGAGATAGTCTCAGAGTATTTTTGAAAAAACTGTTGCAGAGGACCAAACTTTAAAAAATAAATCTATCGAGAAAAGTTTTACCAATCGCGTTTCTGTCTTGGATTTACGTAAATAAAATGCTCAAATAATCTTTGTCATAAAAATCAAAACTGTGCGTTTTGCGGTTATTGAGAAAAAACAATTCAAAAATCATAAAATAATTTAACCCTCACCTTAAGTACTAGAAAACTAAATAAATAATAACGTGTTCAATTATATAGCCAGATCCTTTTCCAGCATAAAGTTTTAATTGCAAATAGAAACAAAAACGGTACTTACCGGTGAAAGGTAATGTTTTCCACTTTCCATAAACTATCGCTCGTGGAGCCTATATTACTGCAACGTACCATGTTACCAGTTGAATTCTACACCTGCTACACCAGGCACACAAAAATATTAGTTGGTAAATTAGTAATTACTGCACTTTTTCACACTAACCATTGACTTTGTTGTGCACCAATGATTGGTGCACAACAAACTCAAAGTGCATACGCAGACAGTGATGGAAGATAACAGTTTTTTCTCCATTACTCATACGTCGTTTCATATATTTATATCCTTTTCTTTCTTGGTATTATTATTTAACGTGACGTCTATGTTATTCTCGGTCTACGCCCGAAACGAATGAGGAGAAAAGAGCGAAGAATGCCGAGCATAGTTATGGGGAGTTGCTATGCTCACGAGTTACGTACAAATGTCAATGTCAAATGGATTAAACTCACGTTTTTAGATTGATCCTCGATCTTTGGTTGGTTCAGAGGATGTACGGAGCGCAGCGGCTCTCTATGTGCTGTATTTTCTACTAAATTGTCTTTATATTTAGAGCGTATCGCAAGAAGCACCTGAGTTTGATTCAAGATTCAGGTTCAAGATTTTGAAACCGAATTTGGAATTTTGCAGTTAGCGACGTACATACCTACTATTATAAACAAAATATAGAATTAATAACCATAATATCAAGAACGTAAAAATCATAAGTACTTACATACATATCATGCAGTGTTAGTTAAAAATATAAATCGCCATAGTAAGTCGTCTGACCATAGACACTTGTTTATTTTAGTTGCCGGCGCGTCAGCGCGTCACTTTCGTTTCGTTACGCAAATCCGCCATTTTGTATGTCGCTGGCGGTGCTTCACGGTGCACTTTCTCGGTTCAGTGATTTCACCCACGAAAACTATAAACTTTCTTCAAATTGACTCTAGAAACTTAACTGTAGACGTGTCTGACGTTATCGTGAAATAAATTGATCTGCAATAGCGTGTGCGTTCGTGATTTGTGAGTGTCCTATAATTGGAGCGCGTGGCTGGAGTCCCTTTGTTGTTGAATCCGGCATATTTGAGGTGAGTTACTATGTAATTTTGCGAAAAGAAGTGATTATAGGATGTGGGGGATGGTTTGTGAACTTCAGGAGTGTGTAGTTCATGTGTGGGAGTAGCGAGTCTTAGTTGAATGCGGTGGCGTCGGTGGCGCGGAGATGAAACGCGCGGCGCGGTCTCGACCAGCGGCCGACGACATTACACTCGACGCCAACGCGTCACCTTAGTAGCGTGAGAAACGTGTTACCAGTGTATTGGTGCTTCTAGAAGCCTCTGGCGCCAAAATTTTCCTGTCATCAGCTAAAGTAGTTTCAGTGATTTTTGTGCATTCTAACCACTACAAATACCTAGTTTTTGTTGGAACCGGGTTTTATTATTCAGCAACCTGATTAGGTGAGGATTTAGAAATATCAATTGCAATTTCAAAATGTGCCATGGTATGATTATGTACCTATTCCAATTAGTTTTTAGGCCTGACTCATTTGTTTTACCAAATTTCTTCCATTAACCAAGATGACCTAATAAAATTAGTAGGCTGCACAAGATATGGCACTCTGGCTATCTATGAGGCAAGCCTATGTTCAGCAATGAATGTGCTGCGGATGCATTATTATTACATTTTAGAGCTTAACTCTTGTTGGTGTAATGGGCTGCATACCTACCTTAAATATAGTAACATTCTTCAATCCAAATAAATTAGGTCATGTTATACTAATGCTAACTCCAAGCTCAAGTAACAGTATATCGAATATTCAGCGCACACTGCTCATGATTTCTGCAAAGTTAAATTACTTGGTCCCAACTTCTTGTTCAACTTCAGGCATTCTGCAAAAACTTTGAATGGGATTTCATTTGAAAGTTTTCACCTCATTGTTTACCTATTTGGTTGTTTTGCATTTGTTCTGATGGAATTATTCCCACAGTTTTGTAAAAATCAAAACTTTTGTTCTGAAAATTGCTTGGAAGCTTTGGTTTTTGTTTGTGAGAAGCTGTTCTTAGCCAATTTCTCTGAATTGTTTTTGTTTTATTGAAAATTGTTGTTTCTTAGTTGGTAACAATAATTGAAAGGAAAAACATTGTTTGAAATTGTATTTGATTATCAAATGAGATATTTAATATCTTGGTGTTACCTCAAAAGATCAATTATTTGTAAAAAAATATCTGTATGTAAAAACTTACCATAATTTGAACATATCAACTCTTCATTTAATTTATTTTTATTTGTGAAGCTTATGGCATAGTTCAGGAAATACTTATTGAATATAGAATAGAATATATTTATTTTCTTACAAAACTTACACAGAAAACATGCTATTACTAACTGAGAGAAAAATGGATTTATATTTAAAAAGAGGTGTGACCTAAGTAAAAAAATTGGGACTGCCTCAGTAATTTATTTATTTACAAAAAGGTACACTATTTTTACAGGGGCATCCAATGCAGTTGGTTGAATAGCAGGCTAGATACCAACGCTGGTCTGCCGTCAGAGCCATATCCTCTATTGACCAATAGGACTGTGTGATATGCCATTACAGGCCTAATAGTTTCCTTCCTTACTCCTAACTATTCAGATGAACAGAGGAAGGATTTATTGGGTATTCATAAAGTTGATTGGAAGCCAAGCCAAGATCACATAGTCCAAATCAAACTAGATACCTATATTATATCAATTTCATCTAGACATTAACAGCTTTCAAAATTAATTTGCCATGACTATTAATAAAATCATCTACCTAAGCCCATTAATCATTCAAAAACATTGCCCTCTTGGCTCTACGCGCGTGATACATAATTGGCTCACCATACACAGTATATCTACTTAATAGCAGTACCTATGTACTGACTGACTTGTGTACAGAATAAATAAGCGCCAGAGGACGTAACGTCGCGTTCACCTCGACCTATCTCTAATATCTATGACACACTAGAGCTATAACTTACTGCTATTAGTTCGTTGTGTCACTGGTTCTGTTGGCGTCAATGAATAGGTTGAATTAAAAAAGTAAATGCATAATACTTTTTTACGTCGTTTTTATGTTCTATACTCATACTGTATACATGACTGTATTTTCCTCAAAGGATTGTGAGTTAATAACGCAGGATGGTTGCTAATAAAGTAACTACGAAATAACTAAAAACTTGAATTATGAATGTTGGTGGGAATCTCAAAAGCTATTTTCGAAAATGATCTATGCCAAGCCAAGGTAAGAATTTTAAATATGCTAAGCAAAATGCTTTAATTTTAATATTAAATTGATACAAACAGGTTACGGCCGATAATGAGCGGTTTTGTCGCCGATTGATATTTTCGTTCACCAGAGGCGTAAAGTATTGCCTTCCCTTATTGTACTAGTTCATAAACCAACCTCATTTTTCCTCGGTTTATGGAAGAAAATGGAGTACTCTCGTAAAGCGAGTACAAGATACCCCTTAATCAAGATGTTTGGTTCATAATCAAAGACGTGATTAAAATAAAGTTGATAAATACATGTAGCAATAGCTGAGCCACCAGCAGACCCTTTGTTTCCCCAACAATGACAATATAAAACATGGCTTCCACGTTTTTGTGGCCGTCGGACCGTTACGTTGAAATTTTCCCATACATGCGCGATTATAAATCGTTGAAGCGACGGCAGGCTAGCTGGCTACTCGGTTCTCAGTCAATGGACCTGCATCCGTCAACGATGTAGGTACGGTGCGCCGTGTGTGTGCAACTCACCCATACATATGGGCGGCTATGGTGACCATTCACGACCAGACACGTCTGTTTTTTAGACGCTAAATGTTGTTTTTTCATGCGTATGTAAATCTGTTACATCGGCTAGCACAAGTTTTAATAACTTTTACTAATAAGTCGTGTTCAAACGACGCGACGTACGATATGAAATCTATTATACGCCTGTAAATAAGTAAAAAAGCGCCGTCGGCAGTGGTGCGGCCGTCGCCAGTCAGCATTTTTTTTTCCGACATTCAACAATCATCGTCTTAATTCAGCCTAATTACACAAAACCTTAAGCGGATAGAGCTACGCCTATCCGCTTAAGGTTTTGTTTCACCTTGTTTCTGAGACGTTGTGATCCTGGTGATTTTATTGAAATAAACAGCTATTGATTTGCTTTGTATCACTTCGTCCATTGGTTAAATACTTATGAAAATCTCTTCAGTAGTTTTTGAGTTTATCGCGGTCAGACAGACGCCGCGAGGAGACTTTTTTTAATTTATTTCATACTTCTCATGGATACCCTATTAGCTACCTTGCATGTCCATGTGGTCGATCATTCGATTACGTTTAAATGCGCGCATAACAGCTTTGTTCAGCCGAGGCCGTGGAAAGGTGTCTTCCAAACCCGTTTCCCGCCTTATTGTCTTTTAATATATAGTTTTTGTTTCACGAATCCAAGGACAGATCAATTTCAAGCTTTAATCCGTTTAACTGCAGCATTTGCCTGGTATTTTACAAAACGAGAATCGTAAAATTGTTGTTCTTAAAATATGGACGGAGTGTAAACCTTTACCAAATCGTCGTTAAAAAATGGTTTGGTTGATATCGAAACAAGATTTCTGATTTTGCCTGTGATTAATGATGCTAAGAATTACACCTACATAGAAACTAGTTAATCAAGGCCTTATTACATCTATTCTAGATGATTTATACAGCGTCAGGTGGCACTTTTACTCACTTACAGGAAGCTGTAGTGCCTGGGATATGTTTTAGATGCAAAAGGCCTGTACCATCCTCTAGTCGGTCTTATCCACAGGAAAGACAAACTAAACTAGGTAATCAAGCAAGATAATGCAACTAGAAATATATTACCTAATTGGTAATTTAAAGACATTTACTAGATAAAAAAAAACACATTGGCACATGCCCACATGTTGCCTTAGTGAGTATTATATACGTGACAGGTTGCAAACCAATCGTCGCTTATAAGATTACTTATTGATTTTCTCATGATGTTTTCCTTCATCGTTTTAAGCACGTGTAAACAAGCACACGAAAAATTCGACCACGACAACGACCTAGCTAGCGATATCGTGGAGCTATATCGCACATAGTTGAATTTGTTCAGTTGGATGTAAGGAACATTTTTTAAAACGGTGCCATATCAAGGACATTTAAATCTTCTAACATAATCAAAAATCTGATAAATAACGAAATGAATCTCTTTCCAAAGGAATTATAGCATCTCCTTAAGATGAAAGAACGAAGAATATTTATTGCCTAAAATTATTCACAAGTTAATAGGCAATACATATTGGATGGAACATAGTGGTTTCATAAATCAAGTTTGCGTTAGCGTCGAGGTCCAAACTAGGCGTGTAGATATGTATCATATTAGCCTAGTTTATTAGCTATCAGCTTCTGGCCGCGGTTTCGCTCGCGTGGTGCCTACATAAAAAGTATGCTATTCTAGGTAAAGAACTCTTGTTTTCCAAGTTTTATAAATACAAATACAAATTCTTTATTTGCAACATTACAAGTTTAGTTTACAACGTAATATGTGCCTACTTAGGTGCAGAAAGAAAAAGGTAACAAATACAACTTATAGTAGGCAACTTATAGGTACATTGTTGCCAAAAAGGTCCCAACTCAGCGTGTGCAGATTGTAATAACCTGCGCTGGTCTTCCGCTGAGGCCTTTGAGAACGACAAGTTATAAAAAATGAAAAAAAAAAAACAAAAAGGCTTTATCTTAATAGGCTAAGCCGTTACGGCGTGTTTGAACCACAAACATCCAAAAATCCTCACAAACTTTCGCATGATAATATTGGTAGGAAGTACGATAGTAGGATTTACCAGTCTAGAGAAGCAATGCTAATTCTATATGCTTGATTAAATATCAATGCCCCAAGCACGAATAATTCATGATACGCTACGTTCCGCTTACAGTACGATAGTAAAAGACAATTGAAACTTTTAGTTTCCATTTTTGGCATTTGCTATCGTATCATAAGCGTAGCGCTATCGTGAAATATTCGTGCTAGAGCAACAGAAGATTTTCAAATGATAAAACCATTATGCCGTTGTGTTCTTCCATTATCGACGCGACGCTACATTGGCCTACTAAACAAGTCTCAATACATTCTTCGTAAAAAGAATATCGATTTTAATTCTCGCTCGGTGACGTGTTATGCTCTTAATGTATGCGCATAATTACTGACTCAGATGCTGTTGCGTGGAGCCAAGTAGGGCTGGCATTGCGCATAAACATCCTACTGTCCTATTAATATTAAAAATGCGAAAGTTAGTGAGTTCGGATATTTGTGGTTCAATCACGCCGTAACCGCTGAACCGATTTAGATGAAACTTGGCAATAGATAGTTATTTACCTAGAATAGCATATTAGGCTACTTACATATTTCAAAAGCGCAAGCTAGTTATGTTTAAAAAAGGCGAATTGGGCGGTCTGTTCTGTATATTCAAGTTCTACTTAGAGGATAAGGTATTCACTGCCGTGTTCTCTATTTACTATTTATCAAGTTATGTCTATCCAAAGTTTTAATATTAGGAACCCTTTTCGCGCCCGTGTATCCTTAATTTTTCCATCGCTCCTTACGGTATCACATATTATGTAGTTTCAATTGGTTCTTCCTTCAAGATCCACTTCGCGCCTCAATTTCATAAATGACTTTGTATAAACCCTAACAAATGTTTAGGTAGGTATTTTTTGCCTACCTGTGGAATTATGGATTTATTGCAAATAATTGGTTTGTCAAACAGAATCCACTGGGGTTTGCCCGGCCATAGCTAATTTGTGGTCGCATCTGAAGGTCGTCTCGTTTATCTATACTTATAGAATTGGATTGTTTAATCTAGAGTCTAGATCTTCCTGTAAAATTGGGCAGAAGCATAGTAGGCTTTTATGTACGTTGAGTTAAAACTTTCCATAATATGGTTTACTAGCTATTGCCCGCGGCTTCGCTCGCATGGTGCCTATGACGATAAAAAGTGACCTGTATGCTATTCCAGACTATAATCTAACTCTGTGCCAAATGTCATCCAAATCCGTTCGGCAGTTTGGGCGTGATTAAACCACAAACATCCTCACAAACTTTCGCATTTATAATATTACTTCCTTCCGCCCGCGGCTTCGCTCGCGTGCATTATAGGATATAGAATAGCATTTATAGGCTACATACATAAAATGTAGCCTATAAATGCTATTCTAGGTAAAGAACCTTATCTATTCCAAGTTTCAACGTAATCTGTTGAGCCGTTACGGAGTAACAAACATACGAACTTTCGCATTTATAATTTTAGAAGGATTCTAGCGTTTTTTCTGCAAGCTCAAAATGTTTATTCATAATCAGCTAATCAGGAGTTAGCAAGTCGTCTTATGGCTGAAATTGATGATGATTTTGTAATAAATATGTCACTCGTACTTGTGCCTTTTTTGCTGACTGTATTTATTTTACACATGTATGCATCACACAGTACGTAATTTATTATCTGCCTTGAACTACAAACGTATTTTCCATGACACAACACCTATAGAATTTTATTATGTCAGCCATTCTGTATATAAATTGATCCTATTTACCACGTAAGCGGGCGGCCACTTAGCAAGATTATGGATCGCTATTTAAAAAGGTGTCCAAACGTCACCAAATAGACCGATAAATCGCCATTGCGCAGCTTGACCGCCAGCGTTCTTTTTACATGACGCGACCTATACCATCAACTTTGCGTTTTTGTTTAGGCGGTGACTTAAGTTGACAGTACATCTATTAGCATTTCAAAGGACTTGAAATGCTTGATATGATACTTTTTAAATTACAACTAAAACCACACCTAAGACATTATAACTACTTACATTACCTAAAACAACAAAAACTACTGAATTATTTATGAGTAACAAGTTAGGCATTTATTTTTTGTTATATTTTTTATGGTATATTTGATTTGATGTGATTAAATTAGTATATTTGGTAATGTTGAACCTACTAATATTATAAATGCGAAAGTTTGTGAGGATGTTTGTGGTTCAATCACGGCTAAACGGCCGAACGTATTTGGATGAAATTTGGTACAGAGATAGATTATAGTCTAGAATAGCATATAGGCTACTTTTTATATAGGTACCACGTGAGAGAAGATGCGGGAAGCTATAGCTATATAATTATGGGACATGTTTTTTTCATTTCAGTTGCTATATCAATAGAAGGGGTATTCGGATCAAATCCAACACGTACACAAAATAATCGTAGTAACACCCAACAGTCACATACGATAGTCCTGACCCCACACTAGGATTGACCTGTGTCGTGGGTATCGAACCCATACCCCTTGCGTCTTACACGCGCACTACGCTATCGAAGTCGTCAAATGCAATAACGACAAAGGTGAATCAGACAGGGACAGATGGATGAATATTTTCCATTGATCTACTTTCATTTTGCAAGAAACTTGGATGAATACTAGCAAACTGAACTGGTTCCATCCAGTATCCAAAACATTTAAATCGGAATACAATTAGGATTATCTACCATCATAAAACCACCTAACGTTCAAATTAAACCTAGTTACTTTAAACATTGCGATCGCACGAATCAGTAGCCCCGTACAATTACCTACCAAAAACGATATAATTTATCTTGGTACAGTTCCATTGTGCTTTGGATCGTTAATTCCTCATCCCCCACTCCCTACGGGTGAGGGGGTGGCCAGCCACCACCCTATTCGGTGACCGACCTATTAAAATTGTAATTACCACCGGCCTGTGTTGTATTATTGAAATGATGTCATGTTGATTGCGAAGGCACGGCCTGCTGTGGATTTTGAAATTGTTCCTTGTTATGGTTATTAATTATGTAGTGAGATACAACAAATAATATACCGGGAAGAGATAGAGTACTTACTGTTAATGAAGTTATTTAAACTGATTGAAACCATCTTATTGAGTACTGTTAATAAAGTTCTTTAAACCGGAAGAGCGCAGCAGCTGACTTATGAATATACAAACATTTGTGACTAACACAGATGTTTGTTCTGTGTCTGGGTGTTAAATATATATCTATTATGTATATCAGTCTCTGGTGCCCATAGTACAGGCTATGCCTAGTTTGGGATCAGTTGACTATGTGTGATATGTCCGGAATATTTATATTTCATTATATTTATTTATTTATATTGTATTTTCGATTGTCTAAGTCTAGGCTAGAACACACTGCGGCCATAATCGACTGGACTGGCGGCCAACTGCCCGAATGGTCTAGAATAGAACAGAATAGAAAACGTTAATTTGACTTACAAACTAAAAACACAGAACGGGCATAGGAACAATACAAATAATAATATCACAAATAACAATCTAGCTAGATTATAGGGATTTAGCCGCTTTCGCCGGATCTTCTTTTTCTTGCGGATCTAAGCAAATATTATTGTCAGTTCAAGTATTTTTCCACGACAGATTTCAGTCTCTAAATCGCTCAGTCTTGAGTTGTCTTAATTCCACTTGTTAAGGTCATCGACATAGCTCTTAAAATTAGCAAGTTGAGGAGATTGGGCAGTATAGCTCGCAGAACAGACAACCGTTGGGTAATAAAGGTTCTGGACGACGCAGTGTCGGAAGGCCCTACACCAGGGCTTGCAATTTTTTAATTCGAATATTTGAAGTAGCGTTAATCGAATAATTTCAAGTATGCGATAAAGCCGTAATCTGAAGCATTGATACTTCTCTAAAGTAGGTAATTTTAGTTTTTAAACCATTTGAGCATTATTACTATACAACTTTCGTGAATCTGCATTTTCATAATGATTAAACGGGAAATGACAAATTTTCGGATTTTATTTAAAGTAAACTAAGTTTTTAAAATATTTGGTGGTTTTGATAACCAGGGTTTACCGTAAGCCCTTTTGGAGCATTCCTACGCAGTTTTTGATGATTATCTCCAGTAAAAACTTCGAATACCACCCAAAAATCATCGAATACTACAGTTTCGAATATTTGCAAGCCCTACCTACACCGATGACATTGTGAAGGTTGCGGGAAGTCTGGGACGGAGTGGCACTCCTTGAGCGAGGCCTATATTCTGCAGTAGACGTACCTAATCCCGCTGATGATGATGATTATAGATCTCCCTTTAAGCGCTGGGTGCCAAGTGCGCCTTTAATTTCTCACCATTTGCGTCTGCGAAACAAAAGCGGACTTAAATTCTTTCACGGTCCCATTAACTTCATAGAAATAACGAAAAAGGAGGCGCAATAAAGAAGTTTTAATGTACATAGGAAATGGCAGCGGCGTGTTCCAAACAAGTTTCGTTCTAGACGTAGTTTAGTCTTCGCTGGAACAAAGGACTGTCATCGCGTTGAATGTCTAATAAAATATACACAAGCAGAATGGAGACCGGAACATGGAGACATAAAAGGTTTATGTCTAAGAGACGAGGCACTTGTTTGCGTCTAGAACTACATAAGTTTAGTGCCTCTAACCTAGTAGATACTGTGAAACTTGCGCAGTATAACTTAAGAAATATGCACTATCCAAGATACCATTAAACTTATCCAAAATTGTCAACCAGATCATAACTCACTATATTGGCGCATCAACCCCCAAGCGGGTCATGGCCTCCTAAGAGAAGCCATCGGTCTCAGTCCTGTGTCAGTTCAGAGCAGTTCTTGCGAGTCCGGATTAGAATGAGCCGTCTCACTTTTCATCACTCACCGGTGACTAGTGAGTCACTCACGAACATTACGGACTGGGGCCTCTGCAATATAGAACGCAAAGATCCCGTAGCACTAAAAAAATACTACTTAAATCCCTTGATTTTCCCCGAGAATAAAAATAATGGACTTAAAAGGACCTACTGAGTGAAACGCTGGCAAAAGATGCCAAACAAAACACGGCTTATATCACTCACTCACGCGAGAGACTCTCTCGAATCGTGTTAACGACCCAAATTTAGTTAGGTAATTCGCATAATAGCGCGCGCAGAGCGTTTGAAACAATCGCTAATAGGGTTTTGACCAGTGCTGCCAGTAACATGCATAAAAAGTAACCTTTTAGTGTGAAAAATAACCTTCCATATTTTTTCCACCCCTAAGATTAAAAATTGACATTAACTTACAGAAATATGGATGAGTTGCACTCACTGCCTTACGAACGAAGTTTGCGTTAACCAACATTGAAACTAACACACACACAGTTTCATTAAAAATAAAATCACCTAAAAGTAACCTTTCGAGTCATGTTACCTAAAAGTAACCTGAAGGAGTTAAAATCACCTAAATGGTTACAAAAGTAATCATCTGGCAACGCTGGTTTTGACACAATGCGAGGGCTACAAGGGACGTAGGGCCCTGGAAGCTCTCGATCAGATCGCGTTCGCGTCTATGCAAATACGCTTTCATGTTTTCGCAAAAAAAAGATCTCGGCACAGAGAGTATAAAATGAAACTTAAAATGTTTTATACTCCACTAGTGTACGCCCGCGGCTTTGCTCGCGTGGTATCTTGATAATTATCCGTATTTCATTATATTATAATTTATATTATAAACACATTATCTTATAACATTTATATCTTTAGTTGGAGTCGCCGTCATCGAAATCGATGAGGAGGACTATACATATACATACATATTTGTACCAAGTTTCAGATAAATCTCTCGATGCGTTAAGATTCCCCATTCGAAGTGATCCTAGTGATTTTATTGAATTAAAAACCTTTGACTTTGAAACTTTGACATCTCATAACAACCTTTAAAGGGGTAGTTTTGAAAATCTAAAAATACAGATTTTCCTTATATGTATCATTCATTATTTTTAGTTAGTTTCAAATCTGTAGGTTCAAGGAATACGACCCCTTTTCACCCTCTTAGGAGTTAATATTTTGAAAATCCCTCCTTAGTGGATGTGTTTGGCATATAAGGCAGCTACTGTCCAAATTTCAGCTTTATAGCTTCAGCCGTTTGGGCTGTGCGTTGATCGCACGTTGAGGCCTTGTTCTTTTTACTCTATAAAATGTTGTAATTTGGACCTTTATGGCAGAGCCCTTAGCGACCAATACCGTATAGTAATTACTCAATTGAGTGTCCTAATCAAAGCTCGCGCGATTAATCATAATAATAACACCCAACAGTCACATAACATAAAACTTAGTAGTCCTGTCCCCACACTAGCATTCCCTGTGTCGTCGGTATCAGAAACTACGAGTACCATGGTACCACAACACCCAGACCCGGAACAAATATTCGCAGGTCATTACATTACATTTTTCCCACAGCGGGAATAAAAACCTTGCGTCTCAGACGGGCGGTCGCCCGCTACGCCACCGACATAGTCTATTTGTTCACGTTGTCATACGATGTTTAAATCGCGCGATCAAATACGCGCGAATCGCGTTCTTTTAGGACGAAACCTCTGCCTGTCTGAAGAATATTCGATTGTTGGTTTTTTAAATGCATTATTTCATTTGTTCTAGATTTTATTCATACACATTTCTATCTCATATGAATGTGGTAATCGTCTTCGGTCAGATCCGACTCCGAGATACGAGTTGACCTTGCGTCGCCGCGTCGGCGTACGTCGCAGTTGCTAACTTGTCGGGGCGTTAAGGCCTTTATTTATTACTTCGCTCATACTCGTATTACGAAGAGTTTTTCTACCATGAAAGCCAATTTATAAAAATCACTAGGTTGGTTTTCCTGCAGTGTGGAATAAGCCTAACATGTCTACTTATGTTCTAAGAAATGAGATACACACATAACCCAATATCAGAAACCCTGTTTTAGACGTAATATCTTGGTTTATCAGTATTCCCCGTATTGTGGCTCAGAAATTACGAAACCTCTTTACATCCAATGTTATATGATGGAGAAAACTGTCTCTCTCGATATCAGATTGCATTTTCTTCCCCTTTGATCTTATTTATCGAGAACTTGTTACGCAATTGGAAATGGAATCTTGAATATTAAATTGGGAACGAAGGAAGTTTGATTACTTCCAAGACTGTCACGAATATTCCATTGAGATATTTTTCTGTGTGGTTTTTAAGTTATACTTGATCTTAATAGCTGGCTTCTTTGTAGTTTTAATCTTATTCGCGACGTGCCATAGCAAATCTAAAAAAATCTAGGAATCTTGACTGACTAAAAATCTAAAAAGAATTGCGTGGGTGGTTCTTTCGTAATCTTTCAAATAAATCGGATCAATATCAATATAAAATGCTATATGTACACTATTTGTATTACATTGGAAAAAATAAGTGCTTTTATATATATTTGGCGGCCACGATCAAAAGTTCGCAGATCGTGGGCGTTTAGCGCAACGTTTAAGGTTATCTAAAAATATAGTGTTGCGTGTCGAATTATGCGTAGATTACCAATCTTGTTTTTTGTATAACACCGTTCCGATTTAGAAGTTATGTCTTACTGCTTATATACAGCTGAGCTCAGGCACTTCACATGCAACATGTGTCTAAAATGGACAAATAAAAAAATCTTAACTTTAAAGATTTGTGAACTGATTAGGCTCATCGCGAGAAATAAAAAAAAATACGCTCACGACTTTTATCCCCCAACCAAGGTAGACAACCTCTCAGATTTCCAGGCGATCAGATCCTTGAAGAAGATGTCTAAGAGAGTAGTCAGAGGTACATCCAAACAGTTTGGTACATACCCACGTTTTTCAGTGTAGATATACCTAATACAAATTTTCTTCATACTTTAACTCCCTGTTAAAAGAAACAATGCAATTATTGCTATGCATTCAGTGTTATACGCCCAAGAGAGTTACAACGAATAATTTAAAATATCAATCTGCCTTCCTCTAAATGGATTTATTCAAATAGCAGGTGATTATAGCACCTGGGAGCTACCATCTGTGCTTGCACCTGTCTTGTTTTGAAGCAGTTTGTCAGGTTCAGTCTTTGATACCTACCTAAACAATATCGACTTCATATTCCATTAAAGAAAGCTAGTAGTAGTAGGTAGCAGTTTTGGTGAATATGTGAGTTGTTAAACAAAGGCATCTTAAAAAAGTACAAAGTTCTGAACCCCACACTAGGAGTCTGTATAGCAGATCTTGAAAACATTTGTTCCGCCGTGGTCATTGAATCCGAACGTCTCGCGTCTCAGCCCGGTAATCGCCCGCCACGCCACCGAGGTCATCAGAGATGATGCCAAAGCAGCGAACAGTTACAGAAAACTTTGAATTCTATGCGCGTTTTATGTTTGTTACCATTCATGATGTACTTTTATGTCGGTTCTCGCGCGATCGTAGTATTGTTTATCACAAGCTCGCTCGGTCATAATGCACAATTTATGTCTCAATTTCGTGTTCCCACGGCGTATAAACTTGGCGTCGGACATGACTTGTATGCTGTTATTGCTAAAATGGTCGAAATACTTTTTCGAATACTGCACGTAACTGCAGTACGTGAAAGATACCATGATCCAAATCGCAGTGTCATCCATCTTTTTAATGAAAACTCGTTACTACCGTTTGGCTGGCCTCATAGCTCAGTTGGTAGTAACTCTGCCTTCTGCACTAGAGGGCGCGGGTTCGATTCCCGCACTGGACAAACATTTGTGACTAACACAGATGTTTGTTCTGTGTCTGGGTGTTAAATATATATCTATTATTTATATCAGTCTCTGGGACCCATGTACAGGCTATGCCTAGTTTTGGATCAGTTGACCGTGTGTGATTGTGTGTGATTTTTTTTACCATAATTATATAAAATCTGCTTTTCAATACACATTGCTTTAGCATTAAAATTTATTAAACCGGCTTTGAAGCACTCCACATTTATGTTTTAATGCCATCGCCGTATATCCAAAGGCATTTTTCTCACAGTTGGATACGACCAACCATTTTCAGGCAAGCTCTTTACGTGTTTTATCGTATACTTACGTAATTAAAACGCACGGTTTATACCGCACCGAGGCGATCATTAAAATGTATTTAATGGCCGACTTGTGTAAGCCGTTTTCCCCGGCATCGCGAAAACTGTTAATTTTTTTTCTCCACCCGGCCGGTTAATGAAAGCCGACGAGATGGGATGGCTAATTGGATTCCATTTTGGATCGGAACACGCCCGGCCCGACTCCATTTCCAACCGGTGTTATTCACCTTTTCGACACTTTGTCATGGAATTTTTTTGGAACAATAATAGCGCCGCTGCCTTTTTTGGTAGTGGGCGTTTTATTTTCTAACTAGTCGTTGTATCGCCATGCATAAATTCAATTTGCGTCGAATACGGTTCTGTGTTCTTTTCAATGCTGACTCAGAGTCAGATGCTCATTTAAATTCAAGTAGCTTTGCAGCTAGGTGTTTCATTGCGGTCGTGACTTTTTAAGACTCTTAAGCACCAAAGCAGATAATAGCCAAAATTTCTCCACTCCGCCGGTAAAGATCTACCGAAGATATTTTATAATAACAATAAAAAACTTATAAGCTAGCCAATTTAATTTATTATGGCTCGTCGCTCACCTTTATCTTGTCGACGTTACCGAACGCTTTATCGGCAAAAAATAGCTATATACGGCGAAAAACAAGCCACCAGAAACGCGACGTCGAATTTGATCTGAAGCTCACTGCTGAGTCATGCAAGTGGCGACTGCTGAGGGGGTGAGGAGCCCGGTGGGGGAGGAGGGAGGAAACCGCTCAGATCAGCCACCCATTATACTATTGTGGAGGCACGTTGTTTTCGCACAAAACGGTGTGTCAGCTACACTTCGGTCAGGACGTAAGCCGACGCGACCGCGGCTGACTCGGCTTGTAAGCGAACTCTTTTCAAAAGATTCACTTATAATTTTATTTTTGCAATTGCGGTACTGCAGCTGACAGTCGCATTGTTGGGACCTGGGACCCGGGGCCTACCATGGCGTCTTATTGCCAATGAAATGCAAGCGTGCTTGCACTATTTTACACGAATTGAACCACAAATCTTTAATACTGATTACGTCACAGTAACGTCACCGCCTAACCAAAGATAAGATAAGATGTGTTTATTTGCTAGAACATTGTACAATCAGATCTTAACTAGTTAAATTGTAGTTAAATTATGTTCTACCACAATTCAGACATGTAATGTAAAATAAAATTAAGGCAAATGAGTTCTAATAATAGAAATTGAAAATGTTTAATGTTACATACATAGCCAGCCCAATAATCATGTAATCGTTATACAATATTATGTGAGATTTATTTGAATATGGTCAACAAAACAAAGTTACAAAAAAAAAAAAACCGAATATAAACTCGAGATCACCGGGACAGATTCTGATGCCCTTCAGCATACTTGAATACTAGATTCCACCCTTTCATCCTACTAATATTATAAATGCGAAAGTTTGTGAGGATGTTTAGATGTTAGTTATTCAATCACGCCGTAACGGCACAACCGATTTCGTTGAAACTTGGAATATAAAGAGTTCTTTACCTAGAATAGCATATAGGCTACTTTTTATGTAGGTGCCACGCGAGCGAAGCCGCGGGTGGAAGCTAGTTTGGCATAAGTCTCAATCGTGGCGGCTCTTGGACCAGTTTCGCCCACTGTCATTAAGAATTACTGTTTTATGTGGACATTGTTTCTTCGAATTCTTGTACGTAAACACTTGAATGCAAAGATTTTTGCGAACTATTTGTTTGAGATGCTAGACGTTGAACAAAATGGCTTTTAAAGTATGTTTAGTCGAGCGACGTGTGGGGTGTAGACTTACCAAACACTGTGAAGAGTAAACAGATGTTCTATTAGCTATACAACAGTATCGATGTAAGAAACGGCACTTTTGCCATTTCTGTAAAATAAACGCATATTTTTTTTATAAAACGACTGGGTTATGTCATATGTTTGACGACTTCGTTCGCATTTATATGAAAGTTCCAACTTTAAACCCGTACTTCCTTTCCCTTCAGGAATGATTTTGCAAAAATGCAGAAACACGTATTTCATTATTTCTTACTAAAAGCCTAAATATTAATTTTCAGATCCCTAATGCCTTGAGGAATTAAGGATTGCCCATACAAACTTTCAACTCCTATTTCAGCTCCTTCAAGATTATTTTTTGAGACAAAAGATAGCCTTCCGCAGGATATAAACTAACTTCTTGCATAATTTCATTACGATTCGTTCACCGTGAAAAGGTAACAATCAAGTTACTTTAGATAGTATATTTATAATATACTAGCTTCCACCTGCGGCTTCGCTCGCGTGGTACCTATATGAAAAGTAACCAATATGCAATTCTTGGTAAAGAATTCTATATATATTTCAAGTTTCAACGAAATCGGTTGAGCCATTACGGGCGGCGATTGAACAATAAACATCTAAACATCTTCACAAACTTTTGCATTTATAATATTAGTAAGAAGGATAGGTAGTAGGAAGTACGAGTTAGATATACTAATAAATAATTAAGAATTAGAATGTTTTATAGTTTTAATCCTTTCTAATTATACTAAAATAATCTAAATAACTATTTAACTAACGACTAAGTACTAATAAAAATGCGACTGGTTTTTTTACGAGTAGGTGTCATAAAAAATCCAGTCGATCCCTGTCGCCACCAGATGGTAGCGTGCCCAAAATACTGGCGGCATTGCCACGTTGTATGGCAATGCTTATTCGCTGACCGAAGTAAAAGCCACCATTTTGGTCACGCGTAGACTCTAAAAGTCTCCCCGCCAGGTCCTTGTCCTTTTATAGTTTTAATCCTTACTGATTAAAACTATAAAACATTCTAATTCTAAGCGAGGTTGATTAAACAATTAAGCAGTTTTATGGTGATATAAAAGCAAAAAAAAAATGAGTTCTTTGAAAGTGCAGTTAAAAAATCTTGGATGAGTCAGTCGGGAAGTTTGCTAGCGACAAACTGTAAAATCCAATTACTTAGTCGACACGAAGTTTCAACTATGCGTCAGGGAGCAGTTTCAGAATGGCTAGCTTACGTTTTATTTTTGTACAACCTCTACTCCGTGTTCGACGATAGTCTGTTAAAAGAATCATAGGATGTACTTGCTTGTGCGCGCAGCTTCGCTCGGGTGGTACCTAGTAAAATATATAACTCCCAACAGTGAAATTCATAGTCTTGACCCCACACTAGGATTCTGTGTCGTGGATATCAGAAACTACGAGTACCATGGTACTGCAACACCTTGACCCGCAACAAATATCTGCATATCATGCAAACATTTGATTTGAAAATTTATTTAAAAATGTATTATTTGTCCCGCAGCGGGAATCGCACCGCACCCTATGCGTCTCAGACGGGCACTCGCCCGCGATGCCGGCGCCGCCGAAGTCGTCACGAGATAAAAAGTAGCCTATATGCTATTCTAGGTACAGAACTCTATCTATTTCAAATCGGAAATCGGTTGACGCCGCTACGGCGTGATTGAACAGACATCCTCACAAACTTTTGCATTTATAATATTACTACGAAGTAGAAAGAATAGATAAGAGTGTTTTGAATTGCTTCTTCTGTTTTATCTATAAAAATTATATCTGATGACATTTTTTTCATTGCCTACACATCGAATTTGAACTAATTTCACAACAATAACTGATGCTGACTCATTAAATCATTATTTGGTTTGATGCTGGCAACTGGATACACCCTGACCGCCTCAAACCAGTATCTCAAGTCACTAGGTTATCGTCCAGAAGATTAAATGAAAAATAAACGATGTGGGAATGTTTGCTGTAAAATATTTACCTATCAAGAAAATGAGTAGAAATATCATGACTGCTTTTTTTTTTCAAAAATCTAATCGAATCCCCATTGGTTTTTTGGTGTCTGCGACACAGTTTTTATACTGCTGCAGATACCATCGTTTACATTGTAATTATGCTACTGTTTATTGTTCCACAAATAAACATTTTGATTTTGATTTTTTTTTATTGCTATACAAAATGGCAATGCTTAAATATTAAATTTGTTTAATTTTCAATGAGACTTCGTCGCTTCAATCAACTTAAAATATGATAACGACTTTGCTGACTACACTACAATCAATTTCCAAATTAATTTCCGTCCGACCTTTGGGACCAAAGGCGTGGCTGTTTGATGGATCGTTTGCAGTATGAACTGAATTCTGAGAAAATTATAAAAAAACTGAATAAATTAACTAATGTTAGTAGGTATATATTTTTGTTTACTTTTACTTACATATTAAGTAATAAATAAGTAATGGCTACCGAAATAAAGACCATCTTCAAAGTCAAAAGAACATAAAAATTTGTATGGTACACTTCACGCTGGCATGTGGGCTCCAACCAAGAATCTAATCATATAAACATCCAAATATCCTCATAAACATTCACTTATGATATTAGTAGGTTAACCTTTAGACATAATTTGCATAAAGGCATCCCAAGACCTTGCAGGATTTCGTAGCTAAAGAATCCGCGTCGAAATTATGATGATGATACCGCTTATTCGAAAATGATATCGCCTCTGTCCCCACAGTAAATCATCAACAGTAAAAGAGGAAACTTTCCAACTTTTTTATAGATCTACGTAACAACTGCGTGATTGAAAGAAAGAAAGAAAGAAAGAAAATAATTTATTTCCCGTCACATACAAAGATAATAATTTTAAAAACTTATACTACTGACAAAATAAGTGACGAAAAAAAGGTTGCCACTCAGCATTTGCTGCATCAGCCCAGTGGCCAGTGCAGCGCTGATTTTCAGTGGCACCCAAATGAGAATCGCGGCAGCTACTGTGCCACGCATCTACTTACATAACTATAAAATAAATTTACAAAATAATTGACCTAAAACAAATTCGTACCTATTTCTCTGTTGCAATTGCAAGACAATTATAATGAATATTAATAACAATAACTATAAATAACCACCAACGTCAATAAAAATAAAATAAAAACTAAAGCAAACAAACAGTAAAAATTAAGCTTTAAGCTAAAAACTAATTAGTAGTCTAAGACCATGAACGACCACCTATGGAACAGATATCTGAGTATCTAACAAGTGCTTTTTAAGATGAATTTTGAATGTGTAAACGGTATGGGAATTTCTAATGGGGGGAGGAATATTGTTCCAGCATTTCGTAGCAGCATAACGAAAGCTGCCACGAAATGCGGTCGTTCGATGGCGTGGACAAATTAAACGTACAGCTAAACGGACATTTCTGCCCGAAAAGTGAAACTTTTCATACAAATAAAAAGGCACCTGATTTTTCATAATTCCAAAAAGTAGAGTTGCAAAATGGAGGTTACGGCGTGATGACATATTTAAAAGACCGTGTCTATTGATATATGGAGAAATATGAGATCTTTGTGGGATCGGAAAACAAAACCGGACACACGCATTTTGTACACGCTGAATAAGTTTCTTTGAGCGAGCTAACAGGCATCCTCCAAAAACATTATCAACGTAGCTTAGCTTTGAAAGAATAAGCGAATCACACAGCGTGATACGTAGGTCAGTCGCTAGGTATTCACGTACTCGATACAAAACAGATAACCTATAAAAGCAATTACGGACAGTCTGAAGGACGTAGTTTTCGAAGTGCATTGACCCATCCATCAATAGACCCAAATTTCGGACTTCTGTAACCCGGTCTATTGAAATTCCCTTGATTTGCAATTTGGGGTCGTGCAAAAGTTTTAGATTGCACGCTCCGCCGATAAGAATAGATTCTTGCACGTTAAAGAAAATAAAACTGCGAGTATAATGGGATTGTGCGAATGTACCTTGTGTAATATCCTGGTGATAGCGGCGAGACGCCGGAACCAGATGATTCTGCTTTTTGAATCTGTTGATAAGATATGTCTACAGAGAAATAAATAAATAATACCCAACAGTCATATACATAGTCCTGACTTTTTCATTTATAATATTCCAGCTTCCGCCCGCGGGTTCACTCACGTGATGCCTAGATAAAATGTAGCCTAGATATGCTATTCTAGGTAAAGAAATCTATCTATTCCAAGTTTCATCGAAATCGGCTGAGCCGTTACGGCGTTATTAAACCACAAACATCGAAATATCCTCACAAACTTTCCCATTTATAATATTAATAGGATAAGTATAAATAAAGAGATGTCGTGTGACACGCACGACTAACGAATAAAATACCAAAAATCTCTATTTGAAAAACATGTCAGTATTTATTTTGTAGGCAGATGACCTTCTTCAAACATAACATGCTCATAAAACTCTGATAGCCGCTCTTGGATAGTTATCATCAGATTCTATACAAAGGTACTAATGAATCCTCTAGATTCGCGGTTTTTATGTAATTGACATTGACGAGATCCGCTAATTATAAAATCCACCTGGCTTGGTTATCTGCAAACCTGTTTGAGAAGTGAGCCGACCGTCTGCTTTGAATTCCACTTTGCTTTACAAAATAAGACTCAGCTATTGTGTACCTGCGTGTGTGCTTTATAGTTGAGTCACAGAATAAATAAAAGTAATTAAGTGCTCTTGATGATATGCATTATTATTATTATAATAATTTCGTCTTCGATCGCGTGGTAACAAGATAAAAGGTTACCTATATCCTATTCTAGATACATAATTCTACCTTTCCGAGTTTCATCGAAATCGGTTGCGCCGCCGTGAACTACCAACATCCAAACAGACGTGCAAAGCCGCTTGCACAAGCTAGTAAATGATAAGCATTAATATTTCATAGAACTATCATACAAACATTACTTGTTGAAAGCAGTAAAACTGAGATCTGGTAGGTATTTCGAAAAGTAATGATATGAATGATGCAATAGTGTTGCATATAATGACTCACGATAATGTAATAGACGACAACGATAACCAATATAATACTTGAACAATCAATAACAATTCTTAACGCGTCTTATAGACGGTTGAGTCAACTATAATAGTTTACCTATATAGAGTAATTAAAATACCTACTTATTTCACATGAACTGGTATTAACTGTGTGTCTGCAAGTTTCGGAAGTGTCGGATGAATAACTTTAGAGGAAGTTTTATGGTTGTATGAGCACGAAAATCATGTTAAGAGAAGAGTGGTGAATATGATTGTGGAAGGATATAAGGGAAGAGGTAGTCTAAAGATTGGATGGATTGTGTGAAAAACGGCATGAGTAATAAAGGAGCGAATACTAACATGACGGCTGATAGAGGGCGAGTGGAAGAGAAAAACATATAGAAAGAGAGTAATTTTCCGCAAAGCGCGAAATCTCCGGAGCCACAAGACTTAAAACTGGGCAAAGGCACTTCTTTTAGGACTAAGGAATGAAGGATTTTTGAATATTCTCATCCTAAAGGATTGGAACGGAGTATCAAAGTTTATATTGAACATCTTAATTAATGGTCGTATTTGCATGACAGTTTGATAATGAACCCGGAGCTGGCGTTGATCAGCTAGTTAAAGCAATAAAGGCAAGAATCTTAGTACATATTTTGGTAAAACATTATTTCTTAGAAAGAAGTAGGATATCATAGCAAATGGCGAAAAGTCAGGAGTACGTTCCTTTAATCATAAAAACCTTTTAGCGTAAAAACGAGAAACATTCCGCTGTGACATTACATGAGATTTTAAAACCTCCTATTCACATAAAATCTCTGTAATAAAACTTGATTCAATATTTAATCGTTAAAGCGAGCCAAGAGACCCAGCGACACAGGTCGGCGGTAGGTTACATAGACAAGGGCGGTGACCTTGGGAGGGTGGCACACCCCGAACTCACCCCGGCTCACACCCCAGGGACGAGATGTGAGCTGACTTTTGAGGACCCACTCCTTTGACTGTTACCAAGTACCTATATATTTTAGTATACGTGTCAGGAATCAACTGTGCGATTGTAAGCTTTTGTTCTCTTACAAATATTGGATGTTTATTGACTTGCTTTTTTTTTGTTTCAGGTGAGGTTTGAAGATAACTTCAAAGGTATATATGAGGTAAACTTTAAGGAATTAGCCCGATAAGCCCCTTGTTTTCTCTGTCTACTAAGGTTTTTGTGGTAGCGTGTGTCTGTCTGTTGTTGTTGTGTACAGTGTCTGATAAAATAGAGTATCGGCTTTCGGCCTTATTCATAATAACTGTTTTTTTTATCGAGCTTTATATTATATTTCTTGTCTATTTTACCTTCATATCAATGACAAGAGATGGAATTACATTTATCGACCATTTTAGGATATCCGAGGTTTATAAGATAAAGATTTGTTCAAACGGCGTGCGATATGTCATCTAATATGTTTAAAATTTATTTCAAAATGATCCTGACGTCTACTTATTTTGAGTGAAATTTGAGGACGTACAAAAACTGAAAAAGGCAAACTTTAAATTACTTTATTTAGTAGAGAGAGATTAGGATCATTTGGCAATAAATTTCAGATAACTTATCGCATGCCGTTTGAGCACAGCTTGAGGCGGTTATTCTCCAGGTGGATATAATGATGATGAAAGCGTTAGCCGTGTATACAAACCGGTATTTGAGTTGCGTCGGTAACGGCTTATCATGTGTTGGCATTATGCCCAGTGATATTGTCATATTCATATACACTATCTGAATTCTTTGAATTGTGGAAATTGTGTCCCGCAAAAAAAGTACAACACAGTAACAATCTAATTGTAGCTCCGATATACTTTCGATCATTTCGATCAATAAAGATTTTGACTTATTTTTTTTTTAACTCTTCTAACTTGGTTCGAAACCGGATGTGGAGTTTATCTGTTCGAAAAATTTAAGATCTCATAAACATGTGCTTTTAACCGCGAAGGATGTTGGTTAAAAGTTTTAAGGATTTACGGATCTATGTAGCCCAACATAGCGAACCAAATAGCTACCATAGACCAATAGCATACGTAAAGTGAAGACACCGTCGTATATTTATCGTAGAGCATCAACCGAATTACTATACCCGAATAAACTATCTCATCACAAGCTTTTAAATTTATCAAATGTACACTCACACCGGAAAGGCGTTTCGTCTCGGTCGTTATTAATTTAATTTCTGTTTGCTTCACGCTCTTAGCGCTCAATCAAATCAATTGACCATACGGGTTTGTTTTGTGACTTGTCGTGACTACAATTCGTTGTGGCATCCACTGAGAGGTTTGTGTTTGTTCAGTATTAGAACACGAAATCAAGACGTCTCGTCTACTGGATGTTTTGGATGACTGGATCCGAATGCCCTGGGGTCGGCTCTACCTCCAAGCTTCCGCTTGACACAGGTTTTCAGGGTAAACCGATCAACCGCTGAAAACCAACCTTGAAATGAGACAAACGTCCTACGGCCTCGGCCCTACCAATATTGCCATTAAAATGCGGGCGTCTCAGCCATCTTGAACCTTAAATCTTAAGACTGTCTACTTATGTACTAGTCTTACTTGTATTAGTCTTTTTTTTACTGTTAACCTGCCTATCTACTAAGTACCTACGCTTTATTTTATTTTGTGTGATTCTTACCTACTTTTGTTTCTTCTGTTTGCTTTTATCTCTTTCTGTGCTGTATTTGTGTGTGTGTCAAATAAACAATTTATCTATATATCTATCTTACGTCACCGCCTAGACAAAATCGCAAAGTACTGGGTCTAAACCCAAAAATAAGGGCACCTATTTGTGTTCTTCCTTAGCCATATTGGCAAACCTGGGATTTATGGCGCGTCCGTACAAATAAATTGGCCCTGGGTCACCTTTGTCGGTGACCATGATTCTTGTGAGGATTACCTCGTTCTGAATTTTATCATGTAGCGGAACTTCGAGCACAGCTCTTTCTATAGCCCTTTGCGCGATTTTTGAGCTTGTGTATGTTATACTGTCAAGACGCACTGATTGTAGACTTTCGTCTTGAGGCTCTGTTGTGTTTTGCGACGAGAAGATATGACGAAGTTTCCCAACGACCTACCTATGTAGTGGAATGGTCTGACCCAAATAGACAATAGCGTTTTACAACTTAAATCGTATCGTCCTAACATATACTGGCATGGGCGCAACATTGGCCTCATGGTATTACCATCCCTAACTTTTCCCGGTACATAAATACTAGAGCGGTACATAACGAGCGCTCTAGCTAAAAAGTACTTACGATACGTTACCTTTCATAAATATACATATTTATAACCTAATAATTTAGTTTCACTGCATTGCAAGTTGCGCCTTTATGTATTCATTGTTAGCTTTGAATGCAGTTCGGCTTTGGTAACAATTTTTTTTTTCCGGACGTATTTACACGGTCATCTGATCCCAAACTAGGCATAGCCTGTACTATGGGTACCAGAGACTGATATATATATAATAGATAAATATTTAACACCCAGACACAGAACAAACATCTGTGTTCATCACTCAAATGTTTGTCCAGCGCGGGAATCGAATCCTCGACCTCTAGCGCAGAAGGCAGAGTTACTACCAACTGACCTATGAAGCCAGTCAATAGTTATTAAGTATTATAGTTACATAGCTTATAAACGGAATAGTAAATCCAGAACAGCTATGTTTGTTTGGTTGACTACTAAGTTTGTCTTATTAAGAAAGAAAGAGAATTATTTGTCCCCAAAACAATATAGATAAAAAGAAAGTAAGTATACAAAATAGGAAAAAAAAAATACTTGGTAACAGATAAAATGGAATTAAAGTTTGTAATAATATTAGACAGAGGTGACTGTTGCATGGGGCCAAAAAGAGTCCTATCTCAGCATAAGCTGCACCAAACCAGTGAATGGTACGGTGCGGCGCTGGTTTTCAGACGGGACCTGTAATCTCGAAAGATAATTTCACAATATATATATTAAGTTCTGTCGTCTTAATGTAGAGCGCATTTTTCATTCATTTGCTTCTTGATGAACTACGTTTGTCTTAATCGTGACCATAGACCCAAATAGTGGGATTAGGATTGTTTTTTTCCTAAGGTACCGAGTTTTTTTGTACCCAGGGTTCTGCTGCGTAAAGATTTTTAGATTGCTATAAAAGGCTTTATTATGAGCTTTTATTTTGGGTTTGTGCTCCTTTGGTATTCCCCGTTCTATGACAAAACCAGGACATAGAAGAACATTGAAAAACAATGTCTCGTGGCATAGGAATTCTGCAAATATTAATATATGTATTAGCAGAAAAATATATCACACATTCACCGAGACTGATGTGATTTTAAATTAGCTTTTCCCCTGCTCTATATCTTGAATGTAATATTACGAGATGAGTCAGCTAAATACTTGCGGTCTGTGCTCAGTTCATAACTTCATAGTAAATGTAATATTCAACATAGCGACGTATCTGCTTGCGCGCGCTGGAAAGTTACGATATTTGATTGCAGTTAGTCTAATTGGTTCTGATTCACGAGATATGAGGGTTATTAATGTCGTCCAAAGTGTGTTAGAACAAGTTGTGCGATATAAGCTAATAAGCAATATAAGCTTCCTGGTAAATTTGCATGCGGGATTCAACTTTCAGTGAAGATTCTAAGCCTTTCAGTTTAATACTAGATTATTTATTGTACATCTAATACGAAATGTATGTCTTTTTGATTCATGACCTCAGGAGCGTATCAGACACACTCCTGCTCCTTGTATGAACGCACATTTTGAAGCAATAAACTTTATTGCTAAGCGAAGATACTCTAGACGACGAAGAGCTTGTCTATGTATCTGAACTTCGAACTGTTTTTCAAGCTTTATGAATGAGGAAGTTTGTATAACTTCTGGGATCTGAGTACTAAGATTCTTGGTACTCTTAACTTCCAAGTTCTGCGGTCTATCGATTCGCGTTAGATTTACAGGAAAGTTATACTCAAACTTGGCGTAGTGCCAATTCTAAGATAGTGTGTGAATTTTAAACAGTTTCTTTGGATTAATAACTTGGTAAGTTAACATCAATGGCGAGTTCCGCACAGCTGTTAGCATCATATTCGTCCCGTTCGCTCGAACTTACTTTAAACTATATTTTTAGTGCACACTCTGCGAATTGCTCCCGGAAAGTTGAAGCTCCAACTTTATACACTCCCTCCCTCGCCCCCTTTCCCGGCTCTCGAGTTTAGAACAGTTCTCATAACACTACGTACATCAAACGCTTGCATGTGTGCACATAAAACAAAGTTCGCAGCAACTCGCGCACCAAACTCCAGTGTATTATGTAATCTTCCACGCTCTCTCAACTTCCTAACTTCGTCCATCGAGACGCTTACACTGTAGCGTGCGGTAATAACAGAAACTCCTTTAATGTTACTTGAAGTTGTCGCTAATGCGGCTCTAATTTGCGTTACGCCCCCGTCTTTGTTTATACGTATTCCATATTTCGCTAGAGGTTTTTGTTTGCTCCCTCCGCCATTAATATAACACGAGTCATTCACCTTGTGCTTCTCAGGAACTGGCGCGGGCCACGTGTCGTGCTCAGCCCTTCATAAATTCGTACACATGCGGCTTTACCTCGACACACATCTCGTTCGTACCGTCTTTTCGCAAACAGTCATTATTATTCCGTGTGCTTGTTTGTACTGCAGTATTATTATTAGCAGACTAGGTAGGTATTATTGCTACGAGGAAAACGTGTCTCGAAATAGCGCAATAGTGCGAGTCGCGAACGACGTCTGTCATTATTCACTTTTTGCGGGCTCGGCTGACTGCTAGTTCAGTTGACGCTGACGTTTTTGTGCCGCTCTCGGCTTGATGCGACTAGCTAGACGCTTCTTCGTTTTCCAATGAACATATTTCCAGGCTTATTCCCGAAGCCTTGTAGTAAAGTGCACCAATCAGTTTTGTGTTGACTTTGCTGTAGGTAAGTGCGGAGTATTTACGCAAGAATGCCAATTCACATTCTCATTGAACTAGATTATTTTCCTTGTAAAGGAAGCACACGGCGCGAGTGGACTGTGGGCTGAAGATGTTTGTACTCGCTTCGCGTCGCAACTATAAATCACGTTGTTTCCGCATGTTATGGCTTAGTGCTTAGCCTATTCATGTTCCGTTGGAGATGACAGACGGCCGCCATCTTTAGCCTAGGGCAATTTAGACAAGTTGTACAATTCATCAATATACAAGCTCGTTTCCGGCTCTATTCGCCTATTAATCGGTGTGTTCGAACAAGTTTCTCACGTATAATCTATTTGTGTAATTGCTTCATTCTCCTTAGATAATCTTGTCGTTTTAATTGCGTATATTACGGTTAGAGTGGTTGCTCGAAAACAACCTACGATAGTGGTAATTGAAGTCCGGGGCGTTCCCAATTAGGGTGATTAGAAAATGGCGCGGCCGACTCCAAATTGGATTATTGCCCGTGAAAGACTATGAGTCCCTGACATGCGACCTGGTGTCATCCACCAGTGAGCACCTACTCAGGTGTACTTTTTTATAAATGGTCACGATGTGTATTATTAGTTGAGCAAAAGTAAATCAGCATGTTGCGCAATACGCCATAATAAATACACGTGTTATCTCTTGGTTCGAGAATGTTCGTGTGACAGCGCGGTTTGACGGCCGCGCTCTCTGCTGCGTTCAGCCGACTGCTCCAGCTAAGCGCGTCGCGTTCTCGTGATTATACATCAACGGCGCGCCTCGCTGCGGCTGTACCAACCGTAAATTATATTTTCGCTCGGGAAAGGCGAACGCGCTGCTGCTGGCAACCGGCCGGCCGGTGCATTCACCGCTCACCGTATCGAGTTTATCGAAAGATCGATATGCCAATGCGCCTTGCCTTTCGCTTACCTGCGCCTAGCCATCGCCGACGTCACCACACGTGGCCCGCCGGCGAGCGTCGCTGTGTGAGTGCGCTGCGATTATTTTATGGAATTCAACGGTTACGCCACCTACCTATCGACACGAGTACGAGCGAGTGCGACCGCGCCGCGAGCGGTAATAATAATAATGAACCACCTCGTTATTATTATTCGAGACGCCGCTGCCGCCACGCCGCGCCGGCACTCGCTGTCACCGACAGATAAACGCTCCTCGCGATCGTACGACGTCGTTCGATTCTCGTGTCACCATTGTTGCTATTGTTGGTTGACTGACAAGGAATAGTTCCCTTTTGTGTTGTGCATACCCGATTGTTGGATTGTGCTCGGTCAGCGGATTGTTTGGACTCGCGCGTAGGGTTCTATCAGGTACTGTAATGTAAACTCCACCTGTAAACAATGGCGGGAGTTGTGCTAAGCGTGTTCTCAGTGCGCGATGTATGTATATGTAGACTAAATAGCTCACCCTAGGGTGTTTATAGGGCGTGGAACCGTTCACCGACCTTGTGCCCCGAGCCGGCTTGTGCCTAGTGCGTGTGGATGATGTTATGTATGTTATTAGTTTAGTAAACGAACCTATAATTTTCCTCATGTTTGTTAATTATTGATTACAAGAAGGGTTTGCTTGTTATAGTAGGTACCTATTTGCATGGGTAATTCGTATTGAACTGTTTGTAAAGTCAGTTGATAAGGCACACAGTATTTTTGACAAACTCAGCCTAAATACATAATATTTTATTGTCATAAAATACATTGTTCTACATTCATAATGATTTCAAATACCTACCTATGTATAATATAGTGCCTTAATAACACTGATTAATTATAGGAAAGCTTCAGGCAGACACACAGTTCAGGCAGACAACAGCAAACAACATTGAAATAAGTCCAATTTAATTTGAGTTACACGTAATAATAGAAAGTCAGACGTGTCACTCTCTCTACAAATATTTATACCTTAGATATTGGTGTCAATTCTGTTGTTGCTTTGTACTTAACTTATTTACATCGCTAAAAATGTTGCCATCCATTTCTAATAGATTGAAACAAGGCAACTATGATTTGATTATGATAGCGCTGTTATATAACGTTAGTTAAGGATAATTCAACAACATAATCGACACTATTGGCTGGCCGTTACGTTAAACTAACTACATCGTTATGGAACCGGCTGTTAGGCTCATAGGAGATGAATCGCTTGTGGAGGCTAACCTACAGAGCCTTGAACACAGGCGGCGCGTGGCCAGACTGTCGGTGTTCTATAAGCACCACTTTGGTGATTGTCCGCGGGATCTGCATGACCTCATCCCTCCCTCCCCCTTCCACCACCGGACAAGCAGACGCACAGGTAAATACCACCCTTACCTGGTCGACATACCACAGTGTCGAACGAAACGTTTCTGCTCCACTTTTATTATAAGTACTGCCAAAGAGTGGAATGATCTGCCTGCGTCTGTTTTCCCAAAAGAGTACAATCTAGGAGTCTTCAAATCTAGGGTCAATAAGTTCACTCTGGAAAAGCGTGCTCCATCTTAGGCCACATCTCACTTGCAAAAGTGAGTTGGTGGCCAAACGCCTTACCATTATCAATAAAAAAAAAAAAAAAAAAAATGTCCTTGAACCTAAAAGTTCCAAGACATGCCTGACATGTGCACGAAAGTAGCCTCTAAGGCGCACTTTAATCCACCCATTTCACCGACAGTCATTGGCCATTTTCAGGGCCGTCATACCTTAACCTGGTCACTGACCTAATTCAGGATAACCAAGAAAGAACCAGTGACACAAGCAAGCAAACCAAAACACGTCACAAATTTTTCGTAGTCGAAAGGAGCCTCTAAGAGGCGCATTTTAATCCTTTCACTACACTTATCCTTTCACCTACGGACGGTCATTGGCCCTTTTCAGCGCCACCATCCTCAAAGTGACAGACCTAATGCAGGATGACCAAGAATAAAGTCGGTCAAGTGCGAGAACCCGCGCCTTGAGCTTCCGTACCATTGGTCGTGGGTTCGAAAACCGGTCGCGCACCAATGGATTTACCAGTTGGAAAATCCGTACACGTGGTCAGAAAATCAAAATTCCAAGTTTAGGAATTGACAAACTTATATTTGCGGTTGCTCACCTTGTCAATGTATGACATTAACCGTAAATATAACTTTGTTTCCTAAAAAACTTCGAAATTACTCAATTTCAGACTTTTCCCTTTAACTGTGTCACAAAAGCTCCTAGCATTCCAAATATTAGAATTGTGAGGTAACTGGAAGTGCCCTAGAGGTTTTTGATTTTTGCCATTTCCATACAAAAATTATACATTCATTGCCATAAAATATCTTTTTAATGCATTAAGCTAGAGCTTTGATTTTTATACGGCACTATAAGCCCACAGACCTTAATAGTTGTTATAAATTCAAGTTGATACCTTTAGCCGTTTCTGAGAAAAAGGGTCTTGACAGACGGACAGACAGACGGACAACAAAGTGATCCTAAGGGTTCCGTTTTTCCAAATGAGGTACGGAACCCTAAAAATCAGTGAAACGTCGAGAAGAAGGTAAATAATTCCGTCTGTCAAAACTAACACGCATCATAACTTGTATTGAGCCGCACAGTAACTGTCTATTCAGTCGCAACAAAAATAAACTTTATTGTTTGTCCTAAATCGAGCCGAATGCAATTCGCGTCCCGTGCGGGCGGTTCCGTGACGTGATCGATGCGACTGTATCTAGGTGCGGGCGTAAATCCGCGGTGGCCATCGGTACAAAAACTGTTGTCTGTCTGCCAGCAATTTATGAAACAAACAACACTTTGTGATAGCGCAGAGCCGCGAGCGTACTATACATAAATAAAACTATAGTATTATAGCAGAATATACGTCTGTTTTATTCTGCATGTGTGAGTTTATCGAATTGTGTATTGTATATGTTCTAGCACGGGTTTAATGAATTCTCACACACAAACGGGCAACTGATAATTGGGAATTATAGTTTGGGGTCAGGGGCTACTAGGTGTCGCCGAACTATCATCTTACTTATTATAAATGCAAAAAAATTGATGGTTGGGTGGTTTGTTACTCAATCACGCCAGAACGGCTGAACGGATCTGAATATAATCTGGCACAGAAACAGATTATAGTCTGGAATAGCTAGTAATCAATGGCAACACGCACTGATGTAGACTTTCGTCTTGTGGCTTTGCGGTATCTGTGACGAAGTTTCCCAAACGCTGCCCAGCCGAGTAGTAATTTCTTCTTCCACAATATTAGCACGTAAATTATGACTGTTAATTGTAAACACGAATTCTACGAACGCCCAATATTAAATTTAACACTTATGAGTTATGAGTATTCGCGAAAGTAAACGATGAGAGAAAAATAACGCTTACTCCGTGTGAATGACGCTATTCCACACGCGATTAACACTACAATCGACACAGACAGGCGGACGTGTTTAAATAATGTATTTTAAAGCACATTCCTATACTAATGTCATTGTGTTTGTGTATGTCATGTAAATGTTCTGTTGTCCGTCACTTCGTTCCCGTGGAAATTTTGTTGTGTGATTAATGCGGGTGATGCATTTTTCCAGGATACAAGTAGCATGTGTCATTCTCTGACCCCTAAACTGCCACTATGCAGAAAACCATGTCGATCCCTTGCTCTGTGAAAAACAAAAACAAAACCATCCGACGGGACCCGTACGTTTTTCCGGGTTAGAAAAGCTTATGTGCTATTCCAAACTATAATCTATCTCTGTGCCGATTCTGATCCGTTCAGCCGTTCTGGCGTGATTGATTATCAAACATCCATCCGCCCAAACTTTCGCATTTATAAGATGTATACTTATACGAAAATGTCGGTGCTTTTGATTTAAATATTTCGTCGAGAATGTCTCGGCTTGCTTCTTGAGCGGTATCTTATATATTTTTTTGGTTATGAATACAGGCCACAATGGCATTTTATCAAAAGTTACTTATAGGCTTGGACCGTTCGAATTAAGTTTCCACATAGGAAAATCAAGTTAATGTAGGTAAATGTTACCCGTAAAATCAATATATGAATTCCGCGTGTAACCTTGAAAACACTCGAGTCAATAAACTATGGGAACAAGGCACAAAAACGTGTTGAATGAGGTCTATAAAAACTCAATTCCCTCAATTATTTATTGCACGTTGTCACGCATAATAACGCAAAGTGGAGAAAAAGCTTGAAATTGTTTTATGTCTCTGTATGCAGCTGAATCTATCACTGTCGACCTTCGTAATAAGTTTAAAGAAATAAATATAATAATGACTGTACATTGCCAGTTTCCCGCAAAAAATTGTAAAAAATAGTTAAATTTATGGTGTAGGGGAAAGGCGTACAAAATGGCATAGGTGGACAAAACGACACAGTGGTCTTTTCTCCGAAACCACAGACTATTTAGTTCCCGTGTCGACACACAGAGGCCGCCTAGTAACAGGCAGCAACCTGTCGCAATGCCAGTCACGCCCGCTCGGCCATTTGACGCGGACGTTGGTTTGCAAACTTTACGCCAGCACGAGTTTTGTTCCAATGGATTTTGTTTCGCAGTAAAAGTAAGTAATTTTTTACTTTTATTTGTCTTTGATGGTGTCTGTTTGTTGTTATTGAACTAAAAAAGCTCGGTGATGTGATGAAAGCTCATAAAAATAAGTGCATTATTGGTTTTTGTTTCTGATGTTATAAATTTTGAAAGTGTACATAATGACATACCCCTTGTGCGGGTAAAATGGTATACTATGTCGTTTTACCCACCTATTTTTTTCTTCTTTCAGGTCATAATTTCAAACATCTACACATCATATTATGTTAGAAAATCATGCCTCGAAAGATTATCCAAGAAAGACAGACCGACAGGGTTGGGATAAAACGTCCATGGAAAAGGCTATTGAAGCTGTTAATAAAAATAAAATGGGTTGGCTGATGGCTTCCAAAGTGTCCAAAGTGTATGGTGTCCCACAAGCACCACTAAGAAACACAAACACTTCTTGTGTCTTGTGTCACAAACACTGTGGCCGACGACGACGAAGATTGCCCTTGCATCTATTGCAATGACCTGTACTCCAGGTCCAGTCCAAGGGAAGTTTGGTTAAAATGCATGAGCCGTAAGAAATGGTCTCATGCATCATGTGCAGATGTTCCAAAGAAGACAAAGTCTTTTATTTGCTATAAAGAAAAATAAATAAAATGAAAAATATATATAGAAAAATGTATTATTTTGGTATACCATTTTGTCCACATGATGTATGTCATCTTACCCGCACAGGGTGGACAAAACGAATTTTGACAATGTTTTTAAAAATGTTCATTAACTTTGTTGTTTTAGTATTAAGTTGATTTATCTCTTTAATTTTGATAAAGTACTGAACCAAGGTTTAGTAATGCTGGTTAAAGTGTTTAAAACAATTAATAAAACACGATTTATGACTGATTTAGCAGAGGGTATGTCATTTTGTACGCCTTTCCCCTAAATACTAGAAACTACTCTACTACTAGAAGATATACTCGCTGTTCCCACTATTAGGCTCACTAGGGTTAGAAAATCCTTTAAAGGACAATGTGTACGCTTCTATAACAAGGTCCGAAGCGATGTCCTAAAGTTATCAGTTAGCAAATTTAAGTTATCAGTTAGCAAAAACTCGATAAAGCGATAACTCTGATGTATGTTATTTATTACAGAATATCCGACTATTTAGATGACAAAAAAACTAAGGACTGAATAACTCGATTACTAATAGAATTTGTAAAAAAATAAACTAAATTTAAGACATTTCAAAATGATCCATGCGATCTCAATGAAAAAATGACTATTGAAGTAGCAGACTGCAAATGCGAAGGCGTGAAGAGTTGCGCTAATATTTTGTTCAAGAGACTCATCAAGTATTGTATTTTGTTAGTCTAATCTACAAACTACAATCGATTATTCTAGATTGATTAAATATCAACTTGAGTACCTATTTATTTCACATTCTATGTAATGAAGGTATCGTTACATAGAAGTAGATACATGAGTTAGATAAAAAATATTTATTAAAGGTGATTTATAATTTGTGGGGCTATACCCAATTGGCAATAAAAATGTTCTAAGACTTTTGGAAATACGACATTATTCATAGAAAAAAACTCAATGCAAAAATCAGCTGTTTTGGGGTCAATCATCTCAATGAATCAGCGGTAGCAATCTTGATGCCGAACTTCTGGTACGTTTGTTAATTAGATGTAAAATATGATAAAAATACTAAAAACAGTTAATTTGAGAAAGTTTTATTTCCGCTAATATTACCACATATTATGAATCCCTTGTATGTACTGAACAAACTGCAATGTTACAATGTAACGCGTAGAATTCAAGTTTCTCGCTACGTTCACTGAACTATTTTATTGTGCAAAACTGGTCGGCACTTATCTCGACCTACGCCACTGCAACTTTCTTTACTCCCCCCCCCCCCCCCCCCCCCCTCACTCTACGTATACAGAGAATAGTTTCTAGGCCTGCTTTATGTATGTGCGGGCCGACTCGACCGGTTCTCGGGTAGGCTCGAGCTCAATGAGCAAAAAATGTTCACTTTTCTGCCGTGTTCGGCTAATGTTTATGATGTGGTTGCTTAAGTATCGCTGTGTTGCTATGCCAGGATTGCTATGGTCGTCCGCCGTATAGATAAGTTGCAATCTGATGCAACTATTGCACTATGCCATTGTGACATTTCGCTCGCACGTCGTCTAGTACCCTCGATCGTCTCCGTGGGAAAGCGTACGTAATTCTCTGAATAAGGTCTCCAACTTCTTTCGAAGTTATTCCAACTTGGACTTTCCTATCACTGTTCGCGAGTTTGAGTGGTTCTAGAAATAATTACTTGGGCAGACATTGCGGCAGTCCGCTATCGGCTGCGACGCCCCTACTTTTTAAATAAAGTTTTAATTGCTTTTGACGGAACTTTGGTTTATGTCCTTGTACATTTGTTTCTTGATAATATTAAAGCGTCCGCCGAATTAGGTCAACAACAGCTAACAGTCCTTATTCATTCGTAAAGAAGAAAAATTGCCTTATACGACTATAAAAACTCGGATCACGGAATATAAATAAAACGTCTTGGATCACAATTTCCTGAAGCGATAGATGAAGCTATATCTTATTAGTTTGCTATAACTACGGCTGAAACGGTTTAAGGCTGATTAATGGCGCTGCGTCAGACTTGGGATTACCTTCGATAAGTCACGCGTGGCCGAGCTCCAATAGGTGGTCTTCCTTCAAGAGACTGACGTTTTCTTGATGAATTAAAATGTGCAATAGACTTGCTTTGTCCAAACTGACGAAAATTGACGCTGTTTAGATATAGTGTGATTCAGAATGATAATTGTGTAGTAGGAAAACAGTGGATGCAATTTGCTCAAGACCGGAGAAAGTTGTGTGATAAAGAGGAGGCCTATTACCAACCAGTAGGCCGATGTGGGTAGCACCCTAGGGAAACACACTCTTGCATCTATGCAAGAGTGTGTTACCCCTGAACTGTCTCTTTACCGGTCGGAGGGTCCTGCCCACATCCACCTACTACATTTTCGTTGCAAAAATTGGCTGTTTTGTGGTTTCTTCTTTATAGAAGAAACCCCAAAACAGCAGATTTTTGCATAGTATTTTTCAACGAAAATGTTGAATTTCCAAAAGTCGTAAACTAACCGTGTTGCGTCTAGGGTGTAGAATAAGCTCCTTTCGGGAAAGCATACATTATATGAATCACCTTGTATTAAGTTTAGTATAAAAATTCCCGAGACGAATTTAGTACATAATTGCGCATCCCAAAAATCATGTCACTCCGCATCACAGAATAAAAAGTACACAAGAACTCTTCTAAAAATATTGCACTTGGCACTGAATTAATCGGCGTTAACTCTTTGAACTAAAGCCAAGTTTAATCTTTTAGTCGTTGATAAAGAATCTAGCTGATAAGTGGTTGATAACTATTTTGTAATGTTGATAACGCGTGGTGTGTGTATTGTGGCCTGCATTTTGGTTGCTATGTTGAGTCTGGACAAAGTTTCGGCAGTAATTCATCGCGTGCTAAGCTGTGTTTAAACGACTTGCGATATATTACCTAAAATTTATTTAAAAGGGTCCCTATATCTGTTACTCAATTAGGCCAATTTTTAGTTTGACTTTAAGGGGCTTGCGATATCGTTGAGCTACATAGCAAGCCCTCAAACGTCAAACTCAAAATTTTCTTTAATCAGTACATGTAAAGATCATATTGAAATTAATTTTAAACATATTTTAGGTGACATATTATACATTAACTCGTCCTCATAACGGAGAAGGAAAACATCGTGAGGAAACCCGCGATTTAGTCGGCTCCACAAGTATTGGCTCTTTTTTCCTGTGAATATGGCCAACTAGGCTGATAGGGTGATGTAGGTGCTGGGCAAGCCTACTCCATCTCAAACATGTCCCAGGCACTACAGCGTCCTGTAACTCCTGTAAGTAGTAGAAATTTCCACCTGACTCTTGTATAAATCATCTAGAACAGATGTTATATTTAAGGCCTTGCTGATATTTATTACCTATATAGAGTTGTTTACCAACGCTAACCTTGGTTTTGAGCCGATAATTTGGTAAAAGTTTTGAGCCGATCTTCCGAGGGGTGGCCGGCCGGCTGAAGCGTCACACGACCTCAGCGAAGGCCGAGCCCGGCATTTATTGATTTTTTATGCGCATTGTCCATTTCGTCAGTACGTACGGCCGGCGCGGCCCCCCGTCCGAGGCGCCCACCCTTCGAATAGGGCCGTGATTCGCACTCTATATTTCTTTAAATGTTTTACCATTTCTTTTTTGGGTTTTATATTGATTGGCGCTGTTTGTACTAAAATATTTTGTTTGGTCTATCTTATTGAGGCTTTTGACTTCTTGTTATCTTCTTTCATTTTAACTTCAATGAAGATGAATAAATGAATTTATTTAAAACAGAATTTATTTATCGATATATGATAAAAACTATTTTGAGGTATCAAACATTTAATATTATGTGTAACGGCGACCATAATTACAGTCACCGTAACCTTCATCATATCGACTGCCTCATAGCTCAGTTAGTAGAATCTCTGCCTTCTGCGCTAGATGTCGCGGGTTCGATCCCCGCACTGGACAAACGTTTGTGTGATAAACACAGATGTTGGTTCTGTGTCTGGGTGTTAAATATTTATCTATTATGTATATCAGTCTCTGGTACCCCATAATACAGGCTATGCCTAGTTTGGGATCAGTCGACCGTGTGAATATGTCAGTAATATTTATATTTATTATTTATTGACTATCCTAAAATGTATTTTTTTACTACTTACGAAGGTACTAATGGTTTGTTTACTTTGTTACAGATAAAGGACTGAAATATAACAGCACTCTGGACAATAAAGTGAGATTTTTACCTTACGTTAATTCTTTGTTCTTATCTTGATAGTTATATATTTTTGTAAAGTTGTACAGGGTGTCTGGCAGGGTAATCAATATAGCACAAGCAACTTTATTGTCTGAAAAGGTTTCTGCCATTGATTTATAAGTCCTTCGTTCGTATAGTTGATAATATATTGAACCAAAAGTTGGGAAAGAAATAAACACTTAATAATATAGGTAAATGAATGTCTGAATTATCCATGTACATTGTAATCCGGCAAAACGTGGAGCATACATTTTACAGCTTATAGTGAAAAAAAACCCACAAGCAAATAGAAGTTGTTCCCGTTAGTGCCAAACACATTGACCGTATTTTGCGAATTGTTACATTGCGTTACATACAATTGCTACTGTGCGGCCACGTTACGTAAAATTACAAAGAACTAGCGCGCAAGATTTGACCCTTTGTCGCGATTATAACTTTCAAATATTATTCATACGTATTCGCGACCCGACATTAACATGCACATATTAAACAACTTTTTATCCGATCCTACATTGTAAGCAGACAACTTTACATACGTGATTTGTCCGTCTCTAAGATCAAACAAGTCATGATTCAAGTAGTTTCAGTTAATTACAAATTCGTCGTGCTCACTAACCGTGAATTAATTACTCTTATAATACCAGCTTGTGTTTGTAAAATTACTCTTCTTATCACGTCTCGTATTGCTTGAAGTAATTGAGGGCTTCCAAGGAAAGGCATGGTACTGGGCTCCAAAAATTCTCTGTAATTCCAATTTGGGACGTGCCACCACGATCGCTCGCGGAATTCATCCGGAGTATGCCGGGCGCTGTCGTCAACCGCGGCGCATCTCGAACCATACCTACGTAAACGCTTTGTGTCATCCAAACGGTGACGCATGGCTTTCTGTCTTTGTTCCGGTGAGTTATGCCCTACCTCCCCGCAGTCGCTAGATGAACGCTAACCGCGCCACAAATCATCGACTCCGCTAACTCAGTTTGCAAGCAACCCCCTCCATCCCACACCCCTTTACGTCTTCGCTAATTCTCACCCCATGAAACGAAACATTCACCGGCCTCCATCGAGCGAATATGACGTGAAAACCTAGAAGATGCAGGCTCCATAGTCGCTTGCGTTCGCAAGATCAAACCTACATAGGGCCCAGTGCGGCACACATGATCATTAAACGTATATCTGTTGATAATAATTACGATTGTCTGGTTGTACGTGCGCGGCGAGTTATGGCGCAGTTGCCGGGCGGCTTGCGAGACGCCGCCGTGGCCGCCCTCCCCCCTCCTCCGCCGCACTCCCGGCGACCTCTTGGATCTGAAGCGAGCGAGCGACCGGCGCATCTTGGCTTGAAATGGCATTCAGTTTCATTTTGTGACGGTTGAATGGGTCCACGGTCTCGCGGATGTGGCATGAATAGCGATAAATAGCCGCCGCAGCCAGAGTACCCTACCCTCGCATCAGCGATACCTCCAATAAAATGTCGATTCAGCTTTGCACGCGTTCTGAATTCCGAAACATTCGCCCTAACGAAGCTGTGAATCAGCGTACGAGCGAGCGACTTGAAACGTGTTTTTATGACTATTTTATGCAGACTTCCGCTTGGCCCTGACACTAATTTTGACCAAGTATGGTGGCCAAACATAATTTAGCAGCCGTTTATTTAGACATACTTATATAATAAATTACCAATTTTGAATGCAGAGTTAATAGCTTTATTTTGTGTCAAGATCTATAATGGCGGTTTGCTACTCGAGGCCCGTTTAGATGGACGATACAATTGATTATAACCAAAGTTCAATTTAAAAGTGGCACAAGTCCACACGACGGAGTAATTGCGATTCCGCTGACTGCAACCACGAGTCCATGCAAAGAACCGCAGTCCGATCTCTCTCCGAAAGATAACAGTTTTCCGTTAGCTTGCACATTTTTACGACGCAGCAGCAGTCGCTTATGACTGGTTATATATAGCTATACAGTTGGTAATATAGCTTCGGATGTACACACCAGTTGGCAATATATCTACGAGCGATGTATACTGTGTAGCTACGTTGTATGTGTGGGTAATTTAACACAGGCTCACCGCACCGAGGCGGAGTGCTCAGTACGACCGGTCCCCTACGTGATCTCGGAATACGCTTCTCGACTCGATAATAACCGTATATGCCGGAAAGTTACATTTTGGCTGTTTCGCTGCAGTGTAGGTCGTGTGATTTAAACGAACGTAATTCTACCACACTTATTATTTCTTGTGTGCTGCAGGCATGATTTGCTCCGTCTTTGATACTGATAGGCGCTCTGGTAGAGCCGAGCAGAATTGTTTTGCAAAAGTACTTGCTAGAAATGCTATGTTGGTTACCGGTGTACATAGGAGAGTAAATGGATTATCTTCCATATAATTTATTAACTATTTCATTTTTGTGCCAGCTTATCCGCCACTCTCTGAGTAAACGATAACTTTGTTATTGAAATGAAGGTCGAATAACTATTGCTAATAAGATCGACCGGATTAGATAAAGGTACCTACATTACATCCATATCTATGACGACACTATACTTGAACGATATATTAGTAAAATTACCGTATTTTTTATTCTGTTACGACCCAAGTTATTCTTTATCCGGTTTTTTTAAATAATTTGTGACCAAATTTATTCATGGGCCGGTTTTTTTATTTGATTTGTCCAACAGCCTGACGCAATTTCCTTAGTAAATAGATGTAACGGCAGAAAGGGGTAGTCAGAGGCACTTATAAATATTACATTTGGCTAGGTACGCCCACTTTTAGCACAAGTGATTATTCCTACGTGGCAGGCTGCAAGCCCATCGCCACTATCTACAACAGCCGTAATGTATGTAATCTAGCTAAATAGATAAGATGCGTTTTGCTCATGTTTAGGAGGCTATCAATTCAATGTTGCTTTGGCTTCAACGCACAGTAATTAAACAAACGAACCGGTTTTTGCTGATTTGTGTGACTCCCGAGGGAAGCTTGCTGCTACAGGTATAGAGAAATCTAATTGATGTCGCGCCGCCGGTGTATGGTGTAATCCCTGGGGTGTAGGTTCGTAGACATGGGGACTGTTTTCTCTGGCATAAAACATAACAAGGGTCTTACTTGAATCGTAGCATGGAAAAAATATTAGTACCTAATTGGATCACAACTACAATCCCCAAACGTGTTACCCGGTGATACCTACGTATTTTTCATTATTTTTGGGTGTTTTGAATTTTTCTTTATTACATTAATTAAATTAGTGTTTATTAAATATTTTAATTAAGCATGGACGTGTTACTTTTAGTCGAAAATGAATTGTTTTTAAATTAACTTATAATTATCCTACTTCCTACTTATATTATAAATGTGAAAATTTCTAAGTTTGTTCAATCACGCCGTAACGGCTTAACAGTTTTCGATGTAACTTTTAAATAGATACAGTTCTTAACCTAGATTAACACATATGCTTTTTATCTAGGCACCAGGCTAGTTTTCAATAAATGACATGTGAAATAGCAGACATCCTCAGATCTTGTGTACATATGTAAAAACAAAAAAACCATAAATATTTTAATCAACGTAATCTCTCGGATTATTATAATACTTAGAGCTTGAATGTCATAGATGGATATGAAATCCTAAGAACACGTATGACCTTTGCCCCTTCGCACCGCCACGAAGCAATTTAGCGTTCGCATGCGCAATTCGATAACGCTGACCAAGGCCGGCCGGAACGCGACTCTTTATATCTTCGCACACGTCATCCGAATCCTTTTATTGCTTCGTGTTTGCGAAAGAATTTCTAGTGTATCTTATCTACTTTCGATGCTCCTACTACACTATGTCAATAATGACAACTTGTGTTTAATGTTTCATCTATATTCATGTCAAGTTTCAATTTCAAAAGTGAGGCAATTTAATTTAGATTTAATTTAGATGATCTGTACATCGTCAGACGGTTTTTTTTTTCAAACATCACTCTTTGCATAAACCGATATTGACGACCTCGCTAGCGTAGCGGGCAAGTGCCCGTCTTAGACGCAAGGGGTACGGTTGCGATTCCCGCTGCGCGACAAATGTTTGCATGATCTGCAGTTATTTGTTCCGGGTCTGGGTGTCCGGGTCTGGGTGTGGTACCGGGATTCCCACACAGGTATTCCTAGTGTGTACTGTATGTAAGTGACTGTCAGGGTGTTATAAACCACGGCTGAGCAAGCGAAACCATTGTTAAATCCAATTCCGATCGAGTTTCGAGTTAATTCTATTAATCTTTAGTTGGATTTGTCGTGAAAGGGCTTCGCGTGGTCTTACTTCTGGGTGGGCGAACAATTTCGGTCGTACATGGACCAATTAAGTCTAGTTTGTTCCGCAAAGACTTTCAAGTTTCGCTGTGCTCTCAAGTAATGTCTAGGTACAAAGATAAAATGAAGGGAAGTCACTGCTGGTCAAAATACAAGTTTCTAACTTAGTTTGGTAATTAGGGCTTCTTTGGCAGTGTAATGTACTTGAGAGAAATAAATAATTATCCGGAAAATTTATACGGGACTACATTATAACGAACTAGCTTATACCCGCGGCTTTGCTTGCGTGGTACCTAGATATAAAGACGCCTATATGCTATTCTAGGTAAAGAACTTTATGTATTCCAATTCGTTTGAGTCGTTACAGCGTGATTGTACCACAAACATCCTCACAAACTTTCGCTTTTATAATATAAGTTGTACAGCGGAATAAGTAGGATTGTTATTGCCTGTTTGTCCTGCTGTTTCTGTAGAGGAAAATATGCTAATCTTCGTCGCGAATCTAGCTGTGTCTCGTACTTAGAAGGTACCTTCTCGCTCGAGCAAGTTATTAATACAGATCGTATTAACTTTGTAGTTGGTCCATCTGTAAACATCTAACCGCGAAACTTGAGCGCGACAACGCGACTTATGTATCTAGTTGAATACACTTTACCGCAAAGTTATCGGAATAATGTCAGTAAGTAAGAAAAAATTAACCACGACAAGTCGACAACTGTATAGTTTAGATATATAAATCATAATACTTGATATAAATATTTGCAGATTATGCAATCATTTTTCCCGCAGCGGGAATAGAACCTTTGCGTCCTCCTTACTTCTCAAACGGGCACTCGCCCGCTACGCCATCGAACTCGTCGAATATATTTTTAACACATTTTAGCTGGCATATCGCACGACGTTTGAACACGGCATGAGCGGGATGAATAAATGATTACAAAATCTGATCCAAAACCAAGAATAAAAAATGCGATGTTTGTTTGTGAATATTATTGGATATAACGGTTACTTTCATGACGAGGTGGGGTGGGTGGTGTAAATCTGTCGTACGCGCCCTTTTTATTTTCGCCATGTTGTGTACTCTTGTTACTGGGGGTCCTATAAGCGAGGGAAATATCTTAGCAGGAAAACGCGAGTCACTAACAACACGAATTATACTTACATACCACAAGTAGGTACGTTGACTGTTTCTAAGTAAAGGCGCGTGTTTATTTACAGGAAACGCTGATTTTCGTACTTGGTAAGTACTTCGTTAGTACTTGGTTCGCAATGGTGGCCCCGGCCGAGGAATAGGCACCACTATATCTACCTACCCTTGGGTGTCGTAAGAGGCGAATAAGCGAAAAAAAAAGCACGTGTTTGGCTGTCTCCTCCCCTGTATAGGAGCTGTCTGAAACACCCAATGTTGAACGCTTCTTAATTTCGTAAAGTAGATAAATATTTTTAACATTTCGTGTCGTGTCATTCTTGTTTTTGTGCAAAATGTCAAGTGGGTCATTCATCTTGGAAAGATAATCCGGTAACTGGCTTAATCATTTCTGAAGACTAGGGTGCCAAATACAACTTGTTTGTCAGCGACAATCTCGTTTCAAGTGCCAGTACGTCGAGCACGGCATTCGACATGTCCTTGATATGTCATATATAATATAATAATAATATAATGCTTTATTGAGGACACAATGTAAGACATGTACTTATACATAATATAAACACTATAACAATGTGTCCAACAATCGGCGGTCTTATCGCAAGCAGCGATGTCTTCCAGACAACCGTATCTAACCTACAACTAATCTAATGTAGAAAAGCTACGCCAACCGCAGATCCATCATGAACGAGCACTAAAGCCTACAGTTACACATACCAATAGCCAATCAGATGCTTGTAACGGGGCTTACAACTTATGTTCACAACTGCGTGCCGCAAAACGTTGGCTCGCATAAGTTTGAGAAACTGTAATAACCGCTAGTGAATCAATTAAAAACTATCCAAGTTAAGTTTACCAGTCGGCAGACAGGAGTTTGATTTACGCTCTCCGAACTAGCCGTGCTTGCGGCCACTCGGGGTACTTTGTTTGTTTATACTTAGTTGGGGAGCGCGCTCAGGTGTGTAAAGTCCCAACCTATTAAAATAAGCTTTATTAATGCAGGTTATCTGAAAGCTTGCTACACGTTTTTCAATTTGTTTAGTTTTTATTGCAAAGAAACATGTATTTCATACAAGTCGAGAGCGTAATTAAAAGATACGGCAGCTTTAAGCCTCGGCCGCGAGTTCTTAGAACTCACTAACTTGATCACTCGCTTCTTATTGAAATAACATATATGCTTTACCGTGCACGCGATATAAAACCAACAACTCATGGATAAAATGTATCGCGTCATCAATAAGTAATGTGAAATGTGATTTTGGCTTCTTGTCACGTATTTTACTCCAACAATGCAAAGGTGATAACAAACTGTTTGTACAACTAAACGAAAATGTTTCGTGCGTCACCTCTTTCACACCCGAGCGCTATGTTTGCTCCGGAAGTGTGATATTGTAATGACAGTGTACACAGAATTGTGTAAGTTTGGGTTCTACATGAGTTTTTAAACCTTGCTGCGATGATGTAGGCATTACCTAATTCAGTTGCTACGCTCTGTGAAGTAGATTTGTGTCTGGGCTCAGAAACTAATTTAAGAATGTGTTTCCACAGGAATAACAAGTTTCATTCTTAGACTGCTCTACTTTAATAAATCGATAGCCCAGATATTTATAGGGTGATCAATCTAGTCTTCATCTGGTCGATCTTCCGTAATTGAATTAAGGAGACAAAAATAAAGCTGGTCTGCTACATAAATGACTAAACACTACGAGTTTTTCGACCCTTGATAAAATAAACTTCTGGTATGTTCTTTTTTTCTGTAAATTACCAAAGTATCTTCTAATACCTACCTAAAATATATTTTCTAACCCTGGAGGTTTATAGATGAATATCTTTTCGTTTTCTGTAAGTAAGCAAGTAACAAGTAGAGTCTGTGTCCGCAACTCTAAAACCACTTTTATGCGCAAAAGCATCTTCTGTATGGCTCCTTTTATTTATAATAAATTACCACAGTCATTGAGAGAAATGGCTTGTTCACTGTTTCAAAGGAAGCTGAGAACGCTGCTCATAGATAAAAGTTACTATACCATTGACGAATTCATGAAAGATAAAAATATAGTGTAAATTGTTGACATAATATATTCATTTTTTTTTGACAAGGCTTATATAATCTTTAATTGTTGTGTGTCTAGTCTCTAATTGTTTTTAATATTTTAATTAGTTCATAATGACATTCATTTTCTTCTATTTATTATTATTATTTGTTTTTTTTTTGTATTAATTAAATTTATTATGATTGTAAATTAAATATTGCATGCCTCGATATAGGTAGAATACATTGATTCAATAGTATATAGTAATTGACATCTTTATGACGTGTATTTCAAGCAATAAATTATACTTTGACTTTGACTGTGACTAAGCGCGTACCTAATAATTAACATTATATTATGTCGTTAAATATTACCTACATACATATCCTTCTTTAACTACGAGTACCAACCAAAATTGTCACCTAGCGATAACCACCACTAAATTGTGGTGCCTTATTAGGGCTCATGTTGAAGCTATATACAGTTCAGTTAAGTATGTACAACATCAACATAATAAAGTAATCTACCTATTCTAAATTCAGTCAAGACACAGCCTCGCAAGAATTGGTTTAACAGAAGAATAAGAAGATTAAGGTGACGTTTGAAATAGCAAGATTGAGCTAAAAATAGAAGGTAACCAAGAGCGACTAGTTAAAATGCACGTACATATAATAAAACTTGGCAGTTTTTCCCGTTACCAGGCAAATGGTTTGCAACAAAATGTCTAGTTTACACGTACGCACACATGCACGGCGGACTGCGAACGGAATGGGGCCACGCCGATTGTGACAAACGTACAACCAACGTGTATTTGTATGTTAACTGTAAAGGGCCGTGTCAGTTCCCCACAATCCATCCATCCATATTATGTATATTATTACTAGCTTGCGCTCTCGGCTTCCCTCGCGTGGTCGATAAGAGCAGCCTATATGCTATTCTACGTAAAGAACTTTATCAATTCCAAGTTTCAACGAAATCGCTTGAGCCATTACGGCGTGATTGAACAACAAACATCCAACCATACAAACATCCTCATATTGTCACAAACTTTCGCATTTATGCTAGTTTGTAATAATTCACAACGGTACTAAGAGTGTCCTTGTTATTCTGAGGAACTTACTATGAATATCCAATTGTTTATACAAATATGTTGAGATATTATGAGATTCGAAAAAGAGCAAGCGTGCAGACGAAGCCGTTTGCAACACCTAGTACACACAGGTGCCATAAAGAGCAGGTCATTGGCATACCATAAAGGCATAGCAGCAGTTTCGCTATAAAAAACATCAAAGACTTGGATACGCATAGTCGTTGTTTTGTTAGTTAACTTGTTACTGTCGCATCAATTAAGCTTCATTCAAAGCCACTTATTGTGGACAAGTATGTACCGTTATTCTCAGCACGAGACTTGTATAATTTGACGTTTTATTGCCACGATTATGGCAAATAGCATGTACGAAGATTCCAACTATTAGTCTTAATATGTTGTCTTACTGCCGTTTTCTTAAAAAATGTATTTTCATTTCAAATGTGCGCGTGTCAGAGCACGAATTTGTCCCGAACCATCAACAATGCCATTTTTTTAGGCATTAAATATAGCAGTACCTACCTACTAGAGAGCCTCCACTTCTATATTGAATTGAATCTAAAGTCGCCGAGATAAAGTTCGTTCCTCATTGAGACCTCCACCGGAATGACACAGGTAATTGCAAGAGAGCTGAGCCAATGACTGTGTTTGTTGAAAATGACGCCGACGACGTGATCAAATGCAAATTAGTTGCAGTACGGATGTTCATTTTCTTGTCTAGAATAAAATTACACCAGCCAGAGTTGCATTTTGTACGCCGCATACGATTTTATTTATGTGGTATCCATCTGAAACTTTACTATACGATATTGTTATACAAAAAAAACCTATGAACCTATCTTCTATAACTATAATAAACTATAATACTTACTTACTATACTTACTTATTTTCTATGATTTTCGGGGAATTAGTATAAATTAGTCTATCTTGACTATTTATATAGTTTTTTAACGAAGGCTCTTCAGTACCAACCTGCTAGAACTACATAATCCATCCAATATTTAGTCTAGATAATAAATTAATATGAATACTCTGGATTGCGTATAACAAACACGTAAATTTAATAAACTAGCTGTTATTTATAACACGAATTCACGAGTGAAAGTCCCCTGGGGAAATCTCTTGCTAGGATCAACTGAAATTCCTACAGAATTTATGAAAAACCTTAATGAAAATACCTATTTATAATTGTGGATGGTATTAAGTCCTTCGGAATATTACCCTGCCTCTGTCTGGTATCATATTTGGATGAATGAAAGGATGATGGAACAAAACCAAGACTCGAAACGGACTCCCGATGAACTTGGTATCAGAACCCGCACCTTTTCCCAGAAAGTTCCTCACACAATCAAAGCTCGCCAGCCATAAGGCGTAAATACTCAGAAAAAATAAATAGCACATGAGAAGAACTTCGAAAGATATATCAATAAAGATGTAATTTTATAGAACAAGCATCAATTGACATAACAGGATACTTATCGAGATGAAAATACAAGTACGAGTATGATGTTATGAACGGCAAGTCAGGTAGTTGTTTAATGCCATCTTGGCGGATGCAGCGAGGATGCACCGGAGGAAGCACTGCCACTGTTTGTTAATGCTTTCCTGTCGGCAAGCTGTTCCAAGGTACAGCTTGCCGACTTGCTTCTTTTTTCTTTTGAGCCTCACCTTGTTCGATCGGCACCCAACACAAGCTCTACATTATTTTTTGCGAAAAGGGATCATCATAAGGAAGTATAGGCACCAAGCCGTGTTGTTGCCTGATTCTTCTGGGCTTGGTCGGAAGGATAGCATCATCTAGTTTTTAAGACATTTCAAAGTGATCCTATTGACTTTATTGAAATAAACACATTTTGACTCTGACTAAACAATGTATGGAGACGCATGCGGCATAAAGCTACATAGGATTCTGTAATACTGTCTAACGTGCGAATAGCAGACTCACAGGATTTCCGCTGGGAGGAGCCTCCGCGTACATTTAGCAAAGAGCTTCCGAGCTCTGGAGAATGTAAACCCGATCCTAAAGTGTATTAAGAAGATTGTCATGAGCCGGTTTCCATTTACAATAGTGAGGGTTGAAAATAGTTATGATTTTACCACACTATTATAAATGCGAAAGTTTGGATGGATTGTATGTTTGTTACTCAATCACGCCAGAACAGTTTAACGGATCTGGGTGAAATTTGGCACAGAGATAGATTATAGTCTGGAATACAAAATAGGTTTCTTTTATCCCGAAAATATGTACGGTTCCGTGGGATAGATTATTTTTTGTTTTATACAGAGCAATGGATCGACATAACTTTTGCATAGTGATAGTTTAGGGGTCAGAGAATGACATTAGGCTACTTTTCATCCCGGAAAAATGTATTACATTCGATAAGACCGTCAGTACTCACATACACATCAAAATTTCCACGCGAACGAAGTCGCAGGCAATAGCTAGGACAAAAGTACTTTTCTATAGAAAAGAGTCTGATCTTGCCGATCAACCAGATACATTTTCGCAAGCTACCACAAAACCGGCCTCTTACAAGTCATCTATATAATTAAACTGCGCATTTTAATCACTGTTTACACATACGTAGCGACTGAGTTACGAAATTTATCGCTAAGGCCTTTTTTCTCTGACATCCTGACGCAATATGGTTGAATGAACCTCCATCCATCCACGCTGAGATTTCCAAGATCAATCGTTATTCTAGTTTCACATCCGTGTAGCTTTATAATCAGCATGAATATGCTATAGCGCCGCGAGATCTCATTAACAAGAATCTTGCTTGCTTGCTTGTTTTACTGATTCTTTCTTGGTCATCCTGTGTTAGGTCAGTGACCAGGTTGAGGTATCATTTCGGCCGTAGGACGTCCAGTGCTGAACATAGGCCTCCTCCATAGATCTTCAGCGCGACCGACCTTGTGCGGCCTGCACCCAAACATTAATTTGGGGGGATTTTCCCATACTCGATGCGGGTTGGCGAGATAGGGTTGATGAGATTGGGAATGCTGCTGCCCATCCCCTAGCTTTTTCCCTTAGGCGCCTCACGCGACATTCACGGGTGCTTAGGTTGAGGCAGGTGACCCTTAAAAGGGCTTATGATCATCGGTGAAAGAATCAGTGTAGTGAAAGGATTAAAGTGCGTCTTAGAGGCTCCTTTCTTGCACAAGTCACATGTCTTCTAAGTTTTAGGTTCTAGGACATGCCGGTTTCCGCACGATGTTTTCCTTCACTTCTATAGCGCATATAAATTTTCCGAATGGAAAATCCAACTGAAAAGGCCATTTAATAAATAGCTGATATAAAAAGAAGAACACGGAAAATGGTTCTTTCGTAATGAAAGGCCGTGAAAAATGTCCGCCGTGACGACATTAATCAAGAGCCTTGATTTTCCTTTGCTTGGAAAGTAATTAACTTGGCCTGGAAGGTTTTGTCTTCCTTACAGTGCCATTGATAAAATGCGTAGCGTAATATCGTTCCAGACCATTATTAAAGACACTTTCCGCGCAAGTTAGTAATTATGAACTAACAAGAAACAAGAAAACTACGGTACCCTGCTTCCTGTTTCGAGAACACTTCGGCGAATCGTTAAAAATACATTAAAATTCATTTATAACGAGACGCCTGGTGGTTACCATTGTTTGCTGTAACACCAAGCAAGCGACACGTGTTCCATCCGATATGCATTCAGCACATTCTCTGACAGACTGTAATTTGCAAGATGATTCATAATATGCATGCTATCCCGTATGGGCTCGTTCTACACTCAAATGGATATACCTGTTGCAATTTTCGAAAATCCAACATTTTTCATTGTCAAATAATGCAATTATCAGCTGTTTTGGGGTCAAATCAGTTAAAACTCAGTTTTTCAGCAATTTAAATAATTGTAATAATGATAAAAAGACCAAAAAACAGCTAATTATAAACAGTTTGGGAATAAATTGAGAAAAATCTGAATATTTTGTTTTTTTTTTCAGCTTATATTCTTTGATTTTTTGTTGATTGAATAAGCCCCTTTCTGGATTGTATATTATGAATCTCCTTGTATGTAATGCTAGCCTACATAACCTTAGATAGATTCCATCTACTCACCTATTCCACATTTTGCATTCGCATCGTCGATTTCGAAGCATGTCTGAATACGTAAAACAATTCTTTGTGGCGAACGTACTTTGAGCGGGGCGTTTACCTCAACCACTCGGTTTGCGCTGAAATTGAGCTTCGAGCTACAAACGACACTTGAGTATTTTAGATAGCTAGTTTACTAGATACGCCCTAATATAAGGTGAATTGACGTCGGAGGCACTTTCGTGAAGATAAGTGCACTAAATACCTCGCGATTGGCGTGCCATCAGCTAAAAATAGAGATACTAGGAATACTGATGGCGTAAAACACTCAGTTTAAATAAATAGTGGTTCTCCCCGAACTGAGATCTCGCAATGCCCGGTAAAAGTTGGTGCTTCGTGGATCGTTGAGGCACAATAAAGATGAACTTTGAAAATCGTATCTTGAGCATGTTCTAACTAATATCCAATCTTACCTGAACTACGAAGTCATTAAAACTTTACCAAATGGAAGCTCTCCTTATATTTATTGTCTTAAACTATTTTGGTTATATCCCAAAGACCTATATGACCTAGAATTAAAATGAATACTTTTAGGAGTTTACCAACAAAGCTCTTTCCCATGGGTTGCCATGGGAAAGAGCTTTGTTGCACTTCATTAATTTGTTCTGTTTTTGTTTTAAAAGCCCTATATCTTAGCAACACCTTGAACGATTTAACTCATATTTTTTTTTTTTTTTTTTTTTTTTTTTTTTATTATACAACTGAGGTGGCAAACAAGCATACGGCCCACCTGTTGGTAAGCGGTTACCGTAGCCTATGAGCGCTTGCAATACCAGAGGCACCACGCACGCGTTGCCGACCCCGAACCCCCCCCCCCCCCCCCTAAAGAGCTCTGGCAACCTTACTCACCGCAGGAACACAACACTATTTGAAACAAATAATGTTATTTGGCATATATTCTAACTAGCATATCACAATAGCCCAACCTTTTGACCTTCTAAATTCCGTTCAGATCGTAAGTTATGCTCTAACAAATATACATACAAAAATACAACGCTGATGCGTTCAAGTCGCTTGAGAGATCTTCGCTCGCTTGATCAATAATATTCTATACATAGATATGTATTGGCGAGCGAAATAAAAAACTAGCACGTGTTTCATCCGATACGTGTTCGCTTGCATACGGCAATGAAAAAGGCTATGAATAGTCGCAATCAATGCGATGGATCTCGTTGATGTGGCTGTGTTGTTTAGCAGGGCTGTGTCGGGCTTGTTTACTTTGTTTGTGCTTTTATTTGCATTCTGTTCAAAGAACTCTGTTTGGCTTTCAATCGATTAGGGATTTGTACTGTTGGGGCTTATCGTCAATTCGTTGTCATATTTATTTCACGGCTTTGAAGGGCTTGAATTAATTGTTCTGCGATTGAATGACTGAATTGCGATAGTTTGTAGGTATATGACTCGTAGTGCAATGCAATGTGCACGAAAGGAGCCTATAAGAAGCGCACTTGAATCCTTTCACTGCACTGATTCTTTCATCGACGGTCTTAGGTCCTTTTCAGGGCCACCATGCTTCAACCTGGTCATTGAACTAATACAGGATGACCAAGAAAGAATCAGTGACACGAAATGAAGAAGACTCGTAGTGCCATGCCTAAACTTGATAAATGAAACTCACTGCGGCTAGGAGATAGTATCTAAATTTATTCAGCAGCATGAATTACTTAAGCTTGTACACAATATAACCAATCTTAGGCTGCCATTCCACCAGAGATTTGCAATCTGGCTAAGCGGTAAGGAAAATATCGACCAATAGGATTGATTTATTTTCCTAGCTTAACTCTGGTTAAAAAGGGTTCAACGAAGTATTTTACATACTCGTTGAAGCGAGGGATGCGAGCTAAGGATGCGCGGTGTAATAGTTTCGTAGCTTTGACCTCGCACATCTCTGGTGGAAAGACAGCCTTACCCAACTAAACAAATCTTTATTTACGGGCAAAACAGCAAAATACATTGCATTATTACCATTTATTTACAACCCTATTTGTAACTGCGGGTGACTGAGGTCGCATTATCCATGTCGCAACTCGCAAGCAGCAACACAAAGAGCCCATTAACGTGTAAAGCATGTTGCCGCAGACTGTCGGCGCTTAAACCAGATTTATATCAGCCAGTAGCCGGAGTCAGAGTCAGCCCATGGGCCAGCGACCCTTTAATGGGCCCGCTAATGGACCTATCGATCAATGAATTGCTCGGGCGCGGTTACTTGCGCGATCTTCTGATCCTGTGGATCAGTTATTATGTTAATAAATCGACGCCCGTATGTTTCATTGCGCTGGTAATCCGCCTTCGATAGAAATGTGGCCAAAAGTACCGTGTCTGGAAAGTGATCCGCTTTCATTCGCTTTCTCGTGTGACTGTGCTGGCCGCGAACCGAGGCCGAGCTGCCTGGCAACAGCGTACCGTGAAAATTCTGCATTGTTCGATCGTTGCGTGCCGGTGACGTTGACGGCACCGCGATCAGAATGAGGAAAACTATCGGAGAAACTAGATACGTTTGACATGCGGGATACGGGCTACTTTGACTGGACCATATACGTTTATGATAAATGATATACGCTTTTGAAAGAACGAGCCGGCCAAACCACTTGCGAAGGATTCATGTAGGGACCTTATTTGTAAATAGTTCTTATATTACAGCCTTGCACGAAAACCGGTTAAACGAATAACAAAAGGAAATCCACTAAGTATGCGAAACGTGAAGCCCAACGTTATTCGAAAATGGGAAACGGGAATTTATTTGTTACGAGATTCCCTTTGAAATCGTCCAACAATCTAAAACCACTTACTAAAGGAAAAAAGCTTCCAATATCGGCTTTTGAAATGACAAAAAATCCGCGCAACAACACTACGCGGTCGTACTCGCCGAATTGTATTGCGGGAATGACCTATTTACGAAAAATCTGAACGAGGACCACTCGCTCTCCCACATTGAGAGCAGTAAGTGCGTACTTGTTTAAGTCTTACAACAATTCAACAATAGCTGGCTACAAGTTATACGCTCGACAGAACATGCAAAGAGATGTACTTGCGTAGGTAAACATACTACTGGCAGGTCTGTGTCACTCCAAATCTGCTCATAAAGTACGATAAGGTAACATTACACATTATTGTGTAATGTGTCACGTAGTCTGAAATAGAGATATTATTAATACGAATTTCGAAAACTTGGTCTTCTTGTCCTGCCATATAATTCGGATACAAACATTTCTCTCTAGTTACGTACAAACCTTCATACCTAGCCTTACGAGGTCTTTACTCAGCAGTGGGTGGTACCGGCTCTGCATATCACGGAAAGAAAGTTAGCATACGTACACAATACGCGTGCGTTCAAGAGATTTATACATAGTATCGTCCGAGTGAAACTTCCGTTCGCTACATACTTAGTACTATGTATTCAGTAGTGTGTCTTTGGCTTGGTGTTTGCTCGACCTGAGCTCTGACCCGTGACCCCGTGGCTCCGTCGTCGTCGCCTCTGGCAAATGCGATCTTTGCTCTCGGCTCTCTATGCGCTTAGAATATATATCTTACTACATACTCGTAGTAAGTTTGTTTGAAATATAGCAAGAAAATATCAGAATGGAACTGGGAGCTTTGTCAAGATATTCAAAAACTGTTTTTTAGCTTGAGTTGTTTGTTACTCTAATCAAGTATTGAAATAACTGACCTTTTTGACCTACTTTCGAATTTACATTATTAGATATGTGTTTGTTTGTTTCATTGAAGTCGACACTAAATACCATTGGCCACTACAACGTATCGTACCATGACAGATGCTATGAACGTGTCAGACACGTAACAGACACGGCCAGTCACTACTGTGCCCACTAGAACGATTCATTAAAATATTCTCGTCGTGAATTTGCTATCAGTATATAAATATTTAATTCTCATCGTCTCATTCATGGTGCATATTTACTTACATATCTGCTTAGTATAGGGTAATCTGTAAATCTCATAAATTATTTCTATTTCAAACCAATTAAAACTCCTACTTTAGAGATTCCATGAGCGACGAAGATGTCCAAAATTTACAAAAACTTTTCTTTCGCATGGAACTGGGAACTTTCGTCATTAAAGAAATAATAAACTTTTTGAAGCTTTCTATCTGAAAATGGAATTTTAAACTTTTCCGAAGTGCTTGTGATATTTTCCGGAACAAGATAATCTTTAAATTGATGTTTAGTTCTGTTTCTTTGAGCGAGATTTTTGCGAAACGATTTTTTGTTGAGTTCATTATCATTTCAGCCGCAACATGGCCTCCCCCATAGATTTCCTGAGCAAATTCCTATGTGAGGGGATTCTCGCAACGCTGGATACGCAGGTTGGCGAGTGCAGTTTTATCTTAGTGAAATAGGGTACACTGCCGCCTATCCGCTAGCTTTTTTCCCTAGTCGCCTCTTACGACATCCATGGATAGGTAGATAAGGAGAGGCGTATGCTTCAGTCGACGCCGCTACGGATATTGAGTACATACACTAAATAATTATAAAGGACATTCGTAAAACGTATAACAGTTATGATACATTGATTATGGTCAGAGTAGAATCAGTATTTTCCATAGAAAATTACTAGATTACCATAATACTCGATGTATGGCCGTCACAAATGCAAAACTTACGCATACTCGCAGCGTATTTGGTCATGAAACGATATCTCCAACTTCGGACATCGTCGAAGCGAACACAAAGCCATTTTATCTGTAGCAGCAAACACGCTCTATAAACGATTGCCATTTTAGTTCATAGTCAATGACACATAAAACTCTAAAAGCGAAGGAGCTTGGCGCCTGTCTGAAAGTTTTTATTAGATCATCAGCTGATGATATTTTGATGGTTCGTTTCCTGTAATTTGATTGGAATCTGGTGATTACCTAGTTGTAGTTCAATTTTGTCGGCTCATCAGTGAAAGTTAACTTTCCGACCGACACAACTTTTACCTACGCCTTGATATTTATTTTGTTTAAAATATTTTATCTTTGATAAAATCTAACCTAGTAAAATAGAACGTTTTAATATTGATGAAAATACAAACATGAAAAGCGCGGCCGCGGAATAATAACTGCTTTATCGCAACATTGATAAAAATGCAAGCGTCTGCGATTGCCGCAGTACATTTCACCCATATTTCACTTGCGCAGCAAATCGCTCGACTATACGTTGTGGGCATGTTTGTAGGGCTGCCTCGGGGCTATTTATCTCGCAAAATAATAATAATGTAAATCATTTCCGAGACTCCGGAGAAATTAACATTTGAATTCAAGAAACTTAGAATAACTTAGATAAACATCTCAAATCGACGACCGTAAAATTGTCTGCACAGTTATTGTGTAATCAAAATGGGAATGACGTTCTCAACTTTGAGGCGTATTTTAACGATTTTAGCATCATCTGAAAGGAGTCAAACATGAAGCGAAGCAAGTTGAGGTTAAGATGATTTCTCTTGTACATTTTTAAGCGTTTTTGGAGTTGGCTTCGATTGTTGAAATTATCCTCAAAGTTGCGAACGCCATTCCCATTTTGCTTACACAGTACATTGTTTACATTGGATGAAGTTTTCTGCATTTTTTTAGTGAACCCAAACGAAGATGTATTTTCTTGAACGAAGTCTTTTTTGCTGTCGTTTAAAGCAAAACATGAAACGCGTGACATCAGATAAAAAAGTCACAAGAGAATCATATAAAATTTGTTTACATTTTTTGGTCGTTTTTGTTTGAGCTCGCCTGGCAGCCCTAATGAGCACAGTCGAGTCAGCGCAGCAGCGCTTCGAATGCGAACGCAGCGAGTTCCGAGCAATAATAATATTGAAAGACAGCTCGCTCGCTTCCGCTTAGCTTGCTCGAATGGAATGCTGATATGGGCATTCGCTTGTGCGGAGACTGCCCTTACAACTCTCGCCACTTCGATACTGTGTGTGTGGCTTTTTGATGCACGTTTTCAATACTTTTGAAAGGAATTTGTGTTCTGCTGAAAGTAATACCTTTTTGTGTACAAGTGCATCTCTGGATAAATTGGTATGTTCTTTATTAGTGTGAAGTGTAACTTAAATGCACTACTTTTATGGCTGGTTATAAAATTGTTTTGAAAAGAGTTAATTGAGGTACTTATATGGCACTATCTTTACGGATCCTACTAAATTATAAATGTGTGGGACGTCATAACGGTTCGGATTTCGATAAAACTTAGAAAAGATAAGAGTTCCTTACATAGAGTAGCATATATATGTGTATGTGTATAGGTATAATATTGTAAATCAATAATTTTAATATTTTGTCTGACGAATCTAAGTACATGTAATATGTCTAAAGAGAAATAAAGATTATCATTATCATTATCATTATCATTATAGGGTACTTTTTATCAAGCAACAACGCGAGCGAAGCTGCGTGCGCAAACTGGTATAATATATAATCAGTTGCAAAGTCACTCACTTTACAATTGATTAACGCTTTTTATAGTTTTCATAAACGCATACCGCCCCTAAAGGAGCAATGAAATCGCAGCAGGGCCCTAAAACCAACCCTCGCCTCGCATCCGATACGGTCATTACTGTTTACGCCGGCCATAAGCTGATCCTGCATTCGTGTCTGCGAACTCGGCGTTATGCCCGTAACAGTATGCTGAGTTGGCAACACACTTGCCGTACTGGCTTCCTCGCGGTCGTGAAGGGTGATTGATTGTATGGAACGATCAGTTTTATTTCCTGGTTTAGTAGTGGTGACAGAGAAGGGGAATTAACTTTTTTTGTGTATCGCGATACATTTTTAGCAGCTAAATAATCCTTACGTCCACTGTACTGATTACTCAACGATATCGCACGCAACCAATCGCAAGCCCTAAAAGTCAATCTCAAATTTGTCTTTATTCAGTAGACGTAAGGATAATTATTTAGAATGATATATCGCACGCAGTTTGAACACGGCTGTTAAATTATTTGAACTGACAAAACTTTTATGGCTTTACTTACAAAAATAAATCAAAAGATTGCTTAAGACGCAATACTTAAAGTATTGCCATCTCTTACTATTACTTAATGACAGGGATATAACACTTTACAAATTAAATTAGCGTTTTTAAATAAGAGGGTTGGATCAACATTCAATTATCTAGTTTATCTATGGAACATTGATTCCTCCATCCCTGTATTCAACAATACCATAAGATAATGAATCTAACCAAATAAACAAACAAGGTCTCGCAATCATGTCATTATGACGGCTGTAATAGTCAGGTTCTATATTAATAGCGACAATCGGATATAATTATACACGAAGGCTTCGCTTACATAGTCTTTGATGGTTAGTGTGGTGTGGGAATAGAATATATTAATAATAATCTGTAACGGCAGAGTGGGTCGCTACACTTTGTATTATACTGCTTGGATGAGCACTCTCTTTATTGCGATTTTTTACTTCAATAAACTTCATGTCTTTGTAATTCTTTAAAAGCCAGCAGTCGTGAATAAAAAGCCGCAATTCTTTCTTCAATAAACATTCGCTTTTCCAGGTTTGAGCCGTGTTAGCCAAGTGGAGATACCTCGACTCTCAATGTAAAGGTCGAACAGGCAGTGCACCAATGATTTATTTCTATTACAATAATTTATGTGCGCTTTAACACGTGCTCAAAACGGTGATGGAAAACATCGTGAGCAAACCCGCGGCTTAGTCAGCTCCATAAGTATTGACTCTGTCTTTCCTGTGGATAAGGCCGATTAGGCTGAGAGGAAGGTATAGTTGCTGGGCAAGCCTACTCCTTCCAAAACATATCCCAGGTACTACAGTGTTCTGTGAGTAAAAAGGTTCCACCCGACGCTGTATTAATCATCTAGAATAGATGTCATACGGCCTTGTTTTATTATTATGTGTTTAGAATGTAGGGATAATCCTTTTTTTACGCCGGTTTATTTGATAATGCATGCTAGATAAATTTGGGTTAATTAATAAACAATGTTTCATAAAAGGCTATCACCATTCTATACAAATAAATTTTACCAGTTTTCGTCCAAAAAGCTCCATTCGCAACAATAGCACTCGTATAGGTTATTTGTTGGTATCGCCTTTGTGCGGACTGCGGAGAGAGCCATCGGCGCAGTTTTGTTTCACCCGTTCCGGTCTGCACCCAAACAGAAATAAAAAGTTTAGCTGTACACCTAACTATAGCTAGATCGGACACAAAGCCGCCCAAACGTGAGCGGCCCCAGGCCAATGGGCGAGTGACAAACGTAAAAACAGCATTGGACTGTTGGCTACCTCGTTTTTTACCCGGTACTCATTTTAAGTTTAATCGTTTTGGACTTTACAAAGAGGCTCTTGAGCTGCCAGCTGGCCACTGAGGTTGCTTTCAGAATTGTTCGTGGAAAGATTAAAGTGGGTTGATAAAGGCTTTTCGAGAATTAGTATAAGTTTGGTGTACATTATTCTTCTGCGCAAATCATTTCTAATTTGCATTCTTTGAATTATATCGACACCTAAAGTATCCGATGTTTGCAATCCGTATCATGTTTGGAATCCCTGTCCATCGATACCGCGCTTATTTTCCGATCTGCGGAAACTGCGGATCAGTACAGCAAACGATCCTTCAATTGATCGAGCTTAAGATAGATATCTAGTAAAGCCCATGTATATAAACTACCCTACGAACTATCCCGCATCATGTGTGAAAACCCTCACACACCCATTGAAACCGCTTCATTACTTTCCGCTCTGCGGCCATCGGTGCCGACCGCTCCAAGTGCCTTCTCGCTGGATCAATATAGCTGTCGTTATCGCCTTGTTCGCTTGAACGAGCTGAATAGAGTAACTATCTAAAGTGGCTCTAGTGTACTCTTGGAGAGCATTAGCCTTGCAGTCGCTTCTTTTCAATCGTTATTAGTTAACCTTGATGTGAAACAAATATAAAGTGACTTAGCATATCAGTTTTAGATGGTACTGAACTGATTTTATCAATCTGATCAAAAAACATCAATGAAATCGGTGAGACGCATAACCTATTATAGCCCCTTGCATCACCGTTTCACTAGAGAAACGTTCCAACAAGCTGTTATAAAAGTTTGTGGTAAGTTTACCCATATCCACTTCCCTTAGGTACCTACTTCCAGCGAAGGGAAAGGTGGGCCAAAGCCTTTCACGATCGATCTCGTTCAGCGAATTCATTGTTGTTTACCTTGTGATAGTCCAGTAATATAAGGGTGAAGGGGACTGATTTTCTTGCAATAAATCAAGAGATACTTGAGTAAAGTGAGGCAGTTTCAATTAGTTAACTTTCGTTTGAAATTGCAGTTGATCTACGGCAATAGATTAAGTTGAATTGACTTTCTTTAATGAAAAGTACACTCGCTATTGCCTCATTCTGGTAAGCTTCAGCAAAAAATCTTGCCTAATCGATGACTCATGTATTGTATCGCCGACGTTCCAAAATTAGGTCAACATTTGAAAAGCCCAATACCCTCTTGCTACCGAACGCTCAACTGAAAACATGCCGACCTTCGACTCAACTTGGACGAAACTCGCGGTTGGATCCGTAGTTAAAATGCAACGTGGTCGCGGCCGGCGCGTGTGTCGGGTCCGGCGCGGGGTGAACAACCTGAGCGCGTCCCCCGATCGAACGCGCCGCCCGCCTCGCCCCGCGCTAGCCCTGCCCCACTTACGCGACAAATTACTGTGCGAGCCGAATATACCATTCTGGATTCGAGCGTTCACTTTTTGCAACATAGTTTTTTTTAGCTTTTCCAAAGTTTGGACAGCAGGTTCATTCTGAATTTCGAACCTCGAATAGTTGCATCCGCGGTGACTTTCAAGTTTCGTATTGTGTAGAACTTGAAATCGCCTGTGGCGGCTTACTGACGTGACTTTCGAAGTAAGTTCTGTTACTCGAGTGAACTCAAGTTCGATTTTTGACAGAATAGCTTAGCTGAACCGGTTTGACGTGCTTATGTGTTATACAAATTACTGTGAGACTATTATGTGAAATTAGGGCATCCACTTTTTGCAACTTTTCGGGCAACTTGAAATGATTTTAGCTGATCCAGGAGGGATAGATTATGCCTTTGTAAAGTTACATTAATTTGATATCCCAAACTTTGAATTTAAAGCGGTATTTGAAAATCTTGTATTGTCTGATTAACACAAAGGCTTGTTTTATACTGATTGATCTTTCAAAGTCGAAATTCAAATACACGCAAGCTGTTATTCTATCATTGTCCGTTCTAAAAAGTTTTACAACTTTTATAAACTTCTGTTTTCTGGTTTTTAGTACGCAGTTTTCAACCCGCTGATTGTCAATTCTGGGATTTATTAGATTGATTAACAGTAGATAGGTACTTATTTGAATGTCTGCATTGAACAACTTCTCCCTATAAATACTTTTCGTGTTAACTCATTCATTTGCTGAGTTAAATGTGTGAGCTGAAATTTATTATGAAATTTATATCCATTTTATTCGAAGTTTTATGATTGGTTAGGTTTCTGGTGTTTTCATTTTGTACAAAACTTACGTGCCGATGACGAGCCGTATTTGACTTTTAAATTACTGAAATTAACGCCTCCCAAAAATTTGGAACGTCATTTGCATAATTGCAAAACAGCTTACGACATCTTTGGTGAGACAACCGGCGCCGCGATGTTTTTCGTCCACGGTTAGGCTGCCTTTCCACTAGATATGTGCGGTAGCTAAGATACGAAACTATGTACCACCAAAGCTAAGCGGTGTAGAGGAGCGAGTAAGATAAGCTTTGCGCTAGGTAGCTGTGGGAAAAACATGCGTGATGCGAGCGTACTTCACATAGCTACACCGCAATTCTTTAGCTCGCATCCCTCGCTTCAACGGGTATGTAAATACTTAGCTTCGTTGAACCCTTTTCTATCAGCGCTAAGCCAAGCTAGGAAAATAAAGCAATGCTATTGCAGGATTTTTTTCCACTGCTTAGTTTAATCGCACATCTCTTGTGGAAAGGCAGCCTCAGAATCTTAAATTCGGCCACATCCTCTCGTCATTTAAAATTCACTCTAAAATGCTTTGATGTTTCGGCGTAAAGTTTAATAAGCCGATTAAGCTCGTTCTGTCCACAGCTTTCGCACATTGTATACACGTCGGCCTCTCTTGGAAAACGTGAAGTTAGCCGTTAGGATGTGAAAAGGCAATTTTAGTTTCTAAATAAATATTGCGAGACCCCTTTTGCCTTATTGTAGAATGGCCTTAGACTTGACTGTTGTGTACATCTCTGTTAACAGAACACTTATATTAAAGTTATGTAGGTATAGATAGCATTCTTTACCCCAAGACCTGCGCAAGTTAGCGCTAAACGCCTCGGTAGGTCTGGTAAGCTGTTTGTTAATGGAAGTTCCCGTAAACTGTTGTAGTTGTTATTATAATCGCGAGCAGACAGTCTGTCCCCGGTCGGCTGCTGATCGAGAGGGGGCTATGAGTGACGGTGTAGAATGGAAACTTAACGATCTGAGAATTGAACATTGTAAGTTCCAAAGTGTATCAGTACGATGACAATTTCGTTAGTGGTTCGTGTGTGCGAGCTCTGGTTTATTCGAATGGGATTTTTGCCATATAATAAATTTGATTTATTATGGTAAAAATCCAATTTATATTTCTTACATTGCTTCCATGTTCCTTTTGTTGCCTGTGACTCGATTTTGTAACAGTTTTTTTAGTTCATAATAGTAACTTAGCAAATAGGAAACGAAAGGAGTCTCTAAGAGGCGAACTTCAATCCTTTCACTACACTGATTCTTTCACCGACTATCATAGGCTCTTTTAAGGGCCACCATACCAACCTGGTCACTGACCTAATACAGGATGACTAAGAAACAATTAGTGACACGACAAGTAACCCGACAAGTGACCGACTTGCCTCATAGCTCAGTTGGTAGTAACTCTGCCTTCTGCGCTAGAGGTAGCGGGTTCGATTCCCGCACTGGACAAACATTTGTGACTAAAACAGATATTTGTTCTGTGTCTGGGTGTTAAATATATATCTATTATGCATATCAGTCTCTGGTACCCATAGTACAGGCTATGCCTAGTTTGGGATCAGTTGACCGTGTGTGATATGTCCGGAATATTTTTTCATTATTTATTTATTTAAGTAAGCAACTCAGCAAAAGTGAAAACTATTATTCCAATATTGAAAGATCAAAGCTAAAGTATGCCGTATTCTAAATACCAGCTCTCCTACAAACTTGGACTGCAGTTTAGTTAGGTAAGCTTACACAGAATTGGTGGAAGCGGGTAATCCGTCAAAAACATGGCATACACGTAGCCAACAGTTTTAACCAACTTTAACTGCTTTAGTTCTGAAATTTCTCTGCTGGTAAACTCGAACACTCTGTATAAATATTGTTCGCAGACTGCTAGGGGGGATGTTTTTAATCGACTTTACGTTTTATGAAAGAAGTTGTGATTTATTTCAAACTTTTCAGAACTTTGGAATTTTCGTTAGTTCATAATTTGTTCCTTTGAGTTTTTAAAACAACGAAGTTAATTTGTCTTCAGAAGTTTGTTTTATCTTGTTCTCCTATCTAATTGCTGCCTTGGGAATTGCCACTATGTCCAGTAAATCTCGTGATCACTCATCCTTTTTATTTTCAACCTGTTAACTATCTGACAGGTGGGGCTTTGTAACTTTCCTTGGACACCCAAGAAAATTACTAAGCTCCAAGTCCCTTGGGGAATTTAGAATACTAGGGTGTATTATTTATCGACTCAGCACCCTGGTAGCCTCTTCTTCAGCCGTGGTAGCCCCGGCTGAAGAATAGGCCCCTCCATTACTACCCGTGGATGCCGCAAAAGGCGAAGAAGGGAAAAAAATCTAGAAGATGGGCAGCAGCGTTCCCTTTCAACAATAGCTTTATCTATGCTCGCCAACCCTTATGCCCGGCGAGTATGGGCAAATGTTTGGGTGCAGGCCGTACAAGGTCGGTCGCTCTAGAAATCTGTGGTAGAGAGAGACCTATGTTCAGCAGTGGACATCCTACTGCTTAAATGATTATGATGATGACCGTGATGGTTTTGTTCCACCATTACTGAACAAGTTGCGATTTGAAAGCCGCAAAATACTATCGACTCGATTCAAACGTATTGGTATTTGGTATAGAACATTAGGTATATAATTAAGCCTGCTGTTATTGTGCGAGATAACGGCAAACTGCGTTTCGTAACGTTTGTAACAGAGATAACCCAATTTAGTGCGCAATCTACCGCACCCCGGAATGTTTATGCTGCACTGCTAACTATTACCTATATATTCACATATTTTTATTGCTTTGTTGGTTTAACAAGTCCCTCGATATTTTTGTGTTGTGAATGTTCCGCGTTCATATTTTCATGAACACAATATTTGTGCAATCCATTCATACTACGTCACCTTCATCATAATTTCAGCTGTAGGAAGTCCACTGCTGAACATGGCTAGGAAGATATGGCCTATTCTTCATCCGGGGCCACCACGGCGAATTATGAGCCTAACAGAGTAATGATAAAAAATATTCCGCTTTGAAAAAATATCTTTAGCAGTTCTTACAATTAATATTTATAAATTTATCAATGACGATATTTTGGTCTGTAAATAATCATGACTCTTCTCCGAAATGTGGTCAAAGTTTATCATTCGTCTCGGAGAGGATAATAAAAAGATAATGTTTTGCAATGTACTGTCAAAAAATATCTTACTGTGTCATAAAATATAACCCGCATGCCCAGCGTGCGTACAAAGTCGGTCGCGCTGGAAATCTCTGGGGGCGGCCTATGTTCAGCAGTGGACATCCTACTGCTGAAATGATGATGATAATGAACCTGGTAGCACTGAAAATGTTGTTAGTTCAAACATATAGATAAAGTACACAACGCAGGAGTCAGCGGGGACGGTAAACTTAGTTGCAAAAGATTTAATGGAAGTTAGTCTGTCTTTGTCTGAGTTTGGCACTCGTCTGGCCGAAGGCTCCGCTGCCGTTTCATAACTTGCTGCGAGTAGCAGGGCTGCGCCAACTGTTCTGCCGAATGTCGTTTTAAACGATTCTCTCGCCCGACTTTCTCATTGCTATTATTGCTGATATTGTTTTTGTTCAACCAGATGGTGAATTTGTAGTTTTACTTAAATGTTTTAAAAATATCGGACTAATGTTGGCAAACAATGCCAAGCGTACATTTGTTATGTCCTAAGTGGACTAAGTCAATAAGAATAAACCTCGTTATACAAGATGATTCATAAATGTACGCTATCCCGAAAAGGGCTTATTGAAAACCCAATTGGCAGTATAATTTGTACTACGATTTTTGGAAACTCAACATTTTTCATTGAAAATACTCCGTCAAATCAGTTCAAACTCATCATTCAGATGTTTTAGGTAGTCATCTTGATGTCGATCTTCAAGTACTCTTAACTTATAAAATAGACCATAAATAATTCGAAATAGGTAGTTCGGGAAAAATATATAAAAATTAATAAAGAACATTTTTTTACTTATTATATTTTTTCTTATTGTTGATAGAATTAGCCTCTTTCGGGATAGTATTCACATGAATCCGCTTGTAGGTTTCAGCTAGCTAGTCTATATCTTGATACACAAATATTAATCACAGTTATCTTATCACCTTACAACCAATATCGAAAACTCGTAAAAGTAATTACCACGCAAACTTCGAGTAGGTAGATATCGTATTGTCTGCCAGATGTGATAACCCTACACCCAAATATATCTAGGGGTTAGTCAAAAGGGAAGTTTTATTGCTCGTGAATTTCATTATAACTTTGCGAGGCTCTCTCTTAATGCCTTTAAACGAGGATTGTTGTCTAATTTGTACGAATTATGTCGAAATTTCGCTCACGGGACTATAACTTGGGGAGCGAGATGTTGTGCTAAATCCATATAGTTTGCTACCTACGAATTTCAAGAGGAGCCACACCACAAACATTAATGTTCATTTTTCAACAGTTTCTCGAAGCTAGTAGCGTCGGTCGCGAGGTGACGTGTGTGATGATTAGCGTCGTGGACGGATCTTCATTGAAATACTAGTGCTACGACAGCCAGGCTAAACTTATGTGACTACAGTTCGTAACTACATATGTAGTATCTTTTGAGTAGCGCCCTGGGGCTAACTTATAAATGGGGAACGGCTTATAAAACGAAACAATCCTGTCAAAAGAGTCCGTGTTACTTTAAAATGTCATGCAGAAATCCAGAAATTAAAACGGTCCGACGATTTTCTGCTAAGCCAAGGAATTACCACAGTTTTATTTTAATTTAAAAAATAAACTTGCTCGTGTGCCCAGCCGCTCGGCCGCTGCTTTAATGCCACACATTTATTTTGCTTAGCATTTCCTGGCAATCAAATTAAATAGGTTGAGGAAAACCATGTTCCAGAAGCCGAATTGAGAGTGCCAGCGGGCGTAATGAAATTACAACTTATTACATAACTGCTTGACAAAAGCATTACAAGACAGGTCTACGAATTTGGGGGTACGATTCTCGAGCGTATGAGATCTTCTCGAATGCTAGTAGTAATCTATCATCATGATTAAATATGAAAACTCTTCTTAGTCAAACATTAGAGAATTTAAAGAAGATCACGATCTTACGCGCGCGCGCTTCGCTCGCGAGGTAAGTACGTAGAAAAAAGTAGCCTTTATGCTATTCTAGGTGAAGAGCTCTTTATATTCCAAGTTTCATGGAAATCTGTGGAGCTTGTTACATACAAACATCCCAATGTCATAAACTTTCGTATCTATGATATTGGTAGGATTGGCGAGAGTGAAATGAATGAAATATTAAGGTAACATCAAAATCGCGACTCTACAGCTTCGGAAAAAATAGCACATACTCTTAATATTTAAAATGGTATTTTGTGTCTCAAAAGCTCTCTTATCCGCAATCGATACACGTGTAAAGATTCCAGAAAATTTGTTTATGAAAAGGAAAATTTCGACAAACGGTAAACAGAAATTATATGTATTTATTTATTCGTCCCTAGTGCTTAGGCACTATGTTTAACTCGTTCATGAACCTTTCCAATTATCCCGTAAATCAATGGATCAATTTTTATTTGTTTATTGAAATTTGCAGTCTGTATTAATTAAACTGCATTATGTGCATAACATTTTGTAATTTGCAGTAGGGAGAGGAATTACAACGGGCGTTTAGTTTTAACTATTTACTGAATTGTGATTCGAAATATTCATTAAAAAATCACACTAATAGCATAAATGCGAAAGTAAAAAAACTGCATAACATTGTGTAATTTCCAGTAGGGAGATGAATTACAACGGGCGTTTAGTTTTAACTATTTACTGAATTGTGGTTCGAAATATTCATTAAAAAAATCACACTAATAGCATAAATGCGAAAGTAAAAAACTGTCGGGCTGTTTGTTACCTTCTTGCGACTTAACCGACCGATCTTGATTAAATTTGGTATCGCGATAAATGCACAAGCGATGCCGCGGGTAGCCGCTTGTTATTAATATTTCCTAAATAAGTTTGTTTACGTTTTTCGCATTTGACAGCATTTCGTCTTGCACAGCAAAAACTATTCCGCGACACGTTTTCAAATGTAAAAGCCATTTCCGAATAACATTTATTGTGCGTTTATTCCACAAATGGCCACGCCCCGCCATCCCGGAAAGAGATTAAGGTCTCTATATTTATAGCTTACACAAAAATTGCCACGCTTTACTACCCACAAGTAACAAATTGAAAATAAATCGCCCATTCGAGGTTGTTTCTCTATATTCTTTTGCTCGGTAGCGCATAAAGCTCGCGTATAAAGATCGCTCTACCGAAAAAGTCACTGAAGTGTTGGTTGGTTAGAATATTGGATGTCTCAAGGACTCTCTCTGATGATAACCAATCAGGTGGTTCTTATAGTATACTTCGTTCAATGACTTTCAATGAATGCATTATATGACGGTTTTGATAAGTTCGTTACTTCACCATTTATATTTTATTCATTTATTCTTGGTCATTCTGTATTAAGATCAGTAACCAAGTTGAGGTATGTTGGCCGTCGGTGAGAGAATCTATGTAGTGAAAGGATCAAAGTGCGCCTCTTAGAGGCTCCTCTCGTGCACGTGTCTCATTTAGGTTCTAGGACAAAGACAAATACAAAACATATAAAACACTTATAGCATAGTAGATATGCTACGAAGAAGTTTGATATTATAATATATCGTTTATCTATAATAAGTATAGCGCACATAAATTTACCGAATAGAGAATCCGTTGGTACACGACCTGTGAATCAGAAGGCCGGGCCACTACCACCACTCGTTGTTAGTTTAGTAGCTATCTCCATAACATTATCAATTTAAACTTTTGCTAACTACGAGTATGCACATCATCTCGCTATTGCAGCGAATTGGCACTAAGATTATGATGACACGTCACAAGTTGCAAGTTGCCCTCGTCGGGAAAGTTTACTCTGAGTTCGTTCTTAACCTCCCTTCCCCCTCTGCCCCTCCTGAACCAGTCTGAACAGTTCGCGATTACGACCCACATACGGGGATACTTAAATTGCAGATGCGGAGTGCCGCTGGAAATGAAATTAGGGATACGTTTGCCAATTAGATGCTTTTAGTTTGGATTGTGGGACATTATGTCGACAACGTCAGAATTAACTGGGTAGAATGTTTTGGGAATTCGCCTTTCAGATGTCCTTTAAAAAGCTGTGGCTAAATCAGCTGAAGTTTCATAGGCCCGTCACATCTTCAACTTAAAATCAAAGTTGAAGTAGCAAGAGAAAGTTTAGCATGTCGCCGCTTCCAGTATTTTTCTTCCTTACTCGCAAAGTCCGCCGGCTGAAAGAACTATCGAACTTGTGCTAGTTTCAGACTTCAGTTTAACGTGAGGGGCGGAAGCGAATAAGGAATGTATAATTACGTTTTAAAAAAAAAAAAAAAAAAAAGACTCGTCAATCAATAGGATTTTTATTGATTTATTTCTTAAGGATAAAACTCTTTGGGGCTATCCTTAGCCTGTAACACATAGTTGGCGTGTTAACTCAAGATATCACTGGCCACCCACATTTTGCAATAAAAAACAAATGTAAAATAAAATCGTCCAAAAGAAAATGTTAAAGCAAGTCTTGATTCCAAGATATGATGACTGTTTTGAGTAGCAATCTGAAATAAAATTTATATGGGACCTTGGGATCCAGTCTCTATACACCATCGAATGATTCAAACAATCGGTTAACAATTGGCGGAAATATCAAGTGACATCCTAATTTTTGAAGTCGAAAAAAAAAGAGCAAAAATGTTATCTTGTTGTATTGTCAGGACCGAGGAAAATGCGTGTGTGAATAATTTTTTTGTAACTTGTTATGACGAAAAATGTTTTCGAGAGAATTAATAATAAAAAAAAAAAAAAAACCGCAATGCTATTCGTGTATTTGGTTCCCATATTATTTTTTTCTTGTCATGTTTTGTTTTGGAAGTCATGTAACCTTATGTAGAACAATTTGCTTGTCCAATTATAATGACGAACGCATAACTATGATTGATCGTGATATTGGCAGCATAGTGCATGTATCTATCTAATTAGTGGTTCGCCCTGAACCGAGATTTCGCGATGTCTAGTAAAAGTTGATGCTTCGATGATCGTTGAGGCATAATTTTATTTAAAAATAGCACCTTTATCATGTTCTAACTTATATATAATCTTACCAGAACTATATATAAGTCATTGAAACTTCACCAAATGGGAGCTCACGTTTTATGGTTTTCAAATGTTTTTTTTATAACCCTTAATAGACCCTCTTACCAACCCCTTGACCAACTCATAGTCATATTCACCAGCAAAGCTGTAACAAATATACAACGCTATTGGTCCAAGTTGTTTGAGAAATCTTCGCTCGGTCGATCAACATCCCTTTAATCATCAGGAATGCATATCGGAACTGGCGAACTCGCCGAAATTGCAAGCCTAAGATCCGACACGCGGCAACTTAGCTGTATCTCTCGACAACTATGTCGGAGCTGCCCTCAAACTAGAACCAATGAATATTCAGGTTGGTCAAATTGCATTTGCAGTTGTTAGTTTGCCAAGATTATCTAACGCTGGAATACTGATTATGGAGCAACGAAGTTGTCGAGTGCTAACCAGGAAGTTTACTTCATTATTCTGATAAATGAATGCTAGGAGAAATAGTGACCAATTAATTTTCTGCGACCTCGGTGGCGTAGCGGGCGAATGCCTGTCTGAGAGGCAAGTGTTTATATTCCCGCTGCGGGACAAATGTTTGCATGATTTGCAAATATTTGTTCCGGGTCTGGGTGTTGTGGTGCCATGTTACTGGCCCGCGACACAGGGAATCCTAGTGTGGGGTCAGGACCTTTGTATGTGACTGTTTGGCGTGATTTTAGGGTTCCATACTTCATTTGGAAAAACGGAACCCTTATAGGATCACTTTGTTGTCCGTCTGTCTGTCTGTCTGTCTGTCCGTCTGTCAAGACCCTTTTTCTCAGAAACGGCTAAAGGTATCAATTTGAAATTTATATCAACTTTGATTGTAGGTTTTAGTTATGTAAACGGTTGTCTGGGTGAAATCGCGATCCGCGATAAGACCGCCGATTGTAGGACCTTATTTAGACTTTTAAGCTATTTATAGAAACTGTGTTTTCTTTTCTAAGAGGTCCTCAATTAAGTTTTATTTCATTTGAATCAAATTCAAGGTCTGTGGGCTTATGGCGCCGTATAAAAATCAAAGCTCGAGCTTAATGCATTATAAAGATATGGCAATGAATGCATAATTATTGTATGGAAATGGCAAAAATCAAAAACCTCTAGGGTTCCTCCAGCTCCAGTTACCTCACAATTCTGAAATTTGGAATGCTGGAGCTTTTGTGACACAGTAATAGGGAAAAGTCCGAAATTGAGGAATTTCGAAGTTTTTTAGGAAACAAAGTTATATTTGCGGTCAATGTCATACAATGACTACGTGACCAACAAATATAACAACAATTCCTACACTTGGAATTTTGATTTTGTGACCACGTGTACGGGTTTTCCGACTGGCAAATCCATTGTTGCGCGACCGGGATTCGAACCTGCGACCAATGGTACGGAAGCCTCAGGGCGCGAGTTCTCGCACTTGACTGTCTTTATTTTTATTTATCCTACTAATACTATAAATGCGAAGGTTTGTGAGGATGTTAAATTACGCCGTAACGGCTCCACCGATTTCGTTGAAACTTGGAATAGATAAAGTTCTTTACCTAGAATAGCATATAGCCTACTTTTTAGGCAGTACCACGCGAGCGAAGCCGCGGGCGGAAGATAATAAAATAAAATAAAATAATAAAATATGTTACTCAGAACATTGCTCGTTTTATAACATTAACGAATTCGCTTAGTCAGTCAATTCCAATTCCAATCAGTTCCATAACATCAAAGAGAAAGATAAGATAGGTATCCAATCTCAATTTATTGAATAGCTCAGCCTCTCCCGATCTAATTAGTCCGTTTCTAATTGCCTATTGTCTCAGCAGTCCATCGCCCCCGGGATTACCGAGGCAATCAATACCCGTGCCGTCAGGGGACCCCTTGTCTTGTACGTCAAAGATTATGGCCGGTGGTAAATTACAGTGTTTGCGCACTCCCCTTCCCCCCATCGCTACCGGTAGGGAGCCGATATCTATTATTAATCGCTATTGGTTATGTTCCATCTATTAAACCGCTGTCTTGGGCTTAAGTTGTTCTGTAACTGATATTGGTAGCCAGTGATTTGAGAACGTTCAGTGCCTTTCTCTTTGAACAAAGAAAGTGGCTCAAGACCGTCTTATTGTACTTTTGAGTTTCCTCTTTTACTTTGCTTTTTCTTTCGTTCGCTGACTTCGATTAAATGCAATAATTTTACAGGCCTTTTATGTAACTGGACTTCTATGTCTCATGTGTGGTTTATGCCAAGCCGATATTAGCTCATTTTCCGATGACTTTTATCTAAAATGTTTTTAATAAGTTTTTGAAGATATGAGGATGTTTGTTGTTCAGTCACGCCGTTACGGCTCAACTGATTTCGATGAAACTTGAATAGATATATTTCTTTACCTGGAATAGCGTATAGGCTACTACTGGCCGTGGTGACCTCGGCTGACGAATAGGGCCCTCCATATCTACCTGCCCGGGGATGTCTTAGGAGACGACTAAGGGCAGGAGCGTGTCCTGATTTCACGAAGATAACTCTAACTGCGCTCGCCAACCCGCATGCCCAGCGTCGTGAGTATGGGCAAATTCCCCCGACATGATAGGATTTTGCTCTGGAAATATGTGGGAGAGGCAATGTTTCAATTCATTTATTTCCCTCCATAGGCATAAATACAATGCACTTAGTTTATCAGTGGACATCTTACGGCTGAAATGATGATGATGCCACGCGTTTCCAATTTCTAGTTCCATCGTCAACAACCGCAAAAAATACCATTGCCTGTTTATGAAAGCGTTGTTCACTTTAGCGTAGAGTGATTGATTTGAACTAGATGAGATGGTACAGCGCTCGTCGAGCGAACGGGCAACGAAGGCTTAATTAAACATCGGTTTCCCCTCAACGTTCCTCGTGAACAGAACCAATCAAGTTTAAACAACGCGAGAGTTGACATGGCCCCAAAGCCCCGATATACGTTAGTTAGCAGATAAGCTTACAGGGATGTAGCTGCTTTAATAGGGCAAGCGGGCACGCGAATCTTCATGTATTAATTGGAGTTCATTTTATATGCAAAGGACTTTTATTACCGTGTTTGTTGCCTGATTCTTCTAGGCTTGGTCGCGAGGAACAGGCATAGCTTCACTTAGTTTTTAAGACTTTCAAAGTGATCCTAGTGATTTTATTAAAATAAAAGCCATTTGACTTTTTGACTTATTGTTATGTGAACGCGTATATTTAACAAATCAATTATTTACTACGATTACTTTGCGTTGCTTGCGTTGAACGTGTGCGATCCTTAAGTATGTTGTAGAATTTGCATGTCTTTTTTCACTGTCATTCTCAAATCGAACTCGATTTACTCTTGAAATCTTTTCTATTCGAGTCGAGCTCTTTCCGGAATAAAAACACCGGTGATAGCCACTTTTCACAATGTAACCGTGTAGTGTGGGTAGATAGGGGCGTAAAGGGGTCTGAACAACACCGATCGGAACCCAAGCCAACCTCACCGGCACGTGGTACACCCTGCCGATCAACGAACGAGTCTCTGACGCTCCACCCACCAACCTTCACTGAACCAGCGTGGTGTGTTTATGATCAGCAGTGTGATGATGATGATTATGAGAGTAGATATCGTAGCGGTCAAACAAAGCGGCCCTATCCACGTAACGCATGAGCGCTGAAAGGGTTCTTTTGACGTGTGCGCGCGATTAAATGGCGTTATCGGATTAGTGGCCAGGAATAATTGGAGCCGCTTTGCAGCTCGTAGTTGGACGAGATTATGAAACTCTTTGTGAATAAATGAATAATCATTGCGCGCGGGGCTCGGTGCTGAATGGAAAATGCAGCGATTTTATCTACCTAACCGGAGTCTTTTTTAATAAATTATGTATTTATTGTGTCGTAAATCCTTAGAATTCAGATAAATTTATCGTATTTGGTTTTAAAGTGGCTATTTCGATGAATGAATGCACCAGGTCATCTTTGCGCATGCCGTGTGGCAGGCTTATAGCTTTTTATCTACAAAAATCTATCGATACGCTGCGGGTCCATTATAAAAACACGTACTGTTGGCTCCACGGGTACTGTTGGTCCACGGTCTACATTTCCCTCAACGGCAAGCCAATGAAAAGTATATATTCAGCGACAAAGGACTCACACCTACTGCCCCCGCTTGTACTCGCAGTTAGTTCAATCGATAGTTCAACGACCCCTGCGGGCCAGTGTCGATTTATAGCTTTGTTGCAAACCATTGCAGTCCAATGGTCATAGCTTTTAACGTAGCAGCTGGCATTCTGCTTTATAATGTCCTTCACGAAGCACCCATGAATTGTATATCTCACATCACATCTGATGCGGTTAGTTGAAACTTCTGACTAGAGATAATGCAAATGACACATTTTTTTATATTTTTTTTTAATATTCCGGTCATATCACACACGGTCAGCTGATCCCAAACTAGGCATAGCCTGTACTATGGGTACCAGAGACTGAGACAGATTAACACAGTACAAACATCTGTGTTAATCACACAAATGTTTGTCCAGTGCGGGGATCGATCGAACCCGCGACCTCTAGCGCAGGAGGCAGAGTTACTTCCAACTGAGCTATGAGGCCAGTCACATTGGCATACGGCTACACGTCATCGTCTTCGAGTTCATTCTCTGATTATGTAGGACATTATCTATCGATACATTTGCTATGGACTGTTTGATAATTTTGTGAAAATAACTTTTTTGTGTTTCTAAATATGTACCTCTGTAATTTGACATTATGGAATGTAACGATAAGGGTGAAATAAATGAATATAAATATGTTCTAGGATCATCAGACCATTGGTCACGACGGGAATCCGATATAACCTTGTTATGAAAATACCATTCTCGCATTCAACCCAAATAGATGAAATATGTACCAATGGTCTCCTCAGTAGCTGTGTGCCAACGGTTTGCGATATGAAACTCTTCCGGACCACTGTACCGCCCTTAAAACACTAAGATAAAGTATTTTTAGATTTTAGGGTAACCCTAGAAGCAAGTTAAGATGCCCTGATGATGAATACAAACTTCAATATACATTTATTCATTGAAATCGCATGGATTATTTTGAAAGGCCTAAATCTAGACAGGCAAAAAAATATTTTTGTACCTTTTTGTTGATGCTTGGTTATTTTTGTTAATGATACTTTTACATCTTTGTTAATAATAGAGTCGAAGTCGGAGCATATTCAGTCGTGGCCCCTCGTTTTCATCCTTCATTCGGTCATTGTTCTTTAGTAATTATGTTCGAGGATATAGATAAACGACCAACGTTCAGATGTAGGTCATTCTGCTATCTCTGAAGGAGACACCACTTGGCAAATGCTAGAAACAATTAGTTTCTCATTGGTGACTATGTAAAGTAATTTATATTCTTTGCTTTTAAAATTACATTTTCGACTTTAAGGTTCAAACGAGGCTCTAATTAGATCCCTATTTAATACCTGAAGCTTTAGCAGGCGGTGTCGTCCCACTCCACGCGAATTAAATATTCTCTTTGCGAAAAACCTGTCGGTAGCCAGCACGGCTGGCGAAATTCCGAATTCCGCGCCCGGCCACGGGGAATTAGGAAATGTACGTGAGCAAGTTTGCCCTGCCTCCTTTAATTACGGCGAGGAATGCTTTTCGATCGCACTACTTTTGGATAGCTGGTCCAGTACAGGACCTGGGGGCAATACTTCGCGTTACTAAGGACCTGTATCGTGCGTGGCTTGCTTCCAACGGAAGCTCAGCGTTGTGTTACTTTTTATGTAACACAACAACATGCCGAGGTCGAGTTGATAGTATAGATTTAGTTGTTTTTTTTAGATTGATGTTAACTATTTTCTTTCTTTCTTCCTTTCTTTACAAAGGCCTCCTGATCGGAAAGCATTTTACAAATCATCTAAGAAGCAAAATGCCTAAGATTCAGAACACCTAAAATGTATAGTATTCCTAAAATGCGAAACTAATTTATGCAAATAGTCTAAAATGTATAATAACCTACAGGATAACAAAACTCACACAATAATCATTTAGATTTCATCACCTCGAAGAAAATAATACTTGCGTTGGTAGGTTTTAATCTGCCTACTTGCAATAATAAATAGCCTATGAGTTATTCCAGACAATATGTCTTGTATCTGTCTCTGTGCGAAATTTTATGCAGATCCGTTCAACCGTTCTGACATGATTAACAAACATCCATCCATCCAAACTTTCGCATTTATGATACTAGTAAGATGGTGGTTGGGGCTGAATGAGCCAGCTGCGCCATAAGCGGTGTCGATTCCCTGCTCCTAATATTGCTTGTAAATAGCGACACGTAGTTTGATTCTCGTAACGGACAATAACGCTCGAAATGGTGAGGTCCAATTAAGTTTTTAGGTCGGTTTGTTCAGACAATACAAGGCTATAATTGCAATGTATCGAATTCGTTGAATGCTTTTACCCTATTATTCGGCATTTAGAACTACAGTAAGTATAATTCTTGGGCCGGGATTTTTTTTTGTCAGTTTTTCTGAAAAAAAATTTAGCCTTGGGTCATGTATGATTAATAGATTTCATAATCGTTTTTGTTATTATTGAGCATAGAGGCAGGTAGGAAGTATCTTCATTTTTGTTTTGTTTTTTAACATTTTATATCTTGTCCTTTTATTTTCTTGGAAAAACCTTTATGTTCCGAAATTGAGTGCTTTCCCATGACCTTTGAAGAAAATTATTTAATTGGATTTGTACAATTAATGTACCATCCGAGTATGATTGCTTGGACATTTTGTTATATAATAAATGCTTTTTATGCAGCAATTCGCTGACAGTACTATATCCGCAGCACTTATATTGTAATTGAGCGGAATTGTACAGTTACATTTTACAACTGTTTAATCGCATTTAACATCACGGAACGAGACGCTGTAATCGCCGTGCTTTGGACTAGGGCTGCCACTTTGGGACATTACATAGTATATGGCATGTGAATACTTTTTTGGATCGATCCAATCGATCGATAATTTTATTGGTCTTGCAATTATGAAATTCATTGACAAGTACCATCATCGTCTTCCTGCCCTTGGTCCCACATTATGTGGGGTCGGGACAACATGTTTTCCTCTGCCACTCTCGTCTGTTAGCCGTCATCTCCGCCGTCAAATTCAAAGTCAAAAGGTGTTCACTAGGATCATTTTGAAACGTCTTAGAACTAAGTGAAGCTACGCCTGTTCCTCGCGACCGAGCCTAGAAGAATCAACAAACACGGCCTTGTGGCTATCATTTTATTCGTTGATCCTTTCTCACAAATGGAGCAGTATTCCATGGTACTTGTAGGTATCTAAAATAAATAATCTACATAAATCCAAACATAACTCTAAGGAAACATTCCTGGCTAAAGCGAAACGTTAAAAGTTTATTCCCTCAAATATGTAACTTAAAATAAATTGTCCCACGTCACGACAATTGTATTAAATTAACAACAAACGGGACAGGCGGTAGCCCTGCCCTACAGTCTCATTCCGGATGCGATCAATGGCCCTTTCAATTAAAAGTTTCTCCCGAGGCTCAGTTTGTCGGGGCAGCATTGTTCGCCCGAGTTGGCTCTCCACCGTGTATTTACCCTGTGGCCCGGGCAGATGTTTTTTACGGAAATTACAACACTACACTTGACAACCGCCGCTTGTTGTGCCGACGCGACGCGACTGTGAGAAGTTGGCTTTAGTTTTATTGCTGCAGTTTGCTGCTTCGAATGTTATCGTTTTCAGTTAACTAGTAGAGTTATACTTTTAACTAGTAGAGTTATACTATCTGTTCCTTTGCAAAGTAGTAGGTGTAGTAGTGCCGAAGCGTACTCGGGCTTTGCGTGTATGTGTCCTCCTCCTAGTTAGATGGTAAACTGGTGAATGAATGGTTAATCATCATCATCAGCCTGTTAGAAGTCCACTGCTGGACATCGGCCTCCCCGAAAGAGTTCTATGACGACAGGTTGAGCATTTTCCATCCAGAGACTTCCCGCAACTTTAAAAATGTCGTCGGTCCATCGGGGGGCCTCCCAACACTTGCGTCAGCGGTTCGTGGTCGCCAATCGAGAACCATACGATTAAAATCCAAATAAAATCGAGAGATATCGTGCGTGTTATTGACTTACTAAGTAGTCTAGCCGGAAAAAGTTTGTGCATGTTACATAATGGTGTACATGGGGTTTAAGGGGTTCCAAATAACACTGATCGGAACCCAAGCCAACCTCGCAGGCTTGGTACACTCTGCTGTTAAGGTGCACCCCTTACCTCCCATTTGGTGGAAGCCTATATCAAGCAGTACTCTTACTCTGGCTAATGAAGAAGACGTTAAAAATATTACTTTCAACTAAATAAAACCTTGAACAGCACGTTACATTTTATCCGTCCTCAACACATATTATTTCGCTAGAACGCACATAAAACGTTCAACATCTAATCAAGCCAGTAGAACGGTACGTGCGACGTAACCTAAACAGTTTTACGCTTACTGCCGCATCTCGGAAATACGTGCACATAAGTTTGTAGGAAACAATGCAGGTATTGCGCTCCGCCGTAAATTGTACAATGTAACCGCGCTGGTTTATGGCCGGCAGTTACGTGTTTCTGGAGACGATGTTGCATTATGACTCCTGAGACTTTTAACTAGTGGTTGGTGTAGTGCGAATCTAAATCGGCCACCCACTCTTTTCGTTCTTATAATTTATGAAATGAAATGAAAATGAAATTATAATATGTTATTAGTAATAACTTGCTCTATGCAAAAATATCACAAGATTATTCTAAGTTACCTACTTTCTTACCTAGTGAAAAATTGCATAGGTATTTAGTTTAAGACATTGTGAAACTTTAGGTACGTGCGTAGGAAACAGTGAAATGTTATGAATGATGATAATGAGTAGTTAGCTGTTTTTGTTTATTATAGCGCCGAACTACGTTCGTGATGTCATTACGCAATTTAACTTTATCAGCAGTATTACGATTTATATCGCCATTTGCGTGACACGTTCCAGTGACAGACACTTTGTTTCAATATTAGCGAGCCGGCTTTCGAATCCATCGGTCGTATCCGCTCCGTTTCTAGCCGTAAGACTGAACTGAACACTTCGCATAGATCAGACTAGTGGGTGCATTCCGAAATTTCGGAGCTTGATAGTTTCGAAATTGCGGAGCATTTTGTCATGTTCTGTAATACCGAAGCTTGCCCTCAATGTGCGTGATCCGACGAGCACTAAGATTTTTTTGGAAATATGCACCTGTTTTCCTCTTAAATACACTTCCGCAGCGAATAAAAAGTCCATTTTTCTTCATTTTGCGATCCTCCATCAGTTTCTAAATTCCGAAAATCTTTGAAACCCCTAAATCAGACGTACTTAGCAACTGTTTCTCCAAGCCTAACAAAACGTTCTCTTTGTCGCAGGTGCAGTGCTGCGGTGTAGTGAGCTGTGCAGTGTAGTGCAGTGTTGTGCAGTGTAGTGCAGTGTGTGACAGTGAGTGCGTGTGCGTCCGGAGTGACGCATACACTGGCGTCAAGTCAATGCCGGTGCGCCGATGGAGCGGTGATCGTGGACTGACTGTTTCTCAAGAGCAGCGCTGGTGAGCCTACTTTTACTTGTTGTGTAGAACACCCGAATTTCGACCCGGAAGTCGTGGTACTAGGCCATCGTGGCATGCCCAGCGAGTTTGGGAAAATCCCCCAAATGATTGTTTGGGTGCAGGCCGTACAAGGTCGGTCGCGCTAGAATTATATTGGGGAGGCCTATGATCAGCAGTGAACGTCCTACGGTTGAAATGATGATGAGGTATTATTAGTTAGCATACCCATTGTTTAGGTATGACGCCCTAACAGCATTTTTTACAGCCATTAGTTAAGCGACATGACGCCATGCTCGAAGGTCGCGGTACGTACTCCAGTCTTGATCGACACGTGCTCGTATCGGTATTAAGAGCTATTCGCTATGCCGAGTACGCATGTTGTAATAATCCCTACTGCAAGGTCGTTGTGTCGAACCAAAAAACAAGACATGGTATACCTTCGTCAATCGTAATAAGCAATATTTGGATGTGGCGCTCTTGAATCGAGTTTGTTTTTGTACCGGGTAGCAGATGTAGTAATGTTTTGATTTACAAGCAGACTCGGGACTTGTTTATTTATGACTAGCTGACCCGTCCGCAAATTCGTCCGCGTGTTCAAGTATGTTACATTGACTCTAGTCACTTCGTGCACTTGAGATCTTGATTTTCCGACCCCGTGCTAAGTGCGTACTTGATTTACAAATATTCAGTATCCGGAACGAATAGTTATTTTTATCAATATAAAATATAGCCTACACTAGGGGTAGTGTAGCTTTTTATTAGTGAAATAATTTTTAGAATCGTTTCAGTAGTTCTATATATATCTCTATATCCCCCTACGTACATACAAACAAACAAACAAACAAATTTAACCTTTTTAATGACTTTGACACGTTCTAGCTTCGTACCTACTCAAGTAGTTACTTATCTCAGACCGTTTTTAAATAATAAGACCCAACCGTCACATAGTCTCAGGACTAGTGTGGGGGTCAGCCCCACACTAGGATTCCCTGTGTCGTGGGTATCAGAAACTGCTAGTACCATGTCCACAACATCCAGACCCGGAACAAATACTAGCAGATGCAAACATGTCGCGCAAAACAACTGTCGCGCAGTGGGAATCGAATCCGCAGCCCTTACGTCTCAGACGGGCACTCGCCCGCTGTGCTAAAGGTCGTCGACATAACGCGTTTATATATTTATTTATATACATTAGCCCAGGTAGGTAACTCATATAAATTTTACTTATACTACATAAAACTTCCCTGACAATCAGCCTATCAATATTAAATATGAGACAAAAGTGGCAACTTTTCCTTCTAGACTATAATGTGTGGGCTTGTACTTAAAACTGAACAAGTGATTATATTTTCCCGACTCACCTTACAAAATTGGATATTGGTATGCCTTCACCAACGCTAATGACATAACAATTTGTGAGTAGTCAAGATAGCCCATTCATTATACTCGTACCTAATGTCTTATTAATTCTGTACCTAGTACTGCTACTACTCGTAATAATACACATGTTTGTACTGTTGAGTCAAGTCTCACGAAATTGCCTCGCAATTTCTTTATCATTGCGGATTTATCTTTGTCAATGTCATCCAGAGATAGGGTAAATCGAACGCGACGAAAATATTCCTCTTTTCCGCGACCGACGTGTCGTAAAGACAGCTACGAAATAGGTAGATGGAAAACGTGATACTTCGCATTATAATATTGCATTGTAATTATTGCTTTCACTCGGCGGATCTTGAGTGGTCTTCAAATTAATAATTCCGAACGCATTTTTGCAATCGGATACGATACGGCACGCCTTTAGCATAACACGCGGCCCTTCATGGAATGTCATTGCCTATCATTAGGCCTGTTGTCTACTGAAGCGTCGTCTGTCTGGATCACACGCGATGTTTACGCCTTCAACATCAAATACACCTACCTACATGGATGCCGCTTCTGTCAATGGAGCGGCAACGTTACCGTAGCGTCGCGCCGCTGCGTCCTGCGCGCTTCAGTTCAGCTCGGTTGTGTGTTACGTGCTGACAGAATCCACATTTATATGGATGCAGCAGCGATGCTAAAGCCGATTAAACAATTTTACTATGTCGCATTGAGAACTTGGTTGGGTTGGTAGAACGTAACAGGGGGCCAATTCACGTGAAAATATTTAATCTAATCTCATTACAGTCTCGTGTCTAAGTCAATTGTAACAGTTGATTTGACGTACGTTTAGCATTTTAGGTTTAATTACACTAGTAAGACTAGATTGTGTTTATTTATTTGAATTACCCTCTTGGTTGTGTGCGATAGTGTAGTTCAAGTAGCGAATGGGGTTTTAGGGACTCGAGCCTAACCCAATGTGATTGTGGTGCTCAAATACAGTCAATGTCAAACTTACTGGTGTGTCTCTTGTACCCAAACACCTGCACGAAGGAAGACGTCAACGCGGTCACGGATAGAGCGATTAAGGTGGCTACCTATTACTCTAAAACAGTATAAAATGTGTAGCATCGACACGAAAAGAAGAAGGTAGCGATTTCCGCCATGTGTCACCAACGCGCGCGTCGGTCGGAACGGAATTATGCGACGCTTCAGTGTACAATTAACCTTATTCAAAGCGAATGCGTGTGAGTCATGTGTAATAATCATGATCAATAGTGATGTATAATATTCCATTGTTCCAGGTGACGCGCTGCGCTGCGTGGTGTTAAAGCGGCTTTGCCGCTTTAAATGGATAAGCGCAAGATGCTGCCAAAGAGAGCGCGTATGGATAGCATGAGGGGACCCATTGCAAATGGACCCCTGCAATCAAGGTAAGCATATTACTCGCTAGCTTCCGCCCGCGTCTTCGCTCGCGTAGTACCTACATAAAAAGTAGCCAATATGCTATTCTAGATAACGAAATTTGCCTATTACAAGTTTTAACGAAATCGGTGAGCGAAAATGAGCCGTTGCGGCGTGATTGAACAACAAACATCCAAACATATTTTAAACATCCTCACAAACCTTTGCATAATTTTTATGATTAGTAGAATTATTGGATATAAAATAACTATCTAACTAAACTATGACCCTGATGATAATGCGCCTGAAATACAAAATTTATGCGCAACTTTTTTTTGCATTTCATAGCATCTCATTCCGCCTAAAGTTCAAAATCTACCTTTTACTTATTTACGGTCCTTTGACGGATCCAAAGTCATGGCTCGAAAAGCGTAGACCTTGACCTCACCGCACGCGTTCGATCAATTCGACCTAGCTTTATCTCTCTTCATTTCGGACCATTCAAAAGTATAGCTGTATGATGAAAGTTGATCTAAATTTAACCATCTACTGACAGTAGATGTCTGCTTAAGAATTGATACTGACGTGACTCACCAAGCCGGTTTTTTGATGTCCAATTGTTATCCGCTACGTGACCCAAAAACATTATCGAGGGCAAATCAATGAACATCGTAGCTAAACACATTTGAAGCGGTACCCTGAGCAAAACGCTATTGTTTTGATGCTATCTTCTCTTTAGCAGAAAGACTTGTCTGGCGAAATAAATACCTTAGTAATTATCAGTTTTCATAGTGTCTTTAATACGTTTGTAAACGTTTATATTACAATAGATTTTTATTCTGAAATATGTTTTAGCTAATAAACCTATCTTCGAATCGTCGTCTATTGGTTTGTTTACACGAAACATTTACGAAAATATCTGTTATCAAGAGGTTTAATTTATTCTACGTTAAGTAGAAATCTTAATTTTTATGGTAGAAATCATTAAATAACTAAGTTTTTATACAATTTCTGACAGCGCGGCCGTCATGGCGTCACGGGCGCATTTATTATTTAAACTTTAATTCAACGATGTTATGGCAGACATTTCATGCGTCGATGTACTCATTTTGCTCTGGAAACCCTTTAAGTACACCAACACTTAGCCACGTGGTCACTATAACTATAAGCTGCGATGACAGAAATGCCTAGTATAAGAACATACTCTGATACCCATTGGGAATCCTGGCGTGGACAATTTATGTGAATGTTATTTGACAAAAAAGTAATTCGTTGAATAGCCGGTTAATGTATTGTGAACACTAGCCTTCCTAAGAAAATAGAAACCTATGAACCATTTAGTTATTCAACTTTTACGTAAGCCGGAAACAATTTGTATAAGCCCTTCCTCGTTAATTCATTTAGGAACTCGCAATGAGAAACTCAGTTTATCAAAGATTGAATCCCTGCAAAGTTCGCAACTCAAGTTGTCTGAGTCGCCAAAAGGCGGCCAACAAAGCAACGTCCGCACCTACAAGCGACCTCACTCCACTTATTCTTTCTCCCGCTAATCCTGTTTGTTTTCCATCAAAACTTGTTCGAAGGGTTGTCCCCGCGGCCGCACGTTGTACATCCTGTGTCACTCTAAATCAAATTCTAATGTAATATGCGCTTTATTGCGGTGAATTAAGAGTCAACATAGCTCGGATGTCAGCAATGTTCCAGTGTTGATTTTCTGTAAAATAGAAACACATTCCAAAGCAAAGATCGTAAGTTCTGTATTGTATGCCTTAGTCTGAAACTATTGTTTGTTCTGTGAAACAAGGGTGGAGGGAGACCCGGCCTCTTTGTTTGCCGCCAAATCTGTTTTCGTCTGCTCACCCCGGGAAAGTTGGCGAAATTCCGCAAACGGCCCCTTCGTCCCCGCGCGCTCGGAATTACTTTCCAGTTTCGGAAACTTGCTCGGCAATAATAATAATTTCGCTACGCCATGACGAAAGTTTAAATTATTAGTTTAATCGCACTCGGCGTGCTATAATTATTCGAGCGGCGGTGGCCCCGGCCCACCCAGGGCATGTCCCCGTCTGGTGATTAGCCAACTTGCCCTACAAACTCTACGAAGCCACTAACTTGAATTCCCAATATTTGTTCAGAAATTTAATTTGCCCATCAATTTGGATTTGTTGTCCGTCCGAATAGCCTATTTGTTTCTGCATTCAGAGTGGCTGATTAATCTCCAAGTTTGAGACGAGTCGATGTTTGCGAAGAAAGTTACAATTTAATTCTCGTTACAGTTTCCAGGCACGTAATTAAACTTTGTTCTTAGTTGTTTCATTTTCTTTGTGTTTCGTACTTTCTTTCCTACGAACTCCACGCTTGATAATAATTTATGCAGACTCAAGCTAGTTAGCTAGTTAATAATCTAAACAATTTTTAGAAACAAATTAGACCGTACTATAGAATAATTAGGCAGTATGACCATAAGCTAGGTCAAACCTTACTTAGTATGATGTTTTCTCCTAGATTTCCCGAAGAATTTTGTAAAATATGACTTCAAAATTTGCAGCGCCCTCACAGGGTATATGTGCTTACCTACTTTAAGCTAAACAATACCATCTAAGCTGACTATGTACATGGAGCATAAATAAATGAAATGAAATGAATGTTTCTCCTTTGGTAATATTTGATTAGTTATCTATCTTGAGCTAGTTTACTGACGCAACATGAACGGAATCGCTGAGGCTAATCTATCTAAATCTAAATTACAGGAAAATAAAACCTACAGAAAAAAAGGATTTGATTCCTTTATGAGAATCGGAACTAATAATACTGTTATTTCATTATTAACTAGTTTCCACCCGCGGCTTCGTGGTACCCTGACAAAAAGTAGCCTGTGGTGTATTATTCCACGCTATTTACTACGTACATACCAAAATTCATTCTAATCCGTTCAGCGAGTGCGGCTTGCTTGCTTATCGTGTTCCTTCTTGGTCATCCTGTATTAGGTTTATGACCAACTTCAGATATGGTGGCCCTGAAAAGGACCTATGACCGTCGGTGAAAGAATCAGTGTGGTGAAAAGATTAAAGTGCGACTTTTAGAGGCTCCTTTCATGGCTCTGAGAAGGGCCTACGGCAGGTGTGAAAGAGTAGCGAATATCTTCTCATCCTCACATACATCTCAACATCTTCATAATCTTCCGCATTCATAATATTAATGGGAAGTGGTATTCGCGGTAAAGTTTTTTATTAGACGGTTATTGGAGCACCAGCCACGAACAAAATGGTAATGTGGATTGTGGAAATTTCTGCGTAATATTATCAAGAGGCGCAACCTTGGCGCAGTAACGCGTTCGTTGACACTGAAAAAACAGTGCCAGTGTGTGTGCGTGATCGTGTTATGTAATAACTGGTGTGATAAATTCGAAATGAGGAATTCTGTATAAAAACCAACGTCACCGGCAAAGCTATACTAGTACTCTTTAACTGTAAAGGAAAACGGCATGTCCAAAATTAGAAGACATGTGCACGAAAGGAGCCTCTAAGAGGCGCACTTTAATCCTTTCACTACACTGAATCTTTCACCGACGGTCATAGGCCCTTTTTAGGGCCACCATACCTCACTGACCTAATACAGGATGACCAAGAAAGAATCAGAAATACGGCAAGCAACCGACATAGATCACAGAATGAGAAATTTGAAGTGGCAGTGAGCACCATGTAGCTCACAGAATCGACAAGGGGGATAAAGGTTCTCGCAGGACGCAGTGCTGGAAGGCCACCCAAAGCCGACGACATTGTGAAGGTTGCGGGAAGTCGGTTGATTGAAAAGGCTCAAGACCGTTCGTCATTGCACTATCTGGGGGAGGCTTTTGTCCAGCATACAGCAGGCTCATGATGATTATGAAAACTAGATGACCCGCCGACGGCATCGTCCGCGTGCTCAAGTACCTTCTACCTACTAAGACTAACCTGACCTACTAACCAACACCCCTGTCAAATTACCAACGTCGACACATATGCAGCTATATTTATTATTGAACTACCTGATAAACCTTATCGTAGTACCTACTAATCGATGACCGAGTTTATTTATCAGTGAACGACAAGTCAGATTCCTTCCAATATATATAAGAAAAAAGCAAAAAACACGCCCGGTTAGTGCTAAATAGATTTCGTTACTTGATTTTGCTGATCGCCATGATCGAATTCAGATAGTATAATTCAGTTAATGCTAACCACATTATTATTTTTTGATCGAGCGAGCTACTTGGACGAATCGTCGTTGTATGTTCTTATGTATATTTGTTAGAGCATAACTTTCGAACCATCGCGTATCCGATCTTCATGGAATTTAGTAGGTCAACAGTTGTACTATCATGGTTTGCTAGTAAGAATAAGAGTTAAATTGGCCAAGAGGTCACTAAGATCCAGGTTCCAATGTATAAAAAAAGTAACGAATATATGAAGTGGGGTGGCATACGAAAGAGCTTTGTTCATACATTCCAAAACGACTTTTAATTTTATTCTAGGCCATATGGTTTTTTGAATGAAAATAGAAACATTTGAAAACCAATACGACGTGAACACTCATTAAGTAAAGTTTCAATGACTTCGTAACTCAGGTAAGGTTGGATACAGTTAGAACATGCTAAAGAGGCGATTTTCAAAGTTTATCTTATTTGTGTCTCAACGATCATCGAAGCACCAACTTTTACCGGACATCGCGAGATCTCAGTTCGGGGCCACTACATAGTTTAAACTGAAATCTTTATCATCATAAATTCATACCTCAGGATTGCAGTGCCGCCCATTGTCGGCCACGGTCGGCAGTCTGTCGCTAACCTCCGATAAAAAGTGTTTCGTTCACATCGGCCCTAAAGAACGCATTGTTATCTTGTTGCTGTAGACATTTCACTCGATAGATATACGTTTTATGTAATACCTACTTCAATGCGATTTTAATAGCCGTTTACATGCGGTTGAAACTTTGTATGTTTAGTAGTTTGGTTTATGACTTACAGGCAACAATGCTTGGATATTTTATGCTGAACATTACCGTTGTTTAGTAGAATGTTGGCATAAAGGCTTGGCGATCTTAAGCTCGTAATGCTGTGCCTTTTAATGTTCGATTATCCATAAACTGGAACTAGAAACTACTATTTGACATTTTGAAAAACGGGTTTAACTCATGACGAAATAATATCGATGAGAGCACCTAAAGCCCATTTCTGGATAGTATACATATTATAATCACATTGTATATTGATGATGATGATGATGCTAACGTTGTTCTTTTTCTGTTATTCCAGGCCCCTAGTGGCGTTACTAGACGGGCGCGACTGCACAGTCGAGATGCCCATACTGAAGGACGTGGCCACAGTGGCGTTCTGCGATGCGCAATCCACGTCCGAGATCCACGAGAAGGTGCTCAATGAGGCCGTGGGAGCCCTCATGTGGCACACCATCATACTAACTAAGGAGGACCTTGAGAAGTTCAAGGCGTTACGGATTATAGTCCGCATCGGCTCCGGCGTCGACAACATTGATGTCAAAGCGGCCGGAGAATTAGGTGAGTTCATTGTTACTACAGAACAGAGTGGTTCCCGAAACAGCCGAAGCATAGACTCAAAGTAGCCAGCCTATCGGTCTTTTACCTACAGGATACTCTTTGAACCCGCCTGGTTCAGTGCTTTTAAGACAACCCTAGTACGTACTCAGAATATAATAACCCATTGGGATTAATCTGTAGTCCAGTAATTATTAGTACAGGGCCCACTCCTGCTAATTTCATCAAAATCAAAGGTCTGAGAAAACGTTCGTTTGGAAATCGCAAGCTTAAAGAAATATATCTCTGCAGTCATTGGTATTAGAGATTTCCTTGGAGTCTTCAAAAAGAAGAAAGAAATCATATTTATTTTAGATACACCGAAAAACAGCTCACACAAAATCAAAAAAGAGAAAAGCTAAAAGAAACAAACAAAAGTAGGAAGGAAGTGGCAGAACTAGGGTGCATATTAGATCGGTCACAAAATGTAGCGCTGCTGGTTTCCAGATGGAGCCATTTGGGTGACTAAACGATCGTAGTTTGCTAACTCATCAGTGAGTAGGTAGAAAGTTTGACTGTAATGTCACGGAATAACCGTTATGTTGAAGCTGAGATAGGACCTTTTTGACCCATGCCATTGCAGCGTAGATGTTACCACATGAAATGTAGGTATCACCAGTTGGCACCCACTTGATGGGTGGGGTAGGCGCCTGATTTTCTTTCTTGTTAATTATGTGTGTACTGTTAGTGATCTGGATCATTTGAGGTATCTATAGATCGTTTGTAACGGTCTTTAGATGGATCAACTGTCTCTCAACTGTCTCTCTTCTGTATGTTGTATTGTTACTTGTATTAGTCTAAATTTTACTGTTAACCTGCCTACCTGCTAAGTACCTACGCTTTATTTTATTTTTTTGTGATTGTTACCTACCTATGTTGTTTCTTCCGTTTGCTGCTTTTATCTCTGTCTGTACTGTATTTGGGTGTGTCAAATAAATAATTTATTTATCTATATATGTTGTTTTGTTTTCAGGTATAGCAGTATGTAATGTTCCGGGTTACGGCGTAGAAGAAGTAGCTGATACAACGTTGTGTCTAATATTGAATTTATACCGGCGGACGTACTGGCTCGCCAATATGGTTCGGGAAGGAAAAAAATTCACAGGTTCGTATAAAGGCTGGAACGTGCGCGTCACGTGAGGGTGCACGCAGCGGTTGTAATAATATGAAATTCACGCACACGCGCAGTCATCGCAGGCGGTTGACATCTTCCTTTGAATTTCATACTTACAACCGCTGCGTGCAAGCTCACGCCACGCGCACGCATTCGGTTTACTCCGGCCTTAAATGGAGTATTTTTCCGAACTGTGACGACAAACTAGTTATTGCGAGTAGAATGATTGAGAAGAATCAGATCCTATTTAAAAAAGACATTAAAATAACATCCAGGGGAGGGATTCCGTGATATTTTTTTAACCTTGTGTTTGACCTTGAACTTCGAGATGTAACAAATATGCGTTATGCTTCATCATCATTCACCGGTCTATTATAGTGACCTCTTTATAAATGATGCGGCCATTGTGACGGGTTTATTCACGAAAAGGAAAAGAAATGGTCATTTTTTCAGATCTCCAATCTCTCAGATCCTGAAAAGTGCCCGAGTGGGGAGTCTGATCATTACATTTGGCTCATGGTCGCATTTTGCAGCAGTAAGCGTTCCATACGGAACATATAGCAAGCCCATCGCCGCTTTTAGATTCTTATTAAATTTTCACCTCTTATTTATTGAAGTCTTCCAATCCTACGGCACGTGAGATAGATTAGCTCCTAATAGACACATGAGACCTAACTAACGCATGTCTCAGGGTAATGAACGCAAGGCAGGGCCGCATCCTAGTTGGTATTGCAGTTGCATTGTGTAGCCGTACGTAGCCGACACTTGCCAGTTTGTTACTTTGTATTATAACATAGTAACAATCCATCCTCTCGCTTCCAGGCCCAGAGCAGGTCCGCGAGGCTGCGACGGGCTGCGCGCGGATTCGCGGCGACACGCTCGGCATCGTCGGGCTCGGCCGCATCGGCTCCGCGGTGGCGTTGCGGGCGAAGGCGTTCGGATTCAACGTCATCTTCTACGACCCATACCTCCCCGACGGCATCGAGAAGTCGCTAGGACTCACTAGGGTTTATACGCTACAGGTGAGACTTCTCCCCGTTACATTCTGCTCTAGGTTCGCTAGTTAGATAGGCCACATCGGCTCCGCGATGCTGGTGAAGGCGTTCCGATTTAACGTAATTTCTATAAGTCGCTACATTCAGCTCAAGATGCATTCAAGAAAAGTGACTTGGCAATTTCGTTTAGGTTCACGAAAAATTAGATGCAGACATTGTACTTTACTACTTTTCTTCTTTTACTCCTTAGGGACTTCCCTATATCATGAGTAGGTAATTCCTGGACTTTCAAATGATTTCATTCTGATAATAATATGTTTTTTTTTTCGTTTCTTTCCAGGACCTCCTATTCCAGAGTGATTGTGTATCATTGCACTGCAGCTTAAACGAACACAACCACCATCTCATCAACGAGTTCACTATCAAACAGATGCGTCCGGGTGAGTTTCTATATCAATGACACCACTGATATGATATCAATTTAAAGATTGCGGGAATACTACAAAGTGGCGACTGTTGTACTTTGACGTTCCAAGTTCGTATGAGATAGTGGCCGGGTCGCCTCACGGAGTTCGTTGGCCGTCCGAAGGTCTTCGTCGTGATATGATCGTCCGCGACTTTTATAGACGCAAAACTTAGCATGACCTTCGAAACCAAGAAGTCAGTGACCTGTAAATGTCATGGCATCCTGAATTTTAATAACAGTGTCCCAGCAGTGGATATCTGGATTTATCGTCGTGTGTGGAATTTTACGGCGAAATTTAAAAAATAAAAGATTTAATTGCAGTTTGCTGTCCTGTGCCTGTATTTCATCTTCTACCTCACTTCAAGTTTAAACCGGAACACAGCATTGTCAGCACTTCATCGATACAGGCTTAGCCTAGAGAGTAAACCACTAGATACTTCAACCGTAACCATATAGTTTTCTGCAAAGTACCTCATAATTGTAGCAATTAATTTAGATAAGTTAATCTGTATGTTTTTTCAGTAAACAAATAGGTACATTTTTGCTTGCTAGTGTAATTTATAGCCAATGCGAAGACTGAATAAAGAACCCTCCTGCTTTTAAGACAATATAAATGTTTATGTTTATTCGCAGGCGCGTTCCTGGTGAACACGGCGCGCGGCGGGCTGGTGGACGACGAGGGCCTGGCGGCGGCGCTCAAGCAGGGCCGCATCCGCGCCGCCGCGCTCGACGTGCACGAGAACGAACCCTTCAACGTGTTCCAGGTGAGAACTTTTACACATTGAAACGTCTTAGAAATTAGGTGATGCCACGCATGTTCCTCACGGCCAAGCCTAGAAGAATCAGGCAATAAACACGGTTTGGTGCCTATAATTTTTTTCGATGGTCCATTTCACAAAATGGTATGTAGATCTTCAGTGTGATGCCGATCGAACTAGGTGAGGCTCAAAATGTACCGAGAACCTTTAAAGGTGTTCCAGGTAGCAATACTACTGAGAACCGTGACAGGTGTTTCAGGCTGCAATAGGTACTACCGAGAAACTTTACAGGTGTTTCAGGTTACAATACTACTGAGAATCGTTACAGATGTTTCAAGTAACAATACTAACGAGAACCGTTACAGCTGTCCCAATGATACTAGCAAGAAACTTGACAGGTGTTTCGCTAATCAAACTAACTAAGGCCTTTCAGAGTTGTTCCATGTAACCGTTTGCCGTTTGCAAACGTGCAAGAGAACGTAACGTCCAACATGTCCTTGTACCAAACTAACTGATTCTTCAGAGGTTAGGTAGCAGGATTAATAATAATTATAATTAATCGCTTGCTCATCGACTCACCGCAGGCATGGGTCTCATTGACGCGTTTCCGTTCCAGGGTCCCCTAAAAGACGCCCCAAACGTGCTGTGCACGCCGCACGCCGCCTTCTACTCGGACGCGTCCGCGCAGGAGCTGCGCGAGATGGCCGCCTCCGAGATACGGCGCGCGATCGTGGGCCGCATCCCCGACTGCCTGCGCAACTGCGTCAACAAGGACTACTTCCTCGCGGGCGCCGCGCCCGGCCCGCTGCCTCCCGCGCTGCCACCCGCCATGCCGCCCAACACTTACAGCGAGGGTATGTTACGTCTGTACTACTGTAGAACTGCGACAACAAAGACTAGTCCTCGCGGGTGCTGATACGCTACGTGTCAATGTTATTATCATCATCCACAACCCGAATTCACCCACTGCTAGGTCTATACTCAGCAGTGGGTAACACTGGCGTATGCCTTTTCTTGTTTAGACTTCCTCTCCTTTATCTATCACACGTACTCGAAGTCTCGACGGAAAACCTAATAATTAAACTCTAAACCAAGCAATTTAAAGTCTATTATTGTAAAGCTTGGTGCTTACTCCCAAGTGCTGAGTTGCTAATGGGTATGTCCTTTGTGCAGATAACGTGAAGGCGTCGCGGAGTCACCTGGCGCCCTCGCGTTACTACGCGGAGGAGCGCGTCTCGACGTCGCCGACGCCGCAGAGCCTCATACGCACCGACTCGCCCATGACGCGTAAGTACTACATTACTTTCAAACATACATACATCATAATCATCTTTTCAGATATAGGACGTCCACTGCCACTTTCCTTCACCATTTGAGAGCACTAGCATAACATACAAATTTTCCGAAAGGAAAATTCATTTTATCATTTTTTTCATTTTTTCCATTGGTACAAGATGTGGTCACTCCAATTTCATACCGATTGCCTTAGATGGTGTATCCCTACCAGTCTGCTCCGATTTTAGGTACCTCGGTTCAGTAGTACAGAATGATGGTGAGATTGATAGGGATGTGAGGAACAGAATAAATGCAGGATGGATGAAATGGCGACAGGTCACAGCAACCACATGTGATCGGCGAATGCTCCTTAAACTTAAGGGGAAAATTTACAAAACCATCATAAGACCTGTCGTATTGTATGGATCTGAGTGTTGGGCTGCCAAAGGGACGGATGAAAGAAGATTGCACGCAGCGGAGATGCGAATGTTAAGATGGATGTGTGGAGTGACCAGAATGGATAAGGTAAGAAATGAGTATGTAAGAGGAAGTTTGAAAGTGGCGCCAGTGATGGAAAAGCTGAGGAGAAATCGGTTAGCTTGGTATGGGCATGTCATGAGGAGGGAAGAATGTCATGTGACAAGAAGAGTGTTAGATATGAATGTGGATGGATGTAGGAGTAGAGGTAGACCAAAGAAAAGATGGATGGACTGTGTGAAAGTGGATATGGTGAAGAAAGGAGTGAGTGTTGAGATGACGACTGATAGAGGGAAATGGAAGAAGAATACATGTTGTGCCGACCCCACATTATGTGGGATAAGGGCAGGAAGATGATGATGACAAGATGGGGTTCGAATTCACGTCCTTTGGATCGGAAGGCGGGGTCTCACTACTGCTATCAGTAACTCACGCTATACTATTGATAGATAAGCGGAATAGTACTACATATTTGTTCGTCGAGTAGTGATGCCATTACAAACAATGCTGAGTACTTACGTTAAGTAAGTGTGCATCATATCTTAAACAATATGCATAATACTTAACTTACTTAAGTTCCGCAAAGTCACGCCTGAATCAATTCACTATGTAACCCAATTGTTTTTGTTATATTCAAGGTACCTACCTACTTGCATGATTTTATATAATATTAGTATTGTAACTTTTTTGTTCCTTTCAACTTTTGTTACAATAAATAAATTTTGACAGGCCTCATAGCTCAGTTGGCCTCTTTATTAACTCTGCCTTCTACGCTAGAGGTCGCGGGTTCGATTCACGAACTGGACTGAGTCTGGATGTTAAATATTTATCTATTATGTATATCAGTCTCTGGTAGCCATAGTACAGGCTATGCCTAGTTTGGGATCAGCTGACCGTGTGTGATATGTCCGGAGTATTTATTAATTTGAAACTTGAAATGTTTTACAGGCATGAACGGCGGGTACTACGGCGGCGGGTCGGGCGCGGCGCAGGCGGCGCACAGCACGACGGCGGTGCACGAGCCGCCCGCGCTGCCGCCGCAGCCCGCGCCGCCGCAGGCGCCGCAGCCGCCCATCACCCTGGTACTTATACACAACCGACACACCACTCCCGTACAAACATAGAAGAATCTCAAATTATAAAGCCGAGATTACGTTTCATCATCATCAGCCTCTAGAAGTCCACTGCTGGACATAGGCCTCCCCCAAAGAGTTCCATGATGAACGGTCTTGAGCCTTCTCCATCCACCGACTTCCCGCACAATGTCGTCGGTCCACCGGGTAGGGAGCCTTCCAACACTGCTTCCAATATTATGTTTACGAATATATCGCCGTCCCAACCGAATAAAATGGTAATCGACTATTACGATAGAAGTGCTTTTATTTGAAATAATTATTCCTGAGGTCTGATTACACCTTGTGAATTTTTTCGACCAAATCGTACGATTAGTTTTCGAGTTAGGCTTTTTGCAATGGATTTAACTTTATGATTAATCTAAAAATAAAAACACAGCTTTGACCCGAATAACATCGCAACAGGTTACTACTCACTTCTCAATGTCTTACTTTTTCCAGTAAGATGCTTTTACGATTTTATTCGGGTATAAAATATAAAACTTATTTCATGTAAAGTAGATTATGCGGTTATAATTCAAGTTTATTACAATATATTCTTCAAGAAAACAGAAGAAAACTTTACAGTTACTCAATGTTACCTACTCATTGGTACCAAACAAAACGGTAACATTGAATTAGCGATACAACCAACATCACTATTTTGAGAGAGAAGATCGCGATTATCTATTACTGTAATAAGTCATTTTCGGCAATTTCCGCGAATAAAATCGTAATGTTACTTTACGGTGTAAAGTTGTGTCTTTAATTCTGGTAAAACATATTTTTATTCACAGCTCTATATTGCTATTGGTAAACGTATTAATATTTTAAGTTATATTTCATTATTAAACAAAAAATTAGGTATTTTTGGTATAAAAATGAAACCGCTACGTAAGATAGCTTAGAAGTTATAAACCAAAAACTGTAAAATTTCGTTTTTTCGATTACGATATTATTTGCTGGGGACGGCGATATTATTATCGTCTCGAAAAGCAGTCCTTACGTTGGCGGTGTAATTCTTTTTTTAGCGCGTAAATCTTACTACTATTATGAATGCGAGAGTTTGGATGGATGTTTATTACTCAACCACGCCAGACCAGCTGAACGAATCTGTATGAAATTTGGCAGAGAGATAGATTATAGTCTGAAATAGCACATCTAGGCTACTTTTTATCCTCGTAGGTACCACGCGAGCAAAGCCGCGGGCGGTTGCTGGTGTATAATAATTTCAATGATCACGTTGAAACAAACCAGACCTTCGGATCGAAAGTCAGGGTCCCTCGCACTAGGCTTTTGCTTGTCGCGAAGATAAATAATCATTTACACTACACACAGAACAAACAACCTTTTGTAGTTGAAGATACCTGCTACTCGACTAAGACACTCACCTTTATACAGTGCCCCAAGCGCGAATTCACGATAGCGTTACGCTAGTAAAAGAGTAAAGGCTTTGCCAAATAGAACGCGTACATAACGCGCGTCAGAGCGCTAGCTTGACGCCGCGCTATAGTGTCGAATTGTGATGTTCTATGACGGTGTTGCTGCTGTCAAACAGAGCCGTCATAGCGTACATATCGCACTTATCGCGGCGTCAGGCTAGCGCTCTGAAGTGCGCTAAGTACGCGTTCTATTTGGCACAGCCTTTAGTCTGACGTCAGTCAGCGATGCTTGAAATCTTAATTTTGATTGGCTAATTTGACATTTGCTCGTATCGTAACCGTATCGTCATCTTGAATTATTCGTGCAGGGGCCACAGAAGATTGTTGCATTGCGAATTAATATTTACCTTTTCCTTCCAGCCAATAAACACCTCTGACCCGGCCAACCACCAACTGAAAAAGGAGGGCTCCGACGTCCATTAGGCCCGACTGCGCTACGTTGCAGTACCGCTGTCACGCCGGCGCCGACCAAATACAAACAAACAATAGTTTTATTCCATCGTACTCCAATCGTAACCATGTCGCGGCTCACGCAGCGTTTGCATTGAGACGGACGCTTCTGGACACTGGCATAAGCTCTACAGCGACCTAAATCGCGCCACTGGTTACCTACGTCCCCTAACAGCCGCAACGCCTGGCAGAATCAAGCAGTGGTCAGACAAGACAGTGCGCTTCTCAGTGAGGCTTGTTTCATGCACATCTATAACCTTAATACACTACATTCGAATGAAAACTCAGATGGTTTACTGACAATAAAAATATACAAAGACCGTTGGATGCAACCGTTCCATAGAATAAATGAAAACAGTGATAAAACCGTGAACGAAAAAAAAAACGCAATTGAACTGTGTGTGAGTGGTTACGCAGTATACAGTGTGAAGTGAATTGTGTATAGAGTAATGTGTAAAACGGTACAAGAGAACATTGTTGATAGCGTCTTGATGCAAACTTCGTGTATAATGAATAGTTGATTCCGTGTTTGTATTTCGTAAGTTTGGACAGCTATTTTACATTAAACCTGCGCGTTTCTGAAGGCATCCGAATCAAATGCGAGGATCCTAGATAAAAAATATAAAAGCGTTAGGTGTTGCCAGAGAAAATAAATTTTATTCTTGTCTTCAGGAAGTTGCAACTGTAATTTTATAATATCGCGTGTTAATCGCGGGCCGATGTATTATTATGATGAGAAACTGTACCGGGTGTGGTTCATCAAGACGAGATCCCTGCCAGGGGCCTATACCACCAACTTTTGAGGTTTCAATTAGGCGGCGACGTAAGTTGACAGTCTTAAAATCAAATTGTGAAAAAGAAGTGCAGACTACTCAGCTTAGGCCCGCATTTGAATGGCAACAAGACGTCATGATAGGCCCCAGGGTCGGGTTTAGGCCGAGGTCAGCTTCAAAGGTCATTTCAGAAGATCAGTCAGATTACTAAAATGTAACAAAATTATGTCTGGCCAAATAGTAAAATTATAATTTTTAGGAGAGATCTAAAAAGACCTTTGACCACACTAAATCCACTCCTGATTCTACACTGGGAGTGTTTATAGGCGTTTCGATAATTCAATAACGATAGCTTTATAAGACTAGAATGATATTGCTCAATAGCGCTTACTACGCATTTTGAAATACCCAGATTTAGTCTAACATAACTATTGGTAACAGCTTAGTTTCCATAGGAGTTGTCGTGTTATCGAAACGTATGGTGAATGATGGTCCTGTAGGGTACGCACGCGGCACAGCTACCAGCGTTTTGTTTTCTAAGACCGCACACAATCGACATTATACAGAGAACATAAAAGTATGGAGTCTGGTTTGTCGATCGCCTATATCAGCTCCATACTAGCTAACCGATTGCACGGATAAATGTCTACGTGCGCTGATTGTCGGAGGATGGCTGGCTGCTGGCTATAGAGCGCTGTTGGTCTGAACGCAGGGCGCTGTTGGTCTGAACGCAGGGCGCTTTTGGTCTGAACGCAGCGTACTCGCTCATAGCATTTGATCGCATTTGTAAGCCGCGCCCCGGTCCTCCACGATCGCAGCGCATGCATTCGAACTGTTAATTTTTAAGTAAACAAACAAATGGACTGTAGAATTCTATCATCACACTTATAAGAGAAAAACAGGTCTGTGTCTTTCTACTATAAATATATATTTTTAATTTTGAAATGTACAAAATCATGCTTTCATTTGATTATTTTTTTTCTAAATAGGGTTTAAGTGACGAATTTGTACATGAAGGAACACCATTTTTTGGCCGTGAATAGGGGTTGAACCCTAATATCCACCTGTTTCAAAATCGTGAAAATTGGTATTTAAATTAGTATTTACTTACAGTTTAGTTTAATGACAAAAACAATGTGTATATTTTATGAGAAAGTGAAAAATTCTTAAATAAAACTATTGTTTTCGGATTAATTACTCTGGTGTTTTATTTGTTATCAAAAAAACCCTGATTCAGTCTTACATGATTGCATATAACATCTAAATACATAACAAAAACTTCACAAACAACATTATTTACTAGTGCTAGGTTAAACTATCGCGTTAATATTTAATTTGCCATTTTTTAACACAAAAGTGTTACGAGCAAAGTTAACACAAAATTGGCACTGAGAAGGCTGGGGCATTGCATATGTATAACATACTTAAAAATTAAATAATACAAGATTAATGTCCACAAATACCAATAGAACCGGTAGGTACACTAATCCTTGTAGGTAAGTACGTAGTGTACGTACGTTTACTACCTATAAAATATGAATTTCATAAAAAAAGCAATACAATGTTTGTACAACCGTAAAGATTCTTGAATGGTCGCGAGACGCAGTGTTGGAAGACCCCCATCTGATGGACCGACGACATTGCGAAGGTTGCGGGAAGTTGGTCGATGGAAGGTTCAAGACCGTTCGTCATAGAACTCTACGGGGGAGGCCTATGCTCAACAGCGGACTTCACAGGCTGATGCTGACTTAGGGCCTCACTATTATGAACGGTGCACAACATGCAGACTGCATCGCGTTTACTGCGCGTAGACATACATACGTCTTAGTTGCGTCCTTCGCGCATCGACAGCGCGTTTGAAAAACGTGCCTTGAAAGGTTGGTTCTATTAGTATCAGTGGAACTTCTATTCATCTTACATTCACAACCACTTTCCCTGCAACAATCTTATTTATCAGCACACTTCGAATCGCTAGCGAGCCAATCGCAGATGCTAATTACAATTCTCTAAGCTCCAATTCTACTAATTTACAACGTTTTAACATTTAATTCAATTCCGACCACAAATACAAAATACAAACCTTCGAATACAAGGTGAATCATAATATTTATGCTATTCCGAAACTGGCCTATTCTATCGACAAAAAGAAAAATTATTAGAGAAAAAAAATATTTTTAATCCGTTTTTTAATCCTCTTTGTCATCTTTATAACTCATTTATTAAACGTAAGAAGTTCGACATCAGATTGTTACCTAAAACACTTTTGAGTTTGAACTGATTTGACCCCAAATCAGCAAATTTTTCAGTGCTTTTTCGGGTAAATATATCGAATTTCCAAGTCTTTTCGGGTGGCGAATAAGCCTCTTTCGGGTTAGTATACTTAATAATGAATCATATTGTAGATACTGAAAGCAACTTTTTTGAAAAAGAAAAACGTCTGTTGTCCTCAAGCATCAGTACCTAATCCTCATCCTCTCAGATCAAGAGATCTGATCTTCTAGGATCTTATTGACTGATTTAAACGAAGAATTCTGCCAGAGCTACTGCGGTTCATGACCCTTTAGCAACTTGCTAGCGATTCAAACATCCACTCACGTGACTGAGAGAGATCTCACTTAGGCGAGCCGCTGTCAGCTGGCGATGGAACCCGTAACCGCCTTGCCTCGTCCGCGTCCAAAGCTCGCTTCATCTCGTAGTACCGCTGCTTGAAGGCGAGTAGGTCGTTATTGACCCGATCTAGTTCTAATCTCAGGTCGGTGACTTGCCGCTCTCGCATGCTCAGCTCTGAAAGTTTGTCAAGTGATTTTCATTAGTTCATATAACAAGGGCCTTTGACCACTCCAACGTATCATACAATAATTTTTATAATACCCCTAAACTTAATTTCGACTCGATATGGACGGGACGGGGATTTGAACCCGCAACCTTCCCCTAAATTATGACTCAGACTGGATACGGGGATGCTCTAACCAACTAAGCTACGGAGCCACTTCCCGTCCGTGCGAGAATGGGCCTGCCAATCGGCGTAATGCGCCGTTACTAAGAAATAAGTAACACTCAACAGTCCCTGGATTCCAAGACCAAGGATTCCCTGCGTCGTAGGTATCAGAAACTGCGAGTACCATGGTACCACAACACCCAGAGCCGAGCACTATTTTATTGTAATTTAAAGCTCTGACATTACCTACTTAATTATTTTGAAAATATGTATATTGCATGCGTACAACGCTGAATCTGTATTGTATTATGTAACAACTGTACTTAACCCATATTACGCAATAAATTACTTTGATTGATTAAAATATTTGCAGATCATGCAAATTTGTGCCGCGGGCTGTGCAGCGGGCAGCGGGCACTCGCCCGCTGCGCCACTGAGGTAGTCTTCCTCGCCGCTGTGGGATAATTGTTTGCATGATCTGCAAATATTTGTTCCGGATCTGGGTGTTGTGATACCATGGTACACGTAGTTTCTGGTACCCACGACACAGGGAATCCTAGTGTGGGGTCAGGACTACTATGTTTTATTTTTTATAACACACGGTCAACTGAACACATGAGAGACTGAACTGTGTGGAAGACGACATGAGTAAGAAAGGAGTGAATACTGATATGACGGCTGATAGAGGGGAGTGGAAGAGAAAAACATGTTGTGCCGACCACACATGCAGCGGGATAAGGGCAGGGAGATGATGACGGTCAACTGAACGGTACTATGTAGGTATGTTACGGTTGGGTGTAAAAAAACAGTTAAAAAAAACAAAATAGTTGGTAATCTAGGATTGTCTTACCAGCGATAAGACACTTCATCTTGGTGGTTCGTTGCGCCAAAGCTCGCTGCGTCCGGTTTAAAGTTTGCTGAAAATAAATTGTTTTAATTGTTATACCAACTCTTTTCACACAATAGCCTCATTAATCAAAACATGGTTCGTGAATACCAAGACAGGTATTTAGTGACACGATCGCCAATTAGGTAGGTACCTTTGCGATAACATAGTGAGATGCGCTTATAACGAAGTACCTCGTTAAAACGAATCTATTGTCATGGCTTTGATTGCGATACCATTAATTGGATTTACGGCATAATTAATAAAGTTCTGTGATTTAACTTTATGCTGAACTGGCGGCTGCCCGCGGCTTCGTGGCTTTCCCGGATAAAAGTAACAGCTCCTGACTTCATCATCAGATCAGCTCACTCTTACTATACGGTTGTCTGGTAGAAATCACGATCCGCGATAAGAACGCCAATTGTAGGACCTTTTTAGACTTATAAGCTATTTGTATAAACTGTGTTTTCTTTTTTTAAAGGTCCTCAATAAAGTTTTATTTCATTTCATTTAATATTGTATTGTCATCGGATTTCGATAGGTACCTATGCAAATGTTTCAGCTCAATGGGACCATTTGCTGAGGAGTTCTATGGAACAGCTCCAGACTCCATCATCAGATCAGCTCACTGTCATAATATTGTACTGAAATCGGATATCTACATGTATGCAAAGTTTCAGCTCAATCACTACTCATTCTGTCTGCAGACCCTTGAGTGAGGCGACGGGGACGTAGGACACTAGGGTGAACAGCTTGTTGGCTGAGTCTTCATCATCATTGCGTCTGCGAGATAGCCTGACGCGTACCCTGAGGGGGACATTTCTGACTCCCTCTGACCAGAGGTATTTGTTTAGGCGGGTGTCCACTCTTACGTCCGGAGTTCCCATTTGTTTTTCGGCGAATTTACGAATTTCCTTAATAAAAGTTAAGTACCTACCTTACGTGATTATTTATGATGTTGTTTTAATAGTTATTCAGCTATTATTTGGGGCGGAGATAAATCCAACAAATCAAGGATCATAAAAATCGGTCCAGCAAGAGTTTCGGGAATTCCTTAGCAATATAGTTTTTTTTCCCGGACATATCACACACGGTCAACTGATCCCAAACTAGGCATAGCCTGTACTTTGGGTACCAGAGACTGATATACATAATAGATAAATATTTAAAACCCAAACACAGAACAAACATCTGTGTTCATCACACAAATATTTGTCCAGTTTGGGGATCGAAACCGCGACCTCTAGCGCAGAAGGCAGAGTTACTACTAACTGAGCTATGAGGCCAGTCAAATTCCCTAGTATCAACGCTTCTTCTTCTAATATACTTATTTATGATTTATTATCGGTAATTTACAACTTCTTTTTATTTTATTTTATTTTTATTTCCTTGAACCACCCATTTCCGTACCACGTTGTCTCGCCCGCGTGATGTCACCCTGTTAGGTCCAGTCTGAAAACCAGCGCTGCTTCCCTACTATGTTCGGGAGTGGCATAAGCTGAGACTTGGACCTAGTTTGGCCGCACAGTCGCACTAAGAAACATGATATTTAACTTTGTTAACCTGCCTACTTATTTGTTATTTATGTGATCATTTTTGTTATGTATGTGATTATTGTTATGTGTCTTTAATATTTTTGTACTGTATGTGTGTGTCAAATAAATAAAATGTTATTCTTATTCTTATTCTTCTCGGCTCTGTCAGTCAGGCATTTACAGTTTTGTAATATATTCATAGATAATTCGCGTTTTTATCAAAGCACTTAAACTAATCCCGTGTTGTTAGGGAAACAAAAAACTCTCCGTGTTAGGAATTATTCATAGATAATTTGCGATTAGTAAGTAGTATTACAATGACACAGTTTTCCCTTTTATACTCAGCTTTTAATCCGTATTCTATAACTTTGGCTGCGATCTTCTGTAAGGCGGAGGTACCTCAACCTCTACCAATTAAGAGCGATAAAATCCCGCTGCTGTGCCTTCAGCATCATCATTATTTCAGTCGTACGACGTCCACTGCTGAACATGGCCTCCCCCGCAGACAGGAAATTCCTTATCATGTGGGGGGATTTGCCCATACTCACACGCTGGGCATGCGGGTTGGCGAGCGCTGTTAGAGCTATTGTTGTTAAAATGAGGGACGCTGCTGCCCATCCCATAGCTTTTTTCCCTTAGTCGCCTCTTACGACATCCGGGGATAGGCAGATATGGAGGGGCCTTTTCTTCAGCCGGGGCCACCACGGCCTCTGTGGCTGTGTGCTTTAAACAAATATGTGAGATATCCTACTTCCTACTAAAAATGTGAGGATGTTTGGATGTTTGTTGTCCAATCACGCCGTACGTAACGGCTCAACCGACTTCGTTGAAACTTGGAATAGATAAAGTTATTTGCCTAGAATAGCATATAGGCTACTATATATGAAGGTAGCACGCGAGCGAAGCCGCGGGAGGAAGCTAGTTTAAAATATGTCACACCTGGATTTCAGGGCTAGGCTGCAAGGCCAGCATGTCCTTGACGGCGCTGTACAGGTTCCGCGTCTCCTTCAGCTCGCGGTCCTTAAGAGGATACAAAAATCATAATAAATTGTCGAGTGGGCGGAGTGAAGAAAGTGACAGCGCTATGTACTGTAATTGAATGCGGAAAGAGATAGCAAGCGTTAGAACGCGCTCAAAAGTAATCGACGTAGACGAAATATAAGAAAATATTGATTATCTCAAAAACTATCAAATTTTTTAAAAAGTGTCTTGGATTTAAGTTCCCAATGCTATTGTCTAACAAAATATTTAAAAAAAAGTTATTTTTGTTAGATAGTCTCAGTGTATTTTCGAAAAAACTGTTGCAGAGAACCTTAAAAAAACTTAACTTTAAAAAATATATCTATCGAGAAAAGTTTTACCAATCGCGTTTCTGTCTTGGATTTACGTAAATAAAATGCTCAAGTTATGTTTGTCATAAAAATCAAAACTGTGCGTTTTGATTTTTATGACAAACGTTATTGAGAAAAAACAATTCAAAAATCTTAAAATTATTAAACCCTCACCTTAAGCACCAGCATCTCGCTTTGGGCCAGCACTTTCCTGCAAGTAACACTAACATCAGAATTACACTACATTTTAGCTAGGTATCCGTTTCAGCTTGAATACGGATTTCTCACAGACTTCCTGCAATTAAAACCATGTCGTGGGTCTCCTTTTTACTCTGTTTACTCCTTTACGGCTGTCGAGCTATATGGCCTGCCCACTGCCACTTCAACTTGCTAATTCCGAGAGCTAGTTGGTTCTTCGACGGATTTCCTCATCTCGGGTTTAATCACGCAGTGAAACTCCGAGCATAGCTCTCTCCATAGCCCGTCGCGCGACTTAGAGCTTGTGTATATGGTCAATAGTTAGCGACCAGTCTCAGTGCCATGTCATGGCACGCACTGATTGTAAGAGGACTTAGAACAGATTGGAATGAAATTTGGCATCTATGTAGTCAATAGCCTGGAATAACATAATATAAGCGTAGCGGCGGGCGGAAGCTAGCTAACAATAGCACTGACTTTTGCGTGAGTCTCAGCTTCTGAGTGAGTTGCACGCTCTCAGGGTCTGTTCCCTGGAGCTTCCTCCATCGATGCACGTTCAGGGGCGTCTCCAAGGCTTCCTCTAACGCGCGCACTCGTAGCCTCTCGCGACCCAACTCTCGTTCTAGGTTGAACACCTGGATACAATGTTTAGTACTCATAGCTTCGTAGTATCATTTAAAATGCTTGCGCAACAGTAGGTAAAGGAATGCTGTGCTTACTTAGCACGATAGAATGCCTAAGTAATAGTTAGTAATAAGGTATTCAATTTAACTAGGTTATATTACTTTTAAAACACTAATAACGACCAAGTAACTCGTTTCACTCCTTACCGAAATCACGTAACTACCACCAACACCACATGTCGGTCTTGCCACTCAGTCAGGCCACATAAAATAGCATGAAGATTGAAATAAAGAAGTAAGAATAAAACACTATAGAACCTCCAACACCACAGCTTCGTTACTTTCATGATTCGACAGAATTACCGAACTGATTAAGTAAAAAAATATTTTTCGTTCGAAATAGTTAAACTAAGAATCATAACGCTAAATTTTCATGAAGGTGAACATTCCTTCATGCTCCATCGTGACGGCCTAATCGTCATTACCTAGTTACCTACAGTGGAAAACTTCTTCTTCTTCTTCCTGCCCTTGTCCCACATTATGCGGGGTCGGCACAACATGTTTTCTTCTTCCACTCTCTTCTGTTAGCCGTCATCTCTTCTGTTAGCCGTCATCTCCGCACTCACTTCTTTCTTACTCATGTCATCTTTAATACAGTCCATCCATCTTTTCTTTGGCCTTCCTCTAGTCTTATATCTACAGTGGAAAACTGAAAAACAAAAAAAAACCTACCCATCCATCTACACGGACGGATCTGATTACAACTTTGGGGGTCGTGGTATGGGCATGTGGGCATGAGGAGGAAAGAATGTCCATGACGAGAAGAGAGTTGTGTATGAATGGATATAAGAGTAGAGGTAGGCCAAAGAAAAGATGGATGGACTGTGTGAAAGTTGCTATGACTAAGAAAGGAGTGAGTGCTGAGATGACGGCAGATAGAGGGAAATACAAGAAGAATACATGTTGTGCCGACCCCACATGATGTGGGATAAGGATAAAGATGACGGGTTTTTGGGTGAAATTCTAACCGCGATCGAAACTGAACCATAGTTGGAACTGAATAGAACGTTAAACGAATTGACCCCCTGACGCATGTCTGACCGTAGATGTCCAAATCCCTGAAGTAAAGTTGTGATATTAAATTTCACGAAAGGTCCTAAAGGATTTACCTCCAGTCTCAAATCAGTCATGTTCTCGATGCCTTTTGAGAGCAGATTTTTCTCTTTCCGCAGCCGAATGATCTCCAGCCTGAGGAGACGAATGTCCTCCACGCGTTGCTCGTACTGACGCTCGCCTGCAAATGTATTGTACCGTTAGAATATCCAAAAAGAAAAAAAAAATCAAAAAGTTCTGATTCTGACTGACCATACACTTAAACTACGCAACAAATAAGTACAATATCTACCTGTCTTGCAGATCAAGCAAATATTTTTGTAGCATTGGGGATCGAAACGGCACCTTTTGTACCTAAGCTGAGCACTGTCCCACTGCGCTACAGAGGCCGTTATTTATAAAAAGACCGAAGAAAAGTGAAAATGTAATGAAAACTAAGAAGTTTGTCAGAAGCTTGCCTTCATTGTGCGTTTCCGACGGGTATCTACTAAGGATTTTTTTAGCAATATGTACCTGTTCTTACTTAAATACACTTCCACATCGAAAAATGTCATTTTTTTCTTAATTTTTCGATCGTCCATCCGGTTTCGAAATTCAGAAACATCGAAACTAATGTCGAAAGTAAGGTCTTCGAAATAGAAAATCTATGAAACTGCAACCCATACTAATTACACACCTCTATGAAGCGTGACTTCCAATATCCTTATCTTCTCATACAGCAGCGAGATCTCATCGTTCCTCCTCACTAGCTGGGCTCCGACCACGTCTCGCTCGTTCATCAGACCTTCCAGCTCCTTGGAGAGCTTCGCTCGTGCTGTGTCACCTTCCTGCGGTGGCAACATGGTGGCAATTAGCAATATAGGTGCCTCATCAGCCTGTATTACAGCAAATTGTAAGCATATGTCAAATGTTTGGACCCTCGTGCCCCTATCAAAAATTACAAGTACCATCGTAGCACTCGGAAATATTTGCAAATCATGCAACGGAAATCGAACCTGCAACCCCTTGCGTCTCAGACGGGCACTCGCCTGGTTCGCCACTGAGGTCGTCAAAAATATTTGGCCATTTTTTGCCGAAATTTCGCAAGTTAGTCAATAAATTATAGCACCTATGCACATTTCTAAGAATTCGTTTAACGTCACACAATGCGGAAATTTCGAATGATACCAATAATAATTTAGTTCGCCGAATTCTGTGGTAAAACCCCGGTTTTAATAATTAGCCAATCTTAAACCATTTTACTTTATAACTGCTATGAAGCGAAGGATTCAGTTGCACATTGTTCTATTGAATTTGGCGAAGGTGCCAGTTCAGCTTGAATAACCGAATACATAACCTGTTATTATTAAACTGTGTTTAGACAAGGTCTTACTAAACCCTGGTTTTGTGACGTGTCATTTCTTACAATTACAGTATGACATAAAGCAACTGTATGAAATAACACGTCACAAAACCAAGGTTTAGTTCGTCCTCGTCTGGACCCAGTTTCATAATAAACTGGATAGTAACTAGCTCTTGGATATCTACGTTACCTGAACAATCCTGTTCAGCCTAGCCTCCTCCTGCCTTAGCGCGGTGATGTCTGCCTTCGCATCGGAGAGCTTCACCATCCCAGCCTGGACCTCAGAGCGGAGTTGCTCGTTCTTCTTATTGCATTTGGCGAGGGTGCCCTCACAGGTCTTCAGGCCGGTTTCTTTGCCGCTGATGTCCTCTTTAAGCTGCTCGATTTGGTACGCTAGCATCTGGTCAAATGTTTAAGGGTAAGTAATGTCAATACCGACCCAGGCGATGCAGTGTTGGAAGGCTGGACCCAGCTGCAACCCCACCCGATGGAGCGACGACTTTGCGAAAGTTATGGGAAGTCGGTGGATGGGAAAAGCTCAAGAACGTTCGTCATGGAACTCTGTGAGGGAGGCCTATGTCCAGCAGTGGGCTTCTACAGGCTGATGATGATTTGTTGTTTGTGAAAGCCCTATCAAAAATTAGGGATTTAGAATACCTACCTATGAAAAAATATGTCACCAAAGAAAACGAAATTTCGTTTATTTCGATGACATGTGTAATTTTGATTTAAAAACCAATTTACTGAACCTTTTTTGATGAAATTGGGGGAAGTCTATGTGACCATACAATAGTTTATTAATGTCGGAGTTCTGAGGTGATAAACATTTTAATAATACAACGGAATTGAGAACTTTCTTTTTTTTAATTCAGACATAATTTACAACACGAATCTATCTCTACAAGAGTAATAAGTGACTAACCTTAAGTTTTTGCTTCAGATCCTGTATTTCATCCAAAGCTTCAGTGTAATTCTTATGCAGCATGTTCCTCTCAGCTCGGGTGGCGTCCAGTGCGACCGACAGCTTCCGCGTCTTCACCGTCTCCTCGCGGAGAGCCTTCTTCAGGTCGAGGATATCAGCCGTGCGTAATCTCACCTCCTCTGAACAGGCACATTATATTTTAACCGACTTAAAAAAGAGGAGTTTTGATAAACCTTCGACGACTGTGTAATTTTTTAAGTACCTAAGTACTTCGGAACGGCTGGTCCGATTCTGATGGCTTTTTCGCTATCATATAGGGCATAGCCGTGTTGTCGTAGTCGGAGGTATCCCAACTTTCAACCCGAAGGTTGTGGGCTCGAACCCAGCCGTGCACAAATGAGAAAATGTTAGTGTTGTTAGAAAAATTTAAGTGCGCATTAGCACGTGCCTAGAACAGTGAAGGCACAGATAACATTATACTATGTGAAGGGAAACGTGGGCATATACCAAAATGTTTGGATGTGCCTCTGACCACCCCCTTAGACATCTTCAAGGATCTGCTCGCCTGGAGATCTGAGGGGATGTCTACCATATTTGAGGATAAAAGTCGTGAGCCTATTTATTGCAGGTATTAAATAAAAACTTTTAAAAATGTAAAAACACAAGCCGTGTTTGTTGCCTTATTCTTCTAGGCTTGGTCACGAGGAACAGGCGTAGCTTCACCTAGTTTCTAAGACGTTTCAAAGATCCTAGTGTTTTTATTGCAAGAAACACCTTTTGAATTTGTATTTTGTTTGACAAATTGTGAGCATGCTGAGCATAAGTTCTAAGGGTTGTTCTACATGTAACTTACCCGATATCTCGTCAATTTTTTCATTGAGTGCAATGGTTTCCTCCAGCATTCTGTAAAAAGCAGATTATTTATGACATCATCATTATTTATCACATAATTTCACGAGCATGTATGAGGAATGTGATGAGAGTGAATGAAGCCAAAGAGGTACAGTGGTGGTCATCTAATTAGAAACACCTAGTCACCTGACATTTTTATAAAGTAACTAACATTATTATAGCATTTAATAGGAGGTAAATTTTTTTTCACTACTTTACAATGTACTTTAATATCTCTAGTTTAATTACAAGCAATAATATTTGACAACCAAGACGACAATAAAAATAAATATCAGTGAAACAAAAAGTATCAATATCGTTAGGACTAGCAGAATGGACAACTAATTAGAAACATTGTATGACTTGGTTCGAAATTTGATTTTTTAAACTGAAATACAGTTCTCACAATTGTCAATCACATTGTAAATATTGCCGTCATTTCTAACTCATTACGAAAAGTTACTATTTATTTTTGTTTTATTAAAAATGGGTAAAAATAAGAGCTGTGATGCAGCAACGAGAAAAATTCACTATAATTTTTCTCGTTGCTGCATCACAGCTCTTATTTAAAACTTATTTTCATTTAAAACAAAAATGGAGTTACAGAAAGATCGCCGATTATTTGGAATGTTCCGTAAAGATGATATTTAACGCCCTCGCACATTTCAAACTACACGGAACATCAGATAACGTGCCAAGAAAACTTCGGCCCAGGAAGACTACAGTTCAAGAAGACAGGCTTATGCTTCGATTAGCTAAGGCGGACCCCTTTAAAGGATCCAATGTTATAAGAAAAGAGGTATTTTCAGAAGACGATCCTCGACACGTGTCCACTAAACTAGTTCGTAGACGGTTGGTTGAAGGAAAATTGTTAGGAAGGATCGCTAGAAAAGTACCACTACTAACCAGGCAACATAGAGAAAATCGTCTAGCATTCGCTCGCAAATATGGCAGTTGGACTATTCATCAATGGAAAAAAGTTTTGTTTTCAGATGAAACTAAAATTAATTTGATTAATTCCGATGGAAAACGATATGTACGACGACCAATAAACGAGGCTTTGAATAACAAGTACACTAAAAAGACAGTTAAGCACGGTGGTGGAAATGTAATGGTGTGGGGATGTTTCTCAGGGTACGGGATTGGTCCCGTGAGAAAGATTGAAGGGCAAATGGATCAATATCAATACAAAAAGATCTTGGAAGAGACAATGATTCCATATTCCGAGGAAAATTTGCCAGTAACTTGGATATTTCAGCATGACAACGACCCAAAGCACACAGCACGCAGCGTTAAAGCGTTTCTTACAGAACAATCCGTGACAGTATTAGAGTGGCCTGCCAATAGTCCGGATTTAAATCCCATAGAAAATTTGTGGCACACTATAAAGACCAACCTGTCGCAGAAACACGTCACTAATATTCATGGACTTAACAGTGCATTTGAAGACGCTTGGAGAAGTATTCCTGTAGAAACTTGTTATAAATTGATTGAATCAATGCCGCGTCGCTGCAAAGCTGTTATTGATAATAAAGGCTACCCTACCAAATACTAATTGTCTAAGGATGTAGTATTTTTAGTATTTTTCAAAACTATTGGGGTTTTGTTCAAATTAAAAATGATTTAAGTAATGATTTTTTTGGTGTTTCTAATTAGTTGTCCGGTTTGTATCTCGTTTTTTATTTTGTTATTAATATAACTTTCAGTTTTAGAAAAACAACCGTTGTTTTCTGTTATTAAAATGGTATAACAATGCAATATAATATCCGATACATCGATTTTAATACGTAGGAACACTCAATGATACGTTAAAAATTAGTTCGAAAGGGAATTTGCAATAAAAATATAAACCCAGGTAGGTGTTTCTAATTAGATGACCACCACTGTATGTCAGGATCGTAGCCAGTGGAAAGCCGTGGTCTCTGCCTACCCCTCTGGGAAATAGGCGTGATTTTATGTATGTATGTATGTATCGCGGAGTTTTTAAGTTAATGATTAGAGGTTTTTTTGATGATGATTTTAATGATTTTTGAGGTGTTTCGCCTCGTCCTAAGACAGGTATCTCATCATCATCATCATCAGCCTGCTGAATAGGCCTCTCCCAAAGAGTGTCATGACGAACGGTCTTGAGCCTTCTCCATCCACCGACTTCCGGCTACCTTCATAATCGTCATTCCATTGGGCGGCCTTACAACACTGTGTCGTCCGGTTCGTGGTCGCCATTCGAGAACTTTTATCCTCCAACGGTTGTCGGTTCTGCGAGCTATATGGGCGGCCCACTGCCACTTCAACCTGCTAATTCTGAAACCTATGTCGGTGACCTTGGTTCTTCTACGGATTTTCTCATTTCGGATCTTATCACGTAGTGAAACTCTGAGCGTAGCTCTCTCCATAGCCCGTTGCGCGACTTTGTTCTTGATTTTTTTATAATATCTATCCCAAAAATTCGATTCCGACGGGATTTGAACCCGCAACCTTCTCCTACTATGAGACTGGATGCTCTAACCAACTAATCTACTACTAGTATAGTATTATGTTATCTGTGTCTACGGGGACACTTTCAGTCGGAGCGAATATCTTTAGGACATCCAAACGGCTCAAAGCGCCGTAAGCGCCACCCAGAGAAGAAACAAATTGTTTTCAATCAAAGACTAAAGCTATTATTGTAAAAAAAAAATTGTATTCCTTTAGTGTGCGTTATCACTTTTAAATAAAAAATAGAGGTACAATGTGCGCAGCCAAAAATGAGACTTGACCGATCACGTGGTTATAGGTACCTGCGCAGGTCTACTGAACTATCTACTGAACTATCTACTGAACTAACTACTGCGCAGGTATAACCACGTGATCCGTCAAGTCTCATCTTTGGCTGTGCACATTGTACCTCTATTCTACTTCAAAATGATAACCCACACCAGTGATAGCTCTAACTGCGCTCGCCAATCCGCATGCCCAGCGTGGTATGGGCAAATCCCCCCATATGATAAGGAATTTGCTCTGTGGGGGAGGCCATGTTCAGCAGTGGACGTCGAACGGCTGAAACGATGATGATGAACCCACACTAAAGGAATACCATGTTTTTTTTTTATAATAATAGCTTTAGTCTTTGAACAGATTGAAAATGTTTTTTTTTAATTATATATTTTTATAATTTATACATATTTGGTATACCACTATATTTGGTTATGTTACAAATTATAAGAAATTAAAGTTACCTACAGTAGAACTAGGATATGGTAGGTAGCAGACTGCACCGAAAAACGCGAATTATACCCATTGTGAAATTAGGTTTACTGCGCGGTTTCGTGGCCTAGGACTTAAATTATTGGCTCGTACGTTTATACTCGCTCCTTTTTGGATTTTAAGCGGGCTCTAGAAGTGAGGGCAGAGATGGCTAACAGAAGAAAGCGGAAGAATACCCCGCATAATGTGGGACAAAAGCAGGAAGATGATGAGCAAGGTCAAAAAAGGTCGTGCTATTCGCCCATAAGAAAGTTGTTATGTGTAGAGTGAAGAGTGCATGATATTTCAACCGCTAACCACTGCTTGGTGGAAAATGGACAAATGTTTCATCTTTTCGTGGCGCTTACGGCGCCGGCGCTTTAAGCCGTTTGGTTGTCCTTAGGATATTCGCTGCGCGCATTAAATCTGACCTGTCTTTGTCCTTCTCCAGCTGTCGTATGATGAGCCTCTGCTTGGTGATCTGGCTGGCGTTCATCTCGAGCTCGTGCTCCAGCTGCTTGCGCCTCTGCTCCTGCAGGTTCAACATCTGGAGATTTTCGATCGCTTCATCTGTGAATCGACACCACAATCATACTTATTGGTCCTCAAGGAAAGAAATAAAGGTTAATCTTTTAAATATTCCGGAAGTAACACACACGGTCAACTGATCCCAAACTAGGCATGTACTATGGGTACCAGAGACTGATATAAATAGATAAATACTTATTAAACACTCAGACATCTTTAATGATAACATTTGTATAATATTTAATTCGCTAAGAGTATATTTAAGTTTTAATTTTAGACAGTAGGCACTTTGGTATATACTGTAAGCTTGCTGTTTTAACTGAAATAAATAATTCTAATTCTAATTCTCAGACACAGAACAAACATCTATGTTAGTCAGAAATGTTTGTCCAGTGCGGGAATCGAACCCGCGACCTCTAGCGCAGAAGGCAGAGTTACTTTACTACCAACCAACTGAGCTATGACGACTGTCAAATTTATTTGTATAGTGAGACGAAAGGAGCCTCTTCTTCTTCTTCTTCTTCTTGTCGTGTCACTGATACTTTCTTGGCCATCCTGCATAGAGTCTCCTTTGTGCACGAAAGAAGCCTCCAAGAGGTGCACTTAATCCTTTCACTACACTGATTCTTTCACAGCCGGCTATAGGGCCTTTTCAGAGCCACCATACCTCAACCTGGTCACTGACCCAATACAGGATGACCTAGAAAGAATCAGTGACACCACAAGAAGAATAGATACTATGTTTTTTTTATAATATCCCACAAATTTCGGCTCAGACGGTATTTGAACCCGTTACCTTTCCCTAGATACAGAGATGCTCTAAGCTACCGATAAAGCCTACTCTCAGCTGCTTCAAGCGCCTTCCAAACCAAAATCCTGGATCCGCCACTATTCCTTAACTATTTGTCTTTTTTTTGCGCACCTTGTAATTTCGAATAAAATATGTACGAGGTATTAGCCCCTTCGTCCACGGCGCGACTCAAAAGGAACGCGACTTAAACTGTTGTCACTTATGAGTAGCCTGACTGCGATAGCACTATTATTTCAATGCGCGTCCGTCCACGGCGCTACTCAAAAGGAACGCGTTTGTAACTAGTCTCCTGGCGACTCGACATGCTGGTCGCCAGGCGACTGGTTTCGAGAAACTGTTGAAAAATGAACGAATAAAAAGTAATTATATGTGATTCTGACGTCTATGTGACTGGAGAAGTAATAATTCCATGTCATCGCTCGAATTATCACTAGTCATGTTAATTATTTTCGTTTTCAAAACTTTGTTTACATAAAATCGTGTACTGAGTGACTGAGTGTCAGGAAATTCCAGTAGCGTCGTGGACGAGTCAGAGTTTCCAATCAGTCCGCAACTCTAGTTTCTAATGAGTTCCGTCACTTTTGCGTAGCGTCATGGACGAAGGGGCTTACTGTAAGCGTTTGGCATTAAGAATATGTAATTCGGATTTCCTGACGCGCCTGCCCTGGTGAGGCCTAACAAGTAAATTAGGTAAGTAAGTTACCTACTCGGAACTTAATCTTGTCAATGTTGATTTATTAGCTTGTTGGCTAATCACTTTTAAGTTCAATGCTGTCCATTATAACATTAAGGCGGTCAAGTGCGAGTAGGACTCGCGCTCTGAAGCTTCCGTCATTTATAAGTTTGTTTCGTAACGGAACACGGTAATTGAAAATTATCTCTGTTAGATATATATTTTTAGAACGCAAAAACCTTCTATCCGTAAATTATTTCGAAATAGTTAGAGCCCTTTTTAAGATACAGCCATTTTTCCCTCAAATTTCACCATACCTTTTTAGGGTAAAAAAGTCTAATATACTTGTCTTATATTGATGTTATAAAGCCTCTTAGAATTCCAAATTCCAGAATTGTAAGATTACTGGAACCTAGAGATTATTCATTGTTGCCATTTCCAGACAAAAATAATTCTCCAGATAAATTAAGGCAGTGTAAGCTCTCAGACTAACTATTTGTTAAGTTTTAACCCTTATACAATCCTGAGAAAAAGATAGACAGATGGTCTTGATAGACAGACGGATAGACGGAAAACAAAGTGATCCTTTATGGGTTCCGATTTTACAAATAATAAATAAATAAATATTCCGGACATAGCACACACGGTCAACTGATCCCAAACTAGGCATAGCCTACCAGTACATAGTACTGGTAGGCCTGTACTATGGGTACTACCAGAGCCTGATATACATAATAGATAAATATTTAACACCCAGACACAGAACAAACATCTGTGTTCATCACACAAATGTTTGTCCAGTGCGGGAATTGAACCTGCGACCTCTAAATGAGACACGGAACCCCTTAAAATTATAAATAGGTAGAAGATTCGGTATAAATATACGTAATGGTACCGCTAGCTATATCATAAAAAATTGAGTACGTACCTGGGCCTAACTTGGATTGTAATGCGGAAGAAGTGGTGCAGATAAAAAGCGAATATTAATCACGTAAGAATACATAGCAAAAAAACTTGTCTTCTTAATGACAAGTAATTTGATCCTACAAGAAGCCTACAAGCAGAGTCGTAACTAAGGTCATGAGCCCAGGGCAAGATTTTAACTTTGCTCGATACAGACTTGGTAAGTAAAGTAAAGTAAAAAGTCATTTATTGCTTGAAATACATGTAGGTACAGGTGTTTATAGTCTATAATTATGTGAGTCAATGTATTCCTACCGATTTTTCGATGTGCAATAATATTTTTTTTGTACAAATAATAATAATTAAAATAAACTTAATAAAATAAAAATTAAACATGAAACTAATTGGGTAAAAAACAACTTAAAAATAGCGAATGTCAAGCCAAAAAATCTTTGTCAGTTAAGAAATCATTTATAGAATAATAACATTTATTTGAAAGAATAATTTTTAACTTTCTCTGAAACTCCATATTCGGCAGTAGTCTTATAGACTGTGGTAATTTATTATATATGGAGGGTGCCATAGCAAAGATACTCTTATCCATCATTGCGGTTTTCCTATTTATATGACAGACTTTATTGTTGGTAAGGTTTAGCGTAGTGTGGTTTTTTAATTCTAGATGTTAACTCCTTTGTAATTATTTATATCCAAGTCGGTTTAAAGAAGCGAGCCCAAAATATGTTGTGTAACATCAAAAACGCACCGGAAACTTAGATATAAGGTTGATGCTGGCGAGTGCAGCAAGACCGAGTAAGCTTTGAAAAGAGACTAAGAAATTAGGTTGTAATAATAGCTGATACTGGTGAGCGGAGCGAGCCGAGAAATAGTGTGTTTTGGAAGTTGAAAAGAGCCGTAGAAAATAGTGGGGTCTGCAAGTGCGCCGCCCCCTTGAGGTTTGCGCCCTTGGCCACCGCCCCGCGGCCTTAGCTCCTAGCTACGACGCTGCCTACAAGATTGTAATACCTGTTCAAGCTACGTCCTTCACAAAATACTAAATTTTGTGAAGGATCTGCAGTTTCCTACATCGCACCATGAGAATTAAAGTGACTCAGCTCTGGAGATCTGAGACGATGTCTACCATTCTTTGGGATAAAATTCGTGAGCCCCACTGAACGGATTTTCATACGGTTTTCACAAGTGGGCTGAGTGAATCATGAGGAAGGTTTAGGTGTAAATTAACTCTCTGCTGCCCGCGCGAAGCCGGGGTGTTAGCCGCTAGTTTTCAAGTTCAATTTACAAGTCTACCTTTGACTGGCCTCATAGCTCAGTTGGTAGTAACTCTGCCTTCTGTGCTAGAGGTCGCGGGTTCGATTCCCGCACTGGACAAACATTTGTGACTAACACAGATGTTTGTTCTGTGTCTGGGTGTTAAATATATATCTATTATGTATATCAGTCTCTGGTACCCATAGTACAAGCTATGCCTAGTTTGGGATCAGTTGACCGTGTGTGATATGTCCGGAATATTTATTTATTATTTATTTATTTATTTAGCTTTGTAGTTGCTCAATTTATATTGAGTTTGTAATCAAATTAGTAAGATAATATTATACGATTTTAGATAACGTTACTTATTAATATAACAGTAACAAGAGTGACATTGAAATCCTTATTTTATAACAATGAAATTGTACACATTGCGGTCAAGTAGAGCACCAATGTTTGGCCTTGTTAGTTTCGCTTTCTTGCGGCGGAACGGCCTTGGCAAGTCCGTTGTCGGGTCTGCGGGTCTTTGTCCGTCTGACTAGTAGGTACCTAATCTTACTAATATTTTAAATGTGAAAGTTTGTGAGGATATTTGTAGACGACTCAGCCGATTTCGATGAAACTAAGTGCTTTACCCAGAATAGCATATAGGCTACTTTTTATCTAGGTATCACGCGGGCGAAGCCGCCGGCGCAAACTAGTCATCAATATTTTATGCAAGTTGATTCATGATATGGATACCACCTCTAAAGGGGCTTATTGTATCAACAAAAAGAAAGAATATTAACTATATTAATCTCAAATTTTCTTTTTCAATGTCTTTATTCAGGTACACTATGACGACATGAGTAATAAAGGAGTGAATAGTGATTTAACGTGAACGCTGATAGAGGTGAGTGGCAGAGAAAAACATGTTGCGCCGACCCCACATGAAGTGGGATAAGGGCAGGGAGATGATAGATAAAAGTCTTTACTTACTCTATTTTTCAACCGTTGGGGAGTAAAGGTTCTCGAATGGCGACCACGAACCAGGCGAAGCAGTGTTAGAAGGCCCCCTACCCGATGGACCGAAGACATTGTGAAGGTTGCGGGATGTCGGTGGATGGAGAAGGCTCAATACCGTTCGTCATGGAACTTTTTGGGGGAGGCCTATGTCCAGCAGTGGACTTTACAGGCTGATGATGATGATTACTTACTCTGTATCTTCTGCATGTTCTTATTCAGAATATCCTTTTCTCGGTTGAGGTTCTCTATCTCCCTTCGGTCGGCTTCTGCTTGCTTCTTACTGAGCATCAGATCGCGCTCCATCACGCTCACTTGCTGACGAAGCCGTTCTCTAAAATGAAATGAGCATCAAGGCTCGTTCAAACGGCCCGCGATTTGTCTATTAAATTTTATTTAAAAATGATCCATATAATGAGTTACCTTGTACATTGTATGGAAGTTATCGTTCAAAGCTGTCGATTCGTTCGATGGAATCGATAAATATTTACATTGCTTAGGCTAGAAGTACCTACCGTACCTATAAGTACCTACTGTACCTATAAGTACCTTCTATTTATTTACACCTAGATCCCCTGACTCATTTAATAATGTGATGAATGGAAAAAATAATTTTGATTTTTCCCGTTCATCACATCATTCCTAGTTTCAAAGCCAAACTAAAAAAATACGTGTCCGAAAATATATATGAATAACCAACCAGAACCAGAACGGGCTTGCCCGTATTGCATTTAAACCTATCGAAACACTTTCACACTACTCTTTTCACAGAACATACCAACCCAATAATTATATAATTATATTTTATTTTTCTCGTTGTCCTGTCTGTTCTGCTACTCATCTATGATAAACTAGTATTCTGCCTTACCTACCCACACACAAATAAAAATGGATCTTGTTTACCACATCTTTTCTGGATCACGGGTTGATGTGTTTATCGTTTATATTTGCGAACTAGGGATCGACTACCCATCTAGTTTATTAATATATTTTTTTTATTCCGACTGGTAGTGATCTGGATCAGTTAAGCTATCTATAGATCGTTTGTAACGGTCTTTAGATGGCTCAACTGTTTCTTGTGTATTTTGTAAATATTAACTTGTATTAGTTTTAAGTTTCTTTGTGTAAATAAAAGTTTTTTAAGTACTCTTTTTTTTTAAGTGAACTGTATTTTCTTATTGAGTACTGTTGAATAAAGTTCTTTAAACCGAATTATGAGCCAGTCTAATGACGGTAGTAATCTTTGGTATTGACACACGGTATTTGCGATGTTCGTCGGATTTTCCTGTTTTCATCAAGTTATGGATTACACGGAAAAAAGTGCAGGAATTCCCAGCTTAGATAAAGCGACTGTCACGTCGCCGTCGTTAGTCCACGGGGAAATGTTTAGAACAATGTGCAACGATGAATCAGCTACACTACATTATAATCGTCACTTTATATTTCCTCAAAGTTTAGTATTTTGTAAGTACCTATACCGATAGGTTAGGTCCTCCGGAGGATCAGGACAGATTCTTTTTTTTTTTTAATAACTTTATGTAGTTTACTAATGTATAACTATTTTTACTAAATAACTTAAAATAAATAATAAATAACACCCAACAGTCACACATACATAGTCGTGACCCCACACTAGGATTCCCTGTGTCGGTGGTATCAGAAACTACGAGTAACCATGGTACTACCAACCAGACCCGAAACAAATATTTGCAGATCATGCAAACATTTGTCCCACGCGGGAATCGAACCCACTGCGCCACCGAGGTCGTCATTCGAACCTGGAGAAAGTATACTGTCCTTAACACACATTTTGTTGAACTTTTATCAAAATCAAAAAAAGGATCTGGACAGATTCACATCACGTTTTATTTCCTCAGATTTAAATATTTTGTAAAGTACCTATACTGATATAAGTCCTCCGGAGGATCTGGACGATTCGCACCTGAGCAGAAAGTGTACAGTCCATTTTTTTTTTTTATACAACTGAGTTGGAAAACAAGCATACGTCCGACCTGTTGGTAAGTGGTGACCGTAGCCTATGAGCGATTGCAATACCAGAGGCATCACGCACGCGTTGCCGACCCCGAACCCCCCCACCCCTAAAGACACACATTTTGTTGAACTTTAATCAAAATCCAAAATATTATTTGGAGAGATTAGTGGACAGAGTCATGACAAAAAGTAAAATTAGCGACACAAAGGCCGTCTGTTCTCCGAGCTATGTGTCTTACCCACTGCCACTTCAACTTACTAATCCTGTGGGGAATGGGACTGAGTCTGTGGGCAGAGTCCCACTCCCTGAGAGGACTGACTTTACTTTGAAGATCTCGTGTATGTTAATAATGTTTGCAGATGTAAGAATAAATTAAATAAATTGCTAAGTACCAATTTATTTAATTTATTTATTGGAAAATGTTGTAGGGAAATACAGAGGACAGACATACAGACAGAGAGAAAAGGATTATTACCGATCAGACTCCACATTGGCCTTGCCCTGTTCCAGAAGCTGATACTTCTTCGTCTGCTGCACAGCCTGTTTGGTCAGCTTGGATACTTCATTGCGGAGCCTATTGCTTTCGTCGGTCATGTTCTGGAAGACAAAACACATTGAGCAAAGACAGAACAAAACGTCACAAAATACAGTTCATCGCTGGCCTGCCATACTATTTGTTACCTTATAGTTGTTTGCTCGTATTTGTAAGTGTCTGCTTAGGGGTTCGGAATTAATGAATAAATCACGAAATATCACAAGGGTGTAGTGAGACATGGCTGCTCTATTTTCCAGAACTAAATTAAATTATACCTGTATTTAAAAAATAAATGAATGAATGGCTTTATTTGCATGAAGTATTGTATATATAGGTACATGGTCTTTTACATTTATGAAGATAGTGTCATATACTTCGTCGGAGACCGACATGCAAAGATATTAGTCACAATACAAAAATCAAAATAATCTCAAATTAGTCAATAGAAAATCATACAATAAAATCAGAATTAGAAATAAATTAACGTTAATTAAAGATAGTATTTTGAATTTTTCAAGAAAACAAAATATTCAATTGGTCTTTCTGTTTTTGGCCTTCTTATCATCTTTACAAGTAATTATTAAATGTACGAGAAGTTCGACATCAAGATAATTGAGTTTGAACTAATTTGACTCCAAACCAGCAGACTTTATCATAGAGATTTTTAATAAAAAATGTTAATATTTCCATAAGTTGTAGGACAATCTTTAATGCCAAATGGGTGCAGAATAATGCCCTCTCCGGATAGCATACATATTATATTGTATATTCGGCAGGACAAAATGTCTTCCTGAACGCGCCGTCTACGACGTTACCATATCCTTCTCTGCTTCATCATGATCATCATCATCATTTCAGCCGTACGATGTCCACTGCTGACAATGGCCTCCCCCACAGACAGAGCAAATTCCTTATCGTGTTGGGTGATTTGCCCATACTCACCACGCTGGGCATGCGGGTTGGCGAGCGCAGTTAGCGCTATCGTTGTTAAAATGAGGGACGCTGCTGACCATCCCCTAGCTTTTTTCCCTTAGTCGCCTCTTACGACATCCGCGGGCAGATATGGAGGATAGGTTCTCTGCGTCACTATGTCAAAACTCATGTTTGTATTATCTTAGTATACCTTTAATTCCTTGGTAGTGTTTATCAGTGACTGCTTAGCCTTGTCGAAGTCTATATTCGTCTGGTCCAAGGTCTCCCTGAGGTGAGCCGCCTTCGTAGTCATGGCCTCCTGCTCCTGGACCGCGATGTCCAGCTTGCTGTTCAAGTCGCGAAGCTGCCGGTCGCGACGTTCGATGGTCTTCTCCGCTTTGTTTAGCTGAAATTAGATTTACTACAAAAACGCGTACATACAAGTATAAACTTGTGACGTTAGGTCTGTTGCCTTCTAAATCTCTTATTCACAATCAGCCACATAAGTCGACCTTATTCTTCTTTATACTAAACTTGTATCTACATCTAATATGTTCGTGTATCTACACCTAATAGTCATCATCTTCTAGCCCTTGTCGCACATATTGTGGGGTCGGTCGGCGCAACATGTTTTCCTCTCCACTCTCTTCGGTTAGCCGTCATCTCCGCACTTCTTTCTTACTCATTTCACCTTAAATACAATCCATCCATTTTTCCTTTGGCATTTCTCTTATATCCATCCACACTCTCTTCTCGTGACTTTCATCGCTCCTCATGACATGCAAATACCATGCAAACCTATTAAGTACTTCTCAACTTTTCCGTACTGGAGCTACTTTCAAACTTCCTCTGATCATTCCTTATTTGGTCCATTCTCGTCCACAAGACACACCTTATCGTTCAGCGTGGCGATGGTAGCTCCCCTGTTTTCTACTTCGTTCTTCATGGTGGCACTTTCTCCTTTCAGATGGTCAACCAGGCGGTTCTGTCTAACAGCATTGTTGTCAGCTTCCTGTAACAGAAGGTTGATATTAGCAAAGCGGTTATTAAGTATAATAATATAATTTATTTCAGGCATCGAATAATTGTAAACAAAAATAGTGGACCATAGAGAATGGCGGCCCCTAACTGGACGATGCGACCCCCTCCGCGATGGACCGACGACATTGTGAGGGTTGCGGGAAGTCGGTGAATGGAGAAGGGTTAAGACCTTTCGTCGAAGCACTCTTTGATCATCAGTGGAGTTCATCAGGCTGTTTTTTTTATACAACTAAGGTGGCAAACAAGCGTACGGCCCACCTGTTAGTAAGCGGTTACCGTAGCCTATGAGCGTTTGCAATACCAGAGGCATCACGCACGCGTTGTCGACCCCGAACCCCGCCACCCCTAAAGAGCTCTGGCAACCTTACCAGGACCACAACACTAGGTATTTGAAACAAAAATGTTGTTTGGCTGCGATCTTCTGTAAGGCGGAGGGTACCTTCCCAGGCGGACTGCTCCAATTTAAGAAATAAAGAAAGAAAAAACATTTATTTTGGACACACAAGCACAGCACAAACTAATAAAATAAAATAAAAAAAGACACAAGGTACAGGTTACAATGCAAAAGGTAGGGAGGAAACAAAACAAAAGTAGGTAGGAAGTAACATAACTAGGGTATTCATTAGTCCGTGCCGATGCATGCGTGAGCCAAAAAAGGTTCCATCTCAGCATTGATGCCGCACACGAAGTGTAGCGGCGCTGGTTTTCAGATGGAACCCTTTACGGCCACCTCACGATCGCAGTGTGCGTCATTGCTCGCGTTCTTCAGTCGATGTCGGTAGGTAGGTAGGAGTGGTAGATCAAAAATAAATAAAATAAAATAAGTAGAACTAGAAGTAGAAGTAAAAGTATATAGGTAGGTAAGTAGGTAGACAAATAGAATTAATTAATTTAGAACGAGAAAATCTCGCTGTGCCCTAACTCCTCCACATTCATCATCATCATCATCATCATTTCAGCCGTACGACGTCCACTGCTGAACATGGCCTCCTCCACAGACAGAGCAAATTCCTTATCATGTGGGGGGATTTGCCCATACTCACCACGCTGGGCATGCGGGTTGGCGAGCGCAGTTAGAGCTATCGTTGTTAAAATGAGGGACGCTGCTGCCCATCCCCTAGCTTTTTTTTTTCCTCCACATTGAAATGGCATTAAAGTACCTCTAGATGCTCCTCCAGCTTGGCTATCGTCTTGTCGGCAGCAGTGTTCCTCTGCTCCAGCTCCTCTTGGTAGCCGAGCGCGTTGGTCAGCCTGAGCCGCAGCGCGTCCAGTTCACCTTGCAGTCGCGCCTTCTCTTTCTCAAACTTTTCCTTCTCTTTCACCGCTGAGGTCGCGCCACTGTAATAAGTTTATAGAAAAACATTAGGCTCCTTTCTCGGCAGTCGGGTAGTAAATACAAGGTGATTCATAACATGTATTAACATCCCGAAAGGGTTATTCTATCAACAATATGGTACCTATGGTAAGGTACCACCGTAGACATAAAAAAAAATCGGCAAGTCGTGATTTCAAGAGATGATGTTTTTTTATGTTTTACGGGACAATACACTAGCTACAATAGCAATCCCTCAGGAATTAAATTAATATGGGATCATACTCTATACACCAGCGAAAGAATTATCAAAACCGGTTTAGTATTGGCGGAGATATCGAGTAACATACCTACACACAAAAAAATAATACAGTCTACTTGAGAACCTCCTCCTTTTTGAAGTCGGTTAAAAAGAATGAATATTAGCGAATAAAAACACCACGCAATCTTTCTCAAATTAGCTGATAATACGTAGAGATTTTTCAATGAAAAATGTTGATTTTTCCAAAAATCGTAGAACAAACTTTATTGCCAATCGGGTCCAGACTATGCACCTTACGGGATAGCTAGTAACACACACATTATAAATGACCTTTTAAATCTATAGAAGTTGAAAAATAACTGGCTTTCTGTCATAAAATGAGGTAATAAGGAATGCAACTGTATGAACAGGATCTTTATGATATCATTCAAACCCTTGTTCTGACTGTACCTGAGATAATCTGTTGGTAGTCGTTGAAACAAAATAAGATGTATCAGAGAAAACAGGTAAGCAGCTACCTATTTATAAATGATAATGATAAGATCTCATTTAACTTCCGCATGAAAAAATTCTGTAACTTTTGCTTGCTTGTCGTGACACTGATTCTTTCTTGGTCATTCTGTATTAGGTCAGTGAGCAGGTTGAGGTAAGGTGGCCCTATGGAAGCCAGAAGGGTTCGGGTGCGAGGAGCCCTAGCTCTGCAGTACACAGGCCTCCATTGCAGGGGGATTTTCCTAATGTTCCGGGACATCCCTCTCCCCTTCAAGGGGAGGGTCGAAGGGTTCGCTTAAGACGAATAATCACTGACAGGGCCGCGGTAGAATCCGAACGGGATCCCGTGACCTTGTCAAGTGCTAGTGCGCCGTTGAACCAGACATCGGACGATGACTGGTTCGACGATGCATTGGCACTAAGGTGAATGACGGAACAATCGATGTTTTTTTTAGTCGGTATGCCGCTGGTTACTAGTGTCTCATTAGCACTAGTAGCCAGCGGAGAGCCCGACATACCCCTCCGCCTTTCCTCGAGAAGGAGGGGATGCGTAATGCATTTTTCCATCGCTAAAAAAAAAAAAAAATGGTGGCCCTGAAAAGGGCATATGACCGTCGGTGAATAAGTGTAGTGAAAGGATTAAAGTGCGCCTCTTAGAGGCTTCTTTCGTTCATAAAAGTTTGTTCTTAAGTGTCCTTTGTTCAGGAGCAAAGGAGCCTGTTACTTTTACGACGTATCCTGAATCGGTAATTCCAAAAGGCCAGTTAAAGTCCAGTGTTGGTAGGTAAATATTGGCCTAAGGAGACCTTCGCCTTATATTGAATATTTAGTTTATTTTTAAACTCAAGGCACGTAAGTATTTAACGAGGGCAATTCAGAGCTGTTAATCATGTTTTTAATGTTATTGAATTCAGCTGTTTCGAATACATTTATTTCCATATTTTGATTTAATGGATATAAAGAATCATGAAAAAAAATCAAGCCCTGGTATCTTGCTTGTATATTTTTAGGATTTGTTGCGAAGAACGGTCGTAAATTCAACTAGATTTAAAAATGATCAATGCTGTTTCAATGAATAAATGAATATTGAAGTTTGAATGAATATTCAGAAAAACCTAAGGAACAGTTTTTTTTTTACAACTAAGGTAGCAATCAAGCATACGGCCCACCTGTTGGTAAGTGGTTACCGTAGCCTATGTACGCTTGCAATACCAGAGGAATCACGCACGCGTTGCCGAACCCTTAAAAAATTCAAAACGCCCTTTTTGAAGAACCCCATACTGATGAGATGTTTCAAATAATTCGTTTTTTCTATATTCTAGTGCTATTTATATTTTATTTTATAGTGATAACGATAACCCCCACTGAGGGAATACCGTACTACGGCGCTTTGAGCCGTTTGTATATCCTAAAGATTTTCGCTCCCACGAGAAGTGTCGCCGTAACTTAGTTGGTTAGACATCCCTGTATTTAGAGAAAGGTTGTGGGTTCAAATCCCGTCGGAGTCGAAATTTTTTGGATATTATAAAAAAATCTAGTGCCATTAGACTTGTCTGGCAACCTTTGAGAAGAAACATTTTGCGAAAGGGACATTTCACGAATGGGACATTTCGCGTAATGGCCATTATCATCCGCATTCAAAAAAAGGACTCCGCTTACACAAAAGATGGGTAGAAACTCACGCATCATCATCACCAGCTCGTTTCCTCGCATCCAGCTCCTTCTCGAGTCTGGTGACGGTCTTCTTCATGGTCTCCAAGCTCTCCACACTGGTCAGTTCGCGGGCATGCATGGCGTCGGCTAGTGCCCTGGCTTCCTCTGCAATGGACATGGATCATAGACGTAGCCAGGATTGGTTTCCAGCGCTGGAGTGGAGCTACAGGGGTAGGTTCTTTGCAAAATGCATTTTGACCAAAAGTTAAAGAACATACGTATTCTAGGTTGTTTAGGTATTGGTTAGAACTAGATTGGTTAATAAGCGAAGGTATACGTCATTGTACGTATTGGTCATTTGGTTTATACTTTAATATGCCTATTGGTCGTCTTGCGAATGGGACGTTTGGTTATACATATTTTATAGATAGATAGAAAACTAACACACAGTAAACAGAAGTATCTTAAAAAATAATTAAAACTAGAAATAATAGCGATGGTAAAATGGGCGGTCTTATCACTATAAGCGATTTTTTCCAGACAACCTTTGGATGCACTGGAAATTTGAGTACGACAAGGGTGGTGGAGTATAATCAAAAATAAACATGCACAATAATATACAAGGTGATTCATAATATGTACCTAAAGTTTGTTCTACGACTTTTGGAAATTCGACAATTTTCATTGAAAAAATTCTGTGTAAAAATCAGCTGTTTTGAGGTCAAATCAGTTCAAACACAATGAATCAGCTGTTTTAGGTAGCAATCTTGATGCTGAACTTCTCGTACGTTGAAGTACGTTGAGAAAGTTTGAAAAAAAAATAGCTTAATATTGTTTTTTTTTTCGCTAAAGTTCTTTCTTTTTGTTGATAGAATAACCCCCTTTCGGGATGGTATACATGTTATGAATCACCTTGTATAATACCTACACTATATAATACTATTACTTACTAATATTAATACTACATATAATATACTATATAATAATATATTTATGTGAAAGATCAACTAGCGAATTGGTCAGAAGATAGTAGATGAACACAGATGTTTGTTCTGTGTCTGGGTGTTAAATATATATATATTATGTATATCAGTCTCTGGTACCCATAGTACAGGCTATGCCTAGTTTGGGATCAGTTGACCGTGTGTGATAATGAAAAAAGAAAAGATGAAAAAAAGAAAAGATAGTCTTGAAGTCGGCCATAACGTACCGATATCTGCACGTAGCTTCTCTATAGTTTTGTGGTCCTCAGCTATTTCTGCCAGATAGTCTGAGACTGTGTCATCAAAGCGGTTAAGCCTTATCTGTGAAAGGACAACATTACAACAGGTTTGAGATATATACGGACCAAAGTAAATAAAATAATATTTCAAATACGAATTTGAACATAAAATTAAAGTATTTCTTGTGTACCACACATTTTACTACGTCAATGAGTAAATGAATTGTAAATTTCTGGTTTGCATGCTATGCGTAGTGAATGCTGCAGTGTACCAAAATGGAGCTCTACATTCCATTTTGTGAAAAAGGATAATCGAAAAATTATAGGCACCAAGCCGTGTTTGTTGCCCGATTCTTCTAGGCTTGGTCGCGAGGAACAGGCGTAGCTTCACCTAGTTTATAAGACGTTTCAAATGGATCCTAGGGTGGTAAAGCGGAAGTTTTGGTGACCTAGGATTTTAGGGTTTCTTTTATTTATTTTGTAAACAGTATCTTTTATTGTATATTTCCCATATCATTGTTGTGCACATTTACCCACTACGTTTATCAGCTCTCTCTAGCCTCAAAGGTTTGCTGGAAGAAAACTCTTTGTAGGGTTAAGCTCGCCTTTGTACATGCCTGTATTTTTATGTTTTATTTCTGTATGTTTTCTGTGTACAATAATGAATTAAAGATTTTGTATGAAAAGGGGGGTTACCTTCAACCCGTTGATCTCCTCTAGATTCTTGAAGTTCTCTTCCTTCATCCTGTAGTAGGAGTCGTACAGTTTGGTGTACACGTCCGAGTAGAACTTCAGGTTATCCGCATCTCTCATCTCTTCTAGCACCTGAGGAAGATTAAGATTAATTAGATCGTATTGATGTCTACATTTAGGAGGAGGTAGGGCACATCGAGATTGGCTCGTTCTGAATTGGATACAGAAGATTGCAGCCAAATAACATTATTTGTTTCAAATAGTGTTGTGTTCCTGCGATGAGTAAGGTTGCCAGAGCTCTTTAAGGGGAGAGGGGGTTCGGGGTCGGCAACGCGTGCGTGATGCCTCTGTTATTGCAAGCGCTCATAGGCTACGGTAACCGCTTACCAACAGGTGGGCCGTATGCTTGTTTGCCACCTCAGTTGTATAAAAATAAAAAAAATATATAAAATACATGAGCCGTGGTAACCCCGCTGAAGAATAGGCCCCTCCATATCTACTTACCCGTGGATGTCGTTAGCGGCGACATCTTCATGTACCTACTCAAAACTTACTTTATTCAGTAGAGGTAAGGATTAATTTGGAATGGATTAAGTATATGACATAATCAGGGACATATCGCATGCCGTTTGAACACGGCTAGCTTGTGCCTTCCAGCACTATTCTGAGCTAGTCTAACTATATTGTTTACCTACCTTTAAGAATTCCTTCTCGGCCTCCGTCGTTTCGGACCCTATGTTTAGGGCCCCTCCGAAGGGCTCGTCCTCCTCGGGGTCCATGGCGTTAAATTAATTCAAAAATACACTAAAAATACAAAAAAAACTGTATAAATTTCGATTGACAGTGCCCAAGACTTGCTAGTAACGTTGCTATGGAAACGATACCGTTACCATGGAACCGGCGTCAATTCTGATAGCCCATTTACACTCGCAGGCGAGAGGTGAGGCGAACTGCAATGCGAGGCACGAGACACGAGTGTGAACAGACGCTTGCGGCTCGCCTCGCGTCTCGTCTCGTCACTCGCAACGCTCGCGTCCGAAGCGGTTTTTGCTCGCGAGTCAAAGGACCGACAAGAAACGACTGAACTCACCACGAGAGTGTAAACAGGAAGCTCAATTACCATCGATCACGCGAGGTGAGAGCGAATCTTGAGGCGAGGGACGAGGCGCGAGTGTGAATGTACTATGATATTCATTGATTTTGATGTTATGGTCTTTTTGGTGTAAAGTAAAGAAGGTTGCATGGTTACTTCATCATCATCATCAGCCTGCAGAAGTCCACTGCTGGACATAGGCCTCGCCCAAAGAGTGCCATGACGAACGGTCTAGAGCCTTCTCTATCGACCGAATGCCCGCAATTTTCGCAATGTCGTCACTCCATCGAGTGGGGGCCTTCCAACACTGCGTCGCCCGGCTCGTGGTTAGGGGTTACCAAAGAGGTAGAATGCAAAAAAAAACTTTTTCTATTCTCTACCCACTACTATTTCTATTCTCGTTTCTATCTATTACTAATGTAATATTTTAGATTACTAATTTCTCATTAGAAAATACCTTTAGCCGATTTTGTGAAAAAGGGTCTTGACAAACAGACAGACAGACGGACAACAAAGTATCCTTTAAGGGTTCCGTTTTTCCAAATGAGGACCACCCTAAAAATACCTCAACTTGGTCACTGACCTCAAACAGGACCAAGAAATAATTAAGTTACACCACAAGCAAGCAAGCATGGGAAGTTGCGCCGGAAATGTATGGGCGGCCTATGTTCAACAGTGAACATCCTACGGCTGAAATGATGATGATGACCTTTAGATTATGACGTTAGGGGACAAAGGGTCAGTAATAGACATTAAACAATTGATAGAGATTTGCTAGGGGCCTTTAATTGTGCGACTTGATGAGGAAGTCGACTATTTTCTACTCTCGAAGTGGCTGGGGCTGGTCTTCCTGTGGTCGGTTCCAGCTCTTGAACTATCGTATGTCCTCTGTTTTGTGAAGGAGAGGACTCTGTTTTGGAGCCGAAACCCGTCCACTGCTACATATGTAACGCCTGGAGTCGTCTAGAGAGACGAACTGCAAGTCATACGTGCTGAAGGAGCCTGCGAAGCATCGCGACATGATCCTCTCTCCCGACTTCTGGCCTGCAGGAATAGTTTACCGACGCTATAAGGATGCGCCAAAGAAGAATAATCATTATTATTATTCATTTATTCAAGGCAACAGGGTCCACAATGTTAGTTAAAAAATTACATTCAAAATTAAAATTAAAATCCAAATAAAAATCAAAATAAAGTTTATTTATTTATTTATTTAGAATGAATGAATGAATGAATGAAAATTCTTTATTGTTCACACACCTTAATAACTAATTACAATTGATGATAGACTAAATAAATTTATATGTACAATGGGCGGAATAGTATACAGAATACATATTAGAATACAGTATAACATCATAACAGGTTTTTTGTATCCCTAAGGCGATGCTATATGTTATTAGTAGGTACATTATAATAAATAGGTACAATTAGATAGGTACTAATCGAAACATTTCGTTTCTATGTTTCTATGTGCAAGTTGTAGGAGTTTCGGTAGGTGATTGAATAAAATATCCACGCTGTTCGCAGACAAGATATTGAACAGATAGACAGCGAGTGACATGGGGGCAAACTTAAGTAGGTTGGTCCTACAGTGCGGCACTTCCAGCAGAGCGGGGCGGCAAGTTAGTACCTTTTAACTAAAAGTGATTTAGTCCTCTGTATGAGTTTCCCCACTAGGACAATCAAATTTTTCGGCGTTATTAACTCCGCGAAGTCTGCGCAACAGGGATGCAGTTTTTTTGCGCCAGATGGCGTCAAAGGTGTCGGTACTCGCCTCGGCAAACATCCCTGAAGCGCTGCTGAAACTAACAACGAATAAACCCTAACATTAATATTAAGTATGAATATTAACTATGGGTCCTGTATTTGTACATGTACTTTGCTGTGTTGCCTGAAATAAATGACTCATTATTATAGCTACCATCTTCCTATTAGAGGCGACTTTAGTAGCAGAGCGGGCGGCCGTCTGAGACGCAAGGGACGATTCCCGCTGCGGGACAAATGTTTGTTTGATCTGCAAATACCTATATGTTCCGGGTCTGGGTGTTGTGATACCATGGTACTCGTAGTTTCTGATACCTACGTTTCGTATAATGGCTATCACAACATAATGCTGAGTCGGACGCCTTTTCGTAGCATTTAAGTTTTCTTTCTTTCTCTTTCTTAGTCTTAGTTTGTATAGTTTAATGCATAAGGTGTTGGGTAATTTTAAGGTTAATGCTACGAATAAAAGTATTTTCTTTCTTTCTTTCTACGACACAGGGAATCCTAGTGTGGGGTCAGGACTATGTATATGACTATTGGCTGTTATTTATTTAGATTTCGGTGACGAAATAAGATTAAGAGTCATCTTGATTGATCTTGTGATTTGTGACGCAAAATAAATATTTTTCTATTTCTATTTCTATTTCTATCTTCACGTACATATGACGCTACACGCGCTTGGCTTTGTTTATGATTGGCATCCAAATCAGAACCAATCAGTATGAAACAGTCAAGGAAATACTTTGAATGTAAAAAAGGATTAACCTTTTGACCACCACGGTCTTCTACAAGGTGAGTCATAAAATGTATACTGTCTTGGAAGGGGCTTATTCAACACCCAATTATCAATAAAGTTTATTCTACAACATTTAAAATTCATCGTCATCATCATCATCATCAACCTTATAAAGTCCACTACTGAACATAGGTCTGCCCCAATTGGTGCCATGACGAACAGTGTTGAGCCTTCTCCGACTCTCCATCCATCGACTTCGTGCAACCTTCACAATTTCGTCGGTCCGTCGGGTGATATAAAGATGTGAAAGCGATCAAAAGATAGTTTGAAAAATATTATGAAAAAATCTGATAAAAATTCTGGTACCTACATTTTTCGCTAATATTCTTTCTTTTGCTGATAGAATAAGCCTCTTTCGGGATGTTTAATATTAATGAATCACCTTGTATATGGAAGTTTGAAGATAAGTACGATAAATCTTTTTTTTTTTTGGTACCAGACACTGATATACATAATAGATAAATATTTAACACCCAGACACAGAACAAACATCTGTGTTTATCACACAAATATTTGTCCAGTGCGTGGATCGAACCCGCGACCTCTAGCGCAGAAGGCAGAGTTACTACTAACTGAGCTATGAGGCCAGTCTCCTTTAGATTTTGTTCATACGACTTGTGATGTCATCTAAAATGTATTTCAAAATGATCCTTATCTCTACTGGATAACGTCAATTTTGAATTTGAAATTAGAGGGCGTAGAGACCTACAATATCGCAAGCCCACATAGAAGTCAAACTCAAAATTGACTTTATCCAGTAGAGTTATGGATCATTTTGAAATACATTTAGATGACATATCGCACACCGTATTAACACGGCAATGATTACTTAAGTGGTTACTTAAGTCTTATCATACACAAAATCTTTAGAATTTATTTGCATTCTTGGTTAAATTATACTATTTTAAAAATGCATATAAATTAGATAATTATTATGCACTTATTTAAATAAGCTTGTGTGCACCCTGATAAGTAGTTATGTAAATTGTCTCAAACTTAAAATATGTATCATCTAAAGTTTATGAGGATGTTTGGTTTTTCGTGGTTCAATTACGCCGTAGCGGCACAGCCGATTCCGACGAAATCTTAAACCAATGTAACCTATTATGAAACAGTAACTGACTGACTGAAGTTGAAGTGGCAGTGGGCAGGCCATATAGCTCGCAGAACCGATAACCATTGGGGAGTAAAGTTTCTCGAATGGCGACCACGACTTGGGCGACGCAGTGTTGGAAGGCCCCCCAACCGATGGACCGACGACGTTGTGAAGGTTGCGGGAAGTCGATGGGTGGAGAAGGCTCAAGACCGTTCGTCGTGGAACTCTTTAGGGGAGGCCTATGTCCAGCAGTGGACTTCTACAGGCTGATGATGATGATGAACTGACTATCAGAAAACGCAGTCGTTTGATCCTAGGGACTTGACATTTGGAGGGTGTGTCCTTTTTAGTGTGTAGGGCTGTACTAAAAAAGGTTAGAAGTTTGTAATAAAAAAAAAATTCACTAGTTTGGAATAAATTCATTTTCTTTCATTTATTCACAATTTTCTTACAAATCATTATATGAATTTTCCTAAAACTAACATAATGAGTAAGAAAGGAGTGAATACTGATATGACGGCTGATAGAGGGGAGTGGAAGAGAAAAACATGTGTCGACCCCACATAAAGTGGAATAAGGGCAGGGAGATGATGATGACAATAAATCAATTTAAACAAATCACAACATTATAAGATTAGAGAGAATTGCATACATTAAATTAGATGAGAATTTTATTGATTAAAATTAAATTAAGTAAATTTTAGATCGATCGGTCGCTCGACAATTACGACCGTCTTCAGCCGTTCACTGTTTTTTAGGAAACACAGCCGTCGCGTCGCCTGTCTGTCGTATAACCAAACTACTAATTACCGTTTGCTTGACCTTAACCCTCAAAGTTAGCGAACGACGACGACCTCGCTGGTAATTATTACAAGAGCGAGCGATTTGTTATGCTCTGTTTTTGTTATCATCTGGCTTGTCGTGACACTGATTCCTTCTTGGTCATCCTGTATTATGTCAGTGACCAGGTTGAGGTATGGCCCTCAGGTTGAGGTAAATTCTTAACGGCCCCACAAGTCTGAGGAGTGGCCTTAGTGAGCAAGGCACAGACGCAGTGGCTCGGTTAAGGCAAATCCGGGCCTACCGCTGAGGCGAGATGGTGAATGCTAACACGACCCCATCTCGCCTCAACCAGGCGGAGGACTGCTCACAGGGGGGTTTTTAGTGGGTTCGAGCCACATACCCCTTTCCGCCACCCCCCATGGCGGAAAGGAAAGGCGACGGCATTTTCCCCACTTAAATAAAAAAAAAAAAAAAAAAAAAGGCAGGAGGTAGTTGCCGCGGTAGAATCCGAACGGGAGCCCGTGACCTTGTCAAGTGCTAGTGCGCCGTTGAACCAGACATCGGACGATGACTGGTTCGACGATGCATTGGCACTAAGGTGAATGACGGAACAATCGATGGTTTTTTAGTCGGTATGCCGCTGGTTACTAGTGTCTCATTAGCACTAGCAGCCAGCGGAGAGCCCGACATACCCCTCCGCCTTTCCTCGAGACGGAGGGGATGCGTAATGCATTTTTCCATCGCTAAAAAAAAAAAAAAAAGGCAGGAGGTAGGTGCCGCGGTAGAATCCGAACGGGAGCCCGTGACCTTGTTAAGTGCTAATGCGCCGTTGAACCAGACGTCGGACGATGACTGGTTCGCCGACGCATTGGCAATAAGGTGAATGACGGAACATTGATTATTTTATAGTCGGTATGCCGCTGGTTACTAGTGTCTCATTAGCTTTATTAGCCAGCGGAGAGCCCCACATACCCCTCCGCCTTACCTCGAGTCGGAGAGGATGCGTAATGCATTTTTCCATCGATCGTTAAAAAAAAAGGAAGGTAGGTAATTAATTGGCGACCTCGGTGGGGTAGCGGGTGAGTGCCGGTCTGAAACGCAAGGGATGCATCACAAGGCTTTCTCTAAGCAAAAGAGACGTTTCATCAATATATGGAGCCTGGGCCTGCACTGTGTACACTACTCTAAAATATGGCTAAGCAATGAAGTAAACGTATTTAATTGGTTATTTTATTTAAAATTGACTTCGTTCTAAGGTACATTAAGATTTTCTTCGACAAAGAGAGCAACACACAGCGCTACAAAAATATGGCGGATGGACGTGCGTGAAATGTCATTTTGACAACCTACATTTATCTGACAAAACAAAAACATCAAATCAAACAACATGACAAGAAAAATATGTCAATGTCATGTCAAACGCCAATTATAAACAAACATGGCGGCCTTCAAATAGACTAGTTAACTTACCAGAAGAACTATTCTTGTACGATCGCATTTGTCTTCAAATTAATGAAATTGTATTTTTCTTGTTATCTCCTATTTTTCCTAATTTTTCTATGTAGTGTACATGGACCAGGCCCAGAATGAAATGGCTCTTTTAAACATAAACTCGAGTTATTTTAAATGCCACCCAATTTACAATTAATTTTACTAATGAATACACGAGTTATTCATTATCTGATATGCAAGTGTAAGGTTAAAATTATCATAAGAATTTAATTGTAAAACTTGACAAAGTTATGTTATTACAAGGTGATTCATATTATGTTATAGGTACTGTCCCGAAATGGGCTTATTCTACACCCAATAGGTCATACAGTTTATTCTACGACTTCTGGAAATATGACAACTTCATTGTTAGAACGCTACGCAAAAATCTGCTGTTTTGCACAGACAGAGCAAATTCCTAATCATGTGGGGGGATTTGCCCATACTCACCACGCTGGGCATGCGGATTGGCGAGCGCCGTTAGATTATTTTAACAACCATAGTTTAAAAAAAGTAATTGAGGTCAAACCACCTACCTCCGCGTCTATCGTCGACCTTCCGAACTGTTATGTTATATAATATATATATTTAGTTATTAACATATTTTACTATGACACTTGATTTGTGACAGGTGCTAGGGTGCTACCCTCAGGCACTGCCTTGTCTTTATCTCGGATAATTGACTTAATCTACAGATCAAGGTTGGTGGTTCGTGGAAGGTTGATTGCATCTTAAAGTGGGTGTGTTTTCAACATGTCATATTTAGTTATTAGGCTGCTTTCCACTAGAGATGGGCGAGACAGCTAAGCGGTGAGGTAGGTCATACAAACTAGTGCTTTTCTGAAATTGATAAAGCTATAATAAGCGACCAAATCGGTGACGTTTTGGACAAAGGCCAGGTCAAGAGTACCCTAAACCGACGAGCATGTATGAGGAATGTGATAAGAGCGAAAGAGGTATGTCAGGATCGTAACAAGTGGAAGGCCGTGGTCTCTGCCTACCCCTTTGGGAAATAGGCGTGATTTTATGTATGTATGTATGTATAATAAGTAGAAAACTGCTGTAAATCAAAACTGCTTCATTGCTTAACAGAGTGCGAGGTAGCAGCAACAGCATTCACACCTGATTTGACAGGCCTCATAGCTTAGTTGGTAGTTGGTAGTAACTCTGCCTTCTGCGCTAGAGGTCGCGGGTTCGATTCTCGCACTGGACAAAAATTTGTGTGATGAACACAGATGTTTGTTCTGTGTCTGGGTGTTAAATATATATCTATTAAGTATATCAGACTCTGGTACCCATAGTACAGGCTATGCCTAGTTTGGGATCAGTTGACCGTGTGTGATAATGAAAAAAGAAAAGATATCACCTGCCTGTTATGAAGTCTTTCATCTAATTGATTGGGATGCGGGTGAAAGCCGTAACCGCTCAACCGATTTCGTTAAAAATTGTAATAGATAAAGTTCTATACCCTCGCGAGCGAAGCCATGGGCGGAAGCTAGTTTATAAACTAGCTTCCGCCCGCTAATTCTAATATTAGTAAGATTCAGATACCGCAAAGACTTCAGTTTACTCCGTGATCATGGCGCTGAATGGCGCATAAAACTGTGCCACGCTGAGCATGCGGGTTGGTCAGCGCAGTTAGACCTCTTCTTCTTCCTGCCCTTATCCCCCATATACAACATGTTTTCTTCTTCCACTCTCTTCTGTTAGCCGTCATCTCCGCACTCACTTCTTTCTTACTCATGTCATCTTTAATACAATCCATTCATCTTTTCTTCGACCTTCCTCTAGTCTTATATCCATGCACATTCATACCTAACGCTCTTCTCGTTACATGACTTTCATCCCTCCTCATGACATGCCCATACCATGCTAACCTATTACTTCTCAACTTTTCCATCACTAGCGCTACTTTCAAACTTCCTCTGATGTACTCATTTCTTATTTTGTCCATTCTTGTCACTCCACACATCCATCTCAACATTCGCATCTCTGCCGCATGCAATCTTCTTTCATCCGTCCCTTTGGTAGCTTAACACTCAGATCCATACATTACGACAGGCCTTATGGTTTCAAGAGCGCAGTTAGACCTATCTTTGTGAAAGAGGACGCTGCTGCCCAATCCCTAACTTTTTTTACCTTAGTCGCCTCTTACGACATCCACGGGTAGGTAGATATGGAGGGGCCTATTCTTCAGCCGGGGCCTACATTGCAGTTTAGAGATTATAGGTACCTGTCTTAACTATTATTATGCCGTGCCGTGTTATTACGTAATTATAAATAGATTTGGTATGCACGTTGCATTGAACTAAATGAGTATGTAGTCAAAGTCTTTGTTAGAATTGAAGTTAGATACTTGCAATACACGCTTTGTACCTAAAATGCATTGAGAGCACTGGTGGAGTGGTAGTAGTGGCCTTCACAGTTCGTGGGTTCTAATCCCGGTCATGTACTACTGGATTTTCCATATGTGCGCTATATTAGTGCTCCTAAACGGTGAAGGAGAACTTTGTGAGGAAAGCGGCATTTCCTGGAACATATAACTTCGAAGACAAGTGACATGTGCATGAAAGTAGCCTCCAACATTAGATTCTCAATTGTAAATGGAATTTTAGAAAAATTGTAAACAATCATTTATATTATATGACGATGATAAACAATTATTTTTTATGAAGAGCGAGCGCATGTAAAGATTCTTTCACAGACGGTTATAGACCCCTTTCAGGGCTACCATACCTCAACCAGCGCACTGACCTAAAACAGGATGACCAAGAAAGAATCAGTGACACGACAAGCAAGCAACAAAGTGCGTGAGTCAGATGACAGGCTGTCAGTCAAACTGATATCTGCCGGTTATTACCCATTCCACTGCATCTGACTTGCATTAATTGCACCATTTGTCACAAAACGCCCCGTGTGACCTGATTTCCTGATAAAAAATATTGTTGATGAATAAAATATATGTTAAACTATACCTACAAAGCAAACCGCACTAATTATAGCCTGCAGTATGGTTTTGTTGATACAACTAATGTGCCTGATTCTTCTAAGCTTGGTCGCCAGGAACAGGCGTAGCTTTACATAGTTTTTAAGACGTTTCAAAGTGATCCTAGTGATTTTATTGAAATAAACGCCTTTTGACTTTGACTTGTGGCAAACAAGCTTACGGCCCACCTGTTGGTAAAGATTACCGTAACCTATGGACGCTTGCAATACCAGAGGCATCACGCACGCGTTGCCGACCCCAAAACCCTCCCTCAAAGAGCTCTGGCAACCAACTGCAGGAACACGGAACGCTATTTGTAACAAATAATGTTATTTCGTTTTCGTGGTGGCCCCGGCTGAAGAATAGGCCCCTCCATATCTACCTATCCGCGGATGTCGTAAGAGGCGACTAAGGGAAAAAAGCTAGGGGATGAGCAGCAGCGTCCCTGATTTTAACAACGATAGCTCTAACTGCGCTCGCCAACCCGCATGCCCAGCGTGGTGAGTATGGGCAAATCGTCCCACATGATAAGGAATTTGCTCTGTCTGTGGGGGAGGCCATGTTCAGCAGTGGACGTCGAACGGCTGAAATGATGATGAATGTTATTTCGCTGTACGAGTAAGTTTAGTACCGGATTTAAAACAAAAATTTAACTAAATTTGGTTGGGAAGATGGAAAACTTGTAGTTAAATACAGTATGCACCAACTTAGTGCGCGCGTGAGAAAATTGGACGAACGGTCTTTTTCGTCGAAAGCCCTTTAGGTTTTTCTCAGTTTCGATCCAAAAAAAGTAGAAAGTAAATACTGCAACAAAAGTTCCAAGGAGAGATGCATAGTTTATGAACTTTGAACAGTATACAGGACTTACGGCCAAAGCAGATTTGCAATAAGGTACTACAATTTTCTTGGACGTAGATCAAATTGTTTATGGTGTTAATAATCTTGTTTGACACACGTTAACAAAGAACTTAATAAAATGCAAGTTATGGGCATATTTATCATAAATATTTATAAATTTAATCGATTATTGCAAGTTTGTCGCGTTTTACAAACATCTATACCTGCAGCTTAGTAATTTTTTATGATATTTTTCTAATGGCATCTTGAGGAAAACTAATTTGACGGTAGAAAAATCCCACAACGTAGTAAACTCGTGGGATGAATACAAAAGAAGAGTACCGATATACGCCCAAAATATTGCAAACATTTACTTAGCCATTTAAGTCTAGTGGGAGGTTCCCCGACTTTAGATCCGATAATGTGGGTTCGAACTCGTCGTGCACCAATGAGTTTTTCGGTTCGATAAAATGTAGGTGCACATAAACACGTGCCTAAAACGGTGAAGGAAAAGATCGTGAGGAAAGCGGCGGAGGGCTTGCAAACTGTCACATATGGAATATATAATAATACTCAATATATAATACTCACTACTGCAAAACGTGGGAATTCGGCTTTTCTCATTGAAAAATAAAATGCAAAAAGCAGCTTTTTTTTCATATCAGTTCAACACAGTTCTAACTTAATTATTCAACTGTTTCAGGTAGCAATCTTGATTCTGAAATAATTAGTTACTAAGATAATAATAAAACTAAAAATAGTAGACTTGATTATAGTTCAGGCTTTTTCATGTCTTCACTATTATTTTTCTTGTTGTTGATAGATGTTTCGGGATAGTAGGTACAAGTAACTATATTCACTCAACTTGTCTAGATTTTACAAAAAAAACTATGAGCCCTAAAACTGCGCATTTAAAGGCCATATTAAAGACCCTCGGAGTGATCGTTGCACAGTCTCCTGCATCAATAGGTGCAAGCAACACGCGCCAGGACAAACCAATCTTATTACAAGGACTATATAAATTGAGTGCGGCCGTCCGCGCGGTCAGTACGCGTTGCCGTGCGTAGACTTGTAATTGAAAAAAAAAAAAGTAGTTAGTGCACTGTGATTGATAAAAAAAAATTGAGAAAGCGCGCGAAAAGTAATTGTGACATTTCAGTGACAGTGTTATAACGAGACACCCAGGACATTAGAATTTTGTGAGTATTTTTTTGGATTGAAAATTGTTTTTTTTTTCAAATTGAACATTTTGACATTTTAAGGGTACCTACCTTCCTACTTAGCTTTGAATTTTTTTGTACTTTTTGTTCGATGTGGTCAAAATTACATTTTTGACCAATGAATCAAGTCGTGTTGGCCTAGTGGAAGGTTTCCCGGCTTTCGATCCGAAAGTTGAGGGTTGAATCCAACCACCAATGAGTTTTGTTTTCGACAAATATAATAGCGCATTAACGCGTGCTAAAAACTGTGACTCACTACTATAAAAAGTGGGCATGTTTCAAGTGTTTGGACGTGCCTATAACTACCCTTAGACAACTTCAAGGATCTAATTGCCTGGAAATCATGCTTGATCTCCAGCAGAGATCTTCATCACCGTGCTAGGGGTTTTGTCACATTATTATTCAAAAGATTTGAGAGAACAACATCACTTTGCAAATTCCCGCTATAGAAACTTTAGAGTAGGTACCGTTTTCCCTAAAATTCAACGGAACACTAAAAAGGTAAAATCTTAATTTTTCCTTTACAAACTTTCGTCCTGCGGAATTAGGAACCGCGCATCTTTTATAAAAACGAATAAGTCATTCCTGCAGAGCAATTATGTAAATATTTTAAACATTAAACTTAAAACTGGTTTGATTTTCGAAAATTACGATGAATTTAGCATTGAGCTATTTTTATAATTGCGGTTTAGGTAGGTATTCAAATACATATATTTTTAAACATTTTATCTATTTTTGTTTTTAATACTAGGTCAAGATGAATCGTCACATATAAACGAATAATTTTTTTGATACGTATTCAAAAAATTCATTAAAATATTTTATCTGTTTTTGTTAGGTTCCGATGTAGGTTTCTGTCACATGCGTGTGAAAAATACCGCAGCGGAGCTACCACAGACGCGCTTGGAATTGGCGTAAACTATACATTTCTGAAGCTTTCTGAAACTTTTACCGTAGTAGCTGTTATTTAACCTGTGTTTGTACACTCGGCCGAAGAAACACATTCATTGAGCTACCGTTTATGTGTATTTATATAGTATATTTTTTGCTATCTAAGAAGTATATGTGAGTCTATTTAACTAAAGTTTGATTCCAATTTTCAATTCTCTGTTCATCATCATCATTTCAGCCGTACGACGTCCACTGCTGAACATGGCCTCCCCCACAGACAGAGCGAATTCCTAACATATGGGGGGATTTGCCCATACTCACCACGCTGGGCATGTGGAACGGCGAGCGCAATTAGAGCTATCGTTGTTAAGATGAGGGACGCTGCTGCCCATCCCCTAGCTTTCTTCCCTTAGTCGCCTCTTACGACATCCGCGGATAGGTAAATATGGAGGGGCCTATTCTTTAGCCGGGGCCACCACGGCCGTTACTTCTCTGTTACTCAGCACTTACTTCATTTTTTCCTCACCACTCAAAGGTTAGCTGGATGAAAACTCTAACTAGCATTAAGTTCGCCTATGTACATAAATCCTATTAATACAAGGTGGTTCATAAATCATCATATTTATTGCATGAAATACATGTGTTATAGATGTTATACATTTTATAAAAGTAGCAATGTATTCTGCCTGTTCAGGCGTGCAATTTTTAAATACCAATATAAATTAAATCAAAATTAGATAATAAACTAACTAAACATGCAAAAAATAAAAAAAGACATCAATTCGAAACATCTTGATAAAATTGAATAATTAATGTCAGACAGTAAAAATATTATTAGTATAAGAATAGAAAAATAAATTGATTAATTTAAGTCAGGGGAAAAAAAATATATATAATTATTTGTCAGTCATAAATTCATAGCATGTATACCATCCCTAAAGAGGTTTATTCTATAAACCGCGGTATTTTAATGATCTATAAACGTTCGAGAAGTTCGGAGTCAAGATTGCTACCTAAAACAGCAGATTTTTGCATATTTGTTTGTATAAGGAAAACTAGGTACTGTTCATACATAATCACCAATAGAAATGTGTCACTATCATCATACGTATAAGTAGGTATTTCACTTGGTAATTACCAATAGTTATTTATTAATAAGGTACCTATCTGTTTATATAATGAGTAATTTTCTTCTTATGACAATTCGGTTTTCCGCAATTACTGTTCGCTCTGTGCTTACGTCTGTTTGATATAAGTCAATAGTGAATCGGTAATGGATATGTGAGCAAACAATTCTCAAGCATTTGTTTTTAACTATGGAAATACATATTTTTGCCTGTGGCCTCACTCGCAAGGTAGACGAAAAATGTGATTCATAATTATGTATTTTAACTATCCCGAAAGGGCTTATTCTATCAAGAAAAACAAAAAAAAATACAGAAAAAAAATTAAAATTTTCTCTTACCTAATTTTAAATTTTTATAATCAACTGTTTTTGGTATATTAATCGTTCTTATAACTATTAATTAAACGTACTTCTGAGAAGTTCGACGGCAAAATTGCTACCTAAAACAGCTGAATCTTGAACTGATTCGACCTCAAAACAGCTGATTTTTGCATAGAGCTTTTGATGAAAATGTTAAATTTCCAAAAGTCGTATATCAAACTTTATTGCCCTTTCGGAATAGCATATATATTATAATTCACCTGTTTATGTTATTCCTTGCCGATTTCATTTGAATCCGTTTAGTGGTTACGGAATAATTGAGTAACAAACATTTTCACATCTTCATATATGAGGACTTTAGCGACACCCTGTATGTCGTTCACCAGAGTGCTAACAATGCACCGCCTTGAGTCGGGCCTCGGAAGTGAGTGGTTACCACAAGGCTCTACATTTGGGTCAAATGCACCCGAACTTTCAATTTTAACCTTTAAGTTTATAGAAATTAATGCTAAATTCAAATTGCAGTTCGCAATGATCGCGTGCTGATTTCTTTAGATAGGTAATGATGTCCATTGATTTAATAAATCTTCAGTGCAAGTAGGTGCAAGTTATCGTGACAGCAGAGTGAGTAACAGCTAAGGTAATTTTTATCACAATTGACGTTTATTCATTAAAAATTTAAAACACCAACAGAATTATCCTTAATTATCCTACATCATTTTTTTTTGATCTATTACAAGTTGATTCATATACTATAACTTCATGCAAATAAAGCCATTCATTCATTCATTCATTCAATATGAATTGAATCCCGAAAGGTATTCTACGCTCAATTGGCAATTAAGTTAGTTCTATGACTACTGGAAATTTGACATTTTCACTTCTTCTTGTCCTGCCCGGTGTAGCTGGCAGCCCGGTGTAGCTGGCAGTGGTCGTAAGAGACCCACAGCATATAAATCCGTTCGAAAAAAAAAAAAAATGTTTTGTCTCTGATTCTTTCTTGGTCATCCTGCATTAGGTCAGTGACCAGGTTGAGGTATGGTGGCCGTGAAAAGGGCCTATGACCGTTGATGAAAGAATGAGTGTAGTGAAAGGATTAAAGTAGGAGAGCCTCCTTTCGTGCACAACACATTTTCACTGAAAACGCAATATGCAAGAATCTGCTCTTTTGGGGTCAAATCAGTTCAAGCTCAATTATTCAGCGGGTTTAGCAATCTTGAAGTTGATTTTTAACGTTTAATAATTAGTTATAAGATTGATAAAAACTCACAAAACAGCTGATTTGAAAAAGTACGGGGACAACCGTGAAAAAATAATAATTTCAATTTAGTTTTAATAATTTAAAATGATAAGGAATTTGCTCTGTCTGTAGGGGAGGCCATGTTCAGCAGTGGACGTCGAACGGCTGAAATGATGATGATGAATTTAAAATCGTTGTAATTATAATTTTTATAAACACTTAAAACAACGAAGTAATGATAAAGATGTTCATGACTCAAGGGCCCTAATATATAATTCTAAAATTATATGCTAATTTACTCACAATTGTGGGTTACTGGGAGACTTAATCCCGTCTTTATGACACAAAAATAAAAATAAAATCCTATAAAAATACATAGGGTATGGGCAATTGTGCCTCGCGGAGCAGGACAAAGGCAATAACGCATTTACTTGCACACTGGGAATTTACCTTTTCACGGTCATGTCCTTTGGTATATGCAACGCCCTTGCTATCTTCCAAGGGTTGACAGATCGATTCAAATCCAGCGCTACATTGTATTCTAGTTATGAAGCTTCCTCATCAACAACCTGTAGAAGTCCACTGCTGGACATAGACCTCGCCCTAAGAGTTCCACGACGAACGTTCTCGAGCCATTTCCATCCACCGACTTCCCGCAACCTTTACAATGTCATCGGTCCATCGGGTGGGGGGCCTTCCAACACTGCGTCGCCCGGAAGATATTAAAACAGCTAACTTAGGATCAATGTTGGTGTATAATACAAAGTGGAAGGGTTCGGCCGTTCTGTAAGCAACTGTGGGTCATCGCGTACTCACCTACCGTCTTGTACAAGGTCCTCAAGAATAGGTCTAGTGATTGTGTAAGCTATAAAGTATCCAAGTGTTTGTTGACAAAAATACAAAAGGAAAAGCCGGTTTAAGGTATAGAACAAAGGAGGTAATGGAGTAGATTGTAATTTTTTTTGCGCATCGAATTTTCTGAATGTAAAGCCGTGTTCAGACGGCGTGTCGTGACGCGACGGATGTCATCTATGACTTCTAATATATGTTTAAAATTTATTTCAAAATTATTCTTACGTGTAGAAATAAGACTGATGAAAGTCAATTTTGAGTTTGACATTTGAGGGCGTACATTATAGCGCCAGGATATCGCAAGCCCATAAAAGTCAAACTCAAAATGCGGCTTTATTTACAGAAAGAAACTTAAAACTAATACAAGTTAATATTTACAAAATACACAAGAAACAGTTGAGCCATCTAAAGACCGTTACAAACGATCTATAGATAGCTCAACCGATCCAGATCACTACCAGTCGGAAGCGTCCCCAAGACGCTGGCGGAATTTCCACGCTGGATGGCAATGCTCAAAATTGGATTTATTTAGTAGAGATCATTTTGAAATAAATTTCAGATGACATATCGCTAGCCGTATGAACACGGCTACAGCACTATATTGATATCCACCGCGTAGAAGTATCATAGATTTATTTTTATTGATATACTCTAGTTCACCACCAGCACCACTTGAACTATCAGCCATGGTCATATTTTTAGGTTTAACGTTGCGCTAATGAGTACTTGAAACGTAAACGAGTAAACAGAGGTTCTGTGATATTTAAATTACAAGAATACAAGATTTTGTTTTTGTTTCATCGATTATAATGTTGTAACTATGTCTACCAAAATAAAGACAAAAGAAAATGTGAATAAAAGAAATTGTGTGACATAAGACAAAAAAAATGGTGCAGGGGATTTCTGGAAAAATTTGTCCAAAAATGCCATGCGCAGGGCATTCTCGCAGGGGATTTCTGGAATAAGCCGTATAAATTCAATTACATTTAATACTACAAAATGATCTATGCAATTTCAATGAATAAATGAATATTGAAGTTTGATGTTTATAATCTGATTAATATTTCATTGGTTACGGCGTGATCGAGTAACAAACATCTTTACAAACTTTCGCATTTATAATATAAGTAGGAATTGTGATAGGAATGCTATTAATTATTTATTACATATTATTGTACTTTCAGCTTAGCGATTTAAAATTTCAAGTATATTAAATTGACCTCCAAATAGAAATCGGTAGAATGTACTTTATCAACAAGGAAGATATTAAATTTTGAGCTAAAAGGTCACCCAAATGTATATCTGTTATTTTAATAAATTAAAAGTTTTCAAGTAATACTGGTCGAATTGTATTAAAAATGACATTGATTGAGATATAAGGTAGCTTTTTACACTGCATAAAAAATGTGATGACCCTGAGTAACTCAGCTTACATCTTCCGTATTCTTAAACTTATTTTATTATGCAAGCTAACCAGTCCACAAAAACATGAAGAGTAATTTTATGTCTTCATATGTACTATAAATAATACCTCGTTTTTGATGGATGTTTGTTTGTTACTGAATCACGCCGTAACGGTCGGCCATATAATTTACATATAATTTTTTATTGCATAAATCAATGCAATAAAAAATTATATCTATTAATGGAATGAAGAAAAAAAGCTGCGCGGACTAGTGGGAGTTAAAAAAAATAGCTAGTTAGCTCAAAACAGGAATGCAGGAGGTGATCGGATCCTGCTCCTCTTCATCCACAGCATCAACGGGGATTCTCGAACAATGTTGCCACCAACCCAGGGTCCTTCTCCGTTACTTTAAGGAGTTGGGCTGGCTGGGGTGAGGTCAGCAGGGGGACAATGCACAATACACCCCAACGCGGGACGTCAGTGCAGATCTTATTCCCCCATTTAGAATTAGAATAAGAATTAGAATTAGTGGGTGTTACACCGACTTTCGATCTAGCAAAAATTAAAAAGAAAAACAGCAAAACGACTCTACCCCACTCCTTGTCCTTGCCTAGGTCAGTTACCGCGTTTACCTAACTGTCAGTGACCATGGCAACGTACCAACTGCGTTCACGAGTACATGTACCTCAGCAAGCAGCCGCGTTGCCCTAGTGGGAGGTACCTTGAATTTCACTCCGTAAGTCGTAGGTTCAAAACCCGGTCATGGATTTTTCTATTCGAAAAATTCATGTGCGCAATAACACGTGCACAAAAGCGGTGAAGGAAAACATCGTGAGGAAGCTCGCGGTCACACAAATGTTTGTCCAGTGCGGGGATCGAACCCGCGATCTCTAGCGCAGAAGGCAGAGCTACTACTAACTGAGCTATGAGGCCAGTCAAAGCAAAAAATAGTATAGACGGTACGCCCTTTTTGAATGAAAGAATGTATAAACAGAGAGACAGAGAGGCAGAGATACATAGAGACAGGGAGACAGATAGGCAGAGAGATAGCATTTCGAATTTTGAGTATTAGTGTGATGGTAATGTACTGAGAGACAGAGAAACAGAGAAACAGAGAGGTGGAGAGGAAGATAAGCAGAGAGGCAGAGATACATGGAGACAGAAAGGCAGAGAGACAGCATTTCAAATTTTGAGTATTAGTGTGATGGTGATGTACAGAGAGACAGAGAGGCAAAGGGGCACAGAGACAGAGATACCGAGAGTAGTAGAAGGAAATAGGTATCTAGAAGAAACCTATTCACTCTGTTCTTGTAGATACCCAAATTATAAGTATTCGGAAACACAAACGCTGGCAACGAGTTCCACTCTTTGGCTGTCCGCATTATCAAGGTACCTAGAAGCCAAGCGCTTGGTGCAGCTAGATGGTAAGCTAGCTAGCTGGTGGGTAAGCATAGAGTAATTTTGTATATACCAGATGGTAATTCAACCATGAATGGATGTCTCCGTACGTCTGGTTGTCCGACGATGGAATGGGGATGGGGGGACTAAATCAAAGAGTTCAATCGCACAAATGTATCCTGATAAAAGACCGATAGGCTGGCGACTCTGTGATCTTCCATTTCACGATGACTTGTCTTTGACCTTTAACTCATTGATATAAGATTTAAATTGCAATTATTTATAGACTTCGTGAAATGGGACAACTATACGACACTTCCAAGTGAGCATATTATTATTTTGACCCAGGTACGTCCTCATTCTCAGCAATTGTAATTGCAGACAATGGCTGCCTATGGACACGACACCTGTCCGTCGGTTTTTTACTAGGTTCCGCCCGCGGCTTCGCCCGCGTGGTACCTATATAAAAGTAGCCTATGAAATATGCTATTCTAGGTAAAGAACTCTATATACCTAGGTAATCTAAGTTTCAACGAAATCGGTTGAGCCGTTACGGCGTGATTGAACAACAAAACAAACATCCAAACAAACCAACAAAATTTTTGTTCTCATTTTTGTAAGTGTATTATTTTTTTGTGAATTTTTGTTTTCCAAATTTCTTTTTTTTTTACTGCTTGTGTGTCGCTTCGTTCTGTCCCAATCGTTATCATCATCATCAAACTGTAGAAGTCCACTGCTGGACATAGGCCTCCCCCAAAGAGTTCCATGACGAACAGTCTTGAGCCTTCTCCATCCACCGACTTCCCGCAACCTTCACAATGTCGTCGGTCCATCGGGTGGGGGGCCTTCCAACACTGCGTCGCCCGGTTCGTGGTCGCCATTCGAGAACCTTTACTCCCCAACGGTTGTCGGTTCTGCGAGCTATATGGCCTGCCCACTGCCACTTCAACTTGCTAATTCTGAGAGCTATGTCGGTGACCTTCTGTCCCAATGTGCCGTTACAAATAAAAACTTTTTCTTTCTTTCTTTCTTTCTTAATATTGCCGTGTTCTAACGGCGTGCGTTATATTAAAAATGATCCGCAAGTCTATTGAATAAAGTCAGGTTTTAGTTTGACTTTTAGGGGCTTGGAACATCGTCTTCACACTACATACCGTATTCTGTTTGTCCCCCTGTAGTAGGTAAGTACAACAATGCAGCTTCCTCTTTACCGCAAGTGAATGTCCCGCTTTGATTGGGTAATGGTCAATTTGACCATACCTATTCAATTGGTCTGGCTTACTCTACCACAGTCCTGTGGAAACAGCTCTGACTCTCCACTGTGATGATTATAAATTGACGACCTCGGTGGCGTAGCGGGCGAGCGCTCGTCTGAGACACAAGGAGTGCGGGTTCGACTCCCACTGCGGGACAAATGTTTACATGATCCGCTAATATTTGACTGGCCTCATAGCTCAGTTGGTAGTAACTCTGCCTTCTGCGCTAGAGGTCGCGGGTTCGATCCCCGCACTGGACAAACATTTGTGTGATGAACACAGATGTTTGTTCTGCATCTGGGTGTTAAATATATATCTATTATGTATATCAGTCTCTGGTACTCATAGTACAGGCTATGCCTAGTTTGGGATCAGTGGACCGTGTGAATATGTCCGGAATATTTATATTTTATTTTTTATATATATTTGTTCCGAGTCTGGGTGTTGTGGTACCTACTATGGTACTCATAGTTACTGATACCCACGTCACAGGGAATCCTAGTGTGGGGTCAGGAATATGTACGGGACGGTTGGTTGAAAAAAATATTACGTTGACATTATTTCGTTATAACTGCTGTCAACTTGTTTTTTTTTTAATATATCGACTTCCTCTAACATCGAACGAGCTTGATTTGCTGAACTGGCATTTTTTAGTAGGTTTCTGATTATGGTCGCTTTCGTAAAACTATATGGTCACATTATGAATGTGGATGGATATAAGACTAGGAAAGGCCAAAGAAAAGATGGATGGACTGTATCAAAGATGACATGAGTATGAAAGAAGTGAGTGCGGAGATGACGGCTCACAGAAGAGAGTGGAAGAAGAAAACATGTGCCGAACCAACATAACGTGGGACAAGGGCAGGAAGAAGAAGAAGATATTATTCTAACTTAGGAAGAACTATTACTGGCCTGTATACATCTTAAAATTATAACCTACCTACTTTTAAACTTTGTAACCGCTGTTGTTCTTCTAATAAATAAAATAAAATAAACATTATGGTCACACTTAAACTGAACCAACTATTCTCTTGGGACTGTGACTGCGCCTATTTTGAACGTTTATTGAACGCCCTTGGTGGAGCAATGGCTATGAATTAAATTTAGTACTTCAGAACGTAGTTTACCATTAACTAATTGGTTCCAGTGAGCAGGTATAGGTACTTACTTAAACTTAATAACTTAAATATAAGTTTGCCTTTAAAGTTTAAGTGGTTTGAAAAGGGTACCCGCCGTAGTAGGTACTTACTAGTGGTTAGCCTGAACTCGCGATGTTTGGTAATAGTTGGTGCGTCGATGATCGTTAAGGTACAATTGATATACTTACCTCATCATCTCCCTACCCTTATCCCACTTCATGTGTGGTCGGCACAACATGTTTTTCTCTTCCACTCCCCTCTATCAGCCGTCATATCAGTATTCACTCCTTTCTTACCCATGCCATCTTTCACACAGTCTATCCATCTTTTCTTTGGTCTACCTCTTCCCTTATATCCTTCCACATTCATTCAATTGATATACATACCTAAACATTGAAAATCTTTCGCATGTTCTTACTACAAGGTGATATGTATTCCACTGAAAGGGGCTTATTCTACACCCAATTACTGGCCTCATAGCTCAGTTGGTAGTAACTCTGCCTTCTGCGCTAGAGGTCGCGGGTTCGATTCCCGCACTGGACAAACACTTGTGTGATTTACAGATGTTTGTTCTGTGTCTGGTAAATATATATCTATTATGTATATCAGTCTCTGGTACCCATAGTACAGGCTATGCCTAGTTTGGGATCAGTTGACCGTGTGTTATATGTCAGGATTATTATAAAAAAATAAAAAAAAAATTGGCAATAATTATATAATCCAATATAAAATAATAATTGGATGAAAATACTAATGGGGTCTGAGTCCATATAACCAGGTAGAGTATTGCTAATTATTTTTTATTATTTTATATTATGAATGTTAATTTTAATTATTTATATTTCATTATTTAGATTTTATTGTGACATTTAATATTTAATTATGGATGTATTATCTGAAATAAATGAGTTAATAATAATAAAGTTTTTTCTACGACTTTTAGAAATTCGACATTTTTCATTGAAAAAACTCTATGCGAAAATCAGCTGTTTTGGGGTTAAATCAGGTCAAACTCAAATAAATCAGCTGTTTTAGGTAGCAATCTTGATGCCGAATTTATTTACGTTAAGTTATTAGTTCGTAAGATGATAAAAATACCAAAATCATCTAATTTGAGAAAGTTTATGAAAAAAAATAAGATGAAAATATTGATGTTTTTTTTCCGCTAATATTATTTCTTTTTGTTGATAGAATCACCCCCTTTCGGGATGGTATACATGTTATGAATCACCTTGTATAAACCAATCATTACTGAATAATGAAGTCATTTAAACTTTACCAAATGGGATTTCACGATGACCAAGATAGAATCAGTTACACGCCAAGCAAGTAAGCAAGTTGACTGGCCTCATAGCTCAGTTGGTAGTAACTCTGCCTTCTGCGCTAGAGGTAGCGGGTTCGATTCCCGCACTGGATAAACATTTGTGACTAACACAGATGTTTGTTCTGTGTCTGGGTGTTAAATATATATCTATTAAGTATATCAGTCTCTGGTACCCATAGTACAGGCTATGCCTAGTTTGGGATCAGATGACCGTGTGTGATATGTCCGAATATATATATATATATATATAGATATATTTATAAAAAAAAAAAAAAAAGCGATCAGGAAACGAAAATATATTTTTCAAGGAGAAACTTTTTAAATTCCAGGTAGACCATGGGTTCTCTGCCTCGGGTTTCCATGGTGACCGGCCCTCGTCGGTCGGTAGCGGCTGCGCCCCTCACCAACCACCTCTCACACTTGGCCGGCAGCGATCGAACCGCTTTGGTTTATTCAGGTAAGTCTTGTAACAGGTTCTATCGGTCGCTTAAAAGACCGATAAACATGAACATGATAAAGGTTCTCGAGTGGCCCCCCACCCGATGGACTGACGACATTGTGAAGGTTGCGGGAAGTCGGTGGATGGAGAAGGCTCAAGACCGTTCGTCATGGCACCCTTTGGGGGAGGCCTATGTTAAGCAGTGGACTTCATTAGGCTGATGATGATGATAACTCAATTGCTTTATTCAATGAATAATAAAAACCCGACATGCGATCTTACTATCAACATCAAATCTCATTGCCTGGCCTCATAGCTCAGTTGGTAGTAACTCTGCCTTCTACGCTAGAGGTCGCGGGTTCGATCTCCGCACTGGACAAACATTTGTGTGATTAACACAGATGTTTGTTCTGTGTCTGGGTGTTAATTTATATTTTATGTACACCAGTCTCTGGTACCCATAGTACAGGCTATGCCTAGTTTGGGATCAGTTGACCGTGTGTGATATGTCCGGGAAAAAAAAATTATTGGACAAAGTTAAAGGTGTTTTATGATTAAGCCCAACAATTTTCGGTTAATTTCCAGGTACTCTTTTCTCTTTCAACGCCCACCACAGAACCTATCGGGGTACTCTATTGTACGCCTTTTCCAGGTCAATGAACACCTTGTGCAAGTTTTTGAATCGTTGAGGCACAATTAAGATACATTTTGAAAATCGCAGTAATGTGAATGGCTTCAACCATAAAAAAGCCCTTATGGATGGGTCTGCTTTAGTAGATAGCGGCCTTTATGAAGCGCCATACCATCACGTAGCTAAAATAGATTTACCTTATTTTAATGATTTAAATCTAATTCATAAAATTGCTCAATTAATTGAAATTACGGCAATACGAAGAATAAGGTATGCTTGTTTGAAAGCTGTTACACCTCCTTAATAAAATGCAGTAGGACTATATTGCAGGCGTGTTTAAACTGCGTGCGATATGTCATCTATATTTTCTTTATGTATAAAAGAGTATTCCACTCAATAACTGATTGACTGATTCACTCGTCACGAAAACTCCGAAACTACAAGGCCTTAAAACTTGAAATTTGGCATAGAGGTTCCTTATGCACGGCAGACTAAGAACGGACTTTGCAAAATTCAGCCCCTAAAGGGATGAAATGGGGGTTGCTAGTTGTACGTAAGCCCAATTTTTTAGCTACGCCGCGGGGCGCCGCGCGCTGCCGAGGTCGTCAGATTTGTAGCTACTGAATGATGACACCGCAGCGTGCTTACACATGGGGTTCAACCCTTATGTTATGATGAATCCACTTACGTAATTTACATTCCTACAGATCACGCAAATATTTAATTCCTAGTATTATGCATATTATTAAATTGCGATGAAATTCCATTTTCCTGTTCAGTAAATAAATTCAAAGTGATGCGCTGGTTTATCACAGCCGTAGATGCAAGCGTCAATTCTGTTGTTGCTCTCAATCTCGCTCCAAATTGGAGCAGCCCGCCTGGGAGGAACCTCCGCTTTACAGAAGATCGCAGCCAAATAACATTATTTGTTTCAAATAGTGTTGTGTTCCTGCGGTGAGTAAGGCTGTGTTTGCGCAGTATTGAATGCGTTTTGGCTGAAATAATCGCTCGAAGGGAGGTTTGGCGCTACGCTGAAAGCGACGTAGTTTCGGCTGATGTGTCATAGGGAACTTGAAAAACACTGCGAGTGTATTGAACCGAACGATCGGCGCCGTACGTTCCGCAGATGTGTAGTTATTATTAAGCCATTTAATAGTCTTTAACAAATATTATAACTTTTCTTGATTTTCATTTTATAACTAGGGTAATTTAATCTTAAGTTTGAGTGACAATTTATTTAGATCTAAATTTAAAACATTGTTAGTGAGTAAGTGCTATTATGATATTAATGAATTTTTAGAGGACGCATTGTAATCATTGTTAATTTTTAATTTGTTATTATTTTTTTCTTTTTAATACGATTTTGACATTCTTCTATTTTAAATTTTAGTTATACGATTTTTGACATTCATTTATTTGTAATTTTGCATGCCGACTATGGTAGAACATAATTGAAACACTATTTATTTTATGACCATTGTTAACCTACATTATGTTCAAGCAAATAAATTTATCTTTATCTTTATCTTTGGTAAAGACCTCATTGGGTAAAGGCCTCCTCTAGTCCTTTCCATTTATCTCTATCTTGAGCTTCATTTCTCCAATTATGGCCTGCTAGCTTTTTTATCTCCTCTTCCCATCTCGTTTTCGGTCTGCCTCTTTTTCTTTTGCTTGCGTTTGGACCTGGCCATTCCGTGCTTTTAATAGTCCACCTGTTATCTTCCATACGAGCTACATGTTTTGCCCAATTCCACTTTAATTGATGTGTCGTTACACTAAGTTAAATAATATTTTGTATCTCTTCCCTCAGATGAAAGCGGTACCGCACGAGTCAGCTATGCGTCTCTGTTCGCGCGGACAAATGCTCTCGCCAGAGCCATCACGAAAAGAGCCAGGCCCACGGGCAGCAACCGTGATAGGGACTACGTCATCGCTGTGTGCATGCAGCCTACGCACAAGTATGTTATTAAGTACTAGCCTAAGCCAATTAACAGCTATAAATTAAAAAACATATTTTTCTCTAATTTTTTTTTTTTGTGGATAGAAGAACCTCCTTTCGGGATGGTATACCTACATATTATGAAACACCTTGTTTACATAAATAAAACAGTAAACCAAAAAATTATGCAAGAATCAGAAGACTTTGTCTGTTTATTTGTCGGCCTCAATCAAAGAGTGCCACGACGAACGGTTTTGAGCCTTTTCCATCCAACGACTTCTCGCAACTTCCAGTATCTTCGGTCCATCAGGTGGGGAACCTTCCGAAATGGCATCATTCGTGGTCGCCATTCGAGAAACTTTATTCCAACGATTGTCGGTTCTGCGACCTATATGGCTGGCCCACTGCCACTTCAACTTGCTAATTCTGAATGCTAATACTTTGTTTATTTTCCAGTACGGTGACAACACTCCTGGCGATATGGAAGGCAGGCGCGGCGTATGTTCCGATGGAGCCCAGCTTCCCCCAAGCCCGCATCACGCACATCCTGAAAGATGCTGAGCCAGCATTAGTCATCTATGATGATAGTGGTACGTAGCTTTATTCATTCACCAGAACCTCTCAAGGGTCTGTGAGTAAAGAGAGTCTGCTTGTTTGAAATATATTGATAACAAAATTTAAAAAAAAAGCCCCCAAACGTGTACTAATGAGTTTTTCCATTCGAAAACAATTATGAGTGCAGTAACACGTGCTTGAAACGGCTAAGGAAATCATCATGAGGCAACCAGTAAATAGTCTTTAATCAGCGATGGATTGAAGATGTCTAAGGGAGCCTTATATCTTATAGGTTATGATTTAAATAATTAATTTAAATAAGATTTGAAGTACTTTATTTACAGAAAGAAACTTAAAACTAATACAAGTTAATATTTAGTAGTAACTCTGCCTTCTGCGCTAGAGGTCGCGGGTTCGATCCCTGCACTGGACAAACATTTGTGTGATAAACACAGATGTTTGTTCTGTGTCTGGGTGTTAAATTATGTATATCAGTCTCTGGTACCCATAGTACAGGCTATGCCTAGTTTGGGATCAGTTGACCGTGTGAATATGTCCGTAACATTTATCATTTATTATTTATTTATTTATTATTATTTACAAAATACACAAGGAACAGTTGAGCCATCTAAAGACCGTTACAAACGATCTATAGATAGCTCAACTGATCCAGATCTCTACCAGTCGGAAGCGTTTGATCGGTTTTGATTACCTGGAGATCTGAGGGTATTTACCGTTCTTAGGGATAACATTAGTTTTTTTTTATTCATGTCTTTGAAAATATGAATCAGAATGATGCAGATGGCTGATTCATACAAAACCTAAACATAGATATATGGAACAGATGCCTTCCAGAATTATTTTGGTCTAACCATTTAACACGGATCTCTTCACCTGCTTTCAGCAAACCCCGATATGTTCGGCAGCGTCCCAGCGACGTCATTCGAAGAGTTATTGCAGGAAGCATCAAGCTTGTCCATTGAGGAGCCTCAGGACTCGGAGGTGCTGGCTACATCGATAGCGAGCAGCATCGCTATAGTGCTGTATACTTCGGGAAGCACGGGCGTGCCTAAAGGTAAACAAAAATTGTCACTAGCATCCTACTTCCTATTAATATTATAAATGCGGCAGTTTATGAGAATGTTTGGGGAATTACGCTGTAACGGCTCAACTGATTTCGTGGAAACTTGGAATACTTAGATACAGTTCTATTACTCGAATAGTATATATGCTACTTTTTATCTACATCTGCAAGCGAAGCTGCTGGCGCAAGCTAGTAGTTTCATAGTCCTAACCTCACACCACTAGAGCCTTTCTGCCTACCAACGGCCGTCGGTTCTCCGAATTTTGTGGCCCGCACACTGTCATTTCACCTTGCCAATCTATTGCGGAGGCCTATGTTCAGCTGTTTACGTCCTATGGCTGAGATGATGATGGTTATTCTTATTATTTCTCTTTAGGAGTCCGCATCCCCTACTCAGCGATCTGCAACCGTCTCTGGTGGCAGTTCCGCACTTTCCCCTTCTCCGACACTGAGGTCACTTGCGTTTGGAAGACGGCCCTCACTTTCGTAGACTCTGTAACTGAGATCTGGGGACCACTGCTGCATGGAAGGACCTTGCTGGTGCTTTCGAGGGAGACGACACGGGATCCGCAGAAACTGGTCAATGTGCTGAGTGAGAATCAGGTAAGAATTCTGATTTGAGCAGCTTTTGTTGGTACCTGTGAGATCTCAAATGAGACAAAGCTCTACATAAAATGAATCTCTTTAACTCTACTCTAATAAGTCTTTACTTTAAATTTCCTTCATTCCAGGTACAACGCCTCGTGCTAGTCCCAACTCTCCTGCGCTCCATCCTCATGTACCTTACCCTGACTCCATCAGAACGTCCTCTACAGACCCTCAAGCTCTGGGTCTGTTCCGGGGAGACCCTCAGCAAAGAGCTAGCGGCGCAGTTCTTCAAGTCCCTTGGAGACCAGAACGGGTATAAGCTAGCGAATTTCTATGGGAGCACTGAAGTGATGGGCGATGTGACCTATTATGTTCTGGAGACAATTCAGCAGCTTGATATGTTTCCTACCATTCCTATTGGTGAGTGTGTGATTCTGATTGTGATTAATGCGATTAATGTGCATGTTTTGGAATGAGGTTCCTTCCGAGGTTTTTCCACTAGCCTACAACATGAAGAGCTTCAAGAAAAATACAAAAAGATTTCTCCAGGGCAGGCAACGCATTAGCAATGCTCCAGGTGTTGCAGAGGTGGGCTGTAAGCCTAAAAAAAACAAAATAGATAAAGACTTGTGTTTTTAAAATGGTAGATTCATTCCTGATTTGCCAATCCTTATGCCTTATAATAATAATAATAAGCCTTTATTTCTGTAGTTTTACATTTCTTTCCATCACAACTTCCACTATATAATATCCCTTATTTCAGAGTGCCTATTGGCAAAGGCCTCCTCTAGCTCTTTCCAATGTGCTCTGTCCAGTGCTGCCCTTCTCCAGAAGGGGCCAGCTGTTAACTTTATTTCATCCTCCCATCTTTTTATTTGTCTTCCCCTTGTTCTTTTCCCATCTCTTGGGTACCAGTTTATTATTATTTGGCTCCATTTTTCATACTTGCTGCGAATCGTATGTCCTGTCCAGCGCCATTTCTGTTGATCTATCTTTTCTAGAATATATGTTAGCTTAGTTTTGGCTCTTATGGTATCGCTATTTATCCTGTCGCTTATTTTTATTCCTAATAACCCCTTATTGCCTTATTGCCATTCAAATGCTAGCGTGTCAGCACTTGTTTACATGAATTTGAACTATTTTGAACCATAAATCTTTGAGAATGTCAACTTACGTCACCGCCTAAACAGAATTGCAAAGTTGATGATACGGAGCCAGGTTCCATCCTTAGGTTCCAAGCTACCCAGTTACAAAGGTTAAAAAGAAATATACCTAGGTAATTGAAGGATCTTTAACACCCCAAACACCCCCTGACATGTCTATGAAGACAACAAATCTTAGCAGATTCTCATTCACACAGGAGCACCACTCGACAACTGCGCAGTATACCTCCTCGATGATGACATGAACCCAGCCCGTGAGTCGGAGCCAGGCCAGGTGTGGGTGGCTGGAGCTAACCTGGCTTCAGGATACGTCGGTGGCCAGGGTGCGGCCAGCTTCCAGGACAACCCTCATGCAGCTCATCCAGGTATGTCTTAGGAGACCACGAAAGGAGGATCTCTAAAGGAAGCTCTTTGTTTCTCTCTGTCTCGCTCTCTCTCTCTCTCGCAAATTTAGGTTCGTTCCAGGCCATGCAGGTTCCTCACGCTGTTATAGTTTAAATTTGAGCTGCTTGGTTACATGTCTTCCAGATTTTGGTCGTTTCTACTGCACCAGTGACTAGGCTGCCACTTGGGTTGCCTATGATGGGGATCATGAAGCTATGATAATAAGGGATATTTAAACTAATGCCGTTTTCCATGGTCAACATGGCCTTTTGAAAAGACTAATTGTTTTCGTCTTCCTTTCAGATTTCGGCCGTCTCTACCGCACCGGTGACTTCGGAACATTACAGAAAGGTGTGATCCTGTACGCCGGCCGCACAGACTCGCAGGTGAAGATCCGAGGGCACCGTGTGGACTTGCAGGAGGTGGACCGAGCTGTGGCGAGCGTGCCAGGGGTTGAAAAATGTAATTTACTTTATTCACGTTCTGTATGTGTGACTTGTCCTATAATGGCGCCATGCCTTAGCATGAGTAAGGCACGACTTTGGTGAAAGTATATTTTTTTGACGATATAGAATCTGATGGAAAATTTATTTTATTTTTATTTTATTTATTATGGTCTACCAACAATTGTTACAACGATACATGAAATACGATACAGGAGATAGGTACAATGTTGTACTGTTTTAATCTAATTGCACAATCACTTAAAGGTAAACACTGCATGCATAATTAATAAAGCTGAAAGAGTAACAAATAACAATTAAACTAAAAGGTAAAGATTCATGTTAGATCCAGCTGTGCTTACCTTGTGGGTGTAGAATAAGCCCCTTTCGAGATAGTTAACATTTTGAATTTTGAATCATTGTGAACTGTATATACTACCTTCACCAGGCGTGGTGCTGTGCTACGGGCTGGACCGCGGCGACCCTGAGATCCTGGCGTTCGTGAGCATCGCGCCCGACGCGAGGATCGCCGCGCACCACGTCGAAGCCAGTCTCAAGAACACACTCACCAGCTACATGATACCTCAGGCAAGTCTCAAAGTCTAAGATGACACGTGACGGCTGCAAAGTTGGAAAACTATGGCTTTCTACATACCATCAGAAAACGTCTGACAGAAAAATTAAATCAAATAATCAGTAAATCAAACTTATTATTTACAAAATACACAAGAAATAGTTGAGCCATCTAAAGACCGTTAAAAACGATCTATAGACAGCTACTACTAGTTGGAAGCGTCCCCAAGACGCTGGCGGAATTGCCACGCTGGATTTCAATGCTAATTCGCTGGGCCAAATAAGAGCCAGCTCTCGGGTCACGCGTCGCTTTGATCAGACGCCCTGATATCTTTTTGAAAACCCGTAGGGCCCCCTTTCCCCACGGACTGAGAAAAAGGGTCTTGACAGACAGACAGACAGACAGACGGACAACAAAGTGATCCTATAAGGGGTTCCGTTTTTCCAAATGAGGTACGGAACCCTAAAAATTGCAAATTGCTTGAAATAAATTGATTTGATTATTATTTTATTACTTAATGTTGATCCTTCTACAGGTAATCGAAATAGAAACTGTACCATTGCTGGTGAATGGCAAGGTTGACCGCCAAGCACTTCTGAAGATGTATGAAAATACGAACAACAACGGTGAGACTTTATTACTTACTAGTGGCTGCCTGCGGCTTTGCTCGCACAATCCACGCATAAAAAATATACGGAGATAGCCGTAGGCCATCTTTCCTCAGGGCTAAGGCTATCTCCATACCAAATTTCATCTAAATCGGTTCCGTATAGTCGTGATAGCGCTACAACTAGACAGAACGACAGAGATACAGATTTACTTTCGCATTTATAATAGTGTAGCGGCGATGAGTTTGCAACTTGCCACACATGGAATGCTCACTGCACTGCAAAATCTGGGCTTGTGCCAAATGTTTGGACATGTCTCTGACTACCCCCTTAGATATCTTTAAGGATCTGATCACTAGAGGATATCTACCATTCTTGGGGAATTAAATTTAAAATTATAGTGGATAATTTTGGAAAATTAAAATTATAGTGTAATTTGAGTCATTTTCGCTTTGAAACATTTCTTTAAAACAACGCGCGCCGCTGTAATGCTACGCGTAGCAATACAGCTACGCACGTAGCGGGCGCCTACGAATAGCCGAGCCCCTAATGAAGTAACCTACTCATCACGTCGTAAAGGCAGAACAAAGGATGAGGAACAGATACATATAGGTATTATGTTTGTACCCGATTTCGGTCACCATGTGTACCATGGTACCACAATACCCCAGAACAAATATTTGTAGATCATGCAAACATTTGTCCCGCAGCGGGAATCGAACCCGTTGCGTGTCAGCTGGTCACTCGACCGCTTCGCCACCGAAGTCGAAGGCTACGCAATAGAGTCTATAATTGAATGTTCCTTCTGCAGATGATTCTGAAATCCCCCTGGAAATAGACTACACGGGCGTGGAGCCCGAAGCCCTGGAAAAAGCTCGGGTTCTCTTCGAGACGGTGGGCGAAGTCCTAGGCCGCGCTGCAAGAGGAGCCCTATCTGTAAGAGCTGGCTTCTACGAGCTCGGAGGGAACTCCCTCAACTCCATCTACACTATTACTAGGCTGAGGGACAAGGGATATTATATTGGTAAGTTATTTATTTATTTATTTGTAGGAAAACCAACAGCGGTAATAGCTTCTAATTCTAATTCTAATCGGGGGTGGTTAGACCTGCACTGACTTCCCGCTGTGGGGTGTTTTGTGCATTGTCCCACTATGCTAACCCTACCCCAGCCAGCCCAGCTCCTTAAAATAGCGAAGCAGGACTTTGGGTCGTTGGTAACATTCTCTCAGTATCCCTGTATGCAGCGGTGTCTGGGAGCCGCTTCCGATCACGGCCCGCAGACCCGATGTGGTCCTGGCCTCTTCCGTGGCTGTACAGTACAAAATTACGTGCTCTACTGTTTCTTCTCCCTGTAGGCAGCCCCGACATAATCCGCTGTCAGTAGCCCCTGTCTTGTACAGGTGATGGTTTAATTCACAGTAACCTGTGATGATGCCCACGGTAATAGCTTATAATACAAGAAAGTCTACAATCAGTGCGTGTTGCCAGTGATGACATATGGCACTGAGACTTGGTCGTTAACTGCTCAAAGTCGCATAGCAGGATACGATAGCTATGGTCGGATTTTCATTACGTGATAAGATCCGCTGGCTGTGGTGGCCCCGGCTGAAGAATAGGCCCCTCCATATCTACCTATCCACGGATGTCGTAAGAGGCGACTAAGGGAAAAAAGCTAGGGGATGGGCAGCAGCGTCTCCTATTTTAACAACGGTAGCTCTAACAGCGCTCACCAACCCGCATGCCCAGCGTGGTGAGTATGGGCAAATCCCCCCACATGATAAGGAATTCACTCTGTCTGTGGGGGAGGCCATTTTCAGCAGTGGACGTCGTACGGCTGAAATGATGAATGATGATGATGATGATAAGATCCAAAATGAGGAAATCCGTAGAACCAAGATCACCGACATAGCTCTCCGAATTAGCAAGTTGAAGTGGCAGTGTGCAGGCAATACAGCCCGCAGAACCGACAACTGGGGACGCTGCTGTCTATCCCCTAGCTTTTTCCCTTAGTCGCCTCTTACGGCGCCCACGGGTAGATACGGCCTTTCCGTCGGCCATGAAATTTGGCATGTGTGTGGTATAAATAGACTTCACCATAGAATAGAATAGAAAATCGTTTATTTTGTTACCATCACAAACAGACTTAACATAACACAATACAAAAAATGCAATTCAACATCATGGTAACAAAAATGGCCACCACTCAGCATGTAATAGGGCAGAGCAGATCATACGAAAGCGCTGGTCTTCCGTGGTCGCACTTATCATCTCCCTGCCCTTAGCCCACTTCATGTGGGGTCGGCACAACATGTTTTTCTCTTCCACTCCCCTCTATCAGTATTCACTCCTTTCTTACTCATGTCGTCTTTCACACAATCTATCCTCCACATTCATATTTAACACTCTTCTAGTCACATGGCATTCTTCCCTCCGCATTACATGCCCATACCACGCTAACCTTTTGCTCTTCAACTTCTCAGTCACTACTTTTAAACTTCCTTTGATATAAATAGACTTCAATAACATATAGGCAATTTTTATTCTGATAGGTACTACGCGAGCGAAGCTGCGGTTGGAAGCTAGTTTTATAATAATTATTATTATTATTATTTTCCTATTGTGTGACTAATACTGTATTTTAAAGTAAAAAAAAAGTTACTAACATGCTATGGACTTGTTAATCGTCGGAAATAAATAAATAAATAAAATAAATATTGTTTTCTTACAGAAATAAGTGAGTTTCTCGGCGCTGCAAATCTGGGCGAGGTATTGTCCTGTCTGACCACCAGCCCCGACTCGGAGCGCGAGTGTGCAGAACTGTTCACGGCAGAGCCAATGGCAGACGAGCATAAGCAGATAGTTATTGAGTAAGTGCTATTTTTAATCCCGTCTTCTGACCTGGTTTGTTACTTGCTGATTCTTTCTTGGTCATCCTGTATTAGGTCAATGACCAGGTTGAGGTATGGTGTCCCTGAAAAGGGCCTATGACCGTCGGTCGGTGAAAGAATCAGTGTAGTGAAAGGATAAAAGTGCGCGAAAGTTTGTGAGGATGTTTAGATGTTTGGATGTTTGTTATTCAATCACGCAAACTTGGAATATAAAGAGTTCTTTACCTAGAAAAGTATAGGTACCTAGAAACGAGTGTGGGCGGAGTAAAGAAAGTGACAGCGTTATGTACTATAATTGAATGCGCAAAGAGATAGCAAGCGTTAGAAGGCGCTCGAAAGTAATCGACGTAAGCGACATATGAGAAAATATCGATTATCTTTTTTTTAAAAGGTGTATTGGATTTAGGTATCTACCCAATGCTATTGTCTAACACAATATTTAAAAAAAAATATTTATGTTGGATAGTCTTTGAGTATTTTCGAAAAAACTGTTGCAGAGGACTCAACTTTAAAAAATAAATCTATCGAGAAAAGTTTTACCGATCGCGTTTCTGTCTTGGATTTACGTAAATAAAATGCTTTAGTTATCTTTGTCATAAAAATCAAAACTGTGCGTTTTGCGGTTATTGAGAAAAAACAATTCAAAAATCATAAAAAAATTAAGCCCTCACCTTAATATAGGCTTTACGTACGCTAGTTGTCTATACATTCTCGTTCTTCCAGCATGATAGTGTCGTCGTTCTACGGCAAGGCGGAGTTGGAGCAGTTCCTGAAGCACGAGATCGAGGTTCGCGACTACGCGCGCCTCGTCAGCGCGCTGTGGGCGCCGCTGCTCACCGCCGGGCTCAGCGTGGTGCTGGCTGATGGTAAGACACCGTTTACTCCCACTCTGCCACTGGTCGTGGGTTCGAATCCGGTCGTGCACCAATGGATTTTCCAATCGGGAAATTTAGGAGCGCTTTAGGTACTACTGCTTTCAAACGGTGAAGTAAAACATCGTGAGGAAAAAGGCATGTCCTAGAACCTACAAAATCGAAGATTAGGTATGTGACATGCGCACGAAATTCACTACACTGATTATTTAGGGCCACCATACCACAACCTGGTCACTAACCTAATACAGGTGACCAAGACAGAATCAGTGACACGACAAGCAAGCATTCATAATGTGTAAGTATGCCATCCCAACAGGCGCTTATTTTACACCCAATTGGCAATAAGTTTGCTGTACGAATTTTGGAAATGTTTCTGTGACACAAATAAAGGATAAATCCAAATCTTTTTTAACCTAATTTGGTAAAGTGTGTTCCTGTTTGAGACGTAAGTCTATTTTCTGTTATGATACAAGCGATTACAGTTCTTATTTCGTGGTGGCATAAGGCTGATCGTGATTTATTTGACAGCAACTGGCAGCCCAGTAGCAGTGGCCCTGAACTTCGACGCCCGCGACGAGCCGGAGATCGAGCTGTCCGGGGGGCTGGCCAGGATCATGGGCTTCCTGGAGACTGTGGAGTCTTCCGTCAGGGACGCCAGGCTGCCCGCTGGGAAAGGTACGTCTTTTGAAGTATGAAGAAACATGAACAACGTGCTTCATATGTGTAGGTACCTACTATACCTATACAGTAGGTATAGAGAAAGGAGACCTTTAAGTTTTGTTCTCAAACTTTAAAAACGTATACCTATATTGAGAAATCGCTGATATCTAATTGTTATTAAATGGAGTGTAGCACGATATAACATAGCCTATATTGTAACAATTTACACCCATAATCAATTGTAGTTTCAGCAGGCCTCATACCTCAGTTGGTAGTAACTCTGCCTTCTGCGATAGAGGTCGCGGGTTCGATTCCCGCACTGGACAAATATTTGTGTGATGAACACAGATGTTTGTTCTGTGTCTGGGTGTTAAATATTTATCTATTATACGTATATCAGTCTCTGGTACCCATAGTACAGGCTATGCCTAGTTTGGGATCAGTTGACCGTGTGAATATGTCCGGAATATTTTCATAAAGATCCGCCCAGTAGTTTCGTTAGTAGAGATTAGCCCGGACAAAAGTTTTTGACATCTAGATATCGAGTTTCCTACAAAAATTCAACAGTAAATCCTACTAGAAATTATAGGAACCTTTTTGTAGAATTTACTATTTTAGTAAGTAGTACTAGTTTAGTAGAAGGCTCAAGACCGACATGGAAGTCTTTGGGGGAGGCCTATGTCCAGCAGGACATGTGGACTTCTACTGGCTGATATTGATGATGACTATTTTAGTACATGTTTAGATCACCTTGTCATCTTATTTAATCCAATTTGTCACTTATCTCTTCCAGGAACGATCCTACATTCGTTCATGATGGCGACATCAGAGTCGCTGAGCGCGCGCGACAACGTGTCGGCCATCAGAGCGCTGGAAAACGCGACCATGCGGGTCGCGCGCGACCGGAAGTTCCTCGGTGTCTTCACCACTAACACTAGCCCGCTGACACAGGTAACAACTTTTTTTTTGTTACCCTGCAGATCTTCTATTTCTATAGTCAATACAAATGTGAAAAATATTTTCGAAGAAGCTATGAGATACTAATCGCTGAAATAGACACAGAAAATAAATAAATAAAAAACACCCAACAGTGACATACATAGTCCTGACCCCACATTAGGATTCCCTATGTCGTGGGATCAGCAACTACGAAAACAATTAAAATATATATAAATATTTCGGACATATCACACACGGTCAACTGATCCCAAACTAGGCATAGCCTGTACTATGGGTACCAGAGACTACATACATACATACATACATAAAATCACGCCTGTTTCCCAGAGGGGTAGGCAGAGACCACGGTTTTCCACTTGCTACGATCCTGACATACCTCTTTTGCTTCATTCACTCTCATCACATTCCTCATACATGCTCGTCGGTTTAGGGTACTCTTGACCTGGCCTTTTTCCAAAACGTCACCGATTTGGTCACTAAACGTACGCCTAGGTCTTCCCCTTCCAACGGTCCCATTCACACTCGCCTTGTACACCTGTTTCGTCAATCTTCTTTCGTTCATTCTCTCTACATGACCAAACCATCTCAGCATACCTTTCTCAATCCTCATCACTACGTCTTCTTTCACCCCACAACGCTCTCTTATCACACTGTTCCTCACTCTATCTTTCAAAGTTACCAGAGACTGATATACAAAATATTTTTTTTTGTTACCCTGCAGCATACCTACCTACGCCATTCTGACTGAAGTATTTTAGTCTTTTAGGAGTAACTTACGCCGTGTTCATAGGATGCCGACGTCCGATATGTCAAATAAAATGTATTTCAAAATGATTTAAATATTTCATTTGAGGGCGTGCGATATCGCAAGTGTCCTTAAAAGTGAAACTCAAAATTTACTATCAATTACCTACTACAGGTTGAAATACATTTAAAGATGGCCTACATATGTATAATGTATTAATTTAGACTGGCCTCATAGCTCAGTTGGTAGTAACTCTGCCTTCTGCGCTACAGGTAGCGGGTTCGATTCCCGCACTGGACAAACATTTGTGACTAACACAGATGTTTGTTCTGTGTCTGGGTGTTTAATATATATCTATTATGTATATCAGTCTCTGGTACCCATAGTACAGGCTATGCCTAGTATGGGATCAGTTGACCGTGTGTAATATATCCGGAATATTTATTTTTAATTATTATATTTTTTATATGGCACGGCGCGTAAAGGTTGATAGAAACATTCAAGATATTTCCTTGCAGCAACTCGGCCGTGACGTGCTCGGCTTCCAGACGCTGCAGGACTACCAAATTAACCAGTACGTGGACGCTAATGGGGACAGAATATTCGGCAAGGCCACAGACGATATGCGCGCGATAGTCTGCTGGAAGCCAGTGGAATAAAGTTCCAAACAGCTAAGCTAATTAGTGGGACTGCCGCCTAGTTTTCAAATTATTGTGTTCAGAATAAAGTGTATAGGCAAATAGGTTTCGGCAGAATGTGTAGGTAGGCTTTAGCCAAATTTAATGTGAAATGTTTGTAAACAAATCGCCCATTCTTAACCATTTCTACCCAATCTTAAAAGTACCTTGCTTGGCTTTGATATTAATAACAACATTATGTAAATTATTTTCAATAATCAACACGATCTAAGAGGTCCCTTAGTATAGACTTAGTATGGGCGGTTATTTTACAGTTATTTCACATTGATTTCGGGTGATGATAGGCACCTAGGCACTGATTTCCTAGCTCGAAGTATGTAGTGTAGGTTTATTTATTCCTATACCTAGCTCTTTCTTATTGGGCAGAATTTTTGGCAGACTAAATGCACAAAACGTTTTGTCAATTCTCTGACGAAAGGGAAATATTTTATGGTGCCAGTGATGCCAGTGTTTTTCAATATTTGGCCGAAATAACCCCCTTTTACAAAATCTTATTAAAACATGTCAATAGTAGGTACAATATAAGCGGGGTTTGTAGGGTGTTTTTTGGTAGAATGCGAAAAAAGTTTTGCCAATTCTCTGACGAAACATTTAGGCAGTATTTTAGCCAGTGCCAGTGGTGCCAGTGTTCCTCAATGTTTGGTCGAAATGACCCCCTTTAAAATCTAATTAAAACATGACAATAGTACAATATACGAAGGGGTAGATTTAAAAAATATATTTTTTTAATGTCCACGCGATTTTCATACAACCTTTACACCCACCGCATCGGCAAATTTTCAGGGATTACATTTTTTGTGCAACTCTACGCAACAGGATCTAGGACTGGCTTAGGCAGTGCGTAGGTTGTCGGTCAGCCACGTAACGGTTCTATTATGCATAGCGATTTTGAGTAGTATAATTCAGTGATATGTTAGATATATGTCTCCTTTTGTTGTGATATTGTATAGAGGCGTTACCATTTTTTTATATTTAAGTTACTTAATCTTATTAATATAAATTGTATTATTACGACTGTGATTACGCTAGACAAAGACAAGAAGTAGATACTAAAATAATGAATAGTAGTTTGACTATCTGTTTCAATTTTAAGTTAATTTTAATAACCCAGTGATGACATGAACTGTGAAGCTTAAACTAAAAAATAATAAGTGCGGTCAGCGACAGTTTATTAACAAATTTAGTATTTAATATAAAGCCTGTGTCAATCTGTTATTAATATTTATTTGATTGAAATAAGTATCGCGATACAAATCTCCATCAAAGTTACAAATAAATTGCAATCATTACAAAAAAAAGGAGCATTTTTTTTTAATTCTGAAATTGTATAGCAACTTTTGTCGCTAACTGACATTCGCTAACATTGCGTACCAATTTAATATAGGCCCTAAGTATTTTAATACCCGAATGAATTCCTATCAATGATCATTGTTATTGTTATAATATTTAGGAGATTGTTGTAGGGAGTACTAAATCTCTTGTTATTGATTGTGATTACCTTATTTTTAGAACATATTATTCAAATTTATGCATGATTTTTTTAGATAAAAATGGGCATTACTGTAAACTATACAATTAAAAGCAATATTGTCTAATTACTTATTTTTATTAAATCCATTTACTAAACACCAATTTATAATTGATAATGACTAGTTATTTGACTAGACTGCTTATTTTGTAGGCAAAACACTATTTTATATAATATACATAACATTATCTACGAGTAACATGGTACTTTAATGCCCATTTCACTTTTTCTGATTATTCCTACTTGATGTATAAAAGAAATATATGTATTTCTCCCTTTGACGTATAAGGAAAGGGAGAGAACTATTCTTATCTGTCAGGTAGCGATAATCGGAGATTGTGAAATAGGTAGGTACAAAGTATAATGAAATTATTCAAACGCGCCCTCGATAGCAACGATTAGGCACGCGAGCTGCTTGCAGCTCGCGCACAACGCGACCTCGACAGCAACGATTAGGCACGCGAGCTGCTTGCAGCTCGCGCACAACGCGACCTCAACAGCAACGATAAAGAATTCAGCGAGCTTGCAGCTCGCGCACAACACGAAAAACTAGTTTTGATAATAAAGCTCAGTTCAATACTCGAAGTCAACATTTTGTCATATCAGACTTCGAACTTATAAATGCAATAATACTTGATTTAAACACCATATTAAAAAAATCTCTAATTATATTACTAAGCAGTTTAGATTTTGTATGAACGCGAGAGTTATTTTATAAGTTCTATTATTTCCATAGAATATAATTCAATTTATTTATTCATTCTTTCACATAGTATAATGTGCTTGATAAGCTTAATAAAAAACAAGACTACATTATCACCCAATTACTACAAGCATTACATACGCTCAAACACAAGTACTTATTAGCTGTATCAATATTCAATTCTAAATTATTATCAGCATAAGCATCGTCATAGTAAAATTTTAATTACTTTTGATGTAAAAAAAACTGTTTTCTGAATCAGTATTATTACTAATCTATGCTGATATTTTATGTTAAAACTAGAATTCGTTTAATATGTGCTCTGGAGAGGTTTTATTTGTATTCCACTAACAAACTAGCAGAACCAGGTCTTGACAGGCGGCTGTCCATCCGCCAGCACCTCATGTCAGATGGCCACTCCGAACTTCGCAAGATCCGGCACGTCAATATCATCCAAATCCGCCTTCATGGAGATGTAGCCACTGGAATCAGGTTTGATCGGGACGTAATCATCAGTTCCGTCATTCAAATCCACGATCGGCTCCTTTAGAATTGGGATGTCAAATTCCGCAGAGATATTGGCGTCGTTCAGCAGCTTCAAAGACTCTTCAAGGGCGGTCCGGTGTTCGGGCGAGTGTCCACTGGTAGAAGGCGTCTTGTCGATTAAGGATTTGCGATTGTGGAGAGTGTTGGTGGCGGAACCCATGTAGGGAGGGGGCTGGGGGCGGTTGTAGTTCCCAGCAAGATTAGAGGTTGATTTTGGGCTGTATGGACGAGCTAAGCTGTTATTGGGGCTGAAAAAGAAAAGCAAAAATAAATTGCGCTGTTACTGAAGAAATAAATAAATTATTTTTATGTATTTTAACGGCACATAAGGACAGTAAACAGCGACACAGATAATTTAGCTGAAAAAAATAATCCAATGATCACTACACTGGACTTGGTGGGAGACTCTCGCATGTGCACGTGATGACGTCACAAAATGGTATTCGACTCAAGCCTTGCTCAAACGGCGCTGCAATGTCATCGAAATTCGTTTCAGAATGATCCTAACGTCAACTGAATAGTTTGACTTTTAGAGGCTTACGTTATCTTTTGAGCTATAATATAGCACGCCCTCAAATAAGATGTAAGGATAATTCTATAACAAATTTTACACATATTTTGGATGCACATATCGCTACCCTTGAACATGGCTATTTTTATGTTATACGGAGGCAAACAGGCCTCCTGATGGTAAGTGGTTACCGTCGCCTATTGACATCTGCAACACCTGGAGCATTGCTAATGCATTGCCTGCCGAACCCCTCCCCACTAAAGAGCTCTGGCAACCTTACTCACCGCAGGAACACAACACTATTAAAAATAAATAATGTTATTTGGCTGCGATATTCTGTAAGGCGGAGCTACCTCCCCAGGCGGACTGCTCCAATTTAGAGCGAGACAATCTCACGGTGCCCTACCTCCTTCAACATGATATTGCGTAAAACTTTGTAAGTGTGGTCATCTTACCTGACTCCGTGATGACTTTTCAGGCTGGTATTATCAGGGACCAGGGTCTGGTCAGTGTTGCCAGTATTGTACCGACATTGTTCTACGTTGCCAGATCTATGAGCCCTGAAAGTTTATAATTTGATTCATACAAAATAAACAATCAGTGAGCTACTTTATAATTAAAAATGTAGACAAACACGAAATAAGTAAGCTATGATTAGGATGCAGCTAACAGTCAAATCCCAAATTGATTAGTGACATTAGAAAATAGTTTTTTTTTATTAAAGTAATAAAAAAGCTTAGGTCATGTTTTGCATTAGTAATTAAAGCTAATATAAATAGCTTCCTATAAATAGAGACCAAACCTTCTATTTCTATAGTCAATACAAATGTGAAAAATATTTTCGAAGAAGCTATGAGATACTGGATCGCTGAAATAGACACAGAGAAAATAAATAAATAAAAAACACCCAACAGTGACATACATAGTCCTGACCCCACACTAGGATTCCCTATGTCGTGGGATAAGCAACTAAGAGTGCAATTGAAAAAAAAATATTACGGACATATCATTAATCACACACGGTCAACTGATCCCAAACTAGGCATAGCCTGTACCTACTATGGGTACCAGAGACTGATATACATAATAGATATTATTTATCACCCAGACACAGAACATTTTCTATCTCGAAACATTTGTGTTTGTGTCACAAACACAAATGTTTGCCCAGTGCGGGAATCGAACCCGCGACCTCTAGCGCGGAAGGCAGAGTTACTACCAATTGAGCTATGAGGCCTAAATAAATTAACAGAAAGCAAACTCATTCTCACGCTGCTACTCGTTCTAAACGCTTCGTTATCTTTCAGTCAGTCAGTTACTGTTTTATAAGATTTCGATTGGGTGTAGCATAAGTCCCTTTCGGGGTACATATAATGAACCAACTTGTGTAATAAAATGCTAAACTCACACAGCAGCCTGATGGTAGCACGCGACGGTTGTCAAAGCGGCTATCGACAGCGTGAACAGCAGTATCGGCACCGCCAGCACTCCAAATAATTGCCGTGCGTAGCTTCGAGACGGCAGCGAGTGGCGCAAGGGCGCTGTCCAGACGTCCTCGGCGACTTTGTACGGCTTGCTCTTACTGGGGTTGGGTATTTCAGTGAGGTATTCTATGTGCTCCGTTTTACGCTCGTGGTAAATTGTGTTGAACTGCAAAAAGTATTTAGTACGAACATTTAGTATACAATCTGTGGGGGAACCAAACTACTATTACTGTACTAACTACACATTTTCCAAGAACCATCGGTCAAACCGTAAACATACGCTGGTCGTAGGATGGTTCAAAAACAGTTTGAGAAGCACTGAAAAATTTACAACTTTGTGAAAGACCCCGCGACTTTGTTTTTATTTCATACAAACTTCAACCCCCGCTGCATCACCTTAGGGGTTGAATTTTGAGAATTCCTATCTTTGAACACCCCTCCACTCTAAAGGGGACAGCCTCCACATGTCAAGTAATTAGGTATCTAGGGCCAACGGTTTAGGATCTGCGTTGTCAGTCAGTCGGTTACTGTTTTATAATATACTAGCTTCCACCCCCGGCTTCGCTCGCGTGGTACCTAGATAAAAAGTAGTATATATGCTATTATATATGAATTTCATCGAAATCGGTTAAGCTATTACGGCGTGATTGCATCACAAACATCCTCATAAACTTGCTTGCACTCACAATTATAACAAACGATAGAGAAACGCAAGATATATCTATCTCACTTGCGATTTTAATAGCGCGGGCAGCTCAATGATGATGATGAATCTCATGCCCGCCCACTGCCACATCAGCCTGCAAATCCTTATAGAGATACATAAGATATATCTCACCAGTTGGAAGCTGCACCAGTCTAGTGTGAGCTCAGCGTGCCAGAAGAGCCGCTCGCGCTGGCATCTCGCTGATGATGAATCTCATGCCCCGACCACTGCTACTTCAGCCTGCAAATCCTTACAGAGAAACTTAAGATATATCTCACCAGTTGGAAGCTGCACCAGTCTAGTGTGAGCTCAGCGTGCCAGAAGAGCCGCTCGCGCGGGCATCTCGCTGATGATGATGATGATGAATCTCATGCCCCGCCCACTGCCACTTCAGCCTGCAAATCCTTATAGAGATACATAAGATATATCTCACCAGTTGGAAGCTGCACCAGTCTAGTGTGAGCTCAGCGTCCCGGAAGAGCCGCTCGCGCGGGCATCTCGCTGATGATGATGGAATCCTTATAGAGATACATAAGATATATCTCACCAGTTGGAAGCTGCACCAGTCTAGTGTGAGCTCAGCGTCCCGGAAGAGCCGCTCGCGCGGGCATCTCGCTGATGATGAATCTCATGCCCCGCCCACTGCCACTTCAGCCTGCAAATCCTTACAGAGAAACTTAAGATATATCTCACCAGTTGGAAGCTGCACCAGTCTAGTGTGAGCTCAGCGTCTCGGAAGAGCCGCTCGCGCGGGCATCTCGCTGATGACGATGGAATCCTTATAGAGATACATAAGATATATCTCACCAGTTGGAAGCTGCACCAGTCTAGTGTAAGCTCAGCGTCCCGGAAGAGCCGCTCGCGCGGGCATCTCGCTGATGATGATGGGATCCTTACAGAGATACATAAGATATATCTCACCAGTTGGAAGCTGCACCAGTCTAGTGTGAGCTCAGCGTCCCGGAAGAGCCGCTCGCGCGGGCATCTCGCTGATGATGATGGAATCCTTATAGAGATACATAAGATATATCTCACCAGTTGGAAGCTGCACCAGTCTAGTGTGAGCTCAGCGTCCCGGAAGAGCCGCTCGCGCGGGCATCTCGCTGATGATGATGGAATCCTTATAGAGATACATAAGATATATCTCACCAGTTGGAAGCTGCACCAGTCTAGTGTGAGCTCAGCGTCCCGGAAGAGCCCTGCGCGGGCATCTCGCTGATGATGATGGAATCCTTATAGAGATACATAAGATATATCTCACCAGTTGGAAGCTGCACCAGTCTAGTGTGAGCTCAGCGTCCCGGAAGAGCCGCTCGCGCGGGCATCTCGCTGATGATGATGGAATCCTTACAGAGATACATAAGATATATCTCACCAGTTGGAAGCTGCACCAGTCTAGTGTGAGCTCAGCGTCCCGGAAGAGCCGCTCGCGCGGGCATCTCGCTGATGATGATGGAATCCTTATAGAGATACATAAGATATATCTCACCAGTTGGAAGCTGCACCAGTCTAGTGTGAGCTCAGCGTCCCGGAAGAGCCGCTCGCGCGGGCATCTCGCTGATGATGATGGAATCCTTATAGAGATACATAAGATATATCTCACCAGTTGGAAGCTGCACCAGTCTAGTGTGAGCTCAGCGTCCCGGAAGAGCCGCTCGCGCGGGCATCTCGCTGATGATGATGGAATCCTTATAGAGATACATAAGATATATCTCACCAGTTGGAAGCTGCACCAGTCTAGTGTGAGCTCAGCGTCCCGGAATAGCCGCTCGCGCGGGCATCTCGCTGATGATGAATCTCATGCCCCGCCCACTGCCACTTCAGCCTGCAAATCCTTATAGAGATACATAAGATATATCTCACCAGCTGGAAGCTGCACCAGTCTAGTGTGAGCTCAGCGTCCCGGAAGAGCCGCTCGCGCGGGCATCTCGCTGATGATGATGGAATCCTTATAGAGATACATAAGATATATCTCACCAGTTGGAAGCTGCACCAGTCTAGTGTGAGCTCAGCGTCCCGGAAGAGCCGCTCGCGCGGGCATCTCGCTGATGATGATGGAATCCTTATAGAGATACATAAGATATATCTCACCAGTTGGAAGCTGCACCAGTCTAGTGTGAGCTCAGCGTCCCGGAAGAGCCGCTCGCGCGGGCATCTCGCTGATGATGATGGAATCCTTATAGAGATACATAAGATATATCTCACCAGTTGGAAGCTGCACCAGTCTAGTGTGAGCTCAGCGTCCCGGAAGAGCCCTGCGCGGGCATCTCGCTGATGATGATGGAATCCTTATAGAGATACATAAGATATATCTCACCAGTTGGAAGCTGCACCAGTCTAGTGTGAGCTCAGCGTCTCGGAAGAGCCGCTCGCGCGGGCATCTCGCTGATGATGATGGAATCCTTATAGAGATACATAACATATATCTCACCAGTTGGAAGCTGCACCAGTCTAGTGTGAGCTCAGCGTCTCGGAAGAGCCGCTCGCGCGGGCATCTCGCTGATGATGATGGAATCCTTATAGAGATACATAAGATATATCTCACCAGTTGGAAGCTGCACCAGTCTAGTGTGAGCTCAGCGTCCCGGAAGAGCCCTGCGCGGGCATCTCGCTGATGATGATGGAATCCTTATAGAGATACATAAGATATATCTCACCAGTTGGAAGCTGCACCAGTCTAGTGTGAGCTCAGCGTCTCGGAAGAGCCGCTCGCGTGTTGTGCGCTTGTACTCGCGCGGACAGCTCGGCAGGCGGGAGAGCGGACGGACCTCTTCGCGAAGCTCCTTCAGGTCCGAGGAGAATGGCCGGGAGCTGCCCAGTCTGACTACCAGCCTGTAGTATCAGAATTGGTTTTAGCCTCCTTTATTATTATTCTTTTATGACTTTTTTTTTATATGTTTGTAAAATGAAATATTGCATGCCTAGGTATATAGGTGGAATACATTGTTACAATAATATAGATGGTTCGCGACCCACCTTCACACTGAGCCTTCACACCAGTGTTAAGGTAGGGAAATTAAATTCCCCGTCTTAACACTGTCATATTTTCAAATTTCAGTGTGAAGGTGGGTCACAACCTCGTTCAACAGTGTTAACGTTGGGAATAACAAAAAGGAGACTAAACCAATAAAGATAAAGATAGAGATCATTTATTTGCTTAAACATGTGTACAGTGGATGACAAAACTTGTAGGTGGTTCAACATGCTTGACCGGCGACGATATGCAAATTTAGAGAGATGGCATGAAACATTATAATAGTAATAACTTATATAGATTTTTATAGAAAAAAATAACATCCCTAAGAGATGTATTTCTAGCAATAAATTATACTTTGACAGTATAATTTATTGCTACTGTTCAATACAGAACATAAAAACTTCTAAAATGTATAAAAATAGTAAAATAGTAGTAGTCATTATAGTTATTTAAATTGCAACACTAATATTAATTTTTTGTTATGACCACTTCCGGTGGCCATATTCACTCTCTTCAACATTGCAAAGCTGTGCTATGAACAGTGTCTCATTAACAAATAAAGTTTATACATTACTAAAGTTTTCTTAGCCTTTTATTTAACAATATCTGTGCTTTGACTTTACATGTACGCGCTTTACCGCTGATTGTGTTGCGCGCGACTGCGCGAAAGAGCGTCAGAACAAAAATATGAAGAGTAAAAATACATTTTGAAAGACAAGCATTTTTTTTCGTTTCTTTTATACAACTGAGGTGGCAAACAATCAATCGTACGGCCCGCCTGTTGGTAAGCAGTTACCGTAGCCTATGAGCGCTTGAGGCATCACGCTGCTGACCCCGAACCCCCTTCTCTCAGCTCCCTTACTCACCGCAGGAACACAACACTATTTGAAACAAATAATGTTATTTGGCTGCGATCTTCTGTATTCTTCTCAGCAAACCCTTTCATTTGATGCGAGTATGTATACAAAAAAATAACTAAGTATTCGTAATTAGTAACCCAAGATGGCGGATCTTGGGCCGTCCGCCATATTGGACATAAATATTTAAAAAATTGCAAGCTTGTAATTGTAAAAGAGAAGACCATTTAACGAAGACATAACCTAAGTGGTTGGATAGGTTCGATTGGAGATACTTGCAGGAGGTCTATACCACCAAAAGCAGAGGAAGGTGGAATTTTTCCGCGCACGGGCGTCGCTGAAATTGGCTTCTTAATTAGTAAGGCTTGGTCCTTCAAGCTGGATATTTCATTGAATAATCTGGCTCGAAGGACCAAAACCCGGATTCATAAAAAAGTATAAGTAAGTACTTATTGTTGTGAGAGATTTTCTGCACCGTTTTCACATCGTGAGCACAAGATCAGGATCCAAGCCTACGACCATAGGACTCACCCTTCACCATCCTCAGGCTTCAAAGGTAATCGGGCACCCATATCAATAGCAGAGGCGAGGAACGTACAGTAGAGGTCTTGGTGGCTCTCCACCCACAGTTTGGTCCTAAGAATGTCTTTGAGGCGGGTCATCCTGGAAACATTCGTACATTGCCTCTTTTATCTTGGCTTGGTCGCGAGGAACAGGCATAGCTTCACCTAGTTTCTAAGACGTTTCAAAGTGATCCTAGTGATTTTATTGAAATAAAAACCTTTGACTTTGACTTATCGTAGTTGGTCAAGTGGGAGGTACTTCTACTTATGATCTGAATCTCGCGAGTTCGAATCCCAGCGTGCTCTATAGCACCAAACAGTCACATAGATAGTCATGACCCCACACTAGGATTCCCTGTGCCGTAGGTATCAGAAACTACAAGTACCTACTTACCATGGTACACACGCAGACCCGGAACAAATATTTGCAGATCACGCAAACATTTGTCCCGCAGAGGGAATCAAACGCACACCCCGTGTGTCTCAGACTGTCTGAGTGCTGTGGTATCATGGTGCTCGTAGTTTCTGATACCCACGACACAGGGAATCCTAATGTGGGGTCAGGACTATCTATGTGACTGTTGGTTAAAAGTAAAGTAAAGTAAAAAATATTTTATTGACATACCTACCTAGTAAAAATATTACAATCATAATTGTATCCATAGGCTCCTGAACTAGTTTTAAACTGTATTTCAATGGGCCTGGGTGTTATTTATTTCTCAGGGAAACAGGCGTGGTTTTATGTATGAACGTATGTACGGAATACCAACTAACCTGTGCTCATCCAGCAGGTCCTCAACGTTCAAGTTGTCTATCTTCAGCTCCACTTCGTAACGCGCTAGGTTCGCTTTCTGCTGGAACTGTAGAGTCAGTTGAACTCGACGCGTTTCGTAGTCTTGCCGGTTCAGACCGATCACTTCCAGCTGAAAACATTACCTCCTCATCATCATTATCATCACCTAGAGTCAGTTGAACTCGACGCTTTTCGTAGTCTTGCCGGTTCAGACCGATCACTTCCAGCTGAAAACATTACTTCCTCATCATCATCATCATTATCATCGAGGAAAGGAACAAATCGGATCGGATAGGATCGAATGAAATTAAAAAGAAGAGGCGCACCTTAATCCTTTCTCCATCCTAATCAACGGTCATTGGCCCTGGCCACCACACCTCAATCTGCTCCCAGACCAGGATGACCAAGAAACATCTAGTGACAAACAAGTAATAAAGTCAAGTAATTTCTACCGTTATGGGCTGCGTCGTGCCCCTAGGTGGAGTGCCGTAGATAAACCCCGAGTGGTGCCGCCCGCTGTATATGTAGCGCAACCATGCCGGTAGCTCCGGCTTGCCGAGCAACGACGTGTGGAAGCGATATTGCTGATCGAATTCTGAAAGGAGACAAACACAAATTAAAATAAACAAATAACATTATTTGTTTCAAATAGTGTTGTGTTCCTGCGGTAGTAAGGTTGCCATAGCTCTTTAGGGGAGGGGGGTTCGGGGTCGGCAACGCGTGCGTGATGCCTCTGTTAGTGCAAGCGCTCATAGGCTACGGTAACCGCTTACCAAAAGATGGGCCAACAAAAAAAATAGTCTAGATCAAATCTAGCAGCAAATCTTGATAGCACCTACTGCCTGTTGAACTACTAAATTCCATGCAGATCAGATTGAAGATCATCAAAGTTATGCTCAATCAAATATACATACCTATGTACAAACAAACATACAACGCCGCGCCTAGGGCGCGAATGTTAACACGACCCCATCTTGCTCTCATAGGCGGAGGACTGCTCACAGGGGGGTTTTTAGGGGGTTCGAGCCCCACATACCCCTTTCTGTCACCCCCCAGGGCGGAAAGTAATGGCGATGGCATTTTCCCCCATTAAAAAAAAGGGCGCCTGGGGCTTGGCGCCGCCGATTCGTAGATACAAGTTGTTTGAGACATTTTCGATCGTGATCCAACAAATGTCATGAAAAATGGTTCTTGCGATTTGAATGAATGCCTACCTAAACATATACCTAACTATGTAACATTTTTTGAATAAGTACTTACTGAGAGAAGCCTGCCGTGGTGGCCCCGGCTAAAGAATAGGCCCCTCCATACCTACCTATCCGCGGATGTCGTAAGAGGCGACTAAGGGAAAAAAGCTAGGGGATGGGCAGCAGCGTCCCTCATTTTAACAACGATAGCTCTAACTACGCTCGCGAACCCGCATGCCCAGCGTGGTGAGTATGGGCAAATCCCCCCACATGATAGGAATTCGCTCTGTCTGTGGGGGAGGCCATGTTCAGCAGTGGACGTCGTACGGCTGATATGATGAGAGAAGCCTATAAATCGCGCGCCTGAGAAAAGATGCGTTCGATCGGACACAACTCTCGTGCTGATATTAAGTTACACGTTACCTTGGTAAGTCCAGTTGAACAGATTAGGGCTGATCGGGATAGCGAACATTTCCGTCTCGACGGCTGCGTGAACATGGCTATCCGATGCCACATATTTGGCGAATATCAACAACAAAAATAGTGGAGCCATGGTCTCGTGCTATTCCTGAAAATAAATAGAAACTATTTTACACACCGTAACGCTAGAGCTTATTTTACAGTGAAACTTATTTTCCGGGCAGTATTTTTCAGAGTTGGTTGGTTTTTTTTATAATATTCCATTTTTAAACATGATATTTCATTTTTAGTTTCTAGCTTTTCACTATTATATTCAGCTTGGGTACCTACTTTTTTAATTTTCATTCAGCCCATTCAATTCTATTTTTGAATATGCTACCTACAACTTAAGCTATTTCTTTTTTATTTTCATCAACCTTTTCATTCAGCCAGTTTCAGCAAAAGGCAAAAGTCCATTCAGTCAGCTTTTCTACTTTATGTAGGAAATCAAAATCAAAAGAATCAGAATCTACTGACTCACCTTCACTAATCCATGTGTGTGCTCGATTCTATTGAATAAACACGACCTAAATTCACTGGAATACCTAGTAACAAAATCGATTTCTATTTTCATTCGGCCGCCCGGTGTTGCGTGGACTGCATGCAGATCGCATGTGCGGAAAAGGAACGCCCTGAAAATAAGCAGGGGTGTACTCAATCGATCCAGGAGATTAATTTAAAGTTTCTTAAAAAAAATGAAAATATCTCTAATAATGTACGTAAGTGGGTATACCTACCTACCTACCTTGTACGTATGCATTAACCTAGCTAGGGTTTTATTGTTCGAAAATTGAATTTATTAATCGCACCTCCCAAACATAATTATAATAGACAAAATCCTACCTAGCTATAATTAGCCTAGTTGTGTACTTTGACTTTGATTACTTTACCTACTGTACAAGATGCAACTTTTATTTGCTAATAGGTAAGTAGGCAGGTTTATATCTATCTTTTACCTACTAAATGCACGCAAGCCTATCTTATAAGTAGTTACAAGGATAAGAAACAAAAAATATATTAAACGACGGTCATTGCTTACGCATTATTTAAAATTACTACCTCGGTATTTATTTTTATTCTACTGGTAACTCCTTCCTATGTCGTAATATTATTTACGATATCGACAAAAATAAGCAAAGTGCGGCCCTGAAAATGAGGCGTGACGTAAAGCGGGGAATCGACGTCATTGGCTATTAACCGAACAAATGAAAATACATACTTCCATGCAATTTTACGTTCCATTCTACGTAACTTTGCATGTATTTATGAATCATTTGAACTTATTTGGAAGGAAAACTGCAATAATTACCAACCAGTTTGGATTTATCAAAGTAAAATTATGTATTCTTTTAGAGTTTTCGTCAATTAAAACTAATCACAAGCCCAAGTCTCAATGATCAAAGTAAAAAAAACTATGACCTTCCTAATTTGACTGCACATAAACGGCCGGATGTGGGTGTAAAAATGTCATTCCATTCCATTCATTTTTGAAATGTCAAAAAGGGCTGGGGCGAATCGGGGCGATCCTATAAAACGTACTTTTGCTGATTTTCACGCGAAAATGATATTTTTAACGTAAAAATGTGATCAGTAGTTACCGCGTGAGAGGCGTGCGTACGCCGTTTCGACGAAACAGCGGTGTAGTAGCCGCAAAATCCGTGAATCCTAGTGGCTACCTTGCGGAGTTCTAGCCAGTTGTTTTCATCAGGAAACTCCTCAGATCATGTTGAAGTTCAAAAAAATGGGATCCGATAAAGTGCCTTTGCTGCTCGTCACCGCAAACGTCGGGTCTATCTTCGAAGATGTAAGTATTCTACGCTAAAAAATAATTAGGATCCAGGGTAAGTAATTTTTTTTTGGATATAATTATCGTTAAGTCGATGACAAGTTAAGGGTCCTATCTAATTTTAAAACAATTGATTACACACACTTGACACTTTTAATAATTGTTAGCTGCCAGTGACATCACTGCTAAGAGTTTTTATCTGTTTTTTACCAGTTCCGCCTACATTTTTTAAACATCACTGGCATGCAATTATATTATTTTCGGTGAAGGTTAAGGTTCTATGTATTCCCAAGAATAGTAGACTTTTCTCAGGTCTCCAGGCGATCAGATCCTTGAATATGCCTAAGGGGGTCTAAGCCCACATTTTGCAGTTGTGAGTACCGCTTGAAGAATTCTTACTGGTTTCCTCACAATGATTTCTTTCACTGCTAAAAGCAAGTTTGCACTTTCACTTACATCTTTTTTTAAGAAAAAAATTATCAGTGAATAATTAGGTTCGAACCCTTGAGATCAAAACCTCCCAGTAACTGTTATATTATATTTATTAGTTTAATCTGAAACAATTCGCTGAAACTTGGTTGCAACCAAATTCAATTACATTATGAACCTCTTTTCTATACTGTAGGAACATAAATAGCTACTACAAAGTTGCAGTATAAAATTATAATCAGTAGTTAATTAAAAATTACCTAGGTATTTTTTTTAGCCTTATAGTATAAGGTAAAAGATAGGAGAAGAGACATAACAAAGCCCAACCAATTTGATAAACAATGTCAGTCCAGTTGTTTTGTTTTACCAATAATAGGTAGGTACCTACCTACGTAATGAATAGTACCTAACTTCGCATTGATACTTTAAATTTGTTCGAAAAATTTGCCTATGTCACTCTCCAACTCTTTATTTATAGTAAAACAAAGATATTGAGCAACATTCTACATAAAATAACCAAGTCCCTGTATTGTACAGACTCGATACTACATGACTCAATAATTGGATTACAAGTGGCTTCCACAGATTGGGTTACGAACTACATATAAGGCTGGACTGCACATTATTGGGTTGTACATTATAAGGCTGTAACATGATCCCCACATATTGATAATGTACAGTCATTAGTTCATATCCAGACTTCGTTTTATTTTACACTGGATTATTGACTAAATTGGGCTGTACGTTATCAGCTGTACAGCCGTTTATGGCAGCCCACAACGCTGTGGAATATTGAGCTGTACATTATCATCCCCCAAATAACTATATAGTTAAAATATATAACGGTTAAAAAGAAACCTTAAGCTGCATCATTGGTGTGTGATTAGAATTAGAATTATTTATTTCAGTTAAAACAGCAAGCTTACAGTATATACCAAAGTGCCTACTGTCTAAAATTAAAACTTAAATATACTCTTAGCGAATTAAATATTTTACAAATGTTATCATTAAAGATGTCGACATGTGATAAGAATACAGTTCTGTATTCTAAGGATATAAAATATACATATATACCTCACATACCCTCAAAATCAAACTCAAAATAAACTGTATCTATTAGATTTTGAGGACAATTTTGAAACAAATTTTAGATGACTATATCACTCACCATTTGTACTTGGCTTGAGTATAAATTGAAAATAGCCTTCAATTTTTGATCATTAATTATTTATGTTGCAAACATCAAATTATAGTAATAAATTATTGTAATCTCTCTTCATATCAGCCTACAGGAAAAACATATTATTCAAAATTCCTAACTAATTGCAATTTATAAATGCTATTATTTATAAATTGCAACTACTAATAGGTACCTACGTATTTTTGGTAAAACGAGAGGCCGATTCCGTAATGTTTGTGAGTCACTCACTTGTCACCATTGAGTGGTCAAAAGTGAATAGCCGTTTCTGTATGGTGTAACGTAAATAAATAAATAAATATTCCGGACATATCACACACGGTCAACTGATCCCAAACTAGGCATAGCCTGTAATATGGGTACCAGAGACTGATATACATAATAGATATATATTTAACACCCAGCCACAGAACAAATATCTGTGTTAGTCACAATTGTTTGTCCAGTGCGGGAATCGAACCCGCGACCTCTAGCGCAGAAGGCAGAGTTACTACCAACTGAGCTATGAGGCCAATCACCAACTGAGCTATGAGGCCAGTCGCCCAAATCGCCCCAAACCTGCAAGCTATTCACTTTCACCACTCACCAGTGACTAGTGAGATGACTAATTTTAACGTGGACTCACTACTCAGGTGATGGTGAGCACACTGATGCTTCATTCCACCCAAATTCTTCCACAGCCTTCAGTAATGCTCTCAATTTGGACCTCCGAGTTCCTGCAAGCTGTAGCCCGTATGGACCCGAAGTTCATTGCCCTCCACTTGCAAGAAGTGGGAGGGAAAACGTACGAGAAGTCCATGCAGTATGTACAAGACTTCGTACAGAGACTGTGTGACTGCCCGGAGCTACGGTTATTTGACAAGATCAGGATCTTTCTGGATGAGGATTTCAGCTCTCCAGATAAGTTTACTGTAAGTTATCTGTAAACAATATGTAGGTATACAAATATTTAAAACATACCAAAACTAAATTTCACTCATATTTATATTATTATCAACTTTGTAACTACCACTTAATGTTAACTGCCACTATTTTTTAAGTTACCATAATGTTCCAATGTCAATTGGGAGAGAACTGTTTCCTGGGCCACAGCTCACGCTTTTCCAGGGGACAGGGCTATTAAAAAAAAAAAAAAAAAAACTAGTTGATTCATATGTATGCTATCCCGGAAGGGGCTTATGCTATTGACCAAAAGAAAGAATATAAGCAAAATCTTCTAAGTTTTTGTTCAGATTTTTCAAAAGATTTTTTTTGAAATTATATGTTTTTGGCCCTGTTGTCATCTCATCTTCATTTCAATATCAGCAATATTAGTGGGATCGCCCCAAGAAATGGTACACATTCTCTCAAATCTGCAGGCGATCAGACCCTTGAAGATGTGTAAGGGGGGTAGTCAGAGGCGCGTCCGAACATTTGGCTAATTTATGAAACTAAAAAAATTCATTCTAATATGTATTTATTTATTTATGTTTGAATATGTGACTATTAGTTAAGGAAAAAGTTTTACAAGAAAAAAAATATTTTTAAATTTTCCGATCGAAGCCATTTTTTTTTAAATTTGGCAACCTTTACCTGTGTCATAGTGTCATGTTATACACACACACACACTTAACACGCATGCTATTTACATATTATGTTTATTATCGCAGCGAGGTAATAAAGCGTTTTGTATTATTATCATCCAGTTAAATACTAAGACCTCGACTATATGACGTCAATACAATACCACGCACGACAATTAATTATTAATAAAGCTACCGCATACTTAAAGGCCTTGTAAACAATGGCCATTGGCAATTTTACAAGGCTCTTTAGGTTTTATTTTGACAATCGGCATATATGCTTTGTTTAAAATCGGCAGATTTGACAAACTCGGTGGAACCCCACGCCATTACCCGACTGAGACACATTAGGTGCTGGCTCATCATAAAAAAATAGGCAAATTTATGAAACTAAAAAATTGCATTCTTATATGTTTATGTATGTAAAGTATTGGGTTCGAATCCCGGCCATGCGCCAATGTATTTTATTATGTACATTTATGTGTGCTTTACTAAACTCCCAAAACTAGTGAAGGAAAAATATTAAAATTCGAAGATATGTGGAAACCTGACTCGTATTAAACGTTATTTATATCGTATAATATCGTTATATTATCGTTCATATCGTTATATCTGGCAGATCCAGATGTTTCGCCATAGGTTCAATGTGAAAAGGTTCTACAGTGGTCTACAAATCTAATCGGTTGACTGTACCGATTTTTTTAGGCCCTGGGCAATATGTACTTCGCCCACACATCCCTGACAGATGTCAAGATATGGGATTTCGAACTGAAGGCATACGTGGACGCGATCGGCAAGGAGGTCCACTCGGGGAACATTGAAAAGGTCACCACAAAGGAGAAGGTCAAGTTTCCGCAGCATTTCTTTCCTGAGGTGAGTAGAGCATGATTGGGCATCACCTCCCCCCAATCCTATCACTACACTGATTCTTTCATAAACGGTCACTGACCTAATACAGGATGACCAAGAAAGAACCAGTGACACGACGTTGGAACCCGGTTGGAACCCGGGGCGGTTTCCTAGCACCCCCAAATTAAAACACATACTACATGCATACATATTACATGTATTTTGCTGTGTTGCCTGAAATAAATGACTTATTATTATTATTAAAACAACAAGTAAGAATTAAATTTACTTTTCTGTCCTTTTTAATGGACAATATGGAAAGATTGGGAAGTCGTGTTTGGTTCATTGTGAATCTTAAGTAAGATTTTATCAACTTTAATTTTGCCCCCCTTACGCCACCACCACTGCCTCCCCCTCTGATCTTGCACCTCTTGTCTCTGTCGCTTTGGTAGGGCCCGCTATGAAGATAGTAGATCGCTTTGCAGTTGTGCCTTATCCACGAAAGCTGTGCGTCATGCATTATCGGGTTTTGAATTATCAACAGGTACATATTTCGGGACACAATAATGTACAGCCGATTCATAATGTACTAGCTTCCGCCCGCGGCTGCGCTCGCGTGCTACCTACATAAAAAGCCGAATAGCCGAATGCTATTCTAGGTCAAGAACTTTATCTATTCCAAGTTTCAACGAAATCGGTTGAGCCGTTACGGCGTGATTGAATAACAAACATCCTCACAAACTTTCGCATTTATGATATTAGTTGGATAGGATGAAGTGATTGCCGACAAGTGATACTACCGTATACCTAGCAATTACTTCCACGCTGGTCAAAAAGGTCCTATCCCAGCTTATTGCTGCTCCGACAAGGCGTAGCACCGGTGGTTTTCAGATAGGACTTTAGTTTTTGACTATAGTTATTCATATAATTTTTGAAACTACAAATCATGGTAAATATCCCGTATTTAGTGAACATTATATACTAGTTCTTGTGTTTATTTTGTTGTATTCCAACTGACTCATTCCATTGACTGACCTCATAGCTCAGTTAGTAGTAACTCTGCCTTCTGCGCTAGAGATCGCGGGTTCGATCCCCGCACTGGACAAACATTTGTGTGATAAACACAGATGTTTGTTTTTTTTTTTATACAACTGAGGTGGCAAACAAGCATACGGCCCACCTGTTGGTAACCGGTTACCGTAGCCTATGAGCGCTTGCAATACCAGAGGCATCACGCACGCGTTGCCGACCCCTCCCCCCTCCCCCCCTAAAGAGCTCTGGCAACCTTACTCATCGCAGGAACACAACACTATTTGAAACTAATAGTGTTATTTGGCTGCAATCTTCTGTAAGGCGGAGGTACCTCCCCAGGCGGGCTGCTCCAATTCAGAACGAGAAAATCTCGCTGTGCCCTACCTCCTCCTTGTTTGTTCTGTGTATGGGTGTTTAATGTTTATTATATATACATATATCAGTCTCTGGTACCCATAGTACAGGTTATGCCTAGTTTGGGATCAGTTGATCGTGTGAATATGTCCGGAATATTTATTTATTGGTGAGAACAATTTATTCAGAATATTAAGTATAACAAATTAAGAAATAATCCTAAATAATACACTAATCTAAATAACTATTTAACTAACGACTAAGTACTAATAATAATGCGAGTGGTTTTTTTACGAGTACGTGTCATAAAAAATCCAGTCGATCCCTGTCGCCACCAGATGGTAGCGTGCCCAAAATACTGGCGGCATTGCCACGTTGTATGGCAATGCTTATTCGCTGACCGAAGTAAAAGCCAGCATTTTGGTCACGCGTATACTCTAAAAGTCTCCCCGCCAGGTCCTTGTAAATTTTGTGTGCCCCTGATTTATTTATTTATATTTATTTATTTATTCCAGTGCAAATGGTCTCGCAAAGGATTTCTGCGCACGCGCTGGTCGCTGCGCGGCACCGCGGTCGAGTTTGTCAACATCCATCTGTTCCACGACGCCAGCAACCTGCTCGCGATGGAGCCTTACCCTTCAGTTGGTATAATTTATTGCACTGGTTGAGTGGTAGTGAACTTCCGATCCAAGGGTCCTTTATTCTATATTGTACACAGAATACACATACAAAAAACAAACTAAATGAAAGGACATGTACAAAAGCGAGCTTAACCCTAAAAATAGTTTTCTTCAAGGGTCGTGAGTTCGAATCTCGCTCGGGCTCAAATAGATGTACTATTTGAAAAAAAATTGTGCGCTGTGAAAATGCTCTCAAACGGTGAAGGAAAACATCATGGCTTAAAACCTAAAAATTCTAAGTCATGTGACATGATGCAGATCATGCATAATTGTACCGCGGCGGGAATCGAACCCCTTGCGGCTCAGACGGGTACTCGCGTAAGGTAGGGGTACTTTCGGGAATGCAAACATATGATGAACTAGTTTCCGCCCGCGGCTTTGCTCGCGTGGTACCTATGAAGATAAAAAGTAGCCTAATGCTATTCTAGACTATAATCTATCTCTGTTCCAAATTTCATCCAAATCTGTTCGGCCGTTTGGGCGTGATTGAACCACAAAGATACAAATATCTAAACATCCTCACAAACTTTCGCATTTATTATATTAGTAGCATAGTATAGTATACTAGCTTCCTGCCGCGGCTTCGCCCGCGTGGTACCTACAAAATAGGAGGAGGTTTCGAGGAGGTAGGGCACAGCGAGATTTTCTCGTTCTGAATTGGAGCAGCCCGCCTGGGAGGTACCTCTGCCTTACAGAAGATCGCAGCCAAATAACATTATTTGTTTCAAATAGTGTTGTGTTCCTGCGGTGAGTAAGGTTGCCAGAGCTCTTTAGGGGGGAAGGGGGTTCGGGGTCGGCAACGCGTGCGTGATGCCTCTGGTATTGCAAGCGCTCATAGGCTACGGTAACCGCTTACCATCAGGTGGGCCGTAAGCTTGTTTGCCACCTATGTTGTATAAAAAAAAAACTCTTTATATTCCATGTTTAAACGAAATAGTTTAAGCCGTTACGGCGTGATTGAATAACAAACATTCAAACATCCTCACAAACTTTCCCATTAATAATATTAGCAGGATAGTAGGATAATGTCACAAAGAAAAAAACTAACTAAATAACAAATAAATAAATATTCCGGACATATTTATACGGTCACCTGATCCCAAACTAGGCATAGCCACTACGTAATATATAAATATTTACACACAGAACAAACATCAGTGTTTATCACACAAATTTGTCCAGTGCGGGGATCGAACCCGCGACCTCTAGCTCAGAAGGCAGAGTTACTACCAACTGAGCTATGAGGCCATTCAAATAAAAACTGTTACTTTCGCATTTATAATATTAGACATAGACAAACATTTATACACAAACTTGGCACACAATAAAAGCAGGACACAGAGAACGAAAATATGAAACAAAGACAGAGAGGTAACACACAAAAACTTATTAAAAAGAACACGTGAAATGTTATTGTGCGTCACAGCAGCAAAAAGGTCTCGGCTCAGCATAAATGCCTTACCACTGAGGACTAGTTAGGCGCTGGTATTCTGCCGAAACCGTTATTTATAGTGACTTGACCTTGTGATATTATACTATAAAGTATGTAAACCTTGTATATTTGCAGGTGTATTGCCGAAGCAGACGCCGCGCGCTACGCCACACGCTCCGCCATTTGCATTCTGACGTGAACGCCGCCCCCTACTTTATATTCGGGGACTTCAACTTCCGGACTGATACGGGTGGTGTTGTAAAAGTTTGTATTCACCACTACTATAATAGGCGACGGTAACCGCTTCCCATCAGGTGGGCCGTAAGCCTGTTTGCCTACGTATAACATTTAAAAAAAACTTTTGATAAATATGTTTAATGTTTTATCAAAAGGCCTTCCCGCCAAGTCTTACGTGTATTTTTTACTTTTCTTTCTCTGAATAGCGTTTATATTTTCATATTTTTTTTTCAAGTATATTTTAGGAAGACTATTTTACTAAAACTTTGTGGGACTTTTTGGTGCCAACTCTATCACGATTGATTTTTAACTTTTTCACTTCTCTTGTGCGCTTTACTCAAACAACTCTCTATTCCCTGAAAAAAAAACCACAATAATTACACAATATTCTATTCATAAAACAAATCTTTGGTGTTTTTTTTTTTTTTCTGGCTCGCACGACCTGGTGCATTTGCCATTTTAATTTTAATTAGTTTAGTTTTTATTTTTTAAAAATTAGGGAAACAGGTATGGATATTGGTACGCGAATTCTAAGGCGGATGGGACAAATCGTTGGTGTTAATCACAAAACTTAACATCTTTTCAGAAAATAACCGAGGAGCTGACCGCGTGTCGCCTACAAGACAACGCTAAGATAGACTCGTCCAAACTGCAGTACAAATCTAAGGAAGACCGCTTGGTGATGACTATAGGAAAGAAGGAATTCGCACACGCTGACCATCAGAAAATATTCCGCGAGCCTTGGGTATGCGAATTTTAACCTTACTGCCCTTAATATAAGGTGATTAATAATAAGTAGATCCTACTAGTATTATAAATGCGAAAGTTTGTGAGGATGTTTGGTAGTCAATCACGCCGTAACGGCTCAACAGATTTCGTTGAAACTTGGAATATAAAGAGTTCAATACATGAGAAAGAGTACAAGAATGCCGTGATGGCCCCGGCTGAAGAATAGGCCCCTCCATATCTACCTATCCGCGGATGTCGTAAGAGGCGACTAAGGGAAAAAAGCTAGGGGATGGGCAGCAGCGTCCCTCATTTTAACAACGATAGCTCTAACTGCGCTCGCCAACCCGCATGCCCAGCGTGGTGAGTATGGGCAAATCCCCCCACATGATAAGGAATTTGCTGTCTGTGGGGGAGGCCATGTTCAGCAGTGGACGTCGTACGGCTGAAATGATGATACATAGAATAGCATATTTATAGGCTACTTGTTATGACTTAGTACCACGCGAGCGAAGCCGAGAGCGGAAGCTAGTTGGCAATAAAGTTTGTTTTCTACTACTTTTGGAAAATCGTCATTTTTTTTAATTTGTAATTCGGAGGCAAACAAGCTTACAGCCCACCTGATGGTAAGTGGTTACCGTCGCCTATTGACATCAGCAACACCTGGAGCATTGCTAATGCGTTGCCTGCCAAACCTCTCCCCCCCTAAAGAGCGCGCATAAACTATTGAATAAACTGCGCAAAAATCAGCTGTTTTAGGTAGCTATCTTGATGTCGAACTTCTCATACGTCTAACAACTAGTTATAAAGATGATAAAAGCTCGAAAAACAGCAAATATCAAAAAATATCTAGATATAAACGAAAAAAAAAATGGTAATATTTTTATAGTGCTAATACACTTAATTTTAGGGCTTTTATGATACTATAATGAGCTGATAAGTTCGGAGTTAATATTGATCTAATCTGTAACATCACTGACGAACTGAATGTGTTAGCATTATTATGCGTTCGTGATCGTTCGTTCGTGTTCGTTACAAGAATCGAATTATTTTATTTTATTTATTCAGGGACAATAAACAGCTTAAATATATAATGTTAGATTTATGTATGGTAAATAACTAGACTATAGAAGCCAGTGTAATATGAACCCTATTCTCATACATATATTGTTAATTTTCAGTTGCAACGCTACGACCGCGAGTTAGAAGCGTTAAGGTCCCATCTCTACGAGTTTCCCGTGAAGTTTCCTCCGAGTTATCCATTCGAAGAGGACGTCCATCTACCCACTCACTATATGAAAACGCGGTACGTTATCATAGAGGATGACCAAGAAAGAATCAGTGACCCGACAAGAAGAAGAAACAAATAATATCAGTGTTGAGAGCCCTGGTGGATTTTCCATCAGTTCCGATCCACAAGTCGTGGGTTCGAATTCCAGTCGTGTACGAATGTTTATTCTGTTCGGAAAATTTATGTGCGCTATGCAATACTAGTGCTCTTAAACGGTGAAGAAAAGCATCGTGAGGAAACTGGCATGTCCTAGAACCTACATTTCTCATTAATACTTCATTGAAAAAAACACTATGCAAAAATCAGCTGTTTTGGTGTCAAATGAGTTCAAACTCAATGAATCAGCTGTTTTAGGTAGCAATCTTGATGCCGAACTTCTCGTACGTTTAGTAATTAGTTAAAAAAATGCTAAAAATACCAAAAACATTTTCTCAACTTACATTGAGAATATTTGGGAAAAATAGCAAAATATTAATTTTTTCGCTGTTCTTTCTTTTTGTTGATATAATAACCCCCTTTCGGGATGGTCTACATATTGTTATGAATCACATTACTATTATGTTTTGTAATGTATGTAAAAATAATATATTATATGTAGTTAAAATGTTTAGTAGGTAAAATTTAATTGTAGGTTGTGTTGCATAACATTATATCAAAATTTATTATAGATAAGTACATCTGATATACCCCTATTTAATCATATCCAGTCCACTCCATCCAAAGGTTGTCTAGTAGAGATCGCTACTTCAGCGATAAGGCCGCCCATTATTCATCACATATGGTGTGCAATAAAGCATTTTCTATCTATCTATCTATATTTTCCAGTTGTCCAGCTTGGTGCGATAGGATCCTGCTGTCCCAGTCGGCGCGGCTGCTGGTGCAGCAGGAGGCTGCCAGGCAGGGGGAGAACAGGCACCTGCACACATCCAGGTCAGCTGCTAACACTAGCTAGCCTGGATAATTTTATTTAATTGAAATTATAATTATATTATCTGAAGTGGTCTTCGGGTTTACAATATGGTAAGCCTGAAGACCAAGTTGTTGTTTTTATTCTAGCCCATCTTATTGGAGACTGTAATAGTTTAAATTTGAAGAAGTAATAGATTAGTAATTTAAATTAAGGATATGGGAGCATCTTAGAGCTCCTATGAAATGATTAAGTTATTTTTTTTTTAGCAATTAATGTTGTTGCATAATAAAAGCAACAGTAAATAAGAGTTCGAGAAAAAAAAAAAAAAACACTAGCTAGCCTACTACTAGTGCCTTATTCATTAAAATTGGTAATATTTTTATTTAAATCCTTCGGGTTTAGTATAATGGCAGTCATTTGGACTACATTAAAATTGTTTAATATTATTGTAAATGGATATGTAATTGTAAATGCTAGATTAAAAGGTTGTTGCAATAGAATAGCACTGCCTGCAGTTGCGACTTGCCTCATAGCTTAGTTGGTAGTAACTCTGCCTTCTGCGCTAGAGGTCGCGGGTGCGATTCCCGCACTTGACAAACATTTGTGACTAACACAGATGTTTGTTCTGTGTCTGGGTGTTAAATATATATCTATTATGTATATCAGTCTCTGGTACCCATAGTACAGGCTATGCCTAGTTTGGGATGAGTTGACAATGTGTGTTGTCAAAAAAAAAAAAAAAAAACAACACTATCTAGCCAGGTTTTCATGGAGGAGGTAGGGCAGATTTTCTCGTTCTAAATTGGAGCAGCCTGCCTGGGGAGGGACCGCCGCCTTACAGAAGATCGCATCCAAATAACATTATTTGTTTCAAACAGTGTTTTGTTCCTGCGATGAGTAAGGTTGCCAGAGCTCTTTAAGGGGAGGCCTATGTTCAGCTGTGGACTTCATCAGGCTTATGATGATGATGATGACACTAGCTTCAGCCCACGGCTTCGCCCGCCTACCTGCGGGGATAAAAAGCCCATGCTAATCCAAACTATAATCTATCTCTGTGCCAAATTTCAACCGAATCCGTTCAGCCGTTCTGGCATGATTGAGTAACAAACATCCGTCCATCCATCCAAACTTTCGCATTTATAATATTTAGTAGGAAGCCTACTACCTACGAGGTTTTATCAATCCTAATTGATGACCTCGGTGGCTTTGCGGGCGAGTGTCCGTCTTGAGTCGCAAGGGGTGCTGGTTCGATTCCCGCTGCGAGACAACTGCCTGCATGATCTGCAAATTGTGCACGAAAGGAGGATCTAAGAGGCGCACTTTAATCATTTCACTACACTGATGCTTTCATTGACGGTCATAGGCCCATTTTGAAGGCTGCCATACCTCAACCTGGTCACTGACCTTATACAGGATGACCAAGAAATAAACAGTGACACGACAAACAAAAATTCAAGTCACAAAATTTCAAGTGATATATGGTAACAATCATGGTAATTTCTCAGGAAATCGGTGGCAGATTCTACAGATAGCAGCGGTAGGGTCTCATCGTCTGACAGTAGCCCCGCTCGGTCGGGGTCACCAGCGCGGAACAACCAGGTATTGCATCACACCAGGGGCCCAATGCTACTAATTCAATGGCTTCTGAATGACATTCAATGGCAAAATGGCCACTTTTGACACTTTTGGTATTCTGCCATCACAGTCGTTTATCAATGGCAGTCATTGTGACACCAATTGACCAATGAAATCAAAGAAACGAAGGTGGCTACAATCGAAACTGAATGATAATGGTGCGAACATTATCATTTTCAAGTCATTGAATTAGTAGAATTGGCCTGTGCGTGTTGCCAGTGATTACATATGGCACCGAGACTTGGTCGTTAACTATTTGCCTCATACACAAGCTCAAAGTCGAGCAATGGGCTATAGAGAGCTATGCTCGTATTTTCACTACGTGATAAGATCCGAAATGAGGAAATCTGTAATATTAGGTTGTATCATAAGGGTGCAAAATAATATTATTACGGCGAGGGCGCTTTTTTGAATCCAGAGCGAAGCGAGGGATTCTTTAGTAGAATCCTGAACGTAGCGAGGGATTCAAAGTACGTCGACCGAAATGAAATGAAATGATTTATTTTGCTAGAAGCATGGTTGTACATAGGTCTTAACAATAAGCTGTTTCACATACTTCACCATTAATAACAAAACAATAGTTGAAAATAACAATAGTATTTATTAATTTTTTCAAACAAAATAAAATTAATAATTAATAAAATAAGACAAACATTTTGTAAGAATCTATAATGTCATAATGGCTTAATATACATATAAGGTCAGTAAGAATGGCGCTATCCTTGGTCATGCATGGCTCAAGAAGTGTGACACAGTATAAAATGATTCTTCTATTAGCCATTTCTTTAACTTTTTTACAAAAACATTTATTGGTTGTTCTTTAATACTGAGTGGAACTTTGTTAAATATTTTTCCACACATAACAGCAATTTTTCTTATAAAGCGTTGTTCTAGGGATTCTTGACAAAACAATTCTATCTGGATTTCTGACACACCTAGGGTAAATATCACGCGCTTTTACAAAAAGGTAACTATGTTCCTTAACAAATCTGAGCCAAAAATATATTTTGCGCCCGAGTGATACACTCTACTTTTCATCACCCTCTATGAGAAAATAAAAGGCGCCTCATATTTTATTCTTTTTTTTATTCAGCTGGCGGCCGCGCGGCTATGGGCCGTCGCACCAGCCAGTCTTAAATCAAACAATATTTGCGTTCGATTTCTTTGCCGCTGAAAAGAATGTTCCAAATTCAAAAATTGCGCGGAAAAGAACATTGCGGCGCACATAGAAAGCGGAGCGGGCTGGAAAACTCATTCCCGCCCGCTAAAAGTTTCTTAAAGAAAACACCTATGGGTGCACTTAAAGGCGAACCAAGTCGTCCTTTACGAATAGATAATAATAAATAATTAATATTTCGGACATATCACACACGGTCAACTGATCCCAAACTAGGCATAGCCTGTACTATGGGTACCAGAGACTGATATACTTAATAGATATATATGTAACACCCAGACACAGAACAAACATCTGTGTTAGTCACAAATGTTTGTCCAGTGCGGGAATCGAACCCGCTACCTCTAGCGCAGAAGGCAGAGTTACTACACACTGAGCTATGAGGCCAGTATGGGATGAAAAGAACCAAGATCAGTAGATAGCTCGATTGATCCAGATCACTGCCAATCGGAAGGGTCCCCAAGACGCTGGCGGAATCGCCACGCTGGATGGCAACAGCTCTCATGGGTCACGCGTCACTTCGACCAGACGCCATGATAATGTTGTTTATTTTTCCTTTTGTGTTTCCTACTCTACTTTGGTTGACTGCAAATACATTCGCCTGGTATTTAAATTCTAAATTATACTTCTGAAGTATGGAGAGAGCTATGCTGTGAGTTTCGCTGCGTGATAAAATCCGAAATGAGGAAATCCGTAGAAGAACCAAGGTCACCGACATAGCTCTCACAATTAGCAAGTTGAAGTGGCAGTGGACAGGCCATATAGCTCGCAGAACAGACAACCGTTGGGGAGTAAAGGTTCTCGAATGGCGACCACGAACCGGGCGACGCTGGGTTGGAAGGCCACCCACCCGATGGACCGACGACATTGTGAAGGTTGCGGGAAGTCCTCAAGAAAAGGCTCAAGACCGTTCATCGTGGCACTCTTTGGGGGAGGCCTATGTCCAGCAGTGGACTTCTAAGGGTTGTTGATGATGATGGTATGGGTTATAGAAAAAATATGTCGGAGATTCAGTATAGCGCCATCTAGCGTCAGACGGCGGCATCACTGTTTCCGCCGATGTCTAACGAACGATGTCTACCGAACGATGTGGCATGATAGTCATTCTAGGATGCGGCCGTGGGAGCGGGCGGGCAGTTTACAAACAGAACTCGCACTGAGCGGACGTGTCTGTTCGATTTAGTAGTTATTTCAATAAACGTCGGTTAAAGTTATTGTGGTTGTGATAATTCTGCTCGAGGCTATCCACTATGTCAGAACCCGATGAAGGTGGGTGCCCACTGAGTCCTGAAAACCACCCCGCGGTGACAAATATTTATTTTCCTTTGGCTTTTTCTACAATTTCTACTTTGGTTGACTGTAAGTACATTCGCCTGGTATTTGAATTAAAAATTATACTCCTGAATGTACAAGCGAGTTTCAATGTTTTTGTTTTCTTCAACAGCCCAGTCCAGCGAAGACGCTCGAGAAGAAAAACAGCGTACTTGAAATAGATGCCTTAACGGTGACCGGGTTTAACGTCGGCCGCAAAAGCATTGCTGACCCGACCAGCGTGCAGCAAGCCATCAACGCCAGGTAAGCCATCGGCGGTCGGTCCCCACAACGGACCTAATAGCTTAGCTACTGTTATAGCCGCTATGATAGTCCGTTCAGTCCCGGCTATAACTGTCGCTAAGTCATGATAGTGCGTTCAGTCCCGGCTATAACTGTCGCTAAGTCATGATAGTCCGTTCAGTCCCGGCTATAACTGTCGCTAAGTCATGATAGTCCGTTCAGTCCCGGCTATAACTGTCGCTAAGTCATGATCGTGCGTTCGGACCCGGCTATACCTTTCGCTAAGCCAGGATGACCCGGTCTGTCCCGGCTATAACTGTCGCTAAGTCATGATAGTGCGTTCAGTCCCGGCTATAACTGTCGCTAAGTCATGATAGTGCGTTCAGTCCCGGCTATAACTGTCGCTAAGTCATGATAGTGCGTTCAGTCCCGGCTATAACTGTCGCTAAGTCATGATAGTCCGTTCAGTCCCGGCTATAACTGTCGCTAAGTCATGATAGTCCGTTCAGTCCCGGCTATAACTGTCGCTAAGTCATGATAGTCCGTTCAGTCCCGGCTATAACTGTCGCTAAGTCATGATCGTGCGTTCGGACCCGGCTATACCTTTCGCTAAGCCAGGATGACCCGGTCTGTCCCGGCTATAACTGTCGCTAAGTCATGATAGTGCGTTCAGTCCCGGCTATAACTGTCGCTAAGTCATGATAGTGCGTTCAGTCCCGGCTATAACTGTCGCTAAGTCATGATAGTGCGCTCGGTCCCGGCTATACCTTTCGCTAAGCCATGATGACCCGGTCTGTCCCGGCTATAACTGTCGCTACGCCTTGACAGTCCGGTCGTTCAATCACGCCGTGGCAACGTACCGGGCTAGTGAAGCCGTAGGCGGAAGCTAGTTTACAATTAACTAGCTTACGCCCGCGGCTTTGCTCGCGTGGTCTCTTGATAAAAAGGGGCAGTTTTGGAAAACCCCGTAGTTTTAAGTTCGTATTTCATTTTTGACTTTTGAGTCTCAAGACTTTCTTCTCAGGGTAGCGGAATCTGAAATCTGCGCTGGGGGGCAGCGGCGGAAGTTAGTCCGCAACCAGTCGGAGGGCTCCCCGAAGGGCGAAGCCCTATCCGCGGAGCTGCGGCGGCTGGTCGACGCGCCGGCCAGGAAGAGGACCGAATACGCCGTTATGGGGGGCAACACTTGTATGGGGGACCATAAGGTAGAGACTTATATTACACTTCACACTTCATATTCTTGTCGTGCCACTGATTCTTTCTTGATTATCCTGTATTAGGTCAGTGACCAGGTTGAGGTATGGTGGCCCTGAAAAGGGCCTATAACTGTCGGTGAAAGAATCAGTGTAGTGAAAGGTTTAAAGTGCGCCTCTTAGAGGCTCCTTTCGTGCACATTGTCACACACTAATACTATGTAGTTCAAAATATGTACACTCTCTCGAAAATCAACAAACGGAAAGAACTTAAGCGGATAAAAACATATATTTTTTGACATTACAGAACTTTTTCAATATACAGTGGTGGTCATCTAATTAGAAACACCTACCTGGGTTTATATTTTTATTGCAAATTCCCTTTCGAACTAATTTTTAACGTATCATTGAGTGTTCCTACGTATTAAAATCGATGTATCGGATATTATATTGCATTGTTATACCATTTTAATAACAGAAAACAACGTTTGTTATTCTAAAACTGAAAGTTATATTAATAACAAAATAAAAAACGAGATACAAACCGGACAACTAATTAGAAACACCAAAAAAATCATTACTTAAATCATTTTTAATTTGAACAAAACCCCAATAGTTTTGAAAAATACTAAAAATACTACATCCTTAACCAATTAGTATTTGGTAGGGTAGCCTTTATTATCAATAACAGCTTTGCAGCGACGCGGCATTGATTCAATCAATTTATAACAAGTTTCTACAGGAATACTTCTCCAAGCGTCTTCAAATGCACTGTTAAGTCCATGAATATTAGTAACGTGTTTCTGCGACAGGTTGGTCTTTATAGTGTGCCACAAATTTTCTATGGGAATTAAATCCGGACTATTGGCAGGCCACTCTAATACTGTCACGGATTGTTCTGTAAGAAACGCTTTAACGCTGCGTGCTGTGTGCTTTGGGTCGTTGTCATGCTGAAATATCCAAGTTACTGGCAAATTTTCCTCGGAATATGGAATCATTGTCTCTTCCAAGATCTTTTTGTATTGATATTGATCCATTTGCCCTTCAATCTTTCTCACGGGACCAATCCCGTATCCTGAGAAACATCCCCACACCATTACATTTCCACCACCGTGCTTAACTGTCTTTTTAGTGTACTTGTTATTCAAAGCCTCGTTTATTGGTTGTCGTACATATCGTTTTCCATCGGAATTAATCAAATTAATTTTAGTTTCATCTGAAAACAAAACTTTTTTCCATTGATGAATAGTCCAACAGCCATATTTGCGAGCGAATGCTAGACGATTTTCTCTATGTTGCCTGATTAGTAGTGGTACTTTTCTAGCGATCCTTCCTAACAATTTTCCTTCAACAAACCGTCTACGAACTAGTTTAGTGGACACGTGTCGAGGATCGTCTACTGAAAATACCTCTTTTCTTATAACATTGGATCCTTTAAAGGGGTCCGCCTTAGCTAATCGAAGTATAAGCCTGTCTTCTTGAACTGTAGTCTTCCTGGGACGAAGTTTTCTTGGCACGTTATCTGATGTTCCGTGTAGTTTGAAATGTGCGAGGGCGTTAAATATCATCTTTACGGAACATTCCAAATAATCGGCGATCTTTCTGTAACTCCAATTTTGTTTTAAATAAAAATTCACTATAATTTTTCTCGTTGCTGCATCACAGCTCTTATTTTTACCCATTTTTAATAAAACAACAATAAATAGTAACTTTTCGTAATGAGTTAGAAATGGCGGCAATATTTACAATGTGATTGACAATTGTGAGAACTGTATTTCAGTTTAAAAAATAAAATTTCGAAGCAAGTCATACAATGTTTCTAATTAGTTGTCCATTCTGCCAGTCCTAACGATATTGATACTTTTTGTTTCACTGATATTTATTTTTATTGTCGTCTTGGTTGTCAAATATTATTGCTTGTAATTAAACTAGAGATATTAAAGTACATTGTAAAGTAGTGAAAAAAAAATTACCTCCTATTAAATGCTATAATAATGTTAGTTACTTTATAAAAATGTCAGGTGACTAGGTGTTTCTAATTAGATGACCACCACTGTAGCTGTTTTGGGGTTTAAATCATCTCCATGTCTATAAAATATACGAAAGTCCTGAAAAGTGCCTATTACCGATTGTGAATGAACCAGTGTGCTGAAAAGATTAAAGTGCGCTCGTAGAGGCTCCTTACACAAGTTTTACTCAGAAAATTAAGTAATTCATTATAAATCAAGCCTCGTCTTGGTTTTATTGTATTTTTTTTAATATTAACAAAAATAACACTAAATAGTCATAAGAAGTCACGCCCGGTACAAATATTTGCAGGGCATGACATTTGCCCCGCAGCGGGAATCGAACCTGCACCTCTTGCAGTCTGGCATTCTCCCCACTACGCCACCGAGGTCAATTCGCTAACCTATTCTCTATCTCCACAGCCAATCTACCTCCGCGTGATGCTGCAATCGGACCGAGGTAACCACCAATGCTACGAACCCCCCTGCCTCCCCCTCCCCCGCCGGCTGCCCACCGACCCCGACCTGAGCAAATCCACCCTCACCCTCCCCGAGATCCGAACCCGCACCGGCTCCCTCAACGAGCAACTGTTCAGAATACCACACGTGGAAATTACCACCGCTGACTACTCCAGCTTCGACGGTACATTTGTGAACGAGATAGATAACACTTTGCTATCTGTTAGAATGTGCTTAGATCCGTATACGCCAGAGAGTGTGGATTCCCACAGTCCTAACGTAGAGGCGTCATCAGGCTCAGATGAGGTCGAAAACGACCTAAAAAAGGTTCTAAAACGAGATATGAGTGTATCTCCTACGCAGTTGAAGAGTAGATTAGATAGGCTTCTAAAAGTAGATAAGACTATACCGGAGTTGCAAAGGTTGAATAGTAGGGAATCGTGTAAAAGCGAGGGTAGTTCTAAAGGGGTTTGTTTCGCGTTGAAATGCTACGGGTTCTGTAGGCGGAAGGCGAGGAAAGTCAGGTGTAAGTGCTTTAGTTGTTGCTCTTAGGCGTCGCTCTTCAGCGAAATTGTATTAATTCCCTTTTTATTATGAAACTGGGTTTAGACGAGGATTAATTAAACCCCGGTTTTGTGACGTGTCATATTCATACAGTTGCTTTATGTCAAACTAGCTTCCGCCCGCTGTTCCAGACCCTAATCTACCTCTATACCACACAACGCATACCTACTCAACCTATCTACCGCCTCACCTACCTACATGTTTTTGTTTTTCTTATTGTGTTTTTTTTTTATAACAAGGTTTAAGTATTTTTTTTTCTCTTTCGTTGTATCTTCCTACCTACCTACCTACTTACTGCGTTGTGGGTCAAATAAATAAATTTTCTTTCTTTCTTTACCAAATTTCATCCAAATCAGTTCGGCCGTTTAGCCGCGATTGAACCACAAACATCCAAACATCCTCACAAACTTTCGCATTTATAATATAAGTAGGATAGGATAGTGGGATGTATGAAATGACACGTCACAAAACCAGGGTTTAGTCTGTTAGTACTCGTCTTAACCCATTTTCATAATAACAGAGTTGATATTTGTATGATGTCATGTACCAATGCACCGATAGAGCACTGGTGTAGTAGTGGCAGTGGCCACGCCTCCCGATCCACGGGTCGTGGGTTTGAATCCCGGCCGTGCACGTAGATTTTCCATTCGGAAAATTCAAGTGCGCTATGGTGCTCTCAAACGGTGAAGAAAAACATCGTGAGGTAACCGACATGTCTTAGAATCTACAAATTCAAAGACATGTGACATGTGTACGAAAGGAGCCTCTAAACAAATTTAAACATATTTAATAAATTACATAATTTTCACTAAAAACGGGATATTTACCATGATTTGTGTGTTTATTTGGTCCCCGATATTTCGGCACAGTTGCATGCTCACGGAGTAAACTGAAGTCTTTGCGAGTAGATCTTAATGTTATTGGCAAACGAATCTACCCTGAATCTCACTCTTTTATTGCGAACGATACCAACAGTACCACCAGTCTCATTCTCACTCGCGACTCGATTTCGACATACCACACTAACGGTGTCAGGACGTGACACAGGCACTTCATTCTTTTGGTTTTTACACAACCTAATAACAGAGTTAGGCGCATGCAACTGTGCTGAAATATCGGGGACCAAATAAACTCATAAATAACCCGTTTTTAGTGAAAATTAAGATATTTACAAAAATGATAATAAATTACATATTATGTATCGCGCGACGTTTGAACACAGCTTGACCCTAGCTAACAATCACGTCTATAGATGGTACCGAAACTTCATTGTAAAGAGCTATACACTTCTAAAGGAATAAAAGGCATATTGCTTATTTTTTGATGCAAATTAGTATTTTATTATTATTATCTTGTATTTTTCTCGAATTGGTGTTGTTTTTCTTTGATTTACTTAAATATTGATAGGCTGAAATTGTATTCGAAAAATTAAAAAAAAATCCAAATCCTATAGACCACTCCCTGCATTCAAAGGCAATTATAGGGACCAGTGTTGCCGACAAACAGTTTTTTTATATTTCTAAATATAAAAAAATTGAGAGAAAATGTTTGTTTTAATCGATTTGGCAACACTGGTATCAATATTTCACTCCGCAGGGAGTTGTGTAGAGGTTTTTTCCCAGAAAAAGTCCATCATTTCAAACGATTGTATTTTTTGATTGATTATTTTTTAATAAATTAGTTTTGACATAATCTGGCTCCTAATCATGATTACTTTATCGGCTCGATAACTTTCGCTCTATCCTGTGGTGCAATTGTGTAAGCGTAATGGCAATGAAGTTCGTAACTTTGAGGGTAATTTAACAATCTTAGCCACATTCAAAACGTTCCAAACTTGACAAGGGAAAACTGAAAAGAAACAAAAAAAGACATACTTTTATCGAGCCGATAAATTTATCGAATGATTATGAATAAGGCGGTTATTTTTTATTTATTTCGAATGCAATTTCCTGCCTGTAATGAACAATGCATTATTTTTTAATTGCATCGTATAACTTTTTGTTCAACCATGCGGTTGGTAACGAAATCTTGTAGATTTCCGCAAACGACTTGCATGTCTTTTTTTCGCATGCATTTTTAATTATAACAGCAGTGCTATTGCGTAAGCTAAATGGAAATGAGGTTCGGATCTTTCAGGAGGGGTTTTATCAGTCTTAGCGACATCCAAATGGTTTGATTTTTATTGAAAACATGAAAAAGAAGAATTTAAGATTGTTAAGTTTGTTCCCATGTAAAGTTCGAAAGTTTTAGATATTGCTAAGATTAAAATATTAAATCCAAAATTTTCGAACCCGCATTTCGCCTTAAATGTTATCCATAAGTGTTGCCTTCACTTAAAAATCAAGAAAAGTATTAAAGTTACGAACTTCATTACCATTTCGCTTAGACAATAGCACTACAAGTCACTGTCCAATACATTAATTCATGTAAATAGTGTTATATTGCTTGACTAAATCAATTTTGATGTGCTTACCATTTTAGAATCACACTAAGATTACTAACTAGCTTGCGTCCGCGGATTCGCACGCGTGGTACCTACATAAAAAGTAGCCTATATGCTATTCTAGGTAAATAACTATAGCTGTTCCTAGTTTCATAGAAATCGGTTAAGCCATTACGGCGTGATTGAACCACAACCAAAACAGCCATCAGGTGGGCCGTAAGCCTGTTTGCCTACGTATAACATAAAAAACAGCTGATTTTGCAGTTATTTTTTTTCATTTAAAAATGACGAATTTCCTATAGTTTATTGCCAATTGGGTGTAGGATAATTCTCTTCTAATTCTTCTTAATGTATACTTATCTCGAAAGAGACTTGATTCATCATGTCTTCTTTTTTTCTGGGTAGGTACCACTCAAGCGAGCCACGGGCGGAAGCTAGTAGAAGATAGTTTAACAAAGTCTTACCTCTATTATTTATTGATAGAGATATTTAGACTATTTTTTACCCGACTGCCGAGAAGGGTAATGTTTTTAATACTAGTATTTTCATGAAACTTTAATTTATTATGAAAGTACACTTAAAACGTTATAAATGCAATATTTAACTAGGTTAAGTCCATATCAATAGTTACTCAACTACCTATGTGTTACTATAAGTAACTTATACATTATATTATTTATTCATGGTGTTTCTTCTGGCGGTTTAAAGCCTGCGCCCACGAGGTCAAACCATTATCTACAAATCAAATCATTTATTGAAGGAAATACATGTTTTAAATGTGTAAGGTCTTATAATTTTATGTTCTAACTGCGCTCGCCAACCCGCATGCCCAGCGTGGTGAGTGCAAATCCCCCCACATGATAAGGAATTTGCTCTGTCTGTGGGGGAGGCCATGTTCAGCAGTGGACGTCGAACGGCTGAAATGATGGTGTACCTAACTAAGTACTTGCAATGTATTCTGCCGGGTCAGGAGTGCAATTTTATAATAACAATATAAATTAAAATTATGCCTTAAAAATATATAATTAATAGAATAAACAAATCGAAGAAATTTTATGGAAACTGAAATAGTAATTAATTATAATGACAGATAGTAAAATAATAATAATTAACAAAAAACATATAAATAATTTACTTTATTTACAGAAAGAAACTTAAAACTAATACAAGTTAATATTTACAAAATACACAAGAAACAGTTGAGCCATCTAAAGACCGTTACAAACGATCTATAGATAGGTCAACTGATCCAGATCACTACCAGTCGGAAGCGTCCCCAAGACGCTGGCGGAAATGCCACGCTGGATGGCAATGCTAATGCGCTCGGCCAAATAAGAGCCAGCTCTCGGGTCACCCGTCACGTTTATAAATAATTTAAAAATAAAATTATTTTGGATATTGAAAACATACTAGAAACGTAAAAAACATCATAAAAACAATTTCCAAGTAAAATTGATTCCCCATACAACGACACTTTATACCGTAGTAAGTAGACGACGACTGCGCGTTGTCTATACGACTGCGTTGTATGGAGAATAAAAAAAATCTTGTTTTTATGTTTTTTTACGTTTGTAGACCATGGTTTGATAATGTGGGCACCGGATTTAAACATACCAAAAAAACCGTGTATTCTATGAATGTATATTAAAATAAAAACGTACCAAAATACCTACCTTTAATCTAAATAGAATCTAGTCTTCGAACCATAAAAGTCAAATAAAAAAATTACAGTAAAACATTTTCAATGTTTTTTAAGATACTTTACAACGTGTTCCGTAATTAGTATACTATCTGGAATGAGGTTTATTCTACCGACAAAAAAGCATTGCTTTTTTTTTGTAAAATAAGCACTTTTCGGAATATTATACATGTTATGAATCACCTTGTAGTTGCAATAATAGACCAAAAATATTTTCTTCTTAGTTACTATTATTTTTAAGACTGGTAACATTTCGGTTTTATTTTGTAATTATATATGGTGTTTAGACCTCTTTATTGTTCGTACCAATTAAGTATGTTGAAATTATAAAAAAATAATCTACGGCTACCTACTCGCTGTAAGAAGACGTAATTATAATAAATATCTTAGGGTAATTTAAGTCCAAATGAAAAAAAAATACAAAAACCAATTGTTGTATTGTCTTACTGTTAAAATGACCTTTTGTCAAAAGATCTAAGTGCCATAACGTCCGAAACTTTGGATGGTACTATAGTCAAATAAAACATTCATGATGCTTTAGTCAAATGAATCATTGACGGTAGGTACTATTATAGTCAAATAAGACAATTATGGTACTATAATATAGTGTAATAGTGAGCGTGCTTATTATAGTTAAATTATATAAACCGAGCCATTTTTGAGAGATCTGTCCATTATATTTTATGTCCAAAATTATTTATTAAAGTCAAAAATGTGCATTTTTTTAATACGATGTTATCTACAAACACACCAGGCCTCGGTGCAAGGGGTTGCTCTTGAAGCCCCCTTAATTGTCGGCTTAGATTTTATTTTATTTTATTATCTTTGTCGCTGTTTGCTAAAAACTAGATACAAAATGGACGTATAATCCTGCCAACGCCCATGAATACACACGACTTGACAGAATAAATCCTTTCACAACACTGATTCTTTCACCGACGGTCATAGGCCCAATTCAGGGCCACCATACTCTGGTCACTGACCTAAAACAGGATGACCAAGAAAGAATCAGTGACGACAAGAAGACAGATTATAATCGCAGTCCCTACTAAAAACATTTATCTTGATGACATTCTCGTCACAGAGGTCTACATTCCATCAAATTTATAGTAACCTAGCTATAGTGTCAAAATCCTAATACTCCAAAGTTTTGAACTCCAGAATGTTTTTGTTCAAACAGTGTCCTAAAAAGAAATGTTGGTATTGTTTACTCCCGCACTCTATAGCTTCCTAGTTATTCCTCTGAATCATAACCATCACTCATTTATACGTAAAATGCACTTAAATTATTAAGATATGTATTGCGTGGTGCTATGTAGTCATAATAAACTGTCCCATTTACCCTAGCTTTTTATTTTAGCTGATGGCGTATTAGGAAAGTTATGGTTGAGTAAAGCCTTTCACACACGGCAGCTATAATATAAAAATATATATTATAGCTAGATACATCTCATTACATCTTTCCATAGAAACTGACAGAAGATACGAAGATGTAAAAAGATACATTATAGCTGCCGTGTGTGGTCTCCTGACGGTTTCTATGGAAAGATGTAATGAGATTTATCTTGCTATAATATACATTTTTACATTATAGCTGCCGTGTGTGACGCGCTTAATGATCATTTATGGTTTAAGTATGTAATTGAATACATAAACAAATTTATACTAAAACTGTCCGCAGATACTTAGCTTTTTAATCCTTTGCGTGTACGAAGGCTACAAACAAGCTCATTCATAAAAAATATAAAAAATGGCTACAGTGTTCATGAATTATCCTTTTTTTTGTTTTAATGTATTTCATTATTTTTATGATAACTATGTAGACGTTCTGGAAGTAACATTCGACTAAAAATATAGTTACTTCATTTTGTAAAAAGACTCCGTATTTTACAAAATGAAGTAACTATAGTGACTAGTGACAAAGAGAAAATAGTACCTAAACTTAAACTTTTTTTCATATTTTTTAAGTAGATTAGTTGTATTTGTAGTGCCTGTAGTGTTGTGTGTTGTGGCCCTTGTAATGCTTCTGTAAGTATTGTTTTTTTATTTTTTATTTGCCTTAGTACTGTTTACCAGGGTTAGCGTTTAAACTCGAGTAAAACTTGCTTTTTTTTAAATTGGTTCTTTAACTGTTGATTGCATTGATTGCATGATAATCGTTTGAAGGATTTCTTTCATAATACAACATGTTCCGTAGCTAGTATACTATTCTGAAAAGGCTTATTGTAACAAAGAAAAAAGTGTTTTTTCAATGAAGAATGTCGAATTTGCAAAGTCGTAGAAGTTGTTCTACGACTTTGGAATTAGCCTCTTTCGGGACAGTGAGATCAAGATTAAGTTGAGGCAAAAGTTAACTCTGAAGTTTTTTTGTTAACCCTTTTATGTGCAAGTTAGCTTAAGTAGCGTAGTGTGTTAAATAAATAACCTTTGATAAAATAAATCTATGAATCATTTTGTTTGTTCAGACAGATGGTCATGTCACTTTAAAAAAATAATATACCTAGTTTTTTTTTGAAAAACCAAAAAGAATTATTAAAAAGAAATACAGGCCCTCGGCCGCAAATCCCATGCATGGGCAATATGTCAAAGGAGGGTAGTCAGATGCACGTCCAGACACTATTTTAGGCACAATACGCCTACTTGCACATTAGTTAACGTCCATTATATCTGGCTATTCTGAAAACTTACAAAAATGACAATTGGACAAATGGATCAAAAATGACTATAGGTAACTTTGTCTATATTCTAATTTAATATTAAATCTCTCGTAATTCCAGGAAACTTCCGGCAAGAGCTCTACTCCGAATCCTCTCCGAAGCACATCCGGTCCGAAGATGTCGAGAGCGTGTCCGAAAACGCGGCTCACTCGCCAAACTCACGGTACATACACTTCGACATCGAAAGCCCGAGTAACGTTTTCAAAGAAACTGACATCTAAAATAGAAACAAACATGTCAAAAGGCGTTTATTTCAATAAAATCACTAGGATCACTTTGAAACGTCTTAGAAACTAGGTGAAGCTACGCCTGTTCCTCGCGACCAAGCCTGGAAGAATTAGGCAACTAACTAGTTAGTTTTGGGCCACATTTTCTGCGGGTCAGAGATCACGGTGCAACCCAGACCTGCAGAGTTATTATAAGTTATCGGAAGGAATAGATACGGGCATGCTCTAACTAAGGTACTTCCCATCTGCGTGAAAATCTTGGGATTTCCCATTGGCTTAGAGCGCCGTAAGCGATTGTAAGTCCGAAAGATTTTCACGGATTTCAACAAAGGTTCTCGAGTGGCGACCACGAACCGGACGACGCAGTGTTGGAAGGCCCCCCACCCGATGGACCGATGACATTGTTAAGGTTGCGGGAAGTCGGTGGATGGAAAAGGCTCTAGACCGTTCGTCGTGGCACTCTTTGGGGGAGGCCTATGTTCAGCAGTGGACTTCATCAGGCTGATGATGATGATGATGGGAAGTGGCTCGGTAGGAGCATCACCGTATCTAAAGGAAGGATGCGGGTTTAAATCCCGTCTGAGTCGAAATATTTTGGGATATTTAAAAAATCATACTAGATAAATCATGTATTCCTAACCGGTTCTGTCCAAGTACTTAAGTAGATGGTTTAAACTCTTTCATCATATTCTCTCTACTTATATCTTTGAAAAGAGACGTTTCATCAATATATGGAGCCTGGGCCTGCACTGTGTACACTACTCTAAAATATGGCTAAGCAATAAAGTAAACGTATTTAATTGGTCATTTTATTTAAATTGACTTCGTTCTAAGGTACATTAAGATTTTCTTCGATAAAGAGAGCAACACACAGCGCTACAAAAATATGGCGGATGGACGTGCGTGAAATTTCATTTTGACAACCTACATTTATCTGACAAAACAAAACCATCAAATCAAACAACATGACATGAAAAATATGTCAATGTCATGTCAAACGCCAATTATAAACCAACATGGCGGCCTTTAAATAGTGTTCACATAGTAAAAAACTTACCAGAAGAACTATTCTTGTACCATCGCATTTGTCTTCAAATTAATGAAATTGTATTTTTCTTGTAATCTCCTATTTTTTCCTAATTTTTCTATGTAGTGTACATGGACCAGGCCCAGAATGAAATGGTTCCTTATGTACCTAGTTTAGCGACATAAGAAATCTATCTTCTAGTACCTATTTGTCTAACATCGAATAAGGCTTACTTGTTGAGTTGGTGCGATAAACAATTTTACTCGTCAACGTCGCAAGAATTCTTCCAATTGTAGGTTTTTGTCATCTAGTAGGTCTTTAAATTTATGTACCTACCTAACTAAGCCGAACTGACTTCGGAACCGTTCACAGTTCGTGGTACAACACGCGCTTGGCCAATTTATTTCTTGCATAGAACACAGAATCGTGTTCTTCTTCTAGCGACAAAATGTCGCATGGGAAACTTTAGCTTAATATGGGTATTAATCACTATTTTAGAAAAAAAAAACTCACTATATCTAGATGTGTCGTGCGTTTTATAGTTACAAATTTTAAACTATTTGACATTCCAAGAAAATCTTATAATAAATGTTAGATAACTGCTAATACTGCTATTGTACTTTTCTCTAATAACTTAGTATATTTATTATCTTTATATTGTGGTCAGTGATTTTCGTTTGGAAAATTATAGCTTAGATTTTCTTTCCTAGATTGCTAAACTAGAAACTAGTCCTACCTAGCTTCTTCAGAAATATTTAATAAGTACCTAGCTTCTCTCTAGTCGTGGCTTCTTTAAAAGTCTAGCTCACAAGCCGAAGCTTAAAATATGAAAGTCTAGCTTACTAGCCGAGCGTTCTATGAAAGTCTAGCTCACTAGCCGTGGCTTCTATGAAAGTCTAGCTCACTAGCCGTGACTTCTATAGAAGTCTAGCTCACTAGCCGAGGCTTCTATGAAAGTCTAGCTCACTAGCCGAAGCTTCTATAGAAGTCTAGCTCACTAGGCGTGGCTTCTATGGAAGTCTAGCTCGCTAATCGTGGCTGCTTAGAAAATCTAGCTCACCGTTAATATAATTCAATTTCTAATCTGTGTACCCCTTATTCATGATCATTCACTAACTTAATCGGCTCGATAACTCTCGCCCTGTCCTTTTCTAACAGTAAACAAAAGACTTACACTTTTACTCACACACATACTACACATATACTTTTATCGAGCCGATGAAGTTACTTAGTACCCCTTACTCATAATCTCTGATAGTAGGGGGGGGAGGGTACTTAATTTGGTAGTTATATACGTAAATTATCTTTAAACAACTTTAATAACACCTATAACCACCTAGTCATTTTTATTATACTTAATAATAAAGCTTTATTTTTTCTTTATATTATAAATGGTTGATAGCCAAATTAATGCCAAAAATATTGAGCAACTTTAAAACTTTAAACTTTGATAGACATTGTCGTATTTAATAGAAAATTTTGTAAAACTCATACATTTTTTTATTGCGCGTTACTGATAAAATTAGTTAATTGGTATCGTTCGGATCTACTTACAAAACATTAAACGTGATATAGGTAGATATTTAATAAAATTATAGAACCATTATACAAGGTGATGCAAACTAATATACTATGCCGAGGGGGCTCAAAAAGGAAGAATCCCGAAAAAACAGACTCTATCATCTTTCTAAATAAATATTATTAAACGTAAGAGAAAGTCGACATCAAGATTAATATGGCAGCGAAATAACTGTGTTTGATTGAACCGATTCGACCCCAAAACAGCTGATTTCTGCAGTGTTTTGCGTTATATATTTCTTTAAGTGTCAAAAATCGTAGAACAATCTTTATTGCCGATTGAGTTTAGAATAAGCCCCTTTCGGGATAGCATATATTTTATGAATCACCTTGTACTCAAGGTCTATATCCTTCAAATACCCCCCCACCATTTTGATAATTATTTTATACTACAAAACTTAATCTTTTGATTGACAAGCGTGACGATACGAATTAATAAAATTTTATAATTTTATTGTATTCTAAATGTATCAGGGAGCGAAAACCACAGGGTAAATAATTTGCCATATTTATAGTAGGGTAATATTTTGCGACTAAATGTTATATTATAGTAAGGTTGTTTTATGTGCGTAGAAGTCGGTGTCTATAATAATCGGTACAATAAGCATAATTATTATTAAAAATAATACGCATGTTAGTTATAGGTACATTATTGTACAACGTTTGTTTACAAATTATAAAAGTATTACAAAAATTAATATCATCACTTAAACTTCTAATCTTGCTGCTAAATATTCTACTAATATTATAAATGCGGAAGTTTGTGAGGATGTTTGTGGTTCAATAACGCCGTAACGGCTTAATCGATTTCGATGAAACTTGGGAGTAGATAGAGCGAAGCCAAGGGCACAAGCTAGTATTTATATAACTGTCTTTTAAAAAGCTGTAGGTCGTACCTGCATAGTGTAAAATGTTTTTTCAAATGTAGGATTACAAGTGCATGCTTAAGAAAATACTATTTATAATAGGCGTGAATTCATATTAATATGCAAATTACTCAATTTTTTTATATTATATTTAGATGTGACAATTTTTATTACACCTTTTGTGTAGGTCAATTTATACCTAGGTAATTAACAATAAATTAGTTTTAGATAGTCAATAAATGGATAATCCTTTCGTCCACTCAGTTCGGAACACCGACCGATCTAACATTAAATATACAAAATAATTTATAAGATTACCTACGTTGTAAATAAAAAAAACAAAAGTAGTATCAGCTTGTGGACTTAGCTTTGTAGCTCTTAAATTTAAAAAAAAACAACGGAGAACCAAGAGTCATTTGTCAAAACAACAAAGAAACAACAATAAATTAAATGCATGGATGCAGGCCCATTTTGTTGCCAGAATAGTAGATTTAGTAGACCTAGTACATCTATGATAGTTTTTAGTGTTTGTCCTCTCTTAAATGTGTAGATGGTTAATAAATATTATGAAATAAACTACATACTGATGTAAGCAGATAAAATATTGTACCCAAAGAATTTTTTTGATATATTTTAGTACCTAATATTTTATGTCCTTAATTTTATGGTTCCTATTCAACTGTTGTCTTAATTCGACTTATTTTTTTTAATTTATTTACCTTCTACTTAGGTATAGCTTAAATATCCAAATTGGTAGGTACATTATTTATTATTTTGATATTAAGTTTCACTCTATAAATAATGTAGACCTTATGTTTAGCAAAATATTCTAAAATATTTAGATACCTAGCTGTATTATGTACCTATCTAATTATATTAGCCTCTGAGTGAAAAATATATAGTTTGTAGGTACAGTTTAATGTAACTGCAACTATTAGGTACACAGGTTACATAATGATCTTGTCTACCTACTAAGAAATTGATAAAAATTGTGCACGAAAGGAGCCTCTAAGAGGCGCACTTTAATCCTTTCACTACACTGATTCTTTTTTTCACAAACTTTCTCTAATTAGCATTTTTGGTATTTTTATCATCTTTAGAACTAATAACTAAACGTACAAGAAGTTCGGAATCAAGATTGCTACCTAAAACAGCTGATTCCTTGACCTGATATGACCCCAAAACAGGCCGATTTTCGCAGCTTTTTCAATGAAAAATGTTCAATTTCAAAAAGTCGTAGAACAAACATTATTGCCAATTGGTTGTAGAACAATCCTCTTTCAGAATGCCAATCATATTATGGATCACCTGATATACAAAATAAAAAATAGTTTCACAGAAATTATATGAATTTATTAAATAAATCATTAATTAAAAAGTAAGTTTTTGAAATAAACATTTTTGATTGATTTTAGAAAATAAATGATAGGTATAGGTAGGTATTACTTGCTAACACCTACTAATGTTTCTATTAGTACCTACATATAGTTACAGTTACATCTAGCTGAATTAAAAATTAAAAACTTATTCAGATGTTCTAAGTAGCTATTTCATATTAATTATGTAGTATGAGGTTAGAAGAAACTGATAGATAGGTACTACGTAGGTAAATACCATTATAGGCTAGGTAGGTAGGTAATTAATATTATTACACTGGTACCTGCCTACCTATCGTGGACTTACCTACATATAAACGAAATGTATAAAGGGGTCATGAATCAATTTTTTTTGACCGTACCCACCTTGTACCATCACCTTTTTTTTTTTTTTATCGATGGGAAAATGCATTAGGTACGCATGCCCCCCAGCTCGGGGAGAGCTGGAGGGGTATGTCGGGCTCTCCGCCAGCTACTGATGAGATATCAGCGACCAACGGCATACCGACAAAACCCATCGATGTTCCTTCACTCACCTTAGTGCTAATGCATCATCGAACCACTCATCGTTCGACGGCTGGCATGACACTGCATCAGCACTTGGCAAAGTCTCGGGGTCCCGATCGGATTCTACCACGAACCTTGTACCATCACCTACCTCAACATTGGGTATGGGCAGGTCGGGGTATACTGTGTACCTCAACCCCTTAAGGGTTGATGCATACTTATCCCCCAGCACTTGTCGTAAAAAAGGCCTCGACCCAAAACAAAGAACGTCTGCTTCATGTCCTGAAGCGAGGCGGGCGATGCTGACCTACAAATATTCTGAACGCCTCGAACTGAGGCGGTGTTAATCTGGTTGCCGCGATATGTCTGCGTCAGTCACCCTTTATTATTTAACCGAACCACAGATAACATAATACTATAACCGAACTGAATAAGTAGGTTTTCTTTTTCTCGTGCGAGCCACAAAAAAAAAAGTAGGTATTTTCTGTATAGTTCTCGTTGCTGTAGCAGTTACCTACGCAATGGGAAATTGATGTCGATTACGAATTGCACCAAGTTCTGTAATGTTAGGTACATGTAATAATATAATGTACGTACCTACTAATAACATATGGCATCGCCTTATGGATAAAAAAAAACCTGTTATGATGTTATGACCTGTTATGATTCTACATAAATAAATATGTAGGTATATTATGGAGGCTGCTAGCCGCCGGCGCCGCCGGCCCTAATAGACTTAAAGACTAGGCAAGGCGATGGTGATCTATAATTTTTTTCTTCTAACCTCCTAATCTATCTTCATAATACTCGTCTTAAGCAATTTTCACTATAATAATTGTTATTCTAGTCATGTGTTTGTAATTGGTGTGTTAAATTATTAAAGAATTTATCGAACTAAATGTATTTCATTGACATAACCCTGAATGTGTTAAGAAGTAAGTAATAATATTTGTGGGCAGTGGGAACTACTACAAATATTATTTAAGTACCTACATACTATAACCTGTATGTACTTTAGAACTAGGTATATATAGGTAAACCTAACTACAATTCTGTGAATCTGGATTTAAAAAAAACACATTTGAATTGCTGAATATAATAGGTAGGTACCTAAGTAACTACTACAATTTTAATACTTTATATCAAGCGTTGACAGCGTCAAAGAATTAGGTAACCTATAGTCTGCGAAAGAATACCTAGCTGACAAAATCGGACAAACAGACAGACATGGCGAAACCTATAAGAGTTCCTAGTCGGATTTCGGAACCCTCTATTATCTATAAATGAGTATTATTAGTAAATAGGAAAATGTAGGTACCTACTTAAAAACTCATTACCTATAAATAAATACTATATAAAAATACAAAAGCTACTATGTAGGTACATATAACATTTTCACGAATTTATTGTAAAATGAAGCGTTTTAACATAAAATTAAAAAAATAAGTATGTTTACATACTCATAAAAAAAAGAATTGTAAATGGCACTTGGATAAATTTTTTTAAAAGTAGCTGAGTACGAATATATTTTTAAAATTTACAGAATTTATAATATCATCTCTTAGAGTTTATAACCATAAATCAAAAGGTTTTGGTAAACATTAATAACAACAACTACCTAACTTTTAAAGCTTTCGATTATTTTAAAACATTTTTTAATACAAGTCTAAAAGTCTATTCTTAAATATATCTTAAATATTATAGTTAGAGAGCCAGTGAACGGCAGACAACACATATTTCAGGAAAGCCTACAATTTCCTAAAATAATCTGTTGTACCTACTGACCATGAGATGGGGACTCGCGGTAGCTTCAGCGGCAATCGGATGTGAAAGTTTGATCAACAAAGAAAGCTGCCTTTTTATAATAGCCGTTAAATAATCCGTAATATGTGTTGTCTGCCGTTCACTGGCTCTCTAACTATTATGAACACTTAACTCTACCTACACCATAGCAAAGTTACGATTAGAATTAGAAGCCCCGTTCTTTATTCACTTTTACATTTCATAATTTTCAAAATGATGCCACAGTACCACCACATTTAAATAAAATACAGTAAAGTTGACAATTGAGATAAGATGGTGGCCTAACCTTTTCTTGTGCCATTTTGGGATCATATTGAAAATTATGCAATGTATATTTAATGCAGGTGACTGTACAACAACTTTGTGCCTTACATTAAAATGGCTGCATAAAAAAACATTACAAAAATATGGAAGGATTCAGTTGAGCACACAATTGTAGCTAATTTGGCATATACATTATTTCAGTAAGTCAGTCTAATATGCTAGTGGCCAATACAACCCTACTAACATGCTTATTATAGCTTGACCTAGTTTATCTCATACCATCTTGTTCATAACAAGTCATTAACTTTATCGGCTCAATATCTCTAGACCTGTCCTTTTCTATCACAAAACTAAATAAAGAGGAAGATACTTTTATTTAGTTACTAAAGTTAGAGAGTGATTATAATAGGTTAAGACTGTGCAATACCTGACTGTGATTGCTCAACTGACTACGATGAGCAGTCACAATCACAATCACCACACCCCCCACAATCCCCGCAATCTCCACAATCCCCGCAATCCCCACAGTCCGCACAGCAATCAAAACACCCTACTCCCGAGTCACCTACATCTGCCACATCTGGCGATGACTCACAACAGCCACTACAGCATTCTGCACATCCATCGAAAGCAGCATCGGTACACTGGCCTATAGAATAAAAGCAGTCAGAGAAACACCGACAGAGACACCACCAAAAACTCAAATTATCTTCCTCTGGTAAGTAGTAGCAGCAGCAATCTTCGCGCTGCCTTCTTTCTTCTTCTTTCTCTTCCTCTGCGTGGCCAGCTTCGAAATCGGCGGTGACTTCAGTTAGCTCCGGTTCTAGAGGTGGCACTAAATTGGTGACAGGCTGGGCGGTCACCACATTCTCCATTTTTAAGGACGGCAGAGTTTTTATGAGCGCAGTCTTTGTATTATCGACAGTCAAGTAAAATAGTCAAACAATATTTATTTAGTCATCCAAGCTGTGCACGAGGCCAAAGGTGTGCGTTGAATGAAATCAGCAAGTTCAATGCCTTAACACCATTGAGCGAGCTAGCTTTAAATAACACGGTCACAGCAAGGGCACCACGTTCCTTGGAAAGGTAAACAAAACTGGAATCGGGAAACCCGGGAATGGGATGGGAAACAAGAGGAGATTCTGTCTGAGGGAGGAGCGCCCAACTGCAAGGAGCAAGCAATGATACATAGGCCTACCTACCTAGTAAAACCAACCGGAGAAGAGAAACTGAGAAACAAGAAAAAAGAAAAGGTAAACAAAACAAACAAAAAGGTCAAAGACACGCACGACACGTCCTCAACTGTCAAAGTCAGCTGACATATGAAAGACAACAAAATGTAGCTGTCATCACGGAGCATGCAGTGCGTCATTTAACTTCTCTCAGAGTTTCGGAGCCAAAGTAGTCAAACTCAACAACCACAGATGGACCAACTCCTAGGGAGGCCTCTGTAAAAACCCCTGAAGTCTTGGCTTTCAGCGAAGAAGCTAGGGTAAATAGCGCCAGCTAGAGGCCCTTACCCGCAGCTTTCCACAAGAGCTGCTGATGACCCGATTGATTGTTATGATAACTTCTCTGGCTGGCAAGTTTTTTAATTACCCTCGTCACAGTTAACATAATACTATACCGTGACTCATGATTTTTCAATCGACCAACAACTTGTAGGTAGGTACTAGGCCTGCGTTAGTTTGTGTTATCGTAGTCCTTTTCACGAAAGTTCTTCGGGAGGCGGTACCTACCTTGAGAAGGCCTAGAAAAAGAAAGTACCTACCTACTTACACATAAGATGTAAGTTTTACCCTGACGAGCTAAGCACGGACCTGAAAAATCTTTTGCCTTGACATCCTTAATTTATTATCCCAAAAATTTCGACTCAGACACGTGTGCATTTATTATTAGAATCGCTTTCTCTTAGAAATATCCTAGTGAATCATAATGGAAAAAGTGTGAGGATAATTATTTTTGTAGATAATTGCAAGAACTACAATTTTTGTCTGATCTACATCGACTTATCACATTTCAAGTTGTTTTGAATACCTACTTACACAATGTAAAAATATAGGCATAACCTAATAGGTACAAAATTGAAAAGATACGAGGGTACTTTATTATGTGAAATACTTTTTTCCAATTCTAAATTCATATTTACATGCATATCGTCATAGGTTGAATGAAAATTGCAATGGTGAATATTCTTTTGAAGAGAAGTTAATTTTCTGGGTGGGATGTGGCAGTTAATAGAACTAACACAACATTATCATATAATAACATATAGTAGGTGAAAGCTAGTTATACAAAAATATTAATTTAGTAGTCACCACCACCGCAATCATCACCTCCTGAGTAATCCCCTCCCGAATGACCTCCATCGTGATGGCCTCCTGAATGACCCCCGTCATCATGACCTCCCGTATGTCCTCCTGAGTGACCACTTGCGTGATGACCAGAGTGATCATTTACGTGATGACCTCCCGAGTGACCGCCGTCATGATGACCTCCCGAGTGATCACTTGCGTGATGACCTCCCGAGTGACCCCCATAATGATGACCTTCAGAGTGAACCGCGCCGCAATGACCTCCTGATTCTTTCTCTCCACCGCCTCCTCCGTTTTCTCGATGACTACCTCTATGAACCTCATGGGGTTTACTCTCATTATCATCTTCCTGCGTATTTCCTTCCTGATCGTGTGTATCGATGACAGTCACAGCTTGATCGCCAGCAGCTTCACTGATACTGCTTAATGCGACTTCCCTCTTATCATCAATATCTCCACCGCCTCCCCCGCTCTCTCGATCACTACCTCTATGAACCTCATGGCGTTTACTCTCATTATCATCTTCCTGCGTATTTCCTTCCTGATCGTGTGTATCGATGACAGTCACAGCTTGATCGCCAGCAGCTTCACTGATACTGCTTAATGCGACTTCCCTCTTATCATCAATATCTCCACCGCCTCCCCCGCTCTCTCGATCACTACCTCTATGAACCTCATGGGGTTTACTCTCATTATCATCTCCCTGCGTATTTCCTTCCTGATTGTGTGCATCAATGACAGTCACAGTTTGATCCCCAGCAGCGTCACTGTCGCTGCCAAATGCGAGTTCCCCCTCATCATCAATATCATTGTAGTTGCAGCAGAGGTTATAGCATTCATTCCCGCAGCACCAAAAGTCCAAACAGTCTCTCATGTTCCCGTAGCAATGGTTGAATGAAGCGCGCAGTCTTTGCCAAATTGTTTTGCTTTTTTTTCTGCTTTCATCACTTTCAGGATTTTCATCAATTTCGAATGCAGATTGTACTGGTTGTGTTGTTTTAGGTGTCGCTTCTGACATCATGGCTCTTTTATTTTTACGCAAATATAGGTGAAATTTAGTTTATGTTCACTGTCGCTTTTTCAGTCGTTTCATTTGTTCATTACTATTTCTATTAGCAACTACATTTAGCCAAAATTCAGCGTAAATTAATAGATCCGGCGCTCTTCACTTAATCACATCAATGACTTTAATAAATTAATAGGCCACCAGCCGGCGTACTAGCAGTTGATTTATGAAATCAATCTACGTATTTTCCTTTTGGATGTAAACGGGAGGAACATTTTGATGAATAACACTGTGGTTTTCCCCAACCGACGCGGACGATTCGTGCTACTTGATTTCATAAAATATGCCTAGTTTTGGGGCGAACCACTAGTACCTACCCTTTATTCTATATTGTACACAAGAAACAGATACATAAATTAGAAAGAATGGTATGCACAAAGGTGAGCTGAGGTAACCCTAAAAAGAGTTTACTAGTAGGTACCTATGTTGTTTTTTTATTTTATTTTTAATAAGGAAAACCAAAGGCTCGGTGCTAGGTAAATATTTTAACAACATGAAAAACTTTGTTCACAGAGTCACAGAATTATAAACGAGAGGTCACGAATGGAGCCTCTAAAGGCGCACTTTTATCCTTTCACAGACTTTCACTACACTGACTCTTTCACCGACGGTCATTGGCCCTTTTCAGGGCCATCATACCTCAACCTGCATGCCTATTGCGTAAGCGTAATGGCAATGAAGTTCGTAACTTTGAGGTTGATTTTAACAATCTTAGCAACATTCAAAACGTTCCAAACTTAACAAGGGAAAACTTCAAGATCTTAGCTTCTTCCTTTTCATATTTGAAAAACTTCAGACGTTGCTAAAATTGATAAAATCATCCTCAAAAAGCTACGAACTTCATTACCACTTACACAATTGCGTCCCTGGTCACTAAGCTAATAAAGGATGACCAAGAAAGAATCAGTGACACAAGCAATCACGCATAAACGAGAGGCAAAAGTTCCGATGTTCGAGTTATAATGGCTCGGGGCTTGAAGATAACGGTACCTACAAAGGAATCCAGCCCAACAGGATGAGGTCATCGCGGTAAAAATAAAATGTTATTGCGTAGGTACGCAAATAAATAACTCATAAAGGTACTTTACAAATTCCCGGTGAATTTCATCATTTCTAATGTATCAGAGTGCGTTATTTATAATGTGTAGGTATTTAGGTACTTTGTTTTGGAATCTTTGGATAATTTGTATACCTACAAGGTGATTTATAATTGTAGGTACCTATGCTACCGCGAAAGTGGATTATTCTAGAAACAATTGTCAATTCTTAAACAACTTTTGGAAATTCAACATTATTGAGAAAATTCTAGGCAAAAATCAGTTTTTGGGGACAAATCAGTTCGAACTCAATTATTCCGTTGGTTAGTAGGAACCAACATATCTAACTTTAACAAATCTTACCTGAACCACTGGCTAAAGATTATTACCCTGAAACTTTATCAAATGGGAGCTCATGTTATATTGGTATTTGAGTTAGAATTTACGTTGTATCTCAAAAGCCAACAGCTAAGACCAAAAATAAAAACATCTTTCTTTACAGAAAGAAAATTAAAACTAATACAAGTTAATATTTATTTACAAAATACACAAGAAACAGTTGAGCTATCTAAAGACCGTTTCAAACGATCTATAGATAGCTAAATTGATCTAGATCACTACCAATCGCAAGCGTCCCCAAGACGCTGGCGGAATTGCCACGCTGGATGGCAATACTAATCCGTTGGGCCTAATAGGAGCCAGATCTCGCGTCGCTTCGATCAGACGCCCTGATAAAGTAAAAATGGTTTTGGAATTTATGAACGAGGTTCTTTCATGACACCCCGTTTCGTGTATTTTGTATTACTTTTGGACCCCTATTATTTTAGCAACCTCATGGCCGATTTAACTCATATATACTAGTATAAATCTTGATATTGCAACCTGTTGACCTACTAAATTCCACGCAGATCGGACGGGCCTTTCGAAAGTTATGCAAATAAACATACAACGCCTACAATTTTAGGAGGTAGGGCACAGCGAGATTTTCTCGTTCTGAATTAGAGCAGCCCTCCTGAGAGGTACCTCCGCCTTACAGAAGATCGCAGCCAAATAACATTATTTGTTTCAAATAGTGTTGTGTTCCTGCGATGAGTAAGGGGTTGCCAGAGCTCTTTAGGGGGGTGAGGGGGTTCGGGGTCGGCAACGCGTGCGTGATGCCTCTGATATTGCAAGCACTCATAGGCTACGGTAACCGCTTACCAACAGGTGGGCCGTATGATGGTTTTCCACCTCAGTTATATTAAAAAAAAACGCCGATTAATCCAAGTCGTTTGAGACATCTTCGCTCGCTCGATCAAATAGCGAAGTACTAAGCAGGAAAACGAGTAGGTACAAACATCGTGACGCTTATCCTGTACCTACTTACTAGGTAGTTCTACAAATGACACAATTCTAAAAGATTTTAAAATAGGCTGTCAAGAATAACTCTGGGAAATACTTCCTCCAACTGCTCTGTGCAGCTAGGAATCAGGAAAATGTTTTGTCAAGCCTACAAACTTGTTTAGACTCGTGCCCCATATTCGGTGCACGCACGTACTGTAAGAACTTCAAAATGCCCCATAAATGAGGCATGCATAGATAGCCCTAACAAATGGTAGGAAGACCAAAAAACAGTTTATTTCAAAAAGATTGATAAAAATAGAAAAATAAATTGTGTTTATTTTTTCGGGAGTATTCTTAGTACAGGATGTCGTAAGTGGCGACTAAGGGAAAAAAGCTAGGGGATGGGCAGCAGCGTCCCTCATTTTAAGAACGATCTAACTCGCCAACCCGCATGCCCGGCGTGGTGAGTATGGGCAAATCTCCCCACATGATAAGGAATTTGCTCTGTCTGTGGGGGAGGCCATGTTCAGCAGTTGACGTCGTACGGCTGAAATGATGACGATGATGATGATTCTTAGTAAGCAGAGACCACGGCTTTCCACTTGCTACGATCCTGACACACCTCTTTTGCTTCATTCACTCTCATCACATTCCTCATACATGTTTTTTTTTATGTTATACGGAGGCAAACAGGCTTACGGCCCACCTGATGATAAGTGGTTACCTATTGACATCAGCAACACCTGGAGCATTGCTAATGCGTTGCCTGCCGAATCCCTCCCCCCTAAAAAGCTCTGGCAACCTTACTCACCCCAGGAACACATCACTATTTGAAACAAATAACGTTATTTGGCTGCGATCTTCTGTAAGGCGGAGGTACCTCCCCAGGCGGGCTACTCCAATTTAGAGCGAGAAAATCTCGCTGTGCCCTACCTCCTCCTGTTCGTCGGTTTAGGGTACTTTTGACCTACTAAAATACAAGTCTCATTGAATAATATTTTAATTCGATAAAGACTATTACATACATTATTACCGTGTTACATTAATTTATGTACAAGGGGGCATACCTACCATTATTTCCTTAAACTAATTTACCCGACTGCTGCACGACACAAGAGTATTTTGATTTACTGAACTGAAACATTTAGGAAACGATAAAAAAAACTAAGTTGGTTTTCTTATAATTTTAACACTTGCTATCAAAAATACTAGACTGACACACGGGTTAGCGCTTATGGCCGGAGTGGCGGCGAAGCGACTTATACACTAAACAATTGACGAACTTGCCCGGCTGAGACTCAAGGGGTGCGGGTTCGATTCCCGCTGTGGAACAAAGGATTGCATGGTCTGCAAATATTTATTCCGTGTCTGGGTGATGCGGTACCATGGTCGTTGTTGTTTCTGACACCCACAGGAAATCCTAGTGTGGGGTCAGGACTATGTATGTGACTGTTATTTATTTACCTATCTATTCAGACATCACTGAATCGCGTGCCTCAGCGCTATTTTGTGAGCCATATCTTACAGTAAATAAGGTTAAATTTCAACTGCTAAGCTGTGTCGCTTCGCCGCCACTCCGTCTGTCGGCGCTGAACCTTTACTAAATTCGCTCACTATTAAGACTATTCTCAAATTAACGGGGTCAATGACACAGCGGTATGTTCACATAGGAGATTTGTGCACAAAACCAAATTAAAAAAAATTACATTTAATACAAAAACTTACAAATAAAAGTCTACTGTTAAGAAAAATAAATAAAATGCATTAAATGCAGCACCTTAGCCTATGTTTTGATACATGTTTTTCTTCGTGTCATGAGCTATCAAACTTTTTTAGTACCAAGCTAAGTTAGGACCGCTCTCCTACTGAAACATTACAGGCAAATTGGTCTAGTAAATGTTAAAAATAATTTATAGGGGACCACCTTGAGATAATTCTCTATAAACATCAAAATCTGTTAAAATTGGGCGAAATATCGAGCAAGACAAAAACATTTAGAACAAACATACTGATTGAGAACCTCCTCCTTTTTTTAAATCGGTTAAAATGACAATTTCTAGTTGGTTCTGACGCGAACTGACCAGTCATTTAATTTTTTTCTTCGCGTTATAACGCATTCGCATATGGACGTATCAGCATTTGGACCAAAACGCAAAACGACCAACGCATAAGTGAAATGACAGACAATACGCAATGACTTAGTTATTAGTCTTTAATAAGTAATCTAAAAATAAAGGTTTTTATTTTTACATCAAATCAATCAAATAAACCATTATGCGTCAGAACCAGATTGGTCATTATACATTTTTTTTTATTTTTTATTTTATACAAAGGCAAACAGGCTTACGGCCCACCTGATGGCAAGTGGTTACCGTCGCCTTTTGACATCAGCAACACCTGGAGCATTGCTAATGCGTTGCCTGCCGAACCCCTCCCCCCCTAAAGAGCTCTGGCAACCTTACTCACCGCAGGAACACAACACTATTTGAAACAAATAATGTTATTTGGCTGCGATCTTCTGTTAGGCGAAGGTACCAGGCGGGCTGCTCCAATTTAGAGCAATTTAGCTTATTGGTCGTTTAGCATATAGGTACCACATTATACGTTTTGGTCATCTTGCGCCTTGCACGTTTCGCGTATATTTGATGGCCAGTTAGCGAATCGGTCATTAAGTCGTTATGCCAAAAGCACACTAATTACATATATTATAAATGCGGAAGTAACTCTGCCTGTTGTAATCTTATCACGACTAAACGGCTGAACAAATTTTGATGTGGAGAGATAGCTTGAGGGCGAAGGAAAACCGCGCGAGCGAAGCCGCGGTCCGCGGCTAGTCAGTCATAAACATTTAATTATTCTAAATTTATCGGCAAGGCATCGTCACTACAGAAGAATTACATTTGTTTCACAATACAAAGCTCACATTTAAATGCTTTTGAGTTGAATTGGTGTTGAGTCGATATGGTGTGCGAAGGCCTTAAGCGATTTGCTGTGGACGAATCGTTAATGACAGTTAATTTCCGGAAACGCGTAGGACGTTTTGGAAGACCTTATAAAGGGGGGGGGGGGGCGGGGGGGGGGGGGGGCGTTGGTGATGTCTAGGAGTTTATGGAGGGGGCTTATCTTCAGCAGTGAACGTCCTACGGCTGAAACGATGATGACGCTGAATTTTTGGCGCATAATTTATAACTATAATTTCATTTGAAAATCAGAGTCCAATTCTCACTATGACCTTCAGTTAGGTCTGCGTGGGTTCTACCGTCATTCCTTGGGCGTCGACGGAGTACTATCCTCGGCTTTCCTCTTACTACCCGCATGCTGGGTTTTCTTGTCCGGCCTGTATTTTTCCCATTTTTTATGGTTTAATGTGTCGAAGTCATCGCAGAACTGCGCTATGTCTCTTAAATACGTGGACAGGTGTAGTAGCTCCCTGTCTTTGTCACGATTGAGGTGCGCTTGCCTGAACGCCCGGATTTTGAGACCGCTCTTGGGGTTCATTAGGAAGTTTCTTCGGATGTCGTCGAACATTATTGTGTTTTTTGAGCTGTACTGCGGGTACTTGCCCCATATCACGCCGAGCGGTTTCACCTGGAATGATAAGGTCTGGTTATGATTTTTAGGGTTCCGTACCTCATTTGGAAAAACGGAACCCTATAGGATCACTTTGTTGTCCGTCTGTCTGTCTGTCCATCTGTCAAGACCCTATTTCTCAGAAACGGTAACAGGTATCCACTTGAAATTTATACCACCTATTAAGGTCTTTGGGCTTATGGTGCCATATAAAAATCAAAGCTCTAGCTTAATGCATTAAAAATATATGGCAATGAATGTATAATTTTTGTATGTAAATGGCAAAAATCAAAAACCTCTAGGGTACTTCCAGTTACCTCACAATTCTGAAATTTGGAATGCTAGGAGCTTTTGTAACACAAGTAAAGGGAAAAGTCTGAAATTGAGGAATTTCGAAGTATTTAAGGAAACAAAGTTACATTTGCGGTCAATGTCATACAATGACTACGTGAGCGACCGCAAATATAAGTTTGTCAATTCCTACACTTAGAATTTTGATTCATTTTTATAACTCCGTTGGTGCGGGACTAGGATTCGAACCCACGACCAATGGTACGGAAGCCTCAGGGCGCGAGTTCTCGCACTTGATCGTCTTTATTTTATCAAAATGTATATCTATGGAACAATAAAAAGTAGCATGATAACAAATGTAAGCGATGGTATCTGCAGAAGTATAAAAAATGTGTCGCTAGATTATTATATTTCTTTAAAAAAAACTCACGTCGATTGTCCCGTACTTGGGTGTGTGCACAGTTATCATCGCCAGGTAGTCGAGGTAGCACCAGATCTTGTAGTCCTGATGCGTGGAGACGCCCAGCAGCCGCATCTTCTCCTCGATCCACTTCATGCCGGTGGCCGACCAGATCACGATGTCGTAGTCCTGGTACGCCGATGTGAGGAACTCGTGGAGGTATGGCCGCATCAGCTCGTACCCTGGAGATCGACGGTTTAATTTATTTTTAGATTCTTTTCACATTCTTCCAGTTTAAGATTTATAATATGTTCGGTTTTCTACTATATTTTTGGCCGTAATCTGTGTGCCTCCTCCAACTACTTCCATTTATTTCTATTGGAACGAAGTTCCTTATCGCGCGTTGCGAAAGGGGGCTAGACGAAAAAAAATAAGACCAAAAGTTGTAACGACAATTTTTGCTATAGTTGTAAGCCGTGCGGTGTGCGCGTGTTTCTCTGTCTGTCTCTCTTCTCTCATAGAAAGCAAGCCAGTTATTTTCGTTTCGTCTTTTATATTTTAATATAACAATATCAATGCGTATGTATTTAATAAAATTTAATTACAATTCCTTCACTAATTAATCGAAAGGAACTTCGTTCCATCCGGTGTCCCTTGACCCCTCTCAAGTTTTTTTTGTGCTGTATTTGTCCATGTTCGCCCAGCAGTTTATACTATCCCGATCGATCGATAGATACTTTATGGAAATCAAAAAACACTATCAAAAAATAGTTTTGGGGTCAAATCTGTTCAAACTCAATTATTTTGCTGTTTTAAGTTCTTGAAGTCGAACTTCTCGTACGTTTAATATCAGCTATGAAAATTATAAAAAGACCAAAAGAAGCTGATTTGAAAAAGTTACTAATAATAAAAATTTACTTTATTCTGAAGACAAAAGTATCATTTTTAGATGACATATCGAACGCCATTTGACCACCATTTTACATTGTTTTTCTTTGTGTTGACAGAATAAAATAGTATACTAGTTACGGAACACATTGTAGACAAAGATGTTTCTTTTTTCACATTATAGACAAATATGTTTTTGGTTTCGTTTTTATAGTAAAAATGATTACCAGTCTCTGCAACAGATCTGTGGTCGAACAGCGTGTAGTCTATATCTAGGACAAGCAGCCTCTTGCCTTCCCGGGGTTCGTTCAGGACTTTGACCTTGTAGTCTCTGACTCGCTTGTTTATTTTTGCTAGGTAGATCTGGAAAATACAATTTTATTTCATTATATTAGAGAAAATCAGTCATAGTTAATTGATTCAGGCGTGACTTTGCGGAAGTCCATTCCAAGAATTAAATAAACAAACAAATAAAAAGCCATGCAAAGCTAATTTACGTGCACGGCTTCTTATTGCAGGCGGTGTGGGAGGTGCACGCGTCTGCATCTTGAAGAGCTTATGAGGAATAGATTAGCGGAATAGTACTACATATTCGTTTATCTATTTAACTGGTACCCCATAGATGTCAAACGCAAAAGAGGACGCCAACAAACAAGATTTTTATTTTATTTTATTAATGAAACAAAATCCACAGCTCTTAGATGGTACAACTTAACTAATTCACTTTACTTAAAGCCAATAAAGGTTTTTTTTTTTTAGCTAATACATTTACTAATTACGACCGTCACTGATTTGACACAAAACTAATATTATATATATGTGTATGTGTATATGCGTGTATATATGTGGTGGGTGTATGTGTGTGAATAAGTGTGTCTGTGAGAGAGTGAGTGTGTTAGTGTGGTGCTTGAGTGTGCATGTGTGTAACGGATGGGATGGGAGATGATGGAAAGATGCTTTAAAACTCACGGCTGGACGTCACTGGAGAAGGGTAGCGCAAGACAGAACCCAGTGGAAAATGTTAGAGGAGGCCTATGCCAAGAGGCACGCCAAATTACGGGATATTTTATAATTAAACCAAAACAAACAAAGTTGTAACCTTGTAATTCTGAATAAAGGTCTTTCTATGATTACACTTAGTTGTTGGAGTGCATTATGTCATTCCAGTATCGATTTGGACCTGGTGTCTGGTCTTTGAAGAGCATTTATAAGTGCAGCACTATCTGTTGTGAAGATAAGTTGTTGTGTGCGTGCTAGAGCTGTCCCTGTTTCCGGCACAGACTTTAGTGATGTCAGTATATCTTTGGCCGCCAGATGTAGACCTATAGTTTCGGCTTGGAAAGCCGTGGTGGTTGTGTTGAGTGGCTGAGCCTTACAGAGTCCTATTTCAGGGCAGTAAAAGCCACAGACCACCCCCATTTTCTGTTTGGCTCCATCTGTGTATATGTGGTATGTGGGCAGCCCAGATGAAGAACTTAAGATACCTTCGGGCTCCGAAGTCACCACTTCGTACGATTTGTTGAGACCAAATAAGAAGTGGCGATTCTGTCCGTGCCTTGTAGGGCCTCCGGAATGACTTTTGTCGCTTTATCAAGTATCTTGCAATGATATGTTGTTCTGTTATCACCTTTCCATTAGTTAGTGGATTTTATTCTTAGTGCTGCTGCCATCGCTTCCTGCTGTATGTGCAGCTGAAGTGGTGCCAGCCCTAGTATGAAATCGAGTGCCGCCGATGGAGTAGATTTTGTGCACCTACTTGCGAGTGAGCATGCTAGTCTTTGAACCTGTTGTAGCCTGTCGATAACAGTTACTAGTATAGTCCGGGGCCACCAGACTACACTACACCGTGTTGACCTAGTGCGAGGTTCACCAACATTAATCCGGTTGCACCATTGAGCATTAAAAATCAAAGTATGTCTTCAAATGTAGAAATCAAATGTAGAAACTGCATACAAAAAGAGACTTTCAAGGCACCCAAACGAACTGGCTGTGAAGCTACCAGAACCAAACCCACAAAAGCGGCTTAAGCACCGCAACATCCTGGAACTAAGTGAAAGAAAGTAGCAGTCTCAAATGTGTATTACTCAGTGGAGTAGAGCCCAGCACGCCAAAAGACACTCAAAAAATCTGCTTATAGCTGACTGGCTGATTGTAGATGAAAAAAGGAAAGAAAAAAAAAAGAAAAAACTAAGTTTACCTCTTGTTTCTCAACATCCAATTCCTCTTCATCAATGTCAAGGTCATTGACCACATCCTCCACTTCCGGCTTGACCTGTGCTCCTAGAATGGCTTCCTCTAGAGAGCCCATCATCATAATCTTCAAATTCGGCTTGAGATTCAACTCTGATAGTGTGTAGTTGTCAGTTGCTACTTTTCCTGTGTACAATATATTACTTTAACATACAGTCATCATCAACAACCTGTAGAAGTCCACTGCTGGACATAGGCCTTCCCCAAAGAGTTCCACAACGAACGGTCTTGAGCCCTTTCTATCCACCGAATTCCCGCAACATTTACAATGTCATCGGTCCATCGGGTGCAGGGCCTTCCAACACTGCGTCGTCCGGTTTGTGGTCGCCATTCGAGAACCTTTACTCCCCAACGGTTATCGGTTCTGTGAGCACATGGCCTGTCCACTACCACTTCAACTTGCTAATTCTGAGAGCTATGCCGGTGACCTTGGTTCTTCTACGGATTTCCTAATTTCGGATCTTATCACATAGTGAAACTCCGAGCATAGCTCTCTCTATAGGCCGTTGCGCGACTTTCAGCTTGTAAACAGTAACATACAGTATTATCATTATAATGAGAGTTTACTAAAAATATCATCATCATGAGCCTGTAAAGTCCACAGCTGGACGTGGTCCTTTCCCAAAGAGTTTTGTGACGAACAGTTTTGAGCCTTATCTATACCCAATACTCAATAAATTTATTGCTTTCACATGGTTGGTTACAGGTAGTAGATAGGTGTAAATTTCACAACTATGTCAATAATTTAATTTAGTTTTGATGTGGGAATTAGTGTAAATTTTAAGTCCGACTTTACAATGTTGTTGGTCCATCGGGTGAGGAGCCAGTTAGCTGGTAAAATTGATGTTGGATGATGAAGAACCTCCCAGGATGGATGCGCAATATCAGACAAGATTTAGGCACCAACGACATTCGTTGTGGAAAAGTTGGTATCACATTGCATATGCGGATTCAAAAATGCGGCTCGAAAATTTTCGGTTACAATTAAATTTAAAATTTAGGATGTTTATTTTCATGTATGCATGACAGAGAGGTTTTAATACATAAGAAAACAATGGACAGGAGTGCAGAAAGTGGAATATCTGCTTAGGTTAGCCCTAGACAATGATAAATTTAAGAGTATGACCGCAAACCTTCTCCGTAGAGGCACTCTTTAAGAACGGTAGAACTGACAACAAAGCAGTAACAAGAACCTAACCATAACCATAACCTAAATCGCGTTCATCTGATTTAGACTGAAAATACGTTTTCTATGCCTTTGCAGTAACCTCTTGAAGGTGATATAAGGAGCATGAAGCTGCATATTTACCCTGAAATTTCACGTTGAGCAGTTTTTGCCTCTCCGGCCGGACGCCTGTAGCATTTTCAATGGCGATTTTCAGCATCGCCACGGAGTCTGAAGGCGAAAACTCCGGTATTTCAAACTCTTTACCATTCCATTTAACACTTAATTTCAGCGGATTTTCGTTTAGATCACACATTTTTGTTGTAAATTGCAAAATTCACGCAACAAACATGACACATAAACAAAACAAATTTGACAGATGCGAAAGATTTTTTTTTTTTTTTTTTTTTTTTTTTTCGCCCTAACGGGCAGGCTAAAGTCCGAGACCATACCGCCTAGTCTGGCGTAGGATAATTTCTTACGTTTTGTTTATAAAATATTTGTCTTTCGTATTTATTCATTGTATTAATTCAATTCAGTAAATCGTCTTTCGCATTTATTTTTTCTTGTCTTAAATTCATGTATTTAAGTCACATCCTTGATAAAGCATTGAATCTACAACGCGTCACATATTTTATTCAGGTTTTAAAAATTTTGTTTATTAAAATATTATTAATAAGTATGTACATATGTATAGGTTTATTTATTTACTTACACATATTTTATATTATTTACAAACAGTTTAAATTTCAGACACAGTACTTATTATAAATCTATACAAATATTTAAAAGTTAGGGCATTCATAAGTAGCTCCTGAATACAACGCGGGACCAGATCAGGCTCACCATAAATTTGTAGGAGTTCGTCTATCAGCACAAGGCGCTGAATGCTGAAAGATGAACAATGGAAGAAAATATGATCTATCGATTGAATTTGTAGTGATTGACAGTAATTACAATATGAAGAATTCACCATTTTTAGACGATGAAGGTGATAATTCAAACGGCAGTGACCAAAACGCATTCTACAAATAACTGAGTAGAATTTTCTATTCATAAAAAAATTACTCTTGCAAAACCACGGTGTAGAATCTATCTGTACGTCTAAAGAAGCATACCAAGAACCTTTATTTTCCACCTGCGTACAGCGATACGAATGTTTCCCCCAATCCTGACACATTCGTTTTCGTAAAAGACTTACAACGTCTGTGTATGGTAAAGAAACATCTGCGTCGCCACCCCCAAGGTTAGAAATAACATCTGCAAATTTAACTATAGTACTGGCTAAATAATCCACTTGTTCATTTCCAATAACGCCTTTATGTGAAGGAACCCACACAAAGTTAACTAATATATTTAAATCAACTAACTCCACCCACAACTGTTTTATTGAATAGATTATATAGTTAGTGTTAGCATGTAATTTATTGTTTGCTAAGTTTTTTAAGACACTCATGCTATCACTAACCACCACCCATTTTGTATGCCCTAAATTACGATTCTTTATATGTTTCAAAGCACTCAAGACAGCAACAGCTTCAGCTGTAAAGACGCTAGCATGTTTATCAATTTTATGACCAACTCCGATATTTAAGGAAGGTTCATATATGGCAAAAGAGACAGCGCTATCATTTTTAGACCCATCTGTGTATATAAATTTGTGGTCTATATAATCTGACAACATTACATCAACTTCTTCTTTGGTTGTCAATTTATGGTTGATAACAATGTTCATTTCTGGGAATTTACTAACAAAAGATCCTTCATAGCAAGGCAAAATATTATTAGACTGATGAATGTTTAAATTTTGAAGAAAGTTTAGAAACATTGTAAATCCCTGTAGCATATAAAAGGGTTTTGAGTATGATTGAGTGCTGGACAAATTTGCTAAAAGACTATTACCAGAAATACTATAAAGTTTTAATATAAATCTTTCTTTTAAATAATTTAGACGAATGTAAATTGGTGAGAGCCTGCATTCAATCTGCAAAGCATTTATAGGAGTACTTCTAAATGCCCCTGTGATTAACCGGAGACATTTATTTTGAAAGACTTCAATACTATTTACAATTTTAACATCTGCTGCAAAACTAAAGAACCCATATTCAAAATGACTACGAACTAAAGATTTATATAATGTTAATAAAATTTTTGGGTCAGCACCCCAGTATGAGCCAGTCAAAGACTTAAGTATATTGAAAGCTTTGTTAGCTTTGTTAATAATATGCTTGGTATAATTATTCCAGGATAAGTTATGAGAGAATAAAACACCCAAAAATTTAACCTCGAGTGAGACTGACAAGGGAGAATTACTATAATAAATGACAGGTAAATTAGTACATCTTTTGCCAAAAACAACAACCTTCGACTTTGATGGGTTGACGGTGAGATTCAGATATGAAAAATATTTATTAAGTTTTGCCAATGCATCATTAACATTTTCCACTACTTGGGATAAATTTGTTCCTGATGCATAAACAACTAAATCATCTGCGAACTGTAGATTTTTAACATGTGGACCCAAAATCAAATTTAAACGACGTATATACAAAATAAAGATTAAAGGTGATAGGATACCACCTTGACATACACCTAGTGAAGAATGCCTTGGGCCATAAAGGTGCCCATTGTATTTTACGAAAACTTCTCTATTTATTAAAAAAGCTTCAATCCAGTTAACAAGTTTCTCAGGAAATCCTATTAATAACAATTCTTGACGAAGGATTTCAATATTGACACTATTAAAAGCGCCCGCAATGTCAAAGAAAACAGCAACTAAGTTGTTATTTATTGCTAAAGAATTATGAATATCAAGCTGTAATTGACAAATGCTTTCGCGAGCTGAACGATTTCGACGAAAACCAAATTGGTTAGAAGGCAAAATATTGTTTTGTTCCACATAGAACTCTAGTCGCTGTTTTAGCAATTGTTCAAAAATTTTGCCAACACATGAAGTTAGCGCTATAGGACGGTATGAATCCGGGCAAAGCTTGGGTTTGTTGGGTTTCAAAATCGGTACCAAACAGTCTATTTTCCAATCCATGGGTATATCATTTGTTTTCCATAGGGAATTTAAAACCTTTAAAAATATTTTTAAAGTATTTACGCTTAGTTTTTTTAAAAGAGTATACGGTATTCCGTCAAGTCCAAATGCTGTATCTCTTCTAGATGAAATAGCAGATAATAATTCACTAATTGAGAATGGATCGATAAAATAATTGTTATTGTAATTTAGACTACTATTTAATGTATTTGGTCTATTTAAAACAAAATCAGGAGTATATTTCGCCAAGAAATCTAAAATCCAAGTATCGTTCTCGTTGTTATGTGGTATATATGTTTTATTAAATTTACGCATAAATTTCCATATTATAGACAGTGGAGTGCAGCGATTAAAGGTTTCACAAAGTGAGACCCAGCTTTTTTCTCTTTCAAGTTTTATAGTAAGTTTTTTAAGTGCCCGGAGACGCTTGAATTCCAAATAACTTTCCTGTGATGGGCTATGTTTAAAAATTAAATATGCTTCTTTGAATTTCAAAACAGCCTCTGAACACTTAGGATTCCACCAGGGAATAGAAGGTTTTTTTAAAGATTTTTTAGGACATGACTGATTAGAATTATTAGTAGAAGAATATAAATTATTATTAAAATTAGGAACAGATTTCGCAGCTGCTGTGCGCAAGCATTTACAAAACAAGGAATATGCCTCCAGAGGACATAAATCATCTACTTGAAAATCACATAATAATTCATCCATGAAAACACTAAACACTTTCCAATCCACAAGTTTATAATTCGGGTAGATGGGCAAATGTTTATTAAGACAAATACTATCTGAGACAATGTTGTTATTAACGAAGACTTTAATTATTACAGGAAGATGATAGCTTGTACCAAGAGGACTGTCATGAACGGACCATTCACAATGAAGTGCCAATGATGGTGAAACCAACGACAAATCTAGAGCGTTTGGACGCCATGTCAACGAACCGATTGTCGTTGCTTGCCCATCATTGAGTAATACCAAATTATTGTCGTCAATGACTTCTAAAACCTCTCTACCACGAGGAGAGTCGGAACCACAGCCCCAAGAGGTGTGATGTGCGTTAAAGTCTCCAGCAAATATGAATGGACCAGGAATGGATTTTATCAATGTATCAAATTTACCTTTATTGAAGACTGGACTACTATTTGTAGGACTATAGAAACTGACAATACTTATATCTTTTTTATTAATTTTTACTCTGATACAAATGTTCTGTAACGAGTTATCGAAATAAGTGTTAATGTTTGTATAAGTGATACTATTGTGAATTAAAATAGCTACTCCGTTATGATCGTTTCCACAATCATTACGTTCAACATTGTAGTGTTTTATTTTAAAATTTTGATTGACTTTAAACCAAGTTTCTGATATAATTGCTATATGAATGTTATGTGAATAAAGAAATTGTATGAATAAATGTTTATTACTGTTAAGACTCTGTGCATTCCATTGTACTATATTTAAAAAATCCATTATGATGAGGGGGGTAATTTATTACTGAGGGTTTTTTTTAGGGTCTCTCTTATTGACCCAGAGTTGATGGGAACATCTTTGTTGCTGATCATTTTGGTGATTGTTTCGACTAATATGTTAATAAAAGTTTCTGATTTCATAAGGTTATTGACTTGAACATCAAGTGTTCTCGCTGTCAAGTGTGGGAAGGCCTTGACGTCGAAAAGATCGGAATAAGTTGCCGTTCGGGACTTAATTTTATTTTCTTCAACTTTTTGCTTCTTCAGGGGACATGCCGATGAGATGGCTATGTGGTTACCATTACAGTTAAAACATTTTGCATTTTTTGGATCCATATGGCATTGGCGGAAATTATGGCTCTCTGTGCAGATAGAGCACACCTCAGAGTTTCGACAGAATTTAGCAATGTGTCCATACCGCATGCATTTCAGACATTGTTTTACAGGAGGTATGTACACCTTTACCTCATGCCTCCAGGAGTCGAGATAAACGTATTCAGGGAGAATGGTGGAGGAGAAGGTCACTGCGACTGCCTGCGTGGGTTGGAACTGGAGGGCTGCGCCACCGTCACCTCGTACCCTGCGCATAAAGCGCCTCACCTGAATAACGTTTTTCGAGCTACCTATCAATGAAAATATTTGTTTGTTCGACATATCAACTGGGACTGAGGTAAGCACCCCAGTCACTTCAGTGTCCCCGGCTGGTATGCTTGCATTCAATGAAAGCTGGTCTAATAACTTCTTATTCGTAAGAAACATGTTCGCATTGTTGGGGAGATCAAACGTGATCCCCACCTTATATTTATTTATGGACCTAAGGTGCATAACACCTGAGACACCATGCTCTCTTATTCCTTTAGAAAGGGCCATACGATCTTTGTCATTAAAAGGTCTATTCTCAGTATTATGGGTCAAAAAGACAATGAATTCCCCATTTTTTAAATCTTCAGGGTATCTGCGTGAGTACCCTGGCACTTTGAAGATGGCATATTTATCTGACCTGTTTTCCGATGTTACTTTATTCCTGGAGGGAGGCTGCCCAACCACCGACTCCACGGAATCCGAGTCCGATGTAGTATCGGCGGAATCGGACGGCCGCGGACACTGCGGATCTGGATCAGGCGGTTCCTCCTTCCTTCGCCTTTTCTTCCCCATCGTTGGTCCACCAGTACTTTCCTTGGTTATTTACAGTTATTTACAATGATTCCAAACAAGAAAATAAGGGGTTTCTGAAAAAAAACAGAAAATAATTTATAAAGCGCGCCTTTCCGCAGATATGGTTCCCGCCTTTTTTTCCAGATGCGAAAGAAAGAAATTGTTTGTTTGTAGTGATGTGAAAATGTTGCCATTCTTGATTTAAGTGATGTGCTGGCTGGCACAACAGCGTTATCGATAATAATAATATGTAGATCGATTGATGCTATTTATAAAAAGTAGCAAGACCAATAAAGCACGTAACTCGTTTTAGTGCTGAGTTTGTGCCCTTACTACTGAATTTGAAACTGAATAAATAACTGAACTACTTGATAGCTGCTGAAGGTACCGTAACTACGGTTATTCTAAATAGTAAGCCCAGCCACCAGCGCTGCCTCCCTATCTTGTCGTCCCGAAACCAACGCTGGCCTCAGTGGAAGCAGAGTTGCTACATGGCAACAAGTAGCAACTGTGGGCCATTTCGCCACTACTTAACTAAACATTATTTCTTTTTAGTTTATATTTTATCTAGCTGTCCCGCTCGCGACTAAAATCCATTCAATAAAATTGTTGAGAGTGGGTATGCAGGCTACGGCTCGGGCGGAGCTACCTACTTATTTGGTACGGAAATTATACCTGTGTTTATCATACAAAACACAATTGGATTTATAGGTAATTAATTTTATTGTCATTTTAGTTCTAATCTTTTTGTTCAGCTGTCTCAACGATAAAACTATCTGGTTCGTAGTAGGGATCTAAAACCCTTGATCGGATGACTTCTTTGTAGACAAACGCTGATTTCCTTGGCGTTCTAGTCTTTTCCGGACTCGAGAAGTCCACTTCATACAAGCCACACTTTTGCCTGGAACAAAAATACTTACTTACAAAAATGCGGTTAAGTAGGTAAGTACCTACCTACCTACCTAGGCTAATTTCATTTGATTTGTTGATGGAGAAAGCTCAAGACCGTTCGTCGTGGCACGTATTTTGTGTCGTGATCATTCTTCGTTAGTCCTGCTCTGCATAGTCATCTCGCGCGCGTCCAGGCTCTTGCGGTGTCAACTCACACGTGGCTCGCTGCGCTCACCTTTTATGCTTGAACAAATAGGTACCTACAAGCTGTCAACGTGGAGTTTAGTTATGTTGCATGCATTCCGTGTTTTCTTAATAAAGCATAGCATTTTACAAATCATTTTACTTACGTGTAGCCGTTCAACCATTCGAAGTTATCCATCAAAGACCAAGCGGCATATGCCCTTATATCACACCCTTCCTCAACCGCGTCGAGCAAAGCGTTCAGATAGTTCCTGTGGTAAGCTATCCTGTCGTCATCGAGTAGGCCTCCGGTGGTCGCCCAGCCGTTCTCTAGCACGTAGACTGGAGGGTTGTCGTATAGGTTGTTCACCTCTAACAGTACTTTGGTGAAACCCCATGGGACTTCCTGTAAAAAGCTTTATATGTATCTGGGAATTCTTCTACAGTTTCTCTATTTTTACAAGCTATAGCTCTCATCTGAAAGGACTCTTCTCGACTACACAAATACATGAAGTGGGGTGTCCTAAGAGCGAGCTGGGGTGATGTAGGTACATCGATTTTTGAGATAAAACATAACGTGAGCTACCATTCGGTACCTAAACTTTCAAAGACTTCGTAGTTCTGTTAAGATTGGATATTTAGTAGTCAGAACATGCTAAATACCTGTGCTAATTATCTGTGCTGCAACAATCATCGGATCAGCAACTTCTACCAGACATCGCGTGATCTGATCTCGGTGCGAACAACTAGTAAGTATAAGTAAGGTATGTCACCTACCTGTAACCAAGGTTTAGAGGATTGCGGCCACGACGGGTCCTTCACCAGAACAGCACCCATATCGTCCTTTAACGACGGCACGGGGTACAGGCCCTCCAAAGAAGCATCTCTATACGCCAGCTTCGTCGTATAACTGTTGAATCCTAGGAAGTCTGCCGATCCCCTGATGACAGCCACCTCGAGAGCCGATAGCTCCGGAAGGCGGGAGCGAGGGTAGCCTTGCTCGGCACTCTTCGAACCCACATTCAGCTTCTGCTCGTTCGGAAAGTCACCGGCTTTGGAAAATATAGGATGAGCGAACTGGCCCCACTGAAAATGAAAATTCAAGGCTTCATCATTTCAACCTGGGGGAGCCTGGTAAGTCTTTCGATGTGTTTTATTTGATGACATGAGTAGAAACAGTCTCCTGTCACAAAAAGGCCACCATAAGACGCTATGCTGTTTCACTATAGAATGTATTTTTCGAGAAGGAATTAGGAATTTGGTAATCTGCACATAATCATGGCTGATCATGGGACCTACCTTTATACTATTACTGATCATGGTATGAAAAACTCTGATCGCTTCAATACTAGGTACTAACATAAATTCGATATTTCTAAGGATGCTTCACGCCTCAACCGATTTCGATGAAACTTAGAATAGATAGAGGTCTTATCTGTCTGTATCTCTATCTAGGTACCTCGCGAGTGAAGCCGCGGGCGCAAAAGACAAAAGGTATTTCAATAATATCACTAGGATCACTTTGAAACTTCTTAGACACTAGGTGTTCCGCGCGACCAAGCCTAGAAGAATCAGGCAACAAACACGGCTTGGTGCCTATCATTTTTTTCGAAACCGATCCTTTTTCACAAAATCGAATGTAGAGCTTCAGTAATACATATAGGTCACGTGAAGTAAATGGTTAGGGACCTACTCACTTCAAACTGCCTAGCGTCCACAGCCGCCTGATAATCATCAATCGTCTCCGAAGCTGGTTCAAACCAGTTGAGGCATATCGCTATTCCGATGGTGCCGTTCTGCAGCGTTCTATACTCCTCATCATACAAATGATAGGCCTTCGCGTGTGCTAATAACACGTTCTTAGCGCAGAGGTAAAGCGCTATTCCAGTAATGTTTGCGACAGGAGTTCGGTGGTCAGCACCATAACCGTCGTAGCAGATCTGTTTCGGCTCGTTGATCGTCACCCAGTGCTTCACTCTATCCCCAAATTTCTCAAACAAAACCTTAGCGTAATCCGTGAACCATTCTACAACCAGGGGATTAGTCCAGCCCCCTAAAACCTGCAAGTTCCAAGGCATATCCCAATGATACATAGTTAGAAAAGGTTTTATGTTGTTCTTGAGCAGTTCATCGATTAGACTGTTGTAGTAGTTGACTCCCGCTTGGTTTATTTTGTCGGCGAATCCGTTTGGGAATATCCTAGTCCATGATACTGAGAAACGGTAGAAGTCCAAGCCTAGATCCTTTGCCAGCTCCACGTCTCGCCGGTACTGATGGTAGGAATCAGCTGCGACGTCGCCGGTGCTCCCGTCATCAACTGGTGATGGGTTTGAGTGGGTTTTAACATCCCATATTGACAAGCCTTTACCTAAAAGAGGAGCAATGATTTGTTCAATCTTGGTCTCCCTGCAAGCCAGAAACCTATGGTGACCTTGAAGACCCTTGTTAAAGAACGTGTTTAGTGAAATTATTCAGTGCGTGAGAGTTAAACTGTTTGGTCTGATTTTTCAGACCAGTTTCAGACTGGGATAAGGGCAGGAAGATGTGAAACGAGGGAGCTCTTCAAATATTGTCAGGGCCTGAATATCACCCAATAGGCAATAACAGTGGGAGCTCAAACACTAAAACCTTATTGGCTGGAGACAAAAGCTTTCTTACCATCTTCATTCCATCCTCCTTCGACCTGGTAAGCAGCTGAAGAGGCACCGAACATAAAGCCGTTTGGGAACCTTCGAATTTTGGTTACACAGGATACGGTATTCTTGGCGATGATCAGATAAAAACTGTAAAAACACCTTATTTACAAACGACTATTAATGCATTGTATTCCGACAATAGGATCGACTAAGGTTTTATGTAATAGGAAAATTATGGGTCCTAACGTTCATCCTGGCGAGAGACCCCGAAAAGGAATATGAAACGGCAACGGTTGCAAGTTAGTGCAAAAAAAAACAAAACAGATATTGAATTTTACATCAAATAATGGGAATTTAAGTATGTTATTAGAATTAGACTCATGATTAGAAGGGTAATTATTGAGTTCAGATTCAGATCTTATCATGTAGATGTTAGCATTATGCTATTACTAGGTATTATCTACTATTATGGTACCTAGCTAGAATTAGTTGATAATATTGATCTTATTATGTCTGAAACTGATATTTCTTTAAAGATTTTAATAGTTTACTGAATAAAATATAGTGTAATTACAGTCTGAAACTAAAATAATTAAATGTAATATTGATTTTTAATAGTTATGAATAAAGTTGATTTTATAAATAATAAATAATCGTTTTTGTTTCAATTATTTCATACTGTAAATAAGCAGTTATAAAAGTCCGGATCTCAGGAAACGTCCAGTATACTGCACGTCAAAATAGACCCTCACTTGTTCTCAAAGCGGGAAACGTCCAGTATACTGGACGTTGTTTTTCTGATAAAGACATAATTATAGATTTTTTTTAATCATAGTCTCATCTTACTTTTATCAACTAACATCTCAAAAATCAATATTAAACAAAAAAAATATGCCCGGCTAGCTTAATAAAATCTATTCCTCTCCATAAATTGTCACAGCAAAATTATTAATAGGGTTGGTAATTGATATGAAGAAGATAAGTAGACAGGTAACTTACCAAACAAACATAACACTGACCATGTCTTGTCCTTCTGAATGGCACTAATGAACTAAAATCACAATCACATAAAGTTTATTATCACGCCTGGCTGGCTAACATTGGGTATTTCCGCCCAAGAAATGGGTACATTTTGTTCTTATAAATATTATTCCTCGATGTGATTTAACATAGTTAGGTATCTACCTAATAATATTTCTGTTTATATGTTGATGATTATTTTGTCTTGCATAAAAATTATACAAAAGTGTGTTGTTTTTGGAACGACACCGCTTTACAATACCATTGTTTATTAAAACATACATAGTGGATTTGGTAATGTGATTGACAAAATATTGCTTGTGAAAAGAATCAAAACACACATTGTCTTCAATATTATGAAGGCAGATCGATACCGACAAACATCATAGCAGGTAGGTATATAGGTTTGGTAGGTAACAAACGCTGGTGGTGGAAGGTATACCTACTATCCCAAAAGGGGCTCACACTGTACACCCTATTGTCAATGTTAATTAATGGCAAATCGTACAAAAAAACCTTTCGAGTTAGTATACTGATTACGTAACACGTTGTGTACCTACTCACTCATCAAATAAATTTAACAATGGATGAAAATAAGGTTCCGAACAAAACGGAAAGACTAGAGTAGGTAATATGAATATCAATATATTTACAAAGACAATTAAAAAAACAATATAAAACGACAACAATGCATAGAATACAAATACTAAAAATCTTGCATCACAAACATAACAAAACTAAAAAAGCTTTTATAAAACGGTTCCGCAATCTAATAACTATAATAAAATTATCTATCTAACTTTTTCCAAACGCGGCGAGACAAATCAGATGGTTTAAAAGATTCAGTGCGTTTCTTTCTAGGAGTTGGCTAAAATAAGAGATAAAGCTCATTATTGAAAGAATGTCCGCTGATAGGTACATGAAATAGTTGATAGATGTGTTACTTACTTGCTTCCTCAAGTAACATTCTTCAAGTCGTTTTGCTCTGCGTCCTGTAAGAAACATCTGTTATACTTATAACATTCAGAAAGTAGTTTTTTGAAAGTGAGGTTTGGCCTTCCTGGCATGGCGAATGTGTCGAGGATGTTGATACAGGTGCCTTAGGCCCTAAGATATCATAGATAGGCAGAGATTACAATAAAGCAGAAAACCATGAAAGTCAGAAATGATAGGCATGATGTTAGGATACGCAATATACGTGATACTACCTAGGATTAAGATCCACTTAAGACTTTGTTGGTAGACTAGGTAGGTTTTATTCAAAATAATGCTAAGGTGGCAGTTTTATTAACTATTTACCTCGACGACATTGATGATGACTGCTAACAGGAGATCGAGACTCCAATTTTTGATGTTTCTAAATTGAAAGAAAAAATAAAACATACAATTGTGGAACCCAATTCAAATAACATAAAAGGTAAAACAGATATGAACTTACAAAAACATAAGAGACTGGGAAGACGTGAGGAGAGTATAGTTTCGAAGAAAACAGTTCGTTGTAATATTTTTGTGACTGAAAATATAAATTGAGACACAAGTAAAAAAGCGAAGAGAATTTAGGAGTTTGTTATAAGTTAATGAGGGTTACAGTTAGACTGACTTACTTCTAAAAGATATCGTGATGGCGACAAAATATCTTGTTTAACAGATGAACCTGGAAACAAATATTATCAAGTCTATCAGATTTGTCAGTTGCATAAGCATAATAGTCAGTTCGATTGCTAATTTCTTACTGCTTGGTATTATCTGTGCTCGACTCCTAAACGTCACAAATCTCCCATCTGTGACAATTCCTCTGTTTTTAAATCTCTTTCTCTTCTCTTTCCGTACAATTAAATCAGCTTCTTTTTTTTCCAGTGTAATCTCTTTCTTCAATTCTTTCTTCTCAACAATAGGACTCCACCAATCAGAAGTTACTGTACTAACATCACAAAAATTAGCTTTATCAGTTAGGGTAGACCGATTGGCCTTTGTCACTACCTTGACTTTGATTTTCTTTTTTCTTTTCTCTCCTTCTGTTTTATTTCTATCTATACGGTAATCGACTGTTGAAATACTACAGACAGTTGTGTTTGTTTGGGTTCCATCACTAAAAATTATAGAGGTACTTTCAGTGTCACTATCCTCTGATGACTCCGTTTCTGAAGACTCTACTGCAATGTTATAAAGATTTAATAATATTTAATTTTATTATACTCTTCTATTCTGATCTTATTTTGTATTTGCATAAAAACCTGGTTACTAACGATCGTGACAGCAAACTTGAGTCTTTAGTGTACCAACATCTCTTCCAGTTAGATAGTACTGCGTAGCACAAGTACATGTTGGATGTACGGCATGCACTTGAACATCTGCAAATTAAATTATCATAACCGCATTGGGAACTATAGTATTACCTACCTTCTTATTTCAAAAACTACACTTACCGCAGACAGTCCTAGAACGACTGGCCCTATTGAAACTCCGTTTCTCGTTCTGTTCAACTTGTACACAGCGGTCTTCTCCTTTCAAGGGCATCTGAGATTTCTGACAGCCGCTGTGTACAGAGCAATCTATAAAACATCAACTGATACGATCGCACTAATTATAGTGAAAAGTTTCTCACCAAGATTGCATGCATGGATGCACCTCTACACCCTTATCAGCTAAAAAGAGTAATGTTAGCATTAAAAGGACACTGTATGAGAATGCAACCTATCAGTAAAACTCTTCATAACATTTAGGTACCTGTTTCTTTAATAACTTCTGTTTCCTTACATTCTTTGTTTTTTACTCGGCTACCGTTAGAATCAGAAACGGTAAAGAGTGCTGAGTACAAATCTTTTAACATTAATAACGGACTTTTGAAACTGAAAACCATCAATATACAAGGTGATTCATACAATACATAACATGACTGTATACCACCATGCCGAAACGCAGACCCTTTCGCAGACCCTTGATTTACATGTAGATGCCTCATTTAAAATATACAAAGTTGAACTTTTTGACTTTTCCGAGGAAAAAAGCACAGGATTTCTTTATTGCCAAAAAATATGTATTTACGCCCATTTACAGTGTATTTCTACGCAGATTTTAAGTTAGGGACCCGCTTTAGTTCTTAATAATTATATTCAATATTATTAATATTTAATACTTAAGAACCCCAAGGTCAAAATGAGACCCTCAAATCGACTGGAGTGTGCGTTGCAAAGGTCGTAAGTAAATCTGTTTTTAATGTCTTTTAGGATCAGGTTTGATGATAGATATGGAAAAAGACTAGCTTGAAATGTTAAATGAATATAGTTCCTGAGCTTCAGAATCGTTTTTGTAACTTTTTACGATTTGTGATTCTGTTCGAAGCCATGGAAGGAAGCTAGTCGAACAGTAATCATATTACTGAGGCTCCCTCACCTCTGTCGTTTCTCGTGATCAATTTCAAAAGCTTACCCAAATCCTGAGAACCTTTCAGATGACCGTCTGAAATAACAAGTGCAATATCTTCATGAGTATAGAGTTTGGCTCCTCCAGAATCAGTGGTTGGGTCCTTTATTGTTTGAGTTTTTCATAAATCACGCACTACGTGGGTACGGCACAACATGTATTCTTTCATTTCCCTCTATCAGCACTCTCTTCTTACTCACCCATATCATCTTTCACACAGATAATCCATCTTTTCTTTGGCCTACATCTTCTCCTATCGGAGATAACATTATACAGAAAATCGGAGAAGACTGGTAGGGTTACACCATAAAAAGATAATCAGTATGAAATTGGAGAGACCACCGAAGTCACAAAACATAATACTATTATGCTTTGTTCTGGTTCTGCTGATCTTTGATTTTTTTATAGATGAGATTATTGAAATTGGTAGATAAGAAGGTACCTAATTAATTTACTTACCTTTTAATATCTGAACCCTTCTTAGTCAAATCATCTAAAGACTTTTTTGATTTAACCTTATAAACCTTGATTATTCTGGTTTTAATAGGATCTAGAAAGTAAGTGAATTGTTTTTTAAAGTCAAAATATTGGAGAAAATATAATTTGAACTTGGTTGGATTCAAAAGTTTACCTTCAGGTTCTATTTTATCTACCGATACTGCGTTGACATTGAAAGATTTTTCGTTAATAACTTGAGAATGACCTAATTTATGCTGAAAAATAAAAACATTGGTTTGAGAAAAGAGTAAATCTGCTGTGATTACATTATCTGCAATAACATAGCAGGGCTTTCATTTGTTACCTTTGATGATGTATTTGACATGTTTAAATTGGAATTATTCATCACATCACAGGCACAACTGGAACATAATGTTGTATTATTATCTATTCTTCTCGTACATTTGATGGATCAACAAAGTTTTCTTCACCTTTCTTGAAATACCTCCTGTCCGAAATCATTTCCAAGAGATCTAAAGTATTGCATGCTTCTTGACATGCTAAAAACAGAACCGTCTGGAAAATAATAAAAGTCTTGTTAACAATATCTATCATCAACAATCTGCCTTTTGCTCACTTCATGTGTGGTCAGCACTACAAGATTTTCTCTTCCACTCACCTCTATCAGCCGTCATGTCAGTATTCATTCACTATTTTCGTCGACTTTCACATAATCCATCCATCTTTTCTTACCAATAACGTACTGCCTATGCCTAGTAGTACCTAAACTGATTGATTGACTGACCCAACATTTTCAGTGGATGTCTTAGCTTTTCTTTTTTCCCATTTTTCGGTAGCACTTTTGATGAATTTCGTGTAATAGACGTAAAACTAACTCTTCTGATAAATCTGTCCAAGGCACCAATTTTATAATTCGTTTCTGTGAGAGAGTCAAATCAGATTGAACTGTTATTTTACTCATATCATTTTAATTCATCATCAGCAGCGTGATGCTACTATCTATATTTTGATATTAGTTAAGAATAAATACCAACTTTGGACATCGTTATATCTCTTTGGAAGATTTTTCTCACAGGTCGTCGCTCTGTTTTCTTCATTATTATTCAGAGATTCACTAGAGAATCGCAGATTCAATCTCGGGATCTTGATCTGAAAAAGAAAAATCTGTTACTGTCAATTTTATTACCGTTATGAAGAAGGATGCTAATGAAGTGTACGGAGAAAAACTCAGGCCTGGCGCAAATGTATCTAAGATCGTAATAATAAGTAGGAAATACTTTTTATGTAGCATAATAAAATTCAATGGCTAAAATGTGTACATTTAATTTGCACCGAGCATTTTTTAGCATTCTTCTTTGCCGCAGTTATTCAAATACTCACATGGTTAACTTCAATTTCATTTTCTTCATTTTGCAATACAAGAGAACTATCATCTTCTACTCTATCGTCAATTCTCTTTTTCTTCCAATCTCGATCAGCTAAATAAGTGGATATTCTGTATTGTCTTGCATCTTCATTATTATTATTACACTTATGATGTTTTATTAAATCTTTACATTTCTTGTCTTTCTTCTTACGTTTATGTTTTTTTTCTTCAATTATTGGTAAAGCTTTTTTCGTATCATGAATTTCAGTACAAGAAAGAACGTATGAGATGTTCTTCCAATATTGAGAACACTTCTCATGAAATCTTCCAATGCGTGGATAAGATTTTTTGTTGCAGACTTTTACTATCTTATCCTGTTTATTATTTTTAGTTGGTTTTTTAGTCTCCTCATCTTCAAACTTCTTAACTGGATTTTTATCGTCATCCTGTTTTGTATTTTCGTTTTTCTCACAGTTAGGTTTTTCTTTTTCTTTATTTTCATTTTTAACTTTGTGTGTGCCATCTGTTTTACCATTTTTGCAGGTAACGAACAATCTATAATTTTTCTTAGTAGCCTTCTTTTTATTTTTGGTAATTTTCTTTCTAATAACATTTGCTAACCTTGATTTTTGACCATTTTTAGTTACAACAAAAGGAAAATCATGCACATCAATTCTGTAAAAGCTATAAAAGATGTATGGATTTTGTTTATAACTTGAAACGTGTTCGTCGATTGCGCTAAATACCTGTTTTGATAAATCAAAACTATTGAAATTCATTTTCAAAAGACAATTTATACGATTTTGTGGCGTTCCCATATTACTTTTATCTGATTCAATTAGAAATTTATCCCCATCCACTTTCATTGTTATCTGATCACTGCCATAATTTTTCTTGAGAGTTATTTTACTATGCTGGTGCCGGCGTAATAAAGGAAATATTTCATGGTCAATATCTTTACTATTACCAGAATATTCTGATTCGTTTTCCGATGCATATTTTGTATAAAAATCACCGTCATTTTCAAAACTATCGTCCTGAAAACCAAAGAGCTATATAGTTATTGACGTGTTTACTTATATTTACCTTATATTTATCGAATTCCACTTACGGAATCCGTACATTCATTCACAGTGTTTGGCTCAGCACATTTGCCAACACGATCATCGTCTTCATCAGATGATCCCCTTAAATCATAAAATAACAAGTTTTTATCATCCTGACTGAACGAACGAATAAATTCAACAAACAAACCTCACAAATCACAATCTACCCAAAGTTCTGAACCGCGCGTCTAGAGATCGTATCGTCTGTTAAGTTGGAGTGTCTTGACTAGTTCGTACATGAATCAAGCTAAAAACTTACTTTTCCAAGCTAACGTCACTCATGTCCCCATAGTCCGCTGGTGATAGACAAATTGTGCACATCTGTCCAATGTCAGAGAAGCAGCTGATGCAGTATGTTCCAGGGCAATTTGGAACTTCACACCTAAAGAATTAATGCTATTTGATAAAAGACATACTTAACTACCTGTACTGATGGACAAATCAATAGATGAAAATTTCCAAGGTGATGCAAGTGAGTGAGTACCTAGATCGGTGCCCGCTACGAGACACAATGCTTACTGGCAATGAGGATTAGTAACAGTTCAGCGTGGTTCGTGTCAAGCATTATATTCGATGCTTGCTTACCTGCCTGCATAATATGGCTACTGATTAATAAAAAGTCAGACTTGCCTAGCTTCTAGAGGAACATTATGTTATGAACACTTAGTATGCTGACAGAAATATGAGTTTTCCACTTCATTCAGAATTCAATAAAGCGAAAGCATATAAAAATAAAACATGTCGAATGGAAGGAATCATACAAACATTTTAAGATATAAACATACCGAATGAGCTCAGTATTCAAATCATGAGCGTCTTCTACTGTATTACATAGTAAACAACTAGCTTCATCTAACTGTATACCCAACAAACATCGAAGCCACTGAAATCTGCAAAGTAAAACAAAATCGAATAAGAATGAGCAGCGTCCTGGGATGCCCAATGAACTTAGAACAACGAAATGCTAATATTATAATAGCAGATAAATACCTACATAAAGACAACGAAATAAAGTAGCTAGACATAAGATCTTACGGCACAAGAGAACGTAGCCATTGTCGGTAAGTTAGCTTTTTGTCTGAACAGTATTTGAATTCTCTATGCAGTTTCCTTCTAGCAAACTTCATGAAACTTCCTGAAATCAAAAGGGTCGATGACATTTATTGATGGTTCCGTGCTTTAGAGGTCCCATAATACCAAAAGGCCTATGATATAAATAAAAGAAAGAGCCCGGTACTTACCCCTAGTCCTCAAAATGTGGTTATACAACCAAGCAGCTCGAGTCTTGGCTCTCTCAGGCTTGTAATGGCCCATGATCAGGTGACGGATTCTAAGGCCGTAAGGCTCGAATAGACCAAACACCCAGAGGAAGAAAATGAGGATCCCTGTAAAAAAACAAAAGGGATAGGAAAACTGATGATGAGACACGAGACGTGTGAAGGTGTGAGGTGTGTGTTTGGTGTGTTTCGAATCACGCTGCTGAATCTGGAATAAATATACCTGCAATTTGTCTGGATGACGTGGTGCCATAGTGAATATTCCGGACATATCACACATTGTCATCTGATCCCAAGCTAGGCATAGCCTGTACTATGGGTACCAGAGACTGATATACATAATAGATATATATTTAACACCCAGACACAGAACAAACATCTGTGTTAGTCACAAATGTTTGTCCAGTGCGGGAATCGAACCCGCGACCTCTAGCGCAGAAGGCAGAGTTACTACCAACTGAGCTATGAGGCCAGTCGAAATAGTTTAATTAAAAGTATAGTTGGTATTCCTTGTTTCTGATACCCGCCAAAATAAAGAGAGTTGAAGTGTTGTGTCTGGTCTTTGGGTGTTCATATTCTTACCAATTTGGGAGTATCTCTTGAAATCAGGTGGATGTGGCTTTGGGAGACACGAGGTCGATGACGGGACTGATACCAGAGGAATTTTCAGCGTGTTGAACAGGGCTTGGAGGAGACGAGATACAAATCCTGTTCCAGTTACATGCGCACCCGTCGTTGGAAGACCAGCTGGAAAAGTAGCATCATTTGATACTGCTGCTTCTATTCTGTACAATTTGAACAAATTATGAACAAATTGGTGCTCGAAACATAATAATATAAGACACGAGAAAACCCGCGGACTCAGTTCCGTTCGTATTATAACCAAGCCCTTCCTGTGGATCGGTCGACATGGCTGCTAGGATAGAGTTAAGGTGGGCAGTGCTGGGCAAGTCTATAGATATCAAAATAAAGTCCTATTAAACCTGAATCATCATAATTTCAGCCGTCGGACGTCCACTACTGAACATAGGCCTCCCCCATAGATTTCCATAAAAAATCGAATCATATGGGAGGATTTGGCCATACACGCCACGCTACGCTAGCCAGCGCAGTAAAGCTATCTTTGTTAATAAGGTACGCTGCTGCCAGTCCCCCAGACCTCTTAATCTAGAATAGATGTAATGGCGAACCAGCAGGATGGGAATCCGGCTTTGGGACAATGGGTTTCCTGGAACCATAGTATTACTGTGACGTGGAAGAACTATGGCATGATTTAAGGTGTTTACTCACGTTCTAAGGGAGTCTGCAGCGCCCCATGATACCGTATTGTCATCAACACCCAGTAAAGGCTGTAGTCGGCCACCATATGAATCAACAGCTTAAAACTGGTGATGGTGATAAAGACAGCTGATCGGTTCAGGTAGATCTTCTCTGAAGCGACAAGGCGGAATGATGTGGTCTGAAAGTGTGTAACTTAACATCTTAGTCCTGGTTCTTTCTTCATCGACCTATGATGAAGAAAGAACCAGGACTAAGATGTTAAGTTGCTTGCTTGCTTTGCTTTTCGTGTCACTGATTCTTTCGTGGTCATGCATGACATTTAAAACAAATAACAATGCGTGTTTTTTTTTTTGATACAACTGAGGTGGCAAACAAGCATACGGCCCACCTGTTGGTAAGCGGTTACCGTAGCCTATGAGCGCTTGCAATACCAGAGGCATCACGCACGCGTTGCCAACCCCGAACCCCCTTCCCCCTAAAGAGCTCTGGCAACCTTACTCACCGCAGGAACACAACACTATTTGAAACAAATAATGTTATTTGGCTGCGATCTTCTGTAAGGCGGAGGTACCTCCCCAGGCGGGCTGCTCCAATTTAGAACGAGGAAATCTCGCTATGCCCTACCTCCACCAAAAAATTACCAGAAGCAATCCTACTTTTTGCTTGATACAAACTCCTATCATTGTGATCAATAAAAGAACTAGCTATTAAGACATCGCAAGATCTTACAGTAACGTATTTAGCTCTTTCTCTCCTGCTCAAAGGCAGCACAGTCTCCCTGCCTTCTCTCAACCTCTTCAGATCCAGTTCCCGGAACTCCTTGGTGATGTAGCGGTTATCGAATCGTGAGCGAGTGTCATACATATGCTGGTAGTATTTCGCTCTGGTGAAAACAGATGTAGGCTCTTTGAAAAGTAGATACAGAAAGACTCACCGCTATTGGGGGGTATTCACAACATAATACAACATAATACATAATACAACATAATCCCCAAAGGAGTTTATTCTATCAAGAAAAAGAGAGAATATTAGCAGTAGGTACAATATAATGTTTATAGGAGCAGTTGACAGCTGGGAACTTATCATTCATCATTTCAGCCGTACGACGTCCACTGCTGAACATGGCCTCCCCCACAGACAGAACGAATTCCTTATCATGTGGGGGGATTTGCCCATACTCACCACGCTGAGCATGCGGGTTGGTGAGCGCAGTTAGAGCTTTCGTTGTTAAAATAGGAGACGCTGCTGCCCATCTCCTAGCTTTTTTCCCTTAGTCGCCTCTTACGACATCCGCGGATGGGTAGATATGGAAGGGCCTATTCTTCAGCCGGGGCCACCACGGCCAAGCTGGGGACTTACCTGAATATAATAAGAAGCAGAAATAAGCTAGTGACGCAGGAGCTCCAAGACAGCCACGTCAGGATCGGATCAGCCCTGTTCCGGATCTCGGTCATGATACCAGCCGCGACTTCACTGGGGCTGCTCGTGTTACCGACGAAGGTGTAGGAGTGTCGGGTGCGGATGTTCAAAAAGAGGGCCTTTGACACTCTCATGGTGAAGGCTTTTACTTCTGAAAAAGGAACAAGGAGTTTACTGTAGGTATACCTACAAAATGATTCATAAAATGTAGGTAAAACCTCCCGAGAAGTGTTTTAGATAAATTTATTTTGGTAACAAACTTCATAATTATTATATCATTGTATAAAATGTGTGGCCGTGGTGGCCCCGGCTGAAGAATAGGCCCCTCCATATCTACCTATCCGCGGATGTCGTAAGAGGCGACTATGGGAAACAGCTAGGGGATGGGCAGCAGCGTCCCTCATTTTAACAACAATAGCTCTAACTGCGCTCGCCAACCCGCATGCCCGGCGTGGTGATATGGGCAAATCCCCCCACATGATAAGGAATTTGCTGTCTGTGGGGGCGGCCATGTTCGGCAGTGGACGTCGAATGGCTGAAATGATGATGATGATGATGATGATGATGATGATGATGAAATGTAATCGTTGGAAAGAAGTAATAATAACGAAAAAATACCAATTCAGATTAGTTTGCTTATTGGCGAAACGGGCGCGTGCCCGTCTTGAGACGCGGGTTCGATTCCCGCTGCGGGACAAAATGTTTGCATGATTTGCTAATATTTGTTCCGGGTCTGGGTGTTGAGGTACCATGGTACTCGTAGTTTCTGACACCCGCGACAAAGGGAATCCTAGTGACTGTTGGGTGTTATTTATATATTATTTACTAATTTCCACTCGCGGCTTCGCTCGCGTTGTACCTACATAAAAAGTAAGTAAATAACTTTATCTATTCCAAGTTTCAACGAAATCGGTTGAGCCGTTACAGCGTGATTGAATAACAAAAATCCTCACAAACTTTCACATTTATTTATTTACTTAATCTTTATTGCACACAAAAAACAATGTACAAAAGGTGGGCTTAATGCCAAGGCATTATCTACCAGCCAGCCTGATTGGGTAGAAACAGGTTGGCGTGCGAAATATTGTTTAACTTAACTAAAAACTATACTATATATAACCATACACTATATTTAAATATGTATATATATAAATATATAATACACTGCAATAGATTAACAGATAGTTCAAAACAGTGTTTTATTAACATGTAGTATTATAATATTATAAATTAGTATTTACAATATTGCTTGGAAGTAGGATACCTAAAGCACGTAGGGTTCTAAGGAGAACAGGAAATAAATAATAAATATAAATAAATATATTCCGGACATATAACACACGGTCAACTGATCCCAAACTAGGCATAGCCTGTACTATGGGTACCAGAGACTGATATACATAATATATATTTAACACCCAGACACAGAACAAACATCTGTGTTAGTCACAAATGTTTGTCCAGTGCGGGAATCGAACCCGCGACCTCTAACGCAGAAAGCAGAGTTACTACCAACTGAGCTATGAAGCCAGTCAAAGGAAAGATAACATACTTCTCCTAACAGTTGCATAGAACGTCTCTCCAGCATAGTCAGAGGCCACAAAGAACTGCTCATAAGGCTTCAAGAAGCCACAAGCTACCCTCGCCACCGAAGCAGCATCGTAGTACCGCGCCTTGTCGGAGCATTCCTTGCAACTGTCGCGGCTGGTCTTCAAGGCAGAAAAGCAGCGGTGGTATGGAGTCCCAAGCTGTTTGTTGCAGGAATTGGCTACGGATCCTAGCCAAGAGAAGCTGGATTGGATGAGGGATGCTGAAAAAAAAGGTCAAGTAGGTACTAGTTGGTGTTGGTACATGTTGGTGGGCATCATCACAGGTCACTGTGAATTAAACCATCACCTGTACAAGACAGGGGCTACTGACAGCGGATTATGTCGGGGCTGCCTACAGGGAGAAGAAACAGTAGAGCACGTAATTTTGCACTGTACAGCCACGGAAGAGGCCAGGACCACATCGGGTCTGCGGGCCGTGCTCGGAAGCGGCTCCCAGATACCGCCGCATACAGGGATACTGAGAGAATGTTACCAACGACCCAAAGTCCTGCTTCGCTATTTTAAGGAGCTGGGCTGGCTGGGGTAGGGTTAGCATAGGGGGACAATGCACAAAACACCCCACAGCGGGAAGTCAGTGCAGGTCTAACCACCCCCGATTAGAATTAGAATTAGGTACTAGTTCATCATCATCATGATCATTTAAGCCGCAGGACGTCCACTACTGAACATAGACCTCCTCCACAGTCTTCCTAAGTCTAAGAGCCGCCTTTAATCCTTCCACTACACTGTTGCTTTCATCGAAGGCCATAGGCCTTTTTCAGGGCCACCATACCTCAACCTGGTCACTGACCAAAATCAGGATGATCAAGAAAGAATCAGTGACAAGACAAGAAGAAGAACAGTCTTCCTAGGGAGTTTGCCTATACTCACCACGCTGGTTGGCGAGCGCTGTTAGAGTTAGAGTAGTTAAAATCGGGACGCTGATGCCCGTCCTTTGCTTTTTCCCTAAGTCGCCTCTTAGCCCCTTCGTCCATGACGCTATGCATAAGTGACGGAACTCATTAGAAACTAGAGTTGCGGACTGATTGGAAACTCTGACTCGTCCACGACGCTACTGGAATTTCCTGAAACTCAGTCACTCAGTACACGATTTTATGTAGAAAAGTTATGAAAACGAAAATAATTAACATGACTAGTGATAATTCGAGCGATGACATGGAATAATTACTTCTCCAGTCACATAGACGTCAGAATCACATATAATTACTTTTTATTCGTTAATTTTTCAACAGTTTCTCGAAACCAGTCGCCTGGCGACCAGCATGTCGAGTCGCCAGAAGACTAGTTACAAACGCGTTCCTTTTGAGTAGCGCCGTGGACGGACGCGCATTGAAATACTAGTGCTATCGCAGTCAGGCTACTCATAAGTAACTACAGTTTCAGTCGCGTTCCTTTTGAGTCGCGCCGTGGACGAAGGGGCTTACTACAACCATGAGGCTACGTCCGCATAGACAGGCGAATTGCTTTTGTTTACATAGATAGACGCTAAAGCGACTAGCTAACATTTTCGAACGTTCGTTTTACTAAGCTTTTCGCTTGGTGACTTGCTGTACAGACGTCGCCTGAGTAAGATATGGAGGGTTCTATCCGTCAGACGGGGCCACCTCGGATAGTAGGTAGGTAGTTAAACATTATTCTGAATCATTTTGTATATTGTTTTCTAAGAATGACAGGTTCTGCTCACCGATACTCAAGATCAATCGATTGATCCTCAACATCGCAGATCGCAGCTTCAAAGTGATCCGCTTCATTTGTTCCACAATCAGCTTTATGGAGTCTTTTATGGAGTTATAGGGCTTGTTTATAGACTGGTTGATCTCTCTAACGCTGGTTTTTATTTGTTCCTGGTGGAAGAAATGTTTTGTACCTACAGCATATCAACATAGTACCTAGTCGTTACCAGGGACCGTTTCGGGAAGCCGTTGAAGGGGTTTTCTTTAAGGTTTCTTGAATATGTCAATAAAAACCCATTCCATTCATGTAACACTTTCGATTGGTAGTAGGTAACCTATTTTAAGGGGTAACCCCTTCAAAACCTTTTCATTACACTTTCTCGGCTTGAACTTGGCTTGACACGCTGCCGCGTGTCTATTGGATAGTATTCGTTTTGATATGACTAGAAACCCATTCCGTTCTCGTAACCCTTTCGATCATTAACATAGGTAACTGTAACCCTTTGCGACTAGAAACAGTGCTACTTAATCCCTATCCACCTTACAAACGTTAGTAGGTACTAAAACGAACAAATTCACCTCGCGCATTGGCCTGCAGGAATCGTTTTCCGACGCTGCTATAGGGATGCGACAAGGAAGGTTATGCACTAGTACCATTTTTATTTTTTTTAATAGTATTAATTATTGTATGTATTTTATATCTATGGGCCCTGTATTTGTACATGTACTTACTTTACTAAGTTGCCTGAAATAAAAGATTATTATTAAGAAGTTGCTGAGTTTTCAGACTTTACCTGGCTGCAAGCCATAGACTCAGATAGCACCTCGGAATTCTTCAGCGTGTTAGTAGCAGGGCCAGTCAGGATTAGCACTAAAGCGTAGCAGGTCAATGTGTACCGTCCAGCTCTGGAGAACAGCTGGGGAATCAGCAGGAATACTAGGCATCTGGAAACGGTGTGGAATTTGACCGTTGACCTAGACCAAACTGTTTGACATCAAAGCGTGTTGTTAAATGCGGCGGCCACGTTTGGGTCAGTAAGAGAAAAAGGTACCGGGTACTTAAGCTTCGTCATCATCAGAGAACAGCTGGAAAATCAGAAGGAATACTAGGTATCTGGAAATGATGTGTTGTAGTTTGACCTTTGACCTAGACTACACTGTTTGTTAACAAATCGTGTAGCAAAAAGCGCGGGCCATAATTGGATCAGTACGAGAAAAAGGTAGGTACCAGTACCAGGTTCTAAAGCTTTATCATGATCACTAAAGCGTTCCAAATATCTAGCCAATATTGTCAGATACAGTGTCATACAACACGCAGAAATTAACTTAGCACCTGCGTGGAACCAAACGCCACCGCCTACCGCTCTTGCGAGTGAGAATGAGACAAAACATTACAGCGAGGTGCCTAGTTAACTTCTGCGTGTTGTACAAACTGTGGCGTGATTTGCTATGTGACTGCCTAGTCAGATGGAAATGGAAAACGAAGAATCTTACCGGTTGGGGTGTACATAACGGGACACTATGGAATAGGACTTAGAAAAATGTGATGTGACCTTCATATAAAAGGATCAGTTGAGTATAAATAATAAGTTATTATTCCGACTCGGAGCACCCCGACCCCACGTGGTCCGACTCGGTCCTACTCCCGGGTGTTTTTTTATAAAAGGTGGAGCCGCGTAGGAGCTCCTGAGAGTAACGAGCAGACGAGCCCACAGCGAAGCGAGCCGCTGAGCTCCTGCGCGGAGTGAAGGCCGAGTGTGCGAGTGACGAGCGACAAGCGAGACTTCTGGCGGAACGCACCTACTACCCGTAGGGAGTATGGGTGGAACTTTGGCATTTTTTTTTTATATAACAGAGGTGGCAAACAAGCTTACGGCCCACCTGATGGTAAGCGGTTACCGTAGCCTATGAGCGCTTGCAATACTAGAGGCATCACGCACGCGTTGCCGACCCCGAACCCCCTTCCCCCCTAAAGAGCTCTGGCAACCTTACTCACCGCAGGAACACAACACTATTTGAAACAAATAATGTTATTTGGCTGCGATCTTCTGTAAGGCGGAGGTACCTCCCCAGGCAGGCTGTTCCAATTCAGAACGAGAAAATCTCGCTGTGCGCTTCCTCCTCCTAAAACCATAGTGTCCCGTTATGTACACACCGACCATCTTACCTCATCCTATTACTGAATGTGAGCCCCAAAGTAATCAGCACCCCAAACACAGAACTCAGCACGGTAGCGTGTACCAACGACAACGATAGCTGGAAGACCAAGAAAACAAAGCTTAGATATGTCAACAGCAAACCGCCGACGAAACCGAAGACATGCCTCAACAGAATGTGCGGAAACTTCATTTCCGCGCGGAAGTTCACGAGGAAATTGGACATTGTAGTGCCTTCAGGATACCATTTACTGAAAGTTCTTGATAGATGCTTCTGAACATCGTGGCTGTAGTGCTTCCATCTTTGGAGCAGCGTCTTATCAGGGATATCCGCGTTGGACATGACGATGGAGTTGTGTTTCTCGTTTTCATAGTTTTGTCGGTACTTTTCGATCGTCCGCGCTTTCCATAGAAGAGCGAAGTGTGCCATGTTTATCACCAGGCGCTTTTCAATCTCTCAAAATGCTCTATCTACTTTCCATAGCTTCATCTTTCTCAGTATTTCTGGACAGTCATAAATTTTTCCGTAATTGTACGGGCGGGCAGGGGTCGGCTCATAAACTAAACCCAGCTCCCAACAGAAACTGTATGCACGTTCAGAGGCGCCCGAGCCCAACTTGTTGAAGAACTGACAGATTTATTACTACAGGAGACATTACATGAGAGATATAAACTAAGTATAGACATCAACCTATTTCTTTTTTAATAGCTGCCAGCTTCATATCTGTAAATTTGACATTTGAGGAGGTACGATATCGCAAGCCCCAATAAAAGTCAAACTGTGTCAAACGAGTGGAATACAAAATGTGGATTCAAATTGGTTCAAGTACGACATATATACATCTAGCCTATATTATACGATAAGTAAACTGTGAATCCTAGATTACTGAAATAAAATAAAATAAAATAAATAAAACTCAAAATTTACTTTATCTAGTAGAGATAAGGGTCATTTTGAAATACACTTCAGATGACATCGCACGTCGTCGTATGGACACGGCACGGCGTAAATCAGAATCATTATCATCGGGCTGTAGAAGTCCACTGCTGGACATAGACCTCCCCCCGAGTCCAATGACGAACAGTCTTGAGCCTTTTCCATCCACCGACTTCCCGCAACTTTTACAATATAGGTATACGTACTCTGCTTCTTCTTCATGCCCTTGCCCCACATTATGTGGGGTCGGCACAACATGTTCTTCTTCCACTCTCTTCTGTTAGCCGTCATCTCCGCACTCACTTCTTTCTTACTCATGTCATCTCTAATACAGTCCATCCAACTTTTCTTTGGCCTTCCTCTAGTCTTATATCCATCCATATTCATACCTAACGCTCTTATCGTTACATGACTTTCATTGTAGGTACCTACACGTACTATAAAACTATAATATAGGTAGATAGACCTACTACTATAAAAGGTCGGGTAACTCAATATCTAAAAACGACCAAGTTTATGGATGGTAAAGTAGTCCTAACCTTTTTCTACACTAGTCACTAGGTACGTAGGCATGATAGGTAGCATATAGGTACCTAGATATAAACTTAGGCTAAGTAAGTACTTTAGATTTATGTAGAAGCAAACAGAAATGGCGTTTGATTCCTATTTTACTTTCTTCCCCTTCACAAACGCAGAGAGATGGCTGATTTGACTTACTTAATTAACATAGCAAACGGCACTGTAGATTGTCCGGAGCTCCTTGAGCAAATAGGACTGCGCACATGCACGGTTGCACTGAGAAAACCGAACACCCTTTACGTTCCTATAGTTAGGACTAATTATAGGCAAAATGCATTTGTTTATAGAGCTTCTTGCTCTTTTAATTATCTAGTAAGTGTAAACAGTGAGGTAGATTTATTTCACACCAGTACAAGTAAGCTCAGACGCTTACTTAGTGATAAATTTTTTAAAGTGTAAGCTAAGAGTTTATCTATCTAACTTCATTATGTAACCTTTTTAATTTAATTTTTGTTGTTTTTCCAATATGCTTCTTTTAATTATGTTTATATTTTTTTCAATAAGTCGTCAACTAACTTTTCATCATGTAATATTTAGTATACCTATCTGCAGAAACTTGTAATTAGCCGTCAACAAACATGCACTGGTCTTCCCAGGCATGTTATATTTTATATATTTTTCATTTTATGTTGTGTAAACCTAGCTGTAAGTTTCTTCTAAGATTTTGAAAATAAAAAATAAATAAAATAAATTTTTTAAGACACAATAGAGCGCAGTAGTAAGGTAGGTAAGAATTGTACCTTCCTGTAAGTGCGTACATAACTTGGTACCTATTTAAGGATAGGTAGGTAGGTACCTACCTATGTTACCTATATTTCAAAAGGGTATTGTCACGGCCGGCCGGCCATTGAATGGTAGGTCCAGGTAGTTAAACAATTTGAGACGATTGAAAGGACGTTGACTCGCAAAATCGTCCAATAAAAAAATTAAAATGAATTTGTTTGTTAGTACATAACTACCTACCCCTACCGTGTCATGTCTGCCAATGTGCGCAGACCGCACAACATGCGCAGAACACTGCAATGCTACAAAATCTAACTTCACTCCTCTCCGTTTAACGTGAAGGATTGCCTTTTCGTGATTATTCCGGATTATTCGGCTGAATATAAAATCCAGTAGAGCAAGTGTATAGATCAGTGAAAATGTTGTGATACCAAGTGAAAAGACTACGACTGCCATTCACAAGACACTTCTGTACGTAAGTGAATCGTTTGTTGAATGAGTTTTCTCATCATTGATTAATTTTCAATCATTTCTGACGATAGTGCTAGGTAAGTTCTTCCCAAACAACATGATAGTTTGTGAATTTTATTTTATGTAGGTAACGGCAAGCACTAATTAGGAATTAGTGACACTTAGAAACTACTAAAAATACCGAAAAAGAACTAGCGCTGTAGTAGTTTTTGACACTAAGAACACTAATTTTCTGCGATGAAAATAAGATTCATATTCATTGTCTTGCTTTGTATGGTACTATGTAGGCACTAAGTAGGTTTAATCTACCTACCTCGACTCGATGCAGACGATGTAGAAAGACCATAAAATTAAATTTACATAGCCCTAAAGACGCAGTCAATAAGTTGTTAGTACGCTACGCTACATAAAATCTATTCACGATTTTATCATAAAAATCTGTAGTTATTATTAATGTATGTCTCACGCAAGGACGAGACGACGAGACAGACGGGAAAAAAAAAATTGTGGTTGGTTATGTATGACATTGTGTTGAATTCTTCTACTTGTAAATTGTAGGGAATTTTGTTGACGGAACCTCGTTGTATTTTTTGACGTAGATACGTACTTGTACACACAGCGCGTTTTTTTACACAATTTTAATTCATCATCATTATCAGCCTGAGGGAGTCGAGAATACCGAATCGATGAACATATCGTTAATCGATAGTAAAAAAGTATCTTTAGTAGTGAATGCGCAAACAGGCGAAAAGGAAACGAGCGAAGTTCTACCTACCTGAATATTGTACAGCCAGAGAATGCACAGCCAGTGTGATGGTAGGTTGTGATAATGTACAGCCCATTAATGAGGTTAATAATTTTATTTTATTTATTTGGAAAAACAAACAGAACAATTTTATATAATATATATAAGACACTGAATATTCATATTGATTTATTATTCTATAATGTTTTACGTTGGTTAATAATACCGCTGCCGCTCTATCAGTGTTGATAGCCAATAATCGCGTCAAGGCTTCATTTTATTTGGAATTGGAGTATCAGGTCGTGTGTTCATTACTGGGCATTATATTATCGAGTCGTACATTAACAATCTGTCTGTACAATATTGGGTTGTACTTTTACATCAAATGTAACAAAGCTGTTGGTTCTCCAAAAAATAAATAAATAAAACATCTCCTGGTGCAGACCTCCCCTTTATTCTTTGTTTGGCGCAGCTTAAACAAAACAAACAAAATAACAAGAAAAAAATACACGGTAGACTTGGCGGTAAGGCCTGAGATGCCATAGCCAGCCTGCAAGGGAAAAAAAATACGAATTTGAAATTGAAATAGTGTTCTGTGATTGAAACAAACAGTAAAAACAAACAAACCAACCAAAACAAAGTTATCAAAATTAGTTTAAAATTCGTTTTTCAAGATTTTCAATCAATTGGATTTTCATTCATTTCTTTTTATTTTCTAGTAAATGAGTCCTTTATTTAGTTACCTAGCTGTTTATAAATAAAAATTATATAGGTAACATTAGGTTAGGTAGGTAGGTACCTAGGTCATGCTCTGGAAATCTAAATGACAGCATTTGACGTTCCTCTACGGCTTAAATTACAAAAGTGAAGACGTAGGTATTTCCCTCATCAGACTATGGACAACGAGCAGCCACACCAAGAGCTGGTGAAATGCGTGGTGGTAGGTGACACCGCGGTGGGGAAGACCCGGCTGATCTGCGCGCGGGCTTGCAACAAGCATGTCTCGCTGTCACAGCTGATGACCACCCACGTCCCAACTGTCTGGGCTATCGACCAGTACAGGATTTATAAGGATGTAAGTATTCATCTATTGAAAGATATGGAGGCCTACTCCAGAGAGGCGACTACTACTAGTATCTTAGTATTTTGCATGCAGAATTTTATTTATGAACAAGCTTCCGCCCGCGGCTTCGCTCGCTCGGTACCTACATAAAAAGTAGTTTATATGCTATTCTAGGTAAAGAACTCTTTATATTCCAAGTTTCATCAAAATCGGTTGAGCCGTTTAGTTGTGACAACATTACAAAAAGACAGGAGGTAAGGTTACTTTTGCATTATCTTATGCTTAAATCCTAAAGAAGGACGCAATTATTTTTAATTACTTAAAATTTTAAGTTTGGCAGGGTATATCAATTATCAAGACTATAAATGTTGTACCTGCGACACCCAAACAAAACCTAGAAGTTGATTGACCTCTTATTTCAGGTGTTGGAAAGATCATGGGAGGTGGTAGATGGTGTCAATGTATCCCTGCGCCTCTGGGACACCTTTGGAGACCATGAAAAGGACAGGAGATTTGCATATGGAAGGTAAAAGTTCTTGTTTAATTGACGACTGACTGAGACGCAAGGTGTGCGGGTTCTATTCCCGCTGCAGGACACATGTTTGCATGATCTGCAAATATTTGTTCCGGGTCTCGCTGCATTGAATTATTAGGTACAGGCCACACAAGATCGGCTTTGGGAATCTATAGCTTGTGTTCAGCATTGGATGTCCTATGGCTGATCATCATCATCATCATCATTTCAGCCGTACGACGTCCACTGCTGAACATGGCCTCCCCCACAGACAGAGCGAATTCCTACTATGTGGGGGGATTTGCCCATACTCACCACGCTGGGCATGCGGGTTGGCGAGCGCAGTTAGAGCTATCGTTGTTAAAATGAGGAACGCTGCTGCCCGTCCCCTAGCTTTTTTCCCTTAGTCGCCTCTTACGACATCTGCGGATAGGTAGATATGGAGGGGCCTATTCTTTAGCCGGGGCCACCACGGCACCTATGGCTGATAGGATGATGATAATGATTCAGTTTTTGTAAAAAAATGTTTGTTTTTAGGTCTGATGTGGTGCTCCTGTGTTTCTCCATTACAAATCCGATATCACTCAGGAATTGTGGTGCTATGTGGTATCCAGAAATCAGGTAATTTGCAGTCAAATCTAATGCAGTAGGGACATAGTAGTTGAAGTAGGTACCTACTTATCATATTTTACATTTTCAACTTTTCAGAGACTATGATTTTTATAATTTTTGACTCAGACGAGATTTGAACCCGCAACCTTCCCCTAGATATAGGGAAGCTCTAACCCAACTAAGCTTCAGAGCCACTTACCTGTTTCGTTGAAAAGCGCCGTAAGCGCCTAGAGGAGAAACAATTGGTTTCCATTTGCTCAATGACTAAAGTTAGTTTTAGTCCATTGACCATACCTCAACCTGGTGACTGACCTCATACAGAAGAAAGAACCAGTAACACGACAAGAAGAAGAAGAAGAAGTCCACTGACGCGAGGTGTCGCAGCTTATTAAATAATTATTTTGTTTTTATGGTTGTTTTGTTAAATTACGATGAAATTTAAAATCTCCTAGACATTACCTATTGCATAACGATATACCTACCTACTTTACTTTAATTGGAAGTTAGAATTAGAGTTAACTTTTATGATATCCTTCGCATGCACAAACAAACCAACACACGCACACAATCACTCACACACACTCACAACATACATTTGCACTTACACATAATACACACACTCTACACTGTATACATATTAAAAATCACCTCTAAAACTCTATGTATCTTTTGTTCAGACGCTTCTGCCCAAACACACCGATCCTGCTGGTGGGTTGCAAAAATGACCTGCGCTACATGTACAGAGATGAAACATATCTGAATTACTGCAAGGACCGCAGCCCTTTTATAAGGTAAGCTTTGAATACTATCACATTTCCCACTAAGTCAAAGTCAAAAGGCATTTATTTCAATAACATCACTAGGATCACTTTGAAATCTTAGAAACTAGGTGAAGCTATGCCTGTTTCTCGCGACCAAGCCTAGAAGAATCAGGCAACAAACACGGCTTGGTGCCTATCATTTTTTTCGATGATCCTTTTTCACAAAATGGAATTTAAAGGTTCAGTGTGGTGCCGATCGAACTAGGTACTACATTCCACGTGTCACTGTCTGTTTGTAACGTTTTAACGTCCAAACGGCTGAACCGATCTTGATGAAATTTGGTATGGTATCCCCATACCAAAATGCTTTAACTCTGAAGAAAGATATAGGCTACTTTTGATCAGAGAATCTTAAAAGTCAGAGTCGATACGAGTGGGGCCGACTAAGCCGCGGTTTTTCTTCACGAAGTTTTCCTTCGCTGTTATGGTGCACGGCCGGGATTCGAACCAACGACCTTGAGAGTCGAGGTATCTCCCACTTGGCCAACACAGCTTAAGTGTAAAAATATTACTGATCAACTATTGTTAGTCTGTTATTGCTGCAAATCATTTTTATTAATTTTTTGTTACTAAGCTTACACCTCTTTCTAACAGACTTCAAAAAGGAGGTTCTCAAGTCGGCTGTATTTTTTTTTTGTTTATGTTACTCGATATCTCTGCTATTTCTAAACTGATTTGATAATTCTTTCGCTGATGTATAGAGTATGATCCCGGAGTGGTCCCATATTAATTTAATTCCTGAGGGGTTGCTACTTGTCCCGTAAAACTTAAAAAACGTCATCATCTCTTGAAATCGACTTGCCGAAATTTTTTTTTGACGACCTCGTGTGGTATGGTTATCCCCGCGACTTCGTTCGGTTGCTGCTATTTTGATTTCATAAACTTTAACCTTAGGGGTTGTGTGTCGGGCATTCCTTTTTGTGCATCCATATGTTACAACAGGAAGCTACCCTGCAAATTTCATACCCTTAGGATTTTGGTTAGGCTCTGCGTTGATTTTCAAAGAGAATAAAACCACTTACGTTTGGTTGTCAGTCAGTCAGTCAGTACCGTAAGAGTTATTATTGATAATTAATGGATGTCATACTTTTGTTTTTTATTCGAAAGTGTAGGTGGCCAGTGTCATCCTCAGTAGGTAAGCAAAAAGCAATAAGGTTGATAACAAAATTCTTTAATTCATTTATTGACCATTTCGTTATAACATATAACATAGGCATGTCAGGTTTACAGTAATTACAGTTCTTTACAAGTAACGTTCATATAATATCAAAAAAATATATCTAAAAAAAGAGGTTGATATTAATCTTGTAAATATTCAGGAATTTGAAGTCTGTTTTTAGTTTTTTGTAAAAAATATCTTATTAATTTTTAAATCCATTTTTCTCTCAGTTTGTTATATCATATTTTGCACCACCTGCACTTGGGAGGATCTAAACAATGCAACAGATAGGGCCATTGAGGTTGCCAAATACTGGTCGACTAGAGTTTGAAGGAGTCTTTGACTCGAGAAGAAGACGAAGAGATATCATATTTTCTGTGTAATTTTGTAAGAAAATAAATATTTCTGAACTATTTATTGGACTTCATTTTTAGCAATTTTTGAAAGTTGTTTAGCTCTGCCGTTTTATTTTCTTTTTCTTGTGTTTTGTTGAGTTTTGTTGTGCAATCTCGGTGGCATTTTAACCATTAAAGCTTAGGATCTTAGCACGAGTGTAGGCAAATCGAACGGGAGTGTATTAAATGATTTTCTTTTTTTACTAAAAATGTGGTTTGAAGTTTTGAAGAAAACCGCCACCATTTTCTCCTGAGCAAACTTGACACTAATTACTTGACACTGGCAAGATTGACTGTAAAAACAGCAGATGCCATAAAATGAAAAATGAAATGAAAATGAACTATTTATTTTCATTTGAATATTTTCATTCATTTTTTCCAGGGCTCCTAGAAAAAGCGACCTGGTGATGCCAGATCAGGGGCGCGCGTTGGCTCACGAATTTGGCATCTACTACTACGAGACATCTGTGTTCACCTACTATGGAGTCAATGAGGTGTTTGAAAATGCAATTCGAGCTGCGCTGATAGGTAAGCTGCATACTTCTCTTGCTTGCTTGTCGTGTCACTGATTCTTTCTTGGTGATACTGTATTAGGTCAGTGACCAGGTTGAAGGCTGGTGGACCTGAAAAGCTTAAGACCATCGGTAAAGGAATCAGTGTGGTGAAAGGATTAAAGTGCGCCTTTTAGAGGCTTGTGCACATGCTCACAGTTGTGGACATGCTGGTTACCTGGCTATGTTTTCCAGCTTATGAGCACTAGTATACATTTTTCGAATGGAAAATCCATTGTACATGACCGGAATGCGAACCCATGACCTGTGGATCAGAAGTCGGGGGGGCACTACTACCACTCCATTAGTACATTGCAACCGCCAGCGCCCCGCCTCCGCCTCCGCCCCGGCGCCGACCCGTCTCGTCCAGTCCCGTCCCGTCACATCCCGTCCCGTCCCGTCCCGTCCCGTCACATCCCGTCCTGTCCCGTCACATCCCGTCCCGATCAGTCCCGCCTGCTGTGTGTTTGTGCTTTAAAATAGGTATTTCTACTTTTTGTGTTACAGCCAGGCGCCAGCAACGTTTCTGGATGACCAATTTGAAACGTGTGCAACGGCCTTTACTTCAGGTAAAAAAACCTATATATTGTTTGTTTTTATTTCCTACTTGCGCCCGCGGCTTCGCTCGCGTGGTACCTACATAAATATAAAACAAAAAAAACATATCGGTCGAGACACATCGATCTTCAAAAGTTGTCCGAGAGACACATTGTTAAAGTGAAATGGACAAAAAGTCATGGAACATGTCCAGGGAACAACAAGGCTGACTCCTTAGCAAAAAAAGGTGCAAAACAAACACCAACGACATACGATATCAGCCTCTGCAGACCCTCATCAACAGAGATTAAAAACCGGTTAAAACTGAACTCCGAAAAGGAACATCAGAAGCTATGGGAGCGCAGATTAGACTGCAAACACTCAATCCCAACACTAAACAAACACGTGACAACAACGCTACTGAAGATGAATCGCGAAGACCTAAGGCTGATGGTGGGCATCATCACGGGCTACTGTGATCTCAACCACCATCTCCTTAAGATTGGAGCCACAGACAGCGGCCTCTGTCGCGGCTGTCTTCAGCATGAAGAAACAGTGGAACACGTTGTACTACATTGCACTGCCACAAATGAAGCTAGGCTCACAACAGGAATGCAGGAGGTGATCGGATCCTGCTCCTCTTAATCCACAGCATCAACGGGGATTCTCGAACAATGTTGCCACCAACCCAGGGTCCTTCTCCGTTACTGTAAGGAGTTGGGCTGGCTGGGGTGAGGTCAGCAGGGGGACAATGCACAATACACCCCAACGCGGGACGTCAGTGCAGATCTTATTCCCCCATTTAGAATTAGAATTATATCGGTCGAGACATTTTCGAGTTTTTACGAGACTAACGCACGGCAATTGATTTTTATTGATTACTAGCTGTCCCGCTCGCGACTTCGTCCACGTTTGTATATACCTACCTAGACTATTATCCATTATCCTTGTCAAAGTACTAACACTTATAATGCAGCAACTTACCTATTTCTACCTACCATCACCGTCACTGTAACCGTCACAGTACCGTAACCGATTGAACTTGAACTGCCAATCATTTTGATTGAAAACATTGAAACCCCAAAACAGGTGATTTTTTAATCGTGTTTTTTTCCAATGAAAAATGTCGACTGTCCAAAAGTCGTAGAACAAACTTTATTGCCAATTGGGTGTAGAATAGGCCCCTTAAGGGATAGCATACCTACATATTATGAATCACATTGTATAGGATGTACTGGCGCGGAAAAACGGCCGTTCTTGCAAAGAGACTGTTAACAATGTACACTCGACTGGGCACAATGACACGACAATGAAATCAGTCACGGGGAACAGAAATTTTCTAAAAATAACTCTATAGCTTCTTCTTCATGTTATACTAGCGTGTGCCTGCGGCTTTGCTCGCGTGGTACATATAAAAAGTAGCCTATATTCTATTCTAGGAATCATCATCATCATCATCATCAGCCTGATGAAGTCCACTGCTGAACATAGGCCTCCCCCAAAGACTTCCATGACGAACGGTCTTGAGCCTTTTCCATCCACCGACTTCCCCCAACCTTAACAATGTCGTCGGTCCATCGGGTGGGGGGCCTTCCAACACTGCGTCGTCCGGTTCGTGGTCGCCACTCGAGAACCTTTGTTCCCCAACGGTTGTCGGTTCTGCGAGCTATATGGCCAGCCCACTGCCACTTCAACCTGCTAATTCTGAAAGCTATGTCGGTAACCTTGGTTCTTCTACGGATTTCCTCATTTCGGATTTTATCACGCAGCGAAACTCCGATCATAGCTCTCTCCATAGCCCGTTAGGCGACTTTTTTTTTTATATTTTTTTTTTATACTACTGAGGTGGCAAACAGGCATACGGCCCACCTGTTGGTAAGCGGTTACCGTAGCATATGAGCGCTTGCAATACCAGAGGCATCACGCACGCGTTGCCGACCCCGAACCCCCCTCCCCCTAAAGAGCTTGTGAGCTTGTGTGCTTGAGCTAGGAATAGCACTATTCTATTCTATCCAATCACTATACCACAGATAACATAATACATACTATACTTTTTTTTATACAACTGAGGTGGCAAACAAACATACGGCCCACCTGTTGGCAAGCGGTTACCGTAGCCTATGACCGCTTGCTTGAACCTAGTTTTAACGAAATCGGTTGAGCCGTTACGGCCTAATTGAACGACAAACATCCTCACAAACTTTTGTGTACTGTCCGTCGTCATCAAAGCGACTAAAATAGCGTAGAGATATAGATCTACCTGTGCTTTACCTAGAATAGCATATAGGCTACTTTTTATCTAAGTACCACGAGAGCGAAGCCGCTGGCACAAGCTAGTATAACATGAAGAAGAAGCTATAGAGTTATTTAAAAAAAAATGTTACTAATTGTTATTATAAAATTAAAATTTTATTAAAATTTTATAAAGACTAGCTTGCGCCTGTTGAGTTTTTCAATGGTGCTCGACCGTGTTCGAACCCACGACCTTCGGATTGAAAGTCGGGCTCCTCACTAGGCCTATTACCTATACTATATAATAATAATGTACATATATTTATTTCAGGCGCCATTCCGACCACCAAGACCTATGGAGCCCGATGTGGCAGTAGTGAACAGCGTCTACTTCGACAACATGACTTCCTTACTCCATCACCAGGTAACTTATCAGATAGGGCACAGCAATGTTGTCGCTCTAAATTAGAGCAGCCCGCCTGGAAGGTACCTCCGCCTACAGATGATCTCAGCCAAATAACATTATTTGTTTCAAATAGTGTGTTCCTGCGGTGAGTTTGGTTGGGGAGGGGTATTGCAAGCGTTCATAGGCTACGGTAACTACTTACCAACGAGTGGGACGTAAGCTAGTTTGCCACCAGATGTATAAAAAAACTTGTTAAATCGACGACCTCGGTGGCGTAGCGGCATGTATTGTAAACGCAAGGATTGTGAGTTTGATTCCCGCTGCGGGACAAATGTTTGCGTGATCTGCAAAAAATTGTTCCGGATTTTGGTGTTGTGGTACCACACAAGGATCATCGAAAAAATGTGCGTCACGTGCGCCATGTTTGTTGCCTGATTCTTCTAGGCTTGGTCGCGAGGAACAGGCGTAGCTTCACCTAGTTTCTAAGACGTTACAAAGTGATCCTAGTGATTTTATTGAAATAAACGCCTTTTGACTTTGTTCCTTTTACAGTATTTCACGGACATGGTCATAATCTGCGGAGCCAAGGGTTTTCCTGTGCACCGGTTCATGATGGCGGCGGCTTGCGAGGCGTTTCTACGGCTCCTGACCACCGACTGCATCAGCCTCTCAGCTGAACTGGCTAGGAGCTCCAGCGAAAGTAGCATGGTATGTGCTACCACATTTGACGTGCCACTGGTTGTTGCTTGGTGCTTGCTTGCTGACCAGGTTCTAGAATGTCATGACGTGACTATTATGGACTCCGCTGAAAACGCACACATCAGTGTGTATCCAGCACAATGCTGAGCGGAGACCATATTTTCCACGAGCTCTGCTGCGCTTAATATCTTTATCATTTAGTATGTAATTTTTATTTTATTTTATGTGTAGTAGTTCTTAAGGAAAATAAATCTTTCATTCATTCATTCATTCAGGTTGATGTATGGTGGCCCTGAAAAGGGCCTATGACCTATGAGAGCACTAGAGAGCGAGAAGTTTTCGTTTTATTAACCAGTTAATAGAGCTTAATTTATACACTCTACTAACTTTCATTTGTACCTATACCTTCTCCACTTGTATACTAATAAATTATAATAAATAAATATTCCGGACATATTCACACGGTCGACTGATCCCAAACTAGGCATAGCCTGTACTATGGGTACCAGAGACTGATATACATAATAGATATATATTTAAAACCCAGACACAGAACAAACATCTGTGTTAGTCACAAATGTTTGTCCAGTGCGGGAATCGAACCCGCGACCTCTAGCGCAGAAGGCAGAGTTACTACCAACTGAGCTATGAGGCCAGTCAATACTAGTTTTATAAGATTTTAAATAAATTGCTTCCGCGTATATTTGTAATTCTGTGTCTATTTCTACTATTTCGTTTGCGCGTATTATGCGCGGTCCAAACGAAATAGACCATTAAGAGGATACAAAAATCATAATAAATTGTCGAGTGGGCGGAGTGAAGAAAGTGACAGCGCTATGTACTGTAATTGAATGCGGAAAGAGATAGCAAGCGTTAGAAGGCGCTCGAAAGTAATCGACGTAAGCGAAATATAAGAAAATATCGATAATCTCAAAAACTATCTATTTTTTTTAAAAGTGTCTTGGATTTAGGTACCCAATGCTATTGTCTAACAAAATATTAAAAAAAAAAGTTATTTTTGTTAGATAGTCTCAGAGTATTTTCGAAAAAACTGTTGCAGAGGACCCAACTTTAAAAAATAAATCTATCGAGAAAAGTTTTACCAATCGCGTTTCTGTCTTGGATTTACGTAAATAAAATGCTCAAGTTATCTTTGTCATAAAAATCAAAACTGTGCGTTTTGCGGTTATTGAGAAAAAACAATTCAAAAATCATAAAATAATTAAACCCTCACCTTAACCGGTATATAACAGTTATTAACCGGTTGCGAGCCTAAACGCTTTTAGTGATTGTGACGGTAACCACCATTGATTTGTTTTTGCAGGTCAGCAGCATGGGGGAAGCGACCGCGGGCGAGTTCAACGAAGACACAGAGTACTTGATCAGCAAAGAACAGGCCAAGCAGATGAGGTAAGTTACCTTTTCACATAAATATTTATTTATTTATTTTATTTATTTATTTATTTATTAAGATAACAACATCATAACAGGTTTTTTTACTAAGCCCTAAGGCGATGTTATATCTAGGTACCTACTTAACTTAATTTATTAACAACACTAATTAATATATTTTGTCTCAATGACAAGCTGTGCCATTTCCATGGCTTTCGGCAGGTTTTGGTAAAACACATCTACACTGTTTTCGGACAGAATATTGAGTAAATAGATAGCGAGAGATAAATAAAATAAATAAATATTCCGGACATATTCACACGGTCAACTGATCCCAAACTAGGCATAACCTGTACTATGGGTACCAGAGACTGATATACATAATAGATATATATTTAACACCCAGACACAGAACAAACATCTGTGTTAGTCACAAATGTTTGTCCAGTACGGGAATCGAACCCGCGACCTCAAGCGCAGAAGGCAGAGTTACTACCAACTGAGCTATGAGGCCAGTGAAACTTGAATCTTTATTATTTTTTAAAAACTTATAAACAATAATAATTAATTCGGAAACCTTGCTTGGTGGCGCAGCGGGTGCATCTCGATAGGTATGCAAAGTTTCAGCTCAATCACTATGCATTACAAAGTTACCTACATTACAAACTCTATCGAACGCCCTTTTAAGGGTAGTTTGTGTTTTTTTCTTATTATTAATTATTCTGCTATAGGGGCAAATCCAACAAATCAAGATTCATAAAAATCGGTCTAGCCTCTCTGAGTTTGACTACCTTGTTCCTCGACTAATCAACGACCTGCCGACTGACTTAATCGACAGCATTACGCGTAAAAACATATGTTAAACTCAAATCTTCATCATCATCAACATCATTTCAGCCGTTCGACGTCCACTGCTGAACATGGCCTCCCCCACAGACAGAGCAAATTCCTTATCATGTGGGGGGATTTGCCCATACTCACCACGCCAGACATGCGGGTTGGCGAGCGCAGTTAGAGCTATCGTTGTTAAAATGAGGGACGCTGCTGCCCATCCTCTAGCTTTTTTCCCTTAGTCGCCTCTTACGACGACATCCGCGGATAGGTAGATATGGAGGGGCCTATTCTTCAGCCGGGGCCACCACGGCCAACTCAAATCTTACCTTCTATCATAGGAGGCTACTTACGTATTTTGCTACACAATCACCAATGATTGTGTAACAAAATACGAACTCACCTTGAACGTATCTTGTTAAATACCTACTACCTGCCTACTTATAGTAAAATTACAATCTACCTAACGTACTCCTTATTACTAAATTTACGTAGCTCCTACCTATTTTTTTTTATATATACCGGACATATTCACACGGTCAACTGATCCTAAACTAGGCATAGCCTGTACTATGGGTACCAGAGACTGATATACATAATAGATACATATTTAACACCCAGACACAGAACAAACATCTGTGTTTATCACGCAAATGTTTGTCCAGTGCGGGGATCGAACCCGCGACCTCTAGCACAGAAGGCAGAGTTACTACTAACTGAGCTATGAGACCAGTCGAATAGCCGAAGACAACATTTAGCATTAGTTCTACAAACCTTACTGGTTTTTTTAGTGCTATTTCTAAAATGAGTATGGAATAAATTTTTGGATGATCATCATCATCACCAGCCAGATGAAGTCCACTGCTGAACATAGGCCTCCCACAAAGAGTGCCATGACGAACGGTCTTGAGCCTTTTCCATCCACCGACTTCCCGCAACCTTAACAATGTCGTCGGTCCATCGGGCGGGGGGCCTTCCAACACTGCGTCGTCCGAGATTTGGATGATACATAAAAATAAAAAAGTTATTAATGGTGTAACTAATAAAGAATATTTTCCTCTTCAGAGTATGGGACCAAATTAAGCGTCGCTCGTCTTGTCAGATTCTACCTCTCAGTGACAGTTGCAAGAAGCCACCGGATTTGTACAGGGAAGTTAACCATCCCGCTATCAACTCTATTAGAGTTGTCAAGGTATGAACTTGGTTTTTTATATTATCACTAGCTTCCGCCCGCGGCTCGCATGAAAAGTACAGAGTCCTTTATCTAGTAAAATGAATCAAAAGAAATGAAATGAAAAAAATAAAACACAGATTATATAAATAGCTTATAAGTTAGTAGTATTATATAAGTATATGCTATTCTAGGTAAAGAATTCTGTATATTCCAAATTTCAACGTAATCGGTGGAGCCGTTACGGCGTGATTGAACAACAAACATCCAAACATCCTCACAAACATTGCATTTATAATATTACTAGTTTCCGCCCGCGGCTTCGCTCGCGTGGTACCTACTTAAAAAGCCTATATCCTATTCTAGGTATAGAAATTTATCTATTCCAAGTTTCAACGAAATCGGTTGAGCCGTTACGGCGTGATTGAACAACAAAAATTTGAACATCCAAACATCTAGGGGGGAGGGTTTCGGCAGGCAACGCATTAGCAATGCTCCAGGTGTTGCTGATGTCAATAGGCGACGGTAACCACTTACCATCAGGAGGGCCGTAAGCCTGTTTGCCTCCGTCATAAAAAAAGTATAAATAAACTGTTCAATTAGCCCCTGCATAGAATATTCTGTGCCAAAATTATGCTCATTTATTACAGTGCGAGAAACTTCAACACGCCACATCCCAAACCCAGACCATTGTGACAATGAGCAAGCTGATATCCCAAATAGTGATGCAAGAAATCATTAACTTCGTGTACACTGGCACTTTGGACAGCACTGCCTTCAAACAGCAGGTCAGTTTGCCACCCTATTGCTATGGAATGAAGGTGTATTTTACTATGATGATGAGCTTGGCTTTTGTATCAGGATTGGATATCGACAACAATTCTTTGGTGCAGAGTCTTTGTTGGAAGTGTTTGAGATTTCAGAATCATTAAGTATCCACATCTATCTAGAAATAAAACAAAACTTGCGTTACTGACTAACTGACAACCAATGCACAAAATAGACGGTAAGTCCTCATAACCTGTTCTGTGGCCTAGCTTTCTTGGGAGAACTAAGAAATATATTTCCTAAATTCATCCCCTAAAGGAGTGTAGCTGGACAGCTTAAGTGCTAGATTGATTTTTAAAAGCACGCCTTTGGCCAAGTATTGTCTTAAGTATCTTTAATTTGCGCCGTTTCGGACACTTGCTATAAAGTGCTAAGTTGTATGTTGGCTTATATAAGCAAATGCTAAATCCCACTATAATAATATTAATGCGAAAGTTTGTTAAGTTGTGAGTATACATGTGAAGATGTTTCTTACTCTTTCGCGCCGCACGGAACGGATTGGAATGAAAGGAGATGTTTCATTCTGGGTCAGGCCTACATAGGTATTTATACATAGCGTACATGCGCTATGTAGAAAAATCAGAAAAATGAGAATAAAAGAAAAATATAATTTCATTAATTTGTAGCCAAAAGCAATGGTGGAAGAAAAAATCTTCTTGTAAGTTTTTTCTATGTGAACACTATTTTGCGGACCGCCATGTTAGTTTGTAATTGACGTTCGATGTGACATGAACATATTTTTAACCGACTTTAAAAAGGAGGAGGTCCTCAAGTCTGCTGTATTTTTTTCATGTCACGTTGTTGTTTGATTTGATGTTGTAGCCATATTTTTGGAGCGCTGCGTTGATTTCTTTGTCGAAGAAAATCTTGAAGTACCATAAATCGTCAATAGTCCACAAACCATAAATAGTCAATTTAAAGAAAATATCAATTAAAAACGTTTACTTTATTGCTTGCTATATTTTAGAGCAGTGTAGATTGTAGATACACAGTGCAGTACCAAGCTCCGTACATTTAAGAAACATCTCCTTTGGCATTAAAATAGCCTGGAATAACATACAGGCTTTTAATCCGAGTACCACGCGAGCGGAATCTTATTATATCTTTGATGAAATATAGGTATAGTTTCTTCTTTCCAACGAAGACTGCTTTTAATTCTGTTTTTGTAAGTGCTCATTCTTCTCTCTAACTTCCTCCCACACTACTATTATTTACCTACCACACAATAAAAGCCTTATAAAGTAATAAAATAAATAATAATTCTATATCAATACACTGTATTTTGCAGTCGGCTGCTATCGGATTATTACTGGTAAAATTTTATAATAATAAAATCATGAAATCATAAAATAATGAAAACCATGAACTTTTGTTTATTATTGCACACTAAATTATTATTTTGTGTACATTCATTTTGGTGTTTAGATTTGTGGTTTTAATGTCCCTAAAGCGTCGTTTAGATAGAGCGTATTTCTCGAAAGGAGAAAAAAAAATCCTATCGTGTACTACACGTATGATCATTGCATGGCGTTTTTGCTTGAGTTTAAACACAATATGAAAGCGATTATCGCCTGGAGATTCTCGCTTGCGATTTTGCTTTCGAGAAACTAGCTCTTTGTAAATCGGTGTAATGTCACTGCTTTATATTCACATTGAAATAATTCATTTAACATACATATTTTGTATCTATAACTGATTATGTTCAGTATAATCATGCGGCCTCTTGGAATCGTCCATATCGTTAATAATAACGCCTTGAAAGATTTTGACTGAGCATAATTTTTTATTTTTTTTAAATCCGTGTGTTGAAAGGACGGCTATCAATATCGTCAAAATTTTGTCATGTTTTACAATTTGAAAGTCAATATAAGTCCATCCATAGTAAGCTACTATCCTAAAATACTACTCAGAATTTGAAACATTGATACAAATTCAGCCAAGAGCCATGACTTTAAAGTTACTTTAAATCGGCTTCTTAAACAACTCCGAAATAATAGCAAAAAACTTTTTCTATAGTTGGAAACCTTAATTTCGATGAGACATCATTAATAGATATTCAACCAAACTTAAAGCCTCTTCACACTCGCTGCAAATTAAAGGCACGGAGAAGGTGCTGCCAACTCGATTGAAGCATTTTAACCCTGGGTTTTGAGCCGGAGGCCCTCACCGAGTGGACCATCACTCACTGTGACAGTGACAGTTGTGGCGAGTGAAGCGGATCAATATATATCGGACAATAGCTACCACATCCACCTCAATGCCATACGCCTTTACACGCGCGACCACCCGACAGCCGAACACCCTGGAGGCCCCTGCCCCGAGAGATCCCAAGTGCACCCGAGGAATCCTCCTCGGAAGGTACATAGGAAAAAAAAATACGCGGAAATACCGAAACACTGAATTTATTACTTGATTAAATTATTCTATTAATAATGTGTAAACCGTATGAGTTGTTATGGGCGACTGGGTTCGCGTCTATTAATAGCTACGCTCCAGCCCGATTATATCGCTACCTATTGTATGGTGTACCTACTTATAAACAATGACCCTACAACAAACAACGCTGAGATTAGCCGCCGAACATGGAAGAGATATCTCAACGAAGCCACGCGATCTAGAAGTAGTTGCTTCTAGAGTTGAAGCTTCGGCAAATAGCGCAAGCCAGAGGCCCTTACCCGCAGCTCTGGATCGAGCTTGCAGATGACCCGATTGATTGACAAAAAAAAATACGTGGAGCCGCTACACTCGCCACAAATGTCACTGTCACAGTGAGTGATGGTCCACTCGGCGAAGGCCTCTCTCAAAACCTAGGGTAACAGCATAAGTTGGCAGCACTGGCCCTGATATTGCCACTGATGTGTGATGTGTGGGCTTAAAATGGCAACAGGTGTAATCATAATGCAAATGTTCACAGGAAATCAGACAGGCCGCCGAGCTGCTAGGCTTCCACGAGCTGACGAAGCTAACGCAGTTCATTCTGGACCAGCACCTCTTGTTCGATAAGGGATTCATGCTGCAGTTCCACTCGGTAAGAGTTTGGGGTTCTTTTTGGGGCTCCAAGTTAACTTAAAGGTTATCCCCGTGCGTGGGCGCTGGCAGAACAACTCTAAAACCTGTATAGCTACAGGCCTGAAATTTTTGATGCCACTTGCACTAATTTGGCACTAAATATCTGGTTTATTTCGTCAGCACTTTTGTGGAACTATATGTGCTAGCTGGAGACCCGGTTCTCCAGCTTCTACATATTTTTTTTGTCTCATCTCCGTAACCTCTTTGGCACCTAAATTTTGAATTGGATTTTCTGATTGCACCTGTTATGTACAAAATTTTTACATATTCAGAATTCCGAAATTATCTTTGTGTAAGCTGTAGACAAATTTGCAAGCATCGCGGGTCGTGACTGGATGAAGCTTGCACAGGATCGAGGTGAATGGCACATACAAAGGGAGTCCTATACCCAGCAGTGGGTGAAGTCAGGCTGTGGATGATGATGATGAAGCTATGACATATTCACATTTATCTTTACAGCCTCTACCGCAGAGACTTCGTGATTTGTACGTAGAGCGCAATCTGTTCGCTGATGTGACCTTTGACCTTGACGACGGCATCCACCTAGCTCACAGGGCGATCCTGATGGCCAGATGTGACCCTATGAAGGCCATGTTCCAAGGTCACTTTAGGGAGAGCTCTTCTAGAGTGGTAAGTACTTCTACAGGGTGATGATGATGATGAAGTACTTCTTTCTTTCGTCGCCAGTCAGACTCAGAAGCCCGGGTCCCTAATGTTCGTGAGTTACTCACTTGTCACCGGTGAATGGTGAAAAGTGAATAGCTTACCGTTTTTGTATGGTGTCAAGTAAAGCGCCCCTACAAAAACCAGCAAGCTATTGACTTTTCACCACTCACCGGTGTATCCGGTGTGTCGCATCCTATGCTATCCTACTAATATTATAAATGCGAAAGTTTGTGAGGATGTTTGTTATTCAATCACGCCGTAACGCCTCAACCGATTACGATGAAACTTGAAATAAATAGAGTTCTTTACCTTCAATAGCATAATTATAGGCTTCTTTTTAGCAAAGTGCCAAGCGAGCGAAACCGCTGCTGGTGTAATCTAGTTTTATAATATTGAAAATGTTGATATTTTTCTTCTCTATTATTCTTTCTTTTTGTTAGAATAATCCGCTTTCGGTTCAGTATACATTATGAATCAATTAGTATTGCAAAGAAAACAATTTTCCATTTCCAGATCGCGTTCCCTGGAGTTAAGATGTACGCGTTCCACATCCTCCTGTGCTACATCTACAGCGACAAGATCCCGAGTGTGGAGCCGACGCGCTGCCTGGAGCTGCTGGAACTCGCCAACAGGCTCTGCATGAACCGGCTCGTGACGCTCGTCGAAGCCAAAGTGCTGGAGCATCTGCAGAGGCAAGACAGGTGACATTTATTCTACACAAGCTTCCGCCTGCGTCTTCGCTTGCGTGGTACCTACATAAAAAGCCTTTATGCTATTCCAGACTATCTATCTCTGTACATCTTACAGAATCCGCCTTACAGAAGATCGCAGCCAAATAACATTATTTGTTTCAAATAGTGTTGTGTTCCTGTGGTGAGTAGGGTTGCCAGAGCTCTTTAGGGGGGAAGGGGGTTCGGGGTCGGCAACGCGTGCGTGATGCCTGTGGTATTGCAAGCGCTCATAGGCTACGGTAACCGCTTACCATCAGGTGGGCCGTAAGCTTGTTTGCCACCTCTGTTGTATAAAAAAAAAAGAAAAAACATAATTTCATCCAAATCCGCCGCCTAGCTAATTAGGCCGCTTAAACTTGATTGAACCACAAACATCTAAACATCCTCACAAAATTTCGAATTTATAATATTGGTAGGATTAGAGTAAACTTTTAAGCCGGAAAAAATATTTAATTTAAATGAGACCCAAAATTTTCGAACCATCGGTATTCAAACCCGCATCTTCACCTAGAATCGACAATGCGATACCAACTACGCACTGCCAACTCAGGGCAAAGATGCGGGTTTGTTATCCATAAGTGTTGCTTTCACTTTAAAATCAAGAAAAGTAAAAATAATTAAACTCTCAACATTAGATAGTAGTTTTTTTATTTGAAATACACAAAAACAGCGAACGGACATGGCCATACAAAGAGTAAGTACACAAATGATATAAAAAACAATTTAGTGTTTTTTACACCAGAGAAATAAGTGGGTATCAGAAACTACGAGTACCATAGTACCACAACACCCAGACCAGAAACAAATATCTGCAGATCATGCAAATATTTCTTCCGCAGCGGGAATCGAACCCGCACCCCTTACGCCTCAAAGTTATCGTCTGACGTCTGAATATTAGGACAATCACAGTGTGAGTTTAATTTGGTTTCTTATTACAGAGTGTGCGGCGAGGACGAACATGTCGTTGAAATAGCTCTTTCACTACTGGAACCACTCAAGGTATTTTATTTATTACTTGCTTCCGCCCGCGAACGACGGCGATATAGACCGGGATGTGAAAAATAGAATAAATGCGGGATGGATGAAATGGCGGCAGATCACAGGAACTACGTGTGATCCAAGAATGCCCCTTAAACTTAAGGGGAAAATTTACAAAACGATCATAAGACCTGTCGTACTGTATGGATCTGAGTGTTGGGCAACCAAAGGGACGGATGAAAGAAGAGTGCATGCTGCGGAAATGAGAATGTTGAGATGGATGTGTGGAGTGACTAGAATGGACAAGATACGGAATGAGTACATCAGAGGAAGTTTGAAAGTAGCGCCAGTGACTGAGAAGTTGAAGAGCAAAAGGTTAGCGTGGTATGGGCATGTCATGCGGAGGGAAGAATGCCATGTGACTAGAAGAGTGTTAAATATGAATGTGGAAGGATATAAGGGGAGAGGTAGACCAAAGAAAAGATGGATAGATTGTGTGAAAGACGACATGAGTAAGAAAGGAGTGAATACTGATTTGACGGCTGATAGAGGGGAGTGGAAGAGAAAAACATGTTGTGCCGATCCCACATGAAGTGGGATAAGGGCAGGGAGATGATGACTTGCTTCCGCCCGCGGCTTCGGCGTCTGTCTGTCTATCTGTCAAGACCCTTTTTCTCAGAAAAGGCTAAAGATAGATAGATACATTATTTATTTGACGTGTGTGTCAAATACAGCATAAAAATATAAATAAAAATATTCCGGACATATCACACACGGTCAACTGATCCCAAACTAGGCATAAATGTTTAACACCCATACTCAGAAAAAACATCTGTGTTAATCACACAAAATATTTGCCCAGTGCGGGAATCGAAACCGCGACCTCTAGCGCAGAAGGCAGAGCTACTATCCACTGAGCTATGAGGCCTGTCATAGACAGAGATAAAAGCAAAAAGGTATCAAAATAAAGGTATCAAATTTAAATTTATACCTATTATTAGGGTCCGTGAGCTTAGAGTGCCGTATAAAAATTTCTAGGTATGCATTAAAAATATATGGAAATGAATGTCTAAATTTTTTCTTATGATTTTAATGTTGTTTTCCAGCTTCACAACGCCCATAATCTAGCTGATTGGTGCACATGGCGGCTGTGTGGGGCGTATGACAGAGCATGTCGCGCCAAGCACCTCAGCATCACCACCCGGGACTATCTGTCCGACAACCGCTGGCCACCGGTGTGGTAAGTAAATTAACTTTTTTTTTACACAGTATAAAAAAATGGCGACCACGAACCGGGCGACGCAGTGTTGGAAGGCCCCCCGATGGACCGACGACATTGTGAAGGTTGCGGGAAGTCGGTGGATGGAGAAGGCTTAAGACCGTTCGTCATGGAACTCTTTGGGGGATATATATGTAGTTAATAATATAAATTCATTTATTTCAGACTACTTACATAGTCAATATCACACAAGTCAAAATTATTTATAATTAATAGGTAGGTACACACAGGCAAAAAAGGAAAGTAAGTAGGTAGAACCAGCTACTTTAGGTACTGCGAGTGTACCATACTACAATGGTTCAGGTACTCGCAGTTAAACCTGGATTTATTTATTTTATATTTATTTATTACACGAAAGAAATACAAATGAATGGTAGTAAATGTCTTAAAACCTATGTTAGGTTTGTCTAGACATTAGGTTCTCGATATTGAATGTAAGAAAAATTGTAAACAATTTTTACTTATTTTCTATGAAGAGCGAGCGCATGTAAAGATAACACCGTCACAGAACAGCAGATGAAAACACGTTAGTGACGTTTCAGTATTGGGGCATTCGGCAAACACCTGTTGATAAGTTACCGTAGCATATGAACGCTTGCAATACCAGAAGCATCACGCACGCGTTGCCGACCCCAAACCAAATACAAAATATTAAGTTTTTATCCGAGGTAGGGCACAGCTAGATTTTCTCGGTCTAAATCGGAGCAGCCCGCCTGGGAGCTACCCCCGCCTTACAGAAGATCGCAGACAAATAACATTATTTGTTTCAAATAGTGTTGTGTTCCTGTAATTGTGTAATGTGAGTAAGGTAGCCAATCAAAATTCAAAGATCAACCTCCGACGTCGTTGGCTATTGTTTGACTTTGACTATCATATCTTAAGCGTAACGCTAACGTGAACTATTCATGCTTGGGGCACAAGAGTACCTGTGAGTGTGAGTTTGAGTGTTAGGGTGAGTTTGCGTGTTAGCGTGAGTTTGAGAGTGGGAGTGAGTTTGAGTGTGAGAGTGAGTATACTAACGAGAAAATTGTTTTTATCACAGGTTCGTAAAAGAGTTCGACTACTACCAGAAATGTTTAACGGAACAAAACAAAGACCTAAAGGAGCTGAGACCTCAGACCTCACTGCCGAACCAGCAGACTGGGTGCTTGTGCTTTACTAGTAAGTCATCATTATACACTCTATTATACACATTATACACTACACGGAAGAGAAAATAAAGACGGTCAAGTGCGAATACTCGCGCCCTGAGGCTTCCGTACCATTGATAGATAAGATAGATAGATAAATTGTTTATTTGACACACACACACAAATACAGCACAGCGAGAGATAAAAGCAAACAGAAGAAACAACAGTGGGTAACAATCACACAAAATAAAAAAAAATTGGTCGTGGGTTCGAATCCCAGTCGTGCTCCAATGGATTTACGTTTCGTGGTCAGAAAATCTAAATTCCAAGTGTAGGAATTGACAAACTTATATTTGCGATTGCTCACGTAGTCATTGTATGACATTGACCGCAAATATACTTTTTGTTCTACAAAGCGTCGAAATTCTTCAATTTTAGACTTTTTCCTTTATTTCACCCAGACCTAAATCGTTGGTATAAATTTCAAGTTGATACCTTTACCCGTGACTGACGGACAGAAAGACAGTCGGACAACAAAGTGATCCTATAAGGACGGAACCCTAAAAAGTCAGCAATATTGTAATTTTCACATAAATAAACAATTGACTGGCCTCATAGCTCAGTTGGTAGTAACTCTGCCTTCTGCGCTAGAGGTCGCGGGTTCGATTCCCGCACTGGACAAACATTTGTGTGATGAACACAGATGTTTGTTCTGTGTTTGGGTGTTAAATATTTATCTATTATGTATATCTGTCACTGGTACCCATAGTACAGGCTATGCCTAGTTTGGGATCAGTTGACTGTGCGTGCTATGTCTGAAATATTTATTTATTTATTTATTATCTGGTGTCGTCAACAGTGTTCTCGTTGCAGGCAAGGTGCGGCGCTCGAGCTCGGCGGGCGCGGACGTGACGACGGCGCTGTGCCGCAGCGGCACAGCGCCGCCGCCGCAGCCGCCTCTCTGACACATGCCTTACTGGAGGTACCTTTTTATAATACAATTAAGTTGGCAAACAAGCAGACGGCCTTCCTGTTGGTGAGCGGTTTCCGCAGCCTATTTACGCCTGCTTAAAAAAGGATTAAAGTGCGCCTCTTAGAGGCTACTTTCGTGCAGATGTCACTTGTCTTCGAATTTTTAGGTTCTAAGGCTCGTATTCAGAGACACGACTCAAGCATAGATTTAATCACAGATCAGCTGAACTCTATTTAAGTATTGAATCTCTTCTCAAACATAACTTTTATTCAAGAACGGTACTTAAACTACTCTCCGCTGAATCGAGTCTCAAATCTGTACTCAAATGTTCTCGTTTACATTTTGATTTATTTATAATTTTCGATCCAGGGAGCCAGGGTGGAAAAAGAACAGAACTATAAAGTGAAGTATAAATATGCATCAAAGTACGTGTAACGGAATAAAAATGTCATTTGATTAATGTCTAATCAAATCTAAACTCAAGCACCGATTTCGTCTGATTGACGTTTCAGAATAAGCATTTACTCAGGTGAACTGTAATCATTGAATCTATACATAAGCACTGTTCAAGAATTGCTGCTTGAGTGTGTCTCTGAATACGAGCCTAAAACATCATTTATTTTCCGTCATCGTTCGGAGCCAACAGGTGGGCCGAATGCTTGTTTGAATATAATAGAAAAACGTTTATTTTGTTACCATTACAAACAGACTTAACACAATACAAAAAATGCAGTTCAACATCATGATGTTGAACTGCATGATGTTGTTACCATGGTAACAAAAATGGCCACCACTCAGCATGTAATAGGGCAGAGCAGTGTGACACCTTAGTTGTAGTAAAAAAAAAAAGAGGACTAGTATAGCGCACAATAAATTTTACGAATGGAAAATGAATTGGTGCACCGGGATTCGAACCCACGATCTGTTGATCGGAAGGCGGGGCAACTACCACCATCTCACCAGTGGGTATTTACACTGTTAACGCCATCTAGTATATAACATCTGAACTAAGTTTTACCTAGAAACGAGAACCTCCGTTCGTTGATTTAGGTCGCCTAGCCATGTAGTTCAATCGCTACATCCGCTGGTACCGCCATTTATTGATCGAGTATGCGAAGACCACTCGGACGATTTGGCCTTGTATGTTTGTATGTATTTATGTATATTTGATCAAGCATTACATTGACGCCGATGGTGGTACAACCCGCATGGAATTTAGTAGGCCAGGTTGTAGGTACTATCAACATTTGCTGGTAAGAACATGGCCCAAAAAGGGGTAAAAAAAGTAATACATACGTGGGGTCACTAGTTTAGACGGGCACAAGCCCTCTTCAGGGCTATCTTACCCCAACCTGGTCACTGACCTGATACAGGATGACCAAAAACGAATCAGTGTCACAATCAAGCATTGTAGGTAATGTCATATTGTTTCTCCCTAGGTCCCTCCGTGTCGCGGTACTCCTGCCAGTGTCAATGTGCTTCATGAGCACAATACTAACGATACTGATACTTTTCCATATTTATACGTAATTGACTATTTGTAATATTATTGAGGGTAGATTTGCACGAAGACGGCTGTACATAGTGGTTGGTAGGTTGGCGTTACACTGTCAAGCTAGGCTGATGCCTTTCAAACAAAAAGTTTCGTATAAATCTTTAGCGAGAAACACATACTAAAAATATTAAAAATCTCGTCAAAACTAATCCAAAACTAAACTAAATCCATCCATACTAATATTATAAATGTGAAAGTAACTCTGTTGGTTACCTCATCACGACTAAGCGGCTGAACGGATCGTTATGAAATTTGGCAAGGAAATAGATTATATCCTGGGGAAGGACTTAAGCTATTTTTGCTCAAAAAATAATGTTGAAGGGGGTGAAATAGGGGTTGAAATTTTGTATGGGCAATCAATCCATAATTCCTCAAGTTAGTAAACTAACTTGATATCAGATGAAACTCCATATTTAGATATGAAGTTGATATTGACTGGCCTCGTAGCTCAGTTCTCGTAGCTCAGCTCAGTAACTCTTCGCTAGAGGTCTCCGGTTCGATTCCCGCACTGGACAAACATTTGTGGCTAACACAGATGTTTGTTCTGTGTCTGGGTGTTAAATATATATCTATTATGTATATCAGTCTCTGGTACCCATAGTACAGGCTATGCCTAGTTTGGGATCAGTTGACCGTGTGTGATATGTCCGGAATATTTATTTATTAATATGGAGTTGCATCTGAAACTCCCTTTACAGATCTCCCATAACTTGAGGAAAACCTGGATAAAACTGGAAGTGTTAAAAAAAAGTTTGTCAATTATAAAAATCCCGTTTCAGTCAGCCTGCTTGATGGTGTAACGCCCTAAGATAGATAATTGATGCGAAATTCGACCTTATTATGAGTGAGGTTAAGTATTCTTTGCGAATTCGCAATTATTGATAGTGATGCTGAGCTCAATAGTAGTGCTAAGGTCTGATTTGCGTGTGGTTTCCGATTTTGTGCGGTTTTTATGGGTGTATGATAGGCTTGTTTTAGACGAGGCCAGTTACTCGAAGCTAATAAAAAAATAAGTATTACTAAATATGAAAAAAATCGATAAAAATCAGTAAAACCTCTTTTTTAAGTTATGCAACGTAAAAGGTATTTTCTATTAACTGGCATCGTATGAAAAAGCCTTACCCTCTTATACATAACTAGTCGCTAACTTTATTGGCTCGATAACTTTTCTAACTGAACATATTACTAAAAAAACAAAGATCTCGCCCTGTCCATTTCTAACAGTGAACAAATTACTAAATTTTACTTTGAATCATTATTAATTGTTTTTTTATGGACAGATTGTATTGAATAAAAAATTATTATTATTTCAATATTTACACAGCTTATTGTTGTCAAATACAGTGATTCTATATTTTATTTATGAGTAAACAATGTACCAGTAGTAATGCTAATAAATAATTCATTCATTCATTCATCCAGTCGATAAAGGTAGTGAGTGATTGTGAATAAGGGTGTTAGAGTATAAAACGTATGCCACTACAGTCGTTAATTAAGTACGAGTAAAGACTAATTTAGCGTGCACTATCTTAAGAGAGAGACCCAGTAAATTAACAATCCCTTTGTAATTCTATAATAAGTAAATCATGCACTAATGGCTCTTATAAAATAGCTTGATTATTTATCTTTTATCACCATTTTTAATATAATATTACTAGCTTCCGCCCGCGGCGTGGACCCTACATTAAAGGTAGCCTTTATGCTATTCTAGGTAAATAACTATCTGTTCCCAGTTTCATTGAAATCGGTTGAGCCGTTACAGCGTGATTGAACAACAAACATCCTCACATGCGAAAGTTTGTGAGGATGTCCGGATGTATGTGGTTCAAGCACGCCGTAACGGCTGAACCTTTTTCGATGAAACTTTGAATAGATTCTTTACCTAAACAGCATAGCATTTTATCTAGGTACCAGGTGGGCGAAGCCGCGGGCGCAAGCTAGTTTTTAATAAAATAAAACTATAAAGATACCTCTGATTTTGTAAACATGGCAAAGATAAGACTTCATTGAGGATATCGAGCAAACCGCCATTTTACTCTCAATTTATTAAAATTGTAAAATAAGGTTTTTTTAAAATGCTGGGGTGACATTATCGGGATTTGGTGTAAATTTGTTTTCGCTGAATCCCAATAATGGGGCCCGAACATTAGGGGGTAAGTTGATGAATCTAGGAATGTTAGTGCATAATGCACTTTAAAATGTTGGAAGAAAGTAGGTTTTAGCTTGGTGCTTTCTTAGTGATATTGAAACACTGAAATGGTGATATGATTTAGGTTTGATTTACACGATCAGTCAACATCAGTTTCACGTCAGGTTTAGAGATTTAAGGTACTGTTAAAAAGAGCATGACAGTGGATGTACTTGATTGTGTGAATTGAGCCTTATTAATATATTCTTGTATTATTTGTCGCTAATCGTAATCTTTATTTAAGTTTATTATGGTAACCATTTATTAAAAGTCGTAATTTTAATTTACTTATAATTAGTAATTATGTATATACAACGTGTTTCGTAACTAGTATACCATCCGAAAAGGGCATTATATCACCAAAAAGAAAGGTCATAGGCCTTTTTCAGGGCCAACCACATCAACTTATTCACTGACCTAATAAAGGATGACCTAGAAATAAGAATCATGGATCAATAATAAGCAACCAAAAAGAAAATATGTTAGCCAAAAAAAGAAACAAAAACTGTTTTTTCCAAAACATAATCAAATCAGCTGTTTTTGGTCTTTCAATCATCTTTTTAACAAATAATTAAATGTATAGAAGTTCTACATCAAGAGTGCTACTAAAACATCTGAATAACTGAGTTTTAATTCTTCTTCTTGTCGTGTCACCGGTTATTTCTTGGTCATCCTGTCAGTGACCAGGTTGAGGTATGATGGCCCTGAAACGGGCCTATGACCGTCGATGAAAGAATCAGCGTAGTGAAAGGATTAAAGTGCGCCTCTTAGAGGCTCCTGTCGTGCACATTGACTGGCCTCATAGCTCAGTTGGTAGTAACTCTGCCTTCTGCGCTAGAGGTCGCGGGCTCGATTCCCGCTCTGGACAACCATTTGTGACTAACACAGATGTTTGTTCTGTGTCTGTTAAATATATATATATATTATGGTCTCTGGTACCCATAGTACAGGCTATGCCTAGTTTGGGATCAGTTGACCGTGTGTGATTATGTCCGGAATATTTATTTTATATTCTATTGAATTGATTTGACCCAAACCAGTGATTTTTGCTTTATTGTTTTTAAACGAAAAACAAACTTTATTGCCAATTGGGTGTTAATTAGCCCCTTCTCGGGATGGTATACATATTTTGATGCACCTTGTTTACCTACTCCGTTACCAACGTATATTTATTGGAATTATGCATAGTTTTATATAAGATTCATAAATTATTTTTATACAGCACATGGACACAACGTCTTAAAATCTATTTTCATATATTTTTTCTCTATGGACTAAAATCATTTCAATTAATAATTATTTCTTTGCATGTTATATAAAATATTTCTAGTTTATTTAGTTGTTAATTTAGTTTTATATAAAGTTTGCAAAACATAAAGATCTCCGTCGACTACACCGCTACATAAAGATCTAAGTTTTTCTGTGATAAGTTTATAAACATAATTGTAACTGTGATTTGTTAAGGGTTTTAAAGCTATACCAAAGAGTATAAGCAGCGTATAGTCACCAAAAATATGTTTATTTATGTTTAATGAGGTTCTTTTAGTGCTAATAACGTTATGATGTATGAAAATAATGTTTTTTGTATTTATTCAATATAATAATGTCTCTTTTAACGCACGCACACTGAGGACCGACGAGAAGTTGATTGAGCTGGAAGAAGTAGTAAGTAAGTTGCGTTGGGATATCATAGGATTATCAGAAGTCCGAAGAGAGGGGGAGGACACGATAATCCTAAATTCCGGCAACTTATTCTACTACCGGGAGGGAGATCAGCTATCCCAACACGGTATCGGGTTTCTCGTCCATAAGTCCCTCGTCAACAATATTGTAAAGATAGTGAGCGTTTCGAGCAGGGTGGCATACCTTATACTCAGAATCACCGATCGGTATTCGCTGAAGGTCATACAGGTATACGCCCCACACTCAAAACGCCCAGACGATGAAGTGGAGGCCATGTATGATGACATTTCAAATGCCATGCATGCCTCGAAAACACACTTTACAGTTGTGATGGGGGACTTCAACGCGCGGCTAGGCACAAGGAACGGCGATGAACTGAAAGTGGGGCAATTCGGATTTGGACAGCGAAACCAAAGGGGCCAGCGTCTGGTCGACTTCATGGAGAAGGAGGGACTCTTTGCGATGAACTCTTTCTTCAAGAAGAGGCCGTCCAGAAAATGGACGTGGCTGCACCCCGGCGGTTACAAAAGCGAGATAGATTTCATCATGACGACCAAGAAGCAAATATTCAATGACGTCTCTGTGATCAACAGGGTCAAAACCGGCAGTGATCACCGTATGGTTAGAGGCTCATTGAATATCAACATTAAGCTGGAAAGGTCTCGTCTGATGAAATCTACTCTTCGCCCAAGTCCTGTCCAAATTCAAAACCCCGAGAGCTTTCAGTTAGAACTCCAAAATCGCTTCCAAAGCCTGGCTGAATGCGGAACAGTGGATGAGCTGAACAACGGGCTAGTGGAAATTGTCCAAGCGGTTGGGTCGGAGTTCTTTAAGACCCACCGTAAAAATAGAACCCAGAAACTCTCTGAGCACACTCTAAAACTCATGGCTGAGCGAAACGACATGAGACTGCATTCTTCAGTGGACAGGTCGAAATACGGCGTGCTCAATAGACAGATCTCTAAGTCCATGCGACACGATTTGCGCCTTTTTAATACAGCTTGTATTAAACGCGCCATAGAGCGCAATAAAGGCTCGAAAGTGTTCGCAAAAGATCTGTCTATTGGACAAAGTCAGTTGACGAAACTGAAGACCGATAGCGGCAATATCGTCTCGTCGAAGCCTGAAATTTTACGAGAGCTCGAGAAGTTCTATGGACAACTGTACACCTCATCGCAAAAACCTGCTTCAAGCACGGCAAGCGATGCAAGAGCCCGTCTGACCCGGCACTATATGTCAGCCTATACGAGATCCGGACGGCCCTCAAACAGCTTAAGAACAATAAGGCACCGGGGGAGGACGGAATAACGTCAGAGCTTCTGAAAGCGGGTGGAACACCGGTACTTAAAGTCCTTCAGAAGCTATTTAATTCCGTCATCCTCGAAGGTACAACGCCTGAGGCGTGGAACAGGAGCGTAGTGGTACTGTTTTTCAAGAAAGGTGACAACACTCTCTTGAAAAATTATAGGCCCATCTCGCTGCTGAGTCATGTCTATAAGCTGTTTTCGAGAGTTGTCACTAACCGGCTCGCCCGTAGGTTTGACGACTTCCAGCCCCCGAACAAGCCGGGTTCCGCAAAGGCTTTAGTACCGTAGACCACATCCACACGCTTCGGCAGATTATACAGAAGACCGAAGAGTATAATCGGCCATTATGTCTAGCGTTTGTGGACTACGAGAAAGCCTTCGATTCAGTCGAGACCTGGGCAGTGTTACGGTCACTACAGCGGTGCCAGATCGACTACCGGTATATCGAAGTGTTGAAGTGTTTGTACAGCAAGGCCACCATGTCTATCCGACTCCAGGACCAGAGCACAAATCCTATCCAATTGCAAAAAGGGGTGAGACAGGGAGACGTAATTTCTCCGAAACTGTTCACCTCTGCATTGGAGGATGTTTTTAAGCTTCTGCACTGGGAAGGACATGGCATCAACATCAATGGCGAATACATCACTCACCTTCGATTCGCCGATGATATAGTCATAATGGCAGAATCGTTGGAGGACCTTGGCGAAATGCTCAGAGACCTCAGTAACGTTTCTCAACAGGTGGGTCTTAAAATGAACATGGGCAAGACTAATATCATGTCCAATGCTCATGTTGCACCCATGCCGGTACAAGTTGAGAACGATACCATTCAAGTTGTAGACCACTATGTCTATTTGGGTCAGACGATTCAACTAGGTAGGTCCAACTTCGACAAAGAGGTCAACCGACGAATCCAACTCGGATGGGCAGCGTTTGGGAAACTTCGTCACATCTTTTCGTCGCAGATACCGCAGAGCCTCAAGACGAAAGTCTACAATCAGTGCGTGTTGCCAGTGATGACTTATGGCACTGAGACTTGGTCGTTAACTATAGGCCTCATATACAAGCTCAAAGTCGCGCAACGGGCTATGGAGAGAGCTATGCTTGGAGTTTCACTGCGTGATAAGATCCGAAATGAGGAAATCCGTAGAAGAACTAAGGTCACCGACATAGCTCTCAGAATTAGTAAGTTGAAGTGGCAGTGGGCAGGCCATATAGCTCGCAGAACCGACAACCGTTGGGGAGTAAAAGTTCTCGAATGGCGACCACGAACAGGGCGACGCAGTGTTGGAAGGCCCCCCACCCGATGGACCGACGACATTGTGAAGGTTGCGGGAAGTCGGTGGATGGAGAAGGCTCAAGACCGTTCGTCATGGAACTCTTTGGGGGAGGCCTATGTCCAGCAGTGGACTTCTACAGGCTGATGATGATGATGATGATGAATAATGTCTCTAACTATTATTTTTTGGGATTGAGTATGGAATTCTATAAGAAAGTAGCGGACTCACTTACTTACGCGGACGATGTGTGCGTTAATTGATAGAATTCCGTAAAATCTATTCTGGCCTACAAAAAAAGTCCGCCGCAGACTGAGAGTCAAAGTCAAAGTCAAAAGGCATTTATTTCAATAAAATCACTAGGATCACTTTGAAACGTCTTAGAAACTAGGTGAAGCTACGCCTGTTCCTCGCGACCAAGCCTAGAAGAATCTGGCAACAAACACGGCTTGGGCCTGTGGTTACAAAAGCCTCCCATTTAATCTGTTCTGGCGGACAAAACAGTCCGCCGCGGACTGACCGTCGTCTGCTAAGGGCCTGCCATACACCCTATTCAGGTCTATAAAAAAAGTCCGTCGCAGACTGACCGCCCGTCTGCGCAGCGCCTTAGCTATCAGAAATGTTGGCATGTGCCCATATTAATATACCTTAAAAAATTGTTTCTTGACACTTTATAAGCGCATATGGCAATATTTTTTTCATATTTGGGCGGGTAAGTCCCCTGTTTGTTTCAATTTTATTTATTTATTAAAGGCCATGTTCAGCAGTGGACGTCGAACGGCTGAAATGATGATGATTATTGAACAAAATTCAATTATTCAACTAGCATAGCTAGCTTTCATTTCACAATGCATTGTAATTAGCTCTATTATTAGACCTCTGTATTTTAAAATAGCAATAACAAGTATGTACTGGATTTTAGGAACATTTTAAATAAATTAAGCTTACGGAAGACTATTTTAGAAGTTAAGTGATAAGATTTTTTGACCTGGTATTATTTAGGATTAAGCTGAAAAAGGGACACTTTAGTTTAATTGCACTATCTATATATTTTAAAAACGCTTCATCGATTTTATTTCTTATACGTGTAATCCAGAATACTAAGGACAGGGTGTTGCATAATATGTATATAACCTAGAAAGGGGCTTACTCTATTAACAAAAAAAAAGTATTACAGAAAAAAAAATTCATTTAAGTTTTTTCTCGATCATTTTAAAACTACTTGTTTTTGATCTTTTCATGACAAATTATTAAACTTACGATAAGTTTGTCATCAAGATTGCTACCTAAAAGCAGTATTTAATCCCAAAACAGCTTTCTGCATAGTGCTTTCAATGAAAAATAAAAAAGTAGAATTTATGTCACAAAAAACAAATAGTTGAACAAGGAGCCATTTCATTCTGGGCCTGGTCCATATACACTACATAGAAAAATTAGGAAAAAATAGGAGATTACAAGAAAAATACAATTTCATTAATTTGAAGACAAATGCGATGGTACAAGAATAGTTATTCAGGTAAGTTTTTTACTATGTGAACACTATTTGAAGGCCACCATGTTGGTTTATAATTGGCGTTTGTCATGACATTGACATATTTTTCATGTCATGTTGTTTGATTTGATGTTTTTGTTTTGTAAGTTAGATGTAGCTTGTCAAAATGACATTTCACGCACGTCCATCCGCCATATTTTTGTAGCGCTGTGTGTTGCTCTCTTTGTCTAAGAAAATCTTAATGTACCTTAGAACGAAGTCAATTTAAATAAAATAACCAATTAAATACGTTTACTTTATTGCTTAGCCATATTTTAGAGTAGTGTACACAGTGCAGGCCCAGGCTCCATATATTGATGAAACGTCTCATTTATTAACATAAGCTGGTGCCGCAGAGCTACTATGCTGGTTTCCTGTGGTGATTTCCAAAAGTCGTAGACCATACTTTATTGCCAATTGGGTGTAGAATTAGACCTTTCCGGATAGCATACATATTATAAATCACCTTGTATATGTTTTCATAATTTACCCTACACATATTACAATTTACAGTTGACAGTTCTACATTTTGCAGTTGAATAATTGTACAATCCTCACAAATATTAATAAAAAAAAACCTTGCAGGAAATTTAAAAACGTCACGCATCTGCAAAATGTAACCTTATTTTATGTATATTTCAAAACGAAATTCGCTTGCAAATTAACTGAAAATAATAGCATTTGGTAGCGATAGATTCACATAGAGAAAGTTTACATAGATTTTAGTATAGTCGGTTCGGAATAGGGGTTGGAACAGTTTTATTTGCAAGCGAGTGTATATTTCTGATCATAATCTGTGCACTCATTCTAAAGCAGGGTTATTAATAACATTACCTAAATAATTACTAATGGCTTCAATTATTAGTACGTGGTTGGGGAAAGGTTTCAGTTAAAACATTATTCAATTAAGTTTAAAATTGATTGAACACAAATGCCGCGGAACACCAAAATGTCCCCGTTCCGTCAACAGACAAAATAGAAAATGTTGTCTTACTGCCATTCAATTACGAACGTGTGTCAGCGCAATTTTACACGAATTTGAACATTTTGAATCATCAGCGAAACTCCGAGCATAGCTCTCTCCATAGCCCGTAGGGCGACTTTGAGCTTGTGTATGAGGCCAATAGTTAGCGACCAAGTCTCAGTGCCATAAGTCATTACTGGCAACACGCACTGATTGTAGACTTTCGTCTTGAGGCTCTGCGGTATCTCCGACGAGAAGATATGACGAAGTTTCCCAAACGCTGCCCATCCGAGTTGGATTCGTCGGTTGACCTCTTTGTCGAAGTTGGACCTACCTAGTTGAATTGTCTGACCCAAATAGACATAGTGGTCTACATTTTGAATAATATCTTTAAATTCAATAGAGCGAAACCAGCTGCCAGATTATCAAAATTATGATCAAAACCTGACTATATGCAGTTAAACCGGACTACAGTGTCCTTGTACGTTATGTGACAATCAAATATATGGTAGAACCTTTCTTGGTCGGACTAATTTTAAAAAACTAAATCCGACCGAATCGGTTAAGCACTTTTGGAAATAAAAATCAATAAACATACAGTCCTTATTACCGCGTTGCACACAAACGGCTGAATGGATTTTAATGTCTAGGCTTATTAGAATCGTCGTGACTTGAACCGGACAGTGCTAGAGGTTACAAAATAAAAAATACCAGTAAATTCACTCAGGCAGGCTTTTAATTTTTAATGAATTTTACTTGTTCACTATATTCATTTTTGATTGAAATCTTTCCCATCAACTTGTAGACCTTAGAACTTCTAGGTGCCTAGCTCGTAATTTAAAATTTCCAATCTTCACGGTCAGTAAAATGACAATCTGCCATTTTTTACGTACCCTTAGATTTTATTATGTGTAATAAATGTATGTGTATAAAAACTTGTTGTTTTATTTTACAATAGACATTAAAACTATCGGTAAACCAGGGACTGAAAGCGGTAAAGGTTATAGGTACTGGTACCGGTAAAACATTTCGGTATCGCTATACCGATAGGGCATAACGGTACCGTTATTTTAAACCGGTATACTGGTATCATTATTTAACCTTTACAAAATTTCGGTACCGAAATTTCCAGCCGGGGCAAGATGGAGCCGGTTACTAAGGTAAACATTGTATGTTCCAAACAAGTGCTTTATTAATTTAATTTTAATTTATAGGTATTTGTAGCCCAATATACGGTAGATGCTAGGGGATGGGCAGCAGCGTCCCACATTTTAACAACGATAGCTCTAACTGCGCTCGCCAACCCGCATGCCCAGCGTGGTGAGTATGGGCAAATCCCCCCACATGATAAGGAATTCGCTCTGTCTGTGGCCATGTTCAGCAGTGGACTTCGAACGGCTGAAATGATGATACGGTAGTTCAGTATACACTACGATAACAATAATTCCATAATTATAATGAAACTAGCTGGCGCCTACGGCTTCACTCGCATGTACTATAAAAATAGCCTATATTCTATTCTAAGTGAAGAACTATACAATTCAAGTTGCATCGAAAGCAGTTGAGCCCTTACGGCGTCACTGAAACACAAACATTTTGACTTTGAAAATAAAATAATTATTCCGATCTGTTGGTGTCAGGTAACAACAATTAGGTACCGTAGATATCTTTTACAACGGCGACGCAAGACCGTTCGTCGTGGAACTCTTTGGGGGAGGCCTATGTCCAGCAGTGGACTTCTACAGGTTGTTAATGATGATGATGATCGTTTACAAAAAAAATATGTACCAATTCACAATCAGTTTCTGCGTTCGATACTAACAAAATGTCCAGCAGTAGGTTTCAGTATAAAGTCCATTTTGAGCTCTAGATCACTAACATTTGCCTTAACTTTATAACGACGTAGCAGATGTGACAAAGCAGTCTTCAATGACATCATGGCGTAGGTTTTACCTGAAAGAATAAACGAGGCAGTATAATTTTTAAGTATATGCATCATTATAGCCTGATGAATTCCGTTGCTGAACATAGGCCTTCCCCAAAGACGAAGTCTTGAGCCTTCTCCATTCACCGACTACCCACAAGCTTAACGATATCGTCGGTCCATCGGGTGGGCAGGCCTCACAACACGTGTAAAAAATTGCATCAATATAATTGAAAACATTTTGTGATCAAAACGCAGGAAATTATCGTGGGGAAACTGATAAATAATAGACTCATAAACATCCTCTGAGATCTAAAGGCGATAAGATTTAGGAATGACGATGTCTAACGGTGTAGTCAGATGTACCTCCAAACATAATATAAAGTCAAAATGCTTTTATTTCAATAAAATCACTAGGATCACTTTGAAACGTCTTAGAAACTAGGTGAAGCTATGCCTGTTCCTCGCGACCAAGCCTAGAAGTGACCGGCTTAGTGCCTATCATTTTTTTCTATGATCCCTTTTCACAAAATGGAATTTAAAGCTTCAGTGTGGTACCATAAATCTTGGTTATTTAGTGCATTTTGGTATAGAAATAACGGTATTATCTCAAGCCGATATGTCTAAGGGTGTAAGAGGCACGTCCAAAAATATACTTAAATCTTGGCTATAAAGTGCATCATGATATAAAAAAGACTTTCATTCAATTAATGGTTGAATTCCCACGAATCTGGGAATAGAATACCAACCTATACAAGTTCTCCGTCCTAGGCTGAACCCAGCAAAGACGAAGTTTTGTGTTTCAGGTTCCAGCCATCGTTCAGGTTTGAATATTTCTCTATCAGGACCCCAACACGAATGTCTGTGTATTCCATAGCCCGATATTAAACAATGCGCCCCCGATTTTAGAGAGTAGTTTTCTGAAAAAAGAATTAAAATGAAATATGCATCGGTAGTTTATTTAACGGATAATCAAAGGTTTCCTTGCAATCCATCGAGTTCCTTGTAAATTGCTTGCTTGTCGGGTCACTGATTCTTTCTTGGCCATCCCGTATTAGGTCAGTGACCAGGTTGAGTTATGGTGGCCTTGAAAAGGGCCTATGAAGGCCTATGTCTGTGAAAGAATCAGTGCAGTGTCTTCGAATTTTTAGGTTCTACGACATGCCGGTTTTCTCACATAGAGCCCTAGTATAGCGAACATCAATTTTCCGAATGGAAAATCCATTGGTGGACGACCGGGATCCAAACCCACCACCTGTGGAACGGAAGGCGGAACCACTACCACCAATCCACCAGAGCTATAAAAAAAAAGTGTCTGTATAAATGCTTGCTTGCTTGTTGTGTCACTGATTCTTTCTTGGTCATTCTGTATTAGGTCAGTGAGCAGGTTGAGGTATAGTGACCCTGAAAAGGGCCTATGACCGTCGATGAATGAATCAGTGTAGTGAAAGGATTAAAGTGCGCCTCTTAGAGGCACCTTTCGTGCATATTCTGTTTAGATAAAAGCTTACAAAAGACTTACTAAGCTTGATAGTCTTGTCCAAAGTCCTCAGGGTCACAGGACCAGTGGTATACAGCCGCAAACTTTCCTTGATTACAGCCTCTAAATACACCAACTCTGGCAAATCGTACTTGGTACAGTCTCTGTCTTCTTTGTCGAAAACATCTTCTAGCCTGTGAGGATCAAACTTGAAATCAGGAAAAACGATTGGTTTAACACCATTATTAGGTACATAAAGCACCGTGTTGCAGTGGCCCTGGCTGCAGAATGGGCCCCTCCATATCTACCTTCTGGTTTTTTTTTTTTTAAATTCACACACGGTCAACTGATCCCAAACTAGGCATAGCCTGTACTATGGATACAAGAGACTGATATACTTAATAGATATATATTTAACACCCAGACACAGAACAAACATCTGTGTTTGTTATTATTATTATTTTTATAGTATGTATGTATGTATGTAGTGTTAAACTTTTTGTACACCTCCGTCTTATTTGATCTGTTTATCCTGTCCATCCAAAGGTTGTCTGGAAGAGATCGCTTTTAGCGATAAGGCCGCCCATTGTACGTTATATTTTTATTTTGTTTCTCTCTTTTGTTAATATCTATCTCTGTGTACAATAAAGAGTTTATCTATCTATCTGTGTTAGTCACAAATGTTTGTCCAGTGCGGGAATCGAACCCGCGACCTCTAGCGCAGAAGGCAGAGTTACTACCAACTGAGCTATGAGGCCAGTCAGTGAGGATATGTCGTCAGAGGGGACTAAGAGAAAAAAGCTAGGTCAGGGCTAGGGCCAGCAGCGCCCCCTATTTTCACGAAGATAGCTCTAGCTGCGCTCGCCAACCCGCGTGCTCAGCGAGGTGAATATGGGCAAATTTCCCCCACATGATAGGGATTCGCTCTGGAAATCTGTGGGGGAGGCAATGTTTAGCAATGGACGTCCTACAGCTGAAATGATGATGATGAGCGACACGGACCCGGCCATAGACCGATATCACGCTCTATGGAAATGTATGTATGACCATTTCATCGCAGTGACGCCATCACCACATCGCTAGGAAGCCCACCTTAAAAGGTTCGTTTAGTTTAGTCACAACCCAAAGAGTTACTTAGCTAGGTACCTATTTCTACGTTAAGTTGGTACACATTTGAGTGTTACTTGACGTCATTATCATCAGCCTGTTAGAAGTCCACTGCTGGACTTAGAGTCTCCCCAAAGAGTTCAGGGTGAACCCATCATCTTCCTGCCCTTATCCCACATCATGTGGGGTCGGCATAACATGTATTCTTCTTCCATTTCCCTCTAACAGAGTGAACCCATCATACTCAAACGTTAATATACAAGGTGATTCATAACATGTATACCATCCCGAAAGGGGGTTATTCTATCAACAAAAAGAAATAATATTAGCAAAAAAAAAACATAAATATTTTCTTTTGTTTTCTTTTTTTTTTAATTCACAAAATTTCTCAATTTAAGTATTTTGGTTGTTTTATCATCTTTAGAACTAAGAACTAAACATACAAGTTCGGAATCAAGATTGCTACCTAAAACAGCTGATTCATTGAGTTTGACCTGATTTGACCCCAAAACAGCAGACATTCGCATAGAGTTTTTTCAATGAAAAATCTCGAATTTCCAAAAGTCGTAGAACAAACTTTATTGCCAAATTGGTTGTAGAATAAGCCCCTTTCGGGAAGGAATACATATTATGAATCACCTTGTAGAAAAAAACTTAATTGCTTGCTTGCCGTGTCACTGTTTATTTCTTTGTCACCTGTGACAAGTGACCAGATTGAGGTATGGTAGAAAAATACTAACTCTTTATAAACCTTCTCTTGGACTTCATGGTGACTTCCAAGTAGAACCAGGGTATACGTCAGCACCCAAGCAGTAGAATCCAACGCTGCCGCGACAGCCGTGTCGATCTCTTCTCTGATCTCGAGGTCTGTGAGAGCCTCTTCCTCAGTAAGCTCTAGAAGCAGGTCTAAAAGTGCTTTGCATTTGAATTCTGTAAAAATATACGAAAATGATCAAACATTCTTCTTACGACTTCTGCGACGAGAAGTTGCAAATACTGCGGAGCCTCCAGAAGAAAGTCTACAAAGGCTGTTGGATGACATAATCTTAGACTTAGGCTCGTATTCAGAGACACGACTCAAGCATAGATTTAATCACAGATCAGCTGAACTCTACTTAAGTATTGAATCTCTTCTCAAACATAGCTTTTATTCAAGAACGGTACTTAAACTACTCTCAGCTGAATCGAGTCTCAAATCTGTACTCAAATGTTCTCGTTTACATTTTGATTTATTTATAATTTTCGATCCGTTTTAAGCAGACACTCAAACAGCCAGGGTGGAAATAGAATAGAACAATAAAGTGAAGTATAAATATGCACCAAAGTACGTGTAACGGAACGAAAATGTCATTTGATTAATGTCAAATCAAATCTAAACTCAAGCACCGATTTCGTCTGATTGACATTTCAGAATAAGCATTTACTCAGGTGAACTGTGAACATTGAATCTATACTTAAATACTGTTCAAGAATTAGAATCTCGCCTCAAATCGAGATTCAAGTACAGATCAATGCTCGAGTCTTGTCTCTGAATACGAGCCTTAGTTGCTCATATTGACCTCATACACGAACTCAAAGTCGCATCGGGCTATGGAGAGAGCTATCCTCGGAGTTTCACTGAGTAATAAAATCGGTAGGCGAACCAAGGTCATCGAAAAAGCTCTCAGAAATAGCACGTTGAAGTGGCAGTGGGTAGGCTCGAAGAACCGACAGACGTTGGGGAATAAAGGTTCTAGAATAGCGACCACGAACCGAGCGACGCAGTGTTAAAGTTGCGGGGAGTACCTAAATGGATGGAAAAGGCTCAATACCGTTCGTCATAGAACTTTAAGGGGAGGCCTAGGCCAGCAGTGGACTTCTACACGCTGATGATGACCTAGACACTTTATCGAGATCGATGGTGTCAAAATAAAAATGCACTAAAAAACTGATAATAAGTACCTGAGTATGTTATGACAGGCAATTTGTTTTTCTGTAGCATAGCAGCTCTCTTTTTTTTGATTATCTGTAAACCAAAGTTTCTTAAAATGACTTAACCGGTTTTAAATTATAAATGCGAAAGTTTGGATGGGTGACCGAACGGATCTGTGGTGCAATTGCCTAAGCGTAATGGCAATGAAGTTCGTAACTTTGGGGGTAATTTTAACAGTCTTAGCAACATCCAAAAGTTTCCAAACTTGACAAGGGAAATCTTCAAGACCTTAGCTTCTTCCTTTTCATGTTGGAAAAACTTCAGATGTCGCTATAATTGATAAAATCATACTTAAAATTGATATCTTCATTACCATTTCGCTTACGCAATAGCCTGGCAGGATGAAATTTGGCACAGAGATGGATTATCCTTTATCCTCGTAGGTACCTACCACGCGAGCGAAGCCCCGGGCTGAAGCTAGTGCTTTAGAAAACGTGGACGCCAACTGACCAAAAATAACTACCAGATGTACCTACCTACCTAGATAAATCGTGGTTACGTACACCAGAGTAGGAACTTACCACATCAGCCATGCCATTGATCACCGTCAAAGCATCATCCTCCTTTGTTTTAAGCATGGTTAAACCGTATACAAAGTCACTGTGTAGCCAAATTGTTTGGAAGCGTACTGTGATAATGTTCAGGATGATTTCGACTGCGTGCGCGTAAGCCTGTAGTAACTTGGCGTCTTCCTCTGCCGATATTCCGAACGCGGTCACTGGAACATGTGTTTTAATATAAAAAAAAGTACCTATGAAAAAAGATTTTTTTAATTTTTTTTTATTTGATTTCATCAACCAATGAATTCAATTTCAATTCAATTCATTTATTTCTCACCATAGGCATAAATACAATGCACTTAGAAATGTCAAAACATAATAAAATAAACATAAAATGGTAAATACAAATAAAAAATGTATACAATGTCAAGAACTTAAAATAATTACACAGTCAAGAAATAATATTAATTAAATACATAAAATGTCTAAAAAGTAACTACATACGTTATTACAAACTATTAAAAAATCAAAAGCATCGTCACATAGCTTCTAAAAACCGCTTCCTAAAGTAGCGGATGTCCGTAGGTAGACCATAGCCACATTCATCATCATCATTCCAGCCGTTGTTGGAAGTCCACTGCTCAACGTCGGCCTCCCCCACAGATTACGAGCGAGCGTTTTTTTTCGGTACCGCGATTTTAGAAACGTTATAAAATATTTTTTACAAAAACTAAAAACCGACCTCTAATTCCTGAATTATTTACAAGATTTTTGTTATCAACCTCTTTGCGTTTGTGCCAGTGTCATCCGCAGTAGGTAAGCTACTGCGGATGACACTGGCCACCTAAATTTTCGAATAAAAAACAAAAGTAAGTATGACATCCATTCATCATCAATATTAAGTAATAACTCTTACGGTACTGACTGACTGACTGTCAATCAAACGTAGTGGTTCTATTCTTTATGAAAATCAACAGAGCCTAACCAAAATCCTAAGAGTATGAAATTTGCAGGGTAGCGTAATGTATGGGTGCACAGAAAGGAATTCCCGACACACAACCCCTAAGTTTAAAGTTTATGTAAAAAAGCAGCCACCGAACGAAGTTGCGGGAATTAACATACCATACCACAGTCGACAAAAAAAATTCGGCAAGTCGTGATTTCAAGAGATGATGACGTTTTTTTAAGTTTTACGGGACAAGTTGCAATCCCTCAGGAATTAAATTGAAATGGGACCACCCCGGGATCATACTCTATACACCAGCGAAAGAATCATCAAAAGCGGGTTACTATTGGCGGAGATACCGAGTAACATACACACAAAAAAATAAAAAAATACAGCCGACTTGAGAACCTCCTCCTTTTGGAAGTCGGTTAAAAATAACGCTACCGCCATACTTTTATGGGATGGCGACACTTTTAGGTTTTAACTGTACTGATAGGTACCATCATCCTTAACCGCGTTCAGTGCCTGATATGCTTGAAACATAACTAGTCATCATCATCATCAGCCTGTAGAAGTCCACTGCTGGACATATGCCTCCCCTAAAGAGTTCCACGACGAACGGTCTTGAGCCTTCTCCATCCACCGACTTCCTGCAACCTTCACAATGTTGTCGGTCCATCGGGTGGGGGGCCTTCCAACACTGCGTCGCCCGGTTCGTGGTAGCCATTCGAGAACCTTTACTCCCCAACGGTTATCGGTTCTGCGAGCTATATGGCCTGCCCACTGCCACTTCCAACTTGCTAATTCTGAGAGCTATGTCGGTGACCTTAGTTCTACGGATTTCCTCATTACTGATCTTATCACGTAGTAAAACTATTGGCCTCATTGAGGACAATAGTTAACGACCAAGTCTCAGTGCCATATGTCATCACTGGCAACACGCACTGATTGTAGACTTTCGTCTTGAGGCTCTGCGGTATCTCCGACGAGAAGATATGACGAAGTTTCCCAAACGCTGCCCATCCGAGTTGGATTCGTCGGTTGACCTCTTTGTCGAAGTTGGACCTACCTAGTAATAATAATATCATAATTAGTATCAAGACACTATTAAAAAACTCACGGCAGATATTTTCAAGCGCCATCTGCCGAAAATAACGAGAGACATCAAACGACCCTGTTCCAGCCAGCGTATCCAATGTTAGCAGCAGTTTCCGAGATTGAGCGTTGAAAATGTCCATAAACCCGTACAGAACACTGAGGGAGAACGCAGGGCTTAGAAGCTTACGGTGTCCTTTCCAAGTGTTACCTAAAAACGAGTAAGGTATTTAAAATGCTAGTACCTACTTAGAGAAAGAAGAATGCACCCCTTGCCAGCTAAACCGCTATTTGAGTAAGGTAATTAAAAATATTATAGTAGGGTAGGGGAGACTGGGGTCAATTGAAACACGGGTCAAAACAAGTTACTTAAACTCGACCGACGCGTCGGTCGAGTTTTAGTAACTTGTCGCGTAGTAACGTCGCGACGGTTAGTAACAGGGGTATTTATGTACGTATACAGGGTGAGTTTTTTTTCAGGGCCACTTAGGCGAAATCGGAAACCGTGAGAGTAATCGAAAAGTGACGTTAGGAGTTACGGGCTCGATTTTGAAAAAAAATAAGAACAGCATTAAAAAAAGTTTAATATTTCTAGTTTTATAGGTACTGAAACCTACGTTTGCGTTGTAAGATAGGTCATTATATAATTTCCATACTTACCTAATGACCTAAGTACCATCTAATTAAGATTAAGATTCTTCTAGGCTTGGTCGCGAGGAACAGGCATAGCTTCACCTAGTTTCTAAGACGTTTCAAAGTGATCCTAGTGATTTTATTGAAATAAATGCCTTTTGAATTTGACTAATACTTAGGTAGGTATAAATTACCTGAGGCTGTGATCAGGCCATTTCCCAACCAGCGCTTAGCAAAATTGTATGAAAAATGCTTATTTATGCAATTGTTAGCTATTGTCATTGCATCGTCGGGATCCGTGACAACTGAAAAATAAATGTAACGCCACATGTAAGTGTGCCTTTCGATAAGAGATGTGCTAGCTATGCTACGTTGGTTTACTTAGATGTTTTTGCAGTGAAGGCGTAAAGGGGGGGGGGGGGGGGGGGGCGGTCCGCCCCGGGTGCCAAGCACCAAGGGGTGACAAATCACTCGCACAGCTTAGTAGCCGCTCAATGAAATGAAATGAAATAATTTATTTGCAATGATTTTGTGATTTTGATAGGATCAGAAGTTTCTCAAAATTAAAGTTGAACAAAATCTTACTAAGAACGCGACGTACCAATATTTCCATAATGTCCAATGAATCGACAGGAAAGTCAAGTTTGATAATGTGATCGAATATTTTAGCAAAATAAAATCAATTAAGCACGTTTAGTAGGTATTGCTGTTTTATTTTGGGGGCACCCATGGCACGCCGCCGCCACTGGTTTGAATGTCATTTAGCCAAAATAAAAATACTTTACCATGCCGCCGCGCCGTCCCGGAGTGCGTAGGCCCTTAGGCCTATGACTAAAATAACTTACTGTAATATGACTGAGGGCCAACTTTCGCTTTAAGGACGCCTCCTGCTTCTAAACTCTCCAAAGAAACTCTTTTAATAACATTCCACAAGTCTAAAACAAAAAAAGATTTAAATTAAATGCCTTTAGGCACAGATAACATAATACTGCTTTAGGTAATGTATAAAAATACCTAATAAGTTTATGTACTTTAATCGAATAAATAAAAAAGAAATATAAGGTACATATACATACTAGCTTCCGTCCGCAGCTTCACTCGTTCTACATAAAAAAGTTGCCTTATATGCTATTTATGTAAAGTAAGTCTATTCCAAGTTTCAACGAAATCGGTTGAGCCGTTACGGCGTGATTGAACAACAAACATCCTCGAAAACTTTCGCATTTATAATATTAGTAGGATATTTTAGGAAGTAGGATGAGGCAAAACCCTAACTACCATCCTAATTTACTTAGATATTTTTTAAAACACTTTAAAAAAATGGTGCATCTTGATGTTTGTTTTAGGAAAAAGTCTAAATTGGAGCAGTCCGCCTGGGGAGGTACCTCCGCCTTACAGAAGATCGCAGCCAAATAACATTATTTGTTTCAAATAGTGTTGTGTTCCTGCGGTAAGGTTGCCAGAGCTCTTTAGGGGGGGAGGGGTTCGGCAGGCAACGCATTAGCAATTCTCCAGGTGTTGCTAATGTTAATAGGCGACGGTAACCACTTACCATCAGGAGGGCCGTAAGCCTGTTTGCCTCCGTATAACATAAAAAAGGAATTCACACTGGAAATCTACCACCGACATAGCTCTCAGAATAAGCAAGTTGAAGTGGCAGTGGGCAGGCCATATAGCTCGCAGAACCGATAACCGTTGGGGAGTAAAGGTTCTCGAATGGCGACCACGAACCCGGCGACGCAGTCTTGCAAGGCCCCCCACCCGATGGACCGACGGCATTGTGAAGGTTGCGGGAAGTCGGTGGATGGAGAAGGCTCAAGACCGTTCGTCGTGGAACTCTTTAGGGGAGGCCTATGTCCAGCAGTGGACTTCTACAGGCTGATGATGATGACGATGATGACTGGAAATCTATGGGGGAGGCCATGTTCAGCAGTCAACGTTTGAAATAATGATGATGATGTTTATACTTACGAGCACTGTTTCCATACAGCATATGCGCATGACCTATCAGGGGCAAACAGCCTTCCAGTAAAGGCGGGGACAAAAAATGTTCCCTGCCTCTCTTCACAATCCAGAGAGCGAAACATATCACACAAAGAATTATAACCCCTATCATTATAACCGGATAGCACAAAATCGAAGTGAACAATCAAGTGTCCGACCTAATCTGATACCTATCTTGAAATGAGTGGCAATACTGAACATGGTATGCCTCGTGTACGTTGGAGTTATTTAGAGTTCCGTAGTAAAACTGGTCCTACGTTGACATTACACTGAACACCTACAGACATGCATGTTATATATATATATCATATCATGTAGCGTCACTACAGGGAGGCGCTCACGATCAAGAATGTCCCTGACTCTAGATGTGGTGTAGTTATTTAAGTTTAATATTATATGTATGTTAGTCTGTAAGGTATAAAGAAAGATTCCGGACATATCACACATTGTCAACTGATCCCAAACTAGGCATAGCCTGTACTATGGGTACCAGAGACTGATATACATAATAGATATATATTTAACACCCAGACACAGAACAAACATCTGTGTTAGTCACAAATGTTTGTCTAGTGCGGGAATAGAACCCGCGACCTCTAGCGCAGAAGGCAGAGTTACTACCAACTGAGCTATGAGGCCAGTCAAATTTATTAATATGGGCCATGGCATATTACACATGTTTGTGTTATATGTCAAGTAGCCTGAAATAAAGATATTAATTAATAATAATAATATATAAATCTTTATCCGATCCGCCAAAGTCGTTCCGCTAAGCATGAATTAAATCTCAAGGAAAATTATCACAGACATGTACTTTTCGAATAGTCGGGTTTGTGTCAATGAAACTTTAATTCATCAATGATCATTTTGGTTTCTAGAAATCATCACTTGGTGGCGTGTTTTGCCGTATCAAGCGAGACATCCTTAAGTCTGACTTCGGAAGCCTACACATTGCGTTGTCCGACACGCTCTTGGTCAATTTATTTTTAGTATCGACTATCTGGAGACATTTCACTGTTTTTCCTACACACGTCATTCAGTCCTCTAACACCTGTGTCCTTATATATTATTATATAGTTTTTATCAAATATTGACTCAGTACATAGCAGCCTAATTATTCAAGCAAGTAGTTAAGTACTAAGGGCTGCGGTTTAGGTACCTACTTGACGCTGTCTATATCATTGAATAAAATATGTAGGTACTAAGGCTTAATACATCTATTAGGTCCTGTATTAGGTCAGTGACCAGGTTGAGGTATGTTGAACCAGAAAAGGGCCTAAGACTTTTGAGCACGTGTAAATTTTTCATATTTCATGAATGGTGTAAGACTTGGTTTCGAACCCAGAACCTTCGGAACCTCCCACTAGGCGAACAAGGCACCCAATAAGTTAATGTACTAACTAACTAAGATAAAAGCTATATACCTATTTAAAAAGCTATAAAGTTTAATCTTATTGGTGAGCATAGTTCAACTACCTACATAGATTATACTGTACTACCTACTTAAACATAATATGTAGGCATAGAAGTTTAAGCTAGTACTAAGTCTGTGTATGCCGGTTCAGTCATATACAAGATGATTAATAATATTATTTTTACTCTCCTGAAAGAGGACATTCTAAAATGTTTACAAAAAAATAATTGTCGTTTTTCACATCCCTTACTTTAAGATAAAAACCGGGCATGAATAGTACGTGCGTGATGCCTCTGATAGTGCTAGCGTTCATAGGCTACGGTAACCGCTTACCAACACTCGGGCCGTATGCTTGATTGCCTTAGTTGTATAAAAAAAATATAATTTGTAAGTATTGCCTCCGTTTACTAACTACCCTTTTCAGGCTTGATTGCCTTAGTTGTATAAAAAAAATATAATTTGTAAGTATTGCCTACGTTTACTAATTACCCTTCCTTAAGTGTTATCTACAATGTAGAGTTTTATATCACGAAGAAATAATAAACATTAAAACATAAGCACTCGATACATTGTAAATAGTGAAATTGAACGTGATGTACTAATTAAAATTTATGGACAGCATCATAAATGAGGTATCAATATGAAAAAAGGGGTTATTCTTGTCAGTCCCCACAAAGGGACAAACAGGAATAAAAGTTTGAATTGTCCTGTCTGTCCCCGAATTTGAATCCCACGTTCGAACGCACGACCTTCGGATCGGAAGTCGGGGAACCTCCCACTGGGCCAACACCGCTATTTTAATAACTATTATTATTCAAATTGGGCATCTAATTGATTTGATGAAACAAAATACTTAATTTCCAATTTAGATTTAGTTTGATTCGTCGTCTTATTTAAATTCGGGGACAGACAGGAATAAAGCGAAAAATAAGCTAGAAATAGAAAACATTACATGTTTTTGAATAAACTGTATTCATATATTCTTAGCCTTAATTTTAACTTAACCTATGTTTTTAAGAGTAAACCTAGTCTGTGCTTTAAAACAATAATTAGTTCCAGAAAGTAGTTGACAGCGTCGATTTATGTTGTACTATTCTAAAAAAACTAATGAATTATGCTCATTTATCCCCAATATTGGTATACCAGGATCGTTGAAGATATCTAAGGGACTCTCCCTTAGATATCTATAAGGATCCTTGTAGTTAGAGGCATGTCAGAGTGGTATCGAACAAGCAGTGTAAACCTAATCTTGACGATAACCAATAAACCATGGTCAGATGGAAGCTATGTTCGAAATTCTTGGGCAGATGACATACATTTTAATTTTGATGCTGCTTTTGACACAGTTAAGAATGTTTTAAAATTACAATGGATGACCGAGAAGTTTGATTTCACCCTTAATTTCATCATACAGGTCCTTGTACTCCTCATGCTCTTTCACTAGGACCATGATACACCCTCTGTTTGTTCCCATAGCGGCACCTGAAATAATTATTAATTATCTAAATTAAATCATAATGGCACAAACTAAGAGAGACCTATTGTCTGCTTTTGCTGTGCCTATTGTCTGTTTTTCTCAGTCAGTATAGATACTGACTGCGAAAAACCTATTCTCAAACTTTTTTTTTTGTTCTGAGTGTGTCTGCAATCAGTCTTCGGACTATAAGCAGGTTTGGTGTGGGTATTCGGGCTTCTTGCTCAGCGAACAATTCTCCATTTCTTGGTGCTTCATGGTCCATCGAGTTCCATGATATGCTGTCTGCGTAGCCTTTTAGGGTAGCTGATGGTAGTTAGCTGTGTAGCCAGGTGATTTGGATGTGCGTTCAGATGTTTTTTGTCTCAATTTTATTCTCAAACTAAGGAAAGGTTTTCGAGGATCTTTGGGATTCAATCATACTGTAATGACTCGACCGATTTTGATAAAACTTGGAATAAATAAAGTTCTTCAACTAGAATAGCAAATATGCTACTAGACTACTTAAGCTTTAGCTAGTAGTTAAATAAATGTAATATCAGCTACAGTACTCACCAATGTCTTTACGACTAGGAGTATAGCAATAAGGCACATCCTTTTCTTCACAGACAGCGGGGAGATGGCACATGATTTCAATGGGGCTTATGTCACCAGCAAATACAACGATTCTGAAAGGGAGGACACTTGTAAGTGTTGCGCGATATTGCAAAAAAAATGTAAAATGCCTGGTGCCTGATTCTACAAAGTATTTTTCCAGAGTTAAGTGCAGTATATACAGAAAGAATAGATTTACCTAAATAACACAATATTATCAAGGCTTTAGATAGAAGTCGTGTTCTGGCATTCTGTCTGTATCAATAAGTAATTCTCTCATCCGTTGTCATGCTAACCAACAAAGGTATGAGTGTGGCGGCGACCGAGCGAGGATAGTGGTGGCGTAGCTCGCCATACCTGTCACACTTAAATCCTGAGAGCTCTGGTGTGGTGGACTCCGCCCTCTGATCTAAAAGGTCGTGGGTTTGAATCGCGATCATGGACCAATGGATCTTCAATTCCGAAAATTTACGTGCGCTGTTTTAGTGCTCTGGAATGGTGAAGGTAAACATCGTGCGACATCGTGAGTGATTGAAAGATCGAGTACAGAAGCCAAACCACTAAACTTAACCTCAAAACAACAAACGGATTTTTCGGTTCTTACCCTTTTTCTCCTAACCGAAGCTGTTTCTGAACGATTTTAAGACCGTTCCGAATAAAGTTCTTGTGCCCACTGGACTTTTTGATGAGCTTGTAAATCTTTTTGCTAAGTTTTTTCGGTGCCATCGGTTTAGCTATGACGCTACAGTGATCGATCTTGTCCTCGTATCCAAGAGTTTCAGTTTTGATACTGATGTCCGCTTTGCTGTCGTCTGCACCCGGCTCTTGCTTTACTTTTCCCATTATTTAGGTGAAAATATTACGAAATAAATACAAACACGTGGTGAACACACATAAAGCGCGCAGAACAACAAAAATGTTTTTTTTTTGTTAGATTTGTTTGACACTGACACTTGACATCTTTTTGATTTGCTGTAACTTTTGATACAATTGACATTGATTGATAAAGTTTCGTTCCGGATTGGTTTAGTATTTGACTGATGTTGATTTCTGAACGAAGAAAAGTGTCTTTCAACGCAGAACGTTGTAGTATGTACTAAACCATCATCCCATTTTAAATATGGCTTCCCTTCGTACCTAGGTACATTACTAAGTACTTAAGTAGTTATGAAATGCTTTAAATAAATATTATGTTATCCTCCCACATAATAATGAGGGAGGAATATCAGGGGGTTTCACTTTTTTATATCCGTTCATGGCTATAAATCGATATGTAGGTTATATTGGATGTTTTGAGTAGAATGAAGCGTCAATGCGTCGTTGTCATAGAAACGGCGACATGTCAACAATTTAAATTTTTGTGCAGTGCAGTGTGTGTGGATTAGAGGCGCATTGTCAATCTAATTCGATTATTATTAAAAAGACAAAACCTAACCATCAGTGCTCATAAACCTGAACTATCCACCCTCAAGAGCTCCCTAATGAACTATGGTAAGTGAGGACATACCAGATCCACATTGTAATGTCTTCCGAATCCTAGCAAGACCCCTGTAAATAAAACCGTAATTTGCAGGGTTTGCTCAGCATATTGAAGAAATTACGTTCCAATTCAGATAAGGAGCTTCGTCTTCTTCTGCTCGGGCTTGATAACGCTGGCAAAACGACGCTTCTGAAGCAACTGGCGTCTGAAGATGTGACCCATGTCACACCAACCGCTGGATTCAATATCAAATCTGTTATGTCCAGCGGATTCAAGCTAAATGTGTGGGATATCGGCGGACAGAGAAAGATCAGGCCATACTGGAGAAACTATTTCGAGAACACTGATATTTTGGTGAGTAGCAGGTGCCTAACGAGTATGAATCGGACTGTTGGAAGGGGACGACCTCGACGCCGGCGTACTTAAAACTCTTTTATGGACCAATTTGGTAAGGTTTCGAAAAGGCCAGGTCAATCATCATCATTCAGCCGACAATCATGCATGAGGAATGTTATGAGTGTGAATGAAGCTAAGTAAATCAGAATGGCTGCAAGTGTAAAGCTGTGGTCTCTGCCTACTACTAGCCTCTAGGAAATAGGCATGTTTTATCAATGTACTTGCTTCCGCCCGCGGCTTCGCTCGTGTGTAACTTCATAAAAAGTAGCCTATATGCTATTATAGGTAAAGAACTCTTTATATTCCATGTTTCAACAAAATCGGTTGAGCCGTTACGGCATGATTGAACAACAAACATCCAAACAAACTCTCGCATTTATAATATTAGTAGGATGTCTGTATCAACTACATACATGCCAAATTTCATTCCAATACATTCATTGGTTACGGCGTGGAAGAGTAACAAACATATCCTCACATCTTTACAAACTTTCACATTTTTATCAGTGGAATGAACTTTCAGATCTATGTAGTGGATTGCTCGGATCACCAACGCTTGGAGGAGACTAGTTTAGAGCTAACGGAACTGCTGCAGGACGACAAACTTCGAGGAGTTCCATTGCTGGTTTACGCTAACAAGCAGGACTTGGCTACAGGTAGTTTTTTTTCAATACAACTAAAGTGGCAAAAAAGACGAAGTTACCCTAGCCTATGAACGCTTGCAATACACAATGCATCATGCACGCGTTGCCGACCTCGAACCCTCCGAGAAAGCTCTGGCAGCCTTACTCACTGCGGAAACACAACACTATTTGAAACAAATAATGTTAATTGGCTGTGATCTTCTGTTAGGCGGAGGTACCTACTTCCCAGGCGGGCTGCTCCAATTCAGAGCGAGAAAATCTGACTGTGGCTTGCATGAATCCACAAAAATGACCATTTAATTTTAGGGGGTCAGATTACAGACCAAAAGAACGAGTGACACGACAAAGCTTTTCAGCATCTGTGTGGTTGTTCCAGCATTACCCGCTAGTGAGGTGGCCCAACACCTGGGTCTGCACCTGATCAGGGATCACACCTGGCAAATCCAGGCATGCGTGGCTGTAGATGGCACTGGTGTCAAGGTATGTCGATTATGTATATACAAGTGATTCATAAATGTATGCCATTCCGAAAAGGGTTAGTCCATCAACAAAAAGAAAGAATATTGACAGAAAAAAAAACATCATTATTGACTGGCCTCATAGCTCAGTTGGTAGTAACTCTGCCTTCTGCGCTAGAGGTCGCGGGTTCGATCTCCGCACTGGACATACATTTGTGTGATGAACACATATGTTTGTTCTGTGTCTGGGTGTTAAATATATATCAAAGTCAAAGTCAAAGTCAAAAGGCATTTATTTCAATAAAATCACTAGGATCACTTTGAAACGTCTTAGAAACTAGGTGAAGCTATGCCTGTTCCTCGCGACCAAGCCTAGAAGAATCAGGCAACAAACACGGCTTGGTGCCTATCGTTTATCCTGCCTATCTATTATGTTTATCAGTCTCTGGTACTCATAGTACAGGCTATGCCTAGTTTGGGATCAGTTGACCTTGTGAATATGTCCGGAATATTTATATTTATTATCCAATTTTTTTTAAATTTTTCCCCAAAACTTTCTAAAATTTGCTTTTTTGTTATTTTTCTCATCTTTATAACTAAATAATAAACGTATGAGAAGTACGGCATCAAGATTGCTACCTAAAACAGCAGAATTATTTGAGTTTGAAATGATTTGACCCCAAAACAGCTGATATTTGCATAAGAGTTTTTGGAATGAAAAATATCGAATTCCCAAAAGTCGTAGAACAAACTTTATTGCCAATTGGGTGTAGAATAAGCCCCTTTCGGGATAGCATACATATTATCAATCACACTGTACATTAAAGGTATGTATATTTTATGCTAGCTTTCCAAATGGCTGAAAGTTAATGGTTTCTAGATGTTTGAAACTAGCGGCCGACCGCGACATCGCACGCGCTTTCCCGGATAAAAGTAGACAAAAGTAGATAGTATAATATTCCGGACATTCCGGACATAGCACACACGATCAACTGATTCCAAACTAGGCATAGCCTGTACTATGGATACCAGAGACTGATATACATAATAGATACCTAGTTATTTAACACCCAGACACAGAACGAACATCTGTGTTAGTCACAAATGTTTGTCCAGTGCGGGAATCGAACCCGCGACCTCTAGCGCAGAAGGCAGAGTTACTACCAACTGAGCTATGAGGCCTGTCATAAAGATATAAGGAGTAACTAACTCAGTACTACTGAGTTATCTGCCAGTGAATATCGATCCAGCCATTTTTTATATAACAAAATAAAAAGCTATTTTTTTAAACAAAACTTCAATTTTATTTATTTGTACAGACGATATAGCATTTTTAGAAAAATACTTAATTTTAGGCCTTTGTCACATACTAAAAAAGAAATACGTAAGTGCAATTAAATTTATGTCTCTTTGTTTGGAAATTATTTGGAAGTAAGATTAGATACTAATTGTATTGTCTTTGTTAACAGGAAGGCATGGAATGGGTGTGCAAAAATATACCCACAAAGAAATAATTTTTATCTCTCTAATCATATATAAGGTGCTTATTACATCTACAACGTGATCCGTTATAAGTATACTAATCTCGAAAGGGGCCTATTCTAACGATAAAAAAAATTATACCTTATAAAAAAAGATATAATTATTTTCCTAAAATTTTGCAAAATAGCTGTTTTTGGTATGAGTGTTTATGTGTTCCAAGTTACGTGGAAATCGGTTGAGCCGTTACGGCGCGATTGAACCACAAATATCAAACTTTCGCACTTATATTATTAGTCAGATTGATAAAGGTACGAAGAGTAACACATCTAGATTGCTACCCAAAACGGCAGATTATTGCATATTGAAAAATGCCTAATTCCCAAAATTCATACATGTATACAACAAGCTTTATTGCCTACAGGGATTGAAAAGCATTAATAAATAAATAAATATTCCGGACATAACACACACGGTCAACTGATCCCAAACTAGGCATAGCCTGCACTATGGGTACCAGAGACTGATATACATAATAGATTAATATTTAACACCCAGACACAGAACAAACATCTGTGTTCATCACACAAATGTTTGTCCAGTAAGGGAATCGAACCCGCGACCTCTAGCGCAGAAGGCAGAGTTACTACCAACTGAGCTATCAGGCCAGTCCATTCGGGATAGTATACATTTTATGAATCACCTTGTATTATAGGGTGTATAGCGTCAGATGGAACTATTTACTCACTTACAGGACGATGTATTTAGATGAAGTAGACTAGTCCAGCACCATTTTAAAAAATAATTAGATATGTGCATTTTTAAATAGGGCAAAAATTTAAAATCACTCTAAGTACTTGGTATTAACCTACTAAATAATATTATGAACGCGAAAGTTTGTAAGTATGCATGGATGGATGGATGGATGTTTGTTTCTCTTTCACGTAAAAACTACTGAATGGATTTTAATGAAACTTCACAATAATATAGCTTATACATCAGAATAACACATAGGCTACAATTTATAAAGATATTGTGTGAATTGTCCAAAATATGACGATAAGTGTCAAGTAAGTAGGAAAAAATCTACGACACGCTAATATATGCTACTCGAAATACTAATCCTGCGCAGACGAAGTCGCGGGCACCAGCTAGAATTAGATAATCTTTATTAACTAAAACAATAATTAAACAATGAATGCTTCGACCCCCTTATTCATAATCACTTAATAACTTTATGGGCTCGATAAATGTATGTCCGCCTCTTTCTTTTGTGTACTGTTAGAAAAGGACAGAGTTATCGAGCAGATAAAGTTAGTGACGCATTACGATTATAAGGGCTAGTCTACAAAGTGAGGAAACAATCCGTCCAGATTATTTCCACAAAAATATGTAACGGTGTGTTTGTGTCTGTAGATAAAAATAATATGACTGTTGCTTGAAGGATAATACATATAATTTAATACTTAATTTTAGTATTTAATGTTAATGATATAAATTATTATTGTAATAAAGCCTAATAAAGCCTAATTCTAGTCATAAATTACGTTCACGCTTCTGTTTCTTGATACATTGTTTTTGTAAGTAGACTGTTTTTAAGTTATTAGCTAGTATCCAAGACAGTAGAGTAGGTAGTGTATCTAGGCTATTGTCTTTGCTAGTATTTAAAGTATTTAAATTATTAGTAATTAAAATAATCATGCTTTTATATTGAGTTCTTTAATGGTATTTTTAAATATGGTTTTCCGCTTTAATGTATTAATGAAACAAAATCTGATTAGAATTCACATACATTTTAGCACTATTAAGATGTTTCTGTATTAAGATTTTATATGAATAAAAAACAATAATAAATAAATTCTTTTATTTAAAGTCACAGATTCTATAATAATAGGACGGTATCCTTAAAAATACTTAAGCACTTTACGTATTTATTTATTCACGTAATATTAGTTAGTGTGAATTGAAGAATTAACAAGAAAAAAATAGCAGGAAATATAAGTAATTAACGAATTGAAAATTTTCATATTGTTAACACATTTCAACGATTCTTGAAAATATATATTTTTTGGTTAAGTCAAAAATACAATAAATTCGTTTCGTACTTAAATCAAAATATAATAGTCATTCATATAAGTATTTTATACATCTTAGTTTAAAAAAAGTTTCGTCTAAATTTATAGGTTTTTTAAAGTTAAGTTTTTTTTTGTTAGAAAATACATGATAAGTAAGAAGGGCAAAGGAAAGTTAAGTAAGTATAAAGAAATCAACAAAGAAAGGGATGAGATTCAGAACTTCAAAAATGTTTTTAAATATTTTTAGCACCAAAATGTCCAGCCATGTCCACTTCTATCTATACTTAAATAGTTTTCACTACGTATTACTTAATTGCGTTTTAATTGCAATTCAAATTCTTAATTATAATTATTTATTATGCATAATATATAGGTGCTAAATATTTACCTAGCAGATTCTAATATAAATGCTATAACTAAATTTAAAAAGGTCATAGAAAATAAAAATAAAAATATTTTTCTATAATAATTTACCTGTTCATTTGTTGAGCTGTATATCATGGTATATTTTACTAGATAAGTAAATTTACCAAAAATTTAAAATAATAAAAAAAGAGTGATTATAAATACGGAGAGGTAAGAATTTTACATAGAATTCGACCTCGGTGGCGCAGCGGGCGAGTGCCCAACTGAGACGCAAGGGGTACGGGTTCGATTCCCGCTGCGGAACAAATGTTTGCATGATCTACAAATATTTGTTCCGGGTCTGGCTGTTGTGGTACAATGGTACTCGTAGTTTCTGATATCCACGACACAGGTAATCCTAGTGTGGGGTCAGGACTATGTATGTGACTGTTGGGTGTTATTTATTTATTTATTTACCTACGATTACTTATATACAACCAAATTATAAATTATTTTGAATGGATTTTACTTTCATTTTCCAAAGTAAAATAATATAGATTGAAATTAAGTAGGTACCTATCAAAAAATTACACCAGATTTCCTTATAACTCGCTGTGATAGACTTCCGTGGTAACCTTCAGCTCGTGCTCATGGAACGACGAACAGTCTGCCGGGTATGACGCCTGGAAAGAGAAATGTATAATGTAATCTTTTTCCAGCTTTTATCGCTCCAAAAATTTCCCGTCTAATAATAATAATTACGGTAGCCAGAAACGCTACCGATTAATTAGCGTCAAAGTGAAACGAAACGTTTGTCGGCTCGGGGCTATTCAGTAATTCCAGCGTTTATTTAAATAATTACACCGTATTTTTTGTAGGTAGGTAATTTTTCAGCAGCGTTTTGACAATTATTTCCACCCGGAATAATAAGCAGCGGGAAAACTAACACCATTTGTAGCTTATATTTAATGTGGTGAGTGTGCAAGTTTTTTCCTCTCTATAACGTACCATATCTTACAAGTACCAGGTTCAATAACCAGGTACTTTTACTTTTTAATTTTTACTAAATACTTTTTTATTTTTTATTTATTTATTCTACACTTTAGTTAAAAAACGGTTATAATTTTTGTTTTTGTGCCCTAAAAACCAGGTAGGGTTTGTGTGGACACTCACACTCGTCAGAACGTAGTTGGTTCTTTCACTTGAAAGTACATATGTAGGTACTTAGACCGCGCGAGTTCACTGCGAAAGTCTACAGCGCAAGTCCACCGCGTACCTAAGGACGCGCCGCGCCGCGAGTCGGACGAGTAGGTACTTACCTACCGCGCGGTGAGCCGGACGAGTACCGCGCGGCGCGTCGTCTCCTAGGGTGCGCGGTGGACTTGCGCGCCGCACCCGAGTATTTTTAATACTCGGGTCTAAGAATCGTGAAGTCCAGGTTCTGTACCTACGCCTAGCCTACGCCTAGTTCAATGCGAGAACCTGGTTTAAAAACCTGGTTGCGTAAATACGAACCACCTCTATTTGTAAGTGATTGATGGCTGTGTGCTGTAGAATAGGCCCCTCCATAATATCTACCTACCCGTGGATGTCGTAAGAGACTAAGGAGAAAAAGGGGATGGGCAGCAACATCCCCCTATTTTCACAAAGATAGCTCTAACTGCGCTCGCCAACACGCGTGCCTAGCGTGTTGAGTATAGGCAAATCCCCTCACATAATAGGAATTCGCTCTGGTTATCTGTGGGGGAGACTATGTTCAGTGGACGTCGGCGTACGGCTGAAATGATGATGATGGCTGTGTTACCTTACCTCACAATTCTTGTCGTTCTGTACAGCATTGTACAGGTCCCAGAACGGTCGGCCATTTTGGAAGCTAAGCGCGGCGGACGCTGCTAAGCTGGTTAACTTCGTGAGACCTGCCTTGAAGCCGGGAAGTCCTGAAATTACAAATAAACCATTAATTTTAAGTCAAAAACTTTTAAATTGAGAGTTTTGGGTACATGGAGAACGCGGGGCTCACCTGATTTTCAAAAATATATCAGGGCGCCTCGAGAGCTGGCTCCTATCTGCCTCGACGGATGAGTAATAGCCACCATAAAAGAACAAAGTGGCGATCAATATAGGCTAGTTGTGGCCGCAGTGATACCATATAGCCACTTAAAGTAAATAAAAAAAAACTAATAGCCACCATATAATGCATGGCTTTGCTCGCTACCAATCGATCGATTTACCTATAGATCTCATCTAGCTTATTATGATCCAGATCGCTACCAGTCAGAAGCGATTTGGATCATTTGAGCTATTTACTCAATATTTTCTATCCGAAGGGTAGGTATATACCTAATCCCAATGTAGGCTAGTTGTGGCCGCAGTGATACCATATAGCCACTTAAAGTAAATAAAAAAAAAATAATAGCCACCATATAATGCATGGCTTTGCTCGCTACCAATCGATCGATTTACCTATAGATCTCATCTAGCTTATTATGATCCAGATCGCTACCAGTCAGAAGCGATTTGGATCATTTGAGCTATTTACTCAATATTTTCTATCCGAAGGGTAGGTATATACCTAATCCCAATGTTCTAAAAGCTCTCGAAAATAGGTCATGAAACAGTTCAACATTCTCTTAATAGAGCGGCTGTTAGCCGCTTGAAAAACTTTAAAGAATTTCATTAATCTCTACTCTTTCCCTTCAAGTCAATGAATTTTTCAAATTAAGTTGGAATCTGCCTTTTCTTTGGTAATATTTGAATTGATGTTTATTCACGTGGAAAAGATAGCCGCTTGCTCTACAAGGCTTGCCCATCCCCTTTTTCTCCTTAGTATCTACAAGGTGATTTAGAATATGTATGCTATCCCGAAAGAACTTGTAGGTACTACGCGCAATTGTCCATCAAAAAGTTTGTATCTACTACGACTTTGATTATATAACAAAATTTACTTGAAAAAAAAGAAAGCTGTTTGGGGTCAAATCAGTTCAAACTTAATTGTCAGTAACCTTGATGTCAAACTTCACGTACGTTTAATAATGACTTTTAGAGGTAATAAAAACACCAAAAACCCAAAAACAGCAAATTTTAAAAAGTCCGGAAAAAATTTGAAATATGGAGGTTTAAAATAGTTGAGGTACTATTTTGTGGGAGTTCGAATCTTTATAGAAAACTGAATAAATGCAATGCTGTATATTAATAGAACGCATATTATAATTCCTGAAAAGAATTCATAGCAGCAATGGTCATCCTGTGCTCTTTCTACGATAAACACGTTTCTAGGTATCTATTCAGAACCAAAGTCAATTCGGCGAATACCTAACCTCATTTAAGGCAGGTTCAACTCATAGCTCCGCGACAATTGGTCTTTTGTTCTTCTCGAAATCGAATTAGAGTTGGTTTGAACTATTGTGAACGTACCTCAAAATAGTTATAGGTAGTATAATCCTACTAATATTATAAATGCGAAAGTTTGTGAGGATGTTTGGATGTTTGTGGTTCAATCACGGCTAAACGGCCGAACGGATTTGGATGAAAATTGGTACAGATATAGATTATAATCTGGAACAGCATATACGAATTTTATGTAGGAACCACGCTAGCGAAGCCGGGGGTGGAAGCTAGTATAGTATATTGTAGCATAGACGTACCTCAAAATAGTTGTAGGACGCAAGGGGTGTAGGTAACATGGATAGGCTTTGTAACAAAAGCATCTACACACAATAGCGTGATTGTTTTGTTGATTACATCTGATATCACAAACGTATCTTTGATGTGATTTATGTAGGTACAGATACCATAATAGATCGTTTGATACGCGCAACGATATATTTTATAGGTACAAGGTGATTCATAACATGTAGGTAAACCATCCTGAAATGAGGTTATTCTATCAACGAAAATAAATCTAATAGCGAAAAAAGACATCAATATTTTCATATTTTTTTTCACCAACTTATATTAGCTGTTTTTGGTATTTTTATCATCTTTAGAACTAATTAATAATTGTACAAGAAGTTCAGAATCAAGATTGCTACCTAAAGCAGCTGATTCATTGAGTTTGACCTGATTTGACCCCAAAATAGCCGGTTTTCGCATAGAGTTTTTTCAATGAATAATGTCGAATTTCCAAAAGTCGTAGAATAAACTTTATTGCCAAGGGTGTAGAATAGGCCCCTTTAGGGATGGCATACATATTATGAATCACCTTGTATACATATTATGTAGAACCTCCTTTGAACACAAAAGGGGTTTTACAATAGACACTTACACTACAATAGACAATTTTAGGAGGAGGTAGGGCACAGCGAGATTTTCTCGTTCTGAATTGGAGCAGCCCGCCTGGGGAGGTACCTCCGCCTTACAAAAGATCGCAGCCAAATAACATTATTTGTTTCAAATAGTGTTGTGTTCCTGCGATGAGTATGGTTGCCAGAGCTCTTTAGGGGGGGAGGGGGTTCGGGGTCGGCAACGCGTGCGTGATGCCTCTGGTATTGCAAGCGCTCATAGGCTACAGTAACCGCTTACCAACAGGTGGGCCGTATGCTTGATTGCCACTTCGGTAGTATAAAAAAAAAAAAAAAAACAAAAAAAGACACGTAGACTATTATTTGACGACCTCGATGGTGCAGCGGGTGAGTGCTTCCCGCTGCGGGACAAATGTTTGCATGATCTGCAAATATTTGGTACTCGTAGTTTCTGATACCCACGACACATGTAATTCTAGTGTGGGGGGGGGTCAGGACTAGTCAGACTGTTGTTTATTTTTATTTATTTACTAGCTTCCGCCCGCGGCTGCGCGCTTGGTAAAAATAGCCTATAGTAGCCTGTAGTATGCTATTCTAAATAAAGAACTATGTATGACAAGTTTCATCGAAATCAGTTGAGCCGTTACGGCGCGATTGAATCACAAACATCCAAACATCCTCTCAAACTTTCGCATCCTACTAAACCTAGCTAGCGAAAGTTTGTGAGGATGTCTGGATGTTTGTTGTTAAATGATGAGTTGGTGCACCGACGGAGGCGGCCCGCCCTATTGGATGTACCAAGAGGAAGGACCAACCTCCTGAATAAGGCACCTATAACGCGTTGCATCCACACACTCAATCTAGTGGCGGAGACAGTCGATCTTTTTTACTGCCCCCTAAGCGAATGTCGCAGGACGTTGTTATATATTCTATGCTATTCTAATTAGATTTGACTTTTTGTATTATTTGACATTATTATTGATTGACGAATTCTTTTCAAATTTTGATTAGGTAGGACATTATGTAATTTGTATTTATTGTGGCAAATTTTTATTTTTGTTATTTGACATATATGGATTGAAGAATTTTTCTATTTACTTTTTATTAGGCTTGACATTATATAATTTGAATTTATTAATTGTAGATTTATGTTTGTTGTTTCTTAACTAGTAAGTATAATGCTATGAATTAAAATTAATCGTATAAAATGTTTGATATGTATAATAATAATAATGTAAAGGATAATGGTACACTATTGCATTAGGTGCTCCTGTAAAAATAGTGTAACTTTTGGTAAATAAATAAAATAAATAAATAAAATAAATCACGCCGTAACGGCTCAACCGATTTCGTTGAAACTTGGAATGGGGAAAGTTTCTCTATTCCAAGTTTAGGCTTGTACAGGCTTGTTTATGTAGGTACAACGCGGGCGAAGCCGCGGGCGGAAGCTAGTTTATAACATTGCTTGCTTGCCGTGTCACTGTTTCTTTCTTGTTCATCCTGCATTAGGTCAGTGACCAGGTTGAGGTATGGTGGCCCTGAAAAGGGCCTATGACCGTCGGTGAAAGAATCAGTGTAGTGAAAGGATTAAAGTGCGCGTCTTAGATAACATTAGTAGGATAGGATTGGTAGGATTTATTTCTCTTGACTTTCAAGGTCTTCGGAACACTTACCAGGCTTGTCCTGTTCGGGATGCTTATTGACGAGGCACATGAGGTGCTCCTGGCAGTGCGGCGCGGTGACGGAGTGCTTGTAGGCTCTGTACACGCGCAGCACTGGTTCTATAATCTCCAGATTGAGGGTGTCAGTGAGGCGGTCTGCTAACGCGCTGTAGTCGCCGGAAGAGGACATCGATTTGGTGGTTTTCTCCGCCATTTTGAGGATTTGCTGGAGGAAAGTTACCATTTAGGCTCAAATATTTTTTAAAATAAATAAATATTCCGGACATTATAACACACGGTCAGCTGATCCCAAACTAGGCATAGCCTGTATTATGAGCAGTGATCGGAATTATGGGAGCTAAAATACCTAAAGTTCAAGAACAGAGGCATAAAAAGTGGAGACTTCCTAACTACAACAATTTTATTCGGCCCAATTGGACCGAAAATTGGAACAATTGTCACAGTAAGCAAGTACATTTAATATTAATGTTAATAATATTGCGAACGAAAAGGAAATTACATTTTTTTTTAATAATACGTTTCGTACCTACCTACTGTTTTTTGAAAACAAAAACAGTAAATTAGTTAGATAGTTGTTTTACTAAATTCATTTTAGATGTACTTTAGTAATAACCGAGACAATTGGGCCGAAAAAATATTTAGTCCTAAGGCAAGTGGCCTCTGTTATTTTTCGAGCAGTAGGTATTTTAGCGCCCATAATTCCGATCACTGATTATGAGTAACAGAGACTGATATAACATAATAAATAAATATTTAACACACAGACACAGAACAAACATCTGTGTTAATCACACAAATGTTTGTCCTGTGTGGGAATCGAACCCGCGACCTCTAGCGCAGAAGGCAGAATTACTACCAGCTGAGCTATGAGGCCAGGCAACCCAAGCATTTTTTTTTTAAATAATATTCCGGACATATCACATTCGGTCAACTGATCCCAAACTAGGCATAGCCTGTACTGTGGATACCGGAGACTGATATACATAACAGATAATATTTCAACACCCAGCGAAGAACGAACATCTGTGTTAATCATACAAATGTTTGTCCAGTGCGGGAATCGAACCCGCGACCTCTAGCGCAGAAGGCAGAGTTACTACCAGCTGAGCTATGAGGCCAGTCATTGTAGACAACATTGCAGATCTTGCAGAGATTCATTGAAATTTATCTTAAATCCATACCTTAGCATACTCGATAGCTGGTTTCACATACTCCGTGACGTCAGTATCGATATCCAAGTACTTCTTCAGCACATAGTTGGTGAGAGCGGAGATGGACTTTTCAGGCTTCTTGCTGTTGAAGTGGGTGGTCTTCGGCATGCCTTGCGAGTCGAGGAAACTGTTGATGATGTACTGGGCTGAGGTGGCATATCTGGAAGATGAAAATATAATAAACCCACAAAATTCACATACAAAATCATCACCCAAACTGACGCTGCGCTGCGATCAAACGGCTTGCGTCATTCAAAATGATCCTTGTTTGCTGGCTTGCCGTGTCACTTATTCTTTCTTGGTCATCCTGTATTAGGTTGTTAATTTTTCCGCTCAACCGATGTCGATAAAAATTTGCATACATAGAATTCTTTACCTAGTCTGGGTAAGTGATCAGCCTGTATTTTCACGACCTTTTAGGCTAATATTGTTGAAAGCTTTTTGTTTTTATTCACACAATTAATTATTATACAAGTGAAATTGCTTAAACTGTTATAAATTGGGTGGTAACCACCCAATTTATAGCAATTCCTATTCTCTTGATGTGGCATCGATTGCTTACCTCTGATAAACATCAGGTTTCGCGAAATGAACAGCGAAGTCAGTCAAATATTTAGCAGCAACCTTGATCCAGTGTCGTCTGAATGAGTGATTCTCAAAGTTCTTGAACATCACTTCAAAGCTGATCTTTCCATCTGGACCAGTGAATGCCTTTAGACCCTTCTTCAACCCTGACTTTTCCCACACCGTTTTACCCAGCTCAGAGTTTATAAACAGATCCCAGTACAGATGAAGCTTTTCCAAGAACGGTGGCAGGAACGACGCGTGGTCCTTATGATCGTCTGACAGTTTAGCGGTCTCAGTGTTTGATAGAGAACTGATAGTGTTCATGAGAACTGGTAGGAAACTGGCAGCGTCCTTGCTTCCCATGAACCCTGAGGCAAGGTTCAGCATGCTCTCGATGTTTAAGTCGTTCGCTGGTTTGGCTTCCTGCATCTTTCTCGGTGCTTCGGTGGAAGCCATGCTTTGGGCGAACATAGATAACATGGAACCGATCAGCGCTGGGTCTATTTTGGGCTCTCCGCCTGCACCTGCGCCGTTGCCCAAGAGGCTTCCCAGGCCTGCAATTAGACAAAGTTAACTTCCATTGATGTCAGACGAGAAAGCAAAGTCCTCTTCTTGATCGATCACAGATCGCAGGCCAAGAAGCTGCAGCTCAAAAACATGGCATTTTTTGTGAGAAGCTTACGATTTTAATACTTAGGTACCGGCATCAATACCGCTACATAGGTGCTCATCAACATCATTTCACCCGTTAGACTTCCACTGCTAAACACAGCCTCCTCACGGATTTCCAGAGCGACTTCCGGTCATGTAGGGGAGTATAGGCCCCTCCATATCTATCTACCCTTGGATGTCGTACACACACATGATAGTAATTCTCTTTAGAAATGCGTTGGGGAGGCAATGTTCAGTAGTGGACGTAATATGGCTGCGTATGCAAATCTATGGAAGAGTGATCTTACTTGACAGCACATCTCCAGCATTGTTTCCCCCACCGCCCTGCATCAGCGAGCCCATGATGCTGCCCAGAGCCGCCATACCGTTCCCGTTCCCCCCATCGCCCATGTTCTGGAAGAAGGAAGACGCGAGATCCAGCAACGGGCTGTCTTCGTCGCAGTGGTAGCTTGGGAGCGCCAGCAGGCAGAGGAGTGCGATGCTGAGTCGAGTCATTTTTAGTTCTGGAACGAGAAAAACAGATGTAAGTTAAAAAATAAAGACGGTCAAGTGCGAGAACTATAAAGATAAGATAAGATAAAGATAAATTTATTTCGGTAACAAACTTCACTTATGCTAATGTACATCAGGTTTTGTATAAAATGTGATCGTTGGACCTGGTTGGAAAACATAGGTACCCAAACTAGTACCTCGCGCCCTGCCATTGGTCGTGGCTTCGAATCCCGGGCGTGCAATGGATTTTCCATTCAGAAAATCCGTACACGGGGTCAGAATAACAAAATTCCAAGTGTGGGAAGTTACAAACTTATATTTTGCGGTCGCTCACGTAGTTCATTGTATAATATTGACCGCAAATATAACTTCGTCTCGTAATAATCCAATTTTGTATAAACATCAAAATTCCTCAATTTTAGACTTTCCTTTATTTATTTCACAAAAACTCTTAGCATTCTATATTTTAGAATTGTTATGTTACTCAATTAGCTCCTGCCGTAGCTACCAATAGTAACGGTAAAAAATGTGGACATGCATGGTCAGACTGGCACAGTAGGGAAGGCTGACACGCAGAGTCTATGCCAAGCAAATGATGATGCATAGTTGATGATACATAAGGAAGTGTTTGCTCTGCAGGTATTGATACAATTGTAGGTAGGTAAATAACGAATTTTGTAAGAAGATAAATAAAATTATGAATGGTAGATAATATATTTAAGTATGTATTAACTGTATAGTGTCCGTATTGACATAGCCATAGCAGCTGTCTAAACTTTTTTAAACTAGGTATGACAAATTAGCCGTGGTGGCCCCGACTGAAGAATAGGCCCCTCCATATCTACCTATCCGCGGATGTCGTAAGAGGCGACTAAGGGAAAAAAACTAGGGGATGGGCAGCAGCGTCCCTCATTTTAACAACGATAGCTCTAACTGCGCTCGCCAACCCACATGCCCAGCGTGGTGAGTATGGGCAAATCCCCCCACATTTGCTCTATCTGTGGGGGAGGCCATGTTCAGCAGTGGATGTCGAACGGCTGAAATGATGATTACAAATTATGGAGTTTTTTGGTCGTGGTGGCCATTTTGGCTGCGGCGCCCCTTGATACTTTTAAGCGGCCTTCTTATAAGCGGTAATTGGCTTGCAACCTGTCACGTATGGAATAATCGCGACTGCAAAATTTGGGCACCTTAGAACTACGAGGTTGTCTACCATCATTGGGGATAAAAGACGTGAGCCTCTTTATATTTTTTGTATAATGTATATTGGCTAAAGTAAATACTCAATGCTTTACCATCACGAAAGTAGCATATTTACAATGTAGCGAAAACACATAAACTCCAAGCAATAAACATAAAACACTGGGCCGTACCATAACGCCTTATTGCCATTCAAATGGAAGCGTCTCAGCACTATTTTAAGCGAATTTGAACTATAAATCTGTCAACTAACGTCTACTCTTCTAACTTATGGTCTTCAGCTGAAAATTCAGCTGAGCTGTTATTAGCACACACAACGTTAATACTGAGCAGAAAACCTTTTGCCTTTGCCGTGGTGGCCCCGGCTGGAGAATAGGCCCCTCCATATCTACCGATCCGCGGATGTCGTAAGAGGTGACTAAGGGAAAAAATCTAGGGGATGGGCAACAGCGTCCCCCATTTAACAACGATAGCTCTAACTGCGCTCTCCAACCCGCATGCCCTGCGTGGTCAGTTTGGGCAAATCCCCCCACTTGATACCTAAGGAATTTGCTCTGTCAATAGGGGAGACCATGTTCAGCAGTGGACGTCGTACGGCTGAAATGATGATGATGAACACCTTTTTGGCATTCGGAATTTCGGACACACGTGTCGATAAAAAAAATACAGTACGGCCGGCGGATCTAGACCGGTCTGAAGTTGCGCTTTCGGAAATTGTGCGCAGGTACAGGCGAGACAAAAATAGTTTAACAGAGAGTTAGACAAAAAAAGTGACTACTGCGCAGCGTTGCGAACGAACTTAACGCCGGTCTAGATCCGCCGGCCGTACTGTACCTATTGTTATTTAGCTATTAGTAAGCTGTTTATTAGATTGTTTGCGGTTTAATCAGGCAGTTAGTCTGAAACTATATATCTAGTAGGCAATCTTACTAATATAAATGCGAAAGTTTGGACGGATGGATGTTTGTTACTCAATCACGCCCGAACGGCCGCACCGATTTCTATGAAACTTGGAGTGATACTAGATAAATTTATTTACCTAGAATAGCATATAGGTAGGCTACCTTAATCTAGGTATAACGCGAGCGAAGCCACGGGCGAGCGCAAGCTAGTTTATAAATAAGTCAAACGTAGACTCACGCTTGTCTTCAAGAGCCAATTAAACATGACACGCACGGAAACACATACAGTAATTTGTATAAACTGGTAGGCGGTGAATGTTTTCGCTACAATCAGCTAATTCCTTTGCCTACATTACGATTTTCCTACTCTTATGGGTATGAAAGAGGTTGCACGCAAAAATAAACCTTTTTGTATGAAAATGGCCAGTTACAGCGATGCCAAAAAAGTTTTCTAGGTATACTTAAATTTCTCTGTCTGCGGACTTTTTGGCGGGAACTTGCGAAGTGATTTTGTGCTCTCTATTTATTTTATAAAAATAGTGGTAAATTGAATAATAATATGTGATAAGGGTGGTGTTTTGCGTAATATTCTTTGAGTAAACCGCACTAGTGAAGTGAATAGAAATGATTGCATGTATCGTCACATTTTTCGAGCGATGTTTAACGCATTATAATAATATTCATCATCATTCATAATTTCAGCCATAGGAAGTCCACTACTGAACACAGGCCGCCCATAGATTTTCAGCGCGACCGTCCTTGTACGGCCTGCACCCAAACAATCATTTGGCCCATACTCGCCACGCTGGGTATGCGGATTGGCGAGCGCAGAAAAGGTATTTTTGACTGGGAACACTAGGTACTGCCCATCCATGCCCATCCAAATAAATAATACAGTTATAAAATGTTTTATATAAACTATTTTCATCGTAATCGAAACGCACGACAATTTCCTTTAGGTATAAACGCATAGATATGACATGAGCATGTAGGTATGAAGCGTAACGGCCATCTTTTATTCATGCCGCATAACTCCGATCCTACACTTTCTGCGATTTAGGCAAAAACTTGGTAAAAGTGGCCATTTTCCCATGTGTTACCTACCATTTTGTCCTTTTGAAGAACGTAGATAGGTACTTACTATTAAAACTATTATTAAAACACCGGTTAAGTTCTATGTGTTTTCAAGGAAGATATTACTTGGTCGCTAACTATTGGCATTATAAAGAAGCTCAGTCGAGGAAATCAGTAGAAGAACCAACGTCACCGACACAGTGTTGACGCATTCAAGGGGAGTGGGGGTTCGGGGCCGGCAACGCGTGTGTTTTGCCTCTGGTAATCGGTTACCGTAGTCTATGAGCGATTGCAATATCAGAGTTATCACGCACGCGTTGCCGACACCGAACCCCCCAACCCCTAAAGAGCTCTGGCAACCTTACTCACTGCCGGAACACAACACTATTTGAAACAAATATTGTTATTGTTATTGCTAATATTATTTATGGCCGTGGTGGCGCCGGCTAAATAATAGGCCCCTCCATATCTACCTATCCGCGGATGTCGTAAGAGGCGACTAAGGGAAAAAAGCTAGGGGACGGGCAGCAGCATCCCTCATTTTAACAACGATAGCTCTAACTGCGCTCGCCAATCCGCATGCACAGTGTGGTGAGTATGGTGAGGCAAATCCCCCCATATTATAGGAATTCGCTATCTGTGGGGGAAGCCATGTTCAGCAGTGGATGTCGTACGGCTGAAATGATGAATGTTATTTATCTTGCCCTACCTCCTCCAAGGAGAATGGGAGGAAGTGGATGGAAAAGGACAAAATCGTGGCAGTCTTAGGGAGACCTATGTCCAGTGGACTTCCTCAGGCTGATGATGATGATGCTGAAAGTATACTTAGACATATTTTCGCAATGATAAGTACCGGACCAAGAGGACAATAGAACTAATACTAAAAGCTATTGTACCGAAAACAATAGTAAAGAATGCTACACAATTGTTTCCAGCCGTTGACTCAGCAGATTGGGTCGCGTAGTTGCGATTGTGCCCTGATAAGATGCTATCCTTTGAATAAGATTACCCATTAAGGTATTTCTTTTGTTTCTTACCCAGTTGAGTATCTGACGACCCTCCTACTTTCTAGTCTTTATTAACTCTTTTATTCGCTAGCCTTGCTATTATGATGCCTAGACACAGGTACACGCGGTTTGAATCCATCAAAAATTTTCCCCCCTTTTTTGACCCCTTGATACAGGGATGTTCTAACCAACTAAGCCATCTGACCTACTCTTTGATGTTCACTCCCGTCATGTTTTTTTTTTTTTTTTTTTTTTTTATGTTATACGGAGGCTAACAGGCTTACGGCCCTCCTGATGGCCGTAAGTGATAAGTGGTTACCGTCGCCTATTGACATTAGCAGCACCTGGAGCATTGCTAATGCGTTGCCTGCCGAACCCCTCCCCCCCCTAAAGAGCTCTGGCAACCTTACTCACCGCAGGAACACAACACTATTTGAAACAAATAATGTTATTTGGCTGCGATCTTCTGTAAGGCGGAGGTACCTCCCCAGGCGAGCTGCTCCAATTTAGAGCGAGAAAATCTCGCTCTGCCCTACCTCCTCCTAAAAACCTCCTCATGTTGTGGATTTCCGGTACACGCCAAGGAACGATCGTTGCAGTTATTAAGAATAATAATCATCATCATAAGCCGTAGGACGTCCATTCCCGAACATTGCCTCCCCCATAAATTTCCAGAGCGAATTCCTATCATGTGAGGAGATTTGCCCACACTTACCACGCTGGGTCCGCGTTGACGAGCGCAGTTAGAGCTATCTACGTGAAAATAGGGGACGCTGTTGTCCAATCTGTCCATCTCCTAGCTTACCATTTATAATATTAAGTAGGATAGTGGGATTAGTCTGGCCTTTACTCGTTGAGAGGTTTACGTAGAAGAGAATAGAATACTGGCCTCATAGCTCAGTTGGTAGTAACTCTGCCTTCTGCGCTAGAGGTCGCGGGTTCGATCCCCGCACTGGACAAACATTTGTGTGATGAACACAGATGTTTGTTCTGTGTCTGGGTGTTAAATATATATCTATTATGTATATCAGTCTCTGGTACTCATAGTACAGGCTATGCCTAGTTTGGGATCAGTTGACCGTGTGAATATGTCCGGAATATTTATTTATTATTAATTTTTATTATTTAATAGAATTTAAAAAACGTTTATTCTACTACCTATTTAAGCAATCAAATAAAATGTAAAAATGAAATTCAATAGAATAATTATTTAATCTAATACTTAATGCATGCTTTAAATATATTTTGTTGATTTAATATTATATACTACTTAATTTTACTTTTTACCATTTGCTTATGTTTTTTATTAAGGAAATAAAAGGCTATATTATTATTAGTGGGATTAGTAGGAAAGGATTTGTATATATTTACCACTTGCTTATGTTTTTTTATTAAGGAAGTAAAAGGCTATATTATTATATTATTATTAGTGGGATAAGTAGGAAAGGATTTGTATAAAAGTTATACAAATTAGATGAATTTATGTGTAATGAAGACTTGTAAATTAAATTGAATTAAATGTTATGTATGGATTGTGCTGACATCTGAACATTTTGGTCATTTTATTTTTAATTGTACAATTATTATTTCGGTTTTATTGAATTTTGGACATCTTATTATTATTTTTTTAATTTTGTTTAATTATACAAATTATTATTATTAATTTTTATCTGCATGTATGTGACTTGTATTATAATGTGCCCAATTTAGGTTGTTATTTTTAAGGATTCAGACACGATTGTAAAAATTGTAATTGAATAAATAAATGAAATGAGATGAAATAGTTTTATATTGTTTATTGACATAAAGTAATAGGTACTATTAGTTATATTAGTATTAGTAATACTAATAGTACTATAAGTAATAAGTACTATTAGTACTACTAGTAATATTATATAATAGTTAGGCCCAAAAAAGTTTTTGGACCCAAATCTTAGCAATTCCTTGCCCGATTTAAGTCATATCTAATCATACCAGCAAATTTGAATACTATTCTAACAAAAAACATACAAACATACAACCCAATTCGCCCAAGTTTTTTGAGAGATCTTCGCTCGCTCGATTAATCCAACCAGTGTCACGTCGAAAACTAGTTGTCTATTCACCTCCCTCATTTGAACAGCGACAGCTCTAATTACGCTCGCCAACCCATATGCCCAGCGTGGTGAGTATGGGCAAATCCCCCCACATGATAAGAAATTTGCTTTGTCTGTGGGGGAGGCCATGTTCAGCAGTGGACGTCGAACGGCTGAAATGATGATGATGATGATTCACCTCGCAAGACGTATCAGAAGTACACAACATCGTAGGCCTACCACACATAGCGGTAATGCCTGCGTGACGTCACGGGCCGTTGACCCCGCCACCTGTAAAACCTGTTGTGGTCTAGATGATAATTTGATTATCATTTTGCGTGTAAGGTCAAGTGAGTTTATGATATGGAAAAATAGCTTCCAGATCGTCATTATCATCATCATCAGCCTGTAGAAGTCCACTGCTGAACCAGAAAAATCTGTTTTTTATTCGCCAATATTTTTTATTTTAATTGATAGATTCTAGTTTCGGGATAGTATACTAGTTTCGGCACACGTTGTCGATTTTACGGATTTAGATGAAAATCTATGCTTGAGTCACTTCATTCATTCACGCTTTTTTTTTATGTTATACGGAGGCAAACAGGCTTACGGCCCTCCTGGTGGTAAGTGGTTACCGTCGCCTATTGACATTAGCAACACCTGGAGCATTGCTAATGCGTTGCCTGCCGAACCCCTCCCCCCTAAAGAGCACAATTTCAAAATAACCTTACATTTCTACATCCTACTAATATTATAAATGTGAAAGTTTGTGAGGATGCTTGGATGTTTGTTGTTCAATCACGCCGTAACGGCTCAACCGATTTCGTTGAAACTTGGAATACATAGAGTTCTATGCCTAGAATAGCACATAGGATACTTTTTATGTAGATACCACCCGAGCGAAGCCGCGGGCGAAAGCTAGTGATTTTATAAAAATTGGTTAGAGTGTTTAATGGCTACTTTTCAATGTATTGAGTGGGGGCCTTATAGTTCGTAATTTGATAAATTAAATATTGATCCAAATGTTCAAAAGAATTATGTTTCTGTTACCTACTCTGAAAACAAAGAGTTCCATAACGAACGGGTTTTTTTTTATACAACTGAGGTGGCAAACAAGCATACGGCCCACGGTTGATAAGCGGTTACCGTAGCCTATGAGCGATTGCAATACCAGAGGCATCACGCACGCGTTGCTGACCCCGAACCCCCCCCCCCCCCCCACCCCTAAAGAGCTCTGGCGACCTTACTCATCGCAGGAACACAACACTATTTGAAACAAATAATGTAATTTGGCTACGATCTTCTGTAAGGCGGAGGTACCAGGCGGGCTGCTCCAATTCAGAACGAGAAAATCTCGCTGTGCCCTACCTACTCCTAGGTCTTGAGCCTTTTCCACCCACCAACTTCCCGTAACTTTGACAATGTCGTCGGTCCATTCGGGGGGCCTTCAACAACGCGTCGCGTCGCCCGTTTCGTGGTTATAAAGTACTTAAAATTATCCACAGTCAGATTCCTTGATGGTAGATACGTACAATTTACCAAAGCCAAAGAGGTTGAATGCAAAAAAAAGTTTCTTGTCTACAGCATTTATCATTCGTGACAGTATTATAAAATCTAAAATATTAGGGTATCTACCTATAATGCAACTAAATGATGGTGACACGGGTACCTACCCATTCCAAATCCTTGAGTATCGTAAGCAGTCATTTAAATACGTAGATATGTATGCGTTTTAGAATGGTATCATTATAACAACGTTTAGTGACCAAATCGGTGATGTTTTGGAAAAAGACAAGGTCAAGAGTACCCTAAACCGACGAGCATGTATGAGGAATGTGATGAGAGTGAATGAAGCAAAAGAGGTATGTCAGGATCGTAGCAAATTGAAAGCCGTGGTCTCTGCCTACCCCTCTGGGAAATAGGCGTGATTTTATGTATGTATCATTATAACATCTCCAGCCAATTCCCAGTCAAACATAAATCAAATATCCTCCCTCAGAATCCTCAAATATGAAATAACTTCCGTTCAATCTCATCGAATTATGTTCTGATTTCTATTGTAACATATTGGGAGCAAAGAGCAAAAATGGATACCTCGAATGTGTCAAATACAAGAAAATAGTCTTTTGGCGCTTAGAGCATTCAGAATGGGAGAGGCGCTGTAATGCCAACTCGCCGAACACGTTATTTTTTTCCGTTTTATTGCAGAAACGAAGGTGGTTACAGCTTGTAAAAATGTTCATGACATTGTAGTATAGATAAAAATATGTTTTTAACACAACATTACATTTTTTAAATTTGTTAGAGTTCCGACAAATTTCGAGAAAAACGTTTGGATTTTATTTATTTTTTTATTTACGAAAAGTTACACTATTTTTACAGGAGCACCTAATGCAATAGTGTACCATTATCATTTAAATTATTATTATTATATATATCAAACATTTTATAAGATTAATTTTAATTCATACCATAATACCTACTAGTTAAGAAGCAACAAACATAAATCTTCAATTAATAAATTCAAATTACATAATGTCAAGCCTAATAAAAAGTAAATAGAAAAATTCTTCAATCCATATAATGTCAAATAACAAAAATAAAAAATGTCCACAATAAATACAAATTACATAATAACAAACCTACCTAATCAAAATTAAAAAAGAAAATAATAATTATTTTCTTTTTTAATTAGAATAGCATAGAATATATAACAGCGTCCTGCGACATTCGCTCAGGGGGCAGTTTAAGTCCCCCAATGAAATTTTCATTGGATTTCACATTCGATTCCAACCGTTGTTCTCTGAATTTGAGACCCCGGCGTGATCTATTGGACAATAAAATTATGAGAGAATGTATAATGTGGTGGTGAATGATGGAACCAATAGCAACAATCTCTTTGCATTGTGTTGCATGTAAAACCAACCCGATCAGTGGTCAAGTTCTGAAAGCATACAATTTCTAAGAAGCGCCTTGGCCAATCTGGTCTGTATATTATCTATGATTTGGCGGGATATAAGGAAAAAATTGGGAGGAAAATAAGCGGGGTTGAGGGTTCCGTGAAATATGAAAAAGGTAAGCCTCATAGTTTTGACGTGAGCTTGAGGAACGGGAAAGGTTTTTTGGTTTTATGGTGGAGCATACGATCTCTATAGTTTTTGGTAAAAAGTTTTGTTTATCAGAAACAAGCGACCACCCGCGGCTTCACTCGCATGTTACCAACGAGGATGAGAATAGACTATGTGCTAATCCAGACTGTATTCTATCTCTGTGCCGAATTTCACCCAGATCCGTTCAGTCGTTCTGGCGTGATTGAATAACAAACAACAATCCATCCAAACTTTCGCATTATAATAGTAGGTATTTCGTTCGTATAGTTTCTCATTATAATATGTGCCTCAAGCACGAATAATTCTTTTTTTTTTTTTTTTTTATACAACTGAGATGGCAAACAAGCCTACGGCCCACCCGTTGGCAAGCGGTTACCGTAGCCTATGAGCGCTTGCAATACCAGAGGCATCACGCACGCGTTGCCGACCCCGAATTTATATGCCCTACCTCCTCCTCTTGCAATACCTTTGATTGGTTGGTATAAAACATTTGCTATCGTATCGTAAGCGTGACGTTATCGTGAATATTCATGCTCGAGCTACTGATGTTCATGAAATAAAGTTTTTACTGTAACTAGAAGGATTAGAAGATAATTTTAATCTTAATGAGTGATATGATATGGAACCAATTTTGTTATGATTTTACCAATTATGATATAAAATTAGGTCATTTGATGTAGGTACTAGTTTCTAATTACTCAATTTATTAATCTATTCGCAATAGTTAATAGTTAGTTAGTTAGTTAGTTTAGTTAGTGGACTGGCCTCATAGCCCAGTTGGTAGTAGCTCTGCCTTATGCGCTAGAGGCCGCGGGTTCGATTCCCGCACTGGACAAACATTTGTGACTAACACAGATGTTTGTTCTATTTCTGGGTGTTAAATATATACATATCTATTATGTATATTAGTCTCTGGTACCCATAGTACAGGCTATGCCTAGTTTGGGATCAGTTGACCGTGTGTGATAAAAAAAAATAAAAAAAAATGAAATAGTTAATTTTGAAAATTGTACTGTACAGCTGAGTCATTCAAAAATCTATTTCATATAAGGTGATTCATAAATAATAGATAAATAAATAGGTAATATAATAGGTGATTTTACCATGTCACGGAATATTTAAATGTTTCATTTTCTGATTTGCATGTGGAGTAGAAACTATAAATTCCCTATTAAAATCTAAAATCTTTATGTATACAAGTTACAAGTAACGTTCATATAAAATTATATAAACGTTACTTGTAAAGAACTGTAATTACTGTAAACCTGACTGGCATGCCTATGTTATATGTTATAACAGCTGTTTTTGGTATTTTTATCATCTTTACAACTAATAACTAAGCGTACGAGAAATTCGACGAAATTTATACCTAAAATAGCTGATTCATTGAGTTTGAACTGATTTGACCCAAACACCTACAGTTGATTTTTGCATAGAGTTCTTTCAATGAAAAAATAAAGTCGTAGAATAAACTTTGGTACCAATTGGGTGTAGAATAAGGGAATTTAGGGGTAGCATACATATAACGTAACCTTGTATAAGAATCTTATCACAAAATTTTATTCAAAGCCGGTGTTTCAAGACACGTAATGGGTAGGTACCTACGAGTGTATTTTACTTACACAATATAAAGGTGGATGTATGAAATTGCTGACGTACCCTACATGGAAAACCTTGGCGTTAAAATAATGCGGGCTTCACAGAATGTTTGCTTTGACCTAAATTTGATTTTGTAGGAAAGAATTTATATTATTTGATGCTACTTTTAACATTTTTATGTCAATAATAATTAAGTTCTTACTACATTATGCAAGGCGATTCATAATAATTATGTATACAATCCCGAATTGGGCTTATTCTATCAACAAAAAGAACGAATATTAGCGGGAAAAATGAAACGAAAAATATAAACATACTTTTTACGATTTTCTCTTTTTTATCAGTTTTTTTATAAGAAGAGAACAAAAAGTTTGACATCAAGATTAATACCTTAAACAGCTTATTCATTGAGTTTGAACTGATTTGACCCGAAAACAGATAATTTTGTATAGAGTTTCTTTTTTATTTTATTTGAATTTCCAAAAGTCCTATTAGGTACAAACTTTAATACCAATTGGGTGTAGAATAGCCCTTTTGGGATAGCATACATATATACAGAAAATATACTAACGTACAGCTTTTCAAATTAAATCTTCACGAAATATTGAAACTCGCGTTGGAAGTAAGTAAATCAAGAAAATTCGACTCACCCCCAAATCTTTTGGTGGTCGCGATAACTCTGACACAATTTTTCCGCACAGTTTTAGTGTCCCACAGCTTGTCTTTAATTTATTAAAAAAATAAACTTTTTAATTATATAAATTATCTAGTGTCAATAGTTTTATATATAACTCATCCAACATTGGCACTGTTCGCGATTCGATTCACGCACCGGTACGTATCCAACATGAAAGTACTAAGTACACGTAACTTTATTCCATTCGTTCACATCAAAATGTTGCTACACTCAAAAATGTACCAAGCATTTTTACGACACTAACACTGTTATTTGGAATTTTAAAAAGAAAATAAGAAACGCTCTAAATTTAATTTCAAATAACGTACTGCGCGCGAGCAGTGCCGGCAATCTTCTCTTTTCGTCTAAACTGAAACTGTATCTTTGTCCATCTCTGTTGTATAGCGCTGTCTTCTTTTTACAATTTGAAGACCAAGTGCATTCGTCCTTGACTCTGAACTCAACTACAAGAAATGAAGATAATAATGTACCGTTGCTGTGCCGTCTCTTTCTTAGCCGTGTTAGTGTGAAGGTGCGAAAGAGATAGCCGTTGGGTGTGAAATCTGGCTGTCAATGACCGAAGGCTTTTAAGGATCAAAAAGAGCCAGCGTACTGTTACTTTTTACCGTTAATTTAGGTCCTTTGACCTTATTTAGTTTGGAAAAACGCTTTGGTACCTTTTAAAAAAACCTGTATCTTACTTTACTGCTATTTATGTACCTATAATCCATGCGTTAGTCTGCACAAAAACTCTAAATGGGTCAACCGATTTCCTTTTTTTTTGTTCGCTTTAGTAATGAGGTGGTTTGGAAAAAAATAACATTAGGAAAAACCGTTTGAAGGGTAACAATTAAATTAATTTTAGGTGCTACGAAGTTCTGGTCATCTAGCTGCAAACAAAAATAAAGGATTTTGAAAAAAAAATAGTCCCAGAATTATGTCCCCGAGAATGGTGGATATCCTCTCAGATAGATATCCAAACATTTGGCACATGTCCACATTTTGCAGTATACTGATTTGGTATCGTATTTTCGCAATACCAAGTCCTGGAAATGGGCAGGCCATACGGCGAGACAAACGGACAATAGAAAGAGCGAGAGAATACTACACTGGTGGCCCCGTGACGGAAAGAGAATTCGCGGTCGGCCAGTCCGCCGCTGGAGAGACGACATTGAATCAGTGGCTGAAAAAATATGTACACAAAGGGCAAGAGACAGAGGAGGATGGCACGAGATGGAGGAGTTTATCCAGGAATGGGTAGCTACTAAATAGAAAAAAAAATATAGTATAGAAATACGGCTAGTAAAAGTGCTTCTGGAAACGAGCATAGGTATTAACCATTTTTTCCTTGTGGGCCTTAAAATACAGGCTTTTAGTAAAATAGGGCGCTCAAATAAGCACTTTTATGTTAACAATTCTACATGCCAAAGCATAAGTCACTACGTGGTTCGTTTGTTATCATTATAAAAAAACAATTTTTTTGAAATCTAAGTTGCGCGTTGAAATCTTTTGAAAGAAAAATCAATATTTAAATCGTAGGCATGTGCTAAAATATAAATAAATATAAATATTCCGGACATATCACGCACGGTCAACTGATCCCAAACTAGGCATAGCCTGTACTATGGGTACTAGAGACTGATATACATAATAGATATATATTTAACACCCAGACACAGAACAAACATCTGTGTTAGTCACAAATGTTTGTCCAGTGCGGGAATCGAACCCGCGACCTCTAGCGCAGAAGGCAGAGTTACTACCAACTGAGCTATGAGCTATATCAAAAATGGTTGTACGTGCCTCTGACTACCACCTTAGACATCTGACTACCACCTTTGATATCTTGAAGTTGAAGGGTCTGATCGCCTGGAGATCTGAGAGGTTGTACAGGTCGTGAGCAAATTTATATTTTTATTTAATTACGCCGCGTCTGCGTTTCTGTTTGCACAGGTCCTCTACAAAAGAATGGCGAATTTATTTACGGTTTTCATCAATGAGTAAGCTGAAAAAAAATCTAGTCAAATATAAAGGATACGTTAAGTATAAGATAGGTAGGTTTAAGGAGGAACAGGCGTAGCTTCACCTAGTTTCTAAGAAGTTTCAAAGTGATCCTAGTGATTAATGAAATAAACACGCACCTTTTGTTTTAATTTAATTTGAAAGCCTATTCTAAATGCAAGTTACGTCTGACGTCGCCGCAATGCATGCCCCCGACACATGTCAGCGTGATAGTATGCACAGCAGTAGATCTATATCTAGTAATGCGGGTGCGGCGGCAGATTCGGCCGAGGATCTCAAAAGGCGCAAATATGTTAGTCTTGATAGGGCTTACATACATATATGAGCCTTTTGGGGTTGAGACCCTGGGTCCGTGGGGAAACGGGGCCCTCGGGGTTTTCAAAAAGATATCAGGACGTCTGATCGAAGCGACGCGTGACCCGAGAGCTGGCTCTTATTTGGCCCAGCGAATTAGCATTGCCATCTAGCGTGGCAATTTCGCCAGCGTCTTGAGGACGCTTCCGACTGGTAGTGATCTGGATCAGTTGAGCTATCTATAGATCGTTTGTAACGGTCTTTAGATGGCTCAACTGTTTCTTGTGTATTTTGTAAATATTAACTTGTATTAGTTTTAAGTTTCTTTCAGTAATGCTTGTATGAAGCTTAGGATTAAAAAAGAGTGGTAGGTAAGTAATATGAAATCCGTGGATAAATGAGGTCGCCGACATAGCCCAGTGTATGTGTAGTAAGTTGAAGTGGCGATTTCAATATGAATTTAATCATCGAAATCGCATGGATCCTTTTGAAACCTGCGATACAGTTTTTAATTTAACTAATGCAGTTTTTTAACATGTTCCTCTCGTTTACAAATTGTAAAATTTGTTTGTAAAAAATTCTGTTTTTTTTGAACCTTCTTAAATCTAGTTGAGTTTAAGCCTGTTCTGACTAAGCCTAGAAGATACAGGAAAGAACCACAGCTTGGTTATTTTATAAACCGAGCCTTTTATTAATAGATAATCCAGTTGGAGCATATTCGATCCCAAGTTTTTTGTCATTTACTTGTAACATAGATAGATAGATAAAAAAATTATTTGGCACTACAGACACACACAATTAACATAGATAAACAATTTTAAACTAAAGTACATACCTAGGTATAAATAATCAAAAGTAGGTTGGTAAGAGTATGCAAGTTTGCGTGTGCTGCAGTACGAAAAATAGGCTATGGCTCAGTGAAATATTTAGCTTAAAAGCAAAAATACTGATTTTCAGCCAAAACCTGATCGAGAGCGAGCAGAACGAGTACAAACGAACAATGCGTAGGTACCTAGCTGTGAATTTGTGTTGTTGTGATTGTGTAGTTTGCTATCAATGATTACAATATATGAAATATAATAAATTAATGACAATAGTGCGAAAAAATATAATAATAATAATGAATAAAATGAGCTTACAATATTTTTGTTTATTTTTGGCATACGAAGTGCTTGGGAACACCCTCTATTTGCTTTTGCAATAAAAACTTATTAAGCTTTAATTTAAATGTGTATTTAGTACCTATTACTTATTATAATCTATTAAGGTGGAGCGTCAGGTGAAACTTTTACTGGACACTGTTGTACCTGGGACAGGTTTGAGATGAATGAGGCATGCCTAGCATCTATAACACCCTATCAATTTTACATCCATCAGAATCTTTATTTAGCCTTAGCCTTATCTACAGGAAAGACATGGTCAATAGGTAAGTGCGGAGTTGACTGAATCCTCACGATGTTTTCCTTCAACGTTTAGAACATGCGCACTTACATTTTTTAAATAGTTAAACTCATTGGAGCCAGACTGGTTTGTAAACCACAACATTGGTATTGCAAGCGTTCATAGGCTACGGTAACCACTTACCAACAGGTGGGCCGTACTCTTGTTTACTACCTTAGTTGTATGAAAAAAAAAACATTTGGGTTAAAAGTCGGGGAACTTCCCGCTAGGTCAACAGTGATCAAATTTTGAAGTCGGTTTAAAATAAGCACGAAGGAAGTATGATTATACATACCGACATAGCTCTCAGAATTAGCAAGTTGAAGTGGCAGTGGGCAGGCCATATAGCTCGCAGAACCGACAACCGTTGGGGAGTAAAGGTTCTCGACCACGAACCGGGCGACGCAGTGTTGGAAGGCCCCCCACCCGATGGACCGACGACATTGTGAAGGTTGCGGGAAGTCGGTGGATGGAGAAGGCTCAAGACCGTTCGTCATGGAACTCTTGGGGGGAGGCCTATGTCAAGCAGTGGACTTCTACAGGCTGATGATGATGATGAAGTATGATTATTTATAATATCCCAAAAATTTTGACCCACACTGTATTTGAACCCGCAACCTTCCCCTACATACGGGGATGCTCTAACCATCTAAGCTACCGAGCCACTTCCTGTCCGTACGAAAATCTTTGGGACTTCCATTGAAGTTAGTAGGCACTTTATGTTTTAGCTAAAAGGTTGTTCAGAAAATCGTTAAAGTAAAACAATCCGACAGACCTTTCAGGCTACATGCATTATCTCCCAAACTAAAACATCAATCAACCTCCTTTTTCGTAGTCAGGTAAACATTGACAGACGTCATGACAGATTCACAGAGACAAAGCCTTCCCTCGTCGATCAAATGTATCGAGCCTTTCGTCTAACTAAAGGTCTGTTTTAAGATGTAAAAAAATAAATAAATAAATATTCCGGACATATCACACACGGTCAACTGATCCCAAACTAGAACATCTGTGTTCATCACACAAATGTTTGTCAAATGTAGTATATTGAAGTGGCCGTGGTGGCCCCGGCTGAAGAATAGGCCCCTCTATATTTACCTATCCGCGCACGTCGTAAGAGGCGACTAAGGGAAAAAAGCTAGGGGATGGGCAGCAGCGTCCCCCATTTTAACAACGATAGCTCTAACTGCGCTCGCCAACCCGCTACCCAGCGTGGTAAGTATGGCCAAATCCCCCCGCATGATAAGGGATTTGCTCTGTCTGTGGGGGAGGCCACGTTCAGCAGTGGACGTCGTACGGCTGAAATGATGATGATGATGATATTGAAGTACCTAAGTTGAATTCTGATGTTGTGAACGTAATTTTATCATCATCAGCATGTAGAAGTCCATTTCTGAGCATAGGTCTCTTAAAGAGTACTTTAACGAACGGTCTTGAGCCTTCTCCATCCACCGACTTCCCTCAACCTTCACAATGTCTTCGATCCATCGGCCTGTCAACACTTCTTCGCCCGGTTCGTAGTCACCATAAGAGAACCTCAATTCTCTAACTATTGCCGGTTTTGTGAGCTTTATGGCCTTACTGTTTACACACAAAAGGAAATGAGAAACAAAACACATTTCTTACTGATAAGCTCAGTTCGAACAATACCGGCATTGGAACGAACAATTTGGCGTTAAAATGAATTTAGAGCTCGTTTTAAAGTGTTTATTGATTTGTTTTTGTAATTTACAGTATTTTGGGGTAAGTAAATACGTTTAAAAAAGATTAGCAATATAATCATTATCATTTCAGCTGTGGGATGTCCACTGCTGAACATAGACCTCCGCCAGATTTCATGAGAGAAACTGTTTCTGTTTTAGAGAACTATTAAACGAAGGTTCATAAACCTAATGGAAAATCTATTGGTGCACGACCGCAAATACAATCTTATTTTATTTTATTTATTTATTTAAGAACAACAAACAACTACATTATATATGTAAGATACAGTGTAGTATATAGTAGGTACATAATTTCATATGCAACAAATTATTAATAATGTAGTCCACAACGTTATCCACAACTTAGTATATAAGAGTAACAAAAAAGTCCAGCTAGAGGGCCCGTCATAAAAAAAATAAATTTATTATCTGCTGTGACAAAAGAAATAGATGACGGGAATCCTATGCTGAGAAAGCTTATAATGATAAAAGAAAAAGAAGTTATCAGGATTACTTATGAAGTGTTAAGAGAAAATAAATATAATAATTGAGTTTGCAACCAATCAGAACGTATTTAATTCATGATGATCTTCATTGCGAAGTTCATTATTGAGTAATGTCTTAAATTTATAAGTACTACAAGCGAAGATATCTGCAATAGATTCGAAATCTGTGTTATAGGACTCAACCATACGACGAATGGGTGCCCGAAGACCCGAATTAGTGCAATCTTGTAGCCTATATGCTATATTCTAGGTTAGGAACTCTTTATATTCCAAGTTTCAACGAAGTCGGTTGAGCCTTTACGTCGTGATTGAATAACAAACATCCAAACAACCTCTTTTTTTTTTTTTTTTTTTTTTTTTTTTTTTATACTACTGAGGTGGCAAACAGGCATACGGCCCTCCTGTTGGTAAGCGGTTACCGTAGCCTATGAGCGCTTGCAATACCAGAGGCATCACGCACGCGTTGCCGACCCCGAACCCCCCTCCCCCTAAAGAGCTCTGGCAACCTTACTCATCGCAGGAACACAACACTATTTGAAAACAAATAATGTTATTTGGCTGCGATCTTCTGTAAGGCGGAGGTACCTCCCCAGGCGGGCTGCTCCAATTCAGAACGAGAAAATCTCGCTGTGCCCTTCCTCCTCGGAATAACCTCACAAACTTTCGCATTTTTAATTACGATTTGAAGGACTATATCTTTCTTGAAATTTTTACAAACATCAGCTTATTACCGATATTTTATTCAACTTGATACCTCAAGCCGGTTCTGAGAAAAGGGTACTTGATGCATGAAAATACTGACAGACCAAAGTGATCTTATATAGTAAATGAACGGAACCTGCGGTACCCTGCACGAGAATTTTTATTAAAAACTTTATATTTGCCGATCAGCACCCCACTTTCACAAATTTGCTGAACTATTTTAACCAACCATTAAAAGTCAGATTCAGGCCTATGGAAATGCTTTATTAAAAACCCAACTCACGCTGGCATATCAAAAAAGTTAAAATTGGTTACAGATGTTGGCTACTTTTAGGGCCTAGCACTTGTATTCAAATTATATGGTAATTTTTGGAGCTCAGGTAGAACTTCTCGCCCAACTAAAGAAAGAAAGAAAAACTTTGAAAAGTAGCCTTTATGCTATTCCAGGCTACAATATCTGTGCCAAAATTCATCCAAATCCGTTCGGCTGTTTGGGCGTGATTGAACCACAAACATCCAAACATCTTCACAAACTTTCGCATTTATAATATTAAATAAATAAATAAATATTCCGGACATATTCACACGGTCAACTGATCCCAAACTAGGCATAGCCTGTACTAAGGTCTATCATCAAGTATCGTTGTAGTGAAAGGATTAAAGTGCCAACTATCCCAAAACTCGAAAGAAAACTTCTCGTAAAATCCAGTCCATCCAAAGGTTGTCTGGAAGAGATCACTCTTAGTGATAAGACCACCCATTGTATTCCACTATTATTACTTATATTTTGTCGGTTGAATTGTGATGTGTTAAATTTTATGTGGCTTACAATAAAGAGTTATCTATCTATCTATCCCAAAAAAATCCGACTCAAGCTGGGTTTGTAACCGCGACCTTCCCCAGCTTAGCTCAAACCAACTGTCCAGCTGAGTGTGCCTACTGTGCTACAGAGTCCACATCTCGGCTGACGACAATCTTCGCGTCTTAAGTTAGTTAGAGCATCCTCGTACATAGGGCATGGTCGCGGGTTCAAATCTCGCCTGAGTTTATTGGGATATTAGAACAAAAATAAAGACATGTTTTTTTTTCAGGTAGAAGCTGATCCAAGACATGTAATGCCACATCGAAACAATATATTGGTTGATCCTCATTTAAATCATATCCAGGTGTGTTAACGCGTTGACATGTCGCGTCACTGGTTCTTTCTTAAAACTTCTGTGACTTATCACAGGGTGACTAAGAAAGAACCAGTTACATTAGGTCAGTGACTAAGTTGGGTTTGAATAACCTTGAAAAAGGCCTAAAACCTTAAAGAACCATCGTGGTGAAAAGATAAGGGGCGCCTCCTTTCGTGCACTTATCACATATGCAGACTTTTTAGGTTTTTCAACAATTTGGTTTCCTATGTTTTCCTTCACTGTTTAAGAGTACATTGCGTGTGCGCGATCGGGATTCGAACTTATGACTAGTTTGGAAGTTCGAGTCTAAAGGGGAACTAAAGCTACAGCAGTGCTCTTGTACTCGTAATATGGCCCCGGCATTAGAATAAAGTTTATAGTATGTTTATAGTCAAGTCCAAAGGTGCCCATTTCACTAAAATTGCAAATATCACTTTGAAACGTCTTAGGAACTAGGTGAAGCTGTGCCTGTTCCTCGCGACCAAGCCTAGAAGAATCAGGCAGCAAACATTTTTTTTGATCGGCTTGTTACCTGTTACGAAAATGATAGGCCGCAAGCCGTGTTTTTTTGCCAAGGCACCAAGACCACCAAGGCTTGGCCGCGAGGAACAGGCGTAACTTCAAAATAGAAAAGAAGCTACGTCTGTTCCAAGCCTAGAAGCATCACCCAACAAACACGACTGGTGCCTATCATTTTCTTGCCATATAATTTTTTTATTAAACTTCCAGGAATCACAGCAAAATTCCCTCTCAGAGTTCAGCGAGGCTGTAACAGAACGACACAGAGCCAGAAAGAAGAAGAAAGGCAGAAAGAAGAAACTGAATAAACTAAAAACGGCAGAAAATGAAAATGTTCCCATAAAGAAATTGAAGAAGTCAAAGGGTAGAAGAAAAGTGAGAATTGAGAAAGATGATAGTGAGATGAAAAAGGGTCCAATTGATATCATAGTGCATATTAAAATGAATGAATTAAATTAAAAACCACCTTTTTTTATTCAGAAACTTTCAACAGTCACATTCTGTCCTGACAACATAGGAACACATCAAAGTAGGCATCTCTTTATGTCCTTGATATGTCATATTAAAATCATTTCAAAAAGAGCCTTATCTTTATTGCATTAGGTCAATTTTGAGTTTGACATTTGAGGGTGTACGATATAGCTCATTGATATCGCAAGCTCCTAAAAGTCAAACTCAAAATTAACTTTATTGAAAAGACGTAAGGATTATTTACAAAAAAAAAATTGATGACACATACCACGCCGTTTGACCACGTCTTTAGTGTGAAGATAATTTAAAAAAAATGCGTAAGCAGTGTGGACGTTTTTAATGATTTCTTTAACTAATTATACACTTATACATACTATATACATACTATAAAATATAAAATCAAATAATTACAAAATAAAATAGAAACTAAATCTACAAATAATTTTGGTCATGCGGCAAGGTGCCAAGAGCACTGGCTGCATTCCCGCGTTGAATTGCCAAAGAAATTCTTTGTGCAAGGAATGAGCCAGCTCTCTATCACCGGCGGCGTCGACCAAAGTTGGTATAATTTTTTGAAGAGCTTTCTGGTACCTGGTCCCCATGGTCCAACACCAAGCGGCGTAAATATGTAGTCACTGGAGAGGACTGAATATTTTCGCCGCTTGGCGTTCTCAGCTGCTTCCGCTGCAGCTAATTACTCCCTTATTAAGTATATTTTAATTAAGTAGGTACATAGATACTTAGTTTATTCAGTTTCTTACTTACTACACATACATTTATATCGGTTTTGAACATATCGGTCTAGGCTATAGCACTAACTTTGTGATTTTGTTTAGACTGTGACCTAAGTTGACAGTCTAAGATTAATCTTTGAGACTGAACCTTAAGGTTGAGATTCGTTTACAATGGTGTTAACTGACATACATTTGAATGGCAATAAGGCATCATGGTAGAATATCTGAATATGAATATGAGGAGTGAGCTTTAAACGGGCGTGAATAGGTGATCGGTTCTATTTTTCCTTCCCTCCTTCCTATGCTTCATTGTTTTCTTCTTTTTCGTCTTCTTCATTTCCTTTTTCCGTAGCTGCTTCATTTTGTTTGTGATTTCCCTCGCTACCTTCGTTAGTTGGCTGCGGGATACCATTTTGTTTGTGTTGGAGAACTTCCTCTTCACTTCTCTCAGTATATGCTCTATAGCACTCTCTGTTACTGCTTGTACATGACGAGCGTACTGTAAAATAATAAAAGTAATTATTCATTTTATTTAGCGGCTTCGCTCGCTTGGTACCTAAGAAATAAATAATAAATAATAAAATTAGCCTATGTGCTATAACAGCCTATAATCTATCTTTGTGCAAAATTCCATCCAGATCCGTTAAGCCGTTCTGGCGTGATTGAGTAACAAACATCCATCCATCCATCCAAACTTTCGCATTTATAATGTTAGTAGGATATATTTATTTCACACGAAATAGAAGTATTTAGCATGTTTTTAAACTAAGATAAGTTTGGCTGAACGCTAGGTTCTCGATCGCTGTGGCAATCAGAAATAGAACCAGGAAGAAGAAAGGCCCAAATGATCATTGAAATTGAGGTGGTGGCCCCTGCGCGGCTGAAGAATAGGCCCCTCCATATCTATCTACCAGTGGATGTCGTAAGAGGCAACTAAGGGAATAAAGCTAGGAGCAGCATGTCCTATGTATAAACGATGGATAGAGGGATGGATGGATGTTTGTAAATTAATCACGCCAGAACGGCTGAATAGCTTGTTTATGTATAGATTTTTTAACGACGCAGCTCGGACTTTTCACCATAAAAGGCGCTTTCTGAGCAAAATTTCGGCTCCATAAAAGAACCAGTGAGTCGCAAGAAGTGATTAAAGATCAAAAATAGTTAAAAAAAGTCACTCGCGCAGAAAAAGATTTAACACAAAGGAAAAATATTTTCAAAACTCACTAAAACGAAGTTTTTCTTTGTGGATTGAAATAACAAAGGTAATTTTGAACACCTTCTAAATGACTTTGATTCTTTGAAAACGAGTCACTATTCAGTTGATTCTATACAACGTGTTCCGTAACTAGTATACAATCCCAAAAATATTCCACTTATTCTTCGAGAATATCTCGCTCTAAATTAAAGCAGCCCGCACGCCCGTCGTGCCGTTTGCATCATTGACTTGCACCATCAATGTTGCAGATGCAACCAATTAGTAAACTAGAAACTTTATTTACAGAAATAAACTTAAAACTAATACAAGTTAATATTTACAAAATTCACAGGAAACAGTTGAGCCATCTAAATACCGTTACAAACGATCTATAGATAGCTCAACTGTTCCAGATCACTACCAGTCGGAAGTGTCCCCAAGACGCTGGCGGAATTGCCACGCTGGATGGCAATGCTAATTCGCTGGGCCAAATAAGAGCCAGCTCTCGGGTCACGCGTCGCTTTTTCAAAAAAACCCGTTTCCCCACGGACCCAGGATCTCAACCCCAAAAGGCTCAAATACGTAAGCCCTATCAAGACTAACATTAGTTTTGTTTGCACCATTGATGGTGCGAAGCAACCGCCTCAGCCGCAGCCAAATAATCATTATTTGTTTCAAATAGTGTTGTGATACTGCGGTGAGTAAGGTTGCCAGAGCTATTTAAGGTTTAGAGCGGCAACGCGTGCGTGATGCCTCTGGTATTGCAAGCGTTCATAGGCTACGGTAACAACTTACCAACAGGTGGACCGTAAGCTAGTTGGCCACTTTAGTTGTATAATATTGAACAGCTGACTTTTGGAATAGTGTTTTTGTGTCAGTGTAAATTTTTGAATTTTATTATGTCGTATAATACATTTTATTTTCAATTGGGTGTACAATACTTAGACACACTACTTACAATACTTACAATACAAAGAATAGGCCTCTCCATATCTACCTATCCGCGGATGTCGTAAGAGGCGACTAAGGGAAAAAAGCTAGGGGATGGGCAGCAGCGTCCCTCATTTTAACAACGATAGCTCTAACTGCGCTCGCCAACCCGCATGCCCAGCGTGGTGAGTAAGGGCAAATCCCCCCACATGATAAGGAATTTCTCTGTCTGTGGGGGAGGTCAGTTTCAGCAGTGGACGTCGTACGGCTGAAATGATGATGATGATGTACAATGCTTATACTCACCGGCAGAAAATGTGCTGCCCAAAACTAAAATTTGTTAGTTTTTATAAATGGAATATCAAATTTCTTTTTCTAACTCACCCGCTCATGTCCTCGTTCGTGTTTATAATGATTTTTGATTATATCACGTGCTTGTAATGAAACCTGAAAAATGACACACAATTTGGTAGAGCAAGCTTCAGTATGTACTTAATTATTTTCAATTATGATTTAATTGCCAATTATTTTATGATTTTAAATCGTATCGTTTTTCTTTTGTGAAGATAAGCCTTTTTTTGTGTCTCGCTCGACTTGTGCATTTTCCATTTTAATTTGAATTTATCTCACTTACCTGTTGATTAATATTCTGTGGTGAAACTGTTTGAAGAAAAATGATACAAAATATGAAGAAATAAGATTTCATTCTTATTAAAAATTCAATTTTTGCGCAACATTCCAGCCAGCTACCAGCAATTTTAAAACTTTTATGTTCCGTTGTTCGTTTTTCAAATGTATAACCTCAGAGGCACTTTAACTAAGCTATAGTACAGTAGAGCGTTTATAAAGCGTTGCTATGCCAACCGTAAGCGAATGCAATCGTTTAAATAAAGTTTTTGGTTTATCAACACCCGGAAGAGGTTCACTGGTAGATATAGGACTCCTCCATAATATCACCACGGACGATCTCTCTCTCTCCATACACGGACCTTCAAGATGTCATCCTTTCACGACCTTTGGATCGAAAGCGGGGTCATTACACGGCTTTGCTTTTGCAAAAATATGGCTGTTCATCATTAGCAAATTGGTTAAGTTTTTACCATTACACTAGGAAAACTGACATTAATTATTTTTTATTAATATCTTTATTTCAGGCTACTTGACATATTACACAAACATGTGTAATATGCCATGGCCCATATTAATAAATACTTTACAGACTAACATACATATAATATTAAACTTAAATAACTACACCACATCTAGAGTCAGGGACTTTCTTGATCGTGAGCGCCTCCCTGTAGCGACGGTAGACAACTCCAGCTGACCAAAATTCGGGCGCGAGGAACACCTCTTTGTACTTGGCAGCTACCTGGAGCACGTAGGACTTGAAGTTAGTCGCCCTACTCGACTCCAGGCGTTTCAGGCCATGTACAAGAACCTCTGGAGCTGGACTGATCCGACGACGGGCTCTTTCTTCCACATACCGGAGAACACTCTCCCCAGTAGTATTCGGATCCAATCGGGAGATGTAGATCCCGATGGTCGGTTCTACGACCTCCAGTGACAGTGGAGATCGGGGGGCGGTCCCGCGTTGGTTGCGCGATGAATTTAGTCGACGCTTCTTCTCGACCAAGATGAAGCCGTCCTGGTCAACCTTTTGCGCACCAACGGGCTTCTTTGCTTTCGATATAACTCTTCGCTGTGTCTCAGCGCTGGGAACCAGGGGCGACGGCTGAGGCTGGCGGGACACTTGTGCGTAACTCTTCCTCTGCTGTTGAGAACGTGCAGTAGAAGAAGGCACAATCGTTGCAGGTTGCGATTTTGACGTTCCGAAAGCCGAGGTCATCGGGATCGGGCGGTCAATTACCTGTAAAACTGTGTCAGTCGTATTTGTAGGTATGCTGACGGGTGATGTTTGGCATCGAGTGGCTCCACCTCGCCGCACGCTCACGTTACGTGCCGACGCAGGTGAAATTACCGATGCACTGTTTTTGTCTTTACGCAATTCTTGCACTTCATTCCTCAATTCGGCGACGTTTTTCTCCGAATTGTCCAGCTTGGTCTGAAGATTGGTTAGGTCGGTCCTTAGCAGCACGATATCCTTAAGCAACCTCGTGACGTCGACGTGGTCGAAGGTTACGGGAGGTAGCTTGTTAAGGTCACGCGCTACGTAGGTGGGCACGTCATCCGGGTCGGTTTGTAGGAACACCTTAAAGATGTCCTGCAGATCCTTTTTGCCGCGTCCATCCCTCTGCCTAGTGATAAGACGGATAGTGGTCGCAGCTGTGTCGGCAAGCACCTTTTTCGCCTCCAGGATCTGATCCTCGGTAAAGCTGGACACCAGGATCTGCTCCAGAGAGACCTGGTCCATGACGTCCAGTTTTTGCTGGACAAAGGACAGGAATTCCTGCACCACGATGGTGTCGGAGCGCTTGGGGGATTGCGCCATTGCAAAATATTTTCGCAACTTCGCGGTATTTATGTGGGTCGATTTATGAGCAAGCTCTGCATAGCGACGCGAGCGCTCTGAACTGTGGCTATAACACGACTGATAACGTATTTATTAATGTATTCATGTACATTAATGTATTCATCATTTCAGCCGAACGACGTTCACTGCTGAACATGGCCTCCCCCACAGACAGAGCATATTCTTTATCATGTGGGGGGGTTTTGCCCATACTCACCACGCTGGGCATGCGGGTTGGCGAGCGCAGTTAGAGCTATCGTTGTTAAAATGAGGGACGCTGCTGCCCATCCCCTAGCTTTTTTCCCTTAGTCGCCTCTTACGACATCCGCGGATAGAGATATGGAGGGGCCTATTCTTTAGCCGGGGCCACCACGGCCATTAATGTATTCATGTAACCTAAATACAAATGGCTTATGCCATTTGACTTACTTTAATTTGCTTTTGAAGTTGATAGTTTTATCCATCAGAGTAAAGACGATAGTAGTTCGTTGTTCATACTAATATTTTTTTTTATCTACTCAAGCTCCGGTGCTGTCAATACTAAGTTCTATTCTAAGTTATAAGTTATTAGTTAGGGCTATTCTGTGGTGCATAAATTTCCCATATTCCATTCTATAGCCTTCTTGGCCTTACTCTGCGCCTAGTTCTTACTAGCCAGTCTGTTATTGACAAACGATTGGACCGGTACCAATTGTTTTGTATTTTTGCGCTTCAAACAATGGAACTGTTTTTGATGGATTAGATTTGGGTCTTTTTTTAAATTTACAGTTAGGGCAATTCGTTTCTAGTCTAGTAGTAAGGGTGGATTCGACCAAACTAGTATAAGTCTTATCCATAGAATAAAATGACTAATTTCTCTAGGGTAAGCCTGTTTTCCAGGGAGTTATCCCAGGGATTGTTACTCTTGCCTTAGAGAACAAGGCACAGACGCTGTGGCCCGGTTTAGGCAAATCCGCTACCGCTGAGTTGAGATGGTGAATGCTAACACACGCCATCTCGCCTCAACCAGGCGGAGGACTGCTCACAGGGGGGTTTTTAGTGGGTTCGAGCCCCACATACCCGTTTCCGCCACCCCCCATGGCGGCAAGGAAATGCGACGGCATTTTCCCGCTTAAAAAAAAGGGACTGTTACTCTGGCATAACATAGCGTTTGGTCAAATCCACCCTAAAATGTCTTTATTTATCCATATAGTTACGATCGTTTGAGTTTGACACTAAGGGCGACAGTTGGCTAAGGCTGTCTGATTTTCAGTTATTTTTAGCTTCCGTTATCGCAACGCGTTATGTCAGATTTGTCGATTTGTCTAGAGGAGCAGGTATTGAAAGCAATCAATGGAAGTGCGAGCAAGTTCAATATTTGTTGTACCGGAACGACTGAAACTTTACTGTAATTGATCGCCATCTTGAAATTGTTTACTGACTAGAAATAGAAAAGCTTTTTTGAGTTTCCTAAGCATTTTTTACCGAGTTCAAAATAAGAGAAGTTTATGTATTCATCGGCTAAGTTTATTTTTAAATAAAAGTCGTTTTGGAATTAATGAACAAAGCTCTTTCGTATGCCCCATACTTCGTGTATTTGTAATTTATTTAAACATTCTTTTCTATATCTAAGCAACCATTTGACCGACTAAACTGATATTCATACCAGCAAATTTTTATAGTACAACAGCTTTTGATCCACGAAATTCCATGCAAATCGGATCGACGCTGACGGTTCGAAAGTATGCTCTACCAAACATACAGGCAGCGCCAATTCGTCCAAGTTGTTTGAGAGATCCTCTCTCGCTTCGCTCGCTCGATCAAGTAAACCGATATATATTTAAACACTGAGTATATTTTATTATATATAATTCTAGGGTTGTTAAGTGTCATAGGTCTTTTCTGTGTTGTTTGTATGTGTGCCAAATAAATGATATTCTATTCGATATATTGCTCAAACAAATACGCTTTCAGACGGAATTAGGCGGATTTATCTGGAAACACCCACAAGGGATGCTATTCTCGTATTCGAAGTAAAATATGCTAATTCTGGTGATCTCACACCTAGACTAAGCCGATTGCTTTGTTTAAACTAGTGGAACACCTGGGACGTCTTTATTCTTTACTAGCTTCTGCACACGCAGTGGCGGATTTGCCCTAAGGCACAGTAGGCCCGGGCCTAGGGCGGCCAGATATTAGGAGCGGCAAATCGTGAAAAAACCACTGATGATAGCAGGTTGCAGGAAGTCGATGGATGGAAAAGCCTAAAGATCGTTCGTCGTGGAACTCTTTGGGGGAGGCCTATGTCCAGCAGTGGACTTCTACAGGATGATGTTGATGATGATGATGATTTAGATAAAGTTAGCAATAAAGTACTTAAATTCATTATGTACCTAGTCTATATGATGGGTGCTGAGAAAGGGGCGGCACATGGCCTGGAGCCTAGAGCGGGCCAAGACTGCAAATCCGCCACACGGCTTCGCTCGCGTGGTACTATCACCAAAACAACACATAAAAAGTAACCTAATGTTATTCTAGGTAAAGAACTTTATCTATTCCAAGCATCGAAATCGGTTGAGACTTAACGGTGTGATTGAACAACAAATATCCAAACATCCTCACAAACTTTCACATCCTATCCTACTATAATATTATAAATGTGAAAGTTTATGAGGATCTTTGAATGTTTGGATGTTTGTGGTTCAATCACGGCTAAACGGCCGAACGGATTTGGATGAAATTCGGTACAAAGATATATTATAGTCTGGAATAGTATATAGGCTACATTTTATGTAGGTACCACGCCAGCGAAGCCGCGGGCGGAAGCTAGTGAAAGTTTATGAGGATGTTTAGATGTTTATGGTTCAATCGCGGCTAAACGGCCGAACGGATTTGGATGTTTAGATGGTTACACAGCAGTCTATAAATAAAATCGTTCAAAATGCTAAAAAAATAAGCCCCGCCGTGACAGTGTCGCCACTGCCGTGACCAGGATTCGAACCTGGGTTACTACGGCCACAACGTAGGGTCCTAACCACTAGACGATCACGGCTACCGAGGCTGTTGAGACACCGATCGAAATAAATGATCTGGTTTGAAAAGTAGAGCACTTTTGTCGTTCAATTCGTTATGGCTTGCGCAATTAATTATTTGCGCAACTGCAAAACAACGTTTGTGCAACACAAAAACGGGTGATAACTAACTGGCTGAAAAGAATCGGTGATGCAGTAACCAACAACGCCATAGTTCTTAGGCGTGTAGCATGTTATCTTTATATCCTACTTCCTACGCGAAAGTTTGTTAGTTTGTTTGGATGTTTAGATGTTTGGATGCTTGTTGTTCAATCACGCCATAACGAAAAATTTGAAATTTGTTTCAAATAGTGTTGTGTTCCTGCGATGAGTAAGGTTGCCAGAGCTCTTTAGGGGTGGGGGGGTTCGGGGTCGGCAACGCGTGCGTGATGCCTCTGGTATTGCAATCGCTCATAGGATACGGTAACCGCTTACCAAAAGTACAAAAAAAAAAACGGCGCAATCGATTTCGTTGAAACTTGGAATTGATAAAGTTCTTTACCCAGAATAGCATTTAAGCTACTTGTTATGTAGGTACTACGCGAGCAAAGCCGAGGGCGGAAGCTAGTTGTTCATAAATACTTATTTGGCGTCTCTTCTGTCTGACTTCAGCACGAGGAAACAGTGGAGCATGTTGTACTACATTGCACAGCCACAAATGAAGCTAGGCTCAAAACGGGAATGCAGGAGGTGATTGGATCCTGCTCCTCTTCATCCACAACATCAACGGGGATTCTCGAACAATGTTGCCACCAACCCAGGGTCTTTCTCCGTTACTTTAAGGAGTTGGGCTGGCTGGGGTGAGGTCAGTAGGGGGACAATGCACAATACACCCCAACGCGGGACGTCAGTGCAGATCTTATTCCCCCACTTCGAATTGCGGCAGGCCTCATAGCTCAGTTGGTAGTAACTCTGCCTTCTGCGCTATAGGTCGCGGTTTGATTCCTGCACCGGACAAACATTTGTGTGATTAACACAGTTTGTTCTGTGGCTGGGTGTTAAACATTTATCTAGTTTGGGATCAGTTGACCGTTTGTGATATGTCCGGAATATTTATTTATTTATTTAGAAAAAAAAACAATTAGAATTAGATTAGGTGTCTCTTTCGTAGTCACCCTTTATTTGCAGCGTTCAATCCTCTTTACTCCTTCAGCACGGGGCAAAACCTAATATAAAAGCTATTATAAAAAATGTATGCCTCTGCGCAATAATGCAAACCGTGTCGAATTTGACAGTGAAAGTGCTCTACTATCTCAACGAGATCAAGTATTTCGATCGGTGTCTCAACAGCCTCGGTAGCCGTGATCGTCTAGTGGTTAGGACCCTACGTTGTGGCCGTAGTAACCCAGGTTCGAATCCTGGTCACGGCAGTGGCGACACTGTCACGGCGGGGCTTATTTTTTTTCTTTCATAATGTCAAAGTCAAAGTCAAAAGGCATTTATTTCAATAAAATCAATAGGATTACTTTGAAACGTCTTAGAAACTAGGTGAAGCTATGCTGCCTGTTCCTCGCGACCAAGCCTAGAAGAATCAGGCAACAAACACGGCTTGGGGCCTATAATTTTTTTCGATGATCCTTTTTTACAAAATGGAATTTAACCACAACACTACCTGAATCATTAAGGTACATTAAGGTAGGTACTACACATAACAAACAAATCGAAAAAATATATATTTCAAAATTACCGCAATCTTCGTAAAATCCCGTCAGGAAATTCCAACTTATATTATTATTATTAATATCTTTATTTCAGGCTACTTGACATATTACTCAAACATGTGTAATATGCCATGGCCCATATTAATAAATACCTTACAGACTAACATACATATAATATTAAACTTAAATAACTACACCACATCTAGAGTCAGGGACTTTCTTGATCGTGAGCGCCTCCCTGTAGCGACGGTAGACAACTCCAGCTGACCAAAATTCGGGCGCGAGGAACACCTCTTTGTACTTGGCAGCTACCTGGAGCACGTAGGACTTGAAGTTAGTCGCCCTACTCGACTCCAGGCGTTTCAGGCCATGTACAAGAACCCCTGGAGCTGGACTGATCCGACGGCGGGCTCTTTCTTCCACATACCGGAGAACACTCCCCAGTAGTATTCGGATCCAATCGGGAGATGTAGATCCCGATGGTCGGTTCTACGACCTCCAGTGACAGCGGAGATCGGGGGGCGGTCCCGCGTTGGTTGCGCGATGAATTTGGTCGACGCTTCTTCTCGACCAAGATGAAGCCGTCCTGGTTTTTTTTTTTTTTTATAGAACTACCAATATCTGGTCTTTGAGTTCACGGAGGTCCTGATTTGGTTTTCAGATTTACTCTGCACATGATGTGTGTAAAATATTCGAAAACTCGGTTTACCTACCGGTTTACCTATCCAACAGTATGTCAAATCTTATCGCTAGGAACTACTTAATATTTTTATTTACAAAAAAAATATTAACAAAAATACACGTAAACATTTACAAAATTATCCAGAAACAGTTGAGCTATCTAAAGACCACTGCAAACCATCTATAGGTAACTCAACTGAACCAGATCACTACTGGTAGGAAGCGTCCTCAAGACGCTGCCGGAATTGCCACGCTGGATGGCAATTGGCAATGGTAATCCTTTGAGCCAAATAAGAGCCAGCCCTCGGGTCACGGGTCGCATCTACCAGACACCCTGATCATCATCATCATCATCAGCCTGTAGAAGTCCACTGCTGGACATAGGCCTCCCCTAAAGAGTTCCACGACGAACGGTCTTGAGCCTTCTCCATCCACCGACTTCCCGCAACCTTCACAATGTCGTCGGTCCATCGGGTGGGGGGCCTTCCATCATTGTGACGCCCTGATATTGTTTTGAAAATTCAGAGGGCCCCCCCGCTTCCCCACAGAGCCTTATCGAGACATGAAAACATAATACATATAAGTCAAAATAATCAGTTATTTTTTTTACTTATTACGAAACAATTAATTTTAATTAGGGACAAGGATAATTTTGAACTTTATTATTTTGATAAATTAACGCCCTATTCCTAGACCAGCAGCAGTGGTGCTTGCGTAAGCAAAATCCGTCATTAACTTTAGCATGTGAGAATTATACTCAAATTTCAAAGTTGAGCTATTTGACTTACGGAATAGTAAATAGCGATTCCCAACTTTCAAGGATCATTCACGTGTTTCTCCACGTGATGACAGGGAGTTGCAACTTAGGTTATGTACGCTCTATCAGTTTAATATAAGCATCGTGAGATCTCAATGCTCAATACATTTATTGCTTACACTACACATGATTGGTTGTTACAATACATGTAGTAGATAGTTTCTCATGTGGACCCTGTATTAGAGATGAGTCGTACTTCCTATTTCGCGTACCAGATCCATAACGTATCGTATTTCAAAAACCAGGTACTAAATACTTGAAAGTATTACTTCGACCACGCGAGTCCACTACGCAAGTCCGCCGGGTACCCAAGGTCGTACGTACGGTCGGGTTGCGACTGCGCGGCGCGTCGCGTCCTAGGTTGCGTGGTGGACTTGCGCGCCGCACCCGAGTATTTTTAATACGTCTAAGTATCGTGAAGTCGTACCAGTTACGTATAGTTTGATGCGAGAACCTGGTTTAAAAACCTGGTTGCGTAAATACGAACCACCTCTACCCTGTATTAGGGTAAGGCAACAGGGAGATAAGAGGTAGTGTAGCTACGTTCCGATCTATGTTGAAACAGTTGAAGGTCGAAAATTTCATTTTTTTGGCTGATAAAAGTTTTGTCAGAACTATGTTACCTAGGGATAGTATTGTTTTCTATTGGTAGGATTACCATCTGCTAATAAACAAATAAATGTTACCTCTTTATTATATTATTTTAGTGTAAATTTGACTTTGAAATGATTACTCTGAAAATATTTTTAAGTATAAAGTGTTTAAATACAAACCCATGTCTGGAAGTTATTTAAGTATTTGAATCTTGATATTTTATTTAAATATAGAAAAAAACGCATTCAGCAGATAACAGTTTAAAAACTGATGTGACTACTTCCATAACCTGTTTTTTTAATCACAAATAAAGAACACTTTTGGGGGAGGCCTATGACCAGTGGCTAGATGCTGATGATGATGATGAAATAACTGAAATATAACGGTGTGGAGTAGACGAGAATCAATATCCATGCGCGAATCGGGCCCTCCCATAGATATCCATTTGGTTTTCAGATTTCCTCGCGGCAGGCCGCATGGGCCGCATGTGTCGAGGTTTCTGGAATTCGATGTCATTATGCACCTGTATATCAATTCAAGATGACTCAACTTTCAGAATGTAGATCTATGAGGTGATCCATATGCAAACCATCCCGAAAGGGGGTTATTCTATCAACAAAAAGAAAGAATTTAAGCGAAAAAAACATCCGTTTGAGACGTTGAGACCTTCGTCGGTCACAGAAAGTGCGCCTCTTAAAGGCTCCTTTCGTGCACATGGCACATGTCTTTAAATTTTGAGGTTCTAGGACTCATGACGGTTTCCTCATGATGATTTCATTCACCGTCTGAGACCACTAGTATAATAGCGCACATACATTTTCGAATGGAAAATCCATTGGTGAATGACTGGGATTCGAACTAACGATCTGTTGATCGGAATGCGGGGCCACACCACCAGTGCAATCAAGGAAACTGAAGACCCTAATCTTAAAGTACTTACATCTTTCCTTCTTTTCTGATTTCTCATCTGTAGCCTTCTTTCAATATTATCAAGCTTTTCCTGGTAGAACCTTCTTCTCTCCACACTCAGATCATCATTCCCAGCATCGTTGCTCAGATAATAATTCTTATTTCTGATTGTTTGATCAATGCCAACGTTTCTATGAAGATTTTCAGAATTTTTTCTTCCTCTACGTTGTAAATCATTACCATTCCTATGTTCAACTTCATCATCTCTGAGTCTGTCCTTTTGAATATTTCTTCCTTGATACTTGTTATCTATTCCTCGGCGTCTAGGTTCATCTTCTAAGTTATTTATATCAAAATCGTTGTTTCTATAAGTTTTTCTTTCACCATATTCGCGGTCATTTCCATAGTCGCGATACCTGCTCCGCATTTGCTCATAAGATGTTTCGCTATGTTTCATTCCTCTCAAACCATGTCTCTTTTTTTTGTATGAGTTAGTTTCTTCGTACATGTCTATTTCATTTCGGTCTCTCGTTGAATTGCTTCTGTACATATTATTTGATTCCAATTTTCGATCTAGAAGTTCATCCGGTCCATCTATTTTCATTTTAAACTTTTCGTGCAAAGGCTCCTCTTTTGGATCCTGTTGAATAGATTTTTGTATTACATAAGATTTTTTGACATCATCCGGAAAATTGGAATTTGTATCTAGTATGCTAACGGGTTTTCCAACGACTTTTCCATATATTTTTCGCATTTTTGCATCGAATAACTGTTTATCTTCTTCACGTAATTGTACATGTTTGACTTCTCGTTCTAGAGTATTTAACAGAGTCATGAGTTTATTATCAGTTTCTTCTGTAACACTATTCAAAGCTTTATTATAATCATTGATGCTACTTACAATTTGTTTGATGAATGAATCCTGTATTATAACATTTTGCTTTGCAGTGTTCAATACAGTCTCTGTTGTGGGTCTCTGTATCTTCTGATAGTTAGCAATTTCTTTATTGAGTTTTAAAGGCTTTGTTGCATTCAGTATATTGAATACTTCGTGGAAACTATGGTTTCTTTCAATTAAATTATTTAACATTTTGGCCGTACGTTGCTCATTTTTAGTAACATTTCTAGTTTGCTCATGCTTATTAAACATAGTCTTTACTTCGTGTATAAAATCATTCATGATGTTTTCTCGTTTCGAATCAGCGGTAGCCTCACGGTCTACTGGTCGTTCATTAGATAGTTTATTATTATCAAAAGCTTCATTTCCATCACTTATAGTTTTAATTTTATACTGCGGTTTCAAGAGACCTTTCCCCTGAAACAAATATTTGTTGACGAGTTGCTTAGCAGTGGAGAAATCTTTTCTTGGCACCACATCTTTTATTCCAGCTGGCTTCATTGGGCGTATACTTAGTGTGCCTGGCAGTTTGAATTTCGCTGCTCGATTAAACAGACTTGTTTTCTGAAACAGGTAAATCAACACCAAACCATTACGACACCTACTCGTCTAAAAAATACGGGGCTATTGTCTGGTATAAAATGTATACCACTTAGGTGTTTGAAGAGGAAAAGTACCGCTACAGACTTGATACCCTAAAACCCGTGACCGTTTTATAACTACAGTAAATAATATGCTCCTAAACGGGTCATCAAATTAAAATCTCGTTATCCGTGTTCGAAAGACACTGCAAATTAGATTTTAAGTGTATTAGTATTTTTTGTAAACAAAAAACCAATAACATATTCCGTAACCGCTGCTGGTTCAATTCCATTTTTTTTTGTTGTTTATTGTCTAGGTATCATGTTAATCATCTCATGTACAGGGTTGTAGGTAACTTGGAGTGTGGAGGAGGAGTGCATGAATGCAACTAATGATAATGAATAACTAATATTATAAACGCGAAAGTTTGTGAGTGTGGATGGATGGATGTTTGTTCCTCTTTCACGTAAAAACTACTGAATGAATTTTAATGAAACTTTAAGATAATATAGCTTATACATCAGAATAACACATAGCCTACTAATCCTGCGTAGACGAAGTCGCGGGCACCAGCTTGTTTATAATAGTTGGAAGCAGGCATGCCACACATGATCGGTCTTTCTGGACATCTGAGGCGCCTTGTTCAGCAGTGGACGTCATACAGCTGAAATGATGATGAACGGCGCTAACGGCCGTATTAAGACGGCTGCCGCTTCTCACAAGACAGAGGCTTAATATTTCCATTTCATTGTTTACCTTCCTTGGCGAATTCCGTATGGCCCGCGGGGATTGTTCGCCCCCTTGCGGCTTCGATACGATGTGCTTTTTATCGAAGTATCGATTCCTGATCGTTTTGGCTTGGTGCTGCGATGTGGGTCTGAAATTTAGAAGAATAAATAACATTAACTCGGAAGCGTAGCGAGCAAGTGCCCGTCTGAGTCGCTAGGGGTTCGATTCCCGCTGCATAGTTCATAGTGCTGGGACTAATGTATGGATGATCTGTATTTGTTCCGGGTCTGGGTGTTGTGGTATCATGGTACTCGTAGTTTCTGATACACGACACAGCAGTAGGGAATCCTAGTGTGAGTTCAGGACTATGTATATGTGACTGTTGGGTTTTACTTTTTTACTGACTTCAAAAAGGAGGAAGTTCTCAAGTCGACTGTATTTTTTTTTTTGTGTTTATGTTACTTGATATCTCCGCCAAAACTAAACGAATTTTGATAATTCTTTCACTGGTGTATAGAGTATGTGGTCCCATATTAATTTAATTCCTGAATGATTGCCGTAAAAGTTAAAAAAACGCCATCATCTCTTGAAATCACCACTTGCCGAAAAACAATTTTGTCGACCGTGTTATGGTATGGTTATCCCCGCGACTTCGTTTGGTTGCTGCTATTTTTACATAAACTTTAAACTTAGAGGTTGTGTGTCGGGAATTTATTTCTGTGCACCCATACGTTACAACAGGAAGCTTCCCTGCAAATTTCATACTCTTAGTAGTAGTCAGTCAGTCAGTACCGTAAGAGTTATTATTGATGATAAATGGATGTCATACTAACGCAAAGAGGTCGATAACAAAAAAAGAGGTTGATATTAATCTTGTAAATATTCAGGTATTTGAAGTCGGTTTTTTAGTTTTTGTAAAAAATGTCTTATTATATATCCTATCTTACTATAATAAATATAAAAGTTTGGATGTTTGGTTGTTTGGATGTTTGTTATTCAATCACGCCGTAACGGCTCAACTAATTTCATTGGAACTTGGAATATAAATTGGCTTATTTTTATGGAGGTACCACGCGAGCGAAGCCGCGGGCGGAAGCTAGTATCTAAGGAAAAATTATGTGGTCGTCCCTTGTAAAATTGTAAGTATAATTTGATATATTATGGTATGCCTGTTTGTATGTCACCTAGTGAACAGAGTGAACATTCCTATTTTGTTTTCAAGTAATCTCACCTGATATTTTGTTGTGAGCGAGATTGCTTTTGCGTTTTGCCCTTGGATCCGTACACTTGGGGCTTGGCCACAATTTCATCTGCCGCGTAGAAATTCCTCTGGGGGATAAAAATCCATTTAAAATGTCGCTAGCTTAACCAGTATGTATTTGCCTACCGCCTTGATATTTGGTTCTAAATAATATGATAGCCTCTAAGAGGCGCACTCTAATCCTAGTAATTAAGTGCTTGTGTAATTTAAGAAAGAACCAACTACGTTCTGACGAGTGTGAGTGTCCACACAAACCCTACGTGGTTTTTAGGGCACAAAAACAAAAATTGTAACCGTTTCTTTAATAAAGTGTAGAATAAATAAATAGAAAAAAAATCCTTTCACTCATAATTCATAATTCATAATTCATTTATTGTTCGTGAACCTAGGTACATTGATAGATGGTGAGGTTTAGAGTACAGATCACTACACTGATTCTATCATTGGTCATAGGCCCTTTTCAAGGCCACCATACCTCAACCTGGTCACTGACCTATAGAGTTAAACACCAAGAAAGAATCAGTGACACAACAAGCAAGCATTAGCAAGTTGACACAAAACCGGCAACCGTTGGGAGTTAAGGTTCTTGAATGGTGACCACGAACCGGACGACGCAGTGTTACAAGTCTCCCGATTCTTCTTCTTGTCGTGTCACTGATTCTTTCTTGGTCATCCTGTCTTTGGTCATTGACCAGTTTGAGGTATGGTGGCCCTGAAAAGGGTCTATGACTCCGATCCGATGAACCGACGACATTGAAGGTTGCGGGAAGTCGGTGGATGGAAAAGGCTCAATACCGTTCGTCTTTGGGAGAGGCCTATGTTCAATAGTGGACTTTATCAGGATGATGACCGCGTAAGGGCATCCGCAAATATATATTTTTGAAAGCAAACTTATTGAAGGGAAATAAATACCTTGTGGAACAAATTGCTTTCACTCCTTTGGAATAAACTGTCATCCAAGTGTTTTCTTACAGACGTGTTCGCAAAGCTGGAATTAAACTGGCGATATCAATTTCACTTCAATTTATTTTTCAATTCTCGGTGTTTCATAATGTTTAGGTATACTTAGCTGAAAGCGGCTTATTCTACACCCAATAAGCGATAGAAAGAAGAAAGAAAGAAAGAAAAGAAAGAAAATACATTTATTTTGGACACACAAGCACAGTACAAACTAATAAAATAAAAAATAAAGACACAAGGTACAGGTTACAATACAAAAGGTAGGGAGGAAACAAAACAAAAGTAGGTAGGAAGTAACAAAACTAGGGTATTCATTAGTCCGTGCCGAGGCATGCGTGAGCCAAAAAAGGTTCCATCTCAGCATTGATAGCTTTTGTAAATATTAATTCTAACCCCTATATTATATTATTCTATAGTATTATGTTATCTGTGATTATTCTAACTCCTGATGCTTCCGGCGGTGTCCAGGTTTATAGGTAGGTAATCTTAGATTTTTATGTATGTTTCTGATTTTGTTTAGTCTTGTTTAATTTTACACCTATAAAAATCCGCGCTTACAAAGAGCGCATACTTCCTAAATTTAAAATAATGCTAATAAACAATAAAGCAACTTTTACGTTAGATTTATAAAGTAGCACTTTCATAAATATATATTTTGTCAAAAAACTCATAAAGGCGTAGTGCAGCCTGTAGAGTTACTTAATCAAAATGTTATGTTATAATGTACTCTAACTGTGTTTAGGTATATTTTGTATTACTTCGTTTAATAAAGATGTTAAATATAAAAAAAGTCTTGTTTAATATTATATTATTCTCGATAAGTTAAGTTCTCCCAACGCTTTTTGTCCGCTTGATGCTCTTATATTGTTTTAGCAGTACGCACCGAAGTTACGTTTCAAGCCAGATCAAAACTATTTTGTTAATACATATTATATTGTATGCTTGTAATGTGTAATGTGTGTCAGAATAAATAAATAAATAAATTCTAAAACTCTATGTGTTACTAACTACTCTAACAACTGTTATGGGCTCAAACCAGTTCAAACTCAATTCTTCAGCTGTTTTAGGTAGCATTCTTAATGCCGAATTCCTCGTACGTTTAGTAATTAGTTACGATGATGATAAACATACCAAAAACAGCTAATTAGAAAATATATCTGAAATCAATATTTTGATTTTTTTTCCCGCTATTCTTGTTTTTTTTTGTTTTAGGGAAACAAAGCTAGGGAATGGGCAGCAGCGTTCCTTAACAACAACAAGAGCTTTATCTGCGCTCGCCAACCCGCATGCCCAGAGTGGCTATGAGCAAATACTGGGGGTATTGACAATGAATGTTTCTGGTAATCTATGGTAGAGGCTACGGCTACGGCCTACGGCTACGGCCTACGGCTGCGGCCTACGGCTACGGCCTACGGCTACGGCCTACGGCTACGGCCTACGGCTACGGCCTACGGCTACGGCCTACGGCTACGGCCTACGGCTACGGCCTACGGCTACGGCCTACGGCTACGGCCTACGGCTACGGCCTACGGCTACGGCCTACGGCTACGGCCTACGGCTACGGCCTACGGCTACGGCCTACGGCTACGGCCTACGGCTACGGCCTACGGCTACGGCCTACGGCTACGGCCTACGGCTACGGCCTACGGCTACGGCCTACGGCTACGGCCTACGGCTACGGCCTACGGCTACGGCCTACGGCTACGGCTACGGCCTACGGATACGGCCTACGGCTGAAATAATGATGACGACCTTTCATGAGTGAAGAGTTTCTCCGGCGGTGCATCCTCCACGGTGAATATCGGCAGCACCACCACCGTGGGGTCGCAGACCTGGCCACTGGGACACCGGCGGGATTCGAGCTTTAGCGGCTCTATCGGTACTGCAACAAAAAGATTAAATACTAGCTTTCGTCCACGGCTTCACTTGCGAGGTACCCGGATTGAAAGTAGCTTAAGGGAAAGTGGAGCTTTCTATTAGTGTATCTCAAAATACAAGCTTGCGTGTTAGCTTGAGTGTTAAGAGCCCATGATTTTTCTGTGACTCATTGACAGAAATAAACAATTTATTTGTATGTAGCCGGTAAGTGAACGGTTTATTTTAGACGTTATTTCACCTTGTATACCAGAGTTTCCATTTAGGATTTTGGTTTTGACCTGTTTTCTTTAGTAATTATACCAAATATCCGAAAAATCTTTAAAAGTTACCTTGCCCTAAAAGAGGGCGAAATCCCCAAAAGTGGAAACACTGTTGTACACGTACTAACCTACTTTATAGATCACCGCATATCTAAACTTCAGTGATGTATCAGATATAGCGTTGTTAGGTTTATGATAGTTTCTCTACAATAGTTTAGAGCACTCTAAACAAGTTATTTATAGTCTTAGTCATAAAGCCAGTGTGACCAAAAGTAGGTACACAAGAGACAGTTCTATAAACAACCCTTAGTGCCTTTTCACACGTACTTTGGTTACTTCAAGGGTACCGACACGGTACCAGCGGCACGCGAGCGTGAACTATTACCTATAATATTATAAATAATGTTATAGGTAATAGTTTTATTATGTTATATCATAATACAAGGTGATTCATAATATGTATGTCTATCCCGAAAGGCGCTTATTCTAAAACCAATTGGCAATAAAGGAGCCATTTCATTCTGGGCCTGGTCCATGTACACTACATAGCAAAATTAGGAAAAAATAGGAGATTACAAGAAAAATACAATTTCATTAATTTGAAGACAAATGCGATGGTACAAGAATAGTTCTTCTGGTAAGTTTTTTACTATGTGAACACTATTTGAAGGCCGCCATGTTTGTTTATCATTGGCGTGTGACATGACATTAACATAATTTTTCATGTCATGTTGTTTGATTTTATGTTTTTGTTTTGTCAGATAAATGTAGGTTTTCAAAATGACAATTCACGCACGTCCATCCGCCATATTTTTGTATCCCTGTGTGTTGCTCTCTTTGTCGAAGAAAATCTTAATGTACCTTGTACCGAAGTCAATTTAAATAAAATAACCAATTAAATACGTTTACTTTATTGCTTGGCCATACTTTAGAGGGGTGTACACAGTGCAGGCCCAGGCTCCATATATTGATGAAACGTCTCTTTTGTTCTACAAATTTTGGAAATTAAACATTTTTTATTGCAATAATCTATGCAAAAATCTGCTGTTTTGAGTTCAAACTCAATTATTCAGCTGTGTTAAGTAATAATCTTGATGTCAAACTTCTCGTAGTAGGTAATTACTTGTAAAGATGATAAAAAGGCCAAAAACAGCGCGCAAAATAATCACAAATTCGCTTGCATTCTGCTAGTACCTATCTACCTCCCTAATAGTGAATCGCCGTGCCGTTGATATTGCTACCTAATACATGTACAAAGGTAGCAAGTACTCAAGTGCTTCGCAACTTAAAGCTCGTAATCTCACGATTAAGCCTCAGTTTCCTAAGTACCCTCGCCGTTATGAATGCTATACATACAGTGCTGGCCGAGCCATTTAGTTCCTACGTGTCATCATCATTATCATCAGCCTGTAGAAGTCATACATAGGCCTTCCCCAAAGAGTTCAACGACTAACGATCTTGAGCTACCTCCATCCACCGACTTCCCGCAACCGTCACAATGTCGTCGGTCCGTCACCTTCCAACACTGCATCACCCGGTTCGTGGTCGCCATACGAGAACCTTTACATACAACGCTGATTCATGATGCCGACAAGGAGGTAAGGCACAGCAAGATTTTCTCGCTCTAAATTAGAGCAGCCCACCTGGGGAGGTACTTGCGCCTTACAGAAGATCGCAGCCAAATAACATTATTAGTTACAAATAGTGTTGTGTTCCTGCGGTGGGTAAGGACCCACCGCAGGAACACAACACTATTAAAGCCAAAGCTCTTTAGGGGGGGGGGAGGGGTTCGGCAGGCGACTCATTAGCAATGCTCCAGGTGTTGCTGACGTTAATAGGTGACTGTAGCCACTTACTATCAGGAGGGCCGTAAGCCTGTTTGCGTACGTATAACATAAGATAAAATAAAAAATTGTTTGAGATCTTCGCCTGCTTCGCTCGCTTTGATCAATAAAGAGTGGTCACCGCTTTTTGAGAGTCTAATGGTTTAGTTAAAGGGACCTTGAAGATTAGGGGCTACTCAGGCATATCTGGGTACGGATTACCTACTTGGCGACCCGACGCCAGCTGATAATCTAAACGAATTAGTGAAGCGAAAGGGAGCAAGGTAGAATTGCTTTGAAATTAACAAATGTTGCTAACAAACCAGCGATCATTGTAAAACTGATATCGGAAATTGCGTGCGTATTATAATATTAAAAAATAAAAAATATGTTTTTAGGTAAATTGAAAACCAGCGCTGCATGCATTGCATTTCTCTCTCCGGTCTACACCTACCTGCCAACCCTTGCCGTCGTCACCGAGGCCATCTGCACCTACACTACAGCCGTGCCAACGTCCTGGAATCTACCCCCTACGGGAGATTGGAATTATCCCACATCCTTGGAGGCTGTACACATCGCTGGGAACCATCTGCTTCTTCTCTCCTCTGCTAAGGCCAGTGGCATACTAGTTGGTTTAGCAACGTTTTCGGAACGGATGGAACCCATCCCTGAGTTCTCCTTATTCTAATTCAGTATCAAACTAATGAATAGCCTAGTTTTGTTACTTCCTACCTACTTTTGTTTTGTTTCCTCCCTACCTTTTGTATTGTAACCTGTACCTTGTGTCTTTATTATTATTTTTTTTTTATTAGTTTTTGCTGTGCTTGTGTGTCCAAAATAAATTAAGTAGGCTTGGAATTTGGCAAAGATCACATTTCACGCTGCTTTGTCGGAGCAAATGCTGAATTTACTCCCTTTGCCTTTTTTATATTTTTTTTTGTATCCTTAGCACTTTTTTAAATATTTGTACGTAATTATAAGGTAATAAATGATTTTATAAATAATATTATTAATCTTATTCTTGTCGTGTTTCATTCTTGATTAAGATAAAGATAAAAAAAGATAAAAATGTTTATTTAAACTTTTACAGGCTGTTTGGTACATAGTCTGTTATTATTTCTAAAAGATACAAAAGATTCAAGACATTATAATGTACCTTGGCTGAGCTCTGTCCCTCGCACTAGGTCTCTTAAGAGCCTGCGAGGTTACAGCGATCCGCTTCCGGCTCACTAAGTCGTATCTATTAATGTAGAAATTACCCGTTACGCTATGTTACACTTAGTAGAGAGCAAAAAAAAAAAAATATTAAAAGGAGGAGTAATCTGTGGAGTATATATTCCGGTAGTAGGTTATCCTTTATTAGATCAGTGACCTCAGGATAACGGGTTGAGGTATTGCGGCCCAGAAAAGGGCCTATGACCATAGATGAAAGAATTTTAGGAGGAGGTAGGGCACAGCGAGATTTTCTCGTTCTGAATTGGAGCAGCCTGCCTGGGGAGGTATCTCCGCCTTACAGAAGATCGCAGTCAAATAACATTATTTGTTTCAAATAGTGTTGTGTTCCTGCGGTGCGTAAGGTTGCCAGAGCTTTTTTTTTAGGGGGGAAGGGGGTTCGGGGTCGGCAACGCGTGCGTGATGCCTCTGGTATTGCAAGCGCTCATAGGCTACGGTAACCGCTTACCATCAGGTGGGCCGTAAGCTAGTTTGCCACCTCTGTTGTATAAAAAAAAACAAAAAAAAAGGAAAGGATTAAAGTGCGCCTCTTAAAGGCTCCATTCGTGCACAGTGATAGTGCGCAACGCGTGATGTTTGATATAAAATACACGTGATTGCGAACATGCTCAGAATGCCACAACTGTTTTGGCAGTATCCGTCCAACTTCCTACTAATATCATAGTGCGAATGTTAATGTGGATATTTGTGGTTCGATCACGCCGTAAATGCTGAACTCGATGTCGATCAAACTTGGAATATAAAGAGTTCTTTATCTTGAATAGCATAGAATAGGAGGCTGGTGGATGAGACCTATGACAGAAGGGCTGGTGCGTACCTCGGACAAAGGGTCAGTATAGCGATCCAACGAGGTAAAGTCCCCAGCCTTTTGGGCACGCTGCCTGTGGTTGGTGATCTGAACTCTATTTTCTACTTGTAGTCCTAGTCGTAGAAAACAGAGTTCATTCCTAGTATTATAGATCCAAACTGGCCTCATAGCTCAGTTGGTAGTAACTCTGCCTTCTGTGCTAGATGTCGCGGGTTCGATTCCCGCACTGGACAAACATTTGTGACTAACAGAGGTGTTTGTTCTGTGTCTGGGTGTTAAATATATATATTATGTATATCATTCTCTGGTATCCATAGTACAGGCTATGCCTAATTTGGGATCAGTTGACCGTGTGTGATATGTCCGAAATTATAGCTTAATTTTTAATTGTTATTATTATTATCTTTCTATTATAATATTACTTATGGCAGAATAGCATACAGGCTACTTTTTATCAAGTTACCACGCGATCGAATCTGCGGGCGCAAGCTAGTATCGTATTTATGAAAGTTTGTGTGGATGTTTGTGGTTCAATCACGCTGTAACCGCTCAACCAATTTCGATGAGACTTGGAATAGATTCTTTACCTAGAATAGTATATAGACTACTTTTTATCTAGGTACAACGCGAGCGAAGCCGCGGGCTCAAGCTAGTATTATTATATTTGTAAGTACACGCGTCGGCAGTGGGCCGGCCATATAGCTCGCAGAACTGACAACCGTTGGGGAACAAAGGTTCTCGAGTGGCGACCACGAACCGGACGACGCAGTGTTGGAAGACCCCCACCCGATGGACCGACGACATTGTTAAGGTTGCGGGAAGTCGGTGGATGGAAAAGGCTCAAGACCGTTCGTCATGGAACTCTTTGGGGGAGGCCTATGTTCAGCAGTGGACTTCATCAGGCTGATGATGATGATGATGATGACACGCGTCGAGGCTCCAATCTCGGGTCTCAAAAAAGAGCGCCAGGGAAAAATAAGTCAGCCTTTATATCCATAGATACTTATTTCTTCAAAAGTATTCCCGTATTTCCTGCCCAGATAATAGGACCAAAGCTAAAGGTACAATAATATATTTTCAGTTTCTTTCGATTTATGTAAATGCCTGTCTCGGTACGTTTCGCTTTTTCGATATTATTTAAAGAAACATAATTCAAGCACTGATACCCTATTCCGGAATTACTGCCACGATAAGGCCATTTGCCCACCGCGCGCCGCCGTCACCGAGAACGAGATGACTGCGCCGAAATAACGATACATAATTTACAATCACCGTTTGCCAACCGCCGCCGTCACTGAGCAGTCACCGAGAACGAGATGACTGCGCCGAAGTAGCGATACATAATTTACTATCACCGTTTGCCCACTGCCGCCGTCACCGAGCCGTCACACCTTTGAGTTCGAGTTTCTCCTATGGCTAAAATAATGATGATAATGACTCACGGGGTTGCCTCTTAATCTCATGGCACAGACACTCGTCATCGGGCTCGCTGCCGACGGGACAGCCACAACGGCTGAACGGCTCAGCCGTATCTCCCGGTGGCACTGTATTGTAAACTGCTGTACCTTTCCGTGGCCGGGCTGAGTAGTTGCAGATTATTTGAACAGACTAAAAGGATAATAAACAATTAAATTATTATGATATAAAATGATGATAAATAATTAAATTAACCTTACAAGATAGACTGAAAAGAGGGGATCAGTAGACAAACTAGTAAACGACATAGCCCAGAGGATTAACAAGTTGAAGTGGCAATGGGTGGGGCACATCGATGAAGAACTGAAGGCCATCGGGGCGAAAGGTTCATGAGTGCAGACTATGAGACGAGACGAGAAAGTGTAGCGTAGGACGGCCTCTCGCTTAATAGAGGGAGACAACAACAGCAGTTACAAATAATGTATAGTCAGTTGTATCAGGCCTACCCATTGCCGCTTTTGAGAAGAAAGGATAATCAAACGGCGGAAAGTGTCATTATCACATCCAAATACATCGCAGTCAACTTTCACAAAAGCTCCTATGCCGGATTAGATGAAAATGAATTGCAAAAATGTATTAATCATAACTACACATTTTTATGCAACGTAAACATACCGATTTATAAATTGCATGGGTGCATGAAGAGATCCTCCACGCGGCGCACTCTGGAAGCAGCTAGTCCCGGTAACGCAGGGACTAGGCTGACTAATCTCTTCACCACAATGTTTCAACCAAACAACGGTTCTTCTCAGAGCCACTCTCAACTACATTCTACTGCGCAACCCTCAAGATACTCTAGCGCATGTAGAAATGGTTCTCCCTCGAACCATAAAACAGCCCTGACTGTTATATCTATAAACATAGAAGGGTTCTCAAACAACAAATCCCAACTTCTTGCAAATATGTGTCAGGATTCTCGTTGCGATATCCTATGCGTTCAGGAAACCCACCGCGGAATTGAACAACAAAGACCAGCTATACCGGGTATGATCCTCACAGCCGATATACCCCATGAGAAGTATGGCAGCGCAATATTTGTGAAACCCACTATAGCAGTTTATTCGACGGCCTGTAGATCAGACGATTCGATTGAAGTTATTACAATCGACACGGGGAGTTGTACAGTTACTTCTGTTTACAAACCCCCCAGACAATCGTTCCAGTTCAGAAACACCACTAACTTCAATGACAGGAACATTAAAGTTGTCGTAGGCGATTTTAACAGCCACAGCACAACCTGGGGTTACAGTGCCACTAACACAGATGGTAACGCGGTAGAGGAATGGGCTGAAGCAGAAAACCTCACCCTGATACATAACGCTAAACTTCCAGCATCTTTCAACAGTAGAGTGTGGGGCCGAGGCTATAACCCTGACCTGATCTTTGCTAGCCCTAATGTCAGCCCGTTATGTAAGAAGTTTGTACACCTACCCATACCTAAAACTCAACATAGACCCATTGTATGCCGCGTCGAGTCGGCAGTTAAACCTCAAACTATACCCTTTAGACCACGTTTTAATTTCACGAAAGCCAATTGGGACCTGTTTGCCAAAAGCATCGACTCAAAACTACAGGACTTAACACCCGTTTCAAATAACTACGATCAATTCGTCGAAATCGTATGGACGGTGTCCCGGCAGCACATACCACGTGGCTGCCGAACTGTGTATGTTCCGGGTCTTAGTAAAGCGTCTGCTGCCCTCCTGAAAGACTACCAAGCTCTATACGATGAAGATCCTTTCTCCGAGCAAACCATTGAAACTGGTGAAGTACTAATGCGTGAAATCGGCGAAAGTCGTAAGGAGAAATGGATGTCATTAGTCAATAACATAAACATGACGCACAATAGTAAAAAGGCATGGCAGACAATCCAAAAACTAACGGACGATCCACCCGTGGCTAAAAACCCAGGCCAAGTTTCTGCAAACCAAGTCGCACACCAACTGCTCCAAAACGGCAAGCCCCCACATCGCTTACCCAGAACGGAAAAGTTAGATCTACACAATGCATGTTCCACCGACTTAAGTAAACCTTTCACACTAACTGAAATGATACTAGGGATCAAAGCCCTTCAAAACGGCAAAGCTGCTGGGCTTGATGACCTTACAGTGGAACAAATAAAACACCTCGGTCCAGTAGCCGCCTCGTGGCTACTTGCTCTATTTAATTCCTGTCTTCAAAGTATGAAAATCCCTAAAATCTGGAGACAAGCAAAAGTAATCGCCCTACTGAAGCCTGGAAAATGCCCCAAAGACCCGAAAAACTATCGCCCCATCTCTCTGTTGTGCCATACTTTTAAACTTTTTGAAAGGCTGCTACTAAACCGGTTAACACCTCTAATTGAACCAAACCTTATTCCTGAACAGGCTGGCTTCAGACCTGGGAAATCCTGTTCAAATCAAACTTTAAAATTGACCCAGTATATCGAGGATGGTTTTGAGGAAAGTAAAATTACCGGCATCGTCTTCGTGGATCTATCCGCAGCTTATGATACGGTTAACATAAAGAGGCTCCTACTTAAAGTTACCCACATGACCAACGATATAGGCTTCGTGCGCATACTGAGTGAGATCCTCAACAATCGCCGGTTTCAAGTTTATCTCAATAACGATAAAAGTAGGTGGCGTAACCAAAAAAACGGACTCCCTCAGGGTAGCGTACTGGCTCCAACACTGTTCAATATATATACGAATGACCAGCCAAACACCCCTGACACACAGCGCTTCATATATGCTGACGACCTAGCATTAGCTGCTCAGACGCCAAATTTCGAAGAGGCCGAAGCAATTCTATCTGGGGCTCTGGAAAACCTCGGTAAGTTTTACGATGAGAATGCCCTCAGACCTAACCCTACCAAAACCGAGTCGTGTGTCTTCCATCTCAGAAACCACAATTCAAATCGCACTCTTAACATTGCCTGGCAAGGCGTTAGTATTCAGCATAACAAAAATCCCCGTTACTTGGGTATAACGTTAGACAGAACCCTCACATACAAGGCTCACTGCCATAAGGTGAAGCAAAAAGTAGGAACGAGAAACAACCTCCTACGGCGCCTTACCTCCACTTCCTGGGGCGCTTCACCTGAAGTACTGCGGATCACTGGCCTATCACTCTCATTTTCCGCGGGCGAATTCGCGTGCCCAGTGTGGCATCGTTCTGCTCACGCTAAAGCTGTTGATGTGGCCCTCAACGATACTTGTCGCATAATAACAGGCTGTCTAAAACCCACGCCCTTAAAAATGATGTACCCACTAACAGGTATCGCACCACCTGGAGTGCGTCGTGAGGTAGCGTGTTCAATAGAGAAAAGGAAGCAGGAAACTGATAGGAAACATCCGCTTTATGAATACCAGATGCCTCCAGTTCGCTTAAAAAGCCGGAAAAGCTTTTTAAGGTTGACCTCTTCCACGGAAGAGAGCGCCATAGAAGCCAGAAGCGAACTGTGGAAGGCTAAACACGCACCTCCACAGGACTTCATCGCTCCAGCAGAGCACCTACCACCCGGCCACGAACTGCAGTGGCCAATTTGGAAATCCCTTAACCGACTCCGGACCAGGGTTGGCCGCTGCAGGGAAAACCTAATTAAATGGGGGTTCAGGGACCCAACCCTAAGCCATTGTGAATGTGGAGCTCCTACTCAGAATATGGCCCACCTGACTTCATGCCCCCTGTGCCCTACCAGCTGCACCCAGGGGGACCTGATTCGGGCTACCGATGCCGGAATAAAAGTGGCCACCTACTGGGCCAAACACATTTAACTTTAGTTAAAACTTTATAGGCTATAATATAGGTTGAGAAGAAAGGTTGAAACACTGATACGATAGAAGAAGAACAACAGCAGTTGGAGTCCACCAGATTATAGTATTTATGATGGCAAAGAAAATGTCTTAAAATAAAGCCCTTAAAAGAATAAGGCAACAAACACACTTGGTCTTCATGTTTGTGTAGTACAGATTTAAAGTAGGCTTTTGATAAAGAATTTAATCCCAAAATCAAGTTTCTTGTTGATGTTATGTACCCGATTTCAGAAATGTATAAATTGTAAAGACATATCTTGGTAAATATGACATAGGATGTCTTTATTCCTGTTGAGCTATGTTGTCTAGATAAAATATTAAATAAGTGTACACCAAGGAACGATTTTCAGACCAATGGTATTTAAAGTTACACTTCCTTTAACAGCCCGATGACTTGTCATTTTCTAACAGTAAACAAAAAATAAGGCAGTCATACTTTTATCGAGCTGATAAAGTTAGTGAATGATTAAGAATAAGGCGGGTATAAAAGGTGTTATGTAATAAGAAGGAAAATATAATGAAAATTTACATTATAATTGAGCGCAGCATTGTTATCATAGAACGCGTACTCCGTGTAAGCCGAAATACCGCATCCCATGTGTGTAGCAGAACCATAAATCATATCCATATATAAACGACCACTCTGACTGTTTGGATTTCTGCAAAAAAATATAAAACCACATTCACTATTATTTTAGTAATGCGTTGTAGCTCCTAAATAAATTAAATAGATATTATAAATGAATTAAACTTTATTTTAGTGTCGACAAGGCGCTAGTATTAAAACGGCAAAATACCACGAAGGAAGGAGTCAATTCTTAAAAAACAATGCTAAGTAAGTGTTATGTTCATGTCTATATTTAAGATATTTTAGCAATATTTCCTAATTTAACACTAATCTATTCGATCCTAACTTCATTACAATCAGTCGCAAATAAATCACTCATACGTACGGACGTCTTTCATTTTACTAAGATAGGTACCAATCTGACATAGACCTTAATCTCATCAACATAGTGGTCATATTCGAACCGGATCGCGCGCTACACTATCGAAGGAAGAATTGTGCATCGAACGCGACCTGCCGAGCTTATCGCATTCCAACCTATCTGAGAACTTTTACAAAGTGAATGAATACAACCGGCGTAATTACTCGCGAACTTGCAGTGATATTACATCTTATTACAAACTGTTATTGTGCGGAAATGAACAATGTCGAAAGTGCAAAGTTTGGTTGATCAGTTAGAGGATATAGCCGAGTTATTACATAAAGCACAAACAAACTTTAAAAAATGTCCGAAAGTGCGTAAAACAAAAGGTTATTTACAAGCATGAGTGCAATGTGCGGACGAGTATTGGAGTACGTTTCGACAAACATACGTGGAGTTATTAAAGCTTACTACCAAAGAAGAGAGAAGTAGTTTATCGTATTTTACGACTGATGCACACAGCGCATGCGAGGAATTGTACACGGGTTTGAAGGCCGACATGATGGATTGTTTACTAGAAATTCAACCCACTCAACCTACTTCAACCTACGTTCCGAGCACCAAGTCGAGTTCATCAAGTAATCCAGAAGTAAAATTACCTAGAATCAATCTACCATCTTTTGGCGGAGCTTACGAAGAGTGGCAATCATTCGAAGATACATTTACATCGTTGATCCACAACAACAACGCGCTCAACGACGTGCAAAAACTCCATTATTTAAAGTCATGCGTTATCGGCGAGGCAAAAAACACAATCAAACATTTTCAAATAACTGAGAAGAATTATTTGCCTGCATGGGACAACCTGAAGAATCGGTACAGTCAACGACGGCTAATTGTGAATGCAATTTTGAGAAAGTTATTTATGCTGAAGAAACTTACCTCCCCATCACCTGTTCATTTAAAATCGCTGATTGATAACACCAAAGAATGTTTGAACAGCCTAAACAGTTTAAATATTTCTACTAGCAGCTGGGATCCGATCATTATATTTTTGGTGATACAAAAACTGGACAGTGAGTCACACAGAGCATGGGAGACACACGTAAGTGAAGAATATTGTGACGGGATACCTACTTTTGAAAACCTTACAACATTCTTGGATAGCCGCATTTGTACACTGGAGCTGACAGTATCATCACCCATGGCACGAGACAAATTGAAGACATATCATGCAACCACTCCCGCACCACAACATACCTGCATTTTATGCAACGAGAATCATCTGCTTTGTCACTGCAAGCAGTTTGGAAAGCTGGACCCTGACAAGAGAAGTGACTATGTGAAAGAAAATAGATTATGCTACAACTGTTTAGCTCCCGGTCATTCTATGATATACTGTAGACAAAAGACTTCATGCAGAGTATGCGGAAAGCGTCACCACTCTCTTCTTCACTCATTCTCGAAGAAGGATACAGAGGAGAAGAAGGAAGAGCCTAGTACGACGTCATTGCACGCTAATGCAGAAGAGGATAAAAAGGAGGACCAGGACATCACAAATATAGCTACACACTTCGCATCACACTTCACCAGCAATCGTAAGAGTTCGCTGCTGGCTACTGCTGTAGTTCCTATCAGAAGTAGTTCAGGGCACACGACGTTACTCAGGGCTCTTATCGACTTGGGTTCAGAGGCATCATTCGTGAGTGAGAGGGTGGCTCAGAGATTACAAGTTATCAAAACTCCAACCCACGCTAGGATAACAGGCATTGGTTCCACGGAAACGCAGGTCAGTCATTCAACTCAACTTGAGGTTCTATCTAGGTATGAGGACTCTTTCAGCCTTAATGTTGAGGTTTATATCGTTTCGAAACATCTGACTAAACAGTTACCTAGCAAAACAATCGCGCCTACACCATGGTCACATTTGGACGGTCTGACATTGGCTGATCCTAAATATAACGTTCAAGGCAAAATTGACCTGCTATTAGGAGTTCAAGTTTACGCTGACATCGTGAAAGGTAAAATAATCAAAGGTCCCTCAGGTTCACCATGTGCACAAGAAACCAGCCTGGGATGGATTTTATTTGGAAAGGTTGGAGATGAATCACATGATGACAGAATTATTGTTCACCATCACCTGGAAAATCTCGACGTACACAACATGTTGAAGAATATGTGGCACATTGAAGAAACAAGTACGAGAAGTTTGACAGCTGAAGAAAGATTATGTGAAGAGATGTACACAGCTACTCATTCCAGGACCACAGATGGTTGTTATGTAGTCAAGCTACCACTCAAAAGTGCACAGCCGATCGAAGAAATTGGTGAAACTAGAGATACTGCACTGAAGAGATTTAATCAACTAGAGAGAAGGTTAGAAAGTAAGCCGAAGCTGAAGGAAGAGTATAGGAAAGTAATAGATGAATATGTGCAACTGAATCACATGGAAGAAGTACCAAGAGAAGAAAGATCAAACCCTGCAATATATCTTCCACATCACGCAGTTGTTAGAGAAGACAAAGAAACGACTAAGGTACGAGTTGTTTTTGATGGATCATGTAAAGGATCTAACGGCAAATCATTGAACGATGAACTTCTAGTTGGACCACAACTTCAAAATGATTTACGTGATCTGATAATGAGATGGCGCATGAAGCCTGTTTGCTTCACTTCAGATATAAAGATGATGAATCGCCAATTATTAGTAAAGAAGGAGCAGACAGACTTACAAAGAATATTGTGGAGACCAAATTCTAAGGAAGAAGTGAAGGAATATCGAATCCTACGAGTAACATTTGGAACCGCAGCAGCACCATACCTATCGGTAAGAACACTAATGCAATTAGCAGAAGATGAAGGAAAAGAATTTCCAGAAGCAGCAAGAGTAATCAAAGAAGAATTCTTTGTCGACGATTGCATGAGCGGAAGTTCGACAGCGAAGGAAGCAATACAGTTAAGTCAGGAAATATCGACCGTCCTAGAAAGAGGAGGATTTATTCTCCAGAAGTGGGCATCGAATAGTCCTGAATTCATCGCTGAAATAGAACCAACACTCAGAAGCAAATACGCAACACAAGACATCAAAAATGAATGTATGATCAAAACTCTTGGCCTGTCATGGAATATGAAGACTGATACATTGCATTATAGATTTGATATACCACCTCAACCAAAATTGATCACCAAACGAAACATTCTAGCGGATATACAACGATTCTTTGATCCTCTAGGGTGGATCAGTCCTGCTATTGTTCTGGCAAAGATATTGATTCAGAAACTATGGCTAGAGAAACTAGAATGGGACGACACTGTCAATGATTCTATTTCAAACGAATGGATAAAGCTACGAATTGGATTTGATAAACTGAACGACATAAATCTTGACAGATGGATAAAGACAAACAATGAAGACTTACACAAAACTACTCTGCATGGATTTAGCGATGCATCTGAGAAAGCCTACTGTGCCGTAGTATATGCCAGAGTAGAAACCAAAAACGGAGACATCAAGACCACAATCATAGCTTCGAAGACACGAGTTGCTCCAGTCAAATCGATAACACTCCCAAGGCTTGAGCTCTGTGGAGCACTACTTCTATCAAAACTCCTGACACAAGTTTGTGAAGCTATGAGAATTCCCAAAGACAAGGTCTACGCATGGACAGACTCATCAGTAGTCTTATCATGGCTATTTGGAGATCCTCATCGTTGGAAGCTCTTCGTGAGCAACAGAGTTATCGAGATACTGGACAACGTAGCAAATACACAATGGTACCATGTTGCTTCGAAGGATAACCCAGCTGATATTGGGTCAAGAGGAAGAGAACTACCCCTACTGATAGAAAGTAATCTATGGTGGGAAGGGCCAGAATGGCTAAGAACAAAAGAAATAAAACTTACAAGACCGAATAATACTACAACAGATATAGAAAGGAAGAAGACACTACAAGTAAATCTGAAAATTCAACATGAAGAAGAAACAATACAATTCGAAAACCATGAGACACTTCAAGAACTACAAAAGGTGATAATATACAGTATTAGATTCATAAACAGCAAAAAACATCCTGAAAGGATTGAAGATACAATTTCGACAGAACAATACGAAGATGCTTTAATCAGATGTATAAAGATTGCACAATATAAAGAATTCGGACCTGAAATAGAAAGGCTACAACAAAAAAAGAATTTAAGGAAAAATAGCAAGGCACTAAACCTAAATCCATACTTGGATGAAAAGAATATTCTCAGGGTGGGCGGAAGATTGAGAAATTCAGATTTAGAGACAGAAAAGAAACACCCAATCATACTTGGAACTCATACTCACCTCACAAATCTGATCATAGCAGACGCTCACAAGAAAACCTTACACGGCGGAATACAGCTTATGCTTTGCTACCTTAGATCAAAATATTGGATCATCCACGCCAAGAATGCAGTGAAGGCATGTATTCACAAATGCTTAATCTGTGCTCGTCAACGAGCCGCAACCCGAACACAGATAATGGGTGACCTACCGAAGGTCCGTGTGACCCAAGCACGACCTTTCCTCCACAGCGGAGTCGATTTTGCCGGTCCTTTGCAAGTATTAATGTCAAAGGGCAGAGGAGCAAAGTCAAATAAAGCCTACATTGCCATCTTTATTTGCATGGCTACAAAGGCCATCCACTTAGAGTTGGTAGGAGATCTTTCGTCCGAATCTTTTATCGGCGCTTTTCATAGATTTGTTGCCAGAAGAGGCAAGTGCACACATATGTGGAGCGACCAAGGCCGAAACTTCATCGGCGCTAATAGAGAACTAGCGGAGGCATTCAAAGAAGCATGTTTGGAATTACCCGGTAATATGGCTGATATTCTATCACTAGACGGAACCCAGTGGCACAACATACCAGCCTACAGCCCGAACTTCGGAGGATTATGGGAAGCCGGAGTAAAATCCACTAAATACCACCTGAAACGAATCCTAACCAAAAACCTGACCTTTGAGGAGATGACCACAACCTTATGTCAAATCGAATCTTGCCTAAATTCGCGTCCCCTCGTCCCGATTGATGCTTCTGACCCAGACGTTATTGAACCCCTCACGCCAGGTCATTTTTTGATAGGTGAAGCCCCTGTCCTCATACCGAGCCCTGATCTACGCAATGTTAACGTCAGCAAACTTTCACGTTGGCAATATACCCAGAAGTTGGTAAGAGATTTCTGGCATCGTTGGCAATCAGAGTTTATAACCAGACTCCAAGAAAGACCAAAATGGATGAAACGTGAAAGAGAACTTGAACCTGGTGCTATAGTTATAGTCAAAGAAGATGGTTTGCCACCAGGAAAATGGTCTCTTGGACGAATTACTGAGAAACATGTTGGTCCTGACGGTAACACGCGAGTCTATAGTTTGAAATGTCGCGGTGATATCATAAAACGCACAAATACACGTTTATGTGAGCTGCCTATAGATAATAGTGAATAGATTAATTCAATTATTGCATGTTAAATTCGCATAAGTTTTCTTATGCACCTGCTTACTATTGTTTAAAATGTGTAGATTACGAATCTAATTAGTTAAATAATTGTCTTGTGATAACTTTTACAATTTATGTTATATCCTACATGAGTACCTACCAACTTAATCGTTATAACTACATATATTGATACACGTATGTATAAATAACTAATCACGGTTTTATTGCATTTTTAATATCATAAGTAAAAATGTTTCAAGAGTTCTCAATGGTTGTAGCTATCACTGAGTCAAGTTTTGTTTGTTTTAGTTGATTTCCTTGTGTTTATAAAGAACTATTGTCCTTTGGTGGGCGGCATGTTATGTTCATGTCTATATTTAAGATATTTTAGCAATATTTCCTAATTTAACACTAATCTATTCGATCCTAACTTCATTACAATCAGTCGCAAATAAATCACTCATACGTACGGACGTCTTTCATTTTACTAAGATAGGTACCAATCTGACATAGACCTTAATCTCATCAACATAGGAGGAGGTAGGGCACAGCGAGATTTTCTCGTTCTGAATTGGAGCAGCCCGCTTGGGGAGGTACCTCCGCCTTACAAAAGATCGCAGCCAAATAACATTATTTGTTTCAAATAGTGTTGTGTTCCTGTGGTGAGTAAGGTTGCCAGAGCTCTTTAGGGGGAGGGGGGTTCGGGGTCGGCAACGCGTGCGTGATGCCTCTGGTATTGCAAGCACTCATAGGCTACGGTAACCGCTTACCAACAGGTGGGCCGTGTGCTTGTTTGCCACCTCAGTTGTATATAAAAAAAAAACAATTGCCTTATTCCTAGTCCTATATTTATTTTATTTCAGAAAGGGGTCAAAGTACTCACAAAGTCCAATCAGGGTAAAATGTGATCATACTAGGAGTCACAGAGTTCTTCTGTCCGTACCACGACTTTAGGACCTGCGTGACAGCATACATAAGCTTAGCTGTACTAATGCCAGGCGTGGTGAAGTTACCGGACTTGGACACGGGGAACCAATCAGGGTACGAGAACCGTACTAGACCCGCTGTCTGGCCAGGGTCTGGGAACCTCTCTGAAAGGCAATATGAAATATTGTTATTTGTTTTTAAAGTGCTTACCCACACTTAGGGAAATAGGTATAGAGAAAAGAGATTCATCTAAAACAAACTTCCATCGTTTTTTTTCACATCTTTAAACGTGGATTTTTAGAAATCGCTGACACCTTATCTCAATAATTGTTATTAAAAACTAGACTATGTTGTCTTTGGTATAGATCAGTCACTAACTTTATCGGCTCGATAATTCTCGCCGTTCATTCCCGGTGCAGCTACGAATTAGGAATCTACCCTACCAGACATAATATTGTAGATAATTTATTAATTGCTCATACGTAATGGTTAATGTCTCTCTTGTTAAAGCTTACAAGCCTATTATTTGGACTCGTGCCCCACCTAAGGAGCACGCACGCACTGTAAGTACCTCAAAATGCCCCATATACGAGGCATGCACAGACAACGTACTGAGACACATAGTGCGGGTTAATAACCGTTTGATTTTGCTATGCGTAACCTCTCAATGAATTCAATGTAACTTTAGTCAGCTACCTGAAGAAGTTACCTATGTACCTACCTAACATAAATAAAAACGCATACGTATGTATGCTACCCTAACAAATTAGGACTTCAAAGATAAAAGTCTGAAACTGGCCTTTGACAACTCTACCGGATCGCTACAACATTAACTTAGTTCTTGTAAGTTCGTATAAACTAGTAGCCAACTCTAGTGATGCAGGTCAAGGTCAAATTTATCTTGATGGTCGATATCTAAAATAATAATTTGCGATGCTCGAAAAGAGTGAATTTGTTTTTAGGTGCCATATAGCTCTAAGATCTCTCTGTAACACTTATTTCTGCAAATAAACATCTTGAATCTTAGCTAATATAGCCGGGAGCGGCAGCTCAAAGTGTCCTCTGAACCATTAAAACGATGACTTTCTAACCTTTCTTCCAGTTGACTTCGCCATTGTTGATAGTACCTATCAACTGATCTTGAGGTTTATTTATTTATTTATTTAGGAACAACAAACAACTACATTATATATGTAAGATACAGTACAGTGAGTAGTAGATACATAATTTCATATGCAACATATTATTAATAATGTAGTTCACAACGTTATCCACAACTTAGTATATAAGAGTAACAAAAAAGGCCAGCTAGAGGGCCCGTCATAAAAAAACATTTTTATTATCTGCTGTGACAAAAGAAATAGATGACGGGAATCCTATGCTGAGAAAGCTTATAATGATAAAAGAAAAAGAAGTTATCAGGATTACTTATGAAGAGTTAAGAGAAAATAAATTTAATAATTGAGTTTGCAACCAATCAGAACGTATTTAATTCATGATGATCTTCATTGCGAAGTTCGTTATTGAGTAATGTCTTCAATTTATAAGTAGTACAAGCGAAGATATCTGCAATAGATTCAAAATCTGTGTTATAGGTTAATAGCAATCAACCCAGACGATCTGTTCCATCAGCACCAGCCTGAAGCAAGGACATGGGCCCACCAAAGAGTCTCACAACGAACGGTCTTTAGGTTTCTACTTCCACTTATTTCCCGGGACTTTCCAATTGTCATTGGTATATCGAGTGGGGGCCTTTCTACACTGCGTCGTTCGGTTCTTGGTCGCGATTCGAGAACAAGGAAGTTTTGAGATACCAGGAGGAACGAAATGAATGCTTTACTTACTAGTAGCTCGGCATAGGTCGTGCCTTAGCACACACTGGTTCGCCAGGACCTGCGCGAACGTTGCCAGTTCCGTGTCCCAGTGCTGGAATAAGATAAGATCATCGTAATCATCATCATCATTTATGCCGTAGGCCTTACATTTATTTATTTTTATAATCTTTATTGCACACAAAAACAACAATGTACAAAAGGTGGGCTTAATGCCAAGGCATTATCTTAGGAGGAGGTAGGGCACAGCGAGATTTTCTCGTTCTGAATTGGAGCAGCCTGCCTGGGGAGGTGCCTCCGCCTTACAGAAGATCGCAGCCAAATAACACTATTTGTTTCAAATAGTGTTGTGTTCCTGCGGTGAGTAAAGTTGCCAGAGCTCTTTATTCGGGGTTCGGGGTTCGGGGTCGGCAACGCGTGCGTGATGCCTCTGGTATTGCAAGCGCTCATAGGCTACGGTAACCGCTTACCATCAGGTGGGCCGTAAGTTCGTTTGCCACCTCTGTTGTATTAAAAAAAAAAAAAACTACCAGCCAGCCTGATTGGGTAGAAACAGAAGGTACATTTAAGCATTCATCTCACCCATTTTTCTGGAGAGGAGAGTGGAGCTGATCTACCTACAGCACTTTTTGATTTAGACATATTTTGAATTCAAGTGCATTGTACCCTGTTTTGTGGAATAAGAAAAGGAGCCGTTTCATTCTGGGCCTGGTCCATGTACACTACATAGAAAAATTAGGAAAAAATAGGAGATTACAAGAAAAATACAATTTCATTAATTTGAAGACAAATGCGATAGTACAAGAATAGTTCTTCTGGTAAGTTTTTTACTATGTGAACACTATTTGAAGGCCGCCATGTTGGTTTATAATTGGCGTTTGAAATGACATTGACATATTTTTATGTCATGTTGTTTGATTTGATGTTTTTGTTTTGTCAGATAAATGTAGGTTGTCAAAATGACATTTCACGCACGTCTATCCGCCATATTTTTGTAGCGCGGTGTGTTGCTCTCTTTGTTGAAGAAAATCATAATGTACCTTAGATCGAAGTCAATTTAAATAAAATGACCAATTAAATACGTTTACTTTATTGCTAAGCCACATTTTAGAGTAGTGTACACAGTGCAGGCCCAGGCTCCATATATTGATGAAACGTCTCTTTTGAGTAACATCGTACCACAACTACACCCTGATCAAGAAAAATGCCACCACACAAAATAATATATTGAATAATTATGTATATACTTACGAGTATGTATACAGAGCAAAACTCTTTCCACAACATTTTATTACCTCTTTATAGACAGTATTCGTGCATAAGGAAATATTAGTATGTAGCACGGGCCCCGTGACGGCAACAATGCGCTGATATTTATTTCAGAGTATTTCCCAGAGGCAATGTTAAATGAAATCCTAGTGTGAATGCTTTGGTAGGGAAAAGTGGATAAGTTTCAAAATTATTTTTGAGAGATTAATTCAGAAATGAGGAAATTCGTAGAAGAACCAAGGTTACCGACATAGCTCTCAGAATTAGCAAGTTGAAGTGGCAGTGGGCAGGCCATATAGCTCGCAGAACCGATAACCGTTGGGGAGTAAAGGTTCTCGAATGGCGACCACGAACCGGGCGACGCAGTTTTGGAAGGCCCCCCACCCGATGGACCGACGGCATTGTGAAGGTTGCGGGAAGTCGGTGGATGGAGAAGGCTCAAGACCGTTCGTCGTGGAACTCTTTAGGGGAGGCCTATGTCCAGCAGTGGACTTCTACAGGCTGATGATGATGATGATGATGATGAATTCAGAAATTGGAAATGGACTGTCAAAGTCAAAGTCAAAGTTAAAAGGCATTTATTTCAATAAAATCACTAGGATCACTTTGAAACGTCTTAGAAACTAGGTGAAGCTATGCCTGTTCCTCGCGACCAAGCCTAGAAGAATCAGGCAACAAACACGGCGCGAGTGACTATCATTTTTTTCGATGATCCTTTTTCACAAAATGGAATTTAAAGCTTCAGTGTGGTGCCGAAGCGAAGGTCCTCCATATTACTAGAACTACTGAGTAGTTCAACTGATACAGAGATACGAATACCTTTTACCTACTACTATAAACAAATTACCTATTGATTGGTTTACCCTGTCCATCCAAAGGTTGCCTGGAAGAGATGGCTATTAGCGATAAGGCCGCCCATTGTACTTAATTTTGTTGTTTCTTCCGTGTATGTTTTTAAATGAAATCAGTTTATTTGCTAAAACATGGTAGTTGAATATAATCGCTGTTCTTATGCAGTAAGCGGGCGCACATTTTGTTGCCATTGGTAGAGGTAAGACCGGGATACGAACCCGACCTGCGGATCAAAAGTCGAGGTATCTCCCACTAGGCCAACACGGCTTAGGTAATCATCCACCATAGAAGTTTAAGAAGTTCAACTTACAGCCTTTTCATTTAGCAGTACCCACATTCATACCAGTAAGGTAACTTACCAATCTAAATACACCGTATCCTCTTGGCAGTAAATCGCCGTTTTTACCCTTCTCCTTACCCTGGGCTATACGGCTTCTAACCCTGGAAAGCAATATCTAGTTTAATGTTATAGGAATAAGGTGCATTCTACGATGAAAGTCCTATGGGCTGGTCATACAGACTCAACCCAATCGTTATGGGTTAATCGTTATTGTACCCTAGGCGCTAATTGCATCAACCATTGCCATTGTTCTTAGTTCGAGACCAGCCATTTGTTTTATGAACAAGTCAATGTAACTCTGAGCAACGATAATATAAGCTTACATTGAACCATTTATAGGATATGTATAACTAGCTGCCGCCCGCGGCTTTAGACACTGTATCGCAGTAGTACTGGTCATATATAAGTGCGACCATGGAAGAGCAACGCTTTGGTACGAGCTGCTCTGCCCTAACACACGCTGAGTGGTGGCCGTTTTTGTTACCATTAAATTGAATTTCATTTTAATATTGTGTTATGTTAAGTTTGATTGTGTTTATGGTAACAAAATAAACGTTTTAACGTACGCAAAAGCCCTTCTCTGCCAATTGTTCCCTATTATTACTACAAGTAGTTCGCTCCGAACGCGATGTTCTGTAAAAGTTAGTGCTTCATTGATCAAGGTACAATTACAATACATTTTGTAAATACTCAATAACCAATCTTATCTGAACTACGAAGTTATTGAAACTTTACCAAATGGGAGCTCACGTTTATTGGTTTTTAAATACCTATTACTTTTTCGTTGTATCCCAAATACCATGTGGGCAAAGAAAATGAATGAAAATTGTATTGGAATGTATGAACAAAGCTCTTTCATATGACATCCCACTTGTTTTATTTTTATTATTTCCTTAAAAATTCCATTGAAACCCTATATCTTAGCAATCCTCTGACCTCATAGCTCAGTTGGTGAGTTACTACCAACTGAGCTATGAGGCCAGAGGCCAGGCCTGCCTTCTGCGCTAGCGGTCGCGGGTTCGATTCCCGCACTGGACAAACATTTTTGAGACTAACACAGATGTTTGTTCTGAGTCTGGGTGTTAAATATATATATATTATGTATATCAGTCTCTGGTACCCATAGTACAGGCTATGCCTAGTTTGGGATCAGTTGACAATGTGTGATATGTAAAAAAAAAAAAAAAACCATTGGCCGATTTAACTCAAAGGTATTCGAGACTTTTTGGCGGGATCTTGAGAAAGTGATGTTGTGCTCTCAATTTATTTTACGCTTCCGACTGGTAGTGATCTGGATCAGTTGAGCTATCTATAGATCGTTTGTAACGGTCTTTAGATGGCTCAACTGTTTCTTGTGTATTTTGTAAATATTAACTTGTATTAGTTTTAAGTTTCTTTGTGTAAATAAAATATTTATTTTACAAAACTAGTGTTAAATTGAATAATATTATGTGATTATGGTGGTGTTTTGCGTAATATTGTTTGAGTAAACCGCACAAGTGAAGTGAAATGAAATGATTGCGTGTATCGTCATTTTTCGAATTGGCGCTAAGAGGTCCCTTGAGGTTTTAGTAAAACCATCATATCTTACTAAAACTGAATTTGACTTGACTTAACGGTGACTTGACCATGACTAAGAAGTAAAATGACGAAGAAAGATAAAAATAACTACGAAGAAATATAAACGTATGACTTGGCGGTAAGGCCTAGATGCCATAACCAGCCCGAAAGGGAAAAAACAAAAAAAAAAAACAAATGTATTCTTCAAATCAATTCTTGATAGTAAAACCTGTGACTTACTAAATTTCATGCATAATGGATTGACGGTTCGTCCAAGTTGCTTGAAATATCTTCGCTCGCTTCGCTTCGCTCGGTCGATAAGAACTTTTAGATCTTTGGGCTTAAACTTAGACTGTTTTTCGGGTAGATACTTACGCATTGGAAACATCCAGTAGTTTATTAGCGAGTTCCGGAGTCATTGATATATTTTGAGCATTGCTACACTGAGGTCCCATTTTCTTTTTCTGAAGAATACAATTCAACTTAGAACTTCATGAATTAACCTCGACAACGATCGAACAGACTGAATTCAAAACAACTGATTTTATATAGTGTTTTTTTGTCGAAAAATTACGAATTTACAAAAGTCGAACAACAAACTTTATTTCCGATTGGGCGTAGAGTAAGCCCCTTTTGGGATAGCATTATATTATGAATCACCTTGTAGTCATGGTATGGTATGTTTGAGTGAGCACCATTACCATTACACACCTTTTAGGAATATACTAAGACGCTTAGTCCTATGCAAATATTATTTTCCGAATGTTATTTATTAATCAGCCGCCTGCCCAGCTAAGTTAAACAGTCTTGTTATTACAATAAATTAGGTAAGCGTTGTGTTAGGTAGTAGGTACCTACTGGGAACTTGAACCGGGCATTATATCACTATCACTATATAATATAAAAAAACGACGACGCGCGTCTGTCTATCTGTAACGCGATAAACTCAAAAATGTGTTTACTGCTACTACTAGTTTTAAATAAAGCTTATTTTATAAGTTTTTCTAGCTTACTTAAGAGCCTTGTTAAACCTTCATTTTGCAAATAAATACTTATTTTATTATTATAGTGACTGTTACATTAGTCCTGACCCCAGACTAGGATTCCCTATGTCACGGGTATCAGAACCTACGAGTACCATGTTACCACAACACACAAACCCAGAACAAGATCATGCAAACATTTGTCGCGCAGCGTGAATCGAACCCGCATTACTTGCGTCTCAGACGGTCACTCACCCGCTGCGCCACCGGGGTCGTTGACTAATTTTATTAGATAAACTGACTTTATTTAGTAGACGTAAGGATGTTTTTGAAATAAATTTTGATATCACTCGCCGAGCTCACAGAGCTCAAGACGTAAAATAGTTTAAAGACCAAAAACGAACCACAGGGCACCGGGTTCTTTTTTTTTGGTACCGCTGAAATGATGACGATGATGACATAATCATCATTTCAGCCGTACGAAGTCCACTGTTGAACATGGCCTCCCCCACAGACAGAGCGAATTCCTTATCATGTGGGCCCATACTCACCACGCTGGGCATGCGGGTTGGCGAGCGTAGTTAGAGCTATCGTTGTTAAAATGAGGGACGCTACTGCCCATCCCCTAGCTTTTTTCCCTTAGTCGCCTCTTACGACATCCTCGGATAGGTAGATATGGAGGGGCCTATTCTTCAGCCGGGGTCATTACGGCTACACAGGGCTAAACGACACAGGGCACTTACCGCGTTATAATACATGCACATAACATGGGCTCCATTAGAACAGTAATGCATCTTAGGACAGTAGTCCGCCACGTAGATGCTCCTCTGAGCTGAGCTGTCTACCACTAGGGAGCTGCTTATCATGGATACATGTGATAGTATAAGAAGAACCTGGAAAACACATTCATCGTCATCCTGAAGAAAGTTATTATAACAACAGTCACATACACGTTACGTCACGTCTGTTTTTCCGAAAGAGTAGATACAATCAGGGAGTCTTCAAAGTCCTGCTTCGCTATTTTAAGGAGCTGGGCTGGCTGGGGTAGGGTTAGCATAGGGGGACAATGTACAAAACACCCCACAGCGGGAAGTCAGTGCAGGTCTAACCACCCCCGATTAGAATTAGGAGTTTTCAAATTTAGGGAAAAGTTTTTTTTTGTTGATAATGGTAAGGCGTTTGGCCACCAACTCACTTTTGCAAGTGAGATGTGGCCTAAGATGAAGCACGCTTTCCCAGAATGAACTTATTGACCCTAGATTTGAAGACTCCTAGATTGTACTCTTTCGGGAAAACAGACGCAGGCAGATCATTCCATTCTTTGGCAAGTGTGCTCCATCTTAGTCCACATCTCACTTGTAAAAGTGAGATGGTGGCCAAACGCATTATCTTAACAAGTTAAAAAAAAACTACATAGTCCTGACCCAAAGGCAAGGACGGATTAACGCTATCAGGGCCCCTAGGCAATGCAATTCTCGGGTTCCAAATTAACGCTTACCTTACCTATATCGTCAAGTTCAGCTATTTTTAACCGACTTGCAAAAGGAGGAGGTTCTCAAGTCAGCTGTATTTTATTTTATTTTTTTAGTTCTATGTTTGAAGTATTTCATCAAATGACAACAAGCATCGAAAAAAAAATAAAAAAATTTTGGGAAGTACATATTTACGCCGCTTGGTGTAGAAACCTTTGGACCATGGGGCCCAGGTACAAAAAAGCTCTTCAAATAAATTATACCAACTTTGGTCGACGCCGCTGGTGATAAGAGAGCTGGCTCATTCCTTGCACAAAGAATTTCTTTGGCAATTCAACGCGGGAATGCAGCCAGTGCTCTTGGCACCTTGCCGCATGACCAAAATTATTTGTTTATTTAGTTTCTATTTTATTTTGTAATTATTTGATTTTATATTTTATAATATGTATAAGTGTATATTTTTAAAATAAATAGTGTTATTTAAAATTATGGAAGTACTTATACTTTTCAACAAATAATTGGTTCGATGAAACATTTTTTTTTCTTGGTGCGTGCACGGGCCCCTAAGGCAGTTGCCTAATCTGCCTTATGGATAATCTGGCCCTGCCATAGTAGGATTCCCTGTGCTAGTCCTCTGCTGGAAATGGGCCACCCTGAAGAGCGCCATTTGGCCGCCTTTCGCCGTCCTCGGTGGATGATGAAGAGTCAACACGTTTGGTCTTGAGTATTATTCATCTACCGACTTCCCGCAACCTTTAAAATGTCATTCGCCCATTGGGGTGCCTTTTTACAATGCATCCTTGAAGATGACTTACAGGGTAGTCAGAGGCACGTCCAAACATTTGGACGTGCTAGTGCCCACATTTTCGGGAAGTGAGTATTCCATACGTGATAGGTTGCAACCCTATCGCCGCTTATAAGAATACTGCTCACAAAGTTTTGCTTTATCTTTTGAATTTTTTAGAACAGAAAACTTCATTGGTGCACGACTGGGTTCTAACCCTTCGGATCGAAAATCGGGGTACCTCCCACTAGGCCAACACGGCTTCTTTGATGGTTAATAAATTAAAGCTGCAAAAGAACTAAGTAAGATTCTTTTTCATAAGTCAAAGTCAAAGTCAAAAGGCATTTATTTCAATAAAATCACTAGGATCACTTTGGACCAAGCCTAGAAAAATCAGGCAACAAACACGGCCTATCACTTTTATCGATGATCCTTTTTAACAAAATGGAATTTAAAGCTTCAGTGTGGTACCGATACATACCTTGTAAAGCATTTTATAGTGCCGAATACCGCGCAGACATTATTACATTTTTATCTCATATCACATCGCCGCTTCATTGTAAATAATACTTTCATTTTCCAGCTGAAATAAAATGAGAAAAAATCCTTTGCTTTTATCCGGGCTCTCTTTTATATTCTTGCATAAAACGGTGCGCCAAGACGGTCGTTCCAACTCCTTAAGTCATTCCTGTGGTGAAAAAATGTTCAATGAATATTCCTACAAAAGGTATAAAATATACGATGTTTTTCTTCATTCCTGTGCTGAGACTATTTCTACTTCCTACTTCCGTATTCATCAGTCATCGTTTCAGCCGTACGACGTCCACTGCTGAGCATGACCTCCCCCACAGACAGAGCGAATTCTTATCATATGGGGGTATTTGCCCATACTCACCACGCTGGGTTGGTGAGCGCAGTTAGAGCTATCGTTGTTAATATGAGGAACCCTGCTGCCCATCCCCTAGCTTTTTTCCCTTGGTGGCCTTCTACGACTTATAAGGATCATTTTAAAGTATATTTTAAATACATTTTAAATCGCAAGCCGTTTGAACACGGCTTGGACATTTTTTAATCCTATAAAACTACCTATTGACTGGCCTCATAGCTCAGTTGGACTTGGTAGTAACTCTGCCTTCTGCGCTAGCGGTCGCGGGTTCAATTCCCGCGCTGGACAAACATTTGTGTGATGAATACAGATGTTTGTTCCGTGTCTGGGTGTTAAATATGTATCTATTATGTATATCAGTCTCTGGTACCCATAGTACAGGCTATGCGTAGTTTGGGATCAGTTGACCGTGTGTGATATGTCCGGAATATTTATTTATTTGTATAAACAAATAAATAAATATTCCGGACATATCAGTCATGACCTAAAAAAGGTCCATCATCGTCATCATCTTCCTCCCTTGCCCCACATTATGTGGGGTCAGCACAACATGTTTTTCTCTTCCACTCTCATCTATGTGTGAACTTTCATCTCCGCACTCACTTATTTCTTACTCATTTCACCTCAAATCAGGTACATGTTCAGATAAAAAGTGATACCTCTAGTTTTCAATGTTCTCTTTCATTGACATGTCGTAAGTTTGGAATGTATCGTTCATTGAAAAAAAAAAATACAATTTCTTTTTTTTTCATTCCTGTAATGAGAATTCTCTGAGCCTTTTGATAAAGAGGCGGCGAAGATTTTAAGCCGTATTTACGCTGCCATATTACGGCCGTAAAAAGTGTGTAAAGCTTTTTCATCAAACATTTATGTTTTTTTTAATGTTATACGGAGGCAGACCGGCTTACGGCCCACCTGATGGTAAGCGGTTTGATTTCAACTGATATGACCCCAAAACAGACGATTTTTGAAAAATGACGAATTTCCTAAAGTTGTAGAACAAATTTGATTTCCTGTTGGGTAAAGAATATGTCTCTTCGGGTTAGAATACATACCTACTATAAAACACCTTGTATATTGAAAGACAGAAAAAGCTAATTTTCAAGCTTTTTTGGCAGATTATTTTCAACTTCTTTCGAAAAGGTCTTCCAATTTAATAATCAACGGGCATTCATCAATTTTCCTTCTCCAAATCGTCAGCTCAATAAATTTAATTTGTACGATTTTTGAACCTTCAATATATCAAGGAAACTTAAAGTTGTATTTTTAGTAATGTTAATTTTCAGTGCCCGGTTATGTTAATGTTCATTTATCAGAGAGATAAAACTTTAGATAATTCATCATCTCCCTGCCCTTAACCCACTTCATACTATGATGTCGGCACATGTTTTTCTCTTCCACTCACCTCTATCTGCCGCCATGTCAGTATTCACTCTTTTCTTATATAATATGACTTAGTACTTCATTAGATAAAAGGGTTGATCCTTTATCAGTGCATTTTGGTTTACAATTAAATACAACTAAGAGATATTTAGATGACAATTCTTACCTAAACACCAGCAATTTATTGACTTCTCCAAAATCACACAACCAGCACCCATATTTGCAACAATACCTACCTACCTATCAGGGAAGTATTTCACCTACTCTAGACCTTTTTTAAACATTTTCCGTTAAACTTTTTCCTCTAAACATTTGACAATGGTGTTTATAGTGCAAACCTATAAACTATGGTAGTTTATAAATGTTCGGAGTAGACTTGAACTGGCTCATTTGAATCCTGAGAGGTTAAAAATGCACTGTGTTATATTAGCCGTCGCTTTATTGAATTTCTGTGCTGCGTCAGAGGTAAGGCATCTCCTCACTTTAGATTTGTAGTGCCTTAGAAAGAAAGAAAGAAAGAAAGAAAGAAAAAAATATATTGTGACGAAGGAAGGCACCACGACAAATAATTAACAACGAGAATGATGTCAAAAAACAACGAAATAGTAATATCACAGGCCAAAATAATAAAGCAAAAATAGTAATTATCACATCTATTTTAGATAGTATAAGCAGCGTCAGGTGGATGTTTTTACTTACATATGGAACGATCTGTCTCTGGAACATATTTATATGGAGTAGGCTTGCCCAGCAACCATATCATCCTCTCTGCTTAGTCGGCTAAATCCACAAGGAAGGCATGATCAATACGTGCGGAGCTGACTAAGCCGCGGGCTTCCTCGCTATGTTTACCTCACCGTTACAAGCCAGGTTAAGACCACATGCGAAGAATAGAGAATCAGATTTACTTTGTTTATTAAATATTTTGAACAGCTGTAGGAATCTAACTAACTTTTTATTTAAATAATTTCAGGACAAGCAAAAAAACCAGCAAATTCAAATTGAAAATCACAAAAATAACAATGGAGTGGCAAAAGTAAGTAAAAAAAGTATACTATTTCATAAAATGATTTTTTTCGCCTTAAGTATAAATACGTAAATAATTTAAATAAATGTAAAGTTTTTCAATTAAAATTGTTACTTTTACCTAGTTTTAAATAAATATAACAGTTATAGTGTATTTCACACATTTTCAGAAAACACAACACAACATGACATACGTAGACAAGGAGGAAAACATGCTCCGCGTGCCAGCTCTCAAAAAGTACTATGACGATCACACGCATAAGAAGAAACCCAAGAAATCACCAAAAAGCACAATCCAAAAAATCATAAAGAAGAACAAAGGGAAAATGCGGAAAGTCTACTTCAACCAGGTGACGAAACGGTCCACTGTGCCACCGAAAGCAGACTACGATAAATTTTACGGACCAGACGATGGGAAGAAATTGAGAGGAGAGACGACAACACAAGCCCATCACATACACAAAAATAGGAACAATAAGGTAGTCAGGAACCGAATGCCGTTTCAGAAACTCCAGAAGAAGAAAGACGATAGGAGACATAAAAGAGGACTTAGTAGAGAACTCTTCATTTTGAAAGACTTGGATCAGATCGAGTTTTTAAGTAAAGAGAAGGATAATGATATTGTAAAGGCGCATATTACTGACTATTGGAAGGTATAGGTTTCGCAAAATAGACTCTTATTTCGATTTCGTAATCCTAATAGAATCGAAACATTTAGGAATATTGTACGTAATCTTAATTGGGTAGAATTTTTCTCCCAAATTGATGTATTTAATATGTTAAAAAATAATTATTATTAGTGTAAGTTTTTTTGCTGAACTTTTTCAAATCAGCTGTTTTTGGTCTTTTTACCAAGTTATTAGTTATAAATAAACAAATGTATCAGAAGTTTCACATCAAGACTGCTACCAAAAACAGCAGCAGATTTTCGTATATCATTTTTTTCAATGGAAATTGTAATTTTCCAAAAGTTATTGCCTTTTATTGGGTGATGAATTCAGCTTATACATATTATGGTACACCATGTATAACAGAAAAACAAAAGTTTGTATAAAAATAATTTATATACAAAATGTTAAATAACTTACAATAAACTGTACATAGTTAAATTTAAATAAAATTAAAGCAAACAGTCAAACTAATATTTAAGAAGAAAATGATCTCTAAAAAGATGACCGCCATATTTATAACCATGCCTGTAATATTAAAGGCATAAACTGTCATACTGACAAACATTAGATAGATGCTATCTCTCAATAACATGGAATAACATTAGAGAAATATTATCTCTAATAGAAAACATAAGCCTTAGTTAACATAAGTTCTACGCTGACTATACTTGACTAAGTATAACAAGAAAAATGCCAGTAAAGTATGACTAATAAATGACAATCGAGGTTTTGTAGCCTGCTTTCTCTTGGCAGCTAAAGAATCGTACAATCGTGACATGGATCAACAGTTTCTGACTGACAATAAGTAATTGGCTTTCGCACTGTCATAGGTAACCCGTAAATCAAAGGGTTGCATTTTCTTTTAGGATAAACCTTAGATAATTTAAGTTCTACTCAGCTGACTATAACAAAAAAATTGCCAGAAATAAGTACATTGTCGCGTGATGCGCTTTCGAATTTCGTGATGACACATGCGCGTGCGCACGTTCGCATTCAGTGACTAACTTTGCAGTGCAACCTTTGCAAGGTTTAGGCGTGATATAGATAATTATTTCACAGAATGTCCTTCCCGAGATGGACAAAGTTTGAGTCATTCAAAGTACGAGTAGTATCATTTAGTCAGGCCTAATGGCATCTTGTGAAAACATAACGTTCTTACTATAACATAAGTTTACAGCGTATCCACAAAGGTAACTAGAATTTCATTACTATTGAAAACCGTAATGGACCCGATGGATTTACGATAAACTTTCTGAAGTTTTAAACTCTACTGAAACAGTCTTATGGCTCCTCTGCTTTGATCTCCTCACCCCCCTTCTTGTTCCTGTACTCCCAGCCCTGGTAGGCAAGGTCCTGGGGGCTCACGTCATGTTCTCTGAAGGCTATTCCTCCACCAGCTCCGTAACTGTTACCCTGAAATATGATTGATTTAATCTCTGAGGAAAAAGTAGGGAACCTCAACACCACATTCACATAGTTTCATAGATTTAATGCATGAAAGGAGCCATTATTCGCGGTCGGGCCACAGCTCATTGACCTTAATACAGGATGACTAAGAATGAACCAGTGACAGTATAAAGCCCACTACAGATAAGCAAGCCCACTGTTACAAACTCAATAGAATGTTGATAGATATTATATGTGTTGGTAATACCGCGTGCCCAGCGTAGTGAGTATGGGCAAATTCCCCCTTTATGATAGAAAGTCAAGCTTGAAATCTCTTTGGGATGCCTACGTTCAGCAGTGGACATTTTACGGCTGAAATGATGATCAGTATTTAAAGCTCTATCTATCTATGAATAGAGTAAACTGAACTATTTGAATCTCTAGATGGTTTTAACTTACGGCATAAGATGCATAATGTCCATGGTGGCTAGGCTGTTCCCTGTACGGTCCCACACCGATGCCAGCAGGACTGTACTGTGGCCCCGAGTAGTGAGACTGCGAGAACGGAGACGAGATGTTTGGCTTGCAAAACTTGAAGTATCCGATTACACCTGGAACAAAATTACATGTCAAAAGCTGAGTTCGAACAGCGTGCTATATGTCGTCGAAAAACGAGCAACACAAATCCCAATAGGAGTTCGGGGTCGGTTCTGGTATTGCAAGCGTCTATAGGCCAAAAAAAACTGACTGATTATGAATAAGAGGTTTGAAATTTGGAGGGTGTGTTCCCTACGTAGAAGCATATTAAGAAAGGAATTCCAGAAACTCAACCCCGAACCCCTTAGGGGTTGAGTTTCATTCAAACACCAACCTGTATCCCCATACAGCGAGGGTTGGTGTTTGAATGAAGAAGCGAGGTCTTCGTTCGAGCGAACTAATTTTCATCTTGTCATAGCCTTTTGTGGCTTCTTCTAGTCATAGATAAAGCTAAACTTACCAGGAATAATCAGAGCCATGAATCCGAGGAATTTCTTGAAGCTGGCAAGTCCGAGTATAAGGGGCAGGAACAGAAGCAGCTTCAGCTTGAAGATTTTCAAGATCAGCAGCATTGGGATGATGAGCTTTTTCAGCTTGTGACGACCTGAAAATAGTTAGATCAATTAAATACGTTGTAGGATTTTGGCTGATAGGCCCTGGTAATCCTATCTGAAGAACAAGGCCTCTTCATACCTACCTACTCGTGAATGACCTAAGTGGTGATGAAAAGAAAAAACTATGGGATGGGCAGCAGCGTTAAAAAATGGGGATTTTGAACGAAAGCTCTACCTCCGCTCGCTTACCTAGCGTGGTCAGTATGGTAAATTTCCCCCTTATGATAGGAAGTTGCTCTGGAAAGTGGGGAGGTCTAAGTTTAGCAGTGGGCATCTTTCGGCTGAAATGATTATGATCAACATATACCTGCAATGATTTATAATAAATACGGAACTCACGGAAAGGAGAAGCCTTTTTATCCTCAATGATGTCCACCTCATCAGCAATCTCATCGATGAACCTGGGGGCAATGACACCGTCTGATGTGACCTCGTTGTCCAGCTGCATTTCTAGGGCTGTAGACCTTAAGAACCTGTAAATAATGGTCATTGTTAATCTAGCAAATGTCGAATGGCGACGACGATGGAACGGACGATGCAGTGCAGGTCCACCGTGTTGCCTCTACACCGAAAAACTTGTGAAGGTTGCGGGAAGTCGGTTAAGGGAGATGTATCCGTTCGATGAGGCGCTCGTTGGAGAAGGCAATAGTGGTCTTCTTCTTCTTCTTGTGTTGATGGTTCACTTTTTATTGTGCATTAAATGAGCCTCTAAAAAGGGCACTTTAATCCTTTCACTACACTGATTCTTTCATCGACGGTCATAGGCCATTTTTAGGGCCACCATACCTCAACCTGGTCACTGACCTAATACAGGATGACTAAGAAAGAATGGTGGCCCCGGCTGAAGAAAAGGCCCCTCCATATCTACCTATCCGCGGATGTCGTAAGAGGCGACTAAGGGAAAAAAGCTAGGGGATGGGCAGCAGCGTCCCTCAATTTAACAACGATAGCTCTAAGTGCGCTAGCCAATCCGCATGCCCAGCGTGGTGAGTATGGGCAAATCCCCCCACATGATAAGGAGTTTGCTCTGTCTGTGGGGGAGGCCATGTTCAGCAGTGTACCTCGAACGGCTGAAATGATGATGATGATGATGATGATGAAGAAAGAATCAGTGAAACGACAAGAAGAAGAAGACTATATTGATATGGAGTAATAGGTGGCCACCTCAAACGTTCTCCTTCGTTCGACAATTGAGGTCTAATAAGTAGTGAAATTATCAGGCTAATGAGAAGTATTACCCGTCTAGTTAGACTCTTAAAAATCGGTTACGCAGTGTCTCAGCAATAGCGAATAACACGACGTTATGAAACCACGCAATTACTTTACGTAATAGGTATTGTGTACCGCACTATGCTCTCATTAGGCAATCCGGACGCGACTCCAAAACTTGGCAATCCTCCAAACTTAGGTACGTACATACTGCGTATATAATAACTTAGTACGAACCGAGACAGACCTATCTATTAGAGCTGTAGGCGAAGATTTGGTGGTGTTGGTGGAAGTATGAATAAGTAGTCCAGAAAGGGTTAACTGTATATTGTTTCAATTCCAACACATTCACGAGCACTACATTTAATTGTTCAGAAGGAGTGAGGCACCGAGTAGATAGCAAGCGTAGAATAGAAGGAATAACAAGAAAGTTCACAAGCAAACACGTAATTCACAAAAGCCGGAGGCATCCAGCCGTACAATTACCATGACAGGTCGCACTCCGATTCCATCCGACTGACGTGTGCGTGAGTGTCGCGGTGCCAGTATTCAGTGTAGTATGTAGGTTTTATATAAAATAATTAAAACTATTTAGGTAGGTAAAATACCTAATAGAAATGTGGAGAGGATCCCCACAGAGCCTTTGCACACGATGTTGGCAAACGCGCAGTAGAGGCGCGTTGAACACAACTAAAGTCGTATTCAAACTGCGTGCAATATGTCCTTGATATGCCGTATAAAATTCGTTTCAAAATGATCATTACCTCTACTAAACAAAGTCAATTTTTAGTTTGACATTTGGGGATTTGAGATATAGCTCAACAATATTGCAAGCTCCTAAAAGTCAAACTCATAATTAACTTTATTCAGAAGATGTAAGGATCATTTCACCCGATGGACCGACGACATTGTGAAGGTGGATGGAAAAGGCTCAAGACCGTTCGAAGTGTAACTTTTTGGGGGATGTCCAGAAGTGAACTTCAATAGGCTGATGATGATGATGATGAAGGATCATTTTAAAATACATTTTAAACGACATATCGCACGCCATTTGAACATGGCTTCAGACGAGCAGCAAACACAATGCAGCCTGCAGGCAAGCTGTGTGTGTGTTTTGCACACTTTTTTATTAAATAAGAACTAACCTTTCAATCTTCCTCATGCCGAACTTCACCAGGGCATCCCAGTCGGAATCCTCGCTGCGAGGTTGTGAGCTCAGCTGAGGTGGTTCTCTGGTCAACGCTCTGGCTTGGGACTCCACCCTGACTAGCACCGCGTTGTCTGATAACCTGCAAGAAAGAAGATTTTTTTTTTATGTTAGACGGAGGCAAACAGGCTAACGGCCCTCCTGATGGTAAGTGGTTACCGTCGCCTATTGACATTAGTAACACCTGGAGCATTGCTAATGCGTTGCCTGCCGAACCCCTCCCCCCCCTAAAGAGCTCTGGCAACCTTACTCACCGCAGGAACTCAACACTATTTGAAACAAATAATGTATTTTGGCTGCGATCTTCTGTAAGGCGGAGGTACCAGGCGGGCTGCTCCAATTTAGAGCGAGAAAATCTCGCTGTGCCCTACCTCCTCCGAAAATCTTCAATCTAGCTGGTGGTGCACGGTGAATCACATTTTCAGATACTTAGATAAAGGGCAATAATGATGAAATGAGTTAAGCACTACCTTGTAAGAGGCACTGAGGCCTGCGTCATATCTTGATGACTGTGTGATTGATCAAGTTATGCTATTGGAGTTTTTCTGAAAGATGAAATCCAGAACGAGGCTGTAGGACAGAAAAATTTGCCGTGGGGATCGCCCCCGCACCTCTTGCGCTTCAGCCGGTGACCCACCCACCACGCCATGAAGATGATGGTACAACTTACTGGTAAGCCTGCTTATCAAAGAAATCATCGAAGGATCTCAATGCCTGCGCCTTGAAGCAGTCAGCCAGGTCCCCACTGATGCACTGCTGGGTGGCTTGCTGGATGTACGGGTCCTGGTCCTCGCCAAGTCCGATCCAGTCGAGTAGCCCTCGACCTGCTGCTTGGGGCTGGAATAGAGATGGCAAGATGGTTTTAGTTTTTTTACTGGGATAATAACATCATCATCATTTCATCCGTAGGTCGGTCACTGCTGAACATAGGCCTCCCCCATAAATTTACAGCGCGGTCGACCTTGTACGGCCTGCACTCAAACATTATTCATCATTGTTTCATCAATCGTTTGGGGGGATTTGCTTACATTCATCACGGTGGGTCTGCGGGTTGGCGATTAGATGTTTATTGGGTGGTTGCACAAATGAGAATTTCAGAAGACTGTTTGATCAGCTAATTATGATAGTACACCCTGTTGGCCTACTAAATTCCATCCTCTTCTTGTCGTATCACTAATTCTTTCTTGGTCGTCCTGTATTAGGTAAGTGACCAGGTTGAGGAATCGCGGCCCTGAAAAGGGCCTATGACCGTAGATGAAAGTATCAGTGTTGTGAAAGGATTAAAGTGCGCCTCTTAGAGGCCCCTTTCGTGCACTACTAAACTCCATGCAGATTGGATGGACGGTTCGAAAGTTATGCTCTTACAAGCATTTACAGCACCGAGTCCAAGTTTAAGGGATCCTCGCTCGCTTTGCCTGCTCTATCAAATAACTCACCGATCGTCCGCCATCGTTTCCGCCGAAGTTGACAGATCTCCCTTCGCTCTCCTTCTGCTCATCGGGGAAGTTGACTCCGTCTCCGCGCGACTGCAGCGCCAGCGCCGCCGCTATCGCCAGCATCAGCCAGCGGGCTCGGTACATCGTGGCTTATGATGTCCTGTAACAAAAGCTTATATTAATTTTTCAATATTCTTCTATCGTATCCTACTTTCTATCCTACTAATATTTATAAATGTGAAAGTTTGTGAGGATGTTTAAAGGTTTGGATGTTTGTTGTTCAATCACGCCGTAACGGCTCAACAGATTTCGTTGAAACTTAGAATAGGTAAAGTTCTTTACCTAGAATAGCTATAGGCAACTTTTTAAGCCGCGGGTAGAAACTAGTTTGCTAAAAAACAAAAATGAATGAAGGATTCAATTTTGTTCTGCCTTCCAAACCTGGTATTCTTAGTCGTTAATTTGTTTACACTCCAACACGGACAGCCACCTGACATTCATCATTATCATCATCAGCCTGTAGAAGTCCACTGCTGTACATAGGCCTCCCCCAAAGAGTTCCATGACGAATGGTCTTGAGCTTTCTCTATCCACCGACTTCCCGCAACCTTCACAATGTCGTCGGTCCATCGGGTGGGGGGCCTTCCAACACTGCTTCTACCGGTTCGTGGTCGCCATTCAAGAACCTTTACTCCACCTGACACCTACACCTGACATTAATTTCATTGAACCATTTACCAAAACATTTACCCTCAAAATTTCATTCAAGACGATAAAATAAGGACCGAGTTGCCTTAAAGTCGTACAAAAAATTCATGATTTCGGAGCGGTTTCATAAAGAAGCTTATGCTCTGGAAAACCTCAATGTCATTTTAACGTCATAAATAATTGCGTAGTCCTAGAGGTCGAGCCGCAGACCAAACGGTTTTTTAGGAGCTTAAAAATAACAATCGCTTAATAATAAGTGCTTGCTTATTTGTCGTGTAACTGATTCTTTCTTGGTCACCCTGTATTAGGTCAGTGACCAGGTTGTGGTATGGTGGCATTGAAAAGGGCTTATGACCGTAGGTGAAAGAGTCAGTGTAGTTAAAGGATTAAAGTGCACTTCTTAGAGGCTACTTTCATATCGTTATTTCAAACCTATCTGGAGCCATTGGTATTTGTTAGAGAGATACTTTTCTTGGGCACCTACTAAAATCTGTCAACTGTTAACCATCAAACCCAAAAAGAACCAGATCAAACGATTTGCCGTCGGTCTATTTGGAGCAGGAAACATGTAGCAAATAAACGGAACCCTGTTTGCATTCCCGGAATGTCTAAATTTACGAGCTCCTACAGAGAATATTGGATATAGTTTACAGGATTGGCCAAACGAGATGATTCTCAGATTATGCACCCTGACCACTGGACGGGTTAGTTAAGGTTATCAGTTTGTTTTCGTTTGTCTTATATCTATAACTTTGTCTACGCCGTGGTGGCGCTGGCTGAAGAATAGGCCCTTCATTACTACCCGTGGATGTCATAAGAGGCAACTAAGGGGAAAAAGCCCTATCAAGAAAAGCTTTATCTGCGCTCGCCAAACCGCATGCCCAGCGAGTATGGGCAAATCCCCCACAAATGATTGTTTGGGTGCAGGCCGTACAAGGTCGGTCTGCTGGAAATCTATGAGAGAGGCCTATGTTCAGCAGTGGCCATCCTACGGCTGGCCACTGCTGAACATAGGCCGGCTACTGAAATGATGATATAAACGTATTTTATCAGCCGTTAACACCCATCATTATCAGAAGGCCTGAAGAAGTCCACTGCTGGATACAGGCCTACCTTAAAGAGTCCCACGACGAATGGTCTTGAGTTTTATCTATCCATCGAATTCCACCCGCTAATACCCACTGTTGTTTAGAGGCCTCTGCTCTACCACGTCACTACTAGCGGTCATATTATACAAGAAAAAATTGCGTTGCACAGCGAGTTGGTTAAAATTTTGTTCGCTAAAATAAAATCGCGCCGCTTCTCGTTTTGAGCTCTCAAAGGGAATATTGAAAAGGTTGAAACTCCGATTTTGTGGGAGAACTTCGCTTTTGACAGCTTTTTCAGCATTGATACGTGCAGGTATAAATGTGTGTTCTCGAAGGGTATTTTACTTTTCAATTTGAGTTGGCATTTGCTTATTTTCAATTTAACTTGTTCGTCTCGGACATTTGTTTTTTTAGAGCTTGTTTAGACGGAAAGAGAGTTTCTCAAAAGGAGATAAAATGTTGAATCATGGTTACCAACACGTACGATTGCATGTGGAAAATAAAAAAGGGCGTAATCTATAAAGTTATGAAAAGAGACGTTTCATCAATATATGGATCCTGGGCCTGCACTGTGTACACTACTCTAAAATATGGCTAAAGTAAACGTATTTAATTGGTTATTTTATTTAAATTGACTTCGTTCTAAGGTACATTAAGATTTCCTTCGACAAAGAGAGCAACACACAGCGCTACAAAAATATGGCGGATGGACGTGCGTGAAATGTCATTTTGACAACCTACATTTATCTGACAAAACAAAAACATTAAATCAAACAACATGACATGAAAAATATGTCAATGTCATGTCAAACGCCAATTATAAACCAACATGGCGGCCTTCAAATAGTGTTCACATAGTAAAAAACTTACCAGAAGAACTATTCTTGTACCATCGCATTTGTCTTCAAATTAATGAAATTGTATTTTTCTTGTAATCTCCTATTTTTTCTTAATTTTTCTATGTAGTGTACATGGACTAGGCCCAGAATGAAATGGCTCCTTTATGCAACACTGCATTTCTCTGCTTGTTACGTAAACTTCTAAATCAATTTACCGTAGCGTAACATTGTCACTAGATACTGAGGCGGAACTTCCTACTTTTACTCTACTGTCTGTGACTGTACCTATTACCTACCAGTGCCCCAAGTACGAATAATTCACGATAGCTTTACCCTACGATACGCTACTCTACGATACGCTACTCTACGATACGATCTACTACTCTCTCTACTATACGATACGCAAAATCAATGAATCGGCGATGCTCAAATCTTTTATTTTTTATTTTATTTTATTTATTAGGTTTGCCAACAGTTTACACATGAGTACATAGTTATGATTGGAAACAAAATGTCTTAAGCTACATGAGAAACCAATAACAGGCAAACACAGCATGCACTGTAAACAAGGCTAAGAATATAATATGTAGGTACTTATAATATCGAATGGTAGGTAAATACGACAAAGCGTTATAGATAACTGTATGGTAGGTAGGTATGTAAGGTATATTTTAATTTTGATCGATTTGAAATTTGTAGTTGTGTCGTATGGTTATTAATCGTGCTTGGGAAACTGAGTGGTTTTGCATCCTAATAATGGTAATAGAGAGCGTAGCAACGTTGAAGATGAGGAGTCCATTAAAAACTCAATTGTATATTATCCTACTCACTGACGGCGTACCTATCGTGAAAAAACCCTATATTTTAAATTAATGTGACTATGGGCCCTTTGTGGTAAGTGGTTATCGTAGCCAGTGGACGCTTCCAAAACCAGAGGCATCAGGCATGCGTTGCCAACAGCAAGCGTTGGTAAGTGCCACGTGCCTAATGTCACTAGCGTCACCCTTCAAACCGGAACATAGGTTTACAATGTAAGCATTGCTTCTTGGCAGTAGAATATCCTCCTGCGCTAAATCTGAATATTCATGAACTACGCTACACTGTAGCGTATCGTTAGGATGGAAAACATGGAGTCACTACTCTCTAACTGTTATTTATTCTGTGACAACACTTTCACTACTATATCAGGAAGCAGTGAACTAAGTACTTTGCAGCTCTGTATTTAGTTTGCTGTGGTGGCCCCGGCTGACGAATAGGCCCCTCCATTACTAGCCGTCGTAAGAGGCGACTTAGGGAAAAAAGCTAGGGCATGGGCAGCAGAGTTCCTATCAACAATAGCTTTATCTGCGCTCGCCAACCCGCATACCCAGCGAGGCGAGTAGACATGGGCAATTCCCCCAAATGATTTTTTTGGTGCAGGTCGTACAAGGTCTATGGGAGGCATAGAAAAAAACGAGTTTGACAACAGATTTCTCTGAAAGAAATCTAAGGCCAGTGTGAGCTGAGTGAAAACATATAGGTAAACGACTAAGAATAACAGAGCAAGGCGATCTTTCATTCTATTCACCCCTATATTTTCAGCAATCACGGCATGATTGATCTACAAACGTCTAACAACCATCTCTCATTTTGCGCGTTTGTAGTTAAGATTCGTATTGGATCATGTAACCTAGTCAGTTCATTTCTTACATCATATAGATCAGTCTTCACATTGTAGACTCAAACACAGATACACACATAAACACTGTCAAAAACACAGATTAAATCACTGCCGGATCGTTCACCTGTCCAAAAGAGATTACCAATCAATTTACAGCCAAACAGAGCAAGCAAGCGTGCGAGCGAGACGCAACACCAGAGGTGACTGCGCGTGCGCAGGTAACGGAAGAAATCGTACTAAACTGACTAGGTACCTTATTGTACAGAAAGTATCACTTCATTGGCGCTTGCTTGCTTATCGTGTCACTGAGTCTTTCTTGGTCATATAATCAGTATTAGGTCAGTGACCAGGTTGAGATATGGGGGGTCCTGAAGTGGGCCTACGACAGTGAAAGAATCAGTGTAGTTAAGTGCGCCTCTTAGAGGCTCCTTTCGTGTACGTGTCACATGTTTTCCGGGTTTCGAACGACCAGGATTCGAACCCACGACTTGTGGATTGGAAGAGCGCTATAACATTCTTACTTAAGTGTATTTGTGTGAATCTGTTTCACACATGCGAACCATAATGAAATATTTTATTTGACTAAAATTGGGAGCCGTATACTAATTGTCTGACTACAGCTTGGAAAAATGTCTTGAAAAAATTGAGGGCACCACTGTCTTTGTGGTAAAACAAACCGTATTAATTTGTATGGAAATTAATGAACGCATATTTTAGTTTCTAGACTTTTTTGCTAACCTGTATACAAGGTGATTCATGTTTTTGGATGTATACTATCCTTAAAGGGGCTTATTCTACATGCAATTGGTAATAAAGTTTGTTCTACTCCTTTTGGAAATTCGTAGTTTTTCATTGCAAAAACCATTATGCAAAAATCTGATGTTGTATCTGATGTGGTAATAAGGAACATAGCCCCTGCAAGATAAGGCTTATTTTACTTTGAAAACCGATTATGAGTGACCAATTCCGGTAACGGTAACAAGCAATTAGTATGAGTGTTCTGTCGCCAAAAAAATGGGCTTGATTGTGCATGGAATGAAAAAGAGGAGCTAAAAACGTTCCTTATAGAGCGGTGTCCGTTTCCGACCGCGCCGTAACGCTCTGATTAGATATTGACATTATTATTACTATAATGCCTGACTTTGAGGTTTTGTTTAGGCGATGAAGTAAGCTGACACTTCACCCCCAAACGTCTGTGGGCGCGACCCTAAACTTTTACTTCTCGCTTGAAGCGATGTCTTTTTATGAAGTCGGTCAATAAAGTCTATATTCCTTTACCATTGTCGGCATCAAGTAAATTTGAACGTATTATGACGTCCGCGACTTCATAAACGAGGAATAAGTAGGCTGAAACGGTGATAGAGAATACCAACGCTAGAGGCTCTATGCGTCACATACAACCGGTGCCCTCGTTCATAACACGAATATAAAAGCCTTAGAAAATGGATGTATTGTGTAAGATGACAAGAATGGAGTGAATAATGAGATGACTGATGATATGAATGGGAAGACGTCACGTGTCGACATGAAAACGATGGATAAGGTCATCAATTCTACTTAAATCCTGATATCCTATCCTACTTTCCTAATTCTTCTTCTTCTTCTTGTCAGGTCACTGATTCTTTCTTGGTCATCCCGTATTAGGTCAGTCCCGTATTCTGCGCTAGAGGTCGCGGGTTCGATCCCCGCACAGGACAAACATTTGTGTGATGAAAACAGATGTTTGTTCTGTGTCTGGGTGTTCAATATTTATCTATTATGTATATCAGTCTCTGGTACCCATAGTACAGGCTATGCCTAGTTTGGGATCAGTTGACCGTGTGTGATATGTCCGAAATATTTATTATTATTTATTTTATTTATAGTGACCAGGTTGAGGTATGATGGCCCTGAAAAGGGCCTATGACTGTCGATGAAAGAATCAGTGTTGTGAAAGGTTAAAGTGCGCCTCTAAGAAGCTCCTTTCGTGCACTTTCTTAATAATAATATATATGCGAATGTTTGTGAGGATGTTTAGATGATTGTGGTTCAATTACGCCGTAACGGCTCAACCGATTTCGTTGAAACTTGGAATAGAAAAAGTTATTTACCTAGAATAGCATAATGGGCTACTTTTTATTTAGGTACCAAGCGAGCGAAGGCGGAAGCAAGTGAGTAATAAATTTGTTTAATAGATAGACTGTATCACTTTTGAAGAGATTATTCTGAGTTCCTACTTACTAGATACTATTTTGTGACGTCATCACGCGGATGGCACGAGAGACACACCCTTAAAAATTTTGTTCATCAAATTATGTATTTAAATAAGCTTAATGTACGTGTCATTGTTTATTTTATTTTAGTTAAATTGTCTGTGTTCTACTGTTTTAAGTGCTGTTCCAAATAAAATCTATTCTTTCTTTCTTTTCATAAAGTCTAGATCCCTAGCTGCGCTTTGATAAATATGATCTGCCAGCTTGCCCGAGGCTGTCAGATTATACTGAGTGCAGCCACAACACAAGACAAATTCCTTCGAATACGAACATAGGAACGCCTTTCAGGGTGAATAAAGTGTTTTATTTGGCAAAAATCTTTAGTCAAACGCGGTATCTTCATGACATGTATTATTTTGTTGGTATTTTTTATCTATCTACAACATTTTCCGAACGCAAAGATTTCTTTAGAAGAGTATTAAAAAAAAAAACTAACCAGGAGCACTGGTGGAGGGGTGGCGGTGGTCCCGAATTCCGATCCACAGGTCGTGGGTTCCGGCCGTGCACCAATGGATTTTACATTCGGAAAATGTAAAATGCACTAGTGCGCTATACTATTCTATTTATTTATTTAATTTTATTTATTTATTGATGCATGCATGACCATTATAGGTTCATGAAATCTCTATAACATTTTGATGTCATGACCACACCGAGAAAATCTGTAATCTTAGCTAACAACTGAAGTATGAAGATGATGATGCCTTGTCTATGTCATGGCAAAGACAATAGAGTAATATTTTCTACTTTATTGTCTTTGGTCATGGTCACGTGGATCCTTCTTAGTCATGATGTCGTAAAGGTCTATACACACTGACCCAGATAATGTACGCTTTCGCAAAACGCCGAATCCCATGTAAGGATTACTTATTATAACATACACTTAATCCTCATATTATTATGTTTAGAAATGTTTCCTCTCCGCAATATGTTTATACTAGCTTCCACCTGTGGCTTCGCTTGCATGTTACTTATGTACATAAAAACCTATATGCTATTCCAGACTATAGTCTATCTCAGTACCAAATTTCATCCACATCCGTTCGGCCGTTTAGCCGTGATTGAACCACAAACATCAAAACATCCTCACAAACTTTCACATTTATAATATTAATAATATTAATATAGAAGGATATGTTACATGATTCAATACTCCTTTTACATACAAAATTTCTTTCAAAAATCGCATATTTATGTATCGTCGTGTTCAAACGGCTAGCGATATCCCATCTTAAGTTTGTTTCAAAATTATCTTCCAGTCACTGAATAAGGTCAATTTTTAGTTTGACATTATTTTGAGACTGTGCGTTATAAACGATTTCGCAAACCAAACTCAAAATGGACTTTATTCAGTATAAGTAAGAATCACCTTTCGTTGTCCGTATCGGAACTTTAAAAGGATATATTCTAAAAGCTCGGGTCAAAATACTACTCACCTAATTAAAAACAAAAATAAACTGAAATGGACCACTGCACTCAACACTGCACGTAAGAGTGACCGGCTTAACCCAAAACAACCTTATATAATAACAAATAAGAATTGCATAAACTTCGTGAATCCGTATTGTATCAACACGACCATTCAAACACGAAAATGAAAACCCTTCTTTAAGTATACCTCACTAGAGCCTATTTTTGTAAAACTTGGAAGTAGGCTTACATCGTTGGCTGAGTAAAATTGCACGTCAAAGAGATTTGATCGTTATTACGGTGAGAAAAGGTCGGTTTGGGTTTGTGCGATAATCTCAGGGTAAGTGGAGTTTGAATGAAGTTAGCGCAACTTGGGGTATCCCCGTGATATTGGCGTCGACGAAGTATGTGGAGAAGGCTTTCTGTTCTTTTTAAACTAATAAAAATTCAACACTTATTTGAAAAAATATGGTATATAATATAATATAATAATATAATATATATATATATATATATATTATAAATATATAATATATACGGCCCACTGCCACTTCAACCTGCTAATTCTAAAAGTTGTGTCGGTAACCTTGGTTCTTCTACGGATTTCCTCATTACGGATTTTATCACGCAGCGAAACTCCGAGCATAGCTCTCTCCATAGCTCGTTGGGCGACTTTGAGCTTGTGTACGAGGCCAATAGTTAGCGACCAAGTCTCAGTGCCATATGTCATCACTGGCAACACGCACTGATTGTAGACTTTCGTCTTGAGGCTCTGCGGTATCTGTGACGAGAAGATATGACGAAGTTTCCCAAACGCTGCCCATCCGAGTTGGATTCATCGGTTGACCTCTTTGAACTTCAGAATAACAGGTTTATAATACTTATCCTAGCCGATTTTCTAGTATCGACGTCAAACATTTTTTATTGCGGACATATCCCACAGGGTCAACTGATCCCAAACTAGGCAAACATTCTCACAAACTTTCGCATTTATAATATTAAGTAGGATATTGATTTAAAGGTGACCAGACAAGACATCGTGAGACTTAGGTACACTCTTAACAAAAAGCCGTCTCCACACTCTGTAGCCTTTCCCCACGGCCGCTCAGATCCTGGTGGTTACACAATTCGGTTCATGGGTACGATCAGGTATTCCCTTCGATTAAAAACTTGGCTGTTGAAACTTTCGCGAAACTATTTACAAACACAATCTAACCGAAAACAGTTTTTTTTGGATAAAACACCATAGTTTTTGGGTTACCACTTAAAGTTTACCAAGTTTATGGTTACCCAAAAGGATTGTTGGTAAACCCCATTAAAGATTTTTGCGCACCCTTGCAAAATTTTTGTCATCTCATCTTCTTCTCCAATCGTGACATAAGACTAATTATTATAAATGCGACTGTCTCTCTGTCTGTTTTTTACCTTTTCACGACTAAACGGCTGAATAGATTTTGATGAAATTTTTATGGATACAGCTTAAACTTTAAGAAAATAGAAATAAGAATCAAAAAATAATTTATTGCGGAACTGTTGTATATAGAAGAGGTACAAGTTTTTACTTACTTGGATAATGTATGTTTTTTCGTATAAAACACAAAATTCCCTTTTGTGATGTTAAAGCCTTGAGGGAGTTAGTCTCTCTTTAGTACCTACTTACGGAGCCGTTCCGCGGCAGGATACTCCACAGATAAGATACCAATCCCCTAGACTAGACAAGGGTAGACCTTATTGTAGCCGTATCTTAGACCATTATTAGACACATTGAGTATTAAAATAGGTAATAATTTAGAGTTCTATGGAGGCAATAAGACTGAGGAGTCTTTATTTTTCTAGAAAAACCCCACCGTCCGTTAACGGCTGAAACAGTGCTCGCCCGACGGTCGAACGTAGCTTTATCAGTTAAAAAGTTCGTATGATAACAGTCGCGTAGAACAGGCGTAAAATCAACTAGATTTAAGAATTATCAAAACAGCGAAGCTACATTAAAATTACAGTTAAAATGGGATTACTCTGAATATTGTGCTTAAAAAGCTTCATCATCTTTCTGCCCTTATCCCACATCATGTGGGGTCGGCACAACATGTATAAGTCTTCCATTTCCCTCTATCAGTCGTCATCTCAGCACTCCTTTCTTCACCATATCCACTTTCACACAGTCCATCCATCTTTTCTTTGGCCACCTCTACTCCTACATCCATCCACATTAATATCTAACACTCTTCTTGTCACATGAAATTCTTCCCTCCTCACGACATGCCAATACCAAGCTAACCGATTACTCCTCAGCTTTTCCGTCACTGGCGCCAAACTTCCTCTTACATACTCATTCCTTATCCATTCTAGTCACTCCACACATCCATCTTAACATTCCCATCTCCGCTGCGTGTAATCTTCTTTCATCCATCCCTTTGGCAGCCCAACACTCAGACCCATACAATACGACAGGTCTTATGACAGTTTTGTAAATTTTCCCCTTAAGTTTAAGGGGCATTCACCGATCACATGTGGTTGCGGTGACCTGTCGCTATTTCATCCATCGTGCATTTATTCTGTTCCTTACATCTATGTCAATCTCACCATCATTCTGTACTACTGAACCGAGGTACCTAAAATCGGAGCAGACTGGTAGGGATACACCATTTAAGGCAATCGGTATGAAATTGGAGGGACCACCGAAGTCACAAAACAGAGATAAAAAGCTTATACGCGTTAAATAACGTTCTCCACTTCTTAGGAAATGTAGAGTTTAGTTACAACATTATTTAGAGATTTAATCTCATTTAGGCTAGCTAGGCCGTGGTGGCCCCGGTTGAAGAATAGGCCTCTCCATATCTACCTATCCGCGGATGTCGTAAGAGGCGACTAAGGGAAAAAAGCTAGGGGATGGGCAGCAGCTTCCCTCATTTTAACAACGATAGCTCTAACTGCGCTCGCCAACCCGCATGCCCAGCGTGGTGAGTATGGGCAAATCCCCCCACATGATAAGGAATTCGCTCTGTCTGTAGGGGAGGCCATGTTCAGCAGTGGACGTCGAACGGCTGAAATGATGATGATGATGAGGCTAGCTAGGATGAACCTAGCCTCAGTGAAATCCAGGACCCAGACTATTAAGTCCCGACAACCTGCCGTATTATATATCACAAACTGTTGTTTAACAGCTTATAGAGATAAGCTTGTATACCTTACTACGGGCAATCATTCATGATATGGGATGAGCTGGGCCAATGAGATTCCTGACAGCTGAGACATGGGATTGGCGGAAATTGGCTGAATTGCTTAGGCGCTAAGCAATTCAGACAATTTCCGCCAATTCCTGCCTTAGCCGTACTCTTATTGGAGTGATTTTTTTCACTCACCTCACACTATGGTACGTAATTTTCATAGTAATTCCTTGATTTTTTTGTAGTTAACACATGCAACGATTATTGATCAACCCTAAACTGTTAAGGGGTTGGTCTTCCTATAATTGAAGTCAGGGTCGCATTGATAACCGTTGTGAGGGGAAAATTGAGCAGAAAGAAATAACTAGTGGTTCGCCTCGAACTGAAATCTCGCGATGTCTGTTAGTGCTTGATGATCGTTGAGGCACAGATAAACTATGAATATCGCATCTTTAGCACGTTCTAACTAACTTCAAATCTATAATAAAGGAGTAGTCCACTCACTCACGTACTCGCTCACTGACAGACTCATAACGAAAGCTCGGAAACTACTGAGCCGAGGAGTCTGAAATTTGACACAGACATTCTTTAAAAGATGTTACCGGTGCAATAAGAACGGATTTTGGAAAATTCAACTCCTAAAGGGGTGAAATGGGGGTTGAACGGTTGTATGAAAGTCCTATGTTTTTCAAGTTAGACACATCAAAATCAGTTATCAGGTAAATAGTTCAAAATAATAAAATACCGATATAAGCTTTTTTGAAAACCAACCCTCAGGGTATGTAAATAGGGAATGAAAGTTTATATGGGAAGTCCTATGTTTTTTTAAGTTAGAGACATTAAAATCGGTTATCAGATAAATAATTCAAAATAATAAATACATATTTACATAAGTTATTTTTTAAAACAACACTCAGGTGTCTAAATAGGGGATGAAAGTTTGTATGGGAATTCTTTATCTGTTAAGCCTATACAATTTTAATTTGGCACGCAGGTTCCTTATAGAGAGTAAACGTTTGTTATGAAATAATTTTACGAAAATTCACCCCCGCAGGGGATGAAATGGGGGTTGAAAGGTTGTATGAAAGTCCTATGTTTTTGAAGTTACAGACATAAATCGGTATTCAGGCTAAGAGCTATAAGAAATAAGATATCCATATATGAGTTTAATGAAAAGCAGGCCTTGAGCGTTAATAATCATCAACATCATTAACCTGTAGAAGTCCACTGCTGGACATAGGCCTCCCCAAAGAGTTCCACGACGAACGGTTTTGAGCCTTTTCCATCCACCGACTTCCCACAACCTTCACAATGTCGTCGGTCCATCGGGTGGGGGGCCTTCCGTGACCATGGTGGTGACGATGACAAAGATGGTGACGGGACGGTGAAGGTAACGGGATGGTGACAGTGACGGTGACAGTGACGGTGACGGTTACGGTTACGGTTACGGTGACGGTGATGGTATGTAAAAGTAGGTAAATAGCTGCTTAATAAGTGTTAGTACTTTGGTAAGGATAATGGAAAATAGTTTAGGTAGGTAAACAAACGCGGACGAAGTCGCGAGCGGGACAGCAAGTCTTACATTTCGTTCAATCGAGTGAAAAACATGAATTTAATTGAAGCGTACGCTAATTGGCTCGAATCCTCCAATGACATGTATGCATCCAATATAATAAATACTAAGTACAAGCTACGTAGGTGACCAACATTTTTAATATTTCATAACAAAGCCTCGCTTTGGTCACTGACTTTTGAAGTTCAACAACCGCTTATAAAATTAGTGTCCATGACTTTAATTTGACACTACTAACCGAAAAACACACATCTGTATTACGCAATCTGATGATTCATATACCCCAATTAGTACAAAACAAAAACTAATTTAAACCTTATTTGTAAGAAAATAGAGGCGGACGCAGATAGTGAATCAGCCATGTCAACTTTCTATTGGTAGAGTAGTAGGGATAGTCTTAAAACCGGATCTTAGTGCAGTGTAGACGGAAAAAGAGGTTTTGATGCTTAGTGAAATTAACCTTACCAAAAAGGCCTTAGTTTCTCAAGAGATCCAGTAGCCTAGATAATCTACTGGTACGAAGGTCGTAGGTTCTAAGATCACAGTAAATCTATGCTACGTCCTACGTTGCAGCGCGTGTCTCCCTTACCCCAATGGCCGACGTTTTTTCGAGCATTATGCCTACTTCAACTTGCTAATTCTCTTCGCTGTCACTGATCAAGAAAACTTATTTCACTACAGTTTATGAATACGGCTTCTGAACAATACGACAAGGAAATTACTTCATTACCTACCGAATTTGTATGGATACTTACAAACAAGATGTTTTGTTTGAACTTTCCGTAACGAACTCTTATAGCCCCTAGCATTTAACAAAAACCTAATGTAACTGTTGTTGGGAAATCATCACTTCAGTCGTAGAAAGTCCACTGCTGAACATAGACCTTCCATAGATTTCCAGCGCGACCCACCTTCTACGGCCTGCACCCAAAAATCGGGATTTGCACATACTCGCCGCGCTGGGCGACAGACGGGTTAGCGAGTATCGTATATCAAGACCGTTCGTCGTGGCACTCTTTAATGGAGGCCTATGTCCAGTAGGGGACATATTTCTGCCAGCTGATGATGATTTCGAAGAGTCTAATTCCTCACTGGATTTTCCTTTTATTCTGTGCTTTTGTATTGTATTCTTCAATTTTTTTTTTATTTATTCAACTATGGTATCAAACAAGCATACGGCCCACCTGTTGGCAAGTGGTTACCGCAGCCCATGTACGCTTACAATACCAGAGGCATAACGCACGCGTTGCCGACCTCTTAAAAAGTTCAGAACGCCCTTTTTGAAGAACCCCATACTGTAGTCCTTAGGGAAAACCTCAGCAGGAATTTTAAATTTAATTTCGTGGAAGCAAAAACACACGCATATGAACGTATTAAATGCGCCATTTCACCTACCTATAACACATGCAGTAGAGGAAGCTGGGTGCGTTTGATCCCAGGAATCCGCAATCCGCGTTCCGCTCAGTGGCTGCAAGATCAATACGGAACGCTCCGATGGGTTTGACGACTTGTGCACATATCAATTGCTGTGTTCACGACTCGCCTATTGGTGTGAACTCGTTATCTTGGAGTGAGAATCAATAGAGTACGAACGCTTAAACATCTGACAAAAGGGGCCACAGTAATTTCATAGATGTACCTATATGCGTTTAAGTAAGAATTGATCATTAATTTAACGGGCACGTCAGTGTTATAACATATCCTATCAGTGAAATATTTAGAAATAACTTTGAGTAATTTAACGTAATGGGTAAATAAAAAACATAAGAAATATCAATTACAATATTATATTTAAGAATCTACACTTGGAAAACCTATATAAGTAAAACATATTTCAAAATATAAACAAACACTACCAACATTTTGTGACTGGATTATTAATAACTAAATCGAAAGTTATATATTCGTTTATTTTATAGGTCTCTTTGTAAATCTAAAATAAATAATTTACGTAATGTTAATCACCATAAAATTAAAACACAAAATAATTAGAAATATAAAGCCCTAATTAAACAACGGGGTAAAACTATTGTTTCAGTTATTATAACTTGCAAGTACCGATTATTACTTATCTAAGTAAAGTTATAAACTGTACTGTATATTAAGCTGTTTTAAATCTCATCTGAAAGAAAGGTTGTGGAATAAAGCACAACAGTTTAAATAAGGCTTTACTTTCAAAATTTAAAAATAAAATAAATTATCAAACACCCAAACATACAATAAATTACGTTCATACAAAATAAAATAAATAATTAAAAATAAATAAATAACTAAAATTTAAACAATTTCATTGTAATTTCAAATTTTTCAATGAAATTTTATCATTAAAAACCAGGTTTTTATCATACCAAAACCAAAATACTTAAACACACGCAGTGACAAACATACAATAATTTACACTCGCACAAAATATAAATGAAAAAAAAAGACTACTTTTACAATGTGATCATTGAAGGACCACAGTTCTCTTTAGGCACTTTCACTTAAATTCTCCAAAAACGAAAAATACAAGGTGATTCATAATATGTATAGGTACCATCCCGAAACGTGCATATTTATTCTACACCCAATTCAATCCGTTATTTTGCAAATATTATTTATTTTTGTTGATAGAATACCCGCTTTCGGGACACTACTTGAACTTTTTGCTTGTACAAAAATGCTCTTGGTTTTTTCCTTAGCAGAATTCATTACAATGCATACATTCACTCCAACATCTCCAATTATTATTATTACTAGCTACCGCCCACGGCTTCGCTCGCGTGGTACCTACATAATAAGTGCATGCTATGTGCTATTCCAGACTATAATCTATCTCTGTACCAAATTTGATCCAAATCCGTTCGGCCGTTTAGCCGTGATTGAACAACAAACATCCAAACATCTAAGCATCCAAACATCCTCACAAACTTTCGCATTTATAATATTAGTAGGATATGGTGTCGCAGTTCGCACTAACTGCGAAATTCTATTCTTCATTCAAATGCCCGCGGGCGGAATACAGTTCTATAATTTTTGAAATGGCAGCAGTACAACATTTACCCGATTACAGGATCACATTTATATGTAAAATTGAAAATATTCATTTTATATCATTATTTGCATGATGCCAAATTGGATCAATTTCCTGGGTATAAAATAAATGAGTTACTCGATTTTCTTTTATTGATCAAAATCCTTGTTTGTGGTCTTCGTTCTGTGGGCTTGGTTCAGATTTTCTGTAAAAAATACACAAACCATTAGAATGCATCGAAATCTCATTGAATTATTGAACAGATGACGCTGTGCCATGAAAAATATAATTAATCCTACTAATATTATATGTGCGAAATGTGAGGATGTTTGGATGTTTGTTGTTCAATCACGCTGTAACGGCTCAACCAATTTCGTTGAAAATTGGATTGTATAAAGTTCTTAACCTAGAATAGCATATAGGCTACTTTTTATGTAGATACCACACGAGCGAATTTGCAGGCGGAAGCTAGTAAGCAATATGTAAATAGTAAGGTCTATGGTGTGTCATATGCATGCTACACAATCTGCGCGAGCCTAAGATTTGGGAGGTCCGCTTCGCTTGGACTAACTAAAACGTTATATTTTCACAAATTTCTGCAATATCAAAGCCTTTGTTGAGGCCAGCTTCGTGACGTCATCCAGGGGCGGCGCGGCGCGGGGCGAGAGGCAAGCGCGCTCGGTCCTCCGCGCCCGCGCACCCCACAAGACCACTCCCCAACCGCCGCGGTCGCGAGCGCACCTACCAATTTTATATAACCGCGTCTCGCGCTCCGTACCTACCTAGCATATCAATGTGTTGTTTTATAAATGTAAAACTTCATTAAAACCATAATACAAGAAACAGTCTTTCCATTACAAGACAGCCTTTGTCCATTTTCATTCTCCAATGAATTATTTCACTAAGTAGGTAACACAAGAATCCATCGCACATCAAAATCATATTTTTCTCAGTAGATAAAATATCAATCAGTATACAAAGAGAATCACAATATGTAGGTATATACTTTTCACAAAGGGGCTTATTCTACACCCAATCGGCAATAAAGTTAGTTCTACGACTTCTGGAAATTCGACAGTATCATTGAAAAAAAAAAACACTTTTTGTGCTAGGCACTACCTTCTAGGTGGTCGGTCTGCTCCAATTTAGAGCAAGAAAATCTTTTTGTGCCGTACCTCGCATAAAAAGTAAATTATAGATTTTTTACGGTTATATTTTGTTGTTTGAATTAGCGTCATTCGGGATCGTTTATTAAATACAGAACACGTTGTATGTACAAGGCGCAAAAAGACACTTCCCGAAAACTGAAGGTAACGTTTTAGAAAAAAAGGGAAGAAGCGTTATTATGAGACGTCCTTTTGCACCCTGTAGGTAGTCCTTTTTGAACCTACTGTAATTGATTGTAAGTATCGTATATAGAGTTTAGTTTTGTAGAGTAAGAAGATTGGAAGCTAATGAAAGGTGATTGAGAATTCACTACGGACAAGTTCAGTGACTTTTCATAAAAAAAAATCAGATTGCGCGAATTTTAGACTTTTTTAAATTTTAAGTAACAGACTCGCTAGATGGCCCATATACTATCCTCATCACCATCATTCATTCAGCCGTATGACGTCATCTGCTGAAAATTGCCTCCCCAGAGGGTATGCCTAAAAACGTAGTGGTGTCCACAAGGTACATCAGTTTATCTTTGATTTTTATATTAGCATAGCAGTAACTTGTGTAACATTCGGTAGTATAAACGGAATGAATTTTTTTTCGTTTAAAAATAAGTTGTTTACAATTATACCATTTCACAAATTTCGAGATTGCAATGTTTATATCATAAAAGTTAACAAACGTTCCTGCCAATTGGGAGTAGAATAATCCACTTTTTGGGCGTGCGCGCGATTATAGGCTTTAAAAGAGTCTACAGGCAGTAAAAAACGCCCAGTTTGTAAAACCGCTGATCATGAAAATATATTTTATAAGATTACTATAAAATGCAATAAGGTGCCTACATCAATAGCCTTAAGTAAGATAGATAAGCTAAATTAACCTCTGTAGGGTTCAATGCGCATAGTGAGATTACTCAGTGATCTCTGTTTTGAAATAATACAGATTATATATATTATGTGTTATTATTCCATGAATAAATAAATAGTTTTGATGCGTGTATAAAAGGCATAAGTAAGACTTAGGTTAAGATAAGACGAACTTGTATGTTCTTGCCCTAATGTATGAACGAGCATGACCTTTTTTTATAAAACTAATGTGGCAAACAAGGTTACGGCCCACCTGTTGGTAAGTGGTTACGGTAGCCTATGAACACTTGCAATACCGGAGGCATCTAGCACGCGTTGCCGACCCCGAACTTAAGGAGCATGTGACAATATTGCAGAAAGCTTACGTCAGATGAACAACTTAAGTTCTGTTATAAAACATTGTCGAATACGTTTTTTTTTTTATTGGTGATGGTTAGGCTTTTGACCTCTATCTCACTTTTGCAAGTGAGATGTGGCCTAAGATGGAGCACGCTTTACCAGAAAAAACTTATTCACTCTAGATTTGAAGACTCCTATCATGTTGTTGCATTATCCTAAACCGACTTATTCAAATCAAAATCAAATGTTTTTTATTCAAATCACTGGTGTTGATTCTGTTGTTGCATTATCCTACTTGGAACTAACTTACGCCTGGAGAAGTATCTCCGCCTTACAGAAGATTGCAGCCAAATAACAGTATTTGTTTCAAATAGTGTTGTGTTCCTGCGGTGAGTAAGGTTGCCAGAGCTCTTTAGGGGGAGAGGGTTCGAGGTCGGCAACGCGTGCATGATGCCTCTGGCTATTGCAAGCACTAATAGGCTACGGTAACAGCTTACCAACAGGGCCGTATGCTTGTATGCCAACTCGGTTGTATATAGAAAAAAACTTATGAAGTTAGAGAGCAAAATTACTTAAACTTTAAGTTGTTTTGAGTCACTTCTGGCATCTGTGTCATCTTTTTAATTCAACGTCCTTTATAAAAGTTTTGTTTTCCCTTGGAGGAACACTTCGGGAGGTTATGCGTATAAAGTTCCCTTGAATTTTTCGCTCTTCTTTTTCGTGGAATTTTAATCTACCAACTTTTATTATTTGGTTGTTTTGATATTTAACTAGGTTAGTTGCTTTCTTGAAGTGTCACTGATACTTTCTTGGTCCAGTATTAGGTCAGTGATCATGGGGGTGATTGGGAGTTGGCACAATAGTTTTCACTCTCACTCGTGCGTGGAAACAAGCACGTTACACGTGTTTTTGTATGGACAAAATGAATGACAGTTATGGTCCGCTAGAGGCACTGATACGGATTCCATACATACACGTGAATCACGCTCATAAGTGAGTGTAAAGACCATGGTGCCAACTCCCACTAGCCCCTCAGGTTGAGGTATGGATGGAATGGGACATGCATCCCTTGCGTCTCATACGGGCACTTGCTCACTATTATCTATATCATTTTATCTTTTATCATGTTTTTCTTTTTATTTTTTACTTAGTTTGTTACTTTTTTTACTTTTATCTTTCTATTGTTGTTTTGGGTACAAATAAATCCTATTTCTTTCTTTCACTACGCTCCGAGGTCGTTTATTTCTTTCCTTTCTTTTCTTTCTTACCTTAGTTGTGTATTTTTCTAGCCGTGACCAGTTTGTTGATGTCGTGATACGCTGCTATCATGGTATGGGCTGGTCCAGCGTTGCTGGAGCAGGTTGGGAAGGCGCTCATACAGTCCATGCTCTCCTGTCCTCGTCTCGCGGCTCGCATGTAGCGGAAGAAACGCAGGATTTCGGGGTTGTCGGACACTGGGCGGCGGAGCTCGTTCAGTTCTCTGAAATTACAAAGTTTTTGTGCTCAAAAGTAAGTAAGTAATAAGTTTTGGTTATTTGAAGACCTCAGGCAGGACACGGCAACTAACATCGTCGGGAGAAGTAAGTGACGAGGGAATGATGTTGTAAAATGGTAATAAAATAATTTTAGCACAGAAATTATCATCGTCATCATGGGCAATAGAATGTCCACTGCATAACTTAGGTAGCCTACGTTTTAAGTGGAATTCAGAGGGGTACAACCAAACTTTACAGATATTACTATGACTAGTGGTTTCCCCCTAACATAGATATCGCGATGTCTAGTAAAAGTTTTTTTTGAAGTTTAGTTTTTTTTATGTTATACGGAGGCAAACAGGCTTACGGCCCTCCTGATGGTAAGTGGTTACCATCGCCTATTGACATCAGCAACACCTGGAGCATTGCTAATGCGTTGCCTGCCGAACCCCTCCCCCCCTAAAGAGCTCTGGCAACCTTACTCACCGCAGGAACACAACACTATTTGAATTAAATATTGGCTGCGATCTTCTGTAAGGCGGAGGTACCTCCAAAGGGAGGTGCTCCAAAAATCTGATCCAAATTAGTTGATCTGACCCTGAACCAACCAAAAAAGTTACGCAAGTACGTTAGATAAATTTTGGTTGACGAACCTGCTCAACTGTGCAGAAACCAGGTTACTGTACGGCGCGTACTTCGCTGGCGTGGCGTACATCAGGCATATGAGCTGCTCGCGACAACCTTCCAGCTTGACGTCGTGTACGCTCTGCCCCTCGACCTGCATGCCGTCGTTTATCGCGTTCTCTGACGGAGCTAGCCCTGGAACCAGATAATGCAGATTCACGGAACAATAAAGGGCAAAATAAAGGCATGAAGGCTAGACACTTTATCTTAGAGTCTTATATCTTAGACTGTCAGTGTTCTACAAGTACCACTTTGGTGACTGTGTGCAGGATTTGCATGACCATCATCCCTCCCTCCCCCTTCCACTACCGGTCCAGCAGACGCACAGGTAATTACCACCCTTACCTGGTCGACATACCACAGTGTCGAACCAAACGTTTCTGCTCCTCCTTTATTATAAGCACTGGTAAAGAGTGGAACGATCTGCTAGCGTCTGTTTTCCCGGATGAGTACAATCTAGGAGTCTTCAAATCTAGAGTGAATAAGTTCCTTCTGGTAAAGCGTGCTCCATCTTAGGCCACTTATCTCACTTGCAAAAGTGAGATGGTGGTCAAACGCCTAACCATCACCAATAAAAAAAAAAAAATTGTTAGACCTTGAGAAGTGCTTATAACTGATGATTAAAGAATCAATCATCCTTTCGGATTCCCTTCCTACTTTTCTGATTAAAGCAGTGGATCAAATTCCTAGTGCTTACCAAGTCTGGCAAAGATGCCGTCGAGCCGCGACAGGAGAGGAGAGTAAAACGGGTCGTAGTTACTGAGGATCATCGAAGATGCTGGAATCTTCTGGAACACCTGAAATCAACGATAAATAACCTTTAGTTCAAGACCAAGAAACTGTAGTGTTAAGAATAATGTTTTAGGAGGAGGTAGGGCACAGCGAGATTTTCTCGTTCTGAATTGGAGCAGCCCGCCTGGAGAGATAGATAGATAGATAAACTCTTTATTGTACACAGAGATAGATATTAACAAAAGGGAGAAACAAAATAAAAATATAACCTCCGCCTTACAGAAGATCGCAGCCAAATAACATTATTTGTTTCAAATAGTGCTGTGTTCCTGCGGTGAGTAGGGTTACCAGAGCTCTTTAGGGGGGAAGGGGGTTCGGGGTCGACAACGCGTGCGTGATGCCTCTGGTATTGCAAGCGCTCATAGGCTACTGTAACCGCTTACCAACAGGTGGGCCGTATGCTTGTTTGCCACCTCTGTTGTATAAAAAATAATAATAATAATAAGTTGACAGAATAATATTATACACGGTGATATACGAGTATATGTATATTATCTTGTAAGGGGCTAATTCTACACCCATTTGGAAATAAAGTTTGTTCTACGACTTTTGGAAATTCAACATTTTTCATTCTTTATTGTACACAGAAAACATACAGATAAGTAACTTTTAAAAACAGACATGTACAAAAGCAAGCTTAACCTTACAAAGAGTTCAAATCAAAAAAAAGGGTCAAAAGGTCAAAACTTCTCAAATTCATATTCCGCTGGTTTAGGTTGCAATCTTGTTTTCGGGCTTTTCGTACTTTGAATAAAAATATGATAAAAACACGAAAACCCGTTTTTTTATGCTTTTTGTTGATAGAATTAGCCTTTTTCGGGATTTTATTCATATTATTGAATAACCTTGTATATTAGTATTGTATATTATTGTGAAGACCAAGATCAGTTTGAGGGTCGAACGGTTGGAGTCCCGCCACAGAGTCAGTTTCAACTCCTTTGTGGTGAGGGTACCGACCGAACATCTTTCGACCTACCTAAAAGAAGATCTCTGGCCGAAGGGTGCTGTGTTCGGTCGCTTCCGCGGGCGGATACCTACTGCCAATGACAATTCGCGTCCCACGTCGCAGTTTCTACGTGGCCATTCATTGTGTTTTTATATTAATATGTATGTTAGTCTTTAAGGTATATATCTATATGGGCCGTAGTGTTAGAAAAGGGTTTTTTAGGAAGAGGTAGGGCACAGCGAGATTTTCTCGTTCTGAATTGGAGCAGCCCGCCTGGGGAGGTACCTCCGCCTTACAGAAGATCGCAGCCAAATAACATTATTTGTTTCAAATAGTGTTGTGTTCCTGCGATGAGTAAGGTTGCCAGAGCTCTTTAGGGGGGAGGGGGTTCGGGGTCGTCAACGCGTGCGTGATGCCTCTGGTATTGCAAGCGCTCATAGGCTACAGTAACCGCTTACCAACAGGTGGGCTGTATGCTTGTTTGCCACATCAGTGGTATAAAAAAAAAAAAAAAAAAACCATCTGTTTTTTATTCTATTGTTGCCTGAAATAAAGTTATTGTATTGTATTGTATTAGTTAAACGACTATTTCTTGTCGAACTAACATTGGTTTTAGGTTTGGCCGTCTCTGGCGATCCTCCATGGACATCGTAGTGCAAAAGCAATTTAAAGATGGACCTTACTAATAAGTCAAATTACTGTCAAACGAATAGCCATCTCTTCTAGCGCAAGAAAATAGTGTAATCGGATTCTGTAGATACGTACGTAGATAGCTTGAACCCTAGGTAGAGGACATAAGCAATTTTTAATCCAGGTATTTCGGGAGAAATTCCGCAGTCTGTAGTACACCAATTCATTTGAACATTAAGTACCTACGCGAACAAATCTGAGGGCACGGAAGGTATGTACTTTCTTTACCTTGTAATTGTTAGAGCTGGCCATTTGGTTCTGGTAGTAGCTGTTCTTCGAAGGCATATGCTGAGCTGTGGCACCGAATCTGTTAAAAATTATGTGGTCGTCGTTATAATCAAATGATCATGAAATATTTTCAACATTAATAGAAAATATAAAAATAAATAAATAAATAATAAATATTCCGGACATAATATCACACACGGTCAACTGATCCCAAACAAGGCATAGCCTGTACTATGGGTACCAGAGACTGTTATATATAATAGATAAATATTTAACACCCAGACAATTAACAAACATCTGTGTTAATCACACAAATGTTTGTCCAGTGCGGGGATCGAACCCGCGACCTCTAGCTCAGAAGGCTACCTGAGCCTAACCTGAGGCTAACTGAGCCATGAGGCCAGTCGTGAGTACAAAAAGGGTCTCCTATATTTCCTCAATAACATGACCCTTATTCATTGATTCACTTCACTTTTTGGTTTTGTTTAGGCTGTGACGTAGGTACCTAACTCACAAAGATTTGTGGTTCAAAATCCTGTTCAGTTGGCTGCACGAATCTCGAAATTGGACTATAGACAGTAGACGCTTATAGCACTTTTTGCATTTTCAGTATGCGGAAAGTCGGTTGAATTGCCCTATAGAATTATGCCATGCCATAATTGAGTGAACATACAAATATTTATCTATTATATATATCAGTCTCTGGTCACCATAGTACAGGCTATGCCTAGTTTGGGATCAGTTGGCCGTGTGAATATGTCTGGAATATTTATATTTATATTTATACGAGTATAAGTTTTGTTTAGGTTATTATCCGATGGCATTGACCTTACTTGTTTTAAAGTGTAAATACCTGTTGTCATATTTCACACGTAGTATCTTCTTCCATGACAGCACAGATTCAAAATGAAACTAAACTGCCGCAGGGGGTTGGAAACATGAATAAATCAATAGAGACAACAGGAAGATCCTACAATATCCGGCCAATTTGCCTATCAACCAATAAACGTGGTTTCTGCTCCCGAAAATTGAATTTTCTATTCAATTCGCCGTTATTAAGTTACACGGAGGGGCGCTTGTGAACCAATAGTTGTTTTAATGTCTTTGTGAAGATGTTTTTGTTACGGCGTCCAATTTTCGAGCAAAGGAAAATCAATCTATCTTTATCAATAAATATAAATCTATCTTTAGAGTACCTATACATATTATGAATCGCTTGTAATAAACCTACTATCCCGAAAAGGACTTATTGTATACATAATTGGCAATGTAGTTTGTTTTACGACGTTTGGAAATTGAAAATTTTTTATTTGAAAAATCACTGCAGAAATCAGCTGCTTTGGGGTCAAAACAGTTAAAATTCAATTAAGTATTCGGCTGCTTCAACCCAGTTCTAAACAAGAGATCAAATCATCGGTGATGTTCATTCCGAAATGGTTCTAGAGCTGCAGGCTCATTCTGTAAAGACATTTTGAACCCCGAAGAGCTGAATCCGCGGTTACTTTCAAATTTTGAGTTTGTATTCTGTAGATCTCGAAAACGCTTGTGGCGCTTCACTGACGTGACTTTCGAAGTGAGTTCTGTCACTTGAGTGAGTTTGAGTTCGAATTTTTTCAGAATAACTTAGCTGGGTTGAGAAAAGCGTGACGTTGGCGTTGACGTTTTTATAAGAGATTTTCTTGCTCTAAATTGGAGCAGCCCGCTTGGGAAGGTACCTCCGCCTTACAGAAGATCTCAGCCAAATAACATTATTTGTTTCAAATAGTGTTGTGTTCCTGCGGTGAGTAAGGTTGCCAGAGCTCTTTAGGGGGGGGGAGGGGTTCGGCAGGCAACGCATTAGCAATGCTCCAGGTGTTGCTGATGTCAATAGGCGACGCTAACAACTTGCGATCAGTAAAACATAAAAAAAAAAGTTTCCGATCGGAAATCTTTCCGATGTTTTAAAATAGCCCTCCAGGACTATGTATGTGACCAAATCTAAGCTTTTGAATTAATGCGTATAAGAGGAGGAGTATGTGCATACCTGGACATATCGATATTGCCAACGTCGTTGGCTTCAGGTTCACTGGTCCCATACATATCTGGGTACACATAGGTTCCTTGCTGGTTTGTCTCGTACCCCATCACGTCTTTCTGGTCGGAGTTGTAAGAGGTTGGGTCCTCTGCGTTCATTGGGGGATAGCTGGCCTGGCTGGAACCCGCTGAGAGCTGGGAAATTCCTGGAACAATGAATTGATTATGTATTTAGCGTAATTTTAATTGGGTGTATTTTTAAAATGTCCACTCATGCATACACACTGGCATAAATTAAAATTGCTAGGGAGCATTCCCTCTATCGTGGGTATCGGAAACATAACATCCAAACTGCCACGGTAATCGAACTATGTACCCCTAACGTCTTAGCCGGCCCTTTGTCCACATCGGCACTGAGGTCGTTGATTAACCAAATGTCTGATATAAATCCTGGGAGGACAATTTTCACCTATGAAAAACAATATACAGAAAATACCTAAGTACCTTATTTAGATGGAACGACGAGAAAAATATACATTTAAGAGGAATTTATTTATATAAATAAATAAATAAATATTCTGGACATATTCACACGGTCAACTGATCCCAAACTGGGCATAACCTGTACTATGGGTACCAGAGACTGATATACATAATAGATATATATTTAACACCCAGACACAGAACAAACATCTGTGTTAGTCACAAATGTTTGTCCAGTGCGGGAATCGCACCCGCGACCTCTAGCGCAGAAGGCAGAGTTACTACCAACTGAGCTATGAGGCCAGTCCGGGACAGTTACAGGACACACAGACAAAAAAATTGAACCCATTTATCATCATTATTATCATTTCAAGCCGTAGCACGCGCACTGCGGAACCTAGGCCTGCCCCATAGATTTCCAGAGCAACCGATCATATGCGCCCTGTGCCCAATGGTTCCCAGCAACCTTTATTTGGCCGTTTTTTCGGGCTGCGCTTTCGGGTCTATGCAGTAGGTTTTGTGTTTGATAAAAAATGTTTTTTTATAAAAACAACATGTTTTTCTCTAGAAAAGACTCTTCACTTGTGCCGACCCCTCATGAAGTGGGATAAGGGCAGGGAGATGATGATGATGATGATGATGGTCTCTAGTGTAGAATGTTTCTGTCTCAAAGGCCTTCGGTTCTCCGAGCTAAGTGCACCTCCTACTTCTTCAACTTGTTAATCTTATAAGCCAGTGGTACGGAACCCTAACTATTACCTATATTGTGTAAAGTGTGGAAACTTGTTTTCGTTCAGTGAGAAAATAATCATCATTCATTTCGATTTTCGTCTAGACTGTCCTAAACTTTGTGATTTGTTACTTTCGGGAATCTTGGGAAAACTTCTCAGTATGCTCGGGAAAAACTTTTGATGACAAAACACGCTCGCAGACGAAATATGGCACAGTTGGTATTTATTGATGTTATCCTAAGCTTACTACGTATTCCATGCATAATGTAAATTCAAAGTTAAGCCGTGTTCAAACGATATGCGTTGCTTGCTTTTCGTGTCACTGATTCTTTCTTGGTCATCCTGTATTAGGTCAGTGATCAGGTTTATTTATTTATTTGGACATACGTTACACATTACATACATACTTATTAACAAAGTCGTTTTGATCTGGCTTGAAACGTAACTTAGGTGCGTACTGCTAAAATAATATAAGAGCATCAAGCGGACAAAAAGCGTTGGGAGAACTTAACTTATCGAGAATAATATAACATAAAACAAAATCAGAAACATACATAAAAATCTAAGATTACCTATAAACCTGGACACCTCCGGGGTGCCATTAAAAAAGGTTGAGATATAGTAGCCCTGAAAAGGGCCTATGACCTTCGATGAAAGAATCAGTCTCCTTTCGTGCACAGCATGCGTTTTGTCCTTGATATGATAAACTAGCTAGGCCGCGGCTTCACACGCATTGTACTCAGATAAAAAGTAGCATATATGTGCTATTCCAGACTATATATTTAATCTATCTCTGTGCCAAATTTCATTCTGATCCGTTCAGCCGTTCTAAATCAAATCAAATCAAATCAAATCAAATCAAATCAAAGTAATTTAGTCTAGCGTGATTGAGTAACAAGCATCCATCTTTTTTACCGCTTTTTATATCTACCAGCATGTGTCTCATAACAGGACGTGGTTCATGGCTTTTATCAGGACGTTTGCTGTTTTATAACCATCTATCATCATCATCATCATCATTTCAGCCGTACGACGTCCACTGCTGAACATGGCCTCCCCCACAGACAGAGCAAATTCCTTATCATGTGGAGGGATTTGCCCAAACTCACCACGCTGGGCATGCGGGTTGGCGAGCACAGTTAGAGCTATCATTGTTAAAATGAGGGAGGCTGCTGACCATCCCCTAGCTTTTTTCCCTTAGTCGCCTCTTACGACATCCGCGGATAGGTAGATATGGAGGGGCTTATTCTTCAGCCGGGGCCACCACGGCTGAAGAATAGGCCCCTCCAGCTGTAACCATCTATAAGCTAGGATTATTTACCTTTCCCAAGAATCTTCCCAAAGCTCCCAAGTATGCTAGGCAGGAACATAGCCAGGAGCACAGACTTGATCAGCACCTGTCCCCCGATAAATAGTGGCAAAAGGAACTTGTTGAGGCCGAACGCTGAAAATAATAAAATCAAAGTCAGCAGTAGTAGAATTTAACCCTATTTTCGAAACCCATATTTCCATTCCCCACTTTTTGTACACATTTTGTTAAATTATAGCAAAAATCATCACTCTCACTGCAAAGATTAGATTTATACAGTGGCGGATTTGCAGTCTTGGCAGCTCTAGGCCCCAGGTCATGTGCCGCCCCTTTCTCAGCATCCATCATTAGACTAGGTTCATAATGAATTTACTTTATTGCCAACTTTATCTAAATCGAAATCAGAAATTTAATTAACTATAATAGCTACTTATTTGTAAATATATTCCAAGATGATGAGATTTTATACGACAATTACAACAAATTTTAGGTTACGATTTGCCGCCCCTAATATCTGGCCGCCCTAGGCCCGGGCCTACTGGACCTTAGGGCAAATCCGCCACTGGATTTATAGATATGTCGCTTATATGCTTTGATTAATCAAATAACAATAAACGCGAATTATAAAATTTATAAAAGACTTCAATTTAATTAATTCATGCAAAATCAGCACCAACGCGCCGTCAGATATAATAGCGGTCCACAGGGCACAGACTCAAGCTGTACAGCGTATTTGTGCAGATTTGTACTTTGAAAATGGGACGTGTGGACGGGAATCTAATATTCGTGCATCGATCGGTTGAACAGAATTAAGTCGGTAAATGATGATTATAAAGTTTAAGAGTAGATACTTACATCTAAATCCTATAAACTTCGCAGCTTTCGGAATATTGATGGACACAACATGAGTGTCAATAAATTCTTTCACTTTCTGAAACATTCTGTACTCATACGTGTATTTACTGAACAACGCCCGTCCTTCACTCTCCTTAACATCTTTCCTGTCTTCTGTCCTCTTCACTCCATCAGGTTTGATTTCGATTCCTTCTATGATTTCATATCTATCTCTGCCCAAAGCCTTTTCTAGTAAACTTTCTACTTCAAGTTCTAAATTATATATAGTTTTATTTACACTTATGTTTCTTTCTGCAATAGTACTTACTATTTCAGCGATACTATCTACTATGTCAGAACTATCACTATTAGAACAACTATGGCATTTATTATCTAAACCTATTTTGGTATTGCTTTCTTCGCCCGTGGCTTGCGTTATAAAGAGCATGACTAGGAGGCTACACCTCCATTCCATTTTTCTATGATTTCTTTGTGTTTTTTGCCTTGTAGAGTCCATTTTCGTTTGGCTGCAACCACATCACCGTAGATTTTTCTTGTTGACTAGTGATGGGGGGTTCTGTAACAAATAAAAAAAATTGTTAAGATACGATTTTAAAGTATGAGATCTTCTTAAATGTATGGGTAACTGAATCGAATCTAATTTACAGTAAAAAACCGGTTTGATTAATTATCTATTATCATAATAATTTTAGATAACTCTCTCCTTACCAATGATTTGATTTTGTTAAAGAAGAGAGATAAAATCTACACGATCTTAGATCGCGACAATACCTAGGGTTGTACGTCATCTCCCTTGAATTAGAGGGAAGAGCGCTTCACTTGTTTAACCTGCTCTATTGCAAGTAAAGCAATACTAAGCAATTTGTGCACTAAGCAAACGGAAGGCACCTGCTTAGAGCTTTGTTTTTTGCTTTGACGTAGGTAAGGCTGAAAATCCATTATAAGAAGTATAATTTTCTTAACACTAAATTAAATATATTTTTTTCGTAATAATTCATCATTATACCTACTTATGTGTTGTTGTTTGTACTGTATGTTATCTGTGTTACGTCTACCTATCTCCCTATCGTTAACCTTTATTCTATTGTTTTTTGTGTCTTCTGTCTGTGTTTGTCAAAATAAATTTATTTCATTTCATTTCATTATCAATCGTCATTTCAGGCGTCCACTACACATGGCCTCCCTCACAGATATTCAGAGAAAATTCCTATCATGTGGGGTGCATTTGGCCATACTAATCACACTGGTGGGCACGCGGTTAGGTAAGCGAATCTCATAATGATAATAGAAAAACCTTTACTATCCAGCTCCTACATACTGATCGGTCTCAATGACATACCTGTTTAACTTTTATTTATCTACGTAACTTCATTCATAATTTTTTTAAGTTCAATACCTTATTACATTAATTGTAAGTTCAATACCTTTGCAAATCTAAAGTTTGAAAACCTTCATTTTAAAAGTAGCAACCTTTCTTCAAATAAAAATGAATCTAATTTACAAACTTGATAGCATTTTTCAGAAATATATAAGATTGCTCAGAATCTTTTTAAGTTTATTACGTTTTAGGTATCGTCAAAATCATTATAATTAATGCATTCAGAAAGGGCATTTGAATAGATGGAAAAGGTTGGATAATGGAATCTTATGAGTAATGTATAGAGTAAAATTCAGATAATAAAATTCAGTAAAATTAGTTTAATCTATAAAAAAACAATTCTTCAGCCGATCAGATCCTTGAAGACGTCTACGGGGGGAAGTCAGAGAACGAATAAAAAAGACAGCTTTTGCATGGACAGGAACTGAAGAGAACGATATGGGTCGGTGTCACAATGACACAAAAATAAAATGCTTGGTTGTCGTGTCACTGATTCTTTCTTGGTCATCCTGTATGAGGAATATAGGCTACTTTTTATCTTCATATAGATACCACGCGAGTGAAACCGCGGGCGGAAGCTAGTTTATTTATAAAACACTCAAAAACTGACAGCCGAAGCCAAAACTTACATGCCAGAGTAAAAATACAAGCATAGATTACCAACATACTGTACAATTTTACTAGAACTAAGACAACGTATACACAATAACTAATTGAAATCAAACGGGTGTTTATCGCGTACCTTTTTTATATTTTATTCCCGACGTTTCGACTAGAAGCTATAAATGTATTGAGTACTCAATTTGTATCACTTATTAAACTTCTTACTACGCAAACAAAGCCGTAAGCAGAAGCTATTTTCATATTTTATAGAAATGGGCTTCAAGAGCACTATAAAATCCACTTATCCATGTAAAGGAGGGTGCCTACAGGTCGTTAACTTGAAAGTGTTAATGAAAAATCGACATTGAAACGACTGTGTATTAATGTTGAGTGCTATGCTGACTATGGATAAAATGTAAGCTCTAGTGTACAATATCGTTGAATTAAAATTATGCTCTTGATAGTTTCCAATTAGAGCGTTAACATAGTAGGTATAATAAAAGTTTGGGTTAAAAATTCATTAGTAAATATATGAATAAATAAAATAAATATTCTGGACATATCACACACGGTCAACTGATCCCAAACTAGGTTTAGCCTGTACTATGGGTACCAGAAACTGATATACATAATAGATAAATATTTAACACCGAGACACAGAACAAACATGTATAATAATTATCTGTATAATTTACAGAACATACCTATACCAGGCGATTATGCTATCCTGTTAGCCCTTAAATAACTTATTTTTCACGTAACCTATTAAAGTTCGTTCTACGATTTTAGTAAATTCAAAATTTTTCATTGAAAAAACTCTATGCAGAACCTGCTGTTTTGGGATCAGTTCAAACTTATTGAACTTACAGTTTTAAGTATCAATCTAGATGCCGAACTTATATTTAGTGATTAGTTACAAACAGCCTAAGGCAGTTTAAAAAAAAACTCACTTGTGACCACGCACCGAGCCACATCAAACGTGGCTTTTAACGATTATGTACAGACCTTATGGATCAGTGTTTCTGTCCCGGGGTTTATAGCTGACAGGAAAATGTTATATGAACATTAAGGTATTTTTGTGGAGTGTAACCCCAGGTTTATAGTAGTTATTTTAGTACTTCTGAACCACGGGCTTGGAATTACTAACATACTATAAGAATTGATATCCTTTATATAATGTCATCTAACTCAACTCAACTCGGATCAACTCGAATGGGCAGCGTTTGGGAAACTTCGTCATATCTTCTCGTCGCAGATACCGGAGAGCCTCAAGACGAAAGTCTACAATCAGTGCGTGTTGCCAGTGATGACATATGGCACTGAGACTTGGTCGCTAACTATTGGCCTCATACACTAGCTCAAAGTCGCCCAACGGGCTATGGAGAGAGCTATGCTCGGAGTTTCACTGCGTGATGAAATCCGAAATGAGGAAATCGGTAGAAGAACCAAGGTTACCGATATAGCTTTCAGAATTAGCACGTGAAGCAGCAGTGGGCCGGCCATATAGCTCGCGGAACCGATAACAGTTGGGGAATAAAGGTTCTCGAAGGGCGATCACGAACCAGACGACGCCGACACTGTGTTGGAAGGCCCCCCACCTGATGGACCGACGAAATTGTGAAGGTTGCGGGTAGTTGTTGGATGGAGAAGGCTTAAGACCGTTCGTCATGACACTCTTTGGGAGGCATATTGTCAGTATTGGACTTTAACAGGCTTATGATGATGAAAGTCATCATAAACTAAAGGAGATTACATTCGCTTAATGAACATGCGGATTAATGTTCTATACGGAACCCACCTCCCAATCAAGCCAAGAGCCGTTCCTCAAGAAATCTGATTGTGTACATCTCTGCGTGTCACCGTTTGGTTGTAAAATACTTACATCAGTTTTACACGGCCACGGTTTCCGGGTGGAAACCACCTGGTTGAAAAACCATTAAATTGCCACACATAAGATAAAAGGTGAAACCAAAGAGGATATATGATACTACGGGTGAAACAAAGACGAGATTTTTTTCCACTGTAGGTATTGACATACCTAATTTGATTGCGACAAAACCTGACGTTCCTGATTGATCTAAACTAGCATCTTTTTTTATGTGGGATAAAAATAAAGGAGTATGAACAACGTAAGCACGACTTAGCGTTAGTTACGGAACTCAACATTTCCCAAACCGCCCAAAGCGGAGAGTTGCAAACTACCCACCAATTACCAACTTTAGCGGCGGCGGCGGCCATATTATTCAATTCAACTCAGTTTCGGTAAGTACATACCTAGTTTTGTTTACATGTTTAATAAAGATAGCAGATCTAACTTTTTAAGAATAAGAATTAAAACGTTTATTTTCCGTCACAAGCAGTCAACTTTTTTCCCCCTCACATACGGACCATGCGGACAGCCAAAATGTGGAACATTGCCGGCGACTGACTGTGTGTCTTCAAGAGCAGAGTGAATAGGTTTCTTCGAGGCAAACGTGCTACACCGTCGACCTAGTCATTTAACATCAGGCGCGATTATGTTCAAATAGTTTTGTGTTCCTGCGGTGAGTAAGATTGCCGAGCTCTGGCAAGGCGGCGGGGCGGAGGGGTTTGGCAGACAACGCATTAGCAATGCTCCAGGTGTTGCTGATGTCAATAGGCGACGGTAGCCACTTACCATCAGGAGGGCCGTAAGCCAGTTTGCCACCGCATAACATAAAAAAAAATCTTTCTTTCTTTCTATAGCGTATTTTGATAAAAAATTAAGGAATAAAATCCTATCATTTTCATGAGATATATTTTACTTGGTAAACATGTTTACACTGTCATATCTTTCCGTTTCTGAAATATTGCCGTTTCCTATTACAATAAAAAGTTCTATGCCAATAACGTTTTCGTATCGGTCATATTGTTATACAAGGCGATCCATAATACTTAAAGATACAATCCCAAAAGGGGCTTAAAAAGAAATAATATTCATCATCATCATCATCAGCCTGATGAAGTCCACTGCTGAACATAGGCCTCCCCAAAAGAGTGCCATGACGAACGGTCTTGAGCCTTCTCCATCCACCGACTTCCCGCAACCTTCACAATGTCGTCGGTCCATCAGGTGGGGGGCCTTCCAACACTGCGTCGTCTTGTTCGTGGTCGCTACTCGAGAACCTTTGTTCTCCAACGGTTGTCGGTTCTGCGAGCCAAATGGCCGGCCCACTGCCACTTCAACCTGCTTATTCTGAAAGCTATGTCGATAACCTTGGTTCTTCTACGGATTTCCTCATTTCGGATTTTATCACGCAGCGAAACTCCGAGCATAGATAGCTCTCTAGTTGGGTGACTTTGAGCTTGTGTATGAGGCCAATAGTTAGCGACCAAGTCTCAGTGCCATATGTCATCACTGGCAAGACACACTGATTGTAGACTTTCGTCTTGAGGCTCTGCGGTATCTGCGACGAGACGATATGACGAAGTTTCCCAAACACTGCCCATTCGAGTTGGATTCGTCGGTTGACCTCTTTGTCGAAGTTGGACCTACCTAGTTGAATCGTCTGACCCAAATATACATGTGGATGATGTTGTGGGTCATACATTTACTCATTCCTTATGCCTCTTACTGTTTACCTATAGTGTAATGTATGACTGTTTATCTTCCCAAATAAATAAAATAAAATAGTGTTCAACAAATTGAATGGTATCGTTCCCAACATTAACCGGCATGGGTGCGAAATGAGCATTGGACATGAAAGACAAAAAAGAAATAATATTAATGAAAATAAAACATTTTTTTCCCGCGAGCTCTTTGCTACCTAAAACAGCTGAATATTTGAATTCGAACTGATTTGACCCCAAAACAGCAAATTTTTTCGTAGCGTTTTTTATACTACTGACGTGGCAAACAAGTATACCTACGGCCGACGAGCCACCTGTGGTAAGTGGTTACCATAGCATATGAACGCTTGCAATACCAGAGGCATAACATACGCGTTGTCGACCCCAAAACACCCCAGAAGAGCTCTGGCAACCTTAGTCACCGCAGGAACACAACACTATTTGAAATGTTATTTGGCTGCGATCTTGTGTAAGGCGGAGGTACCTAACCAGGCGGGCTGGTCTAATTTAGAAAGAGAAAATCTGTCTGCTCAAAATAAGGTTTATAAACATTCAACAACCTGGGACTAGTATTCATTCAATTTACGAGAGACAAATGGTTTCAAATACCAAAACGGTTTTAGGTCATTCAAAAATAATTAAATTTGAGTCTAAGGGACATTATAAATGATTCAATTTGATCGTTCATTGGATTTAATTAAGGTATTTCATTAGGTCTACCCTATTATTTGACAACCTTGGTGGCGTAGAGGGTGAGTGCCCGTCTGATACGCAAGGGTTCGATTCCCGTTGCGGGCCAAATGTTTGCATGATCTATACTACTAATATTATAAATGCGAAAGTTTGTGAGGATGTTTGGATGTTTGTTGTTCAATAACGCCTTAACGGCTCAACCAGAGAGAAAATAATAATAAAAGGAGGAGTAATCTATGGAGTTTAGTAGGGTATATAGGTAGAATTCCTCTGTTAGTGGATCGCAGCCACCACTCCACCAATGACAATAACAGAAGTTACAGAAAATTCAAACTAATACAGCTAAACATGTACAACTTAAACTCTGTTACAAAAAACACAAGAATCAGTCGAGCTATCTTATGACCGTTGCAAGCGATCTATGGATAGCTCAATTTCATTCAGCTTATTACCAGTTGGAAGTGCCCAAGACGTGGTGAAATTGCCACGTTGGGTGGCAATGCTGATCCGTTGGCCCAAATAGGGGCCAGCTCTCGGGTCACATCTCTTCGATCAGACGCCATGCCTGATATTTTTTTGAAAACTCGGAGGGCCCCGCTTCCCCACCTACCCACGATCTCGGTATTGGTTCGTTTGAAATATTAAATAAAAATTTATTAAAAAAAAACATTTCCAAACAATTTTCAATCTAGAAAGCACTTTTGTATCATGTCTAAATGAGGAAATCCGTAGAAGAATCAAGGTCACGGACATAGCTTTCAGAATTAGCACGTTCAAGTGGCAGTGGGCCGGCCATATAGCTTGCAGAACCGACAACCATTGGGGAACAAAGGTTCTAATGTGACGACCACGAACCGTACGACGCAGTGTTGGAAGGCTCCCCACCCGATGGACCGACGACATTGTGAAGGTTGCGGGAAGTCGGTGGATGGAAAAGGTTTAAATAAATAAATAATTTATTTATTATACAAATTTTCTTTCTTTCTTTCTTTCTTTCGTCATGGCACTCTTTGGCCTATGTTCAGCAGTGGAATTCATCAGGCTGATGATGATGATAATATGTATGACTGTAATAGAGAAAGCTAAAACAATCGACAAAACAATGAGAAATGTAACTAAAATAATACATTGCTCTGGTTAAACAAACCACAGAATTTCAAGTTGAGACATTTACAAGTAGCGCACTATTTCATCTCTGTAATTTACGTCCATAATACCAGAATTATTTTATAACTAATGGAGCTGTCATTTTGATGTCTAAATCAAATAAAACACACATTCACTCCGAAATAGTTCATCGAGCGAGCGAAGTGAGCTAAAATCTCTCAATCAACTGGGACGAATCTTTCGAAATTTTTCTAAGATATAGGGGTCCAAAAGGGGTTAAAGGGGTTTAAAAAAATACATATACATTTTACACAAAACGTGGTGCGGCTGAAGAATAGGCCCCTCCATTACTACCCGTGGAAGTAGTAAGAGGCGACTAAGGGAAAAATGCTAGCGGATAGGCAGCATCGTTCCTTATCAACAATAGCTTTATCTTCGCTCGCCAAGTCGCATGCCCAGCGTGGCGAGTATGGGAAAATCCCCTCAAATGATTGTTACAGGCCGTACAAGGTCGATCCCGCTAGAAATCTATGGGGGAGATCTATATTAAGTTGTGGACGTCCTACAGCTGAAATGATGATGACACAAAATGTAACGGGCAACCTGCATGTATAAAATGGAAGTTTTTAATCTGTTACGAGCGGAGTTTTAATGAATAAGTTTGGTCGTTACGTCGAGCGCCATTCTCGCTCGTTTGTATCCAATGGGATGCAAAATGCAGTAACAAGAAGGTAAAATAACAGTAGTGGAAATGTAAAATAATTTCACATACCTACGAAAATTTGAGCTACGAAATGAAAGAGTACAATACACATATTCATATTCTTTATTGTTCTTTATACGTAGGTAATATAATATAAAGGCGCAAATATGTTAGTCTTGATAGGGCTTACATATTTGAGCCTTTTGGGGTTGAGACCCTGGGTCCGTGGGGAAACGGGGCCCTCCGGGTTTTCAAAAAGATATCAGGACGTCTGATCGAAGCGACGCGTGACCCGAGAGCTGGCTCTTATTTGGCCCAGCGCATTAGCATTGCCATCCAGCGTGGCAATTCCACCAGCGTCTTGGGGACGCTTCCGACTGGTAGTGATCTGGATCAGTTGAGCTATCTATAGATCGTTTGTAACGGTCTTTAGATGGCTCAACAGCTTCTTGTGTATTTTGTAAATATTAACTTGTATTAGTTTTAAGTTTCTTTGTGTAAATAAAGAATATAATGTGGTCCTAAAAATAAATTTTCCTCAACATGAACCCCGCGGGGCTCTTCAATATTCGCGAGTCTAAATATTAATTTGTAGGTAGTAGGGGCCTATATTAATAAACGCGGTTGCTACCTACACACTAAAATTCCTATACTTTCTACCTTTTTACATACAATTATTGGATAGATTTGTGAGTTAAAGAGAAGCTGGTGAGTTGCTATTATACAAGGCTATTTTTATTCAGGTACCACGGGAGCAAAAACGTTTGAAAGCTAGTAAAAAAGTTTGTTGATTAGCTTTCCTTAGTGGGTCAGTCATGTCAGCGAAGAGTATAATTTTTTCATTAATAATTCGCCAACTAATTTACTTACAAATACTTTTTACAGAAGTTGGCGCTGACGTGACCCAGCCACTATAGACAATCCAGTAGCTCGCATAAAAGCATGCCAATTACTGGCAAGTGCAAACTACTAGCATATGGAACGACGAGCGGCTGCTCACGGGTTCGCACGCTCGCTTCCCGGATAAAAGTAGATAGATAGATAAATCATGTATTTGACACACACAGGAGGTAAGGCACAGAGAGATTTTCTAGTTCTAATTTGGAGCAGCCCGTCTGGGGAGGTACCTCCGCCTTACAGAAGATCGCAGCCAAACAACATTATTTGTTTCAAATAGTGTTGTGTTCCTGCGGTGAGTAAGGTTGCCAGAGCTCTTTAGGGGGAGGGGTCGGCAACGCGTGCTTGCTACCTCTGGTATTGCAAGCGCTCATAGGCTACGGTAACCACTTACCAACAAGTGGGCCGTATGCTTGTTAGCCAACTCAGTTGTATAAAAAAAAAAAAAAAACACACAATTATAGCACAGACAGATAAAAGCATCAGGCTCACAAGTAGGCTCAGTTACTCTTTAAAACATCAGCTCTCTGCCAGTGAAAGTCTCATCAAAATCGGTGTGGCCGTTTTGGAGATTAACCGGAACAAACAGATACGCCTAAGTTTTTTGAGAGATCTGTGCTCGCTTGATCAATTTTAAAGGCATGTGTAGAATATTAACAAAGAATGACATGCTAATGCCGGCTTGCAAAGGCAAAGTCAAAGTCATTTCAATAAAATCACTAGGATCACTTTGAAACGTCTTAGAAACTGGGTGAAGCTATGCCTGTTCCTCGCAGGTTGATATACCACCTGTTGGCATGTGTATCACGGCCTAAAAATGCTAGTTAGTCCGTCTGGCCTTAATAATTAATGACCAGACCCAAAACCATAATTTTCAAGTCATTCGAGAAAGTTTAAGCTATTAGTCATAAAATACGATTCAATTTTGTAAGGAAATGGAATATCCAACGTACCTATCGTATTTAATATTTGATCACGGAATGATCACTGAATCATAAAACGATATTTTATTTGAATTTATAGTTAGTGTACGTGTGTGTGTGTGTTTAGTGTACTTTTAGTAACTTAACTAGTTACTAGTTACTATTATTTGAGGGGCCACAAAAGAATATTTAAAATTCTAAGAGAATTAGGTTGAAACGTGTCGACCAGACCAAAACTGAAATGAAATATTATTGTTTTTAATTATTTTAACGATAAGTGTTAACAAGAAGCTAAAGAAAGAAGGTTTCTGTGTTTGTTCATTAATATAAATTAAAATAATGAGTTTTTGTTTTCTTTAAACACAAACAAAAACAACCTTAATTTTTTTTGGTTAGGTTAAAGCCAGACCTCACTTTGCCGACCACGTCATCAAACCATGATCAATAAAAAACACAAAAAAATATTATTCATAAATATTATTTATGAATCCATCCAAACATCCATGTTAGTAGGTATTAATGCGAAAGTTTGGATGGATGGATGGATGATTGTTACTCAGTCACGCCAGAACGGCTGAACGGATCTGGATGAAATTTGACACAGCGATAGATTATAGTCTGGAACAGCACACAGGCTACTTTTGATCGAGCGAAGCAGCGGGCACAAGCTAGTATAAGAATATTTTTTTGGCGAAAAACTAGTGGGGCTACCTACACAAGCGTAGCGGCTCTAAACTATGGGCTACACAGCATTTTCATTTTTAATTTGCGGACGAGTTTGGCTTAGCAATGACTTTTTATCTCTCTCACAAAGGAGTAAAAACGGTATTATTCAGAGGGGTCCCATGATAAAGTTAAGGCACTGCCCAAGAAAGGTTCGCTGGTTCATTCTGTAAAATATACATGTAGGTATGACTTTCTTCGCTAACGAACGCATCAATCCCAATTCGTGCCACAGATTCACTATCGATCTTCCATCTCTTTCGTAAAATAGGGCACAGCGAAATTTTTCTCGATCTAAATTGAGGCAATTGGAGCCTTACACGAAGATCGCAGCCAAATAGGTAACATTATTTGTTTCAAATAGTGTTGTGTTCCCGCGGTGAGTAAGGTTGCCACAGCTCTTTAAGGGTTCGGGGCTGTTGGTTACCGTACCAACAGGTGGGCCGGATGATTTTTTGCCAACTTTGTAGGATGAAAAAAATATAAGATGCTGTTAGTAATCTAGCTCCTGACAAATTAAGCTGCACAAGAGTGCGACAAAACATTCAGGACCTTTTATAAGTACCAGGTTGCAGTTAAATAGGTATTTCGGGTCCCAAAGAGTAATTAATACCTTTGTTATCTTTGTGACTCGTTGGGGTAATGAATTTCTTGAAACGACTTGAAAAGTTTATATAAAAGATGTCAAAGTTGAAGATACATAAGTTTGAAGTGATGACATTGGTGGAGTAGCGGGCTAGTGCCCGTCTGAGACGCAAGGATTGCGGGGCCGATTCCCGTTGCGGGACAAATGTTTGCATGATCTGCAAATATTTGTTCCGGGTCGGTAGGTAACCGTTGGGAAATAAAGGTTCTCGAATGGCGACCAGGAACCGTACAACTTATTGTTGCAAGGCCCGCCACCCGATGGATCGACGACATTATGAAGGTTGCAGGAAGTCGGCGAATGGAGAAGGCTAGAGACCGTTGGTCGTGGCTCTCTTTGGGGAGGAATATCTCCAGCAGTGAAATTCTCCAGGGTGATGATGATGATGAAGCCATTTGCAGAATTTTAAGGGTTTTCTCACATGACCCACTGCCACTACTTTCGCCGGTACTTGGGACGTAGGTGAGTTTGACTCAAGTTATAAGCGGAAGCGATTTTAAATTGCTTAGCAACGCATCTATCGCAATGACAATTTAACCATTCATAAGGTAAATAAATAAATAGTACATCTAAAGGCTGATGATCACGATGATGAAGGTAATTTATGGTAATTCAGCGATATTACCTCAAGAATTTACACTGCCTCACGCGTATTTGATTATGGTTTCGTGGTAGATGTTTATACAGTAGGTACTCTAGGTATTCTACGACAATAGGCAATAACTTTTGTTTTCTGACTTTTGGCAATAATGTTTTTTTTATCTTTACTAAAAATACTTGGTCTTGGGTTAATAACAGTTTTTTTTTCTGCTGTTTTGGGTTTATAACAGTTTTTTTATTCATACTAAACGTGTGTTTTATTTTTACGCCGTTGTAGGAGTTCGAACACAATTATTTAGCTGTTTTAGCTAGCACTCTTGATTTTTTGTAAGTTTAAAGATCGGTTAGAAGGCTGATACCAACAAATGATTTGTAAATGTTCTGAAAAATACAGTTTCAACTTTTTTCTTAATCTTGGAAAGAAGAAAGAAAGAAAATACATTTATTTTGGACACACAAGTATGCTGTACTTGTGTAAAACTAATTAAAAAGACACTAGGTAAAGGTTACAATACAAAAGGTAGGGAGGAAACAAAACAAAAGTAGGTAGGAAGTAACAAAACTAGGGTATTCATTAGTCCGTGCCGAGTTGCATGCGTGAGCCAAAAAATGTTCCATCTCAGCATTGATGCCGCACACGAAGTGTAGCGGCGCAAACTTTGTTTCGTTTTGTGTATAATAAGGCCCTTCCGAGATACCATTCTAGTTACGAAATACGTTGTATAAATAATACTACACTTAAGTATTTAGTTTGGAGCAGGGTTCGGCCCACACTTACCTTGAAAGATTATCCACCTGTTTCCAAGGTAATAATTCTTAAAAAGAAGCATCTTTCAAGGAAACTATATATCTTAAATTGTTGCTAAGCTCAGGCCGCTGGCAACACAAACACTTGCTTAGCTCGGCATTTACGTCACGTTTACATGAACAATCGGATTTATATCGCGATAAATCGATCTGTATCGCGATATCGCAACTGTCAATCGATAGCGTCTGAAGGCGGACGGCACCATTCGGAATTAAAAGGAAAAGCTGTCTCTTTGGAAAGAATATTCACGTGATCTCAAGAAAATAGAAAACCTGGCCAGGGATTTCTAAGTACTCGTTGCTCTACCTTCGTTTCTTATCGAAAACTTTTTGGCGTGTAAGTACTTTATCTGCCGACTTTTCTTGGAAAACGAAACACTTATCTCGTAGACAGCTTTAAAGCGAAAAAACTAGAAACAAGAAAAAACTTTTCATCATTTTTTTAAAAGCTTTAATCATCATCATCGTTACAATGATATGACGTACACTGCTGAACATGATTATTATTATTATTAAGCCATTTAATAGTCTTTAACAAATATACTTAACTTTTCTTGATTTTCATTTTATAACTAGGGTAATTTAATCTAAAGTTTGGTAAAGACCCCTCATTGGGTAAAGGCCTCCTCTAGTCCTTTCCATTTATCTCTATCTTGAGCTTCATTTCTCCAATTATGGCCTGCTAGCTTTTTTATCTCCTCTTCCCATCTCGTTTTCGGTCTGCCTCTTTTTCTTTTGCTTGCGTTTGGACCTGGCCATTCCGTGCTTTTAATAGTCCACCTGTTATCTTCCATACGAGCTACATGTCATGTCCTGCCCAACATAGGCCTCACCAATAGATTCCAGAGTGACTAATTTTGGGCCGTACCCAACGACTCCCAAAAAACTTTATAAGGTCGTCTTTCTATCTTGTTGGGGGTCATCCTACGCTACGCTTTCTGGTGTGTGGTTTCCTAGAACCTTTCTGCCTAAAGTTCCAATGTCGTTAGTATGTTTTCACTTTACATGCACTGACATCAGACTGGTATTATTTGCACCGGAATCGCTGTCAAACTTGATTCTTGTTTATGAAATTTTCCTCTTATCTCTCATGTCGATTAAAGATACCAGAAAAAGTCGTTCAATTTGTTTTAATCCTCTCTCTTTGACATCATACTGGCATTATTTTCAACAGGAATGCTGAAAAATAATTATTTTCTTAAAATTTCCTCTCAAAATTACCCCTCACGACGATTAAATATAGAAACCTATGATATAATCTTTGTTCACTCTTCCTAGTTTTATTTCTCACTGAAATTATATCCATCGCAAAGGAGCCATTTCATTCTGGGCCTGGTCCATGTACACTACATAGAAAATTTAGGAAAAAATAGGAGATTACAAGACAAATACAATTTCATTAATTTGAAGACAAATGCGATGGTACAAGAATAGTTCTTCTGGTAAGTTTTTTACTACGTGAACACTATTTGAAGGCCGCCATGTTGGTTTATAATTGGCGTTTGACATGACATTGACATATTTTTCATGTCATGTTGTTTGATTTGATGTTTTTGTTTTGCCAGAAAATGTAGGTTGTCAAAATAACATTTCACGCACGTCCATCCGCCATATTTTTGTAGCGCTGTGTGTTGCTCTCTTTGTCGAAGAAAATCTAAATGTACCTTAGAACGTAGTCAATTTAAATAAAATAACCAATTAAATACGTTTACTTTATTGCTTAGCCATATTTTAGATTAGTGTACTCAGTGCAGGCCCAGGCTCCATATATTGATGAAACGTCTCTTTTAATATCAAATTTGATTTGTTTTTGGAAAATGCTCCTCAAGAACATTATTGGAGCCCATGATAAAATATGGACATTGAAAACGCAGATGTGTTGAAGCTCCGAATTAACAAGGATTCCTAAGTACCTACACTACTATCTCATTTAATCACAGACTTCGAGCACTAAATTCAATTAGTCTTTAGATAGGCCTGTTTTGTGGCTGACCAATTGTTTATCATGGATCCCGCAAGTATCTGCCAACTTGAATAATTGGTATAGTGTAACCCCAATCTTGTTTCAATCTAAGTATATTGATGAAGTTGGAATTTGATTGCTCTATCAATTATTAAGTTGGCTACTTGAAGTTTATAGTTTGAATGAAGATAATTGATATTTGATGGATGAAAATGTTTTATCATCAATTATTATTGAGCTAGTGAGTGCGTAAGAGACAAATCATCCGCGTAAGAAGGTGATCTTAAATTAAATCAAAAGGTGTTTATTTCAATAAAATCACTAGGATCACTTCGAAACGTCTTAGAAACTAGGTAAGCCTTTTCCTCGCGACCAAACCTATAAAACTGAAGAAGTACGCAACAAACTCGGCTCGCAAAATGGAATTTGGTGCTCCAGTGTGGTGTCAATCGAACTAGGTGAGGAACAAAAGAAAAAAAATCAGGTATTAATTTATGCTTATAAAAATGCTCTTTGGGGAAGGGGGGTTTGGAGTTGGCAACGCGTGCGTGATGCCTCTGGTATTGCAAGCGCTCATTGGCTACGGTAACCACTAACCAACAGGTGGGCCGTATGCTTGTTTTCTACCTCAGTTGTATAAAAAAAAAATGTACCGACTATTTCTGTAAGAGTTGACGAACTACTCTACTATTAACTACAGTGAAAATAATGTAATAAAAAAGGTCGTGTTCTAAGGTTACCTTTTTTCCCATGACTTGAACCATACAGTGAAATGGCGCGTGCGCAGGTAAACGAATACCGATGCATCGGACGTTCACTACTTTCTACGCATGATTCGATTTTGGCTTCATTTGTTTAATTTTTCGCGGTGGCGCGTGGCGTAGCGGGCGAGTGCCCGCCTGAGACTTTAGGGGTTCGATTCCTGCTGACAAATGTTGCATGGTCTGTAAATATTGGTTCCGGGTCTGGATGTTGTGATACCATGGTACCAGGACTATTGGGTGTACCTAATTATTTATTAATAACCGACTAATCACGCCATAACAGCTCAGCAGATTTCGATGAAACTTAGAATAAAATTGAGAACTTCTGTAGGTAGGTAGGTACATAGATTAGCATACATATAGGCACTTTTTATTTAGATACCACGCAAGCGAAGCCGCGTACGCTAGCTAGTGATTAAATAAGGCAAACTTCAAAGAAAATGTTTCCCAGAGCTATATTGGCCTTGGCACATTAATTAGGGATAGTACCTTTCCAGGAAGAACTTATACAAAAACATCTACTTAATTACGTATGTACCTACAACTCTAATTAGGATACAACACATAGTTATTTTTATCAACAATGTTATTATAAATTATTCTTCTTTATCATTATATGTATAAGATATTTTTTACAGATACTAAAAACCGAGTTCAAATTCCTGAATATTTACAAGATTAATATTAACCTCTTTTTTTTGTTATCAACCTCTTTGCGTTTTGCTTACCTACTGAAGATGACACTGGCCACCTACACTTTCGAATAAAAAACAAAAGTAAGTATGACATTGTATCCATTCATCATCAATAATAACTCTTACGGTACTGACTGACTGACAGACAATCAAACGTAGTGGTTTTATTCTCTTTGATAATCAACGCAGAGCCTAATCAAAATCCAAAGCGTATGAAATTTGCAGGGTAGTGTAATGTATGGGTGCCATTTGATCGAAGATGGTAAGCACAGAAAGGAATTCCCGACACACAACCCCTAAGGTTAAAGTTTATGTAAAAATAGCAGCAACCGAACGAAGTCGCGGGAATTACCATACCATACCACCGTCGACAAAAATAAATTTCGGCAAGTCGTGATTTCAAGAGATGATGACTTTTTTTAAGTTTAACGGGACAAGTTGCAATCCTTCAGGAATTAAATTAAAATGGGACCACCCCGGGATCATACTCTATACACCAGCGAAAGAATCATCAAAATCGGGTTACTATTGGCGGAGATATCGAGTAAAATACACACAAAAAAAATAAAAAATACAGCCGACTTGAGAACCTCCTTCTTTTGGAAGTCGGTTAAAAATAGGCGTAGCTTCACCTAGTTTCTAAGACGTTTCAAACTGATCCTAGTGAATTTGAGTTTGAAATTATACATAACTGACAAAAATAACTATTTTGTTATTTTTGTCAGCGAAAGTGAAAGTCCCGTGGCGGGATTGAATCCGTACCCCTTGCATCTTTATTTTTAATTAGAAAAAATGCTTTAGTTAATCATGCATATTTTAAAACAAATTATTCTTTGACTTTGACTCCCAGAAATTATCTCTCACAACTATTGTTTCAAAATTAGAAAAGAACTTTCTTCAAAAAGTATTGGACACGCAATATGAGTGACAATAAGCAAAACGCAGAATATACTAGCTAAGTGGCAGGGTCACGTCTTGAAATGCGTTAAACAATAGTAAATAGTAATTACCGAGTGGAAAGTTCGCTAATATTTGACTAACCAACTGACGCGAACCTTGAAATTCCGGATTGATGTTGACAGCCTCATCGGTGGGTGGTGTGCGTTGGAATTTTACTTTCTAGTGATATAAATTGATTTGTGTAATGTCCATAAAATCTTATTAAAATCCCGGCTCACCAACACCACATCACGCGCACAACCACTCTCTTCCACGCTGTCATCCAACTGTCACGTGACGTAGGCGCTTGAGACGATGACAATACATTACATCTTGTGAAGGCTTATTCCAGTGAATTGTGTGCGCCGAAAGAGCCTCTAAGAGGTGCACTAATCCTTTCCCTACACTGATTCCATCACCGATGGTTATAGAGCCACGATACCTCAACCTCGTCACTGACCTAACGCACGATGACCAAGAAAGAATCAGTGCAGGACAAGCAAGCAAGCATTGTGATCCGACGTCAAAATTGCTACCTTAAACCAGCTGAATAATGGAGTTTGAACTGATCTGACCCCAAAAACAGCTGACTTTTATACACATAGTGAACATAGTGCAGCGAATTTCCAAAAGTCGTAGAACAGACTTTATTGCTTGGGTGTTAAGAATCACCTTTTATAAGTTACCAAGAAAAAACCATTAACACGTTCTACAAACAAAATTACTGAACCAAATGCACATTGAATATTGTTAGAAATTGAACCTACGAAAGGGAGCGCACCTGTGTCGATATCATATGCATAAAATTACAGGAATATCATGGGAATATCCAAATGTTACCTTCACCTTTTTCGGAAGTCGAAAGAAAAATATTTTTACAAAAATAAGAACAGCTATGTTGTAATGCATTAGTAAAATTAAAAACTATACCTAACATAATTTGCATAGCCGTGGTGGCTCCGGCTGAAGAACAGGCCCCTCATCGACCTACCCGTGGATGTCGCGACTAAGGGAAAAAACTAGGGGATGGGCAGAAGTGTCTTCTATTTTAACAATAATAGCTATAACTGCGCTCGCCAACCCCGATGCCCAGTGTAGGGAGTATGGGCAAATTCCCCCTAAATAAAGTCTTCTTGAATGTTTGGGGGAGGCTTATGTTCAGCAGTGGACGTCCTATGGCTGCAATGATGATGACGCCTTAAATCCAGTGCCTCAGTGCCATGGAATAAAATCAAATGTAAGCTCCCGCGATCAACAGTCTATAGAATTCCACTGTTGGAGATAGGTATCCCCAAAGAGTGCCATGACGAACTTCCCGCAGACCGTTCGTCATGGAACTCTGTGGGGGAGGATGTCCAGCTGTGAACTTCTACAGACCAATGATGATGATGGTCTCGGACAAGGGTCTTGAAACCAACTTCAGATGACATATCGCAAACCGTTGAACACGGCCAGGTTACCGTTAATCGCACCATGAAGGTCAAGCGATGTGCACCAGTGACGCAAGAAATCGTCGTTCAATAATAGTGATGTTGTCTAATTGACAGCTATGCTGTCAGACAGACCACAGAAGAAGTAATACTTCGGGTACTATTAATACAAATATGCAAATGGTCTTTAGATAGGTAGCTCAATTGTTTCTTGTGTATTTTGTAAAATAGATGTAGATAAATCAAGAGGAGGCTTCCAGCAGTGGACTTCAACAAAGAAGCTGATTATGATGATTCGATGCTAAATGTATTTAGTAAGTATCGAATGAAAAGTATCGAGTAATTACTCGTTTTTACTTGTATCGGAACGTCCCTTGCCGGCCCGTATGCAAGATGTAAATTATATAACACCCAACAGTCACATTCATAGTCCTGACCCCACACTAGGATTCCCTGTGCCGTGGGTATCAGAAACTACGAGTACCATGTTACGACAACAACCAGACCCGGTATAAAAATTTGCAAATCTTGCAAACATTTGTCTCGCAGCGGGAATCGTGCGTCTCAGACGGGCACTGGCCTGCAAATCTACCAAGGTCGTCAATTGGTCACTTTTTTTCCGATAACGTGATGCCTGTCATGTCGGTTGTGAGTTGCAATTGCAATGAATACATAAGCAATACTTAGAAATTCTGAGTTATACAATAAATTAAATGGGTTTTGCGCTTCCTCCATAATTCTCATAGAAACTTTCCTACGTTCACAAAGTTTTTATAATAATATTCTCACGAGTGTTGATAGTTCTAATGACGCTTCCGAACCACATCAGAGTGTGTAACTTTATCACACTATCACTCAGACAGTTATATGAGTAGTTTCTCTATCTGTCTGTCTCTCTGTTTGTCTGTATCTTCATTTCATCATTATTTCAGCCGTTCGACGTCCACTACTGAACATGGCCTCCCCCACAGACAGAGCGAATTCCTTATCATGCGGGGGGATTTGCCCATACTCACCACGCTGGGCATGCGGGTTGGCGAGCGCAGTTAGAGCTATCGTTGTTAAAATGAGGGACGCTGCTGCCCATCCCCTAGCTTTTTTTCCTTAGTCGCCTCTTACGACATCCGCGGATAGGTAGATGTGGAGGGGCCTATTCTTCAGCCGGGGCCACCACGGCCAAGTATAATAAGTTGTCTGTATAAGTTAGCCTAAATCCAATGGTTGGACATGGTTACTCATTATCGGTACCGAATAAGCAAAATCGCGGGCAGCCACTGCTAGTTCCTATTATAATTTTGACTATCATAATATCTAATCATGATGATGAGTACACTACCGATAGTGACGTATCTAACCACATGTACCGGTAGTAAAATATCCAAAGATACTACCAGTAGTTGGCTTAGAGTCCGACATACCCCTCAGTTTTCCCCAGCAAAGGGGCATACGTAACACATTTTCCCATCTTGGTAAAGATTGCTCTGACCGTTTTTTTTTTGGATGAGGTAGGGCCCAGCGAGATTTTCTCGTTCTAATTTGGAGCAGCCCACCTGGAGAGGTACCTCCGCCTTACAGAAGATCGCAGCCAAAATCTGCGTAACTCCAACCCGCATGCCCAGCGCGGTGAGTATGAACAAATTCTCCGTCACTGAAAAGAATTCGCTCTTGAAATCTTTGAGAAGGCAATGTTCAGCAGTGGACGTCACACGGCTGAAATGATGAAAAATAAAGGTCAACATATTAAACACATTAAAGTCCTTCGTCCCTTAGGACTTTAATATGTACGTAATCTGTTTGCATCCCTACAAGCTGACCCTTCGTCAGAGCAAACATTACGCAGTCCGGAAGACTGTGTAATGTGGACGACGAGAGCGTTGCGTTGTGCAAAATCTGGCAGAAGCTGAATACCGCGACTTTACTTGTGCCTCTACAGACTGTGCATTTTTCCAATGCTTTGGTAAAGCCTTGCTGTTTCTGCTCGCCAAAGCTGCAAAAACGAGCTTACATTTGTGCGAAACGTAATTTCGTGTTTTCGTTATTTGTTTCCTGGAGAGAACGCAAATATTTCATGTAGATTTTCGCTTGCGATAATCATAAGGCAGTTATTGCTTGCAATTAACTCAAGGCGATTCTCGATTGAGATAGTCTCACTTGCTATTATCTCAGAGCGATTCTCTATTGTGATAATTTCAAGGTGGTTCTTGATTGCAATAATCTAAAGGCGATTCTTGCTTGCGCCAACCCAAGGAGGGGTAGAAAAAATTTTGGTTTGATGTCAGTGTGCTTCTTCCGTTTTTTAGACTAGTGACTCTGATACTTTAGCGTTGTTGAATGGAATCTGATACTCACAAGAACAATATAAACAGACGTACTCTCAGGTCATTTCGAAATGACCTCTTACCTACATAGTTATATTCTTACTGGTTCGGACCCCGGGCCCTTGTCAAGGCGCAAGGACAGGCTCCCGTAAATCCTCAGACAATAACTGTACAGTCGTCCAAATGAGTAAGCCTTTACTGAAATTTATAGCTTTTATGTTCAAGCTGGCTTGTTGAGCTTGAATGGGTGATATTAAATAGACACACACATATTTAGTATTATTCCGCTAATCTATACCTCTTAAGTTCAATAAATAAATAAATAAATATTAAATATTCCGAACATATTCACACGGCCAACTGATCCCAAACTAGGCATAGCCTGTAATATGCGTACCAGAGGCTGATATATATAATAGATAAATATTTAACACCCAGACACAGAACAAACATCTGTGTTTATCACACAAATGTTTGTCAAGTGCGGGGATCGAACCCGCGACTTCTAGCGCAGAAGGCAGAGTTACTACTAACTGAGCTATGAGGCCAGTCAATAAGAATTCGACACGTGTTTCGCCTCTAGAAGGCATCATCAGGAAGAATTATTTTCAGGAAGTGTTAAGAGGGACTAAAAGAAATAAAGACGGTCAAGTGCGAGAACTCGCGCCCTGACGTATTGGTCGTGGGTTCGAATCCCACTCGTGCACCAATGGATTTTACATTAAGAAAATCCGTAGGTACACAGGGTCAGAAAATCTAAATTCCAAGTAATTGCGGTCAAAATAGCTAATACTAGTAATTAATATATTATTAGTAATTGACTGGCCTCATAGCTCAGTTCGTAGTAACTCTGTCTTCTGCGCTAGAGGTAGCGGGTTCGATTCCCGCACTGGACAAACATTTGTAATTATCACAGATGTTTGTTCTGTGTCTGGGTGTTAAATATATATATCTATTATGTATATCAGTTTCTGGTACCCATAGCACAGGCTATGCCTAGTTCGGGATCAGTTCACCGTGTGTGATATGTCCGGAATATTTATTTATTTAATATAAATTTGTCTCGTAATAATCCAATTTTATTCCAATTATTGGATTTAATTATAAAGTGATACTGACTGTACCTGCCTACGTAATACGGTAGGCTGTTATCGCAGCTCTCCAGGCTTGTTTATTCGGAATCTGTATTAGTAACATACATGGGATTTTTGTTTTAATTACATTTGTCATTGTTCCGATTCTGTTACGGCTAAAAATGTTGATGCTTTACGTTCTAACACAATAACAGTGTTGATGCTGAAACGTCAAACGTGTTGTCCCAATCCCAAGCACGAATTATTCACGAACGCGTTACGCTTATGATACGATGGTAAATGTCAAATATTCATCATCATCAGCCTGATAAAGTCCACTGCTGAACGTATGCCTCCCCCAAAGAAAAGGTACCATGATGAACGATCTTGAACCTTCTCCATCCACCGACTTCACCCAACCTTCACAAAGTCGTCTGTCCATCGGGGGGCTTTCCAACACTTCTTCGTCCGGTTCGTGGTCGCCATTGGAGACCGTTTATTCTCCAATGTTTAGGGGTTCTGCGTGCTCGCTAATTCTGAGCACTATATTTGGTTCTTCTACGGATTTCCTCATTACGGATTTTATCACGCAGTGAAACTCCGAGCATAGCTCTCTCCATAGCCCGTTGCACGACTTTGAGCTTGTGTATAAGACCAATAGTTAGCGACCAAGTCGCAGTCATCACTGGCAACACGCACTGATTATAGACTTTCGTCTCGAAGCTTTGCGGTATCTGTGATGAATAATAACCAGCCAAAATTAAAAGTCACTGAATAATATTTGGCCGTGGTGGCCCCGGCTGAAGAATAGGCCCCTCCATATCTACCTATCCGCGGATGTCGTAAGAGGCGACTAAGGGAAAAAAGCTAGGGGATGGGCAGCAGCGTCCCTCATTTTAACAACGATAGCTCTAACTGCGCTCGCCAACCCGCATGCACAGCGTGGTGAGTATGGGCAAATCCCCCCACATGATGAGGAATATGCTCTGTCTGTGGGGGAGGCCATGTTCAGCAGTGGACGTCGAACGGCTGAAATGATGATGATGATGAATAATATTTGATTTTTACCATCGCATCGTAAGCGTAACGCTATCGTGAATTATTTGTGCTTGAGGTACTGTTTTCCGGAGGCTACGGGAATATGAAACATTTTTTCCTGTTGTTCAAGTATTGTTTCAATTGCCATCAAATACAATTATTCGACGATCCCTTATTTTTCCACGTCGACAATCCTAATCTGTTTGCCATTCTATTCCCTCCCCACAGTTTTAATAATAGGGTTTTTTGCAATTCTAATTTTATCGTCTGTGGGCCAATGAAGCACTCGGAACAAAGTGTAGATTTCATAAATGTTCTTTTGACCCAAAGAGATAAAAAGAACACCATTTATTTTTATCTCTGCTTCGGGTACTAACTTAACTGCTTCTGTCGATGGGGACAGTGTTCAGTATCGTGTCATAATCACGAATCTTGTTTTATATTGTAATCATAGAATACATAGACTGGCCTCATAGCTCAGTTAGTAGTAACTCTGCCTTCTCCGCTAGAGGTCGCGGGTTCGATCCCCGCACTGGAAATACATTTGTGTGATAAACACAGATGTTTGTTCTGTGTCTGGGTGTAAAATATTTATCTATTATATATATGAGTCTCTGGTACCCATAATACAGGCTATGCCTAGTTTGGGATCAGTTGACTGTGTGAATATGTCCGGAATATTTATTTATTATTTATTTATTTATAGAAGAAGCCGCGATTCTTATTGGATTTGTTGGATGAATAAGTGTTGGGTAAAAATTAGTCTACACAATTAATGTCATACCTTTCCTGTACTTAATTAACTTCCAAACTTTTCCGGATAGCAACCACTTCACCTACTATTAGGTAGCAGTTGAAGTTCGTGGTAAAGGCTTGTACCTTCAAATTAATACTTGCTCTGGCTTCGGCTAAAGTAAATTAATTCACGTCACTTAGCTGTATTTTAATTAAAGAAAGTTTCGAGACCTTGAACCGTGAACGCCATTAGCTTTTACTAATTAAAATTTACACTGACATTTTGCATAAAAAGGTTAAAAAAAGGCAAATTTTTAGTAACACTGTTATGAAAGTAGAGTATTATAAAATTATTACTTTCAGCGTAAGAAAAAAGAAATAAAACTCCCTTGGGAATTTCCTTAGAGTTTCCTTAGAGTGTCCCTATGTAGTCTTCTTTATAGGTTGTTATTTACTCATATAAGGAGGAGCGATAAGTCTTGGGAGACTAGGAATATGAAAATTGGCTCATTTGTGAAAATAGTGGATGCTGCCTGTCCATATCTTAGTCGCCTCTTACGACATCCATGGGTAGGTAGATATAGAGGGCCTGTACTTAACATATACCTGTTTTAAAATCGAATAAAAAATCCAAAAACAAGAAAAACAAACAAATATAATAGCATTCTCACTATTCCCTATCAAGCTGATTGGTCAAACAGTCTACTCATTGGCATTCCGCGTGCACTGCAGTGAAAGTGTTGCGTTTCGTTTCACGTAAGCCGCATCTGTATGCATGCTACACTCAGTTAAACGTGCTACGGAACGTAATTTTTTTTCCACCGCTTTCGTGCTAAAATCGTTGGTTTGTTTGGATGGACAGTTTTTTCGTGAGGTGGTTCACCTTGGTGAGCAATGATAGTGATGATTATGACTGGCGTCGAGTTGAGTTAGTGAGTTTTTGTTGGAATGGAGGTAGGTAGATACATTATTTCAAAAACCATAACCTTGGTTTTTGAATAACTTTCATGGAGGAGGTAGGGCACAGCGAGTTTTTTTTTTCGGATTAATATGGAGCAGCCCGCCTGGGATACCTCCACCTTACAGAAGATCGCAGCCAAATAACATTATTTCATTCAAATAGTGTTGTGTTCCTGCGGTGAGTTAGGTTGCCAGAGTTTTTTCGGGGGCGCTGCAGGGTCCGCAACGCGCTGGTATTGCAAGAATTCATAAACAGTAACTTACCAACAGGTAGGATGAACGCCTGTACGAAAAAGTTTCTTCAATCGGAGAGTCAATAAGATCTAGGTACTTTATGCATACGTGTCGGAGTGCGTCAATAGAAGACCTTCATAAAATAGCATAGAAATAGTTTCTAACTCGCAAATAATTTAAAAAAGGACGTGAATAAATCCTTGTTTTTATAGCTCTTAGGTTAAGCGGTTCTAAAGCGGAAAAAACCATTATTTTTGTTTTAAATCATGTCCGATTTCGCTCAACACAAGTCTTAGATGCCTTGATAAAAATTTAAAGACTTTCAACCTGTTTGAGTTCCGCTTCATAAGTAGGACACAAAAAAACACGAAAGGATTTTTTTTGGGCATAAGAGCGCACTTTAATCCTTTCACTACACTGATTCTTTCACCTACGGTCATAGGCCCTTTTCAGGGCCACCATAACTCAACCTGGTCGCTGACCTAATACAGGGTGACCAAGAAAGAATCAGTGACACGACAAGCAAGCAAGCCTCATCATTCAAACTAGTAGCTCGCACCTCAGAATCTGGCATGTTTTTCTTCTAGCTACAGGCATCATACACGTGAATCACGGGCTTAAATAGATACCTACTTTGCGGGTGAAAAAGTATTATTTGTGCGCAGGCCAGAAAGGGACTAAGGATTGGTTAAAATGACCCAACTCATCATCATTTCAGCCGTACGACGTCCACTGCTGAACATGGCCTCCCCTACAGACAGAGCAAATTCCTTATCATGTGGGGGGATTTGCCCATACTCACCACGCTGGGCATGCGGGTTGGCGAGCGCAGTTAGAGCTATCGTTGTTAAAACATAATGGTCTTTATAACATGGAACGAACAAACCAGTGTGAAACAAACAGAGAATGATATAAAAGGTGTATTTCGTTGCAAACAACATATTTTACACAGTAACAAAATGCGTCATGGAGCGCGTCGAATTCAAAAAAGAGATTGTACTCAAAAACCCACAAACACGGTAATTGGGGTAATAGGTAATTGGCATTAATATTTTTCTTGACTTCTTCACTAAAGGCTTTGCCGACCCAGGAACAAATGCTAATGCGAAATGAAAAACACAAGATCTCTTTCAATGTTCTTTTAAACGCCGAGCTATATATATATATAGCTATATATAAATTAAATAAAGATATAATTATAATAAACAACAGGTGGTCCTTAGGAATTAGGAATCTACCACTTTTGTGGATGTATTCATTGTTCACACTTGTTAAAGTTTAAAAGCCTATAAAGTTTGAACTCGTGTCCCATATACGGTGCACGCACGTACTATAATTAGGTAGGTACCTTAAAATGCCCCATATATGGGGCATGCACAAAAACACTGAAACCGCATGATAACTGAAACCGATGCATGGGACGTGCATCTGAAAGCAGTTTTATAATTATTTATGTATTTATGCAGAAACAATTACAACTTCATAACAGCAGAGCCAAAGCAATATTATAAGCACTTACAAAAAAAAAAAACAACATACCTACCTTAAAAATTGACGGCAAGTAAGTCTTGCTTGTCGTCGAATTCAATATTATAATTACGTTAAGTACCTACCAACCTATTATTATACCTAGTATTTTGTTCTAAGTCCTTCCATTTCCGACGACATTATATCACCCACCACAACGGCCTTCCGTGTCGATAACTTACCGCGGCAAATGATGCTAGAGTATTATTCCATTTAGTGCTCAGTGACTTGCGTTTCAAATAGCAATTTCGAATAAAAGTAATGTTCCTACCCGGGGACTGGACATCGCAGAATAACACTGGAAATGAAACTGCCTCGATACAGAAACGAATACGATACAATTGTGAATGTCAATAGAATCATCATCATTCATCATTTCAGCCGTACGATGTCCACTGTTGAACATGGCCTCTCCCACAGACAGAGCGAATTCCTATCATAATGGGGGGATTTGCCCATACTCACCACGCTGGGCATGCGGGTTGGCGAGCGCAGTTAGAGCTATCGTTGTTAAAATGAGGGACGCTGCTGCCCATCTCCTAGCTTTTTAACTTTTTTTTTTTAATAGTAAGGCGTTTGGCTACCAACTCACTTTTGCAAGTGAGATGTGGCATAAGATGGAGCACGCTTTCCCAGAGTGAACTTATTGACCCTAGATTTGTAGACTCCTAGATTGTACTCTTTCGGGAAAACAGACGCAGGCAGATCATTCCACTCTTTGGCAGTACTTATAATAAAAGTGGAGCAGAAACGTTTCGTTCCCTTAGTCGCCTCTTACGAAATCCGCGGATATGGAGGGGCCTATTCTTTAGCCGGGGCCAATAGAATACTACAAAAAAATTACAAGAATCACATCAAATCTTATTCGTCTATGATACTTAAATTAAACTCAAAAGCAAAAACGCGCTATAAAAGAGGGTCTAGTGTAAGTAGTACTGGTGTCCGAGTGTTCCTTACACACATGTAACTTGGGGCTTACTTTCGGATTGTTTACTTCATTACACATACAGTTACTTTACACATACCTTAATCGACACACGTAAACTTTTGCCTGACTATACACTCTCCCAACCTTATACTCACATAGGTACAACAAAACTATAGTGTTTACCTCATTTGTAAATGTTTAAATGTTTTAGTTTTTCCTCTAAGTTATTCTTAAACTACGATATGGAAGAGCGATATCTCCTAATACAGGTATTTTTATACTTAAAAGGAGGTATCAACTACAGTTAAAACTATGTTACTTAAGTTAAAGAAATAAAACATTTGTATTGTATTGTATTATTGTTATAAATCTCCTCTCATGCAATACTTAAGATCTAAGGCCACCAGAAAGTACCCTATAGGTTTTTATGATCAGTCAGTGAACTTTAAGAATGAAGATACTATCCAAACATTTTTATTTCCATAACAGAAAACGTGATTGTTTCCATCAGCATGAAGCTGAACCTTGGTATTTGGTAATAATATAAACCTGATACCTCAAGCGGTTTCAGACAGACATACAGTCAAACAGACTAACTACAAAGTGACCCTATGAGCCTTATTATTAAGAGGTACGGAACCCTAAAATACGCTAAATATGATGAAAATATAATGAATTTACGTCTGTTTCGCACGACTACATCTCAACGAGTAGTCACTTGATTAGTCTTCGTTCTTCGCTCCGGATTTGAATGAAAGGTACCTATGTTCAGTCAACCAGTTAGATTTGTAGGCCACTATACAAGTTGATTCATAACATTTATGATTTGAACTGATTTGACCCCAAAACAGCTGATTATGCATACAGTTCAATGAAAAATTTCGAATTCCGAAGTCTTAGAACAAACTTTGTTGCCGATGGCTGCAGAATTATTCTCTTTCGGGATAGTATAAACATTTATGTGATATAGTTTACCTAATGGTTTGACTGACTGCGAACTCATTGTGTGCATCATATTTTAAGTGTTATTCAATTTTATAGAAGCATTAGGTACATATTTCCTCAAGTGTAACGTGTGCTGCCCTTAGATCATTTGTTGAAGCTCACTTTTGTCTTCTTTTTTTTCACATTTTTATAAGCTCTTATTTATTAGGGATTATAATTAGATAACTTTTCTTTTGAGCCTCACCTAGTTCGATCGGCACCACACTGAAGCTTTAAATTCCATTTTGTGAAAAAGGATCATCGAAAAAAACGATAGGCACCAAGCCGTGTTTGTTGCCTGATTCTTCTAGGCTTGGTCGCGAGGAACAGGCATAGCTTCACCTAGTTTCTAAGACGTTTCAAAGTGATCCTAGTGATTTTATTGAAATAAATGCCTTTTGACTTTGACTTTGACTTTGTAATGTCTTCTTATTCTTCCTGCCCATGTCCCACATTATGTGAGGTCGGCACATGTTTTCTTCTTCCACTTACTTCTGTTAGCCGTCATCTCCGCACTCACTTCTTTCTTACTCATATCATCTTTAATACTGCACCGTCCGTATTTTCTTCGGCCTTCCCTTAGTCTTATCCATCAACTTTCATACCTACCGCTCTTCTCGTTAGGTACATGATCGTTAGTTTCATCCCTCCTCATGACATGCCCATACCATGATAACCTATTACTTCTCAACTTTTCCGTCACTGGCGCTACTTTCAAACTTCCCCTGATGTACTCATTGCGCAATGTGTTGACTGATAGAAATAATAAGTATGGTAGATATTATTGCATCAGTCATACATTGTGGAAAAATACAGATGTATAAATATAAATATATAAATGACCGAAGGGCTGGTGCTTACCTCGGACAAAGGATCAGTATAGCGATCCAACGAGGTAACGTCGCCAGCCTTTTGGGCACGCTGCCTGTGGTTGGTGATCTGAACTCTGTTTTCTACTTGTAGTCGTAGTCGTAGAAAACAGAGTTCATTTCTAGTATAATATTATTTTAGTTTAATTTACAACTGTTATTATTATTATTTTTCTGTTAACTTGCAATAAGCGACAGATGTGACTGATTATGAGTGAAGGTGTTCCTGGTAGATTCCGTTTTCTAGCATTTTTAGTAATTAAAGTTTCATCATCATCATCATCATCAGCCTGTAGAAGTCCACTGCTGGACATTAGCCTCCCCCAAAGAGTTCCATGACGAACGGCCTTCACAATGTCGTCGGTCCATCGGGTGGGGGGCCTTCCAACACTGCGTCGCCCGGTTCGTGGTCGCCATTCGATAACCTTTACGGTTGTAATTAATGTTTATTTTAAATTTATTAATGTTAATAGTAATATGGAATTTTGACTGTTTTTTTGATATTTCCCCTGAATATTCCACTCGCAACGACTAGAGCGACTAGTTGCGTTTCTACGTAAACTCTATATTCCTATTCTATGGTATAATAGGAAGCCATGTCGGTAGTATTTTTAGAAGAATTATGGTGTGATTGTTAATTATGTTATTATTGTATGGGGTAATAAAAACGTTGATCTAAGGTGATTTTCGTTGTGTTTCTAATCAGTGCCTTGGAAGTAAAGTGTGCTGTTTTGAACTTTTTTTATACTACTAAGGTGGCAAACAGATTATAGCATTTGATGAAAACTTATTGAAGAGACATAATATTTTTTTTTTTTATGTTATACGGAGGCAAGCAGGCTTACGCTCCACCTGATGGTAAGTGGTTACCATCGCCTATTGACATCAGCAACACCTGGAGCATTACTAATGCATTGCCTGCCGAACCCCTCCCCCCCTAAAGAGCTCTGGCAACCTTACTCACCGCAGGAACACAACACTATTTGAAACAAATAATGTTATTTGGCTGCGATCTTCTGTAAGGCGGAGGTACCTCCCAGGCGGGCTGCTCCAATTTAGAGCGAGAAAATCTCGCTGTGCCCTACCTCTCGTTTTGTAACCGACGGTTACCAAATTTATACCTACCTCTCGAGTTGAAGTTACCGAAATAAGCTTGTGAAGAGCATAATCCGACTCGTTACCGGCTGTTACGTTATAACGTAGTAAACGTCTACCGATACCGATCGGTATAATAAAGCAAGCATTAATTATAGCCTGTTTGTAAAAGACAATGTCACAATTTTCCGATAACCGTAATCCCCGTGAAAGCAATGAACATGATGGGACTTTAATGTCACAGTAAATAATGACTTCATTTTATGATAAGAAACAGACAATCAACAACGGATTGCTTTTTATATACTTAAGGGAAAATCGCCTACTGTTTGCCATGCGATTTTAAATCCTATTTGTTTACGACTAAAGTTGTATGAACTTCTTAAATTGTTAGTATCGTTTTACGATATAAGGAGAGTATTTAACGACTGAAATAAAGTACCTATTGCTTGTTGAAAAGACGCGACTGGGGATCATCAAGTTGTAATGGTAGAATAAAAAGTGAACACGTGCCAATAAAAGGACTTGCTTCTGACTACTTCTCAATAAAGCGATCTTTACTCTGTACTATTATCTGTTAAATCAGTAAAACAAGTTAGTACTTATATGAAATTACTGTAATTAGGTACACATAACGACACATATAATTACAATGGATATTTGCATAACTTTTACAAACTTTAGGCCGCCATCCGTAATGTCAAGCTGCCGGCCTCAGTGTTGCCCGAAAAAATACCCAAAATACGTCAAACAATCTAAATGTTATCACATACTACTAATAATCGCTGTTGCTTAAATTTATAGATCAGGAATACTGATTTCAAAGGCTTATTATCGATGAGAAATATTAATTGAGTAACAATCGACCATCCTGACAAGTGCCTGTCTCTAGGCACCTGTGAACAAACAATTACAATGAGTTTTAACAATTAAGGTAAACATAATCATGTTATAACTTTCAAATTTTAATTTAGAACAATTATTTTCTTAATGTTCAAAATCAACAAAACTTAGGCATTTTATTTCTCTGAACATTGATATGGGATGAAAAAAAAAACAAATAGAGACTATCACTAATGATGGGCTTAATAAATTAATGAACATTTAATGTGTCTACATCCACCTACTAATGGGTGCCTTAACTATGAAGGTACCTGTCTAAACATTAGCTAAATTTAATTATTTAGGTAATATAGATGCTTCCGTAAGCTAAGAAAATATATAACTACTAATCACATTACAAACACCAGTTCAATAAGTTAGATAAACGGAAACTGAAAGGTTTCTAAAAAAAAAACATGTACAAAATCAATCTCAATCATAATTACACAATATCACTAGACATAATTATACTTCCCGTCAATCTGCACACTAGTGCTTTTCGGCCATCCTATTTCACAGAATGACCGCATTCTATACATATTTCTAATAACAATGTTTATACATGTACTAAGAGAGATAATAAGCAAATAAGTGGTTAAATTTTGCATAAAATTATTATACTAGCTATTTCTAGTTAGCGGTTGGGCAATTTGTCTACTTCAATTTAATTTCTAGCTCTTTTTGTTTTATAGGCTCTGCTTCTCAGAAAGGTGTTATTTAATATTGCAGGGGGCAGATACCTGATAGGGATTAGTTTTTTTTATTTTTTTTTATTTTATTTTTTATTCGGGCCAGCCCCTACCTGCAACTGTTTCAGAGATAGTTAAAAGACCATGTTGGAAAGTAAATGCTACTATACATTCAATGATTTTATGACGGACAAAAATTTTCTAGATATAAATAGGTAAATGTCATCTCTAGTTTATACTTTTATTTTATGTAATTTCAATTTTATGTGAATATTCAGTTATCTTATCATCTATCTGTTATCAATTGGATTTATTAGCCATATAGCCATACATATAATTAAGTGACATTATACCCAGAGATTTTGCACGCTGCAACGGTAGAAATACATTGTGTCTTATTTAAACATACAACACTTATGTACCTTATTTACATGTATTTGATGCAATAAAATTTACTTTACTTTACCAGAATAGGCATTTAGAACTTTAATTAGAATTTTAATTACCAAATTATTCTTGCTGACCAAAACTCTACGGAATAAATATTTCACTCTTACTAAATTGAATACCTGATTTCAAAAGATTCCCAAGATTAAAATGGTCACGTGCCAACTGACTGATCTATTCCGGAAAGTTATTTATTCTTTTAGGTAGGCATCTGGCGCCCGAGATTTACTTAGCTTTTTTTTTACCAGAGTTTGCTTTAAATTTGTAACAATTGTTCTTATTCACATTATTGGCATTATTATTATTCATCGCTTAAGAAAATATATTATTTCAATTGGCATTGACAGTTTTTTCCGTATTAAATAATTATTTGCCTACTAGAACTGTTTTAAACGCTAAATCAACTTATCAGTCCATATTATATTTATATTTAACACAGCACACACATCACATCACTAACAGGCCATTGACTTTGGAGAATATATCACTTTAACTATATGCACACCACTGTTTGAGATTTATCGTTAGTAGCTACTGGAGTAACGCAACTATGATGCTTTAGTTACGTTGATGTAAATGCCCACCAGTGGGCAGCAGCTCGTTTGTAATACGAGCTATGGTCTCGACTTATCATCTGCATGGCCTTGCTGGATAGGCCTCTGGATGCCCGTACATTAGGAAACTGCGGGCGGCGTAATTGCAGGTGCGGGATATTCAAATATACTATTGCCGCCGCTTACCCACATTCGGGGTTACGATCTCAGAGCATTAGTGTGTTTATAATTGCCGACGCTTACTCACGTGGCGGGTTACGACCTCAGGGCATTTTGTATTCAATATTGCCGACGCTTACCCACACAGGGGGTTACGCCCTCAAGACATTTGTGTACAAAATATTGCCGACGCTTACCCACTCACGGAGTTACGACCTCAAGGCATTAGTGTGTTTATTATTGCCGACGCTTACTCACGTGGCGGGTTACGACCTCAGGGCATTTTGTATACAATATTGCCGACGCTTACCCACACAGGGGGTTACGCCCTCAAGACAATTATGTACAAAATATTGCCGACGCTTACCCACTCACGGAGTTACGACCTCAAGGCATTAGTATTTATTATTGCCGACGCTTACCCACACAGGGGGTTACGCCCTCAAGGCATTCATTATTGTCATTGACTTGATATTTATCCACCGCTTATCACGCTCAAGGTATTACGGCCTCCTTCCAATTTCACACGTGTCAGGTTTGGATGGGAATAGGAGTATGGGATTAAGGTGAAAATCGCCCTCTATAACAAAGATCGACATTTAACAGTTAGACTGTTTCACTATCTCCAGATGAGGTTTCAGATTCAGATCCTGTGAACTTACACCATGGCTTTATTTTTTCTACCGAAAAGACGCTAGTATATTTTCTTTTCGAGTAACCTTTAACATTACTTATTTGAGAGAAGAAAGAAGGAAAAGAAAGCAATATACATAACGGTCGTGATCATAAACTACACTTATCCTAAAACGACCATTAAATGCGGGGATGAGCTTGTAACTTTCATGATTTTTAAATGGGAAATGATTTAATAAAAGACATGTTTCATAAATGTATGGAGCTTGGTACTGCACTGTATACACTGCTCTAAGATATAGCCAAGTAATAAAGTAAACGTTATGAATTGCTTATTTTCTTTAAATTGACTTATTTTTCGAGTACTTCAAGATTTTCTACGACAATGAGAGAAACACAATGAAATTATCATTTTTTTTATTTGTTGGTTTTGATAACTAGGGTTCACCCTTTCGGATCTAAGATCTAACTAGTTAAAACAAAGATTTAAAAGTTTAAAATAGTATTCGAATACCATCCAAAATGATCGAATACTATTGTTTTGTATAGCAAGCCATAATCATAACTAAATCACCTACTTCGTACTTTCTAGCTTTACATCTCTTTTGTCATATCTGAATTTCATATTTTCTTGTTGCTTTATTATTTTCGATCGATATATTTCGAATCTTCTCTTCTGAAATTTCACAAGGACTGATAATATCGTGCAAATGCCCTTCAGTTAGAATGATGCTGTGTCTACCTAGTATATTCTTCATAGGAGATTTTCCTGTACTGTGATTGATCGTATTGTTGAAGCTCCATTGCACGTCCGGTACATGCCTGTCCCAATGTCAATCATTGGTCTCATGGCAAAAAAAATTGTCAGTAATGAAAGAATTGACCTATTATACTTTTAGATTTGGCCATTCGCATTTTCCACCTCGCATCTTTGGTTACCCAGCGTAACCCACTATCAGTTTTCCTAAAGATTTTCCCATCCTTATATATCCTTATAGCTCATATTTACTACGTACTACTTTGACTACTGGCGATCTTGCGTCTAGGACGTCTTTGATGTTGCTTAAGGGTGAGGGTTAAATTGTTTTTATGATTTTTGAATTGTTTTTTTTTCTCAATAACCGCAAAACGCACAGTTCTGATTTTTATGACAAAGATAACTTGAGCATTTTATCTACCTAAATCCAAGGCAGAAACGCGATTGGTAAAACATTTCTCGATAGATATATTTTTTAAAGTTGGGTTCTCTGCAACAGTTTTTTCGAAAATACTCAGAAACTATCAAACATAAAAATAACTTTTTTTAAAAATTATCGTGTTAGACAAGAGTATTGGGTACCTAAATCCAAGCTACTATCTTAAATCCATTTTTTTTTAATTTTAATATATAGTTTTTAAGATAATCGATATTTTCTTATGTCGCCCACGTCGATTACTTTCGAGCGCCCTTCAACGCCTGCTATCTCTTTCCGCATTCAATTTTGTACTTAGCGCTGTCACTTTCTTCAGTCTCCTCCCCAGTCGGCTGCGAGCCTTTTTAAGGGGAGGCCTATAAAAGTTACTCTATGAGGAGGCTGCGTTGACGCTGCTCGCGAGAAAGTACTTTATTTGAACAGTACACAATAAATCAGACTTCATGGGAAGCGGAAAGCTATACTATCCCTGTGTAACACAGGCTATATTTTATTTTGGTAAAAATAACTTTTCATTCAAAAAACTCAATCAAGTCGGATGAAAACTCGTCGCTTGGTTTAGGTCCTTAGTAAAGTAACTAATTTACTAATCTGTGACAGACAACTGCGCACTAATAATTATTCCGAGGAGTTCCGTGGCTTTACCACAGATTAGGTATGTTCATTTATATGCGTAAATTCCTTTTGAACTATAGACGGTCAAGTGCGAGTAGAGGCTGAGGCTTCCTATGAGCCTATGAGCGCTTGCATTACCAGAGGCATCACGCACGCGCTGCCGACCCCGAACCCCCTCCCCCTCTAAAGAGCTCTGGCAACCTTACCGCAGGAACTCAATACTTTTTGAAACAAACAACGTTATCCAGCCGCGATCCCCTGCAAGGCGGAGGCACCCCCCCAGGCGGGCCGCTCCAATTCAGAACGAGAAAATCTCGCTGTGCCTTGTCATAATCAGAGCGGGACCGCCACAGCGACTGCACTAGACCAGCTGCGCCTACTTGGTGCCGAGATACCCACCACGCAGCTCTACGTGTCACGGGTCCATTAAACTCTGAACGCTGAAGGGTGGTGGATTACTTGAAGCAGAAGACCACCCTCTCCATGAGGCGTCTTACAATAATGTTATTAGTGTAGAATGTTATGTATATTTTTATATATGTATGTTAGTCATTAAGGTATATTTATCTATGGGCCAACATTTTTGTTTACAATTATTTGATGCCTGAAATAAATGATATTATTATTATTACTAAATTATATTTTTATTAGTAGTTGCGGTCACTGTCGATGGAGTACGGGATTCCTTTGTATAGCGAGTACCAGAACGGTATTTACAATTTTGATCGGTTTGACCATACCGATGACAGTTTGTGCACTTTAATATAGGTTTATGACACATGGTTAACATATTGTGACCCGGATCCTCACAGTTAAAACATTACAATATTGTAGCAGTATGCTCATGTATAATGCGCTTGCGCGGTCTGTTTTCGTACTTAACCGGAGAAAGTGTATGAGCCGAATCTGAATCATGGTCTCTATTCTTACGACTGTGACTTAATATATTTTTATTGGAGAGGGCATTGTGTTGTTGTGATAGGTGAATGAAGGAAATTAAGGGAAATTGAAAAGGAAGACACAGTATGTATCTGAAAACAATTCAATTGTTAATATAATGTTAATAACTCACTTAAATCTTCAGGTATGACTCTCCGGAGTATGAGTGTGCACCGTTACGCTTCTGCTAATCATTCATAAGGCACATTCATTGCCGTCAATCGTAATTACATCAGCGCACATCTCAAACCCGGTTTGAACTGATATATAACAACCATATTATTGTAAAGGATATATTATTATTTATAAATTATTTTTATTATTTCCATTCAATAAAGCAAAATTATATTTTATGTCAATAGAATTTTATTCAATGCATTCTCAACATTATGTAATTAAATTAATTATTTCATTACTGATTGCATTATCAAGATACTTGTAATATAACTGAGAAGTTAATGTACTTATTATAAAATAAAGCCCAACCAGGCTGGTTGGTAGATAATGCCTTGGCATTAAGCCCACCTTTTGTACATTGTTTTTGTGTGCAGTTTAGCTTAAATAAATAAATAAATAAAATAGAATAAACCAGGTACAGCTCAAGCAAAACCATATGAAAAGGTTAACACATTTGACTATCACTCAAATCAACACAAACCTGTTAAAAGATATAAAATTCAGACTGCAACAAAAAAAAATCAAGTGTTCAATGTTTTGTTTCAGCATTAGCCATATTCTGTATGCTCATTTGTAACTTCTAATAATCTTACCTTGATATTTTACTTTATGCAATAGTTTTTGTATTCTATAGAAATATTATTAAAAACAATCATTACTACTATGATATCTTGCTTAAAACAGGAATCACTGAATTTCTATTCACTTGAGACAGGTAATTTTAGCGTTTCACTTGTGATATTGAGATACAACATTAGAATGGGAAACACTACTCCTGGATGATAGTTATACCTGAAGGTTGTTAGTTTCTGTTTTAGTTGAATATTTCAGAATAAGAAGGTAAATAGGTAAATTCTTAAAAATGTTAATCTAGTACTGTGTCAGTTCAATTTTGAGTTCTTTTACTGATAGAAAAAGTTTAGTAGTTTAATTTCATGCTTTCCGACCCATCAATTAAAGCACACTTGTTCACAACAGTTTTAACATGTTAATTTCAGAATGTTAGTTGTATAGGTTGTGCAGCTGTTATCTTTTACCACACAAGACATAAATAATAATCTATGCCATCATCATACATATGCCATATCTACATCACCATGCATACCAAAATAGCATTAGTTATCATAATTTAACTTAACATACCAAAAACAAGATGTTGCCCGTATCCCCAACAATCCGGGCAAGTCCTTGCAGCTACTGCTGTAGTAACTTAGATAAACACGTGTTGTAAAATTATAGCTGAAGCTCTATGATTGTGAAAAGTAAATTAGGAAATGCATGTTTCCTTGTAAATAGCTGATTTCTCAGCACTGTTCAAGGCTGGTAGATTGTGGGTACTTACATAGGTACTTTGTAACTAGATACATACAATCGATGTCCACGTTGGTGTAGATGGGTATGTACCAAGTATTGTTTCATGTTGAATCGAAGCATAGTTTAATATGAAGTAGGTATGTAGGTACCCAGTGCCTACAATACAACCTGTTGATTAACTCGTATCCTGATTTGACGACAAAGTTAGGTACCAACGCTGTGTTTATCTATCTCTCATCATTTCAAGTCCTCCCGTGTCATAGCATACAAGAGTAAAGTACATAAACACCCAAGTAAAATTCAAAATAGACTCACCAGGAATTTCGCCAAACTTATTTTACCTGTTCCCTCGTAGAAGTCGTGGATCCCACTTCTGATTTGTTAAATCAGTAAAACAAGTTAGTACTTATATGAAATTACTGTAATTAGGTACACATAACGACACATATAATTACAATGGATATTTGCATAACTTTTACAAACTTTAGGCCGCCATCCGTAATGTCAAGCTGCCGGCCTCAGTGTTGCCCGAAAAAATACCCAAAATACGTCAAACAATCTAAATGTTATCACATACTACTAATAATCGCTGTTGCTTAAATTTATAGATCAGGAATACTGATTTCAAAGGCTTATTATCGATGAGAAATATTAATTGAGTAACATATCCTTGCTGCTTCCTACTAATCCTACATATATTCTAAATGCGAAAGTTTGTGAGGATGTTTGGATGTTTGTTGTTCAGAACGGCACAACCGATTTCGTTGAAACTAGGAATATAATAGAATAGAATATGTATTTATTTCTCTCAACGAAGGTTAACAGTAATGGATGGGATACAGCAGAATATAAGTATTGTAGGTAGTTAAGTTAACCTGTTTTGTGAGAGACCGGTGCCTGAAATAGGTTTAAAAAACCTGTGCTACAGGACACCGGGCCCCATGCCGCTGGTCAACTTAGGTACCAAACAGTGTAATATAACTAACATTATGTCTTAACTATGCTAGGCTAGGTACCTATCAATATATAAATTTAGATTTAGGACGTGTTGTAGTGTATAGTAGATAAGTTTTGTAGGTAAAGGCAGGAAGTTGAATATGGATGTATGTTTGTGTAGGTTTGTAATTATTAAATAGTAATGTGTGTGTGTGTGTGTGTGAGGTTGTGTGTGGAATAGATAAAGATCTACCTAGAATAGCCATATGGGCTACTTTTTATGTAGCACCACGCGAGCGAAGCCGTATATTCTACTTGCCATTCAGTCGAATGAAAGAGCTCGCTTCCCTCATTTTTATTTACTTTTAGTACCTACCGTTATTTGCATTTCTTTTTCGAAAATGCTGTAGAATGAGGAATCTATTTCGTTTCGCTATATATTTCTAAGTATATAGAAAATTGTAGTTTTGCTCCAATCTCATCTCACGTGCTGAGGGTCAAAGATACTACAATTGTTGGCAGCTCTTGGCTTGTCAAACTTTACCAGAGGTGTATTTGTGAATTGACATTCCTCGCTAGGTACAAGGCTCGCTTCGCTTGCCCGTAATCTTCTCGTAATACACGCAGACAACGTCGCGGGTATCAGCTAGTTATAATTAAAACTTTTTCTGGTTAGCTACTAACTCACCCGAGTTTACTGAACCTACATCCTCGTAGACCGTCTTTAAGTTCACCTTGAATGTCTTCAATGGTCTTTAGTTAATAAGCACATGTATCAAACTTCAATGATTTCCAAGAAGATCCTATTTTCGATCTCGTAAAATCGACACAAAATTATCAAAGAGCATCTTCGACTCGAGAGCTCTGCCAATGTAAGTAATAACTTATTATTTTTTAACTTATTTATTTAGTATGTATTAAAAATCCTATTTCTCTCAAAGTTTTAGTAAGCATCATTTTATTTTCGTTTTTATGATCTCAATTGTTCCCTCTCCTGTGCACTACCTTCACATCTTCTGTCCACAAACACAAAGGTTATCTGGAAGATAATGCTTTTTAGCATTAAGTTCGCCTTTGTATTATTTTTATGTGCAATAAAGAATTTTCTATCTATCTATCTATCTATCTAAATGCCTACATTTTATTTTGATGACTGACAAGTAATCTTATTGGGTCTCAACGCCATTCAGATGAAATGATGATGAGACTCTCATCATCATTTCAACCGTAGGGCGTCCGCTGCTGAACACAGGCCTCCCATAGATTTGCAGAAACAATAATTTTGCCCATACTCGCCACGCTGGGCATGCGTGTTGGTGAGCGCTGATAAAGTTCTTGTTGTTAATAAGAGACGCTGCTGCCTATACCCTAGCCTTCCTTCTATCGCCTCTTACGACATCCTCGGGTAGAAATAGAGGGGTCTTTTCTTCAGCCGCGGCTACCACGGCAAGTAGTAAATTGTACTTAGTAGTAAATGATATGTATAAACAAACAACTTAGAACACTAGTGGAGTGGTGGTAGTGACCCGGCCTTCCGATCCACTGGTCTTGGGTTCGAATCCCGGCCGTGCACCAATGGATTTAACATTCGTTAAATTTATTTACGCTATACTAGTACTCTCGAACGGTGAAGGAAAACATCGTGAGGAAACCGGCATGTCCTAGAACCTTAAAAAAAATATTCGAATACATTGTGACATGTGAACGAAATAAGCCTTTAAGAGGCGCACTTAAATCCTTTCTTTAAAATCATCCATTTTACCATGTCGCGGAATATTTAAATGTTTCATTTTCTGATTTGCATGTGGAGTAGAAACTATAAATTACCTATCCTTTAAATTATCTAAAATCTTTGTAAAATTATATGAACGTTACTTGTAAAGAACTGTAATTACTGTAAACCTGACATGCCTATGTTATATGTTATAACGAAATGGTCAATAAATGAATTAAAGAATTAAACTGATTCTTTCACCGACGGTCAAAGGCCCTTTTCAGGGCCACCATACCTCAACCTGGTCACAGACCTAAGGCAAAGAAAGAATCAGTGACACGAAGAAGAAGAAGAAGAACAACAACACTCGATTAAATTGTGCGACGCGCTGTTAGGCTCATAGGAGATGACTCGCTTGTGGAGTCCAATCTACAGAGCCTTGAACACAGACGGCGTGTGGCCAGACTGTCAGTGTTCTACAAGTACTCTTGGTGACTGTGCGCATGATTTGCATGACCTCATTCCTCCCTCCCCCTTCCACTACCGGACAAGCAGACGCACAGGTAATTACCACCGTTACCTGGTCGACATACCACAGTGTCGAACCAAACGTTTCTGCTCCACCTTTATTATAAGCACTGGCAAAGAGTGGAACGATCTGCCAGCGTCTGTTTTCCCGGATGAGTACAATCTAGGAGTCTTCAAATCTAGAGTGAATAAGTTCCTTCTGGTAAAGCATGCTCCATCTTAGGCCACATCTCACTAGCAAAAGTGAGATGGTGGTCAAACGCCTAACCATCACCAATAAAAAAAAAAACACACACACAGTTGATCGTCTGAGTAGAACTCACGTAGCGCAGGTAATATCGTTTACTACTCGATCTGTAAGCAGGTTAACGCGATAGTGTCTAGCAAGTGTAAATTTTATTGCGCTTTCAGTACATTGCTCTGTCTGACAAACATGTTTTACGAGATACGAGCAATCGAACTGGTGCTCTACGAAGAGGTTTTGAGGCAGTGCTATGGAAAACAAAAATACCAATCCTACATAGTTCATAGTTTTTTATAATAACATATACGAGTTACAGGTCAATAGGTAGCATGAGTTATGTAATTAATACATACATAATTAAAACTATGACAAAGCAATAAATTCAAAAAAAAATTAAAAAAAAAAAAAAAAAAAATTATAAAATTTAAATCAGTGTCAAGTCAAAACTAAAATTAAATAACATTATAAATTCATAATCACACACATACCTACCACCTACTTCCTACTATCCTATCCTATCCTACTAATATTATGAGAATGTTTGTGAGGTTGTTTAGATGTTTATTTAATCACGCCGTAACGGCTCAACCGATTTCGTTGAAACTTGGAATAGATAAATTTCTTTACCTAGAATAGCATATAGGCTACTTTTAATGTAGGTATTACGCGAGATTAGCCGCGGGCGGAAGCTAGTAATATTATAAATGCGAAAGTTTGGATGGATGGATTGGATGTTTGTTACTCAATCGCGCCAGAACGGCTAAACGAATTTGGATGAAATTGGGCACAGAGATAGATAGTAAGTTTTTATCCGCGTAGACATCACGCAAGCGAATTCGCGGGCGGAAGCTAGTATTTTCATAAAAAAATCAAACCCATAGGGACTGAGTTTCTGAAATTCCTTTCTTAGTACACCCCAGCACTGCGACAGGATCCTCAAGTAAGTAAGTAAGCATCTATTTCAGAATTTAAAGCTCTGACATACCTACTTAATTTTTTTTGAAAATATGTATATTGCATGCGTACAACGCTGAATGTGGCTGCTCCTAATTTGTATTGTATTATGTAACAACTGTACCTAACCTATATTACGCAATAAATTACTTTGATTTGATTTGATGTTTATGTAGGTATGTTCTTGTGTCGTTTGTTTATGGTAGTTTATTTTAGTTAATTTACAGTTGTATTTTTCACTTCATTTATTATTATTATTTTTCTCTTAAATTGTTGTACACGTTGCATCTCCCTATATTATCAAATCTCTCTAGCCCCAAAGGTTTGCTGGAAGAAAACTCTTATTAGGGTTAAGCTCGCCTATGTACATGACTTTTGAAATAACCATTTATGTATCATGTTTCTGTGTGCATTAAAACTTTTTTTATACTCAAATAATAATGACAGGCCTCATAGCTCAGTTCGTAGTAACTCTGCCTTCTGCGCTAGAGGTAGCGGGTTCGATTCCCGCACTGGACAAACATTTGTGACTAACACAGATGTTTGTTCTATGTCTGGGTGTTTAATATGTATCTATTATATATATAAGTCGCTGGTACCCATAGTACAGGCTATGCCTAGTTTGGGATCAGTTGACCGTGTGTGATCTGTCCGGAATATTTATTTATTTATTTACTTAAATACCCTGTAGTGCCTGGCCTGGGACTTGTTTAGATGGAGTAGGTTTGCCCAGCAACTACAACATCCTCTCAGTCTTGTCGTCTCTATCCTTATGAAAGACGATCTCTCAGTCCCGATGTTTTGCTTCACCGTTGACTCACGTGTTAATGCGCACATGATTTTTGGAACAGAAAATTCCACGCCTTTCATCTGTATAGTTGAGGAACCTCCCACGAGGCCAACACGAGTCATTGATGACATTTTATTGTTGGCCAGTCTTTTATCAAACTAAAATATAATTACCTAGGTAATCATCATCTCCCTGCCCTTATCCCACATCATGTGGGGTCGGCACAACATGTATTATTCTTCCATTTCCCTCTATCTGCCGTCATCTCAGCATTCACTACTTTCTTAACCATATCCACTTTCACACAGTCAATTCATCTTTTCTTTGGCCTACCTCTACTCCTACATCCATCCACATTCATATATAACACTCTTCTTGTCACATGATAGTCTTCCCTCCTTAAGACATGCCCATACCACGCTAACCGATTACTCCTCAGCTTTTCCGTCACTGGGACCTAAATGGGGTATAACCTTAACATTACCTGGGTAATGTAATACTAAATTCCTTTTAAACACAAAATTAAATAAAACAATTTAATTTATGAAAACAACGAACATTATTTAGTTACCGTGCTAGCTAGATCTTACCAGCGTAAATTATTGTTTACTTTTTACCCGACAGCCCAGAAAGAGAGTAATATTTTTACTTTAAAGTGGTGACCGCGATAAGTAATAAGGTGTGGTAGGTAGGTACTTATTTTTTCTTATTTATATTTTAGCTTGCACCGGCGGCTTCACTCGTGTGGTACGTTAATAAAAAGTAGCCTATATGCAATTGTATGTGAAGAACTCTATCTATTTTAAGTTTCATCGAAATCGGTTGTGCCGTTACAGCGAATACCTAAAAAATCCAAACATCCTCACAAACTTTCGCATTAATAATATTTTCTTGGCCGCGGTGGCATTGGCTGAAAAATAGGCTATTCCATATCAACCTACCCGTGGATGTTGTAAGAGGCCACTAAGGGAAAAAAGTTAGGGGATGGGCAGCAACGTCCCTTATTTTAACAATGATAGCTCTTACTGCGCTCGCCAACCTTCGTGCCCAGCGTGCTGAGTATGGGCCTCCATGTGGGAGCAAATTCCTCCCACATGATAGGAAGACGTTTCGGAAGTCTGTAGGGAAGCCTATGTTCAGCATTTGACATCCTACGGTTGAAATGGTGATTATATATTTGTCAAAGTATAATAAACCTAGGTTCAAATTTATATCGTCTCGCGTCCGTGACTTAAAATAATAAAAATTAATGTCAGCTACAAATATTATGTAAGAAGTTCAGAAGTTCACGGTCACTACTAAGTAGGCACTCACTGGTTTTAAAGTACCTACTTGTTTTATAAAATCCTACATCACGCAATGGTGTAAAAAATAGTACTTAATAGTCCACTTTGAGCATAGGGACATAAAGCACACTTTTGAAGTTACAAAGTGCAAAACTTGCAAAAATGCGAAAAAAACCCAAAGAATAGGTTCAAATTCAAAAGCCAAGTTCAAACGGTGAGAGATATGCCATTTAACAACAAATTTATGTCAATGATTCATCGAATTGCACACGCAAAGGTCAATTTTGAGTGTGTGATGTTTTAGCTCAACGAAATCGCACACCCGTCAGCCAAACTCGAAATTGGCTAAACATTCAGTTGACATAAGGACTAAGCCTTAAAGGTTAAATTATATAACCCAACAGTCACATACTACGTGATAAGATCCGAAATGAGGAAATTCGTAGAAGAACCAAGGTCACCGACATAGCTCTCAGAATTAGCAAGTTGAAGTGGCAGTGGGCAGGCCATATAGCTCGCAGAACCGATAACCGTTGGGGAGTAAAGGTTCTCGAATGGCGACCACGAACCGGGCGACGTAGTGTTGGAAGGCCCCCCACCCGATGGACCGACGACATTGTGAAGGTTGCGGGAGGTCGGTGGATGGAGAAGTCTCAAGGCCGTTCGTCGTGGAACTCTTTAGGGGGCCTATGTCCAGCAGTGGACTTCTACAGGCTGATGATGATGATGATGATGAACAGTCACATACATAGTTATGACCCCACTAGGAGACCCTGTGTCGTGGGTAACATAAACTACAAGTACCATGAAACACCCAGATCCGGAAAAATATTTGCAGATCGTGCAAACATTTGTCATGCTGCGGGAATCGACCCGCAATCGCCTGTTGCGCCACCGAGATCGTCATGTCAGGCAACACACACTAGAGCTTTAATTTTTTGATAATCGCATAGTACTTTTCGATTAGACCTGGTTCTAGCCTCTGGGCTTTAGAAGTTTAGAGATTATCAAAATTTTCACAGAAAGATTTGAGTCTATTTTTTTAATACAACTGAAGTGGCAAACAAGCATAGGGCCACCAGTTGTAAAGCGGTTACCATAGCCTATGAGCGCTTGCAATACCAGAGGCATCACGCACGCGTTGCCAACCACGAACCCCCTCCCCCCTAAAGAGCTCTGGCAACCTTACCCACCGCAGGAACACAACACTATTTGAAACAAATAGTATTATTTGGCTGCGATCTTCTGTAAGGCGGAGGTACCTCCCAGGCGGGCTGCTCCAATTTAGAACGAGAAAATCTCGCTGTACCCTACCTCCTCCAAAATTATGCAATTATTAGTACCTAAATCTTCAGTAGTTAGCTTCAAACTGGGACACAGAACATGTTGAACAAATCCGGGGACAATTTGTCCCATTTCACCTTATCTACGACATTACGGCAAATAGGATAGTTTATGCTATCCGGAAATTTCTTTTGGACGATAAGCAAACTGGTGTTTTACATTACCTAGTATATTTTATTGTTTATTGCTTGGTAGTAAGATTTACGAAAAAAAAAAGCTGAAAATAGTGATTTTAATTTGGAAAAAGGCCAGGTCATGAGTAGGTACCTACTCTTAACTGACGAGCATGAATGAGCAACGTGATGAGAGTGAATGAAGTAAAAGAGGTATGTCAGGATCGTAGCAAGCGGCAAGCCGTCGTCTCTGCCTACCCCTCTGGGAAACAAGCGTGATTTTATTTATGTAAAATTATGTGTATTTTTTATTCAATGAAAGGTTTTGAATTTCCAGTAGTCGTAGAATAAATTTTATTGCCAATTCGGTATAAAATAAGCTTTACTTTGGGTTGAATAAGAATAATGGTATGATAAGAATACTATCCGTATTCTTACTATGAATCATCATCATCATCATCATCAGCCTGTAGAAGTCCACTGCTGGACATAGGCCTCCCCCAAAGAGTTCCATGACGAACGGTCTTGAGCCTTCTTCATCCACCGACTTCCCGCAACCTTCACAATGTCGTCGGTCCATCGGGTGGGGGGCCTTCCAACACTGCGTCGCCCGGTTCGTGGTCGCCATTCGAGAACCTTTACTCCCCAACGGTTGTCGGTTCTGCGACACTGTTCTTACTATGAATACCCATGTTTTATTATATTTACTATGTACTCATTATCTCCAGTCAAAATAAACGAAGCACTCATCAATTTTCATAGTCAACAACCGTGCTAGTATTTTCGGTAACTAGGTACTCATCAGTCGAAAGACATTTACTTGCATTTGCCGAAGCATGGCGAGTTTACCGGTTTAATGAGACGACATACGAATTACTATGGAATGGAGAAAGTGAGATTTCGAAGAACGAAAGTTGTATTGGGTAATATGCTTTAGTTTATTTTTACCCGACTGACCTATCAGTTCGGGTTATGTTTTTCACGCGAACCTTTCTATCTTTTTATATTATATTTTGCAAAACTGCTGTCTTGCAAAAGTTACTAGAACAGAATGTAAAAAAAAAAAGTTCTGTCCCATTCTGACCAAGATTTTTTCTTTTCTGTCCAAGATTGAGTGACTGACTGTCAATATTTTCATTATTTTTTAATTGAAAAGTCCCAAGTAATTTATTACTTTAATTTATTAATCCGCCAGCGTCTTGGAGACGCTTCCGACTGGTGGTGATCTGTATCAATTGAGCTATCTATAGATCGTTTGTATGTCTTTAGATAGCTCAACGGTTTCTTGTGTATTTTGTAAATATTTACTTGTACCTATTAGTTTTAATTTTCTTTCTGTAAATAAGCATAAAATCCCGAATTTAAATATCATCATCATCATCATCATCAGCATGTAGAAGTCCACTGCTGAACATTAGCCTCCCCCAAAGAGTTCCACGATGAATGGTCTTGAGCCTTCTCCATCCACCGACTTCCCGTAACCTTCACAATGTCGGGTGGGGGGCCTTTCAACACTGCGTCGCCCGGTTCGTGGTCGCCATTCGAGAACCTTTACTCCCCCTTTACCTTTAGCCTTTTCTGAGCAAAAGGGTCTTGACAGACAGGCAGACAGACGGCCAACAAAGTAATCCTATAGGTAAGGAACCCGGACGCCTGTAGACTAAACCCTACTAATGTCGCAACTTCTAAATCACAGGGCTGACGTGAACTAGGATAAATTATTCAAACGTGACTTATAAACTGATTAATTATTAATAGCTTACTATTTGTCAAGTTGCGATTTCGAAGGGTTTGTTAACGAAGGGCTTCCTGATATCGGCGTCCGCTATTTGACGAACGCAATGCAATTGGTCGCCCTAAAGGGTCCCATCTGAAAACCAGCGCCGCTACACTTCGTGTGCGGCATCAATGCTGAGATGGAACCTTTTTGGCTCATGCACGCACCTCAGCACGGACTAATGAATGCCCTAGTTATGTAACTACCTATATACTTACTCTATTTGTTCTCACATCTTTATACCTTGTAGTGTCTGTATTTTTTCTTATTAGTTTGTGCTGTTCTTGTGTGTGACCTAAATAAATATATTTTCTTTCTTTCTTTCTTTCAATTGTATTGGCCGTGGTGGCCCCGGCTGAAGAATAGGCCCCTCCATATCTACCTATCCGCGGATGTCGTAAGAGGCGACTAAGGGGAAAAAGCTAGAGGATGGGCAGCAGCGTCCCTGCTTTTAACAACGATAGCTCTAGCTGCGCTGGTCAACCCGCATGCCCAGCGTGGTGAGTATGGGCAAATCCCCCCACATGATAAGGAATTTGCTCTGTCTGTGGGGGACATGTTCAGCAGTGGACTATACAAGGTGATTCATAACATGTTTTCCATCCCGAAAGGGGGTTATTCAATCAACGAAAAAAAAAAAAAAAAATTGTATTTTTTTTTCAAAAACTCTCGAATTAGCTATTTTTGGTATTTTTATCATCTATAGAACTAATAACTAAACGTACAAGAAGTTCGGAATCAAGATTGCTACCGAAAACAGCTGATTCATTGAGTTTGACCTGATTTGATCCCAAAACAGCTGATTTTCGCATAGAGTTTTTTCAATGAAAAATATCCAATTTCCAAAAGTCATAGAACAAACTTGATTGCCAATTGGGTGTAGATTGTAGAATAAGCCCCTTTCGGAATGGCATACATATTATGAATCACCTTGTATGTAACAAAAGTACCTACATGAATGCTGAAGACACATCTACTCTTTGGACCATGTAGTATTATTTATTCTCTGACATAGCTTGGTTAGCTTATAGCTAGGGCGTCATCTATTCCCAAAATCACCCCCAGAATTCCCCCCATGACAACCTAAAAATGCCATGGGAAGTTGGCTATGTCATGTCAGTTACATTACTGACATTGCTTGGTTAAAAACTCAGGCTTTACTGTAGAAGATTGATTTCAGTGGCCCAAGCACGAATCATAACGTATATATAATCAAACGATAGCGTTACACTTTGACGACCTCGGCGAGTACCCATCTGAGACGCAAGGGGTGCAGTTTCGAATCCCACTGCGGGACAAACGTTTGCATGATCTGCGTATATTTGTTCCAGGTCTAGGTGTTGTGGTAACATGGTACTCGTAGTTCCAGATACCCACGACACAGTGAATCCTAGTGTCTGGTCAAAACTATGTTTAGTCAAAGTCAAAGTCCAAAGGCTTTTATTTAAAAAAAATCACTAGGATCACTTCGAAACGTCTTAGAAACTAGGTGAAGCTTTACTACTGTTGGGTGTTAGTTAACTCATTTTAGTCAAACTTAAGTCGATTATTCAAACGACGTGCAATATATCATCTGAAATTTACTTCAAAATGATCCCTATCTCTAATGAATAAAGTAGATTTTGAGTTTGACTTTTAGGTGCTTGCGATATCGTTGAGCTATATCGAACGCAAAAATAAATAAATGTACGATTACTATGTGTCTAAAGTTGTTGGAACACCTTCATAATTAAAAGTTTATAAATTCAACAATATTTGTTTAAGGTTATTTTTTTACTTATTAATTGCTTTGCTTGCACATAGTCCGACCAAAATAATAAACAATCGATAAATAAATATTGTTTAATTTATAAATTTGCAGTTTCGAAGGTTATTATACATTTATTTATTTATTATCAAACATAGAACACAGTTATGCAAAAAAAAATTGAGCCCGTGACTCCTAAGATCACTTCCGATTTCGCCCAATTGGTAAATTCCGTAAAAGTCAAAAATTTGCCAAAGATATCAGCAATATCTGATTTTTTTTAAAAGTTGGTTGGCTAAGATTTGACATTTGGCATCGTAAAGCTGTGTTTACGCCATTTGTTCGCACGAATAATTCATCATACCGTGTAAGTACACTAATATGATACTTTATTCGTGCTTGGGGCACAGTACAAATTAACATTTCACACAATTTTGGCGTATCGCGGCACAAAACTTTGTTTACCACTTAGGGTTGTCCTGATTACCGAAACTAGATAGTGGTGGTGGTTTGAACGTAACTTACACTAAGTTACTTTTTAAAGTATAAAGATAAGACTCAAAGGTATTCAGAACAAAGCAATTCCTAGAAGCAGAAATTGTCCTCAAACCTTCATAATGTGGCGGACACGCAGAATCGCGCTGTTAGATATCAGAATAGAAACTGTAGTTAAACAAATAGTTCAGATATAAAAACTACTTTGAAAAATTAATTTTTTTTTGCATGCCCTTTCTCTCCTTTTGCATAATTATCGTCACCGGTCAAGCAATTTGAACCACATACAAATTTTGTCATTCGCTGTTAGATATAGATAATTTATTAGCTAAAACACGTGTTTAAGCAAATGAATGATCTTTATCTTTATCTTTAAAAACCGACAAATTTGAAGGTTCTACAAAAATTTCCGAATACCTTCGTCAGATCTACATCTACGTGTTTTTTTTTTGCAATAAACAACTTTTCGAGTAACACAAGCCGACAAATTGTGATGATTTTTAATTTAAAGCCAAACACTACTCCGACATAACCGAATTAAAAACCTCCTTTTTTGAAGTCAGTTAAAAAGTGTTTCAATTTATAAATACATTTTCCGAAACAAACTCCAATTTCGCTAACTGCACCACTTCACTATAGGCTTTGGCAGCACAAGTTGCAATATTCTGCCAAATTTTTTAAACGTAATCGCACGCCACTGTACGGTTAACAAACATTATTTTAGAGCTGTTAGTTATTTAAATTTAGGTTTTGCACATTCAGAAATAAGCTTTTATGAAACTGTGGTTTAAATTTCGCACAAGGACATTTAAAAAAAAATAACACCCAACAGTCATATTTAGTTGAGTCCCCAAACTAGGATTCCCTGTGTCGTGGGTATCAAAAACTACGAGTACCATGGTACCACAACACCCAGACCCGGATCAAATATTTGCAGATCATGTAAACATTTGTCCCGCAGCGGGAGTCGAACCCGCACCTAACAGTGTAGGCTCAGGCTTAATACATGAAATATCTCCTCTATAAATCAAAACCAGCATAGTGCAATAATCAAATTGCTATGTTGGGGCTGTGTAGGAAAATTATTTTCAGTAGAAGATAGACAGACTTTGTGACTGACGGTAAAAGAACCCGTGTGGTGAATAGGCTCAGTTTAAGAGACTTCTTTCATGAACAAGATAGAAAGTTGTCACTATCTTAAGGGTCAACAACTTTCCCCAGACATTAATAACGAAGGAAATGTTAATTTAATACTGAGGCCCGAGTCCGTAATGTTCGTGAGTTACACACTTGTCACCGGTGAGTGGTGAAATGTGAATAGCTTTCCGTATTTGTATGATGTCGCGTAAAGCGTCCTTCTAAAAACCGGCAATCTATTCACTTTTCACTCATCACAGGTGACAATGAGAAACTCAAGTACATTGCCGACTCGGAGGCCCTAGTGTGAGTTCTCACTTTTCGAGTCGCCCCTTTTCCTGACTCCATACAAAAACGGCAATCTATACACTTTTCAGAATTCGCCGGGCGGCAGTTTTTTTTTCAGGGTCACTTAGGTCACAAAAAAAACTCGCCCCGTATGATATTTTCTGTGACATTTTTAAGAATTAAAAATGCTGCGTGGCAAAATACGCTTCCAAGTAGGTCTCAGCCCAATACCGGTTTATGTCATTTTTCGAGCAACTGGTTTAGTAGGGTCGCCATTTTGCATAATTCAATAAAATAGATAACCAAGATGAACCAAGTGTATTTGGGTTTATTTGATGGGCCGGCTTTTAGATTTCCATAAACCACAAAATCTAGTTCTAAAATAGGTTTATTGGTCTTGAAATAATGTAGAATGCGACCTAGAGATTTGAGACCATAAGGTTCTCACGTGCATCTAAATAAAACCATGTGGCCACCAGACGGCGTGCGTGTCATCTGATATTTATTTCAAAACTTTTAACTCTACAACATAAAGTCAATATTGAGTTTGACAGCTATTATATTATGATATTGAGCTTGCGATATCGCACGTCCTCAAATGTAAAACTCAAAATGACTTTCACCGATAGACTTTTAAAATAATGGAGATGCTTCATTCTGGGTCAAGTATCTGTAATCTACATAGAAAAAATGGGGTAAAAATAGGAGTTTACAAGAAAATACAATGGTTCAAGGAAAGTAAAATTCTTCTTGTAAGTTTTTTCTATGTGAACACTATTTGAGGGCCGCCAGTTTGACGTGACATTGATGTATTTGTCAAGTTGTTGTTTATTTTGATGTTTTTAGACATAATATTTTTTGCTCTCGCTGTGGAAGAAAATCTTAAAGTCAACTCATACAACGAAGTCATTTTTAAAAACGTTTACAAATGATTGAATATCTATTTTAGAGCAGTATACACAGTGCAGTACTAAGCTTCATACATTTACGAAACATCTCCTTTAAACATACATTAGATGACTAATCGCGCGTCGTTTGGTATGAATTTGAATTAAAATGTGTTTTCAGCAGTCATCAAAGCAGCCTAAATCTTTATCCGACCTTATCATCATCATAATTTCAGCCGTTCGACGTCCACTGCTGAACATGGCCTCCCCCACAGACAGAGCAAACTCCTTATCATGTGGGGGGATTTGTCCATACTCACCACGCTGGGCATGCGGGTTGGCGAGCGCAGTTAGAGCTATCGTTGTTAAAATGAGGGACGCTGCTGCCCATACCCTAGTTTTTTTCCATTAATCGCCTCTTACGACATCCGCGGATAGGTAAATATGGAGGGGCCTATTCTTCAGCCGGGGCCACCACGGTCAATCTAATCGTTAGCAACCCTAGGTTTATTGCTGTGTTGTTAGTATCAAAACTGCTGCATATTAGTGGCTGTGCTTGCTACGAATGGTTTTGGCAATGCAGTTAAAGATACAGTCTTGTGCCAAGTTTCAAATATATTAGATGACTCTTCCAGTAATTTAACGAAGTGGAAATTTGAACTATGTGCAGAATGTTTATTGTCATTATATAGGTTAAAGCTACGGCTAAATTGAAAAATGGTTTTATTGCGTATTTAACTACATAGCTTTCGGAATAAGCAGCTTGAAGTGGCAGTGGGCCGGCCATATAGCTCAACCGTTGGGGAATAAAGGTTCTCAAATGGCGACCACGAACCGGACGACGCAGTTTTGGAAGGCCCGTTGGACCCGATAGACCGACGACATTGTAAAGTTTGCGGGAAGTCGGTGGTTGGATGGCTCAAGACCGTTTGTCATGGCACTCTTTGGGGGATGTCTTTGTTTAGCAGTGGACTTCATCAGGCTGCTTCATAAATTAATTGAAGCTCACATGGCGAGAGTCCAGCTTCTCGACCCGTATCGAAAGTCCGGTCTTTATTTTGAGGTACTCCTCCACAGCCTTGGTCTTCACGCAGTAGTGAATTCATTCCTCATTAACCCTCGTCACTCCTCATACTAGCATCTCTACCGCGCGCACTCTTCTTTCACCCATCTCTTTCGTAGCCCAACACTCAGATCCATACAATGCCAGGAGGTCTAGACAAGATCCTCACGCTTCGTTTCCCATTCATGCTAACGCTAAATTTATGCTACCAACTGTATAGCAGTACGTGACCTGTCACTAGCTAATGCCTCTTCCATGTGAATGCCGTTTCAATGGATCTTGTCTAGACCCCCAGTACGTTGTTATTGGTTTGAATTAGTTGGTGTTTCAGCCAATTTGTCACGTTTCCACGCCATATTTCACTCAACATCCTCGTATCCCGTTGCAATTTGGTCGGCCACATTCTAAACGTTCTAAATCAACGTCCGTATCAGCTCACCTTCGTTAGGATCTCTTGTCAGATCGATGGCAGCGTGTGATGGATGTAACCCATTTCGCGGTTGTTCATGGAGCCTTTAGCACTACTCCGTATGTTTTGAAGCTGAGTCGGTCATTAATGTCATAGAATTCTGCCAGTAGTAGGTAGGTACATGTGAAAGTTTGAGAGAATGTTTGAATATTTTTCGGTTTTACATAAACTTTAACCTTAGGGGTTGAGTTTCGGGAATTCCTTTCTGTGCACCCATAGGTTACAACAGAAATTTCATACCTACTCTTAGGACTTTTGGTTAGGCTCTGCGTTGATTGTAAAAGAAAATAAAACCATCACGTTTTACTGTCTGTCAGTCAGTCAGTACCATATGAGTTATAATATAAGATGAATGAATGTCATAGTTACTTTGGTTTTTTGTTCGAAAGTGTTGGTGGCAGGTGTCATCCTCAGTACGTAAGCAAAACGCAAAGAGGTTGATAACAAAAAAAAAGGTGGGTATTAATCCTGTAAATATTCAGGAAATTTTCAGTTTTTGTAAAAAATATCTTATTATACTTTAGCTCATGTTTTTCAAATCGGCTTCTTTCTATCTATAGAAAGCAGCCGATGTATATATTCTAGGTAAATAACAAGTTACATCGAAACTGGATGTGCCATTACGGCGTGATTGAACCACAAACATCCAAACAAACTTTCAGATTTATAATTTAGTAGGATGTCAAAGTTTTTTTGTGAGTTCCATTATTAAAAAGTTATGTCACCATGTTATTCAAAGCCATATAAAAAGTATACCCATATTCTCATTCTTCTAAATCCAATTCTTCCTGAATGATTTCCCAAAGCAACTAAGCCGATGCATATTGATTCAATCAACCAACTAGAAACCGGACTGAGCTTGTTTTTATAAGACTAATTATAAGTTCTAGGCCACAGTCAATGACTCTAGAGTCTCGTAGCGCCCAGTTGTAAGAAAGTGCCTTCAAGGATCTGACCTAAAGGAATTTGCTTTAAGGAAATGGACAGTTTCCTTTGGGCATTGTTCTACCATCTGCAGAATAAAGATGGTCAAGTACGATTAGGCCGTTATATAGGCCGTGTACCGTTGGAGTAGGAATGAAAAAAAAAACATGAAATTAGTTCGAAAGATATTGGACTTTTCTATTCTGTGCACGACCGGTATTCGAACCCACTACCTTCAGATCGGAAGTCAAAAATTAACAAAGAAGGTGTGAATATCGAAAGCGTAATGTTAGTATCGTAGACAATAATTAAATGAAATGAAATTAAATGAAATGAAATAAATTTATTTTGACAAACACAGACAGAAGACACAAAAAACAATAGAATAAAGGTTAACGACATAATATATCGTAACTAGATATATTATTATTTATCATCTATAATTATGATTTATGACCTTGTTGAGGTATTTGCAACTTGATAATGGTTTAAGTTCCCAAAAGATAGATAAGGAGATATTAGGTCAAATAGAACCTTACCTAGAATGAAAGATTTGCTCTCATAACGAACCATATAACCGCAAGTTGTCTACCACAGAATAGGCGGAGACTTGAATTAAACCACAAACCAAATGGTCCGGATACACACTTAGGTACCTAATTTCAAATATGTACTTAGAAAGACTAGAAATAAATGCTGTGATAAAGAGAAGTCGGAACATCTAGTTAACCATTATCATAATCATCATCAGCCTGTAGAAATCCATCTTAAATGTATTTTAATCTTTTCATCATCATCATTCATCATTTCAGCCGTTCGACGTCTACTGCTGAACATGGCCTCTCCCACAGACAGAGCAAACTGCTTATCATGTGGGGGGATTTGCCCATACTCACCACGCTGGGCATGCGGGTTGGCGAGCGCAGTTAGAGCTATCGTTGTTAAGATGAGGGACGCTGCTGCCCATCCCCTAGCTTTTTTCCCTTAGTCGCCTCTTACGACATCCGCGGATAGGTAGATATGGAGGGGCCTATTCTTCACCACGGCCATTTAATCTTTTATCATCTTAATAAAATCAATTTGGAGTCCCCTCAGAGTCAAACCCAAAACTGATTTAATTTAGAAGATGTAAGCACCATTGTGATATAAATCTTAGGTGACCGCTCAGCTTGTCTTGTTCATTTTGGTTCCAAAATACTCTAACGTTGAGGAGACACTCCTCATTACATTCATTGAGGATTCTCCGTCTAATTGCTTCGTACCTCATTTGCATATGCAAATGGGTCCAGACAAGTTTCTAACATCTCTAGATGTTCAAATCTAAAAGGTACTCTCCGGTCCACTACTGTTTCATTACATACCTACATTACTACTTATTTATCTTTTCGGCACAGGTAAGCTAGTTCTGCACATTTTGCAAGGGGATACCTGTTAAAATTTAGCTTTTAGGTACATACTTAGTCGCCGATTTGACCCAATTTGTAACCGCCTACTCTGCGACTACTTTTGTTTATTAGATTATCTCTATCTTATGCTTGTATCTCCTCTATAGCAAGAATTGTACGCTTCGGTCTATCGTCTCCTGGTTTCGAAAATATGATTCATGATAGTTTTAAAACAATTTCAGTATGTGTCATTATAAAGTTTCATGTACTTGCAAAACTCTTGATTTTCATATCTATGACCTTGTTATCCTATAAGGCGCACTTAACAGCGTTAAAACAAGTCCGGCTATTGAAAATTTCTCTTTTATTACTTACATGTCAGCAGCGACAAGGCATTCCATTGCAGCCAAAAAAATCCGATTGACGAAAGAGAAACTTGCAGTTTTATTGCTCGATGCACTACCCGTCCACTGGAAATCACACAACACGGTCGATATTCACTTTACGATAACATTTAGTTTAGGAAGTGTCACACACAAGTCGTAGGTAAGTGGTACCACTGAATCACCGGCACATTCACATCCACTTTTACCGACGGTCGGCTACGCCCGCTATTCGGTGTTTTATTAATCGTGATTTTTGACAGTACGAGTTTTCATAAGGAGTTCGCGATGGTGAATGGTCGCGCGGCGTCTTTCACTGCGCACGCGACGAGAGAGCAACCACGTGTTTTAGATAGAGGAATTGTTTGTTTCCGTTCGAGAAAGCAAATAGATGCATCGTTTTTTTTTGCTCGTTTTATTTGTCGGAAGATCGATTGTTACATAACTGTAAAATAAGTTTAAAGTATCTACTTTAAACTTATAAAAAGGCAGTCTGTTTCAAGAATGTTTTTGGTTTTATCACACATCAGAAAAACATACTTTCTTGAAAATATACATTTTTAATCACTGTAGAACAAGTTTAGTGTAGACTTTATTTAAAAACGAATAGTTAGATTGTTTGTCAGTTTCTAGAGACAACTTAGACAGTAGTTATAAAGATACATTTTTGACAAGATTGGTAAAAAGATAAGTTTTTGTAAAAAGAAAACTTAAAAAGAAGCACAATCAAAATAAGGCATCAACAGCGGTAATTGGAAATCGAGATATATTCGAGTTTGTGTAGTACCTACCTCCCGTAGGTCAGTACAGGTGAATGCACTTGACACTAAGTAAGATATATAATCGCTATCCGTAACAAAACCATTCGAGAGTTTAAGATATAAAGTTATCTTTTGGTTATCTGATAGATGACAGAGATACAATAACATGTGCTGAGATAGAGGCGAAGAAGTTATAAAATTTGGTCATAGAACTATTTGCGCTAGCAATAATATAAAAGCAATAAAAGTGTTTTGAAGCAATGCTTGACATGATAATAAAGCAGAAAGTTTAAACACACAGATAATAGAAGGAGTATGTACTACCTCTATTTGTCTCACGATTATCAATGAAACTGTATAGAAAGCTGGAATATTTATTATAATTGTAATCATATCAACATATTTCGGAATAAAATGGTGGCTATTTCCTATGCCTAATTTTTTTTATGTGAAAATGACAATGATGAAATGATTGGACCTATGACAGCCTATACCACATGACAGCTTCTTAAAGAACATCATTGAAGGAAAGGTAGAAGGAAAACGAGGAAGAGGAAGACCCAGAATTGGTTACATGAGCCAGATAAAAGAGAAGATTGCCGTCATGTCGTATAAGGAAGTAAAGGAGCTCGCATTGAAAAGATCAGAACGGAGGAAATTGTATCATTACAAGAGCTAAGCTCTTAAATCATAGAAGAGATGAAAAAAATATACCTGCTTGAACATTATATTTATTAATTTCAGCTAACTTATACTTAGTTATACATTAATTTTAAATTAGTCCGAGCAAAATAGAAACGTTCATATTTAGCTTATTTTTTGAGCTTTTTAAAAATCTATTGTATAAACAATAGATTATAATCACAACTCGTTTTGTTGTCCTAAAGCGGAAAAGCGATTTTCAATCTTACGCCAAGTAAATAATCCTTTCATTGAAATAAGAGGTAAAATAAACTATTATTGCTTGTTTTAACTTCAATTTGAAGGTAAACAAAATATGGAACAATTAAGCTTTTCAGCATAATAATGATTTAATTCAAAGCAAACAATTTGAACGAGGCAGCTCTCCCCGATGCTCCCAGTAGCGTTAAGAAAGGGTTAAATGATTGAATGCTCAAGAAAGGCAAGTTTTGTGATGGAAATCGGAGTTATTATGCTAACCCTGCTAAGTGAAAGAAAGTCTAGTTCTTCTTCTTCCTGCCTTTGTCTCACATTATGTGGGGTCGGCACAAAATGTTTTCTTCTTCCACTCTCTTCTGTTAGCCGTCCTCTCCACACTCACTTCTTTCTTACTCATGTCATCTTTATTACAATCCATCCATCTTTTCTTCGGCCTTCCTCTAGTCTTATATCCATCCACATTCATACCTAACGCTCTTCTCGTTACATGACTTTTATCCCTCCTCATGACATGCCCATACCATGCTAACCTATTACTTCTCAACTTTTCCGTCACTGGCGCTACTTTCAAACTTCCGCTGATGAAGTGAAAGAAAGTCTAGTTGGTTTCCATAAAAACTCTTATCAATATCTCAACTTTTAGTGGCTCCACAGTTGCGCCCTGCAGCCTGCAGTTGAATGTGGGCTGATGATAATGATGATGATAAACAGTACAGTGTCTAAAAAGTCGTTAATCAAAATTATTCGTAGGTAACAATTTTACACGGACGCGTCTGAGTGGTTCGTCTCCATTCGAAAGTAAAACTTTGTTTACGGTAGTTTTTAGCGGACCAGTAGAAAGTTATTAAGAAGTTCAGCACATCGAGGATAAATTATTCAAATACCTACTATGTTGGGAAACATGTTTTGTAGATGAAAATAGAGATAAAGATTGGGCTGTGCCAGTTCCATATCATATCTTTAAAACGAATAGTTTCTCGAAACTTGAAAATAAATGCAGATCGTGGTCGCGGTTGTGGATCGCTCAAGAACATACGCGACACTCTTTGGGGGTGGCCTATGCCCAGCAGTGGACTTCTACGGGCTGATGATGAGGTAGAGTAGTGTAGGAATACCCCCGACCGATGGCATTTTGAAGGCCGCCGAAATTCGGTGGATGAAAGGCTCATTACCATCTGACGTGTCGCTCAACGGGATACCTAGGCCTGTGTCCAGCAGTGGACTTCTTCAAGCTGATAATGATAATGAAGGTAGACAGCAGAAATTCTCAATTATGTATAATATATGACTCATATTTGCCAGCAGTTTACTGTGGTTGCAAATAGCATTAGATTTTTTTTAATGAAAAATATATTTTCAAAGAAAATATCACATTTTGTTTATTAAAATGTTCGGAGTCTGATTCCCGTGGCTCGGTGCAGAAAAAGGTACACAGAAAAACACTCGCAATGCGGAAAATGGTCACATCTGGCCTAAATTTTAATTAAAAGGCAGACAAGTAAGTACATCTTGTACACCGGTTAGCATTAGTTCTGATATCAAAGTTAAAGTCAAAAGGTTTATTTTAATGAAATCAGATGAAACGCTAACTGTTGGGAACGATTCCATTCAAATTGTAGATCACTATGTCTATTTGGGTCAGACGATTGAACTAGGTAGGTCCAACTTTGACAAAGAGGTCAACCGAAAAATCCAACTCGGATGGGCAGCGTTTGGGAAACTTCGTCATATCTTCTCGTCGCAGATACCGCAGAGCCTCAAGACGAAAGTCTATAATCAGTGCGTGTTGCCAGTGATGATATATGGCACTGAGACTTGGTCTATGGTAACTATTGGCCTCATACACAAGCTCAAAGTCGCTCAACGGGCTATGGAGAGAGCTATGCTCGGAGTTTCACTGCGTGATAGAATCCGAAATGAGGAAATCCGTAGAAGAACCAAGGTCACCGATATAGCTTTCAGAATTAGCAGGTTGAAGTGGCAGTGGGCTGGCCATATAGCTCTCAGAACCGATAACCGTTGGGGAATAAAGGTTCTCGAGTGGTGACCACAAACCGGACGACGCAGTGTTGGAAGGCCCCCCACCCGATGGACCGACGAAATTGTGAAGGTTGCGGCAAGTTGGTGGATGGAGAAGGCTCAAGACCGTTCGTCGTGGAACTCTTTGGGGAAGGTCTATGTTCAGCAGCGGAGTGGCTAATGATGATGATGATGATGAGATGAAACGCATTAAAATTTTAGACGGCATATCGCAAGCTGTTTGAACATGGCTTCATGCTTGATATTTTTGGTATCTACTCTATCCTACTCTCAATGTAATTATCACCATGACGATCATGCAACTTCGAGATCTTTCGCAGAAAATTAAACTCTCTTTGAAAACCCTGCATACATAATATCACGCCTTTTTACCAGAGGGGTGCCTAGCGTGGTCTCTGCCTAGAGACCACGGCTTTCCACTTACTACGATCCTGACATACCTCTTTTGCTTCATTCACTCTCATCACATTCCTCATACATGCTCGTTGGTTTAGAGCACTCTTTCTTGGCCTTTTTACAAAACGTCACCGATTTGGTCACCATGAACACCCTGCAATGATAGAGAAATTGTAATCAAGGCTATCAACTCGCTAACGATTCAAATTTCAACTAGTGTTAAGCCTAAATAGTTACCACCAAATATGTAGCAAACCCTTCATGCGCAAAGGGAATTCTGATAAGCGAAATTTTAATATAAATTGTAGTACACCTAGGTAATAAAATATCGCATGGCTCATTTTCACGCTCGTTATTAAAGCCAATGTACCCCCTACTGTTATATTAAGAAGTCCATGCTTTATTAAGGCTTCTATATATCAACAAAATAGCTGGCCGCTAGAGACGTTGTATTGACTATTATTTTAGGGTTCCGAAGTCTGACTAGAAACCCTTATAGTTTCGCGATGCCCGGTCTGTGTTTCCGTCCATCCATCCGTCTGGTTTTTTCAGCAGGCCTCATATCTCAGTTGATCATCTGCGCTAGAGGTCACGGGTTCGATCCCCGCACTGGACAAACATTTGTGTGATTAACACGGATGTTTGTTCTGTGTCTGGGTGTTAAATATTTATCTATTATATATATCAGTCTCTGGTACCCATAGTACAGGCTATGCCTAGGCTGGGATCAGTTGACAATGTGTGATTTAAAAAAAACAGTTCTATTCGTAGACTATTAGTGCTGTCATGTTGAAATTTCGAACGTTTATATATAATGGTAACGCCTATTACTAATATATGAAATAAAAACTTTGAAAAAAATGTGTTTCGGGGTACTTTTCACACATATGTAGTGGAGTTGTTTTTTATGTTTACATACCCTATCGTGTGGGATTATAGAGATCCGTTAAATGAATATGAAGCTTTGAAGTGGTCATTTTCGTTAGAGTCAAGGGTCTCCACTCGCTACCGGCTAAACCGCTATTTGGGCATTTATAAGTAAAATTATCATAGCATGACGTATCATATCGCTAAAGGAGATATGGTACATAAAGCCGAACTGACTTCGGAATCCTTCAATGTGCGTGGGCGGACTCGCGCTTGGCCTATTTATTTATTACGAAACGATTATATATAATATACGTTTTCGGTAATTATTTTTAGCATGTTTTAGAAGTTACAGATATATCTAGGGACCTGGTTTTTATTGGTCAGTTTAGAGCCTAGGTGATCAAACAATGGTCGAAAAAGAAAACAAAAACTGATTAAAACAACATAGAGTTTGTGATTCTCCACACAACGCAGTCATCTAGTACAAATTACGAAATTTTTAATTAATTAAAATTAGTTTTAAGTACCATCATCTTAATTATAGTAAACAATCACTTTATAAACTTGAACGTGAACTTAAAGCTCGACCGACCACTTTCACAAAATATAGCTGAATCAGAGAGCTATAGCGAGGTATAGAGCGCAGAATTCATTAAATAAATAAAGACGGTCATGTGGTAGAACTCGCACCCTGAGGAGAAATTACACGGGGTCAGAAAATCCAATTCCAAGTGAATAGCCAGACGAACAACAAAAAGATCCTATACGGGTTCTGTTTTTCACAAATGAGGTACGGAACCCTAAAAAATAAAATAAATATGACTTTTATCCCCAAGCATTGAAGACATCCTCTCCAAGAATAGAAATCAGAATCATATTCAGGATATTAGAAATGTTAATTTCCATTCGTTTAAGGTAGTGATTTTGTTAAAAATATTTGATGTTTGAAGTGTTAATATCTCAAGTCAAAGTCAAAGTCAAAAGGCGTTTATTTAGGATCATTTTTAATCTTCTTAGATATTAAGTGAAGCTAAATAAATAAATAATAAATAAATATTCCGGACATATCACACACGGTCAACTGATCCCAAACTAGGCATAGCCTGTACTATGGGTACCAGAGACTGACATACATAATAGATATATATTTAACACCCAGACACAGAACAAACATCTGTGTGAGTCACAAATGTTTGTCCAGTGCGGGAATCGAACCCGCGACCTCTAGCGCAGAAGGCAGAGTTACTACCAACTGAGCTATGAGGCCAGTCAATGTTCATCTTTGTTCTTCGCTTTGCTCTATAGTTTCCTTACTGTATTACTCGTGGACAAAACATAGCTACCGTAGTAAATGCTACTTAATCTGTGCGCAAAACTTTCTCCAATGTCTTAACGATTGCGAATTTCAAGGGACCTACTTATATGTCCTTGCGGTAGAATTATGACGTCATCGAAACTTTCTTGACTTCCGGCTTAGTGGGTACAAGTCCGTAGGTTCAAATTTGTTGAAAAACTTAATTTTTCTTGAAATACAAGGTGACTCATAATATGTATTCCATCCCGAAAGGGGCTTATTCTACACCCAATCGGCAATAAAGTTTGTTCTACGACTTTTGGAAATTTGACATTTTTCATTGAAAAAACTCTATGCGAAAATCTTTGGGGTCAAATCAGGTCAAACTCAATGAATCAGCTGTTTTAGGTAGCAATCTTGATTTCGAACTTCTTCTACGTTTAGTTATTAGTTCTAAAGATGATAAAAATACAAAAAAACTGATAATTTGAGAAAAAAAAAAAAAAAAAAAAAAAATGAAAATATTGATGTTATTTTTCGCTAATAGTATTTCTTTTCGTAGATAGAATAACCCCCTTTCGAGATGGTATACATATTATAAATCACCTTGTAAACGGTGTTAGCCGCGTCATCGAAAGTCTTGGGTTCTAATTCCGGTCGTGACAATAAACTTTTCTATTCGAAAAAGTGATGTGCGCTCAAAACGGTGAGGAAAACTTTTCTGTGGATATGGCCAAGTAGGCTGAGAGGATGGTATAGGTGATCAAGCCTTTTTATGTTATTTAGGGGGTGGGGAGGGGTTTGGGGTCACCAACGCATGTGTGATGCCTCTGGCATTGCAAGCGTTCATAGGCCACTGTAACCGCTTATCACAGGTGGGCCGTAAGCTTGTTTGCCACCTTAGTTGTATAAAAAATGTCTATGGTCTCTGGGATCTATAAAGGAACGCACCGGTGTCTTGCATTTCACCTGAGCTCTTGTCTCGGGAATAAGTGCTCAAGCCTACTCCATCTAAACTTGTCTCAGGCACTACATCCAGGGTCCTTCTCCGTTACTTTAAGGAGTTGGGCTGGCTGGGGTGAGGTCAGCAGGGGGACAATAGATAGATAGATAGATAGATAACACTTTATTGATCACCATACGGAAATAATACATAAGATCACAATTACAAATTTACACGGCAATACAATGGGCGGCCTTATCGCTAAGAGCGATCTCTGCCAAGCAACCTTAGGATGGACTGGACTGAAAAGATTAGAGAAGGGGCAAGATGGTGTTTCTTAAATTATGAAGAAAATAATTAACTATAAACAGAGTAAAGTAGGTATATTAAATAGAGAAATCAAGATAATCATATATATATATATATATATATATATAATACATATAGTGACATTTAAATAAACACATACAGATACTATATCGTATATAATTATAATAAGTACACATAATTTAAGAATAATAATATACAATAAACTTGTGCTTCACAAAGAGCAGCATGCCAGATAATGAGTGATGACCTTGTTTTTGTAGATAGCAAGAGACTTGGCTTTCCTGATATTGACAGGCAATGCGTTCCACAAGCGAACAGCCTGGACTGTAAACGACTTCTCATAGAAGGTGGAAGAGTGAACTGGGACTTTAAGTTGGTTGGTGTCAGTGGATCGTAGGTTGCAAGAATGGGATAAGTGACAATGCACAATACACCCCAACGCGGGACGTCAGTGCAGATCTTATTCCCCCATTTAGAATTAGAATTAGATTAGACTACATATAGCGTCATGTAAGCGAGTCAAAAGGTCTAGTCGACACTTTAAATAATATCTTGTCTGCGAACAGCGTGGATATTTTTTTCAATCACCTACCGAAACTCCTACAACTTGCACAGGTAGTAATAGAAACGAAATGTATAGATTAGGACCTATCTAATTGTACCTACTTATTATTATGTATAATAAATAATAATAATAGTAAATAAATATTCCGGACATATCACACACGATCAACTGATCCCAAACTAGGCATAGCCTGTACTATGGGTACCAGAGACTGATATACATAATAGATATATATATTTAACACCCAGACACAGAACAAACATCTGTGTTCATCACACAAATGTATGTCCTGTGCGGGAATCGAACCCGCGACCTCTAGCGCAGAAGGCAGAGTTACTACCAACTGAGCTATGATGAGCTGGCCAGTTACCACTAATAACTACATCAGTGTCTACTAATAACATACAGCATCGCCTTAGGGATAAAAAAGCAAACCTTTTATGATGTTAAACTGTATTCTAAATAAATAAATAAATATGCCTACCTTACTGCTTTTCTAAAGATGCCAGCATTCTTAACAACCGTTTTATGCATTGCGCAACAGTAGGTACTTTAAGAAAGTATTCAAATGAATATTTTCACTTTTCATAATGATACCATTCCAATCACAGGTCGTGAATGGACTACTGATGTGTTTGAAATGAACTAGGTTTTCACTTTCAATAAAAGACATTCTGGGTTGAAATGTCATCAGTAGCTACAGTACAATGTGCCAAATTAGACATGCCTCTGACTACCCAAGGAGACATTACCTTTTAACATCATTATCACGGAGACAAGTGAGTAACCACCAAACATTACAGACTCCCTCCGAAAGGCCTCTTAATTTGTTATTGACTTCATCATTTCAGCCTTAGCCACAGCTGAACATATTATGCGCCACAGATTTCCAAAGCGACTTCCTATCATGTGGGGAGAATTTGCCCATACTCACCACGCTGGGCACAAGGATTACAAGCGTAGTTAGAGCCATCGTTGTTGAAATGGGGGACGCTGCTGCCCATCTCATTTTTTCTCTAAGCCACCTCTTACGATATCCACAGATATGTAGATATGAGATATGCTTGGTCGCGAGGAACAGGCATAGCTTCACCTAGTTTCTAAGACGTTTCAAAGTGATCCTAGTGATTTTATTGAAATAAATGCCTTTTGACTTTTGAGGGGACTATTATTCAGCCGGCCTCCATGGCGTTATCGAGATTGTCTTAACTGTAACTATTTTGATATAGCCTCTCACGAAAAAACGCACGAAAAAACGCGAGCAAAACGAGTTATTACGCATCAAAAATCTCTAACGTGTTAAATTCCAAACGCTAAAGTATATCTTAAAAGTACTAATAAACATAACAAAAACAAAATTTTATAGGATAATCGATCAGTAGGGAGGTTAGGTAATATTATTCAATGCTTTGAAACTTGGTGGGAGCGCTCGCGGGAAACTTAAATCTCTTCTTCGCGAAATGGCAACAGAAGATAAAACTATCGTTTCATACTTTATGGAGGATGAAATTTATACGCTTATGAAGCTTATAATACTTCTGTTGGGAAACTAACATTGAGAAAACAAAACACTAAACGATTGTTGAGAACTGAACTTTTGTGACTCCTATGATATATCTCTGTAACTCAAATAAAATTACATACATACATACATACATACATAAAATCACGCCTGTTTCCCAGAGGGGTAGGTAGAGACCACGGTTTTCCACTTGCTACGATCCTGACATACCTCTTTACCTTCATTCTCTCACATCACATTCCTCATACATGCTCGTCGGTTTAGGGTACTCATGACCTGGCCTTTTTCTAAAACGTCACCGATTTGGTCACTAAACGTACGCCTAGGTCTTCCCCTTCCAACGGTCCCATTCACACTTTCAAATAAAATTAGTATCTTTAATCGTCGTTACACTAATGAAAATGCTGTCAGTATTGATTTTTTTCTTCTCAATATTCCACTGAATATTTAGAAAAAAATAATCATTATAGAGAGCATTTTCTGTGAAATTAATGTGAGTGAAAACACATTAACGACTAAGAATACTGCAAAGTAGGTTCAAAATAGCTCAATACTCATGACATTCTAAGGCCAGTTTTATTATCGTCTGAATTGCTGTCATATTTATTCTACTTAGATTCAGTTTGCCAATTAGTTCCGTAACATTTTTGCAATCAGATTCTATATATTCTATAAACCTATGGAACCGGTAATATGGCAGCTTTGCAATTACCTATTATTAGTACTCGTGCTCCTACCAGTAGGAGAACCCAGTAGGAGCAAGAGAAAACGGTCATTTGCCGGCCTCATAGCTCAGTTGGTAGTAACTCTGCCTTCTGCGCTTGAGGTCGCGGGTTCGATCCCCGCACTGGACAAACATTTGTGACTAACACAGATGTTTGTTCTGTGTCTGGGTGTTAAATGTATATCTATTATGTATATCAGTCTCTGTTACCCATAGTACAGGCTATGCCTAGTTTGGGATCAGTTGACCGTGTATGATATGTCCGGAATATAAAAAAAAAGGCCTCTGGTCAGTCTATCTTTTGCTGGCTTTGATTATAGCTCATGGTTTTAAATATAAACTGTTTTAAACTGATGTCAAAAGGCTTAAAAAAATCAACTTGGCATACGTATGGAACGCTAATTACCACAAAATGTAGGTTATTTTGTGGTAATTAGCGTTCCATACGTGACAGGGTGCAAGCCCATTTCCATTGCCAAAATACTCTTCCATGAAATTATAAATGTTCCTTTCCTTTTCTGCAAAGAAAATTTACTTACTTATTTCCCAGCCTTCGTACTCAGTTCTTGAGGAAGCACGTACAAAACGTAGTAATTTATCTGGATAATCCTGCCATCAAATTAAGACTATGAATAATAGTACAGAGTAACTGTGCACTAAGTAGTGTCTCTGGAGGTAAACTAGGTGAACCATTTAACTCATAGAATTGTCTGCGAGGTACCGCCCGCTCCCCGCGCGTTCATTTAATTTTATAAAGATCTTTATTATACGAAGTAACCCTATCCTACTAATATTATAAATGCGAAAGTTTGTGAGGATGTTTGGATGTTTGTTATTCAATCAACCGATTTCGATGAGACATGGAATATAAAGAGTTCTTTACCTTGAATAGCATATACCACTTTTTATGTAGATACCATGCGGGCGAAGCCGCGGGCGGGATCTAGTATTTCTATATATTTGAAATCTGCGTTTTGTACGTTGCGTCTGCAGTATCGGTTTTAATGGCTTTATTATTAAAATGCCATGGTTGTAAACAGTTCTTAGTAGCAAATGGCTCTTGTTGTTTATTAGCCTTTATGCTATTCTAGATAAAGAACATTATCATTTCAACGAAATCGGTTGAGCCGTTAAGAATAAGAATAGAATAAGAATCATTTATTTGCAAAACATGAGTATTAACATGGTGTGAGCATGCAATGATGTTACAATGTAAGTTAATTATGGCCTACAAGTTTTGCCATTACTGGCATGCAAATAGTAGAAGGCACACTGCAGATTTGTCACTAATTAATGTGATATCTATATTTCTAATTATAATACAAACATATTCAAAAATTATCAGATAAACTTAAAATTAATAAATTAAAAGGTGATAAAGTTAAGGTGTGATTAAACAACAAACACCCAAAAATCCTCACAAACTTTCGCATTCATTATATTAGTAGGATTGGCATTACGCAGTGCGCTTGTATGCACCAAGGAACCTAGCACCCTAGATTTCAGTGTATTTTGTTATTTGCATGTAGCTGCGTTCATGCAGGATGAAATCCCTTGTAATTTTCTTATGTAAATTAATGTAAGTAACTACTTCTACTACTACTACGTCTTGGGGACGCTTCCGACTGCTAGTGATCTGGATCAGTTGAGCTATCTATAGATCGTTTGTCGTTAGATGGCTCAACTGTTTCTTGTGTATTTTGTAAATATTAACTTAATATTAACTTACTTTATTTTTAAGTTTCTTTCTGTAAATAAATATTCATTAAAAAAAAAAAAAAAGTAACTACTTGTCTTTGCGTCCCTCATTTTAAGAACGATAGCTCTAACTGCGCTCGCCAACCCGCATACCCAGCGTGGTGAGTATGGGCAAAACCCCCCCACATGATAGGGAATATGCTCTGTCTGTGGGGGAGGCCATGTTCAGCAGTGAACGTCGTACGGCTGAAATGATGATGACTTGTCTTTAAAAATTAGTATTTCCTACACGAACTCTCTTTTCAATAATACCCGTAAGAACTCGCTTCAGTAGACCGAGTAAACACATGTCATGCAAAATGATCGTGTCCAAATCACATGCGCGGGACGTTGCGACTGACGGCCATGACGGTATTAGATACAATTATTATAAACTTGTCGTACAGATCGATAGATAATTTGAGCTTTCTCTAGCTATACAATATACGGAAGTTTTCAGGAGAGCTGTATTGGCCTAATGATAGGTACCAAGGTGGATGGATGTCGGAGTAGAGGTAGGCCAAAGAAAAGATGGATGGACTGTGTGAATGTGGATATGGTTGAAAAAGTGCGCGCTGAGATGACGACTGATAGAGGGACATGGTAGAAGAATACATGTTGTGCCGACCTCACGTAATGTGGGTTAAGGTATGGTAGATGATTATAAAAAAAAACAAAAAAATATTCCGGACATATCACACACGGTCAACTGATCCCAAACTAGGCATAGCCTGTATTATGGGTACCATCATCTCCCTGCCCTTATCCCACTTCATGTGGGGTCGGCACAACATGTTTTTCTCTTCCACTCCCCTCTATCAGCCGTCAAATCAGTATTCACTCCTTTCTTACTCATGTCGTCTTTCACACAATCTATCCATCTTTTCTTTGGTCTACCTCTCCCCTTATATCCTATATTATGGGTACCAGAGACTGATATACATAATAGATATATATTTAACACCCAGACACAGAACAAACATCTGTGTTAGTCACAAATGTTTGTCCAGTACGGGAATCGAACCCGCGACCTCTAGAGCAGAAGGCAGAGTTACTACCAACTGAGCTATGAGGCCAGTTAATGAGCTATGATTGCATACACATTAATGAAATAAAATACAATACGAGTATCTGAAGATATAGTTGATTAATGGTTATTATTTAGAAAATCAGTCTTACAGAAAACTAGAACAGACTTTACCCTTAAAGTAAGTAGGTATTAAATCCCAACAACCCTATCACTAGACCCTAAATTGTCATTGGTGCGCTACGAGGAATAAAAACTTAACCTACTGAATGAAGCGTACCAAAACGGGTGCGCTATGTGGAAGTACTTTGGAGCGCTTCATCTGGGTGCGCTACGAGGAATACCTTGATCTTCCATCCAAACTCGCTCTATGAACGGCAAAACACCCTTTGGTTTTGGGTGGAGGTAGGGCACAGCGAGATTTTCTCGTTCTGAATTGGAGCAGCCCGCCTGGGGAGGTACCTCCGCCTTACAAACGATCGCAGCCAAATAACATTATTTGTTTCAAATAGTGTTGTGTTCCTGCGATGAGTAAGGTTGCCAGAGCTCTTTAGGGGGGAGGGGGTTCGGGGTCGGCGACGCGTGCGTGATGCCTCTGGTATTGCAAGCGCTCATAGGCTACGGTAACCGCTTACCAACAGGTGGGCCATATGTTTGTTTGTCACTTGAGTAGTATAAAAAAAAAAAAAAAAAAACCCTCTGCCATCAAATAACATTGCACCTGCAGAAAAATTATGACCTAGACACTAACGACCCGGTCAGCGGGAAAGAGCCATAATAGATAGCGGTCTAATTTTCATAACAATGCAGACCAAAACAGAATTGTCAGCAATATTTCACGATCACACGATTTTGAACCCTTAATCTTTGCGACGCGACGGTCATCTTACACCACCTGGAAATATAAATAATTCTATATGTATTAAATGAAAGCTTAGTACGACATGAAAAAAGAAGAAATAACGTTTAGGTGACAAAAGTTAGGCGTCCACAATCCGTTTCCTTGATAGTACCATAGTACCTTGGTAGTTTCGCATAATAGCCATCGGACATCACAGAAAAAGATCCAACGAAAATTACGAATTCACCCTTTATTCCGTATCCATTGTATTATTTTCACCTCAATATACGCAGCTTATCTGGGTTTTTTCCAATATATTTACTCGGTATACGTAACACGAACTCGTTTATTTATAAATTTGTTGAATAAAAGGATCATTAAATTAATAAACAAGCAGTGGTTTCTTGGCTTGGAGGCAAGGAAATTCATAAATTCATTTCAAAATGATTATAGCAATTTCGGTGAAAAAATAAAAGAAGTTATAAAAATATAATAATAAATAAATATTCCGGACATATCACACACGGTCAACTGATCCCAAACTAGGCATAGCCTTTACTATGGGTACCAGAGACTGATATACATAATAGATATATATTTAACACCCAGACACAGAACAAACATCTGTGTTAGTCACAAATGTTTGTCCAGTGCGGGAATCGAACCCGCGACCTCTAGCGCAGAAGGCAGAGTTACTACCAACTGAGCTATGAGGCCAGTTAGAAATTTAAATTTGGTTTGAAGTATTAGGGTTTGGAAAAAGGCCAGGTCAAAATTACTCTTCACCGACGAGCATGTATGAGGAATGTGATGAGGGTGAATGAAGCAAAAGAGGTATGTCAAGATCGTAGCAAGTGGAGAGCCGTGGTCTCTGCCTACCCCTCAGGGAAACAGGCGTGGTTTTATGTATGTATGAAGTAAGTTTATAAGTTTGACTGTCTCGTCACATTGTAATTAGGTGTAATCAATGCATCTCCAGACTGGGGGCCTTCCAACACTGCGTCGCCCGGTTCGTAGACGCCATTCGAGAACCTTTACTCCCCAACGGTTGTCGGTTCTGCGAGCTATATGGCCTGCCCACTGCCACTTCAACTTGCTAATTCTGAGAGCTATGTCGGTGACCTTAGTTCTTCTACGATATCCTCATTTCTGATCTTATCACGTAGTGAAACTCCAAGCATAGCTCACTCCATAGCCCGTTGCGCGACTTTGAGCTTGTATATGAATAGAAGCTTCGAGTCGCGCAACGGGCTATGGAGTGAGCTATGCTTGGAGTTTCACTACGTGATAAGATCAGAAATAAGGAAATCGTAGAAGAACTAAGGTCACCGAGGTCGTTAACTATAAGCCTCATGGCCTATAGTTAACGACCAAGTCTCAGTGTCATAAATCATCACTGGCAATACGCACTGATTGTAGACTTTCGTCTTGAGGCTCTGCGGTATCTGCGAGGAGAAGATATAACGAAGTTTCCCAAACGCTGCCCATCCGAGTTGGAGTTATGTTGTATGTATGGAACAAAAAAAATATTTATTCAATGCACAACTTCCTTGTGTCTTGTGTGGCCAATGCTTTATAAGGGCGATTATTTAGATTTTATTTTCTGAATCAAATTGTCGAAAAAGGAATATAAAGCATTTGCAAATGAAATCACGAGCTAAATTTTTGTTTTGCCAGCTGAAAAATGTACCGTTTTGTAGGCAAATAACATTTAGAAAAGAGATTACGCCGCGCGTAAATGATGTCGGTTAAATAAATAGGTTTCTCCACATTTTTGGCAGATATTGGGCATAATATTGCCTCTTATAAATTTATCCTGCATATTCAAATCATGGCTATTGTATTTGACTATAATTCAATAAGCGACGCAGTTAGCGGTTTTGCTTCGTCATACTGGATAAAATGATTGGTTATTTACTTACAAATTACCAATACTGGTCTACCTAGTCACCGAAATGGTAAATTCAGTGGACATAAATCATTTTGAAGAAAAATTTTATGATTATCGCTCACCGTTTGAACTCTATAATTCAAAATATGTATTAAATTATACCTAGGTCTATTGAATTAAAGTCAATTTTGAGTTTTTAGAACTTTTAGGCGCTTAAGCTGTATCGTTGAGCTAAATAGCTTGCCTCAAATCTAAAACTCAAAATTTACTTTAATCCTAAAGAATCATAATGAAATATATTTTATTCCAGTTTAAGATGGCATCGCCGTTTGATAAAGCTAAAATGTACTAGGTATATGCCTAAACCTGGTTAAAGAACTGAGAAAGAATCAGAGACAATTTCCTTTGTGCTATTTAGACTAACCAATTTTATTCGAGTAAATTTCTCCTATCCTATCATCTTGTCAACCGAAAATATTGCTTGTTAGAGAACATGAACACGTAATGGCGATTGTCAAATGCGTTCACAAATTGCTAAAACAATAAGTAACTACATAGTGCGGGGAAAAATATAACGAACTGTCAACTTTTATCTAACGAAAGGGCCTAACATTTTTATACAACTAAAGTGGCAAACAAGCTTGCGGCCTACCTGTTGGGAAGTGGCTACCGTAGCCTCTATGAACACTTGCAATACCAGAGGCATCACGCACGCATTGCCGACGCTCTCAAAGGGTAAAGGAAAACATCGTGAGGAAACCGGCATATCCTAGAACCTAAAATTTCGAAGATATGTGCACGAAAGGAGCCCCTGAGAGGCGCATTTAATCCTTTCACAACACCAATTTCTATGACGTATAGCTAAAGGTTTATGTCAAAAATTCTAGATTTACCTCTATTGCAAATATCTTACTTAATTTTAAGATTGTCTTTAATTTATTATTGTTCTTATACAAAAATTACCTTAATTTTCAATAACACTTATATTAGGTAAACTTCTACACATTCAGTGTGTCAGTTATTTTATTACCTACCATCATATTTAAGGCACCACTAAAACACGTCACAACACAGCTTAGTAATAAATAAATAATAATATGACATACTAGGTAGCATTGTAGAAAGTAGAAAATGCTTCATTTCCGTTCAGACTAAATCGAAATCATTTTATCATGTAGACATTACCTACTGTTACTCAGACTATCAAATAGTTATAGTTTTTTTTTCTTTTTTTAAATACAACTGAGATGGCAAACAAGCATACGGCCCACCTGTTGGTAAGCAGTTACCGTAGCCTATGAGCGCTTGCAATACCAGAAGCATCACGCACACATTGCCGACCCCGAACCCCCTCCCCCCCCTAAAGAGCTCTGGCAACCTTACTCATCGTAGGAACACAACACTATTTGAAACAAATAATGTTATTTGGCTGCGATCTTCTGTAAGGTGGAGGTACCTCCACAGGCGGGCTGCTCCAATTCAGAACGAGAAAATCTCTCTGTGCCCTACCTCCTCCTAAAGTCTGTTTCTCAGACTAATATAATCATTATTTCTGTCCATCGATAATCTGTTCCCTAAGAGGTGGTCACCGTCACTGATAAGACGGCCGTTGACCTTCATTTTGACCAGAGTTTTGTAATATCTTTGAAAATCATATTATTATTATTATAACAAATGACACGCAAAGTAACAGTTACGAAAGTAATATTCTTAAGTACTTCCTTTGAGTTATAAAAGTAAAGAAATATGCCACAAGTCAGGGCATTAACCATGAGTTTCTGACGCTATCGATTTGCTAGCGCTTCCAATACAATGCGTCCCTTTAATATCCTACTAAGGATCATCGAAAAAAATGATAGGCACCAAGCCGTGTTTGTTGCCTGATTCTTCTAGGCTTGGTCGCGAGGAACAGGCATAGCTTCACCTAGTTTCTAAGACGTTTCGAAGTGATCCTAGTGATTTTATTGAAATAAATGCCTTTTGACTTTGACTTTACTTATCTATAATATTATAAATGCGAAAGTTTGTGAGGAAGTTTGGATGTTTGTTGTTCAATCTCGCCGTAACGGCTCAACCGATTTCGTTGAAACTTATAATAGATAAATATCTTTACCTAGAATAGCATATAGGCTACTTTTTATGTAGGTACCACGCGAGCGAAGCCGCGGGCGGAAGCTAGTTATTCATAAAGTTGATTACACAAAAATTAACAAGTTATTTTTTTTTTTTTTTTTTTTTTATACAACTGAGGTGGCAAACAAGCTTACGGCCTTCCTGATGGTAAGCGGTTACCGTAGCCTATGAGCGCTTGCAATACCAGAGGCATCACGCACGCGTTGCCGACCCCGAACCCCCTTCCCCCCTAAAGCGCTCTGGCAACCTTACTCACCGCAGGAACACAACACTATTTGAAACAAATAATGTTATTTGGCTGCGATCTTCTGTAAGGCGGAGGTACCTCCCCAGAGAAAATCTCGCTGTGCCCTACCTCCACTAAAATGTTATATTAATGTTATATAAATGTTGTAATGTTAATGTTATGGTCAGTTTTACATTTAGCATTTTTCATTATTGAGGACCATTTTAAGATGCAAAGTAGAACTAAGTAATCATGTGTTTCAGAATTCAAATAAGAACTAATGCTAACAATCGCTACATAAGGCTGCCAATTATAATAATTTTGGTTGGTGGGTAGCGTGTTCGAAATCTCTATTCGGGGGGATGGTGGTAAAAACGGATACATTAAGCTGTCAAAATTACCTTCCTAATTTCTTAGTTAAGCGACTTTTGCTTTTGATTAAACGACCGTAAAATGGGAAATTAAAATAATTTGAAAAAAAATTAATACTAGCAAATGTGGATTCAAATTGGTTCAAGTACAACATATATACATCTAGCCTATAATGAACGATAAGAAAACTGTGAATCCTAGACTACTGAAATAAATAAATCTATTGAATTGCGCCGTTCAGTGCAGTCACCCTGGAGTCGGTTGCATACCCGCGTGCGTAAGATCTTAAGCTTTAATGCCTAATGTAGGTACAACCGAGATAACACAACAAAACTCAACTAAAAGTGGAAAAATACAATAATACAGCAGAGCTAAGCTCCTTTCCAAAATGGCTAAAAAGAAGTCTCTCATCTTTTCATCAACTCTTAAGCACCGACATTTTTGAGTTTGAGATTTCCTTGAGTAGTGTGTAAAAAATATCAAAATATGGAACAATCGTAAATCAAAACAAAATTATTTTGTTGGCTTCCCTGATAACTATAATCAGATTAACTTGAACGTAAATTACAGTCGCGTGCGCGCTTCGACTTTCAGACCGTCTTTCAGGCTCACCTACAAAGAAACTGCCTTTTATTGTGGTCCGTAATTCAAAATGGTCGTTTCCGTTTTGTAATTTTGTAATCATATTTTTAGGAGGAGGTAGGACACAGCGAGATTTTCTCGTTCTGAATTGGAGCAGCCCGCCTGGAGAGGTACCTCCTCACAGAAGATCGCAGCCAAATAACATTTGTTTCAAATAGTGTTGTGTTCCTGCGATGAGTAAGGTTGCCAGAGCTCTTTAGGGGGGAGGGGTTCGGGGTCGGCAACGCGTGCGTGATGCCTCTGGTATTGCAAGCGCTCACAGGCTACGCTAACCGCTTACCAACAGGCCGTATGCTTGTTTGCCACCTAAGTTGAAAAAAAAAGGCTAGCAGGAAAAACTTAAAAGCCCCATAAGCCCACATGCACACCGTCTTAGCACTGTATCGAATTACAAATAGTGCATGGAACCCCGATCGTTAATATCGTATAAAGTGTATTTTGAGGGAAAACTCATCATCATCATCATCATCAGCCTGTAGAAGTCCACTGCTGGACATAGGCCTCCCCTAAAGAGTTCCACGACGAACGGTCTTGAGCCTTCTTCATCCACCGACTTCCCGCAACCTTCACAATGTCGTCGGTCCATCGGGGGGCCTTCCAACACTGCGTCGCCCGGTTCGTGAAAATTCGAGGGAAAATTACAACAAAAATATCTCATGTCAGTGTGAGGGAATTTTGAGGTACGATTTCATTGTTTCATGTCATTCTAGTGTGAATGAGAGGTAACTGAAATATTATAAACTAGCTTCCGCCCGCGGCTTCGCTCGCGTGGTACCTACATAAAAAGTAGCTAATATGCCATTCCAGACTATAATCTATCTCTGTACCAAATTTTATCCATATCCGTTCGGCCATTTAGCCGTGATTGAACCACAAACATCCAAACATCCTCACAAGCTTTCGCATTTATAATATTAGTAGGATATACTACTTACAAAAAATACCAGGGTTAACGTTGAAAAACCAGGGCGATAGTTACTTTTATTCAAAACTATCGAAGCGATTTTCTACAAACTGATATTGTAAAGATCGTGCCATATGTTTACATACGTAATAACAGCGGCGCGGTCGCGAACCTTGAAATGGGGGTATTGTTTGCTCTAGAGTACATCAGAGCGTGGCGAGTGTCACGTTTAAATAGAGTAGGAGTTTAAAATATCAGTTATATGCATAGTGATGAGAAGTGGTCATATAGAGGAGCCTTGTGAGGAGCCGTTGGCTTAAGAAACCAGATCTTCCTATGAAGCTACATATACACAAATACAACACTAGAAATAAAGAAAAATTGTTTGTTCCAAGAAAAAGACTCGTGAAAACCTATAACCATGGTCTCTGCCTTAAGCTTGCGATGTATAACAAACTACCCTTAGAAGTAACCCGGCTTCCCTTTAATCAGTTTAAAATAAAAATTAAATCATTTTTTGAAAATTATCCATTTTACCATGTCGCGGAATATTTAAATGTTTCATTTTCTGATTTGCATGTGGAGTAGAAACTATAAATTACCTATCCTATAAATTATCTAAAATCTTTGTAAAATTATATGAACGTTACTTGTAAAGAACTGTAATTACTGTAAACCTGACATGCCTATGTTATACGTTACAACGAAATGGTCAATAAATGAATTAAAGAATTAAGCACCAGGTAAACGCCATTTTGAATGACCAATGACAGGGAATCCTACTAAATGTGAGATCAGGACCCCAATTCTACTAATTATAACTTGACTTGAAAATTATAATTGCGTGATAATGATCGCACCATTATCATTCAGTTACGATTGTCGCCTCTTTGATTTCATTGGCTCATTGGTTTCACAATGACTGCCAAAGATAAACGTCTGTGACAGCATAATACCAAAAGTGGCCATTTTACCATTGAACCATTGACATTTTGAAGCCAAGTATGTGACTGCAAGTAACTAACTATTAAACGTATGATAAGTTTATATCAAGACCTATAAGGGCGATAGCTGAATAACTTAAAGGAGAAAAGAACGAGTTTGAACGGATTTAATTCATTAACGCAGATTTTTGCTTAATTCAATGAAAAAATATGAATTTCCAAAAGTCGTAGAACAAATTTTAATCGTAGCAATTAGGTATATATGCCCCTTTCGGCATAATAATATATTTACACAGTGCACAGTGGCAGAAAGTATTGCCATATCGCGACCGATGAACTTCCATAAAAGTTATACCTAGGTACCTACTATGAAAATGCTCAATACGTAATACCAAAAGTCTCTGAAGTGTCAAAAGTCTCTCAAGCATCAACCGTAACTTAATAATAAAGTTAGAAAAGTTAAAATAAGCAAGGAATACTTGACATTTTGGACGCTTAAAAACATTTCAAGAGACCCTTCAACTTGAAAAATACAAAAATATGCACAAATAAAAGTTGGAATATCGCTGTAAAGGCAGACGCCTAATTTCATCGGCAAAGTTCTGCAAGAATTGCTCTACGAAAAATTTCAGATTGCTTTGGTTTTATAACACTTTACCACTGGATCTTTCTTGGTCCTCTAGTGTGGGGTCAGGACTAATGTGTATGTATGTGACTGTTGAGTATAGTCGTAGAGAAAACTTTATATATGCCAATAGCATTTTTTTTTTTTTTTTTTTTTTAAATATTCCGGACTTATTCACACGGTCAACTGATCCCAAACTAGGCATAGCCTGTACTATGGGTACCAGAGACTGATATACATAATATATATATATATATATAACACCCAGACACAGAACAAACATCTGTGTTAGTCACAAATGTTTGTCCAGTGCGGGAATCGAGCCCGCGACCTCTAGCGCAGAAGGCAGAGTTACTACCAACTGAGCTATGAGGCCAGTCAAAGCATTGGGTGTAAAAAAAGCGCTTTTCGGTATAGCATACATATTCTATACCTATAGCCATCGTTCTGTACATATTTTGTATAGCCAGCCAGGTTTTCTAAGTAAACAGTTCCGTCCGCTGTGGAATTTAGATCATGATACAATAGGACTGATGTAAAAATTTGACTGTCTATCGTTGCTAAGGCCGACATTAATACTCATCAAATCAATCATCAATCTTCCCCAAAAGAGTGCCACGCCGACCGGTCTTCCTTTCTTCGGAGTATTTTCCAACCACTGACTTCTGGCAACGTTCAAACTGTCATCGGTCCATCGGATAGAGGGCATTCCTACACTGCGACGTTAGGTCGTGGTTGCGATTTGGTTAACTTTCGTTTCCGGCTTCAGTTGTCAGTTCTGCGAGCTATAGCAGTGACCTTGGTTCTACTACGGATTCTTTGGAAACTCTAGCCCTCTCTAAGGCGCTTTGCGCGACCAAGTCTGACTTTCGACTTGCTCTGCGTCATCTGCGACGAGAAGAAACGACGAAGGCTGTACAAGTAGTCTGAAATGTGTCACCAAAATGAGTTTCCAACGAACACCCGTCGTTTATTCCCCGCCGGTAATGCACTTGTTAGGCACTTCCGGTGTGGACGGCACGACGACGCGACTAACTGTCGGTTAGTGAGATACATTTCCGGAGCTTCCAGCTTGGACGTTAGAATTAGAATTAGAATTATTTATTTCAGTTAAAACAGCAAGCTTACAGTATATACCAAAGTGCCTACTGTCTAAAATTAAAACTTAAAAATACTCTTAGCGAATTAAATATTATACAAATTTTATCATTAAAGATGTCGACATGTTGGACCTCGTGTACATAGATAGGCATTTAAAAGAGTGAGAGCTCTTAGCGTTGGCGCATTATGAGCGTGACGAGTTCGCGGTGTGTGGCAGGCGAACAGGCGACGTTGCTGAAGTATCAGCGCTTTCATCGCTTAACATGAAACTTATAGAAGTTACGTTAAGTAGCGTTGTAGAATAAGCCCTTTTCGGGATAGCATACATATTATGACGTCACAGTCGAACGAATGGGAGTTTCTAATCAAAAGTGCCCACTGACACGGATAAGTCATTGTTTTCGTACAAAAACTTGCGCGCACAGATTTTCTAACAACTACTGGTTATGGGACTCTACCGTATGAGTCATAATCGATCAATACTTAAACGATTCTATGTAATAACTTTTTGTATGTACTCCTTCCTTGTACTGACTAGGAAATGGCTTGTGGATCTTTTTAACTTTAATGCCCAACTTTTCTTGTAATAACAGTTATTAATTACAGCTTACGGGTTGACCCTGACTAGCACCGCCGCATCGCATCGCAAAATTGAAGATGTTTATTTCATTAAATGTGTCACAGAGAACAAAAGTCCGGTAAAAGTTGGTGCTTTGATGATCGGTAAGGCAAAGTTAACATAAAATTTGAAAATCGTATTTTTATGATGTTCTTACTAATAACCCTACCTGAATTAAGACGTCATTGATCCTTTACCAAATGAGAGCTCACGTTCTATTGGATTCAATACTACTATTTTCGTTTTACACCAAAAATCATGAAACGGAGAATAAAAATATATTTTTTTTAATTAATCAGAGTTATTTCATTATGACACCCCACTTCATTTATTTGTATCACATTTTTTTAACTCCTTTTGGATCCCTATATCTTAGCAACCCCTAAGCCAGTATAACCTATATTCTTACCAGAAAATTTTGAAAGTACAACTTTTAATTCGACCAAATTTCCTGTAAATCAGATTTAAGATTCGAAAGTTATGCTCCAACTATTAAACATACAAACATACAACGCAGATTCGTCTAAGTTAAAATAAATAAATAAATAAATATTCCGGACATATTCACACGGTCAACTGATCCCAAACTAGGCATAGCCTGTACTATGGGCACCAGAGACTGATATAGGTACATAATAGATCAATTTTAACACCCAGACACAGTACAAACATCTGTGTTTATCACACAAATGTTTGTCCAGTGCGGGGATCGAACCCGCGACCTCTAGCGCAGAAGGCAGAGTTACTACTAACTGAGCTATGAGGCCAGTCAGTTGTAGTAAGAGAGAGAGAGTGTAAGAGATTTAAGATCTCGCTTCCGCTCTATCAATAAAGGTATCTAATAAAATGAAGTAAGATTACAGAACAGACATAGTAAATAACCGTTGCTGACTCGTTGAACCGTCGGTATGAATCATTATAGAATTTATTAATCGCTGATATGGAATGATAACCCGACGAGAAATGAAGATGCACTGTCTACGTAAACGATTCACGTTATAATAAGATGATGATGATGATGAGTACTTGGCGCTATGCCATTTAAAATGTATTTAGAAATGATCTTTACGCCTAGGGAATAAAGTCAATTTTGAGTTTGACTTGAGGGGGTTGGGCTATATCGTACGCCCTCAAATATCAATCTCAAAATTAACTTTAAAAAGTGGACGCTAGGATCACATTGAGACGATTTTTGATGACTTATTGCGTACCGTTTAAACATGGCTTCTAATGCTACATAGCTTCTATCGACCTGGATCCTTGTTCAAACGGAACGCGATATAACCGTATTGATTATGTTATAAAATTTCTTTCAAAAGTTCCAAAGTTTAACATTTTGATTGTGTGCGATATAGCTCAACGATATCGCAAAATCCTAAACTCAAAATTAACTTTATTCGAAACACGTAAAGATAATTTTAAAATACGCCGTTTGAACGCGGCTTAAGTCTACCAGAATACAAAAATGATAACCTAAACGTTACGTCATAATCCGAGGGGCTTTACAAAATTTCACGGTGCCGGGAGTTCCCTTGTGTAGCTTCATCTGCTGACCCGTTATCAGTACATACTTATAGTGTACTTTGCTGAATTATACAACTCTTAATTTCAAAGCCATAGAGTTCAAATTAGAGCTCATCACATAAACGGTAAGTTTGTAGGTTGTTCAGTATTTAAGACTAGGGAGTAGATGGTAGAGCATCATTCACTCGCATCCCAGTCTAAGCAAGGACATTTTCGAAATAAATAAATTGTCAAAATGAATTTATTCCGCATTTTCTTCTTCGTGTTTGCGTGTGTAGTAGCTTTGTCTACGGTAATGGCTGCGCCTGAGCCTAAATGGAAAATCTTTAAGAAAATTGTAAGTAAGCTAACTATAGAATTACCTAAGCTAAGACATTTAAAAATTCTAGGTACCTACGACGATTTTCGAAGGGCTTATGATCGAAGCGACGCGTGACCCGAGCGCTGGCTCTTATTTGGCCTAGTGAATTAGCATTGCCATCCAACGTGGCAATTCCGCCAGCGTCTTGGGGACGCTTCCGACTGGTAGTGATCTGGATCAGTTGAGCTATCTATTGATCTTTTTTAACGCTCTTTAGATGGCTCAACTGTTTCTTGTGTATTTTGTAAATATTAACTTGTATTAGTTTTAAGTTTCTTTCTGTAAATAAAGACCTATTTTCGCAATGTTTTCCACCTTAGAAAAAAAGGGTTTATTTAAAAAAAAAAAAAAAACACTGGTCCTTTCTTAGTATTAAAACCCACGGCTTCTTCAACTGAGCCCACGGCATTCCGAGACAGATTATGTCATCATCAACATCATCAGCTTGTAGAAGTCCACTGCTGGACATAAGCCTAATAGGCCCAAAGAGTTCCATGACTAACGGTCTTGAGGCGTGATTGAACCACAAACATCCAAACAAACAAACATCCAAACATTCTCACAAACTTTCGCTTTTGTAATATTAGTTTTGGATAGTAGGAAGTAGGATTTTCAATATATTATAACCAAATTTTTTATTTCTTTTTCAGGAAAAGGTGGGCCGCAATGTCAGGAACGGACTCATCAAAGCCGGGCCAGCCATTCAAGTGGTGGGACAAGCCAAGGCGATAGGAAAATAGAATAAATAGAATTATGTTGCGACAGCGAAATGTCAACATTATCATCTCATCATCATCATCATTCATCATTCTATTTATTTCTTGTATTTTTAAGTTTTAAAATAACATTGTGATATTTTTGTACCTAGATTTATTTTGAAAATAAAAAAATGTAAATACACTATGTTGTAGGTTTTGTATGACCGTATTATAACTATTCAGATTGCCTCCTATTTAGGGTTTAGGTAGCTACAATTGATCCCTATTTAGTTTTATGAAATACATACTATAGTTTTTAATAGGTAAATAGAATTTTGATAGTCAAGTCAATGGTTTTGGGATTATAATACTTGTTTACTTTCAAATTCATGAATTTCCAAGTTTTTTGATAAAAAACTGTTTATACGACAAGAAACAGTTAAAATCTAAGAAATATAAATCTTTATTCTGCTAAATTTGGTTTCCCAGCTTCTTTATTTACATCTGTTATAAACTTTTAAGTTTTATAGAATATAATAGATTATACATATTTATAAAAATAAAAACAGAACAGCAAAATAATTCTGGGGGATAATAATTAGTTAGGTTCTTATTATTATAATTATGTAGTTGAACTAATCTTGCCCCTTATGAAAATCCAAATTACAAAGCTTGTTAAACTATTATCAGTTAGTATTAGGTATTCTTCAGTCGGGAATTTGATTTTAAATAATTTATTATATTTCCTAGTGGTTGAACATCGCTCTGCCGAATGTTAGTGAGTTACTCTCTAGTCATCGATGAGTGGTGAAAAGCGAATAGCTTGCCGGTTTTGTAGGGGCGTTTTACGTGACACCATACAAAAAGGGTAAGCTATTCACTTTTCGTCACTCACTAGTGACTTGTGATTAGCTCACGGCAATTGCGGACTCGGACGTCTGTAGATTGAGCCGGCTCCGCTGCATCTCCCCGCACCTACCGCTTCTTACGTCGCCGGTTAAGTGATGAACGCGTGCGCAGCTAGTAATATGGAGGCCACAACTGTAAGAGGATAATTACATTTAACATTCAGCACGAGATAAATCACATGGCGCTAGTAAATAAGATATTTTTTCGAATGTTCATTTAAGACCTAATGCTTCTCGGGTCGACGAACTAGGTTAGGCAACGCTAAGCACGGTTAACCTTGCTTGCTTGTCATGTCACTGATTCTTGCTTGGTCATCCTGTCAATGGGGTATGGTGGCCCTGAAAAGGGCCTATGACAGTCGTCGGTGAAAGAATCAGTGTAGTGAAAGGATTAAAGTGCGCCTCTTAGAGGCTCCTTTCGTGCACATGTCACATGACTTCGAATTATTGGTTCTAGGACATACCGGTTTCCTCACGATGTTTTCCTTCACCGTTTGAGAGTACTAGTAAATTTACGTGCGCTATACTAATACCGACGCCTGTACTTCAAATAATACACTATTCATCCTCTATTCTTAAACTCACTCCACGTAATTCTTCTCATACAAACTTACGCAGTAAATACCTAGGTACTTACAAGCTTCTGAATGATATTTTCATAATTATGCCATTTCCTACTTAGTTCTTGCTCTGGTACCGCTGCTATAGACAATGCTAATACGAAAGAAAAAAAAAAGAAAAAGATCCGCGTAAAATTCATTTTTCGAACTTAGTTGTTTTTTTTTTGTTCTTCAACAACACTGGAATTGAACTGAATAATGCTCTACTTATAAAGTAATCTGATTTTATATATTCACGACCGTAAAAAATATAATGAATAATAGATTCGTTTTTATGGCGAAGGTATTTAGGTATATAATATACTAAATATTATAAAGATTAGGAAGCTATGTATGTATATCTATATAGGTATTTCTCCTCGTCTTGTCAGGTCGGGTTTATTAACCACAATTGTCCTAAAAGCCTAAACCTAAGTCATAACTTAAGTTGATTTAGGTAACTTCGTACAATAAAGTATCTCAAAGTAGGTGATAACGCCCCATTGAGGGAGCTGAAGGCTTTCAAGGGGCGGGACATACCAGACTGGGGTATTATTATTATATGACAAACTTATATTTGCGGTTAATATCATACAAATAACTATGTGAGCAAAGCGAACGCAAAATAGAACTTTGTCACCACTCTTCTCTCTCGATTTTCTTACCTTGTGTCATGGTACTCGGTCATGGTCGGTTCTCACATTTGAGCGTCTATTTTAATACTTAGCCGCAGTACCTCATCGAATAGTTTTTTGTTTTTAATTTTATGAAGACAGTCATTATGTACCTTTTTAGAAATTGTGTCGAGCACTCTTGAAAATCAAATCGAACACAGACGAAGTCAAAGTAAGTAAATTACTAGTAATCAGACACTAAGTTTTTATTTTTTAAAGAAAAACGCACGGAATGTTGTATTTCAGTAATGTTCGTTATGAAGCTAAATATTTTAGTTTTATTACTAATTTTTTTATGGCAGTTACCATAAATTCAAATGTCAAAGACAAGGTACCTAATTACACCTCATTTACTACCTATTTACTGCCTATACAATTTTTTCCACTGCCATGCTATATTGAGGACTAGCAACATTCCTTTATTTTATAACTAGCTCCCGCCCGCGGTTTCGCTCGAGTGGTACCTACATAAAAAGTCTATATGCTATTCCAGACTATAATCTATCTCTGTGCCAAATATCATCCAAATCCGTTCGGCCGTTTGGACGTGATTGAACCACAAACATCCAAACATCCTCGCAAACTTTCGTATTTATAATATTAGTAGGAAGGATGTTATTTGGCTGCGATCTTCGGTAAGGCGGAGACATCTTCTCAGCCAGCTCCAATTTAGGGACACAAAATCTCACTGTGCCTTACCTGAGGCGAGGTAAGGCACAGTGAGATTTTGTGTCCCTAGAATATAATCGTTTCAACTAAATGCCGCCGTCGACATCAACTGTTCGCCTGCCACACGCCGCGAACTTGTCACGCTCATAATGCGCCAACGCTTAGAGCTCTCACTCTTTTAAATGCCTATGTACACATGTCGACATCTTTAATGATAACATTTGTAAAATATTTAATCCGCTAAGAGTATATTTAAGTTTTAAATTTAGACAATAGGCACTTTGGTATATACTGTAAGCTTGCTGTTTTAACTGAAATAAATAATTCTAATTCTAAATACACGGCCATTTATTTATTTAAACACGACCTTCATAATGACGACCGTTACGTTTACTGCACGTGACTTCATTAAAACGGTGAAGGAAAACATCGTGAGAAAGCCAGTATTATAAAAGCGGCGATTAGGTTGAAACCTGTCACGTATGCAATACTCGCTACTGCAAAATGTGGGCATGTGCAGAATGTTCGGACATGCCTCTGACTACCTCCCTTTGACTCTTCAAGGTTCTGATTGTCTGCAGATCTGAGAGGATGTCTACCATTCTAGGTAATTAAAGTTGTCGACATAAAGGTTCTCAAATGGCGACCACGAACAGAACGACGAAGCGCAGGAAAGCCCCCCAGCCTCTGAAATACCAAGGAAGTCAGCTCACGACCGTTCGTTGGGGCACTCTTCGTAGGAGCCAGTCCAGTCGAGGACTTCTTAAGATCATAAGATTCCATCATCATTCTTTTGGTTTACTTGGTACTAAGTCATGTGACGTAAGTCCTGCCTCCGCTTTGTAACGGTCGATAACAGTGGCCGCTTTTTAGAAAATTTGTGCTTAGCGGTATTATAATCGATATTGCTTTGTAGACTCATATTTTTGCTCACTAAAAAATTCAATGTTCATCGGGATTCAGGAAGTCCCCTATATCGCGTGTTGCAAATCAATATTTACCTAGCCGTTAGCTTGAATAGCGAAGCTTGGTTGGGGTATTCCCAACAGATCAGCAAGGTAACGTTCAGAGCGGTCACCGTTTTAATGGATGCTTGTTTGCTTGTCGTATCACTGATTCTTTCTTCGTGATCCTGGATTAGATCAGTCACTAGATTGCGGTATGGTGTCCCTGAAAAGAGCTTATGACCGAAACAATCAGTGTAATGAAAGGATTAAAGTGCGCTTCTCTGTTCTACCTTCGAACAACCTAAGAACTCTGGTATTGTTACCAGCTCTTATTCGAGATAGTCTCTCTGGCCTCTCGTACCTACCCAAACCATTTTATTTCTAAACTAAGCCATTATACTTTAGTACTTAAGTTTACTAACATTTCACAACACCTAGGTATCTTCTTCACCTGTAAAGAGTTTATTCGCACTTAATCTTATTGATTTACGATAAAACCGACTTTCAAGTATCGAGAAAAATATAAAAAGAAATGTTCGATCAAGTAGAGCATCATTGGGATAACAAGAGCGTATCGTTCGGAGGAAATTTGAATTTGGAAAATGAATTTTGTCAAAGTTTTTATTTTCTTTGTGGCCTGCATTATGGCGGTTTGCACTGTGACTGCAGCGCCTGAACCTAGATGGAAGGGTTTCAAGAAAATTGTAAGTAGAAGTTTATTCTAAGTTTAAAATCATCATCTCTCTATCTCTCTCTTTCTTACTCTCTTCGTGGCTGAGACTCGTTCGAGATAACGCTCCTGAGAAATGTATAAACTTTTTGCTAAAATTAAAAAAAAAATCGTTACTTTTCGAGACAATGGATCGACGACTGATCCATTGATGTGGTAGCACCTGTCGATCGACCTCGACTGTTCCATTCTACATGTATCCTCTATCTATTTATGTTTATTACAAAAGAGATCGAAAAAAGAGTGATCCAATTCAACTCTGGGAGCTGGGCAGCAGGCAGACGATGAAGGCGTTTTGTGTTCAGCCAGCCCCAGAAGGGAGAGAGTGGTAGTAGGACAGTGCTTAGGAACAATTTGTAGAGAGATGAGCTGCACTCGTGTGGCGCATCACTCGCAATTTCGGTCCGTATAACCGCAAGGTTTTTAGGACCATGGGAAGGTTGGAGGGTTGTTCCATTCTACCATCGATTGATCGACGATCGATTGGTATAGTAGACCCTTTGCGTCTCCAGTAGATTTTGTCACTCGGCTGTAGATGATGAACGAACCAACGTGGTGAAGGGTGCTGCTATAAGACTATTTTGTTACAGGAACACCTGGGGCAGCACATCCGCGATGGGATATCTAAAGCAGGACCTGCTGTAGCGGTTGTTGGCCAAGCTTCCTCCATCTTGGGCAAAAAATAGATGAAGATGCAATCAATTTCTTTACCATCTACAATTTTTTATAAAATATAGTAAACATTTGCAATAAAAAGGTTTTTATTTACAAATTGTTGTAAATCAGCATCATTCTGAAGAAGTCTATTACTGCTTATAATATAGGCCTTAACAAGTACAAATCTTGATACTTAACTATCCATAGCAACCTTCTTGCCATCGTACGCCCAACCAGCGGGATATCACCCACGCCGGTTCTTACACTGCGTTTATCGGTTCGTGGTCGCTATTCATGAACCTTTATTCCCAACAGTTGTTAGTTCTGCGATCTGTATGGCCTACACACTGCCACTTCAACTTGCTAATACTAAGAGCTATGTCGGTGGCCTTAGTTCTTTCACGGATTTCTAGTACCTAGTAGACTGAAACTACGAGTACCTATAGCTCTCATCTTAGTCCGTTGCGTGACTTTGAGCTTGTGAATGTTTTTGGGTCCTTTTCTAATATTGAGGTAACCCAGACTTTTTTTCTTTTTAAACCTAGGCAGATTAAGCGAGTGTACACAACTGAGTGAACGAAAAAAATGTATTTATATGTACGAGCTTTATTTGAATTATGAATGAGGGGGTTAGGATACAAATGAAGCAAATACAAAATCGTTATAAAAATTGACTTAAATGTAGGTTAGCCTTTCCTTTATTCATAATTACTCCCTAGTTTTATCGGCTCGATAAAAGTATATCTGCCTCTTTCATTTGTTTCCTGTTAAAATAGGAGAGAGCGAGAATTATCGAGCCGATAAAGTTACAGACTGATTATGAAATAAGACGGTTAGTTTATTTATAGACTTACAATTAAAACTGACTTAGATTATTAGATAACATGTGCCACTATTACTTAAGGTTTAAGACCTATTTTCCAATGGCAGCAGCGCTTCCTACCACTGCGACTGCTGGGGCGGCTTTGATGATCCCATCCCGAAAGTTCTGGCCGATTCTTTCCTGAAAATTAAAAAAATATTATTTTTTACTGCTACCAAAACTATATCTGCTTTGTAAACTTACTTTAAATCAACGCACAGCCTTAACTAGAAATCCTGCACGCACGCACGAAGAAATACCGAAAACTCAATTCCTAATAGGGTGCTGCGGGCATTGAAGTTTGTAGGTTTGTTGTAGAGAAGTCTTCTCTAATAATATTTTTTTAAATGCATGCAGATATTGATATAGCCGTGGTGGCCGTGGTGGCCCCGTCTAAATAATAGGCCCCACCATATCTACCTATCCGCGGATGTCGTAAGAGGCGACTAAGGGAAAAAAGCTAGGGGATGGGCAGCAGCGTCCCTCATTTTAACAACGATAGCTCTAACTACGCTCGCCAACCCGCATGCCCAGCGTGGTGAGAAAGGGCAAATCCCCCCACATGATAAGGAATTGCTCTGTCTGTGGGGGAGGTCAGGTTCAGCAGTGGACGTCGAACGGCTGAAATGATGATGATGATAGATATAGCTATCCGCCCGCAACTTCATCCGCGTGTTCAAGTATGTTCCTACCTTGACTCTTGTCACTTCGTACACTAGGGATCAACCCCAACGCGATACAGTCATATCGCGATTTAGTCCCAAAGCGATCTAGTCACATCCGCTGCCTAGTCAAAAAGAGATGTAGTCGTAAAGATCCCAACCCATCTTGTTTTTTCGTTCCCGTCTTCCATTAAGTGCGGAAACCTCAAAGAGTGAGCCTACTCGCACTTGACCATTGTTTTACTTACAATTTTCTTGAATATCTTCCACCTAGGCTCAGGCGCTGCTGTCACCATTGACAATGCTACCACACATGCAAACACGAAGAAAACGATACGCGAGAAATTCATTTTTCGAATGAAATTTTAAATTTCGAATATGGATCCCTTTTGTTCAAAACGCAACGAATAAATGATGCTCCCTACTACGAAACTCACGTTTAAATAGTTTGTTTATCAATTTGTAATAATTTGTATATATCAATAGTATTCTTATTGCATAAATAATAAGAGTTCATCATTCATCATGACGTGTTCGGTCATTGATAACGAGGTGCGAGGTCACGCGGGAATCCCGGCAGATATACATGTTCAGTCCCGGAGATAATAGTAAAGTACCTATGAAATATCAATGATATTTTTCAAACTTTCGCGATCAGTATAAATTAAGTTATGATCAATGACTTAGGTATAAAAAATGGTTATTTGCAAATGTAGGTTCATAAATACATAAGGTGGTTCATAACAAGTATGAACTGACTGGCCTCATAACTCAGTTGGTAGTAACTGGACAAACATTTGTGACTAACACAGATGTTTGTTCTGTGTCTGGGTGTTAAATATATATCTATTATGTATTCATAGTACAGGCTATGCCTAGTTTGGGATCAGTTGACCGTGTGAATATGTCCGGTTTTTTTTTTTTTTTTTTTTTTATTTATTTTATGATATACCGAAAGGGGCAATTAACACCCACTTAACAATAAAAAAAGGTTTACAACTTTTGAAAATTCAACATTTCGCATTAAGAAAACTCTGCAAATTCTGTCTGTTTTGGGGTCACAATTCAAACTCAATGAATCAGCTGTTTCAGGTCTTGATGTCATGACCCATTAGTCATATTAACAACTCAAAAATGCGTTTTATTAATTTTATTTTAACCATCACCAAGAATATAAATACTTCATACAATCCGTTGGTCATACACATAATATTTTTTATATAGAAGGCGTTTGTACCGACGATGACGTTGGTCACAAGTTTATTCAGCAACAGTCGCTGGATCCATCTCATCTACTGAACTGCCAGGAGAGGTAGGAATGTAACTACCAGTAGAGCCTGGATAAGAAGGAAAACCGGTATTTGCAGGAGGTATTGGCAGGACTGGAAAGGAGGGATGGCCAACAGGACCGTTATCAAGAGTGGGTAGGAAGCCATAACCATCAAAACTGGTAGGATCCGAGGAGAACGTTGTAGTGGCAAAACTGCCCGGATTAGATGGAAAGCCAGACCCGCTGAAGAGTATGTCCCGTATGTGCTGTCCCAAACTCAACTGAAAAAGAAATATAGACGGTTATATGGGAGTAGAACTCACATCTTAAAGATATTTACAATGGTTCGGAAAATATTGAGCCCAAGTGTATGAAGCGACAATCTTTTATATGACGTCAGGGTTGAGATCTGCGTTCCTATTTCGCTCACTCCATTACTTAGATTTATTTTTATATTAAACTTTTTTTTACCTGCAGACGTACACATAATCAATTTCTATTTAGCTTTACTGTCAAACCGGTTCCGGCGGGGGCATAGGTACGCCATCTTACAGGATCTCCTAGTTTGGGTACCTATGTTTTTCCAATCAGGTCCAACGATCACATTTTATACAAAACCTGATGTACATTAGCATAAGTGAAGTTTGTTACCGAAATAAATTTATCTTTATCTTATCTTACTCAATGGTACCCCTGGTATTACCTAGTTCCTTAAAATATGTTTTACTGCTCATCCGACTGGCACTGATGATGCCAAATTTAATTGAAATCGCTGTATTGTATCATTTAATAAGAAGACAGTTCTCAGTTTAATCTCACGTTCTGTTACGCCGTTGGTTTCTCTAATAAATAAAATAAAATAAAATATTGCAATTGCTCGCATCGATATTGATTTCAACCACAAATATAAACTTTCTCGTAATAGTTCCACATACATACAAGGTGATTCATTGTATGTATGGATGCTATCACTAAAGGGGCTTATTCTTAATAATATTCCGGACATATTACACACGGTCAACTGATCCCAAACTAGGCATAGCCTGTACTATGCGTACCAGAGAGTGATATAAATAATAGATAAATATTTAACACCCAGACACAGAACAAACATCTGTGTTAGTCACAAATGTTTGTCCAGTGCGGGAATCGAACCCGCGGCTCTAGCACAGAAGGCAGTGTTACTACCAACTGAGCTATGAGGCCAGTCTACAACCAATTGTCAATAAAGTTCGCTCTATGACTTTTGGATATTCGAGATTTTTCATTAATTCTCTATTGATACTCTATTCAAAAATTCCTCACTATTTATATCCCAATCCGAGCTATGCTCGGAGTTTGACTACGTGATAAGATCCAAAATGAGGAAATCCGTAGAAGAACCAAGGTCACCGACATAGCTCTCAGAATTAGCAAGTTGAAGTGGCAGTGGGTAGGCCATACAGCTCGCAGAACCGTCGGCAACGCGTGCGTGATGCCTCTGGTATTGCAAGCGCTCATATGCTACGGTAACCGCTTACCAACAGGTGGGCCGTATGCTTGTTTGCCACCTCAGCTGTATAAAAAAAAAAAAAAAAAAAGTCGGTGGATTGAGAAGGCTCAAGACCGTTCGTCGTGGAACTCTTTAGGGGAGGCCTATGTCCAGCAGTGGACTTCTACAGGCTGATGATGATGATGATGATTTTATCATCTATTTGATGGTTTTTCGAAAGAAAACTTTACTGGAGCACGAATTGCATTCGAAACCTCCGACCTTCCGGAATCCGATCGAAAGTCATGTGTCATGGTCAGGACTATGTAGGTATGTGATTTTTGGGTGTTATTAATTTTATTTATTTACTAGCTTTCGTTCACGGCTATTCCATTCAACTAGATATTCTAGGTATTATTAGCCATTCTAGGTACAGAACTTTATTTTTATTTTTTATGTTATACGGAGGCAAACAGGCTTACGGCCCACCTGATGGTAAGTGGTTACCGTCGCCTATTGACATCAGCAACACCTGAAGCATTGCTAATGCGTTGCCTGCCGAACCCCTCCCCCCCTAAAGAGCTCTGGCAACCTTACTCACCGCAGGAACACAACACTATTTGAAACAAATAATGTTATTTGGCTGCGATCTTCTGTAAGGCGGAGGTACCTCCCCAGGCGGGCTGCTCCAATTTAGAGCGAGAAAATATCGCTGTGCCCTACCTCTCGTAGAACTCTATCTATTCCAAGTTTCATCGTGGTTTCATCGATCAAATCGATTGAGCCGTTACCATAAACATTCTCACAAACTATCGCATTTATAAAATTAGTAGGAATAAAAATAATATTGTAAAACTTACAATTTGCTCGTAAGGGTTCCATGGGAAGGGTTGATAAACTGGCTTCGCTGAAACTGTAATTGTCGCCATGGCATAGGCAAACGAAATAAGCATTATTTTTGCAGAAAACATTTCTAAATAATTGGAATTTCAAATATTACAAAATTAATTTGCAGGTATCCTAAAAGTGCAAATGCTACTCTGTTTGAAGACAGTCTGCCTTTTTATACAAAATTTATTTGATGACTCCTGTTGAAGATCTTTTTCATAGTTTGTAATTTATCTATATTTTAGTGTTCTTAAACTGTGTGTCTGTTTGTTAATGTACTTAACATTTACTTTTACTATCTCGACAATGGCCGTGGTGGCCCCGGCTGAAGAAAAGGCCCCTCTATATCTACCTATCCGCGGATGTCGTAAGAGGCAACTAAGGGAAAAAAGTAAAATAGTAAATCCATTGATGCGCGACCGGGATTCGAACCCACGATCGGAAGGCACGGTTACTTCCACTACTCTGTCAGTGCTATATAATGGAATATTTACCATGATTGTGATTTGTTCCTCGTTATTTTGCCAAAGTTTCATGCGCGATGATCACGTAGTAAACACCTATAATATTGACTGGCCTCTTAGCTCAGTTAGTAGTAACTCTGCCTTCTGCGCTAGAGGTCGCGGGTTCGATCCCCGCACTGGACAAACATTTGTGTTTATAGATGTTTGTTCTGTGTCTGGGTGTTAAATATATATCTATTATATGTATATCAGTCTCTGGTACCCATAGTACAGGCTATGCCTAGTTTGGGATCAGTTGACCGTGTGAATATGACCGGATTTTTTTTTATTTTTATTTATTTAATATCTCCTTATTAGGAGAATAAATCATGATACCTAAATATCCCATTTTTGGAGGAGGTAGGGCACAGCGAGATTTACTCGCTCGAAATTGGAGCAGCCCGTCTGGGGAGGTACCTCCGCCTTAAAGAAGATCGCAGCTAAATAAGATTATTTGTTTCAAATAGTGTTGTGTTGCTGCGGTGAGTAAGGTTGCCAGAGCTCTTTAGGGGGAAAGGTCGGCAACGCGTGCGTGATGCCTCTGGTATTGCAAGCGCTCATAGGCTACGGTAATCGCTTACCAACAGGTGGACCGTATGCTTATTTGCCTCAGTTGTATAAAAAAAAATATTAACATAACCATGATAATTTTAAAAATGATAGTGCTCTATAATTCTAAAAAACCTATCTAAGGTAGATACTTTCCTAGATATACTCTGAAGTAGTAACTAGTAGCAGGTATGGTCATTAACACAACTGAAGCCACTTACAAAAGCTATACCATTTGCATCTTAAAGCGCAACGTGCCTCGCTATGTTTGCTTGAATTAGCAAAGCACGTAATAGCACTGTGGCTAATGTAGAATGCCTTTGAAAATGTAACAAATGAACCCATACTACCATTATACATGGTGATTCATAATATGTATTCCATTCCGAAAGGGGCTTATTCTACAACCAATAGGCAATAAAGTTTGTTCTACGTCTTTTGGAAATTTGTCATTTTTCATTGAAAAAACTCTATGCGAAAATCAGCTGTTTTGGGGTCTAAGGGTTAAGGGTTAAAGGTAGATAGGAGCCTAGTACCATTAGTTCAATAGTAGGTATGTTATTAGGTGTAAGAAGTTAAGGACTTATGGACACTAGCTCTCACACTAGGATTCCCTGTGTTGTGAGTAGCTAGTCTCCTCCGGGGGCTGTAGGATTAGTATTAGGTAGGTAGGTATGTTTAATCTTATCACATTTAGGCTACATACTTATCATCGATTCAGTACAGTAGGTATTCTAAGACAGTAGGTAGATACAGGATTACATGATTGATAACACTATTTCAAGGAAGGCACTGGTAATTAGGTAGGTAAAGTAGGAGGTTTAGGGATAAGATCTAATCAGGTCAAACTCAATAAATCTGCTGTTTTAGGTAGCAATCTTGATTCCGAACTTCTTGTACGTTTAGTTATTAGTTTTAAAAATGATAAAAATACCAAAAACAGCTAGTTTGAGAGAGTTTGTGAAAAAAAAACATACCACATAACGTAGCATACTCGCACAATGTTACTTTAAAGCGAGTGGAATACAAAATGTTGATTCAAATTGGTTCAAGTACGACATATATACATCTAGCCTATATTAAACGATAAGTAACCTGTAAATCCTAGATTACTGAAATAAATAAATAAAAAAATAAAATGAAAATATTGATGATTTTTTTCGCTAATATTATTTATTTTTTGTTGATAGACTAACCCCTTTTCGGAATGGTATACATGTCATGAATCACCCTATAAATGCGAAAGTTTGGATGGATGTTTGTTAATCAATCACGCCATAAAGGCGAAACAGATCTGGATAAAATTTGGCATACATATTTGGCATTTGATGAAATAGATAAAGTGAGGAATAGCACATAAGCTAAACTCGTAGGTTCCTTAAATTGCAATACCCAATATGTGACCATAATGATGAGAGCCTTTCTTAGAAATAATAAGGTCATGATCATTATCATAACCTTATTATCTACCTTATCATGATCATGGCCGTGGTGGCCCCGGCTGAAGAATAAGCCCCTCGCATATCTACCTATCCGCGGATGTCGTAAAAGGCGACTAAGGGAATAAAGCTAGGGGATGGGCAGCAGCGTCCCTCATTTTAACAACGATAGCTCAAACTGCGCTCACCAACCCGCATGCCCAGAATGGTGAGTATGGGTAAATCCCCCCATGATAAGGAATTTGCTCTGTCTGTGGGGGAGGCCATGTTCAGCAGTGGACGTCGAACGGCTGATATGATGATGATGATCATTATCATCGTCAGCCGGTAGAAGTCCACTGCTGGACATAGGCCTCCCCTAAAGAATGCTACGACGAACTGTCTTTAATCCTTCCCATCCACGATTCCATGTCACGCAATTTTCACAATGTCGTCGGTCCATCGGGCGGGGGGCCTTCCAACACTGCGTCGTCGTATCAATCGAGAACCTTTATTCCCCAATGCCTGCCTAGGTGGCCTAAAGGCTACTTTATATCAGGGTATCACGCGTGTGAAGCCGCGGGCTCAAGCCAGTATATGATAAACTTGCTTACGCCCGTGGCTTTGTTCGCGTCGTATCTTATGCGTATAGTAGTAAGTATAAGTAGCCTATGCGCTATTCCAGTTAAATAACTCTATCTATTTCAAGTTTCATCGAAGTCGGTTGAGCAATTACGGCGAACTTACTAAAAAAACTTACCTATATATTTATAATATTAGTAGGAAGTAGGATGAGGAATAAGAAAGATAGGTAAATGAAAATAATGAATTACAAAATTATAGCAAATTTATTTACAAAAAAAATATATTTACATTATTTATAATATAAGCTTACATTTAGATATAAATAGGTAAAATAACTACTTATGACTTAGTGAGTTAAGTTCGCCCGCGGTTTCGTCATTAAATACTAAGAAATAAGGTCTATTTTCCTAAAGCCTTTGCTTGTCCCACTACGGAAATTGCTGGGCCGGCTTTGACGAGGCCATCTCGTATGTTTTGTCCAACTCGTTCCTGAAAAAGAAGTTGTTTGGATTAGTTGATCGAGCAAGCCAAGCGTGTGAAGATCTCTGAAGCAACTTGGCCGAATTGGCATTGCATGTTTATTTGTTAGAGCATTACTTTCGAACAGAGATTTTCTTGGAGGAGGTAGGGCACAGCGAGATTTTCTCGCTCTTAATTGGAGCAGCCCGCCTGGGAGGAACCTCCGCCTTACAGAAGATCGCAGCCAAATAACATTATTTGTTTCAAATACTGTTGTGTTCTTGCGGTGAGTAAGGTTGCCAGAGCTCTTTAGGGGGGGGGGGGGGGAGGGGGGGTTGGCAGGCAACGCATTAGCAATGCTCCAGGTGTTGCTGATGTCAATAGGCTACGGTAACCACTTAGCATCAGGTGGGCCGTAAGCCTGTTTGCCACCGTATAACATAAAAAAAAAGACAATCCGATCTGCGTGTGACGTAGGTCAATTAGTTGTTCTATAAATATTTTGTTTGTGGGAAGAATATAGAATATAGAAGAATATAAAGGAATATAAAGGAGTAAGCTAGAGCTAGGAGAGCTAAGATAAAGAGATGCAAAAGGTTAAAAACAAATTTATTTTGTTTTCTAGGCCATATTGTTTTTCAGACACAACGAAAATAGTACCTAACATTTAAAAACCAAAATAATGTGAACTCCCATTTGGTAAAGTTTCAATTTACGGCTGTTCGGTGTTATTATTATTGTTTAATAATAATTTTGAAAGTTTATTTAAATTTTGAAAAAAAAAGTTGTAAATGTAAGTACTTACGAGTTTTTTGAAAATTTTCCATTTTGGCTCAGGCGCGGCCATCACCGTTGTCAGTGCTACCACACACGCAAACACGAAAAAGAAAATGCGTGAGAAATTCATTTTTCAAAATAAGAAGACTGAAAACTATTAGCTCAGTGCAGTGCAACGGTCAAGTTGTGAATGATAATCCTTAACCAAACGCCTTGGTATAAATACTGTTCATCCCACAAATTCTTTGTTCTCTGGTTTCAACTCTATGTCGTGGAAAACACGAGTCAATTTGCTTTGATGATGTTGAGTCAAATATAATTTTGCAAAGATAACGGGTTGAAAGAACATGAGGGAACCCCGGACACAGAATAATAATAGTTTATGTCTGAAGTGCTTGTAAAGTCCCGTTTTGATGGTGATATGACGTTAGAAACAGATAATAAGGAAATCAAGGGTCATTTTCAATCGTAAATGAGCCATATAATTTTTTTTGGGAAATATATACACATGGTGATTCATAACATATTGTATACTATTTCGAAAGTGGGTTATTCTATCAACAGGAAGAAAGAACATTAGCGCAAAAAACATTATTTTCCAAACTTTCTGAATTAGTTGTTTTTTGTACTTTTATATATCATCTATAAAACTAATTAGGTAGGTACGCGAAGATCGCCATCAAGTTTGTTACCAAAAACAGCCCATTCATTAAGTTTGAACTGTTTTCACCCCAAAACGGCGGATATATAGAGTTTTTTAATTGAAAAATGTTGATTTTTCAAAAGTCGTACATCCAACTTTTTTGCCAGTTGGCTGTCGAATAAGCTTTTTTTGGGTATAGTATTTTGAAGTATATTGTAGTATATTGAATCACTTGTGAGAACGGTCACCATTTTCCGATATTATTATGAATAACTTACTGTTTTCATTACCTAAGTACATTTGGCATATAATGTGCAATGAAAATGAGAAGGTAGGAAATCGAATCTGCACGAAATGACTACGCAACTCAATCCATTCACTGCACTTGTTCTTTCACCATCTGTAATTAGCCCTAAGGGCCACTGTTCGAACACAAGTAATTTTGGCTATGTAGGCCGCACGAGGCAGCGCGCGCGTGGTTTACCTAGCCAGTGCATATTCGGACAGCGGTCGGTCCGCACTCATATCATCATCATTATTTAATTTTAGCATAATATAGCGCAACGTAAAGTACTAATAAACTATTTCATCTTAGACATAGACATAGACAGACATTTTTTCACTAACATGGCACACAATACACATTACAAAGCAAAAATATGGAACAAACACAAAAGGTAACACACAAAAACATACTAAAAGAAAATGTGTGGCGCACACATTTTCTTTTATGAAGTTTTTGTACAGCAGCAAAAAGGTCTCTACTCAGCATAAATGTCTTACCCCTGAGGAGCAGTTAGGCGCTGGTATTCTGCCGAAACCGCTATTTATAGTCACTTGACATTGTGAGACTTCATCTTAATCAATCACTCAGTATTCCTATCAGGAGTGCTATGTAAGGGACCGCACGCGTTAAGACACGCATACTGTCCCTTAGGTAGTTAGCGGTTCTGATAGGGATACTCCTTCGAGCCGGATACCTCATTAATACCTCAACTTAGACAGACTTAAATCAGGTTTTGTCTGAAAATCAGTATTTTTGCTTTTATGTAAAAAATTTCACTGAGCCATAGCCTATTAAATTATGTTAGTCTGTAAGGTATTTATTAATATGGGCCATGGCATGTTACACATTTTTGTGTAATGTAAGTAGCCTGAAATAAAGATATAATTATTATTATTAAGGTTGCCAGAGCTCTTTAAGGGGAGGGGGGTCCGGGGTCGGCAATGCGTGCATTTTATCGTGCTGCAGCACACACAAACTTAACTGCCAACTGTTATTTACTTTTTTAAATTGCTTTGAAATTGTTTAACTATGTTAATTGTGTGTGGGGCCAAATAATTTTTATATCTATCTATCTAAATTGGACACTGATCTTGTATAGGATGAACAAGAAAGAACCAGTGACACGCCAAACAAGCCATCATCATCATTCTGTAGATGTTCGAAGTTGGCAAAGGCTTCCCCTATCTTTAGGAACTCTTCTTTCGTCTTTGGAACTCTTGTTCCAAGACGAATGGTTTTGAGCCCGTGGCCCCAAGCCACGGCAAGTGATAGCAACCTTCCCTTCTACTTCGCCAAGCAAGCAAGCAAGTTATATGATCAATACAATATACTTGGTTTTTTTATGGAAACCTTGAGAAATAATGTGAAAGTTAAACTTACAGAAGTTCAAAGGATTTTTATGACTTCGGTGACACAATTGCGTCCACTCAAATAGTCATAATGTCAAACCCAGAGATATTTAAAACTTGAATTTGTATTTATTTTTTTGCAGTCGGATTGGTAATAACGTTTTAAATCTAGTTGAATTTCAGCCATTTCTTCGTGACCTTACTACTCCTAAGGAGTGTAGGCAATCATTTTTTGCTTGTCAAGATAGGAAGGTAAATATGTAGCGTCTAGTTATGTAGGTACCTACATATAAATGCTATACCTACTTACCACAGAAAACATATCATCCAAGTAATATCAATGCGAATGTGTGTGTTTGTGAGGATGTTTGGATGTTAGTAGTTTAATCCAGGGACTGAAAGCGGTAGAGGTTATAGGTACAGGTACCTTTAAAACATTTCGGTACCATAAAGCTATACCGGTAGGGCATTACGGTACCGTTATTTCATACCGGTAGATTTCAGTACCGAAATTTTGAGCCGCGGCTAGTTCTCTAGGACAGTCGTGCCGCGGTGCTGCCTGCTGGACATAGGCCTCCCCTAAAGAGTTCCACGACGAACGGTCTTGAGCCTTCTCCATCCACCGACTTTCCGCAACCTTCACAATGTCGTCGGTCCATCGGGTGGGGGGCCTTCCAACACTGCGTCGCCCGGTTCGTGGTCGCCATTCGAGAACCTTTACTCCCCAACGGTTATCGGTTCTGCGAGCTATATGGCCTGCCCACTGCCACTTCAACTTGCTAATTCTGAGAGCTATGTCGGTAACCTTGGTTCTTCTACGATGATGAAAATAGTTATAATAAATTAGTACGATGGGCCTGTAGCGTTGCTTGTCTGGTGTTTATCGTACGAAATAGATGGGTGACCGCTAATGCCTTAATTGTGTTGAGCGCTTGACCGGACTTCCGAGGGCATGCTTGGATGTCAGTCCTGGCTATAAACTGCTTCAAGCCACGAAAGGTGCCTCTAAGGTTTCATCGGCGGTGTATGCCCGTTTCAGGGCCACCATACCTCATTCTGGTCACTGACTTAAGACAGGTGACACGACAAGAAGAAGTAACGCAGGCCTTCGGGAGGTCTATGACCTCCGTTACCTGAGTTGGCTACGGAAGTCTAAATGAGCAATAAGGAGCAATAAGAAATAATAAGGTAAAGAAAATAATGAAATATTAAATAGCTTATACAAAATTTATTTACAAAATAAACTATTTACAATACTTATAATAACTTATAGCTTAGTGAGTTAAATTGCTGTCGGTTTTTTCGCTACAGACTAAGAAATAAGGTCTATTTCCCTATAGCCTTTGCTTGTCCCACTACGGCAATTGCTGGGCCGGCTTTGATGAGGCCATCTCGTAAGTTTTGTCCAACGCGTTCCTGAAAAATAAATTGTTTGTTTTAGAGAGAGACAAACAAAATGAGTTTTCGTAATTTAAGGTGAATAAATGAATGAAGTTTTTTATTTAATAAATTTAACAACTAAAAGAACACACGGTTAAAATGTTGTGCGCAGCAGAGCTCAAGGAAAACATGGCCTTCGCTCAGCATTGTGCTGGATACACACTGAAATGTGCACCACTATTATTATTGTCATCAATTGTTTTAAAAATAACTATTTTTCATGTAATTTTTTTAAAATTCATATGACGACCTCGATGGCGTAGCGGGCGAGAGCTCGTCTGAGACGCCATGGGTGCGGGTCCGATTCCCGCTGCGGGACAAATGTTTGCATGATCTGCAAATATTTGTTCCGGGTCTGGGTGCTGTGATGCCATGGTACTCATAGTTTCTGATACCCGCGCTACAGGGAATCCTAGTGTGGGATGAGGTGTATGTATGTGACGGTTGGGTGTACATACTGAGACTGGGTACTTCTTTTTATCTTTCTTTACTATTTATAAATCTCCTGCAAGGTAGACCTTAGTTATCTAGTATAGTAATGAAACTCATGTCTCATTCGGTATGTTGGGAAGATACGCCAATAATAATTTACTTCCATAACTACCTAGTTTTTATAGATAGAGAGTCCGAGACGAGTCGCTGTGACAATGCTATACAGGCTCAATAGAGACCTAGTGCGGGGGACAGAGCTCCCTCAGGTACAATAATTCAATCTCAACTTGTTAGATTAAGCTTACATTCATAAGTAGCGCAATCATGTCTTTATGATATAAATAAACAATATCTTATATTTTATTATTATTATTTATAATCATTTTGAAAGTTATTTATATTTTGACCCTAAAGTAAAATCTAAATGTAGATACTACTTACGAGTTTTTTGAAAATCTTCCATTTTGGCTCAGGCGCGGCCATCACCGTTGTCAGTGCTACCACACACGCAAACACGTAGAAAAAAATGCGAGAGAAATTCATTTTTCAAAATTAGAAGACTGAAAACTCTTAGCTCAGTGATGTGCAACGGTCAAGTTGTGAATGATAATCCATAACCAAACGCTTTGGTATAAATATTCTTTATCCCACACAGCCTTCTATTCTCTGGTTTCAACTCTATGTCGTTGATAACACGAGTCAATTTGCTTTGAAATGTTTACTCAATATTGCTGATAACGGGTTGAAAGAGCGCGAGGGAACCCCGGGCACAGAATAATGATAGTTAGTACCAGAATGTCTGAAGTTCTTGTACAATCCCGTTATGTCGGTGATATGACGGTAGTAAATTAATTTTTGTAGGTACACCATTCATTCCTACTCCTACTCCACCATTTTGTCTTATTGTCTCTATAACTATTTATTAATAACTAACTTTCGCCCGAGGCTTCGCTCGCATGGTACCTACACAAACGAACGAAAAAATAAAAGAACTATTTATATTCCAAGTTTCAACGAAATCGGTTGAGCCGTTACGGCGTGATTTAATAACAAACATCCAAACAACCTCACAAACTTTCGCATTTATAATAAGTAGATATCTTCATTATACAGCGTATTTTTTAAATGAACAAGCAAGCTGGTGTGTGGTGCTAAAAATCTAAGTAGGATTAAAAATTAAGTAGGATATAATGATGTTAAATGCGTAAAACCTTAGAAACCTCTGCGTACTTAAATTCATCTTCTTCTTCTTCCTGCCCTTGTCCCACATTATGTGAGGTCGGCACAACATGTTTTCTTCTTCCACTCTCTTCTGTTAGACGTCATCTCCGCACTCACTTCTTTCTTACTCATGTCATCTTTAATACAGTCCATCCATCTTTTCTTTGGCCACATCATCATCATCATTTCATCGTTCCCCACAAACATCCAAAATTTCTCATTTATAATATTAGTAGGATTGGACCGAGTAAAACCGCACGGGTACAGCTAGTATCTATAGACACTTTTGTCTAAGGGGAATCACTTATATCGGAACCGTCGGGAACTCACCGTGATATGACCTGAATGAACTTTTATCGCGACTCTTATGAACAAAGAGAACTCTACTTTATTACGATTGCAATATAGCCAAATTTTCTGCAACGATATTTTATGACTCCAGAATCCAACATCATGCATGCGAAATAAAAATCTGTGTCTCATGCAGTAAAAGTTATTTTACTACAGAGATACATCTCTACAATACATCATAATAACAATAACGAACTCTATGTGTTGGTAACAAGGCACATATTTTTGAAGCGATCCCTCAAAGGTACATTTAAGAAACAGGCTGGTATAAAGAAGGGAATCATCTGAAGAAAGGCATCATTTGAGTCACAACCTACGACACCCACCCTCCCTTTTGAAATCGGTTAAAAATGAACGCTACTAAAGTTTTATTTTTCGTCTGTCTGTGTGTGTTGGTTATCTCTTCGGTGTCAGCATGGGACTTTTTCAAAGAAATTGTAAGTATTAAAAGTGTCCTATTTGAAATAGTTAATAAAAAAAAACCCCCCATATAATTATAATTTGGGGGAATTTTCCCATACTCGCCACGCTGGGCGTGCGGGTTGGCGAGCGTAGTTAAAGCTATTGCTGTTAATAGGGAACCCTGCTGCCCATCCTCTAGTATTGTTTCCCTTAGTAGTTTATTACGACATGAAAAGGTAGAAATGGAGGGGCATATTCTTCACCACGGCTGTTCTAATAATAAATCATATTCTCTTTTATCAATATATATCAATATATATCTTTCTCTTCTCTTTATATCGGTTTTCTATAAAATATGTATATAAAGTTACGCTTGTTCTGTTTCCTTTTCTGTTGTTTTTTACTATAATATTTTAATTGTTTGTTTTAGTTTTGTGTGTTCCAAATGTTGTTGTATATTTTGTATTGTAAATGTTAGTTACTTTTTTGTGCTTCGTGTTTTCTTTGTGTATGTATCGTGTTAGTGTACGTGACGTGTTTGGTTTCTGGTTCCGACGGAAGATCAGCGTTATGATGGCCATGTTCAATGGCTATCACAACATAATGCTGAGTCGGACGCCTTTTCGTAGCATTTAAGTTTTCTTTCTTTCTCTTTCTTATTCTTAGTTTGTATAGTTTAATCCATAAGGTGTTGGGTAATTTTAAGGTTAATGCTACGAATAAAAGTATTTTCTTTCTTCTTCTTTCTATAATTTTTTTTCTATAAACAATCACATACATAGTCGTGGCCCCAAACTAGGATACCCTGTGTCGTGTGTATCCGAAACTACGAGTAAGAGTACCATGGTACTACAACACCCAGACCCGGAACAAATATTTGCAGATCATGCAAAACTCGAAGTCTCGAAGTCGCACTACTGGAGGACTCAGCTTGTTTTCAAAGGAAGATTGTTAAGTAAATGTTTTTTTTCCAGGAAGGTGTGGGCCAAAGAGTGAGAGATGCGGTCATCAGCGCTGGTCCTGCGGTGGACGTCATCAGCAAAGCGTCCAGAATTGGCAGGGACTCCAACGAAGACGGAAACTAATAGAGACCCTTGGCTATGTTTTTAATAATGTATATTGTTTAAATAATCTATAAATGTTTTATATTCAATTAGATACTTAACTTTTTTTTGGACAGATTTTAAATTTTCAAGTTGTAGGCCTCTTACGACCTAAGCAGCGATAGCGTAGGGGGCGCAGATGAGTTCTATTCCGTTCTCGATGACAGCGGTACTACATAAGCGCTAAAAACCTACTAAGCTAGTATGCTAGGCGATCGCTAGCTGTTCAATTTTTTCCCAAGGAAGCGGATAGGAAGATTCGTAAGCTATCATGGCTGAGGTATGCTGGAAGAAAACTCTTTGTAGGGTTAAGCTCGCCTTTGTACATGCCTGTATTTTTATGTTTTATTTCTGTATGTTTTCTGTGTACAATAAAGAATTAAAAAATTAAAGAATTAGGTCAACAAAGCGTCTCTAAAAACTAGCATGCCAGCTAAATGGCATGATCATTTTGACACAGGACCGTTACCTGGCATGCTGGCATGCTAGTGCTATTCTCTGGTTTTCGAATAGCGTCGGCTTACTGCTGCTGCCAGTGACAGATGTAATTCAGTGAAGAGGCTTAAAAGTAAAGCACTTGTTTCGTCAACGTTATGGTTGAAAATTGAATTGATTTCTACAGAGCTATTGTCACGGCTATTGAAACCATACATTGGTATTTAATTGAGTTTTCAGTAAATATTTACCAGTTTCAATTAACTTAAGCAATGTTTCGGAATTATTTTCTGGTTTTCATGTTGATTGGTGAGTATTTTAGTAATCTTACTGATATAACTGGAATATGGTAGGGAATGACCGAAATTAAAGCTACTGTCAGGGCACGCTCACAATTCTATTGGGAAACTTGAAATTAAAGTTTTTTTTTAATAATAATAATATACATTATATTTCAGGTAACTTAAGAATAGTACTGACATTAAAAACTAAATTCTAGGACCCATAGAAATAAATATACTTATACCTTAACCTAAAATATATAAAATACCTACTATTTATTTATTCATTTTACCCACTACAACGGATCAACTATGAACGTTACAGTATCAGTACATGCAAAAATTATTCTTTGTATAAAAACAATGCCCACTAGAACGTATCACCGACCAATACCATAGCGTGCCATGACCGGACCGACAGCGAATTCAAGACGAGAATAATAAAGATACGTACGTTCTAGTGGGCACAGTATCTAGTGTCCGTTTACGTTTTGCGAGGAGGTAGGGCACAACGAGATTTTCTCGTTCTAAATTGGAGCAGCCCACCTGGGAGGAACCTCTGCCTTACAGAAGATTGCATCCAAATAACATTATTTGTTTCAAATTGTGTTGTGTTTCGGTCGTGAGTAAGCTTGCCAGAGCTCTTTAGGGGCCATAGGGTTTGGGGTCGGCAACGCGTGCTTGATGCCTCTGGTTAACCGCTTACCAACAGGTGTGCCGTATGCTTGTTTGCCACCTCAGTTCTATAAAAAACGTGTCTGATTTGTGTCTGGCATTGTATTATAGTGGGGAAATGCCTTAATGTTGTAATTTATTAACCGCCTTACATTCTGTAAATGATACGTTTTAATAAAAACTTTACTGATCCGATCGTAGTGGATGGCTTCCTATCATGTGGGATTTTGCTTATACTCACCATGCTGTCATGCAAGTTGGTGATGGCAGTTAGAGCTATCGTTGTTAAAATATGAGACGCTGCTGCCCATCCCCTAGCTTTTCATAAGTTTGTCAATTCCTGTACTTGGAATTTTGATTATCTGACCCTGTGTACGGATTTTCCGACTAGTAAATTCATTGGTTCACGACAGAGATTCGAACCCAGGACCAATGGTGCGGCAGCTTTGACCGTCTTTATTTCCTAAGCCGCCTCCTACGATATTCAGATAGATATCGTAGGAACAAAAACAAAAAGCAAATTCAATATTTTCTCCATATGGAGGAGCCCATTTTTCAGCCGGAGCCACCGCAGCTTGTAGGTTGTCTACTGTCTGGTAATATCGGTGACTGAAGGTTTCAGCGTCCATCTGACGTCATCAAATTACGTGAACCAGTCCCACACGAGGCCATGGAGAGTGCGGTTCTATCCAAAAAAATCGCTGTTCAAGAAATCTGATCTTATTGATAAAGGATGTGCTGTTTTCATCAGGGATTGCCCGAAGCTTTACAAGTAATTATATTGAATGAATGAATGAAAATACTTTATTGTACACCAATGAAATATAAAAAATAATTTGTTGCTTCTTTCGCTAGATTCTGCGTAATGCAGAAGCTGTTATCTTCATCATCATCGTCAACCTCCTTCGACGAACGGTCTTGAGCCTTTTCCATCCACCAACTTCTTACAACTTTCACAATGTCGTCGGTCCATTGGGCCTTCCAATACTGCGTTCCAAAGAGAACATATTAATTTTGCTTTTTGATGCTGATGAACCCGCGGTTTTACTTGCGTCATGAATTTTTTATGTAAAGTATTAGTTCTCCATAGCTTACGATCACACGGTCAACGGTCACGGATCAACGGTTGATTGTTCAATGATTTCAGACAAAACTTAATTTGCGCGCGACACTACGATGGCAAATACAAAACATTCAACAACTACTGCGAGATGGAGTATGAGAACTGCAATAGTTGGAGACGTAAGTAAAGTACCTATACTGTCAGATGTCCACGAATTAACTTTCCACGAGAAAAAGTTCATATGAGATGGTGGCCAACTTCGGTGATGCAGTTTTCTTGACCTAAGTGTCTGATGGAGTATGAACAAGAAAATGCCAGTCACATGACAAACAAACCAACTTTATACGACATTACAACTTCATTGGTCAATCGGTTGGGCTGCTGCGCGAATGAAAATCAGTCATCATGATCAGCCTAAGGAAGTTCACTTTTAGACAAAGGCAGCCCTCTAGACTACTAGACTTCCTACATTCACAATTTCGTCGGTCAACCAAGTGAGATTAATCCTTTCACTACACTGATTCTTTCATCGACGGTCATAGGCCCTTTTCAGGGCGTGTCCGGCTCGTGGTTCGAGAACCTTTACTCCCCAACGGTTGTCAATTTTGCGAGTTTTATGGCATACCCACTGCCATTTCAGCTTGTTTATTCCGAGAACTAACTAAAGGAATAAAATTGAAGGAAATTCCGAACCCTACAGATAGAAAATAGGATTCAGGTCACCAATTCAATACAGAGTACAGAGTGCACTGCGGGCAGTGTGTCCAAAAAGCTGACAACATTGCGTCACTGGATCACCAATTCAATATTTTTCCCGAGAAAAGTGCCTATCATCTTGTTAACCAACTACTCCTGAAGATTAATCTTAGCAAAATGTTTTACAAAGTGCGTGTCGGTTTCTACTAGGCTAAGACCACTTTAGTTTGCTAAATGTGGGCATGTGGGCAAATATTCGAATAAGCCTACTAGGTACACTCCATAGACATCGTCAAGGATCTGATCGCCTGGAAATCTGAGAGGATGTCTACCTACCGTTTTATGGGATAAAAGTTATGAATCAATTTTTTTGATTGGTACAAAGTTTTGAATATTTTTCTTTCAGAATGGAGCATGATCAAGAGAAATAGATGTTGATAAGACCTTCGGATTGTGAAAGAAAAACTTAAGGAGGCCACACAGGCAAGGAAGTTGATGTTTTATTGCGATTCAAATGACTACTATTATATTATTGTTTTTATCTATATTATAGAACAGTGAAAAAAAATCCCTTTGTTACAAAACTATATGGTTAGGTATACTCACTTTTATGCTTACTCGTAGGTCCAGGTATTGTTTTATTTATACAACTATAGGGTGGCAAACAAGCTTACTTACCACCTGTTGGTAAATGGTTACCGCAGCCTACAACCGCTTGCAATACCAGGGGGTGAGTGGGAGTTTAAGTTTTTTTTTTTTTTTGTTTTTTCAATAGTTTTCACTCTCACTCGTGCGTTACACGTGTTTTTGTATGGACAAAATGAATGACAGTAGGTAATGGTCCGCTCTAGGCACTGTTACAGATTCCATACATAAACACGTGGATCACGCTACAAGTGCGTGTAAAAACCATGGTGCGAACAACTCACCCCTTTGAGGCATCATGCACGCGTTGCCAAACCCGAACCTTCCCTACAGAGCTCTGGCAACCTTACTCACCGCAGGAACACAACAAATAATGTTATTTGGCTGCGATCTTCTGTAAGGCGGAGGTTTCGCCAGGCAGGCTGCTCCAATTATGAGCGAGATAATCTCGCTGTGCGATAAGTATATAAAGCAGCGGAAGCGGATATCCAAAAATAAAAATAACGGGAGATAACGTAGATGTAGGCCACACCTACGTGTGGCAATATTGATGATACAATCAATATTTTTATTATTTATTTATTTGACGCAATCTGTCCACTGATCTTTGATTGATAGACCTTGATCTTTTGATCTTCAATCCGCGATTGATAACAAACATTTTTTCTATTAGTGTATTTGTTATTGTCCTTTTATGTGAATAAATAAAAGTCTGTAGAAAACTAATCTAGTATTCCGTACTTTTGTGAGTAATCTATATACCTACTCCGCTTAATTTTTTTTTAACTCTGGATTTATTTATTATACGATCCGACGACATACAAGTCAACTCAAATTTGTTTGCGGTTCAATGTACGCGTCCGTGTTAAAATACATTAAATCTTTTTTCATAAAAACACACCTTAAATTTGTAGTCATTTTTTAACAGGATCTTGATTTTTTAATGAGAGTTTAAAACAAACCTTTTTAAAATTTAATTCAAGTATCTTTCTTTCAGTTCATCAAAGTTCATCAAAATCAACTACCATATTCATAGATTTTCTTAAGTTTCTATCCCCTTCTGGGCTTTCAAGATTTGAATCAAGTCCTTGACTACCTTTTCACGAATTGTCGGCCATTACAGAGAATTTTCTGACTGTAGGTAAGTACCTACCTCTTTTGTGTCTTACAACAAAGGTAGCGGGACGAGCAAATTGAAACAGAACCGTTTGAAGTTATAAATATTACAACCAGTCGCGTTACGTGCTTGCTTGTCGTGTCACTGATTCTATCTTGGTCATCCTGTATTAGGTCAGTGACCATGTTGAGCTATGGCAGCCCTGAAAAGAGCCTATGACAGTCGGTGAAACAATCAGTATAAAGTGCGCCCCTTATAGGCTTCTCGTGCACATTTACTTGAATTGTTAGGTTTGAGAACATGCCGGCTTCCTTACGATGTTTTCCTTCACCGTTTGAGAGCACTAAGTAGTAAAAATAAATATGCACGACCGGGATTCGAACCCACAATCTGTGGATCGGAAGGCGGGGCCACAACCACCAATCCAGTGATCTCTGCATGCCGCTAACGTCATAAGGGTTTGGTCGCCGTGTACTTCGTACTCCGCCATCGGAGGCCCTAGTGCGAGTTCTCGTGAGTTCTTACTTGTCACTTTTTGACCGTGAAAAGTGTAAAGATTGTTGGTTTTTGATTGCCCCTTTTCGTGACTCCATACAAAAACGGTAATCTATACCTACACCTTTCACGGTCGTAAAGAGAGAATTCATGAGAACTCATACTCGGGCCTCCGAGGTTGGATGATAAAATAAGAGGTTACGAAAATAACTAAGGTCAAATGGGGTAAATGCGTCATGTTTCAAATAAGCGCAATTTTATTCCATATTGAAATTTTATTAATCAACTAAGCAAATTGAAACTTGTTATCCGAGACAGATATCTTTTTACGGGCTTTCAATGCATTGAATTTATTTACTGGGTTTGTAAGTAAACAATACATGCTTCACCTTGTTCGCCTGAGTCTTAAATTTAATGGTGCTTATATATATATATATATATATATATACCAATCGCAATGCTATACCAATCGCAACATCATCATCAACATCGGCCTCCCCCCAAAGATTTCTAGACTACGTATCATGTGCCAATTTGCCCATACTCACCATGCTGGGAACGCGGATTGGCGAGCACAGTTAAAGCTATCTTTGTGAAAATAGGGGACTTTGCTGCCTATCCCCAAGCATTTTTCTCTTAGTCGCCTCTTACGATATCCACGGGTAGGAGATATACCAATGGCATAATGTGAAACAAGTAGGTACCTCATTAATTTGTTCAACCTACCAAGATACAAAATTTGATTATCAGGTAGTTCTGAGAGTTGAGGACAGGTTGGAAACATTTTCGTGGAAAGGTGGATATTTGTAAATTGACTTGTTCTATTGACGTCTTGGAGAGTCCTTGGCTTGCTTACTAGCTCCGTTGGTAGTAACTCTGCCTTCTGCGCTAGAGGTCGCGGGTTCGATTCCCGCACTGGACAAACATTTGTGTGCTGAACACAGATGTTTGTTCTGTGTCCGGGTGTTAAATATATATATATATATATATCTATTATGTATATCATTCTCTGGTACCCATCATCATTTCAGCCGTACGACGTTCACTGCTGAACATGGCCTCCCCCACAGACAGAGCATATTCCCTATCATGTGGGGGGGTTTTGCCCATACTCACCACGCTGGGCATGCGGGTTGGCGAGCGCAGATAGAGCTATCGTTCTTAATATGAGGGACGCTGCTGCCCATCCCCTAGCTTTTTTCCCTTAGTCGCCTCTTACGACATCCGCGGATAGAGATATGGAGGGGCCTATTCTTTAGCCGGGGCCACCACGGCCTACCCATAGTACCCATAGTACAGGCTAATATGCCTAGTTTGAGATCAGTTGACCGTATGTGATATGTCCGGAATGTTTATTATTTATTTATAATAATAATAAATATTCCGGACATAAGATCACCTATAGAGTATGTTTACGAAGTCGAAGTAGGCAACTCGTGCGTGCTGCCTGCCTATATGCGTACTAATATGCGTAAATTATGTATACATATAAAATAGGTATTAATAAAGAAACAATAATTAAACAACTTTATTTAAATTTACAATCACCGTCGTTTTGAAAACGCCAATCTGCAAATAAAAAGTTTAAAACTCTTGAAAATAAGTAATCTAAAAGGGGATAGGAGAAAAATGGAGGAAAGTTATGTAATTTTACGAAGTAGGATACTAGGAAGTAGGATGAATTAAACGTTTCTGCTCCACTTTTATTATAAGTACTTTTAGGAGGAGGTAGGGCACTACGAGATTTTCTCGTTCTGAATAGGAGCAGCCCGCCTGGAGAGGTACCTCCGCCTTACAGAAGATCGCAGCCAAATAACATTTGTTTCAAATAGTGTTGTGTTCCTGCGATGAGTAAGGTTGCCAGAGCTCTTTAGGGGGGGAGGGGGTTCGGGGTCAGCAACGCGTGCGTGATGCCTCTGGTATTGCAAGCGCTCATAGGCTACGGTAACCGCTAACCAACAGGTGGGCCGTATGCATGTTTGACACCTCAGTAGTATAAAAAAATATATATATACTGGCAAATAGCGGAATGATCTACGTGCGTCTGTTTTTACAATCTGGGAGCCTTCAAATCTAGAGTGCTCCATCGTAGGCCACATTTCACTTATGGTGGTCAAACGCTTAATCATCCCCAATAAAGAAAAACATACCTCCATATCCTTTGCAGCTTTCATAATACAAGTCACATATGGTTTGAAAGGATTTCATTTCCTGGACATCACTTGATCCACAGACTGGAGTTTCCCTAAAATGATTGTTTCCAACATAAGGTATCTGCCCCAGCGACGAATAGCGAGAAGCGAATTGAGCTAGACACTAGCAAAGGGGCGAGCTATGCGAAGCGAGTAGTTAGGATAGTTTTATTGGTGGGCTATGAGCGATTCGTATACAAGCTCAAAGTCGCGCAGCGTGCTATGGAGAGAGCTATGCTCGGAGTTTCACTACGTGATAAGATCCGAAATGAGGAAATCCGTAGAAGAACGAAGGTCACCGACATAGCTCTCAGAATTAGCAAGTTGAAGTGGCAGTGGGCAGGCCATAAAGCTCGCAGAACCGATAACCGTTGGGGAGTAAAGGTTCTCGAATGGCGACCACGAACCGGGCGACGCAGTGTTGGAAGGCCCCCACCCGATGGACCGATGACATTAATAAAGGTTGCGGGAAGTCGGTGGATGGAAAGGGCTCAAGACCGTTCGTCGTGGAACTCTTTGGGGGAGGCCTATGTCCAGCAGTGGACTTCTACAGGTTGTTGATGATGATGATGAGCGATTGGTAAAGATTTGTGTTCGCCTAGTGGGAGGTACCCCGACTTTCGATCCGAATGTTCGAGGTTTGAACCCGGTCGTGCGATGAGTTTGTCTGTCCGAAAAATTGAAGTATAATACTTATAACGCTGAAGGAAAACACTGTGAGGAAACCAGCGCAAAATGTGGGCATGTACCAAAAGTTTTTGAACGTGCCTCTTCAAAGATCATTACATCTTTTGTTGATCGGTAGAATGTACCACGGACCGGTGAGCTTGACTCGAATTCCGAACGGTGTTATTTGGAAATCCTTACATCCTTTATTGTCTTAATATTGAAAGTTTAATTTTTTATTCTTTGCTTTGAGTTCAGTTGGTGCTGTATACTCGCTTACCTATATCGCCTCGCCATACGGCTGGCTATCGCAGGCCGCACAGCTCTAATGGGGACGTAGCTTTATACTCAAATATTGACCAGTCGATTCAGAGTGATTTCAAGACACGCCTCTTTGCCACTAAACTTTATTGGTCAATACAGTGGTCTGGGTCAATGTTTGCATTTGTAATGGACTTGCTAGTCTTTCAATACCGAACGAGAACACAACGCAACGAGAATTTAAATAATTCCATTCAGGGTAACCTGTATGACATTTTATGTGATACCTACCTACCTAAGAAACCAAATTTTGTAATCAGTGAAATAGGACGGAAGTTTTTCTTGTTTTGTAACCAGGTTACAACTCAAGTACACTTATGTCGAAGAAACTTATTGAAACGTTACCTGTGTCCGATGTTACTCCTACACTTAACAAATTCTATCATACACTCCTCCATCTCGATTTCATAATCAGTTTTGTTCTGCATCTCCTTAACGAGTTCGTCGGGCATCGGTCGGTAGCCTACATCCAAATCTGCGTAATCATCTACACATATCACTGCCATCAATTTGACTATCACTGAAATACAATAAAAGATGGTTTCACTTTGGATACAAATTTGTATCGCTCGATTACGTACGTACCAATTGATGAATTAGCATTCGATGTGTATGTCAGTGTGTAGTCAGTTGTTCGCGATAACGTCTACTTGATGCTATGTTCATACACAATAGTGTACGCACGTCCAATCTGCTTAAACATATCCGCCGAAACGACGGGTTCTGCTTAGATACCACTTGTTCATCAAATTACTCACCTAAGAGCGTTAAAATAAGACTGCGGCTTGGAACTCCTTGAGACTTAGCTAACAAACTGTTCAATTTCATATGACCGTTATTCATTTTTTTTACAAAATTATGTTCCAGTAATAGGTAATGCTTTGAAAAAAAGTGATCGCTTGTACGCCTTATTAACTTTATCTCAATTTACGAACCATAAAACTTAATGAAAAATTAGCATTTAGTAATTAAAACTCTTAATGAAGCCTGCCTCTCATCATAAACAATAATTTGGTAAAAAGAGTTATTATTAAAAACAGAAATCCGATTTCTCATTTTAGAATGGCGCTGTTCCGGACCACTTTATTTATACTGGCACAATTTAATTATAATATTCACCTAAACGTATGTACCTACCTGCATAAGATAAAAAAAATACTTTTTCTAAATTATTTATTTAAAAAACTTAGACATATTAAAATATTAGTCCTTTACGTTTTGGGCTCATTAAAACGTAAAGTGTAACATTTTTTTTATCTACAGGTATTCAACAAGAGTTCAAGAGTTATTTACAACGGAAAAGGAACTTTGTACACTAGCACTGATAGTCAATTTCAGCTTATAAGCTTTGCATTTCAAAGCTGCTTTCATGCTATTTGAAGCACGACTTTAGTCAGAAAATCTGAGAGCATTGCGAAGTCTTCGTGTTGGTTGTGACGGTGTGCTCCATCTGCGCTAACGCAGTTAACTCCGTATCCATCTTTCTATGTTTCATTCTATTGTTTTTTGTCAACGGCCTTTTCTTACAACAGCAGAGAATCTCCTCAAACTCCTTTCTGAAGTTATCGTTCAACCAGCCGTATAGAAGGGGGTTAGAAACAGCGCTGGACATGCCACACATATGGCAGACAGCGTAAGTTATTGTCATGGTTTTCTCATCCATAAAGGGCTCCTCGCTGAAATCTGCCACCAAGTTGAACACATTCAACGGTAACCAGCTAATAACATACGTAGCAGCTATAGCTATGAGTATAGCTGGTGTTTTTCTGGTTGTCCTTCGTCTACCTCGTAACCTTCTATGTATTTGCACGTGCGCCATGACTACGACTAAAACAGGGACTAGATACTGAAATATAAGGCTGAATACAGAGTAGATGGCTCGGCCGTTGGTGATGGGCCAATCTTCAATGCAGAAACTGAGGGAATCCATCCCGATGAGGCCGACCTTGTGCATCTTCAGGTTTCGAAAGATGTAAAGGGGTGAGGCAAGGGTGAACGCTGTAACCCAGATGATAAACATTGTGATGAGAGCACCCATCGTCTGAAGGCCTCGATGCGTTGGATACACGATCAACTGTGGACAAAGATATATGTTAGTAAAGAAATGCCAGTGAATCTGATTGTTATGTAAGTCTCGGAACAAGTTGAAGTGATAGTTGGCGGAGCACAAAACTTAGAGAGCTGACAGCTGTTGGAACAGAAACTTTCTCGAGTAGACACCACGCACAAAAGTGCAGGGTTAGATGACTTAGTAGTGTGTCCAAAATAAATGTATTTTCTTTCTTTCTTTCTTTCTTTCTTTCTTTAGAGCACTTGATGGAAAGACAACCTGATAATGGAGACTGGGAGTCTTGAGCTGCACAGAATATGAGGTAGGACTATTTTCAGCGATAGACGTCCTACAGCTGATGTGATGATGATACATGTCCATAGGTACGAGTTTATAAGGGTTTTCATAGAGATTTCAAATGTTGCCAAATATGGTTTATTATACTATACCTTGTACAATATCGAAGGTCTTTGAATTCCCTATTGCTAAAATTGAAACACCACCCTATTATTGAGAGTAATGTAACTTTTATTTCCGGGAGATTTATCAGCATCAAAATCAACTCTACTTATCAAATTAATCCAGGATTTAGGAATGTTTTCCTTTACAACAGAAAGTTGGATAAGGAACGGAGGAAAGGAAGATAAGCCAGCTAAATAAAAGTTGAATTAATTACTCTGAAGTTGTAATAATAGACAGCCCAGGCGGTGTTAGTTAAGTCAGCTCCGCACATAATATATACCATGTGTTTCTGTAGATAAAACCATCTAGCCTGAGTGGCAAGCCTACTCCATCTTAAAATAATGTCTCAGTCACTACAGAATCTCGCAAGTATGGGCAGAAGTAAAAGTTAGGAACCTACCACCTGACGCCATGTGAGTGAATCACTTAGAATAGATGTAAAAAAGTGCTTAATCATATGATATTCATTAGATTGGAACCATTTATGGAATAAGCTACACAAACTAAGCCACAGTGACTACGAGTTTTTTTTTTATCCGCAATAACTTTGTAAAAAATTCATCACAAAAACACCTTTTTATTCGCCTGTATATTCAGAGCAAACAAAAATGTGTTCCAACCTTGAAACAAAGGTCTTACTCATGCCATAGTTTTTTATTCACGACATAATACAGGAAGACTTGTTTCAATACTGTTTTGGGGCATATGACTTTTCGGCACGTGACATAGGGTTAGCAGCTTTATGAAACTTTATTGTATAGGCAAGTTTATTGGATATACGAAAGACGATTGATGATACAGTCAGGAACTGAGCAAACCTTAGTTAAGAGAGACTATAATTCATCTGTTATCTCATCAGTATAGCGATTTAACGATGTACGAGTAAGTTGCCATCCTTTTGGGCACCAGTGCTTGTGGTTGGTGATCTGAACTCTGTTTTCTAATTGTAGGTTGTCAAAAACAGAGTTCATTTCTAGAATGAATTTAGCTTAAATATTATTATTTAATTTGTATTTTTTTTTATTATTGTGTTTGTTAATGTTCTCACAAATAAAAATAAGACAGTTTCGACTTATGTTGTTTAATGACTCTCAGACGTAACACAAGGCAGTTGTGATGTGAGACAATTTTGTCTTTTGTTACAAGTGTGCGTGATCGTATACAGACAATTTTATTCATGTTGGCCAAGTGGGAGATTCCTCGACTCTCGATCTGAAGGTCAAAGGTTCGAATCCCGGCCGTTCCGGATTTTTCTATTCGAAAATTTATGAGCGTATTTAGTTGAAAACCACGGCTTAGTTGTAGGCCCTTTCAGGGACCTAATGCAGGATCATCAAGAAAAATCGGTGACACGACAAGAAGAAGAATACTCCTTTCTGTGATCACTATAGTCACTGCATTGGCCGTTAAAGAGCAAAAGCATAAAAATCCGACCAAAAAAACTCTCTGAGAGTGTAAAGCCGCCATTAAACGTAACCGTAAAAACCAGATTTCAGCAAACTATAAACTATTTTTATCCGCTGAGGTATTAAATCCAACTTTACGGTAAATATATTTGACTATGAAATATCGGGATAAGTTTTTATTAGTTGCTGAAGTTGGTAATATTGGCTGTGAGCTTAAAGGGCAAGTGTTTTACTGCCTTGTTATTAGCTACTTTGTTTTCTTTTACAAGCTTAGTATTGTTAAACTTCAATTGTTAGTTCCTGTGTCCATCAAACTGTCTTTTTTCATCAATATACCTAGCTAACTGAATAATTATCATCATCAATAGACTGTAGTAGTTAACTGCTGGACTTCGGCCAAAGAGATCCACGACGAACGGTCCTGAGCCTTTTCCATCCACCGACTTTCCACAACTTTGACTATATCTTCAGTCCTTCGCTTTCCAAGACTGAGTTATGTGGGCTAACTTTTTGTTATGTGACGCAAAAAATAACACAAGGGAACATCATTTTGGTTGCATGAAATATAATGACTATTACCGAACATTTTCGGGGTGCCGATTTTAGATCTGAAGTCAGATTTTTTGTAGCAATTATAGTTTTTGAGATATAATGAAAACGCGATTTTCAAGAAAAAATACTTTAATTTTTAAAAAACAACAACTACTTATCAAAAAAAAACTTTTATAAGATTTTCTTGCTTGAATTCTAATAAAAAAAAATGTCTCATTTTGTTCCCTTGTGTAATCTTTCATCTTTCTTTCATCCTATTGACAATATCAAAAATGTAAAATAATGTCCAAGATTATGAAAATGAGTCAGACCTAATAGTTGTCTATATGCAACTACCATTAGGTACATTAATTCATTATAAAAGGGTCATTGGATAACGGATAACCTTTAAAAGGATTGACATTGAAAATTGCTGGCAAGTCCAGCCGGCCAAACTCTGTGTAGGCGTTTGATTGATGAGGCTCTTGAAACAATGTTCAAAACTTCTCAACTTCTCAAAATTTCGACGCACGCTTTTCGCAGAGTTTTAAGATTAACGGCCGATTGGTGACTCCTTTGCCAAGAATATCATTTTCCTCCACTTTTTAGTGTTCCATACCAGATTTGAAAAAAAACGGAAGCTTCACTTTGTCTGTCTGTAAAAACCCTTTTTTCCAGATAACCTTTAAGTGGCGAGGAAAAGAGGAAGGTACTGCTGAGTAACAGAAAATTGAAAACTGGACTTAAGATAAATAGACTTAGATAGCAAAAAATATACTACATAAATACACATAAACGGTAGCTCAATTTTGTTGAGAATTCTGCAGAATAAGTATGTGTTGGTACAGTTTAGACTTGAAAATGAGTATCACTTGCACTGTGGCTAATTTATTTTCAAATAAAACAATAAACAGTGCATCTGTCTGCTGGCTATTGATTTCACTCCATTATTTATCAGTTTATCTGGAGGGTCTCGCGTAATGAACCTAACACCGCACTACAGATAAGACCACTTGATGTCCCTTGTAACACGAATTTCTGTAGTGAGTTATGTAGATACATCAGTTAAGGTATTACTGTCCGCTATTGAGCAATTTCACATTTTTCTCAATCATCAAAATTCTATTAATTCCGTTTTTACTACGATAATAAGGCCTGTCGTAGTGTATAGATCTGAGTGTTGGGTTACCAAAGGAATGAAAGAAGAGTGCATGCGGCGGAGATGCGAATGTTGAGATGTATGTGTGGAGTGATGAGAATAGACATAATAAGGAATGAGTACATCAGAGGAAGTTTGAAAGTAGCGCCAGTGACGGAAAAGTTGATAAGTAATAGGTTAGCATGAAATGAGGAGCGATGAAAGTCATGTAACGAGAAGAGCGTTAGGTATGAATTTGGGTGGATATAATAGTAGAGGAAGACCATAGAGAATATGGAAGGACTGTAATAAAGATGAAATAAGTAAGAAAGAAGTGAGTGATGAGATGACGGCTAACAGAATAGAGTGGAAAAATAAAAAAATGTTGTGCCGACCCCACATAATGTGGGACAAGGGCAGGAGGATGATGATGATTACTACCTAACTTTTACTAATATGTTGCTTTTCGTCTTTTCATCATATGGAGAGGGATATGGCTATGGAGAGAGCTATGTTCGGAGTTTCAATACGTACATACCAAAATGAGGAAACCCATAAAATAACCAAGGTCACCGACATAGCTCTAAGAATTTGCAAGTTGAAGTGGCAGTGGGCAGGCCATATAGCTCGCAGAGCCGACAACCATTGGGGAGTAAATGTTCACAAATGGCGACCATAAACCACGTTTTGGAATGTATAACAAAGCTTGAATGTAAAACCCTTCTTCAAATATTTGTAAAACTTTTTAAGAAAAACCCCCTTTTGGACACAAATACTTTGGCACATTTAACTCATATTCTTATTAGAAAGTTCTGAAATTTAATCCAGTGGACCTACTGAATTCCATGCAGGTTGGAAAAATGCTCGAAAGTTATGTTCTAACAAAGAAACATACAAACACAATTCTGATTCGTCCATGTTCTCTACTCGATCAACTTATTAAAAGTTCGACATAAAGATTTCTATCTCAAACAACAGAATAAATGAGTTTAAACTGCGCAAAATATATGATTGCAAATATCATATTTTTGCGTGTTATTGTATTGTATAGTGTTTTTCAATGAAAAATATCGAATTTCCAAAAGTCGTTTAACAAAGGAGCCATTTCATTCTGGGCCTGGTCCATGTACACTACATAGAAAATTTAGGAATAAATAGGAGATTACAAGAAAAATACAATTTCATTAATTTGAAGACAAATGCGATGGTACAAGAATAGTTCTTCTGGTAAGTTTTTTACTATGTTTCCACTATTTGAAGGCTGCCATGTTGTTTTATAATTGGCGTTTGACATAACATTGACATATTTTTCATGTCATATTGTTTGATTTGATGTTTTTGTTTTGTCAGATGAATGTAGGTTGTCAAAATGACATTTCACGCACGTCCATCCGCCATATTTTTGTAGCGCTGTGTGTTGCTCTCTTTGTCGAAGAAAATCTTTATGTACCTTAGAACAAAGTCAATTCAAATAAAATTACCAAATAAATACGTTTACTTTATTGCCTAGCCATATTTTAGAGTAGTGTACACAGTGCAGGCCCAGGCTCCATTTATTGATGAAACGTCTCTTTTTTATTACCTTTTGGTATACATTCTTCTTCTTGTCGTGTCACTGCTTTTTTCTTGGCCACTTTACCTGAACCTGGTAACAATATCATTAGGAACATTAGGTCTGTTACCAGGTTCAGGTATAGTGATCCTGAACAGGGCCTATGACTAGTATGACCGTCCGTGATAGAATCAGTGTGTCAGCAACGCGTGCGTAATGCCTCTGGTATTACAAGCGTACATAAGCTACGGTAACCACTAACCAGCAGGTGGGCCGTAAGCTTGTTTGCCACCGTCTTGCCATCTGTGGATCGGAAGGTGGGGTCACTGCCAGCACTCCACCAGTACTCTCATAGAGCTTATTATACATCATTTGAGTAGCCTCGTATAAAACGGTTTTACCACATAATTAATGTCTTTTTTGTATCCCAATGTTGTGACTGGCTGTCAGCCGCAGCCTTTGTAGTCGAACTTGAAAGTCTCTTTACAAACCATGCAGATGACGTCACAACGAACAGACACCGCAATTCTATTTCCAGATAGAGAATCGTTATCGTTTCTGTTTACACGTCTGTATTGGTTTCAGATCCGGGATTGTAATAAGCTGCAAATGAACTTATTTGTGTTTTGTTTATGTAGTTATTTATTAATAGGTATGTATTTATTTGGTATGTATTTACGCTGGCTATATTATGTCGTAGGTAGATAGCGCTTATTACGCGCTATAAACGCTTATTGGAGTGCATAGCTAACATCTGAATACTGATGATGTAGTCGGTGGCTACTAATTTTAAGTAAACACATTATTAGAAAAAAATAATGACAAGTTAAGCTAAATTAATTCTAGAAATGAACTCTATTTTCTACGACTGCTCGTGCTTGGGGCATTGGTAAGAAATCATCATCATCTTCCTGCCCTTATCCCACAACACGTGGGGTCGGCACAACATGTATGCTTATTACATTTCCCTCTATCAGTCGTCATCTCAGCACTCACTCCTTTCTTCACCATATCCACTTTCACACAGTCCATCTATCTTTTTTTTGGCCTACCTCTACTCCTACATCCATCCTCATTCATATCTAACACTCTTCTTGTCACATGACATTGTTCCCTCCTCATGTTATGCCCATACCAAGCTAACCGATTACTCCTCAGCTTTTCCGTCAAACTTACTCTTACATACTCATTCATAATCTTATCCACTCTAGTCACTCCACACATCCACCTTAACATTATCATCTCCGCTGCGTGCAATCTTCTTTCATCCGTCCCTTTGGCAGAAATGCTACTCACAATACCAGAATGTTACGTTGTGGGCCTTTCTTGACCTATTTCAGGATATTTATTATTCAATAACCCTAACTGCTACACTTGGCTTGTTCGGTAATGTTGTTTCTGCCTACTTTCAACTTAAGGGCCAGCTGTTACCATAAACGTATTTTATTTGCTCCTTTTATTTGCTTAGAACCTGATACACTTTTATGAATATAATAAACTAGCTGACCTGCCCGAAACTTCGTCCGCGTGTTCAAGTATATCCTTCATAAGTATATCTTTCATCAGTGAAGGAAAACATCGTGAGGAAACCGGCATTGACCGACCGATCTTGAACCTAAAAAAATCGAAGACATGTGCACGAAAGGAGCCTCTATGAGGCGCACTTTAATCCTTTCACTACACTGATTCTTTCATAGACGGTCATAGGCCCTTTTCAGAAAAACACTATGCAAAAATCAGCTGTTTTAGGGTCCAATCAGTTCAAACGAAATGATTCAGCTGTTTTTGGTAAACTTGGTTTCGAACATGCACATTTATGCGATTCGGTAAATCATATTTTGTTAATTTCGTAATTAGTATAATAGTAGGTAGTAGATATAATTAGTTATTTTTTTCTTACTGTATTTTTATATATATTTTCTTACACTATAGTTAACCTAGAGTAGCATACTCGCACAATGTTACTTTTAAGCGAGTGGAATACAAAATGTTGATTCAAATTGGTTCAAGTACGACATATATACATCAAGCCTATATTAAACGATAAGTAAACTGTGAATCCTAGATTACTGAACTAAATAAATAAATTTCTCGTATGTTTAATAATTAGGTACATACCAGAAAAATATTTTTTGTTTTTTTTTCCTGCCAATATTATTTGTTTTTGTTGATAGAATAAGCCCCCTTTAGGATAGTATACATGTTATGAATAACCTTGTTTATGCATAAAATATGTTTTCACGTAAATTCCGAATTGCTGCACAGGTAATGTGAGAAATGGTTTCAAACGATGTGTTAGTTGTTTTTATAAGTAGGTACCTGATATCTATCCAACGCAATCGCCGTGATGGAAATCGTAGAGACAAATATAGAGATGGCTTGAATGGCCCCACAGGCCTTGCAAAGGCTGGGCCAGTCCGGCAAAGGCCAGTGTTTGGTCAGTAGCTCCATGAGGGTGAGAGGAGTGCCAACGCAGCAGACCAGGGCATCGGAGACGGCTAAGTTGACTATGAACATGTTGCGAGCCGTTCGCATTATTGGTTTTCGCACTACCTGGAATAAAAAAGTTCTTGTTACTCTAAACTTCTTCTAGACAACGAAGGTGGCAGTAGAATAGTGAGAAGTAAAAAATGTTTTGGACATGAATTAACAGTTTTTAGGAGGAGGTAGGGCACAGCGAGATTTTCTCGTTCTAAATTGGAGCAGCCCGCCTTCCAGAAGATCGTAGCCAAATAACATTATTTGTTTCAAATAGTAAAAGTACCAATAAATAGCTTTATTCTGTGTATAGTTTTCCTGCGGTGAGTATGGTTGCCAGAGCTCTTTAAGGGGGAAAAGGTTTCGGGGTCGGCAAGGCGTGCATGATACCTCTGGTATTGCAAGCACTCATAGGCTACAGTAACCGCTTACCAACAGGTGGGCCGTATGCTTGTATGCCACCTCAGTTGTATAAAAAAAAGATGACTTTTTATCTTCATAGTTAACAAGCGAGTGAATCAGCGGGCAGAAGCTACTCAATAAAGACAGTTAGCCCTTATTCAGATTATTCCATTAGTGTTAATGATAAATGTGTTATTTTTTTGTAACCGCTTTGATTAAGTCATAAGTCATAAAAAATATAAATAAATAAATATTATTTTTCTTATAGCTGACTAAAAAATTCAGCCGGTGTCCTTTGATGAAACCTGATTATATTACATTATACCCTATATACCTTACCATTGTTTTTGTATTCAAGACCGAGTAAATGTTACAAAAAGAATCAGAAAACTTTTTCGCCATTGTAATACGTGCCTTAATTTAAAACGGGCGCGCGTTATGAAACATCGCATGTGTTACAGGCTTTGTAGAGCTATTTTATATTTGGGACTTTCAAGACGTGCCAATCATAATGGCTCACTTACACCAAGTTAACAGGAGCCCAATTTTACTAATTCAATGGCTTCAAAATGACAATGGTTCAATGGCAAAATGGCCCTTTTTGACACTTTTGGTATTCTGCTATCATCATCTCCCTGCCTTTATCCCACTTTATGTGGGGTCGGCACAACATGCTTTTCTCTTCCACTCCCCTCTATCAGGAGATGACAGGCATGTTCAAGTTATTAGTCATTTAGGAGCCTCTAAGAGGCGCATTTTAATCCTTTCACTACGCTGATTCTTTCATTGACGGTCATAGGCCCTTTTCAGGGCCACTATACCTCAACCTGGTCACTGAACTAATACAGAATGACCAAGAAAGAATCAGTGACACGACAAGAAGAAGTCTGTGTCTCAGGTCGTGGTGGCCCCGGCTGATGAATATGCCCCTCCATATTTACCTACCCGTGTACGTTGTAAGAGGCGACAGAAAAAAAAAGCTAAGGGATGGACAGCAGCGTCCCCTATTTTCACAAAGACAGCTCTAACTACGCTCGCCAATTCGCGTGTCCTGCATAGTGAGCATGGGCAAATCCCCCCACATGACAGACAGTCGTTAATAATTTCAGCCTTAGGACGTCCACTACTGAACATGACCTCCCACACAGATTTCCAGAGCGAATTTCTATCATAATATCACACACTGGGCACTCGGGTTTACGGGCGCAGCGGCCCATCTCTTAGCTTTTTCTTCTTAGTCACCTCTTACGACATCCACGGGTAGGTAGATATGGAGGGGCCTATTCGTCAGCCGGGACCACCACGGCCCAATATACTGCTAAGTAACTGTTTGTTCAAGTATTTCGCAGTCATTTTAGTCAGGTATTGAATGAAGGGCAAACATTGTCCATGACCTTTGTGTTGTTATCAAAACACTATCATTGATGGTATGTTATCGCCACTGATAAGCTGACTGCTGGCTGTTTCCATCACAAGTGGATGTCAAAACAGATGGCCCGTGAGTAATCCTTGTTTTTCAGCCTTAGTTGCCAGATGTGGCTTTAAATTTGAATTCTGTTTAAAATGGATAGATTAATTTAAATAATCTGCATAATAGATATGACCAGACAGAATCCATTTATTAATATCGATGTTGAACTAAAATAAATAAAGTAGAGAGCTAAGCTCGTCACAAACTATTGAAAACTTTAGAACCTATATTAAAAATTTCAGTTACTTTAAGTATGTAGGCATATTAGGTACCGAGCATCTGGAATTCAGGTAGGCACATGCTGTCATATTTGTTTTTGATAAGGTAGGTACTTTTCTCGTTAGGCTTCCATAATGAGTGTGAGGAGGGAACATAAACAGTATCAACGTCGATAAAAAGGAACATAACCAAATCACTGTATCTGACGCAAGTGTTTTTTTTTTGTCATTTCAAAAAGCATTTTTTTCTGAACTCTGTTTTCTACTTGTAGTCGTAGTCGTAGAAAACAGAGTTAATTTCTAGTATAATATTATTTTAGTTTAATTAACAACTGTTATTATTATTATTATTATTATTATTCTGTTTATTTATTTATTTATTAAATAGGATCGCCAACAGCACATGTATCAAACATTCAACAATATTAAGTAATGTAGACTAACTATGTACTATTATGTACTACTTCTGTTACTTATAATAAATATTTTTTTTCTTGCTCTATTCAATTTCTCATTTTATTTATATTGTCACGCATCACAATCTTTTTGCATGCCCAGGATGACTGGTAGATAATGCTTTACCATTAGATAAGTCCTCCTAACACTATGTTTTTGGCAAAATCATTTTTTCTGCATACATCTTTTAGACCTGTATAGGCTTGGTACGATGAATCAGTAGGAGGAAATACTTACAGATATAACAACAAGCGCATTGCCGACACCTCCAATCACCACCAGGATCCCATAGAATGTCAGGAGCAGCGTTCTCGTCGGATCATCGACCTTTCTGTTCTGGGAGAACTTCTGCAGCAACACGTTAGGGTCCTGGATGCCCCGGGATGCCTCGATCACCAATTTTGCAGATATGTTCAGGGTCAGGTTCATACTGGGATCAAGTCCCTAGAACAAGAGAAACATTTTATTATTATTTCAGTTTTTTATCGGACGACAATATAGTACCTAACTAGTTTTTACGCGTCATTATTTTCCGTCAATATATCCCATCATATTAGATACTAAAAACTTTTTAGATTTCAATAATATTAGATATCTACCATTGTTTTGTCTCAGTCGTCAATATAACACTTTGGTGGCCCTGGCTCACGAATAGGCCCCTTCATTACTATCCATGGATCCATAAGAGTCGACCTAAAGGAAAAAAGCTAGGGGATGGGCAGAAGCGTCCCCTATTTTATCAAGATTAATAAAAGTATCATGTGGGAGGATAAGGAATTCGATGATACCCCCACATGATAAGGAATTCGCTCTGTCTGTGGGGGAGGCCATGTTCAGCAGTGGACGTCGTACGGCTGAAATGATGATGATGAATAAAAGTATTATTTATTTTCAAACGATAAAACAATTAGGTGTTATTAATCTGCTCGAAAAAGTAATGTCAAGAATCTCTAAAGGATTAACAGCTAAATTGGTTTTTAAAGTGATATTGCTCAGAAAATTTGGTATTCGTACTTTGTATGTGAAGGTCGTCTAGCTCCGGACAAATGCCCTTCAATTAATGCTTTCGGCTGTTTACTGGTTCTGTCTTTGTTCCATAGAGATTCGGGTCTAGAGATTTATGTGGAAACTGTTGTGAACGGATTCAGTGCAATAAAGAAAGAGTTTTGTATTTATAAAGAAACCTGGCCAGCCCGCATTCCATGTTCCTTCCTTAACATTTAGTCACTTTTTACACTTGAGATCTTGGTTTTCTGACTCCATGTGTGTACGGAAGCGTCAGGCGCGAGTCCTACTCGAACTTGCCCGTCTTTATTTCTAAATGGATATTCTCCTAAAAATGCACTATTTATTATTCTGACTGTGTTGTGTCAGATTAGAAAATATGTATTTAACTACTTAGGACCTAAGCCAAGCGGCGATTTGTTATCCGACTTGATTTACAGATATTGAGTTTTCTAAATAAAAAGCTATTTTTATCAAAATAAAATATAGCCCTCCTCAGGGTTCTTTATGTAAAAGGATTTCAAGGTTAAGTAATTCTATAAGAGATAATTCCCTACATACAAACAAAAAAATGTCACCTCTTTGTCTCTACAAATAATAGCTTTTCATTAGGGCCATAGACACTGCATGCATTCGGATACATTCCTACATATTTGTGTTATTATTAAATACATTTTCTTTATTAACAGATAACAAATTAAACATGAACAAGTAAATATTTACAAATTACACAAAAAACAGAGTGTAAATAAAGACTATTTATATTAAACAGATTCCATTGTGCTTTAAGAATTAATGACACGCATAATGTGTATTGATAAAATCAGTTCTGTATTAAGACTAAGACTTGTTCTTTGAATAAATAGATTATATCGGTTTGGTTCATTAGTTCAAGCTAAGATAAACAAGCAATAATTTAACGACAAAAATACAGTTTAAAGGGAATTTCAGAAGGGTGTTTATCTTTAACGTTACCCTAACAAGAGATCTAGTAGGGCTAGATCTGGCAACTGGTAAGTTTTTAGGTATATAAAATTATGCCCCCACCCGATGGACCGACGACATTGTGAAGGTTGTGGGAAGTCGGTGGACGGTGGTGAAAGGCTCAAGACTTTTAGTTTGATTCGCGGGCGCGCTACACCACGTGACGCACATACAAACAGGCACCCACAGACTACATGAATACTGCAGGCACCATAGATATGGGATTGGGACTAGGGAGTTTAATGACGCACTGCAGAGATTGACAGAGAAAAAACATTCCTTCTTAGCTACTTTATCTATGCTCTCGCTTGGGCTGACTGAACCTATTTATGTACCTATTTACCTAGCTACCTACCTACTTCACCTTACTTGCTTACCTGTTTTTCGTATATTAAACCTGCCTACCTATGTACTACGTAATAATTCTATTTGTATACCTACTTACCTACCTATATAATTTTACTTCTACTTCTAGTTCTACTTATTCTTATTTTATTTTATTTAATTTTTTGATCTACCATTCCTACCTACCTACCGTCATCGACTACAGAACGCGAGAAATGCAGCACACTACGATCGTGAGGTCGCCGTAAAGGGTTCAATCTGAAAACCAGCGCCGCTACACTTCGTGTGCGGCATCAATGCTGAGATGGAACCTTTTTTGGCTCACGCATGCATCGGTTCGGACTAATGAATACCCTAGTTTTGTTACTTCCTACCTACTTTTGTTTTGTTTCCTCCCTACCTTTTGTATTGTAACCTGTACCTTGTGTCTTTATTTTTTATTTTATTAGTTTGTGCTGTGCTTGTGTGTCCAAAATAAATGTATTTTCTTTCTTCTTTCTTTCTTTCTTTCTAGTTTGAAAAGGCCTGTCTATTGCCGGACATAGACGTCCGCCTATGTCTAGCAATGGACTTCTACAGGCTGATGATGATTATAAAATAATGAATTGCAGTGTTTTAGTTCCACAACAAACTTTATTCCTTATTTTATAATTCGCAATAAAATAGCACAGGTTCTTTTTTAATCAGTTTCGATTCCCGAATTTCGTAGAATTTTTCTGAAAATCAATAAATCCATTTTTTTTGAACAAATTTATACTTTCAGACTTCTCCGCAACTGTATATTTAGATGACAACCATAAAAGCTAATGCGTGCATCCATGGGACCCTAAAAGCACTTTCATGTAGCTGTTACGTACCTAAAGGTTGAAGCTTACTAGATTATTAAACTTACCCAAATCATAAATGAGTTTGTAGAACATTAACCTACCCCACACGAATTTTTGTAATTATAAACATGCAAATGAAGCAAAAAATAATGGATTAATTTATTTTCGGAGCCATTTCGGAGATTTAATCGAAAAGCTATTATTAATCGACAGATTAATATTTGGTTAACGCTTGAATGGTAACCTATTCAATATTGAGGTGCCGAAAAATCTGTTTCCTCTTATTTTTGATTAATAAAAAGGTTACACAAATATTCCTTAGAAGGTATGTGTTAATGACGCGCTACTGAGTCAACTCCTCCTCCGGCTGAAATTGATGGGATGTTCCTTGTGTTGGGTTTTCTTTAATAATGGCTTGATTTTAAAAACAAACCGATTTCCGAAAACCTGAGTTGGAGGATTATCACCAAGATCACCACAGCAAGATTATCTGGTTCTTAATTGGAGCAGCCCGCCTGGAGAGGCCTCTGCCTTACAAAAGATCGCAGCCAAATAACATTATTTGTTTCAAATAGTGTTATGTTCCTGCGGTGAGTAAGGTTGCCAGAGCTCTTTAGGGCGAATGGGGTTCGGGGTCGGCAACGTGTGCGTGATGCCTCTGGTATTGCAAACGCTCATAGGCTACGGTAACCGCTTACCAACAGGTGGGCCGTATGCTTGTTTGCCACTCCAGTTGTATATTAAAAAAACTGAACAAAACTTCCGACTACACTGTCTCTGGTCGTGGAACCGGCGGCGTCACTGTCTTCAACATGAAGAATTCGCTTGAAGCGCGGTTGTGGATGGAGGAGGCTTAAGACCATTCGTCGTGGCTTGCTTTAAGGGGTGTCTGTATATATATATATAGGTACCTATAGAGATTTCAGGCTAATGATGATAATGATGAACCTCCTCACTGTTTCGTTATTGCGTAGATGAAGGCTGAACGAAAAGAATAAAAATTCTTTCTCTTCCGTCCAATTTTCTCACGCGACATTTTTTTATTTCCAGTATAAATTTGTTACCTGGCCATTTCATGAAACGTAAACATTTTATACCAATGCCCTAGGGATTTTTTTATTGCGCGCGCAGAAATATAGCCATACCTAATGCCAAGCAGCGGTTGAAAACCTATAATGTGCGTGATAACTGATCGATGTTATACTTGCTTGTCGTGTCACTGGTTATTTCTTGGTCATCATGTGTAATCCTTCTAACAGTACGTCGCGTCGTCTGGTTTATGGTCGCAATTCAAGAACCTATTCCCCAACGGTTGTCGGTTCTGCAAGCTATATGGCCTTCCCACGGCCACCACTTCATCTTTCAATTGATTTGTACTTGGTCTGAAATCACTGGACTACGCATACGGTTATCAATTGCTGCTTTTTTTACAAACGCTTGAAGACCTATAGTGACGCGTAAAAATAGGCGAATACCTTGGAGTTCCAATTGTTTAGCGAACCGCTACGCCACTCTGCCCGACAGCGCTGTATTCCCTATGGAAGACACATTACGAGACAAGTCCAAATTGGCATCCCAGCTTTGATTCACATACCATAATAGGTAGATATATCTGTGCTTTGATCGCACACAAGGCCTTATTATTACCGCAAGATCTGTGCCTCTCCAGAATTTGATTACATTGAGTCAAAATGCAAAGATAGCTTTTTCTTTCAGCCAGCCTTTTGATCTGTCTCTCGACTCTTTAATAACTAGGTCAAATGCAGCCGTTGGGAGTTGGACCACTTAAATAGTTAGGCTGTGGTACACTGAGCTCGTCGAATAAAAGTTGTCCCAGGAGTTTTGTGATTTTTTGATGACTCGAAGTTTCAGGTTTGAGAATCGTAAGTGTTTTTAGATGTCGTGAATTTAATAAACTTGGCCGTGGTGGCCCCGGCTGAAGAATAGGCCCCTCCATATCTACCTATCCGCGGATGTCTTAAGAGGCGATTAAGGGAAGAAAGCTAAGGGATGGGCAGCAGCGTCCCTCATTTGAACAACGATAGCTCTAACTGCGTTCGCCAATCCGCATGCCCAGCGTGGTGAGTATTGGCAAATCCCCCCACATTATAAGGAATTCGCTCTGTCTGTGGGGGAGGCCATGTTGGGCAGTGGACGTCGTACGGCTAAAAGGATGATGATGCTGATGATGAATAAACTAACACAACAATTATATATAATACCCATCCTTAAAATTAAGGTATTGATTGAGACCCTTGATGATTGGGCCACATTACTCTACGGGACCCGTTTATCGATGGAGCACACCACTATTTTCCGCATGCCTCAATCGCCAGTTTCTAGTGCGGTGCGCGTGGTTATCAATATGACCACATTATCGATTAACGTTAGAGGCAACTTATCCCACGTACGCAACGTATGCAACTCATTATAACATCTGGACCCTGGAATTAGTATGACCAGGAACATACTTATTGTATGCAACGTTACAAGGAAATAACAACGTGAGGAAATCGGCATGTTCTAGAACCTAAAAAATCAAAGACTGTAACGTGCCAAGAGCACACTTTAATCCTTTTAACTAATCGGCCGTGTAATCTTTTGCTTTGTAACACTTTAAACAATCAGTGACATGACAATGAAACCAATCTATCCAATTGTTGGCGTTTGCAAGAATGTAGGTGTTATGAAATCTTAACCAATGAAATTATGCAAATGATGTACCGTTTTGATCCTTTAAATATTCCTTCACCAAGAACCTAAACCAATAAGGACTTAATAGTTCAACTCAGCAAGTTTTAAAGTTTAATCAATTTGATAAAGTGCTTCGGACTAAGTAAACACTGAAATGTTTTGTTAATTATTTAGCTAGGTATATCCAAAATTAAAATAAACTATATACTAACTATACGCCGTGGTGGCCCCGGCTGAAGAATAGGCCCCTCCATATCTACCTATCCGCGGATGTTGTAAGAGGCGACTAAGGGAAAAAAGCTAGGGGATGGGCAGCAGCGTCCCTCATTTTAACAACGATAGCTCTAACTGCGCTCACCAACCCGCATGCCCAGCGTGGTGAGTATGGGCAAATCCCTCCACATGATAAGGAATTCGCTCTGTCTATGGGGGAGGCCATGTTCAGCAGTGGACGTCGTACGGCTGAAATGATGATGATGATAGACTAAAAGAGCAAAATTAAAATAATCTAGACTTAGAAGAACAGTATTTTGCGGACGACGCACTTTTGGTCGGGCGGCGGGGGCCTGATAGACCGGTGACATTGTGAAGGTTGCGGGAAGTCAGTGGATAAAGAAGACCAGAATGGAGGAAAGATTCGCATTGGAAAGATCAGAATGGAAGAAATTGCATCAGTACGCCGACATGAACTATAACAAGGACTAATAATGACGGACGAATAGGACTTGAAAACTGGTGGCTTTATTGGAATAAAAAAATATTGGTCAACGAGAGGCTAATTTGCAAGTTTTCCGAGGAATATAACGTAACATTAGTTCGTGCTCATCATCCCGACAGCTTTATGGTTTACCTACAACGTGAGTATTCGCAACACGCAGCAAAGCCATTTATTTATGTCTCAAACAATGACAGCGAAGAATAGCAACGATTTTGACACAGTAAGAATTTTTCTAAAGGATTTTTTCGATATAATAACCTATCTGTAAGACTTTATTTACAGAAAGAAAATTAAAACTATTATAAGTAAATATTAACAAAATACACATAAAACAGTTGAGCTATATAAAGACCGTCACAAACGATCTATAGATAGCTCAATTGATCCAGATCACTAACAGCCGGAGATAAGACGAATATAAGAAAAATGTGCTCTCACCAACAAAAGCTACAAGGTTGAAGATTGTCTACCATCGATCATTTTGATGGATTCAGGCGTGAATTAAAATTTACCAGGTTATTATTTTCAGTAAAGTCTGGTACTTGATGTATGGTAAGTATGTTTGATAAACTTTTGTAAAGATACAGCTAAAAATAAAATAAAGCTCATTTGTAAATTCCTTGAAATATTTCACCCAAGGCTCTAAGTCAAGCCCCGGATAAGGAATAGGTCTCTTGAAAAATCTACCCACCCTTAAATGTCGTAAGAAGCGACTAAGGGAAAAAGCTAGGAGAAGCAAATATATAGGAGAAAACAAATATAACTCTAAGTGCGCTCGCCAGCCACCAGCCGCCTGCCCAGCAGCGTGGCGAGTATAGGCAAGTTTCTCCCACATGAAAAAAAGTCCCTTTGGATATCTGTGGAGTAGGCTGGAGAGCAGTGGACACCCTACGACTGAAATGATGATGATGGCCCTCAGTCCTTACCTACACTTTTCTTTCTTCTTCTTATTGTCGTGTCACCGATTTTTTCTTGTTCATCCTGCATGTAAATGACCAGGTTGAGGTATGGTGCCCCCTGAGAAGGGCCTATGACCGTCGGTGAAAGAATCAGTGCAGTGAAAGGATTAAAGTGCACCTCTTAGAGGTCCTTTCGTGCACATGTCATAATTCGAATTTATAGGTGCGAGGATATGCCGATTTTCCTCCCTCGCTTGTGAGTATAGCACACATACGTTTCCTGAATGGAAAATTCATTGGAGCACAACCGGCATTTGAACCCACGACCTGTGGACCAGAAGGTGGGCCACTACTGCAGCTCCAGCTTGGTCTTAATAACGTATGTGCTATGTATAATATCACAGTCGCTATGTACAGATCGTAGCTTCTTTAAAAACCAAAGCTTCTCCTTAATCATGTGACATTTTGTAGTCTTACCTACGTAAGCTTGTGGAATTAATTCCTTGAATCGTTTCGTTGGAAACAAACATTTTTGGTTGCTGCCTTGGCATATAATTTAACTTTTGTGTACAAAATTCATATGAACCGCGTTTAATATTTCTCTTTGTTAGTATGTAGGTACCTATATTATTTTTTATGTAATTCAAAGAAATAATTGAAGATGTAAGGAGTTGAGAGTTTCTGCCACCTTTGTTGTATTAAAAAAACCTACTAGGCCAACAAGACTTATAATGATGGTAATTTGACTGAAACATAACACACTAGATTTTAACGTGTTGTTTTGTAGTTTGATAAAATGGGAATACCTGCGCCTATCCCACTCACCCATCTCGAACATTTGACCTATTTCAAACAATTTGACCCGTCTTTTCTCTTCAAGTGCAACCCAAAATCCTCATAGAATCCGCTGACTTACTCCTTCCATTCTGAAAGTTGAGGGGAGTGGACCGTCTGCCACTCGAGTGGAGTGGATATCGACCTACATACATAAGTGTGTCTGCGGTCCGCGCTGCTTAGCCTAATGGCTGTTATGTTTTATGCGAGGACATTGTTAAGAACAAACGCTGTATTTTTCTGCGCATTTTGAAATCATACCTAATTTCATCGTCGTTATCTTTACAGAAAGAAAATTAAAACTAATAAAACTAAATATTTACAAAATATACAAGAAACAGTTTAGCTAAATATAGACCGTTACGAACGATCTATAGATAGCTCTATAGAAAACTCATATTTGTAAATCAAATCGGATGAAATCGCCGCTTAGCTTAGGCCCTAAGCAACTATTTACTAATCTGTGACAACTGCGCACTAATTTAGTCGGTGGCTTTACACAATAATTATTTACAAAACAATTCATAGTATTTAAGGAGGTTTTAGAGTAAATTTTAGGGGAAAATCCATTTTGAAATAAAGATGGTCATGTGCGAAGAGAGCTCGCGCCCCAAGGCTTCCGTAGGTATACATGTAACACGGGGTGGGAAAATCGAGATCGCAAGTGAACGAAGTGACAAGATTCAAGGTAGGAACATACATGAACACGCGAACGAAGTTGCGGGCGGTTCAGTTAGTATTAAATAATGATTGCTAAAAACCAAAACTTTGTTTGAAACGTGGTGTGAATAATTAATGATAATGTCAAAAACATAGACCAGAATATTCGAGAAAATATTTCTTCATTATGTTGATAAGGTTACCTCTCATTCACCGTTCTTTCAACATAACAATTTATCTAATAACTTAACGCAATAAATTTTCCGAAAAATTAACAAGATGACTGCCGCTTCTGCTTATTATCAGGCCTGGAAAGTTGTTTACTATAATACCATTATCAAGGTAGACAAGATTCAATCCTGCGTAGGAGGAAATACGGCTTGAATTATTCAATCAGCCTTCAATGAGAGTGGAGCTTAGAATTTGTTAGCGCATTACTAGTCAAAACAATTTTTTTATCTTTCCATTTCAAAACATTAGATATTTTACACCGGTGTTTTTATCTACATAGAAATAGACACAGATACATAGATTTTATAATAATTATATTTTTGTAAAAAAAAAAATATCAAACAATGTGGGGTCGGCACAACATACATATATTCTTCATAATGTAGATCAACTTGTATTGTTTTAATGAAATGTTTGACGGGAAATAAGGACCATGGTCTGATCAACAGTGGGCCACGTGAGCAAAGCTGCGAGCGTCAGCTAGTCATTTCAAACATTTTTAATGCAATAAACTCGGTGACACTTCATTTAATTTCAATTTCGTCAGCTATTTCAGTCGCTTAACATTTATTTTCACCACGAACGACTCCCATAAAGTTTACATTTTTATGAAGCTGAACATATTTTCTCAGAAATAAAGTAGATTTTCCTCGGAAAAACATATAACCGTGACGTTTTCTTTTTTATTCTATTTGAGTCACTCAATGATGCATAATTTATCGAGCACTATTTTCCACCGGCGGTTTCGCTCGCGTGATATCTATGATAATAAAAAGTAGCCTATATGCTATTCCAGACCATAATTTATTTTATTGAAATAAATGCCTTTTGACTTTGACGTTATCTCTGTGCCAAATTTCATCCAAATCCTTTCGGCCATTTAGGCGTGATTGAACCATAAACATCCAACATCCTCACAAACTTACGCATTTATAATATAAGTAGGATTTTTGAGCTAAATAGCGCAGCGAAGGACGGCCCCCCCACTAGTTAGAAAGACCCACAAGATCAGTCGCTCTGAAAATCTATGGGGGCCTATGTTCAGTTGACTTACTTAATTTCATGCAGATCTCATCTGACGGTTCAGAAATTATGACAGCAGAAATAAATGGACCTACAACGACGAACATAAATCCAACAATCTCCTTTAATTAAAATAAAAGAAAAGGGCATATATTCACTAATAATTCCTACATGCAGTTATGAAGATACATGATATAATTACAGAAAACCAAGTTTTGGTATGTAGGTAGACAGGTGAAATGGTGGAGGGCTCAGCTACGCAGCTTTTCAGCCTCGCCAGAAAATGTCTGCTATCGACACAGCAGGTTTGATCCTCGGAAGCCATCAGCCGCTATCAGGCGATGAAGAAAAGGCAAAGATCATTATTTTAACCTCAATTCTATATATGACATGACGGCAAGGTTCTCTTTTATCTGGATCATCTAACAAATTTCTGGTCTTCCTCTTCTTTGTTTTCCTTCAATGACAGCTTCTTAAAGAACAAGAAAGTTAGTCATTTGAGAGATCTTCGCTTGCTTCGCTCGCTCGAACAATAGTTTTTTCTTAACTAAACAGACTCAATGTGAACAAAGAACCTAAAGAGTATGACGTCATATTTGCAATATCACCTATGGTACGTAATGTTCTTTTTATTCCATAGATTTATGTTCATCCATTAATTGTACCAGTAGTACAAGCCTTGATATCGATAGCGACCCCGTCAATTCTATCCTATTACACTAAAATAAGTTGTGAGTTGTGTCTGAATGCATTTGATTCAATCAGTTGAGTTGATTTTGGTTGAATTTGGGAACAGAAATACCTTCTTTTTTTATTTATTTTTTATTGGTAATGGTTAGACGTTTGACCACCATATTATTTTTGCAAGGAAGATGTGGCCTAAGATGGAGCACGCATTTCCAGAAAGAACTACTAGAATCTATTCACTCTAGATTTGAAGACTCATAGATTTTACTCTTCTGGGAAAACAGACGCAGATCTTTCTACTCTTTGCCAGTACTTACACTAAAAGTAGAGCAAAAACATTTGGTTCAACACTGTGGTTGTCGAGCAGGTAAGAGTGGTATTTACCTCTGCATCTGCTTGTTCAGTGGTGGAAGGGGGATGAGGTCATGCAAATCCTGCGCACAATCACCAAAGTGGTACTTGTAGAACACTGACAGTCTGGCCACGCGCCGCCTGTATTCAAGGCTCCGTAGGTTAGCCTCCACAAGCGAGTCATCTCCAATGAGCCTAACAGCGCGTCGCTCAATCGAATCGAGGGCTTCAAGCTGGTAATTTAGCCGAGCCATCCCTTAGATGGCAGTAGTACTCCATGCTGGATCCGACCTAATTCATGATGTAGAATAGCAAAACCGCCTGCGGACTAGCGTACATCTAGCCTGACCTGAAATCTTTGATATAGTTTTGCGTATTAATTACTCATACGAGGCACTGTTGTGCTCATGAACAAGCTCAAAGTAGCGCAACAGGCTATGGAGAGAGCTATGAGGATGCTCCGGTAGAAGAACCAAGGGCACTGACAAGACAGAATTAACAAGTTAAGTCCGTGTATTTTGTACGTATGGAAAAATGTTTATGAGGCCAAAAAAGAGATAATTATTTACCTTATGTAAAATATGTATCACAATAAACATATTGATTATGAACATTAGCCTACTTGGCTAGATTGTAATACTTAGGGTACAACACTTTGTAAACTAGGAAATAATAAAAAATAAAAAAACATATTGAGATGAGAGTCATATTTTTTTTGACTCGATTATAAAAACAAAATGGTCCCCATAGGATTGGCTCGTGTTTGTACAGTCCATTAAAGAAAATATTTACCGGAACCCACGCAAAATCTACTCAGCCGCCCCAAGCGATAACACAGTGAATGCTTAGAGGCGGCAGCGGGCAGCGGTTACTGTATATTGAAAAAATATTTTATATAGGCATATTTTATTATATTTTTCAATTCTAAATTCATTTTGATGAGTTTTTGTCTTGGACATGAACCCACTTTGTTAGACATAGACATAGATATTTATTTAATTGCCACGAAAACACACACATTTGCACAAAACTTTACAATAAACATTAAGTACTTATAATAAAAGAAACAAGAGAAAAGTAATGAAAGTAAAAATGGTGTGACGTGTGCTGCAGCAGCAAAATGGCTTCGGCTCAGCATTATGCCTACTGTTTTGCAGCAGACGCTGGTATTCTGCCGAAACCATTACCTACACAGTCATTCAACCCTGTGAGAACAGTCTTATTAAGATTATGTTAGAATCGTCAGGGAATAGGTTTATAAATATAAAAATTAATACAGGTGGAAAAGAATAATAATGTCAAACTGCATAGTGTAATAATGGTAAAAATTATATAATAATAATAAAATTAAAATTATATATGTGCATAGCAGCCCTAAAAAATTGTTATTTATAAGGAGTAATTAGCTGCCTTACTAAGCTAAGCCTGTATCAAGGAAGCCTGTTTAAGAAAACGAACAAACGTACATTTTGTGCTCAGCCAAATCAGGTCACTTTCCAGTTTCCCTCAGTTCACGCTGAGTTTCGCCTAAGACCTCAAGACTGTGTTCCTTGTCTATGTCAAACATACAATCATAACAGGAGGACAGGAGGACAGGAGGTAGGGCACAGCGAGATTTTCTCGTTCTAATTTGCTCGCCTGGGGAGGTACCTCCGCCTTACAGAAGATCGCAGCCAAACAACATTATTTGTTTCAAATAGTGTTGTGTTCCTGCGGTGAGTAAGGTTGCCAGAGCTCTTTAGGGGGGAGGGGGGAGGGGTCGGCAACGCGTGCGTGATACCAGGTATTGCAAGCGCTCATAGACTACGGTAACCGCTTACCCATTGGTGGGCCATATGCTTGTTTGCCACCTCAGAAGTATAAAAAAAAAAAAAAGCGTAAACACTCTTTTTGGACTAGGATTAAAAATATGTGGTTCAGCCCTAAAAAAGCAATTCGAATGTCACTTTTCACGCGCACAATAAATCCTTATTTGGGTCGCAACCCTAAAGTATAGCCGTTGATAAGGAATGAGCAGAAAAACACACCACATTTTGAAGGAACTCTATCACGTAAGACATAAGGTTGAAAGTATTGGGGTATTGTTCCAGTGTAGATTTTTTTCAGGCATAAATAGCAGCTTTTATGGTAATGGTTCTTTGTAGTGGGATTTTGAGTCATGGAAGGAAAATAAGATAAGACATTTTTAAAAGGTGGTGACCGATAAATGACAAACGGACTGGTAACTGAGTCTTTGAAAACATAATTATGTGTTTGTAGGTACCTAGTCTGAGTAAGCATTGGTTAATACTTACTCAGACTAGGTACCTACGCCCTGAGAGTTCCAGGGCAAGAGTGTGATGCGTAGAAAATGGACACGTATGTTCAATGTAATTATTATTAATTTCAAGTTGATACCTTTAGCCGTGCCTGAGCAAAAGGGTCTTGACAGACAGACAGAAGGCCAACAAAATTATCCAATAAGGGTTCCGTATTTTCCTAGTGAGGTAAGCAACTCAAAAAACGCCCACTTTTACGTAATTGATATGGCAGATATAATGCAGTTTTATCTACCTGTACAGATAACATTGAACATTAAATTGACCAGCTGTAAGTCTAAAGTATCCAGATAGCAATAAGCTTGGACCAAAAATGGCTAATTAAGATATTTGGTTAGAAACAGCTGCCTCGATTTTTTTTGGTTATTTATAAATCTCTACATTTATGTACCCCAAGCAAGAATAATTCACGATAGCGTTACTCTTACGCTAAAGACAAACTGAACCCTAGTACGCAACGACTTATTCCAGAAATACCCTGCGAGGATGCCCTGCGAAGGGCAACTTATGCAACGCATTATAAAGAAAAAGCATTTATTTATTTGTCCTCAACAACAAAATATTACAAAAAGTACGTAGGTACAAATGTACATAGGTAATAAACATGAAAACAGATTAACAAAAATAAAAACCGAAGTAATTGTACATGTTATTTTTTATAACATTTTACTTGCCCATGATGAGTGTGAAATTGCTTGAAATAAATTTATTTACATGGGGCCAACAAGCTCCCTATTTCAGCATAACGACATCTGGACCCTCGTGGTCAACGCGTGCGTGAAGCTTAGTATTGCAAGCGTTTATGGTTTACCGCTTACCAACAGGTGGGCCGTATGCTGGTTTGCCACCATAGTTGAATTAAAAAAATACATATATTTTTAAATGCAAATTTTCTTACAATATTTCAGATTTACTTTTAATATTAGTAAGGATATCGAAAGGCGGCGTACATCTTGTTTATCTGATCGTGGCTTCGCCAGATTTTTTCGTTCATAAATATTTAGACTTGCCTCTCAATCTCGGCATCTGAAAAACATTTATTATACGACCTATCAAAGAAGAATTGTGGTTCTGATCTTTTAATATTTCCTTTGGTTTTATTTTAGTATTGGAACAGATTAATTTATATGTTGGGAATTCATGTGATAAAATAGAAACAAGATCTTAGGAGAACTAAGATCACCGAAATAGCTCTCAGAATTAGCAAGTTGAAATGGTAGTGGGAAAACCTTATACTTTGCAAAACCAACAACCATTTGGGTGAAAAGGATCTCGAATAACGATCACGAACTGGATGACGCAGATTAGCAAGGCCCTCACCCGATGGACCGACTACATTGTACTTACATAGGTTATAATAATGATCTGTGCCCTTCCCTCATCGCCTGAAAGCGGCTGATGGCTTCCGAGGATCAAACCTGCTGTGACGACAGCAGACATTTTATGGCGAGGCTGAAAAGCAGCGTAGCTGAGCCCTCGACCATTTCACCTGTCTACCTACATACATACCAAAACTTGTAAATTACCAACTGTATCTTTACTGTGTGTAGGATTCTTGGTGAATAAATGCCCTTTTATTTTTTATTTTTTTTATTTTTTTATTGTGAATATTACGGGAAGTCGATGGATGGAGGATGATGACCATTCCTTTTGGCACTCTTTTAGGTTGGCCTGTGTCCAAAAGTTAGGTAGGTATTATGGAAATAGCAATGGAAGTTTAATATGTGAAACTCTTTTTAGGGTTAAGCTCGCCTTTTAACATACCTTTCTTTCTAATTGTTGTAATCTGTTATTTCTTGTGTACAACAAAGAATAAAGAAAGTTTAATTTATATTTTATTTAACTCTCACGGGGTTAAATAAAATAATTACGAAGGGATTCATAATTTCAGACCAAAATGTTTAGTACTTGAATAGTGAAGACGCTACAACTTTTTGGCCATTGGGCATGACCCTTTGATCCCACGTATTATTTTATTCCTTTGATCCCGAAAAATACTTATCATGAATCCCCATTTGAATTTGATACTAAAAATTACTGGCATTGGAACCCAAATTTCTTGTTTGGTTTTATCGCATTTTTAACCATAATGGTAAAACAAGAATGGGCTCTTGTAAGACTCGCTGTAATGGTAATTCCCAAAGCGTTCGAAGGACTTCCGGAAAAATTCCGGGATGCAAACCCACAGGTTGTGGGTTCGAATATGGTGTACCAATGGATTTTCTATTCGGAAAATTTATGTGCTCTCAAACGGTGAGGTAAAACACCGCTAGGAAACCGGCATGTCCTAGAACCTCAAAATTCAAAGACCCAAGATGTATTGGAGAACGCTTTGTTGCTTGCTTGTCGTGTCACTGATTCTTTCTTGGTCATCCTGAATTAGGTCGGTGACCAAGTCGAGGTGTGGTAGCTGTGCGAAGGACCTATGATCGTTGGTGGAAGAATCAGTGTAGTGAAAGGATTAAAGTGCGCATCTTAGAGGCTCCTTTCATGCACAAGTATCTGAGTACCGACAGGTAAAAATAGTTTTTTTTTTTTATATTCTGGACATATTCACACGGTCAACTGATCCCAAACTAGGCATAACCTGTACTATGGGTACCAGAGACCTATATACATAATATATATATATTTAACACCCAGACACAGAACAAACATCTGTGTTAGTCAGAAATGTTTGTCCAGTGCGGGAATCGAACCCGCGACCTCTAGCGCAGAAGTCAGAGTTACTACCAACTGAGCTATGAAGCCAGTCTATATTTTAAGTTAGTAGGTAGGCACTAAGGTTTACATTAGCAGTGGGCACCTTTCGCTGCAGTATAAATTATATAGTACCTACCTAGATTTAACAGCCTAAGTAGTAACTTAGGAGGTTTATCTTGTCTCTATTTATCTATCGTTATCTCCATAATACATTTTCTCAGTACAGTCAAGTATGTTATGTGTTACTGCTGCTATCTACTATCTACTGGGATTATTCAATTTTCTTGTTCATAGACCGTAGTTAAGCATCTGAACAAGAAAAAAAAGCTTGAAAGTGAATTATTTCAGATTGAGCACATTGAGTGTAAGAGTTTAGCTTATCTTAGTAAATTAGTCATTTATCAATGATTATTAAGTAGAAGGATGAAAGGGAAAAACTGAAAGGAATGCAAAGGGAAAGAGCTACAGAAGACCACTGCTGGACGTAGGCCTCCCCCAAGCTCAAGTTATATTTGTTCTTAAGTTAGTATTTGCGTTGCATCTCAATTGAAATGAAATGTTTTATTTGCAAAGTATGGTAGAATATACACAGAGTATACAATGTGCTTAGGTTAGGTTTAGAGTCCTCACACTTCTGCTTCATGAGCATGCAAATATAAAAGTACCTTTTTAAGTCGGGCGTGACACTCACTCATATTTATATAATATAGCTAGGTTTAAGTATAGCGAAAAATTAATTAGATAAGTTTAAAAAAAAATATCATCAATTTTAATCACGAATTAATTAGTGCCTATTTTAAAGTATTATACAATTACAAATTCAATATAGCTCAGCTCAGCAGCTGACAGGTCGCTTAGAATAAAAATATCGTTTTGGAATTGTATGAAAACAAACTTTCAAAGTCCTCGTTTGGACCCCATATCTAAGCAACCCTTTAGCCGATTTAACTCGTTGGTAATATTACCAGTAAATATTGAAAGTCTGACCTTTTGATACATGCAGATCGGATTGACTGAACGAAAGTTATGCTCTAACTAATAAACATACAACGTCGATTCGTCCAAGTTATCTTATACATCTTCGCGCATTTCGCTCGCTCTATCAAAAATACTATTGCTACACTTTTCTGTTATTGCCGGTTGGTAAACACAATTTACATCAACTTCCTTATATCCCGAATGAAAAGACTGTAATGATATCATAACGAATCATGAATAAACGAATACCTACTGAATACTAAACGCTGACATAAAAGAATATTGAATTTTTCTATGTCTTCGACCGCATTTCATTCAGAGTTTGCCCTATTTCAGTCAGAGGCTGTCACACCATTTAGATAAGTAATGGCCCTTTACCTTTTTTAGGGAACTTTAGGATTTTTATTTAAGACCTTAAAAGCTGAAAGGCTTTTAGTGAGACTACATTGTTAGTCCAGAAATTGCATTTTCAGAATCACTTCAATTACAATCAAAAATATAAGACATGCCATGAACATTCATCGTCAACATTTAGAAGTCTACTGTTGGGCCTGCCACAAAGAGTTCCATGCACTGTATCGCCCAGTTCGTGGTCACCATTCAAGACTCTTTATTTGGGCGCACTGCCACTCCAACTTGCTAATTCTGAAAACAACGTCGGTGACCTTGGTTTTTCTACGTATTTCCTCGATTAGGATTATAACACGTAGCGAAACTCCGAGCATAGCTCTCTCCATAGCCTGTTGCGCGAGCTTGTGTAGGAGGCCAATAGTTTGCGATGAAGTCTCAGTGCCATGTCATCACGGTAACCAGCACTGATTGTACTGATTTAGAACTTCATGCTATTTCCAGATTCATTTTATATTTCATCGGTCCATCTGAGTATCGGGACTCCTATCGTTGTCGTCTGGTTTGTGGTCGCCAATCGATAAAATCGTTATTCTCCAGAATTTGTCGGTTCTTCGAGCTACATAGTTTGAGCTACTTCAGCTGAGTTCTGAGTATAATTTGAGAGCTTTGTCGTTGTTGATTTGATGCTAACCTCTTTAAAACGAAAAAAAAACTATACCTATCTACAAAATCGGAAATTCTTTCATATGGTTTTACAGATTTGATCGCGTACACAAGTGAAGATCTTGAGTTTTATTACTAGTTCAGTCATGATCATTTCCCATTGTTTAGGTATTAGGTAAGTTCTGAATAGGTGACCCTGAATGGGCCTCTTCCAGGGTTGGTGAAAGAACCATTTTGGCAAAAAGGATTGAAATACACATCAAAAAAAGGTCGATATCTTAACCTAGCTAGATTCACAAAACGTATGATACCTACTGCTTATAACCTATCAACACTTTTTTCAGATGAACCTAATCCTCTGTCAATATTTGAAACACTCAAACGAATACTCTTTTATCGTATATTGCTTATCTTATGATGATATCTTTCGCTTTTGACTCTATTACTATTCGAGGTTAAAATCTATGTTTATTGATCGGCCATAATTTGCTAAAAAAGTTTGTTTTATCCACAAGTTTTGTAAACAAAACTTTAACTCACCATTTATTTCTAATCAAGTATCTGATAAGATACTTGATCAGTTTTGTTTGAACACTAAGCATATGCCCACAGCTGCTGTGAACTGTACTTCACAGCTTTGGTCATGTTGGTTTGGCTAAAGTTCAAAACTCATAAACCGTAAATAATAAAAACGAATGACAAAATAAGAACAGAAAAATGAAAATAGAACATAGAAAACATTCTATGTGCTATGTATGTTCGTATCTTGGTACATAATACCTGTTAAATAAATGGTTTAAGATCTTTTTCAAAAGTAGGCTATTTAACCTCTCTTCATAGCTTTCCTAACCAACCTTTTTGCTGAAACTGCGAGGCTTTATGTTCAAAATCCCTTAATCTCGGAATAAGCTCCATTGTCCGTTATTTGTTCAAGAAAAAGCTCTTAATGTAGGGAAGCAGAAAAACAAGCGAAACTTGCTAACAAAAAAGTTTTAATTTTTTATATATTTAAACCACAAAAATTACTTTAAATATAGGCTATTATTATAATTGAGTTTTTGTAGGAGCAGGAAAACAAGTAAAATTGGATCAATTTTTTTTTAAACATCTAAGGTGGCAAACTATCTTACGGCCCACCTTTTGATAAGAAGTGGTTAGCCACCAAGCTTGCAATACCAGAAGTATCACGCACATTGCCGACCCCGAATTGGCCTAGTTTAAGGAAAGTGGGGGACTTTCCTTAAACTAGGCCAATAGGTACGGCTACCATTCACCATTATATGTAGTCAAACCTCAAAAATCACTTTATATTATTATCATAATAATAAATAATTAATAATAAATATTCCGGACATATCACACACGGTCAGCTGAACCCAAAATAGGCATAGCCTGTACTATGGGTACCAGAGACTGGTATACATAATAGATAAATATTTTACACCCAGACACAGAATAAACATCTATATTCATCACACAAATGTTTGTCCAGTGCGGGAATCGAACTGTTGGTAGTAAATCTGCTTTCTGCGCTAGAGGTAACAACTATTTTTTCCGTTTTGATCCCATCACAATATCAAATAATGATTTTGAGATGGGATCAAAGCAGAAATGGTAACTAAATAATATAAAAAAATCCTTTACCGCTTTTATTTTACCGTTAATGTTGATATGTCGGGTACAAAAAAGTGTGAAACCCAAAAAGATTTCCGACATTCCAAAAATGTACCTGCTGTACCCGTGTAGTCATTAGCAGAAAAAAAGAAAATGGCGAACAGTGATGCGAATGCCCGGGTTACGAGAAATAGCGCAGATTTTTTTTTATTATGAGTAGGGTTGGAAGATTTTAGCTGGAAGTAATTTTGGACCCTTTTCCGGAAAAATAATCTCTGACCTTAACCATGCACAAAAACATGGCGCCTATAATTTGTAAGTAGGTAGTTATTTTAAACACTTGTAAGTTAAGATACGATAGCAAATGTAAAATATTCATTCCAATATCAATTCCAATATCCAATCAAAATTTAACAAATTCAAGTATTTCACTAACATTTGGCTTTTAATATCGTATCGTAAGCGTAACGCTATTGTCAATTATTCGTTCTTGGGGCTCAGTAGTGATTAGAAGCGTATTTTAGAAATGGAAATAGATAAAACAAATAAAACAAATATGGAACAAATAAAATATAAGCTTGAAAACTAGACACAAAAACGGTCACCAATCACATTGCTTTTTAGATTACATTTTGCTTGCCGTTTGAACGGGGCTTTACAGCGTGGTCGGCGGGTCTAGACAAAAATGAAAGCGATATCAACGGATAGATCCATCTTGGATCCGTTAGCGTTAATTTTAATTTTCAATACAGACTAAGTAAAAAATAAATAAGATAGATAGATAACTCTTTATTGATTACCACACAAGAAAAACTTTGAGAAACATGGCACTCAAAAGGGTAAAACAATGGGCGGCCTTATCGATGAAAGCGATATCTTTCAGGCAACCTTTGGATGGAACGAAACATAGCAGAGCTTTAATGGATAGCAGCGTACTTAAAAAAGTATAAAATAATACTTAATCCTAAAATAAAACTAAGAAAAAGAAACACGATGTTATACATAACATCCGAATACATATAATACCTACGCTTAAATAAACTAATAGATAATCTAAAACATACATATATTTATAACTTATATACATAAATAATACAAATATTAAGTAGAACGAATGAAACTCTCAGATTACAAATTCAGTTATTTAATACCCGTTTCCACCCACAGCTTCGCTCGCATTCTAAGTGGATAAAAATAAGCTTAATATATTCTAGGTATTGAACTGCTTCAAATTCAAATAAAACCTCAATACACTTACGCAATTTTAACCAACTATAAACAAAGGAGGTTATTAATTTGGCGGCTATATATATTTTACTATGTTTGCACACCGATAACTCCGTAAGGCCTAGTTATTTTCTATTTAGGTAGATGTTTTTTAAGTAGGTATATTATGTAGTAAAATACTTCCAGGTGGCCCGTACACATTAATTAATGTTAGATGAGTAGATCATTACTTGACTTCATGATTTGCCGAATATTTTATTCCTGGATGTTTTTTTTTTATTCGAACGTTGTCTACAGCTACGGCGGCGTAATGGCACATCTTACTCGCTCCACTTAGCTTAGCATCTGTGGAAATGGCCACAAAGCAGCCTAATGGAACCTTATACCTGCAGGGTAGTTTCATGTAAGAGGTAATTTCATGTGAAGATCTGACTCCACAAAATGAAGTTGGTTTATGTTTGGTATTAAAAATGCATTTATAAATATTACTGGAAAGTCCTCACAAGCTTTACCCTACTTTGGCTTTGGTGGTCGGGTAAATTTCCGTCTCTGCGTTAGTCTAGCAACCCTATCACGCTCCATTATTACGGAGTTTGTGGACGAGCGAAATATTGCAAGGAAAAAATGTTAACCCGAAACGTATTGTTCGCGGTTAAGGCTCATAATTGCCTGAAATCCTCTTAGTTTTTTTTTAAATAATCTTACTCTTGCTAATCTACTAGTATAGTATTATGTTATCTGTGCTCTTGCTCAATGTAGATATGTTTCTCTTTGGTAATGATACTTCCTAGGGTTTTATTTTCTGCCGACATTATACATAATTATACACGTTACATTAGTTGTAGTCTTCTGTAAGGTGGAGGTACCTCTCAGGCGGGCTGCTCCAATTTAAAGAGAGATCTCGCTAACTACCTGCTACAAAAATTTAGGTATATTGTTGCTATGCTAATGTTGTAGCCGTAATAACAACCTTTTTCCAAGACCACGCGAACAACGCCGCAGTCGAAAGCTGGATGTATAAAAATGTTAGTAGGGGTGTTCTGTGCCTTAAGAGTTTTGTACTAATGTTCCAATTTTTGTTCCCAGTGGGACTTTTGTTTATGCGAAATGAACCATTGTTTTAGAAGTTTGTCATTTTTATGAAATGGAGACCTGAGAAAGTTACGTAGTTATTTGAAAAACTTAATTTACGAAACAATACAATGGAGGTACTTTTAAATACTTCCAAAAATTATCTTTAAACATGGTTCTTATTTATGTATGCTATCTCGAAAGGGGCTTATTCTACACCCAATTGTCAATAAAATTTGTTCTACGGCTTTTGAAAATTCAACGTTTTTTAATTTTCATTTCATTTATTCTGTAACAATTTTTTTACAAATCGTATATGAAGACTAACCTAAAAATATACATTCAAAATAAAAACAGTAAATCAATTAAAACACATCACATTATAAGATTTAGAGAGAATTGCAATGAAGAAACTCTATGCAAAAATATGTTGTTTTGGTCAATTCAAACACAATGAATCAGATGAGTTTTAATTCTATAGTTTTGCTGATAGATTAACCCCCTCTCGGGATTGTATACATGTTAAGAATCACCTGTATATGTTTGTAAATTTTGAGAGACTTCTTATTTTGATTTGTTGAAACTACATATATACATACATAAAATCACGCCTATTTCCCAGAGGGGTAGGCAGAGACCACGGCCTTCCACTTGCTACGATCCTGACATACCTCTTTCGCTTCATTCACTCTCATCACATTCCTCATACATGCTCGTCGGTTTAGGGTACTCTTGACCTGGCCTTTATCCAAAACGTCACCGATTTGGTCGCTAAACGAACGCCTAGGTCTTCCCCTTCCAACGGTTCCATTCACACTCGCCTTATACACCTGTTTCGTCAATCTTCTTTATACATCTTTTTTGTCGTATAATAAAATATAGAATTGAATAAAATACAGAGTTTGATTTCAAGTTGCTGTACAAAGGTTGCGATGTTATATTATTTTCTATATCTAAAGTTCTTTCGAGCTTCCTAATTCTTACTCAATCTGCTTTTTAATATAAACAAAAACAACGCAAAGAACAATTAACATTGAGGAATTTTAAATAAGAGTTATTTCTGGAATCAGGTGAGCTTTGAGCAAATGTTTGCCTGTATCAGCCAGATCCACCTACGCATAATGTTTTTTTGTTATACGTAGGCAAACAGGCTTACGGCCCTCCTAATGGTAAGTGGTTACCGTTGCCTATTGACATCAGCAAAACCTGGAGCATTGCTAATTCGTTGCCTGCCGAACCCCTCACATGTACAAGGTGTGTAATTATTTATATAGAGACTATGCCGAAAGGGGCATATTGAATCAACAAAAAGAAAGAATTATAGAAAAAATGTGTTACTCGAACTTCTTCAAATTAGCTGTTTTGTGACACTTTTACGAATCTAAAATAGGTTGTGATCACTCTAAAATATTTTGTGTTCGATGGCCCCCCACCCGAAGGACGATCAAATTATGAAGGTTGCGGGAAGTCGGTTGATGGAAAGGCTCAATACCGTTCGTCGTGGAACTTTTTGGGAGAGGCCTATGTCAGCAGTGGACTTCGACAGACTGATGATGATGATGATGACTCTAAAATATATGAGGAACTCACCATATCATCATAAAACGGCATCAGGACAGCCAATATGTGCCTTATGTAACATAGCGTCCAGTTCACGTTAACACCAGAGCACAGTCGCTGCTGGTACCAGGGTTCATCTTTACCAGTATACTCTGTACCACCTATATTGACAAAAATTAACAATCACTTTTTCAACCACCAAAAATCACACCGCACTCATGGCAGAATACAACTCCATTCCTCAAAGTGAATTCTTTTGTTTATAAAACAAAATTGAACTCGAAAACTTGAAATTCGAATCAAGAAAAACGAAACAAAAAGTTTTTGAAATTCGAATTATATCAGAGAGTTTGTAATACGGAACGTGCGAAAGAGGTTTTATCTCGTTGATTTGTTTTTCGTAAAGTTTGTGGGTGGTGAGGGACGGCGAGACGTGAAGCCGCGGACGATCCTGAATTCAGACTGAGCGTATCGCTTCAGTCGGCCTGCTGAAAATCAACCGCGATTGTTACTATTGGCAGCTTGCGGCTCTACTTCTATGAAATCTATTGTGTTGAGGTATATCGAATTGTAAGCCTGAGCAATACAACTGAAAATTGATTTGACAAAACTATAAAATTACTGCCAATCATTTTTGAAAATGGAATCCCATTCCATTTGCAAAAAGCCATATTGCATCTTAAAACAGTACAATAAAGTTTATTTTACAGCAAACTTATGGAAAGTCTGTTTTGGTCTCAAAATGTTGGGCGTATTTTGCTGTTGTTAGGCTTATTATGCATTAATATTCTAATTATGTTCAATAAGCTTGACATTATATTGGGTATTTTTTTTAAATTATTGTATTGATATGCAACCCCATATTATCACCAATATGTTTCATCATCTCCCTACCCTTATCCCACTTCATGTGGGGTCGGCACAACATGTTTTTCTCTTCCACTCCCCACTATCAACCGTCAAGTCAGTTTCACTCTTTTTTACTCATGTCGTCTTTCACACAATCTATCCATCTTTATTTGGTCTACCTCTTCCCTTATATCCTTCCACATTTATATTTAACACTCTTCTAGTCTCATGACATTCTTCCCTCCGCATGCCCATACCACGCTAACCTTTTGCTCTTCAACTTTTCAGTCTCTTTTCTTTATGTTATACGGAGGCAAACAGGCTTATAGGCTCCTGATGGTAAGTGGTTACCATCGCCTATTGACATCCACAACCTTACTCACCGTAGGAACACAACACTATTTGAAACAAATAATGTTATTTGGCTGCGATCTTCTGCAAGGCGGAGGTATCTCCCAGGCGAGCTGCTCCAATTTAGACTGGCGCTACTTTCAAACTTCAGTATCATCACTTTGTTTGCTAGCCCCAAATATTTGCACGTAGAAAAAACTTAAATACATAACTTTTTAATAATAAAATTACCATAATCTGTAGGTACCTACATGTTTCTGTGTGCAATAAAGAAAAAAATGGTTTGTTATTTCATAAATTCTCGGTAACCCAAACAAAGTTTCACTACACTACTAGTGGTCTCGTAACAAATTTTAAAGCACATAATTTAATCCTAGATATAACCCAAAACTTCGATAATTTGAAAAGGCTTTTGAATACCTTAATTGGAAATTTAATATTTCATTTTAGGAAAGTGTTTTAAGTGCAGTTTTTTATGCAGAACTAACATGCGCTTGCGGCGTCGCTCTTGTGGCACCTACGTATAAAGTAGCCTAACGCTATTCTAGGTAAATAACTCTACATATTCCAAGTTTCATCGAAATCGTTGGGCCATTTTAGTGTGATTGAACTACAAACATCTAAACATACAAAACATCCTGACAAACTTTCGTATATTTATAAGATTATTCATTTAACTTTTTTTGCGTTTTTTTTCTGATGTTCTATTAGATATTCTGCTATCTGGGGCGGAGATAAATCCAACAAAATTAAAGATTATAAAAATCGATCTAGCCATTCTTGAGTTATAAATGGTGTAAAGTGATCCTAGTGATTTTATTGAAATAAACACCTTTTCATTTGAGTTCATTTGTAACCAACCCGACTTAATATACATAAATAAATATTATTAATATAGATTATAGTGCTTTTGTTAAGAATTAAACGATTTCATCGGAACATCTACAGCTATTTCCTCTAAAAATAATGTGGTGACAGGAAATTGCAAATGAAATTGATTTGCCTGATTCTTCTAGGCTTGGTCGCGAGGAACAGGCATAGCTTCACCTAGTTTCTAAGACGTTTCAAAGTGATCCTAGTGATTTTATTGAAATAAATGCCTTTTGACTTTGACTTTGACTTTGAATCATATCCTCAGATAACAGATAAGCCTCCTATTAATAGACGGACATTTTTGGCGAGCGCGAGTCCTATGTAAACATCGTAAAACAAAACTCTTGACTTTAGATTTTTTTAAACAACTAAGTTTGCAAACACGCTAACGATCCACCTGTTGGTAAATGGTTACCATAGCCTATGAACGCTTGCAATTCCAGAGGTATCACGCACGCGCTGCCTACCCCAAACCCTCCCTCCCCAAGAGCTCTGGCAACTTTACTCACCGCTGGAACACAGCACTATTTGAAACAAATAATAATATTATTTGGCTGCGCTCTTCTGTAAGATAGAGGTACCTCCCCAGATGAGCTGCACCAATTTAGAGCGAAAAAATCTTGTTGTGCCCTACCTCGCATAAAATATAAAACTTCTGTTTCCCAAAAGGATTTCTCACAGGATCTCTTTCTCACTGTACTAAAGGCTGTTTTAAACAACCTTTTATGGGGTGATAAAAATACTTTGAGAGCTTTAACATCAAACTTTCGAAAGGTTTCGGAGTGAACGTGAAATTACAAGTCACACATAATTATATTCTTACCTAAAAACCGTGATCCGCAACTTATTCTATCAACAAATTATTCTATCAACAAATAGTAGCGAGAGAAATAATATATATTTATTCCGAACTTTTTCACGCTCACTGTTTTTGGTTTTTTTTATTACTAATTACGAGTACGAGAAGTTCGACATCAGGATTTCTTGCTAAACAGATGAAAATTGAGTTTGAACTTTCGTAATTCTTAATGTATTATAACTATATACATACTATAAAATATAAAATCAAATAATTACAAAATAAAATAGAAACTAAATAAACAAATAATTTTGGTCATGCGGCAAGGTGGCAAGAGCACTGGCTGCATTCCCGCGTTGAATTGCCAAAGAAATTCTTTGTGGAAGGAATGAGCCAGCTAAGTTTGAACTGATTTAACCCCAAAAATTTGCATGATATATTCTAATGAAAATTGACGAATTTTCAGAAGTCGTAGAACAGTCTTTATTGCTAATTGGATGTAGAATTAGCCTTTTTCGGGATAGTATACGTAATATTACCTTTTAGAGGCTTAACTTTCTTCTGTTACATAAAATAAGATAAAAGTTAAATACGCTATGGTTTTGTTCCTTAATTATAATTTCAGACGTAAACATCCGCTGTTGACATGCCTACATGCCTAGGTCTTCCTTTAAGATTTCCATAGCAATCGGTGAAAATCTGTATCAGGAGAAAACGAGTTTTCCCTCTTTTATAAGATACTAGCTTCCTTAAAAAGTACTTACTTACAAAGTAACTAAAAACTAAACTACATATATACCTATACCTAGAATAGCAAACTTTACCTATTCCAAATTTCAACGAAATCAAAGTCAAAGTCAAAAGGCATTTATTTCAATAAAATCACTAGGATCACTTTGAAACGTCTTAGAAACTAGGTGAAGCTATGCCTGTTCATCGCGACCAAGCCTAGAAGAATCAGGCAACAAACACGGCTTGGTGCCTATAATTTTTTTCGATGATCCTTTTTCACAAAATGGAATTTAAAGCTTCAGTGTGGTGCCGATCGAACTAGGTGAGACTCAAAAGAAAAGTAATCTAATTATAATCCTTAATAAAAAAGAGCTTATAAAAATCGGTTACGGCGATACGATACGGCGTGAATAAGCGTGATTGAACAACAAACAGACCGACGAAATCTATCTAAAGACAGGCGATCTATAGATAGCTCAACTGATTCAGATCGCTACCAGTAGGAGGCGTCCCCAAGACGCTGGCGGATTTGCCACGCTGGATGGCAATGCTAATCCGTTGGGCCAAATAGGAGCAAGCTCTCGGTCACGCGTCGCCCATATCGTTCTCTTCAGTTCCTGTCGATCCAAAGGTTGTCTGGGAGAGATCGCTCTTAGCGATAAGACCGCCCATTGTACTTCGCTATTAATTGAATGTTTGTACCTGTGTGTAATTCTGTCCTTGTGGTGTATAATAAAGAGTTTTCTGTCCTAATCTATTCTATTCCACGCGTCGCTTCTTTGTTAGTAAAACATTGTCTTGTACGATGAATAAAAGCTTGAAAATTTGCTTAATTGCTTGTCGTGCGACTGATTCTTTTCTTGGTTATCCTGTATTAGGTCAATGACCAATTTTAGATAATGAAATGAAATGAAATGATTTATTTTGCTAGAAGCATGGTTGTAGGTACATAGGTCTTAATAATAAGCTGTTTCACATACTTCACCGTTAATACGGCGTGCAAATAACAATAGTATTTATTAATTTATCTAATCAAACAAAAAAAAAATTAAGACATACATTTTTAGGAATCTATAATGTCTTAATGGCTTAATATACATCTAAGGTATGGTGGTCCTGAAAAAGGCCTGTGACCGTCGTTGAAAGAATCAGTGTAGTGTAACGATTAAAGTGCGCCTCTTAGAGGCTCCTTTCGTGCACATGTCCCATGTCTTCGAATTTTTAGGTTCTTTCCTCTTTTCCTCTCAATGTTTTCCTTCACTGTTTGAGAGCACTAGTATAGCGCACATAAATTTTCCGAATGGAAAATCCATTGTTGTACTACCAGAAATTGAACCCAAGACATGTTGACTTCACCTAGTTTCTAAGACGTTTCAAAGTGATCCTAGTGATTTTATTGAAATAAAGGCCTTTTGACTTTGACTTTGACTTTTTTGATCGAAAGGTAGAGCCACTATCACCACACCAGTGCTCAGCTTGAAAACTAAAAATTGGTAACAAAATTGTTTATGAGTATTGTAACTATTTTGTTACCAATTTTTAACCGACTTCAAAAAGGAGGAGGTTCTCAAGTCAGCTCTTTTTTTTTTGTGTGTATGTTACTCGATATCTCCGCCAATATTAAACCAATTTTGATAATTCTTTCGCTGGTGTATAGAGTATGATCCCGGGGTGGTCCCATATTAATTTAATTCCTGAGGGATTGCTACATGTCCCGTAAAACTTAAAAAAAACGCCATCATCTCTTGAAATCACCACTTGCCGATTTTTTTTTTCAAATTTCAAAGAGAATAAAACCACTACGTTTACGTAAGAGTTATTATTGATGATGAATGGATGTCATACTTACTTTTGTTTTTTATTCGAAAGTTTAGGTGGCCAGTGTCATCCTCAGTAGGTAAGCAAAACGCAAAGAGGTTGATATCAAAAAAAAGAGGTTGATATTAATCTTGTAAATATTCAGGAATTTGAAGTCGGTTTTTAGTTTTTGTAAAAAATGACATAATATAACTTTTTTTGCTCTGGTTTTGTAGGTAATCTTGTCTACTAACGCGTTCACACTGCGGCAATCAACATTCAAATCCACCTAGCCTAATTGACCTTGGTGTTAATGGAATATGAAGCAAAGTGCCCAAATAAAACCGTTGACAAGATAAGAATAATAAAAGGCCCAAACGGGGCCTAAACAATAACAATTACATTCGTCAGAATAATGGTTCCTCGATAATGATGTAGTTTTATGTGTGGGCAGAGCCTGATGGATTAAGGGGCTTAGTTGGCCGCAGCTTGCTTCTCGTATCACTGGTTCTTTCTTGGTCAGCCTACATTAAGGTGAGTGATCAGAGACCCTAGTCTGTGAAGTCAGTGAGGTCTCACTTTCAAATTCAAAATTGACTTTATCCAGTAGAGGTAAGAATCATTTTGAAAAACATTTAGATGACATAATTACGCACGTCGTATGGACACGGCGTGATGCAAAGTGTCATAAGCCACGGTAACCACTTGTGATTGGGCTATTTAGCAAAATTTATTATTCTTTATTAAGATATCTGACCTAAGAAGACACCAACATTTCCAATACTCAAACAAAGCTAACTCAACACTTTCCAAAGGTTAAGAGAGATTGAAGGCTATCATTAGTCCGTGATGCCTACTTTATCAATTGAGTCTGATCTCAATGCAAAATGAGCTATATCGTGCAGGGTTAAAATTCAATTTCGAATGCCATATTCGACTCGAATCGGGTGCCATACGAAGTGAGAAATTACCAATTTTAAAATGTGGTCACTTTTTTTGCAAAATTGTTTAGATCAGGTTCAGAACACGATAAATTATAGGTACTTAGCTCTATAGACAAAATCCGAGAAAATCGCGATTTTAAGTCCATTTTTCTTACATTTTTTAATTTAACCAAGAAATACGAAAAACTTGCAAGTAATAAAAGATAATTGTATTGTCTAGTTCATTATAAGTTTAAATCTTTTTTTATTATGTAGTTTTACTAGAAATTAGGTACATATTTCTAAGTTTTTCTCGTATTTGTGATCGTGCAGCTATCGCAAGCGCCATGTAGCAGTGCCGATCTCTTAAATAATTATGATGTGTAAGAACAGCAGTACGAAATGAGTACATCAGAGGAAGTTTGAAAGTAGCGCCAGTGACTGAGAAGTTGAAGAGCAAAAGGTTAGCGTGGTATGGGCAATTCATGCGGAGGGAAGAATGCCATGTGACTAGAAGAGTGTTAAATATGAATGTGGAAGGGTATAAGGGGAGAGGTAGACCAAAGAAAAGATGGATAGAAATTGTGAAAGACGACATGAGTAAGAAAGGAGCGAATACTGATCTGACGGCTGATAGAGGGGAGTGGAAGAGAAAAACATGTTATGCCGACCCCACATGAAGTGGGATAAGGGCAGTGAGATGATGTGTAAGAACAGCAGTAACCACACTTCCGCTAAGAAAAATGATAATGATGTTGAATATTATTTTACCCCAGCAATATTTCTGGCAAAATGCATAATTTTATTTAAATTGGAGAGACGTGAGTCAATTTAATGGAAGCCTTAAATCAGAATTTTTAGGATTTTGAATAATGGGTCGCAAATCTCGTTTCGTGGATGGAGTTTGCGGACGTGATGACAGCTACAAATTTGATGTTTATGTCGGTTATATAACACATACTCATAAGTGAGCCTAGCATGAACAATTCACGATAGCATTAGGTATACTTACGATACGATAGTAGAAGTCAAAAATTAGCTAATGACGGCGGCGATGTTTGAAATCTTTTAATTGTGATTGTTTCATCATCAGCCTGTAGAAGTCCACTGCTGGACATAGGCCTCCCCTAAAGAGTTCCACGACGAACGGTCTTGAGCCTTCTCCATCCACCGACTTCCCGCAACCTTCACAATGTCGTCGGTCCATCGGGTGGGGGACCTTCCAACACTGCGTCGCCAGGTTCGTGGTTGCCATTCGAGAACCTTCACTCCCCAACTGTTATCGGTTCTGCGAGCTATATGGCCTGCTCACTGCCACTTCAACTTGCTAATTCTGAGAGCTATGTCGGTGACCTTGGTTCTTCTACGAATTTCCTCATTTCGGATCTTATCACGTAGTGAAACTCCTAGCATAGCTCTCTCCATAGTCCGTTGTGCAACTTTGAGCTTTTGATTGTTTAAAACATGTCATTTATTCTCCTAACACACTGTTTGAAGTTCGATGTCCGGTTTATCCACACATATGTTTTTTTTTAATGTAATGTGGTGTTTAGCGGTCAGCATCATCCGTCAATCCACTTTATCAAGTTGAAGGTCAATGTGGACGCTCTTTAAAGCTTGTTGACCTTTTATGTGCCCATTTCATTCATTCATTACATATATTGAAATTAAATTTTAAAAAAAATATTTATGATTGTTGACTGACCTCATAGCTCAGTTGGTAGTAACTCTGCCTTCTGCGCTAGAGGTCGCGGGTTCGATTCCCGCACTGGACAAACATTTGTAACTAACACAGATGTTTGTTCTGTGTCTGGGTGTTAAATATATATCTATTATGTATGTCAGTCTCTGGGATCCATAGTACAGGCTATGCCTAGTTTGGGATCAATTGACCGTGTGTTATATGTCCGGAATATTCATTTATTTCATATATTTATTTCATTTATAACAATTATGAATCGTGTTTGATATTACATTATTATTAAAAAAAATGTTACAATAGCTACGTTTATATTTTATACCGCTCCAATTCGTGCACGAACTTCCTTTTGTGCACGACCGGATTCAATTCAATTCAATTCAATTTATTTTATTTCGGTTGTTCACCCTATATGTTAGTACATTTATCTACCTATACCCATAACCACAGTAACCATAAAAACAGATTTCAATTATTAATGTCACATTAATAACAGATTACATTCAAACAAATTATTATTGCAAAAATAATTTCAATTTACTTAAAATTGAAAATTCTATAAATAGATTAATTTAAGCATGTTTAAATGTCAAATAATATTCAAAAATTCTAATTCAATTTATTTTATTCGATCGATCGATTTTTGTATGAACCCAAGACCCGACAGATGTATTTTGTATTCAGGATCAGGATCGTCATGAGCCGGGTTAATGGTGTGACAACACTTTCTAGAATTACTTTTTCTGGAAATAACAATTACTTATCTACCGCGTTAAAACTGTTAAGTATTTACCCTTGTTGCTTTAGTGAGCTATTATATTATATTATTCTTTTCCTCAGGGTATCTTTTAATTTTGTTCAAGATCTAATATAGTTTTTGGAGATGTAGAGATGAGAAAAACTTAATTACTGCGTTCAGTTACAACTGTCGCCTTGGCACCCGTCACCGAGCTTGCAAAAAACGCCCAGTATATAATATGTAGTTCAGCTGTTTTAGTATCCTGTATCATCATTCCAGTCGTAAAAAAGTCCACTGCAGAATTTCGGCCTCCCTTACAGATTTCCAGAGCAACTTCCTACCATGTGGGAGGAAATTACCCATATTCACCACGCGCTGGACATACGGGTTAGTGGAGCTATCCTTGTTATAATAGACGCTGCTGCCCAACCCCTAGCTCTTTTCCCTTAGTCATCTCATACGACATGAACGGGTATTCTTCAGCCGGGGACACCACGGCTGCTTTAGGAAGAACCTTATTCTTACTTACATACACTTACATACTACTTACATAATTTGTACACAATACACAATTACGTACCTACACAATTGTATTGAAATACCTAGCTGTAACCGTGCGCGTAAATAAATGCTTTGAATAATACCTACATGTTTTGAATTGCAAAAATTCCATTACCCCATCTCTAACCACATCACTGAAATGGGTGAGCTCTTGGGAGCTAAAATACCTAAATGTTTTTAATTTGAAAACGAAGTTCAGCTATGCAGGCACGCTGTGTGGAATGACTTAGGTAAACTGTCAGGTGCGCAGATTTGAGGCACTCTAATGGGAATACCTCGAGCCAAGAGGGAGCGAAGTCGCTTGCAGACATACATACATAAAATCACGCCTATTTCCCAGGGGGGTAGGCAGAGACCACGGCTTTCCACTTGCTACGATCCTGACATACCTCTTTTGCTACATTCACTATCATCACATTCATCATACATGCTCGTCGGTCAAGGGTACTTTTGACCTGGCCTTTTTCCAAAACGTCACCGATTGGGTCACTAAACGTACGCCTAGGTCTTTCCCTTCCAACGGTCCCATTCACACTCACCTTATACACCTGTTTCGTCAATTTTCTTTCGTTCATCTTCTCTACATGAGCAAACCATCTCAGCATACCTTTCTCATTCCTCATCACTACGTCTTCTTGCACTCCACAACGCTCTCTTACCACACTGCCTTTAGTAGATTAATAATAGACGTTTGCAAAGTCACCGCTATGATACCGAGCGTTAGGTATAAACTACAAATACAAAAAAAGGTACTAAGGATCATCCTCCTTTATGTTAACAACTATTTAGTCGATTCTACTAATGACGGTGCGCTCGCATCGCTCGCTCGATTAAATATTATAAACAAATGATAAATCTGCTTTCGACATTTTAAAACCGTAGAATGAATGAAAAAGAAATCAAATTTACGCAGAATAGGGTTTATTGTCAGTTGTAAAAGCACTTTTTAATTAAATTCTAGAGTTGTACCGAGGTAGGTATGATAGACTTGCCAACTAGCCAAGTAGATAAATTACCGAATAGTTAAAGGACCACCTGTCTCGTCCATCACACAGTAAAAATATCACCTCTTTTATAATATTCGCCGTCTGCATTCGGTTGTCACGCATAGCTTTTTATAGCTGCTAGTCCTAACTAGAAAGAAAGCTGCTTTAGAAAGCTGTGTGTGACCGACGTTTTCAAATTCATCGTAAGTGCCACATATAATATAGAACGCCGCTAACTTTCGGTAAATAAATTTATTTGTATTTGTAACTCGATTTAAGAGCTCAGCTCTTGTCGGTGTAATGATGCAATTTCCTCCATTCCGATCTTTCCAATGCGAGCTCCTTCACTTCCCTATACGACATGACGGCAGTTTTCTCTTTTATCTGGCTCATAAGCCAGTGTAATTCTAATCCATCCTGATATTATAATTCGAAAGTGTGTTTGTTTGTCGTTCTTTTAAGCAGCAACGAAGCAACTGATAGACGTGATTTGTCCTACAATAGTATTAAGAGGTAAAATTTGATCGTTTGTCCGTTTGTAGGTATGTAGGGGGTCATTTGAAGAACTACTGTAACGATTCTAAAAATTATTTCACTTACCAATCAACAGTCCGTAGAAAGCTATCCTTGTGTAATATAGGCGAGTAACATTACGCGCCGGCGCTATTTAGTTGTAGTAACTACTAGTATTTTTTAAAACATCGACAGTATTTTTTTTCTCCTCAACTGATTGCTACATCCCTAATTTAATAACTCCAAACTTCAATAGTCTTAGTAATTTCACCAGATTTGTTTTGGCTTGTCGTAAATGAATTAATCTCTCTCGTAAAGTACTGAAAGAGCTTAGTTTTTATGTTGTGACGGAGTTAGCATTAGTGCGGACATTTTAAAATTGCTGCAGAGTTTCATCACCATCATCAATAAAAAAAACCTGTTATGATGTTATACTGTATTATAAATAAATAAATCATCAGCCTATATAAACCACTGCTAGACATAGGGTTCCATGGCGAACGGTCTTGAGCCTTTTCCATCTCTATCCTGCAACTTTCACAATAAATAAATAAATAAATATTCCGAACATATCACACACGGTCAACTGATCCCAAACTAGGCATAGCCTGTACTATGGGTACCAGAGACTGATATACATAATAGATAATAACACCCAGACACAGAACAAACATCTGTGTTCATCACACAAATGTTTGTCCAGTGCGGGGATCGAACCCGCGACCTCTAGCGCACAATGACAATGTCGTCGGCCCATGCATCGGGGGGCCTTCTAACACTGCGTCCGCCGGTTCGTAGTCGCCATTCGAGAACCTTTATTTCCCCACGGTTGTCGAATCTACCAAGTTACGCCAAAATAACAGTAAAATGTATCAAAAACTTCTATTTCTCCTCATACTACTACATACTAGACTAATAATTAAAAAAACCTATCTTTATCGAGGACCAACTTTGGTAGTCGAACAGGAGCTGTGTAAAATGAAACAAGAATCACAGCATGACAACATAATTTATTTCATTGATTGATTTGTTTAAATTGTGTATCAGCATTTTTCTCTCTTGAAAACATGCCAATCTGAAAAAAAAAATTGAAATTGAAATTGAAAAATAAATTCAAAATTGTACGGTGGCCCCGGCTGAAGAATAGGCCCCTCCATATCTACCTATACGCGGATGTCGTAAGAGGCGACTAGGGAAAAAAGCTAGGGGATGGGCAGCAGCATCCCTCATTTAAACAATGATAGCTCTAACTGCGCTCGCCAACCCGCATGCCCAGCGTGGTGAGATGGGCAAGCCCCCCCACTTGATAAGGAATTTGCTGTCTGTGGTGCCATGTTCAGCAGTGGACGTTGAAGGGCTGAAATGATGATGAATGATGACTGACTATTTGAGATGGTCTCAATCATTTGAGACGCCTTTAACGTTCAGAATCGTATACCTACTGAAACATCAACTACATCACCACTTAAATTTTAAGCTTGCCAGATTTGTGTCCCACTCAAATGACCACTTATCATCAAAACGGAATACTGTAACGCTGTTTAGCGTTTGACAGCTCTATAAAGACAATTGAAAATTTGAGAGCTCAGCTAATCACGGTCTCAAGAGTACTAAGTGGCGGTTGAGTATTCCACTTAAATCTAACGGTCCCTCAGAAATAAGTAGAGTTTGCCTAAGTTGAGAAGCGTCTTTTCGATCTTTTAATATTGATTTGTATTGTATTTGACATCGCATCGCCAACATAACGCTATCGTGAATTATTTACAATACATGTATAGCTAATTACCTATCTCAAAGTTAAAACGTAGTTAGACCGATTACTGTTAATGCAATAACCAACAAAAGCCATTCTCAAATTAAGTTATCCGTCGATGGTTACTTTCTGTATAACAACACTCCATTGTTCCTCTAATGAGTTGACAAAGGGATCAGTGACAACGAAGTAATAAACTTCATTGTACGTAGTCAGCTAATCAGCGACGCGAGGGTCTTGTTAGCTACTTGGAGTAGGTTGAGAAGTATCTCCATTGGTATCTTAAGGCTAGGTTACACGATACGATCCCTCATCAATTCCTCCCCCTTCCACCACCGGACAAGCAGACGCACAGGTAAATACCACCCTTACCTGGTCGACATACCATCGTGTCGAACCAAACGTTTCTGCTCCGCTTTTATTATAAGTACTGCCAAAGAGTGGAACGATCTACCTGCGTCTGTTTTCCCGAAAGAGTACAATCTGGGAGTCTTGAAATTATGGGTCAATAAGTTCTTTCTGGGAAAGCGTGCTCCATGTTAGGCCACATCTCACTTGCGAAAGTAAGATGGTGGCAAAACGCTTAACCATATCAAAGAAAAAAGATACGAGCTGCTGACCTAACATTAGACAGCTGCAGACTGTTTTCGAAAGATAGTAGGTAGCTTACTTCACTCCAACCGGTCACACGATCAGAGTAACGTCATGACACGGGCAAAGTACCTACCTACCGTCCGAGAGACTGCTACCTTATGTTGTATACAAAAGTTATCGTTTGCTAACTTGTGCCAGTGATATCCAAGTGATGTGCAAGCTGCATTTAGGATTATTTAAGATGAAATGTGATAGTTTCTTTAAATGCCTTTTCAAACGTACTACGTGTCAACCCTACGGGTTTTACTTTTGAGATCTTGGACCAGCGGCTACAGACAAGATCAACTTTCTGTGCCAGCAGAAAGATCGAATTGTATGAAAATGGCATTAGCTTGTGAGATGTCAAAAAGTGACATTAGCGTGAAAGGAAAACGAAGTTTGACCTTTAAAACAATTGAAATAAGAAAGCTCCTGGCAGTAATAAATACGTGGATTTTCTGCAACGAATGAAACATTTTGAACAGTCAATGTGGTTTTCCAATTACAGTATTTCAGTGTATCAGCGTTCTGTGAAACGATTCCAATCATAAATACCAATATATGTTCTAACCTAAGCGTAACAAAATTCAAGTTGTAGTGGAAATACGAGTATGAACACTATGAACCAATCTGATAGCACCTAAATATGGTCATAATTAGTAGGATGAGTTATTTAGACGAAAATGTAGAGGCTATTATCTACAAGGAGAATCATAATATAAATACTATCCCGAATGGAGCTTATTCAATCAATAAAATGTAATAATATAAGAGAAAAAAATAATTTTTTTTTTCAGATTTTTCATTAACTTTTTCAATTAATAATTAATACTTTACTACCTTCACTACTACCAACAGCTTTGTTACAGCCGATTGTACATTTGTTTAGCTTAAGTGAACCAATTACAGGTTCTCACGAAGTGATCTGACCCCAAAACGGCAGATTTTTGCATTACTCGTGCTCGAGCCATTATTATTATTCCAAAGACCTATTGAAACGAGATGGTCTGAGATGGCAATATCCTGCACACCTCATTATGCTGAGCATTGGCACTTTAAACATGTTTGCGAAAATAGGTTTGCGAATGTACAAGGTGATCCAATAGTGTTGCGTTCCTGCGGTGAGTAGGGTTGCCAGAGCTCTTTAGGGGGGGAGGGGTTCGGGGTCGGAACGCGTGCGTGATACCTCTTCTGGTATTGCAAACGCTCAGAGGCTTATTCCTTTAAAAAATGATAATAAAGCCGAAAACAGCTAATTTGAAGAAGTTCGGGAAAAAAAAATTGACTGGCCTCATAGCTCAGTTGGTAGTAACTCTGCCTTCTGCGCTAGAGGTAGCGGGTTCGATTCCTGCACTGGACAAACATTTGTGACTAACACAGATGTTTGTTCTGTGTCTGGGTGTTAAATATATATATATTATGTATATCAGTCTCTGGTACCCATAGTACAGGCTATGCCTAGTTTGGGACCAGTTGACCGTGTGTCATGATATGTCCGGAATATTTATTAAATATATTATTTATCTAAATCTGGTAAAAAATTCTTTCGTTTTTAACCGAAGCCAAAAAAAGGAGGAGGTTTATTATCGATTCGGTGTCTTTGTATATTTTTTATTATTATTTTTGTTGATACAGTAAGCCCCTATCAGGATAGAATAGAATAGAATGATTTTTTATTTGACACATAAAAACACAGAAAAGACCAAGAAAATTAGGTACAAGGTAGGTAGCTACCTACCTAAGTATAAACAGTTGTGAAGTGGGACATAAGCAACAATGTAGGTACGACAGATAGGTAGGTACCATTGTCCGAAGACATAGTCCCCTCTGCGTGCCAAATAGGTCCCATCTCAGCATAGGTGCTGGTCCACACCGATGGACACCGATGGGATGGCATACTTGTTATGGATCACCTTATAGACTATATTTACAACTTATCTTTATTTATAAAAGGACGTATGTTTGTCTGCTTCAGTGAGTCTGAGACGAACTCTGTTTGTATACAAGTATAGGATCCATTGTATAATCAACTACAGCATTCATCATCATCATCATCATCAACCTGTAGAAGTCCACCGCTGGACATAGGCCTCCCCTAAAGAGTTCCACGAGCCTTTTCCATCCAACGACTTCCCGCAACCTTTACAATGTCAACGGTCCATCGGGTGGGGGGCCTTCCAACAATGCGTCGCCCGGTTCGTGGTCGCCATTCGAGAACCTTTACTCCCCAACTATTGTCACTACAGCATTAAAAAATCTAATTCCGATAAAGTCATCAACTTCTGGTGTTCACTGTACTTCTTCTTGTCGTGTCACTGATTCTTTCTTGGTCATCCTGTATAAGGTCAGTGACCAGGTTGAGTTATGGTGGCCCTGAGAAGGGCCTATGACCATCGATGTAAGAATCAGTGTATTGAAAGGATTAAAGTGCGCTTCTTACAGGCTCCTTGCATGTTCACTGTTTAGTAAAACACAATTAACTAAGTTATATAAAACGTGTTAAATAACTATAAAATATTAACGGCGATGTCTAGACGGAGGATAAGTGAGGTTTAGAGGAGCATCAGGAATGCTAAGGTGTCACGTTTACGTAGAAAAATCTTGGTAGTCAAAGTTTTATGAGAGTAATTCCTATTCTACCCGTCTGTATTATCGCTTTTTTACCAAAATACGATAACCGTAAAAGCGTCTTAGGCAGCGAGACATAAGACTGTAAAAATGCAAGTTGGTGTTAGAATTTCAACCTCACTTGATGTAGGATAGAGTTCTTTGAATTTTCTGCATCTTGACCTAGAATGAGGTCATCATTCCAGCCGTTTCAAGTCCACTGCTAAACTGCCTCCCCCACAGAATTCCGGAGTGTCTCCCAATCATGTGTGGGGAATTCACCCATACTCACCACGGCTGGGCACACAGGTTGGCAAGCGCAGTTAGATCTATCTTTGTGAAAACAGGGGACGCTGCTGCCCGTCCCCTAGCTTTTTTTCCTTAGTTGCCTCTTACGACATCTACGGATAGAAGATATGGAGGGGCCTATTCTTTAGCTGCGCCACCTCTAAGACAAGAATGAGGTAGTGTCGAAATAAAACTGTGTACCAACGACTTGTTGTTCAATCACGCCGTAACGGCTCAACCGATTTCGTTGAAACTTGGAATAGATAAAGTTCTTTGTACCTAGAATAGCATATAGGCCAAATATTTACAAATCATGCAAATACCTGTCCCGAAGCGGGAATCGAACCCTTGAGTCTCAGACGGGCACTACCCGCTACGCCACTGAGGACACCATATTATGAATCACTTTGTAAAGTTTTTTTGTTTTTTATGTCAAACGGAGACAAACAGGCTTACGGCCCTCCTGATGGTAAGTGGTTACCGTCGCCTTTTGACATCAGCAACACCTGGAGCATTACTAATGCGTTGTCTGCCGAACCCCTCCCCCTAAAGAGCTCTGGCAACCTTACTCACCGCAGGAACACAACACTATTTGAAACAAACAATGTTATTTGGCTGCGATCTTCTGTAAGGCTGAGGTGCCGCGGGCTGCCCCAATTTAGAGCGAAAAAACTCGCTGTGCCCTATCTCCTCCATACAGATCTTCAAATAATGAAAAAAAACTTACTCCTCCAAGTGTTGCAGTTTTCATACTGCATGAAGCAGTAATTTGGGAAGTTCTTGTAGTCACCGTCGTAGCTGCGCGCGCAAATTTGCTGGTACCTGAAAGTAATTTTTGATCGAGAAAGCGAAGCGTGCGCAGGTCTCTCCAACAACTTGTGTGAATCGGCGTTTTATGTTTGTATGTATATCGACTGGCCTCATAGCTCAGTTGGTAGTAACTCTGCCTTCTGCGCTAGAGGTCGCGGTTTTAATTCCCGCACTGGACAAACATTTGTGTGTTTAACACAGATGTTTGTTCTGTGTCTGCGTTTTATTGCGTTAAATATGAATGTGGAAGGATATAAGGGAAGAGGTAGACTAAAGAAAAGATGGATGGACTGTGTGAAAGATGACATGAGTAAGAAAGGAGTGAATACTGACTACATGACGGCTACTATATGACGGCTGATAGAGGGGAGTGGAAGAGGAAAACATGTTGTGCCGACCCCACATGAAGTGGGATAAGGGCAGGGAGATGATGATGTTTGTTCTGTGTCTGCGTGTTTAATATTTATCTATTATGTATATCAGTCTCTGGTACCCATAGTACAGGGTATGCCTAGTTAGGGATCAGTTGACCTTGTGTGATATGTCCGGAATATTTATTTATTTATTTGTAAGAGCATGACTTTCGAACCGTCAATCCGAACTGCATGAAATCTAGTAGGTCAACAGGTTGTACTATCAAGATTCTCTGGTAAGAATATGAACTAAATCGGCCAAGTTATAGTGGTTCAAAAGTAAGGTTCAGTAGGAATAAATAAAAATAAAAAAAGGGTACAAGCCAGTAGGGATACAAATATATAAATGAGGTGTCTTGAAAGAACTTTGTTGAATAAATGATTGTTTAGGTTCATTAGTTCCAGAGATTACCCCCTGACCCCCTACATACAAACAAACAAATACCTACCTCTTTCTAATAGTGTAGAAGTGTAGACTTACTTGTAAGACTTCGGACATTTTTCAATGAAATTCTTGCATCCCTTCACAAAGAAGTCGGTCGCCCAAAACTGTGTATCCTTCGGATACCGTATCACTGGCTTACGGTAACCATCAGCACATGTTATTGTTACCGCTAGTAAAGACAGGATAACTGAAAAATGCATTCTAAACTCACATTATCCTAACAGCAAAAGTTAAATCAAACGTTATATTATTCAAATTTTAACCACATTTTACGATAAAAATGTAGGTTGTCATTATGTTCTAGCACTATCTCTTGTTGTCCTAGCAAAGAACCGATCACTCGCGTCTAAATACAACTTTAATACTACACCTACTCGTGACCAAAAAAACGTCGAATCTTTAAAAGTAGTTTTTTTGCTCTATATATATGGTTGTAGTATATTGTGCCAATTTTGGGTTAGTAACTTATCGTATATTAAGAATCACCTTATATGTGACCTGAATAAAATAACACAAAGAAAATATATTTTCGATCGAAATCACAAAAACATGCACTTCTGTAGTAAAAAATCCTGTATTTTGTGTATCCGAAATAACAAAACATACTTTACCCAGATTCTGCCCACTCATACCCAATAAATCCTTAAAAAACGTACGCCTGGTATACGAGTAAAAGGTGTCCTATAAGACCTGTTAACCGTTATAAGGGTTTTTGACACGCAGATGTGTTGAATCTACATTACAATCCTCTTTACTGAGATTTGTTCGATATCAGGCCATTAGAAGAATGTGTGACACACAGATGACTAATATACATTACAATCCTCTCCACTTAGATTTGGTCGTTCTTCTTCTGTCGTGTCGATGGTTCATGGGGATTAAATCTTTTTGGACTAGTACTCCGCCACAGCTACGGCATTGTCAGTGGCTTCGTAGAGGTCCTAATTGTGCAGGTGTGAGGGCAATACGTGCAACATTGTTTGCGTTGCGACGCCGCAATCGCACTGCGTCTCATTTGAGTATCCTCACTTGCTCAAATTGTACCTGCAGCGGCCAACCTGGCTCCGCAATCGGTTAAGCGATTTCCAGGTTGACCAAGGTAGAAGTTTGCCCGCTGGGAGCTTTTCTGCAGGCGCAATGTATTCGGGAGAAGGGGGATGATGTTTATCTTGCCACAGCCTAAATCGAGCCTCGCCTGGATGGTCGGTTGTAGATATGGTGGCTTTCAGGAAACTGTACCGACCCTTCAATCTACTAGAACAAGCACTGGAATTGTAAAGTGGGTGTCGTGGATCAGTCTCCTGCTTATTTGGTCGTTATCAGGCCATTAGAAGGAGTCGCAACGCAAACAATGTTGCACCTACTTTCGTGCATGCAGTGCACACACCTGCACAATGAAGGACCTCTACGAAGCCACTGACAATGCCGTAGCTGTGGCGGAGTACTGGTCTAGAAAGATTTAGTCCCCCTGAACCATCGACACGACAGAAGAAGGATGACTGTGCCATGTAGACATGTTGATTCTACATGACAATTCATTCCGCGTAGATTTGGTGTATATGAGGGCATTAGAAGGATGTGTTGATTTTACATGACAATCCTTTCTGCATAGATTTGGTCGATATCAGGCCTAGACAGCTTGTAATTTGTCTTAAACCACCCAAACATATTCATAGACACACACACACTAAGATAAATTTAAAATTTAAATAAATATTCCGGACATATCACACATTGTCAACTGATCCCAAACTAGGCATAGCCTGTACTATGGGTACCAGAGACTGATATATATAATAGATATATAGTTAACACCCAGACACAGAACAAACATCTGTGTTAGTCACAAATGTTTGTCCAGTGCGGGAATCGAACCCGCGACCTCTAGCGCAGAAGGCAGAGTTACTACCAACTGAGCTATGAGGCCAGTCAGATTCCCTGTGAAACTACTAGAATAAATACCATAAATTAAGACAGTTCAGCTTTTTGGTGTATACTGGAAGCTCACTGTCAAGTATGAAATAATTAAATAAATAATAATAAATAGAAACTACCGTGGGACCACAACACCCAGACCTTGAATAAATATTTGCAGATCATAAAAAACATTTTTCCGTAGCGGGTATCGAACATGCACTCTCCGTCTTGCGTCATTAAGTCTTTTTGGTCTGATAGCCTTAAAATAATATGCGAAATATTGTAAAGATCTATCTGAGGATGTGAATGTCTTTGTTATTCTTTCACGTCACAACCACAGAACAGATTGGAATGAAATTTGGCATGTATGTAGTAAATAGCGTGGAAAAACGATTATCCTATTTATAGTATACTACGAACGGGTGGAAGCTAGTACAAAATATTAAACAAATTAGGACACCCTGTATCACTGGCACTTTGCACGGTATAATAAAATTACTCTCGATCCAGTTATAATAAAATACAAGCTCCGTTTGAAGGGAGCTATAAAGAGTGAGCAGTTTATAAACAAAGTGCGTGATTGCGTCCAGTGTTAGGCTGCGGTTAGAAGCTATTTAGTTTTTATCAAGCTATTAACAGTAGTTAGTTATCATTTATTTAGAGGGACCTCTACTTTCGATCTGATGGTCTCGTTTTGCATAGTGTTTTTTCAATAAAAATGGAGAATATCCAAAAGTCCAATGTAAAAAGACCAAAAACAGCTAATTTTAAAAAGTTCGTTAATAAATTAAGTATTTTCATTAAATAACTAGGATCTTGCTTTTTTTATCAACGGTCATAGGCCCTTTTCAAGGCCACTACATATACCACAACCGTCACTGAACTAATACAGGTGGTCAAGAAAGGATCTGATGGTCTCGTTTTGCTCTTCGAAAAGTTTTAGGTGCGCATTAACACGTGCTCAGAACGGTGAAGGAAAACATTGCGAGGAACCGCCTTACAGAAGATCGCAGCCAAATAACATAATTTGTTCCAAATAGTGTTTCATCTATAAATACCTAAAAATACTTATGTATATGACCAATTCTCAGCCCTATGTCATCACTGGCAACACCCACATATTGTAGACTACGCCTTGAGGCTCTGCGCTATCTGTGACGAGAAGATATAACGAAGTTTCCCAAACACTGGCCATCCGCGAATTCGTTGGTTGACCGCTTTCTCGGAATTGGACCTACCTTGATGACCCGTCTGACCCAAATAGACATTGTGGTCCAGAACCTGAATGGTATCGTTCCCAACATGACTAGAAATTTAAAAACGTCCAATAGGCGCTTTGTTGTTTTAGTGTTTTACTTCTGGCTTTGTCAGAAAGGGTGCCTATCAGCTTACTTGATATGCAAAAGATGTGGCAAACTCAAATCCAATTTAGCTAAGGCAGTTTATCTACGTTTTCGATTTGGGTTTGTGAGTTCGTAAGCTTCAAAATTAATTATGTCTTTAATCATGAAATAACAAGGATTATTTTCATTTGTCTTAAATCTAGTTGAATATTGCCTGTTCTATTAAAAATTTGGGCATGGATTTCTAATCTTCGTGAGGGACTATTCTTCTGTGGCAAGCACAATTTTGGGGTAAATGAATAAAAACTTAATTTTCAGTGAAAGGATTAAAGTGCACCTCTTATAGGCTCCTTTTGTGCATAATAATGTGTCATATCCCGCAGTGCAACACCGGCCTTACTTTTTGTTCAAACAAGGCAATAAATAATATTTATTTGTATTGCTTTACATACCGTTACAGGTTTCAAGTAGGTACTAGGTTTGTTCAAAGACCTAGTTTCATTCTGAAAATGCGTCATTTGTGAAGATACAAACGGAAGCATACTATATTTAATGAAATTTTTAAAATGACCTGTAATTTAAACGATTCCTAAGACGTTTCAAAATGATCCTTGTGATTTTATTGAAATCATTTTTTTCCGGAACTACATTATAACTGTATTTCAAATAATCTGTTTTTGATCTTTTTATCATCCTATCATCTTTAATAACTAATTATTAAACTTACTAGAATTATTGAAACTTTAATGGTTATGAACATAATTTTTACTAAAAACGGGATATTTACCATGATTTGTGAGTGTGTTTATTTACTCCGTGATCTATCGTGATAATAATAATTTTATTTCAGGTAACTTAAGAATAGTACAGATGGTAAAAACTAATTCTAAGACCCATAGAAATATATATTTCAACCTAAAATATATAAAATAAGTTAAACATACTAGAAGTTCAGCATCAAGATTGCTTCTTGTAACAACTGAATAATTGAGTTTCAACTGGTTTGACCCCAAAACATCTGATTTTTCGTGTTTTTTCAATAAAAATTTCTAAAAGTCCAATGTAAAAAGACCAAAAACAGCGAATTTGAAAAAGTTCGTTGATAAATTAAGTATTTTCATTAAATAACTAGGATATTGCTTTTTTATCTACGGTCATAGGCGCTTTTTAAGGCCACTACATATACCACAACCGTCACTGAACTAATACAGGATGGTCAAGAAAGAATCTGTGACACGACAAGAAAGAAAGTGTGAGGTGAGTAAAAAAAAATACTCTCTACAATAACAAAATAATATAGCCGACTTGAGCACCTCCTCGATTTTTGAAGTCGGTTAAAAATGGGGGGGTTAGGCTTCGTGTGCAATAATGATTCTCAGAACGAATTATTTCCCATGATAGGTGTTCGTGCATATCGCTCTAGTTTTCTACAAAATTGCTGCGCTTACGCAGTTTTATAAACAGCGGTTCATAGTAATTTTCATACCAGATGAAATCGAATCCCCCGATTAGAGAAAGCAGAGAAATTTAAATGTTGAAATGTATTCAGATAAATACGAATTATATTAAAAGGCGTAAGACGTGTTCGCTGTATCCAGTGATTGAAATATTCATTTTAAGTGGCACATTGTATTGAGAATTCCAAATTTTTCATTGGTTCGCCTCGAACTGTTATCACTCCAAAGAATGAAAGAAAGGATGTTTATTTGTGACGCTAAATACAATTATGGTCCATAAAATGAAATAATAACATACGAGAATGTTGACAAAAAGAAACAAAAAAAACACAGGCCATAAAAATTATGAACAAAAATCAAGAAAAAAGTTACAAATAAATAATAACACCCAACAGTCACATACCTACATAGTCCTGACCCACACTAAGATTCACTGTGACGTAGGTATCGGAAACTACGAGTACCATTGGTACAACAACACCCAGACCCGGAACATAATTGCAGATCATGCAAACATTTGTCCCGCGCCGGAATGGAACCCGCAACCCTTTCGTCTGAGACGAGCAATCGCCCACTTCACCACCGAGGTCGTCAAAGTACAAGGTCGTACAAGGAAAGTTATAATGAAAAAGAATGAGTGTAGCACCCAGTCCACACTTCGTCACAAATTGGAGTCCAACACAGCATCTGGCCCCCAATTCTACTAATTCAATGGCTTCTAAATGACAATGGTTCAATGGCAAAATGGCCACTTTTGACAGTTTTGGTATTCTGCTATCACATCGTATAACAATGGCAGTGATTGTTTTCGCAATGAACCAATTAAATCAAAGAAACGAAGGTGGAGACCTGAATCATAATAGTGCGATCATTATAATGTCATTATCATTTTCAAGTCATTGAATTGACTGGCCTCATAGCTCAGTTGGTAGTAACTCTGCCTTCTGCGGTAGAGGTCGCGGGTTCGATTCCCGCACTGGACAAACATTTGTGACTAACACAGATGTTTGTTCTGTGTCTGGGTGTTAAATATATATATATTATGTATATCAGTCTCCGGTACCCATAGTACAGGCTATGCCTAGTTTGGGATTAGTTGACCGTGTGTGATATGTCCGGAAAAAAAAAAAAAAATAGTAGAATTGGGGGCCTGTTGTGCTGTATCGGCAACACAATGCTCGTCTTCTGCTAGAACCATGCATCACTAACAGTTGGTGCTTCGATGATCTCTCTGGCATAAATGAGATAAACTTTGAAAATTGCACTTAAAGAATGTTCGGTGTCGTGATTATCAGAAACTCCGAGTACCATGGTTCCACATCACCCAGACCAAGAACAACTGTTACGTGTTATTTAAAAAGAAAGAAGTTCTTTGAGAGTTATTCACTCGCTATGCTCGCTCGATAAACAAAATTGAATGATAACATTCGTGATGACTGATGTCAGACACATTAATTATTTCTTCTTTAATTTTATGTCTTCTGCAGAAGACTTAAACTCGTTATTACAGTTGTCTTTGTGTAAAATAAAGTGTTAATCTATCTATCTACAGTCAATATTGCCAATCTCAAGTAATTATGAATTGATAGCAGAATATGGATTTAAATAGTAGACGAAATTATTTTTTTTGTGTGACATTTGAACACCGTTTGCTAAAGACGATTCTGCCTCACAAACTTCTTAGATAAGTAGCTCTATTTATCTTCAAGATAGGTTTTATTAAATTCCAGATCTCTCTTTCATTAGATCTTGTTTACTTTCAGGCCCACTATGCTTAAAATAGATCCCATTTGAATATTGAATTCAAAGTGAAACCGAGAATTGGGTATACCTATTTAACATTTTCTTATGTAATAAAGTACCGAATATCTTGAGTATAAGATTGGTTTTTGTGAGGTTTCCAATGATAAGATTGACGGAAAAATACAGTCTTTTTCTATTATTTTGTCATTATATAGTTTCACATCAAAAGAAATTCACGTAGTTGTGTTGGAGGCGGATTTCAGCTTGATACAGATTTCGATAAATAGTTTTTTAATGAAATTATAATCCTGAAAAACTACTATCGTAAGTGCTACTTAGGAAAGTCGAAACATTTTCAATAATTTACGTCTCTACGAGCTCTAAACATAATATTTTGCTCTGCAACATAAAATGGAATTCGATATCATCATCATTATTAGCCTGTACAAGTCCACGAGAACCTTTAAAACCCGGAAGGATCAGCTATTGTATGATGATGATTTAATTTAATTGTACCTACAGCACCAGTATGTTTAAAGAAGTCATCATTATCATCATCAGCCTGTAGAAGTCCACTGCTGGACATAGGTCCATCGGGTTGGGGGCCTTCCAACACTGCGTCGCCCTGTTCGTGGTCGCTATTCGAGAACCTCTACTCCCCAACGGTTGTCAGTTCTGCGAGCTATATGATCTGACCACTGCCACTTCAACTTGCTAATTCTGAGAGCTATGTCGGTGACCTTAGTTCTTCTACGGATTTCCTCATTTCTTATCTTATCACGTAGTGAAACTCCAAGCATAGCTCTTTCCATAGCCCGTTGCGTGACTTTGAGCTTGTATATGAGACCTATAGTTATATATTATAGTAGTTAGTAGTATAGTAGTAGTTAAAGAAGTATGTCTCACGTAACGGTAGTTAGGTAGGTATATTTTCAGTAGGGAATCATATGGCTACAAGGATAGTAAAAGAGTCTGAAAGTATCCAAAGCTGCTTTAATCCGGGTACGAAGCGAAAGAAGCCATGAGCGGAAGCTTCAACCTTTAATATTAATTTATATGTACATTGGGATCGCATGAATCTTATTGTTGAATTTACAAACTTTATTAGTAATCGAGTTTGAGCATATTTAGTCCCAAGCTTTTTGTCATCTAAATAGTCGTTCTGTAATAAGATTTATTACAGAGTTTTCGCTTGAATATTTGCTAATTGATAGCTTTAGCACATCACTTGATACCTTACGTACACATTGCCCTTTATAGGATTTACTTCCCTAGTGAGCTTAATCGTGGGAACAGCGTGTTTATCTATGTTTCTAGTATTTACACTAGTATTGCTATACCTAGTTACAGCTGAGTTTCGCTCTACGAGCCTACCATTTCTACCAAGAAATGAAAATACAACGAAAACCTTAGACTGAAGCATTGATTGGGAAAGCAAGCTCAATACATATTTCATTTAGACATAATAAAAAAATAAAAAAAAATAAAAAGAGCTTTATTTCCTATACACTATTACAGATAGAACAATATATTTACTTAATCTAAATTCTATTAAAATTAAAAGTTTCACGTAAAAAAAAAGTTTAAATTTTCTGTGTATGAATATAATATAAGTTACCTATATACTAAACAGATTTATTCCTAAGTTAGTGTATGGGACCACCAATCGTGGTAAAAGCCTCCTCCAAGTTTTTCCAATGCTCCCTGTCTCTTGCAAATCTAGGCCATATCTTTCCGGCAACTTTTACAATGTCGTCACTCCATCTTTGTAGTGGTCTTCCTCGTTTGCGCTTTTTGTCCCGCGGGAACCAATTTGTGGCTATTTGGCACCATCTATTAGGTGCTACTCGCTGCAGGTGGCCAGCCCATTTCCATTTTAGCCTTAGTATCTGTTGGGCTACGTCTTTAGTTTTTGTTATGCTGCTTATAGTGGTGTTCTTAATTCGATCCTTTAGTTTGACTCCTATGTAGCTTCTCTCCATTGCTCTTTGACATATTCTAAGCTTTTCTAGTTGTTTTTTCGTTAGTGGCCAGGTCTGACAGGCATAAGTGAGGGTCGGTGTTAGGTATATGTTCATGGCTTTTGTTTTTAGTGCTACTGGCAGGGTTCCTTTAAATACTTCTTGCATAGCCCAATATTTGTTCCATGTACTTTTGATTCTTCTATTTATTTCTTTTTCTGTACATGCCTCGAATGATATGAGATGGCCGAGGTAAATGTAGTTTTCCACATATTCCAGTGACATTGTATTAATGGAAATTGGTATTTTTATTGTGTTTGTCATTACTTTGGTTTTCTCTTTGTTTACCTCTAGGCCTACGAGTTTGCTTTGCACGTAAAGACATAGACATAGACAAACATTTATTCACAAACTTGGCACACAATACCTACACGTCACAATAAAAGCAAGACACAAAGAGCGAAAATATGAAACAAAGACAGAGAGGTAACACACAAAAACTTATTAAAAAGAACACGTGAAATGTTATTGTGCGCCACAGCAGCAAAAAGGTCTCGGTCATTTAGTGAAGAAGGATCATCAAAAATAATATACTAAGAATTTATTTTTTTACCTCTTTGCACCAAGCCCTGTTTGTTGCCTGATTCATGGTCACAAGGAACAGGCGTAGCTTAAAAAATAATCTTAAAAACTTTTAAGACGTTTCAAAGTGATCCTAGTGCTTTAATTGAAAAAAACGTGACTTTGGCTTTGAAGTCAGTCAAAGTCAAAAGGCATTTATTTCAATAAAATCACTAGGATCACTTTGAAACGTCTTAGAAACTAGGTGAAGCTATGCCTGTTCCTCGCGACCAAGCCTAGAAGAATCAGGCAACCAACACGGCCTGGTGCCTATCATTTTTTTCGATGATCCTTTTTCACAAAATGGAATTTAAAGCTTCAGTGTGGTGCCGATCGAACTAGGTGAGGCTCAAGAGAAAAGTAATCTAATTATAATCCTTAATAAATAAGAGCTTATAAAAATGTGAAAAAAATGCTTCAACAAATGATCGAAGGGCAGCACACGCTACACTTGATGAAATATGTACTTAATGCTTATATAAATAAATAATACTTAAAATATGATGCAAGCAAAAACTGTAAAGACACTGCAAAATGGCATTTTAGCTGTCGAGGGGCAGAGTGACTTCAGGCCATGCGGTTTTATCATTTAAATAATCATTTAGTTTATAGTACGCTTTCTTAATAAGATTATTCTTTATGTACACTTTAAATCTTCTAATAGGAAGTAGCGTCGCGTTTTCCGGAAGTTTATTATAAAATCTTACCATATTCCCCATAAAAGACCCATTTACTTTTTGTAATCTAAATTTTGGAATGCACAATTTATTTTTGTTTCTTGTGTTAATACTATGCACATCACTTTTTTTCTTAAAGCTTGACTTTGACTAATTCGAGGAATATACTGACATTAGCGGCTCACTAGCATTCGGAAAACGTCCAAACTCGTGTTAACACCGGATTCGATGGAGGCTTCGTTCTCTGACAAGATTTGAGACATAAACTTGAAAATATGGACCCAAATATTGCGAAGATTATTCCTTTTAGGTCTCCGCTGGCAGTAATTTAGTAATTCAAGATTGGTACAAGTTACAAGTTGAATAGAGTATGCATACATTTTTTATTCTTTACCCTGACGCAAAAAAAAGTCATCTCCGCACTCACTTTTTTCTTACTCATGTCATTTTAAATACAGTCCAGCCATCTTTTCTTTGGCCTTCCTCTATTCTATCCATCCACATTCATACCTAAAGCTCTTCTCATTACATGTAACAAAGCTGTTGGTTCTCCAAAAAATAAATAAATAAATAAATAAATGACTTTTATCCCTACCTGAGTGTATGTATATAGTTTAGTTTTATTAGAATTTTAAATAAAAGTTATTTTTATTTATATATAAAAATACCATAACTTACACCAAACAATTAATCATTTCTCCCGGCTTTGTTTATGAAGGGCGAAATGTCATTAGGATGAGTAGAGAGTAATATAACTGTAAATAATTTCATATTATTAACGACATACCCTTACCACCAAACTGAATCTTAAGTGATATAAACATTTTCACTCCCTGACATTAGAATTTAAAATTATTTTCTTATTGGTTTTCCCACAGCCTACAACATGAAGGGCTTCAAGAAAAATACACAAGATTTTTCCAGGGCACGCAAAGCAACGCTCCATGTGTTGAAGATGTCAAAGGGCAACGGTAACCACTTACCATCAGGAGGGCTGTAAGCCTGTTTGCCTCCGTATAAAAGCTCTGAGCGTCAGCTAGTCGGGGCAGACAAGTCTGCGGTTTACTCAAAGGGCCCACGCATGTCTCTTGCAAAGAGAATAAGGAATATTATAAATGCGAGAGTGAATTTGGTTGTTAGTTGGTTAATTTGTCTTGTTTCACGCAGCATCGAAGCAACCCACGGATGGACCTATATTTAATATATTATTAGGTACCTACTCTCTCTTAGCTACTTTAATGTATTAGGTAGCCGTGGTCCCGGCTGAAGAATAGGACCCTCCATTTCTACCCGTGGATGTCTTACGACGCGACTAAGGGAAATAAGGTAGGCAATGGGCAGCAGCGTTCCCTATCAATAACAAGAGCTTTGTCAGCGCCGCCATTGGATTTTCCATTCAGAAAATGTATGTGCTCTCAAACGGTGAAGGAAAACATCGTGAGGAAGCCGGCTTGTCCTAGAACCTAAAAAATTCGAAGACATGTGACATGTGCATGAAAGGAGCCTCTAAGAGGCGCACTTTAAATCTTTCACTACACTTATTCTTTCATCGACGGTCATAGGTCATACAGGTTGAAGTAAAAGGTCCTGAAAAGGGCCTAATACAATAATAATATTATAATAATACCTCACTGACCTAACTGCATTATGTAACTAATATGACCAAGACAGAATTAGAGACACGACAAGAATAAGAAGAAGAAGCGGAGGAACATTTCTAAGATGAGGGACTCGACTCAGAGGCGCAGTTGGTTAAACAAACTTTGCAACATCTTGTATTCAAATAATTATGGTTCTATTTTGGGAACTGTATCCTTGGATAGCCTTTTGTCAGGGGGCATTATTCAAAACCCGCTTTTGAACCTTCCATAAAACACAACGAACCATTAAATTAAGTATGGTGGATTTACTTTTGAATCTTTTTGTTAAGAGCACTTAAACTGTCATCCCCGGTCTTGTCCGCCCTTAAGTGAATGATTTTCCGGGTCAGACAATGGTCGCGCAAAAGTTAACCTTTTATGATTTATTTGCTTGAAGGTAAAGAAAGCTGTAACAAGAATTCCGCCCAAAAGTATGAAAGAACGATATGTATAAAATTAATAATTGAAATCTTTATTTCGAACTAGTGAGGAGTTAAAGTATGATTCTGAACCACGCTGCACGTAGCAGTGCTGCCACTAAGGTGCTGCCCAGCAGTGCTGCCTGTAGCGCTGATTCCGAGCAAGGCGGCAGTGTCGCTCTGTTTGTGGTGATGCGTTGTTGTGTATTCGTTAGTTCTGAATCAGAGAAATTCATCCTTTTGTTGTCAATTTACATGTTAACACTTACGTAGGTACTCTTGCTGCGGCGGCAGACGCGTCACTACTGGTCTTTCGCGGCGGTAGGGCGACACTGACGCGCAGCAGTGCTGATGCTTCATTGCTGCCGCGACATTGCTGCCTAGCTCGGAATGTAATCTCATTTAAGCTTATAAAAATTGTATGGGGACCAGTAGTGTCGTGGCAGCACTGCTGCGGCAGCAATGCTGCGTGCAGCGTGGTTCGGAATCATACCTTTAGGCTGCCCGTGGTTTTGCACGCGCGGCACCTGACGGATAAAAAATATCCTATGTCCTTCCTCAGGATTAAAGCTATATCCATATCAAATTTGATCGAGATCGGTTCAGCGGTTGAGGCGCGAAAACGTAACAGACAGACATAGTTACTTTCGCATTAATAATAATATTAGTTACAATTGATTTAAAACATTTAAGATTTCGCTTCCAATTGAAACAGTGATTTTGAGGCCTGAAAATCAAAAATGTACTACTCGTAGGTATATAGTCATAACCATAATTATATTCTTAGGCACGTATCTTTAAAAGTCGTAAGTGAAATTATTATTCTGAGGGAAAATTATGGAAGATTATCACGTTTGGAAACAATAATTGTTTTAAAACAATATTAGGGCGTCTGGCGAGAACCGAGAGATTATTAATAAAGATGTAAAACTTACTTAAAAATAAACTTACCTACGTGAACTCAACTAGATAAGACGTTTCAAATAATCTATGCGATTTCAATGAATAGATGTTGTTGTTTGTCGTGTCACTAATTATTTCTTGATCATGCCCTGTATTAGGTCAGTGACCTGGTTGAGGTATGGTGGCCCTGAAAAGGTCCTATGACCGTCGGTGAAAGAATCAGTGTAGTGAAAGGATCCAAGTGCGCCTCTTAGAGGCTCCTTTCGTAATAATAAATAGATGAATACTGAATTGCCATCCAGCGTGGCAGTTCCGCCAGTTTCTTCTGGGAAGCTACCGACTGGTAATCTAGATCAAGCAAGCAATCTATAGATCGTTTGCAAATTCCAATTAAATATTTTGTGTTTTTTGTAAAATAAATATTATTATGAAAATAATCCTTTATTGTATATCAAATAGGGGGTTAGTTTTTATTAGAATATACACTTATACATACTATATACAAACTATAAAATATAAAATTCAATAATTACAAAATAAAATAGAAACTAAATAAACAAATAATTTTGGTCATGCGGCAAGGTGCCAAGAGCACTGGCTGCATTCCCGCGTTGAATTGCCAAAGAAATTCTTTGTGCAAGGAATGAGCCAGCTCTCTTATCACCGGCGGCGTCGACCAAAGTTGGTATAATTTTTTTGAATAGCTTTTTTGTATTTGGGCCCCATGGTCCAAAGGTTTCTACACCAAGCGGCGTAAATATGTAGTCACTGGAGAGGACTGAATATTTTCGCCGCTTGGCGTTCTCAGCTGCTTCCGCTGAAAATAATTGAGTAAACATTTTAACAAAAGATAGAGATAAGGATATATTTTATATTTTATATTTTTATTTTATATATATATTTTAGATGACATAATTATCGCATGTCGTATAAATTGAATCTTGTGGCTAACATTATTCAATTAGGTATTTATTTAATTTCGGGAATCGCATTTTTGAGACAAGAAACTTTCTCCGTCCAGACGAGGCCGAGGGTCCTTGAAATATCTTCAAATATTAAAAAGTTTGGTATTTAATTACAATTGCAACACAAACAAGTCCCAAATCTACACGGATAATTTTCTGACCTGTCAAAGGTCACTGTCCTGTTCAACCTGGGTGAACCTTTCTGAACCAGTCACGTGTGGCGTAATGCAAGTGAAATTTATATGAAGGGAAAATTGTAATATAATATAGCGGCCGTGAGCCTTGAAGCAAAATTAGAGGAATGGAGACGGTATCTCGTTAAATTTAAATTTATTCCAATTTTATTACGTAGTATGAGATTTTTTCAATCTTTTATTATATAGGTACAAGAAATTGATTTAAATATATCTATTGATTTATATATTCTCTCTTTACTCAAAAATTCGAAGATCCCTCACAAAAAATACTAAACAACCATTTTTAGGATTCCAAAGTCCAATATGGAACCCTTATAGTTTCGCTATGTCCGGCTGTCCGTTAAAACTAAATTCTGTACTACACCCTCGTATACTATCTATAAAAAAATACATTTTATGTAAACTGTGACTTACCAGAATATAATATAACTGTCATTATGTTATAATGAAGACATTTTTCAAAAGGTTTATGAAACCGATTTACGGAGGTGACAATAAAATTGTAAGAAATGTTGAAGTAACTTTTTGCCTAAATTACATTTAGGTTTTATTGAACAGTGACATTCGTGCAATTAGACAATTACGTCACATTTTTAAGAAATTGTCGGATTGTTCATTTATTAAACAGGGCCCGGAGTAGAACTATCTTGACTGATTTAATTTTTAAATTACCCTCTACCAATCATCATCATCATCAGCCTGTAGAAGTCCACTGCTGGACATAGGCCTCCCCCAAAGCGTTCCATGACCTACTCCACCGACTTCCCGCAACCTTCACCATGTCATCGGTCCATCGGGTGGGGGGGCCTTCCAACACTGCGTTTCCCGGTTCGTGGCCTCGTGGCCGTTCGTGGCCTCTACCAATTGTGACTTTTATCAGTATTTTACAGTTTGACGTATTCCTGTTAGTTATTTGTGAGTAAATTCGGTAAGCCCAACTAAGTCGAATGCGATTTAACTCAACCGTATCGTAGTTCCGTGGTTGATCCGACGATTGTAGATCATTTAAATAGCGAATCAGAAGCACGGTCTTGACATTGATCTGTTTGCAATCGGCGCACGCGCAACTTGCTCAATAACTAACTTTTTTTTATATAAATAGTACGTAATAGTGTTGTGTTTTGTGTGAAAGACGTTTTTGCAAATAGGGTTGATTTCTATCATCGTTTGGAAAATTTACTTCATCGGTTTTCACTGACATTACGGTAAGTACTGTTTGTCAAGTAGTTACATGTATCGTAAGGCAGCTGTTATGTCTTAGAACCTAAATATACGAGATCATGTGACATATTATGCATGAACGGTGCCCACGACAGCCAGATAGATGAAAAGTTTCTTCTGAAAAAAGTAGAAAAAAAGTATTCTTCGTGCATAAATTGGCATCCTTCATAACTCTATTTTCATATATTTTTTTAACTGTTATGTTTATATCTGAAGTTTTCAAAATGTAAAATTTGTTTCAAAATGTTCCTTACAACGACGGAACAAAGTCAACTTTCAGTAACGAAAATGTCCTCAAAGTCAAACTGTTGGACATTGGGGGTTGAGCTATATAGATCTACGATATCGCACACTGGCTATTAAAATAAAACTAAAAAAATCATCTTTTAAATTAAGTACTTTAGAATCATTTTGAAATAAAGTTAAAGCAATAATTATTTCATTTACAATTTATTGAAAATGATCCATAGGTACTCTCCTCGATAAATTCAGTTTTGATTTTGACTTTTAGGAGCTTGCGATTTCGTTGAGCTATATTGCACGATAATCATACGAAATGTCTAAATTGACTTTAATCATTAGACGAAATCATAATTTTGGAAGACATTTCAAAATTTAGATGGCTGATTGAACATGGCTTTATACGCACGCATTTGAAAGCGGCTTAAAACTTAAATCAGGCCTTGAAATATAGAATAATTTAGTTTCTACGAATCGAATGCTACTTACAAACAAAATAGTGTAATCCCAGTCTTTCGGGTTGGAAAATTACTTATAATCTGAGAGCACAAAGCTATACAATACCTTTCACAGATGAAATAGGAGGAGTGGGTGGCTAGAAGCTACAGCCGCAGGCATTATTACATCAAGGACATACATGGCCTAACTATTGATCAAGCGAGCGAAAAGAGCGAAGTTCTCTCACCTTACTCACTGCAGGAACACAACACTATTTGAAACAAATTATGGTATTTGACTGCGATCTTCTGTAAGGCGGAGATACCTCGGGCTCCCTTCTTTAGAGCCGGTTGTTGGTTCAAAATGTCGGATCACAATGGTACAAAATGTGGGGAACAGAATGCTGAAGGGTGCAATAGGTAGTAATGCCCTAATTATAATTCAGTGAAGGTGCTAGCGCCATTTTGGTTAATTAAAGGCAATTTTATCGGAGGTGCGTCATTTGTGCCGGAGAAAAGCCGATGTAATAATTCCCAATCTGAATAATGCTGGAGTTGTGACTTGAATTGTTCTTAGTAAAATTTGGATTGGACAAAAGCTAAAAATTGGTACAAAATTGTACAAAATGATCATTAATCTATAATGAATGGGGCTTTATTCTACACCTTATCCTACTAATATCATAAATGCGCTAGTTTGTGATGGTGTTTGGATGTTTGTTGTTCAATCACGCAGAAACGGCTCAATCGATTTCGTTGAAACTTGGAATATTCAGTTCTATACCTTGAATAGCATATAGGCTATTTATCTAGGTACCACGCGAGCGAAGCGGCCGGAAGCTAGTCGGCAATAAAATTTGTTCTACGAAATTTGGAAATTCCTCTTTTCTCATTGAATAGAATAGAATAGAATAGAATAATTTTATTTACCAAAAAAGAAATTTTACAAGTCTTAATATAAATACGACTATACTAGAAGGTACTACCTATATACATTTTATCATAAATACCGGCGAAGACCAAACTAAGCGCGAGGCTTGTATCTTGGGCTTCTATTGAAAAACAACTTTCCATGTTTTGAGATCAAATCAGTACTAAGTCAAATAAAAGGCCATTTCGGGATAGTTATACATTAATTAAAAGTAGCGTAGTGATGACTTCCAAAAGGAGGAGGTTTTCAAGTCGGCTGTGATTTTTTTTTGTTTTGTGTATTTTACTTGATATCTCTGCCAATAGTAACCCGATTTTGATGATTCTTTCGCTGGTGTATAGAGTATGATCCCGGGGTGGTCCCATTTTAATTTAATTCCTGAGGGATTGCAACTTTTCCCGTAAAACTATAATCATATAAAAAACGTCATCATCTCTTGAAATCACGACTTACCGATTTTTTTTTGTCCTTTTATGTTATCGTATGGTAATTCGACTTCGTTCTGTTGCTGCTATTTTTACATAAACTTTAAACTTAGGGGTTGTGTGTCGGGAATTCCTTTCTGTGCAGCCATACGTTACGCTACCCTGCAAATTTCATACTTTTAGGATTTTGGTTAGGCTCTGCGTTGATTTTCAAAGAGAATAAAACCACTGCGTTTGATTGACAGTCAGTCAGTCAGTACCGTAAGAGTAATTACTTATTTTTGATGATGAATGGATGTCACTTACTTTTGTTTTTTGTTCGAAAGTTTAGGTGGCCAGTGTCATCCTCAGTAGGTAAGCAAAACGCAAAGAGGTTGATAACAAAAAAAGAGGTTGATATTGATCTTGTAAATATTCAGGAATTTGAAGTCGGTTTTTAGTTTTTGTAAAAAATATCTTATTGTTCATCCGTCTGTCATATCTCCTTTTTGGCTTTTTTACCAAAATAATATGAACATCATTGAAAATACCAAAACTATGGTACGCGGCTTCACCCGCGTGGTACCTAAATAAAAAGCCTATATGCTATTCTAGGTAAAGAACTACTCCAAGTTTACTCGAAAAGGGATCAGCCGTTCTGGCGTGATTGAGTAACGAACATCCATCCATCCAAACTTTCGCATTTATAATATTAGTAAGATTTTCTGAACTGAAACAGAATGTTGAGAAATTTAATTTATTAGATACTTTTTGGATTCAATTTCAATAAAACAACGCTACTTTCATTCACGTACACTAATTTTACTGTTTCACATAATCCATCTTACCAAAGACTCGCCTGCTTAGATAATTTTATTATTATACCCTCTTTCAATAAATACAAAACCAATTAAAAAAAAACGTTAATTTTTAATTTATTATTTTCTTTCGATAAGTTGGAATACACTATAATAAAAAAAGTTTAGTGAATTTTTTAGCTCTTTAGGGGGGGGGGAGGGGTTCGGCAGGCAACGCATTAGCAATGCTCCAGGTGTTGCTAATGTCAATAGGCGACGGTAACCACTTACCATCAGGAGGGCCGTAAGCCTGTTTGCCTCCGTAAAACATAAAAAAAAAAAAAAACGCCTGGGTGATTATTGATGAGGTCAGAAAATAAAAATTTTAAGTGTAGGAATTGACAAACTTATATTTGCGGTCGCTCACGTAGTCATTGTATGACATTGACCGCAAATATAACTTTGTTTCCTAAAAAAACTTCCAAATTCCTCAATTTCACACTTTTCCCGTTAATTGTGTTACAAAAGCTCCAAGCATTCCAAATTTCAGAATTGTAAGGTAACTGGAAGTACCTTAGAGGTTTTTCATTTTAGCCATTTCCATACAAAAATTAAACATTCATAGCCATATCTTTTTAATGCTAGAACTTTGATTTTTATACGGCACCATGAGCCCACAGACCTTAATAGGTGGTATAAATTTCAAGTTGATACCTTGAGCCGTTTCTGAGAAAAAGGGTCTTGACAGACGGACAGACAGACAGACGGACAACAAAGTCATCCTATAAGGGTTCCGTTTTTACAAATGAGGTACGAAACCCTAATAAGCGTGTAGGACGCCTACCACTAATTGAAAGACGACCTAATAAGGGTTGCGGGGAGCTGTAGGGTTCAGGGGGGTGGGTATTATATGATCTAAGGGTGCAGGCCGCACAAGGTAGGTCGCTTTGGAAATGTATGAAGTAGGCCTATGTTATTTATTTATTTAGAATACAGTATAACATCATAACTAAAATTTTATCCCTAAGGCGATGCCATATGTTATTAGTAGCATATGTTGTTAGTGTTCAGCAAGACGCCACGAAATTATAGAAATTCATCATTTAAATCCAAAATAACTGTATTTTCTTTCTTTTCTTTAAATGGTTTCAATGGCCTATAGAAGAGGTCCTACAGAAGCGTTGCCGTCTGTCGTAGTCACATTTATACGACCGCTCCGTTGGATTGGCATCATTTTTTTTAAATGTTTATGTTATACTCAGGCAAACAGACTTACGGCCCTCCTAATGGTAAGTGTTTACCGTCGCCTATTGACATCAGCAACACCTGGAGCATTGCTAATGCGTTGCCTGCCGAGCCTCTCCCCCCTAAAGAGCTCTGGCAACCTTACTCACCGCAGGAACACAATTGGCTACGATCTTCTGTAAGGCGGAGGTACCTCCCCAGGCGGGCTGCTCCAATTTAGAGCGAGAAAATCTCGCTGTGCCCTCTCTCAAAATATATAAAGATATTATATTATTAAGATTTTTCATGGTTTACGGAGGCAAACAGGCTTACGGCCCACCTGATGGTAAGTGGTTACCGTCGCCATGAGCCTTGTTAGTGCGTTGCCTGCCAAAGTGTATTTCGTTTGGGTTATCACTAGAGAGGTATAAAAACAAAATAATCCACTCTTTTTAGTCGCTGCAGTACAGACATGTTTTTAGATGGAGTGTAGATTTGATTTCGCATTTTGTTTATCCTCATTTATCTTTGCGTTGAGGGCGCAAGTAAAGCTATTACGAGCTAAACTTTATTATTGATTGTGGGTTAGATCCGTTTTTAATGATATAAGTTTAGAACTGCGTCAGGTGCTACCGCACTGTAATGAGGAGTATATTTACCTGAAAGTCTATCTTATATCTACAAAGTAGAAAGATATCTTATCAACGAAGATTTCTCAAACACCTTTGACGAATCGGCGTTGCATTTTATACGCTTACTAGCTTCCGCCCACGGCTTCGCTCGCGTGGTACCTACATAAAAAGTAGTCTATATGCTATTCTAGATTATAATCTATCTTTGTACCAAATCTCATCCAAATCCGTTCGGCCTTTTGGGCGTGATTGAACAACCAAACATCCTTTCAAACGTTCGCATTTATACTATTATTATTAGGATTTTGTTAGAGCATAACTTTCAAACTGTCAATCCGATCTGAATGGAGTTTAGTAGGTCAACAGGTTGTACTATCAAATTTGATTGGTGAGAATATGAGTTAAATCGGCGAAGGGGTTGCTTAGAAACGGGACCCAAACGGGCTAAAAAAAGTCAAACAAAAACATGAAGAAGGGTTTCGGAGAATAGTTTTTACGAAATTCTTCTTAAAAATTTCTGGAAGATATTGCTCAAGATTCTTCCATTCTAGTTACTCTTCAGTGATCCAATGTATTGTCGAGTAATAATTTCGAGAAAATACCTATGTAGAGCATCATGAAAGGGTTCAAAGAGCACTTCAGGAACATGAAAACTCCATAGGAGATTGCCCTAATTGGACGTCTATTACGTTCTGTTACACTGTGAGATCAATTGTGATCGCTGTAATCTTACTATACAGGCTCTTATAAGACCTAGTGCGAGGGACAGAGCTCAGCCAAAGTACATTAAAATGCCTTAGAAACTTTTGTATCTTTAGAAATACTAACAGACTATGTACCTAACAGCCTGTATAACTTTTAATAAATATTTTTATCATATATAAAAAAAAAAATATCTTACAATCTATTAAATTTGAAACAAAGTCAGGATACGCCATAAATACATAGAATGGCAAATCTATTTTGTAATTGTCTCCCTCCCGAATAGCACAATAACTATTAGGTAAAACATCAGAAAAAAACATAAATTGCCCGAAAATGGGGGTGTGATAGGTTGTTAGAGTTTGTTTAACTTTAAATGCATAGTGATTGAGCTGAAACTTTGCATACTATTGAGATCCGATGACAATACAATATTATAGTAACGTAGTGAGGAGCTGTAGGCTACTTCTATTCAGGTAACGCGCGTGCGAAGCCGCGGGCAGCTACTATATGGGAAAATATCTTTCCGCGGAATACGACACAGGGAAACCTAGTGTGGGGTCAGGAATATGTATGTTACTGTTGGGTATTGTTTATAAAAAAAAATACGTCTTCGATCCGCATTTCATAGAATCAAGGCGTTCAAACTCTGAACAACTAAGATGGATGTGTATTCAGTAAATTAAATAAGTTGGATACTTATTTTCTTTTGCTAAGCATCCAGAGCAAGAAAAAAGTTCTAGACTCCGCAATGCTTGCGTGTTATTGATCTGAAAATCGCTAGGTCATGCGTTTAAATGAGAATCGTTTGGTGCTTTGTAAGGCACGTTAAACTATCTCGATCTGCTATAACAGATGTTAAGCCATGACGTAGCCTTTATGTGGCCTTCACCCTTAGCTACACTCGACAAAGTAGATAATATAAGATCATACTTGGACTTTCTAATGGTATGATCATCGATCTTCTTTTTTACTTTCCAGAACATCACAATGGCTTCAAAGCTCATCTTCTCACTCTTCATCTTTCTCGCCCTCCACCGAACCACTGTAGCAGAATACGGCTACCTTCGCTACGTGAAAGACGGCTGTTTCCTCCGAGGCGAAGCCCTCTCCTGTGTGAAGTACAAGGCGTTAAAAATTGCTAAAAACGCCGTATTCGGGGACATATCTTCAAATAAGACGATGAGAATAAATCAAATGATCAGCTTAGTACCCCTCGATAATGAAACTGTTACGAATTTGACAGTCACAGATGTTTTAACAGAGCCGAGGAGTATCCTCTCAGAATGGGCAGAGGTGGCCAAGTACTTTATGAAGCTTATCCAGGAGTTTTTCAAGATGAAAGGGCTGAGGGTCAACCTGCCGGAAGGTGCCAGGACTGTGGAGGATGAGACAGTGGATGATGATGGTAAGTTGGGTGAGTTATCGTTTATCCTGTTACTGCTTCTAGATCTTGGTCAAGTAGCCCATAGTACTACCTACTACCGTATTATAATATAGTCTTTGATAGTACCTACGTTTGTTCTGAAATGAATGAATAAATAAATAAATGAATACTGTTCCCAAAAGCTGAATTAAATAGGACTCGAAGATTTAAGAAAAAAATCAGTGAAATGAAATTGAATCAAATAGATATGATCAAAAAGTGATTCATAGTATGTACTCTATGTTTACTATACCAAACGCGGCTTAGTCTACAACCAATTAGCAATAAGACAGAAGATCACAGCTGAATAACAATAGTGTTGTGTTCCTGCGGTGAGTAATGTTGCCAGAACTCTTTAGGGGGAGAGGGGTTCGGGGTCAGCAACGTGATGCCTCTGGTACTGCAAGCTTTCATAGGCTTAAGAAGCCTCTTACCAACAGGCGAGTGTAAGCTTGTTTGCAACCTAAGTTGTATTAAAAAAAATAGTTTATTCTATGAATTTTGGAAATACCTACGACTTTTTTTAAATTGAAAAAACAATAAAAGTAGATAGATTGTTTTGGGGGAAGATATTAAACATTGCATATGGGGATGGGCAGCAGCGTCCGTCATCAACGATAGCTCTAACTGCGCTCGCCAACCCGCATGCCTAGCGTGGTGAGTATAAGCAAATCCTCCCACATGATTTGGAGTTTGCTCTGTCTGTGGGGGAGGCCATGTTCAGCAGTAGACGTCAAACGGCTGAAATGATGATTAAACATTTTCTTGCATATAAACAAAATATTTTGTGGATGACTGCAGCGGCCCCGTCTACTAAACAGTTATGTGCGAACGAGCTGCTAATGAACCAAATAAAAAACTAAATGAATGAAAAACGCAGTAATCCAAAACATAGATCTGGTCATTCCGAACAGAATAGGGTGAAAGCCTCATTGCGGTCTGCCACAACTATGGCACGCAGAGCAAATACGGTGACGTTTGCCCTATTTACCCCATTAATAATAAGTAGTTTGACTGGCCTCATAGCTCAGTTGGTAGTAACTCTGCCTTCTGCGCTAGAGGTCGCGGGTTCGATTCCCGCACTGGACAAACATTTATGACTAACACAGATGTTTGTTCTGTGTCTGGGTGTTAAATATATATCTATTATGTATATCAGTCTCTGGTACCCATAGTACAGGCTATGCCTAGATTGGGATCAGTTGACCGTGTGTGATATGTGCTGAATATTTATTTATTATTATTTATTTTATTTAGTTTGGTTTTGGTGAGAATGAAAAGATGGAATTCATAGACCACTGACTGGCAATATTACAAAGTGATATTTTGTTTCTCAATTTTAAAACTCCTTTCTTAGTGGGCATCTACGTCATTTTTTTATATACTACTATGGGGCAAACAACCTTACAGCCCACCTGTTGGTAAGTAGTTACCGTAGCCTATAAATAAATAAATATTCCGGACATATTCACACGGTCTACTGATCCCAAACTAGGCATAGCCTGTTTTATGGGTACCAGAGACTGATATATATAATAGATAAATACATAACACCCAGACACAGAACAAACATCTGTGTTTATCACACAAATGTTTGTCAAGTGCGGGGATCGAACCCGCGACCTCTAGCGCAGAAGGCAGAGTTACTACTAACTGCTATGAGCTATGAGGCTAGTCAAATATGAACGCTTGTAATACCAGAGGCATCACGCACGCGTTGCTGAGCCCGAACCCTCCTCCCCTAAAGAGCTCTGGCAACCTTACTTACCGCAGGAACACAACAGTGTTTGAAAACAAATAATGTCATTTGGCTGCGATTATCTGTAAAATGGAGGTACCTCCCAGGTGGTCTGCTCCAATTTTGAGTAAGAAAATCTCGCTACCTCAAAAACAAAGTGGCTTAAACTAACAGACCACCACAGACACAAATCTTTGTTGCCTTTAAGCGTGACAATATCATGTTTTGTAAAATAAATCAGGACCCTGACAACATTTCGAAGGTTTCGAGAAGTCGGTGGATGGAAAAGGCTCAAGACCGTTCATCGTAGCCCTCTTTGGAGGAGGTCTATGTCCAGCAGTAGGTAGGCTTCTACAGGTTGATGATGAAAAATTTACAGTGTGAGTGAGGTAAGTAAAAAATTATAGTCTTTTAATTCAAACAGGTGTTTAGGGAAGTTAATGTTTTACGAGATTCAATTACGTTATTTCTCAAAAAAAACATTGTTTAAATGTTTGTTGTGTTGTTAGGGCTGTTTTTGGACTTTATCTAATGATGTAAAGTAAGCTTAAATTATTTTGCTGAAAATGTTTTGAAACAACTTTATTTTGTTGAATAAATAAAGCTTCATTTCCAAATAACTTAAGGTCCCGTCATACAGATAGCGGAGTTACATTATTCTAAATTTGTTAAATCATTTAATAGCCTATTCAATAGACTCTGAGAGCTGACCTATCTTACTTGCTTGCTTGCTTGCATGTCGGGGCACTGATTCTTTCTTAGTCATCCTATATTAAGTCACTACAATGTGGTTTCACCGACGGTCTTAGACCCTTTTCAGGGACACCATACCTCAACCTGATCATTTTCCTAATAAAGATGAAATAAGGATGACCAAGAAATAATCAGTGACACGACATGCGAACAAGCAAGAGAGGACTATCATTCAGTTTTGTTTTATTGCGACAAATTCGTCACTGCATCTGCACTACACCTAATGCGCGCCTAACCCGCGATCGGTCCGCAGTTAAGGTGCTGAGGTTTTAATGAATATATTCACATGTATTCAGAAAGTTATCACCGAAAACAAAACTTTCGGAGTCACTGAATAATTCAGCTACTGGAATGTTGATTCTCGTAGGTACCTATGAAAAATGACAATATTTATCAATGAAATTATACTATTATTCTTTAACAGAAAGATTAAAACTAATACAGGTAGGTAATACAGTTCACAGTTGAGCTATCTAAAGACCGTTGCCAAAGATCTATATATAGCTCAATTCATCTGGATCTCAACCAGTTGGAAGCGTCCCCAAGACGCTGCTAGCGGAATTGACCAGCTGGATGGCAATGCTGATACTTTGGGCCAAATAGCCACAACAGCCACAGCCAGTTCAACGTCACGCGTCGCATCTACAATCAAAAAGATAGGTACAAATTGAGACAGTTATTCCACCGCTAACAAAGTTTTTTTTTTAATATTCCGGACATATCACACTCGGCCAACTGATCCCAAAATTGGCATAGCCTATGGGTACCAGAGACTGATATACATAATAAATATATGTAACACCCAGACACAGAACAAACATCTCGTCACTACCAACTGAGCTATGAGTCAGTCAGTCAAAATCCGCTGTTGTTAAACATCATGGCGATCACTGCTTAAGAGGAACTTAACTTTAGATAGGTACACTCACTGACTCGTGAAAAACAAATTCAAATTACTTTTGGAAACTACAATAATGAAATCTAAAGTCAACACTGAACCAATTAATCAAGCGATTGCCCCGACCCGGAACAAAATGACAATTTTAATCGGAATAACATCCAGAGAGATGGGGTCAAAAATCTAGGTTAAAATTTGGGTTAGGCTGACCTTTCGTTTTGCTGCATTAGCAAATTACTTTGGAGTGAAAACCTTTAGTTGCCCATATTTATTTATTTAATCTTTATTGCACACAAAAAAACAATGTACGAAAGGTGGGCTTAATGCCAAGGCATTATCTACCAGCCAGCCTGATTGGGTAGAAACAGGAGGTTGGCGTGCGACAGATTGTTTAACTTAACTAAAAACTTGCTATATATAACCATACACTATATTAAAATATGTATATATATAAATATATAATACACTGCAATAGATTAACAGATAGTACAACACAGTGTTTTATTAACATGTAGTGAAGATGCTAGATGTTCTTAAGAAAATGTTCACGAGTTAATCGTTTAAATGAATCTTTGGAGTCAACTTTTTTGATATTATACGGAAGTTTATTCCAAAGTCACATGCCCTTCATGAGAAAACATTTCACATCTTATATTGTCCACTGCCCCAAGCACAAATTATTCAAGATACGATGGTAAAAATTTAATATTATCCAATATGATTGGCGATGCTTGAAATCTTTAATGTTGATATTTGACATTGGTTATCGTATCATAAGCGTAATGCTATCATGAGATATTCGTGCTCGAGCCGCTGAAGTAACATTGGCTGTTCTTTGATATTAATATGCTTTGAATTGATTTATCAACAGCTACCGTATTTCATTTATTTAATATTATTTAGTATAACAAATTAAGAAATAATCCTAAATATACTAAACTAATCTAAATAACTATTTAACTAACGACTAAGTACTAATAAAAATGCGACTGGTTTTTTTACGAGTAGGTGTCATAAAAAATCCAGTCGATCCCTGTCGCCACCAGATGGTAGCGTGCCCAAAATACTGGCGGCATTGCCACGTTGTATGGCAATGCTTATTCGCTGACCGAAGTAAAAGCCAGCATTTTGGTCACGAATTTGAAATTTGATTGAAAAAATTTTTTTGTTAATTATTTTTTTAATTCATTTTGACTCTAAAAGTCTCTCCGCCAGGTCCTTGTAAATTTTGTGTGCCCCTGATCCCCATGGGCCTAATGTCTCTACCCCAAACGGCTCGAACATATAGCCTCTATCAAGAAGCATATATTTGCGCCGTTTGAGGGACTCCGCTGATGACTCACTACCGTATTAGACGAATGCTGAGTGTAACGAAGAATAGGAAGATAATGCTTTTTAGCATTAAGTTCGCCTTTGTACTATTTTTATGTGCAATAAAGAATTTTCTATCTATCTATCTATCTAACGAAAAAGAAAAAAAATATTTTCGTGTATTTTTACGTTAGATTACGTGGGCGCCACGATTAAACGGATCAAAAAGACCGTGCATAATGGATCCCCCATCATGTCAGGACAGAAAAATGATGGTTATCATACTCCCAATACAATCAACTATTCTCTCTATTCCAGCGCGAGGCAAGAAGAAGAAGCTTGCAATCGTCATTCCACTGCTGACTCTGCTGGCAGCAATCAAGATCAAGTTCCTGCTGATCCCCGTGCTGCTCGCGGTGTTGCTGATCAAGAAGTTACTGCTGATCGGTGCACTACTGCTGCCGAGCCTGCTCAGCACATTGAAGGCTTGCAAGGTATGCATCATCATCAGCTTGACGAAGTCCACTGCTGAGCATAGGCCTCCCCCAAAGAGTGCCACGACGAACGGTCTTGAGCCTTCTCCATCCACCGACTTCCCGCAACCTTCAAAATGTCGTTGGTCCATCGGGTGGGGGGCCTAAGGTGGCTTAAGGTATGCATAAATATAGATAAGTGCTTTTTTTTTCATCAAGGCAAATAGAGATTGGTTCTATTTTAATCATCTCGAACAGGAGTTCGTTATTTAGGAAAATATGCGCTTTTCTCGAGGAAAAGAAGCATTTCTATTATCGCGATCTCATAGGTATTAATTAATCTTGAAAATTTCACATTCTGGTGCGGTATCAAAAACATTCCTGGATACGTAGACTCACTAACCAACTTTACATGGTCGTCTGAATATATATGTATGTTTTGGCTGTATGTCGGTCGGATGTGTGCGATACAAATCGTAACACTCGACTCAGGCAGACATTATTGTCATAGAATTGCGGTCATAATTTGATTATAAATATTATTTTAAAATTCCCCTCAAAATTCCACTCACGACGATCCGTCTTAACTGCTTTAGCCTCAAAGTCTCTGTGCCAAAGTTAAATGCCTGGTTCTTTATTGATGAACAGCAGCCTAAATGAATCCACGACCATCTGATCCCACCATTACCTAATTCAATTATCGGCCATTTCTTTTCCCATAACACAAATCAAAAAAGCAGTCGAGCGTGGCTGAGTAAATTATGCCGTAAATTGACCTGGCCGAGTTGAATTATCGAAATGGTATGACAAAAATGCTCAATGGTGTGTGACTTGCTTGTTTTATTAAATGATGGTTTAGTATTGCTTTAAAATGAAGCCACTGCAGAATTTCAAAGATTTCCAACACGTTAATATAATTAAAGTTGTTGTACACATGCATACAAAGGTACAATTACTTGGTAGCGCCGGCGCCATGGTGGCACCGGCTGAAGAATAGGCCCCTACATTACTATCCGTGGATATCGTAAGATGCGACTAAGAGAAAAAAGATAGGGGATGGGCAGCAGCCTATCTTATCTTATCAACAATAGCTTTATCTACGCTCGCCAACCCTACCCTACCATGGCGCGTACTGCAAATCCCCCCAAATAATTGTATGGGTTCAGGCCGTATAAGGTCGGTCACGCTGGAAATCTATTGGTTTGGCTGAAATGATGATGATGATACAAAAGTACATTCAATCACAAGATTAGGAGGGATAGAAAATCCAGCTTTCCATTTACTACGACAGAAATTGCTTCATGAAACTCGTATCACATTTTGACGTCACTACCACACTCAGCAATTTATCACGTTTAATGTCGTAGCATTAAGATTTAGTATCCTGGAAAGAAATTTCAATTACTCAAGTCTATACAAGTGTTCGTAGCGATGCTTGCATAGTCCTTTTAAAACGTGAATTACGGGAACGTGAGCGCTAGAATTGCAGCTAGTATTGCTTTCTTGCGTGTCGTGTCACTGATTTATTCTTGATCATCCTGTATTAGGTCCGGTTGAGGTATGGTTGCCCTGAAAAGGGCCTATTACCGTCAGTGAATGAATAAGTGAATACACCTTAGAATAGACGCCAGTGACTGAGAAGTTGAAAGCAAAGGTTAGCGTGGTATGGGCATGTAATGCGGAGGGAAGAATGCCATGTGACTAGAAGAGTGTTAAATATGAATGTGGAAGGATATAAAGGAAGGTAGTGATGATGAATGAATAAGAGTATTGAAAGGATTAAAGTACGTCTCTTAGAGGCTCCTTTCGTGCACAAAAAATACAGTTTTTTTGCAAAACAATTGATAGCGCTGACTATCATTTTGAATGGCTCGGTTGAGTACAAAGTTATCAATAAAAGCATGCTTTACTTGAAGTGCTGATAAGAGTTAACAGTTTAACTTACTGAAAACTTGATAAACCGATGAGTCATGGGTATTTGAGGTAGGTCTTTTACGCCATTTTGATAGAATTTATTGTCGATCGAAAAAAAAATATTACAGAAAATTATCTATTACTGATTACCTAACGCAGGAAGACCAGGAATTAATCAGAGACACCAGAAACAAAAAAAGCTATTAAGCTTTTAATATAAAATACTTTGTTTTTAAAAAAAAGTAACCAATCAGGGCCGTGTTTCCGCAAATATAAATATTATGAGTGCGAAACCTCGATAATTATGAAACTCATGAAGAGCTTTAAGAAAAAATACAAAAAGATTTCTCCAGGGCAGGCAACGCATTAGCAATGCTCCAGGTGTTGCAGATGTCAATAGGCGACGGTAACCTCTTACCATCAGGTGGGCCGTAAGCCTGTTTGCCTCCGTATAACATAAAAAAAAAATATGACAACAACATATTTTTCCATTTTCCCTGTAAATCAAATCAAATCAAATCAAATAATTTTATTAGGAACAAAGAACAAATTTTACAATTTAGAAACAATAGGAACACGTTGGAGTACTGCATTAGTTAAATTAAAAACTGTATCGCAGTTTCCAGCGCCTGCCTCCCGTTTAAATAATCCCGTAAAAATAACCAAATCAGTGATATTACCATGAAGATACATTCGTATTTACTTGTTATGTTATGTTAGTTATACAATATGATTCCTGGTATGTATACTATCCCAAATATGGCTTAGCTACAACCAGTTCGCAATAAAGTTTGTACGTCCGTCGACTTTTGGAAAAAAAAGCTAAAATCAGCGGTCAATTCAGTACAAACTCAATTATCCCTTTCATTTTGAACTCCTCGTACGTTTTATATATTTTATATATTATTATGAATTACCTTGAATAGTATTTAGTTAAACCTATTTCTGCCTAGTGAAAGGTGCCTAGGTTATCAATCCTAAGGTCTTGAATCCCTGTTATATGTATATTTGTATACGAGAAATTTTCGTATGAAAACGACGTTTTCCGTAGCGACGTTGAAGGAAAACATCGTAAGAAAACCCGCATCCAGTCAAATTGACGTGATTTGCAACTAAGACTAATACGTAACATGAACAAATTTATCTAACAAATTCAAATGTTTTATTACAGCATCATCAGCACAACCCGATGTCCTACTCTTACTTTGGCAGCAGCGACGCCAGTGATTATAGCACAGACTACGGCAATAGTCTCTCGTACTCTGCCAGTGGGGGTTATGGCAAGGACTGGGCTGCGAACCGAGCGTACTCGTTGAAACACAGGCCTACAGCCCAACCGGCTTATATCACCGCACCTGGGGCTATAGCGTAGTCTTTCTATCAAGTTTTGTTTGGCGCAGCCGGTGTATAGTTACATAAATAAAGAAAAAAAAAATAAGCAATACGAAAGTCAAGTACAAATTTTTTTAAATAGAATTGTAAAAACTATTACTATGAAGTTAGTAGGTATAGAAATAGATCATAAAAATTTACATTTATTTCTACCTAATCAATTAAATTAATAATATATTTTATTTTCAAGAATGGAAAATATTTTATTGGTAGTAGGTAGGTAGTAGGTAATAGAAGAAAGTAGTAAGATGCATTAAATCTCTACCAGACAACCTATCGCTGCCAGCATATTATTGTGCTAGCAACATAAATACCTAGCAACAATAGTTTTGAAATGTTAATTTATTTATCAGTTAGAAGTAAGATTACCTATTTATTTTGTGTAAATCGTTTAATTAGTTCATAGTAATTTATTGTGCATTTATATTTTGTAATAAAACTGTATCAAGTCATTTGTTTTTACATAAATAGTTTTGCCCCATAAAAAGAACCCTATAAATAAGGATATTCTATGAAAAAAGCTATCTATTCTAAGTTTCATCGAAATCGGTTGAGCTGCTACGGCGTGGTTGAATCACAAAAATGCAAACAGCCTCCGCAACATTTGCAGTTCTTCTTCGTCTTCTTGTCACTGATTCTTTCTTGGTCATCCTGTATTAATTGGTTGTAGAATAAACAACTTTCCGTGTCTGAGTTGGGTGATAGACTAGCACCTAATTAATACGTACAATAAGGAAAAAATAAATGAGAAAACTGGATACAAATATACACGCAATTAGCGATCGATTATTGACGACCTCGGTGGTGGCGTAGCGGTCGAGTGCCACAGACGGTGCGGGTTTGATACTCGCTGCGGGACAAAGGCTTGTATGATCTGCAATTATTTGTTGCGGGTCTGGGTGTTTTGGTACCACGGTACTCGTAGTTTCTGTTACTCACGACACAGAGAATCCTAGTATGTATGTGACTGTGACTGTTGGATGTTATTTATTTATACCACACGCCGTTTGAACATAGCTTTAAAGCTATGAGTAACATGACGGCTGAATAAAATTAAATAGCCGTCAGTGTACGTTACTTGTCAGTTGTCAGAAACATTTCATGTGTAAGTTTCAAGAGTAAAGTAAATGGCAACATCATCATAAAGTACCTACATAATTAAAGCCGAGTCACGTCTGTTCCCATAAGGGGGAGTTTATTGGATCGCATAAACTTTTTACGCAAAATTATATTTTTTGATAGCTTAGGCATAGGTTCCCCGACTTTTAGTTCGAACCCGGTTCACCAATAAGTTTATCCCCAAGAATAATAGACATCCTCTCAGATCTCCAGGCGATCAGATCCTTGAAGATTTCTGAGAGGGTAGTCAGAGAGGCATGTCCGGACATTTTTGGCACATGCCCACATTTTGCCGTAGTGATTATTCCGTACGTGACAGGTTGCAAGCCCATCGCTGCTTTAAGAATAGCTACTGGATTCCTCAAGATGTTTTCCTTCACCGTTTGAAGCACGTGTCAATACGTTCTTAAATTTTACGAATAGAAAATCTCAGTGGTGTGCGACCGGGTTCGATCTCACGATCTTGGATCGAAAGTTGGGGTACCTCCACTCAGCCAACACGGCTTAAATATTTTATGCTGTCAATTTAGTATATTCGTTCTCATATTCATAGATTAACTTTATCTAGATTTGGGGTGTGAAGGCCTCAAATGTGTTATGCCAAATGAAATTAGTCAAAATGAGTTTATGCAAACTAAAGAGCTTTTCCTTTTATGAGCCTGTCCACACGGCGCGTTGCGTCATCGCACCGCAAAATGTTGACGCATTGCGAGCCACACAAGCGCTGCGTCATCGCAACTTTGCTAAGACGCAGCCGTCAACGCAGCGGCGACGCTGTTGCGGCGACAATTTTGTTCAAACATCGCAGTCAACGCGAAAAACCTCTGAGCGTTGCCGCTCTAGCAAAGCAATGAGTCCACACCCCTCCCGCTTCGTCTCAAGGGCTGCAGTCGGCGACACACCGCACCGCGTGTAAAATATGGATATCTTTAGGTATGTGTAAAATTACGCAGCGACAGCGCTTCGTCGACGCAACGCGCCGTGTGGCCGGCTCTAAAGTTGTTATGGACTTTGAGGGGCGAAATGGTACATAAGTGGAGTGTAAGTTGTAAAGTTCCACTTATAAGGGGTTCTCAAGGCTTTCATAGTGTGTTTGTGGATGGTAGGAAAGATGCTCTTATTTTTTTTTTTTTATTAATTGTGAAGGATAAGGTGTTATTTATGTAATGAACACTATTTTTCATACCGTTTTCAACCGATGAAAGATCGAGTTTAAAAAAAGACGACGTTTCTTTTCATGGCCACCATACCTCAACCTGGTCACTGACCTATTACAGGATGATCAAGAAAGAATCAGGGACACGACAAGCAAGCAAGCACCGATGTTGGTCTTTACCTCGCTAGAGAGGATTTTTTTTATCAGCGTTCCAGGAGAGCGAAACCGCGTGCACAAGCTAATATTATACCACGTTGACACAAAGGAACGTGATCGATCTATCTATCTAATGAGCCCATTAGACCCCTGTACAAAGGCCTCTTTTCCCTTTGTCCATGCACCGAGGTCTAGAGTTTCAGTCGGCCATTTTGGATAATAAAGCGTCGAGGTGGCCCTCTATCATAAGCTCAGTCTACGTATGTATGGTACGTCCTATTTATTAAAGAAATAAAATACGGTTTTCGTATTTAATTAATTAATCCGAAAAGAACTAATTCTTCACCCAATCTTAAACTAATTAAATGTGATAAAGTGTTTGTTTGTTGAGACTTAGTTCAAACTTAAAAAAAAACTATAGGCTCATATCTTTTATTCCCAAGCATTGTAGACATCTACTCAGATCTCCAGGCGATCAGATCCTTAAAGATGTCTAAGGGGGTAATCAGAGGCATGTTCGAACATTGACAAATGCCCACATTTTGCAGCAGTAAGTAATCCAGACGTGAGTTTGCAAGTCCATCGCCTATTTTGGAGAATACCTAACCTTCAATATTACTTGCAATTGCTACGATAAATTTGAAACCTAAATGAATTTACCATCGCCTATTCTTCGCGACCAACTCTAGAAGATACAGGCAAGAAACCACGGCTTGGTTACTTTTAGGGATCTGTACCTCTTTGGAAAAAGATGAAACGAAATTGAGTAGGCAAGCGCCTGTTCATTTTGAATAGCAATCAGTTAATAGGTACCTACGAGTACCTATTATGTATTTAACCGAGTTAGACATTAGTTTTTCGTACCTTTTTTTTCAGGCCTTCTACAGTTTTATTTAGAGCAAGTACTACTGATACTTATGAAGTGTTTAGAAAAGTTTTTCATGATTGCAATTTGTGAATGAACAGGCGCTTACCTTAACTTGTATTATCTCGACTGGACCCCTTATTCATTCAGTTGAATTCAATTCAATTTATCCATAATTTACACTAAAATTGAAAATACAGTTTAAATGACGTAATGTACATAGTAAGGTACAAAAATAAAATAAAAATAACCTAATCTTTACAACAAAATAAATATATCAGCAAAAGTTTACAGATCATGCAAACATTTGTCCCGCAGCGGGAATCGAACCCACACCCCTTGCGTCTCAGTCGGGCACTCGCACGCTGTGCCATCGAGGTCGTCACTTTGGCAAATCTATGAACAGCATTTGAAATATTACTATAATTTAAGTCCTAAAAGTCTTGTAAAACTCTGATAGCTAAGTCCGTATAATTTTCTAACTCAGTTTCATTATGAATAACAATCATATTAGGCATAATTCGCAAATAATAAAATAAGCCAGTCGACGCGCCGTTGGTCTTTATTCAGTAATGGGACAAAATGCTACATTTTTCATTGAAAATATTGTTTTATCCATGAATAATAAAAGCGTGGCACACCGTTATAAAGGATGGCGCACAAAGTTACATAGAAATACACTAAATTATCTTCAAACACGCCCAATAAAAAATGTGTTTATTTTGACAACTTCGGTGTGGCGAAGCGGGCGCGAGCTCGTCTGATACGCAAGGGTTTGATTCCCGCTGTGGGAAATATGTTTGCATGATCTGCAAAGGTGTTGTCTATCTACGTAGTATTGTCTTATATGTGTATATCCTGAAAGTATCTATCTTATATTCTAGAATTCATTTCGATAGACTAATTACATCACGAAATATTTTCTATTCTATTTTCTGCCGTTTTTATCCCACTGCTGGGCAAAGGCCTCCCCCCATTCCCTCACACTTCACGATCCTGTGCAACGTCAACCCAGTCTATCATGATCCGTCGAGCTCATCCTGCCATCTGCGTCTCGGTCTGCCGCGTCGCCTTCTCGTTGGGTCGGGGCGCCACTCGGTGGCTATCGTTGCCCACAGCTCTCCGGGCATGCGGCAGACATGGCCAGCCCAGTCCCTCTTCAGCTTAGCGGCCTTTGAAGCGACATCTGCGATTCGGGTCTGTGAGCGCAGTTTGGTGTTACGGATTCTATTATTATATATTATTTATATTCTATATTACGTTACGACGAAATACTATCAAAATAATATAAAACTTAGAAGCTCATTTCTGTAAAATTATGAATTTGTGACCTTCATCGACAAGCTCAAAGTCGCGCAACGGGCTATGGAGAGAGCTATGCTCGGAGTTTCACTACGTGACAAAATTCGAAATCAGGAAATCTGTAGAAGAACCAAGATCACCGACATAGCTTTCAGAATCAGCAAGTTGAACTGGCAGTGGGCCGGCCATGTTCTCGAATGGCGATCTCGGACCGGACGGCGCAGTGTTGGATGGAAGGCCCCCCACCCGATGGACCGACGACATTTTGAAGGTTGCGGGAGGTCGGTGAATGGAGAGGGCTCGGGACCGTTCGTTGTGGCACTCTTTTGGGGGAGACCTATAATAATAAAATAAAAATAATAAGGACTTCATCAGGCTGATGATGATGACCTTCATAAAATCATCTTCTATTTTGCTCGCCGTATTAGTCAGCAGTGTGTACGTCTCGTCATACTAGACGGTAAAAGCTTTCACTATGAAACGGGCGCATTGTTGCGTCCATTGTTGGCTGTATTCATCCAGTTGATTGTGCATGCGACTTTCATTATTAGCGCTTAGTTGCGTTTTGTAGCCTAAGCATCAGCCGAATCAGCCTGTGGATCAAAAGCTGGGCCAATACCGCCAATACACCAGTGCTCTACGGGCTTTTACGATATAACGCGATGCGCGTATGGTTCGATGGGTTGTCAAGACATTTCTGAATTCGCAATAACCAATCACCCAATGGCCGTGGTGGCCCCGGTTGAAGAATAGTCCCCTCCATATCTACCTATCCGCGGATGTCGTAAGAGGCGACTAAGGGAAAAAAGCTAAGGGACGGCAGCAGCGTCCCTCATTTTAACAACGATAGCTCTAACTGCGCTCGCCAACCCGCATGCCCAGCGGGGTGAGTATGGGCAAATCCCCCACATGTTAAGGAATTTGCTCTGTCTGTGCGGGAGGCCATGTTCAGCAGTGGACGTCGAACGGCAGAAATGATAATGATGAATCACCCATAATAGTAGGTACAAACGCAAAACGCATTAAAAAAAAAATTACAACTCTGTGGTAACTAAAACCTGACATTTTAAGAAAGGTATCATAAGCGTTATCGTGAAATAATCGTGCTCAATCTGTGGAGTCGTCTGGAATGCCAAAGATCTGCAAATTTAATCAACTTTTTTTCTAAAGTAATTTAATTTCGTTCATCTCGTGGCTTTGTTCGTTATGCTTTCAGGCATCATTTTGTATTATGTAAAAATGTTTGAAATTTTATATTTATAAATAAACTAGCTTCCACCCGCTAGCCTATATGCTATTCTTGGTAAAGAACTCTTTATATTCCAAGTTTCAACGAAATCGGTAGAGCCGTTACGAGGTGATTGATAAACAAACATCTAAACATCCAAATATCCTCACAACCTTTCGCATTTAGAATATTAGTAGGATAGGATAACACCCAATAGTCACAAACATCCTTCATTTTAGATCCTGACCCCACACTAGGATTCCCTGTGTCGTGAGTATCAGAAACTACGAGTTACCATGGTACCACAACACCCAGACCCGGAACAAATATTTCGAGAGGATTGAAGGGAGATATTACTGACGCTGGAATGCCATTTACTCAATTGTATTTTGCCTCAAGTACAAATAATTTACGACAGCTTTACGATGCTTGAAAACTATTAATTTTGATTGGCTTATATTTGATATTTGCAATCGTATCGAATATTCATCCTTCTTTTCTCGAACCGAATTCGGACTTAGTGCTTTAACACCCTAATATATTTTCAAGGATCTGACCGCCTCAAGATCTGAGAGGCTGTCTACTATGTTTAACGGATTGTCTAGGCTCATTGTAAGCATATTTCTTAGTTTATTTGCCTAACACTGTTCAGCGATGATTCTCATACATAATAGATAAGTAATTGCCTAGTTGGTATTTTGTTGCGTGTTGGTTCGATCGTGTTACTTTCCATCGCGTTATTTATAAGATCAACGAGTCTCGAAAGTACTTTTTTTCATAGTTTCCCCGTTAAAATGCTTAAATAATTCATGTTAGCGCGATGCAAACGCATTATGACGAGTTTTTGTAGATATTAGTATGCGTTTTTGGGGGGCGCTGCTTTGTGACCAGTGGCAGTTACTAGCTTACACTCTTGGCCCACTGTCATCATATTTTTATGAGGTTAATAATTAGATTAGGTTGCAAAACTCATGATCATCTTCCTGCCCTTATTATGACATGTGGGTTCGGCACAACATGTTTTCCTCCGCTTCCACTATCTTCTGTTAGCCGTCATCTTCGCACTCACTTCTTTCTTACTCATGTCATCTTTAATACAGTCCATCCATCTTTTCTTTATCCTTCCTCTACTCCTCTATTTTCAATTCAATTCAATTTATTTTATTTCGGTTATTCACCGTAATTACATTACCGTTACCGTACATTTACACATTCTTATCTAACATTCTTCTCGTTACATGACTTTTATCACTACTCATGACATGGCCATATTACGCTCAGGTACCTACTACTTCTCAACTTTTCCGTCACTTTAAACTTCCTCTAATGTACTCATTCCTTATTTTGTCCATTCTCATCACACTAAATATATCTCAACATTTGCAAAACTATTTGACAGGGCACTATTAGATGGGCAATAAAAGTCGCATATGCAACTGACCATAAAAAAACTCTGGACAACTAACATCAACATCATTATCAGCCTGAAGAAGTCCACTGCTGGACCCAAAGAGTTCCATGACGAATGATCTTGATATTTTTCCATCCAGAGACTTCTCGCCACTTTAGTTAGCGGCCAAGGCTCAGTGCCAGTGACCGGAGTACTTAGTCGGTATAATTTTTGCCAGTAACATTCTCAGAACATTCTCCTTTTCTTTAAGACGGCAAAAAATACAGAAAACCGTTTTCTCTAAAAAAACATCTCCACATTGAGCCTCCAAACGCCTAGGCAAACCTATTTATACTAATTGGTAAACAGTCAAAAAATAAAATTTTATTCGGAACCAAATCGAATTGCGAACATAAACGAAAATGCTCCAGGATATTTTATTTTCGGCATAAGCATTGATTTTCTAAAAAGCGGTTTGCGTCAAATGATTCTTAACCTTAGAGTATGATGATGCGCCGTTGATTTAGCGTGAAAATTGTACAGTTACATTACATTACACAGTACATAATTTGTACAGTGGCCTAACCAATCTCATAAGGTTATTTTTTGTCATGAATTTACCAACATTTGAACACAATCTCACCTTAGGGGAAATTTTGATGTACACCTATTCACTCTTTCCTTGAACATATATAAATTGCAGTTTGTAGTCAAGGTACTACGTCCGTAACTGACGGTTACCGTCTTTTAAAAAACCAAGCAAATCTATATCGTAAAACGATATCTAAACAAAAATTAACTTATTCTTTTATGGTGTGCCTGTAAAGGGAACCATGATTTTTTATACTTTTACTGTGCCTTTGAATACAAAATACTTAGTCATTCATAACTTAAGATAGCTTTATTATAAAATATAAAATAAAATAAGGAAAAAAAGGCTAGTTTATCCTTGGCCATCCTGTATTAGGTCAGCGACTAGGTTGAGGTATGGTGGCCCTGAAAAGGGCCTATGTCCATCGGTGAAAAAATCAGTGTAGTGAAAAGATTAAAGTGCGCCGCTTATACTCTAAAAGGCACTTTAATTCAGCATGTGCACGAAGAGAGCCTCTAAGACTTAGAGGCTCCCTTCGTGCAAATGCTGTATACGGTACTACGTATAAAATACACTTTGAGATTGAGAGATCGTGGCTCGCTTCGCTCGCTCCATCAATAAAAGATCATGACAACAACACCCAAAAATATAAGTCAAAAAAGTATTTTGTTACATAAAATTATTACAAAACATTTCAGGTTTAGGACCTTTCAGACCTAGTTATGTATTCTTAAAAGCTATTTTTGTGCGTGATCGCTCAAAACACTTCATTCTGTATTAAATGTGGCGGCCATGACCGCATACTAAACGATGTTTGTGATAGGGGCAGTAAGCACTAGAATCCAAAAAGTAATTACATTATTTAGCCTTGAATGAGCCCTATTATAAGGTGACGTGACGTTGTTTAAGCCGTGTTGGCCTAGTGGGAGGTTTCCCGAATTTCGATCCAAGGGTCGTGGGTTTGAACGTGATGAGTTTTTCTATTCGAATAATAAATGCGCATTAACACGTGATATAAACGGTGAAGGAAAACATCGAGTTTATTTCAGTCATGGGCGATACACTCGCTAGCTATTTTATAAGAAGAGCCACTGAAGCTCAGCTACGACTCGAATTTTAGTACAATTTAGTCTTGCGTTTTATGAGAATTACCTTACCTAGGTAATTGTTATAATAAAAAACAGTTTTTTATTTTATAGAAATTCCAGTAGAGATTAAAAAAATATCGGCATTCTGTGTATAAAAATAAATATTCATAACATTGGAATAGTTTTTTTAAACATCGCTGGTAAAGTATTATGAAAATAAAATGAATATTTCAATAATAAGTGAATTCTCCCCTTGAGATGAAATTTTCATGAATTGCTATCATAAGGGGGGATTTGCCTATTCTCACCACAACCTCTCTCCTTTTACGACAAACACGGATAGATATGGAGGGGCCTATTCTTCCGCGGCCCCACCACTGTTATTTTTTTCTAATTATACGGCATCTTGTAAAGTAAAAAACAATATCCATCTTTTCATTCAGTAAGAAACGAAATTGAAATTGACATTATAAGAACAAACGGTTTATGTTTCCCTTTATAAAAATCTTGAGCATTTAATCTCGGCGTCTGACTTTTATTATTTTTCTCGTCCATTATTCAAAAACAATTCACTAAAATCCTTGTAATGGTAGACTCAATACGGCTCTTATTTTATTAAGGTACTAGATTATGCCGGCGGCTTTGTTTGTTGACACCTAGTTATAAAGTAGCCTATTGCATCTCTAGGTAAAGCACTCTATGTATTCCAAGTTTCATCGAAATCTGTTGAGCTGTTACGGCAGTACTGAACAACAAATATCGTAACATACAAACATTCGCACATACTATCGCATTTATAATATTAGTAGCATAAACCAAATTCTTCCTCTTGTAAAAATCCTGTTGTCAGCCTTTTAATATTTTTCTGAAATCCTTTTGATGACAGAAACCTTGCTCATAGTTTTAATTTTATTCTTATTGGTCTTGAGATTGCTTTTGTATCTGTGATCTGGGTTTGAAGTGGATTAAAAATGGTTACATGTCGGTTGTCTAGTCTAAGTAGACAAAGCAGAGCCTACCCCACTGCATGTGCATTCAACCATGGTCATATATAACAGTATAGTGTAATACTTTTCTGCATTTGCCGTACAAAGAGACAGCAGCGTAAATACTGCTATCAATTTTAAAACAAATCGAATAAAGTGTAGCACATCATTAGTTCAATTAGTGTTGTGAGAAAACTTATCGATAAAAATGAATAGCGCGGTTTTGTTGTCAGTCCTCCTTTTTGGAATCGTGAGGTGCAGTGGAATCGATAATGAGGTGAATGATTTCATTTTGAACTATGTTTAAACCTTTACAGGATTTTTTTAAGAAATTGTGTTTTTTTGTGTAGAAGAATTAAATTAATATTTAGAAAAGTATTGCTAATAATAATAAAAAAAATTAAAGTATGTGTGATTCGAATTGAAGCGCAAGAAGTTTATTTTCTGTATCGATAAATTAGTAACAACTTAACAATATCAGAAACTAATTTCCGTTTCTGGTACTTTCCACAAAAACGGAAATCCAAATTAATCTCGATAAGCTACTTATTCTTAGATAAATTGTTGACGTTCAAAGTTCAGCAACTTCTCCAAGAAGTTACCTAACTAATTTTGGCTTTTTAAAAAATTTTTACGCTGGAGCGGGATAGGCTTAAACCACAGAATGAACAGTACTATCGATGATATACTGACGTATCACTTCAACATCACTAAAACTGATTCTTATGATTGACACTTTAAACTTTATAACCTAATTTAATATTTAGCTCTACACATTTTATCAATTTTTATGGGCTGATCCAGCGTTAATGAAGGAATTCAATCTAAAATTGCTTGTATGCTATATTCAATCTTGAGGCGACGTAATAAATCACATTGTGCTCTGATAGTATATCAGAGTGATGGAAACTCTTATAAGTTATACCTATACATCTACATAAACTTAGGAAATTGAATATTAGAAGGCTTTGTCTCTGAAATTTTAATGAAGCTTATTGTAAACTCAGATAATTGGAGATTAAAATTTGAAAAATAACTAGCTTTTGGCCTTTGTGGAAAGAATTTTTATAAAACGTGAGAGATCGAAGGTTATTATAACAACCTTGTTTTTATTATTTGTCTCTTTTTAGGGGTTTCGTACCTTAATTAGAGGTTTTTGATTCAATTTCCATACAAAAAATACTTTTTATTCTTAATTCTTTATTGTACACAAGAAAACACAGATTACAGCAATAAAATGAAAGGCAAAGGCACAAAAAAGGCAAAAGCGAGCTTAACCCTAAAAAGAGTTTTCTTCCAACAAACCTTTGAGGCTAGAGAGAAGTGATTATAGAGGGAGATTCGTGTACCTATACAAATATGGTTAATAATAAATAACATTAATTACAAAAATACTATTACCTATAAAACACCTAAAAATGAAGATAAACATACTTACATTATAATACTACTACAATAAATACCTACTACTGTATAAATATATAATATAATATATAATATAATATATAGTTAACTAAATATATATATATATATATATATGTATTATATATATATATATATATATATATATATATATATAATACAGAATTTACAAGGAAAGGCAGTGCTCTTTTACTTTTCTCTTGAAGACATTGACAGATAGACTATCACAAAATAGACATTCATTGCCATATCTTTTTAATGCATTGAGCTAGGAACTATATTTATAAACGGCATTTTAAGCTCACGAACCCTTATATATATAGTTGACATAAATTTCAAATTGATACCTTATGAGAAAAAGAGTCTTGACAGACATGTCTAGTGGTCGTGGGTTCGATTCCCGCGCTGGACATATTTGAGTGATGGATACAGATGTTTGTTCTGTGTCTGGGTGTTAGATATTTATATATTATGTATACTAGTCTCTGGTACCCATAGTACAGGCTAGGCATAAGTTTAGGATCAGCTGATATGTCCGGAATATTTACTATTATTTATTTATGTCACAAACAGTACGTAGTCTTCACAGCTATTGGGAGCTTGATGTGCCGTCCGAAGCACAGAAGCACTTAGTAAATACGGAAACCATGCTGATGCATAGCATCGCTTCAAAAGTTACTGAATTCTTGAATCCAAATTGCCGATTTAGATTTGCGTCACTAACCGTAAATTTGCATTATAAACTCCACTCCTCTCCCAATCTCAGGTTTTTCTAAAGTACAGTTTATGTTCCCGTAAAGTATTTTCCTTATCTCGTACATTATTTTCTTTCTAGTCTTTATGGATTTGCATTTATTTGAAACTGATTTCTCCGCGTTTATACAATGGCAGCAAGCATAGCATGAACGCATGGGCATTCATGCTATGCTTGCTTGTCGTGTGACTGATTCTTTCTTGGTCTACTGTATTAGGTCAGTGAGCCGGTCCTAAAAAGGGTCTATGACCGTCAGTGAATGAGTGAGTGTAGTAAAAGGATTAAAGTTCGACTTTTTATGTAGAACATAAACTCTCTCAAACTCTCAAACTGTCCTTTTAGGACAGTTTGAGAGCAATTTATAGTATAGCGCACATACATTTTCCGAATGGTAAATCATTGGTGTACGACCGGGATTCGAAGCCAATGTGAAATGGAAGGCAGGGCTAACTACCACCACTCCACCAGTGTTTCAGTTCCCGCTATGAGACATAATTACTGTTTTAAACTTTGTTCTATAACTTTCGATGTTTTCTTTCAATAACCTTCTGTAAATTGGATTTTATTTTTAAACTATTTGAAACCGTGACTTCGTTCGCGTGCAGTAATTTTCATACCAACTTCAACCCACGCTGCATTTCCATAGGGTTGAGTTTCGACAATTCATTTCTCATTCATTCCTTCTGCTTCCCTACAGTACAAAAGGATACCTTCTTTTTGTACCTTTCGTACTTCTCCCTCTTAATTTTAAACTTCTACAAAATCTGGTTTTAGCTGTGCGTTGACTGTCATCTCGACGAATATAATTCGTTACAAAATTATCCATACCTCTCTACCGAAAAAAAAACAATTTTGAAATGCTATAGCTCATATATCCGTGATTGATAGGCCGGGGTGGCCCCGGCTGAAAAATAGGTCCCTCCATATCTACCTATCTGCGGATGTCGTAAGAGGCGACTAAGGGAAAAAAGCTAGGGGATGGGCAGCAGCGTCCCTCATTTTAACAACGATAGCAATAACTGCGCTCGCCAACCCGCATGTCCAGCGTGGTGAGTACGGGCAAACCCCCCACATGATAAGGAATTCGCTCTGTCTGAGGGGGAGGCCATGTTCAGCAGTGGACGTCGTACGGCTGAAATGATGATGAACGATATATCGCAAGCTCCTAAAAGTTTTAAAATTAACTTTATTCAGAAGAAGGGTCATTTTACAAATAATTTTGTTTGAAATCGATCGCCGTTTGAACACGGCTTAAGATTTTAAATCTTGATGATGATAAAAGTTGTTTTCATTATAACGTAATCTACAAATGCCATTGACATTCCGCCGTTTCAAGAAAGCAGAGTTTTTTCTTGTATTTTATCGAAATCAATACTATTTTATCGCTCAAGTCATTACTGCATTTGTCGCGTTTATAAACTGCACTTCATTATCGCCAATTTTCACATTTACAGAATGTCCATTAGGAAAGTTGGCGTGCCGTTGTTTTTTAATTGCTTTTCTTCATCGCTGCACATTTGCGGTACATTGTGCGATACACGGTTGAATTGTTCATTCAATGTCGAACAAGTAAGTTATATCAAAACTACACCATCTCTTTATTTTCCTGCAAAGTTCTCAACAAAATTATTGAGCAACCGATTATGTGCATTCATGTGGTTTATTATTTTTTGTTACTTATAGTAGTTAAGTTGATTAGTCCTAGTTTGAATTTAATTTGCAGTTTGCTCGGCACTGCCTTCCATATTCCTCACTTCTCAAAGGTTAGCTGGAAGGAAATGCTAACTAGCATTAAGTTCGCCTATGTACCTTCTTGTTTTTGTCAATAAATAATTTGATATCTATCTATCTATGAAAGGAACTCATTGACTTAAATGTAAGTGGTTCATCATCACTAGCCTGTAAAAGTCTACTGCTAGACATAGTTCTCCCCCAAGGACTTCCACGTCGTACTGTCTTGAGCCTTTTCCATCCACTGCCTTACCGCAACTTTCACAATGTCGTCGGTCCATCAGGCGGGGAGCCTTCCAACTACTTCCAACAACTGCGTCGCCCGGTTCGTGGTCGCTCTTCGAGAACCGTTAGGTATTGAATTATTGAGTTTGAACTGATTTCACCCAAAAACAGCAGATATTTTGCATCATCATCATCATCATCAGCCTGATGAAGTCCACTGCTGAACATAGGCCTCCCCCAAAGAGTTCCATGACGAACGGTCTTGAGCCTTTTCCATCCACCGACTTCCCGCAACCTTAACAATGTCGTCGGTCCATCGGGTGGGGGGCCTTCCAACACTGCGTCGTCCGGTTCGTGGTCGCCACTCGAGAACCTTTGTTCCCCAACGGTTGTCGGTTCTGCGAGCTATATGGCCGGCCCACTGCCACTTCAACCTGCTAATTCTGAAAGCTATGTCGGTAACCTTGGTTCTTCTACGGATTTCCTCATTTCGGATTTTATCACGCAGCGAAACTCCGAGCATAGCTCTCTCCATAGCCCGTTGAGCGACTTTGAGCTTGTGTATACGGCCAATAGTTAGCGACCAAGTCTCAGTGCCATATGTCATCACTGGCAACACGCACTTATTGTAGACTTTTGTCTTGAGGCTGTGCGGTATCTGCGACGAGAAGATATGACAAAGTTTCCCAAACGCTGCCCATCCGAGTTGGATTCGTCAGTTGACCTCTTTGTCGAAGTTGGACCTGCCTAGTTGAATATTTTGCATACTGTTATTCAATAAAAAAACAATACAGGTATAGAAAAAACTTAGTTGCCGATTGGGTTAAGAATAAGCCTCTTTAGGGTTAGTATAGTTGTGCACGAAAGAAGCCTTTAAGAGTGGACGATAGGAGCAATTTAATCCTTTCACAACACTGATGCTTTCATCGATGGTCATAGGCCCTTTTCAGGGCCGCCATACCTCAACCTGGTCACTGAGCTAATACAGGATGACCAAGAAAGAATCAGTGACACGACAAGAGGAAGAAGAAAGGTTAGTATAATTGTATGTGCCTTGTAGTTTCTCTGAATTCTTCAATAATAACGTACCAGCTGGCCGTGGTAGCCCCGGCTGAAGAATAGGCCCCTCCATATCTACCTATCCGCGGATGTCGTAAGAGGCGACTAAGGGAAGCTAGGGGATGGGCAGCAGCGTCCCTCATTTAAACAACGATAGCTCTAACTGCGCTCGCCAACCCGCATGCCCAGCGTCGTGAGTATATTGGCAAATCCCCCCACATGATAAGGAATTCGCTCTGTCTGTGGGGGAGGCCATGCTCAGCAGTGGACGTCGTACGGCTGAAATGATGATGATGAACGTACCAGCAATTATTCATTATTGGTAATTGAAGTGTGTATTGGTATCCATCTCTAACGGTAACTACCTCTGACCTAGTTGATCAGTTAGGTACATAAGAACAGTCAACAAGTTTTATTTGTATAAAGAAGCTTTTCAAACTTTATCAATAATTGGAGTTGATCCTTATCTGGGACTATGGCAACTTGCCCCACGTGGGACGACTTAAGGCAGTTCAAAATAAATTATTATTGTTGATCATTAACTCGTCCCATGTCCTAATAGCACTGAGATTTCGAACAGTTAACAACAAAACTGTTAAGTGAGTTTATTCCCTTTTTTTGAGAAAACGTTTTTGAGACAACTACTTATCGATCAATTTACATTGTAACATAGTTAACCGACTTTTATTTTGCACCAGCTTTCGTCCGTTGCTTTGCTTATGTGGTACTCAGATATAAATTTGCCTAATGTCACTCTACGGCACTTAACTACATATGCTAATAATCACATCCTTGCTCCGTTGCTGTATGAAAAAAGGACAAGCTAACGAACCAACAAATAAACACACTTACTTTAATAATGTTATTTATATACTATGAAAGTTAGGATTGTCAACAGTACGGCAATTTTTATTTTATTATTAACTAGCTTCCGCCCGTGACTTCGCTCGCGTGGTACCTACTTAAAAAGTAGCCTTTATACTATTCTAGGTAAAGAACTTTATCTATTTCAAGTTTCAACGAAATCGGTTGAGCCGTTACGGCGTGATTGAACAACAAACATCTAAACATCCTCACAAACTTTCGCACTATAATATTAATATTATTATTATTTTTTATTATAATAGTAGGAAGTAGGATAGAATAGTAGGATAGTTGATTTGAACGTATTGTTCTAAAATCTTTATAGCCTATAAATTGTTGTGATCGGAAAGTTGACAATAGCCCGACTATTAAATGTCATCTAGTGGCAGATACAGAGGTGACGCGTTGAGTCGTAGATTTAGTGTGAAAAGGTTCTACAGTGGCCTACAAATCAAACTAGTTCACTGTATCTACGCTATCTACCTGGTATTTATGGAACCGTACAATCGAGGGTTCATTAGCTAATGATTGAATGGTATAAGACATGGCGAAGAAGTGTCATTATTTTGAACAGAAGACTCTTGAACCCACAGTCACAGAAGCCATAAAGGAAAGAAGAAGAAGAAGAAGCGAGGTTCTGTGGCTTGCTTGCTTATCGTATCACTGATTCTTTCTTGGTCGTACTGTATTAGGTCAGTGATCTGGTTGAGGTATGGTGGCCCTGAAAAGGGCCTATGACCGTCGCTGAAAAATCAGTGTAGTCATCATCTTCCTGCCCTTATCCCACATCATGTGGGGTCGGCACAACATGTATTCTTCTTCCATTTCCAACCTGCTCACTGACCTAATACAGGATGACCAAGAAAGAATCAGTGACACGACAAGCAAGCAAGCAATCATTCATATTCTTACGTGAAAATTTTGATATTACAACCTGTTGTTGTACTATATTCCATGTACATCGGATTGCCGGTTCGAAAGTTATGCTATAACATACAACGCCGATTCGCCCAAGTTGTTTGAGAGATCTTCGCTCGCTTCGCTTGCTGGATAAATAACGCCTTACATTACTAAGCAGTTTAAGGATATCTAATACTAGAAAATGCACTTGCACCGCGTCAGGTGTCAAATTACATGCATCATGTATCAATTAAATCGGAAAGTGGAAAACTAGTTCAGTGGGTGACACTGACACCTAGGCTTTTGTACTGGCTAGAGAGAGAAAAGGTACTCGTATCTTTAGGTATTGTTTTTTACCACTAAAGCCATGTTTAAACTAGCCACTAAATGACACGTGGTACTCTGAATAAAGTTAATTACCAATAATTTATAATTTAATTAAAATATAATTTAATTTCAGTAAAATCACTAGGATCACTTTGAAACGGTTTAGAAACTAGGTGAAGCTATGCCTTTTCCTCGCGACCAAGCCTAGAAGAATCAGGCAACAAACAAGGCTTGGTGCCTATCATTTTTTTCGATGATCCTTGACTCTTCAGCCACCACCAGTGCATTATTGTATTTCTTTAATGTCAATCGTTTTTGTGATTTGACCAGGGTTTGCCCACGTAGGTGCTGGCTTTTTTTGGTCACATTAACCAAAAAAACACCGCAATTTTCAATTCCCTTTTTACAAAATGAAAGTGCGCTGCACATTATTATGCAATTTGTAAAGATAAAGCGAAAATTAAAGTGGGCTTGGGCTTTGCTACTGAAAATATGACAGAGAGTTAATGCTGAAAAATACACTTTTTACGAGGCAACGTCAACGCCAATCATGAAATTGTATGCGTTTTATGGCCACTTTTCACTTTGTGTATTCAGTTTACGCGGGTAAAAAATAATATAAAACTTTTTCTGCCCGTGTTTTTATTTGCGTACTCGATTATACACAGCGTAGCCGAATAAATGCAAACTCTTTTTTTGGTTACAATACAGTAACAAGTACCTATTATGTTTTTGCATTATTTAAATAAAAATAAATAAATAAATATTCCGGACATATCACACACGGTCAACTGATCCCAAACTAGGCATAGCCTGTACTATGGGTACCAGAGACTGATATACATAATAGATATATATTTAACACAACAAACATCTGTGTTAGTCACAAATGTTTGTCCAGTGCGGGAATCGAACCCGCGACCTCTAGCGCAGAAGGCAGAGTAACTACCAACTGAGCTATGAGGCCAGTCAGTTTATATGGCAACTCCTTTGTAATGTCAAGAAACAATCAGCGAAAAAAAATGTTTGTTTTGTAATAAAAAAAATTGGTTCCAGGCACAACCGTCAGAAGAGGGCCTTAAACGAGGCCTTAGCAACAAATGCGTCGCCAGAGAGATGTCGTCCTGCATAGCGCACGAACTCGTTGGATACGTTGACAGGATGCTTCGGACCGCTTCGGTCCAACTCAGCGATGACGTCATGATCTTTGACGAAAGGTAGGTACAGTAGCTATCAAAACAGTAGCACTAACTGGGGCAGTCGGAATAATAACAGACATTATTTGTACCTAATCTGACAACCGACAACCGTTGGGGAGTAAAGGTTCTCTAATGGCGACGCAGTTTTAGAAGGTCCCCCACCCGATGGACCGACGACATTGTGAAGGTTGCAGGAAGTCAATGTCCAGCAGTGGACTTCTGCAGGCTGATGATGATGATGATGATGATGAATCCGAACCCAATAAAATTAGTAAAGGAACTCGCGTTTTAGGGTTTTGGGAAATATTTTCCTATTGCATGCCTACACTACAGCAATATGTGTTGCCCTTAATGAATATGGCATACGGCAAAGAGACTAGGTCGCTAACTATTGGCCTCATACACATACTCAAAGTCACGCAACGGCCTAGGGAGAGAGATAGCTTTGTTTGGAATATCATTCATTCTAAGGAAATCCGTAGAAGAGCTGGGACCACTGACATAGCTCTCGGAATTAGCAAGTTGAAGTGACGGTAGCGCAAAATGTCTTCCACCCAACCCACTTTCAAACACTGAGTCCGTTTTTCCGATCTATACCTACTAAATGGCGGTTTTAATATTTCCAGCCATGGCCTGGCCGCTGATCTACCAATCAAGTCATGTCTTCCACCCAACCCACTTTCAAACACTGAGTCCGTTTTTCCGATCTATACCTACTAAATGGCGGTTTTAATATTTCCAGCCATGGCCTGGCCGCTGATCTACCAATCAAGTCTGAGTCCCTCGCCAGAGCTGGCGTCTCCATCGAAGACCAGGCTCAACAGCTGGTTGTAGACAAACTGTGGAACTTCGCGACCTCCCGGTCCCTGAGGTACAAGATCCTAGACAACGCCGATCTGGTGATCGCCGGCAAGCAGGACAGGGATTCCAGCTTCGGCGTCGGTGAGTAACCTTCTTTATACCACTAAGGTAGCAAACAAGCAAACGGCCCACCTGTTGGTAAGTGGTTACCGTGTAAACGCTTGCGATATCAGAGGCACGCACGCGTTGCTGACCCCAAACTCGGAGAGGGTTTTAGGGAGCAGCTTTACTCACCGCAGGAACTACTTTTCTTTCTATAAATAAATCTTATGTGTGTTCTACCGCCTGTATAACGGGTTGTGTTCTGAAAAATTGTTTGATATGATGCCTTCAGCTTCCTTTTATCATCGCACCTCTCGCCATAGGCAGGGGATCCATCCTCACACCCTGGAGCCGGGTTGGTCGCGTACCGTGCGGTTTCAGAGGAACTTCCTCCCGCGAACACTCAGGTTGTGGAATGATCTCCCTGCTGAGGTTTTCCCTAAGGACTATAGTATGGGGTTCTTCAAAAAGGGCGTTTTGAACTTATTAAGGGGTTGGCAACGCGTGCGTGATGCCTCTGGTATTGCAAGCGTACATAGGCTACGGTAACCACTTACCAACAGGTGGGCCGTATGCTTGTTAGCTACCTTAGTTGTATAAAAAAAAAACTGCATGTTTGATCAGACCGAAACTGTGTCTACATTCTAGTTACCTCAAACAATATCGTGTTTAATAGGCACAAAGTAATTCAATACAGTAATTAAACCTAGCAGCATTGTACGACGGCAAACAGAAGCCCCAGCACTAAAACCAACCGAAAGCATACAACATCACAATAATCCCTCCAAATCCCATCTCTGAAATAACGCTTAAGCACTCTCTTTCATGCCATTATAACCCCTAACTACAGGGATATAAAATCGAATGCCTTGCGATCTCAGATGTCCTCAATTACTGCAGGTTGTATAACATGTACAGCTCTTAAATTTGTATTGTTGTGAGTCGAAACAGACTCAAATTATGATACCTGTTTCCCTGGAGGATATTTGCTTAATATTATTACGAGATTGGAGACTTCACGTCGTTCACGTTGTAGGTTGTTACCGCGAAATTGCCAAATAATATTATCAAACTAGCTGCTGCCCGCGATTTCGTTCGCGTGGAAATTTTGAGGTATATGTAAGAACTGACGTTCTGATCAAAATATGATCAATGTGAAAGATGACTATAATAGGCATCATTTTTGGCGCTGCTGTAGTTATGGGCGGCAGTTATATTAATTTTAAATACATGGTTCCTATAAGATACAATTTGTTATGCTATGTCATAGGAACCGTACATTTTTCCGGATAAAGAGTAGCCTATGTCATTATCTGAGTCCTAAACTGCCAACTCCTAACAAAAACGAATCGACCGTGCATTCGTTTACAACCTGCAGTAATTGAGGACATCTGAGATCGCAAGGCATTCGATTTTTGTACTTTTTAACCGTGAAAAAGTAGTCCTATGTGCTATTCCAGACTATAATCTATCACTGTGCCAAAATTCATCCAGATCTGTTCAGGCGTTCTGGCGTAATTGAGTTACAAACATCCATCCAAACTTTCGCATTTTTGTTTTTTTAATTTTTTTCTGGTCTTTAGTGGAAAAACCTTGTAACAATTATTCCTGTACCCCAAAAAGAGTTCACTAATCCACCCGAGAGGCAATACGAACCAAATTCTAAATACTCGTACAACATCTAAATGAAGCCATCAGTCGATTCCTGTGGCTAGACCCCGACAGAGGATTAATTATCGGCATTTTGTATGTGACACATAAACCGATTGCTTGTTACTGTAACTGACATTGACTTACGTTTCCTGCTATTCAATGCCCAAATAGCATGAACTATCGTTTTCTACACTGATATTATAAAGAGTTAGTAGTTTGACTGGCCTTATAGCTCAGTTGGTAGTAACTCTGCCTTCTGCGCTAGAGGTCGCGGGTTCGATTCCCGCACTGGACAAACATTTGTGACTAACACAGATGTTTGTTCTGTGTCTGGGTGTTAAATATATATCCATTATGTATATCAGTCTCTGGTACCCATAGTACAGGCTATGCCTAGTTTGGGATCAGTTGACCGTGTGAATATGTCCGGAATATTATTATTATATTAGTTAAAATGCGTTTGTTTGTATGTAGGGAGTAATATCTGGAACAACTGAGGACGAGGTAGGGTACAGTGAGATTTTCTCGTTCTAAATTGGAGCAGCCCTTCTGGGGAGGTACCTCCGCCTTACAGAAGATCGCAGCCAAATAATATTATTTTTTTTCAAATAGTGTTGTGTTCCTGCGGTGAGTAAAGTTGCCAGAGCTCTTTAGGGGGGAGGGGGTTCGAAGTCGGCAACGCGTGCGTGATGTCTCTGGTAAGCGCTCATAGGCTACGGTAACCACCTACCAACAGGTACCCGCAAGCTTGTTTACCACCTCAGTTGTATAAAAAAAACTGAACAGATTCTTAAAATTCTTTCTTTATTAGAAAGCTACACTTTCCCTGTGTAACATCCTACTAATATTAGAAACACGAAAGTTTGTAATCATGGATGGATGGATGGATGGATGTTTGTCCAAATTGTCCAAAATATGACAACTAGCTACTCGAAATACTAATCCTGCGCAGACGAAATCGCGGGCACCAGCTAGTAGGCTATATTTTATTTGATTTTTGAGAACACTGGTAGAGGGGTGGTAGTGGTCCCGCCCCCCGATCCACAGGTCTTACAAATAAGTATGCTCACTACTCCCCAAGCATGGTAGACAGATCTCCAGATGAAGATCTCAGGTCCTTGAAGAGAGTCAGAGGTACGTTCAAATAATTTGGCACATGCCCATATTTTGCAGTAGTGAGTATTCCATAGTCCTTCGGATCGAAAGTCGGAGTACCTTCCGCTGGGTCCACATCGCTTATAGAAAGAAAGAAAGAAAGAAAATACATTTATTTTAGACACACAAGCACAGCACAAACTAATAAAATAAAAAAATAAAGACACAAGGTACAGGTTACAATACAAAAGGTAGAGAGGAAACAAAACAAAAGTAGGTAGGAAGTAACAAAACTAGGGTATTCATTAGTCCGTACCGATGCATGCGTGAGCCAAAAATGGTTCCATCTCAGCATTGATGCCGCACACGAAGTGTAGCGGCGCTGGTTTTCAGATGGAACCCTTTACGGCGACCTCACGATCGTAGTGTGCTGCATTTCTCGCGTTCTTTAGTCGATGTCGGTAGATAGGTAGGAATGGTAGATCAAAAAATTAAATAAAATAAGTACTTATAGTTTACAATCATGATTGGCCTCATAGCTCAGTTGGTAGTAACTCTGCCTTCTGCGCTAGAGGTCGCGGGTTTGATTCCCGCACTGGACAAACATTTGTGACTAACACAGATGTTTGTTCTGTGTCTGGGTGTTAAATATATATCTATTATGTATATCAGTCTCTGGTACCCATAGTACAGGCTATGCCTAGTTTGGGATCAGTTGGCAATGTGTGTTATGTCCGGAATATTTATTTATTTATTATTAACTGTTTTTTTACGAACCTAAAACTGTAGTTTTTGGTTCGTAAAAAGCTGTAGCTTCAATAAAGTCATTCATATTATTTTAATTCTATTTGTTTATCTTAGGCTAGCCTAGATAATTTTTGGGCTTAATTTCTGGACGTGCTTGCGCATATTAATGCAAATTCAACTGAGTGCCAGACAAAATGTACAAAAGACCTTTTCTATCTTAAAACCAATGACAAATTGTACGATAAGCCAGTTTGATCACCACTTTTCCCTAATCATCATTTTAGTCGTAGGATGTCCACTGCTGAACATAGACCTCCCCACAGATGTCCAGAGCCACTTTCTATCAAGTGGGAGGAACTTGTCCATACTTACCACGCTGGACACGTGGGTTGGGGGTGTAGCTAGAGCTGTCATTGTTAAATGGGATGCTGCTGCCCATCCCCTGGCTTTTTTCCCTTAGTCACGTCTTACGACATCCACGGGTAGGTAGATATGGAGGGGCCTATTCTTCAGCCGCAGCCACGATGACCATGTTTCCCTACAACGTTTCGAACCACTATTTTTGAAGCATGCTGTCCAATTAAATATCCTTCGACCTTTACCCCTTAAAATAATAGGCTCAAGACTGTTATCCCAACATGGTAGACATTTTCATATTTCCAGGAGATCATATCCATAAAGATGTTTATGGGGGTTGGTCAAAGGTACGCCTGAACAGTATTCGTTTAAACTGACATTATTTTCATGGCACTTGCTATTATAAGTTTATTTTTAATTCTTATCATGACATCTAAGAGTTCGAGCCGCGTTGAAGGCTGGAACCAAGGGTTGAAGGGCTCACCACGTTTCTTGAAAAATGTTTAAATTTAATTAGCACAAAATCTAATCAACATAAATTTTCATAAATTCGATAATTCAAAAATCAGTTTACCGTTTTAATAAAGGACCGAACATTGAATTTTGTCAATGTCAATTTAATTATGAAACTGGCGAATAATAATTTACCTTTGTTTACAATAAAGAGGGTGCGATTTCTTGCAAATATTAAAAAAAAATAGTAGTTAGGCTTACGACTGTAATCCATAAGCATGATAGACATGCCCTCAGAGATCTAGGTATATCTATTTAAATCTACATAAGGATAAAATATTCAAATATAGACGACTAAAAGTTCAAATATTCTTGTTATCACATAAAAAAAATTGACCCGCCCGGCGCCCTTGTAATTTTCATGCAGGTGACGAACACGAATTGCATAGAAATTTGTAATTATTTTTGTATTTACCAAGTTCGTATATACCAATTTGTTCGTATATACCAAGATTTGTTTACTAAACTTTATAAGTATTCATTTTATTTTATTTTAATTTTATTTATGAAACAAAATCATTTTGTAATAACAGTCAGCCCATTCGAAAACTAATTATGCGTTTTTTTGTTCGTATATACCAAGATTTGTTTACTAAACTTCATAAGTTTGCATTTTATTTTATTTATGAAACAAAATCCACAGCTCTTAGGTATATGGTACAACTTAACTAATTCACTTTACTTAAAGCCAATAAAGGATGTGTGAGTGTGCATGTGTGTAATGGATGTGAATATGAATATTGCAATAGATTTTACAAACAGCTACGTTCAAAACATAACTAAAACTAGAAGTGGCTCGATTTTTGATGTAAAGTATATTGATTATATATTTTTTATTGTGATATTATTATTATGATAACCCAAACTCAGGGAATACAATGATTTTTGAAAAAATTGTTCTTCTAAGGCAGATTATAACCCTCAACCTTTCCCGGAATACGGCGAAGCTCCAAGCAACTAAACTACCGAGCCACTTCCTATCTGTGTGAAAACCTGTGTGAGAAGTATATTAGTTCCTGTGTGTCTGTGTTGTCTCTGTGTATATTGGATCTGAGAATTATAGTACGGTTGCGGTGGAGTTTGCAAACGTTCGGTCTTAGCAATTTATACAAAGAGTATTTTATGTCCGTACATCCGCTGTAGTCCGCAGTGTGGGTAAAATCCTTAAAGCGTTTTTTTTTTCTATTTTTCTCAGATGTATCAGTCAAGCCCCACAAGGCCGTTGAATCAGGCAGGCAGCGCAACAAGAACATGGGTCCCCTCCTAGCTGCAGCAGCCATGAAGTTCGGTCTACTCGGAGCCTTGACCTTCAAGGGTCTGACACTGATGGTTGGGAAGGCCCTGTTGATCTCCAAGATTGCCCTGCTCCTAGCTACGATCATTGGCCTGAAGAAGCTTTTCTCTCGAGAGGTAGATTAAATAAACTTTTGAACTGGTTCTTTATCTTGGTTTCTTTCTATTTTCGGCTGCATGATGGTTGCGTGGCAAGCGAGTGACGAATTCAAGCCGCGTTGAAAAGGCGAGCGATAGTCATCTAAAATTTGTTTAAAAATAACGTCAGTTAAACCTATTGAAGTCAAATTTGAGTTAGACTTTTTGGAGCATATTATATCAGCAAGGTATTGAGGCAGTGACAACAGTATCCTAAAAATAGTTGCGGAGAGATGTACCTCTCCTATTTGAAGTCATTTTGTGTGGAGTGTGATCAACTACGACTTGCGTGACGAACGTTACGCAAGCCACGTAATTTATTGTATTAAATTATTAGTAACTGTTTAAAATTATAAACAGTACCTATCTTTTGAGAATTATTGTATGCCTTAACTGTTATTTTTAGTCACCTCTAGAAGGTCGTGACGTGACTACTATGGTCTCCGCTGAAAACCAGCGCTGGGTGCACACATCAGTGTGTATCCAGCACAATGCTGAGCGAAGACCATGTTTTCCAAGAGCTCTGCTGCGCACAATATTTTTATCATTTAGCATTTAAATTCTTTTATTTTATTTTATGTGTAGTAGTTCTTAAGGGAAATAAAAATCTTTCTTTCTTTCTAACTAATAAACTCCAAATGTAACATTATTCTAATCACCTTCTAGCGCAGAATGAATCAGATTTTCATAACGTAAACTTTCAAATTACAATTAACAGTAGGTATAGTTTTTAAGTAATTACTAACAAAATGGATTGTATTGTCCGAATTATTTTTTTTTTGATTTGATTTGACAACGTTACAGTACCTGCGTACACTTTATTTTGCACTCATTATTTTTCTTTTAGTAAACAAAATAATAATTGGTGGAGGCGGAAATAGCATAGGCGAGGGATACCTAGCATCATCTTAACCTAACATTTGTATTTTCAGGGCCATAGCCATCATGAATAAAAGTCGAAAGCGATTTTATTGAAAACTAACGAAGACTGATAATGGCGATAACCACTAACCCAGGATGAATCAGAAATATTACACTGTCTTAAGCACCAATAAAATAATTCAAGACACTGTAATAGTTCTATGTTGGTAAAAATTAGAAAGAACTAATTTTAATTAACATCATTTTTGAAATACGAGATAATTATATTTCTCTCATAAAATCAGTTCTTTGTAATTACTAAAATATACCAAACAACATATGTAAATAACTATTTATTTATTTAACACTAGTTACTTATGTACTAACTTTGTACATGGCAAGCTAATTTCGCATTTATAATGGCAGCATTTTGCCTAACAATACTTAATGTATTTAATTTATTTATTAATAATAATGTACTAACAGTTATTTATTGTGGATTAAAACGAATGATCACTGATTATATTATTTACTGACCTACCCTAACAACCCCATGCCTACATAGGTACATCATGCACATAATGGCCAATGTAATGTAAATAAATTTGGAAATTGCCATAAATTGCGTGTAAGACAGGCAGATGAGACCTTACAACACACATCAACGACCTCAGTGGAGTAGCGGCTGAGTGCACTTTAGAAATGGGTCTTTTATGGGGAATATGGTAAGATTTCATAATAAACTTCCGGTAAACGCGACGCAACTTCCTATTAGAAGATTTAAAGTGTACATGAAGAATAATCTTATTAAGAAAGCGTACTATAAACTAAATGATTATTTAAATGATAAAACCGCATGGCCTGAAGTCGCTCTGCCCCTCGACAGCTAAAATGCCATTTTGCAGTGTCTTTACAGTTTTTGCTTGCACCATATTTTAAGTATTATTTAATTATATAAGCATTAGGTACATATTTCATCAAGTGTAGCGTGTGCTGCCCTTAGATCATTTGTTGAAGCTCACATTTGTCTTAATTTTTTTCACATTTTTATAAGCTCTTATTTATTAAGGATTATAATTAGATTACTTTTCTCTTGAGCCTCACCTAGCTCGATCGGCACCACACTGAAGCTTTAATTCCATTTTGTGAAAAAGGATCATCGAAAAAAATGATAGGCACCAAGCCGTGTTTGTTGCCTGATTCTTCTAGGCTTGGTCGCGAGGAACAGGCATAGCTTCACCTAGTTTCTAAGACGTTTCAAAGTGATCCTAGTGATTTTATTGAAATAAATGCCTTTTGACTTGACTTGACTTTAGTCGCAATAGGTGCGGTTCGATACTTGCTGCGACACAATTGTTTGCATGAACTCCAAATATTTGTTTCTGTTCTAGATGTTGTGGTACCATTGTACTCGTAGTTTCTGATACCCATGATATAGAGAAGTGTGGGGTCAGGACCATGTGAATATTGGGTAAAATTACTTTTTATATAATTCACAGTGTTTTGAGAGCACTCGTGGAGTGGTGGTAGTGGTCACGCCTTCCGATCCACAGGTCGTGTCTTTGAATCCCGGCTGTGCACCAATGGATTTTCCATTCGGAAAATGTATATCTTCTATTCTGCTATATGACCTGTCCACTGCTACTTCAACTTGCTAATTCTAAGAGCTGTGACGGTGACCTTGGTTCTTCTACGGATATCCTCATTTCGTGTCTTTAAAGTCTGAGCATAGCTCGTTGCGCGACTTTGAGCTTGTGTATAAAGCCAATAGCAATTATACTTAATAATAAACTAGACGACGACGAAACTAGACCAGGGAATACATTATGTAGAAAACTACCAGTCTTACCAATTTTCAACGGTTTACCAAACCTGTCTTTGAACCTCTCATAAATATTAAAGGGATATTTCTCAGAGTTTTCGAGCAGAGCGATGTCAAACCCAACGGAGGGGCCTCCTCACACTGGTGCCTTGCTTAAACTATTTTTTTTTTATTATTCCTGACACACGGTCAACTGATCCCAAACTAGGCATAGCCTGTACTATGGGTACCAGAGACTGATATACATATTAGATAAATATTTAACACCCAGACACAGAACAAGCATCTGTATTCTTCACAAAAATGTTTGGCCTGTGCGCGAATCGAACCCGCAACCTCTAGCGTAGAAGGCAGAGTTACTACCAACTGAGCTATGAGGCCTTCAAACTATATACCAGGAGTGCTATCACCGGCGAGACTCTAAAGTGAGGGAACATAATGTGCTTTCCAGACTTTATCTAAATCTAAATACCTACCTATAAAATTTTACCCTCTTTCCTTCTCGGCAGTCGGGTAATCCTATCCTATCCTACTAATATTATAAATGCGAAAGTTTGTGAGGATGTTTGGATGTTTGGGTGTTTAGATATTTGGATGTTTGTTATGAGCGATGTGTGAGCGAAGCCGCGGGCGGAAGCTTGTTATAAATATATAATAAAAACAACAAGTGCGAAGTTTGCAGGAAGCCGGTGGATGGAAACAGCTCATGACCGTTCGTCGTAGATCTTAGCCCAAATTAACAACACACAAAGCTGTAAACCATATTTCATAAAATTTAACCTTTTAACGCTACCATCAATATATATTTGATATATGCATACAAAAATAAAAGTCATTTTACTAAAGTAAGCGATACACATAACAGAAATACTCGCCGTAAAGATAGACTTTATTTACCATACTCAAGAATAAAAATGTTAAACCAAAGCCCATATTACATGGCAGTATTTTTTTTTTAACAATTTGCCTAAAAACGAACCAAAATTAACTTTATTTATAAAGCAATTAAAAACTGTTTCTATTCAATTGATGAATACTTTGAATAATAAAAAATGCTGCTGTACATTTCTTTTCGCCACCGCTCAAAAATTACGTGCCTATTGTAATGTTTCCTATAGCTAACTTTATAGTGAATGTTGCTTATTTGTATATTATTTATATTCAAAGAGTCCTGTTTCTGTAGTATACCCAAAAATTTACTAAGTATTATGTGTTAAGTTTACAGTCTTTCGTCTAAAATAATAATTTGCGATGCTTGAAAAGAGTGAATAAGTTTATAAGTGCCATATTCATAGCTTTAAGACCTCTCTGTAACACTTATTTCTGCAAATAAACATCTTGAATCTTGAATCTAGAACCCTTTCGGGGAGGCCTTTGTCCAAAAGTGGACTTCTACAGGCTGATGATGACAAATCTGTGCTTGCTGCAATATACCAGGCAAATAAACATCTTGAATCTTAAATCTAGAAGCCTTTCGGGTAGGCCTATGTCCAACAGTGGACTTCTACAGGCTGATGATGACAAATCTTTGCTTATACCAGTTTGGTAGGACCCTTATATCGACTGAAGTATGAAATCGGTAACACGACGAAGTAATATTGAATTCTTGTAACGCTTTCAATACTTTTGTGACACGCACTTAACACATATGAAAAAAGTAATATATACAAAATATAAATGGTATTAGCTTCTACCTGCGGATTCGCTAGACTGGTCTCATAGCTCAGTTAGTAGTAACTCTGCCTTCTGCGCTAGAGGTCGCGGGTTCGATCCCCGCACTGGACAAACATTTGTGTGATAAACACTGATGTTAGTTCTGTGTTAAAAAAAATATATATCTATTATGGGTGTTAAATATTTATCTATTATGTATATCAGTCTCTGGTACCCATAGTACAGGCTATGCTTAGTTTGGGATCAGTTGACCGTGTAAATATGTCCGGAATATTTATTTATTTATTTATTTATTCATGGTATTCCTACCTAGGCTTTGCTATTTTAAGTCTCAAAATAAAATATTAGCAACTAGTTTCCGCTCGGCTTCGCACGCGAAGTACCTACGAGGATAAAGAGTTGCCTCTAGTGTACTAGTACTATAATCTATCTTTATGCAAAATTTCATATGCTCACGACTTTTATCCCCTTGATCGATAACCTCTCAGGTGATCAGATCCTGGAAGATGTCGACGTTTACGTTTGAATGCGCACTTAAATTTTGCGATGAGTAAAACTCTTTCGTGCACGACCGGTTTCAAACCCAGGACCTTTGGATCGATATGGAGGGGCCTATTCTTCACCGCGGACCATATTGTACTATATGGAGTGCTTCTATACAAAATTGACTGGCCTCATAGCTCAGTTGTTAGTAACTCTGCCTTCTGCGCTAGAGGTCGCGGGTTCAATCCCCGCACTGGACAAACATTTGTGTGATTAAAACAGATGTTTGTTCTGTGTCTGGGTGTTAAAAATTAATCTAATATGTATGTCAGTCTCTGGTTCCCATAGTACAGGCTATGCCTAGTTTGGGATCAGTTGACCATGTGTGATATGTATGGAATATTTATTTATTTATTTCATTTCAAACTTCCGTAGTTCTGAAAATGTTCAGCAGGAGACTTCCTAGGGCTGAAATGATGATGACTCCTTTTAGAACCTAAGTGATCGGTAAGCTCCCATGAATTAAGATTCATGGTCGGTATTACGTGTTTCGTAAAATTAATATGAAATTCGGATTCGCATAAGCGATTGCACGCTACGATTTAGTAGGCGCTAACTAATTGAATAAAAACAAGGCAAGTACTAAGTTCTCCAGTATTAACTCTTTTTAACAGCCAAACATTATTTGCAAATAAGAACATAATATTATGCATTAATCGTTTTCAAAATTAACTATTTCTCAATATAAAATGGATATTTTTAAATCTTCATAAATGTACGCTCTTATTCGATCAGACAGGGTTTCCAAAACTGTTCAACTTTGTTTTCACTTGAAAATAAAAACAACCCAAAGAAAATTAATACAAATTCTCCCCAAAGAAAATTAGTCGCAGGCTAATTGAAAAACGTTTTTAAGAAAAATAATCACCTATTCAGTTCACTCTTAGAAAATTGTTTTAAACAACTCTTATTCAGAGACGCAGTGTTGAAAGGCCCCCCAATGGACCCACGACATTGTGCATGTGAAAATCGGTGGATGGAAAATGCTCAAGACCGTTCGTCGTGTAACTATTTGGAGGAGGCTTGAGTCCAGCAGTGGACTTCTACAGGCTGATGATGAATATGATGATTCAGAAACTCATGGTCTAAATTCAGATACTAAAGTAATAAATTAAACAATAGGCACTTATATCATTATTTTAATTTTCTAAGTGCCGAATAAATAAATCTTATTACAACGCTTATTATAAAAATAAATTACTTAATCTAAAGTCGACGGGCTCACACTATCGTAGACAAGAGTAGATCAGTCTTAAAAGTTAACAGCAGAACGCAACGCTTCAAATCCTGGTCTGCGCCAAAATGAAGGAATTTGAACTTTTGCAAAAAGTCCAGCAATTCAAAGCGGTACGTCTGCTCACGCCAAATGTCAGATTACCACTGATGGAAAAATACAATAGGCCCGATTTGATAGCTGTCTTTCTATATTTTTTTAATCAAATTATGATTATTTCATGTATGATCGTTCTCTTTTAAATGCTAGCTCTCTTGCTTGCTCTTGCTTCTCTTGCTTTACTTTAGCTGTCAAATCGGTCATTTTATATTTCTCCTGTTAGAACTTTAATCGGATCAAGTCGTGGTAATCTGACATTTGGCGTTTTGTCGTCGCCACTTGATCCTGAAGCGATGTCCAATTTTGTTATTGTGTAGGTGGCATGGTCATTGGTGGACCATACATTTGTTCTGGTTGGCCATACATTTGTTCTTGTTGACCATACATTTGTGGCATTACATACATGGGCATGGCCATTGTCTGGGCGTGACTGAGTGGCGGGATCATTGGGAACCCGAAAAGGATTCTGAAGAAGCGCGTGATTGTCCATAGAACATTGGACGTCTCCGGAAGCCTGCACATAATGATAGAAAATTATAAACTTTACACTGAAATATCAATTAAATGCTGAAGATAAAGCTCAGTTGCTGAATGAAATCATAGACAAAATTAACTTTAATACAAAAATCAAATTTATATAGAACAATAATCATTAAAATAATAAGGATCATGAACTTATACTACAGAATCAGGAACTATAAAAACGGTGGATACAGCTATTTACATGAAAGATACAAGTATAAATTCAGTTACTGAACTTTTCTTGACTTTCGCTACATTCAGCTAAAACGATAACTACTTAGAATGGATTTTATTACCATTATTTCAGAAATGATCGTTGGCTGAAAATATGTTTTCTAAAGTTACCAAAGGTTTTATTTCAAAATACCGTTTTGATATTCTGAAATCTTGGTGTCATTAAATACATTAAGTGAAATATATTTATTGATATTTACAATTGCTACCATTTATCTCGTTTTTCACAAAAAAATATGGCTAGAAACACAATATTCGCTTTAGTTTCAGTCTAAACTGATAGATACCACCACCATTATGTTAATATTAAGAATCTATATAGACAATAAATGCTTTGGTAAATGCAGTATCAGGTATTACATAATTAATCAGTATACACAAATGCTTAAAATTACACAGTTTCAGGAGTATTTTTTTCTGGTTTTGGCTCATCAACAGGTACCGATTTTGATGCCAAATCTAAAACAATAGTTGTGCTTTCCTGTTTTTCAACACTAGATGAAGTATTTTTATCAGAATCAACATTTTCAATACTTGTGTTTTTGATTTCCGTCTCAATATTTGTTGGTTTTTTAGTTTTGACTTTATTTTTCTTTGTTTTCTTTTTGGTTTTAGTTTTATATTTCTTAATTTCACTTTCAATGTAATGATTATGCATTTGCTCTCCTACTCCCAAAAGGCCATCAAGAATATCAACACTCATTATAAGAACGTTGTAGACTGTGGTATAGTAGGGAGGCTCTTTGCTTGATTTTAAGTTCTTTTTTAAATACGTTTTAGTATATTCATTAGAGCGGTCAATGAGATTTGTTATAGGATCATTCGTGAAAAATGAGAACCAAGAGAAAATATCGAAAAACCCTCTTTTCTCAGTTAAACTTTCACTTGCGGGAAAGTGTCTGGACTCTGTTTGTTCAGTCAGGTCTCTTTTTATTCGTTTACGCCGCTTTAAATGAGGGTTTTTACGAAAAAACCTCCTCATAGCTTTCCTACCAAGATTATTTTGTTTCCTCTTGTTTAAATTTTTAGTTCCATTTTGAGCTGTTGTAGTATTGAAAACTATAACCGGTCTCCAGTCACTGTCTACAAAAGATAAATAACTTTCAGTTGTCGGTGTACTGGTAGTTGTTTGAAGTTTTCTGTATGGAATTAATCTACTATTGTTAGGTTTTGCCTGAAAACTACTAGGATTGATAACGTACTTTACTCTAGGATAGTAGTGTGTGTTTGGGTAGTTGTATTTATACTTTTTTGTTTTGATATAATCGTACAAATCTTTATTGTGTTTCAGCCTATCTAAATCGATCTTTAATTCAGAGTGTTTCTTAGGCCTGGTTCTAGTTTTCCGAAAATTTTTCCTCTGAGCTCTAATGAGCCTTGGTTGTGGTACCAAGAACTCTTTAGGCTTCTTGATCTCCTCTACAGGATCCGCTTTGACGTTTTTAGCAGTAGATACATCGGAATTGAGACCTCTCACTGTCGGCGTAACGCCGTAAAGGACATTTGTTATAGGACTAACGACGTTTTTGAAAGTACTGATGATCGGCTCCAGGTATTTGAGTATAGCTGACTTACCATCCCATCGTTGTTCTGCGTTTGTGGAGTTAAGTAGTAGTTGTGTTGGCGCTTGTTGCGACTGCTGAGCTCTTGCGTCTTGTGATTGTAAGATGTCGTGCGTTTGTGCTTGTGCCATTGCTGATGGGTTGTACATCTCCTGTGACGCGAACTGTGGGCTCACTCCGGTAACGGAGTATGCGTGCGATGAAGCGCTCGGAAAATCGATGGGATATTGCGAATAAAGATACGGATGGTTTTGTAAACCGACGCTGGAATGCAAAGAATATGGTGTTTAGTGTTAGCTTTTGTGTTGAATGAGAAATTATAATGTCTGGTGCTGTTACATGTGTCAGTATTTGAAGTTCTGTATCGAAAACGTTGAGTATATTTATGAGATGGTCGTTTCATGAACTGTTACCTATTTTAGTCATTGTCTGAAGTCAAGTCTCAGGAACTGTTACTGCAATCAATCTTGAAACTTCTACACAATTTTGTATTTATAATCCAGAGTCAAATTAGATACTTGAGTCGGTATTTGAAGTCCAGTGTTAAGAAGATGTATCGTTTATGTTAGTTTGGTATAGTATTAAGTTATCTGTGGTTTGGTTAAATGAGTCAGTTTTTCTAGTACGTTACTTGAGCTAGTATTTCATTTTTAGAGTCTGAATACTATTGCGTTATTCCGCATTTGAAGGCCAGATTCTGGAAATTATACTTAGAGCAATAAGTTTCACTGATGCGTTGTTGATGCAATGCGAAATTTATCACCTATGCCAGTAAAATTTCAGTGAACGTACAGAACCCTCTCAAGGCGAGAGCCCTACTCGTACTTGACTATCTTTTTTAAATAAAAAAAATAGCTTATAAAGACATGGTACGTTCAGATACCTACTAGAGCTCGCGGCCTGAGGCTACCGTACAAACGTTACATGGGGTCGGAAAATCAAGGTCTCAAGTGTAGTACGAAGTGACAAGAGGCAACAAGCACGCGTTGCCGACCCCGAACTCCCTCCCCCCTAAAGAGCTCTGGAAACCTTACTCAACGCAGGAACACAACAATATTTGAAACATAATAATGTTATTTGGCTGCGATCTTCTGTAAGGCGGAGGTACCTTCAATTTAGAACGAGAAAATCTCGCTGTGCCCTACCTCCTCCAACTAGTATTTAATAAATCACTTTTCCGTTGAACGTTTTTTCAGTTTCATTAGGAAGATATCTTTTGGGGAAGCTTGTCATCTGGCATCGCCATGGGAAATCGAAAACGACATAAGGGATAACGAAAATGCGAATTGTTTATTATATCAAATGTCTCACTCAAATGGATGTCCTTGTGTTTATATGAACGTTATTATGTAATTTTCCTTATGGGTTATAACCGTAAAGCAGTGTTCAAACGGAATGCATTAAGTTATCTATAATATGATCAACTATTTCATATTTCAAATTATTTCATTTATTTCAAAATGACCTCTACGTCTATAATGATAGGAGACAATTTTGTGCTTGACATTTGAGAGCATGTGATATAGCTCAATGATACTGCGCATGTGCGCCCCTGCCTGCCCCAAGCCGTGTTTGTTGCCTGATTCTTCTAGGCTTGTTTTTAAGACGTTTCAAAGTGATCCTTGTGATTTTATTGAAATAAAAACTTTTGACTTTGACTTTGTATTCGTCAAACTCAATATTGACTTTGTTGTAGATGTAAGGGTCGTTTTGAAATAAATTTCAAGTGTCATTGCGGCACGCCGTTTGAACATAGCATAAGATATAATGTTCAGTTTCGGTCTTGAGTCTTACTTTAGCTGCAAATTTTTCTTCACGTTGATTTTCTATAAATTTTCTTTCAGTCGAGTGCCGTTTTCAAGTGATGCTCCGTCATACATGGCAATCAATATTTATAATAAATTATTTTCTTTTATGTCGAAAATAGCATTTAAATACTATTATTACGGCTTAATTTATGTAAAATATGTTTGGACGTGCTTCTGACTAAACCCCTTATTCATTTCAAAGAGTCTGTACGGCTGGATATCTGAGAGATTGTCTATCATCTTTTGGGATAAAATTCGTGAGCTTATGTAAAATTCTTCAGTTCTGCCTATCCATTAGCATATCTAATATGGGCATGGTATCTGATAAACTTTTGCGATACCCATTTGTTAGGCGTCAAGTCATCAAAAGTCCGTTTCAGTGAGGGACATCTGTTCGAAAATATGGGCATGTGGTATAATGAATGTTTGTTCGTAACTACTCTACCAACTCACGCAAAAAGGGCCTACCAGCGGCCTTGTTGCGAAAACCAGTACCACCCCCTTAAAAGACATCTTAATGGATGTTGAGCACCATGAGATGAGAAGGTATGTCTACCATGCCTGGGGGATTATAATCATCAACATGATCATGACGTAAAAGTCCACTCTTAGACAGATCCCAAAGAGCGCCAATTTTTGGGGGAGTCTTGAGTCTTGAGTCTCCATCCATAAAACGATATATTTATTTTTGTACATCCGTCGTACGGTCACTGCTTCTTAGCAGATCAGTCCATCATACTAAAGTCAATCAGTGCGTGTCTAAATATACAGTCTACAGTCAGTAAGTCATGCTTATAGATTGCATTACATTAACACAGTTTATACACAGAAAAACAGGGAAATAACGAGAAAATCCGATTCTCGTAAGGTATTTACAAAAGTGGCTAAAAGGGAGTCACAAAATCAGTTGTATTTAAAGCTGTTGTTTTTGGGCGGGTCTTGCAAATAACAAATTACTTTCGAGATACTTTTCTTTTTTAAAGAACGAAAGAGTCGTTGCTAAGCAACCCCATCGCCTAATCTATAACTTACTATCTAAAGGAAGGAAAAGAGAGAACGAAACAAAATAAATCAGTACCTATTAAACCACTATCATTTCAGCCGTACGACGTCCACTGCTGAACATGGCCTCCCCCACAGACAGAGCAAATTCCTTATCATGTGGGGGGATTTGCCCATACTCACCATGCTGGGCATGCGGGTTGGCGAGCGCAGTTACAGCTATCGTTAACTATCGTTGTTAAAATGAGGGACGCCGCTGCCTTTCCCCTAGTTTTTTTTCCCTTAGTCGCCTCTTACGACATCCGTGGATAGAAAAATATGGAGGGGCCTATTCTTCAGCCGGCCACCACGGCAACGGCTATCAAACCATAATAAATATAAATGCGACTGTGTTTGTTATTTTTTTTTTCCTTTTCGTTGACTAAACGGCTGAAATGATCGTAATTAAATTTGGCAAGGAGGTAGATTGTATCTTGGGGCAGTTCATAGGTTCATTAGGATATTTTTTCTCAAAAAATAATCATTAAGGGTGTGAAATAGGGGTTGAAAGTTTGTATGGGCAATCCATAATCCATAATCTGAAAGTTCATATTTATGAATTTGGTAATAAGGGACACAGATAACATAATACTATAAGGGATAAGGGCAGGGAGATGATGGTAAGAAATACGCGTTTCAGCATTTTAGTAAAATAGCTGTCATATAAATGCGCACAAAGTTACGGATAAACAGCTAGTTCCTTCACAAACACTATTGGACAATCTGGCTCTTGCGATAGACTCGCTAGCAACTTTATAACCTCATAAACTAGTAATAAATGAAATAGATGCTGAGACCACATGAAAAATTACTTATCAATAAATAAAACCTTTGAGCCACTTTGAAAGAAATTAGGGCTATTTTTACTTCACCGCTGTAGGTAGGCAATTTACAAGAGGTCAATTCACCAAAAATAAATAAGAATAAAATCATAGGGTTCTTCAAAAAAGCACTAATTCAGTTTTCAGCCCCGACGCTGATAGTCAGGACATTTTTAATACATATTGGGCGTTTTTCAGTATGCGATGTCATATAAAATTCATTTAAACATGATCCGAAACCAATTTTGTGTTTGGCTTTGAAGGGTGAGCGATATACTCGTAGCTCAACGGTATCCACAAAATCAAACGCAGAATATTATTGACATTATCATTTTGAAATACATTTTAGCATTAGTGACATATTGCCCATTTTGCTCGTCATGATGAAAGCTGTCACTGCAAAATGACCTTACAAGCTTCTAAAATACGCCCAATCTATAACGGTCTTATTCGAGTACAGTCAGCATCAAAATATGACGACATCTATAGACTTCAGAACATGATTCAAGTGTTTTTTTCATTCATTTTTCATACTTTTGATGTTGACTGTTTACGCTGAAAATTATGCACATTCATTGGAACGACATCGTAGTGTACGCAGTGTGCGGAACTCTGGTTGTACGGGTTTGCCGATGGAGTGCCTCGGTGGCTTGCGGTTTTTACATCTGTATGACTAAAAGTCCAGTATAGGAACACTGAAAATACACAAGACAGCGCTCGCGTAGACTACATCGGCATTTCTTGTGCTGATTTGCTGATCTAGTGAACACAGCTCCTTAGGAAATAATCTCTCCTTGAGTCGTTCTCCTCATTGCTGCCCTCAGAATTGAGAAAAACGACGTCCATACGTGACCCCCTCTATGGATCACTTTATCCTTGACTATACTGTGCCATCGGTGTCTGTTGCCAGCGAGATATTGTATGGCTTTGGGAAACTTCGAATCACGCGTGGTGCGGATCTGGTCTGACCACCACATGGGGCTGCGGCCTCGACTCTTCCCCTCGATTTTGAAGAAACAATACAGAGTAACAATCCGAATACTGCGTACTCTTCGATGCTGATCTTATCAACGCAATCTTGGGTAACAAAAACACTACATGGTTACTCGAAAAATGCAACTCACCCAGTACTGTAAGTCTCGTACAGTTTCTTGCCCGCCATCCCGATGGTGACGAGCAAAGCTAATTTGCTGGCCACGAATGCTTTGATGGTGAGAGCGGCGACGAGCGAAAACGCGAATATAACAGCTCCAGCTGACTTCATCCCGAAGAGGAGAGGGATTAGCGCTTGGAAAACTTTCTTCTTCTGTCTTCTTCCTGGAATTGAGATTGGTGGAGGATAAGTTATAAGGTCTGATCACATCTATTATAGATGATTTATATAGTGGAAACTTGAAATTCTTATTCATAAGATACTGCAATAGTGAACCAAAAATATGCCTGAGACATATTTATACGGAGTATGCATGATCTTCTTTACTATTATCTAAGCCTGGTTGGCCTTAGGAGAGACATTATCAACATGCAGAGCTTACTAAGACGCGGGTACCCTCGAAATGTTCGCCTTCACAACTTATATATGTATGCGCACAAACATTTACATTTTATTCTTGAGGAATTGCTATCAAAAAAAAGTCGTCCTCTCTTGGAATCACGACTTGCTGGAACAGTTTTTGTAGACTTTTTTTATTAAATACGCTCTTGATTTTTTATTTGAATTAATGTAGTTAATTATTGTAAACAGGCGCACTTTAATACTTTCACTATACTGAGTCTTTCACTGACGGTCATAGGTCCTTCTCAGGGCTACCATACCTCAGCCTGGTCACTCACCTAATACAGGACCAAGAAAGAATCAGTGACACGACAAGCAAGCAAGCAAGGGAGGGATTTTTCGTGCAAAGCCACGATAAAGCTGAGAGGATAAATAATGGATAAACCTAATGGACTTCATTTATTATTAAGACTTAGTTATTTAGGAGTATATAACACTGCTTGAAACCCTAGTTCTGAGATTCACATTAATATCATAATTATATCTTTGAACATAAGGTTTCGGAGTAAGTATCTGTTCGGACGATATTTAATCTCTAATGCCGGGTACAGACTGGTGAAACGTAACATGAAATGTATCATGCAATGAAAGAATTCGCCGTACACATTGTCGCAATGTATCTGAATCGCAGAATTCCCATAGTAGTGTGGACGCCTTGCGCGCACGAACCGTGCACACTACGCGCACGAACAGAGCATTTCAACTCGTGCGCGCTGCGATCCGCCATTTGTCGGTTTTTTCGCCGAACACAAAGGGGCGCGCAGTGTGCACGCAGCACCAGTGTAGACGGGTTGTGTGTGTCTGTACTGCGGAACGCATGCCGGAAACAGATGCGAGTACGTACATGCTCTGCTCGTGCGCGCCCTGCCTCCACACTTATGAAATGCTCCTTTCATGTAAAATTTCATGTTACGTTTCACCAGTCTGTACCCGGCGTTATGCCGGGTACAGTCTGGGAGCCCGTCGTAATTTGTCAAGATATATATATGTAATACAATCAAATAAATACCTAGTCAGACTTAAGGGAATTAGGTACGATCGAATAAATATATATATTATTACCTAGGAGTAATATACTGTAATTCCCCTAAGTCATTGAAACCGTGATTATAATCGAGATTCTAATAACATTATAGGGATACTAGTGACTGTCCGCTGCTTCGCTCGCGCGGTACATAATGGGATAAAAAGTATCCTATGCAGGGATTGAAAGCGGAAGAAGTTATAGGTACTGGTACCGTTAAAACATTTCGGTACCATTATGCTATACCGGTAGGGAATTACGGTATCGTTATTTCATACCGGTAGATTTCAGTACCGAAATTTTGAGCCGCGGCTAGTTCGCTATGACAGTCGCGCCGCGGTGGCGGCGTTTCATCAAATAAAACCTTTACAAACCTTTATTTATTCCGGTTATAGGTACCGGTAGCGAAATAAACCGAAATGAACTGCGAAGCCAGATTTTCCGGTACCGTTATATTTATCGGTAGAGCAATATTCGGGTAACCGGAATTTATCGGTATGACGTCATATCGTTATTTAAAGGTACCTTTATATTCCGGTTATTCAGTCCCTGATCCTATGTCCTTCCTAAGGGTTAAAGTTAAAGCACCAAATTTAATCAAAATCGGTTCAGCTGTTTAGGCGTGAAAACGTTAGAGTTACTCACATTTAATGTTTGTTTGGATGTCAAACAGTGGAAATGTATGGCTGATAATGATGATAATGCTATATGGATGCGCCAAAGAAGCCCTAGTATATTTTTTTAAGTAGTATTATATTATTATTATGTATTTATATTATATTATATATTTTATATATGTATTTTATGTATTTATGTATTTTAGTTTTAAGGTATTTATATCTATGGGCCCTGGATTTGTACATGTACTTTACTAATACCTAAAAAAATGAATTATAATTATTAAATCCCTGGTACAAATCCCTAGTTCAAAAGGATCAGTCTTGTTTATGTAATTAACTAGCTTCCGCCCGTGGCTTCGCTAGCGTGGTACCTACATAAAAAGTAGCCTATACGCTATTCCAGACTTTTATCTATCTCTGTACCAAATTTCATCCAAATCCGTTCGGCCGTTTGGGCGTGATTGTACAACAAACATCCAAACATACAAACATCCTCACAAACTTTCGAATTTATAATATTAGTAGTATATAAGGATTTGTGATGTCTTGAAGTGTGGCCATTTTTACTCCGTCAATAAATTTGCGTTTGATTTCCTTAACAATAACGTACCAAACGAGCCGTAAAAATACTACAAACTTCAGAGTTCTTAACACTTATCCGAATTTAATTATAAGCCTTATCCCCTTGAGATAAAAGCTATGCTATGTCTCGATAAAACGGTAAACTGCCGCTTGGAACATCCACACAACATTTTTTATCGCTTGGATACTTTTATTCGCGCGATTCTGAGTCTTACGGCTCTTAGATAAGGTTCTGGTTCTTTTCTAATTTATTTTGAAACGGTAAAGATTGTTGGTTAGTTCGTTAGCACCGCTCCAACAGCGATGGGTGTCAAATCGATTCGCGTCCGGTTGCGAAGAAAGCTGACAGCACGGTATCGATTGGTATGTGTGTACGGAAGTACCTCGGTATTATCGGGTATGGATTTTAGTTGTAATTATTACAAAACTTGCTTGTGTACACGACTTCCCTTCGTTTTTACCTGACAAGTACAAACCTAAAGAAAAAGAAATTAGACAAACGGTCGAGCCGTTTTCAAGTGATGCATCATTATCAGCCTGTAGAAGTCTACTGCTGAACATACCCCCCAAAGAATGCCATGAAGAACGGTCTTGAGCCTTCTCTATCCACCGACCTCCCGCTATCAGCACAATATCGTCAGCTCATGGTCATCATTGAAAAACCTTTGTTCCACAGCGGTTGTCGGTTCAACGAGCTGTATGGCCGGCCCACTGCCACTTCAACTTGCTAATTCTTAGATCTATGTTGGTTACTTGGTTCTTCTACGGGTTTCCTCAGTTCGGATTTAATACCGTAGTGAAAGACCATAGCTCTCCATCTCCATAGCCTGTTGCGACTTTGAGCTTGTGTACGAGACCATTTAGATAATGACCGAGTCTCATGCTTTGTCATAGTTCATACTTGTGGCAATTGATTTTTATTTGTATAGAAGGTTAGCAATATCTAAGATCCTCATCCTTTGAGTTTGGTTGGTAAAACGATAAACTATCAAAAGCACTAATAAATAATTCCCATTACAATTTTCGAAAAACATTTATTTTTATTATCAACGACAACCTAGAAACAAACACCCATAATTTTTATGTTACCAATAGGTACTATGTAGATTGTTGAAACGGTGTTGTAAAAACATAAATTCTGAAAGATACCTTGTTTACCGAAGTGATATTTATGGTACTATGGTGTTCTGGCGTTTATTATTAGACTAGAGAAACGCTCGTGGCTTAGTTCGCGAGCATCTTATAAAATTAATCCCTCGATCGCCTGAAGTTGGAAATTCCTTGTGGGATCAGTGTACCGGGAGATCTTAGAGGATGTATCTATATTCTACTTATGGATAGCAGCTAATTATTTAAACACCTAGCACCCTACAGTCATTCCTTCGCTGGTGTAAAGAGAATCCCAAGGTAGTTCTATACAAATTTTATTCCCGAGGAATTTCTATTTATCACGTAAAATTTTTAAAAAACATGCCAAAACATTTTTTTATGGGCGATTTCATTACACTTTTGTTTTTTATTCGAATGTAGGTGGCCAGTGTTATCCCGAGAGAGCAATATGACGTGAGTTCGCGCATTTATAATGGCGTCAGTGACTTTTATCCTTTTGACTCTTAATTTAAGTTTTTTTTTTGTTTTAACATTGTAAAAAGAATGACAATTTGTAAAAAAATTAATAGGGGTACAACTCTCCAAGAATGGTAGCAATCCTCTCAGATCCAGGCGATCCGATCCTTGAACATCTGTCTGAACATTTAGCACATGACCACATTTTGCAGTATTTTCCATACGTTGTAAGCCCATCGTCGCTGTTTCCTATAAGAAAACTCATTGGCGAACGACTGGATTCGAATCCACGACCATCGGATCGAAAGTCGGGGAAGCTTCCACTAGGCCACGGCGCACGGCGGTTAATCAGGGATTGATAGAACTCAATGTGCAAATCCGACAAGTCAAAATGTATGATGCTTCTCCTGTGTTTTCCTTCTAAGCTAGGCTCGCAAAGGCTAAATTAACTTCCAAAAAACTTGGAGTTCTTAACCGTGCCAAACAGTATTTCACACCGACTCAACGCCTATTGCTTTATAAAGCACAAGTTCGGCCACATGTGGAATACTGTTCTCATCTCTGGCACGGAGCCCCCAAGTATCAGCTCCTCCACTTCGACTCCCTTCAGAGAAGAGCCGTCAGAATTGTCGACGAACCTAAGCTCACTAGTAAGCTGGAGCCCTTGAGCCAGCGCCGTGATATTGGCTCGCTTTGTGTGCTCTATCGGCTTTACAATGGTGAGTGTTCTGAGGAACTATTTGACCTCATACCCGCATCGAGGTTCTACCATCGGACCTCGCGTCACCGGAATAAGGCTCATCCACATCTCATTGACACGTGGGTATCTCGAACCACTCGCTTTACGAGATCCTTTCTCCCCCATACGTGCAAATTGTGGAATGAGCTTCCTTCCGAGGTTTTCCCGCTAACCTACAACATGAAGAGCTTTAAGAAAAATACAAAAAGATTTCTCCAGGGTAGGCAACGCATTAGCAATGCTCCAGGTGTTGCAGATGTCAATAGGCGACGGTAACTACTTACCATCAGGTGGGCCGTAAGCCTGTTTGCCTCCGTATTACATAAAAAAAAAAAAAAAAAGGCTCCACCAACAACAAAAACCTCCTCAAAATTAAAGTCAGGTTTTTTAGTTTTTAATGATTATTTTTCCTTTCAAAGAAACATCAAAACATTTAATTATTCAGGTTTCTATGATATAGCTGTGCGTTGATTGTCAGTCAGTTAGAAACACAACTCAGTTTTCTTTATTTCATTTCTCCTTATTCCAAGATGAAGTGACTGATAAATGGTCTTGTTTATTTAGGTAAGGATTAATATAAAACTCAGAGATGCCACTGATAATAAAATTTGATTTTTAATAGTCAACACTCATCCCCCAAGCAGTGGCAGACGGTATCACTTATGGCTTTCGGCCATAGCGGTCCCAGGATTGGTTGACTATATAGATTACTGTCTGCCCCCAGTCTAGGCAAATCATGTGGGGGACATGTAATGAATGCTCTGGAATCTGAGGGCCATGTTCAGCAGTGGACGTCTTACGGCTGATAATTATGATGATAATGCGTCAATCAGACGGCAAATGAGAACAGCAGATTTTTATCACCTTTGTTCTTATTATTTCTAAAGAGGAATGACCGAAATTTTAGTAATAATAATATTTTTCATTGTAATCTATGAGTGCGGCCGTATAGAATAATCATTAGAGAGAACAACTATTTTCTAGGATTATGATTCACGGTGGTGTCATACAGTTTATGAATTTCTGTTTTTATGTTAAAGGTTACTTAAGTGTTAAGCTAAAATCATTTTGATAGATTACTTTGTTCATTTGATTTAAAGCATTGGATTGTCTTCAGGCGTGGAACAAAAAGTATAAAATAACGCAAAATTCTTATTAAAAACTATATTTTATAAACAACGATAAATTACTCAACCGTATTATGTATACTTGCGCCCGCGGCTTTGTTCGTGTGGTACCAGATACAAGGTACATATACTATTGTGTTTGTGATTGAACCAAATACATCCGAACATATGAATATCCTCACAACTTTCGCATTCATAATATAAGTAAGATGAGAATGCTGCGTTGGCCTAGGGGGAGGTACCCCGACTTTTAATCTGTAGGTCATGGGTTTTAAATTTAAGTCCGCACACGTGCTTTGAACGGTGAAGGAAAACATCGTGAGAAAACCAGTGAGTATTCTTAAAAGTGGCGAAGAACTTGCAACCTGTCACGTATTATGGTCTAATATTAATTACCGCAAAATGTGAGCATGTGCCAAAGTATATGGACGTACCTCTGACTACGCCTCTTAGACATCTTCAAGGATCTGATCTCCTGCAGATTTAAGAGGTTGCCAACCATGCTTAATGTCGTCGTAACAAAAGTCATGAGTATTTTTCAATTTTTCTATTCATTTTTCTAAGAACTCTTCGCAACATTAACTCCCGGTCGGTATGTACAATCGTGCAAGTAATGCCTCTAATTATATTCAATTTTCAATTATGAGATCTAATTTGTGGCATGTCGCATCAGATTGTCTTACTTGACTGGGCTTAACACTTTCTTCTCTAAGATTCTTGGAACTGTAGATAACGAATTCAGATCTCTATGAAAAAAACAATAGCTTCTTACTTCTATAATCACATTTATAAATTGTCGATTTCTACTGCAACATGATTACACACATGACATGACGACCTGCTGGCGTAGCGGGTGAGTGCTCGTCTCGGACGCAAGGGGTGCGAGTTCGATGACCGCTGCGGGATAAATGTTTACATGATCTGTTTGAATGTTTGTATTTGTCGTGCTGCAGCACACACAAACTTACCTACCAACTGTTATTTACTTTTTTAAATGGCTTTTTTGTTTATTTATGTTTGAAATTGCATAACTATCTATGTTATTAATTGTGTGTCTGTGATGCCAAATACATTTTTTATCTATCTATCTGTCAATAATTTGTTCCTGGTCTAGGTGTTGTGGTTCATGGTCTTCGTAGTTTCTGTTACCTATTCAGGTATAGGGAATCCTAGTGTAGGACTATCGGTGTAAATATTGGTTGTTATAATATATTTATTCATTGAAAATAAAGTTAATTCTTTGAATTAATTAAAGTAAATTTGTCTATTTATTTAGATATTATTCTCGTTATAAATAAAACGATTTAGTACCTACCAAATCATTCATCTTAAGGGGAATTCTGAGGAGAATTTATGATTACAATGTCATTGTCGTATATATAAAAAATAATTAATTTTAAAAAGTGAAAAATTACATCTCTGTCGTAGCTAATTGCGAAACTCAATTATCAAAAAGGTCCAAGCGTAAAATTACTTACATATTTTTTAAGTAAATAATTAAGCGGCTTATTGTACTATATATAGTTTTACAGTAATAGTCCTAGCTATATTTTAATTATTATATTTCAAAGGCTTCAAGCTTCATTCAAATCGGATCAGCCGTGAACCAAAATAACATGAATACTCACTCAAATGGAGTTTCGGTGCCTCTTCCTTCTCGTCCTCGACTTTACTGCTAGACTTCTTTGGGTCCGGGACTGCTTCTGAAACGAACGGTTATATAATAAGCACTTTTTTGTGATAGAATCCGCGTTGGCTAAGTGGAAGATCCCTTGACTTTAGAGCCGAAGGTTTGAATCCTGGTCGTGGATTTTTGAATGCCTAAAGTGTCCTATTGAAAACAAACGGGTGTTTATCGCGTAGTTACCTTATTCATACCTACCTTTTTCAATAAGTCATGTATACTGATCGCGAAAGTTTGAAAAATACTATTGCCTAAAGTGTATTTGCGCATTTTACAAAAACTTTTTAACACGTGTGATGCTTGAGCAAAAGATGAAATGTGTGGATACCTAATAGCATGGAAGAAATAATATGTTTTGCCGAGTGGGATGAGGCCAGAGTGGTGATGATGATGATTTAATACGTGTTTAAAACATACAAGGAAAAAACTGTGAGAAAATCAGATAGTGTTCTAATAAGATGCAACTAGATCATGTTTAATAACATTAAATTTTCAAGAGCCTACTAGCAAAAACTATTAATTTCATTATACTTAATTAAAAACATTACAAATTTTTCGTTCTAATTTGATATTAAAATAAAAAATTAACGACTTTATTTAACAACATAAAATTAATTACTATGTAAACAAGTTAAAATTAATTAAGAGTTTGACATTAAATTTGTGACCTTTGACCTTGATAATTAGTAAGGACTTTGCTCGTAAATGGTGCAAGAAAATATATTGACGAAACCCACTAACGGTCCTAACATACCTCTTTTGCTTCATTCATTCTGAACACATTCCTCATCAAAAATTACTCTTGACCTGGCCTTTTTCCAAAACGTCATTGATTTGTTCACTAAAGGTATGGTCTTCCCCTTCCACCGGTCCCACTCACACTCTCCTTATACGCCTGTTACGTTAATCTTTTTTCGTTCATCTTCTCTACATGACCATGACCAAACCATCTATACCTTTCTCATATTATACCTTTCTCAATGCTCATCACTAGGTATATCTTCTTGCGGACCAGCCAGGCTATTGTGTAAGCAAAATGGTTTTTTTTTATTTTTTTTTATACAACTGAGATGGCAAACATACGGCCCACCCGTTGGCAAGCGGTTACCGTAGCCTATGAGCGCTTGCAATACCAGAGGCATCACGCACGCGTTGCCGACCCCGAACCCCCCTAAAGAGCTCTGGCAACCTTACTCACCGCAGGAACACAACACTATTTGAAACAAATAATGTTATTTGGCTGCGATCTTCTGTAAGGCGGAGGTACCTCCCCAGGCGGGCTGCTCAAATTTAGAACGAGAAAATCTCGCTATGCCCTACCTCCTCCTAAATGAATAATGAAGATCGGAATTTTAAGGCTGGTTTTATCAATTCTAGCTACATCTGAATTTTTTTACTCATGAAAAGGAAGAAGCTAAGGTCTTAAAGTTTTCCCTTGTCAAGTTTGGAATGTTTTGAATGTTGTTAAGATTGTTAAAATTACCTTCAAAGATACGATCTTCATTACCATAATGCCTACACAATTGCACCACTGCTTAGGATCAAATTCACTCTTACTTTTATGCTAAGCAGATTTCGGTAACAAGGTTTTATTTATGGAGGTTTTATAAAGGTATAAAAGGTTTTATAAAGTTGATACATACCAAGGCCGTTCATTTAAAAGTTTACTTATTTACTTGAAAAATTACCTCGTTTGATGTAGGTACTTATATAGGTACTAAGTTAGTACAAAACCCTACAAAGAGAAATATCGTTGACCTTTACAAATTCATTTTGTTTATCTCCGCTTCAACAGACATTCTATTACATACCAGCAAAATACATAAACTTAAGCCACATAAGATAAATATTTGGTTTCCTAAAAAATGTTGGATGCGATATGACGGCCTTAAAATTCGTTATTCCTTTTTCTGTGTTCAATTCAAACAGCGTTTTTTGTAGGTTCAATCAATTTTGAGGGGCTGGCGATATCGTCATCGATAATTAGCATTACGTAATTATTTAAAAATAAAAAGTGACTGGCCTCATAGCTCAGTTGGTAGTAACTCTGCCTTCTGCGCTAGAGGTCGCAGGTTCGATCCCCGCACTGGACAAACATTTATGTGATAAACACAGATGTTTGTTCTGTGTTTGGGTGTTATATATTTATCTATTATATCATATATATATCAGTGTCTGGTACCCATAGTACAGGCTATGCCTTGTTTGAGATCAGTTGATCGTGTGAAATGTCCAGAATATAAAAAAAAAAAATGTCCGTCTGAGACGCTAGATTATACACAATGGTATGATTTGCAAATATTCTTTCCTACTCTTCTTATGATACACATAGACATACAACCCGGTGTAGCTGGCAGTAAGAGACCCACAGCATATAGATCCGTTCGAAAAAAAAAAACATAGACGTAGAAATTTATTTCCGTCGTTCCGTCTCTTCTTGTGTTGAGGTATCATGCTACTCGTAGTTACTGATACTAACGGGAATCCTAGTGAGAGATCAGGACTATGTGTACAACTGCTGGGTGCTATTTATTTATTTACAGCACTTATGTACAAATTTGGAGCATCAGATCTACCACCAACTTCGACAAAGGTCGAGATGACTTTGGTTTAGTTTAAAGCTTGTGTTACTCAAGGTCGGTGGTTGCCGTCACCTTGTTAATGTGTTCTGAAACGTTATTCGATAACTCGGGCGCTCTGTTTCCCAACGTGAATAATTCACTCATCATCATCATCATCTTCCTGCCTTTATCCCACATGATGTGGCGTCGGCACAACATATCCATTCTTCTTCCATTTCCCTCTGTCAGTCTTCATTATTACCAATATCCGCTATAATTCACTATCCTTCTATAATATTTTAAACGCTAAAGTTTGTGAGGATGTTCGGATGTTTGTGGTTTTATGACTCAACCGATTTCGATAAACTTGGAATATTTATATTTTTTTCAAAATACCTAAGTAACATACGTTTAAGCTACAATCGAGGTAGCGATTTTCGTAAAAAAAAATCCTTTTCGAGGAATTTGCAATTGGAAGTCGATCTGAGGGTAGATTACGCATTGTACCATACAGAACAAAGCTGCTTCATAAAAGTGTATTTTGTATGGCACCGAAACTCTACTACAAAATTCCAAAATCGATTCGTGAATTGTCCAGTAACCATTTTAGGGACAGACTTAATGATTTTTTAATTGCCAAGGCATATTATACTGTAATTGTTTTTTTAAATGACCGTACTATTGTTTAACATAGTTATTTACCTAATTAATTTGACTCATCTAAATATTTTTCTGACATATTACTCGCATCCAATAAATCCAATCCAATTGCAAAAAGGGGTGAGACAGGGAGACGTAATTTCTCCGAAACTGTTCACCTCTGCATTGGAGGATGTTTTTAAGCTTCTGCACTGGGAAGGACAAGGCATCAACATCAATGGCGAATACATCACTCACCTTCGATTCGCCGATGATATAGTCATAATGGCAGAATCGCTGGAGGACCTTGGCGCAATGCTCAGAGACCTCAGTAACGTTTCTCAACAGGTGGGTCTTAAAATGAACATGGGCAAGACTAATATCATGTCCAATGCTCATGCTGCACCCATGCCGGTACAAGTTGGGAACGATACCATTCAAGTTGTAGACCACTATGTCTATTTGGGTCAGACGATTCAACTAGGTAGGTCCAACTTCGACAAAGAGGTCAACCGACGAATCCAACTCGGATGGGCAGCGTTTGGGAAACTTCGTCATATCTTCTCGTCGCAGATACCGCAGAGCCTCAAGACGAAAGTCTACAATCAGTGCGTGTTGCCAGTGATGACTTATGGCACTGAAACTTGGTCGTTAACTATAGGCCTCATATACAAGCTCAAAGTCGCGCAACGGGCTATGGAGAGAGCTTTGCTTGGAGTTTCACTACGTGATAAGATCCGAAATGAGGAAATCCGTAGAAGAACGAAGGTCACCGACATAGCTCTCAGAATTAGCAAGTTGAAGTGGCAGTGGGCAGGCCATATAGCTCGCAGAACCGACAACCGTTGGGGAGTAAAGGTTCTCGAATGGCGACCACGAACCGGGCGACGCAGTGTTGGAAGGCCCCCCACCCGATGGACCGACGACATTGTGAAGGTTGCGGGAAGTCGGTGGATGGAGAAGGCTCAAGACCGTTCGTCATGGAACTCTTTGGGGGAGGCCTATGTCCAGCAGTGGACTTCTACAGGCTGATGATGATGATGATGATTACTCGCATTTACCAATTTTTTTATTACCTATGTTAATTTTTTTAGATATATATTAATTTTTGACGATGTAATAAAGGCAGATAACTAAATTAATGCATGCTCTAATTATTGAAATGTTAATTAAATGTTTGTACGCCCAAGTGGCAGAATCTAGCGATCTAGACTAGTCATATGAACTGACTGACTGTTAAATGTACCTGATTCACAAACAATAAATGAGTTACTGAGTTACTATCATAACAAGTTGAGTAATTTTTTGAAATATTTGTTTTCAATTATTAGTTGGCCAATATACTTCCAAAAAACTTTTTTTCGTTGGTCTATCACTCAGTGAGAATGTGGTAGTTTTTCCGACCATGTGGAGCGCGTTTCAAAGCGGCCAAATGACGGAGTGCTGCTTAGGGATTGTTTAGAAACCTCCCTTAACGTACAACTAGCTTTATGTTTTACATTTGCAAGCGATATGAAAATCTTTATGATGCTGTGAGTTTTGGCTTTACAACGCTAAGGAGATATTTTCCATCATTTTATCCGAAAAAAAAGGTTGTAATAAAACTGGTGAAAGAGGTAATAAAGATATCTTAAACAGAATTTTACTCGGTTTTCTACCCTATGTGCATTATGCAATCTTGAGCCATCAAGTCAGAACTATGTATTCAGGCCATGCCTGTTTAAAAGAGTCGTGAGAGGTATTTTGAGTACATGAATAAATCAAATTTGACTAATGAAAATAATGTCTGCCTACCTAAGACTGATGTCAGTGTGAGTGGAGTCAAAAAATATTTCAGACCAACCCACCTAGAATTCGCGATTTATTTTTTCATTTGGTTGCGTGCGCTCTCGTACTAAAACAGAAGAAAACTATTACTTATTCATTTCTATTTAAATTATTCAGATCGCGTGTTACACTGAACCAGATTAAGAGTAAGTAATGGAATTCAATTAATAATTAATCAGGTTGTATGTGGAGGATACGGTCTTGAAGACATGAATAAAGAAGGCCAAGTGCGTGGAACTCGCGCTCTTAGGCTTCCTTACCATTACACGGCGTTGAAAAATTGAGATCCTTTGCAGGCCACTTTGAAACCAGCTGATCGGCCGCCGCCATTAAAATACTCCCGGGTAACTTGCTATTCCCATAGATTTTGGTGGTATAGCGATTTAATCTCGGATAGCAGAGCTATACTTGGGATACCATTTGGTAAAACGCTAACATCGCTTACTCTAGAGTAATCATTCGTTTTATTCTTAATAATATAGGTAATTATTGCCAAAGCTTGTATAAAATAAAAAACAATAATTTGAGAAAAAATTCATCACCATTCAGAAAATTTTTATCATTCGTCATGTCACTATATTTTTTACTCTTGTCATCTTTCACAATCTATACATCTTTTCTTTGTTTTTATATCCTTCCACATTCATATTTACATTTTCAGGAAAATGTATCATGTCAAAATTGTTTACAAATGAAACGTTTCCTTGAATCCTATTTTCGGATCCAGACATATCAAATCTTAAAAAATAGCAAAAAAAACATCAATCATCCACTTCCTAAATAAAAAATCAATAAACAATTACTTAACTCGATTTATTCAAAAGGCGAAACCTGTGAAAAGAGCTATCAATTTATCGGAAAAAATGCGAAACATTTCGTAAGAAAGTTGGGTAAGATCGTTATAAAGATTGAGAAAATATTGGAGTTACTTGAAGGTGTGGGGTTGAAATTCAATCTAATATGTATATTATCGGTTCGGTTGGATCATGTAACGTTATTTCAGAACTTTGCGATCCTTTGTAGCTGTTAATTCTTAAAGGAATGTGTGGAAATATCTTGTATTAAACATGGTATTAACATCACTCGTTCTGGATTGATCAAAGGCCTTTTTAAATTCGAATTTGCATACGGATGACTTCAAAATATGTTCCATCAAAGACTTTTCACTAAACCGAAGCTGGACAATTGAGTGAATTCAATTATGTTTTTTTTTTCAGATGGTATTATAAGCTGTTGGTCTCCTACGACCTATGCACTGAAACCGGACTGTGGCGCTGCAGCTCGAAATATAGGTCGGGGAAACGAGCTTAAGGGCAGCAATTAGGTACAAACCTCTGATTTTTGAGTAGTTTATTCAATGTAAAATGACGAAGGTCGTGGTACACACTGAAAAGACATACCCTCCTACAACGTCTATAAGATCAACGCTTTAGGCTCTGTATTGTCTGCCAGTTTTATAATAGATTTAGATAATGTTACGAAGAATGAGTAGCTCTTTTTTGACTTGACAATCAGAAAATCCTCTAACAAACCGAAACGGAATTCCTAGTTTGAAAGTCACTTCACGGAACTAGGGGCAATTATAAACTGGCGTGACATCGCTCCGTGCAAACAAAACATCAGTTGTGTTCACACTGTTACTTTATATCAGTCAGTTATGTTTTGTTGTTATTTTACTCGATGACACGATCTTTTTTTGACTCGACTTTCAAGAGAGATGGTTAAGTATTTTCACTCTTATTCCTCTGTCTCACAAGTGTTTTATTTATAAGATAATAACGTTAAATACTAAACAAAAGGTAGGTAGGGTAGGGGTTTGGACCATGAACCCACCATGCTCCTCAAGTGCGGATTGATAGATAGAAAGATAAGATAGATAAATCATTTATTTGACACACACAAATACAGCACAGACAGAGATAAAAGCAATTGGAAGAAACAAATGCTTAGGCACTTAGTAGGTAGGTAGGCTACAGGTATGAACAGGCATAGCTTTACCTAGTTTCTAAGACGTTCCAAAGTGATCCTAGTGATTTTATTGAAATAAATGCCTTTTGACATTGACTTTGACTTTGCTAACAGTGAATTAGAAAGGGTTGGTGGGTGGAGCGCCAGATCTTCGTTTGGTTGATCGGCAGTGTGTACCACGGGCCGTTGAGGTTGACTTGTGTTCTAACCGGTGCTAATTGGAACTCCTTACACCCTTTACGTCCTTCGCGTCCAGTATAATAACGCATTCAGAGTGCTACTGGGACTGCCCCGCTTCTGTAGCGCGTCTGGAATGTTTGCAGAGTCCCGCGTTGATGACTTTTACGCAATCATCCGCAACAGATCAGCATCCCTGATGCGCCGGGTTAGGGGCGGTACCAGTAGCTATCTGAAACTTATAGCTGGAAGGCTGGACACGGACTGCGCTTTCATGAAGTACTGGACGCGCACACATAGTGCCATGTGCTTGTGAAGTTCGTGTGTCCCACCCAAATTTTGTGTCCCATTAATTCTAGATATTTTTAATTAATTTATGACCATTTTCTTAATATGGCTTAATACATGTACCTCATTAATTATTAAGCTGAAATAAACACATTGAATTGAATTTACACTTTTACGTATATTCATTCAAATGAAACAACATTTCAAGTAAAAATATTATCTGAAAAAATGTTTTGACAAATCGGCAAGTCAAGTAACGATGTAGTTTTACATAACCGATGCTAATGCTCCAAATGCTCCCCGAAGTACGAGAGCGCTCAGTTCAGAGGGGTTTCTCATACAGTTAGCTGCACCAAGTTTTCGTTGCCATATGAACACGCCTTTACACACACATGGTATCTGCAGCGAAGCATTCTTTAAAGCCGTGTTCAAATGGCGTGCGATATGTCAATTAAAACTGATTACAAAATTATCTTTACGTCTACTGATTAGAGTCAATTATGAGTTTGACTTTTAGGAGCTTGGGATATCTTTAAGCACTCCCTCAAAAGTGTAACTTAAAATTGACTTTTATGAGGTGTGTGGCTCAATAACACCTAAGCGGGTGAACGATTTAGATAAAACTCCTGTTATCTGGTATGTTTAACAGTGTAGGTAGTTTGCAACCTTGCTACCACTGCTCATCCCAAATATTATGATTGACAGATCTCCTGTCCTTGATATTCTTAGTTTTAATTTTAACTCCACTCGCGTTGACATCAGCCTGACATTATTTTTAGAGAAAAATCTCAGTGAAACATTTCAAATCGTCTGAGGATCACATTTTAATGGTCAAGGAAATACTCCATACGAACTGTGCTAAGGATGTTACTAGGCTGTTACTAACCTGCAGCAGTTCTGCTTTCATACATCTCCAGATCCAGTGCATCATCCCGTCCATCCCTTGGCACGGACACCTTGAACGTGAAGTCGCTCCAGTCGAAGCTCACAGCGTTATTCTCAATCCAGCTCCATAAGCCTTCTCTTGACCTGCCCTGCCGCGCGAGCGGCTCTATCGTCACCGCGTCAAACAATCGTACTGCCTTCCTGTGACGTAAACTCCGTATGACCTCCCGAGCCAAACCTTCGATACATGTCGCGTTTTCACTACAGCTAAGCTCTGCTGCTGCGCTTCCAACCAGCAAGCAAACAAGCAACACAGAAGCAGTCATTTTGGCACAGCACTATCGATCACCAATCCATTTGTAGGTCACGAATGGTCCACCTTCACTGGTGGTTCCTAACTTAATGAGCTTGTATGAAACTGTCCATGATTTTTATCCATCGTCACGCTGCAACGGACACGTCTCACTGTGTGTGCATTATTTTTTTTCATATGCAATTTTCTTCTGTTCGATTGTTTTCCGTGATTCAAACGGTTAGAGTCTATATTGTGGATTGTTGGTGATGATGAAAAAATGATACGTGCTTTGTTTAATAGGTCTGCTGAATTTATATTTGCTTTCATGTGTACGGATGGTGCAGCAAAGTCCTGAAGAAAAACGATCTTCTTGATTTCACTTTCGCGGAAGTCAGCCAGCAGAATCACTGATGACTTTAGTATAGCAAATGCAGCTAAGGCCTAGCTCTAGTTTGTAAGAAGTATATTCTGAAAGAAGTTTCGTGATATACGTGAAAATGGAACACTTGACGATACTGCCTGGTATTCACGTTTGTCTGCGGAGCCCCCTTATTGCGCGAGTCCACTGCTTCAGCAGGCAAACTTTCATATTATGTATGTCAGTTCATAATAAGACTTTGACAGCTGAACTGCAAGTGCAAGACAGGGTATTAAGTTCCCTCCAAAACGTTATACCCCCCCGTATCACAAATTTTTAAACAAATGTTTAAAAAGTTTTAAAAACTATGCACCTTGATTAATATACAAAGAGCCTTCATAATCATCATTATTTCAGCCGTACAATTTTCACTGCTGAACATAGGCCTCCCCCATAGATTTTCAGAGCGATTTCCTATCACGTGGGAGGAATTTGCCCATAGTCACCACGCTGGGCACGCGAGTTAACGAACGCAGTTAGAGCTATCGTTGTTAAAATAGGCGATGATGCAGTTCATCCCCTAGCTTTTTTCCCTTAGTCGCCTCTTACGATATCCACGGGTAGGTAGATATAGAGGGGATAATTCATGAAAGGAGCCTGTATGATGCGCACTTTAATCCTTTCACTACATTGATTCTTTCACCGACGGTTATTCGCCCTTTTCAGAACCAACATGCCTCAACCTGGTCTATGACCTAATACAGTATGACTACAATATGTATGATTTTTTAGAAAGATTATAAATAAAGAGCCGGAGAGATTTTAGCTACTTTTTATGAGGATATCACGCGAGCAAAGCCATGCCGGAAGTGATTAGTTTATTATAGTTATTGTAAACTTATACTACAACGGTACCTTCGGTATGAAATGAAATTTATTTGTTTGTAGATCGTTGCACGCAATGCGCAATGACAGTGAGTTTCCACCTGAGAGAGTGATAGTAAAATGGGACACGTTATCAATGAAGATTAGTAACATTTATGAGCGATATTAAATGAAAATGTGCTATTAGTGCTCTCAAACGGTGAAGGCAACATCGATAGTAATCTAGCATGTCCTAGAACCTGAAAATTCGAAGACTTGTGACATTTACACGCAAGGAGCCTATAAGAGGCGCACTTTAGTCTTTTCACTACACTGATTCTTTCAGTCATATGGCTCTTTTCAGAGCAACCACACCTCAACCTTGTCACTGACCTAATACAGAAAAAATCAATTACACGTTATACATCAATAACCTGTTCGAGGAATTTGCAATAAAATTGGAAGTCGATCTGAGGGTAGATTACGCATTGTACCAAGCAGAACAATGCTGCTACATGCAAGTGTTTTCTGTATGGCACCGAAACTTTACAACAAAATTCCAAAATTGATTCGTAAATTGTCCAGTAACCATTTTAGGAACGGACTTAATGATTTTTTAATTGCCAAGGCATATTATACTGTAAATGAATTTTTAAATGACTTTACTATTGTTTAGCATAGTTATTGACCTAGTTAATTTGACTTACTTAAATATTTTTCTGACATAATACTCGCATTTACCAAAATTTTTTTTACCAAAAATTTTTTTTTAGATTTATATTAATTTTTGACGATGTAATAAAAGCAGATAACTAAATTAATGCATGCTTTAATAAATGAAATGTTACTTAAATGTTTGTACGCCCAAGTGGCAGAATCTAGCGATCTAGACTAGTCCTATGAACTGACTGTTAAATGTACCTGATTCACAAACAATAAATGAATTACTGAATTACTATTCTTGATACGAATTATAACTCAATATTCTAAGTTTCATCAAAATCGGTTAAAAGCTGTTTTATTGTGGTTGAATTTATAAGTTAAATTTATTTTTACTGTGGTCAACCAAACATTTAAACATAAAAACATCCTCACACACTATCGCATTTATAATTTACTACTGGAAACCTCTGCGACTTGGTAAGCGTGATGTTATTATCATACAAACTTTAAACCTTTTTTTTTTGTCTTTTGTCTTTTAGTATTCTTTTAAATAATATATATACCTGTTATAATTTAAGTTGTTGCAAATAAAATCATATTCTATTCTATTCTAAACCGCACTGCACCCCATTAGGGCTTGAATTTTAGGCGTTACTTTCTTAGTTCACCCCTACAATACAACAAAAAACTACGTTCATTAATATTAGTACCTAACAGTCACATACATAGTCATGACCCTACACTAGGATTCCCTGTGTTGTGGCTATAAGAAGCTAAGAGTATGATGGTACACACAACACCCAGACCCGGAACAAATATTTGCAGATCATGCAAACATTTTGTTTCGCAGTGCGAATTGAACCCGCAACCCTTGCGTCAGAGAAAGGCACTCACCCGCTGCGCCACCGAGGTTGTCAACAAACTATATTCTATTAGAAGTCTACTGCAGGAGAATGGTGAAGTGACGAAAAGTACTCTTATAAGTGGCGATGGCATGCAACCTTTCAAGTATGGAATACTCACTACTATGTTTGGACGTGCCTCTGACTATCCCCCCTTAACACATCTTCAAATATCTGATCGGCAGTAAATCTGAGAGGTATACTTGGGGGATAAAAATCGTTATTCTTGTAGAAGTCTACTGCAGGAGAATGGTGAAGTGACGAAAAGTACTCTTATAAGTAGCGATGGCATGCAACCTTCAAGTATGGAATACTCACTACTATGTTTGGACGGGCCTCTGACTACCCCCTTTACACATCTTCAAATATCTGATCGGCAGTAAATCTGAGAGGTATACTTGGGGAATAAAAGTCGTGATCGTTTATTTCTCTTTTTAGAGCAAGAAATGAAGAAAACAGAATGATGCATAAACTCATAAAGTACCTGAGTAAATAGGTCACCAAAAGCTAGATTTCCGTTCATAATTAAGCCATAAATTATATATTTGATTAATAAGCAGGCTCTGTAGGGAGGAAATGCGTTATTTATTGAAAAAAAAAACGTATGGAACGTGGGCAGAAAAACAAACACGATACACAATTGATTTCCTATTGCATAGAGTATTAACCGGTTGATAAAACAGTAGAGTCATGTAAAAAAATGTCCGTAAATTGTAGAGATATTTTAACGCGATTAATGTATTTCAGAACCCTTATCAAGCCTCGTACTATCAACTTAGAGATTTTGTTTGAGCGGTGACATAAAGTTGAGGTCTTAAGGTTCAAAATAGTGTTGACACGCTTGCATTTGAATCGCAATAAGACACCATGGTCCACCGTGGCCTCCGTAGGCTCGAGAAAACTATTAAAATGTCTCATTATTTATTTGAAGGCAATAAGTAGCCTTGCCGTCAAAATATCATTAATAATGGACCACAGAATGTATCAATTAAATTATACAAACATTTACAAAGCAAATTGAACCAGCCTAGTAATTTATATATAAGTCTATTTATGATAGAGCACGTCGTCGGTATAGTAAAGTGGAGCTAACTAATTTGTTTATGCTTTGGTTCTCTATACAGTGTGATTAATATTATTTATAGTATTCCGAAAAGGGCTAATTATATACTCAATTGGCAATAAAGTTTGTTTTACGACATTAGTTCGATATTTTTAATTGAAATAATTCTATTCAAAAATTTGCTGCTTTGGTATCAAATCAGTTCTAACCCAATCTTGCTAATATTCTTTCTTTTCGTTAATAGAATAACCCCCTTTCGAGATGGCGTATATCACCTTGTTTAATATTTGTAGAATGTTACTATACCTTCTGATTTTATTCTTTGGTTTTCAGTAACGGTCGACGAGCGTCATAACACTCGCACGCAGTCATTTATTACCATCCTGTCACGAATTTCCGTTACCCCACGAAAATGGAAATAAAACACAGTAGTTTCTTCATTATCACTGTCTCTTTCTCTTTGTTACAAGTCTGGTATTGCAAGCGTGCATAGGCTGCGGTAACCACTTACCAACAGGTGGGCGTATGTGTATAATGTGTAAATGGGAGCCAAGTACAAGTTTCCCCCAAAATGTTTTTCGTTTTGTTGATATAATAAGCCGTTTTCGGGATAGCATAATTACGAATCATTTCTAAATAAGGCCACACTCAATTTGTTCCCATTGCATAAAACTCCATCTGAAACCGTATCAGTACTGTTAATACATCATTACGCCACATCGAAACCATTTTAAACCTTCGCAGCCCCAAAACGAACAAAAAGATCTTACCAATTTGATCTCCAAGAGAGAAAGAGACAGGCGCATGTTTATCAGCTACGTCAATTCCAGTGAAAGTACAATTATTACAATAGAAAGCTCCAATTTTCTTTTTCATTTTTCAATTGTCGCACAATCGTTTGGGCTCTTTTGTAATAAAATTGCGAAATCGAAAGTTGTTTTGAGGCTGTGGTAGCCAAAATAAATATGATTGTGAAATATGTAGATTGTTTATTGACAAAAATAATTACGTTTTAACAACTAAAAAAAAAAACCGTCTTCAACTTTGAGAAAGGAGGGCTTTTGTTGTTAGTGATTTAGGTGCTTCCCTCTTCCTAAAACCAGTTATAATTTACGTAGTACATTGAGTCACTTATTCTGCTCCCATCTCGGAATCACTAATTTACTGCGTTTTTTTAATAAATCACATTTGTTTTTATCATAAAATTGCCACAAGGTAAGAATAAAAAAAATGTTAGAAATTAAATAGCAGATATGCGAGGAATGAAGGCAATGAATGGTGCGAGAGTTTGAATAATATGGACATTAAGGTTTTATTCATCAGTTTCTACATTGTCGTTCTTATAATTTTCGTTAAAAAAACAAATAGATTGATGGAGTAAATAAGATAAAACTCCTTGGGACAATCCCATAGTTCCTATTGAATAAGCAAACTCGTTTTTCTACGCATACAAACTAACATCGTGTTGCTCACTTGTGATAAAATTGGCCATCTACACATTATATAAAATATATGGGCCCAGTCGTCTGTATCCTCAATAATTCGCCCACAAAGTGTTTATGACGTGATTTCAAGAGATGAGATGATTTTTTTTCAATTCTACGGGATAAGAAGCAATTTTTCAGACATAAATTAATGTAGGGCCCCCTCGGTATAATTATCTATACACCAGCGAAATAATTATGAAAATCGGGTTATAATTGGCGGAAAAATCGTATATTCGTAAGTAATCGTAACATTCACACATAAAAAAGATGAATGATGAAGATGAATTGTATCATCCTCCTTTTTTGAAGTCGTATAAAAACAGCTTCTTTTTCGGCTTTTGAAAATGTGGAATAAAAGTCAGAAAGAAAGAAAAAGTATTTGTAACGCTACATTACAATTACTACACAATACTTCCATGTAAAATAATTTATTGAAAAAAAATTTTGGTTACTTATTTTAGTGTTTTGACTCAAAGTAGATGTCACAAACTTTTCCTTTAATTAACAATCTCTTTGAACTCAGGCGTAAAGCACATTGTTTGTAGCACACTAAACTGTGTAATTATTCAGTCCTACGTTTCCTGTTCATAATTATGAACTACAGCTCAAATATTCATAACACATGGTGTATAATAATGTTGTTTTCCTTGTTAATTATGTGGTTGGTAGTGTTTTTGTGAACTTTACTGCTAAAACCCAAGAGCTACTAGTTTCTGTTAGTACTTAACATGCTGGAAGATTACATGCCATTTTATTTTGATCTATAGATACCATCTGCCGGCACATGTATCACGGCTTTACAAAATTTATACTATCTGGCTGATTGTAATAATTTATATTCAGAAATAGAGTTTAGAGAATCTTCTGTAGTTCCACTCATATCTCCAGAGCCACCTTAGCGGGTGTCATCCAGCCTTAATTACCAACTCAACTCGAACTATCGCGGTCGTAAAATACAAATTAATTATACTCAACTCACACAAGTGGGTTTAAGTGTAGCGTTTATGGCTTCGAGTGTAATAAAAGTGGCTTTAATGAGTAAGGGTTAATGCTAATATAATATGGATCACGGTTTTTAGCTGCAGACGTTTTGATAAACGAACTCTCTTTAACGTTCATATTTGGGTGCGTTCGTAAACCAAACTCAACGATTCACTGAGATTACAAGTTGGCATAGCCACAAAGCTAAAATTCAGTGTAGTCTGTAGAAATAAAGGTTAAAATTGCCTGGGTCGTGTGGCATCGGGAACCAAGATCTACTTCACGGGTAGGTTCATCATCATCATAATTTCAGTCGTACGACGTCCACTGCTGAACATAGTCTCCCCCACAGACAGAGCAAATTCCTTATGATGTGGGGGGATTTGCCCATATTCACCACGCTGGGCATGCGGGTTGGCGAGCGCAATTAGAGCTATCGTTGTTAAAATGAGGAACGCTGCTGCCCATCCCCTACCTTTTTTCCCTTAGTCGCCTTGTAGTACATCTGCGGGTAGGTGAATATGGAGGGGCCTATTCTTCTTACTGAATGAGTGAACCTATGCTTATATAATAATAATAATATTCCGGACATATTACACACGGTCAACTGATCCCAAACTAGGCATAGCCTGTACTATGGGTACCAGAGACTGATATACATAATAGATATATATTTAACATCCAGACACAGAACAAACATCTGTGAATCACACAAATGTTTGTCCAGTGCGGGAATCGAACCCGCGACCTCTAGCGCAGAAGGCAGAGTTACTACCAACTGAGCTATGAGGCCAGTCAGAGTATAGAGTACTCCGAAAAGTAGCTCTCTGAACAGCAGCATGAACAAAAACAAAGAACGCAATCTCTACAAACGTTCACAATGCTGATTAAAACTTTGTGTATTTGCCGCTAGAGTGGAACCAAAATACTTTTTAAAAATAAATAAAGTACGTAGAATAAAAACAAACAGGCTCACAATGGTAATCCCTAAGCCCTAGTTGACAATCCCTGGTATACCTATTCACACTGACAGCAGCTTGACTTGATTTCATAAAAAATGGTGTTTGATTATTTTTTGAAATTTTAAAATTATAATTAGGTATAATATAAATTTAAAATTTTACTCACAAGGGTTAAAGATACAAGCCATATTCTCATATATCCAGTCACTCTAATCCCTGAATATGTATATTTAGGGTTGTCAGAGGCAAGTCCACATACTACAATTTGCACATTCCCACATTAAATGCGAACAGTCACATACGTCCATACTATACATATAACTATACTATGTACCTAACGAACTAATTAGTACCTATATATTTTGAATAATTTAATGTGAACAAATTGACGTAGGTAACTAAGACTAAGTGTTCTCCAAAGTCCGTGTTGTTGTTTGAAATAAATGAATTGAATTGAATAACATCGACCCCGCCGCGCCGTTTGGTGGGGCGGACAAAGATGCCTCTCCATTCCCGTCAGTGGAAAATCTATTGGTGCACGACTGGGATTCGAACCCATGACTTGTGGATCGGAAGACGGGGCAACTAGCGCCACTCAGTAACACACCAGCCTGTAGAACTCCACTTTAACATGGAATTGCTGCTATTGTGAAATTGCTAAAAATGTGTATTATGATTGTTTGACTAGCGACACGCCCCGGCTTCGCACGGGTAGCAGAGCATAATAATAAACATGCTCTGGTACCGGAAAAAAATATGCCGACTCGAAGCATCCTCATCATCATCATTCTAGCCGTTTGAAGTCCACTGCTGAACATCAGCCTCCCCCCACAGATTTCCGCAGTGACTTTCTACCATGTGGGGGACTTTTCCCATACTAACCATTCTGGGCAAGCGAGTTGGCGAGCCCAATCGGAGCTATCTTTGTGAAAATAGGGGACGCTGCTGCGCATCCCCTAGCTTTCTTCCCTTATTCGACTCTTTCGCCATCCATGGGTAGGAGATATGACGGGCCTATTCTTCAGCCGGGGCCATCAGGGCCACTTACTGGAAGCATAAGTCTGCTGTAATTAAAGACAATAGCTTATCAGTCGCAGCCTCTTATTTACACCAATTTCACAGAAAGTAAATAGTAAAAATGTCATCAGTAATCTTTACGACTACAGGCATTATTTTCAGAATAGCGGCAGCCGTCTTATTTCAGCTGCTAAAAGGATATTCATAACAATTATGTATTCAACTATCCCGGAAAGGGCTTATTCTTTCTTCATACTCGTTTATAATATCTAAAGAAGAAACTATATTTTTTCAATACAGTATCGTATTTTCAATGAAAAAGAGGTCGTAGAACAGACTTTATGGTGCAGAATATGCCTTTTTCCGGATAGCATACATACTATGAATAGCCTTGTTTATGATAAGCCGAACAGGGATTATTTTACAAACAATAATCAATCACCTTTGCTGTAAGGACTTTTGGACATTAGATAGGTACATTGCCACGAAAAAACACATAAAAACCCAAAATTTGCCAATGAAATCAACTATTTTTGTTTTAGATAACAATTCTACAATTCTACATCTAATTAGATTTATAAGGTTGGTAGAACAGCAAATGATTCGAAAAAAAACGGTTATTGTTGTGTTTTGTTCCTTTTTATATGTTCTTTTGTACCTATAAATAAAATATCTTACTTTCGGCTTGCCTTATTAGTCCAGGTACAAGGCAAATAAATAAAGGCATAGTTCCGTGGTTAGAGTCATTATTCTGACGATCGTTATTTAAAAACCAAGGCTTAACCAGACAGTAACCGTAACTCTACGCAACCGTTTTTTTATTCATTCGCCTCATAGAAATTGTTCTTGTTCGTCGTTGTCATTTTTTTGAAAGCTATCACTATAAAACTGTTTCAATCTCCCTTTCTCGCTTATTGCTCGACTGTGTATCGACAAAAATGTATCGAATTTTAGTGCCTTTAGTTCTTTCTTGTGCCTACGCGTCGTTTCTTGACGGTGATTTGGAACTGACTAATGGGGTGAAACTTGTAAGCGTGCCTGTGTCAAACGATATCGACGATGAAGGAAGGTCTTTTGGTGATCATTCGGTTCTTAATCGCATGGCAAAGTTCTTACAAGGACATGAGCTACAGGTGAAACTTCCTACTCTGATTGAAAAGGAGAAGATTACTCAGATATTTTCTGACTCGCTGAAGGCTGTTGATGAAACTTATAAGGAAAGCAATGGTAAGTTATTTTTTGTAGAACATCGTCCTTATCGGAACACTCCTACTCAGGTTTTATTTTTCGAGTTACGTTTTGATTTGGTTTCTATATATCATTTTTAGGGTTCCCTACCTCATTTTGAAAAACGGAACCCTTATAGGATCACTTTGTTGTCCGTCTGTCTGTCTGTCAAGATCCTTTTTACTATTTACTTGAAATTGATACCACCTATGGTGCCGTATAAAAATCAAAGGTCTAGCTTAATGCATTAAAAAGATATGGCAGTGAAGGTATAATTTTTATATGGAAATGGCAAAAATGAAAAACTTTTAGGGTACTTTTAACACAATTAAAGGGAAAAGTCTGAAATTGTCAATGTCATACAATGACTACGTGAGCGACCGCAAATATAAGTTTGTCAATTCCTACACTTAGAATTTTTATTTTCATACCCCGTGTTTGGATTTTCTGACTGGTAACTTCATTGATGCACGACCGGGATTCGAACCTACGACCAATGGTATGGAAGCCTCAGGGCGCGAGTTCTCGCACTTGACCGTCTTTATTTATAATATCCCAAAAAATACGACTCAGACGGGATTTGAACCCGCAACTTTCTCCCTAATTACTCGAGGATGCTCTAACCAACTAAGGTACGGAGTCACTTTCCTTCGGTGTGAAAATCTTTGGCACTTCCAATCGGCTTAAAGCGCCGTAAGGTTGTTTATTGTGTTTCAAACAAATAATTGAATTGGAATTTTGAAATATCTGTTTAGAATAGTGTGGCAAGCAAAGACCACTCAGACCAATTCAATTTCGACGTCACATCGGTGCCCTCGATGACCTCAGTCATCGAAACGGTCAAAGGTGGGTTAGCGGACGAGTGCCCGGCTTAGATGCGGGTTCGATCCCCGCGACGCAGGACAAACATTTGCATGATCTATAATACTTTTTTTCGGTATTGTGATACAGTGGTATTCGTAGTTTATCTTGCCCATGGCATAGCGAATCGTGTGCGATCAGAACATTATCAACTCCTCAAAAAAAAACTAGGACTCACTTCGAGTGGGTATTAAGATAATTTGAATGAATGAATGAATGATTTATTTGCATTAATACAGGTATTGCTTGCTCATAAATTAAAATAAGGTATCACTGTATCTGACTACAAGAAGCCGTGCAAATATTGAACTAGAAATAATATTACATCTAATACAAAATGTCCATAGAAAATATTATAGAAATTTTGTATTAAATTGTGTTAAAAAAAATTGTAAGATAACCATTAGCGATGTGAAGTATTAAATCCTTAATAAGACTTATTAAGGAGCCCTTGAGCCGTACCGCAAATGCTATTGTGTCAGGCGATTTTATACGAATTTGAACCATACATTTAATATTTGAGATTGTCAACTTAAGTCACCACTTAAATAATATCACAAAGTTGTTACGGGTTTTACTTATGTTTTGACTGACAACTTTAATGATTTTCTCAAGTTGATAGACGAATGAGCTAAAAAGCAAAACTAGTCCAAGCTCAATTTTTTTATCACTTATATTTCCATTCTCATTACAAGAGTTGCTATTGAAATTCACACCGAAGTATAACAAAGGTTTAGCTATGCTGTTATAGTTCGGTGTTAGTCCTCCCAGTATAATCTGCCTGGTTCTCATCATCACATTAACATGGTAACCAGTCACAGAGGTCTTAAAGAAGAATTAGAAGACAATGTCATGGAACCGGCACAAAGAGTAATTAATTTGAATAAGATGAAAGTATCACCAATCTGATTAAAAGTGCTCCTAACAGTATAGGAGGTCCTATTCGCCCGTCTGAAATGGAAGAGGTGCGGGTTCGATTCCCGCTGCGGGACATATGTTAAAAAGCACTATATTACCCGTAGTAGATTAAGGGTTCCGTACCTAATAATGAAAAAAACTAAATCTGTTTGTCTGTCCGTGTGTCCTTAACATCGATGGCGCTGCGGTCGCCGTAGTCTAAACAGTGCTGTTATTCTTTTTTAATGTTTAATAAACTTAAAAGTTCTTTTTTAAAAACCAAAAGAAGTAAAACCGAAAAACAATAACCCGATTAATATGTGCAAACGTTATCCAGTGTAAATTCAAAGGATAAATAGTTTTTCGGCTTTCGTTAACTTTTTCGAAAAAGTGACTAAAACTAGTGAGAAGATCAATAACAGAAAGAAATTAGTGGTAAATTACCTCTGAACAAGTGTTTGAGAATGGATTCAAAGCCTAGTGCATAAAATAGTTAAATCAGCACGGGAAAAAAAATACTCAAGTGAATTGTCATTTTTTGCGACATTGACGGTGTTTGAATAAACTTTTGCAAAGCCAAATCATACCATCAAGCTATATTCGTGTCACTGAAGACCATTACACTAATTTCGACCCATCAGATAACCGTCTCGATAGCTTAGTTGGTACAAAGAGCCAATAAAGCCGATTCATCGTAGGATACGCTAGTTCGAATCCGATCGAGAAAACTTACTTTTTGCACAAGAATACTACTTTTGGCTGCGCATAAGGACTCATTTGAATACTTTGTATCACAGCGCTTATTTGCTGACGAGATTTTTTTATTTTTTTTTTGAAAAATGTTTACTCGTTCAAAGACAAAGCTACTGAATAAAGCTATCTCAGAAAACAGTGACAATATGAGCCAAAAAATGAAAAATTATGCACTAACAATAAATAATCTAAAACAAGAATTAGAAAAAGAAAAAAGTTTAAATGAGACTTTAATAAATGAGCAAGAACTGAATACAAAAGAATTTGAAAAAATGTTGACTGAAAATACTACCATCAAGAAGAAACTTTATGATTCAGAATCAGAATTAATTCAACTGAATGATAATATGAAAGCTCTCACTGACAGCAATGAATTATTAAAAAGTGATTATAATGAACTTGTGAGTATTTTTAGAACTAAACAAAAAGTACACACTGAAATTGAGCTCAAGGAGTTACAAAATGAATATGACAAACTACAAATCAAGTACTGTGATTTGCTGTCACAAACAGAATTAGGAATAAATAGATTTATAGCAGTTAAAACCAGTAAATTAAAGACCAAGCGTTATAGAAAACTGATGACAACTATTAAAAAAATTACATCCCAATCTACGCGGCTAAGAACAGCTCAGACATTGATGGAAAATGAGCTTAGCCGTAGAAATATTACAATAATAGATCTAAGAGAACAATGTGAGCGTTTTCTTGAAATCATACGAGAATATGAGATTGACATAGAGCAGGAACATAGAATACAAATAAAAGTAAATTACTTGGAAACAAAATTACGAGAACTGGATGGGTTTCTAAGAAATAATGAAATAAACACAAATACTAATGACAACTCCAAGGCTAAGGAAAATAATACTGGATCATATACGAATGGTTCAAATGTGAATGAAACAACAAAGACAAATGAAAAAGGCCTTGCAAGCACGCCACAGCATGGCAAAATTCTAATGTTCTCTGATGTCTATGCCAGAAGCCTAGGAAATAAAATACACAACAACTTAAAATCAAACGATAAATTTCTAAATCTGTGTATGCCAAATGCTAACATTAAAATCATATTGAAAGCTTTTGAAGAAAATACCAAGAATCTTACAGAAAATGATACAGCTATACTACTTATCAGTGAATATAATGAGTACAAAGGCAAACATTATGATTCCTATCCGGAACTGTTACAGAGGAAGCTTCGATTACACAGTAAATTTAAAATTATAGTATGCTCTCTAAGGTATAATGGATACAATGACAATCAAATATACAACATTAATAAAAAGCTTCACCATCTGGCTGTAGTTAATGGTTGCATTAAGTATCTGGATATAAATTCCCCTTGGGAGCATGGATTCACAGGGGCAAACAAAGCTTCGAATTTGGCTGCGAAAATAGACTTCTGCTTACAGACCTACCAACGTACAAGTACACTTCATTTTATTAAATGCAACGTGGGAGAAGTTGATGAAGACATTAAGATCAACACAACGAAGGAATCTCAAAGACGGGGGCTGATACAAGGACTAGAGGTCATTAACATCAACTCAACGGAGGATTTTCAAAGACTGGGACTGGCCCAAGAGCTAACATAAGACAAACCCAAAGTATCAATAAAGGCTTAAAAATATGCCATCAAAACGTCCAAGGAATAACAGAAAAGAAACTCTTATTAAGCTTATTACTGGAACAGGAAGAAATAGATATTTTTTGTGTAACAGAGTCCTGGTTGGAGGATGAACAGTTGAATTCTTTCGCACTTGACAATTATAAAATAGTTAGTGCTAACTGCAGAAAATTATTCATTCGTGGAGGCACTGCTATCATAGTAAAAAATAGCATTAAAGCAAAGTCAAGACCTGATATTTGCAAATTATATGTTGAAAAAGAATTTGAAATAAGTTGTATTGAAACAAAGCAGCTGATCATCGCTGTAGTATACAGATCACCAGGTGCGGACAAAAATCTAGATTTATTCTTGGATAAATTGGAATTGTGCTTAGAGAAACTAACAAACAAAACAAAACTACGCAAGGACATAGTGGTTTGTGGTGATTTTAACGCACACTTCTCAGTTTTTGATGAAAGTGGAAGTAATCAAAGTACTTCACTCATTGATTTGTTAGACTGCTACGGCCTTAAAAGAAAAATTTTTGATGTAACGAGAATGACTAACAACACATACTCATGTATTGATAATATTTTTACGAATATAGATGTTTTGAAAGCAGAAGTTATCATTGGTGTGCAATCAGATCATTTTGCACAAGTTATAATAATTAAGGACATATACAGCCTGCCTGATACAAGTTGTAATATATATTATGTTAGAAAGAGAGTGATAAATGACTATTCCATAAATCTACTGAAGTTAGGTATAAATAACGAATTTTTAAATTGTCAATTATTAAGTTTTGAGGATTTTTTTGTGTCGTTTTTAAGAGTGCTTAATGGAAGTATGCCTATTAAAACCACTTGTAGAAAAGTAAAAAGGTCGTTCAACGATTGGGCGACGGTGGGTCTTAGAGTCTCGCAAACCCATATGAAACATGTTTACTACTTATTGTCACTAACAAATGATGTAAATCTAAGAATTTATTTAAGTAATTATAGCAAAATATTTAAAAAGTGCTGCCTTATGGCCAAAAAAATTGACATCCGAAACAAAGTACTTAACTCTAAAAATGTTATTAAATCAACTTGGAACATAATTAAGAAAGAGACTGGAAAAAGTTCTACAAACCGCAAGGCAATAGAACAAATAACAGGCTTTAACAATGAAACTCTTAAGACACCATCTGAAATCGCCAATCATTTTAATGACTTTTTCGCTCAAATAGCTATAACATTGACCAAAGATCTGATGAAGTCTGAAAGTGAATCCATGAAATATGTCAATCAATTTACGCTACCTAATTCTAATGTTTTTATTCTTAATGATATCACCCCCGCGTGCATTATTAGTATTATCAATCAATTAAAATGTAAAAATTCATGTGATCTTTGGGACGTATCAACTTCAATTATTAAGAAGGTCAAAAATGAAATTGCCCTACCCTTGGCAATAGTTATTAATAAATGTATCGAAAGTGGCAGTTTTCCTGACGTGCTAAAATTAGCAAAAGTGATTCCATTGTATAAAAAAGGGTCTCATTCTGACGCAAATAATTATAGACCTATTTCTCTTTTGCCAGTTTTTAGTAAAATTTTTGAAAAATATATTTCAAATGAGCTTTATTCATTTATTGAAAAAAACGCTATTTTAAATAATAGACAATTTGGGTTTCGAAGAAACAAAAACACCAGCCAGGCAATAGCTTCTTTAATAGATAGAGTTTTATGGGATTTGGATAGTCGTAAAAACACGTACGGCCTATTCTGCGACTTATCTAAGGCCTTTGATTGCGTATGCCATAGAATTCTCCTATTAAAACTGGAACATTATGGTGTCAGGGATAGAGAACTATCCATTCTCATGTCATACTTAGATAACAGGAAACAAGTTTTAGAATGTAATGGGCAAATGTCGACCGCAAATAATATAAAGATGGGAGTACCACAAGGATCCATTTTAGGACCACTTTTATTTATACTTTACATAAATGACATAGTAGTTTGTGTTGAAAATGAGATGGACATTGTATTATTCGCCGATGACACTACTGTAGTAGTAAGTGATAGAAACAAAGTAAGCCTTTGTTTAAAATTAGATAAACTGATATGTAATTTTAAGGACTGGTTTAACGCAAATAATCTTTTACTAAATGTAGAAAAAACCAACATTGTAAGATTTTTCTTAGGACATAATGGACATAATGATGAATTAATGAGGAATACAATTGACAAGCATTTTTTGACTACTCTTGACAACATTAAGTTTTTAGGTATAGATATTGATAGTAAACTAGTTTGGAATAAGCACATTGACAATCTCGTTGGAAGATTAAAATCGGCCGTATTTGCAATAAAGACAATAAGACAACTAAGTGATATAGAAACGGCAAAAACTGTTTACCATGCTTACTTTCATTCTATTATGGCATATGGCATATTTGCGTGGGGGAATGCGTCTGAGTCCAAAAGAGTTTTCATATTGCAGAAGAGAGCTGTACGTTCTATTTTGCAAATGAAAAATCTTGAATCGTGCAGACAAAAATTTAGACAATTGGAAATTATGACAATGTTTGGAGAATATATTTTCCAAAACCTTATGTATGTAAAATTAAATATGAATAAGTTTGATTTGAAATGTGACACCCATGACTACAATACTAGATATAAAAACAACATTTGCCTTCCACCACGCAGACTTGCCAAAGTTGGTAAGAGTTTTCTTTGTGTAAGTGTCAAATTATTTAATAAATTATCGCATGACCTACGCTGTTCAAATCATGCTGAGTTTAGCATAAGAGTTAGGAAGTTGTTGATGACCAAATCATATTACACCCTTGACGAAGCACTCGCTGATGATCTAAATATTATGCCGAAAATGTAATTAGATTATATAGATTTTTAAATTCTCTTACTTTATTGTATTTAAATATAATTATTATGTACCTACTGCTGTAACTTTTTTAATTGACTTTTCCAAGTGTACTATAACTGTATCTTTATGGAATAAATGAACTGAACTGAACTGAACTGAACAAGGTTTTCTCAGAAACTCGCCTTTTTAAAAGGCCATAATTTTTTCGCTAACAATATTATTTTGAAGAGACCCAGAAATGACATGTACCTAATAACAAAATTGGTAAATCAAGGTCATCTAGCAAAAATGTTTATCCATAATAAACAAATGAAAAACTAAAATAAAAATTCATTTTTAGCCTTCAAAAACACCAACTAACAAAAGGACGCCAAACTTAAGTTTAAACTTCATAAAAGTTAAACCTGCAAAACAGGATATCCTACTAGTAGTTGTGTTTTGCTTCCGGTGCTCCTTCAAAGGTTGAAAAAAACGACTGTAACACAATATCCGTTCTAATCAAAGGCTTTTTAATTATCTTAACCTTTTAGGAACCTTTTGAAGCTGAAAATACATCATATAATATTCGACTCCTACTTTATATCCTACTGTCCTACTTACTATTCCTACTAATAAATAAATAATAAATAAATATTCCGGACATATTCACACGGTCAACTGATCCCAAACTAGGTATAGCCTGTACTATGGGTACCAGAGACTGATATATATATAATAGATAAATATTTAACACCCAGACACAGAACAAACATCTGTATTATATTTGCGAAGGTTTCACTAGTAGGAATAGTAAATAGAAAGAAAGAAAGAAAGAAAATACTTTTATTCGTAGCATTAACCTTAAAATTACCCAACACCTTATGGATTAAACTATACAAACTAAGACTATGAAAGAGAAAGAAAGAAAACTTAAATGCTACGAAAAGGCGTCCGACTCAGCATTATGTTGTGATAGCCATAGTAGGACTCATTTTTACTCAATCACGACCGAACGGCTGAACTGATTTCGATGAAACTTAGAATATATATAGTTATGTACCTAGAATAGCATATATAATACTTTTTAACAGGGTACCACGCGAGCGAAGTATATTATAAATGCGATAGTTTGGGGATGGAGGGATGGATGGATGTTTGTTACTCAATCACGCCGTAACCACTGTACGGATTGCAATAAAATTTGGCAAGTGTGTAGGAAATTATGGCAAGCCTGAATAATAATTGACTGGCCTCATAGCTCAGTTGGTAGTAACTCTGCCTTCAGCGCTAGAGGTCGCGGGTTCGATTCCTGCACTGGACAAACATTTGTGACTAACACAGATGTTTGTTCTGTGCCTGGGTGTTAAATATATATCTATTATGTATATCAGTCTCTGGTACCCATAGTACAGGCTATGCCTAGTTTCTGATCAGTTGACAATGTGTGATATGTCCGGAATATTTATTTATTTATTATTTTTTTTTCGATCCGCAATCGCTTGATTTATTCAATTATTTTTAAAATATACACTTAAACATACTATATACATACTATAAAATATAAAATCAAATAATTACAAAATAAAATAGAAACTAATTAAACAAACAATTTTGGACATGCGGCAAGGTGTAACATTTATTTACATATAGAAAAAAATATTATTTATTTAGATTTGTATAAGCTGTTTTTTTTAATAGTGCAAGAGTTCGTTGAACTAAGAAATACGTGATCGTAATCTCTTTTTATTTGGCACACATATAATCGCACAAAAAAGCCCAATGTGACATAACAACCTTAGCATTAAATAAGTAGGTACATAAGTATATCTAAAAACAAACAACTTAAAGTAGGTAGTAACATGTTACTTTTTATCCGGATACTACGCGAGGAAAACCACAGGCGGAAGCCAGTTCTGCATAATACTTTCACTATTAATAGGCGATGCGAATCTCTTCGATATGCAAATATAGTACGTGTAGGTTACATGATTATTGTTTATTTTCTATAGTCAAAGTCAAAGTCAAAAGGCGTTTATTTCAATAAAATCACTAGGATCACTTTGAAACGTCTTAGAAACTAGGTGAAGCTATATCTGTCCCTCGCGACCAAGCCTAGAAGAATCAGGCAACAAACACGGCTAGGTGCCTTAAATTTTTTTCGATTTTCCTTTTTCACAAAATGGACTTTAAAGCTTCAGTGTGGTTCCGATCGAACTAGGTGAGGCTCAAAAGAAAAATAATCTAATTATAATCTCTAATATGTAAGCGCTTAAAATATATATAAAATCTATAGAAAATCTTCCTTTGAAGCGTGGTAAGTATTAATTCAATTCATGTTTTATAATTTATCAATATTAATCACAATTTATCAATGGTATTCAATTCAATTTATTTTAATTACTTTGCATTTAATTTGATTAATGCCTCTAGTACCGCACTTTTGTTAATTAGTGTTAATTTTAATGAGGATAATTCAGTGGGCTACAATATTGCCATCATTCAGTAGGTACTTACTTACCTACTTATTTACCATTACCTAAATCTAAGATTATATATTGTAGCTGTTTATTGTCCCTGAATAAATAAATACTTTATCGAAACCAAGCCTAGGGCATCAATCACCAAGTAAATGGTACCACTCCGGAGCAGCAATCCGCTTTTCATTCAAAAGAGTGTGTTTAATCGTTCAGTACAGTTCTGTGTGTCTGTCTACTAAATAATAAAAAAAAACAACGGCTCGAATGAAAAGTACGAAAATCCTTTAGAACTGTACGGTGCTGCCGAAGCGGTACAGTGAAAATGAGTGATGACTTTAATTCAGGGTGATCACTAACTCCGCATCTGCTTTTTCCAGGTACTGGACGAAAAAAAGGTGGTGGTGATGGAGGCGTGGCCCTTATTGGAATGATGTTCGCGAAAGCTCTCGGCGCTGCTGGTATTGGAGGCCTCGGTCTTCTAACTATGAAGGTATAAATAAATAAATTAACGGCGAATAGGCCCTGGTGTTCACCGTTTGTCCAGCGCTAACGATAACCGACAGGTCACCGGTCTGATGTGTGTGTGAAAAATAAGAAACCGGCATGTTCTAGAACCTATAATATCGAAGAAATGTGATAGTGCACGAATAGAGCCTCTAAGAGGCGCACTTTAATCCTTTCACTACACTGATTAATCGACAGTCATAGGCATTTTTCAGGGCCATATCTCAACTTGGTCACTGAACGAATAAAGGTGACCAAGACAGAATCAGTGACACAACAAGCAAGCGACCGTAAAGTGAATAATACCATGAAGCACAGCGGTTATATCTGCATGCCCATAGACTACGATCATGGTATATCTATAACATCTCCTAATAAGCGGCGCCGGCGCAGCCGCCCGTGTCGTAATGAGCGACAATTTTATTACAATAATATCATAATAAAGTTATAAAATCACATACACAATTCAGACTAGGATTATACATACATACTACACTAGGAGATACTTCACTAGGATTATCGGTGCCCTGGGTATCAGAAACTACGGCTTAAATATATGGAAATTCCTCAAAAAAGTGATAGTGTCACCTAGATGAGTTTTATTTACATTAAGTACATTAAAGTAGTAAGAAGGTAGGTATGTCGTTCGATAATACGGTTAAGGAGAAGTATTCGTTTTTTATGTAAGCAGTAAGTACACATTCAATGCATTTATACTTCATTACTACGGTACTAGTATACTATGTACTACTGCTGTCATAATATTTCTCTAATTATCCATTGGGGGTGGCCTATGTCCAGCAGTGGACTTCTACAGGTTGATCATGAGGATGATGACTACTGAGTGTTTTTGAGTGTTTTTGTGTCATGGTACTGCGAGTACATGACACAAAAACACTCAAACCCTTAGGCTGCGCGAGCCAAACCGCGAGCGTCAGCTAGTAATAATGATAAACTCATTAGATGTCAAATTTTTCGATGTGCTGATGGGGCTTACGAGCTCGAAGTTATTAGTTTTGTGATTAAAGTTTTATTATATTTAGAATATAAAATGCACACTATACCACCACCTAGTTAGAATTTTATCGGTCAAACGATCTACGTAGATGATTAACCAGTGGTGACCCAGACTTGTGGTAAAATCTAGAGAGGTATACTTAAATATGACCCAAATAGCAGTCTATTATAGTTTGCTCAGGCAACGGTTGCATTATTTTTATTTGTTTCACTTTCGAATCAATGGTAATCAAACAATAGTTTAAAATGTTAAAACTGCTGGACATATCCAGCAGTAGACAGTAGTAAACTAAACGTCATTTTTATCAAACGGCCTCCACTGAAGAGTGCCACTAATATCAGTCTTGAGCCCTCTTCAGCAACCGACTTCCCGCAACCTTCACAATGTCGTCGGTTCATCGGTTGGGGGATCAAAACTGCGTCATTTGATTCGTGGTCACCGTTCAAGAACGATCCTTATGTCTGCTGCTTATAGCTAATTTGGAGTTTGACTTTTAGGGGCTTACAATAGCGTTGAGATTAATCGCACGCCCTCAAATGTGAAACTTCTCCAAACTTTATTCAGTAGATATATGGATCATTTTGAAAGAAATTTTAGATGACATATCGCATTTTATCCATCTGTACACAACGACGACGGTACGCGAACGACGTTAGCGATAGAAAAGCCAGGCTTTAACACAGGATTTTCACTGACAATCAATCAATATGTCATCCCTAAAGATGAATTTTCTCAACATAACCTCCTCCTTATTTTGAAGTCTGTAATGTTAATAATATGTGATCAATCATCCGATGAAACTGTTAGCATATACAAGATAACGTGCCCCATTTTCCACTCTGCATTGTAGCTTTTTGCTTCTTTTTTTGTCGATACCGTTAGAGACTATAATATTTTGCCTTCCATGTGCAAAAGGTTTTCATGAAATTGAAAATGTGTAAAGACATGACAAACAGAATCATTTTATTTATGGGTGTTTCTGTATCTATATGGGGCAAAAGGGGATACATTTTAAAATATCTTTATGACTCTAAAAGTTCTATACATACTCTAAACTTTAGAGTATAGAACCTTTAGACGATCTTCATAATATTTTTGATCCTTTAGAGTCTATAGGATCAAAAAATCATGAAGATCGTTCTATCCTCGCGGTGGGACAAAATGTTTCTTTGATCTAAATACTATGGAACTTGATCTGTATCATGGTACTTATAGTTTCTGATACCCACGACGCCGGAAACCCTAGTGTGGGGTCAGGATTGTGTATGTGACTGTTTCTTTGGACTGTGCCTTTAATTTTGATCAAAGAATCATGAAGATCGTTCAATACCCACGGCGGGACTAAATGTTTCTTTGATCTGAAAACTATGGAACTTGATCTGTGACATGGTACATAAATATAGATTCTGATACCTACGATCGGTAATCCTAGTGTAAGGTCAGGATTATGTTGGATGTTTCTAAGTATCTATATAAAAATAATAGGTAACTAACCTATTATTTTTAGAAATTACTCTCAATTTTTGATGTCCTCCGATCATTCCTTGGACATTCTGATACTTCAGTTATTATGATCGAAATATTTAACATGTTTAACATACATAAAACCCAGATCCGATGATCAGAAAAACCACACGAATGTCTCGGCATCAGTATACGATTTTCTCCACGTCATGGCTTATGAGCAAGCAGGCCTTCTGTAATTGCCCACTTTTCCCAATTAAAAGTATGCCACGATTAAAGTGTGCTAAGTTGCGAGAATTAAGATCAGGAGATTATAGAATTAAATTGTGACAACGGTCCTAAAAGCGTCTTTCGTAAATACATATGCTTGCTCGTATGATGACTCACTAGGGCAAAATGTGGATATGTGTCAAATGTTTGGACATGCCTCTGACTCCTCCTTAGACATCTTTAAGGATCTAATCACCTGTAGATCTGAGACGATGTCTACTGTTCTTGGTAATATAATTAGTCGCGAGCATATTTCATTATTTTTCACACCAACAAATTTTGGTAGTAGGTAGTTCTACAATCTGTTGACATACCAAATTCCATACAGATCGGATTAACGGTAACGGTTCGAAATGTTATTTCGGACAAATATACTGACAAGCGTACAACACTGATTCGTCCAAGTTCATCTAAAGATCTTCGCTCGCTTAGCTTGCTCGATCACTAATAATGTTAACATCCAATCGGCATAAAAATAATTAGGTGACTACATTACTATTGATATCTCCTAGCCGTGGATGTCGTTAGGCGAACAAGGGAAAAAAAGCAAGGGGATAGGCAGCAGCGTCCCCTAACAACGATAACTGTAACCACCCCGCGTGGTGAGTATGGGCAAATTCCTCCCACATGATAGGAAGTCGCTCCGGAAATCTGTGGGACGGCCGATGTTCAGCAGTGGATTTTAAACGGCTGGAATAATGATGATTATTATTAAAAAAGTTTGTGCGTTAATTGTCTATCATTTAAACAGTCAGTAGAGCTAAAATACGTCAGTAACGTTGTTAAGGTTGCGGAAAGTCGGTGGATGGAAAGGGCTCAAGACTGTTCGTCGTGGAACTCTTTGGTGGAGGCCTATGTCCAGCAGTGGACTTCGTTGTTGATGATGAACGTATTATTTGTATACATCCTTGTAAAATATTTCCTTTTCAGGCCTTAGCAGTATCAGCCCTGGCCCTCATGCTCTCAGCAATAGTCGGAGTGAAGAAGCTAACATCCCACGACGACCACGATGACCATCAGGTTATCTACGCAGGCCACCACGGTCACCACCGCAGGCGAAGACACTTGGACACGCCGCTGCCATATCAGGGATGGTCGGAGTATGCCAAGAGCTCATAAGAGATTGATAATGGAGAAGAAAGAGCTAGAGAGCGTGATAAAGGAGATTGAGAAACGAGATAAGAGGAGGGACTGCTGAAGTAACCTATAAATTAGAGAAATTAAAAAAATAGACTGATCATCAATGGTAGACATCCTATCAGATCTCCAGACGATCATTGAAGATATCTAAGTCAGAGGCATGTCCGAATATTTGGCATATGCTCACATTTTGCAATAATGAGAAATTTTTCTTAGAGAGTAAATAATAGGCCCACTAACTTAACGTGTTCTTTCTGTTTCTTACACGGTTCTTTATTAGTCTTGAAACCCACAAATGGATTATTGCAAGTCGAGTTTTTGTTTATTACGTGAGTGTAGAGATGTAAATGAGAGTATCGCCTGGGATATTATCGCAAATCGTTTATCGCCACAAAGCTTTTGAGATGAGAATCGGTATCCCTAGTTGAGCAGACCGTTAAGATCTGCAAAGACTTTTGGACTCACTTTGTTTTGAGTCAATTCAATTTATAGTTGGGACAAAAGCTTTGTCTGGAAAATACTCAACTGATAAACAAAATTGATATTTTAAGTGGTTTCATTTCAATATCATAAGTTTAGCTTTGATCGGCTAAAATATTAGTTTTCAGTTATATTCTGTGGATATTCTATATCAACTAAAAAAACGACAACTTAAACTAGAAACTCAAGAGAACTGCTCATGAGTTTGCTGGAGCATGGCGATACCAAATAAATAGAAGAAATATCCAAAACTAATTCTTCGATTTCCATTCAGTTTGATAAGCCATTTTCAACTGCCAACTTAAAAAAATAGCATCCAACAGTCACATACATAGTCCTTATCTCACACTAGGATTCCCCTGTGTCGTGGGTATCAGAAACTTGTTACCATGGTACCATAGCACGAGCAGAGCACGTAAACATTTGTGCAACACTCCTTGTGCCTCAGACAGGCACTCGCCCGCGTCGCCATCAAGATCTTCAAAGATTTATTTATTATTATATTAAGAACTAAATAATATAAATACGAAAAAGTTGAAGAGAGCCAATATTTTTAACAATTATGGGTATAATATGGGTTACTTTGTATTGTAAATAATGATTGTATGAAATAAACGAACGAATTTGTATTTTAAAACAATAAATTATTCTTATTTATTAAATTATTTTTGATGATAAATTATGTGTTATTTTATTTACCTTTTCCTAGTGTTTTAAATAGAACAGCAGTCTAGGCTAGTAAGCTAAATTTACAATGAAATTCTGGCGCCAGTAACGCATAATACCTTCTGCCATACATTTATTTTTACTGGCCTAGGACTAAAATTTGAATATTTTTTTGCTTATGTATTATGTATGTATATTTTCAAGCTTATGTGTAAGGCCCGTAATTAGCGACCAAGTCTCAGTGGCATATTATTATGTCATATACCGTAATATACAGCGGTGTCTCAAGATAACAGAAAAGCAAAAACGAACCACAAATCAAATACCTACCAACTAAAGTAAAATACTAAAGCTGCTTAGGTTAACTACAATAATTGGGCTTCTGCACCCTAAGCCAAAAATCGTGTGTATGTCTACAGCTTACACATAACGAATTTCTGAATTCTGAGTATGCAAATATTTAGTGCATAATTGGTGCAATCTGAAAATCCAATTCAAAATTTAGGTGCCAAAGAGGTTTCTGAGATATGAGCCAAAAACTATGTGTCAGCTGGAGACCCGGGTCTACAGCTTGCACATCCAGTACTGCCAAACGGCTGACGCGAGAGCTATGAAAACTAGCCAGATATTTAGTGCCAAATTAGTGACTAAGGTACCAAAATTTTCAGGCCTGTAGCTTAAAAGGTTTCAGAGATATGAGCCAAAAACTATGTGTCAGCTGGAGACCCGGGTCTACAGCTTGCACATCCAGTACTGCCAAACGGCTGACGCGAGAGCTATGAAAACTAGCCAGATATTTAGTGCCAAATTAGTGACTAAGGTACCAAAATTTTCAGGCCTGTAGCTAAAAAGGTTTCAGAGATATAAGCAAAAAACTATGTGTAAGCTGTAGACCCGGGTCCCCAGCTTACACATTTCGTTACGCCAAACCGCTGATCAGAGGGCAATAAACTTTAGGCAGGATTTTAGCTCATAATTAGTGCCTAAGGTACCAAAAATTTCAGGCCTGTAGCTGAAAAGGTTTCAGAGATATAAGCAAAAACAGTTTTCCCGCCAAAAAATTCAAATAAAGTTATTGAAAATCGCCTCATTGCGACGTTGCCACTTCGCTTCAAAAGATTGTCAAACGACTTTAAACTTTATTTACTTGTCACGAAGATTGATTTTGGTATTTGATCATTAAAAAAGTTAATTTGGTTTGTTGAGTTTAGTCTAGGAGCTCGGAGGATAAAATAGTTTTCAGCCAAAACATACCCAGTGCTGCCATCGATGTACCTTGTGTGTCGTACCTCGAAAAAGAGAGATTTATCTTTTACTTCAGTGAACTAGTGTATTTATACAAAATGTTCCGGAATTAGTATATACACATCAACGATAAGTTGAATGACCTCCCTTTTGGATACTTACCTATTAGAGGACATGTATCACAAAAATATTTTATCATTTTGCAGAAGTCCACTGCTGAACATAGGCCTCCCATAAAGAGTGCCACGACGAACGGTCTTGAGCCATTTCCAATCAGTGAATTACAGTAACCTTCGCAATGTCGTCGGTCCATAGGGTGCGGGGCCTTTCAACACTGCGTCATTCGGTGTGTGGTCGCCGTTCGTAACTTTTTGGTGCTGGCAACGCGCACTGACTGTAGGCTTTCGTCTTGAGGCTCTCTGTGGTAGGTATATTATATGCGACGAAGATGAAGTTTTCCAAACGCTGGCTATGGATAGAATTGGCTGGATATAGATAAAACAGAATCGAAACTATTATGTAGGAGGTATCTTTAACCTATTGAAATCCACTGGACATACTGTACCTACCTCTAATGTAGGTAAGTTACTAACATTTGTTAGTTACTAGCATAATTTTTGTGATACCTACACATCTTCTTATTAGGTAGTATCTTCATCTTCTGAATTTGTTGTACTTCTAACCTAGCCGTTATCTCATATATAAGATAGGTGTTGATCGATCTAGATAAAATAAAAATATATTGTAAGTAATTGGTTAGTACCTACCTACATAATTTGTTACTTCGGTTGAAGTTCCATAGATTTTCAATTTCGAAACTGACGTATGAAATTGGCGTCCATTGTAGCCATCATCATCATCAGCCCACACTAGTCCACTGCTGGACATAGGTCAACCCTAATACGCGCCACTGAGCCCTATGTCCGGCCATTCTCATACACTTTCTGCCCGCGCCACCGCCCCGCATTTCATAGATCATTGCTCCGCCTAGCCACACACTAAAACAGAAATAAAAGTCTGTCAGAAGAAGTCAGGTAAGGTATTTAGGTTAATAAAAAAGCGTACTATAAACTAAATGATTATTTAAATGATAAAACCGCATGGCCTGAAGTCGCTCTGCCCCTCGACAGCTAAAATTCCATTTTGCAGTGTCTTTACAGTTTTTGCTTGCATCATATTTTAAGTATTGTAACGCGGTTTCGTTATTGCGCGCGCGGAACCCTATTTTTGCCGTGAGCGTCGGCCAATCAGCGCTTGGCGTGGGTCGTTCGCTCGCCGAAGCTCGCACCGCGGAGAGTTTACCGCGCCCGCCGTCCAACAACGGCGTCGCGTCAGTCGGTCCAGAGCTATCAGGCGATGTGGTAGCGTATAAATCCTCCGCCCGCTCCGCGACTCCGACTGTAACCCCTCTGTGTAGTTGTCCGATTTGTGAAACTGTTATAGACCTAATATTGTATCGCCCTACCTAGTTATATATCCGCATAATTGTATTTTATGTGTCGATTAAACTTTTACTTTTAAAACTGTGACTTTTAAAATGGCGCTCCAACTTAGTGGCCGAACCGCGTGCTTACTCCGTGTCTAGCTACGTGGATCGAGAACGTTCTGTGTACCTGTGTACTTACTTCGTACCTACGTTGAAGAGCAAGGACATTCCTATTCTTTCGTCGTGTTTCGTGAGTCGCAACCGACACGAAAATGCCGACTACAAGGCGGGAAACGCTCCGGCACCAACGTCAAGAGGGACCTGAACGTGAGGGCGATGTGACGCTTACAGAGGAAGAATCCATCTCCGACGCGAACAGCGTCGTCGAGCCTGCTGCTGCCGCGGGCAAGGGGCCTGCGCAGCCGCAAGGGTCTCCTCTCCCTACTGAACAGTTTTTATCGACGCTCATGGAGACGATTACCAGGGCGCAGGCGGAGGCCAATAAGGCCTTGATCAGCGCGTTCCTGACGGCGCCCCGTGTAGAACAGCACTCCGGGGCGATCTCACCATGTGCGCCAGCGATGGACGCTACTTCGCCGCTGACCGCGAACAGCGGCGCTTCGGCGGCACCAGCCGCCAACTTTACCCGATGCTCTGCGCGCTTCGACGGTGCATCCAACGACGCGGAAGTGCTGGAGGCCTTCCTGGACGCCGTCGAGGTTTACAAGGAGTGCGCCGGCGTGTCGGACGGGCACGCACTGCGCGGCCTCCCCATGCTGCTGACGGGCGACGCCGCCGTGTGGTGGCGCGGCGTGCGCAACGCCTGTACGACGTGGACGGACGCGAAGCTACGGCTACGCGCGATGTACGGGACCCCGCGGCCTGCCTACAAACTGTTCCGCGAAGTGTTTGCGTGTGAGCAAGGTGTTGACAGTAGTGATAAGTTCATCAGTGCGAAAAGGGCCCTTCTGGCCCAATTACCCTACCGGTTGGCCGCGGAAGTCCAAGTGGACATCGTATACGGACTCCTCGACCGCCGTATTCGTAAACGCGTACCCCGCGAATCCATATTGGATATGGATCATATGCTCGAGAGAGCGAGGTTGGCGGAGGATTCCAGGAAAGAGACCAGTAATGAAGTAAGTGCGAGTCATCCAAATTCTCATGCGACCCCCGCCAGCGCTGTAGTACGTACTAACGCCCCCGCGAATCCTGCCCCGAGTGCCCGCCCTAAGCGGACCCGTTGCAGTCTTTGCAGAATATTCGGACATTCGGCCGAACAATGTCGTAGCCGCGCGAAAGGCGATAGTAAACAGACCGCGAATAGTACTACTAGTAATAGTGAGGAAAATAGTGGTAAAGTCATTCGTTGTTACGGTTGCGGGAAAGTAGGCGCGATCCGATCGAAGTGCGATGTTTGCAACGCGGATAGGAAGGCGACCGATTTCAATGTTGCGGATATCGATAAGGTTAAGTCGAATTCTAGCGTGAAGTCGAGTCGAAAGGTAGAGTGTAGGTATCGCGACAAACGGTCTTATACCGATATTAGTGATAACGTTGAGACGTCCGACGTCGATGGTAGGTCCGACGTCGTGAACACGTCCGACGTTAATATTAGGTCCGACGTCGCGAACACGTCCGACGTCGATGGTAGGTCCGACGTCGTGAACACGCCCGACGTCTATGGTAGGTCCGACGTCGAGGATAAGTCCGACGTCAAGATTAGGCCCGACGTTACGAACGTCGAGAGTAGAAAATATAAATCAGAAATCGAAACCTCGATAGCACACGCGTGTAGTGCAGTCGTACACACAAGTGCATCGCATCCGTTAGTAAATTTATCGGTTATGGGTCGTTGCGGTGTGGCGATTATTGACACTGGTGCCACGCATTGTATAGCTAGTCCCAAATTATATAAAATTTTGGTCGAATCCGGCGTGGAATTCCACGAAATTGAGTGTCGCATACGGCTTGCTGACGGCTCTCGAGTAGAGAGGAAGTTGTTAGAGGCTGAGGTACTTGTGACTCTGGAGGGACGAGAGGTATCGGCAGATTTTTTGGTTTTGCCCGGCGATGAGACTAGGACTCTTTTAGGCGTCGAGTTCTTGTCCCGCGCGGGTATGGTGGTAGATGTCGCTCGGGGTAGGTGGACGTTCACCGACGCACCCGAGCGATCGTACCATTTTGCACGTGACTCTGTGAAGTTTTTAGGCCACGTCATCGTCCCGGGAGGTATCCAGGTGGACCCCGACAAAACTGCAGCGATTGAAGGTATGGCCATCCCGCAGAATGTCAAACACTTGAAGTGCTTCTTACAAACGTCGAGTTGGTTTAGGCGTTTTATTCCCAATTATGCTGAGGTAGCGAGACCCCTTACGAGCCTCCTAAAGAAGACGAGCTCGTGGAAGTGGGACGCGGAGCAACAGAGGGCGTTCGAGCACATCAAGTCTCTTTTGGTAAGTGCCCCTATCCTGCGCCAAGCAGATGAGACGAAGCCGTTCGTCCTCCGCACAGATAGCAGCGGGTATTGTTTGGGCGCGGTTCTCATGCAGGGGGAGGGGCCTGATGAGAGACCGATCGAGTACGCGAGTAGACTCCTCACCAGCGCTGAACGGAACTACTCAACGACGGAGCGAGAGGCTTTAGCAGTCGTATGGGCAGTAGGTAAGTTCCGTGGCTACATAGAAGGAGCTAAAATTATAGTTAGGACGGATCATCAGCCCCTGCGCTGGCTGATGAATCAAAGATCCCCGAGCGGTCGACTAGCCCGGTGGGCTCTGACGTTGCAGGAGTTTGATCTGGAGATCGGATATACCCCTGGTCGTTCAAACGTAGTAGCCGACACCCTATCACGACCCGTGTGCTCGGAGGATCTTAACTGTGACATGTGTCTCACGGTTGTTGACATGCCGAAGAGGAGCTCTGGTGATATTAGAGAGAACCAACGCGCTGACCCTGAGGTATGTAAAATCATCGATGACCTGGAAGCCGACGAACCCTCTAGGGGGAGACCATGGTCAGACCGAGGGTACACTATGTCCGACGGTATCCTTTACAGGTACAGCCTAGAAGCCGACGACAGCGAGGACGCATGTTTGGTAGTGCCCGAACACGAGCGCGGTAAGGTCATGGCGGAATTCCATGATGCACCTACAGCCGGCCATTTGGGCGTTGAACGGACGATGAGTCGTATCCGGACGCGCTTTTACTGGCCCGGCATGCGCACGTTCGTGACGAACTACATTCGAGGGTGCGTCCTTTGCCAGCGGTACAAGGCAGATAATAGAAAGCCGGCGGGACTGCTACAAACTCCTGCCGTGTCTAGACGATTTGAGGTGGTTTCAGTGGACCTTTTTGGACCCCTCATCGAGACACATCGGAAGAACAGGTGGGTCCTCATAGTGGAAGATGTTTGTTCGCGTTGGGTCGAACTGTTCCCACTAGAGAGCGCCACCAGTGCTGAGTGTGCTCAGACCCTGACGAACGAAGTTTTTCTCCGATATGGCGTGCCCCGTCGCCTCATCAGCGATAATGGAGTACAGTTTGTGAGCGAGGTGATGCAGCAGGTATGTTACGCGCTAGGGATCGTGCAGTCACTCACGCCGTACTACCACCCGGAAGCTAATCCCATCGAGAGGAAGAACAGAGACCTAAAACCTCAGCTGGCCATGCTTGTAGGTCAAGATCACGCGACGTGGGACCTACACCTCGCGTCGGTAAGGTTTGCTATGAACTCTGCAGTTACCTCGAGCACCGGATTCTCTCCATCCTACCTCACTTTTGGTAGAGAGCTGCGAGCTCCATGTGACTCTGCCACGGATATGAGGGCCATCATAGAGAACGACAACTTCGTACCAGGTATCACTCCGTATCTCAAGAAGTTAGCTGCCACTTTGGATGAAGCTAGGGATACTCACGAGAAGGCACAAGAGGTCCAGAAGCGGTATGCTGACAAGGGAAGGAGATCACCCCCAGAGTACCAAGTAGGAGACCTCGTCCTTCTTAAAACGCAAGGACAAAACGACGTAGGTCGTGGCCAGTCCGCGAAGTTTATTCCTCGCCGCGACGGCCCATATCGAATAAAAGAGGTTGTAAGTCCAACTACGTTCATCTTAGAGAGCACTCAGACAGGCGAAAGTGTAGGGAAGTATCACGTTTCGCACCTAACGCCTTTCGTCGGTCCAATCGAGCCTCCGGTAAGAGGGAAACGTAGGCGCGGCAGACCACGTAGACTTATAGCCGAATGCTAGCCCAACTGCGAGGGCGCTAAGTAGGGCTAAAGGGGGAGATTGTAACGCGGTTTCGTTATTGCGCGCGCGGAACCCTATTTTTGCCGTGAGCGTCGGCCAATCAGCGCTTGGCGTGGGTCGTTCGCTCGCCGAAGCTCGCACCGCGGAGAGTTTACCGCGCCCGCCGTCCAACAACGGCGTCGCGTCAGTCGGTCCAGAGCTATCAGGCGATGTGGTAGCGTATAAATCCTCCGCCCGCTCCGCGACTCCGACTGTAACCCCTCTGTGTAGTTGTCCGATTTGTGAAACTGTTATAGACCTAATATTGTATCGCCCTACCTAGTTATATATCCGCATAATTGTATTTTATGTGTCGATTAAACTTTTACTTTTAAAACTGTGACTTTTAAAGTATTATTTAATTATATAAGCATAAGGTACATATTTCATCAAGTGTAGCGTGTGCTGCCCTTAGATCATTTGTTGAAGCTCACATTTGTCTTCATTTTTTTTCACATTTTTATAAGCTCTTATTTATTAAGGATTATAATTAGATTACTTTTCTCTTGAGCCTCACCTAGTTCGATCGGCACCACACTGAAGCTTTAAATTCCATTTTGTGAAAAAGGATCATCGAAAAAAATGATAGGCACCAAGCCGTGTTTGTTGCCTGATTCTTCTAGGCTTGGTCGCGAGGAACAGGCATAGCTTCACCTAGTTTCTAAGACGTTTCTAAGTGATCCTAGTGATTTTATTGAAATAAATGCCTTTTGACTTTTGAATCAAGATACCTTGGTAGGTAGGTAGGTAGCACATATGAAAGTTGGATATGCAGGTATCTATTAGGTACTACCGTGACGTATTTGCTCATTTTGTTCATATCTAAGTTGGCTAGTAAATTATAGATGGTAGTTACGTAGTACCTAGGTACAAGTTATTTACCTATCTATAGTTTTTTGACGTGTTTTATTACGCATTTAGGCTATTTAGTTCTACCTAAGTTTGGTTAGCTCTAGGTACTAGGAAGCCATCTATTACTTTCGTGACGTGTTTGCATAATATTATACAATCCTACGTACTTTATGTAAGGTACTTACTTATGTAGGTCTAGCTAGGTATAGGTACCAAGTATTTATTATACCTAGGTACTACGTACCTACACTTTGTACCTAGACCTACCAAACATAGGGAAGTAGGTAGGTACCTCACATAAGGTAGGTAGATATGAACCATTTATAAACCACGTCACGAAAGTAATAGATGATTAGGTTCCTATGTGACATGATGAGATATGTGACTCCGCCGTCTAAAGCTAGGTGGCTTCGTATTATTGGAAAAATAATTGCAATAAAATGCTGTGAATGCGCACCCCAACGCGGGACGTCAGTGCAGATCTTATTCCCCCATTTAGAATTAGATGCTGTGAATATGGCTGGCTGTACATTATCAGAGTGTCCACGTCCTTACAGCCTGCCCGATATTGTACAGGCGCGTAACATTATCGTGTCATTCTTTCGTTCTTGGAGTTTGCATTTTTTTATGCTTTTCCCTTTCGGGCTGGCTGTGGCATCTTATTCCTGCCGCCAAGTCTTTTGCTCTCAAATCGAGAGGCTTATGTATGTTTAAAGTATATATCATGTAGGTTAAAGAATTCAGAAGCTTAGATAGGATAAGATGATGAAGTATCACTAAAATTATGCTGGTAACTAAAAAAGAAAAGGCGTCAAAATCTAAAAATAAACAAACATTTTGTAGTTATAATATTATAATAATACCTACTATAGTTTTTATTTGGTACATCAAAGTTTCTAAGTGGTAGCGGTGGGTAACTCACTCAAAATACCTGAGCTGCAAATCAGCTCGCAGCTCGCGCTCTTGAACCGCGCAAGTAGATCTATGAATGATTTCAGATGAATCAGGTAAAGTGAAGCAAACAATGCAATAAGGTACTAGTAATCAGTTCATCAAACGGGTCAGCTTTTCTAATATGTGTTGAAAATAATACAAATTGTTGTCGTATGAAATCGTTTCTAATCAGGGTCAGGGTCGCATGAATCGCAGATGAAGTAGAACTACTTTGAGCCGTTGAGCTGCTTCAGCTGCTTGGGAGCGGCGCGATCCATTTACCTGCGGCTCAGTACCCTGTGATTCGATCTGGATGCGTGTTCTGACTCGAGTTCATCATCATCATTCCAGCCGTTTGAAGTCCACTGCTGAACAGCGGCCTCCCCCACAGATTTCCGGAGTGACTTCCTGTCATGGGGGTGGGGGGAATTTGAAAATCTTTGTGAAAATAGGAGAAGCTGCTGCCCATCCCTTACTCGCCTGCCTAGTACGACATCCACGGGTAGGAGGTTAGGAGGGGCCTATTCTTCAGCTGGGGCCGCCACGGTCACTGACTCGAGTTATCCACCTCTAATTAGTGGTAGGTACACTATGTACAGCAGTGGACTCAAATAGGTGATGATGATGATACTTACACAATGGTTTCAATTCTGTTTTATCTAATGATTTTCTGTTTTTTCTGTTTTATTTAATAAAATGATTCTCTTTTCATTTTATAGATCTTATTATAATTAAGTACTTTTATATGTTCATTTGTTAGGTACTTATGTCTCATTGGAGCATTAGTCCATCAATTGTATCAATTACTGTAAACGGGAGGCGGGCGCTGGAAACTGCGATACAGTTTTTAATTTAACTAATGCAGTTTTTCAACGTGTTCCTATTGTTTATAAATTGTAAAATTTGTTTTTGTTCCAAATAAAATAATTTTGATTTTTTTTTTTTTTTTAATGGCCAGCGTTTGGAAAACTTCATCTTCATCCCTTAAAATATACCGCAGAGCGCCACAAGCAAAAATTTAGCGCGATCGGGGCCCAGATTTGTGGCATTGTATTGTTTCCTATTAACACGTAAGTACTCGTAGTGTGCGAGCTGACTAAACCTCTGGTTTCTTCATGATGTTTACCTTAAACCATTTTGGCGATCTACTCTCAAAAATTATAACAACCAAAATAACGAACGCGTCACAATATTATACGTAAGTGCCTCGTTATAATGACTAAATAAAAGTTTTTTATCAATACAGTCATATTGAACTAAAAAGCTAATGAACTAAACTAATGTGCAAAAAAGTGTAATGACGGTCGATTTTTTTATTACAACGATCTGCGACTCTAAGAAATAGTTCTTTCAACCTCTACACTTATTTCGTCGCTGTAAGTAAAGTACCGCTGGCGTAGCGGTTGAGGCGGTTGACTCAATAATCGTCAGTAACGACGTGCCCTGGATCGAATCTCTTCGACCGAATCGACTTTTTGCGATTTCTGATCGTTCCAGTGACTGTACCAGAATACCCCAAACAAGAAACCAGGTTTCCGTAGAATTAGAAAATTGACCGCTGAAATACGAAAAGCACAAAACTTGAATTTGAAGCTTCTAAAGGAACAAGACGACTGCACGAAGGATTATAAAAATCTCTTGGCGCAAAATGGGTCACTCAAAGTAGCATTTGCAGAAAAAGTAATAAAATTGAGTAACAAGAGACTGAAACGGAAAGAAATAAGCTAAAAGAGATGATTGAGCGACGAACTGCAGATCTCAATGAATATGAAGAAGCATTAAACGTAATACGTTTGCACGAAAATAATGCAGCGCTGTTCGAACAACTACAAAAAACGCTCCAGTTGGAAACCAATGTGAACACCCAAATACTTAATGAAGAATTGGACAATTTAATAAGCCAAATAATTGAGCTCCAAAGTGAAAACATAAAATTAAAAAATTCTAGACACACCGTAGATATTAAAACTGCAGCAAAGACCAAGAACTTAAGTAAAAATAGAATAACATTGAATAAACAAGTGAAACATGATAAAGACTCACAGAATAGAAAGAAAAATACAAAAAAAAATAAAAAATACAAGAAAAATTAAAAAAGACAAAAACAAGACGGACTAAAACGAGTGAATCAATAGCAACAAAACAGGTCCTGACAATAAAGAATAAAGAAGACAACGGGATTACTACGAGAATAGGACTTCGATCCGTAGAGAAGCTAACGACAGAGGAGAACACTGGAAACCAAACGAATAACAGTACCCAAAACCATGAACCCAGACATAAGTCTGGGCTATAAAGCTATAAAGCTATGAAGCTGTAAAGCTATAAAGCTGAGGATACCGCCGTAATTTCACAAAATAGACCTAAGAAAATGCTAATATTGTGCGATACATACGGAAAATCTCTTGGAGAATTTATACACTTACATAATAATGACTACCAATCTGTTCTATCCATTTGTAAGCCAGGTGCTCCTATCAGAGAGATTATAAATAACTTGCCGACACTGACAAAGAATTTGACTCAGGGCGATGATGTCGTCGTGATTGCCTCTGACTTCCATCATCAATCAAGATGTAAGTCTACGAGATACGATTACATCGATGGCAACACGGTATGTTTTGGCTGAAAACTATTTTATCCTCCGAGCTCCTAGACTAAACTCAACAAACCAAATTAACTTTTTTAATGATCAAATACCAAAATCAATCTTCGTGACAAGTAAATAAAGTTTAAAGTCGTTTGACAATCTTTTGAAGCGAAGTGGCAACGTCGCAATGAGGCGATTTTCAATAACTTTATTTGAATTTTTTGGCGGGAAAACTGTTTTTGCTTATATCTCTGAAACCTTTTCAGCTACAGGCCTGAAATTTTTGGTACCTTAGGCACTAATTATGAGCTAAAATCCTGCCTAAAGTTTATTGCCCTCTGATCAGCGGTTTGGCGTAACGAAATGTGTAAGCTGGGGACCCGGGTCTACAGCTTACACATAGTTTTTTGCTTATATCTCTGAAACCTTTTTAGCTACAGGCCTGAAAATTTTGGTACCTTAGTCACTAATTTGGCACTAAATATCTGGCTAGTTTTCATAGCTCTCGCGTCAGCCGTTTGGCAGTACTGGATGTGCAAGCTGTAGACCCGGGTCTCCAGCTGACACATAGTTTTTTGCTTATATCTCTGAAACCTTTTTAGCTACAGGCCTGAAAATTTTGGTACCTTAGTCACTAATTTGGCACTAAATATCTGGCTAGTTTTCATAGCTCTCGCGTCAGCCGTTTGGCAGTACTGGATGTGCAAGCTGTAGACCCGGGTCTCCAGCTGACACATAGTTTTTGGCTCATATCTCTGAAACCTTTTAAGCTACAGGCCTGAAATTTTTAGTACCTTTGGCACTAATTTGGCACTAAATATCTGGCTAGTTTTCAAAGCTCTCGCGTCAGCCGTTTGGCAGTACTGGATGTGCAAGCTGTAGACCCGGGTCTCCAGCTGACACATAGTTTTTGGCTCATATCTCAGAAACCTCTTTGGCACCTAAATTTTGAATTGGATTTTCAGATTGCACCAATTATGCACTAAATATTTGCATACTCAGAATTCAGAAATTCGTTATGTGTAAGCTGTAGACATACACACCAAAAATCTTCATTCATTTTATTCAAAAACACGAAATCAATTATTCATGAGAACCTAATTTACCGTAATTACTCCACTGTTCCGAATTTTATAAATCATTTTTCGTGTTACAAAAAAGTTATAAGCTAATGAAAATAACGATTGATCCATTTTCGGACAAAAGTTTCGAAGATCACTGAAAGAAAATTGTTTTCGGTTGGTTTGGTGTTTTAGGGTCGTGCAGCCAAATACTGAAAATGAAACAGTTATTTTTGATATTCATAAAGAAAAAAACCTTTAAATTAATAAGAACATAAATTAACATAAATAAACAGTAACTTACATAGTCTTAACTCCAAACTAGGATTTCCTGAGGTTGAGGGGTTACATTACATGGGCTCATTACACCGCTTCGCCGCCGGCAGCAGCGGGAGCCCCCGCCGGCGCCGGCACCGGGGTCAGCAACTTAGAGTCTCGCACTATATTGACGTGTGATAGTGTTGAGTTGCTCTCAAATCATCATCATCATCATCATTTCAGCAGTAGAACATCTACTGCTGAAAATAGGCCTCCCCATAAATTTCCAGTTCGACCGACTTTGTGCGGCCTGCAGCCTTCCAATAGTCACACAATTCTGACCAAACAATAGGATTCCCGTTTGTATCGTAACATAACTACGAATAGGTATCAAGGTTCCACAACTAGACTGGGATAATTTTAAAGTTTCTCAAACGCCATCTAGCCCGTAAACTGAAAACTTTCTTCATTCGCAGGGTTGTAAGATTTGTTCCATTATTTACAACCCAGGCAAGGTAACGCCAACGCCCTCTACCTGTTCTGTCAAAAACTATTTACAATCATAATGAAAACAAAAAGCGATGCTGAAGAGAGGTGAAAGTAAATTACTTTTCTTTGTTGCATCAAAGTACGAAGTTCAGCTACCAGAGGGCGCTTTTGTTATAGTACTTTACAATGCACAAGAATGTTGAAACTTTTAGATTATTTAGAATCGTTAACTAAAATGCAGATAAAAAATATTACAAAAAATGTTAAAAAATGTTTAGGAACGTTTTTTTTTGGACCTATCAATCACGGTCAACTGATCCCAAACTAAGCATAGCCTGTACTATAATGTACCAGAGACTGATATACTCAATAGATACCTAAATATTTTTTGAAGACCTATATTGAAGACTTTAATCCTTTCAATACATTGATTCTTTCACCGACTGTCATAGGCCCTTTTCAGGACCACCATAGTACCTACTCTTAACCTGGTCACTGACCTAAGGATGACCAAGAAAGAATCAGTGACACGATAACCAAGCATCAATGTGAAATAAATTAGGTACCTATTGTGTTGATTTTTTCTACATAATAGGTATCTAGGTAGGTACATATATAAGTATTTATATGTACTACGCAAATGCGTACGTATTGTGAAAACAAGTCGATTACTAATGATTAGTGTTGGGCTAAACCTATTGTATCGATAAGTAGATATATTAAGACCTATAATCTGGGAGCAAACACGATATGGGTTCAGGTGTGGTCACAATACACAAAACAATTCATAGCATGTATAATATCATAACTCTAATTAGCATCATACCTAACTCCTTTTATTTTCGTTTTTATGATCTCAATTGTTCCCTCTCCTGTGCACTACCTTCACATCTTCTGTCCACAAACACAAAGGTTATCTGAAAGATAATGCTTTTTAGCATTAAGTTCGCCTTTGTACTATTTTTATGTGCAATAAAGAATTTTCTATCTATCTATCTATCTAATATCCCGAAAGACGTATTCTACATAAAAGGAGCCATTTCATTCTGGGCCTGGTCCATGTACACTACATAGAAAAATTAGGAAAAAATAGGAGATTACAAGAAAAATACAATTTCATTAATTTGAAGACAAATGCGATGGTACAAGAATAGTTCTTCTGATAAGTTTTTTACTATGTGAACACTATTTGAAGGCCGCCATGTTGGTTTATAATTGGCGTTAGACATGACATTGACATATTTTTCATGTCATGTTGTTTGATTTGATGTTTTTTTTTTGTCAGATAAATGTAGGTTGTCAAAATGACATTTCACGTACGTCCATCCGCCATATTTTTGTAGCGCTGTGTGTTGCTCTCTTTGTCGAAGAAAATCATAATGTACCTTAAAACGAAGTCAATTTAAATAAAATGACCAATTAAATACGTTTAGTACGTTTACGTATTGCCATACCGGTAAATGTTGGGAACGATACCATTCAAGTTGTAGATCACTATGTCTATTTGGGTCAGACGATTCAACTAGGTAGGTCCAACTTCGACAAAGAGGTCAACCGACGAATCCAACTCGGATGGGCAGCGTTTGGGAAACTTCGTCATATCTTCTCGTCGGAGATACCGCAGAGCCTCAAGACGAAAGTCTACAATCAGTGCGTGTTGAGTGATGACATATGGCACTGAGACTTGGTCGTTAACTATTGGCCTCATACACAAGCTCAAAGTTGCACAACGGGCTATGGAGAGAGCTATGCTAGGAGTTTCACTACGTGATAAGATCCGAAATGAGGAAATTCGTAGAAGAACCAAGGTTACCGACATAGCTCTCAGAATTAGCAAGTTGAAGTGGCAGTGGGCAGGCCATATAGCTCGCAGAACCGATAACCGTTGGGGAGTAAAGGTTCTCGAATGGCGACCACGAACCGGGCGACGCAGTGTTGGAAGGCCCCCCACCCGATGGACCGACGACATTGTGAAGGTTGCGGGAAGTCGGTGGATGGAGAAGGCTCAAGACCGTTCGTCGTGGAACTCTTTAGGGGAGGCCTATGTCCAGCAGTGGACTTCTACAGGCTGATGATGATGATGACTTTATTGCTTAGCCATATTTTAGAGTAGTGTACACAGTGCAGGCCCAGGCTCCATATGTTGATGAAACGCCTCTTTTGCAATAATGATTCATGTCCTACGACTATAAAAGGTTAGCGTGGTATGGTCATGTGATGCGGAGGGAAGAATGCCATGTGACTAGAAGTGTTAAATATGAATGTGGAAGGATATAAGGGGAGAGGTAGACCAAAGAAAAAACAATAATAATAATATATATATAGATATAATATAAAATATTCCGGACATATCACACACGGTCAACTGATCCCAAACTAGGCATAGCCTATACTATGGGTACCAGAGACTGATATACATAATAGATATATATTTAACACCCAGACACAGAACAAACATCTGTGTTAGTCACAAATGTTTGTCCAGTGCGGGAATCGAACCCGCGACCCCTAGCGCAGAAGGCAGAGTTACTACCGACTGAGCTATGAGGCCAGTAAAGAAAAGATGGATAGATTGTGTGAAAGACGACATGAGTAAGAAAGGAGTGAATACTGATTTGACGGCTGATAAAGGGGAGTGGAAGAGAAAAACATGGTGTGCCGACCACACATGAAGTGGGATAAGGGCAGGGAGATGATGATGTCCTAGGACTAGGGCTTATGGAAATTTGATATTTTTCACTGAACATACACTCAACTACGATTTTTTATTTTATGATAAGGAACACCTTAAAACGGGTTTGGCATCGATATGTAGGTATTTGTATCACATCACTAGTACAGATGAGAAGCTACAACTAGGTTGCAAGTTGGCATGTAGGTAGGTGATCGTGACCGTATAGTCATTGACATGCGTGCTCGTATCTATAGAGTGACCTCATTTTTATGGGAAATCACTGATCCACAACGAAAGTAATTTTATTCTTACTTTCTATGGATCTAGCCGTGTTCAAACAGCGTGCGATATGTCAACTAAAAGATATCTCAAAATGATCTTTACGAGTACTGAATAAAGTCAATTTGAGTTGTTGTGCGATTTCTTGAAGCTATATCAAAAAATGTCCAACACAAAATGGACTTTAACAAGTAGATATTTCTGCCTTTTGGGGTTGAGACGGTAGGACCTTGGGGCCCAGGGGCGTGGCTCCTGTTCGATGTTTTATTTAGGAGGCTGGTGAATGAGACCAATGACCAAAGGGCTGGTGCTTACCTCGGACAAAGGATCAGTACAGCGATCCAACGAGGTAACGTCGCTAGCCTTTTGGGCACGCTGCCTGTGGTTGGTGATCTTAACTCTGTTTTCTACTTGTAGTCGTAGTCGTAGAAAACAGAGTTCATTTCTAGTATAATATTATTTTAGTTTAATTTACAACTGTTATTATTATTATTTTTCTGTTACTAAACAAATACTAAATTTTACAAGTAGATGTAGAAAGCATTTTGAAACGAATTAAGGTGACACATCTCACACCGTTTTGAACACGCACGTCCATAAATTTAAAATTAACCTAATAAACTAGGTGTTGCCCGCGACTTCATTCACGTGGAAAAAGATTAAATTTGCGTTATTCCGAGATAAAAAGTAGTCCATGTAATTTTCTGACCCCATAACTACCACTATATACATACTACACTACATAGCTATGGGATGGGCAGCAGCGTCCCTCATTTTAACAACGATAGCTCTAACTGCGCTCGCCAACCCGCATGCCCAGCGTGGTGAGTATGGGCAAATCCCCCCACATGATAAGGAATTTGCTCTGTCTGTGGAAGAGGCCATGTTCAGCAGTGGACGTCGTACGGTTGAAATGATGATGATGAACTACCACTATGCAAAATGTCGTCCTCTGTGTCCTTGCTCTGTAAAAAACATAAAAATATATACCACATTACATTTTTTACATTTTTCCGGGATAAAAAGCCTATGTGCGATAATACAAATAGTACTATAGTACAAATACAAATAGTCATCATCATTTCAGCCGTTCGACGTCCACTGCTGAACATAGGCCCCAGACAGAGCAAATTCCTTATCATGTGGGGGGATTTGCCCATACTCACCTCGCTGGGCATGCGGGTTAGCGAGTGCAATTAGAGCTATCGTTGTTAAAATGAGGGACGCTGCTGCCATCTCTGACCTTTTTTCCCATAGTCCCCTTTTATGACCTCCGTGGATAGGTAGATTATGGAGGGGCCTATTCTTCGGGGCCACCACGGCCATACAAATTGTATAATGGTCATGGTTATGCCTTTGGAGCGTAGCGGCATAATCTATGGTTATGCCAATCAATGCATCATTGATAATTATTTATAGAATAATTTTAAAAATACCAGCATTGCAAGCTGCTTTGTGGCGTATTCTCTGGAATGCTATGTACCTACATTTACAAGTCCATGCAGTCAAGATGTCAGTGCATCTATATAAGTAAACTAGATCGCGTTTCTATCGGAACAAGGCCAATGTGAAGCAAGTGGAGTACAGATGGAAAATGCGTTGTTTTATACTTTTATAACATACTACTTACCTAAATAATAAAGACGGTCAAGTGCGAGAACTCGCGCCCTGAGGCTGCCGTACCATTGGTCGTGGGTTCTAATCCAGGTCGTGCACCAGTGCTTATGGTACGAAAATAAAAATTCAAAGTGTAGGAATTGACAACTTATATTTGCGGTCGCTTACGTAGTCATTGTATGATATTGACCGCAAATATAACTTTGTTTCCTAAAAAACTTCGAAATTCCTCAATTTCAGACTTTTCCCTTTACTTGTGTTACAAAAGCTCCTACCATTTCAAATTTCAGAATTGTGAGGTAACTGCAACTACCCTAGAGGTATTTGATTTTTGCCATTTCCATACAAAAATTATACATTCATTGCCATATCTTTTTAATGCATAAAGCTAGAGCTTTGATTTTTTTACGGCACCATAAGCCCACAGACCTTAATAGGTGGTTCAAGTTGATACTTTAAGCCGTTTCTGAGAAAAAGGGTCTTGACAGACGGACAGACAGACAGACAGACAGACGGACAACAAAGTGATCCTATAAGGGTTCCGTTTTTCCAAATGAGGTACGGAACCCTAAAAAGTAGCCTATATGCTATTCCGGATATAATCTAGTACCAAATTACATCCAAATCCGTGCGGCCGTTTAGCCGTGATTGAACAACAAACATCCGACCATCTAAACATCCAAACATCCTCACAAACTTTGGCATTTATAATATTAGGAGGATAGGATAGGATAGTAGGATTAGAGTCTTTTGGGGTTGAGACCCTGGATCCGTTGGGAATCGGGGTCCTCTGGGTTTTTAAAATCATAGTCTGGTCGATGCAACGCGTGAACGAAGAGGTATTTTGTGCAACGGCAATGCAGCCAGCGTCTTGGTGCGCTTCCTACGCTGACGACTGGAAGTGATCTGGATCAATTGAACTATCTACAGATTAGTTTGAAACGGTCTTTATACAGCTCAACTGTGACCGTCTCAGTTTTGTTGCTGTCGGTACAAAGTAAGTCCGGTTACGTCGCTGTCACCGTCTCTCCGGTAATAGGTTCCGTTCATAGGATATACCACTTTAAGCGAAATCTTGGCTTTTTAGATTTTTTTACGTTATTAAAATATTTATTTATTTATTTAATCTTTAATGCACACAAAAGACAATGTACAAAAGATGGGCTTAATGCCAAGGCATTATCTACCAGCCTTATAGGCCCTTTTCAGGGCCACCATACCTCAACCTGGTTACTGATCAAAGACAGGATGACCAAGAAAAAACCAGTGAAACGACAAGAAGAAGATCTACCAGCCAGCCTGATTGGGTAAATAAAATTTATGAGCTTATTTGTCGGTGTGATGATTCAATTAGCTCTATTCTAATATTTCCAATGCGAGCTCCTTCACCTCCATATACGACATGACGGCAATCTTCTCTTTTATCTGGCTCCTGTAACATATTTTTGGTTTCATCCTCGTTTTTCTTCCACCTTCCCTTCCTTCAATGATGTTCTTAAGAAGCTGTCATTTCGTATACTTATGTCCAATAATTTTTCGTCCTTTGTTTTGTATGGTCTTAATCAAACCCTTTTTCCGCTACTCGTTTTAGAATTTCCTCATTCATATCTTTCTCCATGAAGCTTATCCTATAAACTTAGAATAACTACACAATTATAAATTAACAGAACGGCTTAGGTATAGGCTTAGATTGCCGAGTAGAAACGTCATTAATTTTATAAAAACAGGAATTATCAAGTAGTAAAGGTGAAAACTTCAATTTCTTGTACGTCGCACATTTGATCGATACAATAGAATATCACTTTCCATTGTTCGATTTTGCTCATTACAAACGATGAAGAAGAATTATTGATGTTTGAGTCATTTCTCACGGGACGGTATTTGCCTTTATTGATGGCTTGTTTGAGCTCATGTGAGATATATTCAGAGACACTGATTTGTGTAACATACGTGAAATCATCTATTTATGGAAAGTAAACTAAGTAATGAGGAATAAACTAATAAGGAGCAGGTAGGGCACAGCGAAATTTTCTCGCTCTAAATTGGAGCAGCCCGCCTGGGAAGGTACCTCCGCCTTACAGAAGATCGCAGCCAAATAACATTATTTGTTTTGTTGTGTTGCTGCGGTGAATAAGGTTGCCAGAGCTCTTTAGGGGAGGAGGGGTTTGGCAGGCAACGCATCAGCAATATTCCAGGTGTTGCTGATGTGTATAGGCTATGGTAACCACTTACCATCGCGAGGACCGTAAGCCTATTTGCCTCCGTATAATAATTAAAAAAACAAGTGATAAATTAGGGAATCCTAGTGTGGGGTCAGGATTATGTATGTGACAGTTGGGTGTTATTTATTTCATCATCATCATCATCATCAGCCTGTAGAAGTCCTCTGCTGGACATAGGCCTCCCCCAAAGAGTTCCATGACGAACGGTCTTGAGCCTTCTCCATCCACCGACTTCCCGCAACCTTCACAATGTCGTCGGTCCATCGGGTGGGGGGCCTTCCAACACTGCGTCGCCATTCGAGAACCTTTACTCCCCAACGGTTGTCGGTTCTGCGAGCTATATGGCCTGCCCACTGCCGCTTCAACTTGCTAATTCTGAGAGCTATGTCGGTCACCTTAGTTCTTCTACGGATTATTTAATTCAATTAAAATTCGAAATTAAAAAGCTCACGACCGTTCGTCTTGGAACTCTTCGGGGTGGCCTATTTCTACAGATTAATGATGATGATGAATAAGGGCGCAAGGCAAAAATTATTTAAAAACGATCCCGTCTACAATAATTTTCTTTTCCCGCACCGTGTCCGGCTAGCATGTTTTGAGGCAAATCACCGACTTTCCATCGCCGCGAGTCGATCGACGCTCATTATGGTCAGGCCGCGTGTATCCTGGAAGTTGCCTTATAACTGGCCTCATAGCTCAGTTGGTAGTAACTCTGCCTTCTGCGCTAGAGGTCGCGGGTTCGATTCCCGCACTGGACAAACATTTGTGACTAACACAGATGTTTGTTCTGTGTCTGGGTGTTAAATATATATCTATTATGTATATCAGTCTCTGGTACCCATAGTACAGGCTATGCCTAGTTTGGGATCAGTTGATCGTGTGTGATCTGTCCGGAATATTTATTTATTTATTTAACTGACGACCTCGGTGGCGCAGCGGGTAAATGCCCGTCGGATACGCAACGAGTGTGGGTTCGATTCCCGCAGCGGGATAAATGTTAGCATGATCTGCAAATATTTGTTGTGCTACTCATTGTTTCTGATACCCACGACACAGGGAATCCTAGTATAGGGCTGTTGGGTGTTATTTATTTGTAGTTGCTGTGACAAATTGAGATGTTTTTACCAGCACTGCGGCCCGAGCACGAGTAATTAACGATAGTGTTACCCTACGATACAATGGTAAATGTTCATCATCATCAGCCTGATGAAGTCCACTGCTGAACATAGGCCTCCCCCAAAGAGTGCCACGACGAACGGTCTTGAGCCTTCTCCATCCACCGACTTCCCGCAACCCTCACAATGTCGTCGTCCAGTTCGTAGTCGCCACTCGAGAACCTTTGTTCCCCAACGGTTATCGGTTATCGGTTATGGTAAATGTTAATTGGGGGCATTTCATACTCGCCACGCTGGGCACGCGGGTTGTCGAGCGCAGACAAAGCTATTGTTGATAGAGAATGCTGCTGCCTATCCCCTAGTTTTTTTCTCTTAGATAGATAGATAAATCATTTATTCGACATACACAAATACAGCACAGACAGAGATAAAAACAATCGGAAGAAACAACAGTAGGTTACAATCACTATAAACAAACAGCTAAGGCACTTAGTAGGTAGGTAGGCTAACAGTGAACTTAAAAACAAAAAAACATTAATAAACTACACATTAACAGAAAAGCAGGCGCCTAACCCACCTATAAAGTGGGTGCCAACTGGTGATACCTACTTATGGCGAGAAATGTCTACGCTGCAGTGGCATGGGTCAAAAAGGTCCTATCTCAACTTATTGCTGCTCCGCCGAGGCGTAGCAGCGCTGGTTTTCAGATAGGACCTCTTAGTTGCCTTGTCGACAACCACGGCTATTTATTCTTATAAAAAGAAAAAAAAAGTTATATATATGTTTCTAAAATCTATGTTACAAGTAGAGCGATAAACTACAGATAAATTCAAATGCAATTTCTTTGTTACAATTCCATCACACAATTTCATCTGCACGATGTAATCGTAAAAATCATGTAAACGTGTGAATTTTCTTTAAAAAAAAACTTTCTACGGCGTGCGACTCGTAATGTCGAGTAATCATCATTTTGATCAAAAATTGTTTGTTTGGTTTGGTGGCAGAGTAAGCGGGTAGCGATTTAAATCTGACATTACTTTAGCAATTTTCAAATTATTGCGTGGGCGTGATAACTTGAAAACTATTTATTACAGATTATTGAGTGAAAATGCATTTATATCTCAATAATCTCCCTCCCCCCCTCTTAGGGTAGAGTTTTCTAAATTCCTTAGTGCACTCCTACACCAGGAGGAAAATGCCCTTCGACTTTTACGTTTCTAGGTTATATGGTTAGACTTGACTATAAGTAACGTGAGAGCTTTGTATAGGTATTTAGTTTAGTGAAAGCCCTCGCGACTTTGTTCGCGTGAAGTTTTTTTACAAACTTCAAACCCCGCTGCACCCTTAAGAGGGTTGAATTTTGAGAATTCATTTCTTAGTACAGCCTACCTAACTACACGGCTTCGCTCGCGTGGTACCTACATAAAAAGTAGCATTTATGCTATTCTAGAATCCTTTTGATATTCTAGAATATTCTAGTTCTTTACCTAGGTATAGAACTCTATATATTCCAAGTTACAACGAAATCGGTTGAGTCGTTACGGCGTAATTGAATATCCAACATCCAAACATCTTCACAAACTTTCGCATATAAAATATTAGTAGGATATTTAGATTTAGAAGGATAATAGAATTTTAAATAATAGCTACACATGATCTGTGGCTCTTGTATGAAACAACTGTCTTCACTCTGCTCCGCTTGTTAGTTTTGTGCTCGCGTTTTGTAGCACCTAACCCATCTTTCACGCAAAATCATTCAATTCGATTCGTTGCATTTTATTCATTCTAATTCTAAGTGGTATGTACCTATAAAGATCGAAAGTTTTTTATGATTATTTATTTTACTTTATGGCGTCTGCTGTTATTACAGCCAATATTGCCAGTGTCAAGTTATTAGAATGTCAAGTTTGCTACAAAACTTCAACCGCATTTTTAGTCAATAAGAATATCACAAAATACACTCCCGTTCTATTCAATTCAATTCATTTATTTCTCTCAATAGGCATAAATACAATGCACTTAGAAATGTCAAAACATAATAAAATAAACATACAATGGTAAATACAAATAAAAAATGTATACAATGTCAAGAACTTAAAATAATTACACAGTCAAGAAATAATAATAATCAAATACATAAAATGTATTTGCCTACACTCGTGCTAAGGTCCTAAGCTTTAATGGTTAAAATACCACCGAGATTACACACTAAAACTCAACAAAACACCAGAAAAATAAAATACAGATCGAAAGTTATTACTATAGTTGTGTAACGTCACCATAAGGATGTCTGCACACTATCAGAAATTTCTGTCAGTAAAATTAAATCAACCAATCAGAAGACTTACTCATGTAATATTATTATATAAGTAGTTTGTTCATAGTTTATATTTAGGTACCTAATATAAGTATATTTTGTTAGAATAGTTTGTTTATATATCTACTATTTATTTATTTTTTTATTCATTGGTCTTGTACACGAACCCTACCTCTATAACCACCTATCTCTAGCCTCAAAGGTTTGCTGGAAGAAAACTCTTTTTAGGGTTAAGCTCGCCTTTGTACATGTCCTTTCATTTAGTTTGTTTTTTGTATGTGTTTTCTGTGTACAATAAAGAATAAAGAAGAATAAAGACGAAAAGATCCTTACTGATTAGTTGATTTATTTTTTCTAACTTAATTTTTATGATTGTGTGTGGACAGCCTAAACCTTTCCCTTACTTGGATACCTGCATATAATTCTATGCTCCTTATTATGTGAAAGTTTGTATGATTGTTTGGATTTACAATGGGGGAACCTTAGTAGTTGTATATTAAGAAGTCAGATTCCAACACCATCATCATCATCCTGAGCTTCAGAAAGTCCGCTGCTGGACATAGGCCTCCCAAGAGAGCATTAGCATCCACATTTGAGAGCGTGCGATATAGCCCAACGATATCGCATCGCAAGGTTTTAAAAGTCAAACTCAAAATAAACTGTACTCAGTAGATGAAGTTTAAAGGCCTATGGGTTGCGATTTTAAAATGATCCTTTCGTCTTTCGAATAAACAACAAACCTGCTCAACAAACCTTCGCAACTTTTTCCCTCGAAAAAAATTGTGTTTACCGGTAAAAAGTTGAAATATCTTGCACATTGAGCCAGTAGCACAATGCTCTAGCCTAGCCCAATTACAGAACGATCATTGTCTTCGTGCGAACGCGCACTAACAACGGTGCTAAGTGTACTGGGGCGATCTCGTCGTTTTTTCTTCGCCTATGCCATGGTAAAGAGGTTATTGTGCTATGGAGTTCAAAAATGTGTCTTTTTTCTGGATATACGTACTACATGGTGTTAGAATTATCTTTTCAACAAAGAGGTCAATTCTGATTATATCATCGACGATCATAGGGCCACCTTTTCAGGGCCACCATACTTCAACCTGATCACTGCTCTAATACAGGATGACCAAGAAAGAATCAGTGACCCGATAAAAGAAGAGGTCAATCGACGAATTCAACTAGGATGGCCAGTTTGGTTCGTCATTATCTTCTCGTCACAGATACCACAGACCCTCAAGATGAAAGTCTACAATCAGCGCGGGTTATTGGCGATAACATATGGCTCTCAGACTTGGTCGCTAACTATTGGCCTCACGCACAAGCTTAATGTAACGCAAAGGGCTCTGCAGAGAGTTAAGAGTATGCTTGGAGTTTCACTACGTGATAAAATCTGATATGAGAAAATCCGTTCCACGTCCACGAATCGTTCCATGAAATTTCGGAAGACCGTTGGACCGACGGCATTGTAAAGGTTGCAAGAAGTCGGTGGATGGAGAAGACTCAATCCCGTTCGGAGTGGCACTCTTTGGACATGTCAGTAGTGGCTTCCTGAGACTGATGATGACTTTTGTTTATACAACTAAGGTGGCAAACAAGCATACGGCTCTGTTGGTAAGTAATTACCGTAGCCTATGAACGCTTGCAATACCAGAGGCATCACGCACGCGTTGCCGACCCCAACCCCCCTTCCCACTTAAAGAGCTCCGGCAAATTTTCTCAGGAACACAACACTATTTCAAACAAATAATGTTATTTGGCTGCGATCTGATCTTGGTTATCTACGAGGAACTTGAAGGGATATTTATAGATCTATGTCGTTGAGATCAACATGAAACTTATAAAACATCATCATCATTTCAGGAAGTTCACTGCTAACATGGGCCTCTACCGCAGATTTCCAGAGTGACTTCCTTTCATGTGGGAGGAAATTGCCCGTACTCACCACGCTCTGGGTAGGTGGATTGGCAAGCGCAATTAGAGCTAGCGTTGTTAAAATAGGGGACGCTGCTGCCCATCTCCTAGCTTTTTCCCCTTAGTCGCCTCTTACGCCATCCACGGGATACATGGAGGGTTCTATCTTCAGCCGACTTATTTTTCTTCTATTTTAATGTGCATAAAATCAGCAAAATCTATGACGCACTTTCGTATATTAACTTGTTACTTATTTATAAATTCCGGTTTCGCCAGGTCTGTTTGAACGAATCTTTAGAAAATTATTAGGTTTAACCAAGCGACTTGGTCAAAATAATTATAGTTTACAACTTTTCAAGTGTATAAAAGAGTCAGTGAACTTGCTGTTAAAAAGTGAAAGGATTTTGGGAACAGACAAATAATTCAAGACGCGACCTAAGTCGCACGACTTAAAGTCGTGTACTGTGTATTTAGTCAAGCAACACGTATTCAAAGGTACCTCAACTCAATACTAAATACATTTATTGCTTTCACATGGTTGGTTACAGTAGATAGTTTGGTGGTTTCTCATGTGGACCCTGTACTAGGGTACGGCAACAGGGAGACAGGCCGTGATTTAATACCGAAGTAAGAAGTAGTGTATGTGTACATCCGATCTATTTTGAAGCAACTAACAGTTACGCATATACATAACTCTTAGAATTGGAAAGATACAATATTTGCAAATGGGGAATGCGAGTCGCCTCTCGGACTGAATGCGGCTACCATCCATTCCATTTTTTAAACAAAATAGGCTAACGTTTGACCACAATCTCACCTGATGTTAAGTGACGATGTGGTCTACGGTGTAGCACGTTTGCTCTACTCTTGAAGACACCCAAATTATAGGAATTCAGGTAGTTAGGTCCATGCCTCATTTGCTACCAGTTAGAAAAGGCTGTTATTATTTACGACAAAGAGTCGCGTCCGATGTTTTCTATCTGTATTCTCTTATTCACGACCGTGTAATAAAGATTCATGCTCTATCGTGTGATGAACACTCTGGGGAATTTCCTTTTTAGAATAATTTATCTAGATCCATAAGATCTCACGCATAAAAACCAATATGTAAGTCACTATATCATAAACAAACAAACATATTATGCTAATGCCGTCTACACAAAAACGAGAAGAGACATTAGAAGCTCAGACGTTGAAATGAGAGAAAATAAGTTCTACATTCTCGGCACGCGACAAATAATAGGCCGCGGTAATGATCCCATGAGTTCTGTACTGAAGTATGTACTAAAGTCTCAACAACGACATGGAAACTAGGGCTACGCAACAATGCAGGAACCTGAACACGAAAAAATTGCGATAGCGTTACGCTTACGATACGATAGCAAATAATGACTGGCCTCATAGCTCAGTTGGTAGTAACTCTACCTTCTGCGCTAGAGGTCGCGGGTTCGATTCCCACACTGGACAAACATTTGTGTGATTAACGCAGATGTTTGTTCTGTGTCTGGGTGTTAAATATTTATCTATTAAGTATATCAGTCTCTGGTATCTATAGTACAGGCTACGCCTAGTTTGGGATCAGTTGACCGTGTGTGATATGTCCGGAATATTTATTTATTTTTTATATTATAAAATACTAACTGATACCCGCGACTTCGTCTACGCCGGATTAGTATTTCGAGTAGCTAGTAGTCATATTTTGGACAATTCAAACAATATCATTATAAATTGTAGCCTATGTGTTATTCTGATGCTATATTATTGTGAAATCCATTCAGTAGTTTTTACGTGAAAGAGTAACAAACATCCATCCATCCATCCATACTTACAAACTTTCGTGTTTATAATATTAGTAGGATTTCGCGCGTTTATGGCGTCGCCAATGTCATTGGGTACTTATGATTTAAACGAAAAGCCGTGTCCAAACAACGCCCGATATATCATCTAAAATTCGTTTAAAATTCCCTCATTTTAACAACGATAGCTCTAACTGTTCTCACCAACCCGAATGCCCAGCGTGGTGAGTATGGGAAAATCCCCCCACATGATAAGGAATTTGCTCTGTCTGTGGGGGAGGCCATGTTCAGCAGTGGACGTCGTACGGCTGAATGATGATGATGATGAATGTAGCTTTTCTTAACTCTAAAATAAATGACACGGTTCTTCCAGCAAATTTCTTTATCTCTTATAGTGTCAGCCTTCCATGGGGAACCTTCCATGGGGAATTACATCAAGGAGGGCCTTGACGTATCACCCCGTTTAATATCTTGATAGCAATATCCAAGAAAGTAGAAAGCACCACAATCACTGCAAATGAATCACTTTATATGGTCATTAAACGTTATAGTATAGCTAGTGTTATGGTTTTATGTGTGGTTAAAGCTATTATCTATGTACCTGCCCCGTAACATCAACTTTAAGATTTTGTTTAGACGATGACGTAAGTTGACAGTCTTTATTACAGGTGATGCGCAACATTACCGCTATCCTGATGCAAACTAAAAGATGATCCCTTTTAATAAGAAACTGAGTTAAGACGAGGTCTAACTGGTTTTGTGACGTGTTTCTTCATACATTCTTGCTTTATGACATAATGTCAACGTATGAAATGACACGTCACAAAATCAGGGTTTAGTAAGACCTCATTTAAACCCACTTTCATAATGACAGGGTTATGGTTTATATTCATTTAGAATACATTTAGAATATAATTGAAAAACGTTTATTTTGTTATCAACACAATCAGACTTAAAATAACACAATACAAAAAATGAAATTCAACCTCATTTCAATGGCAATAAGACGTCATGATCCGCTATGGTCCTTTTCCGATACATATTTTATTCTTACCGATTTATATAATTTTAAATGTGTTAAAAAACAATGTTTCTTTATGTTTTCGATGTCAATAGGATCGACATTTTTTCTAATTAAAGACGGTCAAGTGCGAGAACTCGCGCCCTGAGTGTTCCGTACCATTGGTCGTGGGTTCGAATCCCGGTCGTGCACCAGTGGTCATGGTCAGATAAAAATTCTAAGTTTAGGAATTGACAAACTTATATTAGCGGTCGCTCACGTAGTCATTGTATGACATCGACCACAAATATAACTTTGTTTCCTAAAAAACTACGAAATTCCTCAATTTCAGACTTTTCCCTTTACTTGTGTTACAAAAGCTCCCAGCATTCCAAATTTCAGAATTGTGAGGTAACTGGAAGTACCCTAGAGGTTATTGATTTTTGCCATTTCCATACAAAAATTATACATTCATTGCCATATCTTTTTAATGCATTAAGCTAGAGCTTTGATTTTTATACGGCACCATACGCCCACAGACCTTAATAGGTGGTTTAAATTTCAAGTTGATACCTTTAGCCGTTTCTGAGAAAAAGGGTCTTGACAGACGGACAGACAGACAGACGGACAACAAAGTGATCCTATATTCCGTTTTTCCAAATGAGGTACGGAACCCTAAAAACATCAGAACATATATATTTTTCTATTCTGGTACGGACAATGTTAAAGCTTCTTGACAACTGCACGTCTGTCTGTCATGATACTTTTTCTCAGGAATGGTAATAGGTCTATATCAACTTGAAATGGATATCAAATACTCCGAATACAGATTCTGAGATCAAATATAAAGGACTGTGAGCTTATAGTGCTCTAAAATAAAACAAGCTTCTAACTCAATGCGCAACAAATATATGGCAATGAACGTCATTTTGTATGGAAATTGCACGAATGAAAAACTTATAGAGTACTTCCAGTAACCTCATTAATATAATTCTAACCTTTGGAATGCTTTTGTGATACATAAAAGTAAAAAGTCTACAATAGAGGACTAGATATGAAAATGGTACGGAAGCCTCAGGGCACGAATCCTCGCTTGACCGTCTTTATTTTTGCATTATTTCATTTATAATCTCTGAAATCTCTCTAAATATGATTTTTTTTCATAATTACATCAGCCTTAGTTTCTCTTTAAATATTCGGGCCTAGTGTTGATTAGATCATAATTTTTGATCTGCAATAATTTTGTGGAGTCGGCAAATTATTCGGTTCATTGCCGACCCTTAAAAAAAATTGTACTTACCATACCAATCATAACATCGTCCTAAGTAGGTACCAAAATAATAACACGCTTGAATAACTCGAAGATTCATTGAAGGTATAATTTTGAATACTTATTAAAGGAAAGCTCAGAAAAAATTCAATTTTCATTTTAACTTCCCAATTATGCTACGTGAATAAGACAAAGACAACACGAGAGGGAGCCAATAGGTACTTCAATTCATCAATTAAGCTACAAAATATATTATATAGGCGTGTTCAAACGGCGTGCGATATGTCACCTGAGATTCTTTTCAAACTCATCCTTACGTCTACTTGTTAAAGTTGAGTTTGATATTTGAGAGCGTCGTATATAGATAAATAGATAGATAGATGTAATATGACGTAATGATCATTTTGAATGATATATAACACGCCGTTTGTACACGGCCTAAAACAGAGAAATGTACTACTTATAAAATTCCACCACCCAATGTGCCAATGGGTCACACAACCACGCGCATACGTAAACAATACAAATTCCTCATACGCCAAGTACACGACCTTTGCAATGACCATACTTTCGCAACATTACAAAACCTGGACTTCACTTTTACTCCTAAGAAAGTCCAGTTTTGGTTAGTTTTTCAAGCTGCACTTGCCGGGGTGCGGAGATAGTATTTAAGATGACGCGCTCTCCGGCGCCGCACAGTTGATTCGAAGTGCGCAATGTGGCGGACCGGATTGTTGTTCGTATTCGCGGTCGCGTGCGCGCATCCCGCGCAAAACCCAGGCCACAATGACAACCACATCGAAACAGACTGCAGCAAAAAGGACTCCGCATCATGCATGAGATACAACTTCTTCTCATTCATAGACAAAATGATCGGGCAGAAGGAAAACTTCGCACTCACTGAAGGCGTTACCGTCATCCGCGCTTCAGACGTTCCCGTTGAAACTGGAGCACCAAGATCTTTAGATCCTGTTTCTAGACTCAAAAACTACTTTGAGACACATTCTCTACAGATTGAAGTGAAGGGATCCGACGTGATAAATGCAGTCACCAGTGCCGGCAGAGCTTTGGAAGACACCGTTTCAAGCTTCTCAGATGACAGTGACCTTAGTGAAGAGAGCAGAGGGAAAAAGAAGAAAGCAGCTAAAATCCTCGGACCACTTATGGCGGCGTTGGCATTGAAGATGATGGCATTGATGCCTTTAGCGATAGGAGCGATCGCGTTGATTGCAGGCAAGGCTTTGCTGATCGGTAAGCTGGCGTTGGTACTTTCAGCGATCATCGGATTGAAAAAGCTACTAGGGCAGCAGAAGCATGTGACGTATGAGGTTGTGACACATCCTCACCACACATCAAGTCACACGGCTAGTCACGACTACGGTGGTACCAGTGGATACGGAGGTGATACCGGAGGCGGGAGCTACGCAAGCTCAGGCAGCAGTGGCGGGCACAGCAGCGGTGGTGGCTGGGGTAGATCGCTCGAAGCTCAGAGCTTAGCGTACTCAGCGCAGAAGCCTTAACCCACGACCTAGTTCAACGACCCTGTTTTCTCTTCTATGTACTTTTCTTGTGTGCGAGTGCAATGAACGTTTGTATTTATTATGCTGACTGGATGTAGTCATCTCTACAGTCACTTCCTGTAAGCCTTTTGGCTGTTGAGTAACTATTATCATAGTATTCTACAACATATACCTAAGAGTATTATTTATGTACATATATATTTGTGTATATTAGTAGTAATTTTATTTTATGTATGGTAATAAAGACGTACCTGGCTTTAATATTTTTAAGTGATATGTAAATATTTTTATGTACTTATACAATTTATTTATTGTCTGCTGTTGTTTCTTGTATTCATATAGGAACATTGATATTGTAATCGTCCATACAATGGTCATAGTTATTTTTATGAATAGCATAAGGGGTTAAAACGTACAAAGATTTAATATTTATTGTTACTGTTTTCATTACAATTTTAATACATGTTGTTTGTTTTATTTGATTGCAATTGCTGCCTTGTTAAAAGTAAATAAACGAATACAAGCTGTACCTACAAAATTATTATAATAACTTTGTTAAAAAGTAATAAATGGATATTTTAAAGAATCAGAATGGCAATGAAATAAAATTTAATAGGTATTCAAACGATATGCGATTATGTCCTCGACATGCCATATAAATTCATTTCAAAATTATAAATAAAATCAGTTTTGAGTTTGCCATGGTTTGTGATATACTCGTAGCTCAAAGATATCTCAAGTTCCTAAAAGTTAAGCTAAGAATGAACTGGGTCATTTTAAAATTGATTTTAAATTATAATATATATCGCGAACAGTTTGAACACGTCGTCATAACGATTTTAACTCTGGTCAAGATTGCAGCCAAAAAAAAGCAGACAGTAGGTAACCTAATTTTTTTTTATTTATTATTGATTCGTCACAAGCATTTTATAATGCTTTATAGGCAACCATTGCATTGAATTGAAAAATCTCGTTGCCAAATCCATCGAAAGAACTCAATCTATGAATATTAAAGGAGTTTGCTCAGTTGAAACTAGAAACATCAAAATAGTAAGTATATAACGGACGTTCCATCATAATTATGATAGTATGTCCAGAACTTTCGCAATCCGAGATACGATTTCCCAGAGTAAGTAAAACGGATGTAAGGAAAAAGGCAATACCAACTTTCCAAATAAATGTAACTTGCCTTGGCTACCCGGATCAGAATTTTAGTCTATACTACACGCATTGGTGTACAGAATAGAAATAGAGACCATTAGAAACGTTGCCCAGTATTATTATGTACCTACGCCCCAAAGGTGTTACATATATATATATATTTTTTATACTACTAAGGTAGCAAACAAGCATACGCCCACCCATTGGTAAAAAGCTTAAGCGGCCCACACATGCTACAAGGTGGGCCAAAGGTTACTTATCATAGGTGATGTTCAGGATCGTTCGGGGGCATTTCTATTTCTACCACTTTCGTGACACAATAATTTCTTTTTACGACGAATTATACTTTGGTATAGACATAATATTATAAGTACTCAAAGTCAAAATCAAAGTCAAAAGGTTCTTAGCACGTTGAAACCTCTTAGAAACTAAGGTGAAGCTAGATGAGCCTTCATCTCGACCAAGCTAAGAAGAATCAGGCAACAAAATATAAAAAAAATCATGGTCATCATTTTTCGGTGATCCTTTTTCACAAAATTGATTGTAGAGCTTCGGTGTGGTTCCGATCATCCGATCGAAAAGTGACTCGTAGATACTTACACCTTTCTGTCATAAATTTCAAATTTGCGTAATACTCTGTCGAAAACTAACTTGTGCCCGTGGCTTCGCTTGCGTGGTAAATAACTAGATATAAAGCCTATATGCTATTTTAGGTAAAGAACTCTATCTATTCCAAGTTTTATCGGAATTGATTGAGCCATTATGGCGTGATGGAACCACAAACATCCTCACAAACTTTCACATTTATATAGTAGGATGTTAAAGAATGACAAATATAATCTTCATATGCGCTATAAACTTACCTAGATCCTACTGATCAATCGATCATCGATGTTTAATATGTATAATATTATCATAACTTAGAATGATTTTCCATGGTGCATTTTTGATATTGCAAGTACAAACATCTTTGTATTAGTCTCAAGCCGTTTTGAAAGAGTTTCCGTTATGTAATTTAATATTTAAGTAGGTACCTAACAATGATTCTTACGTATTCTGAATAAAGTTGAATTTGCCTTTTAAGAGTTTGCGGTATCGTAAAGCTATATTGCACACCCCCAAATGTCAAACTCAAAACTGAAATTATTCAGTACAATTATGAATAATTATTTCTATTAATAAACGTGTTTACAGAAGCTAGTCATGATACCGTCGTTTACATGATACGTTGACAATTGATGATACTACAAGGTTCGTCTATGTATGTGATTTCTATGTGTGGATGGTGAATGTGACAGAATGTCTCCTATTTTCCTAGTTTTTAACCAGCTGACCTGTCAGTCCGTTTTATGTTTTTGCGCATATCTTTGTATGCATGTACAAGTAGGTATGTGTTTAAGTTGCTTACCGTGTCACATAATCTTGGTCATCCTGTCATATTATATCATCTTGGTAGTATTAGGTCATTAACCAGGTTGAGGTATGGTGTCCCTGAAGGGCTGACCGTCGGTGAAAGAATCAGTGTAGTGAAAGGAATGAAGTGCACCTCTTAGAGGCTCCTCTCGTGCTCATGTCACATGTCTTTGAATTTTTAGTTTTTGGATATGCTGGTTCCCTCACGATGTTTTCCTTCACCGTTTGAGAGCAATTGTATAGCGTACATAAATTTTCCGAATGGAATATCCATTGGTGCACAACCGAAATTCAAAGCCACGACCTGTGCACTGGAAGGCGTGGTCACTACTCTATACCAGTGCTCTCAGAACCGTCGTTATTTGCTTAGACAAGTTGATGATATAACATGGTGAGCAAAAAATAACAACTTCTCTCGAAACGCCATCTCTTACAACTTGTTTATCATCAGCTCTAACAACCAGGCCATTCACTTGCCCTCTAACACCGGAGAAAGGTACAGTCGGGTGAAACTGAACTATCGGGCACGTCGGTACTTACATACAAACGTAATCCTCTAATTGGAAGCTCAATTGTCCATGAATAACGACCGAAACTTACGCGCATACTCGACTTGAATATGCTGTACATGAGTCATCTACGTATCACACGGTTCAATATCATGAAAATGTATTGTCAGGTTTGGTATGTGGCGCGAGCATGAATTATTCACCATAGCTTTACGCTCAACATACGATAGCAATATTCATAAATAAAAATTAAAAGATTTGAGCATTGACTTTGAATAGTCAAAGTCAAATAATAGCTATTGATATTATAGGTATTTATAAAAATAGTTCAATATAGCGTAACGCTTAAGAGACGATAGCATCGCATAAGCGTAACGCTATGGTGAACTATTTGTATTTGAGGCACTGGTTGATCGATCGTTTTAAATCGCTAGGGGGTTCAACGTCTAGCAACTTTGCAACAAACACGGACATCCCGCAAGCTAATGCAGCCCATACAATTCGATCTTTCTGCTAGCGTTAATACCAACAGAAAATAAATCTAGTTTAGACCCCTAGGTATATTAAAATAAAAATGTTTTAATTTAGCTTTCAAAGCTCATATTTTCTGCAACACTGCTAATTTTAACAATCACTTAACCGCCAAGCGGAAAGATGTCTTGTAGTATTCGTACTTTCACTGCTTTATAATTGTTTGAGACATTAATTACTTTGAAACATTATCCAGCACTAATTACGATAATATTTCTCTCACTGGTAGTGATAAACATGTACCTACTGAAGACAAGCAAGGTTAATACCTTTATATACATAAATAAAAAATAACTCTTGTTTCCTGGATAGGCAGGCAGAGGAAGACTTTCCAATTGCTAAGATAATAACATGCCTCATTTACTGATAACTGTCATATTCTTCGTGCATGGTGGCCGCCCTAGCACTAATAATTCACGAAAGCGTCACGCTTCAAAACATGCTTTTAGATCTATAGGCAATATACGCTTGAAGAAATCAAAGGGGGCTAGTCAGAAGAATTTTCAATCATTTGACACATGCCCATATTTTGCAGTAGTATTCCATACAGGTTGCAAGGCCATCGCCGCTTTAAGAATTTCTTCCTTCATCGTTTGAAACACATGTTAGAGTGCGCTTAATTTTTTTTCGAAGTGAATAACTCATTGGCACACTACCTGATTCAAACCCACGACCTTCGGATTGAAAGTCTGGGAATCTCCCACTAGAGGCATAAGCTTGCTGTCTACTATTTAAGTACAAAATAGAAAATCCACAAGCTGTGGTGGAAAAAGCAGTGGAGCAAGTTCCAAGAAATCAGTCCAATAATACAAGATGGCTAAGTTAAGTCTTTCTACGATGTAGAAAATTGAATCACTAATGTGAAAGTCCATATCAACGTCTAATTATCACTGGCCTCTTTAGGACCACCATACCTTAACCTGAAGACAAACAAGCATTCTAATGCAAGCAATTTAAAAGATGACATAACGCACATTTTAAACACGGCTAAGCTTATGACAATCAGTGCGTGTTGCCAGTGATGACTTATGGCACTGAGACTTGGTCGTTAACTATAGGCCTCATATACAAGCTCAAAGTCGCGCAGCGTGCTATGGAGAGAGCTATGCTCGGAGTTTCACTACGTGATAAGATCCGAAATGAGGAAACCCGTAGAAGAACGAAGGTCACCGACATAGCTCTCAGAATTAGCAAGTTGAAGTGGCAGTGGGCAGGCCATATAGCTCGCAGAACCGATAACCGTTGGGGAGTAAAGGTTCTCGAATGGCGACCACGAACCGGGCGACGCAGTGTTGGAAGGCCCCCCACCCGATGGACCGATGACATTCTAAAGGTTGCGGGAAGTCGGTGGATGGAAAGGGCTCAAGACCGTTCGTCGTGGAACTCTTTGGGGGAGGCCTATGTCCAGCAGTGGACTTCTACAGGTTGTTGATGATGAAGCTTATGACAACAGCCCAATTTGAAAACAAATCCCAATCAAAAAAAGAAAACAACCATCTTAAAAACAAAACGACTTTGAAGTTAAAAAAACGTAAAGCTCAACAAAGCCAACAACATAACAATTCCATAACTCGCAACCGAGAAAAAGAACAAAACCTCAGTTGCGCCATCTCGTCGCAACTCGGGAAAATAAAAAGATAACTTGATCACGAGCGTAGTAGTAACCTTGGCAGAGAAGCTGAGTTCGTTCATTCATAAAGTTTTACTACTTACCTTTTTGCGTAAGGTTGTCATACCTACATAATTCTTTGCGCAACGTTTTTTAAACGCGTTCTACTCATCTAGAAGGTTTTTCGTAATTACAACCTTTTCCTTGTTGCCCTATATATTTCTGAACTTGTCTTGAATTATTTTCGTGTACCTAGTGTTTAATAAAGTTTTATCTAGCTATCAATATTTAAAAAAACACTTATTTTATGTAAATGCATTAATAGCCAATTACGTATTTGAAATGTTATAAGTTCTTTGTATCTTTTTGTATAGAAGGCTGGACATCCGATGGACTGTAAAATTGTGAAGTTTGCGGGAAGTTGCTCAATGAAGAAGCTTCAAGACCATTTGTTGTGCAGACTTACTCAGCTTGATAATGATTAGATGATTAAAACATTATTAAATTTATATTGCTCAGATGTAACTAAAAATTCGTGATAATGCAATTCAATCTTCAAAACACCACTTTTAACCTAAACATACTAAATAAAGCTACTAAAAAGTGTCAAAACATACAAACACTAATCTGTTAAATAAGAAAAACGGTTATGAGCCGTTTTTCTTTTTCGCTATACAACTTGTTCCACGCAAAAGTTCAATGGCTCGTTGATTACAGCGCTACAACCGCAAGCGCAGCCGGAAAAGCCTTGAACTTTTTGCTTTGTTTGTAAACAAACATGGCCCTGAATGTAGTTCCACGCGCGACGGATAGATGGCGATAGGAGTTGAATTAGGTTTGTAGAGTTTAGTTCGTCTCAGGTGGTTATTATTTGAAGAGAATTACAAAGTTTACTTGGCTTCTTTGGCATAAATACATTGACGCAAATAGTTGTTAACACATTGATTTAAAATTTACACATCAATGTTATGTCCAGTGAACCAGAAGCTTGACTATACCTAGGTTCTAGACTTTCTTTTGATAAAGAAAAGCTTTTTTCAAAAACGTTTCCATTTATTGTCATAGATTTTTTGATGATGATATTATAAAAAAAGCTAACCTTGGAACTTAGGGGTTTTTTATGGAAAAACAAAACTTTAATAAAGTAGCCACATTTACAAAAAGTCTTACCACACTTAACACTTTTTTAGAGTAGGATGTAATTAAATATAATATTCATTTACTCTTTGTATACTTTCATGGTCAGTTTATTTGAATAATTTTATGATCAACATAACTCGCAATTTAAAAGTTATGATTTTTTTTTTAATTTTGCGTTGTTCGCAATCTCTCACCACTTATGATTATGCTGGCATTTATCGCGTTTCACACTTTGATTGCTTGCGTCCAATTGTGGCTTCGTGGTGTATTGTCTGTAATATCAATATCAAATGGCGATTTTTGATTATTTCGTGAAAATATGAAAATAATAAATGTAGTTACCGACTTGCATCTATATCTTTAAAAGATAGAGACATTATAGATCCAATCAATGTGGTTAAAGTTTAACAACATTGATTGGTCCTTTATTAAATGTAAAGAGAACATTGAAATTTGAACTTTTATGCTAGAGTGACAAAGACCAAAATATAAGATTAGGGGCGCTGTTAAAAAATAATTTATTATGAATGTTTGCAATTCATACAAAAATATAGAAAAATGGCCGCGTTGGTTTGTTTGGTTGAAGCATAAAACCTCATTAAAATATTTGAGAATACTAGAGAAAAGTAGACACTTTATCTAAATACGGGAGCAACTTTCAAATGTAAACAAGTTTACGAGAGCGGAGTAGCAATTGCCTAGTTGAATTGCAGTAGAATTTGTCCAAATTAGCGACTTATGATGGAGCAGGTACTATAATATAAGGAATTAGTATTTCCAGACTTTTAGTAAGATGTTATTGGCCTAGGGAAAGTACAAATGTTGCGGGATGCCTATCTCGATGAATAAATTCATAATGACCTTTTCACCCTTCACCATTAAAGATGAATATGTATATATAGATACATGAAAAAAACAACTCTATCATTTAAAATAGTAAAGTAGTCATAAAAAACAATAGTAACTTATCCTTAATGCAAAAAAATTAGTTGTTGGATGTTTGTATGTTTGTGGTTCAATCACGCCATAACAAGTCAACGGATTTCAATGATACTTGAAAGAAGTAGAATTCTTTACCTAGAATAGCATATTGGCAACTTTTTTGTAGATACCACGGGAGCGAAGCCGTGGGCGCAAGCTAGTTTACTATAAGAAGGTCAATAAACTTCTGTAAAAGGTAACTTTTTGATTTAAACCCGCAGTAATAATATCTTACTAACATCTTATTTGTAATTTAGATAGATACACATAGTCAAGCATGACACAGGAAATTAAATAAAACAGAGAAATAAAATGACTGTTAATAATTTAATGATTTGGGTGTTTTCATAATAATTACTTTAATTATTACTACTAGGAAAAGAAACAACAAAGATAACAACTAGCACCACTTTTAGAAAAAAAATATACAATTAATATTATAGAGATACAGATATAGAGATACTATAGAAGTTAATACATAAAATACTCATAATATCAATGAAGATGTCAAAAATAACATTATACACATATACAACAATACGAAAAATATTTACAAAAGATATATGTTATAATTAATATTTTATAGAAGCAAATATAAAAGTAAAGAATGAAAAAATACGACTAGAAGAAAATGAACACATAAATGAACTAAATAAAAATATTAAAGCTATGAATACAAATATTTGTACTATAAAAAGGTGAGTTCCGAATTCGCCGGAACTAAGAAAGTTCTTCACAGGTACAACGTAGAAAAGAAGTGATGCAGAAATAAAGACAAGATTCACTCGCACGCATTAAATAATTTAAATAAATAAAATAAATTATTATTGTTTAACTGAGGTCAAAGACTATCTTAGGTTTAGTAAATCAGTTGGCATAAGCGCTGTACGCAAGGTTCTGGGCATCCCCAGACCTGCCCCATCCACCGTGACCGCCGCCGCCGCCGCCACCATGGCTGTAGTGTTCTTCATGATGAGGATGGGTAACGACCTCATAGCTCTCATGGTGCTCGCTCTTGGACAAAAGTTTCTTGAGCAGAAGAAGGGCAGAGGCTAACAGAGCGGCCTTTGCGAGCATTAGACCTTTGACGGCAGCAAAGGCGATGATTCCCAAGAACAGAGGGATGAGGGACTGAATCTTCAGCTGGAGGAGAGCGAGGATAGGGAGGAGCTGCTTCAGCTTCTTCTTCTTACCACGGCCTGAAATGAAAAAAAGTGTTTACTCAATAAAATTCTTATGAAACGTATTACAGTACATGACCTGTAGCATCAACTTTAAGGTTTTGTTTAGGCAGTGACTTAGTTGATAATCACAAATTTAAGTTCAAAATCGAGTAAAATAGCGCTCACAATTCAGTTTATTTCTGCATTTGAATGACATAAGAGGTCATAGAAGCCCGGTTTCTTCAAAAGCATTCAACTACACAAGTTTATTGTATGTACAATATGATCATTCAATTTCAATTTAGACAGTTTTCGCAATTTTTTGCATATTTGCAGAAGTCATTGTAAGGATGAACATGACTTCGTCAATATTACTGAACTACTAGGTATAGAAAAAAACTAACATGTTCGTCACTTGTTCATATATGACCCAGTAACAACACCGAATCTTAATAAAAATCTTTGCATTAAAGGCAGTTGTCATTAAAATAATCGCATGCTTTCATCGTAACATTGTTTCGTGACATATAAAATAGGCTAGCGACATCTTAACAGTTCCACTATTTCCCTATTTACCACATACAAGCACGCTACAATGTAAATCAGTTACCCTCACCGCATGATAATGACTCGAAACCTTACGAATTCGTTAGCAATCTAGACTGAATTTTGAACGATGTCACCCCAATTGTAATTCACCATGTTACGTCCATTTTGCATAACAGTCTCATTGTAGAAAGTGATTCCGCATAGGTTCAATTCGAAAGCTCAAATCCACTTCCATATTTCGATGACAAGAGTCCGCCCGGAGCGTTACTTTTACTCGATTCTCGATACCCGATTTCAATGTTGGCGGAACTTAGAATCTAGTCCCATAGTCCTACATACCTCTAGTACTGCGGAGATCTAGCAAAAACTAGATGCAGCCCGCTTTCCAACATAATCTTGTTAATAGGTTAGAGAAACTCACTAAACCCGTTCGTCTCTGATTTCTAGACGCGTCTTCTTAAGGTATATGTTTTATAACGGATATCCGTTTAGGGTTTCGTAACCTCTAATCGATTGCATTTCGATCATAATCCCGGGTTGATTAATTTGACTTTCTATTTTTTATATTCATACGTAATCTCGTTGAACCGGTCTTACTCTTAATTTATATTTTGGCGAGAGTCATGACGGTGTAGATTATTATGTGACTTTGCATTTTATATAACGACTTTTTATTTTTTTTATGCAGTCACGTAAGTGTTAACATATCTATTCAGTCTGTCATTATCATCCTCAATTCAATTTTCACTCGCTGTTTCGTATTTCAAGTGGAACAAGCCTAAATTATAAGTTATGACTTGCAATTTACTTGAATATTTTTTTAACGCAACATATCATCAAAATATTACTTTAGTTGAATGCTGTTAGACATAGACCATTTATTATCTAACTAAGCATGTTGATAGTTTTAAAAACAAACTATTCTATTGACTGAACAAGCTTCGTTTGTTGTCTAGCAGGTTTTTTGTTTGATTGTTTAACAACCACCTGTTTGTTTGTAATCAATCGGTTTGATGCTATTTTTGTTTGAGAGATTAACGATTCTTTTAACCAGAGCAATGCAATCTTATTTATAATAATAGGTACGTTTTTAACTTTAAAACTTATTTAATAAGAATAGTCAAATCGTAGTTTTGGGTTCACAAAAGCTAATTAGAGTTATTATTAATCTAGTTTTCTTAATATATCAATTTGTATTGAATACCTACTTTTCTGAAGAGGAATCGTTAGAGTTAAGACTATTATCATCGACAAAACAGAAAATAAAAAATATCTCCCATTATCTGTACACGCGCTTTATTGTCTGATTTTTCTCATTCCTTAGCCTCAATTTCAGTGGATGTGTCTAAGAACCTGTTTCTTAAAAGAAACTAGTAGAAATTAAAAGCTCAAGATTTTCCCAGTAAAGAAAATTGACCAGTTCCGATCCCACGTCCCAACGACATAACTACCGACTATTATCTTAACAAGATACGTTATCTCCATTGTCTAAGCTAATTTTACGTTACTTCTCAAAAACTTTCACTTGATTTTGGTCAGTTTATTGCAGGGTTTTCGTAATTATACCGTACAAAATTATAGATACATACACGATGTATCGTGTATGTAGCGCTTGTTTAAATTATACGCTATATATCATTATATATAAGAGTAAGACTGGTTTTATATGAATTAACTAGCTAGAAAATGTTTATTAGGTTGATGTAGCAAGTGGCCAATTATGTTTCACACCTTCATTCTTTTATGAGAGCTCTCTGGAACATTAGCGTCTTGTTGCGAATAGTTTTAGCGGTTCGAGTTTTTTTATAGCCACCTTTGTAATAATTTAAAACTTGTTTTTAATCGAGATTTGGCTGACGAATGACTCATTTTATATTTATTGAATAAATAAATCTTTTCGGTTTTGTAAACAAATTATATATATTTTTTTTTTAAGGTTTTGAAGGGCAAGTGCGTATTCCAAGATAACTGAAATATTCCCAATGTCCCAAAAATTGCATCAATCCTAACCTAATTAATGTGATAAAGGTAAACTTAAGTTTTTTGCAAGAAACATTATTTGTGTCACTGGCTGGACCTTTGTTGGTCACCCAAATCGGAAGTAAGAGAACAGATTGAAGTATTGGCCTTAAAAAGGGCATGTCACTGATCCAATAACTTTTTAAAAAAGGTTTATTAATTTCTCATCAAGTGATCAGATTGTAAATTTGCAGAAAGTCGGGATGGAAAAGGCTCAAGACTGTTTGTAATGGAACTCTTTGGGAGAGTCATAATGTAGTAGCAGTAGACTTCTACGGGATGATGATGATGATGTTTAGATTGTGGATTTCATGAAAAATGCCAAACGAACCAGATCGGTGAAAATAATTTACGGAAACTTACCTTCTTCCAATGATCTCTTAACGTCCTCAACAGTGCTCTTCGGCATGCGGAGTTGAATCACATGGTTCTCAAGGAAATCTGCAGCAGCGTCAACCAGTCTGTTCTCCACCTGGTTCTCCCTGGCTCTTGGCTCTTCGGACAGGGGTTCAAAGGACCTAGCTGAACGCGGGGATCCGTTACCGATGAGACTGATGCCGTCAATGAGGTTTAACTCGCGTGCTGTGTTTATGTTCTCGACGTAGCGTAGTGCTCTTTCCTGTAAGTAAAAAAACATAATTGAGAAATCCAAATCAATTAATATAAGCTTCAAGAAAAGCCTATTATTTGAAGACAGATAAAGAATAACATTTATCTAACGTTCGTGTATAATCAGACAAAGGTGGAGCTTCCCTACAACATTATTATTTAACAGGTGGAATCAGAACACACACACACACACATCAGAAACTTTAGCAATTGGGATCCACGACAATTAGTATCCACCAAAAAATTTAAAAACACTGATAAATATTCTCCGGAATTGTATCACCATATCGTTTATTTAAATAAAATCTTTGCGTAGCTTTAGTTGATTAGGTTAAAAGCTCTTTGAAGGGACGTCAATTAATTGGTATTATTTTGTATATTATATTTGCATTTAAATACATATTGTTGAATTTGAAATAGAACCTTGGACTTTGTAGTTGTGCCTACCGAAAGCACTTAAACACTTTAGATTTTCGTTGACCTACTTTGACATTTTACAAAGTGGGAGCTGTTTTTGAGTTATAAATGAATTTAAACCCTCAAAATTAAGTGCATAAAAGTACTAATATGAAAACAAAGATAGACTGAAGAAGCGTAACAATTTTCTTCAGTGACCTTTATCAATCGGTATTAGTTTAGATTACTTCGATGTAGGTTAAATGATACTATTTCCCAATATACTTTTTAATCAAATGTCTAATCTTTTTAATTTTTTTTATTATTTCTTCACTTGTTTTTTTAGCAAAAGCTCTTTGCGTTTTGTTATATTAGAAAAGGACCAGATATGAATTAGCAATTTGAACAAATTTTATAATTAATTTCAGCAAAAAACTTTGACCTAACTATTTTTTTTTGTCCTGTAACCACAAAAGTACCGTATTTAAAAAATTAAAAAACTCTTGTAATCACTTCACAAACACACCTTCAAGCACAACGAGACGTCTTCCTCGGAACAGGTCTTCACCACCCCCAGAACGGACCCTAGTACATCTTCCTCCCCTGTCGGCTTGCAAGCCACAACGGCTGCACAAACTAGTATCACAAAAGCCTTCATGGTCCTTTGGTGGTTGAATGTGTTGCTGGATCGTTGCCATGCGGTTTTATAAAGAGACCCCCCACTTGGGTTAGTTTAACCGAAATGTGCGTACGGGCACGCGATGGTGTGATAGAAAGAATTAGAGATGGCGAACTTGGGGTAGATTGTGACGTTTGAAAAAAATGTTGGTTCTCTCTCACTGTTCCAAGCTAATAAGCTCATAAACGTTGTACCATGGTACTCGTAGTTTCTGATACTCACAAAACAGGAAAACCTAGTGAGGAGTCTGGACTATGTATGGGACTGTTGGGTGTTATTTATTTAGTTAAAAGCTTGGCCGTGGTGACCCCGGATGAAGAATAGGCCTCTCCATAACTCCTACCCGCAGATGCCGTAAGAGGCGACAAAGGGAAAAAAACTAGGAATGGGCAGCAGCGTGCTCTATTATTATAACGATAGCTCTAACTAAACTCGCCAACGAGTGTGCCCAGTGTGGTGAGAATGGGCAAAACTCCCCAAATTATTATTTTTATAATATCTATCTATACTGTACTGTATGTGTTTCCAAAGACTTAACAAATTCATTTGTAGAATTCAGCCAATACCTATTCTCTATTATAACTAATAATAAAGAATAGGTATTGACTGAATACTCGTACTCTTTCTTAGTCGTTTGGCTAATACGAAGTTGTTTTAGGTGCTGATTTGTAACTATTAACTTCAGAATCTTATACTATGATTTAGGAGTAATTTAATCTTGTCGGTGTAATGATGCAATTTCCTCCATTCTGATCTTTCCCTGTTCATATAGTTTATTACGAATCTTAAACTTAACAGTGTACTAAGTATATTATGCTATCTAATTAACCTATATCTGTTTTGATAATAATATAAATAACTCGACTAGAGATAGCCATTTAAAGACATCAGGTAGAATTTTACACATCTTTTGGTTCCTCTGAAAACTGGACTTACCATTTTCATGAATGAAACATGCTTCTTTTTGTAGAAGTTTACACATATATTGCTCAGTTGAATAAATAAAGGGTACGTTTTTTTTATGAATTGACCGCTGCCATGTCTGTCCATTACTCGCTCTTTGCAAATGCAATGTCCGTACTACCGGTGAGTACGCCGGGAGCTATGTGATTGCTCATTCAGCAACTGAGTAGTCTCAACGGTGGGAAATTAATATTTATGATGCTTTTCTAAAATTATGTAACAGACAATCTAGGGATTTTATGGTATCAACTTGAAATTTTTGGATGTAGGTCAAAATCTAAACATTTGCTTAGAGCAAGTGCTAATGTTATAATGGTAAAAATTTTACGCAAAAGAAAAAAAAATATTATTCTATACAATATCGGGACAAAAACAGGCTGCGGATGATGATAAAAACTATGATTATAATCTAATTCAAATATTAAATACATTAATTATCTACTTTTGAACTCATGTATATATTTTTTAGTGATCCATTTTCCAAAACTATTTACATAGGTACTAACATCTAGCGATCCACAACATAGGCACTTTTAAGTAAAAAAAAACTATCAAGTACCTATTCATATATTACAAATTGAAATTCCCGTGAATTCCCGTTTTTAGATTTTTTTCATTGTTTCCGCTATTGATTAAATTAATCTTCTAACTTCATGGTTCTACCCTCAATGTGGGGACGTTACATTGAGGGTTTTCATTTCATTTCCATTACTAGTTTCTGATTAATCTGGTTTAACCACTCCGTCCGGTGAAATAAACCATTCATTAATTTTCTGGTTTACTCTTGGTTACCTGTGGTTGAGTTATGATAGCCCTCAGAAGATATTTGTAATTTTTACAGATAGAACAGAAGGACAGCTGATGCGATGGGGAGTAAAGGTTCATCATCATTTCAGCCGTCCGTCGTCCACTGCTGAACATGGCCTCCCCCACAGACAGCGAATTCCTTATCATGTGGGGGGATTTGCCCATACTCACCACGCTGGGCATGCGGGTTGGCGAACGCAGATAGAGCTATCATTGTTAAAATGAGGGACGCTGCTGCCTATCCCCTAGCTTTTTTCCCTTAGTCGCCTCATCCGTGGATAGGTAGATATGGAGGGGCCTATTCTTCAGCCGGAGCCACCATGGCCACGAGTAAAGGTTATCGATACAAATTGTGACCACGAACCAGACACGAGGAAGGCCTCCCACCCGACAGACATACAGCATTATATAGCAGCAGAAGATTGTGGGAAGTCCGTGGATGATTAAATTTTCAGGATGGAAAATCCATTGGTGACGGCTGGGATTTGAGCCCATGGCCTGTAGATCGGAAGGCGCACAACTACCACTCAACCAGTGCTCTCTGCCAATAAAGGAACTGATTAAGATTAAGAGGGTAAGTTTGAAGTTTATCTAACTGATCTCCCTACTAAAGTTATCACTAGGGACTATAGTCCCTGTTATAACAGTATTGAGTTCTTTAAAAATGGCGTTTTGCGCTTTTCAAGCGATGCGTGCGTGATACCTCTGGTAAGATTGCAAGCGTTCATAGGGTACAGGAACCCGTAAGCTGGTTTGCCACCTTAGTTGTATAAAAAAAACTCTTTGACCCACTAAGACTGACCAACAAGGATGTTGCATCCAGGAGTAATGTTATTCGGACTTCCGCTGATGCAACTATTACGTGACAAATGTTGACCAATTCTAGTTTTATAAATAAAAACCTGTTGCTGCTTGAAATAATTATACAACTTATATACAACATAATTGTATATATGTGATGATAATAATTTAATATATTTATTTAGATCAATGTGTCTGACTGTATTTCATTAATGGCTACTATAAAATATGCAGAGAAGCACTGTACCTTGTATGGATTTCGTGAACGGCAGTAATGACAACGTGTAAACTGTCCCGAAAGCTAATCATATTATCAACAAAATTTTTTTTTAAAAAACGAGTTTTTTCCAAACTATTTAAAATTATCTGTTTTGGTTCTTCTCGATGATTGTCTTTATTTTTAAAATATACACTTATACATACTATAAAATAAAAAATCAAATAATTACAAAATAAAATAGAAACTAATTAAACAAATAATTTTGGACATGCGGCAAGGTGCCAAGAGCACTGGCTGCATTCCCGCGTTGAATTGCCAAAGAAATTATTTGTGCAAGGAATGAGCCAGCTCTCTTATAACCGGCGGCGTGGACCAAAGTTGGTATAATTTTTTTGAAGAGCTTTCTGGTACCTGGTCCCCATGGTCCAAAGGTTTCTACACCAAGCGGCGTAAATATGTAGTCACTGGAGAGGACTGAATATTTTCGCCGCTTGGCGTTCTCAGCTGCTTCAGCTGCAGCTCCCACCTTTTGCGATGTTGAGTTATTTGAAAAGTTAGTTAGTTCTTCTTATCATATTTATAAATGTATTTTTTTAAACACGAGAAGTTCGGCATCAAGATTATAACCTAAAACACGATTATTATTATTGTGCACGAAAGGAGCCTTTATGAGACGCACTCTAATCTTTTCACTACACTGATTCTTTCAACGACGGACTGTCATAGGCCTTTTTCAGGGACCTAGGTAATTCAGGATGACCAAGAAAGAATCAGTGACACGACAAGCAAGCACCTAAAATAGATGAATAATTGAGGTTGAACTGAATTGACCCCGGCAAGGCCTTATTACATCTATTCTAGATGATTTATACAGCGTTAGGTGGAACTTTTTACGCACTTACAGGACGATGTAGTGCCTTGGACATGATTTAGAGACGTAATAATGGAGGTCAAAATATATGCCCACCTCTCATCATCTTCCTGCCCTTTTCCCACATTATATGGGGTCGGCACATATTCTTCTCTTCCACATTCTTCTTTTTTTTATTTTTTTATACAACTAAGGTGGCAAACAAGCGTACGGCCCACCTGTTGGTAAGCGGTTACCGTAGCCTATGAGCGCTTGCAATACCAGAGGCATCACGCCCGCGTTGCCGACACCAAACCACCCCTAAAGAGCTCTGGCAACCTTACTCACCGCAGGAACACAACACTATTTGAAACAAATAATGTTATTTGGCTGCGATCTTCTGTAAGGCGGAGGTACCTCTCTAGGCGGGCTGCTCTAATTCAGAACGAGAAAATCTCGTTGTGCCCTCCTCCCAAAACCGTCATCCGTCATCTATTAACCGTCATCTCCACACTCACTTCTTTCTTACTCATGTCATCTGTAATACAATGGCCACCTCTAAGTTACGGAAATCTATGGCGGTTACCGATGCTTTTCTTCACTATCATATGGTTGATCAGTTGCAATAGGACCAATTCTCCTAAACCACAATTTTGATTATGTATTTTACAGTTTGTGATGTATTATCGTGCATTTCTTAGATAACATACCGAAACAGGTTTGAAAGTTAACAATACAATTTGAAAATTGAACCGCTACACTATAATAATATTAGCATCAATATCTATAAAAGCTTTTCGTTTTTGGATGTGGTAGTATTGGAAAATTGTTCAAGTAAAGCTCACCGGGCTGATTCGCGTGGATTTGGTACGTAGTCCAAATCAATTCAAAAGTTAACTAAGTAAAAAGCTACGTCGTGTCAGATCCAGATTTTTTCTTAGTCATCCTGTATTAGGTCAGTGATGAGGTATGGTGGCCCTGAAAAGGGACTATGGCCTTCGGTGAATGAATCAGTGTAGTTAAAGGAATAAAGTGCGCCTTTAGAGGCTCCTCTCGTGCACAAACTAATGAACTCTATGATAGTGTTTGTTTTGTGGTATCAAAGTCAAAATCCCCATGTACAGTCGATGTGTTTTTTAATGTTATGTGCCACGCCAGCTCGTATTGCACTTGCCCCATTTATTTTTTTATTGTTTTGAAGGCTATTAGCGTCGTAGACCACTGGTGGAGTTGTGATAGTGGCCCCACCTTCCAATCCACAGGTCGTGGGTTTGAATCACGGATCACCAATGGATTTTCCATACGTAAAATTTATGTAGTACTCTCAAAAGGTGAAGAAGGTGAAGCGCTTTGCTTGTACCTTTATAATGCGGACGGGCATATAGTGGAACTCGTTGCCGGCGTCTGTGTTTCCGAATACCTATAATTTGGGTGTCTTCAAGAGTGGAGTGAATAGGTTTCTTCTAGGCAAACGTGCTTCACCGTAGACCACATCGTCACTTAACATCATGTGAGATTGTGGTCATACTTAAGTCTTTTTTGATTAAAAAAAAAAAAAGAACACGATAATGAAACCAGTATGTCCCAGAACCTAAAAAATATACTCTGTTTGTGCATGAAAGGGGCCTCCATGAGGCGCACTTTAATCCTTTCACTAAAGTAAAGTAAAGTAAACTAAAAATGTATTGCTTGAAATACATGTAGGTAGGTACTTCAATGATTCTTAAACATTCTTTTATCCTAGTCACTCCGTTGACCACAAACCAAGTGACGCAGTGTTGGAAGGCCCCGCCTGATGGACCGACGACATTGTGAAGGTTGCGGGAAGTCGGTGGATGGAAAAGGCTCACGACCGTTCGTCGTGGAACTCTTTGGGGGAGGCCTATGTTCAGCAGTTGACTTCTACAGGCTAATGATGACGATGATGACTCACTGACCGATATACGATGATGAAGATAGATTCAGTGTCACGACAAGCAAGCATTATCTGTATGCCATATCCACGCAAACTCCTCTTCTTTTTCGCTGCCACCACGTGTGGCAAATCATTCACGCGAATCATCGATCTCAATGATTTGGTACAATAAAAACTTTCATCGATTATAGATATAGTTGTGAATTTAATTTTTACTGATGATGCAATACTCGGATTTCCTTCCGAGCATGATTAATCGATCTATTTATCTGTCGATCAATAAATAATTTAAGTGTCAAAATTAATTGAAGTATTTAAAGGAAATTTGTAAAAGAACAGTGTCACTCATACAGCTCTCAGAATTAGCAAGTGCAAGTGGGATGGGCAGGAAATGTTGTTCGCAGAACTAACGATCGCTGAGGAATATAGGTTCTCGAATGACCTAGAACCTGACGACGTAGTCTAAGAAGGCTACTCGATAGACCGATGACATTGTGAAGTTTGCGGGACAGAGAAGGCTCACGCTTTGAGGGACACAGACCTATTGTTCAGCAGTTGACTTCTTCAGGCTAATGATGCTAGTATAGATTTGGAACCTAATATTTTTAAGGTTAAGCAATATATTGATATTAAAAAAAAAATCCATGTGTTCAAAGGTCGGTGCCGGCGATTTCTTTCTTTCAGAGAAAAGTTAAGCCTCAGGTTCACAGAATGTCCCCCAATATGACGCGTTACACAGAGTCTACGCGACGCGGAAACGTTGCGTGCATGTTGGCACTTGGGACATTTTGCATGCTAGTGTAGATGCGTAACAAGTAATACTACCTACACGGGGGAAACCTCAAACTCAAGGCCTCGAACGAAATTTCCGCGACACTGTCGTAGACGGCTAGATAAGATCCATTTTCTCTTAGCGCTAACGCCAGCGGAAAGATTGATATGTATGGAAATGGCATTAGCTTGTGAGATGTCACGCGACTGCTGCAAAGTTGGTAGACAAAATTTCGTTTTCCGTATGACGTTAGCGTAAAAGAAGAACGAAGCGTGAGGATCTTGTCTAGACCTCTAGTGTGTGCGAGGGAATTGGTCAAGGACATTATTCCCGAGATAGTCACCTGCAGTATTATTTGTTTCAAATAGTGTTGTGTTCACAGCTCTTTAGTGGGCGGATTCAGGGTCAGCAACGCGTGCGTGACGCCTCTGCCTCTGGTATTGCAAGCCTTTATAGGCTACGGTAACCACTTACCAACAGGTGGGCCGTATGCTTGTAAGCCACCTTAGATGTAAAAAAAATGCTCCATTTGCACTCCTAGGAGTCTAGTGAATGGCTTAGGCTTTATGGCCCAATCGTGTTAACATAAAATGTCGATAGCACTTCAACACACGATCGAAAGTCGATCATCGAAAGCTATGCGTATTCGAACTACGTTGTACGGAGCGATTGATTAGTTTTACGTGAGAGAAAATGCCTTATGTGTCGTAATTTGTCAGTTTTAAGGTCGATTATGGTAAGAACTTCCGGGATTTAGCCATCATTATAACCTCCTTTAATTTTTCCCTAGTCATTTTGGGCCTTATTAATAAAAAAACTCTACTCGTAGCTTATTAAGAAACTACTCTTAGACTAGTTAATCCAAGACTAGCCCCGTGTCAACTTAGCTTACTTCCTCATTACTCTTTATTTATTAATACTGAATTTATGTAATACTGGCTTAAAACTTGGAGTAAAATTAATCCTAGATTACTCTTTGTTTATAAATAACAGAGTAAGTATAATGAATGAAAATCATGCATGACAAATACATATTTTTTTTCAAAATTTGGTTTGATGATTATGTTGTAAAGTGTATAACGGTTCTCCTCAACAAGAAGAGCACTGGTGGAGAGGTGGTAGTGGCCCCGCCATCCTATCTGTAGGTCGTGGGTTCGATTACCGGTCGTGCACCAATTTTCCATTCGGAAAATTTAGTTGCGTTCTCAAACGGTGAAGGAATACAGTGTGAGGAAACGGGCTTATTGTCCTAGAACTTAAAAATTCCAAGACATAATGTGTGTTTATATAAGGATCGTCTAAGACGCGCATTTTAAAGCTTTCAATACACTGATTCATTCACCGATAGGCCCTTTTCAGGGCAACCATACCTCAACCTAGTCACGGACCTAATACCTGTATACCTGACCAAGAAAGAACCAGTGACATAATAAGCAATCAACGAGAAACAGTGAATTACGTGAGCAAAAGTTGCGAGTGTCAGCTATTAATATGTTCCAACTTACTAACTATAGTATTAATTTGTCTCAAACAGGCGCCGAAATGTCTGCCCATAATTTTATTTCATTCGAGCTTTTTCCCTTCCATTCGCCAATAACTTATTAAAGCCGTGTTCAAACTGCGTGCGATGTCTCATCCAAAAAACGATCAAAGAAAAAGTTCATAATGGTTGTAAATGATTCAAGACATTTACATAAGGAAGATTCCTTGAGAATGACAGACTTGGTACTACATGATATCTCAGAATTTTTTTGTGCTCTATGTAAAGGAGTGGGTAGGCACCTATAAGAAAGAAAGAAAATACATTTATTTTGGACAGACAAGCACAGCACAAACTAATTAGAAAAGACACTACAGGTTATGGTTCAACATTTTTGTTTACAATTATTTGATGCCTGAAATAAATTATATTATTAATCACATATATTTATTTAAAATCTCTTTTTTTAATTTAAAAAATGAATATCAAAACAACTATTATTGTAAAAAATATATATAAAAATGGAGAACCACCGACCGCGAAGCTCGGTTCAAGCGGTCGGTGGCTAGTCGGTGGTTTGCAGAGAGAGGAACCTCCTGACTATGCGTGCCGAGTCCAGGAGTACCACCCTCTGTATCTGGCCCTTCACCCAGCTGTCTAGCGAGAGCCTCTTAAGGTATTGATCGAGGCTCTTCGCTATAGTAATATTATTATTATTATTATGGAGAGAGAGAGTGGGTAACAAAAAAATGTAGGTAGGAATAAACAAAACTAGGGTGTTCTTTAGTCCGTGCCGAGGTGCATGCGTGAGTCAAAAAAGGCTCCATCTCAGCATTAATGCCGCACGCGAAGTGTAGCGGCGCTGGTTTTCAGATGGAACCCTTAAATCCTATCATATATCCTATCATATATATCATATCATATAAAATTAAACTATCTTGCGAGACTTGACAACACTTAAATTGAAGATATTTTTGTTGGGATTGTTATAATACTGGTCCGAAAAGTCACAAAAGCTCACAAAAAATACGAAATTTTGATAAGGTTAAAGTATCCTTGAGGATTAAAAACGGAGTCCGCCACAGTTAATAAGTGGGACAGTAGCCCAGCTTCTACACTACACTTACTTGTCACGTCTCATGCATAATGTGAGGCGCCTCGCACCTCCTTTGGTATTTAGGTGGCTTACTGTCAAGCCTTCATTTAAATACACTAATGAATGAACTCAAGGACATGCTGAGCCTTTTTATCTGCAAAAAACTTTTACCCTTATCCATCAAACTTTTGTCCGGAACCCTAATTCAAAACTTAATTTAGACTCTGGATATTAAAGCAGTGTTCAAACGGCGTGCGATTTGTCATTTAATTTATGTTTAAAATGTCGTTCTCCTTTCTTCTATGGTAGTCAATTTTCAGTTTGTCATTTGAGGGTGTACGATATCGCAAGCCACTAAAAGTTAAACTCAAAATTGACTTTATTTGTTAGATGTAAGGATCATTTTGAAACACATTTCAGATGATAATATATCGCACGCCATCTGAACAAGGCTTTAAAATGTATGTGTCGAAGTTACTCCTATCTCAAACATACAATAAAATACAAAGGGTGATTATTCAGGAAAAAGCGTGATATGGAGAGGCCTATTCTTCAGCCGGGGCAACCACGACGTCCATGACGACATACCTGACTGACTATTTTGACTGGCCTCATAGCTCAGTTGGTAGTAACTCTGCCTTCTGTGCTAGAGGTCGCGGATTCAATTCCCGCACTGGACAAACCTTTGTGTGATTCACAAATGTTTGTTCTGTGTCTGGGTGTTAAATATTTATCTATTATGTATATCTGTCTCTGGTACCCATAGTACAGGCTATGCCTAGTTTGGGATCAGTTGACCGTGTGTAATATGTCCGGACTATAAATTGATTTTTATTTATTTATTTATACCTGTCTGAAGTTTTATTTTTAAAAAACTTGGTTCGATAGGCAAAACAATAAATATCGAATGCAATGAGTTTTGTTGTGTAACGTCACGCACACTCCTTCCTTCCGTGTTCCGTCGATTTCATGCACGATTTGAGCAAATTACCTCTCATGCTAGTCTGGTTATGTTATTAGGTTTTTGTTTAAGCATCTAGCATGTTTTAATGGCGTGCAATATGTCAATTAAAATTGATCCTTGCATCTTTTGAATAAAGACAATTTGAGTTTGACTTTTGGGTGCTTGCGATATTGTTGAGCTATAGCTCAATTCCAGTCAATTTTGAGTTTGAAATTTGAAGGCATGACAACACGACATTATTTTAGGAGGAGGTAGGGCACAGCGAGATTTTCTCGTTCTGAATTGGAGCAGCCCGCCTGGGGAGGTACCTCCACCTTACAATAGATCGCAGCCAAATAACATTATTTGTTTCAAATAGTGTTGTGTTCCTGCGATGAGTAAGGTTGCCAGAGCTCTTTAGGGGGGAGGGGGTTCGGGGTCGGCAACGCGTGCGTGATGCCTCTGGTATTGCAAGCGCTCATAGGCTACGGTAACCGCTTACCAACAGGTGGGCCGTATGCTTGTTTGCCACTTCAGTAGTATAAAAAAAAAAAAAAATGAAATGTACTCGGAGTCACACTACGCGTGCGTGATGCCCATGGTATTGCAAGCGTTCATAAGCTAGGGCAACCACTTACCAACAGGTGGGCCGTATGCTTGTTTGCCACCTTCGTTGTATAAAAAAAAGTATGACGAACGCGAGTAAAACCACGCGGTTACAGCTAGTTTTTATAAAATCTTGACCCCAGAATTTTCTTCGTACTATACACAGCTAAAATCTAGTTCAACTTAAGTAATTTATGCGTGTGGTCGAGAAAGTGATCACGATTCAGACACCGTTGCGCTGCGTACACCTGTACGTGTAAACATACGGCTAATTATAACATGAAGCAAAGCAACGTGGGATGTTGGCGAACATGTTGACATCATCATCATCATCATCAATAACCTGTAGAAGTCCACTGCTGGACATAGGCGTCCCCCAAAGAGTTCCACGACATGTTGACACTTTTATGAAAAAAATAAGTCTTAAGACTTAATCCAAGTTCAAACGGTAGATATTTCATCTACTATGTTTCATCTTTATTTCCAATTTGATTATAAGGTCTACTGAATGAAGTCAATCTTGAGTGTTAGATATTATGTAATTGCTCAACAATTATATTTATCTCTCAGTCAAACTAAAATAATAATTGAAGAAGACAAGAGTCTTTTGAAAAAAGTTTTGATGACATATCGCTCATAGTTTTACACACACACTTTAAATATTAATGGGTAAAAACGTAGGCTTGCTGGCAAATTACTAAATATACTGGAATAACTATCACTGCCTGCATTCCCAGGGATGAAGGTAAATTTTCCACATTTTTTATTTAACAAACTCAATATATAATAACAGAAAAATTACATTTAAATAAGTAATTATTGCTGCTAAGATTTTTCAATAATGCCTTTGAAATCGAATGTATTTTGTGTTGATTTGAGATATATAATTCTGTAATTTGTTGCTAAACCAATATTTTCCTGCCACTCTCAAGTAGTCTAAATGATATGCATAAATAACTAAAGCATTTTCTTCACTCTTACAGAGGTTTCATACAATATGTATTTCAGGTACAAACAACGACGAGCATGCTGGACAACCTCGAGTGAAACTACCAACTTGCTCGCTAAAATCACCACCCGTATGTTTCCACAACATAATACATGGATGTTTCTGAACTTGCCGACCGCAGACGGGATGATAAAACTTTTTTCGCGCATGTACCGTCATTATTACGTAATTTTCGCGCGTGGCGATGACTGTATCAGTTTTTGGTTGCACTTGTGACGGATATCCGACTCTCACTGAATTTTTGAGATTATTATTACTTTTCAGTGAGAATTGTTCTGATAAGGATATGAAGAACATTGTTTCATCTAGATTGACAAGATTGACCGTCACAGGAAGCGAGTTCTTCCAGAGCCATTCGTTGTAGCATCTTTATGTAGGAGAATACTATGGCTAGTTACTTTGGACTTTTTATTGATATTTGAATATGATGTTGTTGATTATATTGAGGAGAGTCGCTCAAATTTTAATTTCGGATTAATCATGTAGTTCTTTGAAGTACCTGTTAGAGGTAAGCTTTTGGAGGGACTGATAATCGTGTCCCTCATTTGCATGACGTATCTTTAATAATTGTTAAGTAAAACGTTCTGAAATTCCGATGAAAATAATGTCACTTTCAGTTAGAGGAGAGTAAAAACAATACTTCGCAATAATACAAGGTATGGGATTCAGAAAAAAAATTATCTTATTGTTCTGTAATATCTATCATCATCCTCATCATCATAATTTCAGACGTAGGACCTTCTCTTCTGAACCCATAGATCTTCATCAACCGATTTTTTGAGGCCTGCACCCAACGGCTCCAAGTTACCTTTATAAGGTCGTCTTTAAATCTAGTGGGGTACCATCTTAGACTGTGCTTTCCGCTGTGTGGTCTTCACTCTAAAACCTTTCTGCCCCGACCGTTCTCCAAGCTATATGTATGCTCCGCCCCCTACCACTTTAACTTGCTTATCCTCTTCACTATGTCGACTCTATTTTGTCTACAGCTCTCCACATTTCTGATTACACTTATTAATTATTATTCTCTTCAAGATAAATGTATGATAATGTGATGTAAGTAGCTACTTTTACAAAATTAGAAATCGGAACCGCATGCTTATTAAAATGTGCCCAAACATTTTATGGCTTGCTGTTTTGTTATTTTAATAGATGTTTTCTATTCTCATAAACGGAAAATTTATAAAAAATCCAACAATATTGAATGTGAGTTAGCACTGCATTCATAATCCTGGGGCTTCAATCGCGTGGTAACTTAATAAAAAGTAACCTTTATTTTAGAAATCTATATATTTCAAGTTTCATCGAAATCGATTGAGCCATTACGGCGTGATTGAACAACGAACATCCAAACATCCTCACTAACTTTCGCATTTTATTCTATTGGTAGGATTTTAAACTTAAATTTATTTAAAATTGAATTGCGAAGCATTGACACAACGTCAAGAATATTTTTTCAACGTCAATAAAATGTAAATTTTCAATAGTTTCTAACAAAATGAGCTCAGTCTAAATGACAGTAATAATTTTGATGTCGGCATGAGTGAGGAAATAATGAATAGCAACCGGCTCATAACATCATCATCATCCACAGCCTGACTTCACACACTGCTGGGTATAGGCCTCCCTTTGTATGTGCCATTCTCCTCTATCCTGTGCAGGCCTTATCCAGCTGCAGCCCGCGATATAACTTAAATTGAAAGAAAATTGTAAAAAAAGAAACGCCATCAACTTCTATGAAAATAATATCAGTATAATGTGAGTTGTTGAGTGATAAAAACACATAAACATTTAGGTGTTAATTAATACAAATACCATATTAATACAAATACAAAGAGTACAAAATAATTAACACTTTTGTAAAATATTAACCAAACCAAAGAGATTAAGTACTAAAAAACAACTTCGAGTAGGCAGTACTAAGGCAAAAGATACCATTAGAAAATTCTATTTTCAAAGAAACATTTCCACCTTCCTCCGTTTATTTTGACCTCAACGTTCCATTTCACCTTCACAGCGTCGGTCGATTTCTAACTATCCCTCGATTCCGAGTGTGCAAGTGGATTAATGGTTGGTACTTTGCTAGGGCTGGGAAAGGCCGTTTTCAGATATTGTTGTAGTCTTTTTTTGCGCTAGGACTATTTTTTTATAAAATTAGATAAGATAAGTGTTTTCACTATAATAAATTAAGAAATAATCCTAAATATACTAAACTAATCTAAATAACTATTGACTAATTTTTTTACGAGTAGGTGTCATAAAAAATCCAGTCTATCCCTGTCGCCACCAGATGGTAGTGTGCCCAATATACTGGCGGCATTGCCACGTTGTATGGCAATGCTTATTCGCTGACCGAAGTAAAAGCCAGCATTTTAATAAAATCAGTGTTTTCAGTGTTCTCAAAAACATTGATTTCACACCACGTTTCTCTAGTAGAATTTATTAGGCCGAACGTACTCTGCACAAGGAGTAACGTTCGGCCTAATATCCTGCTCTTAAATACAAAAGATAAATTCTGATCTAGAACAAGACTTTAATAAGACATCAAGACTAACTTAGCATTACTGGCACATCACTAGCAGTGGTCAGCTGCAGTGGAGCTTTTATAATTGTGAGCTTTCTCAAGCACTCCTATAAACATTAAAAATTGCTGCATTTACGAGGAAATTCTATAGTTTTTGCGGAATTAAGTAGGTCATTGTTCTAACAAACTTGGCTTATTACCTTGCAGGCACGTTGAACAAGTGGTCCTGGCTCAGGGTTGGCATTCTTGTCATGAGTAAGGTTGCCGCAGTAAAATTTTCTTCTGGATTTTGTAAACCAATTGCTTTGGGGCCTTACTCTTCCCCATTTTGTTGTAGCCATGGAAAGGCGCTCTTAACAACCTACGAAGTACGAAGATTTAAGCTCAGATACCGTACTATTGAAGACAAAGAACGAACAACATTTGCCGTGGTGCCCCTCCATACCTATCACCTACCCGTGGATGTCAATTAGCTAGGGGATAGGTAGCAGCATCTCCTATTTTCACAGAAATAACTACAACTGCGCTTGCCTACCCGAGTGCCCAGCGTGGGTATGGGTGGGTATAGGCAAATTCTCCCCATATGATAGGAATTCGCTCTGGAAATCTGTGGGGGAGGCAATGTTCAGCAGTGGAAGTCTTACGGCTGAAATGATGATGATGACTTTAATCTAATAACTATTAACTTTCGGTTTTAAACAAAAATGTAGGTATAACTATCAATCATAAAGTTATGTTGTTCACCTCTCTTACATAATTATACACTGAATGAATAATAATTCATTACAACCTCACATATCGTTACACTTACAGCGCAGTAAAAGCAGTGGGTGAATTCAGATAACGAATGCTATTATCATTACTTTTGTTTAATGGAAACGGTGTCAATAATTTTCACCCTAAGGAACATCTTTAAATGCATCCATGTTACCCGGGACGGGTACCGAAGCGTCCTGAGGCCAAATCACGATGACACGATGACATCTTTATCCACCGAATTCTCAAAACCTTCACAAAGTCATCGGTCCATCGGGTTGGGGGACTTCCAACACTGCGTCGAATAATTGGTGGTCGCCATTCGAGAACCTTTATTCCCTAACGGTTGTCGGTTCTGCGAGCTATTTGGCCGACCCACTGCCACTTTAATAACAAAATTAATCCGTTTTACGATTTTTATTTGGAAACATGCTCAACAGTCAAGATGCTTCCAATGCCATACTTCATCATTATTTCAACTGTAGGGCATCCACTGTGAGCAATCAATCACATGTGGTCTGCATGCATGCTCTTAAGCTGACTACGGCAGATCTATTTTAATTTGACATCTTTTTGAAATTAAATTTTGCAATAAATAAATCTTAATCTGAATGCAGAGGCAGCAGCAGCAATTTTTAATAGATCATCTTTCCTCGAGTGTGTGATCGTCCTATGCTGTGCTTTCTAGGGCAAGGTGAACCGCCAAAGTCACATCGTTTGTAAGTAATACAAATCAATGTTGATGTCATTGTTTGAAGTTGACCTACTCAAGTAGTTTTACTGTGGTCGCTACTTTGAATATTCAATTATAACAAGTGAAAAAATATTTTATTGTACTTTGGGAACGTCGATCTCTTATTAATTATTTGCCCGTAAAATTTTGTTTAGGTAGTCACGTAAGTTGACGTTGTCAAAGATTTAAGGTTCAAATTTGCGTAAAACAGTGCTAATACGCTTTCATTTGAATGGCACTAGATGCGAAAACGAAAGTAGTCTTCAATGAAATTGAAAACATAATAGTTACATTTTTCCGAATTTGGTACGAAATTCTAATGGGATTATGGTTGCTAATCCTGTGCAAGTTAAACATCATATCAAAATATTTTTGTACATGGTTTGTGAGTTCAACTAAAAAGGGTAGTCAGGGAACACCGTACACAAGGAAACCATTAAGTATTCTTATATGTCACGTATGGAATTCCGATTCTCTCACGATGTTTTCCTTATAGCCCACATACATTTTCCGAATAGAAAATCCGAATGGTGCACGAACGGTATTCGAACCCACGATCTGTAAACCCGAAGGTGGGGGCACTATCCCCACTCCACCAGTGCATGAGAATAGTAAATGAATCTTATGTTATGTTATAAAATCCGGGCCCAAGTAAAAGTTTTTGATTATAAATCTTAATGCGTAGAGACTGGAACGAACAGCGAAGGTTTCGTAGGAGCTAAAGTGGTCGTAATTATTTGGTTTTATCTTTTCTCCATTAAAATGAAAGCTAATTTGATGTAGGTAGGTAGGTAGGTACTATCACTCCCATAGAACAATGGACATTTGTGAAATTGTAGGTGCTTACTTATCAATTAAGTAATAACTATCGCTATTGTTTTTGGTAAATTCGCTGGTTCATTTCGAATTATCCCCAAATGTTGCTGTAAGAATAACTTTTGTCATTATCATCAGCCTGTAGAAGTCCACTGCTGGACATAGGCCTCTGCCAAACAGTTCCATGATGAACGGTCTTGAGCCTTTTCCATCCAGTGACTTCCCGCAACTTTGACAATGTCGACAGTCGATAAGAAAAAAAAAAAGTGGTTGATCTTCCACCATTGCGTTGCCCGGTTCGTGGTGGCCATTTGAGAACCTTTCCGCCCAGATATTATAACATACGAGCCGTTTTTTTACTTAAACTTGGACATTTTTTATGGTCAAAAAACCATATATCTTTGATTATTTTTTTTTCATTTTAGTTATAGTGATAGTCCTAAGGGGCTCCAAAAGCCGTTTTGATAATCAAACGATTTTAGCACATACGGTTACTGGCTCCATAACTTAGTTGGTTAGAGCATCCCCGTGTCTTGGGGGAAGGTTGCCGGGTTCAAATCCTATCTGAGTCGATGTATAGGCGAGGTGGTTTTTTCCCGGACAGTCCCTCCCGCCTCCCGCTCCAAAAATAATTTATTACAAAATACTTCCTCTTTGATGTGATGTTTTCACTTAAAAATTGCTTATAAGATGACTACTGGGGTCAATGTGCGCTATACTACTAAGTAGACAGACTAGATAGTCGTGTTGTTTTCTCCACAACTGTCGCTTCAGGTTGACAGGCGACTATTACGTTGTCAACTCGGCCCCACTCTCAAATGATGCCCGGCCGATTATGATCATGAGTGATTTTTGCTCCCCAGCCGTTTTTTTTACACAAACAACATTAAATATTTTACATACTTATGTAGGTACATCAACCTGTGAAACTCAACTAGCAATTTGTGTTGCCAAATTATGCACGTATTTACACGTAAATGAAAATGATTTATTTTTTATTTATTTATTTAACTAGTACGGCAAAACCAATTACACTAATTAAAATTACAATTATAACATTTCAGTTACATTAAAGTTAATAAAATGTCAAAAATATACAGTCAAAATAAAGGCAACGAAATAAAAAAAAAAAACCGAAAAAAATCCGTTAAAAATAAATGTCCGAATAAATGATCCATTTTCATTGCTGTGTTGCATCTACTAGAGTCAGTATTATACGATAAATACCCTAGAGTCATACATATGTATTTCTAACTACACCAGGGTATCCTGTGTCGTCATCAAAGACGAATAGTACCAGGTTACCTGAACACCAGATTTGAAACAAATATTTTCAAATCATGCCAATTATTCCGCCGCCGAAATTGAACCCGCGCATCTTGCGGCCCAGCCGGGCGCTCGCGTCCGAAATTCCAACAAGATTTGAAGGCGACACAATTTGGATTGTACGTGAAAGAACGTACGTTTATTTTAATATTGCCAAAACAAATACAAAAGGGAATTTTGTACATCTCCGAAAATGATGTAATATTTTTTCATTTAAGTATGAAAAAATATTACATCCTGACACACATAGAATCACTCTGGCTGTATTTTTGAATTTTATTTATCTACAAAAGAATGTACCCAACATTATTTTAAACTTAATCGTCACTGCAACGATTTCAAAATAAAATAATAAAAACACCTGCAACGTGACGCGAGCGAAACCGCGGGACATGTAATTTATGTAATGTATCTAAGCTCGTCAGGCAGTTTAATTATATTAATTTTATACGTAATTTTATGAGATAACTAATAAAAAAATCATTTTTTAATGGTCCCTAAACAAATAAAACACTTTTAATTAATAACAAGGTTGGGCTTCGCCCAAAACTAGCTTTCTAAATTAAAATATTTAAAGAATTCAAACAATCTTCTATTGAAAGTAAAGTATATTTGCGGAAAACGAAAGTCCGGTTCTGCTAGATAATGCGTTGGCGATGAGTATGAGATTTTGACCATATAGTTCAAGACTCTTTATGAGGCACGATCAGACTCATAATTGAAAACCGTAGTAAAAATTTATAAAAGATGGTCATGTGCAAGAACTGGTGCCCTGAGGCTTACGTAATGTTACACGGGATCAGAGAAGCAAACTTCCAAGTGTAGGAAGTGACAAATTTATATTTTGCGGTCTTTCACGTAGTTCATGGCCGCAAATGTAACTTTTTCTCCGTAAAAACATTGAATTTCCATCAATTTTAGACTTTTTCCTTTATTTATGTAACAAAAGCTATAAGCACTCCAAATTTCAAAATTGTACCCTAGATGTTTTTGATTTTTGCCATTTCCATACAACAATTAGACAGTCTATGCCATATATTTTTAATGCATTAACCTAGAAACTTGATCTTTATACGGCACTATAAGCTCACGGATCCTAATAGTTGGTATAAATTTAACTCTGACATCTTGCCTCTGACGAAACCCTTAAACATCTTTATGGATCTGATCGCTTTATAGAATAGATGACCAAAAAATTTACCCACTAGTTCAATAAAACTAGAGCAATTTTTCAAGCCCGTTGAAGTCTTTTGTATGAGTCAAGTGAGTATTCTCCAATGTTACGGTAAAGTTATTAGCGAAAATATTTACATGCAGTAACAAAAAAAGTTTTGACGAACCGAATATGTCTCTAAAATATCGTATATTCTAAACACGACCAATGGTTCCATGTCATCTGCGTCTTAACTTTCGATATCAATGAATTCATCTCCCTCTCTCATCAACAACCAACTACTTGTATCTCCCTCACTCACAGTACATTATACTAACAAAGTAATTGTTTTAATTACTCTACTTTCTAACGTTATGTATGGATTGGCGGCAAAATTGTAACAAGTGACTCATGTTTCATAATAGTAATTAAAATTAGTTAATACGCGTAGAATTTTAAACCGACTTTGTTTAAACAAAGCGATTCATATAAACCGATCCAATTATCCCGAAAGGGATAATTGTAGGCACAATTGGCAATAGAGTTTGTTATAAGACTTTTGGGAATTCGAAGTTTACTATTGAATAAGATATTTTTTACAAAAACTAAAAACCGACTTCAAATTCCTTAATATTTACAAGATTAATATCAACCTCTTTTTTTGTTATCAACCTCTTTGTGTTTTGCTTACTTACTGAGGATCACACTGGCCACCTACACTTTCGAATAAAAAACAAAAAGAAGCATGACATCCATTCATCATCAATAATAACTCTTACGGTACTGACTGACAATCAAACGTGGTTTTATTCTCTTTGAAAATCAACGCAGCGCCTACTAAGAGTATGAAATTTGCAGGGTAGCTTCCTGTTGTAACGTATGGGTGCACAGAAAGAAATTCCTGACACACAACCCCTAAGTTTAAAGTTTATGTAAAAATAGCAGCAACCGAACCAAGTCACGGGGATAACCATAACATACCAAAGGCGACAAAAAAAAATTCGGGAAAATGGTGATTTTAAGAGATGGTGGCGTTTTTTTAAGTTTTACGGGACAAGTAGCAATCCCTCAGGAATTAAATTAATATAAACATACTTTTAATATGGGACCACCCCGGGATCATACTCTATACACCAGCGAAAAAATTATCAAAATCGGTTTAGTATTGGCAGAGATATCGAGTAACATACACACAAAAATAACTGTATAGGTACACAATTCCATCCTCAAATCAAAATGTCAATATAATATTATCATTTTTTTTTCACAAATCATCTACTTTTGGTATTTTAATCCTCTTGCTAACGAATTATTAAACGTATGTGAAGTACGACATCAAAATCGCTTTATAATTGAATTCAGCTGAATGACTGAGTTTGTACGAAATTAACCTTAAAAAAAAACAATATTAAAAATTAAGATTTCAAGCCCACCGATTTCATTGGATAATATTTGACTTTACAATCGTATCGTAAGCGTACCGCTATTTTCAATTATTCGTGCTTAGGCCACTGATGTGTGTGACTGTTCCTTAGACAGCTACTTATTTGATAAGTTTTGTATGGACATTATAATAAATACGTACTATCAAAGACAATTTGGTAGATTTATCTATTCATTTCTAAAAGGTAAATTCTTTATAAACATACTTTTAATACATATAAAAACCCTTATTATGGTTTACCTAAGATGCAGTGCAATAAAGGCAATCCCCAGTTGGTACTAGCTTGTAAATTATTCGCTAATCGCTAATATCAAAATTATACCAAAGATTAGAATTTTGTGAATTTTAAGTTTTTGTCTAGCATTAACATTTACATAAAGAGATAAGTATTATGAATATTAGACGTAGAAATTTAATTACGACTAGACTGGCACTTGATGTTGTCTGGAGGAGGTAGGGCATAGCGAGATTTTCTCGTTTTAAATTGGAGCAGCCTACCTGGAGAGTTACCTCCGCCTTACATAAGATCGCAGCCAAATAACATTATTTGTTTCAAATAGTGTTGTGTTCCTGCGATGAGTAGGTTGCCAGAGCTCTTTTGGGGTGGGGGGTTCGGGGTCGGCAACGCGTGCGTGATGCTTCTGGTATTGCAATCGCTCAAAGGCTACGGTAACCGCTTACCAACAGGTGGGCCGTATGCTTGTTTGCCACCTCAGTTGTATAAAAAAAGAAAAAAAAAATGCCCGTGAGTCTCATTCAGACTTGATTGCGTTGTAAAGATCATCAATCACCACTATAAGTTATTACCCCTGTTGGTTTTCTTACAAATAATAAATAAATAAATCTTCAATACCTTCAAAATACTTCCCTAGACATAAACCTACCTACATAAACCTACATAAAAAGTAGCCTATATGCTATTCTACGTAAAGAACTTTGTCTATTCCTAGTTTCAACAGAATTGGTTTAGCCGTAACGGCGTGATTGAACAACAAACATCCAAACGTCCTCACAAACTTTCGCATTTATAATTTTAGTAGGATATTCTATAGCCCAAGCGATAATAATTCACGATAGCATTAAGTGAACGATACGATAACAAATATCATATATTTAATCGTGTTCAAATAGTATGCGATACCTTACCTATTCGTTTCAGAATAATCTATAGTCAACAGAATAAAGTCAATTTTGAATATGACTTTTAGAGGCTTGCTATTTATTTGAGCTATATTGCATGCACTCAATTGTTAAACTCAAAATTTGACGTTTATTTTAAGATGTAAGAATTAATATAAATTAAATTTAAACACATTTTGGATGACATATCGCACACCGTTTGAACACGGCTTACTCTTTTGACTCGAAATTGCTCGTTTCACGATTTAGAGTGACATTGAAAGATTAACCTTAGTATTCTTCCAAGTTCAATACAATACACTCGTTATTATTTACAGTACATATGTACTACTTACCTTTACAAGTAACATTTTAAACAAAAGACAAAATAAAAACACAAAGCGACAAAGCCTCTCGAACGACATGTGCGACATAATAATCATTAATTTTGGAAGAACGAAGCTCTTGGCAGTTACGAGAAAAAACACCTAAATCCAATTAGTTCGGTTTGATAACTGAGTTTCGATAATAAATAGCTAAGATACAGGATTATTTTGATTTATTCGTAACTAATAATAAAGAAAAAATCGTTTTGGTAACTGCGTTTCGTTAGTAGCTGTGCGAGAAGATTGCTTTTTTCGCATTTTAGTAACTTTATGCAACGAAATCCTTTTTTAGTAATAAGCTATACCTCACAGTACCGAAATTCATTGGGAAATAAAGGTTCGTGAATGGCAACCACGAACCGTACGCTGCCGTGTTGGAAATCAACTACCGATGACGATGTTACTGAAAATCGGAAGGTTGCTGCATAAAGCTCAAGGCCGTTGGTCGTGGCACTCTTTCAAGAAGGCTTTGATGATTTATACAAAATATATAAAAAAAGACTTAAGGCACTGAGACTTGGTCGATAACTATGGGCCTCATATACAAGCTCAAAGTCGCGCAACGGGCTATGGAGAGAGCTATGCTCGGAGTTTCACTACGTGATAAGATCCGAAATGAGGGAATCCGTAGAAGAACCAAGGTCACCGACATAGCTCTCAGAATTAGCAGGTTGAAGTGGCAGTGGGCAGGCCATATAGCTTACAGAACTGACAACCATTGAAAAATAATCCTAATAATATTATAAACTAGCTTCCACCCGCGAATTCACTCGCATGCTACCTACATAAAAAGTAGCCTATATGCTATTCTAGGTAAAGAAATGTATCTATTCAAAGTTTCAACGAAATCAGTTGAGTCGTTACGGCGTGATTGAATAACAAACATACGAACATCTTAACATCCAAACATCCTCGCAAACTTTCGCATTTCAAATATTAGTAGGATGCAAATGTTTGTAAACCGGGTTCAAACCCACGACCTGTAAATCGGAAGGTACCTAGGTCACTACCACTCCACGAGTGCTCCTTTGATGATGCATTTAATCCTTCAAAGTTGTTGTACTACAACCAAGCCTAGAATAATCATAGGCGTAGCTTCACCTAGTTTCTAAGACGTTTCAATGTGATCCTAGTGTTTTTATTGAAATAAACACCTTTTGATTGAATCTGATTTGTTATATCCAGGTATAAAATAAAATAAATGTTTACATATACAGCGTAAGTTATATAATAATTATGTAGAGTTATGTAACTATCCAAGCGATTTTGTCCCACAAAATCAGCATACTATGTACCAATGCATTTAGTTTTATTTACATAGAATTTATAATTATATTTACACAAAAACATAACACAAACAAGTTATGTTCTAAGTGAATCAAAATTCATCTTTCCTCGGAGAGGACCGCGGGTGGGGGGTTCCGATAAAACCGCATAGCCAGCCGACTAGTCCGCCAAACTAAACCAGACACTCACGGAAAAATAAGTGAAAAAATAATAAATAATAATAAAAAATAAAATAACAGTAAAATAATAATGAGGGTCGCTATAGTTCTGTTTTTGGCGGTAGGGCTTGCAGCGGCGGAAAGTGACAAAACCTTGGAAACAGCGATAAGTTTCGTGAAGGATTGCAAAGGAGATTATTTTTTATGTGTTAAGGTGATTATCGTGAAAGTGAAGTGTAGTGATCGAAATGGTTTCACTATTAGAACAGGTTGTCTGTGATCATAGTTTTAATGTTCATTCAATGTGTAGTCATTGAACTCTTTTCAATCGCGTTTGTACTATCATTATCATGAATTAAATTTCAATTCATGGTTACAAATTTCTAACTATTATCATGTTAAACTATGATTATCGATTTAATAATTTCTCTAGTTAACAAGCATGCTATTTATCAATGTTGTATTTTATTCTTTATATTGTTGAAGATTTCTGCCTTTCAACTTAGTGTCTAAAATCGTGCAAAAATATATTATTATAGAAACGTAAATGGGATTTATATTAGACACTGAAAATTGGCTTACGTGCCGTCATAATAAACTATTTTTTTTTAAATATAAACTGTCTCTATTAAAACAATAGAAAATGGAGTCATCACTCTATTATCTTTGTGTGACTATGGTGTCACTGCGGCCACAACTGGCCTATTGTGATCAAAATCGTCACTCTAACATAGATTGTATAAATAATACACAATGACAATGTTATCAAAGTACAAACTGAATGAAATTATTTCATTTATTTCAGGAAAAACTCCTCAGAATAGTAGACAATGCTCGCTCAGCACGGAGCATCACCATCGTTGACGGAGTTGTCCTTAAAGGAGAGCCTGAGAAGAGAGCTGGGAAGAAGCTGGACGCCCTCCCAGAAGATTTTACAGCTAGAGATGCTGAGGTAAATAATCATCATTATTAATATCTTAGCCGCCAGACATTTTCACTAAAATTATGAGCTTAAAGCTTGAGCCATGTTCAGATGGCGAGTGATTTCATCTTATGTCTTTAATACAGCATGTCCTCAAATGCGCAAGCTCCTAAAAGTCAATCCCAAAATTGTCTCTATTCAGTAGAAATATATTTTGAAAAACCTGAACACTGAATGAAGAGGACACAAAAGTTTTGCTATAGTGCCATTGTCATGGATTAAAATGACAAATGCAACTAGCAAGCTTAATATAAACTATTATGAAACATTATATGCACTATAGGTTATAATGTTATACAAGCCCAACCTCATCGTGCATCCACTACTGGACATATAGGCTACTGCTAGACCATTGTACCGCTTCTGTAGAACTCCACGACAATTTCTGCTTACGATGTCAATGTAAGCGCAAATTGTCGTGGAGTTAAGATAAAATTATTACAGTGTCAAATACTAACTTTTCAGTTTAACAGCGTTTTCTCTATAGCTTTCCGATAGTCACCGTTTTAATTTATTTTACAGGTCAACTACAGGCTTTTGGATGGAGTTGTGAGCCTATTCGAGAGCCATGCTGTTGAGGTCAAGATGAACGACGCCGACAAAGAGACTCTGCAGAGGTCTATTGAAGAAGGTAGGAATATTTTAAGCCTGATCATCAGGTACAAGTTCAAAGCTCCAATATAATCTTCAGAGCAACTATAACTGGATATATGCTATGCTATACTGTTATATGGTGAAAGAAAAGCATCGTGAGGAAACCGGCGTGTCCTAGAACCTAAAAATTCGAAGACATGTGACATGTAAACGAAAGCAGCCTCTCAAGAAGCACACTTTAATCTTTTCTCTACATTCATTGATTCCTTCACCTACGGCTCTTTTCAGGGCCACCATACCTCAATCTCGTCACTGACCTAATACAGATGATCAAGAAAGAATCAGTGACACGACAAGCAAGCAGCTATAACATATAGCATAGCTTTTTACTACACTATAAAGTCTTGACGTCATTCTTGACGCGTCTTCATGGTTTGTCAAAATGACAAGACAAGTTACCGTAATGGTCCGCTTGAGGCACTTTTTCATACAATAATACTTAGATCACGCTCACGATTGAGAGTGAAAGCTATAGTGCAAAACTTAGAAGCTGCACAGTTCGTATGCTATAGAAATGTCATATACCTATTGGCCAATAACGTAGCTAGAAACTAGTGTTATGTCCCCCAATCATGAAAATAAGACTTTTTTGGGCAGTTATTTTGATGCTGATAACTGTGTCAAAATACACCAATGCCTAAAAAACTCTACGTATTACGGATAAAAATATATTCCCTTCCACCAAGAAGTTAACTTGAAACATGCTATTTTAGGTTCTATAATAAAATTTCTATATCAGATATTGCAAACAAAGAACTCAGGAAACCTCCCTCAAATGCTACATACCATTACACTTGTTTTGTTTTTGTTTAAGTCTATAAATACAAAATGTTGGTTCCTCCCATTGTACGCTTGCGCTATACTTACCTGGTTAACTTTTCTAACTTATTTTCTTCAATACATACTGACGAAAAGCTGATATAAGTTTCATAAAAAATAACTATCAAGCATTAATACTGAATGAATTTTTTGTCGAAAATCGAGGAATTGTCAAGATTTATCGTTTAACAACTAACCCTGGTTTTCTTATAGGATTTTATTTTTTCTCTCCCATTGTCATTTTAATTGAAAAACGGTTTTTTTTTATTTCCTAAAAAATCCCGTCATAACAGCTAAGAACACGAGCGTCAGTATTCAGGCTATATGTCACACCTACCAACTCTCAAATTTCGGAAATAGGCCGTGAAAGAAATAAGTTCATGATTATACTCCCTAAACATGGAAGTAGAATCGATAGACATCAATCAGAAGATATTCATTGATTTACAAAAGTTTTCACCTGTTTATCAATTCACAAAATATAAACTTTCTCGTATCTATTTAAAATAACTTTCAATATCGTTTTTAAAACTAGTTTTACTGACCCTAATCTTTTAAACATTCTCGTATAAGCGAATAATTGATTGTACAGTCTACAAATAATCTGATGGATTTTGGAATTTAGGAAATACTAGCTTCCGCCCGCATCTTTGCTCGCGTGGTATCTACATAAAAGTAGCCAATATGCTATTCTAGGTAAATAACTTTATCTATTCCAAGATTCAACGAAATCGGTTGAGCCGTTCCGGCGTGATTGAACAACTAACAGCCAAACATCAATACATATAAACATCCAAATATCCTCACAAACTTTCGCATTTATATAGTAGGATATGATTGATAACAGTTTTCAACGAAAACAACATAAAGTTAAAAGAAATTACACAAAATGAAAGCAAAGATATCTACTTCTATTATAAAAATTACCTCAGAAAAGTGGAAGACAATTACCAATTTGATATGAGATTGAACATCGCGGTCAGTGTTTCGCTCGTCATACATATATGACAGCTAACATAACTCTTAGGACGCCTATACACGGGAAGTTCAAGCAGTTAATTTTTTAGAGGAAATAAATCTTTATTTACAGAAGAAAATGAATGAAAATAATTAACAAATACACAAATATTTTATGAATTACAAACCGAGCTAATTCCTATCATAAGATAGGAATTCGCTCTGGAATTTGTGGGGAAGGATGTGTCTGGTGTCTGAAATTGAGCTATCTAGGTATAGATCGTTTGCAACGGTCTTTAGATAGCTCAACTCTTTCTTTTCTCCCTTATGGGAGAATTGGCGGGCTCATCACGTTAGAATCTCATAGACCACCCTGTGTATAATATAATGGCTCTCGTGCATCTTGACTTAGCAATAATTGTAGTATTAATTTTCCATCTTTAACACAATAATAAATATAAGATAATAGTGAAAATCCAACCCGTCTATATAATACTGAGTTGTAATTGGAAACTCATCATACTAGAGATTAATTTCTCCAATACTTTCTATACACAACCTAATGAGCATAATTAATATTGACCGATCACTTTCGATCTCCTTGGCTGAGTGGGGCAGTAGTTGGCTAAGATCAGAGACGTTGCGGGTTCTATTCTCGCGTACGATTATAGTTGGCTTTTTTTCTCGTATTTAATATTTAAAATTTTACGAAACGTGTTATAAATAAACGATTTTTGAAAAAGTCGTTTATATCCAAACTACTGTTGAACTTATTTAGGACCTTATAATAAAAACCCCTTCAGTTTTAGGACGGTTCCGACCTATTAGACTAGTGATTTGGATTAGTTGATCTATCGTTATAGTAGATAATAATAATAATAAGTTTTATTTGTAACAGAAAAAATATAAACTAAAAATACAAGACACAGACATCCTAAAACAAATCAATTATGTTGGCCTTGATTAGGCAAAGTAGTTAGATAGGTATGTAATAGAAATAGAGTTTAAATTCATTTATAAGTATGGTAGGTAGCTATGCAATAACTTTGATCTCCACACTAGGATTCCCTGTGCTGTGGAGACCAAATTATGCAGATCTTAATGATTTTGAGATAGCTGTACTGTTTAGTCAAGAAAATGTAACCAATTTTAGTATCCTTTCGGAAACTTATGATGATATGGACAGGCGGAGTGGCAGCCAAGCCAGCAAAATTGTAAAAAATACAGAAACTCTAACTTTCAGATACAGTTGAAATCACAAGCGCATGCGTATTTGCACTTGCCAAGGCTACAGGCCAAGCAAGCATTTTGATTTAAGATCGTTATTAATTAGTTTATTTTCTTCAAGGTCGTGGCAAGAAGAAGGGCGGTGGTATGGGCGGCATCATCGGCCTCATCGCTGCAAAGATCCTCTTCGGAAAACTGTTCATCGTCAAACTGATCGCGCTCAAAGCTCTAGCCACTGCCAAGATCGCCTTAGTCCTGGCTGGAATCCTTTTCGTCGCGTGGTGCCTGAAGCAAGACCACACCAAGACTACCTACGAGGTGGTCCCCCACCCCCATCACCATGAATCCCACCATCCAGTCCACGTTGAGCACGTCTCCCACGACCAGGGCCATGGAGGTGGCTACAGCTACGGATCTGACTGGAACAAGAACCTGGATGAAGCGCAAAACCTCGCGTACAGCGGTTATTCTAGAAAGTAATGTGCCAAACTATACCTCTAGATTAATTAATTGTACAAAGACTCATTATTTATTTAATTTATTAATTTATTACCATTAAAGTAAATTATTATTGTTAGCTCGATGTTTTTATTTACAATGAACCATTATCACCATCCTCAGCATGTAAGTAGAAGACCACTGCTGGACATAGGCCTCCCCCAGAGAGTTCCATGAAAAACTTTCCCATCCACTAACTTCCCAAAACTTTAACAATGTCTCTAAGACACAAAAATATCAATAATACTGCACGCGACTGTACGTGTCGAAACGCCTAGTCTGTAATGTCACAAATTTTTGCCATCAATTTTATTTTATTGTAGACTACAATAAAATAAATGATGACCGTCTCACATTACGTAGTTTATTCAGACAATTTGCGGCCATTCATGTAATATCTTATTCATCAAATTTCCTAAGCATTAGTGTTAAGACCGCCCATTTCCATCTCATCAAATTATGGCTTGTTTCCGAAACATCACAATTAGAGATACCATCTTAATAACTCCAAAACCGGTACTTAAATGGAAACTTCTATCCAATATTACCATTAATTATTGCACTATCTGATGGTACAAGTGGTTCAAACGGAAGTCATAGCGCATATAGTGGCATAGCAGGCGATTGCCCATCTGTGACGAAAAGGGTGCGGGTTCGATTCCCGCTGAGGGACAAATGTTTTCAAATATTTATTACGGGTCTGGGTGTTGTGGTACAATGAGACTAGTAGTTTTTGATACCCACGTCACAGGGAATCCTAGTGTGGGGTCACGACAATGTATTGTATGTGACTGTTGTGTGTTATTTATTTATTAATTGGTTGTTATTATTAAGCCCTTTTTAGAATACTAAAACATATTACGAATCACCTTGTACGAGTAGGTATGTAACCAATAGGGGAAACCATGATTTATCAGGAGCACAAAGTGCACTTAAAAGATATGCAACTCGAGTTAGCCATCCGGATACGGTTAGATTAACATAACTAACTTTCTCTAAAAACACGGTTTTCTCAAGAAAAATAACCGCTTTTAATGACGGTTGTATGTCATTTTTTAACTGCGATGCACATTTGTGCCCCAGATTAAACTATTCAAGTGTGTGAGGGACGTCGTCTTTCGATCCAAAGGTCGTGAGTGCAAATTCCAATCGTTCATCAATACATTTTTCTATTCGAAAAGTTTGTGTCAAACCGTGAGCTCTGATAGTTGCGCACATTAATTTTCCGGGTGAAAAATCTATCGGTCCCGGTGAAAAATCTATTGGCCCAACCAATCCAAAGATAGTGTCTTCGAATCCCACCGGGATTGGATGACCGTGCAATGAAATGTACAGTCAACAGTTTGATTTTTAGTCCATTTAAGAACCTTTTTACACAAAATCTACGGCGCAATGCTTAATTAATTATTACTATTGACGTTTAATACGTGTTAGAGGTGCTCGACCTATGCCTATTTTATTTATTTGTTTTTGTTTGTTTATTCTTAATTAGGTGTAGGGTTTGTAAGAAAATAAAAATATATTCTTTTCTATTCAATTCTAAAGAATAAACAGCTTTCCCATAGAATTGTAAAAAGGAACTACAACAGAATTATCGACAAGTAAACAATGTTTAGAAAAAGAAGAGCGTTAGGTATGAATGTGGATGGATATAAAAGTAGACGAAGGCCAATGAAAATACGGATGGACTGTATTAGAGATGAATAGTGCGGAGATGAAGGCTTACAGAAGAGATTGGAAGAAGAAAATATGTTGTGCCGACCCCACATAATGTGGGACAAGGGCAGGAAGAAGGAGAAGTAGTAAACGATGTCTCAATAAAATGGAATGACGTCAATATGTCAATGTTAAAGGTTTTATAGTAGCCTACAAATCAAACTTGCTGACTGTACATCAAATGAAAGCCACTCGCACCGATTCGTTAGAAATCGACCATACGTAACATAATTGGCATCTATAGAAAAAGTAACATGTCAATTCGAAATGGTAGATAACTATGGTATATAAAGAACATAATGCTTTGTAATGAACCTCACTTTCATTCGATCGAATGGTAGGTATATCATAATAAAGAAGATGTTTCATCCCGGGTCAGCTCTATGTACTTTACATAGAAAAAAAAAAAAAATAGGAGATTAACAATAGTTAATCTAGTTTCACTACGTGATAAGAATCCGAAATAAGAAATAAGAAAATCCGTAGAAGAACCAAGGTCACTGAAATAGCTCTCAGAATTAGTAACATTTTTTCATTAATAATTTAGTAGGATATCTTCCAATACGGCAAAAACCGCCATGGTGGATCCGGCTGAAGTACGAAGAGGCCCCTCCACTACGGCCCGTGGATGTGGTAGAGGTGACTAAAATATAAAGCTAGGGGATAGGCTCCAGCATTCCCTATCAACAATAGCTTCATCTGCGCTCGCCAACCCGCATACCCGTGGCGCGTATGGGCAAAACACCCCAAATGATTGTTTGTGTGCAGGCCGTACAAGGTCGGTCGCGCTGTAAATTTATGGGGGACGCTTGTGTTCAGCAGTGGATGTCCTACGTTTGAAGTAATGATGATGACGGCTTAAAACCATTACCGGAATGATAGGTTTTGAAAACTAAAATCGGCATCGATATCGTGTCAGTCGTTTTGTAGCTTGTTCCTAACCACAGACATACTGGAGAGCACTGGTGGAGTGGTGGTAGTGGCCCCGCCATCCAGTCCAAAGGTCATGGGCTCTAATGCCTGTCGTGCACCAATGGATTTTCTATGATTTTCTATTAAATATTAATCTATTATGTATATCAGTCTCTGGTACCCATAGTACAGGCTATGCCTAGTTTGGGATCAGTTTACCGTGTGTGATATGTCCGGAATATTTATATTTATTCGGAATATTTATATGGGCTAACTAGTACAACGGTGAAAGAAAACATTGTGAGGAAACCGGCATGTCCTAAAACCTAAAGATGCGAAGACATTTAATTTATTTATTTAATTCAATTAATACGGATAAACCAATTACATTAATTGACATGTGACATATGCACGAAAGGAGCTTCTAAAGGCGCACTTTAATCCTTTCACTACACTGATTCTTTCACCGACGGTCATAGGCAACCATACCTGAACCTAGTCACTGACCTGATAGAGAATGACCAAGAAAGAATCAGTGATACGACAAGCAAGCACAGACATACAAACACCTTAAACTTTTTAGTCGAGGGTTTTATGTTAACCTTTGTAGTGAAGTATGCATGAACCATAATGAATTCATATAACCAGCTTAGTACTAACAAGATGTTATAAACAAATTTAAACTATAATAAAGTTTTGCTACCTACTATATTATATTAGAAAAAAAAACAACATGGAACTGGTAAAGAAAGTGGATGCTCAATGAAACCCAACCTGTTCCGTGGTGACCTGTAGTGTGGTATATGACCAAGTTTTACCTTTGTATTTATATATGTAGAACATTTCTAAGTATATAAAATCTAAGTCTGTCTGTCTATCTGGCTGTTTCATCGAGATAATATTTTATCTCTCACACGATAAGCAAGAGTACCAAAACTAGAGCAGCACCAAGAGACTGACTCTTGAACTAATGAACACAATGATAATAAGGCGAAATAATGTCCTTGAGTTGTCCTGTGAAAAATCAACTTTGACTTGTAGTCAAAGTTGATTTTTCATTTAAATACATTTTCAAAAGGTGCTTATTCAATCAACAAAATAAAATATTAGATAATTAAAAGAATATAAATTAAATGTAAGAGAAGTTCAACATCAAGATTGAAAGAAAGAAAGAAAGAAAGAAAATACATTTATTTTGGACACACAAGCACAGCACAAACTAATAAAATAAAAAAAATAAAGACACAAGGTACAGGTTACAATACAAAAGGTAGAGAGGAAACAAAACAAAAGTAGGTAGGAAGTAACAAAACTAGGGTATTTATTAGTCCGTACCGATGCATGCGTGAGCCAAAAAAGGTTCCATCTCAGCATTGATGCCGCACACGAAGTGTAGCGGCGCTGGTTTTCAGATGGAACCCTTTACGGCGAAGATTGCTATGTAAAACGGCAAAATAATTGAGTTTGACCCCAAATCAGCTGATATTTTCAGTGTTTTTCAAACGTAATCCTATATTAATTTATTTCGCCAATCAGGTGTAGAGTAAGCCCCGCGGGGTAGTAGGCATACGTATTAGGTACCTATCACCAGAAATATTTCAATAGGAAACATGAAAATGTTTTATTAAAAGTAAGTCAAAGCCACGAGCGACTTACTAGATAACAATATTTCATGGCCAAAACGGGATATAGAAAATTAAGGTGAGGGTTTAATTGTTTTATGATTTTTGAATTGTTTTTTCTCAATGACCGCAAAACGCACAGTTTTGATTTTTATGACAAAGATAACTTGAGCATTATATTTACCTAAATCCAAGACAGAAACGCGATTGGTAAAACTTTTCTCAATAGATTTATTTTTTAAATTTGGGTCCTCTGCAACAGTTTTTTCGAAAATACTCTGAGACTATCTAACAAAAATAACTTTTTTTTAAATATTGTGTTAGACAATAGCATTGGGTAACTAAATCCAAGACACTTTATTACGTATTTTTATGCGTGTTTACTTTGCAGACCATTCCCCGTACCATTGACTTTGCGATTTGTTTGTCAGTCTCAAAGGTTTAAGGATTGCTAATTCTTGTGAAATTATATTAAAACGCATGCATTTAGATGGCAATAAGACATCCAGACAGACAGACATGGCCGTGGTGGCCCCGGCTGAAGAATAGGCCCCTCCATATCTACCTATCCGCGGATGTCGTAAGAGGCGACTAAGGGAAAAAAGCTAGGGGATGGGCAGCAGCGTCCCTCATTTTAACAACGATAGCTCTTAACTGCGCTCGCCAACCCGCATGCCCAGCGTGGTGAGTATGGGCAAATCCCCCCACATGATAAGGAATTTGCTCTGTCTGTGGGGGAGGCCATGTTCAGCAGTGGACGTCGTGCGGCTGAAATGATGATGATGATGATGAAGACATCCAGGAGGCCAATTCTACAAATTCACAACGTTTAACGTTCTATTCAGTTCCATCTATGGTTTAGTTCCGATCGCGGTTCGAATATTACCGAATACATTCTACTGACGCCCGTGGTGGGCAGCGGGCGAGTTCCCGGCTGAGACGCAAGGGATGCAGGTTCGATTCCTGCTGTGGGACAAAATGTTTGCATGATCTCTAAATATTTGTTCCGAGTCTGGGTGTTGTGGTAACCATGGTAGGTACTATTAGTTTCTGATACCCACAACAAAGAGAATTCTAGTGTGGGGTCAGGACTATGTATGCGACTGCTGGCTGTTATGAAAAAAAAATTAAAATGAAAAAATATTTATTTGCAGCGAATAGAACTTAAGTTTAGTTATTTATTTAATATAATAAGAAAAACAAAACCTTCGTATTATTTCTTAATGTATACAAATGCCACTAGATGGCGCTGTTTTCAAGTTAAGAAATTCAATAACAGGATAAAACAGATTGAATTTTGAACTTTGAAGCCTTAAAAAGTTCTATTAATTATGTTTTAGAGTTCGGTGAAAATTGAAATAGAGCGTTGAAATTTCACATTACTTCATCAGTTTCAGAGCAGTTTTAAATAATCTCAACAAATATTGCCTGTCCAACTTTTCGCTGCAAACGCGACAGAAATTATGTACTTTCTTCGAGAAAGGAGAAAACTTTCACTAGCTCGTACAAGGAACTTGCTCTCAATATTCTAAAGGCACTTCTTAGTACAAAAGGTAGCTTATTTGCTGTTTTCATGATAAAATAGGTTCATTTAAAAGCCGTGTTGGCATAGTGGGAAGTTCCCCGACTTTTGAAGGTCTTGGATTTGATTCCGGTCTTGCACTAATGCGTTATTGTGAGGAAACTGATTCAAGGATGTGATCGCCTGTAGATCTAACAGGTTGTCTACCATTCTTGGGTATAAAAAATCTTGAGCTTATTTCATTTTTCTTTGTTTTATTCATTTTGTGAGCACACGTCTACTATCATACAACTGTCGACCCTATTGGATGGACGATATCGTATATTGAAGTATAAAATATATCGTTTGCAGGTCGCGTCTTGAATTATAACAATACTGACTTAACGGCGTTACAATGCGAGTTACGTAGCACGGACCGTTATAGAATCCTGTCCTGTATTTTTTTATAGAACCAATGATCATGATTTTTATAAAATCACAAAGAATTAACTCAGGTGGCAATCGAACCTAACCTTAGATACGAGGTACACTAACTAACTGCACCACTGAGTCCTCGTCCAGTCGAAATTATTTAGATTATTCTTCGGCTCGTAGCGTCGATAGGTCCATCATCATCGTCATCGACAGCCCAACTTAACCCACTGCTGGGTATAGACCTTCTTTTATATTTGCCATTCTCCTCGATCCCGTACAAGCCTCATCCAGTTACGGCCCGCGATGCTTGCAACAGTGTATGCCCACCTCACTGCTGGACGACCGATGTTCCGATATCCAGTTCTTGGATGCCACGTAGTAAAACTTTACTCCACCTGTCATCACCTAGCCTTACCTGGTGTCCTCCGCAACTCCATTTTAGTTGCCCTACACGGTATGCAGCGTCATTGGCTATCGTACAACAAGCTCTCGATAGCTTCACTTACAGGGCAACATTGCTGTTATCCAAGCTAAATGTATATTCAGTCTTGGAACAGTCCATGATATACATATAAGGTCATGATGGCTTATGTAAGAATCGCGTTATCTTTGGTCATGCATGGCGCAAGAAGTCTTACACGAGCTACATAAAAAAAAGCGGTGGAAAAAAAGAGATCTGTGAGAACAAACATCTGTGTTAGTCACAAATGTTTGTCCAGTGCGGGAATCGAACCCGCGACCTCTAGCGCAGAAGGCAGAGTTACTACCAACTGAGCTATGAGACCAGTCAAATGAAGATGGATGAGATGTTTTTCTTATGTCTTTGTTTATTAATTTTTTTTCTAAAAGTGCTTTCAAACGGCGTGTGATGGTGATCATCTAATTTTTTTTTTAAATGATTTTTACATCGTCCATATAAATAAAGTCGATGTTGAGTTTGAGATTAAGGGGTGAGCTATAAAGCTCAAAGATATCACACGCCTCCCAAAGTCATACTCAAGATTGACTTTATTCAATAGACGCAAAGATCATTTTCAAATAGGTACGTAGATGTCTAACTGGAAACGAGATGATTTTGAAAATTATTATCTAAATAAAAAAAAGGAGTATATTTTCAATGCAGTTTAATTTTATCGCTAGCAATAAATTTTCAAAATGAGGTAATAAATTAGCATTCATACAAAAATAAACCAAAATAATAATTATGTATATCGTGATACACGATAGTGAAATTAAATAGAAATAAACAAAAACAAAACATGAGAGATCAAAGTAAATAAAGATAATAGAATTATTTAGACATAGTACATAAATAATATAAAACATACATAAGACTTCAAAATAAAAGAAAATATAAAAGATAAGGAAGAAATAGGAATATAAATACATATATATCAAAATATTAATGGGATACAAAATATAAATAGCCTCTATGACTCGAATTACTCGAAGAAATTATGTACACAGATACACAAAATATAATACTGTACATTAATATATACAACTATCAGTAGCTTAGCTCAAGAAGTAACAACTAAAAACAAACCATTCACTCAATCACACAAATAAATAGAATAAATTAACTGACATTATTTGGTACTAGCAACTTAATTATTGTTGTACGCTGAGTAGGCAAGGTTATTGCCATCGTTCCCTCGCCTAGACCAGCCACCTTCCCAACCGTGGCCATGTTCAACATGGTGTTCATGAGGCGGCTCCCAGCCATGGGCGGGCGCAATCTCCCAGGTTTCTTCCTGGGCATGCTTCTTCGCCAGCAAGGCCTTGATGAGAGCTATGATTTTGACGATGAAAGCGACCTTGGCGAGAAGAGCAAGCTTGAACAGAGAAGCAGCGATGACGACTAGGGCGAGTATGGCGATGGCGACGGCTTTGGCTTTTGCGATAAGGAGGAGGGGAATGAGGAGCTTCAGCTTCTTCTTCAGCTTCTTCTTCTTGCCACGGCTCTCTTCAACTGTGAAAAAAAAAAAAAAGTTATTTTAGAAGACTTTTAGACACAAATGTACTAAGGACTAGTATGATTACTTTCTGGTTGGTAGGTAAAGCAGTAGTTATGTCCACTGCTGGGCAGCAGCCTCTCTTCCTCTGTTCTCCCTGATCAAGGGGTTTTTAGCTATATTGTGATAAACAAATGTTAAAGATAAATGCCATCATCATCATTACAGCCGTTTGACCTCCACTGCTTGAACATGGCCTCCCCCACAGACAGAGCATATTCCTTATCATGTGCGGGGAATGCCCATACTCAATACACTGGGCATGCGGGTTGGCGAGCGCAGTTAGAGCTATCATTGTTAAAATGAGGGACGCTGCTGCCCATCCCCTAGCTTTTTTCTCTTAGTCGCCTCTTACGACATCCGCGGATAGGTAGATATGGAGGGGCCTATTCTTCAGCCGGGCCCACCACGGCCATAAATATATCAAATGCAAAATGTTCATCGTAAACTCTTAAAACTTCAAGGCGATTAAGGAAGAAATCGTTGTAGACAAAGTGGAAGTATCGGTAATAAAAATTACCCAACATTGGATTAATTGAGTAGGAGGTTTTATGGCTAGTTTCACCGTCGAGATTTCTAATCTCTGATTTATGATTGGATCACAATTTTTTAGTAATTGGAACTTTGAATTTGAATACTTTTATTTTTAAAGAATATTTTGTGCTAAATGCATGTATGTAGGGCCAGAAACAAAAGCAAAACTTACAAAGATTTAGTTTTTACAGGATTTTTTAGCGATGTCTGATTTGTGCAATTATTTTGGATGCTATACACATTCATCACTTGTATAAAATGTAAAAGCATTATTTGATAATTCTACCTAACCATGTCCTATGTCGTCCTTGCTGAACATAGGCCTCCCCAATAGATTTTCAGAGCGACTGATCTAGTGGGACCCAACAGCCTCAGCAACCTTTATTAGGTCGTCTTTATATCTACTGGGGGTCCGTCCTACGCTGCTCTTTCCGCTGCGTGGTCACCACTCTGGAACCATTCGGCACCAAAAGCAGTCAGTTCTTTAAACTTTGTGCCTCGCCCATTGCCAGTTTAACTTGCAAATCCTCGAATATATGTAGATAGAATCATTGAATGTATGATATTTATTTTAATATTCTACTCACCATCACCAATAGCCCGTGACTCTTCTTCTTCCTCGCCTCCATAACTGAGTTCAATCTCAGATCCCTCAAGGAGGTCACTGGATGTTTTCCATAATCTTTCAGTCAGCTGCTGATTCCTGACATCAGGGACATCGGAGAGAGCCTCAAAAGACCGGGATTCCCTAGGGGCATCGTTCAGAAGGGTCACTCCTTCGAAGATCTTGAGCTTGCGAGCTGATGTGAGCCTGTCAGCCGCTTTCAAGGCATGTTCCTGGGTAGAAGAAAATTTAAGTTAGATTGATTCAAAAGGCCTGGCTTGGCTGGAGGGTACTCCTAAGATATCTTAAAGAGATCTCAGAAGGTGTTCAGGAATTAAAGTAGTTGTTATCTTATTTTAAGATTTGATTAGTTTCTGTTCAATAAGTTTTGATGTTGCTTTACAAATTATACTAGAAACTATGTGGCTATTCTGATACTATTAGCAATCCTTTTTTGGTGCAAAAATCCCTTGAGAAAATGACAATCATGAAATCACTGTTATGACTTGTATGATACGCAACATCAAAGCAAGAACTGTAGACTTCTAATATTTCACTGGAAAATTTACGTCAGTCAATCCAATAGGTTGTGTTTATAACCACTTTATAAATTCCATAGGTCCGTTCACTGTTCGATTTGAAGATGCACTTCACAACGTACCTTTAAGCATAAATCCACATCACTGTTCACACACTCCGAAATGCTTCCGATCACGGTTTTCAACACATTCTCATCATGAGACACCGGAGTACTTTGAACCACTGCCAAAACACCCAAAACTAAGACAAAAATCTTCATCTTTGCTCAAGTCCAAGACCGATCGAACTGTGATGTTTGCTGATCGGTAACACTTTTTTATCTAAATCTCCCCCACTCGTATGTTTTAGCGAATTAACATTTTTTACTCATATAAAGTTGAAACGACACTGCCATAATGCGTGACACAGATATTGTTTCATTAATATTTATATTTTCGGATAGTTCACGTTTAGTTTTGCTTTCTTTTTAAAGGTTTGATACTAGATGTGACAAGTTTAAGTGTTTGCATGGTTGGAGCATGAGAACGCATGTATTGGATGAATGATGCGAAAGGTAACCAAGTTTTAACGGTAGAGCATCAAATTGACGAACTTATAATAAGCACCTAATCATCCATCATAATTCCTGCCGATCAGAGACGTGATTGGAGCTCACTAAATAGGACAAAAACAAAAAGTAATATGGTACCATACAGAGACATAAGACAACTTCCGAAAAGGTGAACAGTGCAATTAGAATAGATTCTGTCAATAATGAGATTGACATAGAGCTATGTCGGTGTAATTTAACGTATACTTCTGGCTGCTAATTAAAATTGTATTTTTTTCTGGTGTCTATCTAGTCATACGAGTAGTTTAAAAGCGGTTTTTTACCAGGTTTCAAGAGCCGGTGCCTGTAATTTCTGTACAGTGCGTAGTCTCCACTCTGAAATCTGTCTGCCCGATCTTCACTTCTAAAAGGATAACTGTTATCCCTTTAGAATTGAAGATCAGATCACATTGAATCTAAGGATCACATTGAATCTAATCATAATTCTTTTACCATATTTTCCTAGTAGGTCATCGACGTGTAAATATGGACTCCTAAATATGGATTTACCCACTTGGTCACGATTGCATTAGACTTTTTCATATACTTTGTTGCTAGAAAGAGCGACAGTTTAGGTCTTTTGGGATGCGAACAAAGGAATAGTGACTACTAGCGAGAAGCATATGCGGCATTCAACTTGGTTCTGTTAGTTGATGCGTCGTTGGCAAAATCTTGGGCTACCTTTTCGTTGTGGTTAAGCAAAAATTCCTCGAATTCTTTTTATTCTCCTAGTCCACGTTCTTGTGAAACTTCATGTCTGTGATTTTAGAGTTTCTTTGGATCTCCTTGTTTTTAACTCGATTTTGTAGTTACACAAAGCATAGCCCTCTCCATGCATTGAATGACAGTTGTTTATATGGGTAAGTAAAATTGTACAAAAATAAAAGAACAAATAATTTATTTCAATAAATAAATAAATAACGAGGTCATATGGCATTCAGGCAAATAAATACACACACACAAATAAATATATCACACTCAATTTACATGGCCACCGTACGCCAACTGCTGGGCATCGGTTCCTTGCCTGCCCCATCCTGCACTTTGCGCAGGCTCATAGGAGTACCCCGAGTGTTCTTCGTGATGGTGAGCCGGGGCTCCATAGCTTGTGCTAGGGCTTGAAGAGCCTCCCTTGCTGCTCATGAGTTTCCTGATTAGGTTGAAGGCATTCATGGCGAAAGCAATCTTGCCTAAGAAGACGGCCTTGATAGCGACAATGGCGATGATTCCAAGGAAGATGGGGATAAGGGCGGCCAGCTTCAGTTTCAGTAGGAGGAGGATGGGGAGAAGTTGCTTCAGCTTCTTCTTCTTCTTGCCACGGCCTGGAAAAAAAAACAAATATGAATAAACGTATATATGTTCAATCACCAAGATAAACACTTGTCTTGAATACAGGTATTTTTTTTAATGTGCCTATATCCTTAATCGGCGCCGTGAAGATAATTTGAGGATAAAAATATAATAAAATGAATCAAATTTAACTGCACTAGCGATGCAATAGTATCAGTCTGTCAGTGTGACGAGATAAAAGATAAACACCACTAAAATTCGCTGGATTAATTTGATCAACATTATTCGCAACTTCAAATGGCGAGTGCCCGGCTGAGACGCAAGGCCGGTTCGATTCCCGCTGCGGGAAAAATGTTTGCTGCAAGTATTTGTTCCGGTCTGGGTGTTGAGGTATCACGGTACTCGTAGTTTCTGATATCCACAACCCAGGGAATCCTAGTGTGGGATCAGGACTATGTAAGTGACTATTGGAAAAAAAACTGGTTGTGGCATGACATGCACATTTCATAGTGACTACAATCAGTGCAAGCCTTTCTTGACCCCAACAACGCCGTTAATTTATTTGACAGACCATTGTCAACTTTGTCACGGCAATTACAGAGTCTTAAAGGGCCTTCACAAATGCGTTTAGTATGTATTCAAATATGTAGAGAAAGCTAGTGTTTAGAAACATAGGTGCAGACGAGCCATTGTTTGTGGAGGCTGTATGTGTGATGTGTTCGAGAGTACGATTTGTTCTAGGTCGCGGTTTAAGGTCGTACCTGTAGGTACTCATTTTCGAAATGTTCAGCTTGTAAGTTTGTAAGACTACTCTGGCGGCAGTACAGTTAGGCCGATAGAAGGCCTTGATTTAAAGACTTGTTATAGCTGAGACCATTAACATTACGTGTTCCAAGGCATTCATCTGTAACTGCCACTTGTGGCCACCCATCGATATGGAGACCGCACTGAAGGTTGCTTTACTTAACTGATCTAATAGGAATTAATAGCCACAATTAACTAAGGGTGTTGAATGTAGTGAGAGGTGATGTAAATGTAAATTTGGTTTTGGCAACCTTTTTAAATATTGAAACTAGCTTCCACCCGGCTTCGCTTGCATGGTAACGGAATAAAAAGTACCCTTTGTCTTTTACCAGGACCTAAACACCTTCTACCTGACTACATCAAAATATGTTCAGTCGTTACGAAACTGAGCGGTAGCACACGTACATATTATTCAAACTTTTGTATTTGTAATATAAGTAGAACTATCAAATTGTGATTAATTTAATAACAATATGACAAAAACACTTGGACCATCAATAAAATAATTTGATGTCCATTAAACTGATGTGTTAGCTGTTGTCAATTCTGTTGTTTCAATATCCTTAATTTTATAGATCCAAAAACGTTGCTGTCGCTTTCATAAAGATGGAAATAACAAGGACGGCGATAATTTTGAAGGTGTCAGATTAAATAAGTTTAGGATAATGCAACAACATAATTGACACCAAATTTTGAAACCTTTTAAGACCAGCTTAGTCGGGGTTAGTCGGAGTTACCTATTGCAGATCAAAACAATCATTTGGATCATCATGACTGGTGACAATCAACACAGTCATAGTGATTATGTTTTAAATGGGCTTGTGTTTTGGATTCTTACCTTCCTCATCCAGACCTCTAGACTCATTGTCGGGTTCAGTCAAGCGAAGTTGAAGTACATGGTTGTCTAAGAAGTCTCCAACGTTGTCGGCGATCCTCTCATCTAGTTGCAGCTCTCTCGCTTTGGGTTCTTCGGGCAAGGGTTCGTAGCTTCGAGCTGATCGGGCAGAACCGGTGTTGATGAGACTCATGCCGTCGAAGATGTCCAGGTCTTTTGAGATGGCGAGACGCTCGGTCAGCTTGTACGCTTTTTCCTGTGAAAACATATGCATTCGTTTTAATTGCCTACATCATTACAATTATTTTTTATTACCTAATTTTCATTTGCCATTATAAATATATTTTTAGAGATTCTTCTGTATGTTGAACAGATTGAAATGTTCGAACACATTCATAAATTTTTGATTTTAATTTTGTAATTTTTTCTTGAATGTTTTTTTTTATTATGATTAATAAGGGATCTGTTCAAAATGGACCGTGAAAGTCAAACTAATGAATATTTTTTTATCTCAAAATCACTTCACTGTCATAAAATTGACCGCAATTTTCGCAGTGATTCAATCCAAAGGTTTCGTTGTTATCACTTATTCACTTCACTTATCACTTTGTAATCCATTAATCACCTTCAAGCACAAAGAGGTATCCACATCCATGCACTCCGAAACTGCACCGACCAAATTCTCCGCAATTCCATGTTCCTTTACCGGCGTACAGCTTACTGACGCCAGAACGACGAATATCGCGAATTTACTCAACATCTTCAAAAACAGATGGTACTTCAACTTGCCAATGCTTGGCAACTTATGATGTTTTTCAAAAATACCGTTGGATTTTATCCTTAGCACCCCACCACGCATTTGACAATATGACGTAAAATATTATATGTGTGCACAGTTTGGCGACGAACGCTAACTGATGGTGCGTCGCTTATGCTACGTTAGGGTAAGTAGAAAAATAAATATTTGATGTTAGAAAGCGAAATTCACGTTTACGACATAGGTATATTCTTACATCGGCATTTGTGATGCGCAAATGAAAGAAAGAAAAAGTGTTATTGTTTGATTTTTCGTAAGTCTATGCCAACTTGTGAAAATGAGTGTCGTAACATCTGCATAACACAATTTACGGTACAACGTATTAGGTTGTGTTCAAAATAGTAAAAATTATTGCCTCGCTCGTTATTGCATGAACTCATCCCCATTTGATATGTAGCTATTTTATATTAATTCACTAAATTTGAGGTCGTCTTGGAAACCGGAAATCTCGTATCGCGCTGTGGAACAAACTTTCTGACGCATTATTGATGGTTAGACGTTTCTATTTTTATTTAATTCTACGCAAAATTTAATATTATTTTATTCTAAAGTGAAAACAAATAACGACAAGCCTATATTTCAAGTTATTATAAATAATAATAAAGTGAGACAGTTATCGACTATATTAACGACATTTAAAAATGATCCTGAACTGTTATTGTGATATTATATTGTTTCATTTTACTTGAAAAGTTAAAATAGTATATTGAAGAAAACCAAGAAATTTTAGGTTTGTTATATAATTAGTTTATAGTTGTAACGAGTGATGTGTTCGTTAGAGGCTTGTATTTACAATTATTATTGAACTTAAAACATGTGTCTTCAGCTATAAGTGTACGTTACCTCTCGTCATCAGCCTGAAGAAGTCCATTGCTGGACACAGCCTTCTCAAAGAGTGCCATGAGGAGAAGTCTTGAGTTTCCTCCATCCAGGAATACGTAAGGATCATAACAAAAAGAAGTAAGGCCTCATCTATTCTAAATGATTTACCAGCCTCGGGTGAAATTTTTTACTCGCTTACAGGACGCTATAGAGCCTGGGACATGAGTTAGATGGAGTAGGCTTGCCCAGCACCTTCCTCTCAGCCGAGTTAAGGAAAGACATGGTCAATACGTGCGTACTGAATAAGCCGCGGCTTACCGCAATATATTTTCCTTCACCGTTTTGAGCACGTGTTAATGAGCAGATAAATATTACTATTAGAAAAATATTACTATTAGAATCTTGGTGTAGGGTGTATGTATGACTGTTAGGTGTTATTATTATTCTACCTGTAACAAGTAAAAAAGCTGCAAGTGACAGGTGTCGAATAGAAGCAGAACATTTTTCTCACGGCTTCAAACTAGGTAGTGTGACCGACTTTCACAAAAAGTCTACACAAATGCCTGAACAAAACTGCAGCACAAATTGTGTTATCCAATGTCTAGGTCAGAAATTATAAAACGATTAAATAATTGAGCAGAAGCCGCAATTGCTCTGACGTAATTGTTACACTAGAAGTGAGCGAAAGTGAGCTTTGAGATTTTTTGTGCGTGTTTCGCTTCGTCAGGACAAGGTGATGCAAGGTTTTTGAGACTTGTCGTATAGTTGGTTAAAAGGGGACGATAAAACATCGAAGAATTTCATTCTATGTTATAAAAAAAATAGGAGTTTTTTATTACATCTTTGAGTTTTCTTGGTGTTGTGTTACTTTCCTAGTTTCTGATACCCACGACCCAGGGAATCTATGTATCTGACTATTGGGTGTCATTTATTTAATTATCTCATTAATTGATTGAATTTAGATCAGACAAAAGCCGTGCACAAACGGCGTGTTCGAGGTCATGTAAAATTTTTTTTTTTCGTAATTGTCCCTACTTCTACGGACTAATCAATTTTTAGTTTGACTTTTAGGGGCTTGCGATATCGTTGAGCTATATCGCACGGCTTCATTACCATTTATATGTATTATTCTAGTTTCACTTTGGTAATATAAATGGTCTAACAAATAATTTTTCCTCAACATTAACCCTGTTAGGGAATTGAATTTGTATCAGAAGGCGAGGTCACTACCACCACACCAAGCCAGCTTCATCATCATCATCATCAGTCTTTAGAAAATCGCTGCTGGAAATAGGCTAATTTGTGGGACAAAAAGTGCTATGACGAACAGTCTTAATCCTTTTCCGTCGTAATGTCGTCGGTTCACCGCGAGACCCTTCAACAATGTGTCTGGTACGCAGACGCCATAGGAATAATAAATGGTTTTTTCACGATGTTTTCCTATCACCGTTTCAAGCATGTTTAACTGAAACTTGTGCTAGTTCACCTGGATCATTATGGTCAATTTATGTACAACATTAAATTTTATTATCACTAGACTTGATTTTTTATAGGTTCTAGTCTCTAATTTTCGAAAGAAATAAAAGACATTACCATTAGCAAACGAGGTCGACGCCCTTAAATCTTCGGCCCAACCTAAGCTTTCTATTTACAAAGTTTAAGTAAATACATTTAACCAGGTTTATCTAAATGGAGGTTTTACTTTCACTAATCCTGAAATGGTATTTAGGGAGTCGATCGCAGTTATTTCCGTGTAAAAACCAGAACCAACTAAAAAACTAAACAAAATTCTATTTCAGATAAATTGTGTTTAATATCGCCGTGGTGGCCTGAAGAATAGACCCCTCCACTACTATCCGTGGATGTCGTAAGAAGCAACTAAGGCAACAAAAACTAGGGGGTGGGCCATCAATAACAGCTTTATCTGCGATCGCCAACCCGCATACCCAGCGTGGCGAGTATCGGCAAATCCCCCTAAATGATTGTTTTGGTGCAGGCCGTACAAGGTCGGTCCCGCTGGAAATCTATAAATAAATAAATAAATATTCCGGACATATCACACACGGTCAACTGATACCAAACCAGGCATAACCTGTACAATGGGTACCAGAGACTGATATACATAATTGATAAATAGTTAACACCCAGACACAGAATAAACAATTAATCTATGGGGGAGGCCTACGTTTAGCAAGACGTCTTGCAGCTGAAATGATGATCAAATGCAGTCGTAAAATTCCGGCGCCAAAACCCACCCACGTGATACTAACACAACTCATGTCCTTTGAGAGGAAAGTGCGATGAGTCAACGTGGTCGCTGTGACCTTGGGGACTGTAGATTGGGTGACCAAGGCGAGTGCACAGGTGGTGATTTTTTTAATAATAAATATTAGTGTTTGGTTATATTAATTGATCCAACGCAACATTTGTACGGTGATTTTTATAATATCCCAAGAAGGTTCTTTACCTTGTTGGTTAGAGCATCTCCGTATCTGGGGGAAGGCTGCTGGTTCAAATCCAGTCTGCGTCAAAAAAAGTTTGAGATTTAAAAAAAAAAAAAAAAAAATTAAAGTTATTACTATTAATAAACAAAAAATTCTTCTACGGTATACGAATATAAAGATTCACTGTCATCAGGATCTGAAAGACATATTTCTTTTTTGTTTCAGCTCAACTGGTTTTTTTCACCTGAAAATACGTATGTTTTTGTATTTAACACCTCATAATACGAATCATTTTATTTCTTTATTTGTTTAAAAAAATCTTTACCTACCTAATCTGAATTGATTCTTATATCTGAATTCGGTTTTTTGCTTGTAGTTAATAAATAGAGTTCATTTCCCACACTTTTATTTGGGTGATTACCAATATTATATTGCTAAATAATATATAGAAATATAATTGTAAGTGTTTTTTTAATTAAACGATTAAACAAAATAATGATTTTTTATAACATTAAGATGGTACACAAGCATACGACCCACCTGTTGGTAAGTGGTTACGGTGGCCTATGAGCCCTAATTCCAGCGTTGGCAACCCCATATAGATATCAGCAACAATGGCAACATATGAAACAAATAATGTTATTTGGCTGCTTCTGTGGAGATCTTCTGTGGAGCAGGTTGCTCTTTTTAAGAGTGAGATAATCTCGCTGTGCTCTACCTCCTCTAAAATAGTAATTACGTTCATATTATTTCCTAAAAAGGGCCTCAAAACTATCTCACACTTATTCGACCAGTGTGAGCCAACAGTATCACAATAGGCGCGGTTCAGGAACTTTCGCGTCCACGCCCGTAGCGGCACTTTGCCGAGCCTCAGCCGATATTAGCGGACACAAGTGGAAATAGGCTTGAATGAAACAACACATTCATCTTTGACATTTTTTATTTTTTTTATTTATTACACAAACGGAATACATATGCCTGTTAGTAAATGTCTTAAAACCTATGTTAGGTTTAAATAGGCTTGTATTAAACAACACAATAATCTTTGTCATTTTATTTTATAAATGAAACAAAATCCACGGCTCTTAGGTATATGGTACAACTTAACTAATTCACTTTACTTAAAGCCAATAAAGGATTTTTTTTTAGCTAATACATTTACTAATTACTACCGTCACTGATTTGACACAAAACTGTCATCCGTTAGTTATCTTGCTTGTGGTGTCAGTGATTCTTTCTTGGCCATCCTGTATAAGGTCGGTGACCAGGTCGAGGTATGGTGGCTCTGAAAAGGACCTATGCCTTCGATGAAAGAATCAGTATAGAAGCTCTTTTCGCGCATATGTCACAAACTGAATTTTTATGGTGTAGGACATGCCAGTTTCCTCATGATGTTTTAGTTCATCACTTGAGAACACTACTATAGCGGACATCAATTTCAGAATAGAAAATCCATTGTTGCACGACTGGGATTCGAACTCACGACCTCTGGATTGTAAGGCCACTACCACCACTGCTCAGTTAGTTAAATAATGAAGTGGCTCTCGCGTAGCTACTTAACTTGCCCTCGAGTCGAGACATGAGATTAGCTTATTAGCTCAAGCTTTAAATAATCATCACCATCAGCATCGACGACCTCGGTGGTGCAGCGGGCAATTGCAAAGGTGCGGGTTCGAATCCCGCTGCGGGACGAATGTTTGCATGATCTGCAAATATTTGTGCCGGGTCTGGGTGTTGTGGTACCATGGTACTCGTTGTTTCTGATACCCACGACACAGGGAATCGTAATGTGGAGTCAGGACTATGTATGTGACTATTGGGTGTTATTTATCATCATTTCTGTCACACGAATTGGACTGATTAGCAGAGACCAAAAAAATAATGTTCTAACTAACAACCAATCTTACCAGAAATACGAAGTCATTGAAACTATATCAAATGGGCACACTTTATATTGACTTTCTTATATTACTTTTTTTCCTGTTATCCAAAAACCATTTTGCCTATTATAAAATAAAATTTATTTTTGGATGTATGAACTCTTTTATATGAAGCTCCATTTTATATATTTGCATTTTAAACCCCCTTTTGGACCACTTTTGGTATCAGAACTCTTTGACCGATTTGATCATGTTCTTAACTTTTTTACTCTGGTACCATGCGAACGAAGCCACGGGTAGAAGCTATTTTGATTATTTCGTAACGTTACAAGTAAAATGGCTTAAATGACAACAATAGTTAACAAGTACACACGAGCTCTCAAGAATTTCCACTATCGAAAGTATGCGAGCTTTCCAAACAAATATTTATGTAAGCAAACGCTGTGTCCTTACTCTGAGGAAACGTGACAAAAATACTAGCCACTGATCGGCAAATATAGGTACATGCTGGAAGGAAATCCGTAAAAAAACCAAGGTCACTGACTTGGCTCCCAGAATTACATGAAGTGGTAGTGAGCTTGCATCGTTGGGTAATTAAGGTTTTCGACTACCAGTAACCACGAACCGGACGACGCAGTGAAGGAAGTCTCCCATTGGACCGATTACATATAGGTTGTTGGAAGTCGGTGAATGGAAAAGGCTTAAGACCGTTCGTCATGGAACTTTTTGGCTTATGTCCAGCTGTGGGCTTCTTCAGGCTGGTCTTCTTCTTCTTGTCGTGTCACTGATTCTTTCTTGGCCATCCTGTATTAGGCCAGTGACCAGGTTGGAGACCAAAAAAATCACTTATATCTTGGTCTGTAAGCAAACTCTCGGTGGAATAATTCCTCAGTTTTATATGCTTAACTGATCTGCCATTTGTACATAGATAGGCATTTAGCAAAACTGACGACCAATGGGGAATAAAGGTTCTTGAATGACGACCACGAACCGGGTGACGCAGTGTCAAAAGTCCGATGGTCGACGACATTGTAAAATTTGGGGGAAGTCGGTGCATGAAAAAGACTCAAGAGCATATTAGTCATGGAACTATTTGGGACTTCCACTAGCTGATGATGATGATGATGACCGATCTGCCACTTGACAGTTTCCTATAAATACAGACCTAGCCTAATAATCTTGTGACTTAGGTTGTCCAGCACAGCGAGGGTACTGAGGTAGGTATCATAAAAACATGACTTCCAAAAGTAAACCTATTGCACAACTTTTTCCTAGAAATCGTAAACTCTCCAACGCATACCAGCTGCTAACTTGACATGCAAGTCACTGGGCCAAGCATTTTGTGTCATATCCATTTCTTGCTACCAACTAGTTAAAAGTGCATGTGTCTGATTTACTAGTTTGCACGCCCGGCTCAGAGCTTAAGCTTAATACAATAGAAAATATTTTCGTTAAAAAAATATTTGTCATATTACAGCCCTATAGGAGATTTAGATTAATATACGGAAAAAATGATATTGTTTATAAGTTATAGAAGTAAGGATCATTCTGCATTTAGAGGACGAAAAAGGAGTATAATTCATGAAAACATACGTATAAATAAAAACTTTAATGACTTGTAAGTGGTTCCGTCGTTAATTAATAACAATAAATTAACAACATTACATCAACATTCCATTCAATACAATACTCTGCTTATAATGACTCAGTAGAATCCCATATACACACCACACACGTAAGTGACCATACAGTGAAGTATTATAATACATAAAGTAGCTAAAAGATAAAATACAAATAATTATCTTTGGAACAGAAACTTAAAATAAATGGTAAAAATTTACTACTATCAATATTCAATGCGAACATTCAAGTAAACACACTACATATATAATACAAATATAGATAAGACGTAATATAGATGTAATAATATGAAATAAAATCAGTCCAAGTGAATAATAAACTAAAAATAAATCCATAAATATTACGGTTATTTATCTGAAAAATAATGAGTCAGCAAATAAGATTAATGAATATCATTAAAAACAAATATAAAATATTATTTAAGAGCAGTGGTTATCAAAAATAATAAGAATATATCTACATAATATCAGAGATATAGGTATATAATATATAATATATAAATATATCTATATATATATATAATTATATAATACATGTATGAAGTAGGTATTATACAATGTATTAATAATAGATATGAAAAATATAAAAAATGTGGGAAGTCAGAAATCGTTGAGAGTTCAGGTTCGTTGTGTAAAATAAGTTACTTATGCTAGAATAAATTACTTATAAAAACTACTCTACGCCTGTTTAACATGAGCTGAGTATGCCATGTTGACGGCATCCTGAGATCTACCCCAACCGCCACTGCTGCTCTCCCAGCCGTGGTGCTCCTCGTGAGCGGGCTCAGACCACCCTGAGCTCTTCTTTGATTCGAGGAGTTTCTTGATGGCTCCAAAGGCAGCCGCGATGAAAGCGATCTTGCCGAGAAGGTAGGCCTTGAAAACAGCGAAGGCGATGATGCCGAGGAAGAGAGGAATGAGGGCAGACAGCTTCAGCTTGATGAGGGCGAGGATGGGAAGGAGCTTCTTCAGCTTCTTCTTCTTCTTGCCACGACCTGAAAGTAATTGAAAAGATGGGTAATTGTTGAGAAAAATGTAGCGCTTGCTGTAGACTTGACTCTTAACTGCTGTATCAGCCAAATCATCATCATCATCATTTCAGCCGTTCGACGTCCACTGCTGAACATGGCCTCCCCTACAGACAGAGCAAACTCCTCATCATGTGGATGGATTTGCCCATACTCACCACGCTGGGTATGCGGGTTGGCGAGCGCAGTTACAGCTATCGTTTTTAAAATGAGGGACGCTGCTGCCCATCCCCTAGCTTTTTCCCTTAGTCGCCTCTTACGACATCCGTGGATAGGTAGATGTGAAGGGGCCTATTCTTCAGCCGGGGCCACCAAGGCCAATAATTATATTAATTGATAGAAAATAAAAATAAAACATAAAATTTGACTTTAATTCGAAGATTTAAAGATAATTTTGAATCAAATTTTAGATGACGTGAACAGACGTTTGATCTTGTCTTAAAAGTTTTGACTCAGACAAACAACAAACACACCAACACAAAAGCATTCATGACGAAAATCCTATGTAATGAAAAGAAATGAATAAATCGTCTAACTATTATAGAATGAATTGTATCCTGCATTCATAATACAATAAACGGTGGTTTTTGTGAAAGTGAACATGTTGGGTAAAAGGTCATCGAGGTAAAGTCGCCAAAGAAAAAACCGAAAGTTCATCATTTCCATTATTCAAAATTCGCCTCAGGCATGAGGTAAGGAATTTGCAATTTAAAAGAAAGGTTTAAAAATTATTGAGTTGAAGTTATTTTTTACACGTAGTAGAAAGGTTGGTATAGGCCTCAAAGTACGTTAGAGAGCAAGATACCTTACGAGATTCCATACATTAAAAAAAACTATTATGTCTGTTGCTGATCATGTCAAGTCATGTAACGGGAAGAGCGTTAGGTATGAATGTGGACAGATAGAGGAAGGCCAAATAAAAGATGGATTGACTGTATTAAACCGTCAGGTTCTTCTTCCTTACTCATGTCAATGAGTAAGGGAGAAGTGAGTGCGGAGAACAGGAAATCATGTGCCGATCCCACACCCCCGGTCATAATGTGGGACAAGGGCAGATGATGACGATGCTGTTCAACGTCTATTACATATAACTCGAGCTATAAGCAGAGGTTTGGGCGACGCCTACAGTGGACTTCTACAGGCTGATGATAATGATGATGATTCAAAGGTGACACAATTAACCCTGCTTTGGTGTAAAGGTAAATGATTACTAGAGAGGGTTAAGTATTTATGGCGATGATAATGATGGCAAACATATAGGTCACAGAGCCCAGCATTCAAAGATTTTGTAACAGATACAGAATATAACTAACTTCTGAAATGACATAACCTCATGAATAAGAATTAGTAACTTGCTTTCTTTTTGTAAAGCTTTGTATTGCGCAATCATGACGTGACTTGAATCTTATACAGTTTGCTGACCTAACATTTCAAACAAGTGACTAAAATTGAATTCTAGGAATCAAAAGTTCAAATGTGAGTAAAAAGCAGAGGATCTAAAATTTGTAGGTAAGTTTATGTGGTAGTCATTACTGATCAATAATTTTAGGAGGAAGTAGGGCACAGTGAGGTTTTCTCGTTCTAAATTAGAGGTACCTCCGCCTTACAGAAGATCGCAGCCAAAAACAATATTTGTTTCAAATAATGTTGTGTTCCTGCGGTGAGTAAGGCTGCCAGAGCTCTTTAGGGGGGGGGGGGGGGAGGTTGGGGTTGGCAACGCGTGCGTGATGCCTCTGGTATTGCAAGCGCTCATAGACTACGGTAACCGCTTACCAACAGGCGGGCTGTATGCTTGGTTGTCAACTCAGTCGCATAAAAAAAAACAAAGAGAGAAACAAAATTAGATGCTTTTTTTTCTATGATTAAAGGTTTATTCATTACAGTAAAACAATAGAAAGGTTGATAAATGTAAAAGAGAACCATGAATATATAATTATGATTTCAAATTATGAATAAGGAGATGCTTCACCTAGACGTAGCCCAGAGATTAGCAAGTTAAATTTGCAGTGGGTAAAATAGCTTGGAGAACCAACGGCCGTTTGTGCAAGAGGGTTAGGGTTGAGACCACGGAAACCGGAAAACGCAGTGTAATACGGTTCCCCAATAAATGGAAAGACGACCTAATAAAGAGTGCTGGGAGAAGTAGGGCTCCGAAAAATGGATTGCTTTGAAAATCTATGGGAGAGGCCTATGTTCAGCAATGGACGTCCTACGGCTAAAATAATGATGACGATGTTTCAAAATTGATGAGTAGTTAAGTCTATGAGAGTCTATCTCATCCCACGCTCAAATGGCACATAAAAGATTATCTTTATCTTCAAATTAAAGTACCTATCTGGTTATTAACTTTCATTTATCGCATCTTTGTACAAAGCCTTCAAACAATGACTTAGCAAGAAAGTATGAGAATGATATTGTTCGCACAGACGCGCGAACAAACACACTTGACACCGAAGTTGATGGTCATAACGGAGTATACAAGAACTTCAAAAAAAAACCGTTTTTCTACCTTAAAAGTTCACAGCTTTTATACTCAATAGACATCGTCTTAGGTCTCCAGGCGATCAGTTACTTAAAGATATCGAAGGGTAGTAAGAAGCAAGTCCGAACACTACTTATACATTTTTTTTTATGTAAAGATAAATAATTTTTAAACTTTGCATGGGAACTCAAAAATGTGAAGAGATTTCGTTCATCAAATGAGAATTATGTTATTTTTTAAGTTTTGCCGATATTAACTCTGTTCTTCAAATTACTAAAATATTTTGAGCAATTGAGTGCCATGTTACCTAATTTTCTTTCCCGTTATTTCAATCATGGAGTTGAAAATGGTAATGAGCATTACCTGATCGATTGTACACGTATTTTGCAACTATATAATACTAGAAACGCAATCCTATGCGTGTCTAACTATTTCCGATTAGGTTCTATAAATCTCATAATTTCCCCGGAAATTCTGCATAATTGACTAAAAGGAAGTAGGTATAACACGAATGTTAGATCATTTATTTTGGGAACCAGCTTTTCGAATCGTCATTAGAAGAACATCATTGAAGGAAAGGTAGAATAAAAACGAGGACGAAGTAGAGTAAGAATAAGTTACGTAAGCCTGATAAAAAGGGGATATCCATCATAAGGAGGTGAAGGAGCTCGCATTCGAAAGATCAGAATGGGGTAACTTGGATCAGTTCACCGTTAAGAGCTAAGCTCTAAAATAGGATTATTATCAGTTTTTATTTCTTGTTTGTTCTAGGACTATCGTGGAATATATCTACATTATAAACGATAACATTTAATTTAGCTTCATTTAGTTTGGATGTTGGTAGTTTTTTGTAGCTATTCGTAATTTGATACTTGAAATGATTCATCATTAAATCGGATAGCCTCAATTTCACTGATCATTGATTTATTAACATGACAATCATGATCTTTTTAGGAACGGAATTACAGTAACCAACACCTGCTTCAACTTTATTCTATTAAAATGACTAGCTGAATTATAAATTGATTAAGATATTTTAGGCCACATTTTTATATACTGTAAGCTAAAATTACGTTGTGTTCATAATCATTTTTAAACTTTGGATTTATTTTACTTGATCTTTTCTGATAATTCACTTTGAAACGTTTGTTATAACGAATTAATTAACATTTTGTACTTTTTGAATAGTAAAGATGAAAACAATGCTACATACCTTCCTCTTCTACAGAGTTGTCCTCAGTGAAAGCTTTTGGCATTCTTAACTGCAGAGCATGACTGTCCAGGAAGTCCACAACATTGTCTAGGATCCTCTCCTCGACCTGCTGTTCTCTGGCCTTCGGGTCCTCGGCTAGGGGCTCGTAGCTACGAGCTGAACGAGGGCTGCCGGTTCTGGCGAAGCTGACTCCATCGACGAGTGATAGATCCTTGGACACGGCCAGGTTTTCTGTGTACTTCATGGCTTTTTCCTGTGAATCAGAAATATTTTCGATAAAATATATGTATATATATATTTTTTTTTTAATTTATATTTTCTGGAAAGATTATTTAACGGATGTTTAATTATGTTATGAGAGAATATAAAAGTATGAAGAATTTGGGAATCTCTCACCAATTTTATTACGGGAATTGCTCAAATATCTAAAATAATCAAGGTTATAAAAAGCAAGATCAGCTACCGCATAAAACTATCATTGACTTCATTCAAATCACGCAATCCAACGATTTGATGACAGTTGTAAAATAATTATCTGACACATAATAAACAACCAATTAATTGTTAAACTCATTGGCCACTTGCATAATAATGTTTATTATTGAATGGTTATCTTTGAATTCAGACCAGAACAACTTTGGAGATTCAAACTCATAATCTCAAAATGGGGTCACGAGTTTTTTTTTTAATTAAAAAAATGGTCTTCATAATTTTCGTTGATTCTATCACTAACAACTCTGATTTCTTTGGGATTCGAACCCAAGTCTATTAACAGGTCACATAAATCCAATTCAAGGGGTTCACTGTTAAAAATCCCGGAAAATCCATTGGCACAACACTGTTCTTTGCACTATACACTATATATACACTATACACTGCACACACCTTGAGACACAGCATCGCGTCTCCTTCGACGCAATCCCGAAGGGTCGAGACGAACTTGTCCAGTCCATCCTCTTTACCCATGGGCAGGGCCCCGGCAAAAGCAAGACAACAAACTACCACGAAGACTCTCATTGTACCACAGTCAAAGTCAATTTGTTGAAGACGCCTGTAAGACGGACAGTTTTATTTTAACTTCCCCCCCTTTTAGGTACCATATGTCACGCATCGTAGTGTGCGGTCTTCGAGCCTCAAATTGTTCAGCATTAAGCTCATTTTGCACGTATTAGTGAGATTTAAAATAAAATGTGTTTTCTAGTTGTTTGAGGTCATAACTACGAAATGTATCGTTGAGTTAAGAGAAATAAAAATTTTGTACGTAAAAGTGCGTATGTAATTTTTGTGTTCATTTTACTATGACCTGTTTTTGACCTGATTAGTTATTGACTTTATGATAACTATTTGACTGATTTATAAAGTTAATTATTAAACATAATAATTGGGTATATTTGGGAACAATAAATCATTCAATCTCAAAGTTATTGTTTTATTGTTCTCTTCTAACAAAACAATTTAAATTAATTGAACTTCTGATTTGTTCCAATGTATGATTATACGCAATATTTTATTGACAACTGAAACCCTATTTTTACTAGACATTTGATAAAAAAAATTATTAGTGATATCCAAAGCGTTTGTTTGTTTTTTGCCGTCTTATGCCGTTTTTTTATGTTCATATTTGGTCAGAGCCTATTACTGTTTTTAACAGTGACTATTGAAAAATATATAGTGAGTTATTAGCTCGACGGAGAGAGAGATGAGATTGACCTTAAAAGTGTTAAAAAATGGATTGTCAATGAAACGGATTATAGGAAGCTAAGCTTCTTAAATAGGCTCTTTTGTGTTATCAGTGCATTGAGCACACGTGTATTTGAACAGTTTCCGTTCATACTTTCAGCCCGCATTATTCACATCATCATCATCATCATTTCAGCCGTACGACAACGTCCACTGCTTAACATGGCCTGCCCCACAGACAGAGCGAATTCCTTATCATGTGGAGGGATTTGCCCATACTCAACACGCTGGGCATGCGAGTTGGTGAGTGCAGTTAGAGCTATCATTGTTAAAATTAGGGACGCTGCTGCCCATCTCCTAACTTTTTTCCCTTAGTCGCCTCTTACGACATCCGCCAATTCTTCAGCCGGGGCCACCACGGCCATATTCACATACCATCGTAAAAATTCCGGTTTTTTAGCATTCCATAGTAGTTGGTGGTTGATATTTCGCAAAATCGCTTTCTAAATACAGCCGATAATCTTATATCATCGTGAACAGCTGATTTCCTATATTTGTAGCCATTTGTATTCTGTAGTATTGCAGGCCGTTTGAAGGCATTTCGTGGAGCGAAAGTGTAGGAGCATATCGAATGTAAACTGTTATATTATTATGATATTGTTTCTCATCATCATTATTGTATATGCCTTCCACCACACTGGTCCTCTCTCAAAGCTCGTTCCCAATACTTGACACTCGTATAGAATTTAGATAGCAATCCTTGATAGTTAGATAGAGATTAGGCTTGGTCGCGAGGAACAGGCATAGCTTCACCTAGTTTCTAAGACGTTTCTAAGTGATCCTAGTGATTTTATTGAAATAAATGCCTTTTGACTTTGACTTTGACTTTGAGTTAATAACTATCTATCTTTTGAAGTGGTCCCAATATTGCTATGGTTATTATTACACTAGCATCCACTTTAATTTAAATTTCTTGCGCAATCTACTTTCTTTGGCTCACCAATAAATTACATACATAGGTTTATAATATTAATGAATTTTTGTGTTCCTCATGGTATTCTAATTTGGTGACCCCAATCTGCAAATTATCACTTTTGTTACCTAAGACATGGTTTTATAATAAATGCTGATTATCAATAACGACCATAATCAAAAGAGGCGGAAGGTATCATATCATATTGAATAAATATATTTTGATGAAAATAAATTTATCTTCATCCTTTTAAAAATGAGATTTTCCTTTTTATATTCATCATCAGAAAACGTGACTGTTGTTTGTGGTTAACAAACAATCAAACTAATTTTTTTAATTAACCCAACGGTCACATACAGCGTCCTACCTAACCTAGGATGGTAGGTACCACAAAAACCAGACCCGCAACAAATATTTGCAGATCATGCAAACAGTTGTCTCGCACTGAATTCGAAGAACCGAACCCCTTGCGTCTCAGACGGGCACTCACGCGCTACGCCATCGAGGTTGTCAAATATTTGTAGGATGAGCCAAGCAGCCTCATCATTCCAAGCAGCGGCAAGTCCTTTCAAAATACAAGATTGATCGTCGTCAGTACCTCTTTCGTTAATGACAGCCGCCGACAGGTTTTTGGAAATTGCACAATTTTCGTCTGGGCATCAGTTCTCGGAAGCTCGGTTTCGCTTTTGGGCTTTTAATTTTTAGCGTAAAGGTTGGACGCTTCGACTTTTCGAAGTACCTTTAAACTGGTTTAGGTGAGATGGGTGGGGAAAGCACTATAGCAAGCTAAGCAACAAGAAACATAGAGTCATACCAGTATGACCCTATGTTTCTTGACGGCAAAAACAGCCATCAGGGTTCTAAGGCCCAAAACAGTGCTCGATCGATGGTAAGCACTGACGTCGGTCGAGGGTCGAGGCAAACGGTATGTCCTAGAACCTAAAAATTCGAAGACATGGATGTACACGCTCGTATAGCGCATATAAATTTTCTGATGGATAATCTATTGGTGCACGACCGAAATTCGAATCCATGACCTGTGGATCAAAAAGCGGGGTCAGTACTACCACTTCACCGGTGCTCTCCATTAACGGACTAGATTCCTGAGCAACTAGTTGAGATACTTGGTTGTGTACGCGTAATAAAAGGTTCAAAAATATCATAACCTCATAATATCGCTTTTGGAAGTTAAAACACAAAACTTTTAAGATGTGCTAGCAGAATCCTAATCATTCCATCCTTGCAAATAGAGAGTCCTTTCGTATTCAGTGCTCTACCAACACCAAACCCATTAGTTCAAACCCACCCTTATTTAGCCCTACATTTGAGCTCAAATTCCTGTACTCGTAGCCATTTTCTATAGTTGGCTGATAGGACGAATCCTACTAGGTACTTACGGAATAAATAAACATAAATTAAGGTAGCGTGTTTAGTTTCACTATTATGTGACATTTAAATGATTGATGAGCCTCCTTTGAAGTAAAAGTTTGTTTCCTCAATTAATCTTTTATGCACGATTGTTGGCAAATTCATCTTCACTTTACATATTCTGAAATTTTGAATCGATATTTATGCATATATTATTTAATGGGGGAAAATAACACTAACATACATAAGTTACAACTAAGCGGGAACCGTAACTTCTTTTTTTTTCACATAGCAATATATATATTTTTTTAATATATTTATATTTTGGTTGTGAATATATTATATTGTTTGTTTTTTAATACTAATAAACATTTCTGTAGGTACATTAATAAGACCTTATTATATTCTTACTTTTCTTCCACCTTTAAGATACCTACGTAGGTACAGTGCGTACCTACGTAGGTATACCTAGGTCTCTTTTGACTAAAGTGTATGTTAGGTGATATTGTGAATTTAGTAGGTAGTAACCTATTTCTAAGTTTAGTTTTAATTGTCATGCCTCACCATCTGTTTGTCACGCCCAGGATGACTGGTAGAGAATGCTTTAGCATTAAGTCCTCCTTGCACAAAATTAAATGTGGAAGTGTTAGATAAATAAAAATTAGCTTATGCTATTTGTCCATATCATCATATTGAAGATGGGCTGAGAGAGTCTTACACTGGTGGCCTCGAAATGCTACCCGCCTCCTAGGAAGACCAAGACGAAGATGGAGCGATGATGTCATGGGGATAGCAGGCACTACGTGGATCAGAATTTCCAGAAAAGAGGAAATTGGAAGAGGTTGGAGGGGCCTACACCCAGAAATGGGTACTCCACGAAAATTGAATTAAAATATAATCTAAATGATATGAAAGAGGAGAATAAATTGCTTAATAATAATAATTTCTCCATCCGCACGGATCGTACCCGCATGTCTCGAGTCTCAGACTCCATACTATAATAATATTTTTTTTATATCGCTAATGTAGAGCAAAATATTACGTTCGATTGCGTCATTTTATGGCAACGGGCGGTCTGCATTCTACCATTATCAAGTTTTATAGGTATTATAGAAAATATTAGTGGACGGTTTGCTAAGTTGGCCAGAAGCAAACAAATGTTAGGTTTAGTCCAATATCTGACGCTTGTGACGTTACTCGATGCGGTATTTAATTAGGCCTCGGTTTCATTATAAATTCAGTTCTGGGGGTATTATTAGCCCCTTATTAATCACTAACTTTATTGGCTCGATAAAATAATGTTCAGTTTTTATAAAGAAAAAAAAAAGAAAAAAATTGTCGATTAAGTTAGTGATTGATTATAAATATGAGGGTTAGTGTTTTTCTATGAGTAAGGCATTAGTTCCTGGATACTCAATGATTTTTGTATAATTTTATAAATAAATTAGTTTATTTTTCTAGGTAATTATTAGATAGGATATTATAATTAAGAACCTTGTTTTCGTACTTACACGTAAATATTTAAGTATTTTGTATAATTTAGTAATAGAAGTAGGAAATGTTTATTGCGCCTCCTAGTGTAATATTGCTGTGCCCTAATAGGGTTAATGCTTGAAACAAAAATGTATACACAACACCCCATTGTAACAACATAAGTGCAATAAAGTTATGAATTTGAATTTAAGTCGCTCTGGAAATCTGTGTGCGAAACCGATGTTCAGCACTGAAGCTGGGCTTCCAATGGCTGGAATGAAGACTTTATGGGTCACTTTGTTCCGTTGCGGCTCCGCTTTTTCATGTTGATGTACGGAATCCTAAAAACTGATTAACACACATAGGATTTCCTACATTTGTAAGTTGAGTCGATCAGTGTTACGTGTGATTGTGTGTGACGCAGTGAAGCGGTTCACACGCATCTAGAATTTAGGTTCCATAACCATTTCCTTGACTAACTCTCGTATTATTATTGGAAAGTCAAAGACAAAGTCAAAGGTTTTTATTTCAATAAAATCACTAGGATCACTTTGAAACGTCTTAGAAACTAGGTGAAGCTATGCCTGTTCCTCGCGACCAAGCCTAGAAGAATCAGGCAACAAACGCGGCTTGGTGCCTATAATTTTTTTAGATGATTCTTGTTTTTTTTTGTTAATAAACAGGTGAGTTTTTTTTCCGGGCCACTTAGGCGAAATCGGAAACTGAGAGAGTAATCGAAACGTGATGTCAGGTGTTACGGACTCGATTTTGAAAAAAAATAGATTTGCATAAAAAAAGTTACAGTATGTTACAAAATTTATTTACAGGTTTTCTGAAAAATTAGGTTTTTGAAAAACATATTTTTTTGCATTTTTTGTTTTTTTTGTTTGTTAATAAATAAATAAATGTACTATTACTATGTGTCTAAAGTTGTTGGAACACATTAAAAGTTATAAATTTATAAATTCAACAATATTTATTTACCGAAGGTTATTATTTAATACAAATAGGGGAGGACGGAATAACGTCAGAGCTTCTGAAAGCGGGTGGAACACCGGTACTTAAAGTCCTTCAGAAGCTAATTAATTCCGTCATCCTCGAATGTACATTGCCTGAGGCGTGGAACAGGAGCATGGTGGTACTGTTTTTCAAGAAAGGTGACGACATCCTCTTGAAGAATTATAGGCCCATCTCGCCGCTGAGTCATGTCCATAAGCTGTTTTCGAGAATTGTCACTAACCGGCTCGCCCGTAGGTTTGACGACTTCCAGCCTCCCGAACAAGCCGGGTTCCGCAAAGGCTTTAGTACCGTAGACCACATCCACACGCTTCGGCAGATTATACAGAAGACCGAAGAGTATAATATTTTTTTAATTGTTTTTTTTCAAAATTGAATTTAGGTCCAGTGTGGAGCCGATCGAACTAGGTGAGGCTCAAAATGAATAAGATATCCATATCCACCTATCCGCGGATGTCGTAAGAGGCGACTAAGAGAAAAAAGCTAGGCGATGGGCAGCAGCGTCCCTCATTTTAACAACGATAGCTCTAACTGCGCTCGCCAACCCGCATGCCCAGCGTGGTGAGTATGGGCAAATCACCCAAGGAAACCCCTAAGGAAATCGCTTTGTTTGTGGGGGATGATGATGATGATAAGTTATCCACGAACCGGGTGGGTGTTAGAAAGCCCCCAACGCGATGGAGCGATGACATTGTGAAGGTTGCGGGTGGTCAGTAGATGGAAAACGCATGGAACTCTTTGGGGGAGGCCTATGTCCAGCAGTGGAATTCATATATATGTACTTGTTTCGGCAGTACATATACTTATTCTACTAGGCTGTTGATGATGATGTACATATCATCTCTCACGTATTAAATATACTGACATCAGAATTACAAGATTTTCATCGAAAATGCTGTTTTTTGTAATTCTCGACGACTTAGAATACGAGGTCTAGTATTTGATAGTTTAACAAATAATTTGCTAGCTTCCGCCCGCAGCTTAGCACGGGTAGTAACTGAATAAAAAGTTGCTATAAGACGATCATATACGAGATCATAAGACGACACATCAAATCAAATCAAAATCAAAATAACTTTTATTTCGGAACAAGAAACAGAGAACGAAAAATATAGAGAAACGATAACAACCGCAGTAGTTATAAAAACTGTGTCGCGAGTGTTAACGCCCTCCTCCGAAAATTACAGTTCCTACTTACAGATATAAAAATACTTGTTTGTGACTGTGTGTATGTGTGTGTGTGTGTGTGTGTGTTTTTGTGTGCAGACGTGAATGTGGTGTATGAGTGTGGTGATTATTCTGATTGATTGTGTGTTAGTATGTGTGTGGCTTGGTTACGAACAGTGGAGATGAGAACTAGAGTTGAAGCGTACATAATGATTATTAGGAACAGGTCTTTAAAAGATTCTCCGTTTCCTCATAGTTCAAAGTTATGAGCCATACACTACACATAAAACCTAAGTGACCCTCCGCCCACAACGTCACACGCAAAGTTTTATATAACAAAATAAATGACCTGGCTGAGTGAACTTACCTAGTGATAAATAGTTGACTGCTATTATTTGTTCCGTCTCAAGACTAGTAGGTTATCATTTATTTCCTTCTTCTAGGTTATCATTTATTCTAGGTAATCATTTATTTGCTTACTTTTTTTAAGTCCATCCAGTTGGATTTTTCGAGAACCTTTATACCCCAACGGTTGTTGGTTCTTCTAGCTATATAGCCACTCGATCGCGTAATACCTATCTAAAAATTATATGCTATATTAGGTAATGATATTTGTCTATTCCAAGTTTCAACGAAATCGGTTGAGCTGTTACGGCGTGGTTTAACCACAAACAGATAAACATCCAAACATCCTTACAAACTTTCGCATTTATTATATTATGAGTAGGATAGGATAAAAGATGACAAACCCCTAAAAGGACATTTTGTTTCTTCATATTTGTGCTTCGTACCTACTTACCTCGTGACCCAATGTACCGGAGTTCCGGCACCGCCCATCTTTTTACAAAGAAAGCGATGTCATGTGTCGTAATCTATGACATGTACCTACCAAAGCATCAGTTTTTAACGCTACCACTGAGATACTGATATGCGAGACTAACGCTACCCATAAGATATGCTATGCGTGTGATTTCGATTCCCCGAGGCATAGCCGATTCATTCAGATTTCACTTGAGAACACTCGTCGCTGAAAATTGGAGGTCGCTAAATTATGAGAGCAATTGCAATGATTACAATTTAGTTTGACGTCAATAGTTGTGAGTTACAGAATAAATTCCTACTAGGGTATCTGTTCTGCACTGTGGTCTAAGCATGAATTCACGATTACGAGACGAAACCGCTGGAGTAAGCTAAAAATAAATTAAAATTAAAAAGTGCTGTTTAATAGACATTAAAGTAAAAGGGTGAAGCAAAAAAGGTTCCTACACCTGGTTACTGACCTTAAAGTCAGAGTCAAAAGGTGTTTATTTTAATTAAATCACTAGGGCCACTTTGAAACGTCAGCTACGCCTGTTCCTCGCGACCAAGCCTAGAAGAATCAGGCACCAAACACGACTCGGTGCCGGCACGGCATTTTTTCGATGATATTTTTGCCTGGTAGAGATCTTTATAAGCGATAAGGCCATCGATTGTCACAATTTTTTTATAGTTTTTTCCTAGTTTGATTATTTTTCTTTTGGTGGACAATAATAAAAATAATAGAATATACCTAACTATTATATTCTATTATTTTTGCACAAAATTTAATGTATAGCTAATTCTTATGCAGGATGTCGAAGAAAGAACCAATTTCATGTCAAGCAAGCAAGCGGATGGCTAAAGGTTAATTAACAGCCATCATTGGTAGTTTCGGATGATGAACTAATTTAAAATCACCTAATTTTTGCCAGTAATAAAACACTAGCTTTCGATTCTGACATAACCTGTTCAATATTATGGTAAAAGTTGATATTTATTGCACTTATGTTATAACTATCTTCCGTCCGCGGCTTCACACGCGTGGTACCCGGATGAAAATAGGCATAATTATTCCAGGTTGAATCATAGATCGTAAAACGTTAAAAAACGATTCCTAAGACTTCCAGTTAAACATTTCAACCCTTTTTTTTTTTAAATCAACGTGATCTTGTGCCTTTTTTTTTCAGAAAAATATCAAAAAAATTCCAGACTCACGGTCAACTGACCCCAAACTAGGCATAGCCTGTCTGTACTATGGGTACCAGAGACTGATATACATAATAGATAAAATATTTAACACCTAGACACAGAACAAACATCTGTGTTAATCACACAAATGTTTGTCCAAAGCGGGAATCGAACCCGCGACCTCTAGCGCAGAAGGCAGAGTTACTACGCACTGAGCAGTTAAAACACAAAAAAAACACTGGAACACGTGTTTAGTCATTTTATTTGAGGAGTCTACGATCAGCGGCTTAGGCTTTGCGTTCTCTATAGGTATATCAGTTAGTCGGCCAGGATGTTGTACTTATATAGAATACTACCTTGCGCCTACGGCTTCGCTCGCGTGGTACCTACATGAAAAATCCTAGCCTATATGCTATTCTAGGTAAAGAACTTTATCTACTTATTCCAAGTTTCAACGAAATCGGTTGAGCTGTTACGGTGTGATTGAACAACAAACATCCAAACATCCTCACAAACTATTGCATTTTTAATATTAGTAGGATAGGATTATGTCATAAGGTAGCCGTGGTGGCCCCGGCTGAAGAATAGGCCCCTCCATATCTACCTATCCGCGGATGTCGTAAGAGGCGACTATGGGAAGAAAGCTAGGGGACGGGCAGCAGCGTCCCTCATTTTAACAACGATAGCTCTAACTGCGCTCGCCAACCCGCATGCCCAGCGTGGTGAGTATGGGCAAATCCCCCCACATGATAAGGAATTTGCTCTGTCTGTGGGAGAGGCCATGTTCAGCAGTGGACGTTGTACGGCTGAAATGATGATGATGATGATGTAATAAGATGTAGCTTGTGACCAACATTACGTGATTAATCGTCTGATGGCTTTCGATTTTAGGTGATGTAGACTATTCGGAGCCTTTAATGCAGGTTTGATTACGTCAAAGATATCTTTGCCAAAATATTTAAACCAATACCTACAAAACGACTGACGATAAATTGTTGGTCATGAACCTGACCATGTTATAAATCTCAAGCCGTGTTCAAACGGCGTGCGTTATGACATCTAATAGTAGATTATGCAACAAGGGCTTAAAGTAGTGTATTATGTCAAGGGCGCTATATTGAACCCCGAGAACGAGGGATTCTATGGTTAACTCCTGAGCGGAGCGAGGGAGTTAAGGCAAGAATCCTGAGTACGAGGGGTTCAAGATCGCCCAAGACAAATACACATTTAAGCCCGCGATGCATACTCTACTTTTTATACTTTCTGCGAGGCAATTGAAAACAATGACTGTTAAGTAGACAGAAATGATTTTTCTGGAAGTAAGTTTCCAACTATACCAGAGGCTTCAGATTGTATGCATTCTGGAGTCGCATCAAAATCACTGTCGTCGTCACTTGACATTTTTTAGAAGTTTATTTGAATCGAAACTGAATTTCGGTGTAGATAACAGCACAGCAGTTTGAGCGCTTGGCGCCTTTTTTTCTTTTTTAGTAGTCTATTCTGTAGTGGTCAGTTCGACATTCGAATAAATCCTTCTTCGTGCGCGGGTGAAAATGAATTTCGTAAAAGTTTTAATGGTTTTCGTTTTTTTTATTTGTAGGCAGTGCAAAGAAAATGTTAACATACAGCCTAATTTGAATAAAATCTCATTGCACCCAAACATTTTGGGAAATAATGAAATTCAGTACAACATTATGACCCGGCTAGACCATAAGGCTGTAATGACTTACTTTAGGAAAGGTTTGCATGACACATAATATCCCAGTGACGAGCAGGTAGTATAAAAAATGTATTATGAGATGATCTTTACGTCTTCTGTATAAAGTTAATTTTTTTGTTTGACTTTTAGGTGCTTGCGATATTGTAGAGGTATGTGCGCTACGAGGAATACCTCGTAAATTAAATGTTTTACATAAACAGTTTACATGTTTTACCAGTCGCATTTTTATTAGTACTTAGTCGTTAGTTAAATAGTTATTTAGATTAGTTTAGTATATTTAGGATTATTTCTTCAGTAATAAAATGTGGAAATGAAAAGTTTAAACTCACGATCCGTTTTTCCATAAACTAATAATTAATTTACTTTTCAAACTTTTTCATTCCTAAACCCCGATTAATAAAAATTATAGTTTAAAAGAGGGAAACTAGAATGATAGTAGTGTTGTATAGAGCACCATCTACCGTTATTATTTTGAACTACAAAGAAAGTTAGAACTGTCTGATTCCATAAAGCTTGGTTCTTGATTGAACAACTACCCAACGTTTGCTGCACCTTAGCCAATTTATAGTTTACCTGTTGAGTTTTATTTATGACTAACGGCTGCCCTTGGCTTCGCTCGCAAGTTACCTAGATTAAGAAGGATATTCCTTCTTATTGGATTAAGCCTAAAACTTTATAGTTTTTTTTCTACATATTTTCCTTGGATTTTCCTAAAATTTTAGGCTTGGTCGTGAGGAACAGGCTTACCTTCAACTGCTAGTGTTTCTTCACTATGCTACAAAGTGATCCTAGTAATTTTATTGAAATAAATAATTTCTGTCTCTTGACTTTATGTCCTTCCCATTCGCTGCAACGGAATAACGGATCGACGTAAAATATTCGAATTTTACGTCGATCGACGTAAATTGGAAGTATATAATAATAAAAAAAAAGTTAGTTATTCCTAGTTTTCCATGTCTTTTTGATTTTATACAGCATATATTTTTTTAATTCTATTATATTTGGTGTTCAGGACTCTATCAAACAGAATAATAGAAAAAAAGATGTTAAAGAAGACCTCTGTTTCCTACAACTACTAGTAGAAAACAGAGTTCAGTCAACACTGGCAGTGGTCCCAAAGGGCAGGCAACGTTACACCCGCATGATGACTGAGAATAGGAGCCTAAATTGTTTGATTTAAAATGTACTCAAAGTTTTTTTTTCAGTGAGTTATTCTATTTAAGTAGGTATTGCTGTGTGCACTGACCCTGTTATATGGAACTGGTTTCTTCTTCGCTCGTGTGGTAACAGGATGCAAACTAGCCTTTACGTAGTCACTAACAATATTCCGCATTTTCCGCAATTATTTAAAATAATAATATCAATGAAAGGACAATAAACATTTGGAAGTTCTTTATTTGTACGAAACCTTGAGCAATTTTTCAAAATAATATTAAAAAAAATATACAGTACAATAATAAATAATTCTGATGAAAATAATGATATATGAAAGTAAAGATAGAAATACCTACATAAATGTATATGCATTGAAAAATATATATATAAAAAATATAAATATTACAGTGCAATAATAGACTTCAATGAAAATTAAATAGAGTGCATAGTTATTAAATGTAAAAGTAGGAAATAATTAAGGATAGCAACGAAAAGGTCGAAAAAAGGGAAGAAAAATGTGATGATAAACTAAAAATATTAAAGTAAAGTAAAAAATAACAAATAATATCACAACTACAAATACACACTAAATAAATAATAACATAATAATATGGCTAGGTGTAATTAAATATTTGTAGTTCATAAAACAACTAGTCTAAATATATACAGGACTTTCCAAAGAAAAGACTAGATTTAAAAGAACGAAGCACATACTAAGGAGTAGAGTTTTTAAAATATAAAATACACAAATACGGATACCGTATATGGTCTGAAAAATATACTAACATTAGTATAATAAGAGACATACAAACGCAGAACCACACGTTTTGGGAAAACAATAACAACACACACTTCCCTTACAAAGGGAGTTCAATCAATAAATAATTCAATAAATACAACGTAAGCCTAATAATAAATAATCTCTTACAAATCGTCTAGTTGCTCAGTAGAATAGCTTAAAAAGGATCTTGTATTAACAAGTTCTAGTCAGACTTGATGTGGGCAGCGTAAGCTAGGTTCTGCGCGTCATCGATTGACCTTCCCCATCCGTGACCACTACCGCTGCTGGCATAATGCTCCTCATGATGTGGGTGGGCTACAACCTCGTAGCTAGTCTCATGGTGCTTGCTGGCGAGGAGTTTCTTCAGGGCGATGATACCAGCGACCAGAAGTGAGATCTTGGCGAGTAGTAGGGCCTTGGCCGCGGCGAATGCGATGATGCCGAGGAAGAGGGGAATGAGAGCAGTAATCTTCAGCTTGGCGATGGCGAGGAGAGGGAGGAGTGCCTTGAGCTTCTTCTTCTTGCCACGAGCTGGAAAAAATATATAAAAAGTTAGAAACGTTTCAATAACATTATACTTTAAGTAAGGTAATGTAGGTAGTCCTATAATATCTATTTTTTAACATAAATTTTAAAGCCAGAAGGAAAAAACATGAGGTAGGTACTAGATTCGGATGTGTGAAAAGTACAAGCTAAGTTTCATAACATACTTGAGATAAGATCATATGTGTCTAAACGGATTCTTGTTTAGCGCACGATTGCACTTTCACATTATTTTGTTTGTAATGCATACGCTTAGTGATGGCATTGTTTTCTACTTTCATTGCCCGAATTCCTTAAATAAACGTATTTGCATAGCCTAGTTGCTGGGTAAATTTTTGGATCGTGTTCACATTGAACTTCTTTGTTTGCTTTCGTAATCTCTAGAAAGTTTAAGCTAGAGTAAATACTTGTTATGTTTCAATAATCTCGTCATTTTGATCATTGATGATCAAATATTCATGATCTGCTAAAATCACAGCAATAATCTCTTCGGCTGAGTCGTAGTACCTCTTATTTCGTATTTATTGTTGACCAATAGGACGGGTGAGTGCTTCGGTATAATCAAACGAAGTAAGTAACTACGATCTTTGAGAGCATCATAGTTGTAAAGGTTGAACCTACTCACAATAAGTAACTTGTATGTTCAATGACATCCGAAAGACCGTACAACCATTATGGACCTATTCGAAAGGCAACTTTCTTTAAAGACGACTCTTGGGAGCGGCCTGTTATGGCTCGATTTCACGATGACTTGCTGACAATCCGGTTTGCCAAGGACCTGTACTACCGGTACAGGCTTCGACCATACTGTGAACGAAACTCTTGGGCGCTTGCAAGCGATACAGAAACTTAAGACCAAAACCGACGTCTCAAGTTTCAGTGAACAAGATATCGCGTTTCCCTATGATAAAGTAGAGATACAAGCTTTATCGGATCTAAGGCCAACGTAAGAAAGCTTATTTTGTATTTTTATTACCTTTTATAAATTTAGTGACACAGGTAGATGGAATAATCTAATGACCGAAAGGGGAATGCGGGTGCTACTTTCTTGTCCTAGTGAATGACAAGTGTAACAGGTGGCCACTGCGATTTTGCGTGAGGTATGCAGACGTGTAAGAACAAACAAATAAGATTTCTATCTGAAATAATTATATTGGTGGTCATTTATTATCAATTTATTGGTGTTGGTTTCCGTGAAATAATTGTTTTCACTGATTGAGTATAATAATTGTTGGACTAGGAACGACGACGCAGTGTTAGAAGGCCCTACGCCCGATGGACCAATGATATTGTGAAGGTTGCGGGAAGTCGGTAGATGGAACAGGCTCAATTGTGACCGTCATGGCACTCTTTGGGAGGAGGCCTATGTTCAGCTACATGCTTATGATGATAGTTTAAGTAATAAAATAATATATATAATAATACAATATGTAAAATAAATAAAATAAAATTGTCTCATCGGACAATTTAAATACGTGAAATAACGATTATAACGGAATAACTATTATCGCAATACTAACCAATGTCCCTATTACTAAAGCTTTAGATAAACCAGTGCAAACCGTTACCACTTATAAATTCAAACCTGGTATAGCAAGTGTGCCCGAGTGTACCACAGTGTAGGTACTGAAGCGGAATTCTGTGTAGATCAAACACACATAGTCTTATTGACCTAGTAGGAGGTACCTTGACTTTTGATCTGAAAGTCATGGGGGTGAATCCCGGCCGTGCAACAATGGATTTAATTATTTTTTTAATTATTTTCGATTTAACTCGTGCTTAAAATAGTGACAGAAAACATTGCGAGGTAACCTGCAGCTTAGTCAGCTACGCATGTATTGATCAGTATTTCCTGTGGATAAAGCTAAATATGCTGAGAGGATGGTATAGGTGCTGGGCAAGCATACTCTATCTAAAAAATATCTCTAACACTACAGCGTCCTGTAAGCGAGTAAAATGTACCACCTGATTATGTTTAGACCATCTAAAATAGATGTAATAAGGCCTCACGTTAATCAAAAAGTGTTATATATACGTATACGAAAGCAAAAGTGAAAGCTCTGGACATGCTAAACAATATTTGGTTTCTCATTAGTAATTTATAACGTTATTTGATAAAGAGGTTGTCGTTCAAAGGTCGTGCTTAAAACCGCGTTAATATAATCTTTGAAATTCGTGTTTTTTTTTAAAGAATTATTATACGTATTATTCAAAGTCCAGCATTTATAAATAATCCGTCTTGGGCGGCTTTTTGCACCTTTTCTTAACGTTTTTTAGTTATTTGTACATCGCTATCTTTGCCAACTTATAGTCATACGTCGAACGACGGCTTTAAAACTATGCATCGTTTGCACGCAATCTCTTCCGTTAGTCAAACACTAATTAGTAGCTATCTAAACATTTGTATTTATTAAATTAGCTTGATTGTTTTCTTTATTCCTTTAATTTATTCTTCACACATGTCTTATGGGTTTGTAAATAATAATTATAATAGTGTTCAAATTGTCAGCCATTTGTTTATTTGTCTTTTTCAAATATGTTATAAATTACCATAATTTATGAGGCCAGTGGATGAGACCAATGACCAAAGAGCTGGTGCTTACCTCGGACAATGGATCCGTTTAGCTATCCAATGAGGTAACGTCGCCAGCATTTTGGACACACTGCCTGTTGGTGATCTGAACTCTGTTTTCTACTTATGTCATAGAAAATAATGTATGATAATTGACTTGTTGTGTTTGTTAGTTCTGCTTATTAGGAAAACAAACATATTGTTATTTCAGTAAACAAAAGCATCATTGATAATTGGCTCGTAGTAACCAACGACAAATAGTAAAAGTCACAACAGAATAAAACTATCAGATTTGCGAGAAGAAACCGGAATTTAAACAAATACCACCAATAGCAATACGTGACTAAGCTCATCTCGACCACGAGAATCGCCGTGCTCTATTTGTTGAACATTCAATTTATCATAACCGCTGTTTAGTTTTTATTTCAAATTAGATCAGTTTTCTGATTTCTTTTTATATTATTAATCTTTATTTGTTAAACTATTAACAGTGTTATTGACATATTTTCTATTAAAGTTTTTTTAAATCGATTCGGATATCGTTTTCACTTGATTATTCGAGTAATTGCTTCATTTTATTATATTTATTTAGCAGAACATTGTGAAACATAATTGGCAAATTAACCTAAATTAATTCTAGGAATGAACTCTGTTTTCTCTGACTACAAGTACAAAATAGAATTCACCGACTGCAAGCAGTGTGCCCAATAGGCTGGCAATGTTAACTTGTTGGATAGCTACACTGATCCTTTGTCCGAGGTAAACACATGCCCTTTGGTCATTGGTCTCATCCACTAGCCTCTTAGGCAATAGATCGAATAAGAGCCACGCCTCTGGGCCCCACGGCCCTAGAGTTTCAACCCCAAGTTATTGCTTACGTAATTACGTCATCAAGCTTATTTTTTTCGCAATAATCATAATATTTATTTCATATATAATATTACCTGCTCTACCAGAATCATCATTAATTACATCATTACCATAGACGTATGTAATGCTAAGTTTATTGATGTAATTCAGGTATGCAAAAATTCACAGTTTGAAAACGAAAGTTATGGCCCCACGAAGAATTTTGGCTGTGTTGTCGTGATTTGCGCGAATTTAGTTCTCCACGTTTGTGCTTTATGCAAAATTGCATAATATTCCTGTTCAATTTATTTTCTTTATAACTTTCTTTAGTCTGATAATATCCTTTATTATATAACTCATCATAACCATCCATATAAACTAATTTCAAACATGACTGAAGAATATGGATTCCGAACTATTCAAAGATTTATTAAAATGTATTTATTCCATGATTTATTCCATTCAAAATACTCGCACTAACATCATTGATTATTTCGTTCACTAAAACAACTTTCATTATGCAGAAGAGATCGTTTCTGTTTGTATAATTACTACAGCGCACACTTATGCATTTAGCACTATTTAGCATAATTTATTTATTATTCTTTTCATACTAATTCTTAAGCTTTATCATTTCAATAAACATTCTGATTTTTACCAATTATTTTTGAATGCAAATACAAAATGATTTTGTTGGGAACAGTTTTATAACAGAAATATATTTGTTTCTAAATGAATGCGTTACAATGCCCAAATAAGATATTTGAAGATTTGATTCTGGACTGCAATTATTATCTGCTTGTAACGGCCCACGGTTAGTTATGACAACCAAAAGACGCCTTTTATGTAAACGAATTTTGTTGCGTATTGATGATTGCTATGATATAAGATAGTCAAGATACATACCTTCTTCAAGGGACCTCTTCATGCCCTCGACAGCAGATGTGGGCAGTTTGAACTGGATGACATGGTTCTCCAAGAAATCAGCAGCAGAGTCAATCAGCCTTGACTCAACAACAGCTTCCCTCGCCTTTGGTTCCTCAGGTAGAGGTTCAAAAGACCTAGCAGACCTCGGCGATCCATTGCCGAGTAGAGTTAGACCATCAGCGATGCTCATCTCCCGCGCTGATGTCAACGATTCCGCGTATTTTAAAGCCTTCTCCTGCAACCAAAAATGAAACTTAGTAACTCATCACTTCACTAAAATATCACTGAATATCACTTGTCACTGAGTCCACACCTTCAAGCACAAAGACATGTCTCCTTCAGAGCACTCCTTGACAACACCGATCACGCTCCCGACCAATCCAGGATCATTGACTTCATTCTCCAAGGCTGGCATGGCCCGAGCCACCGCCACCAAAACTAGGGCAAGTACGTAGCGCCTCATGTCGATCAAACTACCCCTACAGAAAGCTTAGCACAAAGTGTGGCCACGGTGTATAAGTGAGCCTGTTTTAAGTCTCTCACCCCACTACTTGATACAGACGGGCGGTCAAGAAAAGTGAGCCCAAAAGCGAACGATTAAACTCGTACCCGACGAAACAATTTTATGTTAATACGGGCGGTTGCGTGTACGCACGTTTTTCGGGGTTCATTCACAGTGTCGAGGTTGCGCATGTGTGCGTGCGGTCGGCTGTGTAAGTGCCAAGTACATGGTCACGGATCAATGGACGCGCCACTTGCGTGGGATGACAGTGTGCGCAAATGCAGGCGCATCGAAAACGAGCGTATTGCGGTGGCCGTGCGTTCTTGATACTTTGCAGGTTACACCTGTAATTTGTGTGCGCCTATATTTTGATATTTTCATCATTTTCTTATCAACGGTTTAAACTATCATATTGTCATTATTGCTTTCCCACTTAAATTCATATTATCATTCTTTATAACAGCTCCCGAGTACTGAAAAAAAAGTAGACCAACCGTATGCTTTTGGTTAAGACTTGAGTAATCTATAATTATAATTTAGTTTTAAGACAGGTAGAAATGTACGAAGACCATTGCGTTTTATTTTATTCGGCTGTTCACTAGCCAAAGGCGAGCGCTGGTCATTGCATTGCGAACTGATGATCGCTGCGTAATTTTTCAGTCTCAATTTCCATCAGAATTATGGTCTGTATTACATATTTCAGTTTTCGAAATCGGTCTGATATCATCCTGATTTGTATCCCTATAAAGACTGTCGCCTGACTGACTAAAATCAACGCACAGAGTAAACCTAAGAGTTAAAAAAAATTCGCTGCAGCTTCCTTTTGTAGTCTAGGCTTGCTCTTGGAAAGGTACTTGTGTAACTCAAAACCTAAAGTGAGGGTTGAAGTTTGAAGTTGAAGTTGAAGTTTTGCGGCCGAAGTCGCGTGGTCTTTCACTAGTCCTGTTTAACATTAAATACAATGGCTGGCGTTTCGAAAACAGTAAGGCATAACTTGTATTGTCCATAAGCACTCATCATCTCCCTGCCCTTATCCCACTTCATGTGGGGTCGGCACTACATGTTTTTCATTTCCACTCTCCTCTATCAGCCGTCATATCAGTATTCACTCCTTTCTTACTCATTGTCCATAAGCACTATAGTGTTATATATGTTATATTTTCTTAACGAGGCCTACAAATTACAAACTCTTATCATTTTCATCAACAACTTTACTCTACATTGCAACTAATTATACTATTTTTCCATTTTCATGAGGGAACACTTTCATAAATCTATGAGAAATTACAAATTACACGTTATTACTTACATTGTTTTAAAGAATTGTATTAAACATAAAAGTTTTCCTTTCCCACGAAATAAGACAAAGAAGTGATAACTACACAGTGATAATGAATCTGATTTTGCTTTCGTCTGTGAATGATTGTTGTTACTCTAAGTTTATCATCATCAGTCAATTTTTAGCTGATTATAAGTTGTGTTAGTGTTGTTGAGATCGGACCAGCGTTTATGCAAGTAGAAATTAATATATCTTAGATTTTACATAACATTTATGAACAATTTGAATAAATAGGTACCCATACATATTTTTTCTCATACTCATACTCATACACATACTGATCGAGAAAGTTATTATAGATATAAATTGTTTGTTGAAAAAGTAATAATAGAAAAAAAAAACCCTGTAATATGTGATCTTGTTTATGCGGTGACTTAAGTGTCTCAAATATTTATGGTTCAAATTCATGTAAATAGTAGTGACACTCTTGAATGACAATAAAACGTTACGGTAGGGCCCCTCAGAATATAATAATGCGTAAATTATTACATTTGGTGAAATAGGTACGTCAAAATAGGTATTTTGGTAGCGATTAAAACCAAATATAGAATAGTAAATCTTTCATTTTTTTAATGTTCTCTCTTTAAATTGATCGTTTTGTAATTGTTCTAAAATATCAATAGTATTTTTTGTTGTACAATCATAATACTAGCCAAACGGTCAATGAAATATTGATAACAATCAATTAATCGCTAACAATGCTTTATTTTTCTTCCGTTATCAGCAAAATAATCAACTAAGTGCATCTCAAAGTACTTTAGTAATAGTAATAATAACTCATTCCGTTTTACAATTAATCTTAATTGAATGCTCCGTTAACTAAGTATACTTTGTTTACGAAAGTGTTATTCTCAATTTTTTTTTAATAGTAATAAAAAATGAGATGTTTTCTCGTAAAATATCAAGACATCTTTGTTTTCTATATGTGCAGTTTTTCATATAGGTAATTAAAATCTGTAGTTTGACATGTCTGTGAAATCGAAACTTTTATCAGGAGTCGGTATCTTTTGGAAATATTTTGATTTGCCTAACAAACCTGGTAAAACAGCTGGAATGTTGTATTAACTGTACAAGAAAAAACAAGTGTCTGCAAAGTTGTACAAGATAATTTACAAGATTATAAATAATAAATTGCTCATTTCACTGCTTGTTTTATAAAATTGTAAAAAAAAAACTCACGAATGTTATGTCCAAGCAAGATTATTATCCTTTCAGATCAAAGCCTACATTTGTCGTTAGTAAGCATTGCATATGTGACAGGTTGCATGCTCATCAACACTTATAGGTACACCACTGGTTTACTCATGATGTTTGCTTCAACGTTTTGAACGTGATGCTCACCTATCTATATTTTTCTACTTCTTCTTCCTGCCCTTGTCCACTCTCTTCTGTTAGCCGTCATCTCCGCACTCACTTCTTTCTTACTCATGTCATCTTAAAGTCCATCCATCTTTTCTTCGGACTTCCTCTAGTCTTATATCCATCATATTCATACCTAATGCTCACCTATCTATCACTATAGGGAAATCCATTTGTGCACGACCGAGGTTAGAATTTGCGACCTTCGTCGTCTTGTATTATCATCATCATCGTCATCAACAACCTGTAGAAGTCCACTGCTGGCCTAGGCCTCCCCCAAAGAGTTCCACGACGAACGGTCTTGAGCCCTTTCCATCCATCGACTTCCCGCAACCTTTACAATGTCATCGGTCCATCGGTTGGGGGGCCTTCCAACCCTGCGTCGCCCGGTTCGTGGTCGCCATTCGAGAACCTTTACTCTCCAACGGTTATCGGTTCTGCGAGCTATATGGCCTGAATTGTATAGCTATAAAATTAAGGTAAAACTGGAATCAAATTCCAGTTTTCTTACAGGTCATTTGAATGCTGAACGTTGCTTTCTATAACAGGATCCTTAGTTCACTAGTAACCCTATTTACTAATACTCGTAAAAAAGAAATATTAGGTGTCTAGTACGATCGATACGATACGATATGCTAGTACATAACTGGTGTCGTTCAAATTGTGCACATTCTGTTCTGTATTCTAGCTAAAAAGCTCTATTTAATCCGGGGTTAGGGCCTGGTGGTTCGATAATAATTATCAAGCTCATAAAGGGAAAGATATGGATGCGAATAGCACAGGGGCTGGTATTAGGAGGATAACCAAAAGTAGGCTGCCTATCATTTATTTATTTTATTTATTTATTTATTTATTTAGGATATCCATGATAACACAATACAATGTAAGTATCAATACAATGGAATTAAGTCTATGCGTACCACTAATTAAAGGATACCACAGCATGCGTTTAAAATAATTGAGCTCAACTAAATAGATAAAAACTGGAATACAGGGTGCAAAAATTTAAAATAAAGCGACTTAAAATTTACAATCAAATAATAACAAAAAATAATAATTCTAAAACTTAAAAATTAGGAAAGGATGCATAATAAAAAAGACGGTACATAGGTACCTATTTCTGAGTTGGAAATAAAATATTTAAAAGACATTTTTTAAATTTAGGGAGAGGATCCGAAATTTCAAGATTCACATTCAAGATCATGATGATAATGATGAAATCTTTACAGCAGGATCCAGTTGACTGATATTTCTAATTGATCTTATCGAAGACCTACAATCATATATAATCATCAATTATTTTATCATATCGATCTGTCCACTGATGCGCACTACACGCATCTTCTCCGATCTGAACTAAATACATAATTATTAAGATCCAGAAAATTTTTTTTCTAGAAAGAAAAGTTATAAGTTGCTAAAGAAACTCTTCCGGTGTCTGGCATGTGTGCTATAAATAATTTGAGTCATCGTCTTAACAGCAGCGGTAACCGTAGCGTGCGTGTGCTACACAATCACCAATGATTGTGTAGCAAAATACGTACTCACCTTGTTCGTACTTTGTTATATCAATACCTTCGTAAGTACCTACTTATTATAAAATTAGAATCTACTCCGTATTACTAAATTCACGTAGCTCCTACCTATAGCCGAAGACTACATTTAGCATTAGTTCTACAAACCTTAGTGGTTTTTTTTAGTGCTATTTCTATAAATGACTAAGTATGTAATAAATTTTTGGAAGATAAATAAATTAAAAAAAAAAAAAAAAAAAAATTTACGAGTACTATCGAAAAATAACTAAGTTTTAATTTATCTTTTGGGGATATGCGATATCTTTGATAGGTATTTTTAAAATAATCATCATTCTTTCAGCTGTCCAAAGAAAAGATGGATAGATTGTGTTGTGTGAAAGACATGAGTAAGAAAAGAGTAAATACTGATATGAAGGCTGATAGAGGGTAGTGGAAGAGACTAAGATATTTTTTACAAAAACTAAACACCAACTTCAAATTCCTAAATATTTACAAGATTAATACCAACCTCTTTTTTTTGTTATCAACATCTTTGCGTTTTGCTTACCTACTGAGGATGACACTGCTACCAACACTTTCGAAAAAAAACCAAAGTAAGTATGACATTCATTCATCATAAATATTAACTCATATGGTACTGACTGACTGACAGACAATAAAACGTGGTGGTTTTATTCTCTTTGACAATCAACGCAGAGCCTAACCAAAAGTCCTAAGAGTATGAAATTTGCAGGTTAGCTTCCTGTTGTAACGTATGGGAGCACAGAAAGGAATTCCCGATACACAACCTCTAAGGTTAAAGTTTATGTAAAAATAACAGCAACCAAACGAAGTCGCGGGGATAACCATACCATACCACAGTCAACAAAAAAAAAAACGGCAAGTCGTGATTTCAAGAGATGATGACGTTTTTTTAAGTTTTACGGGACAAGTAGCAATCCCTCAGGAATCAAAATCGGTTTAATATTGGCGGAGATATAGAGTAACATACACACAAAAAAAATAAAATACAGCCGACTTGAGAACCTCCTCCTTTTTGAAGTCGGTTAAAAATATGTTGTGCCGACCCCGCGTGAAGTAAGGATAAGGGGATGATTATACTTTCAGCTGTCATTCAGTTGTGATAGCATGAAGGGCTTAAAAAAATTAAAAAAAAATATCCAGGGCAGAACACATTAGCAATGCTCCAGGTGTTGCAGCCGTGGTGGCCCCTGCTGAAGAATAGGCCCCTCCATTTCTACCCATGATGTCGTAAGCGGCGACTAAGGGAAACAAAGCTAGGGGATGGGCAGCAGCGTTCCCTATCAACAACAATAGCTTTATCTGCGCTCGCCAATCCACATGCCCAGCGTGGCGAGCATGGGCAAATCCCCTCAATTGATTGTTTCTGGTAATCTATTGCGAAGCTTTATTTTCAGCAGAGGACGTCCTATGGCTGAAATGATGAGGTGTTGCAGATATCAATAGGTGACGGTAACCGCTTACCATCAGGCGGGCCGTAAGACTGTTTGAATGCGTATAACATGAACAAAATCCTTTCCTTCAGAAGTTATATCACTGTCGTAGAAAAAAACGCATATCATAGGTACGTAACAGTAGACCTATTATCAAATAATCTTAAAACAAACCAAAACCTTGTTACAGGAGTCATAAATCAGTCAAAAAATAAAGCATTATTAGGACAATAATTGTATAAATTACACACTTATGAACACACCTACATTATAAAGTTACCTACTGGTTATCGTAAAAGAGCCGACCACTTTCTTTTTCGAAAAAAGTTGCCTGTTGAATTACTTTCGTGATGTAACCTCTTTATTTGGGGTACGGTAATCAAGTCTTTTTATTTTATGGGGTTCCTTGAGCGATTACAAATTGAAAATTTTAAGATTTTGTTTGTCGATACCAAAATACTTTTATTTGCTAGAATACATACATATGTATTCTAGCAAATAAAAGTATGTTGGTTAAGACCATATTATATTAATTATGTAATTTACATAATATGGTCTCAAAGCTATGTTACTAAATTTATTCAGCCTGCATTTCCTGTAAGCAAAAATTACTTTTTGTAATTTAATTAAAATTCATTTAGACTATAAAAACATTTGTCGAGTCAAAGAGTTCGTTTTTTCTTAAATATATTTAATTTTTCTTGTGATGATTTCAGTTCAATGTATGGAAAGTTTACCACATTAGACATATTATATCGACGTTAATAGTTTGCCCAGACACAACTATTGAGTGGGTATACATAAATTTACCCAAAGCAATGTAGCCGTATGTAGCGGTCTACATGGCAACAGTCAGTATGAGCACAAAGTGTTGAAACAACCAACCAAACAATATTATTAACTAATATGTCTGAATCAATGCAGTCTGCATGTAAGTTTAGTTGAGAAGAAGTTTACTTCAAGCCAGAAAAAGTATATTAGCACTCTAGTAATATGAACTGAGTTGATGAATAAGAGTATGTGATATTTTCGGATGTGGTTTAAAGCGAAATTACTGTTACCTACGGAACCTTTCAAAAATATTCGACGCTCACTTTTGTCTATTTTTAACTATTGTTACATTTCTTTTCTTGTTAGCCGGTTGTGTAACAGTTTGTAGGTCAATAGCAGCGCCTCTTCGGCATTAGTTCTGACCACGTTTTGGTACATTTGTAAAGGATTGTTGAATCATCAGAAAACTTTCGAATTTGTTGTGACATCATTCTGGAATGCGTACTGCGCATCCTTGAGCTTGGTTTTCTTTGGGTCAATCAACTTATCATAATGAATTGAAATAAGCTTACACAATTTGTTCCTGGTGGGTGACACACTTGACACGTGAAAGTGAGCGCTGCCTTCATCATCCACGTAGTGAATCATCATCATCATCATTTCAGACATGGATCTCCGCATAGATTAAAAGCGCGGTAGGCCTTTTGCCGCCTGCACTAAAACAATCATTTGGGGGAGATTCGCCCATACTAGCTACGCTGGACATGCGGTTTGGGGAGTGCAGTTAAAGCTGTCGCTTCTGCCCGAATGCTGTTTAGGCTACTGATCCTCACCGAATAACAGTGACCGGTGCTTGTGTTCACTTTCATCATTTTAGTGTGCCTTAATTGCTAACCTACTAAAAGTCAGTCAATATGAATAAATCTGATAAGGTGATTCATAATAATTTATGCTACTCCAAAACGGGCTTATCATACACCTAATTGGCTATAAAAATCGTTCTACCAATTTTTACCATTCAACATTTTTCAATAAAAAAAACTCTATGCAACAAGAACCGCTTATTTGAAAAAGTTCGGCAAAAACGTCTACTATACCAACTTCTACTATGCAAAGGTTTCATTCATTTAGTTTTAATTATGATGTACCGACTGGCCCAATTTTCACACCATACCCCACAAATGTTAGGTATCACAATTACTACCTGCATTATGCATGAGTAAGTAAATGCGTACCATTGTTCGGCCGTTTTTGTAGGCCTCCATGCAAAAATGTATTGAGTAACATTATTTCGAGGGAAAGTCATATGTTTTTTGGTCAGGAGACCTTTAGAGTTTACGAATTTTTCTTTATTGCAGTATACAGTGTACAGGGCATAAATAAAAAAAGATGACAAAAACACCAGAGATAATAAGGACTTCATTTTAATTACCAACTGTTTTCTTGATAACATTTGGATATAATTGAGATAAGTTACACCAAACAGTCGAAATTTAATTTCATAAACAAAAATATATATAAAAACAAATTTAATAATAGTATAACAACGAAACTATATTAACATTATTAAAAAACAGTATTAATATGAGAACTTATAAATTGTGTTTATATATAATAAATATGAGATCCATAATCTAAGTGGATTTATATTAAAAATAATATTTGGCCATTGTAATACTTCTGATTATATAAAAAGAAGCAAATATTTACACATAATAATTTAAATAAATGTTTATAAATATTATTTACATATGTACATTTAAAAATAAATAGTAATAATATGAAAATTATAATGAATATTTCCTAACATAATAATATCCTGTATTATTTTTCAAAATCCATATGATATTTATTTATTTAAATATAATACATACATAAATGATAATTAGGTATATGAGTTACATATATATTTATAAGTTATTAATCATACGAATATAAATAAAATTCCAGTAAATTAAAAATTTAAATGGCATTAAACGTAACAATTACGCAAATATTAAAGCAAACTCCAAAGACAATAGTTATTACGCGTTATCAATATATAAATATAATACACTATTTTATATTTCTATAACTAAATATCAGTCAGACTTAGACAGGCTTTCAACATACTGAGAGTATTTGAGGTACATTGCAAATGCTTGGAGAAACTAGTAAATAAGGTAATTTCTCCAACTCATTTAGTTGCTATGTTGTAAATAATATATCATTTTATCCATTACTTAGAGCCATTGGTCGTTGCCATGCTAGAATCAAACGTAAAACTTGGCTTCATACTTTCGTTTAATGATAACTATACTAAATGTTTACAGTTTTACACATAATTATTGTTTACTGACCATATTTTTTTGACTATAAAAAAACTGATCTTTTTGCCGCCGACGAAAATTTAATTGATATTTTGTACAAATATTTATTAATAATTGTGATGACGTTTGATTCTGACAAGGTTATTTTTTATCCGTTCTGATTTATATTAATTTATTAGCAAACGATGTATAATTTCTAAATTATACTAAATTATACGTCGTCTGGAAATTTAGTTTGGACATAGATTCAAATCTAGTTCATATCTTGGCAGACTTTTTCTCATCCTTTCTTATTAAATAAATAAATTATATTTTACTTCTCTTTTATACGTTTTTGGTTGAAACATCAGGTCCTTGTCGTTATAAATATTTGGTGGGTTTCTTTGGCTACTGGGCATAAGCACTGTACGCTAAGTCATGGGATTTATCGAAAGATCTGAAATAAGAAAAAGTAAACGATTAGTATTATGATGATAATTTGCTAGGTACAAGAACCTACAAGAATTTGAATGAATGAATAAGAAGACGTAATAGTGGGTATGAGAAGTTATTTGATACTCAAGATTCACACATTTCGAGATTGTCTTATTACTGGTAATCAAATTCCTATAATATCTTTGAATGATGCAGCTTCTATTAAATTTCTTTAAGTTCATAATTTGAAAGCTAAAAAATAAAATACAACTAATAATTTATTTTATTTATTTACCTGCTCCACCCAGAGCCACCGTGACCGGCTGACACCACAACTTCATGCGACTCGTGTCCACCTCCGTGGTTTGAAGATAGCAGCTTCTTCAGCCCAATAATACCGGCCAGCACCAGGGCCAGCTTCGACACAATCAGGGCTTTGCCGGCCAGCAAGGCTAAGGCTCCGAATGCCAGGGGCACCAGCATACCCATTATGAGGATCGGGATCGCTAGGAGGGGGGCGATCTTCTTTCTCCTGCTACGGCCTTCTTCTGTTTCGTTGTCGATATCTGAGCTGACTGGGAATTTGACCTATAATGTAGAGTTGTTTTTATGAAACACAACCAGTAATACATACAACAATGTGACGGCAACTGAAATTCAAAGTATAAGTTTAACAAACATTTATTCCATCCCATCCGCCATGCTTTAAGGGCGTATGTAAGGATGTTCTACCCTTTTTAGTCACAAAGACAGGCTGTTTGATGTATATCAGTAATTCAATTACGCCAAGCTCCTTCATTATGACTAATGAATCTAGCCTACAAGATCCTTTAGCAAAAAACCTATTAGTTTATACAAAATCTGAACTATGAGAACTAGTTTTACTATAGCTATTCAATACCTACTACTTAACACAACACGAAGCGCTAATAATGTAGCATGCCTAGATGTAACTTTACTTAGTGATTAAAAATTAATCACTAAGGAAAGTCCCCTTCAGCGCGGTCACCAAATGGAAGGGTCAGCCCTACTGTCATTATTAACTTAGTGCTTTTGTGCTTCGAATGTTACGTTAAGATGTCGATTCTGGCTATGCAACATTTTGGTCTAAAAACTCTGTCCGGAGTTGGCTCAAATAAGCTTATTTTTACTTAAAAAAGCGTCGCTAAATCATTTAAGCCTACGATTTCACACAACATTAAATATAAAAAATTGCACTATAGAACTCAGTAAGGATCAATCAAAAGGATAAAGTCGAAAAAAACGTGTACTTAAAGGTAGGTAACGGTCAAGAAAAGAGCCAGTATTTTAAACTAAACCTAAAAATATTTCGATCGATGAACGCAGAAGGAGTATTATTCCCATATTAATGTCTAATACTTTGTATGTTGTAGAATATTAGTTAAAACATGCTACAGGTGCTATTTGATATATGCATCAATGATCATTGAAGCTCTAACTATATATTATCAGATACCGCATGATCTTAGTTCGGGGTGAACCACCAGTTCCGAACCATAAGTAAAAAACAAGTTATCTATTTTGAACTGAAATAGAAAATACTCAAACGTACGCCACACCATGCGGATACAAACAGGAACTAAGAAAGCCTCACCTTAACCAATTAAAAGAAGCGACGACTATTACCACTAAGTAGGCTGGACGGGTAAGAAATCTGCTTAATAGACTGTAAAAAAAGTGAAGATGAAATTAGTGATGATTACTCTGCACCGAGAAAGCCGTTACGGTGCGTCGGGACGGGAATGCAATTTTTTATTGCATTTCGAATAATTAGTGCACATGACATGCGTGTCTATGGTAGTGGTTGTTAGGTGTGACGTTTGAGTAATAGCGGACTGTATAGAAAGAAGTTAGCCGAGCAACAAGAATAAATTGCTTATTTGTTTTTAAGTGCTAACCCTTAATGGGGAACTGCTAAGATTATACATGGTGATACATAACAGGTAAACCCTTTCGAAAGAGACTTATTCTGTCAAGAAAAGGAAAAAATATTAGTGGAATCATCACCTTACATTAGATCAAGGACTACAGACTCTGAAAAGGGCCTTGTGGCGAAGGTGAATGAACCAATGAGGCGAAAAGATTCAACATGCATCGTAGAGCTATTTTCCTAAGACAGGTTCATTGTCATCTCGCGCGAGTAAATTTATATAAAAAGTTCGTAAAATGCTGGCCCACGCGTGGAACTGAAGATAACGCGTCTTTAGTTGTTTTTGTGAAACTGACCGCCCGTGACCATAGTGAAGAGTCATAGTCACACCATCGTGCGTCATTGCTTACTTATCATGTCACTGAATCTTTCTCTTTCATCCTATATTAGGTCAGTTCCTTCGTACTCACTTAGCAGGTACCAATCAGGTCAAGGCTGGTGGCCCTGAAAGAGCCTTGTTCCTTGCTAAAGAACTAGTGTGGTGTACCAGCGGTCCAAATTTAACTATTTGGGAAAACCTCAGATGATAGAGTAGCGAGTTGTTCAAGAACCCCAGAGTTTTATCAAGAGTGGGTGAGTTTGGTCACGTTTCTGGGAAGAGCAGCACGTTGCTGGGAAGAGCACAATTTGATGCTGGAATAGTTTGTAATAAATCGTCACGAGTATTTTCCATTGTAGAGGAGGTAGAAAATGAATACAGAACCGATATTGTGGTATAGGCTAAGTGGTTCTAGGCTATTAGTGCTTTTGGGCCGTCCGAAGGCCTTTTTCATGACTTAACGACATCTTAAAGGGTCCTGTAATGCACGGAAGTGCTCAGTTGTTAAAGCCATTAGCAGTCACTAAACGTTGCACGAACTGAACATCTAGGCAAGCTATATGTACCACAAACAAAAACTGTAAACTATCATAGCACCTTCGCCATTAGGTATCAGATAGACCTATGAACTTTTTATACTGAAAATATCAAATCTAATCTGACTGTACTCATAAATTAGTTATGGTGATGATTTGAGAAAAGCCGTGAGCTGTATCTACAATGAATTAAACCTCACCTGGAAGGTATGAGACTGCATAAATCCGATGATTTTGTCCATAATGAGGTTGTCCAGTGAGCTTTCGTCCAGACCTCTTGGCACTGCCTCCTCCACGTCTTCAACCTTGGCATCTTTATCCTTCTTAATCGTGACCCCATTCAGGACGCTCAACTCATCACTCCTCGCAAGCCTGGTCAATGTCTTGGCCAGTTTCTGCTTCAGACAATGCGCAATGTCATCACCGCTGCATTCTTTATACGTCTCGTAAGCGAGTTTCAACTCCCCAAAGGCAGACTCCTCCGAACTCTCAACTTTGTGGCTGGCGGTTCTCGCACTGACAGTGATCGCCAAGGTCAATATAAGGAGGTAATGGGGTACCATCTTGATGTTGTGATCACTTCGATGTTGATGTGGGTACTGTGTTCGAAACTAGATCACTGGAAGCGTTTATATGCGCTTGGAGTCACGGTACAGTGGAGCTGTTGAGAGGGATGCACCGATGCATTTCTGCAGTTGAGTGGAGTGGTGATGACAGAAGTGTTAGGGTGTTAATTGTAGAGCTGACCAGCCAGAGGCAAAAGAAATACGGTTATTTAAGATTGAGACTTTGGATGAAAGGTACATCTAGTGAGAAAAGCTTAAAGAGTACAAACGATAAGCGATCTGTTATCTAAAATGTATTTGAATGATCCTTAAGAACACTGTTATTTTGAATAAAATCTAATATATCAAGTCCGTGTTCATCCGATGCCTATTGAATCCTGACCACCTTCCTCTTCATTATCAGTCTTACCCTGGTATCATCATCATCATTTCAGCCGTACGACGTCCACTGCTTAACATGGCCTCCCTCACAGACAGAGTAAATTCCTTATCATGTGGGAGGATTTGCCACCACGGCCCTGCAATTCTTTGTCGTAATTGGTTTGTACTCTGTTTATTAAGCACAAGCCCTTTCATTTGATATCCAACAGTATATATTTTTTGATAGCAAAATTTCTCCTTTATTTCCTTCAAAGATAATTAAGAATGACTTAGGAAACGAACGAAAAGTTAGACATACGAGTAGCTAAAGCACACTAGCACACAGCAGATTTTTGCATAATGGTTTTTTCAATGAAATGTCGAATTTTCAAAAGTAGGAAAACTAGCTTTTTTGCCAATTAGGTGTAGAATAAACCCCTGTCATATATCATCAACTTGTATATACAGACACTTTAGTCCTCGTCTGTACAGATCCATACATCACGTCGGAGGTCTAGTTCGATTTCAATATAGCTAACGCTGATAACATACTTTTGGTTAACTGTAAAAGAACTGAGTTTTTATTTTCCATGATCGGTTTGAGTAATTTTTCACTCAACTGATGAAGAATTCGAAAACAAGCGACATGCAGGCTGACGCGTACATTAATCCCTTCCCCACATTAGTTTTTTCACCAACGGTCAAGGAAACTACCATACCTCGACCTGGTCACTGCCCTAATGACAAAGAAAGAATCAGTGACACGACAAGAAGAAGAAGTGCCACCATACCTGGTCACTGACCCAATTCTAGGGTGACCGAAAAATAACGGGAACCAGCAAACAAGCAAGCACACTCAGAGAAAAATATGCTCGCGACTTTGAGCCTAGCATGGTAGACATCCTCTCAGATTTTAGGCGATCTGATCTTTGAACATGTCTACGGGGGGTATTCAGAGGGGCTTTCAAGAGTTTCAAGCCTTTAACACAAGCAATTATTTTTCAGTAGTGAGTATACTTCCATACGTGACAGATTGCAAGCCCATCGCCGCTTAGAATAATACTTACTGGTTTCTATTATTCTAATAATTTACTGAGAGAATGTTAATTCAGAATTATCGTCTTTCACTGGAGTCTAAATTGTATTGATTGCAAGTACATATCTCCATTCTCGTTACAACAGACTATATACTATCATTATTTATACCTAACTAATAATTAATTACAAAATCACTTTTTCTTTCACAATATAAGTAGGGTTTAATCAACGAACATTTGGCTACAATTACGTGTTAAACAGGTTTCATTAGAGTAGGTGCCGGTGATAGCCTAGAGTGGCACTAGCACGAATAATTTACGAAAGCGTTATGCTTACGATACGATAGCAAATGTAAAAATTTAAATACATAAAATCACGTCTATTTCCCAGAGGGGTAGGCAGAGACCACGGCTTTCCACTTGCTACGATCCTGACATACCTCTTTTGATTCATTCACTCTCATCACATTCCTCATACATGCTCGTCGGTTTAGGATACTCTTGACCTGGCCTTTGTCCAAAACGTCACCGATTTGGTCGCTAAACGTACGCCTAGGTCTTCCTCTTCCAACGGTTCCATTCACACTCGCCTTATACACCTGTTTCGTCAATCTTCTTTCGTTCATCCTCTCTACATGACCAAACCATCTCAGCATACCTTTCTCAATCCTCATCACTACATCTTCTTTCACTCCACAACGTTCTCTTATCACACTGTTCCTCACTCTTTCAAAGTTACTCCACACATACTTCGCAAAGCTCTCATTTCCACTGCATTTATCCTAATTTCATTCTTTTTCTGCCATACCCAAAATATTACATAATCAATATTAAAAGATTTCAAGCATCACCGATGTCATTGGTTAATATTTGACTTCCACGTTAGTGGAAGTCAAATAGTCTTAGATACGTTAGTATCTAAGAGCTATAGCGAATTATTCATGCTTAGGGCACTGAACAGCTATAGCCTGCAATTTGCACCATAGTTTTCACACTCACTCTTGAACGTGATTCATGTACATACAAACATACATAAAATCACGCCAGTTTGCCAGAGGGGTATACAGAGACCACGGCTTTTCACTTGCTACGATCCTGACATACCTTCTTTGCTTCATTCACTCATATCACATTCCTCAGTTCGTCGGTTAAGAATACTCTTGACCTGACCTTTTCTTAAAACTTCATTGATTTGGTCACTAAACGTACGCCTAGGTCATACCCTTCCAACATCGGTCCCACTAACACTTGCCTTATATACCTGTTACTGCAATCTTCTTTCGTTCATACTCTCTACATGACTAAGCCTTATCATGTAGTTTAGTAAGCGCAAAATGAGTTGCCGCAATCCTTCGCTAGATGTACTGTTTCTGATTACTAGAAATAACAATCCCAATATTAGTTCAGTGAAACTATATATAATTGGGCCGTGGTGGCCCTGGCTAAAGAATAGGCCCCTCCATATCTACCTATCCGCGGATGTCGTAAGAGGCGACTAAGGGAAAAAAGCTAGGGGATGGGCAGCAGCGTCCCTCAATTTAACAACGATACCTCTAACTGCGCTCGCCAACCCGCATGCCCAACGTAGTGAGTATGGGCAAATCCCCCCATATGATAGGACTTCGCTCTGTGGGGGAGGCCATGTTCAGTAGTGGACGTCGTACGGCTGAAATGATGATGATGATGATGTATAATTACTTGACACTGGCAATATTGGCTGAATACAGCAGTAGCCATAAAATGAAATAAAGACGGTCAAGTGCGAGAACTCGCGCCCTGAGTGTTCCGTACCATTGGTCGTGGGTTCGAATCCCGGTCGTGCACCAGTGGTCATGGTCAGATAAAAATTCTAAGTGTAGGAATTGACAAACTAATATTTGCGGTCGCTCACGTAGTCTTTGTATGACATTGACCGCAAATATAACTTTGTTTCCTAAAAAACTTCGAAATTCCTCAATTTCAGACTTTTCTCTTTAATTGTGTTACAAAAGCTACTAGCATTCCAAATTTCAGAATTGTGAGGTAACTGAAGTACCCTAGAGGTTTTTCATTTTAGCCATTTCCATACAAAAATTATACATTCATTGCCATATCTTTTTAATGCATTAAGCTAGAGCTTTGATTTTTATACGGTACCATAAGCCCACAGACCTTAATAGGTGGTATAAATTTCAAGTTGATACCTTTAGCCGTTTCTGAGAAAAAGGGTCTTGACAGACGGACAGACAGACAGACAGACAGACGGACAACAAAGTGATCCTATAAAGGTTCCGTTTTTCCAAATGAAGTACGGAACCCTAAAAAGAAGGTTAGAAAAAAAAAATTAAAATACTACCAATCAGTTACCAACATTGAAAAATTAGGTTTAGAGAAGTAATTGCAGTATGTGGGCAGTAAGAAATTCAAAAGACTATAAAATTTATTAATTGGATTTTACGTAAAACGGAATATTCCGTAATATTAAATGTTATGGAATCAATAGTAGGTTCGTACCTACTCAACACATTATTGTATACGTTAACCATTTTAGTTTAGTACCATTTTTGGGAAGGAACTGACTCCTGACATACAGGTAACCCTAGTTTAGGAGTCAGGGCTTCATTTTGTTTTGTACTTTGGTTTACTCAATAAATGTTTTATTATTATTATTATTATTATTATTAAATGACTTGGACTGGACTGTCGAGTCAGCGGAAACCTATTTTTGTGTAAATGCGTCGTTTTTAAGATACCGTTCGTTATTTGTAGAACGATCATGCACTGATATTAACAAGTGAGATGAGTTGAGAAAAAAAACTGTTCACGTGATTCGTATAAAAGCCGTATTCATAGCTTCATTTTTTAACTGCCTATTTGAGCTTTTTAGTATCGAGACCCAGGATCCGTGGCAAGCCAGCGGGGCAGCGGGAACTACCAGGTTTTCAAAATTATAATTTATGGTGTCTTTTAGTAAAAGTTTAAATAATTAGCCATAGTTTTCTAGCACTCGCATCTTTATAATTAATTAAATTATGAGGCTCGCTTAGCAAAAAACAATTTCGATGAAAATACTCATAAATTACTCATAATTTCGTTTACTTAAACTGATACAGTCTTCAGTTAGTTCAACCTAGCTTATGAAGTTTTCAAAATGTAAAATAATGTGTCGGCTTTTTAATAATAATGGCCTAGATTGCCCATGATTTTATATTATGGACATAAAATATTGGCAAGATTTTTCATTAGTTTGTAACACACGCTAGACTATAAATACGACTATCTTTCTCACTCTGATTCTGTTTATCTAACAGGATTAAATTTTCACTTTACTTACTGGAACAAACTGTAATTTAATAACATTTTTCTTTGTAATATGGATGTTTATAGAGCATTTATAAAAATAGTTCTTTACTGATCGCCGCACAATAATTATACGAAATAATTATTACAAAAAATCATAATATGGAAACTTCTTAAATCATCGAATATATCAGTCAAGTAATAATTTCGGAATGAAATAAATAAGAATGACTAGGTATATAATGATTAAATGGGTAGCCTACCTACTAAATAAAAACTATTTTTTCTGTAATAATAAAATAATCGAAGCATAATTGATAAAGATATGATTACGGTAAGGTTGAAGGTATGATACCTTTCAACAATAAAAATCAAATAAATAACACATTGCCTTAACATTTGCCTAGCGAATTCATGTGTTTTATTAAATGATCTATGATTTCAAAGCTGCCATTATCATCATCATCAGCCTGCTGTAGAAGTCCATTGCTAGACCTTCCTCAAAAAGTTCCATGACAAAAGGCTTGAGCCTTTTCCATCCACCGATTTCCCACAACTACAACATTGTCCATCGTAAAAGGATTTTGAGAGCATTTTATAAAACTGAACTTTTTAGTTCAAACTTAAAAGCATTTTAAGTAATATTTACCTAACGCATATTCTATTTGAATAATTTAATTAGCAATATGGCTTACGCAACTAAACGCACATCCTGTAAGTTCACGTGTCACTTTCTCATTTGTCTTGTATAACGTTACCACTTCATTAGCGTCACTGACATTACGAATGTCTCTTACCCTGGGGGCTAGCACCGGTTGCTGATATCATCGAGTTGATTAGGAATCCTAAATTGTAGTGTGACCAGTGATAAAATTCTAAGCCAAGCCGGCGCCGTTATGTTCGATTAGTAAAGAATAATGTCAGAAAATACTGGCCCGGTGGCTAAAGTAGGTTTAGACTCTTCCATATCTACCTACCCGTGGATGTCGTAAGAGGCGATGAGGGACAAAAGTTATGGGATGGGCAACAGCGTCTCCTATTTTAACAACGATAACTCTAACTGCGCTTGCAGTAGTATGGGCAATTCCTTCCCACATGATAGGACTCTGGAAATCTGTGGGGGAGGCCTATGTTCAGCACTTAGATAGTAGTATATTATCTAAGGTTCGGCAGTGGACAACCTACTGCTGAAAAGAAGATGATTAATGTCAGAAAATGGATTTGATAAAATCAAATCTAAATCAGATGAGGTCTTTGTGCTGTTTCTTTGAAAACAAGTAGAAAGCCACATAATAATGATTATCGAATAAAAGATACTGGAAGACGTTTGCGTGGGTTTTACTAAAATCAGCTCCGCACGCTTGTGCACGAAAGGAGCTTCTAAAAGGCGCACTTTAATCCTTTCACTACACTGGTTTCTTTCATAGGTCATAGACCCTTTTCAGGGCCATGATACCTAAATCTGGACACTGACCTAATACAGAATAACCAAGAAAGAATCAGTGATACGATAAGCTAGCGAGCAAGCAAGCTCCACACGCTTTCCTGTGGACTAGGCTGACAAAGCAGAGAGGATGGTAATACAGTACTGAGCGAGCCTATCCATTCCTTCGAAAAAATGTCCTGGGTACCTACTACAGAACTGTTATGGAAACTTAAACAAAAAAAAAATCTGCGTGACGCTACATATTTTATTCAAAAAAGTATGACACAAATTCAAGGGTTAATGTCTCATCTGATAGGAATGTTTGTGTTGGCTGCTTATTTTGATGATGTATGACTAAAAAGTGTTTCAAAAAAGACGAAAAAAAAAACTGAATACCTGGTTATCTTGTTGTATGTAGTTGGCTAGCAAGCAGATGTTTGCACTCAAATTCTTGAGCAAGTAACCAAGCGGTCATCAAATATTACATCACAAAATATAGGTATTTGTGTCGAACGCACCCACGACATCCTTCTTAAAAGAAAAAGAAATTTCACTTCTCACGCGTTCCTGCGTCCGGTTCACATCCGAAGCTTTTCCTTTAAAACACCATAAGCACACCATAGAATTCAAAAAAGAAAAACCGAAGCCAATTTCAACCTTAATCGATCGCCATAAGGGCTATTGAAACTGGTGATACAACTTTCTCTGCCGCATAATACAAATTTGTAGAACGTCCGACGAACACGGCAAAATACCGGTTTGTAAATTTGTAAAACGTTTAATTTTGAACCTTAACACCAAGTGATATGAAGAAAAAGAAAGTATTAACATGTAAAAGCGTGTGTGTGGAGGTGTATGAACTGCAGTCAGAGAATACTATGGCAAAAATACAACTTCTGCTGAAAATATAGCTACGCAGACCATTATGAGCCTTATTGTTGAAGGTCTAGCTGTCAAAATTGGTGATAGTCTTGTTTTGTTAGACGCAGATGCTGGAGGAAGTACTAAGAGGGGGAGGTTACATAAAACAAGTAAGATACAGAAATCAGATGGCCCTCTGGCTACAACAGCGAAAGCAGCCAATTGACTAATGTATGGAGGGACATAGGTCAAGAAACTTAAATGCGTGTCAGATTATCTGCTTCATAACTCTCAATTACAGTTTTATAACAATCATGAAATCGATAGTTGGATTTGATATTGGATAGCATTTAAGTTATTTTTATTACCGAATGGATATGTCATAAATGAAGCGTGGTTGAGTTAGATAATTATAATAATTATGACATGTAAAAATTTTAGAAATGGTAAAAATAGATTTGTACCTATAGGTTGCATTATTTCTAGTTACAAACCTATTAATATTAAGTTGGATTTAATTAAATAAAATCATATAAGGCATTTGCATCAGCATAAGTTCAGGTTAGTTTAAAAAAACAAACTCTCACTTTATTTATAATAGAAATTGGTTGGTTTTTTCATCAATTAACATTTAGAAAAAAAAACAATCTATTGAAAATAATTGAAAAACATGATAATGAACATGAACATGAGAATGAGTTAATGAATGTGAAAACAGATATAAATATCAGAAGCAACACCAATGTAAAGTAAAGAAGTTATTACATCAGAAACTTTTACTGGAGAACCGGACATTTGAGAAAAATTACTTTCACTTCTTGGTGGTGAATTAATTTGGAACCCGAATGATTTAAGACAAATTCCTGCTACGGGACTATCTACTTGAAGCTTAGGTTTTTAAGGATTTGATTTAAAATAGGTATTTTGTCACTTAAGACCTTTTCAGTATATTCAAAGCTAGCAGGTTGCGAGACAATGGAAGAGTCAAAGGCTTCACAAGTTCACACGTAGACCTTACCAAAGAAATGATTTATTTCTATACTTTCTTGCTGTAATAATGTTGCATAATTTTCAGGATATTAGTTTCATGCATGTTTCTTAATGCTCTGCTTTATTTTAATCAGAACTTAGCCGGACACTACATAATGCTCATTCAAAATAACTGTAGGTCCTGAAGTAACAGGTGTAACTGTGTAGTTGTAGTTTACTTATCAACAAGAAAGTCACAGAATTGACAACATTATTGACAACATTAAACTAAAAACGATTAGGTAGGTAAGAAGATAATATCTTTAGGAGGAGGTTGGGCACAGCGAGATTTTCTCGTTCTAAATTGGAGCAGCCCGCCTGGAGGTACCTTACAGAAGATGTGTTCCTGCGGTGAGTAAGTTTGCCAGAGCTTTTTAGGGGTGGGGGGGGGGTTCGGGGTCGGCAACGCGTGCGTGATGCCTCTAGTATTGGAATTGCTCATAGGCTACGGTAACCGCTTACGAACAGGTGGGTCGTATGCTTGTTTGCCACCTTAGTTGTATAAAAAAAAAACTTATCTATCTAATCATTTTTAGTTTCCTTACGTACTTGACTCCTGTAGCCCAATTATGTGGGTAGGTAGATACTTAATAATTAGAAGTAAAGTGGTTTTTGTGTATTATGGGTAGGCAGGTACTTAGTGAGTGACAATTTAGGTAAAACAATTATAGTAGATGTGATGTGTACATGTATGCTATTACGTGAATGAACCCAAACATATATAACAAGCCAAAAATTACATAATTTACGTAACCTAATGTAACAAAAGATAACTCTCACGATACCTTCAACTATCCGCAACGAATTTTCACCCTATTGTTGGTCTGTGCGAATACCGTGAAGCGTTCCTTCCAAACAATGGCAAAGTTCACCGAGACATAATCAAAAAGGTCTATATAACCAACTTTGCATTGTTACAGTTTCATACGTAACGATTCCTTTGAACAAATCAGTAGTGTTTTTATCAGTTCGAGTTTCATTTTAATAAAGAACATTGCAGTATATTTCTTAAACTAGTTCAGTATCGTCAATATGTTTAAAATATAATAATTTATCGGTGTAATTTTTGCCACTTCAATCATCTTTTTAAACCAAGCAAATTGTAATTCAGTTGTGAATTCGTCAATGTGACTTACTTTGCCATGTAGAGCATCGACATATTTTGCATCTTCAATTACTTCTTCAAAACCATCTTTAGGTATCAAAAATGTCTCCAAAATCTACGTTCGTAATACTCATTTCTCTGCTATCAGTAGAAGTGATACCGATACAACTGCAAGAAGGTGAACAAATAGATAACAACGTAAATGAGTCTCAGTTAAATGAATGCATAAGTATTCAGAGGAGTTCAGAGCTCGGAGTATGCTTCGGGAAAGAAGTCTTGAACAAGTTGAACAAGTATGATGAAGCGGAGACCTTTAGCTTAGCAACGGGAATATCATTTGTCAGAGATGAGAAAACGCCAAGATATATTGGCAGCTTCTTGGATAAGGATCCTATGGATTTTCGGTATAATTTTATTTTCTTTTTCTTTCACAATAATAGAATGCTTTTTATAAAAATCACTACACAAATCGAATGATGAACTTCAATATTTCACTATTATATTAAAGCTTAAACTTTAACCTAAGAAAAAAATAGGTAGGTACGTAGTAATATGAAAGAGGTAATATTAAATTAGAAGTAGGTAATATTTAGAAAGCCGTTTTCAAATGACGTCACTGCTGTGTTTTTATAACAAATCTGTAAAATATTACAAAAATACTAGGGTGTTCGGGGCAGATACATTGCCATCTTTATTAATTATTTTTATACGTTTCAATCATTTACGAACAGTTTACGACTCATTCATTCAGAAACGTTTGATTGGTACCCATTCAATCCACCATTAAATCATGATAACTATATATTTCCTTTTTAGGGATGGTGGACTTAGAAAAAGCTGTTAGTTTTATTATCTCGTCGTGTCACTGATTCTTGGTCATCCTGTATTAGGTCAGTGACCAGGTTGAAGAATGGTAGCCCTGACATGAGCCTACGACCGTCGGTGAAAGAATCAGTGTAGTGAAAGGATTAAAGTGCACCTCTTAGAGGCTCTTCTCTTGCACTTGTCACAATATTATGTCTTCTAATTTAATTACTATTATGCTATAGCTGGTGCACTCGTGCCTAAGAATACCAGGATTTATGTTGCACCAGTGATGACTTAGGTCAAAACCTATAAGTATTGCTTCATTGCAGGTCTATTATCGAGGATGCCAGTCATCTTATCTCAAAGCGTTCTCTCCATTGGGACATGAGCATGTTGTACCCTGGACTCGTGATGAGAATTGGTCCAACACTGGCCAATGGAGTGCTTGAGTTTGTGATGGATCCAAGAATTAAAGATAGGTCGTACGGCCAGCCTCATGGCCATGGCGAGCTTACAACAGGTAAAAGCACATTAATTATAAAAATTTTGAGCGTTATGTGTTCTGAAGTTACAAGATCAAAGTTGCGGGAAGGAGCTATGCTCGGAGTTTTCTTGCGCGATGAAATCCGAAACGAGGAAATCTGTAGTAGACTCAAGATCACCAACATAGCTCTCAGAATAAGCAAGATAAATGGCAGGCCATATAGCTGGCTGAACCGACAACCAGTGTTGGAAAGCCCCCGATGAATAAACTGTATTTTTAGACCCCTACCAGTAATTTATTTTGATAACTGTACAACAGTATCTGTCAGTCTGAAAGATGAAATGCCTTAACTAAAATCAATTTTTTTTTTTTCGTACATTTCACACACGATCTACTGATCCCAAACTAGGCATAGCCTGTACTATGGGTACCAGAGACTGATATACATAATAGATAAATATTTAACACCCAGATACAGAACAAACATCTGCGAATGTTTGTCCAAGAAGGCAGAGTTACTACCAACTGAGCTATGAGGCCAGTCAAACATATTCAAAGATTTCAGAGATTTCTCAGACTTACTTTAAGGTGTCCTGTAAATATGTATTTACGGTTAATGCCTAGTGTTATTCACTACCACCTAGCACCACCTTTTCATTTACCGTGGAACTAAAACGAAAGGTAGTGAGTTGTCTCAAAGTGTCAACAGCATTAAAGCTTAGCTTTGCCGCAGTACTGCCATCTCTCAATCCATCCTTGAACTGCTTTAAACACTTTCTAAACTCATGCGCACGTTTTTATTATGCTCGCATCGTTTTAGTTCTTAGTGCTCTGGGTAAATAAATATGTAAATGATAGTTGGTCAAATGTCTTATGCCGAAAAATCGTGGAAAAAATCATCATAATCATCAACAACCTGTAGAAGTCCACTACTGGACATAGGCCTCCCCCAAAGAGTTCCACGACGAACGGTCTTGAGCCCTTTCCATTCACCGACTTCCCGCAACCTTTACAATGTCATCGGTCCATCGGGTGGGGGGCCTTCCAACACTGCGTGCGCGCGCCCGGTTCATGGTCACCTTTCGAGAACCTTTACTCCCCAACGGTTATCGGTTCTGCGAGCTATATGGCCTGCCCACTGCCACTTCAACTTGCTAATTTTGAGAGCTATGTCGGTGGCCTTGGTTCTTCTACGGATTTCCTCATTTCGGATCTTATCACGTAGTGAAACTCCGAGCATAGCTCTCTCCATAGCCCGTTGAGCGACTTTGAGCTTGTATATGAGGCCTATAGTTAACGACCAAGTCTCAGTGCCATAAGTCATCACTGGCAACACACACTGATTGTAGACTTTCGTCTTGAGGCTCTGCGGTATATGCGACGAGACGATATGACAAAGATTCCCAAATGCTGCCCATCCGAGTTGGATTCGTCAGTCAACCTCTTTGACGAAGTGGAAAAAATTAGATAATATATTAAGATATTAAAGAACAATCTTAAATTAATTATACCTCCAATCTCCTCCTACGCTTACCTAGGTACCTAGGTCCTTATTATAGAGGTTATACATTTTGGCAAAAAAATATACATATATCTACCTAACTTTTAGTATCATAGAGGCGACTAAAGTAGCAGCGTCCCCTATTTTAGCAAATATAGCTATAAAATATATATATACAGCCAGCTTGAGAACCTCCTCCTTTTTGGAGTCGGTTAAAAACAGCAGATCTAACTGCTGCTCTGGAAATCTGTGGGGGCGGCCTATATTCAGCAGTGGACGTCCTACGGCTGAAATGATGATGATGATGATGAATTTAGTGAACTTTTATAAACTCATCTATTTTATTTCAGGCCGTCTTCTTGCAAGAAATCTCCTAGTACCGTTTCTCCTAGGATTCAAATTCCAAATATCAACCCTACTCCCAATACTACTGGGTGTTCTTTTGATTGCCAGCAAAAAAGCCTTCCTTCTAGCCAAGATTGCACTGCTAGCAGTAACTGTCTTCTCTGGGTCTGGGTTCGGGCAGCCATCGCTTGGCGGATTCGGAGGATACCCTGGAGGGTACCCGTCACTATCTTCTTATACTTCTTACGATCACCCGGTTCATCATCACGACTCTCATGTTTCTGGAGGTAAGTTTACCAACTCCGTAATAAACATCAATTTTACTTTGTACGGCAGTTGCTTGCTTGATGTGTCACTAATTCTTTCTTGGTAATCCTGTATTAGGTTAGTGACCAGGGTTGAGATTGTGTGGCCCTGAAAAGACTTATGACCATCGGTGAAAGAATCAGTGTAGTGAAAGGATTAAAGTTCGCCTCTTAGAGGCTCGTTTCGTGCACAGGGCGGTAGGGCGGTAAATTTTAATAATTCCTTTTGACGACTTCGGTGGCGCAGCGGGCGAGTGCCCGTCTGAGACAAGGGTTGCGGGTTCGATTCCCGCCGACAAATGTTTGCATGATCTGCAAATATTTGTTCCTGGTCTGGGTTTTGTGGTACTTGTAGTTTCAGATACCTACTGCACAGGGAATTCGAATGTGGGGTCAGGAATAGGTATGTACTTAGGTGACTGTTGGGTATAATTTATAAAAAAATGTGCGTTCGATGTTTCAGTGCCATTTTGGACATCTTTGGTTTTAACGAAGTTGTTTCATGGCTTCAAGACGCGCGTTGATGTGCTTGCAAATACAAGATCATAATAAGCGCTGAAGTAAATACCTAATCCATAATAACACCTACTTAGTAGAAAGTATTTTCTACGTAAAAATGTTTGTACTGTTGACCATCGTGAGGTCATTCATCTATTTTCCAATAGCAGGTTCGTCGACCTCATGTCGATGCACTGTATCAAACCCATCCTATGATGCATTCGAGTTCAGATATAAAGGACTGTAAAGCCTTGTCAATAAAGTCGAAAATGCCATTACGATTTGGGATTTGTGAGTACTTTGAGATACTTGAAGTTTTGGTAGTGGGTGCTTTAACCTATTTTAGAAAGCTTCTAACGATTAAATAAATTCTGGAGACTGAGAAAGTGGACCAAACCTCTTTTTGAGAGTTAGGGAGTTGCTTCGTCTTTCGATCCGTATCTCCGTCCAAACGATTTTTCGAACCCAATAGATTTTTGTTCGAAAAATAAACATTGTGAAGGAACTGGGCAATGGGCTTGCAACTTGTCACTATTAATTTGCCTAAAATTTTTGTTGTTGAAAAAAGTGGGCATTTGCAAATATGATATTTGGGCCAAGCTTTACGACCTCGCTTAGACATTTCATTCATATCCTTTATTGTTTTACGTTTTTTTTCTTTCATTTTCAAGGATCTTTTTCAAATTTGAGCCTATATTTTTAACTGTATTACCTAACATTAATTTCAAATAGGACAATTAAAATCACCAGGACGGAAAGGTCTAGTGTTGTGCTCTTATGGGATCTAGTTTTGTGCCTACTTTTTTGTGCCGCTATAATTTTGTTGTATAATAGGTAAACTCGAACAATTGTAAAAATTCCTGATCGGTACAAACCTGATTTACAGTTTTATTATCATTAGTAAAAAAGTGGGATATTCCAATTCGTTACCATAATGATGTAAATGATGTGTATGGATGAGTATATCATTAAAATTTTTATAATACTTTTTTTCCAGGCTACTACAACAGACACCCGCATCAATCCGACTCCTACTACTATAAAGAAAAGTCAGCAGAACAGTCCACAGCTACTCCAATCACTCCTGACGAGTTGAGAGACAGATTAGAGAGGTTCTTCATCACGAAGAAAGATGGCGATGAGACGAGAGAAGAAACGAAGATTAGGAATGCCAGGAATTTCGCTTGGACGCCTATTAATGCTGGATAGTATAGAACTACTTCTGAAAACAGTGAGAAAGTGAGCCGTGTTGGCCAAGTGAGTGATACCTAGACTCACGATCTGAAGATCGTTGGTTTAAATCCCGGCCGTGCGCCAATAGATTTTTTATTCGAAAAATGTATGTGCGCTTTAACACTATTGCTCACAACGGTGAAGGAAAACCCTTAGCTTAGTCAGCTCCGCACGTATTGACTCTGTCTTTCCTGTGGATAAGGCCGACTAGGCTGTGAGGATGGTATAGGTGCTGGGCAAGCCTACTGCAACTAAAAAACATGCCCCAGGCACTCCAGCGTTCGTTATGTGAGTAAATAGTTCCACCCGAAGCTGTATAATCATCCAGAGTAGATGTATTATAAGGCCTTGCTAATTCTAAAAGAGAGTCTTTGACAAGTCTACATGATAAACAAGATGGACCTTTATAAATGGGTGTATTTTCAGATCGTATAAGCTTGTTTTTCACAGCGATGGTGTTTTCGCCATGCCATGAAGTGTGTTGCTTGCTTACAACTGAGCCGGTACAAACGTTCAATCAGTAATGGAAATAAAATATGGTCAAGCTATCAGGCAATTCATTATCATCATCATCAGCCCATAAAAGTCCACTGCTGGACATAGGCCTCCCCCAAGAGTTCCACGACGAATGGTCTTGAGCTTTCTCCATCCACCAATCAACCTTTACAATGACTTCGGTCCATCGGATGGAAGCCTCATGGATCAGGCAGCTCATGGATCATCTATTGTATCATTAACATATATTACTTCAGAAATTAATATAATTAGACCATAACATCAATAATAATTTAAACTGAAGTTATTGAATAAAATTTAAATACATTATTTACAGAAAGAAACTTAAAACTAATACAAGTTCATATTTACAAATTACACAAGAAACAGTTGAGCCATCTAAAGACCGTTACAAACGATCTATAGATAGCTCAACTGATCCAGATCTATGTATCAGACTACTACTATGAATAAAATAATGGACGTGATTCTACAATACTATGAGCTCCTACTGTTGTCCGATTTTATAGATAATATATACCTACTAGGGAGCAAGATTAACAGAATTAATGACAAATGTTTTATCTTGTGTAGTTGTTTCAACTAGAAAGTATTTGTGAGTTTGCACTGGATAATTATTGTATTTCGATCTAGTCAAGATTGGTCAACACGCATAAACTAATTATTAACAATAAAACTGTTCTTTATTATTGTTAGTTTTAATTTAATACCTTTTTCTGTAAAGAATGAATAAAATAAAAAGTCAAATGGTGTTTGAAACTTTCAATACTAATAGTTAAACATTTGGTTCAGAAACTAAAAATAAGTATTGAATACGTGTACAGTAAGGCCACCATGGACTGGACCTCGGTGGCGTAGTGGGCAAGTGCCCGTCTGGAGTCAATGGAGACGCATCTTAAATAGTCAGAGTAGGTACTCAGTCCAGTTTCAGAATAAGAAGAAAAATTTACAAAACACCTACGATAAACGATTCATATAAAACTAGGTACGTTTATACAGTAATGGGTCTGCCACATGTCATTACTTTTCCACTAATTGCAAGATTCCTACGATCAATACCATTCTCATTAGCACTCTCCAGTTTTCACATGGTGATGCGTATGTGAGCTATACGCTCTGATTGGCACGGAACTCACTTACAATGCCCGAGATGTGTGGTTCCGGATTTATGCTATCCTAATTAAATTGTGAAAGTGCGTTTTTTTGTACATTTCCTACGGTTCCCGAAAAGGACGTCCTATCCCGGCATACAAACATTACGGCTTCCTTCTATCTTAGTTTGCAGCTCTACTCTAACATCCGAAATACGGAGTTGAGTTTTGATCAATAACCTCATCTATTACGAAATAAGGTTGCCTTTCGCATGAAATGATACACGATATTTTAAAGTATGATAGCATAAGCATTTTCGACCTTGTGTTCACATTCTTGAAGATCAAGGTCAAGGGAAATATCAAGCCCTTATAATATATTACAAGTACGCGAAAATTCCTGATTTTATTCAATTTAATGAGTATTAAATTTTATCCGTTTTTCTCTAAAACCATTACCCGTGTCTCAGCCAGCGTGCGACAGCCTCATCTCGTCCACTCGACTACACTTATAAACCTCTACCTCCACTTTCGACGTTTTTCATAAAATAACTCGCGTGCTGATTATTCTGCGTGTTTTTAGTATCAGAAGATTTGCATAGCTAGAACGAGCAATGTGTAACACTGTAATCATTGCATAGTTTGAAATTGGCATTGATAGCTATTTTGAGGGGACTTTTCTAAAAATCTATTACGATGAAAATAATGTCAAATGTCAACTACAAAAAAAATAAGCATGTCAGGATTAGTCGTAATTAGCTGAGTTCAAACTGTGAGCGATATTTCATCTAAAATGTACATCTCAACATCCTTAAATTATTGTATAAATTCAACTTTGAGTGTGCGATATCGCTCATTCCTCGAGTCAAACTCAAAATGTACCTTTTTCTGTTAGATTTTGACTTACTTAAAATTTTAGATAAAGTATGTATTGATCTTCGTTTGTTCGTTAATAATCTTAATTAAGATAGGAATTCTATAATATGTACCAGACTGTTATATAGCGGTTGCTCTGCTCTACCTACCCCCAGGCCTTTCAATTGATCAGTAACTGATGTTTTTGTAAGTTTGCACACACGCAAAGATAATTTGTTTCACATAGTTGGTGTAAATTGTGGATGAAATATTTGCAAAATCAAGTCACAGATAGTGAAACGGAATTTGTTTGTCATATCATTTTTTCTAATAAATATACAAAGTCTGATAGCCTGTAAAAGTCTGATAACCTTTACTGGGCCAATAAAAATGTAAGAGTTGAAGTGCGCCTTGTAGGTATTCCTTTGGTTTGACTTTGTTTAATTGGCAACGCACTGATGCTAACATAACATTGAAAAAAATATATGCAGCAAGTCATGTTTGTTGCCTGGATATTCTAGCATGGAGGAACAGGCATTGTTTCTCGTAGTTTTTAAGTCATTTCGAAAGGATCCTTGTAGTTTTATTGACATTAAAACCATCTAAGATGGGCTTTAATGACACAATAATATGGTAGAGAGACTCTGCTGGCCGATTTTTGACCACCCGGAGGCTTATGTCATGGGTTAACTTTAATAGCCTAGCTATCCAAAGCACGGAAGCCCGTCCATTTGTGATTTTGTCGGTGCCTTCCTTCTTCTTCTTAGAATGATTATAATAGGCGAACTACGACTTATTTCACACATCAAAAGACCTCGGTGGCGCAGAGGGTGAATGCCCATCTGATTTGATTCCCGCTGTGGGACTAATGTTTGCATGATCTGCTAAATATTTTTCCGGGCCTGGGTACCATGCCCGGAATGGGTGCCATGTGCTGGGTGCCATGGCCAAGTAAAGGTTTTATGTAATTTTTCAACGATAATTCTGAATGACAATTATACATAAATGGAAAATAAAACACGGAAATGAAGTTTAGAACTTTATCGACTGCTCTCTTAACGTTGGTTTCAATTCATATAAATTATTTTAAATATTTTTCCTAATACTTAAATTAAGAAATGTAATAACTAATATTTCTTATACAAGCTATATCCATTACACCATGATTATTTGAAAATAAACATTCATTAAACAAAAGGTACTCGCGTAACCCCACCTTGTTAAACAATAATTATTATAACATTATTATATTCTTTATGTTTGCATAATATAACAATATTATACAAAAAAAGGTTATAAGATAACACAAAATTACTTGACTAATTAGCACCATTATAAATAAGAGTTATAATATTCCTATGCTATTTATACAAAATTGGACATAATCAACTCTTTGAAAAAGAAATGCACAGTACCCGTCGACTAAACCTAGCTTTTAATAATATTAAATACATTTAATAAATTATATAACCCTTTTGTAAACTATTTTATTAATTATATAATTTTTGGTGCAAGTTTTACCACTAATGTACCAGCATACAAAAACTCATGCAGTCGCTTACGCAACATAACCTTATTTACATAATAAATAATTAATATGATACATTATTCCATTACCATTACATCTACGTGTCGTTTCATTAATTTCTATAGCATATTTTGAATAAATAGAAGGTTCATTAACCTTTATCAAAACTTCAATTTTGGTGTTATTAAATGCCTTGTCGTTGTAATTTATATAAGGAGTCGTAAGTCTAATCTACTGTTTCTTAGCATAAGCGCTATAAGCCCTGTCCTGTGCGGCTGCTTCATCTTCAACACTCCTCCTGTAGTGGCCACCAGGTCCAGTGGTATCAAAGTCACCGCCACCATAGTGAGATGACGAGTACGAATGGCTCTGTGATACCTGAGGATGCTTCACGATCTCGTACGTAGTCTTCTCATGTGATTCACCACCAGTCACCAACTTCTTTAAACCAATGACAGCTGATAATAGTAAAGCTATCTTACCGATGAGTAGGGCTTTTCCAGCAATGAGAGCGATGGCCTGGAACGCAATCGCAAGGAAACTCCCTTTGACAAGAACACCGGCAATGATCGGCCCCATCATTTTCTTCAGCTTGCCTCGCGCTTCGGACAATGATCGTCCCACATCATCTCCGATCGTGTTAGGGGAAATGATGAGACGGTGACTTTGCATCAACTTCGTGGTAGCAAGTTGGAGGTACTTGTCGACCTGGTCTGACGGTAGCGCGTTCATATCACCCTCGGGAAGCGAAGAAGGGAACGCACGTCCTTTATCCGGCCGCGAAACTAGGGAGATCCCGTCGAGAATTGGGAGGGTTTCCATCCTCGCTGCGCGATCAATGAACTTCGCCGCTTGGATCTTGAAGCACTTGAAGATTTCCTGAGAACTTTCACAGTTATCATACATCCTTCCAAGGAGCTTCAGGCTAGTTTTGAAAGTGTTAGCCGAGGAGAGGGTGGCGAGGCACAACAGGACTAACGCCCCGCGGTACTCCATGATTGAAGATTCTCCAATGTCCGGCCTAGGCAGTTGCGACTATTGAAATGTGCACAGAATACATGTGCACTGGCATTTATCTATTTTCACCGGGAACTGCATTTATCTATAAATCTTTTAGAGCGTGCAATGGTTGCAACGTATCGTTGAGCGCTCAGGCGTGGGTGTGTGTGTGGTGTAGTGTAATGTTGTGGCCAACTCTCGATGCATCGTGGTCATTGCCAAGGACGCTTGGATGCAACGCGGCGTTTGTATAAACGTCCAGATCTTGGACATTTGAGGCATTTAACATTAATTTATTACCAGTATGATTTCATAAAATACTTTATGAAAAACTGGCAGCTGCTCGCCTAGGTCTAGGTCTAAGGTACCTTCATGTCATTTTGTCGATCCCGTTCATCCGTTTAGTCGTAAAAAGAAAGACAGAGACACAGACAGAGAGACAAAAAACTGTCCTAATGAAGGTTGCTGGGCGTAGTTAGGTGCAGGCTGCACAAATAAAATAAAATTAAGCAGGAAACCAAGAAATCCTAATCGAAGAGAAACATCATCGTCATGAAAATGTCTGCGTGTAAAGTGCAATACGCCTACATTCAACAAATAGCTGCAGCACATACGGGATGCGTAATAGATTCTCATTACAGCAGTGAGCTAACAGATTACCCTACATCCGATCTTCAATTACAATATCTGGGTGACTGAACAGATCGGATGTGGGGGATTTGAGTTTAAAAAAAAGATGCCAATGATCAGTATCAAATCAAAGCATGCAGGTACTAGTATTCTTAGGATGAAAAAAAAATTGGTTTACGACTTTTATCCCCAGCCCAGGCATGTTAGTAATCATCCAGGCGATCAGATCCTTGAATGAAATATAAGGGAGGGGGGAGTAATCAGAGGCACGTCCAGAAACGAACTTTCGAACACCCGACCTTTGAAAGCCGGGGTCCACAAACATGGCTTTTTAGGATGCTATGAAAGTTGGTCGTTCTGGAAATCTATGGGGCAGACCTATGTGCGAAAATGTTGTTATATGAACCCAATTTCGATAAAATACAAACTTATTAACATACCTAATAAAGTAAAAAAAAACTTGTGTCTTGATCGAACTTGAGACAAAACGTAGATGATGTTATTAATCTGACTTGATCAAAATTATTATTATTCAATATTCCTGTGGTTAAAATGAAACAATGCGTTTGTTATTTCAGATTTTTGATATGCTGCCATCTACGCGTAACAGTCTGAACTAGCTCTACTATCATCATGGATTTTGTTCAACCACAGAACATCCGAACCTATTTTCAACAAACTTCGTATTTTGGCTGAGAATGCTGCGAAATGCGCTGCGCTTTATGTTTTTAATAGAAAATCATTAAAAATAATTATGAATAGATAGGTTTATTATTGGCGCCTTTTTCGTTTTTTTTTAACATAGGTACTTTAATTTACAAATAATGATATTGAAGGTGATTTTATTATCTAAGTAGCGTGCATTGTGTAGTATATAGTGTAAAGCCCAATTAGCTCTTTGAAATTAGGTCAAATCACAAGTATTCAACTCAAATGAGTTGAATACTTGTGATTACTGGCCTCATAGCTCAGTTGGTAGTTACTCTGCCTTCTGCGCTAGAGGTCGCGGGTTCGATTCCCGCGCAATCATTTGTGTGATGAACACAGATGTTTGTTCTGTGTCTGGGTGTTAAATATGTATCTATTAAGATGAGGGTTTAATTATTTTATGATTTTTGAATTGTTTTTTCTCAATAATCGCAAAACGCAAAGTTTTGATTTTTATGACAAAGATAATTTGAGCATTTTATTTACGTAAATCCAAGACAGAAACGCGATTGGTAAAACTTTTCTCGATAGATTTATTTTTTAAAGTTGGGTCCTCTGCAACAGTTTTTTCAAAAATACTCTGAGATCTAACAAAAATAACTTTTTTTTTAATATTTTGTTAGACAATAGCATTGGGTACCTAAATCCAAGACACTTTTAAAAAAAAATAGATAGTTTTTGAGATAATCGATATTTTCTTCGAGCGCCTTCTAACGCTTGCTATCTCTTTCCGCATTCAATTACAGTACATAGCGTTGTCACTTTCTTCAATCCGCCCACTCGACAATTTATTATGATTTTTGTATTCTCTTAAGTATATCAGTCTCTGGTACCCATAGTACAGGCTATGCCTACTTTGGGATCAGTTGACCGTGTGTGATATGTCCGGAATATTTATTTATTTATTATTTATTATGGGTAAGAAAATATAGTACCTATGGTAAAATCTAGATCTTTAACTGTATTTTATATAATAAATAAATAATTATCAACATCCGCATTTTAAGTAAATCCTACTTCCTACAAACTCTCAAACGGTTTCGATGAAACTTGGAAAAGATGAAAAGTTATTTACCTAAAACAGCATTTATACGCTACTGTTTGTCAAGATACCACGCGAGCGAAGCTGTGGCATAAGCTACTAATACATTTCCATCGAAAAATAATTACCACCTTAAATCATTATGAACATCATTAAGGGTAAGCAGTGAAAGTAAAAAAAAAGTTTTTATGCTAAATTGGCGTGTGCCTTCCCATGACAAAGTTTATGATGATGGTAAACGCTGATTGTGATGACGCGTAACCTCTTACCTTGACCATCAGATAGGCATGTCTAAGTCAAAGTTGAAACAATTTTGTTCAATAATAGTGCATTAAAACATCTGATGCTTGGATTTATACCACAATCTTTGCTAAATTATCTATTTCAATTCTTGGTAAGCTTCGTTTTGCAAAAAAAATTAATGCGCTGTCCCCATATAGCGTGGGATGAGATCAGGAAGATGATGATGATGAGTTATTAGATGTATTTTAAAGACTGCGTTTTGGTTGGTGATGTGGATTTTCAGTAGTAATATCATCATCATCATCAGCCTGTAGAAGTCAGCTGCTGAACATAGGCCTCCACCAAAGGCTAAAGATAACTTGTAATTTATACCAACTATTAGGGTCCGTGAGGTTATAGTGCCATATAAAAATGGAAATGAAATTTTGATGTTTTTACCCCTAAAGTTGGATTATTACGAGACAAAGTTATATTTGCTTTCATACAATATATAAGATTAAATCTTCCTCCACTTGGAATTTTTATTTTCTGACTCTATGTCGGACTCGGAACCCACAGGGCGCGAGTTCTCGTCCATAATTTTTTTGCTGCCTTCCTGGTAAGTAGTCTGTTCTTAATGGTAATTTGTACCAATTTTTTATAATATTTTGTTGTTTGGGACCAATAGGTAAATGCTCTTTTTTTTCAATAAATCCATCGTTAGGTTAAATGGAGGGCCTATTCTTCAGCCGGAGCCACCCAAAGAGTTTAACTGCAAAACAAAAACTTTTTGCCACCACGGTTGTAAGTAGGCTATGGGAAATGTAAAGCTATAAGTTATCCAGGTGCGGGCATTTGCTCTTATTATTTGTAGCTCGTCTACCAAGTCCACTAAGCCTTTCTGCTAGGTTCTACTGTTCCGCACTAATTTCAATTTTCATCACAACACAGTACCATTGCACACTTCGTAGTGTCACGCCTCTATGTGCACGAAAGTAGCCTCTAAGGGGCGCACTTTAATCCTTTGACTACACTGATTCTTTCATCGACGGTCATAGGCCCTTTTCAGGGCCACCATACCTCAACCTGGACACTGACCAAAGACAGGATGACCAAGAAAGAATCAGTGACACGACACAAAGAAGAAGTGTCACGCCGCCGCTGCCTTCAGACGAGAGTAGGCTTGGAGTATACCGTTCGATGATAATGTGGATATTACAACAATGACATACATCGTCACGTTAAGCCATATAGTACAAGAGAAAGCACTTGTAAATTTGGCAATAACGTAGTAATTACCTTTTCACATCGTAATTAAAATGTTAGATTATTCACGGTGTATTATCTAGTCAAATGTGCAAATATACCGAAATGAATACTGTATCTGCTGTGTTCTTACTTCGTAAACTTTGTAATAAGATTCACTTCGAAGACTTTAATCGCTCTCACACTGACAAGGGCCAAATAGTGTACTTCTGACATCAATTTTCAAACAGAATGACTTGGTATGGGTTTCTCGATGGAAAACTGAAAGGTTTTTAACTTAAAAAAGTGCATTTAAACCTACTTAAAATAAGAAATTTTCTTTTGTTAATTTTTGGCCTCAGCACGAATAATTCACGATATTGTTACACTTACGATACGATAGCAAATCTCAAATATTAGCCAACCAATATAAGAAGATTTTAAGCATCGCCAATGTCATTGGCTAAAAAAATAGATTTTACCATCTACTCTAAGCGTAAATGTCCCGTATGAATTATACCTGGTTGGGGCTTAGACTGACATTATTGTAAACGCAATTGTATCCAGTGTGCCAATTACGAATATTCACAATAGCTTCATTATTGTTTTTAGCCGATTCTGTAATATACATACTAATTCGTCAATTTGCCTTCCAGCAAAGGCCTCCTCAACTTTACAGTCATATCTCTTTTGTGTTGTCTCATCAACCTCATCCTCATCTTCAGAATGCCCTGTCCTGTCTTCTCTTTTAAGAGAAATGGAGCAAAACGATAACCACTTGGTACCTACCCGCGAACGGGAAAGAAAGCTTACTAGGGTAATGATAAACTGCCAAGTATCTAATGCAGGTGATCATTGAAGCCGGGACAGATTGCGGATTTCATTCTAGTATTCTGTATAAATTAATGTGTATGTACGATTGGCGAAAATGCTGTTCTATGTAGAAGCGTCAGTGACTGAGAAGTTGAGGAGCAATAGGTTAGCGTGGTGTGGTTATGTCATGCGCTGGGAAGAGTTTCATGTGACGAGATAAGGATATAAGGGCAGAGGTAGACCAAATAAACAATGGATGGATTGTGTGAAAGACGACATGAGTGAGAAAGGCGTGAATACTAACATAACGGCTCATAGAGATGGATGCAAGATAAAAACAAATTGTGCTCCCAGATGAAGTGGGATAAGGACAGGGAGATTAAGATGATGATTTTAACAGCTAATAATTGCTAGATAAGAGTCATGTCATGCCGAAGTACCTAATATTTTTTTTATAAATAAATAAAATTTGAACGATCGTATAAATAACTCTAAAAACAAAATTCATTTTAACAAAGTCCGTATAAAATTATGGTATATATATTGTTCGGATTGGTTAATTAGTAGTATATTGGTTCGATATTGGTTATTATTGATCTGGGTTCGATTCCCGCACTGGACAAACATTTGTGTGATTTACAGATGTTTGTTCTGTGTTTGGGTGTTAAATATATATCTATTATATATATCAGTCTCTGGTACCCATAATACAGGCTATGCCTAGTTTGGGATCAGTTGACGTGTGTAATATGAATATTTATTATTTATTTATTATTGTTCGTGACATATAGAGTAATTTATATCTAAGTACTTGAAGAGCATAGCTTCGGTTGGAAGCTAGTTATTAAATGAGAATAAAACAATCTTGAGTTTTATCTTTAAGTACACGTACAAAGACATGCACAATTGAAACTATCATAAGTACCTATTTACATGACCATTTGCTAGAACCACCTCTATAAAAAAATAATAATCAAGGAATAAACCTTAGCTACAGGCAAATTAGTGATAGTAAACCACCATAGAATTTTAATAATTTAATTGTTTAATAGAGTAGTAACGTCAATTACTTTTTTACTACAAACTGCGAGTAACGTGAACGTTAAACACCGATCTGTGCAGAAAACGTAACGATTTGTGGATGCGGTACAAGTTTTGAAAACAAAATAAGTACTTGACAAATAGGTCCTTCTGTGCTTGACAGGATGCTCTGCAAGGCGAATAAACTTCTTTCACCATCTTTTACCAATGGCAATGACCCTTTTCATTGTATTAATCGGGACGACCTCAGTGGCGTAGTGGGCGAGTAGCTATCTGAGACGCAAGGAGCGTGGGTTCGATTCCCACTGCGGGACAAATGTTTGCATGATCTGCAGATATTTATTCCGGATCTGGGTGTTGTGGTGGGTACCATGGTATGGTACTCGTAGTTTCTGATAGGTACCCACGACACAGGGAATCCTAGTGTGGGGACAGGACTATGTATGTGTTACATCCGACTTCCTGTAGGTATTTGTAATACCTCAACCTAGTCACGACGAAAAAAGTATATATAAATGAATCCATAGGCAATATGTACGCACGCAGACTAATTAGAGTCTGGTTCATTTGTTATCTCGCATGGACACTCACTTTAGTATGCAAAGATGCCGCATCCAATGACTCCTAACTCCTATCTCGACCCCTCACAACCACGGTTTTCCGTTTCGCTACACACACAACGATCTGCCATTCATTCAGCAGCGTTCCTCTATCGAGATTCCTAGCCTTTATATACCAGTAGTGACAGCCACTATCCGTCAGTATTTCCCGAAAAACCGTACAGTTCACATCCATTATGTACAAACTTATCCTGCTATCAGTAGTACTGACCGCTGTGACGGCGAGGGATGATTTCGGAGCGAAAGTCATGAGGGTGTTCGACGAGTGTCAGAAAACTGAAGGTTTCTTCCCTTGCTTAAAGAAAAAAGCAATCCTTTTCTTCGATCGAGCAGCAAGGATGGAGTCTATACCATTGGTTGACGGTGTGGATGTTGTCAGGACTTCAGCTGAAGTGATACATCCTATCAGTGAAAATGAAATAGACGCGGCGCTACCAAGAAATCTAGCTGATAAGGATGAAGCACTGTCAGATATGCTGTGGGATCGAGTAGCAGCGTTTGCGAATACAAGGACTATACAACTGTCGTTACCAAAGATAACAGGGGAGGAGCTGAACAGGGGGATGGAAGAAGGTAAGGAATTTGGCATGATTTCTAAGGTTTATTTAGTTTTATTCCTAAATACGCATCAAAGCGTCGGTCCAGATTAGAGTTTTACATCTTCAGTTCCATTTTTTAATATGGCCGGTAGAGTTAGTAACAAGTTTTTGAATATCATACTTGAGAACCTACTAGAAAATATCATGGCTCTAGTTTGGTTGACCCACTTCAGCAAGCTTATACCGGTACTGCTATAACTTTGTTTTGCTACTAGGACTTCTAGTTCTGTCAGAAATATAATCAGTACTTGAACCTCAAGTTATAGGTATCAGAATGTTTAGGTCAATAGACGAAATAACTTCAACTACTGAGTACTACAAACTCAAACATAATATATTATTAGTTCAGATTTACAAATGTACCTAAGTACCTACTTATTTCGACTATATTTCACTTACTTACCTATTAAAAGCTTAAGTCTAAGATCATTATTAAATATTAAAAGTAGTAAAAAAGATGCACATATAGATAATGTCTGTCATCTATAACGTTTATGGGTAATAAATATTGATTTATCACCCACATGTGAATTAGAACTGAATCCATCCGCCGGTTCATTGGATGAGTCACGACCGGTATCTCGTTTGTTGCTATCAATATTAGATAACACGATCTACTTTAATACAGTAATTGTAAAACAAAGTGTGTACAACAATGATAAAAATTTACAACGCTACCACCACACACCATCATTGATATAATAGCAAACATAACTAATTGCAATACAATGCAGAACCCTAAAGTGAATATAACTTTTATGTTTTATGATAAAATAAAAGTCATAAAATATCTATTCATATTCAGATTTCCGTATTAATTTTTTTGCTGTAATGATAATTTAGATAATGAGGTCTAAACAATAAACCTACCCGGATAGGATAGAATAAGTAATGCGAAACCTCTCGTTTATGATCGAAATGTAAATTTAGTCACTGATCAGGACTAGATATCTGAAATGTTTCCCCTTTAGGTAATGATATCGGCGCTTCGAGCCAAAAGAAAACACCAAACATTTTCATCCCGCAGACATGGACTCTGTAGCTCAGTTGGTTAGAGCATCCACGTATCTAGGAGAGTGTGGGTCACTGATTCAACACCACTTGATTTGGATTTTTCTTATAAAAATTTTAATGTACCTACATTTCTAGCTGCAAAATTTCTCTAATTCATAGCTGTCGAAAGTTTCAATTATAATAGCCATATAATAACCATTTCATTGTTTTATCCCCTTTATACAGCCGCAACAAAATGGTAATAAATTCAAATTACTTCTAACCATACATCATACACACATAACAATATACATAAAGAACGATGAGCGTCTTTAAATTCGGCGATTAAGCAAATTTTATTGTATTGTACTCAAAAGATGTATCATGTGATACTACTTGCACTTTGCATTTAGAATGAAATAAATTAATATTTTACCTTAAGCTGTAATTAAACAGAGAGTTATATGATCTACTTTGCACTAGATACCCTTTACTAATTCAACATCATCTTTTCAATTTTCCAAATTCTATGCATCATCTAAACTATTGTCTTAGATACCCTTGCTTTCCCTTCCGAAATTAGCTTTGTTATCATTTACACACTTGAATAACCTTTCATCGTTCACAATTATGATTTCTATTTCTGACAACAGTTATTTGAGTACCTACATCTAACCCGCCAATCGTCACTCAAGTAGAAATTATTACAATACCCTTTCTCCAAATTTTGACTATTGAAGTAAGGTAACAGAAGAAATAATAGTACTTAGATCATAAATTTCACTCCATCTTCGAAATAAATTTATGGCTTTACTTATAAGAATCTGCCAAAAGATAAACAATGCCTAAAGTATTGTCATCTCATACTATTTGATAATGAGAAACAGTTACAGGCAAACAATCCTTAAATTTAACTATGAAAAGAGGTTTAATATCAATGTGAGCAAGCACGTAAGATCATTTTCCATAATTTGAATTAATGAGACACCATATTAGATCTTACATCTTTGTAAAAAAGCTTATTTTACATTGAAATCTGTTTTAAATTGACGCAGGGTTTGAGAACTTTGACCTAGCACAAATCACGATTGCAAGTAATAATACCTCTAGTCCCCTTCAGTATTTGCTTTCTCTAGTTATTTGAATCGTGGTTTTCTGTTTTGGAATCCTAAGTCCACCTGTACTTTTATAATTTTTTATACAATTATTTTGCCTTTGGCATTATGGGTTGTAAAATTTTCGCACCAATAAAAACTATTTAATTTGATTGAACAAAAATTGTTTTATTTTTGTTTTAATTTTTTGTTATTATTTTTGTAGGTCGAAAGAACTTGAAGAAACCTTTGAAAAAAATTAAAAAAAAGCTTGGTAGGTAAACTGGCAATTTTTATCATTCATTTTGGATTTATTCGGATCATTGGAATATGGGTGGGAGCTTCTGTTACTGGTTTTTTAGTTGGGCTTCTTCTTTCTTTTCTTCCTTTATTTCTATCTAATCTCTTACAAGTTTTGTACAATCCATCGTCTATCTTTATTTGTGTTTGTAAATTTCTTCGCTTTAATCTACTATTTGGTGTAGTTTTCATCAATTCCGTGTAATACGACTGCGTCGGTGGACACCGGTCAAATTTTCAAATAAAACCCATTCAATCGATTTATCGGTTAGAAACAAAACTGATCCCATAAATGTTTATTAGAAAACAGCTATAGTTCCAACCGACCACACAATTTAACGGATAGAGGTATGGTTTCTCTAGACAGTGCCATTAAAGAATATGGATGTGATTTAAAATACCAAGTTTCAAAATGGCGATAAATACGTTATCTTGTCTTTAGGTGAAGCTAAGTTGTATTTGTGTACTTTTATAATATCAAAGTTTAGTTCTAAACTGAAATTAAAATATATACTAAAGCTAGAAACCAAAGATATTCAAACTTGAACGTAATAAACTATGTTTGTTTTTACAATGGAATATGCAAATTTATTTCAGTAATTGCAAAGAAAACGCACTTGCAGTAGGAACTTCTAATGATCACAGTTGCCAACTAATTAGATATAAATAATTTACCGTTTGAAATAACGAACCGAAGCAACGCATGCAATCCGCGCTTCCTTATATACCTTGGTTTCCTAAACAGCAATCACCTTATCATCATCATCGGCTGGTAGACGAATATAATATGGCATGACAAATCGTCCTAGGTCGCCTTCATCCACCGACATATCGACACAGCTATGATATTTTTCGGTTGATTTGTCATCTTTATTATGCTGGGAAACGGCTAGTGGCAGAAAACAATAAAGGTGAAACCTTTGTTAAACGTAAAGCGGTTATGATGTGCCTAGTCGTTCGTGATACATCGGCTATTTTAAGCAATGTTCTGCGCACTCACCAAAGATGTACTGCTAGTGGCATTATTAACTTCAGAGAGCAAGTTGATATGGCCGTCTCAACATTGATAGACACAATATGATAGAGGCCTCCGGCGGCCACTAGCTTATACGTACTAGTCTATTTGTGGAGATCGATATATTTGAATTAAATCTTGTGTTCACCAATTACTAACGACGTTTCCTGTTTTTCATAAACCATATCTTTAACCAGTACTATTATTTCTTCTGTATAAGTAATCTTACTAGAAATATTTAGAGCAAACAATCCTTTTACATTCGTTTCAATCGTTTCAATTCTAGAAAAATACGACATTATAATTCTGTTTTTGGAAGAATACTCTGAAGTCAGCCTTTTGACAGTGCTGTGGACAATCATCAACCATATATTGTGGTGACATAAAGTTTATTTTATGGGCTCAGTTCAGAGTATTCTTTCAAAAACCACTCAACTGCATGGTTTTCAGAAATCTATCAAAAAACGGTTACTCCCTTTCTCTTCGGTATTTGGGTACATGTATAAAATTCATTTGTTTTCCTCTATCAAGTACCTAGCTTTTCGGGTATTTTTGGATTTGTGGGACTATCTGGTATTTGGGTGATTGGGAGTCTTAGCTCGCACAACTCACTGAACGAGAGAGCTAGACGGTAGCATGACGATCGTAGAAATTAGTCTTCCGAAGAACGATAAAATCTCGAAATGAATGACAAAAATTGACAACGGTAGTCATGCTAATAAGCCGCTACATTAAAATATCTCATCATTCTAGATATTTTGAACTGATGCTTAAAGAGATTTTGAAATGATTATAATAAGTAAGTTTTTAAAAGTCCAAATTACTTTGAAGATGATATTTTTATAGCCTTGCAGTTTAAAATCGAAATGATTTTCAGTTGATAAGGTAATCCACAATAACAAAAATAAGATTACAAAACTTTTTTTATTACAAATCTATTCTCATAGTAATTTGGACTGAGTACCAGGCTTTAATTTTATCTTAACTAATTTCTCATTTCACGCTAATTTCAGGTCGGGGTAAGATGAAGAAAATGATGTCAATGATGATGATGGGCGGTGCTATGAAGATGATGGCCATGATGCCGATGGCCATGGGTGGTCTGTTCATACTAGCTGGAAAGGCTCTGATCACTGCAAAGGTAAATATTAATGACTTGACCACTTGGTAAAACACGGTGATTCATAAATGTATAATTTGATAAAGATCGGGAGAAAAAAACTAAATTTTGATATTTTTTGGTTTCATTATTCTTTCTTTTTGTTGAAAGAATAAGCCCTTATAAACTCATAAACTCTTTTGGGGTAGTATTCATATTATGAATCACCTTGAATGCAAATAAAAAGGTCTTGGAAAAATTTGAAGTCAGCCAATAAGCTTAAGTCAATACTTTTCTTGCAAAATCGCTAACAATAATAGCGATTTTGCAAGAAAAGTATTGACTTAAGTTATGATAAATGGATCGTTTCTAAAAAAGGTTACCATAAACGAAATTATTATGAAATATTTGTTTTTAAAGTTCACAGTGTCTAGCATATTTTAATAATGAGCACAACACATTCGGTGTTTGTAACCAAACATAAAAGATCTAAACATATACAAGGATTTCCTAGTAAAGTTGCACTCATCAATAAACCTAAAACACCGTTAAAAACGAGTACAAAATATTATACTGAATGTAGAATTTAGTATATTAACAAAAGACAGCTTTTGATAAATAAAATTATATAACAATTAAAACGCCTGATGAATAAAAAAAATCATTTGGATCAGCAAGTTGTAATATTAAAAGCACTTAACGTTTAGAAATTATAAGCCAAGCACTCTCAAACGAAAACAAAACAGGGTGGTCGCCTCGACTGAAGAATAGGCCCCTCCATATACCTACCTACCCATTTTGAAGGCGTTTTGGAAACCTGTGCCAAGTTCAGCTGTGGATATCCTTCGGCTGAAATTATGATTATGATGATGCATCTCAAACTTTGGTCTAAATGACATTGTTTGAAAGTCAAGGAGAGACTTTCGAAGATAATTCGTCGTTCTATTCTTGTCCACTTTCACGAGTTTTCTCATGATCATCTCTCACAGTTTGACTGTAATTGTGTAATTGGTGAATATTTTATTGATCGAATGAGCGAAGTAAGCAAGGGATGGGGAAGAATTAGATTTACCTGGGTATTTTTGAGATATGAGATAAAAAAAGATGAAGAGCAAAGTGGATGAAAAATCATGTTATGTGGAGTGTCCTATAGAAGACACACAAGAGTGTCCTATATAAGAGCTTTCATTGCAAAAACATAAAATTGCAAATTTTTCCTCGGTTTTTTTGGGCATGCACAAAAATATGGACTAACAGGTAAATTATACACATTTGCTATTTAGAAATGTTAGCCAATTATAACAAAATATATAGAAAATTACGAACGAGATCTCAGTTCGGGAAAAACTAACTATGTACTTAGCAAAATATTTAATAGACATATCTGTAGCGTCATAAATTTGAAAGAAGAAAAGTAAATTTATAACTAAAGTATGTTTGATTTTCGGTTAGATTATCTTTAAAGAAAGGGTCCAAGACCATAATTGATCTATTTTAACCTTTCTTTCGAATAACCTTCTTCATTGTTTTATCTTCAAAGAAAAATTCTCACAAAAAGTCTGTATTTTTTTTTTTTTTTTTTTTTTTTTTTATACTACTGAGGTGGCAAACAGGCATACGGCCCACCTGTTGGTAAGCGGTTACCGTAGCATATGAGCGCTTGCAATACCAGAGGCATCACGCACGCGTTGCCGACCCCGAACCCCCCTCCCCCTAAAGAGCTCTGGCAACCTTACTCATCGCAGGAACAGAACACTATTTGAAAACAAATAATGTTATTTGGCTGCGATCTTCTGTAAGGCGGAGGTACCTCCCCAGGCGGGCTGCTCCAATTCAGAACGAGAAAATCTCGCTGTGCCCTTCCTAATTGCACCTTAATTGAACAGATGTGGTGACTGAAGCATGTATGAAAGCGTTTAATCAATACCCCGGCTAAGTTATGAACCTGACCTTCCTCCATTGTGATAAGTTCACAAACATGGGAATAATTCTATTTATGTTGACAAAATCTGTGAGAGTAACTTCTTTGATTTGTGCCACGATAGGTCGGTCTACATTCTAAGCTTTCTTAAGGTCATTGTCTGTAGAAGCAGTGCTGCACGACAATTTATGCGTGATCTATGCCGTTCTGGCAAATCACCTTTGCATTGTCGCTGCTTTGTATTTTTTTGATGCATTAATTTAGAGCTTTGATTTTTATACGGCATCATAAGCCCACTTACCTTAATAGGTGGTATAAATTTCAAGTTGATACTTCAAGCCGTTTTTGAGAAAAAGGTTCTTGATAGACGGACAGACAGACAGACAGACAGACAACAAAGTGATCCTATAAGGGTTCCATTTTTCCAAATGAGCTATTAAACCCTAAAAAGCTATCAAAAGTTATAAAAAATTTAAAAAAGTTTCAATAAAGTGCATTTTCAGAATACAGAGGCATGAAAATAGTATTTGGTTCATTCAATATTGCTATTGTAACATTCTAGTACTTTAAAAATGTCTACATAGCAATGTTACAGTAGACAATGGACTTTAGCTATAATGTTATCTTGGTTTCCATCGAAATCGCAGGCATGTCAAGAATCCTAATGACTTCATGCATAGAAAAATATTTTCCCATTACAATTAGAAATTGTCGTGAAATTATTTCCTTTCCGGCTTTTTGATTTAATTGCTTTGTTATTTAAAGTAAGTAAGTGTAAGTAAGTAAGTGTTGATTCTAGTTTTGATAAATTACTCTATTTTATTGGATTGATTAATATACGGTACAGCTATTCAGTAGCAGCTCACTTAAAATCAAATTATTTCTTTGTTTTGATCATTATCATTATCAGCCTGATGAAGTCCACTGCTGAACATAGGCCTCCCCCAAAGAGTTCCATGACGAACGGTCTTGAGCCTTTTCCATCCACCGACTTCCCGCAACCTTAACAATGTCGTCGGTCCATCGGGTGGGGGGCCTTCCAACACTGCGTCGTCCGGTTCGTGGTCGCCACTCGAGAACCTTTGTTCAAATGTACCTGATGGTAATTAAAAATACTTGGATATGGATATACAAAATAATTATATTTTTCAATGAAGGAAAAATAAATAATACGATGACACAAATTCAAGATAATACCTTATTCTTGCCGCTAGACGCTTAGTACTAGAATTATAATCTGTGGTTAATGCCAAGGTATTCTTTGAGTAGTGTCCGCAGAAAAGTTATAAAATAATTGGTAACGATAACATGATAAAAACCCATGTAAAAATAGATAGAAATCATTCAAAAACACGATTTTAGATTGTTTTTTTTATATGTAGAATCACCTCTTGTAAAATGGCATCGGCAATGCTCGAAATCTTTTAATTTTGATTGGCTTATAAAGTTATAACTGATATTATTTACTATCGTATCGTAAGCGTTACGCTAATGTGAATTATTCATATTTGGGGCACAGACACTATCATCCGCAAGTTTAGCGATCGCTACATTCATACTTATATTACTCATCATCATCATCAGCCTGATGAATTCCACTGCTGAACATAGGCCTCCCCCAAAGAGTGCCACGACAAACGGTCTTGAGCCTTCTCCATCCACCGACTTCCCGCAACCCTCACAATGTCGTCGGTCCATCGGGTGGGGGCCTTCCAACACTGCGTCGTCCGGTTTCATACTTATATTATATACTTATATTTATCTAAGACATTTTGTAAAGCGGGTTTTACTCACGTTTAAATTATGTCGATGAGAGCACCGAAAATTGGTTCGATTCGTTTAGAGAATCAAAGTTATGTCTAATAACACAACTCACGATAGTTTTGTAAGTGATATTATTTACCTTGTTTAGGTCTGTTCTTGTTAGACTTCGGTGTATGATGGACGAGTGCCCGGTCTTGCCGAAGTGGTGTGGATGGATACCCACAACGGGACAAATAGTTGCATGTTGGTGTTAAACTAGTAGTAGGTACTAGTAGTTTTTGATATCCACAACCCAGGAAATTACCGGGTGGACAGAACTATGCCACACACACACGTCACAGTAGCTTACACCCACAGCTTCGGTCGCGAAATAAAGTATCCAATATGATGTTCTAGAAAAGTAACTCTATCTATTCCAAGTTTAATCGAAATCAGTTACGGCGTGATTGAATCACAAACACCCAGACATCCTCACAAACTTTCCCATTCATAACATTAGTAGGATAGTTGGGTGTTATAAGTCTATGCACTATTTTACTTACCGCTTCAAAGGGGTTATACGGAATTTAATTTTCTATCGCTACCGCCCTAAGCGACATCCCATTACAGGTAGAAAGGAACAATGTTCTGTTTTAGATCTGGTACTTCTGAATCACGACTCAAGCTTTCCATTGTAACGTGGCAATTCGCGTGATCATCGAAATAAGAGACAGCCTATAATAAGGGCCGTGATTAAGGATATTGCTGAGAATTTAAATTAAAAGCTTCACAAAAGAAAATCGTTAATGATAAACTCATGGGCAAAATCTGTACTTAATACTACATCAGGTCAGTACTCTTAAACGGAGATTTTTGCTTTTAATATGTGAATTCGGCTGATTCGAACGACTATCTATTTAATTTGCAGGAACCTAAATAACTATGGTTAATAGGGAACGCTGTTACCCATCCCCTAGCTTTTTTAGTCGCCTCTTACGACATCCACGGGTCGTACAATAGGTCTATTTTTCAGCCGGGGCCACGAAAATTACTCAAGTTTCAAAGTTATTCCACACATACTTCCTAAAGCTGTCATTACTCTACTTAAACATGACAAAAACGCATTCAACAATTTCAAAGTCAATGATTTCCATTCATAAACCTAGATTCCCAGTCTAATGATCCCAATGGCGATGACATCGATCCATTGGCATCATTACATGAGAGTTAATGATCTCTATAGGAAGAGACAATAATGAGAATCTGATGTGTATTGTTTATTTTTTTTGTAAACAGAAGGTCAGGCTTGTGAGATATAGAGCAAGTTTATGAGGAAAAGTAGTTCATTATTTTACTCTCGTATCTTTAGTCAAGCAATAGCTTTGAAAATAATTTTATTAATTTCATAATTTCAGTTTCATGCAAGAAGTATGCTGGGTTGAGGATAGAATAGATTTTATATTGGTTTATTCAGTCATGTGCCGTGGTGGCCGCTGCTGAAGAATAGGCCCCTCCATATCTACCTATCCGCGGATGTCGTAAGAGGCGTCTAAGGGAAAAAAGCTAGGGGATGGGCAGCAGCATCCCTCATTTTAACAACTATATAAACTCTACTCTAACGGCGTGCGCAGTACTCACCAAGCTGGGCATGCAGGCCGCATGCCCAGCGTGGTGAGTATGGGCAAATCCCCTCACATGATAAGGAATTTGAAACGATAATGGTGATGATGATTTAGTCATGACTTAAGCAAAGAGACTTAAATTTCAGAGCAATTATTTTGAAAATAACTCCAAAAAGCATTTATCAAAGTGAACTCCCAGGTCAGTTACTTTAATCATAAATTGAGGATAGAAAAGATTTTACGTTAGTACCTATATTCAGTTATTAATCAAGCAAAGAGGCTCACTCAATTTTGAGAAAAACTCCTTTGAAAATAACTCCAAAGAGAATCCAGTAAAGCTGATTCCCAGGTCAGTTATTTTAATCATGAATATTCATTCATTGAAAATTGAATGTTATTTAATTTGATCGAATAGACATTATGATAGTTGCTGGTAACTGCATTTCAATCTATGAGTTTTCTCCACGTTTCCGAGAAGACAGTTATTGTAATATACGCGTGCTCTCTGCTGACCCTCACTAGACCTCGTTCAAGAGAAGTGTTTTATATATCTCCAAAGCACTGATTAAACGACTTTTAGCGCGGTCACCAATAACAACGCAATCCGCAATTGGGTATTGGCACCACACTGAAGCTCTTAGGATCGAGGAAAATAATTAGGCATAGTCGTGATTATTGTCTAATTCTTCCAGGCTTAAGCCGCGTTCAAACCGTATGCGATATGTCCATGATCTGTCATATCAAATTCGTTTCAAAATTATCCTTATCTCTACTAAACAAGGTAAATTTTTAGTTTGTTATTTACACGCGTGTATGTATACATTTATGTATGTAATAAGTTCATGTAAAGGTCATTTTGATATATATTTTAACATATTTTCTAAGGTATATCGCATGCTGTTTAAACGCGGCTTAATTATGAACGATGACGAAATCATAAGTCATAGCCATTCTTATTGGTTTTTAAGCGACTACCGGCAGAACTGTGTTTATAAAATAACCTAAGTAACTCAGTTTTTAGAAATCTAATAGCTATTATAAAACAATAAGCTCTACTTTAGATTGTCGTGTATGAACTCAGTAATCTGGAATATTGGGTCAAAGACCTTCAGATAGTCCAAGGCCAGATGTTGGAAAGTTACATCATCGTTTTCATAATAATTTTATAACCATGAAGCTTAGAACTTGGTTGTTTACAAATGATGATTGAAATTTATAATTGGTTTGCCCCGAACTGAGATCTTGCGATGTATGGTAAAAGTTGGTGATTCGTTAATCGTTGACGCACAATTAAGATAAACTTTTAAAACCGCATCTTTCTACCGCCTGTTTGTAGCATCACTGGTTCTTTTCTGAACACAACTCAGGTCAATGACTAGGTATGGTACGGTGGCTCTAAAGAGGATATGTGGCAGCGAAAGAACTAGTGTTGTACGGATTCAGTGTGCCTCGGCTCATTCTTAACCAAGACTTATTGATTATTTTCATAGTATTACGAATACTAATTTTACCCAAACATACTCATTTATGTAGTCTCGCACTCCCGACCCTATCTTAGTTTAGTTAATAAAACCATCCTGGCTTGGTACGGATATCGTTAATATAAACTACTTGAAATTCATTCCACATTTTGGTAATTCATATACAAAGACAATTCAGCTCAATTATCAACTCTATTACAATGAAAATAAAGACTTAAGCTACAAATTAATAAAGCACCGCTTGTCGGAAAGGATTTTGAACAATAATTCTGTAGTGATAATGACTATAATTGTTTGTCAAGTGTTGGAATTTAATATGTGTGGTAACCGACCTTCGGTAGACCATTTCCACTCCATTCGCTTCGCTTGCGCATTTTGATAAAGTTCTGTGTTGCTGTAAATTGATAATTTCCCAGATTTAATGCATATAAAGGATTTAAAAAAATATATGATACAGCAAAAAATAAATTAAATATATATTCGTATCACATACTATTCAGTGCTATCTATATTTTAAAATAACTTTGCATTAGTCTCTAGGTAGAGTTTGTGAAAAGCAAACTTATTCATGTTCTATGTAATAAATAAATGTATATAATAATAAATATTATAACTAAATTTACGGTTTTAGCTCTTGTCGGTGTGCTGATGCAATAACATAGGTACTTGTGCGGTGATTATTATTAATATATAATTTATTGAATGTATGTATGTTATATGTATTATTATTTATGCTCATAAGTATCTAAAATTATCTACGTGCGACCCATATGATACCTTATCCATAACATTTGATTAGTAGTCAATCAATTAATTAATTAATTAATTAATTAATTAATTAATTAATGTTTAAACATTAATTTTATTAAATTATCTTCCTTTCTACCAATATTGTGTAAATACGGGGTAACCCAAAATCACTTGCATGCAACACCAAGCAACAAGTCCCTACCCGCAGTCATCTCAAAGCCTCGCTACCAGTCGCGCGAATCAGATCATCAAGTCTCCATAACAGCTCTTCAAAAACAAATCTTCAGAGAACTGAAGAGCTCTTCAGTTCTGTCGTTCTAAGTAAATCTCGTGCGGCTTGTTGTTATCACGCCGTACTAGATTTACTTGGACTGATGGACTGGTTGACTGATGGACTAGTTGACTGATGAAAGATCGGCGGGAACACGTGTATGGTTTGTTGGTTAGGATGTTGTGAATTTTCGTTAAATTTGTTTGCTTTTTCTGATACATTCAATCACATTGCAATAATAATAACACCTCAATGCGAACTATATTTTCAAATTTGTTATATTAACGTTGGAAAGCTGAAATCGGAATGCGTGAAACGAGGCACATAAACGAATAAGGGGAAATTCGAAGTTTTTTGTTAAAATCGCGTCAAAAAGGTATTGTTTCAGAAATCTGAAATTACAAATTAACGTAATATGTAAAAGGAGCATTCAGAACACCAATGGCGTTTAGAAGTTTATACACATTTTGGGCCAAAACCAGCTTCACTTTATTTTTATTGTAATATTGTTTTTTTTTAATTACAATTATTTATACCTAAAAAGACAATTTATTTTTCGTTCATATTAATATATTATATACACTACTTATTCGTTAAAGAGTTAAACTTAAAACCTAAGCGAATTGCAGTTGTTCGCCCTTACGGAAAAATTGTTTCAATTCGATTCGATTCGACGACCTCGATGTTAACCTGATTGCAAAACCTGAAAGTAGTCAATCGAGTAAAATACAATTACAAGTTAGTTGAAGACGTAAAAAAGTGGGCTCACGACTTTTATCCCAAAGAATGGTAGACATCCTCTCAGATCTCCAGTCGATTAGATCCTTGAAGATGTCCAAGGGGAGTCAAAGATATGTCCGGACATTTGGCCCATATTTTGGGTAGTGTATTGAGTATTCCATACGTGACAGGTTTCAAGCACATCTCCACTTTAAGAATACTTAATGGTTTCAACTTTCGACGCTGCTTGAAAAAACCTTGAAGTTGATGGTCCATGCCCAGACCCGATTTTTAACTAGGTCTTACCCAAACACGTACAAATCAAAATTCAAGCAGAACCGTCTACCACTACTATTAAAAAGCCAGTTTAATCTCATTTATTAAGCTGTTTTAGCTGGCAATCCTGATGTTGACGTTCTCGTATGCTTAATAATTCGTTATTAATAAGATAAAAAGATCAATAACAGTTAATTTGTAAAAGTTCAGAAAAGAACTCCTTTTTTTTTATGTTGATTATTTTTGCCATATTTTTCTTTCTTTTAATTGATAGAAAAAGTACCTTACGGGATAGTATACATATTATAAATCACATTGTACTTTATTAATAAGTCCGGATCTCTTATAATTATTATAAAACTTGTTTAAAAATTCTTAACATTAAAACAAATAGGGCGTTACACATTGTTGTAATTTGTTATGTTCCTGATTTGTGCGGATTGCAACCAACAACGTAAGGATTCCTTATCATATAACTAAGAATAGCTTTGGTATAACAATGTTATACAAATATTTTTCCTTGTATAGTCATGAACTGGATTTTGTATAATTATATTTTTGATTGTCCTCAATCTTACTTGGCAATAGAAGGAAACAAAAAAAAAATCTGTATCCACTCCATTGTGAATGTAGGTGTACCTTCCTCACAAAACGATCTCAAACAATTCATTGAAATTTGGACAGGATAACGTCTGTCGGATCACCAAGGGAATTTGAATGCATGATAATACTGCGGATCAGTTTATATTCTATCCAAAGGGTCCAGAATCTGTTTCCTTGGTACTACTTGATAGTACGTTGAAAATGGTTTAAACTGAAATGACAGTAAAGTACCTAACATCTTTCTCCATGTAAGACCTCCATGCATAATCCACATAGGGCAATCTATGAAATAATGCCGTTATAAATTGTATGTAATTGTATGTAGTGACGTCAAAATATCATAAATACTAAACTGAATGGAGATATTTTGTAGCCCGTGTTGACAAATATCTACATACCGATGGTAAATGAAAACATCAAGAGGAATCCCGCGGCTTATTCAGCTCCGCACGTAATGACCGTGTGTTTCCTGTGGTCGAATAGGCTTAGATGGCTAAGGTTGTAACATAACTTTTGTACCTCTGTTATTTTACTTACGTGAATAGGCAGAACGGAAAATTCTGCTCACGGTCTCATTGTTTATCTCATGTTTATCCAATTATCTCATTTATCATCACTTTTCGGCAAAAACTCCATATTATTACTAAACTTCTTACTTTTAACTCTTCACATGGAAATGTAGAGCAGAATTTCTGATTCTAAAGCTACATTTGTAACTTATGTTTTTATTTACTTTTGAACACATTCCAACGCCGATATTAATTCAATAATTATTTACGGCCTACGTCACCTCGAACATTGGATTCCACCTCAAGCTACACCAAAATTCTTTACGGCCTACGCTACGTCACCTCGAACATTGGATTCCAACTAGTTGAAGTCAATTTCAAGCTTCGTCTATTTCCTGCATTTAACCTCGAGCTACTACGCTAACTTGTGTTCGACTTTATCTCTTCGTCAGATTCCAGATATCTTCAAATAGTGATTTTATAAAAGGTGTTTTTATAAAGTGTTTTATACTACCTAAATTGTAAATAATCCAATAAAGTCTTTAAAATATCATTTGTTTCTCCTGATAGGCTGAACACGAGATAGGTAATTAAGTAACTTCATTTGATTTGACTGGCCGCATAGCTCAGTTAGTAGTACTCTGCCTTCTGCGCTAGAGGTTGCGGTTGCGTTATCACACAAATGTTTGTCCAGTATATTATGTATATCAGTCTCTGGTACCCATAGTACAGGCTATGCCTAGTTTGGGATCAGTTGACCGTGTGAATATGTCCGGAATATTTATTATTATTATTTAATTTAATTTGCAACTAACGTTTCTCACTTGGAGTCGTAACGTTACAAGGTGTAGGGCAAGCTTATTCCATATAAACATGTCTCAGTGTCTATTAGTAAAAGGCTCTACTTGCTACTTCCCCAACGGTTGTCAGTTCTGCGAGCTATATGCTTACCTACCTAATGATAAAAATTATCATTTCCAGATTGCCCTACTGCTCGCTGGTATCATGATCCTCAAGAAGCTGATGGGAGCGAAGGGAGGCGGCGGTGGCGGTGGCGGCCATGGAGACAGCCAAGGCTGGCAATCAGGTGGTGGCGGCGGCGGCGGTGGCTGGGAAAAGAGAGCTTATGACGCATCTGATCTTGCTTATAACGGATATAAGCAGGTGTAGCTGGTGATGAGTTGAGGGAAAAACAAGCAATAGAATCGTGTGGTATTTAAACATGCACGGTTCCAAAAATGGGTTAAGTGGCAACCTGGTTTGAACATTTTGGGTAGCATTTTAATATAATTTGGAGTGTATTATAATTATTAGCATCGCATAATGACTGATAGCAAATCCATCGCCGCTTATTTGAATACCATTCGATTCTATATATATTTCAATTCAGATTAGATTTAGGAACTCATAAACTAGGGAGCGTAATAAATTCGAGTTAACTTGACATTTTCCTCCGGAAAATGGGTTAATTCAAATATAATTCTTACCCTGGTTGACGCAATCGGGGATTAGGTGTTTTTATTATGATAGACTATGTTCTTATTATATAGATAAAGTGATTTTATTATAGATAATAAGCTGATAGCCAAAAGGTCAAAGATTTTGTTCTTTCTTCTTTCTTACAAGTATTTTTCACAACCTGGAAAATTATTTGACTTATTATTTTGCTTTCTAAAGTGAAAGATAATCCTAAATTATACTATCAACGCTTGTTACGGCAATTTTTTTCGCAATTTCGCTAGTATTTCATTATATTCTAAGATATAAAATCGTCGGCAATATCAATAATAAAATCATTCAAGAGCTATTATCGTTATAGCTCCCATCAATCTCACCGTTTTTCATAATGTTTTATTTTTCTTCTTCTTCTTCTTCTTCATATAATAGACAAAGTTTTTTGTTATCATTTTAATTGTATTATTCTTCCACGCTCATTTTCCATTTCAATACGCTAAGCAGTGATTTTTTTTTCCAATATTGTTGAGATAATAATTCAAGATCATTTTAACGTTATGACTCCTTATTCATCAATCTTCACCGTTTTTCATAAAGGTACTTTTTCATTCTTCTTCCTAAGAAAGACTAACATTTTATTAATTTTATTAAAGGTCTTCATGTACTTTCAGCCGTCTCTGTTCATTAAAAAATATAGGTACTTAATTATAATAGCTTTTTTAATTAAGTAGAACTCACATTTATTCATCAAATTACATTATATTTCATCTTATTTATATTTTATTTATTATAGGGTGCTACTTGTGTAAGAATTTTTCATCTTCCCTTGCTTGGACGCTGTTCATTAACTTTTTCGATTAATTATAAGAAAATAAGATTAAGATAAATTAAGATTGTTCTTGGTGAACAACTTCGGTACTTTTTATAAAAAGGAATAATTTATTTTAGATTTAAGATAATATTGACTGTATTGTATAAATTAGTTGTATTATTTATTTGAATCGAAGACTTTGTGCCTGAATACCTACTCTGATAATTAATACTCGTGACAATAAAGATTAAAATAAAAGTGAAATATTTTCATTATTACTATAATCCCATTCTTTTGATTGTAGGATAATGTAGGATCAAACCATACATTTTGTATCAGTGAATGACTACTAGGGTGCGAATATTTACAACTTGCTTGCCTGTCATGTTACTGAGTCTTTATTGGTCATCTTCTATTAAGTCAGTGACCAGGTTGAAGTATGGTGGCCTTGAAAACGGCTCATGATCGCCCGAATCGCTAAAAAAAATCAGTGTAGTGAAAGTATTAGGTTTCTTCTTGATTTTATCCTTGACTTGATTATAATTTCCATTTCCATCCATTGGTAGAATGGAACTTCAAACCCACGACCTTCAATCGAAAGTCAAGGTACCTTTTACTAGGCCCACACGGCTCGATCACCGTAACTCAAAAACTATAGAGTCTTCAAATGTTAAAGGCCTTATTTTATACTAAGTTTCATGCAACCGTACCGCCGTTTCCTCCCGTACCGATAGCCGTTCAAAACCGTATTAAAAAAAATACTAACCAATGATGAAGTTAAAAGAAAATCGGGTGGTTACTATAAAAATAGTCAAAAAACAACACACCGAACAACAGTCACGTCAAGGTACTAAAACTTAGACAATACAGGAGGAGGTAGGGCACAGCGAGAATTTCTCGTTCTAAATTGGAGCAGCCCGCCTGGGAGGTACATCCGCCTTACATAAGATCGCAGCCAAATAACATTATTTGTTTCAAATAGTGTTGTGTTCCTGCGGCGAGTAAGGATACTAGAGCTCTTTAGGGGGAGAGGGTTGGGGTCGGCAACGCGTGCTTGATGCCTCTGGTATTGCAATCGCTCATAGGCTACGGTAACCACTTACCAATAAGTGGGCCGTATGCTTGTTTGCCACCTCAGTTGTATAAAAAAAAAATACAGTCACTAACAATACAAATTGGAAATTTCCAGATTTTCCAGAGCCATCTGTGCAAAGCTGTGTGAACCTTTTTGCCTTGATACTTAACCGAGGTTGTTCATTGTTATTAAAGAACTATAGGTTCCTATAAATAGGCCTATGCATACAAAGCCTTTCCTACGGGCAGATGAAAAGTGCGTTAATCGCTTTTTATTAAGATTTAAGATTAATTTAAGACGTGCATCCTTAGAATATAAAAAACATAGATCGACGAATCGTGCCGAATTAAACTACATCAAAGAAAATAAAATAGGCTCACGACTTTTATTTATCTCCGAGAATGGTAAACATCCACTCAGATCTCCAGGTAATATAAGTAAGGATTTCTCATAAGTAAATCTTTTTTAAAACATCGGATAGATTTCTTTATTCTTTATTCTTTATTGTACACAAGAAAACACAGATTACAGCAATAAAAAGAAAGGTATGTACAAAGGCGAGCTTAACCCTAAAAAGAGTTTTCTTCCAGCAAACCTTTGAGGCTAGAGAGAAGTGCTTATAGAGGTAGGTTCATGTACCTAAACAAATATGGTTAATAGTAAATAACATTAATTACAAAAATACTATTACCTATTAAAACACCTAAAAATTCCAATCGGAAACATCAGCCTTTTTTCAACCCAGCTCTAAAACCAATTCGGAATGACCATTTCGGATTTTATTATCTCTTGTTTTAGAGCTGGGTTGATAAAAGCTGACGTTTCCGAAACGAAAATCTTTCCGAACGATGTTTCAAAATAGCCCTGCCGATCAGCAGATTTTATCGGGCTGATGAAAGCTGAAAAAATGGCTAATCGACAAATCCTTTTATAGGGTAGATGAACTATTTATTTGATGAATGTACCTAAATACACATAATAATTAATGAATTGAATTTATGACTTAAGAATGATTATTATTATGTGTTAATTTTGTTTTTATGTGTGTTATTTTAATTGTATTATTATTCCGTGATCATGGCGCATGTAACTGTGCCAAAATATGGGAGAACAAATCAACTCTCAAATCATAGTAAATAACCCGTTTTAGTGTAACTCCCGAGTTATCAATAATACTATGACTATGACATCAATAAAGTGGCGAAAACTAAAATCAATGTCAATGATTAATTCCGCTTTTCTAATAACAATTTGCCTATAGTATAACGCAATGCAATTAGCAAATTGGAAGTAAAATATTTCCGCCTGCGTGCGTCGTGCTCAGCTGCATCTATTCACCGTTTGTTTTTTGTTGGTAATTAAACGTGTTCCTCAACTAGTATACTATCCCGAACGGGGCTCATTCTATCAACAAAAAAATATTAGTGAGTAGGTACCTAAAATCTGTATACCTATATATTATTATACATAAAAGAACAAGGCCTCAACGTGCGATCAACGCACAGCTCAAACCGCTGAAGCTATAAAGCTGAAATTTTGAAAGTAGCCTTATATGCCAACAACGTTAGTCCTAAGACAAACCTCTCTTGGTTTTTTAGATGAATTCAACATATTCTGTAACTATTTTTTAAGAATAAATAAATAAAACACTAAGGAGGGATTTTCAAAATATCAACTCCTAAGAGGGTGAAAAGGGGTTAAAACGTTTGTATGAATAATCGTATTCCTTGAACCTACAGATTCGAAACTAACTAAAAATAATGAATGATAGAATTAAGGAAATATAAATAAATAAATAAAATAAATATTCCTGACATATTCACATGGTCAACTGATCCCAAACTAGGCATAGCCTGTACTATGGGTACCAGAGACTGATATACATAATAGATATATATTTAACACCCAGACACAGAACAAACATCTGTGTTAGTCACAAATGTTTGTCCAGAGCGGGAATCGAACCCGCTCTGGACTAATTATCGAATATTTTTATATTTTCAAAACTACCCCTTAAAAGGGGTAATGAGATGTCAAAGTTTGTATGAGAGAATCATAACGCATCGAGAGAATTATCTGAAACTCATAAAGTCAAATAATGAAATACGTATAAGCTTTATCAACCTATTTAATAAAAGATGGTCTACTGATGCCAATTTTGATTTAATATATCTCAAGTACACGATTTACAAAACACTTTACAGAAAAACTACGACTCCCTGACCACTCTCGACAGTATTCCCCGTTCGAATGGCCGTCGGAATTGACAAAATGATAAATATTTTACGAATAACAATTACCACCGAAATAATGAGAAAAGTCTTCATAAGTTCAATAAGGAATACTCAATTAACCGATTATTTAAATCAAATTGTCTAATTAAAATCGTATATATACAATAAATCATCAAATAATTACTTCATACAGTGTAACTGTATGAAGTAATTATTTGGTGTTTTATTGATTTTATTTGATAAAACATTACTTCATGCAGAAGCGTCAGAAAGGGTTCAAGTGGCTGTTAAAAAAATCCATGACTGGACAAAGAAATGGAGAATAAAGCTCAACGAATCGAAATCGATTCACATCAATTTTACTAACAAGAAAGAGCAGTACCATCCGGTGTATATTAACCATAAGCTCATACCATATGAAAATACAGCCAAGTATCTGGGAATGACGCTTGACGCAAAGCTAAGCTGGAAAGCTCACGTCAAGAAGAAAAAAAATGAGTTAGAGCTACGCTACAAACAAATGTACTGGTTGCTTGGAAGGCAAGCAGCTCTATCAGTTCACAACAAAATAATTTGTAAACTAGGATTTAAAAAAAAAAAAAAAAAAATACAGTGTAACTGCTAACATACGTATTTAAGGGTTTTTCAAAAATGCTAGTAATTCAATATATATATTATTTTTTTTAATTCAAAAGTTTTTCGTCAATATACATATTCATCTTTATAATCGAACTAGCTTCCGCCCGCACCCGTCCTAAAATTAGATTTTTAAGTTTGTAGGAGAATGTGTCTGAAACTAGAGAAACAACTACTAAAGATTTGGTAATAATTTAAGTATTGTTTGTTTTTGCAGTCAAGAAATACAAGATTCATAATAGTTATATACACTTACTATCCATTTTTTTTTGTTTTTTTTTAAATTTATTTATCTTCCAAAATTTTATTACATAGTCATTTATAGAAATAGTACTAAAAAAACCACTAAGGTTTGAATAACTAATGCTAAATGTAGTCTTCGGCTATAGGTAGGAGCTACGTAAATTTAGTAATAAGGAGTAGATTCTAATTTTATAATAAGTAGGCACTTACGAAGGTATTGATATAACAAAGTACGTAAAAAGTGAGTACGTATTTTGCGTTACGTACTTTACGTATTTTGTACGTATTTTGTAATTAATAATGCTTGTTCTACGAACGTTCTACTTTTTGAAATACGACATGTTTCATTAATAAAACTCTACCTATGTAAAAATCATCTGTTTTGGGGTCAAATCAGTTTAAATTCTATGAATCAGCTATTTTAGGTAGATAGCAATCTTGATGCCGAACTTCTCGTACGTTTAGTAATTAGATAAAAATATTTTTAAAATACCAAAAACAGGTAATTTGAAGAATTTTGGGGAAAAAATTGAAGAAATAAATTTAAATAATTGATGTTTTTTTTTCGTTGAAGTTCTTTCTTTTTGTTGATAGAATAACCCCCTTTCGGGATGGTATATATTATAAGAATCACCTTGTATATAATTTGCAGATTAATTGTAAATCCTTGTTGAATTATTACGAGACAAAGTTATATAACTTATAACTTAACGCAAATATAACATTGTATAATGCCACGAATTGATAAACTTCTTATTTGAAGTCGGTTTAAAATAAATTGCACTAATCCTCCGCACTGGAATGGCGTTTGTTAATCTCAATCATTATCGTATGAAGAAAACTACGTGAGAATTACGATAAAGCTGATTATGCTAACTTTCGTTTTCATAACATTAAGTTTTTGTCTATAGAAAATTGGCAACGGCCAATGATGAACGCATCGTTCGAGATTGTGAGCATTATTTTCATCTGGCTCACTGATCAGCATTAGCGTCCATCATAAACCTTCAGTGCCTAACAGCTGCCGGGCTTTGCGGTGAATGATGAACCTCAACCTGGACATTGACCTTATGCAGGGTGACCACCAAATAACCAGGGACACGAGAAGCAAGTATGGCTTGTGGGATCAAAAATCTCGTAATCAATACATCAGCTGTTTGTCTTTGCTTAGTCTCTCGAACAAAATGTCGATTATCTTCGCACTTCATATTTTTAATTGCAGCAGAATGATAGTGATTAAGTTGATAGAGTACAGTTGGCTTCAAAAATTTATACTCGTTGTTTGTCTTGTGTGCTGATGAATTACAAATTGCGGACATCATGCAGAGGATGACAGGTAAGGTTTTTTTATAGTGCAACTGTGACTAAAAAATGATTTATCACTCTTATTAAGGCGGGTATTGTACCCACCTGCTACAACAGGCATTGAAAAAAAAATCATCTTTAAGTGCACCCTAGCGAGTTAAGCATAAACTTAGGCCTCAGAGTGGACGCGTAGAGGTATAAGGCGGGCGCGACTGCGTTTGAAACTAGTATTTCTCTGTTGCGCGTATGATGTTTACATTTGGCCTTGTAGTAAAGATAAAAGACAGAAAAAGTGTTGTAACATTTTAGTGTGTCTCGCGCCATCCACGTAATGACATCACTAAATGGTGTCCAGCTCAGCATGATGCAGCATGATGTTGCATTTGGTAACATATTTAAACACGAATACCTAAGTAACTACCTAATTTAGAATTGTAGCTAATCAATAAAAATAGGGGAAATTGTATAACACTAAAATGTTGGAATAGGATTACTTCATATCAAAGGATTGTTTTGTAAAACTATACTTCGGTGGAATTAAATTAATTGACTTTACAGTCTTGAGTGTATACGATGACAAATAAACTGAATAAAGCAGTGCTGAAGTCGAAAATAAAAGAGGAGAAAAGAGGCCGTTTATGATAATTATAATCGATCTATCTATTTACATTTTCATCTGACTGTACAAATTATAGAGCATGCGTCATTATACACGCGACGTTCGTTATTATTTAAAGTTTAGTGTCTCCTCAGCTTATCTCTGATGAAATTCGACCTCATTGGAGTAGTGGGTGTATTTTGAGAGCTAGAAGTGCTGGTTCTGTACTGTTGCCCTAAGTTTTAGCTACGAAAATTTAACAATATAGTCAGTAAAACACCAATAAAAACGTCACCAAAAAGGCATATCTTCCTTTTCCAAATTAAATCGTCAAAAAGACGAATTGCGACATTAAAATTAAAATAATGATACGATAACAAGATGAAATTACCCCCGCCGGAGAAATGCGAACAGAGTACGGTGATCAAAAGTAGCTGAGCAACTCTTGTTTTTCTTAGCTGTTTTTCGTAACGCCCGAATACTGAAACGTCACTTAACTATTTTGAGATGGTCTCAATTATTTGAGACGTCGTTATCGTTCAGAATTTTACACTCAAACATCAATTAAATCATCACTTATTTTAAGTGACGTTTCAGTATTCGGGCGTAGGTCTTGTAAGGAGTTTCTGGGAAGCATGAATCAAAAAATGTTTTTCTGACCTCATTCGTTTCTCATTAAAGAAGGACTTTTAACGTTAGTATAAAGCCCTTATTCAAAAACAATTTACAAGAATAAATAGAGGCGTTCATATAAATTTCACACTTTTATGTTTTAAACACTTTATCCTCGTTATGTTTGTTCTAGCAAAAAATAATGCTCCAGCTCTTGTTCCTTGTTTTATGGTCTAGATTGATCAAAGTTTATTTATACTAATAAAACATTTAAAAATGCGTTCAAATATTATATGCATGCGACGTATTTTTAGAGCATATGCACACGACGCTTTTCAAAGGCGCTGTCGACGCGCGTCGAACTCAAATAAGACGCACAGCAAACGAGATGCAATCTGAAGTAGTGTGACTTTGCACTCGTTCATGTGACGCACTGTCGACGCGAGTTACAAAAACAAGCCACCAAAGCGGTTGGAAAATCGTCGATTGCATAAGCTGCGACAACGGCAGAAACTTACCAACCCCCTAGAAGTTTCTGAACACTGGTTGTATAGCAACTAATGGTTATTAGGGCGGCGTTGCTCCGCTACGTCTGATAGCTGTACCATTATCGGAGGAAGCGGCGCGTCTCAGACGTCACAACACAAATATTTTGTGACTTTTTCGCCACTATCGGAATAGCAACGCATCCGAGGAAGCCAAACCGCCCATGCGTGAACCAGCGGGAAAAACGCAAGTTAGTTACACATGTATAAAACTACCGACTACCAACGATAGTAATTCAGTTTTGCGCGATCGCTAGCTACAAAATGGTGACGACAGGGGTTTAATAATCAGGGAAAGTGAATTAGAGACAGTGACACAAACAATTAAATCAAAATGCAGTGTGTGACTTTGTTGTTTTGCTTAGTGGTGGTGTCTGCAGAGGATTACAATAACAAGTTGACCAAGCTTTGGTCCGTGTCCGGTGCGTCCAGTGATGGTGCATCGGTATTCAATGTAACCAGTGCCTCAATTGTGATACAACCTTCCAACTATGTCAATCAGCCTTCCAGAGCAGCAAAACTCCTCCGACCATACGCGTTCAAACCCCGAGCTATACCCATCCCTATAAGACGAGAGGAACCACAAGTCGAGAAGAATGTTTACTACGCAGACGATGCAAAGAAGTACAAATCTGAAATACTTTTCCCTGGCAATTATTATTCAATTTCCAAAGAGAAAAGTAATGGTACTTATGAAAAGTTCAGGCCGCAAGCGATACCTTTGATAAGGAATGATGAGTTTCAGAGGAGATCTTTGGATGTGAGCGAGGAGCCGATAATTGAGAAGCCAGCAGGATTTTTGCAGCCCACTGCTCAGAGGAGATCAATTGGGGGTTAGTATATCAAGATTATCTTTGAATCTTCTTATACAGGAACTAATCTTTATTGTTTTATACTCAGACAATTTACGGGGTTTTAAGTTCAACGTTTTATTCAGTACCTACTTACACATTATCAAATCTTTTTTGAACCTGAATTGTCTTACTGAATTTCTCAATCGATGTAGGTACCTAGATTTCAACAATGCGGATAGTAAATCTTATTAATTTTCGAGTTTTCTCTTCAAGTTATACCAAACTAAGTCTGGTCTGAATTGATTTTTGACACATTTCAATGAAATTTCGCCATTAAGTTCAATTTATGTTTGAATATTGAAAAATAAATTCCATAGTTGGTTTTAGCATCAATGACACTCAATTTTATAATATCTTGATTTCGTTTTCCTAGAACACCATTTTCGTATCTAATTAAAGCTGTCAGTGTCAACAATGAATGTGTAATTAATACATTCGTTTGTTAATCATCTATTTTCTGCGATTTATAAATGGTCATGCAGACCAGCACGCATACAACACACGCAGAGCTTCAAGTCGCGCTAAAACAGTATGGGATATGTCATATAAAATTAGTTTCAAAATGATCCTTCATCCTCATCATCATCATTTCAGCCGTTTGAAGTCCACTGCTGAACATCGGCGTCCTCCACAGATTTCCGGAGTGACTTCCTTACTATCATGTGGGGGGAATTTTCCCATACTCACCACGCTGGGCACGCGGTTTGTCGAGCGCAGTTAGAGCCATCTTTATGAAAATAGGGGACGCTGCTGCCCATTGCCCTAGCTTTTTTCTCTTACTCGCCTCTAACAACATCCTTATCTATCCTTACTTACTGAATAAAGAAATTTTTGAGTTCGTCCATTCCATTTCAAAGACCATTCGTCTTTTCTGGTCCTATAACACACGAACACACAACAAACCAATATACAACCTACCTAAACTAAGTAGGTAGGTACAGGACATACCTCATGATTCGCTTGATGTCTCGTGTCTTTAATTTCAATCGAAAACGTAGACTAAATAAATAGTTGGTTTTACAAAATGTCCCAGAAATCAAACCTGCTATTTCATCGCCATTACCCGTTACAAACGCCCATCACTCTCACCGATCCCCAGAAGCTCGTCTTTACTTAGAAAGCAGGTTTTTGCTTATAGACATTAGCTCTAGTTAGTTCCAGTAAGATCTTTGAATTATCTCGTTTACAAGCGCCTTAACCTCTTTTCTTTTGGTATCGCTATTTCCTCTTAATCATCATGTTAGTCCAGCTTGAAATATAGAGTGGAAGTAAAAATTACACATTTTAAGGTGGAGTGTCCCATGGGAGATACCGGAGACAACGCCTATATGTTGTGAAGAAGCCCGTATCTGTAGATCTGTTATAAACCAGAAGACGTCGGCGCTGGAAACCTGCTTTCAACTTATATGCGGTCAAGTGGTACACTGTACCGGAGCCCTGAATTTCAATAAAACTGTCTATTATTTCCGCTAGGGCCAATACAAATATCTACAACGTCGGTCGAACGAGCCGTCACGGTGCACGCGGAGGTTGGGATAAATTATGTACAGTAATTGTGGAGTAAGCTGCTTTGTCAACGATGGATGAAGATAGGTTAGGGCAATGTGATTTTAATTTCGGCTACGATTTGATAAAAAACAAGGTGAATTGATGATATGAAACACTGATATAAGGGAAGAGATAGACCAATGAGAAGATGGATGGATTGTGTGAAAGACGACACGAGTAAGTAAGGAGTGAATACTATTATCGCGACTGATAGAGTTGAACGGAAGATGAAAACATGCTGTGCTGTTACATGTTGTAGGTTAGGGGCAGAGATATTTTTAAATACTGATCAAGCAAGATGCCTATACCAAAGGCATCTTAAAGTTGATGTCGATAAAGCCATTGTTCTTCAGGATTTCAAAAATCACTTTTCACCACCAATTCTAGAAAAAAACCAGTCTCTCCAAACCAAAGCTTCAGAAACTTTCTGGTCACCAATTTATTATCAGAATCTCGTTTAAAATAAAAACAAGAATACAGCTATATCCCACGCAACAGAACGTGTATTTTTTTCAACTTTGATTAGTTGCATGCTTGGGTTGGCATCACTTCTGCAATTGTTGACACTGTGTTGCGTGGTGGATCTAGGAAGTATCGTGTACGCAGCCGAAGTGTCCAGGAAAGCTATCTTCCGGAATGTTGACTTACTTTACTTCTGGTCAACTCAGTATTGTTTCGTTTTCTTTTATATCCTGGTTTTCACTAAACACTGATTGGGTGATTCATATTTCATCTTTGTTTTATTCATCTTCTTTTTGATGCTTTTTATTTTATTATTTCCATTTTACTCTTTGATACTATTTAATGGTCTTAAGCAGCCGACTAGAGAAAAGAAATGATAGCATATAAGTTAATTTGGGACACAAAAAAAAAACAATGAAAGAAAGTAAGCAATTAGGCTCCTAACTATTATTCCCAAGAATGGAAGATATCTTACATCTCCAGGCATTCAGACTCTGTCATAAGGGGGTAGCTGTTAGAGGCATAACCGAAAATTTGGCACATGCCTTCATTTTGCAGTAGTGAGTATTCCACACGTGAGAAGGCCCGCTTTAAAAATACTTACTAGTTTCCGCACAATGTTTTTCTTCATCGTTTTAAGCACGTGTTACTGCGTAGTAGAGGAAACAAATAGTATTATATCAAGCTGGCTCACGACTACAAGGCTGGTTCCACTCCCTCCAGGTATGATCCTCAGGTTTAAAGATCATGGAATATGTTAAAGGGTTCCCCCTTTAACATATTCCATGTTAGCAAGTTACTTTGCCTGTACTGACTTCCGTCAGTACAGGTCAAAGTAACTTGCTTTAGATTCATTGAGCGATGACGCTAGTATATATGTATATATAGTAGCTATGTAGAAATGTCCAAAAATGTATAGAACTGATATCATCATCATCATCTACCTGCCCTTATCACACATCATATTGTGGGGTCGGCACAACATTTATTCTTCTTCCTTTTCCTCTATCAGTCTTCATCTCAGCAGAGAGATCAGAGCAAAAGGTTAGCGTGGTATGGGCATGTCATGCGGAGGGAAGAATGTCATGTGACTAGAAGAGCGTTAAATATGAATGTGAAAGGATATAAGGGAAGAGGTAGACCAAAGAAAAGATGGATAGACTGTGTGAAAGATGACATGAGTAAGAAAGGAGTGAATACTGATATGACGGCTGATAGAGGGGAGTGGAAGAGAAAAACATGTTGTGCCGACCCCACATGAAGTGGGATAAGGGCAGGGAGATGATGAGTCTTCATATCAGCATGTTAAGAACTGACTTAAGCTATCGAAATGACGTTGTATATATTGTAGAAGTTTTCGTTCGAAGCTGTCGATGCGTTCAATGGAATCGATAAATACGAGTATCTACATTGTCTAGGAGCTCAGGCTGTTCATTGATGCACACATAGCGTATTCCACGGTAAAGAACATTACGACGTTGTGATAATATATATAATAAGTACCCGTAACAAAACGCACGCAGAACAATTACATTCTTACACTACTGCTTTCAAACAAAGAATTTACGGCTAGATCTTATCTGTTTAACAATACGTTTCCAATCTAATGATAAAAATGTTAACCGTCTTCTAATAAGATAAATGCAAGATTTTACACGCAGGCACGTAGATTTTAGGTTTCAAAATAAGAGTTCACTGGCCTGAGTACAAATAATTTACGATAGCTTTACGCTTACGATACGATAACTAGTGTCAAATATTAAAATCAAGCATTGATGATGTCATATTTGACTAATTTTGGCTAATTTTATTTTATTTTTATTTTATTAATGAAACAAAATCCACAGCTCTTAATATTTGACTTTAAGGGTGGATTCGACCAAACGCTATGTTATGCCAGAGTAACAATCCCTGGGATAACTCCCTGGAAAACAGGCTAACTCTAGAGTAAGACAATTTATTCTATGGATAAGACTAATACTAGTTTGGTCGAATCCACCCTATGTATACAATGCTTATCGTGACGCTAACGCGAATTGTTTGTTCATTTGGCACTTTATAAAATATTGAGTTGGCGAGTGGGATAAAATTATTTTGATACATAGTAACAAAAAAAAATTGTATTTTCCAGAAATCTTTGGCGTAGAAGATGATGGTGATGATGAAGACGAAGAAGGAGAATATGAAATTGAGGAGCTCGAAGACGGAGAGAAGGAATCAAAAGGAAGCAACAAAAACAAAAGGAAAACTAAACTTAAGCCAAAGAAACTCAAGAAATACATGCTACCATTACTCTTGGCCTACAAACTCAAGTATTTTGCACTCGTTCCAGTTATGATTGGAGGTCTGATTCTGTTGGTTGGGGCAACGGGTATGGCAGGATTCTTCTTCGCTCTCTTTGCAGCTGTGATGGGTCTTCAAAAAGGAGGATATTAGAATAATAAAATTAGAATAAAGTCGACGAACTCGCAGTTGCCATCCAGACTAGTTAGCGATTTCATTTCTAGGTCAAAGACCTGATTATGCTCAAGCTAGTTGATAGTATATTGGGATACTTACAAAATGATGTCCACCGATGTATGTGTTTCCATAGTACTTTCAGTTTTATAGATTTTGTATTTTGTGTCCTACAACCAATATTTCTTATCGATTTGGGTATCGATAGCAACATGTTTATCAACTTTTGTGAATCCTGTGAATCAGTATTGTTAAGGCTCGCGCTATTGTGAAATATTTCAGTAGTTTTAATAACGTATTTAAACTTATTTATTGAATAATTTATTATTATTTAATTAAAGTTAGTTACCATATAATAGGCAGTTTGTATTGAATGAAGTAACCATTGAAATAATAGTTAAATTAAACACACAATGATTTATTTGCCATGTGTTTTAATTGTGCAAAATAAAGTATATATCCTTGACGTATAACGTCCCAATTAGAATAAGAATATCCCAGAAGACAATCTTATCTATCTATCTTATATATAAGATATAATATATTATTATATTATATCTTATCTTATGACAATCTTATCTTAGCTCTTTTGGGGGGAGGCGTTCGGCAGGCAAGGCATTAGCAATGCTCCAAGTGTTGCTGATGTCAAAAGGCAACTTAAAAAAATATATTGTAAGTATGTAGCAGTCAAGAAGTCAAAAAAACTACTTCGGCAGCAAAGGTGCTTCAGCAAGCGGCTTTTGCTCTCTACATTACTTTATTTATTCAATGTAAAGTAAGTTCCCACTTGCTAAAAATACAGAGCATTAAAGAATATCTTATTCTGATCATAAACTATTGAATCCAAGCACCGTAAAATGGGGTTATCATCTGCCACCAATATTACCAATACAAAGAGCCAGTGGTTTGCTGCTCTATTTGAGATTTTGATTTTAAATTTATGGACCAGATCAATACCACAAGGTTACTGGCATCATTTTGAGATTTCCGTTATTTTGGTGACACTCTCTGTACTCTTAAGGCCCCAAATATGGCTCTGCCAATGAGCATACAATCAGTGCTGTGCTCCAAGCACGAATAATTCACGATAGCGTTACGCTTACGATACGATAGTAAAATACAAACATTAGCGAATGACCTCGGCGATGCTTGAAATCTTCTAATTTGATTGGCTAACATTTGACATTAGCTATCGTATCGTAAGAGTAAGAGCACTGGTGGAGGATTGTTAGTGGCCACGCCTTCCGATCCACAGGTCGTGGGTTCGAAACCTGTCGTGCATCAATGGATTTCCAAACTCCGTTCCCCGAATCCTGAAGGATAATAATGAGAGAAAGAAAAAGTCTAGAAATTAGTAGTATGTGAACTTTCTATGACAATTAATCCACTAATGACTAAAATGGTGAAAAACTACGTGTCATTAAAACGCAATGCTTCAAAGGCCGCAATGGACTCAATTTAACCTCGCATATAAAAACCTAGTTCAAGTTGATGGTCATGCCATTGACATAGGCCTTGTTATGTAGATTAGACGTAAAAAACAAGTGGTAACTATATACATTTTTCTATTTTAATTTAGTAGAGTGTAATAAAAAAAAAAGTAAAAAACCAAAGATAACCTCATTAATATATCAAAAATATTAAAATATTGTCCGTCCAAGTGTTTTTAAAGGAATAAGTATTCTCAGTACTATAATATATTCTTAAACAGACAGGAACAAAGAACTAAAATTCACTTAAACAAATAAGTCATTATCTTAACCAATTATTTAGTGACAATTATGGAGACAAACCAGTGATTATTCAATAGGTATTTTTCATCAAAAATTGCCTTTATCGATATTAAGAACAAGGAAAAAGCATCTCACGTGACCGTTAAGAGCCCTTTGATGAAACATAATTAGAGAAATTCCATACCAAATGTTATAAAATCAAGCAATAAACTGCAAGTGAATTACAACAATCAATATCAGTAGTACTAGAAAGAAATGAACAATACAAAATAAGACTGTAGATACTCCAATGCCAAAGAAGTGACCTTGATAGATAACCCTGCAGAAACGACGGCAAAAATGCTCCCCTACTCCCGAGGACTTCTAAATAGTTCAAACAACTATGGAATAGTTAAGACGGAGACATTGTTTGGGTTCGGTCCTTCGCATGAAAACTTCGACAGAATCAACACGTCAGAGCCACTGCGTTGGATACTCACACATGGGAACTTTGCTCCGAGATCTTTACAAGGTGAGTTTTAAGCAAACTCTAGGCCGTGTTCAAACGGCATGCGATACGTCTTTGATATTAATTAATTAATTATTCCGGACATGTGAGACACGGTCAACTGATCCCAAACTAGGCACAGCCTGTACTATGGGTACCAGAGACTGTTATACATGATAGATTAATATTTAACACCCAGACACAGAACAAACATCTGTGTTAATCACACAAATGTTTCTCCAGTGCCGAGCCCGCGACCTGTATCTCAGAAGGCATAGTTACTACCAACTGAGCTATGAGGCCAGTCAAATTATAAATGATAAATACATTTTGTTTTAAAATGATACTAACACTGAATAAAGCCATTTGAGATTGACATTTGAGGGTGTGTGATATAACTATTGCAAGCTCCTAAAAATGAACTCAAAATGAACTTTATTCCGTAGACGTAAAGATCTTTCTGAAATAAATGTTAAGTGATATACGTCGTTTGTACATAGCCTTAGCCTACCTTGGTCATCCTACTAATATTATAAATGCGAAAGTTTGTGAGGATGTTTGGATGTTTAGATGTTTGTGGTTCAATCATGGCTAAACGGATTTGGATGAAATTTGATACAAAGATAGATTATAGTCTGGAATAGCATAAAGGCTACTTTTTATGTAGGTACCACACGAGCGAAGCCGCGGGCGGAAGCTAGTGCTTCTTATTCTGAAATAAGATTATTTAGTTTCAGAATACTCAGAAAAACCCAGAGGCTTTCAAGTAGAAGTGACAACGCCAAAACCGCGCACCTTTAAAAAGGGAGTGAAGTCCCAAAAGCACATAAAGAAGAAACGGAAGAGCAAGGGAGTCAAAAAGTGCATCGTCAAGTTTCTCAATAAAGGGGGAGAAAGCCAAGGTGATGGAAATAGTAAGAAAAGAAGGTAAATGTATGGTTCTATAGGTATTCCAACATTTTTTTCCATCCAGAGCAATATCTATAACTAGTACGCTATACCGAAAGGAGTATAATCTGTAAAAAAAAGAAAAAAAAACTAGCGAAAAAAAATTGTTGTTTTTCTTATTTTTTTCTAAACTTTGGAAAAAGAAAAAGACCAAGAACAGCAGGTTTTTGGTTTGCCCTTTCTCTATACTAGAAAATTGTTACAAAATTATATTCTGATTTATAATTTATACCTCTTAGGAAGGGAGGGGGCGGTGGAGGCAATAAGGGGATGCACAAAATGCATAGGCGCTACATGATGCCGCTTATTCTCGGGCTGCTGGCTGCGAAGAGTCTGCTCATCCCCATCGCGCTGAAGGCACTGGCTTTCTTGTCTGCTAAAGGTAATACGCAGATTTATATGGACTAAGCTGGAACCGTAGTAGCCTGCCTCATGGGCGAAAAAACACGATTATATATCACTAATCTTTTCTAGAACATCCCTCATTTTATTAGGTTAGTGAACAGGTTGAGCTATGGTGGCACTGGAAAGAGCCTATAACCTTTGGTAAAAGAATCAGTGTATTGAACAGACTAATATACGCCTCATAGAGGCTCCAAAGCTTTCTCAGCTTAGTTCTCTTAGCTCTTTAGGGGGGGGAGGGTTTCGGCAGGCATCGCATTAGCAATGCTCCAAGTGTTGCTGATGTCAATAGGCGAGGGTAACCACTTACCACCAGGAGGACCGTAAGCCTGTTTTTGATCCATTACAAGAGTTAAAAAAAATAAAAAAGGAATGGGCTCACGACTTTTATCCCCAAGAATGGTAGACAACCTCTCAGATCTCCAGAAGATCAGATCCTTGAAGATGTCTAAGGGGCTAGTCAGTGGCATGTCCAAGCATTTGGCACATAACCATATTTGCACATTCCAAACGTGACAGGTAGCAAGCCCATTGGCGCTTTAAGAATACTGACTGGTTTCCTCACGATGTTTTTCTTCACCGTTTAACCACGTGCTAAAGCGCACTCAAATATTTCGAATAGATAAACTCACTTGTGCACGACCCGGACCTGACCCGGACCCGATCTAAGAACCCATGACTTTCGGATGGAAGGTGGTGAAAGTTTCCGCTAGGCCAGCACGGATGTTTAATATCAAGAGTATTATATTAGCATAGAGCTGGGATATGGTGAGTAGCGATAGTCTATGCTCAGCAATGGTCAAAGATCTAGGTGACGATGATATAGTTTAATGTTTATAATGTTCCAGGACTAATGATGGGCTTTTTCTCAACCGTTATGGCATCAGTGCTCAGCCTGAAAGGCATGTTTGATCACTCTCATGGTTACCAGAATCGCAAGGACGACACCAAAACCCAAGTGGAGATCATACAAGTACCAACCAAGAGTGAAGACCACGTGTACTACAATGATGAACATTATCGGCGAGGGGATTTAGTTCGCGGTGATTTTCGAGGAGATTTATCTAGAGGGGAATATGTTCGAGGAAATTCTATTCGTGGTGATTTAGCTCGAGATGATTTCTACCGTGGGAACTCAGTGCAAGGTGGCATAATTCAAGGTGACCTGAATAGGGGGGATTATGTTAGAGACGATTTAGTTAGAGGAAATACAGTTCGAGGGGATTCCGTTCGGGGGGACTATGATCAAGGGGACTTATCTCGGGGAGATTTAGTTCCAGTAATCGTGAATAGAAAGTAAAGACTGTTAGGTATAGAAGCGTAACTCCACCGTTGTTTTGATTAAAAATTATTTACTATTTATATTGTTTTTTACTTTACCTTATCCTCTTTGAATGTAGAATAGTTTTAGATTGAAGATTTGAATATTAAATAGAAGCTGTCGTATAGACTTATTTCCGCAACTTTCAATGTCGTCGGTCTATGGGGTTTCCAACACTGCTTTGCCCGGTTCGTGGTCGACGAACGGTTGTTAATTCTGCGAGCTATATGGCCTGCCCACTGCCACTTCAACTTGCTAATTCTAAGAGCTATGTTTGAGTTAAGTAAAACTAAATAATAGAAGACCTCATCAATACCATTTAATCCAGTTCCAATAACATTGTGCACCTCTTAATGTCACACTGATTTGCATGTCCTATTGAATGCAGCATCGGTCCTCGTAAAACTGGGCACTGAAAGGATTGTCCAAAGCTAAGGTGCTCTCCGCTATCTTATCTCTTACTCTGTCAGAAACATTGTAGATCCCATACACCATTCTCCTCATTCCCCTTTGAATGAACATTTTAGGATTGTGTTTGTGGAAGAAACATTTCATTTTCCTGTGCCTTAGCATCATCTTGCGACGGATCGGATGAGGGCGGCTGAAGACGGAACGCTTGGCTCTAGGAAAAATTCTTCGCTTCCTCTTCCCCATGTCGGGATCGAATTACCTTGCCACTGGTTCTGTTGATGTCACTGTATCATTTTCTTAGGGTTTGTGTTGTTTTGTTGTGAGGATTTAATTTTCGCGAAACATTTTTGTATTTTACATGGTAGATTTTGTGTTTTCGATGATGTCAGAATGATTAGTGTCAGAACTTTTGTTTGAAGAAAAATTACAGCCGTCAAAGAAGGTACAAAGTTCTTTGAAATAAGACTGAATATTGGCAACCTTTTTGAATATTGAGATAGTGAGTTAGCTTAGAAATTGCGGGTTTAATTCCCATACTCTTTATTGGAAACCTAATAAATGGACGGGTATTATTTATTTAGTGAACATACAACAACCAAATGCAAAGTTTATTTTTGTAGGGAAACAAAATTTAGAAGCTTTAAGACTACATCTTGATTTGACTAGATACATAGCATGGATAATTTTTTACGACTTGTAGAACATTTTCTTACCGTGATTATCACTTGTTGGTTCTTGGTCACTAGGCATGAGGTAGCCATGAAAATGGTAAAACGTGACTTATAACTACATATAATTAAACGCCCACAGAAGCCTCACAGAAGCTTCTTTCTGACTTGTTAAAATCATAATGGAAGAGCATTAATGGAGTGGCAGTAGTGACCCCGCCTTCCGATCCACAGGTCGTGGGTTGGAATACCGGTAGTACACCAATGGATTTTCCATTCGGTAAATTTATGTGTGCTATTACTAGTGTTCTCAAACGGTGAAGGTAAACATCGCAAACCATGTGACATGTGCATGAAAAGAACCTCTAAGAGGCGCACATTGAACCTTTCACTAGACTGATTCATTCACCGACAGTAATAGATGACCAAGAAAGATTCAGTGATAGCATTATGGAAGATGACGTAAGGTATGCCAACGCACTGATAACTGGTTGGGTTGTGTAACATTACATGCATACACTGAGTTGGACAATTCCGTAGTATATGTAAAGTTTGCAGACAAAATAATAATGAACTTCCACAAAGAAAAATACAGTCTTTCTACATATTTCATATGAATAAGGCATACTAAATAGTTGACCAATTGATTTGTAAAACCCAATAAATGAATAAATATAAATAAATATTCCGGACATATTCACACGGTCTACTGATCCCAAACTAGGCATAGCCTGTACTATGAGTACCAGAGACTGATATACATAATAGATATATATTTAACACCCAGACACAGAACAAACATCTGTGTTCATCACACAAATGTTTGTCCAGTGCGGGGATCGAACCCGCGACCTCTAGCGCAGAAGGCAGAGTTACTACCAACTGAGCTATGAGGCCAATATACACATATGCAAAAAACAGCCTTATCTAAAAGTTTTAAACAGGCGTTTGGAAAAAAGTTCTCTTGCTGATAAATAAATACTCATATAACAGCTATTTTATCTGAAGATTTAACTTGACTACATTTAGTTCAAATAGAAAGTGCGCGGACATGTTCACTGGCTTGGCCTTGAGTGGGTGCAAGGGCACAGTAGAATGGGGACTACTGCGTACGTACTACTGAAATCCCTTCGACATGATCCTACTAATACTATACTATACCTCATTCAGGTCACTGACAGCATGCATGAATATAGCATGACCAAGAAAGAATCAGTGAAACGACAAGAAGAAGAAGAACTAATATTATAAGTGCGAAAGTTTGTGAGGATATTTGGATGTTTAGATGTTTGTTGTTCAATCACGCCGTAACGGTTCAACCAATTTGGTTGTAACTTGGAATATAAAGAGTTCCTTACCTAGAATAGTATATAGGCTACTTTTTATGTAGGTACCACGTGAGCGAAGCCGCGGGTGGAAGCTAGTATTATAAACAGTGTTTCCCACGGCCATGCTATATGAAGGACAAATGCTTTATAATATTAAAAGTTGGGAAGTTTTACTTAGTCAAGACTTTTCATTAATTTTTAAAGTCAGTAATACAATATTCAAAGAATCGCTTGCCTAAGCCAGGACTCGAACCCGCGATTCGATTGCGAAAAAATATCAAATGTATTTTTACCGCTACCGATCGAAACGGCAAATTGCGAAGATTATTTCCTTAAATAACAAAAATATATTTATTATCCCGGATTAGGCTAGATACTTTTTGAAAATTGTTGAATGCTGTGTTACACTTTATTAATAAAAGTCTAGGTTAAGTAAAACTTTTTAATATCGGAAGCGATTCCAAATGACGACCAGATTTTTTAATATTATTTACGTTCATAATAGAAAGTGCGTTTAAGTTCACTGTCATGTCTTGGCCCTCGGGTGCAAGGAACTAGGGATCGGGAGAAAGTGGCCTTGGCCTCTTTGGGCCCTAGCATTGTGGTACAAGCATTTGAAACTATCTCTCTTTGGACCCTCTGAAGCTGACTATGGTAGATGCTATGGTATATACTAAGGTAGATGTTAGAGCTTATTTCTGCAAATAAAAATCTTGAATCTTGCTTTTAATTTGATATACATATAACGCGAAAAAAATAAAAAATAAAAAAAAAATATTCCGGACATATCACACACGGTCAACTGATCCCAAACTAGGCATAGCCTGTACTATGGGTACCAGAGACTGATATACATAATAGATAATATTTTAACACCCAGACACAGAACAAACATCTGTGTTAGTCACACATGTTTGTCCAGTGCGGGAATCGAAACCGCGACCTGTAGCGCAGAAGGCAGAGTAACTATCAACTGAGCTATGAGATCAGTCAGAAAATGGGTAACAAATACATGTATTTGTTATCCATTCTCGCAATAAATAAATCTGAGTCTGAAAGATATCTTCAAGGATCTGCAGGGATATTTTCAAACATCGGAATCTTTCCTATCTGAAACGTCAGCTTTTCTCAACCCAGCTCTAAAGCAAGAGATCATGACATCAGTGTTGTTCATTTCGATATGGTTTTAGAGCTGGATTGCGAAAAGCTGACGTTCCTTTCAATCGAAGTCCGATGTTTTAAATAGCCCTACTGAGAGTAAGGTGTAGTAGGTAGGACATAATATATAGATGATTAGCCTATTATTGTAATCATTAGATCAATAAGTAATAAAAGATACTCGCGAGCAGTCGTTTCTATTCCAACAACTTCCCCTCAAGAGGGTGTTTGCTTTTGGGGAACAGTCCGCACTGGACTGCTCCTCAAGAACAAACAGTTTTTCTATGTCAGGTATGTACCTGACACAGAAAAACTGTTTGTTAATCTTTGTTTGTATGTACAAACATGTGTAAAATTTGGGATATGAACAATTGAACATCCTTGAGAAAGTTCGAATAAATTCGGTTTTGTATGAACAATGCCATGGAATGTTTGCTAAATCTTGTGCCAAGAAATTTATTTATCGATATAGATGAAAAAAACCTCAAGACCTTTTGTCATGGAAATCTTTGGGGGATGCCAGCTGTGGACTTCTACAGGCAGATGATGATAATGATGAAATTGCCACAGTTACTTTTATTTATAACAAAGACGCTACTAGTTATATGTAATACCTACTGGAGAGATCAAAAACCAAGTGTTGTCCCTAACGTCGTCCCGACCAATAAGTAGGTACATGTGATTGATGTACAAAATTCTAATGTAACAATACGAATAACAAATATCAAAACATAGACACCATTTTCTCTATAATGCATTTGAAATATGCAAGTACTTCAGTACCTACTTGTTTTGACTAGAATTTTAATTTTCTAGGAAATTTCAACCGACTTATCACGGCCGTAATGTATTAAAAATGCGATAGGCAGCAATTTTTTTAGTAATAGTGGACGAAACGATTTTTTAAATCGTTTCGTTTGTCGTGATTAATCAAAACATCATCTAAATATCATCTCCAATATCATCCAATGTCAATTGGGAGGGAACTGTTTCCTGGGCTACAGCTCACGCTTTTCCAAGGGACAGGACCTCATTTAACTGAATACTATTTTACTTGAATAATACTTATTAACTTAATATTACTTTATGTAAGTAAGATTAAGGTTATGACTCGAAGAACCGATAACCGTTAGGGATAAAGGTTCTTGAATGGCGACCACGAACCAGACGACGCGACGCAGTGTTGGAAGGCTCTCCGATGAAGCGACAACATTGTGAAGGTTGCGGCTTGAGTAGGTAGATAGAGAAGGCTCAAGACACTATGTCGTGGCACTCTTTGTGGGATGCCTATGCCCACAAGTGGATTTCCCAAGGCTGATGATGATGATGATGATTGTGATGACGTGACGGTGGACGTTTTGTAGGAAGCCAGTCGTGGCACTCTCTGCAGGAGGCCAATGCCCAGCAGTGGACTTCCTGAGGAGGCTGATGATAATGATGATGATTTTTATGAAGTGATGGTGATCGCTTTGTAGGAAGTCAGGGTTTAGAGCCGTCCTCTTTGTTGTTACAACAAATGCGTACGAAACCAAAGCGTATGAATGAACGCCGATGCTTTTTTGTAGTGAGGGCGGAGAGTCTTGATCCTTTAAATATTTTTCAAGTTTCATAAAAAGTACAGCAAAAATTACCTCGATTAAAATTCATAAGCAATGTTTATGTTTCAAATTGATTATGTCGTTATTAATTAAGTATTTAAATTTAAGAGTTTAGCTTTTGACAGTATGCTAAAATTGTCTTCTTTCTGATATTTCTAATGCGAGCTATTTCACCTAATACGTCACGTCCTTGTACGTTAGCATTAATTAATTAACTAAAAATTGTTCATAATTTTATGTTGCTTTTATTTTCAACAATTGTCCATGCTCTAACAAACAACTTAGGTAAAGCAACTTTAGGGGGCAAAATTAGGGGTTTGAATTGTGCAGTCAATTTGATTATGTTTCGCCGAAATATCTATTCAAAGCACTTCTATCAATGCGATGATATGTAGTATACATGATTTTTCTTAAGTTTAAAAGTGAGTTTTGAAAGACTTTCAAGTATCAAAAGCATTTCATCAACAACTACTTACGAGTTCGTACTATAGAACTAATTCTTACTCCCAATATAAAAGCGAGGCTATCCCGAACTCCTCTCATTTCATCCTCGGCCCCCGGACGAGAAGGTTCAGGTTCCTCAAGAGTTATCCAGCATCTATCATGAAAGTGGTGTGTGTATTGATTATTGCAATTGTGGGGTGCAGTGCTGCGCCGGGGGGTGGGGAAGAGGATGGCAGGATTGAGCTGTTTTCAGGGGTGGCGATTGAGAAGTAAGTGATTTTTGAATATGATTTTTCAGCGTAACATGTATTTTGTATCATGTATTTTTAGTATTTGCGAAAGGAATTTGACTGTTTCAACAAACCAATTTTTTTTTTTTTTTTATATTTATTTATTACACAAAAGGCATACAAATGAATGGTAGTAAATGTCTTAAAACCTATGTTAGGTTTGTCTAGACATTAGGTTCTCGATATTGAATGTAAGAAAAATTGTAAACAATCTTTACTTATTTTCTATGAAGAGCGAGCTCATGTAAAGATAACACCGACTATTATATTTGCCAGCTGTTTTTGCCCTCGGATAGGTCTGAGGGCGTAAGGGTGAGTGCGTTTCACGCCACTCACCCCTCATCGCGTCGTGTCTAGTTATTACAAAATAAAAGCTAGCAAAAAGTTATATTTTAGGTACCAATTTTACTTATATTTTAGGCATTTTATGCCATGCTGAAATGGAATAGCCTGTTGGATATTGGTGTTGTCTTTCGTAGCATTTTCCCAAACTAAGTAAATTTAAAAGCGCTAAAATATAACCATTCCTGTTATATTGTTTTTATAAGAATGAAACGGCAATATTTTTAGAGCTGTCAAATTAAGTAAGTTTGGGGAAATGCAAAAAAAGAATTGATACCATGTTTATTTGCATTACAGATACACAAGGTGATTCATAACATGTATTCCATCCCGAATAGGGGTTATTCTATCAACAAAAAGAAATAATATTAGCTAAAAATAACTTCATTGCTTTCATTTCATTTTTTTTCCCCAAACTTTCTTAAATTTGCTGTTTTTGGTATTTTTATCATCTCTACAACTAAAAACTAAACATACAAGAAGTTCGGAATCAAGATTGCTACCTAAAACAGTTGATTCATTGAGTTTGACCTGATTTGACCCCAAAACAGCTGATATTCACATAGAGTTTTTTCAATGAAAAATATCGAATATCCAAAAGTCGTAGAACAAACTTTATTGCTAATTGGGTGCCCCTTTCGGAATGGCATACATATTATGAATCACCTTTTATAGGGCCTTGTTACATCTATACTAGATGATATTTGGATAGAGTAGGCTTGTCCGGCATCTATACCATCCTCTCAGCCTAGTGGGCATTATCCACAGGAAAGACATGGTCAAATGGTCAATAACGTGCGGAGCTGACTAAGCCGCGGGTTTCGTCTTGATGTTTTCCTTCACCGTTTTGAGCACGCACATACATTTTTCAAACAGAAATATCCATTTGTGCACGACTAGAATTCGAACTAACGACCTTCGGATCGAAAGTTGAGGGACCTCCCACTAGGCCAAGACGGCTAACCACCGTAATCGACCATGAGCTATTTAAAAAGTAATTTAGAAATCTGACATCAGATATTTAATAAATAGTAGAATAATTCAAGTCGGTAGGATTCTTCAACACTTTACAAAAGTAGAGTCGATGAGAAAAAGCGAATTTAGCCGATTTCGATTTCGCGGTAAAAATCAATACCACAGTAATTTGTCGCTAGATTTTTGAATTAAGATCATTTGTCTAATAATGACCTCTGACCTCTTGTTGGTCAGAGCCCAGTTTCTTATCTAGGTCACTCATTTTCTAGAAAAAAAAGTAAAAATAAGTTTGTGTCAACGAACGGGAAGATGTTATAGCAAGGACGTGGGTGAAGCATACTGAATATCATAGAGAATCCTCATCCTCATCAGCCTCCAGGTGGCCTATGCCCGCTGCTGGACATGCCATCCCCAAAGAGATCCACGATGAACGGTCTTGACCATTCTCCATCCACCGACTCCTTTCCCGCAACCTTTACAATGTCATCAGTCCATCGGTCAATCAACACTACAACACTACGCCCGGTGTGTGGTCGCTATTTGAGAACCTATAATTCCCCAATGGTTGCCAGTTCTGCGAGCTATATGGCCTGCTCACTGCCACTTCAACTTGCTTATATTGAGAGCTATGTCCATGACTTTGAATGATGATGATGAAATTTAAGTTAAAAACTTAGTAGGTATTTTATACCGATTCTACAAGCGATTGTTTAAGTTTCATTGATGAAAACGTAACAGTTATTAACACTTGTAAAAGTCAGCTTGTGAGCGACATATCTGTGACTCAAACTACACCTATTGCAAAATTACCAAGAACCCTACTTTCTCAAAACACCTCAAGTGAAAATTCAAGAACAATACGAACATGAACTAATTTACCTAAACGGTTGACATACGACACGGTCATGCGTCGGTTACTTGTTGTTTACACAGTTATTGTATTACTTTTGTAATGCTTTCTTGCTTTTTTAACAACCAACCTCAGGGAGGGTTCCTAAGATATTTTTTTTCATAATTCATCATCTTCCTGCCCTTGTCCCATGTTATGTGGGGTCGGCACAACATGTTTTATCTCCATTCTCTTCGTTAACCGTCATCTTTGCACTCACTTCTTTCTCATTCATGTTACCCTTAATACAATCCATTCATATATTTTTTTGGCCTTCCTCTACATTCATATCTAACGCTCTTCTCGTTTAACAAACATCCATGCTAACCTTCTCAACTTTTCCGTCACTGGCGCTGTGGGGGATGATTAGGGCACTGATATTGAAAGTCTTTAGATTTATTCGAAGAACCGGTTATAAGTAAATTATTTTTATAAATAGCAAGTGTAGTGGAAGAAAGATCTCGGTTCTTTGAAAGTAGATAGATGAATTAAGTCTACTCTCCACCTTTTAGTTTCCACACGCCGTTCCTGTACTGACTCAGCACAGGGATTCTGGGGTCCCGATGAAGTAGAGCAGTCTCTTTCAATATTGTTTCAAATCACTATCAAAATTAGCACAACACTTGTAAGAACGTCTCACAAAATAGGATACTGCACGGAAGAGCATGAAACTTGGCTATTCACCGAATAGTTTCCCAGAATAAACGGGACGCAACCGCACAACCGCCAATTCCTCCACGAAAGGGGCAAGGGGCACGGAGACGCCGCGTCCAACGTTTTCAAAAAGGCAGCAAACAAAATTCATCTACTCTATATTCCCAAATATATAAATAAATAAATATTAATATATATAAATTAATGACTGGCCTAATAGCTCAGTTAGTAGTAACTCTGCCTTCTGCGCTAGAGGTCGCGGGTTGAATCCCCGCACTGGACAAACATTTGTGTGATAAACACAGATGTTTGTTCTGTGTCTGGGTGTTAAATATTTATATATTATATATATATATATATATATCAGTCTCTGGTCACCATAGTACAGTCTATGCCTAGTTTGGGATCAGTTGACCGTGTGAATATGAATATGTGCGGAATAAATATTCAGGACTTAACACACACGGTCAACTGATCCCAAACTAGGCATAACCTGTACTATCAAATATATCCCAAACGAACAAAGATAGGACAGGCGCTACTTTCGAAATACCTCTGATGTACGCAATCCTTATTTTGTAATTATTTGAAAATGGTATCAAAATGTGTTTAAAATAAATTAATTTAACGTAACTCCATTCACTATAGCCAGGATTATCTCTTTGAGATCTGCAAATGTGAGCATATTTTATCGGTATATTCAGAAAACAGTTTTCTGAGTCGGTATAGTTATAACCTCGTTAGTAGGTACCAACCTACGCTTCTCTGAGAAGAAAGAACCCACTAAATCGTTGTACCTATTACATAACAAGAGAGTATAGGAAGTCTTTGAAATATTGTAGAGATTACGAAGAAGTGCGGATTAGTTACAGTGTTAACAAGTACCTACTTATTACGACAACGTTATGAACAATACTGATATTATAATGCAAATGGATGTAGAAAAACTTTCACTACTACTGAGATGTATTTTGTAAGAACCGAGCCATGTATTTAGTTTTCATAATATTATCTGGCACAGGATCTAGAATTTGCAGTTTCTAGTATAACATTCAGCCAGTGTCTTTTTTCTTCTTCAGTAAATTTGATTGTGTCCCATGCCGAATAATTACGCATTAAATGAGCCTCTTGCTCACGAAAGGAGCCTCTAAGAGGCGCACTTTAATCCTTTTACTACACTGTTTTTTTCATCGATGGTCATAGGCCTATTTCAAGGCACCGATACCTCAACCTGGTCACTGACCTAATACACGATGACCAAGAAAGAACCAGTGACACGACAAGAAGAGAATTCCGAATAGTTGTGAAAAAGAATACCAATCTCCAGTCTTGGGTGGTGCTGCCAAAAAACTGGTTTCTGCTGGATTCTAAAGCTTCTATTTCATTGATTTCAGAGATCAAACAGGAGAAGAAAAACTGAATGTGAAGTTTGAGCCCGGTGAACTCAGAGAAGCCGCAAGGACTTTTGAAGAAGGTAAATATGCTCAGCGAGTTATGGAGACGGCTATGCGTGGTGTTCTCCATGGGATCAAATCCGCAGACAGGGTTTGAATAATATTAAATAAATAAATAAATATTCCGGACATATTCACACGGTCAACTGATCCCAAAATAGGCATAGCCTGTACTTTGGGTACCAGAGACTGATATATGTAATAGATAAATATTTAACACCCAGACACAGAACAAACAAATGTTTGTCAAGTGCGGGGATCGAACCCGCGACCTCTAGCGCAGAAGGCAGAGTTACTACTAACCGAGCTATGAGGCCAGTCTATTAATCTAAATAATATATCAATACCTAATATAATGGCCGTAGTTGGTGCCTGGGTGAAAAACAGGCACTTGCCATATCACCTGCCCGTGAATGTTGTAAGAGGCGACTAAGGGACAAAAGATAGGGGATGGGCAGCAGCGTCCCTATTTTCACAACGATAGATCTAACTGCGCTCGCCAACGCGCGTGCCCAGCGTGGTGAGTAGGGGCAAATTACCCTCACATGTTAGGAAGTTGCTCTGGAATTCTACGTGAGAGGTCTATGCTCAGCAGCAGTAGTTCTTAGGAGGAGGTAGGGCTCAGCCAGATTTTCTCGTTCTGAATTGGAGCAGCCTGTCTGGGGAGGTACCTCCGCCTTACAGAAGATCGCAGCCAAATAACATTATTTGTTTCAAATAGTGTTGTGTTCCTGCTTCACAGCAGGAACACAATCAGTAAGATTGCCAGAGCTCTTTAGGGGGGAAGGGGGTTCGGGGTTGGCAACGCGTGCGTGATGCCTCTGGTATTGCAAGCGCTCATAGGCTACGGTAAAAGCTTACCATCAAATGGGCCGTAAGCTTGACAACAATGTTGTATAAAAAAAATAAAAAAAATGCAGTGGGCATCCTACGGCTGAAATGATTATGATCATAGACAGAAGCTATTAAAATGAATTGAAGGTGTGAATTTATCACTTTCCTGGATATTTCAGCACAGTTTCATGCGCCATGCTAACGGAGGGTAAAATAAACTACGATGTAAATATCCCGTTTAAAGTGAAAATTATGTTTTATTTTTCTTTCTTATAAATGGTTTTTGCAGGAACATTTAATTGTATTCACTTAGTCCTAGGAGGCGGGCGTTGGTGATTGCGTCACAGTTTTTATAACTATTGCAATTGCCATCGTTTTTCCAAATCGTTATAATGTACCTCTATTATTTTTGTTCCGAAATAAATTATTTGATTATTTGATTTGTTCTTAACCATGAAAGTTTACAAGACCAGTCTACAAGATTTGAAACAACGTAACGTGGGCTGCTTTTCATCCGGGTACTATTTAGACGGAAGCTAGGAAAACAAATTTCCCCTTAAAGATTCCTGCGTGCATTTTTAAAAAATAAATATAATAATAAATATTCCAGACATATTCACACGATCAACTGATCCCAAACTAGGCATAACCTATGGGTACCAGAGACTGATATACATAATAGATATATATTTAACACCCAGACACAGAAAAAACATCTGTGTTAGTCACAAATGTTTGTCCAGTGCGGGAATCGAACCCGCGACCTCTAGCGCAGAAGGCCAACTGAGCTATGAGGTCAGTCTGAGTATGAGTATTTTTCACTTGCGAGCGTATGGTCAAACACTCGGGCTGCAAGTTTTACGCGTCCGCTCGTAACAAAAGTCGAGATGATTGACCTCTTACGCGAGCGCGCGTAACACTCGGTCAAGGTGATCGCGCTTGAGTGGTGCAAGTGAATGACTTTCACGGTAACATAGCAACGGCTTGTGTTTTTAACCGTACCCAAGTCGGCTGTATTTTTTTATTTATTTTTAATTTTTTTGTGTGTATGTTACTTGATATCTCCGCCAATAGTAGCCCGATTTTGATGATTCTTTCGCTGGTGTATAGAGATATTCTATCCCTGGGTGGTCCCATTTCAATTTAATTCCTGAGGGATTGCAACTTGTCCCGTAAAACTTAAAAAAACGTCATCTTCTCTTGAAATCACCACCGAATGTTTTTTTTGTCGACTGTGGTAGAGTATGGTTATCCCCGCGACTTCGTTCGGTTGCTGCTATTTTTACATAAACTTTAAACTAAGGGGTTGTGTGTCGGGAATTCCTTTCTGTGCACCCATACGTTACAACAGGAAGCTACCCTGCAAATGTCATACTCTTAGTAGGCTCTGCGTTGATTTTCAAAGAGAATAAAACCACTACGTTTGATTGTCAGTCAGTTAGTCAGTTCAGTCAGTAGTTTTTATTCGAAAATGTAGGTGGCCAATGTCATCCTCAGTAGGTAAGCAAAACGCAAAGAGGTTGATAATAAAAAAGAGGTTGATATTAATCTTGTAAATATTCAGGAATTTGAATTCGGTTTTTAGTTTTTGTAAAAATTATCTTATTTGGTATCGTGAGGGAACTTTGAAGGAAAAGGATCATAGAATAGAATAGAATAGAATTAAATTTATTTGCAACAAAACATAGCTATTATATATAACACATACAAAAATTAAAAACATTGATATACAATAACAAATAAAACGTTACTTGATGCTGCAAAAAGGACCTTAAATCAGCATGATGCGGGTTGATAACAACCCGCGCTGGTCTTCCGTTAGAGCCAATTTTTTTTTATGGACATGTACTAGCGGAAGTAAAAAGAAGAAAATATGAAGAAAACAACATTAACGATATAAGCTATCACTAAAAAAATAGAACAAATACACATTCAAACAAACTACAACATAACATAACACAACAATCAAATAAATTGTCCTGAGTCCACACTAAGATTCCCTGTGTCGTGGGTATGTATAGGATGGCCACAAAACTGATAGTACCTATAATATAACATAAAATCCTTTTACCATTTACTTATTTATTTAATATAACATGTAACTTTATAACTTTTATGTTGTTAAATATTAATTGTATGTTATGTTCCAGCACGCGGCAAAATTAAGAAGTACACCCCTCTCCTAGCCGGCATCGGTGTCAAGGTCATCGCTGTCATCGGTCTGCTCTTCGGAGGCCTGACCCTCCTGGTCACCAAAGCTTTGGTTGTGGCCAAACTGGCCTTCTTAGTGGCGGCTGCACTGGGAATACAGAAGCTACTGAGCGGTGGTGGACTAAACAATATCAGTGGGAAGGTAACTAAATGATTGCTGACTCTGTTGACTCTACGTATTGATATATTTATGAAGACAAGTGACCTCGATCGGTGTCGTGGTAGTTGAATGCCCGGCTAAGACGCAAGTGGAGCGGGCCGATACCAACAACGGCGGGACTAATGTTTCAGTTTAGTAATCTTAGTTTGGGGTCAAGAGTACGCATCTTTATTCCCCAACGGTTGTTGGTTCTGCGAGCTATATGGCATGCCCACTGCTACGACGGCCAAGAGCCAGTCCACTAGATCGATGGTCGAAAGAAAGTGTCAAAGTGGACACAACTCAGTGGATGAGACGCTTGAGGGACAGTAGAGAATTATCATAAACAGGAGTCTTATATACCAAGCAGAGGGTGCAGACAGGTGGAAATACTAAAGATAAAAAAAAATTTTGTTTTCAGATCGCTAGTTTCAACTCTTCGCCACAGCAATGGTCGTCTCCGTCAGCAACAGCTGGCTCCTACCCTTATGCTAGATCTTCCAGCATAGCCCAGGATGCCAACGATTTAGCATATCAATCACAGATCCCTTCATAATAATAATATATTTATAATTATAGGTTCTAATATTAATACATAATCTTATAGTAATATTAGAACCTATTTTTATGATAGTACTAATCTCAGTATCCCATAAACTGAATTCAGAAAATATATGAAAATGTATAACAGGATTTCAGCCGAGTGCCTATTCATAATCTAATATATTTATCAATCTTTAATTTTAAAACAATAAGAAAATATGAGATTTATTGAGCTTGATTTGGGATTCGGATGTTCACAATAATATTTAATTATGAGTTATTTTGTGTTATTATTTTAACGAAGTGATTGCTTGTGTTTTACTATTATTCTAATATTATTAATGATTTAATTAATGCCTAAGCTAATGCTTATTTATTTTATTTGTTTTATTTTAAAAGGTTGATAGTACAGATTTCCAATGATCTTAAAATATTATGGTTAATAGAATAGTGGAAAAGCTTTATTATTATTGCATTTGTGTATAGCTTTAAGTAAATTATTTAAACAGCTGAAGTTAACGGTGCATAGTTTATTAATTAGATTAAAAAGTTTATCCATATTCTTTAAAATATTTTTTGTTTGTACAAGTGCTAAGTAAAACTGTACAAATATTTTAAAACGTTTGGATATAGCAGGGTAAAAATTTGTAATATTTAAAAATATTTTAATTTGTATTATTTAATTTAAAACGGGTGCTTGTGTGTCATAATATTTACTTATTATTTATCTGCATTGATAAAAATGAAGACTGTCTACCTTAGCATAGATATAGTTCAATAAAGTAAATAAAATTTGAATCCAAAAATCCAGTGTTTAGAAATATTTTATTTTCATCATCATCGTCCTATAAATTTCCACTGCAAAACAAAAGCCTCCCCCACATTTCCTTAAAATTTTCCAATAAAATGTTTTTTTATTAATTTGCATTTAGATAAATACATTAGGTGTCTTAAATGCCGTGAAAAATGTATGTCTACTACAAAATAAGCTTACCTACAAGCGTAAAATTTTCGTGAGTTATATTAGTATATGTTGCGTTCATTTTCTACGCGTGCTGCCATCTATCGTTGGCATACCTATATTTAGATGCCGTTACCAAGTTACTAAAAGAACGTAGGGTAGAGTTAAGCTACGGAAGTACAGATATGGGATATATGAAATTATTTCTGGGAAAATGAGATACAAATATAAAGTTTAGTTAAAAAAGTTATGATTAAAATTTAAAAAAAAAAACAGAATTAATTCAGTCAGCCAATATTTGTATTTTCATAAAGACAACATTGCTTGTTAACTGATTTCTTGATAAATTTTGAATCTATGACATAACAAGGACTAAGCTACATACAACATGCCTTATTTTAATTTCAAGTTGATTTAAATCATCATCTTCCTGCCCTTGTGGAATGTAGGACATTATGTGGGGTCGGCGAGTCCTTGTCCCTTGTCCTACAATAAGTGGGGTTCAAGTTGATTTTGTTATTAGAGGATAAAGTATTTATCCATCTTTTACAATTATTTTACCTTACCATCAGGTGGGCCGTAAGCTTGTTTGCCTCATTATAACATTTAAAAAAATACTGTCGGCCGAGGAGCTCAAAAGGCGCAAATATGAAAGTCTCGATAGGGCTTACATATTTGAGCCTTTTGGGGTTGAGACCCTGGGGAAGCGGGTTTTCAAACCAATATCTGGTCAAAGCGACCCGACAGCTGAATAACTCTATTAAACAATATATTGAAAAAAATTGTAGAATTCATTGCTACAATGCAATTCTTACATAAGTAGGTAAGGCATATAGTATTTCTAGGTATGTTGGTATTTTTAAAGTGGTAAGTAGGTAGTATTCCTCACTGTTTTAACATTTTAGTGAGTGACTTATATATGACAAAATTATACGTATTACTAGTAGTATATGTCATATAAGTATTCGTCAGTCGGTCTCCTGAAAAATATGAACGATTCATTAAACCTATATGATATCTAGATCAAAATGTACAGCATGAGTAGCTAAAACAGAAATAAAAAAAATCATCATAAAATTCCAGCTTTCACCATGACGTCATACTCTAAAATATGTCTTTCCCTCATCGTAACAGATTAGAAACTAAAACGCAGACACGGACGCGCCTACTTTTATACTGGTTTCCAATCATTAAAATCAACATACCTTCTTCACTCACACTCGCAAGAGGGTGAATGAGTGTACAGTGTATGTATACGCCTTTCACTTACAAGCACATTGATAGCTTTGGCGGGAATAAGGAAGAGGTGGAGTAGATGTTGATACTAGATATTTTGAAAGTCGAAATTGTGTCTTGATTTAGGAAATTATTCGGTTAAAAACTAGATATCTCTTACTCGTTAAGAAATAGACTCGTTAAGTGATTGAAACTTATAAACAAAAATATTATATTTATACGTGCCTCTTTCAACATCCCCTTAGAAATCGTCATGAACCTGAGCGCCCACGTAGTGGCCTGATATCTGAGGGGATATCTGTAATGCTTGGGGTTTAGAGCTTATTTCTATTCTCTTTCAAACTTAATTTTTTTACCATACTTCGACTTTCATGAATGTATCAGCGTAAATCCATCAGTTCTACTCTAACATAAGAAATACAAAGTTTACTAGGCTTTATCTTCAAAGTCAAAGTCAAAAATCAAAGGCATTTATTTCAATAAAATCACTAGGATCACTTTGAAACGTCTTATAAAGTAGGTGAAGCTATGCCTGTTCCTCGCGACCAAGCCTAGAAGAATCAGGCAACAAACACGGCTTGGTGCCTGATCATTTTTTTCGATGATCCTTTTTCACAAAATGGAATTTAAAGCTTCAATGTGGTGCCTTCTCAGATATAAGGTTCTCCCCGTAACTTCAATATATAATACACGTAACTTCGGATTTGGCGAATATGAGTGGACCGTTAGTCAAAAGAATTTACTATAAATTCTTCTCATTTCATTTTCCTATTCTCGCCTAAGTTAGGTGACTTTCTCTACGCCCACAGACAGAAATTATCGTAGTGTGAGTGCCACTTTCACTTGCACGGCATTTTTTTCTTACTTTTCACCGGTTTTCTTCAATCACAGACATACACACTTTTCTTTATAATTAATCTTTATGTTTATTCATGAACTTTCTCATTTTACTTCCAGTTGTATGGAATTAAAAAGTATCTTAGTACTTTCTGGGCGAATACAAAAGAAAGGTAGTTTGTGGATTCATTCATTCATTTTTTCTTAGCCACTTAGTAGGTTATTGACCGGTTGAGGAATACAGGAAAACTAAAGTCAAAAAATCCTTCATATTTATAGAAAAAAAAATGTATTTAGTAGATGAATATTTTGGAAGCCGTAGCTTTATTTGTTTCTTAATTTCCAAAAACAAAGCTCTGCAATTTGGAATACGTGTAGTTGGTTTAAAATAATTTATAAATCATGCATAGTATTTTTTTATAGGTAAAGCTGATAGCTGTGATAAAACTTTCTATGTATTTCCATAAAAAAATGTTAATACTTGCTAACTTCTTAATATTTGGTTTTTTTTTTGGGACCTGCCTAACTATGTGATTACGTTCTTTAAAAATATTTTACATTATTTTTCAATGCTCACGTGAAGACAATATCTATTGTAAAATCGATATCATGGAGAAGCCACTGGCTCCTGAAACACAGTTTTTACTAGTTCGGGAGCCTATGGATTAAGAAAGAAAGAAAGAAAGAAAGAAAGAAAATAATTTACTTGTCCAATATTTTAAGTCAATAAAAAGGTTTTTGTTTTTTATTATATTTGTAATGAATCTGCAGATCTATATCAAAATCACCGAAAACGTATTCTTACTATAAAATATGCGTTTTTGTTTAGATTTATTTGTTTTATTAAATTCAAGTGTCAATGCCCAATAAATAGAGTTCATGTCATGTGCAAGAGTGCTTAAAGATATTTCCATTTATAAATCCAAAAAACGCATAGAAATTGCCCCAAATATGTTAAAAGTTTTATGGTGTTGAATGTACTTTTTCATTACCTATACAATTAAATAAAGTAGCCTAATTACATTCTATGTAAGGTAGTAGCAGTTCCAGTTAATGTTTTATATTGTTTCATGATTATGGCTCACTAGATTCCACCCGTACCTACCTAAAAAGTTTATAGTCTAGGTTAAGAACTTCATCTATTCCAAGTTTCAACGAAATCGGTTCAACCGTTACGGCATGATTGAACAACAAACATCATTAACATCCACACAAACTTTCGCATTTATAATATTATTAGGATATTCAGATATTGTCCTCAGGCATAAATCGTAGCTCAAGCATTGATATGCTTGCATTTTTAATTTGAGTACAGTTAATGAATAGGTTCAAGTCTAATGATGAAGGCAAAGATGAGCCTGCCATAACTTGCGCTGTGAAATTATACTCAAATCATACGTTGGGTATTCTACTATCTACAAGATTATTCCTTATATTATCTATACTTTCCCGAAAGGATCTTATATGTGCACTAAAGGAGCCTCTAATAGGCGCACTTTAATCCTTTCACTACACTGATTCTTTAATCGACGGTCATAGGCCCTTTTCAGGGCCACCGTACCTCAACCTGGTCACTGACCTAATACAGGATGACCGAGAAAGTATCAGTGACACGATAAGAAGAAGGAGAAAGATTTTATTCAATCAATAAAGAAAGAAATATATATATTTTTATTTTTTCCCGTAAATATTTTTGCGTAGTGCTTTTTCGACGAAAAATGACATGTTTCCAAAGTTTCAGAACACTTTATTGCCAATTGAGTGTAGAATAATCCCCGTAGAGATAGCAAACATAATATGAATTACCTTGTATGATAAATAGGATTACATTACTCCACAAAAACCCGCACCTGTTCGATAAAAATGCGTTTCACCGACAGAAGAATTCGGGCTCCAACGTCCGCTTACGCCTTTCTCCTAGCTTTCACGTCTCAACGTAAACAAAATGCCTTGATTATCATCCAAAAAACAATATCCACCAATCAAATACAATCAAACATCAACCTTAAACCCCGGGCAGGAAGAATGATGATCGTGTGGAAGATTGGTGGAGTTAAGAGTTACGCAACGGAGAAACAGGTGGCGATGAGATTTCCATTTTTTCTGAACATGTGCAGCTAAGATTAGACGTGAGCTTTTCTGTTTGAAGTCAATATAAGCTGCGTGGGTTACTTGACCACTGGATGATCATTCAGGTTGGTATATATCATCATCATTTCAGCCGTAGGGTGTCCTGTGCTGAATATAGGCCTCCAGCATATATTTCCAGAGATATCAAGTACGGACAGGCAATATTTATAAGGTCGTCTTTTATGAAATTTGTTATTATAAGCAAAAATGAATTTATTTCATTCATTCCTACATCCAATTTTCCCCTTTAAACCTCTACAGTCACTCTGTAAATCTACGAGGCAGATCTATTCCCTGCATTGTTGTCCTAAGGAATATAAGGTTTAAAATAATCTCGGGTTTTTAACGAATAACCTGAATCTGTCGAGTTAAATAGTAATAGTTTTGATTATTTGGGCTTGATATGTTAATAACACGAGTTTTAGTTTTCACCAAATGTGAGAAAAAAATAATTTCCAAAAGCCGTAGAACCAACATTATTGCCAATTAGACACAGCGTGGCGAGTATGGTTAAATCCCCCAAAATGATTATTTCTGGTAATCTAAGGGGCAGGCTTGTGTTCAGCAGTGGACGTCATACGGCTGAAATGATGATGATGAGAACCATAAGCACCTTTCGGAATAGAATACATACTTGTATCATGTATTGAATCATCTTGTAAATGGAAGTCTACAATTTTTATCAATATAGTATGATGTATTCATCGATAAGCCGCAATGAAGGACAAACCGAGGGCTGAATAATATGGTCACCCTACAACTAACTAGCCTATATTTAGGTACATATTATGTATCTACATACTCCCAAAACAGAAAAGTTAAAAGTATAGTTTTGCTGACCAAAAGACGAAATACACCTACCTATCTAAGAGCCTCATTACATCCGATTACAAAACAGCTTTCGCAATTCGCCAGCCGGATACGTTTTTTACCTCACCGAAGGGGAAAGTGGGCAGAAGTAGGACACACTTGAGTCGAAAGTTCGTGAAAGTGAACGTGGTAGGTGGTTTAGGTAATTTACGAGATAGCGATTTTGATTAATTTCGCTTTTGGGTAGCAGCTTGGTCAGTTTGTAACCGCTAGTTGCGAAGAAGCTTCTAGTTACTACTACAACGCAAGATTTACGATATATTTCTATAGGTTTAAATGTATTGATATCAAAATGAAACCATGAAATTTCTTTCTTAAAAATGTTAAGTTATAAATTTGCAATTAATCAATTTTATTCACATAAAAGGAAAATATAAAACTCAACATTAGAAAAAAAGAATGACAAATTATTTATATAATTATTTGCCCATTTATTTGAATATCATTAGCCTAGCAAGAAGTTTTCAATCTGAATTGAATAATTGAAAATTCGGTGGATGGAGAAGGCGCAAGACCGCTCGTCGTGGCACTATTTGGGGGAGGCATGTTCAATAGTGGACTTCCTCAGCCTGATGATGATTTTCATCTTTTCTTTACTGTTAAAACAACATCAAGTACGAATCGCGGGCCAAATAGAATAAAAGTACTTATTATAAAATATTTATAATACTTACTTATGTTTTAACTACTTAGTAATAATTGAACAATTCTTATTCTAAAGAAAATTTATAAAGGAGCTAGAAATAGGTAGTTCCGGCTTGAAGGCTAGAGAGATCTATCGTTACATGACTTTCCAATGGATTTCTTAACATGAAATGGAGATGAGCATTACCTTTAAAATACTAGATTATGTAAATAAAGTAATCGCTACGGAATAATGAACGAATTTATGTAACCAATCGAATTATAAAATAATTTGAAAAACATAACTATATAGGCGGTTTTGGAGAAAATGGAGTAGGTAAAAATAAAATATTATGTTTAGATTTTAAGTGCATTTTATATTCCTTGCTTATAACATCGCTTTGGCTTTGCTGTTATGGTGTTATAATTATAAATAAATAAATAACATGATATCAATGGAGATCAGAAATTGTGTTGTTCTTTATTGAAAATTCCAGTAAAAAGCGCCCAAACACACAATATGCCCACATTTTGCAGTAGTGAATATACCAAACATAATAAATAGCTTATTAATATAAAACATTATAATACCATCGCCTCTTATAAGAATTGATTTCCCCACGATATTTTTATTCACCGCTTTAAAGTACGCGCGTACACTTTTTGGAACAGAAAAATCTGTTGGTGCATCCAGATTCAAAACCGCATACATCGGATCAAAAGTACGGCTTGAATATACCTTTATATGAGGGCTGTATAATGACTGATTTTTTACTAGAGTTTCATGTATTCCAGAGCTTTGTATTGACTTTCCCGTTTACAAAAAAAAACCTGTTATGATGTTAAACTGTATTCTAAATAAATAAATAAACATTTGGTTGAAAATCGCCTCAAACTCACTTCAGTGTCCTTTTGTATTCCCCATACGAAATCTTACATAAAAAATTTCAGCATTTGTAACCCAAAATACTTGTCACTCACATAATAATCAAACACTACTTTCGTTTCTGACAGCATCCTTGACGTAATAAGATGGACGCGAGAAAGTCGGTCAATGAACCCGGGCTGGGCTACTTCGAGCGAGTGTGTACAGTACATACTGCAATAGGTATACCTTTGCTGTATGTCCATTCACTGAATGAATCGGTTTGGTTCGTTTTCAGTAAAGGTAGAGGTTTGAAAATTCAATGGATGACATGTCTTTTCTTTCTTAATTATAAAGTAAATAATGGTCAATTTCTTTAGCGAATTGAATCTTAGTAGCCAACCAATTAACTTTCTAAAAAAAGAAAACCGTTAAAAAAAAAATTAATAATACTTATAAGTAGTAAATAAACACATTTCGACGGATAATTTATTTGTTAAAAAATAACACTTTTCTAATGTATGATTATATATCAATTGAGCAGTAAGTTAAGAATAACAACTTGAAAAAAAAATGTTAGTAGGTATGCTAATAAAAATATCTTTATGAATCTCTTAAATAATAATTGATACTGTGTTAGTACCTGATAATTTTAGCTTTAAGCTAACAATACGATAGCAAATATAAAATAAGAGTCAATCAAAATTATAAGATTTTTGAAGCATCCCGATGTCATTGGCTTTTATTTGACGTTAACTAAACCAATCGTTAGTCAAACGCTATCGCGAATATCGATATCGCTATTGTCCACGAAGCACTTTTTGATATACAAAGCTTATAAAGAAACCCATTTGATTTCTATCAATACTGGCCTCATAGCTCAGATGGTAGTAACTCTGCCTTCTGCGCTAGAGGTCGCGGGTTCGATCCCCGCACTGGACAAACATTTGTGTGATGAACACAGATGTTTGTTCTGTGTCTGGGTGTTAAATATATATCTATTATGTATATCAGTCTCTGGTACTCGTAGTACAGGCTATGCCTAGTTTGGGATCAGTTGACCGTGTGAATATGTCCGGAATATTTATTTTATTTTTTTATTTTATTTATTTAATAGCTTCAAAACTAAAGAAGTATCAAAAACACCATTCATACCATAATGTAAGCGCACCCACAACGCACTTTCTAATCCAAGTGTGTATGTGTGTGTGTGTGTCATTGACATTCACACATACATAATTGGATTCTTCGACAAGTGTGTAATAAGAAGTACTTATTTACTTATTTCAGTGCCTCAAGCAAGAATAATTCACGGGAATAAGCCAAATCGGTGATGCTAGAAATACTTAAATTTTGATTGGTGATTTTAGTCTAGGGTTAGCTTATAAGATTTGCGAATCTGTCCGAAACTATCCTACTATACTACTTTGACTGGCCTCATAGCTCAGTTGGTAGTAACTCTGCCTTCTGCGCTAGAGGTCGCGGGTTCGATTCCCGCACTGGACAAACATTTGTGACTAACACAGATGTTTGTTCTGTGTCTGGGTGTTAAATATATATCTATTATGTATATCAGTCTCTGCTACCCATAGTACAGGCTATGCCTAGTTTGGGATCAGTTGACCGTGTGAATATGTCCGGAATATTTATTTATTTATTATTTATTTATATTATCCGACAACAACCATTCATACGATAAATGAAACTTTTTGAGTTGGTCAGAGCAAGAGACCTTGGATCTACACACAAGTTTCTACTAAGTTGGAGCGAGGAACTCAAACAACGTCAGCAAATGGTCTATTTTTATTACACTTCATCGAAAACTTATGTTAATGTCATCCTTATCCACTATGTATGTTTTAGGAGGAGGTAGGGCACAGCGAGATTATCTCGTTCTAAATTGGAGCAGCCTGCCTGGGAGGTACCTCCGCCTTGCAGAAGATCGCAGCCAAATAACATTATTTGTTTCAAATAGTGTTGTGTTCCTGCGGTGAGTAAGGATGCCAGAGCTCTTTAGGGGGGGGGGGGGGGTTCGGCAGGCAACGCATTAGCAATGCTCCAGGTGTTGCTAATGTCAATAGGCGACGGTAACCACTTACCATCAGGAGGGCCGTAAGCCTGTTTGCCTCAGTATAACATAAAAAAAAAATGTACATTGTAATGTTGTATGTGTAAGTTTAAGACAGTGCAATAAACATTTTTATCTTTTTATTTAACATACTATCCGAACGGGGCTTATCTTAACTATCGAATAAGCCATTTCGGGATAGTATGCATAGTATGGATGTACATGTTTTAAAAAGTTTTTTTTTTACAACTAACGTAGCAAACAAGCATACAGCCCACCTATTGGTAAGTGGTTACCGTAGATTATGAACGCAAGCAATATCAAAGGCATCAAGCACGCATGCCGACCCCTTAAAAAGTTCAAAACGCCCTTTTTGAAGAACCCCAAAATGGAGTCCTAGGGAAAACCTCAGCAGAATTTTCATAAATGAAATCTTGGTAATACGTATGCGATTTGACAAATTGATACATCGGAATTCCACAGAATCGATCAGGTAGGCGCAGGTGATTATGTAAATGGCACATAATGCTGGTATGTGGGACACACCGCTGCCATCTAGGACATGGCATGGTTCGGTATCGCATGATCTGTATGTAAATGTCCCATGTGAAGATATTTCGCATAGCTTTCTATCCGTTCGTCAATTTTTTTATAAAAATTGGACTAAATAAAATAAAAATAAATAAATATTCCGGACATATCACACACGGTCAACTGATCCCAAACTAGGCATAGCCTGTACTATGGGTACCAGAGACTGATATACATAATAGATATATATTTAACACCCAGACACAGAACAAACATCTGTGTTAGTCACAAATGTTTGTCCAGTGCGGGAATCGAACCCGCGACCTCTAGCGCAGAAGGCAGAGCTACTACCGCTGAGCTATGAGGCCAGTCAATCTGAGACTAATATCACGGATGAAATTATAATAGTTTCGACGCTTCTTCTTCTTCTTGTCGTGTCACTGATTCTTTCTTGGTCATCCTGTCTTTGGTCAGGACGACGCTAATATATCAAAAGACACAAACAACTGTTAATTATGATGTTTTAAGTGTATAAAATACACAAAAGCTTATTCTATCAACAAAAATAGTGACCAAATCGGTGACATTTTGGAAAAAGGCCAGGTCAAGAGTACCCTGAACCGACGGGCACGAATGAGAAATGTGATGAGAGTGAATAAAGCAAAAGAGGTATCTCAGGATCGTGGCAAATAGAAAACCGTTGTCTCTACCTACCCCTCTAGGAAACAGTCGTGATTTTTCACGCAAATTAAAACTTTTCTTAGTTTTTTCCCCAAACTTTTTCAAATAAGCTGTTATTGGGTCTTTTATCATCTGCATAAATAATTATTAAAAGAACGAGAAGTGCGACGACAAGATTGCTACCTAAAACAGCTGGATAACTGAGTTTGAACAGATTTGACTCGAAAACAGCTGATTTTAGCGTAGTGTATATGAAAAATGCCAACTAGGTGGAATAAGCCCCTTAAGGGATAGCATACTGTTATGAATCAGCTTGTATATAATCATATTTTGGCACAAATTTATCATAAGTGAACAAAGTTTTTTTTTTAATTTAAAACGCCAGCATGGAGCGAAAAGACGTGTAAAAATTTAATATGGTTAGGTAAGTACATACTATTTTGTCAATATTATGTTTATAAATACCTAGTCCAATCATCATCATCATCATCATCAGCCTGTAGAAGTCTACTGCTGGACATATGCCTCCCCTAAAGAGATCCAAGACGAACAGTCTTGAGCCTTCTCCATCCACCGACTTCCCGCAACCTTCACAATGTCGTCGGTCCATTGGGGGGCCTTCCAACACTGCACAAACATTGGTCCAATCGATATCAAGGAAAGGACCTGCCTACGCAGACCCCGTTCGCTACTACCGATCCATTAATTATTTTGAACTAATTTACACTCCTAATGAAAAAGTTGCGCGTTGAAATCTTTTCAATGAAAGTTTTATACTTGAAACTTTCTTCAGTCAGGTAGGTTGATAATAATATCAGACTAGTAGAAATTACAATAATGGCTGAAATGACACTGCAAAAATATACATTTATACAAATTAAGAATAAATAACAACCAAAAATCACACATCATCATCATCATCATCATCAGCCTGATGAAGTCCACTGCTGAACATAGGCCTCCCCCAAAGAGTGCCACGACGAACGGTCTTGAGCCTTCTCCATCCACCGACTTCACGCAACCCTCACAATGTCGTCGGTCCATCGGGTGGGGGGCCTTCCAACACTGCGTCGTCCGGTTCGTGGTCGCCACTCGAGAACCTTTGTTCCCCAACGGTTATCGGTTCTGCGAGCTATATGGCCAGCCCACTGCCACTTCCTGCCACAATCACACACATAGTCCTAACCCTTCACTAGTATTCCCTATGTCGTGGTTATAAGAAACTATGATTACCATGGTACCATAAATAAATAGGTACCCATACCCGGAACAAATATTTTGAGATAATGCAAAAGTTTGTCCCGCAGCGGGAAATGAACCTGCATCCATTGCATCTCAGATGGGCGCTCGCCCGCTGGGCCACTAAGGTCGTATGTTAAACTAAACTATAAAACTGTTGAAATTTCAGCAATAGTTTTTTTTTTCAGATGATCGTGATATGAAAGATCTAGTAGTACCTAGATCAGGAGTTGAAAACAGTACTTCATTTTGCACAGTTATAATAATCGCATTAAAAATAATATGGAAATTATTATAGAATCCCATCATAATGATGAAAAGTTTAAGACATTAATAGTTTAATAATTTTTGCATCAAAGACCTTTGCCTAAAACTTTACCATACGATTTCTTTTTACTCGTTTTACAAATAAAGGAGCACAACTAGCGCCACCTAGTAACTTAATTTATCGTTTATTGATTATCGCCGCTAGCGCCATCTCTTGACACTGAATGCGAACTTATTGGTAAGCCGACGGTAAAAAAAGGTTAATTTTGTAAAAAGAAAAAAGAAATCTCCATTCACCGCGAGAGTGAGCTGTTTTTACTTTTTTATTTTATTCGTTTCAAGAATCAAAGTAAGCTGAATGTGAAGTGGTCATTATTTATTTTTATTGCAATAACAATAGGTACTGGCTTGAGGCGGTAATAAAAGAAAATGATTACGAATAGATTGAAAAAGAGCTTTCGATTTAGGGGTTTAGTCTCACCACCTTTAATCATCATCATCATCATCATCAGCCTGATGAAGTCCACTGCTGAGCATAGGCCTCCCCCAAAGAGTTCCATGACGAACGGTCTTGAGCCTTTTCCATCCACCGACTTCCCGCAACCTTAACAATGTCGTCGGTCCATCGGGTGGGGGGCCTTCCAACACTGCGTCGTCCGGTTCGTGGTCGCCACTCGAGAACCTTTGTTCCCCAACGGTTGTCGGTTCTGCGAGCTATATGGCCGGCCCACTGCCACTTCAACCTTCTGGAACCTCACCTTTAATACATAATTATATTATACTAGCTTCCGCCCGCGGCTTCGCTCGCGCGGTACCTAGACAAAAAGGAGCCTATATTCTATTCTAGGTAAAGAACTTTATAAATTGCAAGTTTCAACGAAATCGGTTGAGCCGTAACGGCGTGATCGATTAACAAACATCAGAACATCTAAACATCCAAACATCCTCACAAACTTTCGCATTTACAATATTAGTAGAATTGTAAGGCTTCGTAACATCTAAACTATGTCGATGATTAATGCAGCGTCATCATCATCATCAACAACCTGTAAAAGTCCACTGCTGGACATAGGCCTCCCCCAAAGAGTTCCACGACGAACGGTCTTGAGCCTTTTCCATCCACCGACTTCCCGCAACCTTTACAATGTTATCGGTCCATCGGGTGGGGGGCCTTCCAACACTGCGTCACCCGGTTCGTGGTCGCCATTCGAGAACCTTTACTCCCCAACGGTTGTGCCCGAACAATGCAGCGTCAGGTGGAACTTTTTACTCATTTACAGGACACGGATGTTTAGCATAAAATTGATGATTTGAACCTACGGATTGAAAGTCAAGGTACATACCTCCTACTAGGCCAACATAGTTTATATATTAGGCACCTACACACAAACAATTGATGAACAGGTCAATCCCACCAAGATCAATTTGGTAACGCTGGCGTTGCTATACAAAAATGTTGCAATATGGCGGCTAGAGTCCTTTTTATGAAGAAGTCCCTCAAGGGAGGCGCCTGCAGTCTTCATGTAACAGAATTTTGCCATAGCACTTTTTTAATTCCGCTATTTGCCGCTGGACTTCGACTTCGGAATGGTTAGAATAATATTAGACAAAAAGTCCCTTACTGATACTGGACCTACTCCCATTTCATCATCATCATCAATTCAGCCGTACGACGTCCACTGCTGAACATGGCCTCCCCCACAGACAGAGCAAATTCCTTATCATGTGGGGGGATTTGCCCATACTCACCACGCTGGGCATGCGGGTTGGCGAGCGCAGTCAGAGCTATCATTGTTAAAATGAGCGACTCTGCTGCCCATCTCCTAGCTTTTTTCCCTTAGTCGGCTCTTACGAGCTTAACACGGCTTAACATTAACACCTCTGTACCCAACTACATGTATTTCAAGCAATATATTTTTACTTTACTTTACTTTACGACATCCGCGTATAGGTAGATATGGAGGGGCCTATTCTACTCCCATTTAAAAATGACAAATTTCCTCCTCGGTGGTATAGCGGGCGAGTGCCCGTCTGAGACACAAGGGTTGCGGGTTCGTTTCCCGCTGCGGGAAAAATGTTTGCAAAATCTGCACATATTTGTTTCAGGTATGTGCAGATTCAGGGTGTTGTGGTTCCATGGCTTTCTATTGTTTCTGATACCAGGGATATATAGGGGATACAGGGACTCTTAGTGTGCGGTCAGGACTATGTTTGTGATTGATGGGTGTAATATATAATTATTTTTCACTGGGCTAAGATAGAGTAGGGTAGGTAAGGCTTAGGGTACCTTAGTCCTTGCCATAGTTCAATAGTAGTAGGAGCATTGAATAGAAGAATTCTCAGTTCTGTGGGTAATAGGCACCATCCTATCCTATAATATAATGTGAACTTGTGTGGAGAAAGTGGAAAATTCATTGTTCGTTACAGCGAGTACCTGTAATCGAGTTATAGTAATTTGAGAAACCAACAAAATTCAACAGCCATTGTTTGCTAACCATTATTTACGTGAACCATTTTATACCTAGGATAGCCTATTTTAGCATAGAATATCAACTTAACTCCGAGTTTGTATTATATTCCTAGTAAGTGCAAGTCAGCCTATAAATAAAAGCAAAACAGTCGAATTAAAATAATTTAGTCTACGCAAAGAGCTATGCACGAATGGACTGCGTAGAGGATTGTCAAAAACAAGCAAGAGTATGCACATCATCTTCAATTCTCTAGTTTCAAAATCAACTCTGATTAGAGGCTAATACAGTCTAGTTTGCCAAATGAGATGCTAACGACCCCACAAAAATGAACAGAGCTGACCAACTTAAAATTACAGACGCAGATTCAAAGATTCCAGCCGTGATACGCGAAACTGACGTTTAGTTCGTATGTATAAGAGTCAAAGTAAATTTAGCGAATGAGAATAAACTGCAAGTGAGGAGATAGAAGTAGGAGAGCAGACATAGCAGACCAGGGGTAATCATCTGACCACAAAATATGAAATATAAAAGGGATAACATTTTGGTAGAACAACACAGTTTTAACTGAACAGTGAACGTGGACGTATTAACATGTATCGAATTATCGTTTTTACTTTGATAGCGTCGTGTGTGTCGTTACCAACAAACGAAGTGAAACCTGAAAAACTAGTGAAGGATTGTGCCAATGGAATTTTAAACCCTACGTGTCTTAAAATAGGAGCAATAACTCTAATAGAGCGGCTCAACAACAAGGAAGAAGTGTCCTTGCTTCCTGGTGTTAGTCTGGTGAAAGAAGCTAGTGATAAAGCGAAGTACGAGAACGTCGCAAGTGAATTGGCTAGGTCCTTGACCGGGAAAGCCGATGAAAAGTTGGATAAATATCTTCTGTACCATGTTGGGAATTTCCTGGATACCCATTCAGTGAAGTTAAGGTTGTTAGATGAGAATGCCGTTGAGGAAGCAAGTAGTGCCATGGGAGAGGGAAGAGCAAAAAGTCCACTCGGAGGAGGAAAGAAAGGAGGCATGGGAGGACTTATTGCTATGGCTATGATGATGAAAGGTGAGTCTTAAAATGATCCTGATAAATTGTCCTGCTCAGCATGGCGAGTATGGGCAAGTTCCTCATGATCGAGTCGCTCTGGAAATCTGTGGGGAAGGCTTATGTTCAGCGTCCTACAGCTGAAATGATGATGATGACCAAAAGTTTTTCTGATATGATGTCTGATAGAGGGGAGTGGAAGAGAAAAACATGTTGTGCTGACCAGACATGAAGTAGGATAAGGGCAGGGAGATGATGATGATGACCAAAAGTTTTTCTATTATAAGCAGTTTAATAAGTACACAATGAATTTAAGCATTCCCCAAAAATATTTTTTTCAAAATATATAATCCAAAATTTCTAAAGTTTGGACAATCACAGCCAAGTTTGCTAAGATGAGATTTCAACCCGCATCTTCACCTAAAATCTGCAATGCAATATCAACTACGCCATTGTTTGAATGACGTTGAGTTCAAAAGATAGGTAGATTTAAAAAAAATATCGATTTGGCATGGCTTCACATAAAGTCTGAAACAAACCAAAGACTGCAGAGGAAACTCTCTATTATAGTCGCTGAAATAATGACTACCACATTTTTAATACATTTTTCTAATCTACTTAGATCTTTCTTTGGCTGAACTAATTTGGCTTAAGCTCAATTTTTCTAATTGATGCTCTCATTTATCATTCAAAAGAATCGCACGAGCGTCTTACATTGTTATGCTTTTTTCTTGATATATTTTAGCAAGCTTCTGATTTCCAGCTAAGCAATTTGCGTCTTTAACAATAAGTAATACTGTACAATTTACAATAATAGTAAATCTTGATTTTGGAGGCACTAGTTTTTGTAGTGCTTCAGTAACACGGGTCTTGTTTAGAGCAAAATAAAATAAGATGGCTAAAACTGTATTAATAAATTCTTGTGTCTACGATTTTTTGGTTGTGTATAGTCTGGTCTCATTTAGTTCATTATTATTTTCAACTTAAAATACACTGCTGGATGTAACACAAGTGTCTCCCAAGACGCGCTTCTGAGCCTTGATAATTTTAGGAGAGTTTGTCTTTGGTTTGAGCGCAAATTGTTCACATCGCTGACGTTTTTTTTCTTATACTTAGAAGTTAGAAAAGCATTTTTTTCATGCAATCTCTTTCCTGCAGTCCATGCTTGTCGTGTCACTGATTCTTTCTTGGTCATTTGATATTAGGTCAGTGACCAGGTCTAGGTATGATGGCCCTGAAAAGTGCCTGTAAACGTAGGAGAAAGAATCAGTGAGGTGAAACGATTAGAGTGCGCCTTTATTTTTTATTTTTTTATTTTTTTTTTGCCTTTCCTTTCGTGACAAATGTCTTCGATTTTTAGGTTCTAGGACACGCCGCACGCCGGTTTCCTCGCGATGTTTTCTTCACCGTTTGAGTATAGCTGTTATATAGTGTTTGGTATAGCGCACTTCTACATAGTATAGTATTGCTGCCCATTATCCGTAAGGGTAATTTAGAGCTTCGTCTTGTTTTATTCCTGTTCTTAGCTCGTCTATTGCAGGATGTAGGTACCGCGTGCAGGTGTGGATTGGTGCTAGAGGTTTTATGTTACATCCTTTTATGTAAAAAGTAGATGCTTTAATCACACTGAAGCTTTCAATTCCATTTTGTGAAAAAGGATCATCGAAAAAAATGATAGGCACCAAGCCGTGTTTGTTGCCTGATTTTTCTAGGCTTGGTCGCGAGGAACAGGCATAGCTTCATCTAGTTTCTAAGACGTTTCAAAGTGATCCTAGTGATTTTATTGAAATAAATGCTTTTTGACTTTGACTTTGAGATCATTATATCAAATTTCGGATAGTACCAGTATCAGACTTTTAGCGCCTTTTAAATAAACATCAGTCTCATCCATAGTCTTGACCTTACACTAGGATTCCCTGTGTCATGGGTATCAGGAACTACGAGTACCTACTACAACAAGCAGACCTGGAACAAATCACCCACCACGCTTCCCAGATCAAAAGAAATGTCACATTACGTACTAAATTGACCAGCGTTTTAACATTTAACCATGTCTTCTACTAGCTTAAACAAAGGTAGAGGTCGTGTCTCCAATGTTTGCAGTTTCATTCGGTGAACACTGATTGGCTCGAATTGAAAGCAAAACTTAAAAACATTTTTTATTGAATCTTATGGTCTCGTAATAAAGTCGTTACCATATTAAAAGCCCATAACATAGCATCACATTTAAATCAGTGGCCTCTACTCAAATGAGTGCCCGATATAATAAACCAAAAGCTTAACTTGTTATACAAATTTGAACTGTATCATGGCGTATGGTAGTGGCTAGAATCGTATGTGATGGAAACAACTTTTTGCAGGCAGCGTTCTATGAAAATATAATGACGGTGGAGTACTCAGTAATAATCTATCTATGTAAGACATATAAAAGATGGTAGGAACAATCGTCTTATCAAAGTGTAACAGTATACCTTTCGGTTCAGACGTGTCCATCATGTATAGAATACCATACATATTCCTATTCGCGTGTGCTTTTGCGTTACCTAACCCTGTAACCCCTAAAGAAAATGTGGAGACAGCAGCTAGATCGTTGGCAAAGGATTGCTCCAATGGGATTTTCAGCCCTACTTGCCTGAAGATAGAAGCTATATCCCTCCTTGAAAAGCTAAGCTCAAAGGACGAGCTTCGTTTGCTCCCAGGAGTTAGTGTAGTGAAGGAAGCAAAAGAAAATGGAAGCAAAGCTGTAGAATTCGCAGCGGAACTTGCTAGATCTTTGCCAACGAAACCTGATGAAAGATTGGATAAGTTCTTGTTGTACAGGCTCGGAAGCTACCTCGATACTCATACAGTGAGGCTGAGGCTGCTAGATGATGAAGCAGCAGAGGAAGCCAGGTCTTTGGTGGGAGAAGCGAGGGGTAAAGGAGGGCTGGGCGGGAAGAAAGGGGGTATGGGAGGACTGATCGCCGCTGGGCTTTTGATGAAAGGTAGGTATTTCAAGAAGTGTTCCAATAAAGCTTGATAATTCGTGTCATAAGCTTCGGGCAATCAGCCAAGCATTTAGTTCTGTAAGCATTTATCGAATTGAAGCTTCCCGACGCGAAAAAACTTTTAGTGATGCCAACGAAAAAAAACTATTGTAGATTATTTTTCCGAAATTATGCATATTTTTATCCAAAAAACGATAAAAGATTTTTCATTTTGGTTATAATTATTTTAACAAGCAATCAAAGTTCTGAAAAATTGCTTCACACTTACACCATTAAAAAAATACTACAGAAGCACGGAAATCATGGTGTTGTACGAAAGTTATCAGGGCATGGCTTTCTCAAAAACAAGTGATTTAAAGATTAATGAATAATAAGAAACTATATTATAAAATTATCTTACTAAATATGTATAAGTGGACGTTTGTACGTTTAACATCTTCTCTGTCCCATAAAAATTTCCAATGGTTAAATTTCCAATATCACTAGGGTTTCTCCCAAGAAGATCCGTCTCAATTACTTTGAAAAAAGTCACTCTAATGAGCCCAGCAATTTTAACCGTAGCAATTTAAACCAATACCCTACACATAAGTAACGTGGTTTGTTAAGCCGTGTTCAAACGGCGTGCGATATGTCAACTAAAATAAGTTTTATTTCAAAATTATTCTTACATCTACTAATTAAAGTTAATTATAAGTGTGACATTTACGTGCATGCGATACAGCTCCATATAAGACAAACTCTAAATTGACTTTATTCAGTGGATGTAGGGATCATTGTGAAATAAATATTAAATGACATAGAGCAGGTCGTTTGAAAACAGCTTTATTACTATATATATCTTTAAATAAGGCATTTTTTTATCGATAAGATACTCGCCATTACGTGCATGCGATATAGCTCCATATCGCAAGCCCTTTTAAGACAAACTCTAAATTGACTTTATTCAGTGGATGTAGGGATCATTGTGAAATAAATATTAAATGACATAGAGCAGGTCGTTTGAAAACAGCTTTACTATATATATCTTTAAATAAGGCATTTTTTTATCGATAAGATACTCGCCATAACAACGAGAGCGTGAAATGATTGACGTAAATGACACTTTTCTTTTACGGACTTTTTTTTTACAGCCACTATAATTTGCGTTAGTCTAGAGAAATTTATGTATAACAGAAGTGTTTTATAGAACCAGCCCTTTTATGAATAGTCGTTCTTAATAGGTAGCTAAGCCATAGGTGTAGCAGTAGTTAAAAATGTTTGTCATTTTGTAAATAACAATACATTTAATCTAGAGATCAACAACGGTAAGGAGATTAAAGATTATAAAAAAAGTTATGCTAAAAGTGTCATGGTAGTTTTTGTCATATCTTTTTATGATGTTTTTGTTCTTTGCATTACTTTTTATTGGTTCTTATTTCGAAAGAAAGAGCTTACTTATTAGTAAGTATTCTCAAAGTCATCGATAAAACCAAGTTGTCAGACAATTGAATTTAAAATTATATGCGCAATTTAGAGCCGTGGTGATAATATGTGATATCTTGTGGGTTAGTTCCTGTTTGCGTAACTACGTCCAACGAAAATATCAAAATTTATCAAATCATAAGTTATTTTAAGATTATTTTGGAATGAATGCATGAATCATGCATTCATTTTTGAAACAAAACTGCATGTAGGCCTTTTATGCCAATCTCTAACGATCTCTAATTTTATTCCAGGTACTCTAATGTCAATGGGTCTGGGAGCGCTCGCTTTGCTCGCTGGCAAAGCTCTGATGACGGCCATGATGTCTCTTCTCCTCTCCGCCATCATTGGTATCAAGTCGCTGTCTGGAGGTCAAAAGTCTACTACCTATGAGATTGTCTCCAAGCCTGTCTACACACATTCGCACTCACATTCGACGGCTCACGAGGATGTCGGGGGAGGGTATGGACACTCGGGGTATGGTAGGGGATTGAATGCTAGGAGACGTCGATAGTTGTTTACGGAATATTATTTATTCTTATTTATTAATTCCTTTTTCGCTTTAAAATAGTTCGTGACTATTTATTTTCTCAGTATTGTTTTGAGTAGTTTTTGATATCTCAAGTTTTTTTGTTTTTACCAGTCACTACATTTTTCTGTATTTTTTTAAGAGTATTAAGTTATTTATTGAATTAACTTATTTGTTGTTTTAAGTCACGTTTTCTACTTATAAATGTATACGTATATTATGTTTATATTTATATTGTTAGGATGATTATAAACCTACATACTGTAATAACTATCTTTAGTATGAAAAAGTTCATCATATCAATTATTACCTATCTACTAGTACTAGTTTATAATTATAATGTATTTATTTTATCATATTTTGTTTCATATTTTTTCATGACGAATATCACTTTCATTTTTATATGTATACTTATGTATTTTTATTTAATTTTATTTGTGTATTTAATATTATGTAAGTAACTCTCCGCCTTTATATTAATTTGTAATGTTTTGTAGAATTTGCTGGAATAATTATTGTTATGATTATGACTTATTATGTTTATTGAAATATTATGCATTTTATTAATCCTTCAATGTTTCCTTTAAGTAGTTTATTTAGTATATAACTTGTGAATATTGTTCCTCTTCTGCACCCAAAGAAATTAAAAAACCGTGGTTATGTATTTTTGTTTGTTATTTTTCATCCTTAAATCCAAAAACTATATCTTGGTATATCATTATATTTATATATTTCGTGAAACTTATTATTCACGTAATTATTTTTTTAATAGTACCTAACCTATCTAATCTTAATGAGCCAGAAGCTAATACAAAATGATTTCTGGTATTATTTGCAAAATTTTGAATAACAATTTTACCTTAGCGACTTGTTACAAGCTGTTGCTTTGAAATATGCCCCGCCTTATCTTGAAGGCAAAAACGTACTTACAGATCAATCAATTCTTAGAGAGTGAAAATATAGTTTAATTGAGATAAAATTGAAAATAAGCAAGTAAAGATAGATATTACCATTTATTAGATGATTTCTACAATTGTGTTGTCGATGTTATCATTTGTCATAATTATTACCTATCATAATAAAATAATACCAAACAATAGAACAAAATCGTAAACTCTCATATTTTAAGTAGTTACTCAGATCGAGTGTTTCTCCATTTTGACAAAAACTGGGGAATCAAAATAATTTCAGTTTCATGTTAGTATGAGTTAACCAACCAGGTTTACTATTTTCACTTATGGAAAGAACTAGTGCATACTTAGCATTAAAATTTAAAATAAAATGTCTAACGAACCCTTAAAACCACGTAAACAATAATTTATATATAAGCATGTTATTCTAGAACTACATGCATGAACAGTTTGCGTAGCAAAGGATCAAGTCTTATATTTCGCAAGTGAAATTTGACGGGATAGGTATTACAAAAAATATTAAATTTAATAGCATTTTCTATAAAATTATGTCAGGCTGCTGGTAATGTCACTCACATTTTCGAGTTACAACTTAATATTAAGACTAAAAATTCCAGAATAGCTGGGAATAGCTTTGCACTATTCGACAGGCCTGATAGCTCATTTGGTAGTAACTCTGCCTTCTGCGCTAGAGGTCGCGGGTTCGATTCCCGCACTGGACAAACATGTGTGACTAACACATGTTTGTTCTGTGTCTGGGTGTTAAATATATATCTATTATGTATATCAGTCTCTGGTACCCATAGTACAGGCTATGCCTAGTTTGGGATCAGTTGACAATGTGTGATATGTCCGGAATATTTATTTATTTATTTATTTATCCTCCACGATTCTTTCTCCTTCTTCCCTTTTTTTTATACAAGTAAGTTGGCTATCAAGAATACGGCCCACCTGATGGTAAGTGGTTACCGACTACCTGATCCTGCGTTTTTCTTATCCATCTATGGTGAATTCAAGTGCTTTTCCAACAATAAAATTACCCACATACATAAAGGTACTTGCCGTAGTGGCTTAGGCTGAAGAATAAGTCCCTCCATATATACATACTCGTGGTTGTCGTTAGAGGAGACTATGGGAAAAAGCTAGCGGTAGATAGTTGGGTGCTCGCCAACCCGCTCAGCATGGTGAGTTGCGCAAATTCCCCCATCATTATTGGAAGTCACTCTGAAAATCTGTAGGGGAGGCAATTTTCAGCAGTGAACGTCTTAGGTACTGCTAAAATTATGAATCACAAAGCTTTTTAATTGGCAGTAAACATAAACTACTACTCATACCTATGTACCTACTTCTCTGGATTATCTACTACCTTCAATAACCGATAAGTAGTGTTATTTAATATCTATCACAACATCAGTTAATCTCAAAGAACGAAAGCAATTCACTTCACTTTCGACTTTTCCATTATTAACTTTATTTTGTTTTATCTCGAAAGCACCGATTGCGCGAACAATAAAGAACGCGGAGTCTATTTTCTGTTCACTTTTTACTCTTAGATTAACTATTTGCCTTTAGTTCTTTTTGGGCCCAACGACTATAAAATAAATTGTTCGCTGATCATAGATCAGTCTAGTTCACCTGACGAAATGTGCAACAATTGATAGTGCAGTGCAGTGAAAATGTTCGGCAAATATGTGATTGTGCTAGCTATCATTTGCAAATCCTCAAATGCTGCTATAGAGGGCGCCACTGACCCTAACGCGATAAGGGACAACCCTAAAAATGTATCGGACCGAGCTGGGCGGTCTATCAGTAAGGAATGCAGCAGTTTCCTCAGCTCCAAGTGCCTAAAGATCCACGTGCTTTCCTTTATTGAGGAGCTAAGCTCTCGCGATGAGCTGAATCTCCTCCCTGGGCTTAGCATAGTAAAGGACAACCAGACTAACGCCTCAAGCGCTGAAGAAATTGCCGCTGAGCTGTCTCGTCAGTTCCCGGGAAAGCCAGAAGAGAAGCTAAACAGATTCTTGCTGTTCCGTCTCCAAGATTACCTCGATGGGCATTCGCTGAAGTATAAGCTTTTGGATCCTCAGACAACAAAGGATGCTATGGATATGGCGAAGGGGGATAAAGAGACAGTTGCAAGGAAGTCTGGTGGGGGTGGTCTTGGAGGCGGAAAGGGAGGCGGAAGTGGAGCCCTCCTTGCTGCTGCGCTGATGATGAAAGGTATGTTTTATTAGCTTGTTATATTCAAAATAAATATTATCATCGGATTTCTCACTCTCTCTCAATTTATTGATAATTTCGCTAAATATTAATTATTCGATATTAATTTATTTTGCCCCAATGGTTCTTATTTTCCTTCTTTCCTTTTATTCCATTCCAGTTGGCCTTGAAACTTAGTCACAAAGGCTGACCCATATAGGGCAAAGGTGGTTACTGCCTAATTACACCGACGCACACGTCTCAGACAAGTCACCAAATAGATACGCATGTCTTTCTCTCGTGGGTAACCCCAATTAAATGTCAAAAAAAGGACTGAGGGACTGGGCGTGTCAGCACTATTTAACACTAAGAACCATACATATTTGAGCCTGTCAACTTATGTCATCACCTAAACCAAATCGCAAGTTTGATGGTACCGGGCTTGATCGATGTCAAGCGTGGATCTAAAAAGCCTCTCTAAAAAGCCAGTGGCCATACAAAATGTATGGAATCTAAGTGCGTACGAGGCCCACGTGTGAACAGAGCAGCCCTCACTTTACACTTATTATAACATTACAGGTACACTGGCTGCCGCGGCCCTCGGTGCCTTAGCCTTGCTAGCCGGCAAAGCCCTAATGACAGCTCTGATGTCCCTCCTCCTCTCTGCACTGGTCGGTCTAAAGGGAGGCGGCGGCGGCGGCAAAACTACGTATGAAATCATCGCCAAACCCGAAGTCTCGCATCATCACTCACACAGTCATGAGGAACACCACGATCATGAACATGGTCACCATGGAGGGTACAGACGGGCTTATGATATGGGTTACAATAGCTACACGCCTTATGATACGACAAGCCCTAGCTAAAAATATAATATCCTCGCATATAAGTCGATTCATGATTTCCTCAAGTGTTTTCCTTGAGTCAAATTGAGATCTTCTTATAGAGTGACGAAGATAAGTAGGTTACTGTCCGACAGAAGTCTGAAAAAATATTAAAAAAGTAAACAAAATGATAAAGTGGCCGAGATTAAATTATAGAAAGTAACCGGAGAGTAAAATAGTACTCTAGTTTACATCCTTAGAAAAAACTAAGTAGGTAGATAAACTTTATTATTTTGAATGTCTAATTAATGCATGGAGTATAATTCTATACCTACTAACTGTAAACAGGCTTTTAGAAAATGTAGCTAATACTGAATATTTTGACTATCCTACGTGATTTCCTACGATTTGTTTATTTTATAGGTAACACTAATTCACTGACAGTTATAAAAATCTGTTAAAAGATAAAGAATGCTTAAAGTATTACCATCTCTTAATGCGTAATGGCAAACAGCGACATGAATTATTTTATGCATTGTTTAAATTTAAATAGTGTTTGTAATATGGGTTAGTGATATATTTTTAGTAATTTATTTATTTATTGCATGTTTTAAACCGTGTTTTCGTTTTAAGTAATTTATTCTTCTTGTTAATAAAATTGTTAATTTATTGCAGATTTAGTCGGTGTGTTAAAGTTGATATGTTTTTTCATCTGTTATTAATTCAGTATTTTTTTATTCATTAATTATTTTATAGCATTTATTTATTTTTCATTCTTCCCACCGCGCTAATTATTATCGTTTTCTTTTTATTGAAGTTATTATTATTATTTCTAGCACTGTATTTAGAAAGCTTCATATTTATTTTTTATTATTTAAGCAGTATGTGTGCTGTGATATTTAAAACTATTATATTCTCTGTTCATAAAATATTTACAAAAAACCAAAAACTATTTTATTTTACTATAATACGTAAGTACTCACTTGTATCTCTTTTTTCATAATGTGTATATAATTACAAACGTTTTATAATAAAACTGCGTATTTATTTTCCCATTTGATTTTATAACTTTCACTTAACTGTTTCTAGGAAAAAATATTAGTCTGGCTTGTTACTTTTCTTTGTATTAAAAATGCCGTGTTGTCTTAGCGGGAGGTACCATAACATTCGATCTAAAGAGCGTAGGTTCGAAACCAGGTAATGCACCAATAGATTTTTCTATTCTGAAAATGTATGTGTGCATTAGCATGTAAAGAAAGAAAGAAAAGAAAATTTATTTATTTGACCCACAACGCAGTAAGTAGGTAGGTAGGTAGGAAGATACAACGAAAAAAAATACTTAAACCTAGTACTTAATACAAAAAAAAAACACAATAAGAAAAACAAAAACATGTAGGTAGGTAAGGCGGTAGGTAGGTTGAGTAGGTATGTACTTAAAAGCAGTGAAGGAAAACATTGTGAGGTAGCCAGTTGTTTTTATAAGCGGCAATGGGCTTGTTACCTATCGTGTACGGAATATTCACTATAGGTACCTACTGCAAAATGTGGGCATGTGCCGAATTTTTGTACGTTTAAGACTACCCTTAGGGATCTGAGAAGATGTCTACCATGCTTGGAGATAAAATTAACCTATTTACTTTTAAATAATGCATGTATTAGTATTATCAGTCAAATACTCCTAGTACCAATTACCTTGTTTATAAATTCATAAAGTTTCATTGCAATCTCAAAGAAAAGCTTCAAATTCAAAAGCTACACAAAACCATACCTTATTGCTCAGGAATTAAGTTTAAAAACTTTTCAAATCCTTTTCATCAGCCGTCTTCGTCGAACCCAGATCTTCACCGCAAATGAAAGAGCGTCATCGTAAGAAAAGTATATATTTTCACAAGCACACCATGACTTCGACCCTAATACCTACAAACAGTGAGAAAATAAATAACCTTTACGAGTGTCTTTGCTTATCATTTGAAACCTTTATTTGGAGACGATGGATCTCAAATTCTCTATCAACTTCATCCTTTTCACTTTGATTCAAGCTTCTGTTATCAAAAGTGATATCAATAATGATACAGTAATAGCCAATAATATTCCTGATAATGTTTTTAATGGAGTTTATTCGGAATGTTTCTTGCATTTGTCTTATTCATGCTTACAAATGAAGACCTTGCTTTATTTAAAAGAGTTGAATAACTTGAGTGAGGTGTCCGTGATTGGAGATTTTGTAAAGTTCGGTAAGTATGATATTAATTTTGATTCAAAATATTTAATAAACCGTGTTTACATTAGTATAAACATGTTTCCTACAAACAAAGCTAATATAGAACTAAAATGTTATTGACTGTTAGAATTCGTTAGTTGTCTATTTTGAGAACTAGATGGCGTTAGCAAATTGGGTCAATTTCTAGAACGCGCTATCGTTACGTTTTGAATATTGGTATAAGTATGTAGGGTTTTGCTATGTAATTTGTACCAAGCCCGGTGTAGCTCCAAGCCCGGTGTAGCTGGCAGTGGTCGTAAGAGACCCACAGCATATAAATCCGTTCGAAAAAAATAAAATGTAATTTGTCTTCCTTCAGTAATATATTTATACCGTGAACCTGTTGAGTGTTTTATTAGTGGAGTTCGGCACCCTTGAGCCTAGTGGTGGTTCTTTCATTGACCTCATTAAATATTATAATAAATCTTTCTGTCGTCTATCGTTACTTTATATACCTACCCATCCCCTGCTATCTGCGGAACTTATAATTGGCCATCAGTGCACATGTAGTATCACTACTGCATGGTTTGTTTAATTAATTATCTAATGTGTCCACCTAGCTGTTAGTTTTCCATAAATGTCTAAAATAAAAATGTATGAATAAATACCAGAACCATTTTCTATTACAGTGAAAATAAATAAAAGTGATGATGAAGAGGCTGTTTTAGAAGAAATCAAAACAGGAGAGACGGAAGAACTGGCTTTCATGATAGATGAGGCTATTGATAACTTCTTCGCTAATCACGTTCTGAAGTTTTATGCGCTGGGACGAAATATTTCCATGCCGAAAAATGGTAAGTATCTACTTCATGTACCTATTGACTCTAAATCAAACATAATAACATCTATTATCTAATGATTTCTTAAACCATCTAATATTTCCTCATAATTTCTAATAATTATACCTTCTGAACATTTCAGAATTTACACAATATAATTATATTGTGTTAATTCTGAAATGTTCAGAAGGTATAGGTTTCTAGGACTTAGGAACTTACCACATTGTTCATAATTAACGGAATTCAAAGAGTTCTACTACATTTTCCAAGTATATTAGGTAAAAAAACACGCTGACAAAATATTATACTAGCTTCCACCCGCGGCTTCACTCCCGTGGTACCAACATAATAAGTAGCCTATATGCTATTCCAGACTATAATCTATCTCTGTACCCAATTTCATCCAAATCCGTTCGGCCATTTAGCCGTGATTGAACCACAAACATCCTTACATCCAAACATCCTCACATCACTTTCAACTCACCCTGTATAATTATTATATAGTAGGATTGTCATCTTCCAGTAGAAGAATTCGTGGGCAGAAAGAAGCGCAGAGGCGGCGGTGGTGGCGGCGGTGGTGGTCATGGCGGCGGTGGAGGTGGGCATGATGACGGTGGCAAGAAGAAAATGATGATGATGGCGATGATGTGCATGAAAATGAAATTGATGATGGTAAGGAAGACCAAAAAAACTACAAATATAAAGTACCTAGGTCAAAAAGCGGCGAGTATAATAATATTATAGCGTGTTCCGTTAATAGTATTCCGTATACTATAAATGTTTCAAGATAGAGGCTTATACTATAAACAAAATAAAAGAATATTAGAAAAACGTACGATTTGATGTAATGATGTTGAATGAATCATAAGAGGTGTATCAGGATCGTAGCAAGTGGAAAGCCGTGTTCATAGGCTCGTATTCAGAGACACGACTCAAGCATAGATTTAATCATAGATCAGCTGAACTCTATTTAAGTATTGCATCTCTTCTCAAACATAACTTTTATTCAAGAACGGTACTTAAACTACTCTCCGCTGAATCGAGTCTCAAATCTGTACTCAAATGTTCTCGTTTACATTTTGATTTATTTATAATTTTCTATCCGTTTTACGCAGAAATTCAAACAGCCAGGGTGGAAATAGAACAGAACTATAAAGTAAAGTATAAATATGCATCAAAGTACGTGTAACGGAACGAAAATGTAATTTGAATAATGTCTCATCAAATCTAAACTCAAGCACCGATTTTGTCTGATTGACGTTTCAGAATAAGCATTTACTCAGGTGAACTGTGATCATTGAATCTATACATAAGTACTGTTCAAGAATTAGAATCTCGACTCAAATCGAGATTTAAGTACAGATCGATGCTTGAGTCTTGTCTCTGAATACAAGCCATAGAGTAACCTTTTATATACGGAGACCGTGTTGTCGTAATAACCGCTTATGACGTCACCTTATATTTATATAGTACAAATACAATTAAATTTTTCCAGATTCTTAATTTGAGCTCTAACATCAGCTGCGTCGGTGGTGTAATGGTCAGCATAGTTGCCTTCCAAGCAGTTGATCCGGGTTCGATTCCCGGCCGACGCACATTTTTGCACTCGGAAAATATTGTTTTTTTTTTATATTTTGCTACCGCTAAATTTGTTTGTTAACCAAATATTTTTTTGGTTTCAAGAAAGTTTTTTTATTATAGATGGTGCCAGCTATGATGGGCATGATGGGAATGATGTCATTCAAAGGAATGATGTTCAGTATGATGTCGTTTATGCTATCAAAGGTAAGTCCAATTATTATTGGGTTCGCGCAATATGTCATGGTAAAGAACAATAAATTCAATTAAATTCCTAGGAGTGTAAAGCTTCACTGTAGTGAAGATAAAGGTGAGCTTAGAAAATGATCTAAGGGCAGCATACGCTACCCTCGATGAAATTGGATTTTAAGAAGTTATTTTTATGGCTACTTAATACAAGTTTTTGACTGACATGGTGGCAAATAAACCACCTGTTGGTTAAGTGGTTGCCGTAGCCTATGTGCCTGTAAATTTATTTATTTTATTTACCGGCTATTCACCCTTTAAACCCAAACATTGAAGCTGCTTGTCGGCAGAATTTATAAGCAAGACCCCGTACTATCAACAGTGCGATTTTTTTAGGCGTTATCAAAAAATCTAAAAACAAAATATTGTTTATTGTTCCAAATAAGGTGCTGTGTTACATGGTTTAGGAACTCTTCTTTTAAGTTGTAATAACCTGTGTTGGCCGTGGTGGCCCCGGCTTAAGAATAGGCCTCTCCATATCTACCTATCCGCGGATGTCGTAGGAGGCGACTAAGGAAAAAAACCTAGGGGATGGGCAGCAGCGTCCCTTTTAACAACGATAGCTCTAACTGCGCTCGCCAACCCGCATGGCCAGCGTGGTGAGTATGGGCAAATCAAACCCCCCCCCCCATGATAAGGAATTTGTTCAGTCTGTGGGGGAGGCCATGTTCAGCAGTGGACGTCGTACAGCTGAAATGATGAACCTGTGTTAGAAGAGTCCCATCTTTTCTGTGGTCCGCATACGAACACTAAAACAATGCCAATCAATACCGTTAGGTTAAAACTTAAGATAGTTGAGTCTCAAAGATTTATGGTTCTAATTCGTGTAAACCAGTGCTGAAACGCTTGTATTTGAATGGCAATAGGACGTCGCGGACGCCAAGTCACGGCAAAAAGAGCCCTAATACTAAACTAAAGTTTAAATTTTCTTTTGCAGATGATGTTACTCATGAAAATCTTGGAGAAAAAAGGAGGAGGTGGCGGTTTTGGAGTAGGTGGCGGTGGAGGTGGAGTTGATGGAGTAAGTGTTCATTTATCCTATTTAATTCAACATCCTTCTAATTTGTTAGTTTGTTCTCTTCATCACTATGAGTTGGTCACAGGGAGGTGGACGGTGGGCAAGAACCGGAATTTATTTGGTCATTTATCTGTAGGCTTCTTTTGAAATATGACTAAGTAACTAAATATGAGTAGATAACTGACATGAAAATAATTAATTTAAATGTTTTATGAATGATTTATTTTTATGAGACCTTGAAATGGAATAACTAGTTGGGTATATCATTATTCATAAACGAAAGTCATTTGAGCGCCTGATCTAAATAAGGTTACAAAACTCAGCACTGATTACAAAGTAAGTAGGTCAAAAGTAGGAAGTTCTAAATATAGAAAGTTTAATAAGTCTTAGTATCTCAATCATTAAACAAGCAGTAAACAACAGTCAACCGTAGTTTTGACCCCACCCTAGGAGTTGTCCAGGAGTTGCACTATGTTTTAAACTAATGACGTCAACAGTTTTGAAATAAACACACCTCTTAATATGGGCGACAGTAGTGAACTTTGCTAGGTGACCGTGTCTATAGGCCACCCAAAAAGTGTCCGTTTTACATGACTTGTAGACTGCTAAAGATGGATCTGACAGTTCAAGTCACAGCTAGCTATTGCAACACCTATTTATCCAATTCCATATCTCCAGGGATGGCCAGCTGGGGGAGCCAGTGGTGGAGCTTGGATGCCAGCAGGTATATTCCCAATATAATACCCAAAAGTTACTATTAACACCAACTACACAACTAAACATCGCTTCCCACAGGTGGACAAGACTACGCAGGCGGTGGTGGAGGCGGATACGACGCAAATGGACAATGGCAAAGCAGATCTATAGTTGAAAACCTTGATTCTTATAAAACTATCGGAAACGAACCATTAAATACTATTGCTAAGCCTGTACAAAGTGAGGAAAGGCTAGATAACTCTTACAAGGATATAACACAAGAGAGTGGAAAATGGATAGGAGATACTCTTGAAAACAAGCAATCGATGACATTCATCAGACCTTTAGATAACACTAAATGGAAAATTCATTCTAATGACGAAAACCCCGTTCAAGATATTGAAAACAAGCCAGTTATAAGTTTTGTCAAACGTGCAGTAAGTTATAACAATAAAATACAAAGAGAAATACATAAAAATCCCGTTCTAGTTTACAAAAAGTCCAATGTGAATTTCGATTTTAACAATCCTGGAAACACTATTGGACAGGGCTATGAAAATATTTATGCGACGGAAAAATCTAACTCTAGATTGAAAAGGGATTTATGGCAAGAAAAATTGTATAATGACGATGGTTTTTTTCTAAAAGTCGACGAATACAGTCAAAATACACATTTTAATGAAGATAATACAAATGTGAAAACTGATGGCAAATCAAAGCCGAAACTAAGACAAAAACGCAGCTTACTAAACATACTACAAAACTCGTATATTTACTGGGTGAACCAAATCCTAGGGCTTAATAATAACAGAAGAACCAACCCCCCAAAATACAAGATTGTAAATGGTGTTAAATATGTTTACTATCCATATAAAATGCAAAAACCAAAGATGCCTAAGGAAATTCAGATGAATGGAGATTTAAAGCCATTAGTAGCAATAGAAGATTTTAATAAAGGGGAGATTGTGGACGGGATAGAAAGTAGAATGAACAAAAAGAAATTTCATAAAATGAAGGATTCAGTGAATGATACAGTCGATGATAATCCTTGGGAATGACTATATTATTTGATGAAGTTTTACGTTTTAGAGAACATTGTGGTTCCGGACTTTAAATCATTTCTATTTTTATAGTTCGTAGGGGGTTGTACCGACCCCACATGAAGTGGGCTAAGGGCAGATGATAGCTCGTAAGGAATATAACATAGTGTACCATAGATTATAAATAATGACATAATAGATAAGTCCTACTTAAAATAGGTATGTTAGCATTATATTTATTCATCCGTTTAGTTCCTATTAATAATCAAATACTTAATAACATAAGCCTTAGATTTTACAAGTCAATAATATATTTAGAATCAATAAAACGTTTTATTCTGACACTGTCGATTTTCATCCTACTCATAGGTCATCATCATCATCAGCCTGATAAATTCCACAGCTGAACATAGGCCTCCCCCAAAGAGTGCCATGACGAACAGTCTTTTGTAGTGATATTATAGATATCAAATTAATCTGCTAGAAATACATGTACCTACCCACTAAGCTCTAAGATCAACGTAGAGGCATATCAAAATAAATCAGAAATAGAAATGACCACCTTGCCAATAAATTATTAAATAAAAACATGAAAAATATATGTCTCACCAAGGATAATAAGATGAGACATATTTTTCATAGTAGTAAGGTTGGTCTCAATTACACTAGCTTCATTTTAAAACTCAGCACAGCGCCATCTGTGTTGAAGTTTAAGAATTAAGTTAACCGTGCGTTGGGTCTCTGTATTGTTGAATAAAAATACGTAACCAGCTGGCTTACATTTTAACGCAAGTTCTTACAACAGATGGCACTGTCTGATTTGGCGCGAACAATAATTTTGGACATATTGTTGTAAAGTACTTAATTATTATGTTTTTAGATAATAAGTAGGTGATAGTACCTAGCCTAACATTTTCAATTTTGCTTCAACTGTCTGAATCATTTATTTTCAAAGTTATAGTTGATAAATTCAAATCTTTGATCAATATCCGATATGGTCTAGTGGCTAGGATACCTGGCTCTCACCCAGGAGGCTCGGGTTCGATTCCCGGTATCGGAATAACTTTTTATCGCTTATTGTTTTATTTCTTGTGTTTATTAGAGACACGCGTCTTATTTTTGGTTTATACTACATTTTTCTATTTTCATATTCATTTTTACATAGAAATATGTAGATCTTCATCATTATCGTTAGAGCCTGTACAACTCCACTGCTGGACATAGACTTCTCCCAATCGTTTAAAAATATAATAATCAATGGTAGGTTCTTTTATAACTTCAATTTTTATGCTTATGCAACGTTGAAAGCAAGTGTGTAACGCACTTACATTTTTCGAATACAAAATCTCTTTGATGCGCGACCGGGTTCGAACCCACGACCTTCAGATCGAAAGTCGGGGAGACTAGGCCAATACGGCTCATGCATAAGAAAATAGCTTTTACGAAACAAGTGTTTCCGAAATGACGCAAAATCCGTTCGGCACGGCATTGGGCATGGCAACTGGAAGAAGAAGAAGTAATTTTATTGTTAATTTGGATTCAAGTGGCGATGTCTGTCGCCCAAACGGCTGTCACTTTCGAAAATAAACGGGCCCATTGCACCAATTCTATAATCAATAGTTTACTCAAAAACACATAGCTTAGTCAAAAATGTACGAACAAGAGCCACAGTCTCTTAATAGGCTCTTTATCAGCGTTTGTGTGAAAGCCGTGCTGGCCTAGTAGGAGGTTCTCCGACTTTGGATCCGAAGGTCTTCGGTTCGAACCCGGTCGTGCACCAATGAGTTTGAATATATCGTGAGGAAACCAGTCATCATGATCATCATGAACCTGTAGAAGTCGACTGCAGGCCTCTCCAAAGAGTTCCATAAAGTCCACTTCTGGTCTCTCCAAAGAGTTCCCGCAACTTTCACAATGTCGGTCCATCGGGTAGGGGACCTTCCTACACTGCGTTGCACGGTTCGTGGTCGCCATTCAAGAAGCTTTATTATATTTTATTTATTTCCAAACGTATGGTTTCCATATTATGGTTGTAAGTTCTACGAGCTATATGGCCTGCCATTGCAACTTTCTAATTATGAGAGTTATGCCGGTGACCTTGGTTCTCCTACGGATTTCCTCATATCGGATTTTAGCAAGTAAACTCCGAGCATAGCTCTCTGCATAGCCGTTTATGCGACTATGAGCTTGTGTTTGAGGCCAATAGTTAGCCACCAAGACGTCTCACTCTCAGTGCCATATTGTAGTAGTATTATAATGTAGGTATGTATATTTATCATTTTACGTGTTTTATAGGTAAATAGTATTTTTGTAATTAATGTTATTTACTTTTAACCATATTTATTTAGGTACACGAACCTCCCTCTATAATCACTTCTCTCTAGGCACAAAAGTTTGCTGGAAGAAAACTATTTTTTGGGTTAAGCTCTCCTTTGTTATGTACAAAGGAGAGCTTAACCCAAAAAATAGTTTCCTTTCTTTTTAATTGCTGTAATCTGTTTTTCTTGTGTACAATAAAGAATAAAGAATATTGTCATCACTGGCATTCATGCACTTGTCTTGAAGCAATGAGAGATAAAATTAACATTGAAAAACAACTTTTTTAATACGGGTTGAATACCACTGAGACGTAGGAATAAGACATTCAGACATCTGCTCTTGACCAGGGTTTAACCGGCACGTCGTCACCTATAACGATAAACCACATGATGTGGTGCAAGTCACCCTTTCGACGCGGACTATACGCGGTCAAAGACCCAGATCTTCACCTTGCTCTTGACTTAAACGTAGTTTGACAGACCATAGTGACGTGAAGGTGATGTTATCGATGCGTTGTTAGCATTTTATTCATTTATTGAAAATGAGATTTTGATACGTTGAAAATTATATACCTACTGCATTTTTTTAACAAAATCAAAATCTTTTTTATCCTTGTCGCACATAATAATGTTCTTATGTTCATCAGATAGCTCTTATCAGCAATCTCCTCAGTACTCTTTTCATGCTTACCAATCAACCGTGGTACAATCCATCCATCTTTTATGTACCAGTGTTTATCAGTACTCAGGTAAGAACAATTAAGTTTTGATACAAAAGACATCAACGCGCTGTTTTTGCTACTGTGTAACAATGACGTCATGAAGTGGGTGAATATAATGATATAAATTTTGTTGATTTGATTATAAATCCTTTATAATTTTGTGTTCAGCAGTGGGTGAGATATAATTATAGTCAGTTTGTCAGTGCAATATTTGTAAGCAAAAAGGTTGCGAAGGTAGTAAAATTAGAGTAAAGATAATACGAGAAACATTTGTAAAATTAACAATTAACTTAGGTTAGTTTTATTACACGTAATTACCATGCAAGCTCATATACGAAAAAATTATAAAATAAAGAGCGGATCTAAAAGTTAACTTTGTAATGTAAAACGGATTTTTGTTTTTAATTTTTATGTCGTATAGTAAAGTTTTCATCCGCTCTATATTATCGATAACTTTCTCCCATCACTATGCGCGAATAGTGCGAAAGGTCCACACTCTCTCGCAAGATGACTTTAGTGAGCGAACTCAGTGCGCGCGCGTCGGGTGTGCCGTTTCATCAACAGTGACCTCTTTCGGACGTAAACAAAAACCGCATGGATTTCTATCGATGACGTTTTGGTGATTACTTTTTTATTACTCTTTTTTTCTGTGCATTGTTTGTTTCTTTTCTATCTGTTATTAGTTACTCTTACTCTTATTATTATAATGAAGTTTTATTTCCTTTTCTTTTTGTCTTTGTTGACCGGAAGCTGGCTCTGTTATTTTAATTAAAATTTTCTAATTAAATTAGAAATTTAGAAATGTTAGGTTATCAGGTTTTCCAGAATTCGTTTTAAGGTGCGTTGTATTCTAGATAGTAGAGTTTCTAATGTAGTAAAACCACTGTTTTACACAGTATTCATAGTTACGACCGTTGCTTGCTTGCTCGTTGACTGATTCTTTCTTGGTCGTCATTAATGACGGTCACAACATTTGGGTAAAAAGTACTTCCGTAAAGGATGTTCCATTAATTTTGGCAAATTACCTATAGTTAATAAATAATAAATAAATAATAACCAACAGTTATATACATAGTCCTGACCTCCCCCCCCCCCCACACTAGGATTCCCTGTGTCTTGGGTATCTGAAACTACGAGTACCATGGTACCACAACACCCAGACACGGAACAAATATTTACAGATCTCGCAAACATTCGTCCCGCAGCGGCAATCGAGACCGCACCTCTTGCGTCTCAACGGGCACTCGCTTGCTACGCCACCGAGGTCGTCAAATATGGTCGTTACCTATGATTGTATAGGAGGCTCATTTTGTATGTTCATATCCTAATGCCATCCTAATGAACTGTCATTATATGTATATGATCATATATGGCCATATATGGTCATGTTTGACAGGTCCAGCGCGTTTGTACGGTCGCCCGATGAGGCTGACATCGAATATATACTTTTGGTAATAATGAAGTCATTGACCAACTACTAGACCGGCATCGAGGTCGTGACCATATTTTATGATCGTGACCTTGCATACTTGCATCATCATCATCATCTTCCTGCCCTTATCCCACATCATGTGGGGTCGGCACAACATGTATTATTCTTCAATTTCCCTCTATCAGTCGTCATCTCAACACTCACTCCTTTCTTTACCATATCCACTTTCACACAGTCAATTTATCTTTTCTTTGGCCTACCTCTACTCCTACATCCAACCACATTTAAACCTAACATTCTTCTTGTCACATGACATTCTTCTCTCCTCATAAAAGGCTCATACCACGTTAACCTTCCACCTTGCTTAATCATAAATGATAGGCTTCATGGTTTTAATCTTCGATCATGGTAAATAGACATCTTTTCAGATCTCCGGGCACTCAGATCCTTGAAAATGTATGAAAGGGGTACTCAAAATCTCGTCCAAATATTAATTTTAAGACACGCCTTCATTCTGGACACTGGACAAACATTTGTGACTAACACAGATGTTTGTTCTGTGTCTGGGTGTTAAATATATATCTATTATTTATATCAGTCTCTGGTACCCATCATACAGGCTATGCCTAGTTTGGGATCAGTTGACCGTGTGTAATATGTCCGGAATATTTAAAATTTATTCAGCAGTAGCTAGCATTCCATTCGTGACAGGTTGCAAGTCTATCGCCGCTTCTATAATTGATTTATTTCCTCGCGATGTTTCTCTTCATCGTTTCGTTTAAAACAATAATGTATAATTTATTTGTTAAAACTTATTGTTCTGTCCGTCAAAGTAATTGTAGGCCTGATAAAATACAATACAAACATTGAAAAGTTAAGGTATGCGCCTACCCATCCGCAGCCATATCTTTGGCTATCGTAGCGTGACCACGCAACCATTAAGACCGTAATGTGCAAATTGATTTATTTTCTCTATCAGTATTATTTGTCTTAGTTGTTTAAGTCGTTGATCGAGTGAGCGAAGATCTCTCATATAACTTGGACGGATCGGCGTTGTGTTTGTATGTTTATTTGTTAGAGCATATCTTTCGAACCATAAAACCGATCTAGCCCCCAATGCTACTAATTCAATTACTTGAAAACGATAATCGCATTATAATGATCGCACCATTACCCATCATTCAGTTACGATTGTCGTCACCTTCGTTGATTTCATTGGTTCATTGGCTGCCATTGAAATACGACTGATAGCAGAATACCAAAAGTGTCAAAAATGGACATTTTGCCATTGAACCATTGTCATTTTGAAGCCATTGAGTTAGTGGAATTGGGCCCTGCTTTAAATTTAGTAGGGCAATAGATACTATCAAGATTTTCTGGTATGAATATGATTCATTCAGCCAAGGGCCATATAAAAAAAGGGTCCAAAAGGGGGTTTTATATAATCACCTGGTATAATAACATGGTGGTACCTGGAGTAACCTGGTATTGTTACGAGATTTGATTTAAGAGGAGGTAGGGCACAGCGAGATTTTCTCGTTCTGAATTGGAGCAGCCCGCATGGGGATGTACCTCCGCCTTACAGAAGATCGCAGCCAAATAACATTATTTGTTTCAAATAGTGTTGTGTTCCTGCGGTGAGTAAGGTTGCCAGAGCTCTTTAGGGAGGAAGGGGGTTCGGGGTCGGCAACGCGTGCGTGATGCCTCTGGTATTGCAAGCGCTCATAGGCTACGGTAACCGCTTACCATCAGGTGGGCCGTAAACTTGTTTGCCACCACTGTTGTATAAAAAAAAAAAAAAGAGATGGTGAGAACTGATGAGTAGAAATGTAAAGGCTTGTAAAATCTCAGTTATGAATAGTCAACTCAATTAAACGCTTCCATCTAGTTGGCAACTAGGAGAACTAGGTAATAATGTTGAAAGACAAACGAAAATAAAGCTCCGCAACAGAGCTTTCTTATGCTTAAAATTCTCACTTTATTTCTCCCAGCGCACTGACGATGACATTCCTTCATAAAATAACTATTTTTACGGCGTGTCTGTAGCTTCGGAGTGAAATATTTCAGAAAGGGCACTCACTTTCTCCGAAACCGGAAACGACGATGCCAACTTGTTATCTTTGGGTCATGTGTACCTATACGTATGGTAGACCTTAATTTTTTGGAGCAAGTTATAAGAACCAGTTTAGTGAAAATCAAATCAAATGGTATTTAATTCAAATCGAAGCGACGCGTGACCAGAGAGCTGGCTCTTATTTGGCCCAGCGAATTAGCATTGCCATCCAGCGTGGCAATTCCGCCAGCGTCTTGGGGACGCTTCCGACTGGTAGTGATCTGGATCAGTTGAGCTATCTATAGATCGTTTGTAACGGTCTTTAGATGGCTCAACTGTTTCTTGTGTATTTTGTAAATATTAACTTGTATTAGTTTTAAGTTTCTTTCTGTAAATAAAAATAATAAACTTATTATATTATTTAATTCAATAACATCACTAGGATCTCTTTAAAACCTCTTAGAAACTAGGTGAAGCTAAGACTGCACCCCGCGACCAAGCCTAAGAATCAGGCAACGAAACGATTTATGGTGCTCCTTTAGGCCCAATACTTAATCGTTTTACGGCGATGGGCCTGGGCCTAGCTAACCCCTCATCATTTCAGCCGTACGACGTTCACTGCTGAACATGGCCTCCCCCACAGACAGAGCAAATTCTTTATCATGTGGGGGTGTTTTGCCCATACTCACCACGCTGGGCAGGCGGGTTGGCGAGCGCAGTTAGAGCCATCGTTTTTAAAATGAGGGACGCTGCTGCCCATCCCCTAGCTTTTTTCCCTAGAGATATGGAGGGGCCTATTCTTTAGCCAGGGCCACCACGGCCTAACCCCTCACATAAATATAAATAAATAAATATTCCGGACATATCACACACGGTCTAAAGAGTTTTTACCAGTACGAACTTTTGTTGTTATTCATCATCATCATCATCATCTCCCTGCCCTTATCCCACTTCATGTGGGGTCGGCACAACATGTCATCAGTGTCATGTGTCATGTCATCTTTCACACAGTCTATCCATCTTTTCTTTGGTCTACCTCTTCCCTTATATCCTTCCACATTCATATTTAACACTCTTCTAGTCACATGACATTCTTCCCTCCGCATGACATGCCCATACCACGCTAACCTTTTGTTCTTCAACTTCTCAGTCACTGGCGCTACTTTCAAACTTCCTCTGATGTACTCATTCCGTATCTTGTCCATTCTAGTCACTCCACACATCCATCTCAACATTCTCATTTCCGCAGCATGCACTCTTCTTTCATCCGTCCCTTTGGTTGCCCAACACTCAGATCCATACAGTACGACAGGTCTTATGATCGTTTGTTGTTATTGAATAGCTTAAAATAACATGACTCGTAGTAAGCGACATTTAATAATTTATCTGGCAGATGTAGTGGCAGCTTTCCGATCCACAGATCGTGAGTTCGAAACCTGTCATGCATCAATGGGTTTTTCATTCGGAAAATGTATGTGCGAGATGCTAGTGCTCTCAAACGGTGAAGGAAAACATCGCGAGGAAACCGGCATGTCTTAGAATCTAAAAATTCGAAGACATGTGATGTGACATATGCTCGAAAGGAGCCTATAAGAGGCGCACTTTAATCCTTTCACAACACTGATTCTTTGATCGCCCATCATAGGCCCTTTTCAGGGCCACCAAGAAAGAATCAGTGACACGACAAGATGATGAAGTGGCAGATTCAGATGGCGCGTTAAAAGAAGAAGAAAGAATGAAAGAAAAGACGTTTATTTTAGACTCACACATATTAAAAATATAAAAAGGAAATAACAAATATAGCACATACTAAGAAGAAACAATGATATATCTATCATTGATTAGATTAATTGATTGATAAGATGTCTAAAGGTGGGGAAAAAAAAAAACAATAAAATGGTATTGGACTAACAAACAAGGGTGTTCACTAGTCCGTGCCAAGGTATGTGCGTGAGCCCAAAATAGGTCCCATCTCAGCTGTATTGCCGCTTCACAAAGTGTAGCAGCGCTGGTTTTCAGATGGGCGACCTCACAATCGCAGTACCCAGTTATGTAGGAAAAATAAAAAACAATTATCATAATTGCGTCTACCTAAATCTAGCAACATTATAACGCGTTTTGACATTAGATAACCATGTAATCGTGCATATAAATATGCGTTAGCATCCTAGCTAGTGGTCTGTGATCTAATTAATTGTTGCGTTGCGCCGTAGATTTAGTGTGAAAAGGTTCATCAGTGGCCTACAAATCAAACTGGTTGATTGTACGCTTCAGACGAATCAAGTCATAATTAATAAATGTGTATTTTGTCGTGTCATTGGTTATTTTTTCGGCAGTTTAATAACGGTGGTACTGGTAATGTGGTGAAAGGATAACCTGTGCGCAGAAGTTTCTTTCATACACTTTTTTATCTTACAAAACACAACAATAGAGAAATGAGCATGCAGTAAACTATAAATAGAAAAAGTAAAGAAGGTCGCCATTCTGGTTTTAATTCCAGTTTTGCGATATTTTTACTGATTTTGATGAATATAAGAACAATAACTGTCATGCATTTTAATAGATAGCACTGCTTAATGCTTATAAAATGCACGAGGAGAGGTGTCCATCTAGGTATTATTAGCATCTTCTGTGCTCTGTGTTCTTCTGTGCTCGAAAATAGCCTCTAAGAGGTGCACTTTAATTCCTTCACTTCACTGATTCCTTCACCGACGGTCATAGGTTGAGTTAGGGTGGCCAGGGCCACACTTTTTTATTTTTTAACTTTGGAAAAATGCATTACGCATCCCCCCCAACTCGGGGAAAGTTGGAGGGGTATATCGGGCTCTCTGACAGCTACTAATGCTAAATTGCATTAGCAACTAGCGACATACCGACTAAAAAACCATCGAATTTCCCTCTATCACCTCAATGCTAGTGCGTCATCAAACCCATCATCATCACACGAATCGGTTGATGCCGCACCTGCACTTGACAGGGCCATGGGTTCCCGGTTGGATTCGACCGTGACCCTGTCAGTGATAGTCAGTAGTAGTGAAGCGGACCCTTCTGTCACCCCTATCTATAGGGGGAGGGGGATGTCCTGGCATGACGACATCTCCAGGCGTAGGAGGTCTGTGCAATGGTCTGTGCATACCCAGCTGACCTCCATCAAGTAGAAGCTTGGCCCTACCTCAACCTCACTCTAATAGAAAATCAGTGACTTGAGAAGCAAGTAAGCAAGCACCTTAACTATTGTTCTCACCTACTTGAATGCACCACATTTCCTCAACCAATCAAATTCTTAGTATATCACGTCATCACCCGTTAAGAGCATCGTAAGTGTGTTAATGCGAATGACATTCATAAGAAAGTAAGCGCATCTGGTTACGCATTTTTTCTGTTTACCGTCTGGCTAAGCCTTGGTTTTCAGAGACCAGGGTTCGTTGTATCCATTTTGAATAAGAAAAATAATGTAGGTATCTAACTCAAACAATATCCAATACAGATATTATCACAAACTATGTATTACCACCATCGGGTCGCCATTCGAGAACCTTTACTCCCCATCGGTTATCAGTTCGGCGAGCTATATGGCCTGCCCACTGCCACTTCAAGTTGCTAATTCTGAGATGGATCGATGACATTGTAAAAGTTGCGGAAAGTCGGTGGATGGAAAGGGCTCAAGACCATTCGTCGTGGAACTCTTTGGGGGAGGCCTATGTCCAGCAGTGGACTTCTACAGATTGTTGAAGATGATGATTACCAACATGGTCATCATCAACACTATTTCAACCATAGGTAGTCCACTGCTGAACATATGCCTCCCCCTTAATATAAACAATAATTTGCCATAATTTAACAAGGCTCTAACTGCGCTCGCTAACCCGCGTGCCCAGCGCGCTGTGAGTATGGGGAAATCCCCTCACATGATGGGAAATTGCGTTTTAAATCAGTGAGGGTAAGCATTTCAGCCGTAAGACGTACACTAAACATAGCCTTATGTTTAGTGTACGTCTTACGGCTGAAATGATGATAATACATAATAATTCACCGAAAATATTGTTGGATCCAATATTGGATTGATAGAGGTCAGTCTTTAAATGACTAACTGGATTTAATATAATATATGGTAGTGAAAAAAACTATTTTATTTTATTGATCGAGCAAGCGAAGTGAGCTCAGATCTCCCAACTAACTTGAACGAATATGCTTTGTTTGAACGCGGCCACTACGGCCAAAAAACTAAATACTTTTATTAGGTACAACAAACCAAACTAGGTTTTGCCTAAAAATAATTGATTGAACTAAGTTGACTAATGTTTCCAGGCCGCAGCCGTCGCGTGTAGTAAGAAATCATCTCTGTAGGCTTCTTCGCACATTTGCATTGACTAAAAGCTTTCTGTGGTCAAGTTGGATTGACGGACGACCGTGGCATAGAAACCTAGTGTTTGCGTTTTCCATATCCGATGCTAAAACTTTCTTCATTTCATTTGAGCGTAGCCATTTCTTAACCTTTGCTGCCGTAAGAACTGAAGCTTTGCTGAAGGTTATCTATTTTTTTTCCTTCTCTATCTATATAAGATATTTTTTACAAAAACTAAAAACCGACTACAAATTCCTGAATATTTACAAGATAATATCAACCTCTTTTTTTGTTATCAACCTCTTTGCGTTTTGCTTACCTACTGAGGACGACACTGGCCACCTACACTTTCGAATAAAAAACAAAAGTAAGTATGACATCAATTTATCATCAATAATAACTCATACGGTACTGACTGGCTGAATGACAATCAAACGTAGTGGTTTTATTCTCTTTGAAAATCAACGCAGAGCCTAACCAAAATACTAAGAGTATGAAATTTGCAGGGTAGCTTCCTGTTGTAACGTATGGGTGCACATAAAGGAATTACACAACCCCTAAGTTTATGTAAAAATAGCAGCAACCGAACGAAGTCGCGGGGATAACCATACCATACCTACGTCGACAAAAAAAAATCGGGTATTCGTGATTTCGTGATGATGATGACGTTTTTTTAGTTTTACGGGACAAGTAGCAATCCCTCAGGAATTAATATGGGACCACCCCGGGATCATACTCTATACACCAGCGAAAGAATTATCAAAATCGGTTTAGTATTGGCGGAGATAAAGAGTTACATAAACACAAAAAAAAATACAGCTGACTTGAGAACCTCCTCTTTTTTGAAGTCGGTTAAAAAGGTGATTTAATATAATTATCCTTATATCCTTAGTCCGAAAGGGCCTCATTATTTAAATATACCTACTGTGGAAAAAAAAACAAAAATACGCACAAAATGCCGCAAACGACAGTGGGCAAAACTGGCCCAAGAGCAGCCACGATTGAGACATATTAACCTAAAACCCATAACCTAGAACTGCTTACCCTTTGCTTACTTAAACTTGCTTCAAATATCACTCAAAGTCAGCAAAAGTTTTACACGTGCTCTCATCAACCTCAGAACGAGAGTCGTTATCACAGCCAGTTTAAAAAGTGTCGCCCGTACTATCATCCGTGTAACAATCGAGGCGGCAGATTTGCAACATGTCATTGATATGCATTATGAAAAGCGGGCGTGACAAAAATGATCCCTGCGGGACACCAGCTTTAATAGGCTTCGAATCTAAGCAGGATTCATTAACGACAGCCTTGATGGTTAGCCCATATAAAAAGCAACCCATTTACATAGCGCTCGGGGAGACCGTATATTGGCCGTACACTATGAAAGAGAAGCAAAAAAATACAATCATTCGACTATTACTTGAAATCTCATGTACAGATTTTGATGCCCTCTAGCATACTTGAAAACTAGATTATACCCTTTAATTTGACATGTCTCAATCGTGGCTGCTCTTGGGCCAGCTCCCATATAAATTTGCCCACTATCGTTTAAGCCGTGTTCAAACGACGTGCGATATAGGATATAATTATTTTTTCGAAAATGATCCTTATGTCTTGTGGATACATTCAATTTTTAGTTGACTTTTAAGGGCTTGCTATATCTTTGAGTTATATCGTACTCACTCAAATGTCAAAAGCAAAACTATATTATCTAAATAATATCTTATCCTTACATCTATTAAGGATCATTTTGAAACTAATTTTATGGACTTATCAAGGAGATGTCGCATGTCGTTTGAATGCGGCTTTAATGGTACGGAGCTGACTCTGCCTACAAATAGTTCAATTCAAATGCCGACAGCATCCGAAATATTTGGCAACACTTTTATTTTCATTTGGACAATACGTAACACTTTCACCGATGTCAGCCGTTATGTTGGACCTGGTAACTGATAAAGTGAAAGAGCTAAATCTCTAAATTTTGTTTGTATTTCTAAGAAAACTCTGCTTATTTAAAAGTATTTCTGTCTGAGATGCAAGTGATACAGGTTTGATTCGCGCTGCTGAACAAATTTTTGCATCATCATCATCATCATCAGCCTGTAGAAGTCCACTGCTGGACATAGGCCTCCCCCAAAGAGTTCCATGACGAACGGTCTTGAGCCTTCTTCATCCACCGACTTCCTGCAACCTTTTGCATGCCATCTCTCTAAATTTGCACATCGTCGCCGGTCAAGCATGTTGAAGCACCTACAAGTTTTGTCATCCACTGTACACATGTTTAAGCAAATAAATGATCTTTATCTTTATCTTTATCTTCACTATGGCGTCGCTCCATCATTTTTGCATGATCTGCAAATATTTGTTCACCTAGTTTACAGACTTAGGCGTAGGTTCACCTAGTTTATAGACTTTTCAAAGTGATACCAGTAATTATATTAAAATTAACACCTATTTCACGATCGCGCGATATTTCTTTACCGATCGATTTAAATCTACATCTTGGTTTGTGTTACGACGTGTTCGAGATAGATAACCGTCAAAATATTAGTAGGCTAGTAGGCTTGGCGTTAGTAAAATAATCTCCATACCAGGAGAACCTTCGAACAACCGCTTCAAAATAAAAACTGGTCAAAAACCAGACTTGCTAAACGAAAAACTTTCTCCGCTTCCGTCGGATTGAGCCAAGCATTCTTTGCATTATTGTTTACATTTATATTAGCGTGATGACTGAAAATATCTCTATTAGTACCTACATTCGATTATCAAGCTGTGGAAATCAGCTTTGCACCCAACATTAAAATATAGAGAAAGTGCCTAAATTCTACTGTACCTATGTAGGCCTCAAATTTTCTTCACCACAGGTGTGTTACTAGCTCAAACTGTCTAGTAGGTTGGGCCTGCTTTTGCGGATATTTTTATACAAATTCATGTTAATTTGTATCTGTCAAAACACCTATAAACACACTATGTGTGTTCCTATTTACTTACCTACCTACCTACTTCACCTTACTTGTTTACCTGTTTTTCGTTAATTATACCTACCTACCTCATCATCATCATCATTTCAGCCGTAAGACGTCCACTGCTGAACATGGCCTCCCCCACAGACTGAGAAAATTCCTTATCATGTGGGGGGATTTGCCCATACTCACCACGCTGGGCATGCGGGTTGGCGAGCGCAGTTAGAGCTATCGTTGTTAAAATGAGGGACGCTGCTGCCCATCCCCTAGCTTTTTTCCCTTAGTCGCCTCTTACGACATCCGCGGATAGAGTACCTAATACCTACCTACTTAATTACTACTTAATAATTCTATTTGTATATCTACTTACCTACCTATATACTTTTACTTCTACTTCTAGTTCTACTTACTCTTATTTTATTTTATTTATTTTTGATCTACCACTCCTACTTACCTAACGACGTCGACGTTTTTATTCATATCGTATAGCCAAAAAAGGTTCCATCTCAGCATTGATGCAGATGGAACCTTTTTTGGCTCACGCATGCACCTCGGCACGGACTAATGAATACCCTAGTTTTGTTACTTCCTACCTACTTTTGTTTTGTTTCCTCCCTACCTTTTGTATTGTAACCTGTACTGACTTTTTTTATTAGTTTGTGCTGTGCTTGTGTGTCCAAAATAAATGTATTTTCTTTCTTTCTTTCTAAGTACCCGCGCGGGTTCACTCTCGTGGAGTCACAGTATAAAGAAATAAGATACACGACTTTTTAACTCAAACTGCAATCATTTTCTTCCACATCTTTACACTCGTATCTCATTATTTGTTATTAAAAATAAATATTCTAAACGTGAAAGCTTGTGAGGATGTTTGGATGTTTAGATGTTTGGATGTTTGTGGTTCAAGATACAAGATACAAGATTTTATCGGTAAAAGTAAGTTTTACAAGTCACAAATAAACAATCACGGATAAACGGCCGAACGGATTTGAATGAAATTTGGTACAGAGATAGATTATTGTCTGGAATATCATATAGGCTACTTTTTATGTAGGTCCCACGCGAGCGAAGCCGCGGGCGGAAGCTAGTTAAAAATATGTTTGCAAAGTTTCAAATTAATATTTTCATTAAAATATCACCCCCCGCGTTCTTTTTCTTTCTTTTCACCTTCTAAAAGTGAAAATCTTGGGCGCCTGCCATTGATTAGATGTAGGTACTTATTTACACATAAAAACCACTCATGTAGGTACTTAACTTGAACCACTTACTATAAGCAGTACCGTTAATTTCACTAGCTATGCTCTCGAAATCAAAAGTCGATCAGGTGTCCACGCAAGCGTGGCTATAAGATGATAGATAAATGCGCACATGACATTGCCCACGTTCAGGGTACAGCAGCGGCACTATTGCGTAAGCGAAATGGTAATGGAACTTTGAACATACTTTTACCAATCCAATTTTTCCATTCCATTATTTACAACGACTTACATTGACTGGCCTCATAGCTCAGTTGGTAGTAACTCTGCCTTCTGCGCTAGAGGTCCCGGATTCGAATCCCGCACTGGACAAACATTTGTGACTAACACAGATGTTTGTTTGTGTCTGGGTGTTAAATATATATCTATTATATATATCAGTCTCTGGTACCCACAGTACAGACTACGCCTAGTTTGGGATCAGTTGAAAAAAAAAAAAAAAAAAAAAAAAAAAAAAAACACGGTACTAGTTATATTTTAATGAAATATAACGTGAGCTCCCATTTAGTACCTATAGTTTCAATGACTTAGAAGCTCAGGTCATCATCATCATCCTCATTTCAGCCGTAGGATGTCCACTGTTGAACAAAGCCTCCCACAGATTTCCAAAGCGACTTCCTATCATGTGGGGAGAAATTCACCAGTTCAGGTAAGATTGGTTATTAGTTACAATATGCTAATTCCATCTATCTGTGCAATTAATATTTTTTTTCCCAAGTTCTAGAACTAAATGAGGCATAGCACAGTCAGCCCAAAATCTGCGGAGTCATGGTTTAACGAGCGCCATGATTGCTAAGCAATTGATTCAAGAATTATCACAAAATTGTTGGTTTTTCATAGAAACAATTGTGTTGCCTAGTGGGAGGTACCCGGCTTTTGATCGGAAAGTCGTGGGTTCGAACCGTTCGTTTTGTTCAATAACGGCCGTACCCAATATTTAATCTATGCGTGGCGAGTATGGGCAAATCTCCCAAATCCCATTCAAATCATTCAAATTCATTCATTCAAATAAATCATTCATTCATAACATCATCGAAGGTTAACCAAATCTTATTTTTAAATCATAATATGTAGATTACTACATTGTATGTAGATGATGATTATTATAGATGCCAAATTACTGTAAATATATTGATTTTTCAATCTTAAAAAAAAAAAAAAAAAATGATTGCTTGGTGTAGGCTGTACAAGGTCGCTCACGCTGGAAATCTATGGGAGAGGCCAACGTTCAGTATAAGCATTAGATACATATTTCATCAAGTGTAGCGTGTGCTACCCTTAGATCATTTGTTGAAGCTCACATTTGTAACCTTTTTTCAAATTTTTAGAAGCTCTTATATATTAGAGATTAGAATTAGATTATTTTTCTTTTGAGCCTCACCTAGTTCGATCGGCACCACACTGAAGCCTTAAATTCCATTTTGTGAAAAAGGATCATCGAAAAAAATTATAGGCAACAAGCCGTGTTTGTTGCCTGATTCTTCTAGGCTTGGTCACGAGGAGCGCGTAGCTTCACCTAGTTTCTAAGACGTTTAAAAGTGATCCTTGTGATTTAATTTAAATAAACGCCTTTTGACTTTGACTTTGACTCAGTAATAGACGTTATGCGGCTGTAAAGATAATGATGATGATGATCGTTGAGAGTCATCGAGATACCTTCGAGTCGACGCACGCGCATTGAGGAAAGCGTAACGGATGACAGCTGCTTAGAATTCTATCGGATGATAATGGGGGTGTCAGGCCTTGTTACGTCTGTTCTGGATGATTTATATAGCGTAAAGCCGTGTTCAAACGCACGCCGATATATCATCCAAAATATGTTTATAATTTATTTCAAAATGGTCCTTCATCGTCATCATCATCGTTTTATCAGTTTAAAATAAAAATTTAATTCATTTTTTGAAAATCATCCATTTTACCATGTCGCGGAATATTTAAATGTTTCATTTTCGGATTTGCATGTGGAGTAGAAACTATAAATTACCTATTAAAATCTAAAATCTTTGTAAAATTATATGAACGTTACTTGTAAAGAACTGTAATTACTGTAAACCTGACATGCCTATGTTATATGTTATAACGAAATGGTCAATAAATGAATTGAATTGAATTCATCATTTCAGCCGTAGGACGTCACATACACATACGACTGCTGAACATAAGCCATAGATTACCGGAAACAATCATTTGGGGGGATTTGCCCATACTCGTCACGCTGGGCAGGCGGGTTGGCAAGGGCTGATAAAGCTCTTGCTGTTGATAGGGAACGCTTCTGCCCATCCCTTAGCTTTGTTTCCTTTAGTCGCCTCTTACGACATCCACGGGTAGAAATGGAGGGGCCTATTCTTCAGCCGGGGCCACCAAGGCAAAATGATTCTAATGTGTACAAAATAAAGTTAATTTCGAGTTTGACAATTGAGGGCGTGCGATATAGCTCAACGATATCGCAAGCCCCTTAAAGTCAAATACAAAGTTAGCTTTATTCAGTTAATTTTAGTTGGCATATCGCAAACCGTTTGAACACGGCTTCATGTGGAACTTTTTACTCACTTAGAGGACGCTGCTGTAGTGCCTGACACATATTATTTAAGATGGGGTAGGCTTGCCGAGCGCCTTCAACATCCTGTAAGCCTAGTCAATCTTATCCACAGGAAAGACACGATCATGATCAATACCTACGATGCTGACTTAACCGCGGGTTTTCTCACGATGTTTTCCTTCACAGTTTTGAGCACGAGTTAAAAAAAGTCTTAAAAACTACGAGCACGTCTTGTCTTAGGGAAAATGATTATAAAAGTGTGTCTGTTGGTTATAAGGGTATACAAGTCTAAGAGTTATTTTCCCGACGTAGATGTGCGAATCAAGATTTTAATGGACGTGGCGGTGGGTGTGCCGTTTGTCACATATTTGCTTACTAGGGACTTTAGACTAAACTTATTAATGTGACTGACTTTACATTATTTTGATGTCATCCAAGTCATGTGACTAATTAGTTTTTTAATGAGTACCTGATTTTATCCAAACATTTCAAAATAATGCGTTTTTCACTTGAAAGATATAATCAGTTTTTCCAAAAGAATTCTATCATGTTTGAGGCTTCAATATGAACAATATGTTTATTCTGTTTGTTCACAGTCGTCTCTTTATCAACAATGATTTTTCTCCGGTAGAACAAAGAAGGAACTATTGATTTGAAGGAAAAGTCTACATCAACCATGTTGGATATAATTAAAATATTTTTCACGTAATCAGTGGCAAATTGGTAATAACAATTTTTATTTTGGTGATCTTTAAAAAATTTGAGGTAATTTAACACATGTCATGTTAACAAGAACACTTTTTAAAATAAATAACCGTGAAAATATATGCAACTGTTTATGAGAACAGTTAATTTACTGATTTATTTTTTTGTTTCTGGAATTGTCGTTCCATTCTGTTAAGTTTAAAACACACGATCTTAAATTAAAAGTGACAAACAATTTGCATATTTATAAGAAAAATTCCTAATAATACTCTGAAACTTAAATTACATTCAACAAAAAATAATAATTCAGAGAGCCTCTCCATTTTCTCGTAGTTCTCTAAGTACAACACGCCTTCAGTAACTGGATCTTCCGGTAAAGCAATTAAGAGGGATTCTATGAGGTCAACGAGCTTCTATGCTATTATAAAAATGCGGGCTAGCATGAAAACAGATGTCACAGCATGACATATTGACTGATATTTTTACATATTGACTGTATATTTTGTGTACTGCCGTACGTTTACAGCGTTCTCGCATTTTATGCTAGTCGCTCTAAATTGGAGCAAAGAACGTTCTAAAAATCGCAGCCAAATAACATTATTTGTTTCAAATAGTGTTGTGTTATGTATGATCTAAACAATAAACATACGCCGATTTGTCTAAGTTGTTTGAGAGATATTGGCCCGCCTCGCTCGTTCGATCATAAATAAAATGCTTTATCTAAAAACAGTTTAAGACTTTTTTTTTTACCTACTTAATTCCATACAGCTCGGATTCACAGTTCGAAAGTTATGCTCTAACAAATACAACGCCGATTCGTCCAAGTTTTTTAAGATATCTTTGCTCGCTTCGCTTGCTCGTTCAATAATCAAATTATCTTTATGATTTAATTCTGATTATTTGAGATTAAATGCCCATTCGTCTTAGTAGAGGTATTCGCTCGCTCGCTAAATAATCAAATTATCTATATGATTTCATTCTGATTATTTGGTATTTAACTCTGTTGCAAGCCATTAACAGCGAAAATAACCATCGGAAAGTTACTATCGCAATTAACCAATAACTACGCACACAGTATGTGACTACACCACGTTTTTCGTAGTCACTTTCACTATTTCATTTAATTTTACCACCACTTTCGACAACCACGTGCGTTGAATCGATAAACACAAACTGGCTTGTGTTTTTCCTTTAAGTGTTGGCTTCTTTCTTAAGGCCAGTTTTATGATAAGTATGGTAAAGTATTGTTTTTTTTAAACAATTGGGAAGGAGCCTTCCAAAACTGCGCCATCCGGTTCGTGGTCAACATTTGAGAACTTTTATCCACCAATGACCGACAATCATTGGTGGATAAAAGTTCTCAAATTCTACGAGCTACATGCCCTGCTCACTGCCACTTCAACTAGCTCATTCTGAGAGCTGTCGGTGACCCTGGTTCTTCTACGGATTTCCTCATTTCGTAGTGAAACTCAATACCCCGTTTGACTTTGAATAGTTAGCGACCAAGTCTCAGTGCTATATGTCATCATTAACAACACAATGATTGTAGACTTTCGTCGCGATGTTGTGATATCTGCGACGAGAAAATAATAATACTGACCTCATAGCTCAGTTGGTAGTAACTCTGCCTTCTGCGCTAGAGGTCGCGGGTTCGATCCCCGCGCTGGACAAACATTTGTGTGATAAACACAAATGTTGGTTCTGTGTCTGGGTGTTAAAATATTTATCTATTATGTATATCAGTCTCTGGTACCCATAGTACAGGCTATGCCTAGTTTGGGATCAGTTGACCGTGTGTGATATGTCCGGAATATTTATTTATTTATTTAATTTAGGCCAAAGTTTTCGAAAGCAAGCATAAGATCTCTTAATATTCGAATATCATAAGTTCAGTTTCAAATTTTTTTTTTCAACTTAGATTTTTTCTATTCTTTCTTCGAAAACAAACAGAACAAGACAAAGCCATATTTCAAAGAATTCCTTACTAGAGTACCTATAACTATATTTAATACGGTACAAATATTTTACTAGATCACGGCCGCCCTGGGCTGCTTTGAATAATAATGAAGTAAAAGTACTGTAGATAAGCCACATGATTAAAATAAGGGATCAGATAAAACAAAGCACTTTTCTAAACTTCCTTATTCGTGATCTAAAGTGGGTTGTGTTATTCAGAAAAGGATTTATTGTTGAGACGACGTACGCAATACATGAGTCACCCATATAATAATACCACAACGGGGAACTAGATGGCCTTGGTTAGAGATAACATTATTACTAAATATTGAAGCATTACCCTTTAAAATCACATGCTTCATTCAATCCTGACTGGCCTCATAGCTCAGTTGGTAGTAGCTCTGCCTTCTGCGCTAGGGGTCGCGGGTTCGATCCCCGCACTGGACAAACTTAGATGTTTGTTCTATGTCTGGGTGTTAAATATTTATCTATTATGTATATCAGTCTCTGGTACCCATAGATCAGTTGACCTTGTGTGGTATGTCCAAAAAAAACTGTTTTTCTCTACATAATAACCCTAATTATAAGTTTATTTTATATATAAGTTACTGACAAATTATGGATCTAAATAGTCCGAAATAAAATATTTTTATTTATTATATTTTATAATTATTATTGACATTCGTAACCTGATTAGATTTTTTTAATTCGAATACTACGCGTACAAAACCGCGGATGGCAGCAAGTTTATAAATAATCATACGTATTTACGAATTGATTACCTCTTCTGTTGTTGAGGTTGGAAAAGGCACTGAACATCGGAACACATCTTACCAACATTTTTGAATACAAAACCAATTTCAGTGATCATAAAGCGTACCAAATCACCTCCTAATTTTGTACGGTTGGTTAAAGATAAAGATGATAACAAATGTGAACCTGTCAAACTATAGCTTTGCACTAACATTAAACTTGACAAATACGTACAGAACCCATAACGTAAAATTTTAAACATATTATGAACAAATTGACCAATTTCTTTTCTCTTTTCATTTCAGATGTGAGATGATGGATGGACCCCTCAATTTGACTACATAATGATCACAAAGAAATTGAATCATTAACTAGTAGTAAAAGCTACTTAAAGAATGGAAACACTTTGTAGATACTAGTGCAAGAAGGAATGAAGAAGTAGAAATGATGGCAGGAAATCATCCAACTGATCCCTATGGAAATAGAGATGATAAAGCTCTATCTAGAAGAATGATTATAGCAAAAATCTTTAAAACAATTCTAGTTTTAATATTAGTGATAAACACGGACGCGATAGATGCTGAAAAATCAAAGGACAAAAATGACTTAGTGAAACGAATGAAAATTATCGAAAGTGTGTCGGGTAGGTTTTTTAATGATATATACCAGAATGGCACGTTTAGGACTGGAAATAATCTTTGGGATAATATACTCAATCAGTGTAGTGTTACCCCTTCAGTGAGTTGTTTGCAAAAGAACGTTTATTCGTACATGGACGAGAAACTAGATTTCGATGGTGATGTCAATGTGTCAGGTGGATTGAGTTTCAAGAAGAATAATGTCGACATGAAGAAGTATAGTAAAGAAGCTAATATTATCTACCTTACTGGAAACAAAGATGAAGCCAGTGAGAGATATCTGGATGAAGAGAATGAAGTGGCAGACGATGATGAACCAGGTAAGTCTAAATAATTTGATTCCTTGATACAGGATCCCGATTCCTTATAATAAGGTAATAAAAATAAAAAATAGTCTAAAGGTTCTGACGATATGAAATTGCTAGCGAGTAAATTATATGTATCGATTCAAAAAAACTATGCACTTACGCTTACTACATAGGTACAAATTTCCTAATATAATACTAGGAGAGTATAATGGAACCTTATAACAATGACTTATTAATGGTTACCAAAAAATTCATCGGGAGATGGAATAACTATGATGTGAACGATTATCAGCTCTCATGCACCAATGAAAAACAATACTAATAAGAAGACAAAGTTAGTTCAAGTTCTGTTACATTGTTCTTCTGACCGGACTTAAAATTAACCTTGCTACTTTGACCTACTTTCTTGAAACCTTACTTGAACATTGTCATAAATTCCAACATAATAATATTTGCGTAAATACAACGAACAATAAAATAAATATTCATTTATTCTCCTAGAAATCTTTTCTGACCAGTAAGTGCAGACCTTAACTGTAAACTTGCCTTTTCTTTGCAAAGTCTCTAATTATATTGGCCACTTTCTTTAGGTGCTTTATGGGATATTATGCATGTAAATGAAGATAGATTTATATTTTTTAGAGATTTTGTGTTTTTTTTGAGGTAAAGTTTAGTAGTGTTTTTGTATGCACAAAAGCCACGTTGACCTAGTCGGAGGTACCTCGACTTTCGATCCGAAGGTCATGGGCTCGAATACGGCCGCGCACCAATGTGTTTTTATGTTCGAAAAATTTAAGAGCGCATGAACCCTTCAAACGGTGAAGGAAAACATCACGAGCAAACTAAGTATTCTTGTAAGTGGCGATGGGTTTGCAACCTGTCACGTATGGAATACTTACTACTGCAAAATGTGGGCATGTACCAAAATGTTTGGACGTACGTCTCTTAGACATCTTCGAGGAGGAGGAGGAGAAAGCTTGGAGATCTGAGATTACCACGCTTGGGGATAAAAGTCATGAGCCTATGTTTTTTACCTGTAGATATATTTATTTTATAAAATAATTTTATTATAATCATTTCTTTAAATTTATCTTTGACGTAATTGTACTCCATATTTTTTTACCATACTATTCTTGCTTCATCTAGAGCATAAAACATTTTATAATTTAGTAAACAATTTGTCAAAGTTTTAACAGTTTAATGTTCATTTACGCTATAATTATACAGTTTAAAATAATTTTAATGCCACAATAACAGTAATAATAAGAAGTTATTACTTAAAACTTTGCCACATAACATTGAGTTAGTATAGGTACAGCTTGAAGTGATTCATTGCAAATTGTTCGTGGGTTTTCGGAGTTAAAAAAAACTTAATTATCTTACACATAGTTTACTTTTTTGGGGGATATTGTGCAGTAGTTTTCTGCACCGCAGTTCAGAGGCCGGTATACTGCCCATTGATGTCCGGTATGGAACCTTTCCAGAAAACTGTTCTACGTCCTTCTGCCAGTACTGATACTCCGCATCAGATGAATGCTTATTTACTAGCGGCATTTGATCGCCATGTCACAGGGCCGTTAAAGGAACAATGCAGTATTTTATAAGCGAGTCTGTTTGTTAAATCAATTATAAGGTAGATACTAATAATCAAATGCAATTTCTGGAGGGCTTTGATAGCGAGTTAAAATATATTTGTAAATATACATACATAAAATCACGCCTATTTCCCAGAGGGGTAGGCAGCGACCACGGCTTGCCACTTGCTACGATCCTGACGTACCTCTTTTGCTTCATTTACTCTCATCATATTCCATACACTACGCACTAACCTAGGCGTTACTAAACGTACGCCTAGGTCTTCCCCTTCCAACGGTCCCATTCACACTCACCATAAACACCTGTTTCGTCAATCTTCTTTCGTTCATCCTTTCTACATGACCAAACCATCTCAGCATACCTTTCTCAAATCTCATCACTACGTTTTCTTTCACTCCACAACTTTGTAAACATCTTTATTATTTTGTCCATATATATATATATATATATATATATATATATATTTATATTATTTTTACACTAGACTTCTCTATGTAGTATGTAATAATTTACGCAAGGTCTGTTACCTCATTAGCACCTAAAACTCAAACAGAATTTCTCGGTGAAAGCTAAACCTCTTTGAAATCCATTTTTAGCTTAATGCCCAACAGCGAAAGGATTAAAATCGATTGTTATGATGTCTGGCAAATTTGTTGCTTTTGTGCCAAATCGTTGAGTATATTAATACTGGTCATAAAGTCATAGCAAAAGAATGATTTGTGCTCATAAAATGTATACTTAATCTATCTTGTTAATGAACACAGAGTTATTAATTACCCAAAGGTAACTCGTACCTCATGTCAATCAGTTAAAAAAGACTTTAAAGAAGTTGTTCAGGAAGAAGCGACTAAGAGTTCTAGCTATATTCTTACCGTTATTACTGCGGTAACTAAAATTAAATTGATGTTAGCTAATTCAGATGATAAAACTTAAACGTACTTATGAATGAATATGCTGCAGGCGTTTCAGATTTTATCGGCTAATGCAACTCTACGCATAGTTTTCTCTATAGCCCAATGCGCGACATTGAGCTCGTGTACGAGGCCGATACGAGGCAATTATTAAGGCATAGATAGCTAAAACCAAAATCGCTGCTCTGAACTCTGTGAGGCAATTACTCACGCAATACATTATTATTATATATATTTTCATCATCATCATCATCATCAGCCTGATGAAGTCCACTGCTGAACATAGGCCTCCCCCAAAGAGTTCCATGACGAACGGTCTTGAGCCTTTTCCATCCACCGACTTCCCGCAACCTTAACAATGTCGTCGGTCCATCGGGTGGGCCTTCCAACACTGCGTCGTCCGGTTCGTGTATATATATTTTAGGTTAAGGTATATATTTCTATGGGTCCTAGAATTTAGTTTTTAACATATGCACTATTCTTAAGTTACCTGAAATAAAATGTATATTATTATTATTATTATTAATACTGATACAAATCTCATCATCATCATTTCAGCCGTAGGATGTTCATGGGGGGCTGAAAATAGCCCCCCACAGATTTCTAAAACGAATTCCCATTGTGTGGGAGTAAATTGCCTATACTCACCACGTTGGGCACGCAGGTTGGCAAGCGCAAAGCTATTATTGTTAAAATTGGAACGCTGCTGACCATCCCCTACGATTTTCCCTGATACTTACGTAGAGAATAGAATAGAAAAAATAAACAGACTGTAAGCCTTACAGTATCTACCTACTCAATCCGATGACACCTTGTTTCCACCACCTGCTATTTTTATAGTTGTCCTACATTTACCATAGCAATGAATACAATGGCAGCGGTTTGAGGTTGCATCCAAGCTAACAGACGGGCATTATGCTTGCGGTTACAACCCACCACTTGTAACTAGTTCAAACATTCAACCGATATTTGAATACTATTTTGAAACCATTACCTACATAAAACAAGTACATTAATGACGGTTTTAGGTTATAGTTCTTTAGTGGTCATTTGGCTCATTCGAGGACCAACACACCATGGCCTGGTCACTGACCGTACGTAGGTGCAAGTAAGTGAGTTCGGCCACGGCGAGATTCTCTCGCTCTAAATTGGAGTAGCTCCCAGGTGCGCTGCTAGGTACCTCCACCTCACAGAAGACCGCATCAAAATAATTGTATTTGTTTCTAATACTATTGTGTGTTCCTACGGTGAGTAAGGTTTCCAAAGGTCTTTAAGGGGTTCGGGATCGGCAACGCTGGCGTAAAGATTGCAAGCGGACATAGGCTACTACTTACGTGTGTGTAACAGGTGGGCCGTAAGCTTGTTTGCCATTTAGTTGTATAACAAAGGGTGAGCAAGGAACTTAGCAGCCCGTGTCCGTGTAGCTTGCTTAGTCCTAGACTTTGCTTAGACCTTCCCCTAAATACAAAGAAGCTCTTTCTTACCGCTTAGCTACCGAGCCACTTCTCACCTGGCCTTCTTGCCTTTCTTTGGGATTTTATTCAACTCGAAGCGCCGTAGCCGGTTTTAAGCCCAAAAAAATGGGGGGAACAGGCGAGGAGACTTCTTATAATAACATAGCACCAATATTATTTTTTTACAATAATTATGACGATACTTTTGCCTACAAAAATCGGAGAAAAGTAATTACAATCTAGAACTAGTATTCTTAGAACAATTAAGTGACAACACACTCTTCCGCATAATTGAATCGCGTGCGAACCATTCAACAATTTCGTAATAGAAAACTGACAGACTGACGTGTGCAACGTAATAGAATAGAAATTACGGCATGGAATGTAGAACATGTAGAAAGTGTAGTATACAATGAAGGAAAAACGGGGAACGATATGAATTTGATCGGGAAAGTGGCTAATATTTGTCACTTCAGTCGGGATGATCAAATTCCGATCGTGATATAAAAGCTTTGGTAGAACAGAAGGTTACATAATATATATATAGTTAAAGGGAAAGACTAATATGCGAATATTATTCTATTACAGAATCTCCACTTGAAGAAGTAACAGACGCGTTGTATAGCAAAGGCGTGAAGTTCTTAACAACACACGATATGAAGCTGACACTACCGGAGTTTCTATTCGACGGGGCTACGCTGAAGCTGTCACCGCGAGCGCTGACGAAGACCGGCGCTCTGGTGCATATAGACCTCGAGCCAAAGGAGGTCAATGGGGAGAGTAGACTGTTCTTTCATAAAATAAGTAAGTGTTATCACTATATGAATCATCCCTTGAAGACTCAACGGGTTTTGTAAACACCTTAAAGCCTTCAGGGTGCACGATCGAATGGATTTTTCTGTTATAAATCTCATTTAGGTTCTCTGAGATTTAAGAAAACACAATGGTAGATAGCCAATCCTTAAAATGATAGGTCTATAAGATTCTAGCTAGGGTCTCAGGTCCTTGGAAATACATATTCAAGACTAATTACTTACCTGAAGTATAAGTTAAGCCTAAGTTAAGTTGTATTTTTTTAAATCTTAGTGTTTTACTAAAAATGAAAAAAAACAATAAAGCCCGACCAAAATCCGGACGCGAAACCGAAACACATACACACAAATAAAAATATCCTTAGCAATTTTAGCAAATTTATTTCATAAAATAATCAGAGTTTTATTATTTCAGAAAAATATATCAGAAAAAAGCTAGTTACAGCAGCTATTGCAATCATACTAGTCGTGAAACTGATCGCGCTGAAGCTGATATTCGTTCTGCCATTGATTCTTGGTGTGACGACAGCAAAGAAGATGTTCCTTAAGCTACTTCTCTTCGTGTTCCCGGCACTGAGCCATATTTTCAAACTCTGTTCTTGGTACCACCAGAACTACCACACGACGAAGTTCCATCACCATCACCATTTGATCACGCATCATCATAAGGTAACCCTAAAAATAAAGTTTATTGCGTTTTATTTCTAATAACTTTATTTAGCCGCCGTGACGGAAATTTAGAGGACGACCTAAACAAGAATCAAATCTGACAGCAGTGATCTCAATATAAGAGGAGTGCGTAAATACACATCACAAAAAGAACGATGGTTAACATTAATTTTTAAACTGAACCAATTTTCCAGAGAAGGTTTGAACCAGAACACCTAATTATTAGGAAAAGTCTACAATAGGTGATAATTCCATTTTGTGTGATGAGTCTGGGGATTTCCATGGTTCGTTATTGTCAATTATCACGATCTTTGTGACTGTCAACTTACGACACAGCCCAAACAAAACCTAAAAAAATCCTAAATAAGTAGATGGTACAGGCTTATGACTTCAGAATTTTGTAGTGTCCCCTGAATAGAGCAGCTTAGGAGCGTTTACACACTTTTATAACCTTGTGCATTGGTTGATAGTGGTATAGCACTCCAAAATGTCAGCCATAGCAGTCATGATATGCCGGAGGCCTTCAAACGACTTCAAGGGTCACTTATACAATCTTATTACTTCCAGACTCCACACCCATCTCCATACGGGCATACCGCGCCACACGGCCCTCATTCGTCAGTGGTGGTTACGCGGCCACAGACCCATGGGTCAGCACCGGCTTTTGAACACTATCAGCAGGATTGGGAGCTTTCTGGGCCTGGACTTGGTAGCGAGTAAGTTTCTGCACCAATCTAGATAATTTTTATTCGCTAGCGAGGTTGAGAAAAAAACTGAAGATCTTTGCTTTATATGCCAAGGACTTGCTAGTGTTTTAGTGCTGAACCAGACTTTTGATATGGTAGCTCTATGTGATATTACGCGTAACTTTATAGAGCTTCGCAGGGTTCTATGTGACGGAATGTATCAGCAACACTACGCAAGGATGTACAGAAATCTGGTTTGAACACCTGGTCAGCATGGGTGCAAAAGGGGGCCACTGTTTGAATAATTATATTGATGCAGAATGCACCCTCCTGGAAATAATTCTGCGCTCATTGTCAAGACACTGATAATATTTTCTTATCACTGATTAGTAAATTTCCAAATTCAGGAGTTGTAACACAAGTTTACACACAAATAAACATACACACATATACAGATCACCAAATTCGTACTAATATCTTAGTATATGCTTAAAAGCTATAAAATATTTATATTTCAGATATCTTGCATCGGATATACATCGCAACGCCATAGCAAATTTCAAGCCCAATGTCAATGATATGAACGACATCAACGCATGGGGACTAGGGGCACCACCAGGTAATATATTGATTATTTACTCCTCGCTTACGTAAGAGCTGTGTTGGCCTGGGAGGCCCTCGACTTTTGAACTGACTCAGAAGAGTGAAGAAAATCATTGTTAGAGCGAGTGCACGTATTAAGAGAAATAGAAATAGAGAGAGAGAATGAAGAGTGACAAAATTTTGATACGAAATTGTTGCTGACTGACTGAACCCGTCCCCAAATCGTACGCTCGCACGTTGTACGCCTCTTCTGGACCCAATGCAGGCGTGAATTACGCGCAAGAAATTCGCGGCAAATTCACCCTTCTGGACTACGTCTTAGTGGCGATCGTTCACAGTAATTTCATAAACTAGTTCCATTGTTTAGCGAAGTAGTCGCTTCGTCTTCACCCTGACCGCTTGTGTTGACTATAAGATATGTTAATAACGTATATTTTTCTCGTGTTTCCAGGACAATCGATGAATGTGGGTGAGCAGTACAGCGCCAGTAACAACGCTGTCCAGAATGTTGCTGCTCCTAATGGCCAGAAAGTTTCTATAGGAAATGCTGGAAGGTAAATTTGTCTAAAAGATTCATCAAATCTAGACGAACTCAAACAAAGAATACGGGTTCCTTTACATTTCTCCAATCAAGGCCACCTCTATCACAACTCTAACACAAAAATAAAAAGTAGCCTATATGCTATTCCAGACCATAATCTATATCCGTGCCAAATTTCATCCAAATCCGTTCAGCCGTTTTAGGGTAATTGAACTACAACATCCAAACATCTTACAAACTTTCTCATTTATAATATTAGTAGGAAGCATTCTTTTATCTTTTAACTGATTTTAATAAGTTTAATAATTTTAATAACTGTTTTCAGACCAATAGGACCATCAAACCCCTATTATCGAAATAAGAAAAATGGACCAAAGGATGCCTTGCAAGCTGAAAAAGAAGCTTTGGTGAGTTCAATTTACTGATCATCCCCACTTGCCTTCTGCTGGGCTAAGCCTCCCTCTTGTGCCACAAGCCACGGTTCCACTCGAACCTCTTGGTATTTGTGACTCTTAGTATACCCAAGTGGGAGGTTCCCCGACTTTCGATCCGAAGGTTGTGGGTTGGAATCCGGTCGTGAACCAATGAGTTTTTATATTCCCGTAAAAAGTACCCGTAACACATCCTAAGATCGGCAAACGACAACATCGAGAGGAAACCAGTAGGTAAGTGTTCTTCAAACGGTGCACCGATGATAAGTTTGCTACCTGTCACGTCTGGGATACTCACTCGTGCAAAATGTGGGCTTGTGCTAAATGTTCGGACATGCCCTTAGACATGTTCGAGGATCTCATCACCTGGAGATCTGAAGGTAGTCTACCATTCTTGGGGATGAAAGTCGTAAGCCATTTTTTTCCTTCTATGACGTCGACAAAATTTTTCTTTCAACGTTTCAAAATTTCCAACTCCACTTGTAGGGCAGGTACCTCGACTAACCTTTTTCTCGTAAGTTTTGATTTCATAACTTAGCGTCACCATTCTGTATTACCGTGCATTTCAGAATTATAGCACTTATAATGCGCTAGAGCGAGTAGAACAGTTTCTTCTTCTTCTCGAGTCAAGGACTCCTTCAAACTCTACTCGACCAATATGTATGTTTTGAGAGGAGGAAGGGCACAGCGAGTTTTACTCGTTCTGAATTGGAGCAGCCCGCCTGGGGAGGTACCTCCGCCTTACAGAAGATCGCAGCCAAATAACATTATTTGTTTTCAAATAGTGTTGTGTTCCTGCGATGAGTAAGGTTGCCAGAGCTCTTTAGGGGGAGGGGGGTTCGGGGTCGGCAACGCGTGCGTGATGCCTCTGGTATTGCAAGCGCTCATAGGCTACGGTTACCGCTTACCAACAGGGGGGCCGTATGCCTGTTTGCCACCTAAGTAGTATAAAAAAAAAAAATGTAGCAACCTTGATGGCCCTATCCGTTGTCTAATTTAGGTCCTCCCAAATGCCGGTGGCCGTGCACAGTGGACAGGAAACAGTAGTGGAGTAGAACAGCTGACAAGGTCAGACAGACGGACAGAGGGACACGGCGAAACTATAGGGATTCTTAGTTGGAATTCGGAAACCTGAAAATGGGGATTTTAATTTTTTGCTAAATTAACTATTTCAGATAAGAGCAGCATCAATAGCGGCCAGAGCGCCACCTTCTCCAGTACGAGACGAGATCCTGAGGGTGTCTGCTGTGAAGTTAAAGGAAACGAACCGGGTGAAGGCAGAAACAGAGCTCGTTAAGCAGCAGCAGCAGATTCTGGCTGCTCAGGATCCGGTAATATACTTGTTTTATGATTGACTAGCTTCCGCCCGCGGATTCGCTGGCGTGGTACCTACATAGCGGAAGTAACTTATGAATATTATATAAAAAAAAAAAACATTTCATTTATTTATTTATTAAGATAACAACATCATAACAGGTTTTTTTATTAAGCCCTAAGGCGATGTTATATCTAGGTACCTACTTAACTTAATTTATTAACAATACTAATTAATATATTTTGTCTCAATGACGAGCTGTGCCATTTCCATGGCTTTCGGCAGGTTTTGGTAAAACACATCTATACTTTTTTGGGACAGAATATTGAGTAAATAGATAGCGAGTGACACGGGAGAAAACTTAAGTAGGTTGGTCCTACAGCTGGGTACCTCCAGCATGGCGGGGCGGCGACGGAGGCCCAAGTAGAAATTGACTAAATAAAGCTCACTTGTTTTACCTTTTTTACCAGAAAGCGTTTTCCAGAAAGCTTATTTAAATACAAAGGTCGTTATATATCTTATTATCTTAACTTTTTCTATAGCTGGCAAGAGGATGGGCAGCCGTGTCCCCTATCAATTATAGCTTTATCTGCGCTCGCCAACCTGCATACCTAGCGTGGCGAGTATAGGCAAGTCCCCAAATAATTGTGAGGGTGCACGCCGTACAAAGTCGGTCGTGCTGGAAATCTAATTTCTAATTTCAGAAATATTGGGCAAAATGTTCCCCCCTCCCCTCTCGGGATGGTGTACATGTTATGAATCAACTTTGAAACAAAGAAAGAAAGAAAATGTATTAATTTGACCCACAACGCAGTAAGTAGGTAGGTAGGTAGGAAGATACAAAGAAAAAAATTCTTAAACCTAGTAATACAAAAACAATAAGAAAACAAAAACATGTAGGTAGGTGAGGCGGTAGGTAGGTTGAGTAGGTGATGATCTGCCTGCGTCTGTTTTCCCGAAAGAGTACAATCTAGGAGTCTTCAAATCTAGGGTCAATAAGTTCACTCTGGGAAAGCGTGCTCCATCTTAGGCCACATCTCACTTGCAAAAGTGAGTTGGTGGCCAAACGCCTTACCATTATCAATAAAAAAAAAGAAAAAAAAAAAAAAAAAAAAGGTATGCGTTGTGTGGGGCAAATGGGTCCCGTCTCAGCATAAAGCTGCACCAAACATAATATGTACGATTGACAATATGTAATAATATGTACGACGAACACAATTTGTATAATTAACTATCAACTTTACCATCTTCCAGGAAACCCAAGCAGCAGAGAAGTTCTACGGAGGACTCTTAGAGAGGATAGACGCTATCCTCATCCCAATAGGCGCATCAGATCTTGGCTGCCGGGAGCGTGCTGTTTGCTCCCTCTACGGGGATCCCTTCAAACATTCTCCGTACAGTAATCTAGTCTCCAATGAGTTGAGCAAGTGAGTATCTTCCATTGCTTGTTTGACGTATCACTGTTTCTTTCTCTGTCATCCTGTCATTAGGTCAAAGAATTGATTGAGCTATGGCGGCCCTGAAAAGAGCAAATAAATAAATAAATATTCCGGACATATCACACACGGTCACAGATCCCAAACTAGACATAGCCTGTACTATGGGTACCAGAGACTGATATACATAATAGATATATATTTAACACCCAGACACAGAACAAACATCTGTGTTAGTCACAAATGTTTGTCCAGTGTGAGAATCGAACCCGCTACCTCTAGCGCAGAAGGCAGAGTTACTACCAACTGAGCTATGAGGCCTGTCAATCTTGGCAGATCAGAATCTCGGCATGTCTCCTGTTGCCATATCCCACCTGAAAGCAATAAATGTATTGAGTATTGAGTAATCTTTAGATCCTGTATTGTTAAGTACCTACTCTTATTACTTTAAATACATACTGTTGCTTAACAATCGTGGCCATACAATTGACTAGCTAGAATTACTTTCGACAACCTTGTCATTATCATCAGCTAGTAACTTTCTTCTAGCTCGCTTCGCTGCCAGTGATGACTTAATTTAGCATTTTTAAGGTTCCGTGCCTCATTTGGAAGAAACGGAACCCTATAGGATCACTTTGTCTGTCTGCCTTTTTCTCAGAAACAGTAAAATTTTTATTTAAAAAAGTTAATAAAAGAGCTCTCTGAGCTTATTAAAAAAAAAGATTCTATCAGAATACTTATTTATTTATTTAGAATACAGTATAACTTCTTCAGGTGTAAGGATTATTTTGAAATAAATTGAACACGTATTTTACATGGTTTAGTTCACTTTAACAACCAATTTTCACAACTAGTTAAGAAAAAACACTTTTTACTCATTATGTAGGAGGAGGTAGGGCACAGCGAGATTTTCTCGTTCTGAATTGGAGCAGCCTGCCTGGAAGGTACCTCCGCCTTACAGATGATGGCAGCCAAATAACATTATTTGTTTCAAATAGTGTTGTGTTCCTGCGATGAGTAAGGTTGCCAGAGCTCTTTAGGGGGGAAGGGGGTTCGGGGTCGGGAACGCGTGCGTGATGCCTCTGATATTGCAAGCGCTCATAGGCTACGGTAACCGCTTACCAGGTGGTATACCGCTTAACAGGTGGGCCGTATCCTGTTTGCCACATCAGTAGTATAAAAAAAATGTCTTAACTGGTTATTACAGGCCGTTTGAACTCTGCCTAAGTTAACAATCATTTTTTCACTTTTTATGGATTAGTATACAATGTTGAATCACCTTGTATACAAGGTGATTCAACATTGTATACATTATAATATGTAAGCCATCCCGAAAGGGGCTTATTCTACACCAAATTGGCAATAAAGTTTGTTTGACGACTTTTGGAAATTGAATTTCATTGAAAAAACTCTATGAGAAAATCAGCTGTTTTGGTCAAATTAGGTCAAACTCAATGAATCTGCTATTTTCGGTAGCAATCTTGATTCCGATCTTCTTGTACGTTTAGTTATTAGTTCTAAAGATGATAAAAATACCAAAAACAATTCATTTGAGAAAGACTGAAAAAAATAAAAAAATAATATACCTACCTACCTACCTATTGATGTTTTTTCGCTACAATTATTTATTTTTGTTGATAGAATAACCCCTTTTCGGGATGGTACAATTGTTATGAATCACCATGTAGATTACCGGTATGTTTTTATGTGAGCATTCCGATACTTTCGATTTCGTGGTTGAGATGAAATTCATTTTGACGCTCGTTTGTTTTGCTCTTGTTTGGGCGCTTACAACTTTCACTAAATGAAAGAAGTCTACTTGTACTTGAGCCGTTTCGTTTTATTGGCTAGATGGCATAACGTTTCTGCAGCTTGCAAATGAATTACGAATATGTTCGGTTTTTGAGATGCAACTAAAATAGTAACATTTAAAGGAGCCATTTCATTCTGGGCCTGGTCCATGAACACTAGATAGAAAAATTAGGAAAAAATAGGAGATTACAATAAAAATATAATTTCATTAATTTGAAGACAAATGCGATGGTATAAGAATAGTTCTTCTGGTAAGTTTTTTACTATGTGAACACTATTTGAAGGCCGCCATGTTGGTTTATAATTGGCGTTTGACATGAAATTGACATATTCTTCATGACATGTTGTTTGATTTGATGTTTTTGTTTTGTCAGATATAATATGTAGGTTGTCAAAATGACATTTCACGCACGCTGTGTGTTGCTCTCTTTGTCTAAGAAAATCTTAATGTACCTTAGAACGAAGTCAATTTAAATAAAATAACCAATTAAATACGTTTACTTTATTGCTTAGCCATATTTTAGAGTAGTGTACACAGTGCGGTCTGCACTGTGTACACTACTCTAAAAGGCTCTACTCAGGCTCCATATATCGATGAAACGTCTCTTTCAACATAAAGTGAGCTCCTAAAGTTTCAGTGACCTCATAGTTAAGGTGAGATTGGACATCAATTTGTTAGAACATGCCAAAGATTCGATTTTAAAGTTTATCTTAATTGTGCCAACGATCATCGAAGAACCAACTTTTACCAGAGTCAGAGTGGTCTCAGTTAGGAGCGAACTACTAGTTTTATCAAAATAATAACTCATATGATTTGTATATTCTTTTTTTTTTTAATATTCCGGACATATCACACACGGTCTACTGATCCCAAGCTAGGCATAGCCTGTACTATGGGTACCAGAGACTGATATACATAATAGATATATTTAACACCCAGACACAGAACAAACACCTGTGTTAGTAACAAATGTTTGTCCAGTGCGGGAATCGAACCCGCGACCTCTAGCGCAGAAGGCAGAGTTACTACCAACTGAGCTATGAGGCCAGTCTTATATCCTAGTTAGCGTCTTCGTAAAAACAAATTTACACACTTTAGTTATATTTTCAGGGACTCAAGTGAATTGATACCAGCAGCTGACAGCAAAATGGCACTCCGGTACTACCGATACGTGCAGGCAGCGAGAGATGGGCAGGAACTGAAGGACTGCCTCACGTTGTACCCACACTGTGGCTTCGATTTTAACCAAATTTGAAAACAGGCTCTTTCCTTATTCATAGTCACTCACTAACTTTAACAACTCAGTAAAAGTAAGTAAGAAAATAGAAAAAAACGTTTATTATTGACTCGCACATTTTTTTTTAGCGCAAACGAATAAAATAACACGCTATAGAACGAACCTTGACTAAATAAAAACAAGGGTGTTCATTGCTCCTTGCCGAGGTGTGTGCGTGAGCCAAAATAGGTCCCATCTCAGCTATAATGCCGCTTCACAAAGTGTAGCGGCGCTGGTTTTCAGGTTTCCCTTACACCTCTTTCATTTGTTTAATTTTAGCAAAGGGCAGAGCGAGAGTCATCGATTGATTATGAATAAGGGGATTCGATTTTAACTAAAGGCCATTGACGAAAATTCGTACCGCATCGTAGTTTGTACCAAAACCAAATTTCTTATCATCATCATTAATTTCTCATTTTTTAAATCAAATATAATTTGTAAAGTCACATAATCACCCATGTTGTTAAAAAAATTGATCGAGTGATCGAATCGATTAATTTCAAATCTCGTGTGGAATTATTCAAGACAAACTTATATTAGCGGTCAATATCATAAAGTGAACTACGTGAGCGACCGCAAAACATAAGTTTGTCAATTGGGTCAGTTTGCCAACCTCGTCTGTACGGAACCTCAAGGCGTGAGTTCTCACAACGGACTGTCTTATTTCTTTTGTCAAACTGTTGGTATTGTAAACAAAAATTAGTACCTACTATTTTTCTACAATACCTACAATGAGATACAGACCTTTTTGTACCTAGATTATTTTTATAGGTACTTAAATAAAAAAGTGTAATTAATCTTCGTTATGTATTATAATTAGTTATATATTATTATTATTATGTGCGCCACCGTCCTCTTCTACTTTGTATATCCTGTCCATCCAAAGGTTTCCTGGTAGAGATCGCTTTTAGCGATAAGGCCACCCATTGTCACACTATTTTATGTTATTTTTATTTCCTTGATTGTGTATTTTCTTTTGGTGTACAATAAAGCTATATTCTATTCTATTCTATTCTATAAAAAACGATAACGAATGTTTAATATACAAGGTGCTTCATAATATGTATACCCATCCCGAATCATTTTATTTTACCATCTAAAAGAAAGAACATCAGCGGAAAAATATCAAAGTATTCAAATAATTGAGTGTATGATTAATTGAGTTTGAACTGCTTTGACCCCAAAACAGCTGATTGCATACAGTTAAGAGATTTTTCAAATAAATTTTTGATGTAGATCAGGTCCTTTCGGGATAGCGTACATATTATGAATCATCTTGTATAGAGAAGAAAAAGCCGGTACTCTAGTGGTTAAAGGCTTAATATTTATTTAGGGTTCTATTTTAATAAAAATTTAAGGTATATTTTGTCTCGGGTCTTCATAGTGACAAACATAAAAACGCATTTATCTATGTACATAATATTATGTAGTCGATAAGTTATTTACAGCTACATCCAAAAATTGTGGTAGTAGCATATTTTCAAAAATATGATAATCTAAAAGAAACTTTATAGCCAGAACATTTTTTATTTAATTTTGTCTTAAAAATAATTGAAATGTATTTAAATGATTATAATTGTCCACCCTGAACGTTAGAAGCGTTAGAAATAAGCCCGTTTTGTAAAGTATGATTAGTTACGTAGATAGTGTTTGTACATTCATCAAAAACAACCTGTAGAAGTCCACTGCTGGACATAGGCCTCCCCCAAAGAGTTCCACGACGAACGGTCTTGAGCCCTTTCCATCCACCAACTTCCCGCAATCTTTACAATGTCATCGGTCCATCGGGTGGGGGGCCTTCCAACACTGCGTCATTGTTTGTTCATTGGCATTTCAAAATTCAACCAATTTTAATCAAACATTCCTATAATTCTGGTCATCTTTAAACTATAAATGTGATTATCGTATGGTCGAAGAGCATATTGTATGACATCGTAACCGAGTTATGGCTTGAAAAAAAACACAGGAATGCGATAATCGCCTTCGATAATTGCCTTCATGTAAATCGCCTTATGGACTTAAACGGGTTTATTTTTAATTAGCTTAGTATGATGTTATTTTCTAAAAACATATTAAATTAATTAATTAGTTATTTATTTTAGTTTTAAAGAACCATTCAGTCATTAGGACGGTAGTTGTTTTTATTGTAAAAACGAATGCTCAAGTATAATATTTCTAATTTATTTATTTTCTGTGTAATGCATAGTTTTAGATAAATGAAATAAAAACTATTTATAATTATTTATTGAAATTTTATTGGTATATTTGTTTAACAAAAGCAAACAAATATGATGGAGAAGTTAGACCAAAGAAGTTGCATGCCAAATGAAATATTTAATTGAGCGCTGGGCTGTTATTATTATTATTAGGTACTTGTTTTTTCATGGTGTTTATTTGATGAAACATGTCAACCCACACACGCCTGCGCTTACATTACAGTGTGAATTAAACCCAGTCTTAGCCAGGTGCTAAAAACTTAGTTGCAATCAAAATCGATAAACATAAATAACATCATTTATATTAGACTAAGGTATATATTTTATATCATCATCATCAGCCTGTAGAAGTGCACTGCTGGACATAGGCCTCCCCCAAAGAGTTTCATGACGAACGGTCTTGAGCCTTCTCCATCCACCGACTTCCCGCAACCTTCACAATGTCGTCGGTCCATCGGGTGGGGGGCCTTCCAACTGCCGGGAATTCTTAGCACCCCCTGCACCGCCGTTACCGTGGCCGCTTATTTTATATGGGCCGTAGTTTTTAAGTATTTAACATCCTGTAGGTACTAGACTTATGTTGCCTGAAATAAATGGTAATTAGTATTATTATAAACTACATACATACATAATGTAAAGGTCAATTTCGCATTTATAATCGTAGTAAGATTATCGCTAGCAACATGATGATGCCAAAAACTAGTGCTAAGGGTACAGTTTGAAACAAAGAACATTCTGAAATTCTTTCGCAGGAATTTGAACAAGATGGTGCGCGTAAACATGCAACAAACCAGCTGATTATAAATGCAAAAATGATAGGAATACCTTTCAGTCGTCCTGTGTCTTTCGATAATAAAAATGGCGTATCCATATTGGTAAGTTGCTGTCATTTTGCTATTCTATCCTACTAATAATAAAGATAGATAGGAAGTTCTTTATTGCACATAAAAATAGTACAAAAGCGAACTTAATGCTAAAAGCATTATCTTCCAGTCTTTGTGTTTGTGGACAGAAGATGTGAAGGTAGCGAACAGGAAAGGGAACTGTTGAGAACATAAAAATGAAAAAAAAAAGAATAACGATATTAAATATGCCAAAAAAGGGGTTGGAGTCAGGACCCTCGGACCAAAGAGATTATGACATTTTGTCATGTTCATGCTTGAAGTACACCAAGACTTGTAAGTGGCGGTTTTGTAGCTCTTGGGAATACTATTTTTTCAATTTGTAGTTCTATCGTTACAGAGTAAAAAGTATTTTTTTAAAGCATCGCTACCAGACTCCAGGTCCCTGTGATCGTTCATATCTCTGTAAAAAAGAAAATCCGTGAAAGGCTTTTTTGCTCAAAAAAGGAGAAAATTAAAGTTTATAAAATAAGTGATCCGTAATGTTGTAATTCTCTTTGGTCCAAGGGTCCTGACTCCAATAAAAAGGCGAGGGTTATCAGTTCCAAGAGTACATTTTTTTTACACCGATTACTCTGTATCGAATGGTCTGTTTTTAATGTTTTTTTTATATATACCTACAGGTGGTTTTTGTTTATGAAATCAATCATGATTAAAGAAATATGTGCAAGTGATCCACGTCAATATAGTTTGCCTTGGATAGAAAAAGAGCATAACCCCGAAGCGTAAGTAGTACAACACTAGTTGCTCAGCATCAAGCCTGCGACACTGCACTCTAATTTGACCCGTATTTATACAAGGTGAGTGAAAGGGGCTTATTCTACACCCAATTGGCAATAAAGTTTGTTCAACGACTTTTGGGAATTCGATATTTTACATTGAAAAAACTCTATGTGAAAATCAGCTGTTTTGGGGTCAAATCAGGTCAAACTCAATGAATCAGCTTTTTTAGGTAGCAATTTGGATTCCGGACTTCTTGTACGTTTAGTTATTAGTTCTAGATATGATAAAAATACCAAAAACAGGTTAGTTGCGAAAGTGAAAAAAAATGAAAAAAAATATTAAAATGTAGATGTTTTTTTTTCGCTACTATTATTTATTTTCGCTGATAGAATAACCCCCTTTCGGGATGGTATACATGTTATGAATCACCTTGTATAGGACGAGAATCACCTTGCCGTAACACAATTTATAACGAGCACGGGAACGGGGTTCTTAAACGTAAAGTAGTGTTACGTATTCATGCCTTCTCAACACAGTTCTGATTTTGATTTCATTGATCACATTAATGTTTGATTGAGGTGACAACACTAGCCGCATCCTTTTTCCTGCACCGTCCCAACCCTAATTTCCTACACTTCAAATTCACACACGCTAGCGCGCGTATAAAAAAAATATAGACGTACACCCCTAAAAACTCAAAAGTGGTTTCCTAATCCTGCCTACCACTGCAAATTGGTAAGTCCTCAAGATATCTTACTGGTAGGTAGGTAGGTACTTTGTCTTTTGTAGGAAGGTCTAAGAAATGAACGCTTGCAATACCACAGGCGTCACGCACGCGTTGCCGATCCCAAACCCCCCTCCCCTTAAAGAGCTCTGGCAACCTTACCGCAGGAACACAGCCCTATTGTATTTCAATGTTTTTATTTATTTATTTATTTGTATAAACCACTCAGAAACTAACAGCCGAGGCCAAAACGTTTAAGAGCTAGTAGACATAAATTAATAATATAACACATCACATCACATGAATACATATTTTAACATTTTACGAATTTTTATAACTAAGGAAACGTATACACAATAAAACAAATGGATGTAATTTCATGTGGAATACATCCACATCTGGTTCCTGAGCAATCAACATGTTGTAACATGTTTTTTTGTAGCTGCAAAGCTTTATTGTTTTTTTAGGTATATGGACTTTCCGCCCAGAGTTGTCAATGGAACTACTATGCCTGAATATTACGAAACTCCGGACTGGAGATTTAGAGAGCCACCATGGAGGGCTTATTGGGGCCCCACTCAATACGTAGAAAGTGGGAGGCCTTACAGAATATCACCGCACTATAAACAAACCTTTAAATGGAAGAAGTATCAATATGGAGCAAAAACAGTAAGAGATGCATTTTATTCATCACTAGCTTCCGTCTGCGGCTTCACACGCGTGGTACCAACATAAAAACTAGCTCATTTGCTATTGGCCTTTTTTGACTGGCCTCATAGCTCAGTTGGTAGTAACTCTGCCTTCTGTGCTAGAGGTCGCGGGTTCGATTCCCGCACTGGACAAACATTTGTGACTAACACAGATGTTTGTTTTGTGTCTGGGTGTTAAATATATATCTATTATGTATATCAGTCTCTGGTACCCATAGTACAGGCTATGCCTAGTTTGGGATCAGTTGACCATGTGTGATATGTCCGGAATATTTATTTATTTATTTATTCTAGGTATAAAACTTTTTCTATTTTAAGTTTCAACGAAATCGGTTGAGCCGTAACGACGCGATTAAACAACAAACATCCACACATCCTCACAAACTTTCGCATTTATGATCTTCTATTATCTATTGGCCTCATAGCTCAGTTGGTAGTAACTCTGCCTTCTGCGCTAGCGGTCGCGGGTTCGATTCCCGCACTGGACAAACATTTGTAACTAACACAGATGTTTGTTCTGTGTCTGGGTGTTAAATATATATCTATTATGTATATCAGTCTCTGGTACCCATAGTACAGGCTATGCCTAGTTTGGGATCAGTTGACAATGTGTGATATGAATATTTATATTTATATTTTAGAAAGGAGTAGTACACTCACTGATTGACTCATCACGAAAGCTCGGAAACTTTGGGCCGAGGAGTTTTAAATTTGGCACAGGCACTATTTAAGGGTTGTAGGCGCGCACTAAGAACGGATTTTGTAAAATTTAACTCCTAAAGGGGTGAAATGGGGTTTGAATGGTTGTATGGAAGTCCCATGTTTTTGAAGTTAGAAACATCAAAATCGGGTTTTAGGTAAATTGACATACATTAAAAAATACGTTTATCAGTATTTTTTGGTAGGCAGAGACCACGGCTTTCCACTTGCTACGATCCTGACATACCTCTTTTGCTTCACTCGCTCTCATCACATTCCTCATACATGCTCGTCGCTCGGTACTCTTGACCGGTTTTTTTCCAAAACGTCACTGTTGGTGTTATTTATATATTAATAAATAGGTAGGAGCTTTTTGGTAGGAGGTAGGGCACAGCGAGATTTTCTCGTTCTGAATTGGAGCAGCCCGCCTGGGGAGGTACCTCCGCCTTACAGAAGATCGCAGCCAAATAACATTATTTGTTTCAAATAGTGTTGTGTTCCTGCGATGAGTAGGTTGCCAGAGCTCTTTTGGGGTGGGGGGTTCGGGGTCGGCAACGCGTGCGTGATGCCTCTGGTATTGCAATCGCTCATAGGCTACGGTAACCGCTTACCAACAGGTGGGCCGTATGCTTGTTTGCCACCTCAGTTGTATAACAAAAATTATAATAATAATATAATTTAATTATTTTCAGGACTACCCCGAACGATTCGGTTGTTATTGTACAACAGTGTATAAACGGTTGACAGTCTTAGCAGGTTGTGCTGTTCTAACTCCACGCCACGTACTGACCACCGCCACGTCAACAGAAGTGATAATAAGAGACCGGCATAATGACAAGACACTTATAAATCTGCTAGGGCTGTGGTACGACATAAATTTGGACGTTTGGAACAGTTCTATGTACGCTACCCCGTGCAGGATTCACTACCATCCAAGGGTAAGGATCATCTGAAGACAGTCATCATCTTTTTTCTTTTTTTTTAATACGGCCCACCTGTTTGGTAAGCGGTTACCGTAGCCTATGAGCGCTTGTGATATCAGAGGCACACGCACGCGTTGCCGACCCCTTACCCCCTCCCCCAAAGAGCTCTGGCAACCTTACTTACCGCAGGAACACAAAAAATGTTATTTGGCTGCGATCTTCTGTAAGGTGGAGGTACCTCCCAGGCGGGCTGCTCCAATTTAGAACGAGAAAATCTCGCTGTACCTCCAAAAATCTTCCTGCCCTTATCCCACATCATGTGGGGTCGGCATCTCAGCACTCACTCCTTTCTTCACAATATCCACTTTCACACAGTCCATCGGATGGATATATTTAATACTTATAGATGGATGGACTCCATCCATCTATAGTTTCATCTGAAGACAGTCATCATCATTATCATCATCAGCCTGTAGAAGTCCACTGCTGGACATAGGCCTCCCCCAAAGAGTTCCACGACGAACGGTCCTGAGCCTTCTCCATCTACCGACTTCCCGCAACCTTCACAATGTCGTCTGAAGACAGTACTCCCGATTTATCCAACTTTCACTATAATGCCGCTATGACTATTGTAAACCAGTTGTGAAGACCTTTATAACGTGGCCGGTGAGTTCCCGGTTGAGACGCAGGAGGTCCGGTTTAAATCCCGGCGGCCAAAAGATGATCGGATGGGACAAAAGCCGGTGAAATTGGGGAACATGGGGCTTATGTCGCAGGGTCTATTTGTGATATTTTCCGCATATTCCTACAAACTTCGCAATCCAATTTTAGGGCTAAAAGGGTCGACTTTCCTCAATTTGAGACTCTTTCCTTTATTAATGTCACAAAAGCTATTAACGTTCCAATCTTCAGAATTTTGAGGTAACTGCAAGTAATCTGAGGTACAAAGCCACACAAGAATACATTTTTGCCATTTCAATACAAAAATTAGACACTAATTGCCATAATTATATTTTTAGAAATTTGAACTTTATACAGTTAATACCTTTAGCCGTTTCTGACAAAAGGGGACTTGACAGATAGACAGACCTATCTGTATCAGACAGGCTTCCGTTTTTTACAAAAGAGGTACGGAACCCTAAAATCGTTGTTTTGTTTGCAGTACATACGCCCAAATCAAGTCAACGTGACACACCCAATGCCCAACGTGTATGATTTGGCAGTTTGGGCAACCACGTACCCGTTACATGGTAGTACGTGTTTTTGTTCACGAGCCAACTCCGGGTGGTAAGTTTTTAAGAGTCACACCGGGACGGCAAGGCATAGCATTTTCCCGCCACTCAGCGCGCCCTTGCCGCTTATACAAAGTGATTCATAACATGTATACCATCCCGAAAAGCGGTTATTCTATCAACAAAAAGAAATAATAGTAGCGGAAAAAACATCAATGTTTTAATTTATTTTTTCACAAACATTCTCAACGTAGCTGTTTTTGGTATTTTTATTAATATGTATGTTGTATAAACATCATGAAACTATAATAGAAATTGGAAACAAAAGAGAAAAGGCCAGAACCAGACAAGGGTAAGACAGGAATGTTCGCTCTCACCACTAATATTCAATATTTTCTTAGAAGCAGCTATTAGTAAAATATCAGAAACTACAAACAAAGGTGTCAAGTTCAATGGGGATACAATTAAATTCATTAGATTTGCGGATGACATAGCAGCAGTTACAGAAACGCAAGAAGACTTACAGGAGCTAATTACAACTATGGATATAATTTTCAAAGAATTCTCACTAAAAATTAATATTAACAAAACTAAAATACTTACCACTTCTAAAACTCCAATAACTTTATCACATACAATTACAATAGACAACGACATAATTTAAAACGTAAACAGCTTTAAATATTTAGGGAGTATCATAACGGCGGATTCTAGATGCACGTCTGATATCAAGGCTCGAATAGCTATAGCCAAACAAGCATTTCATAATAAAAAATATATATTTACATCCAGAATATCCCGACAGGTGAGAAATAAATTTTTAAAAACATACGTATGGAGTTTAGCGTTATTTGGTTGTGAGACGATGACACAACGGGACAGAGAGATGCTGGAAGCGTTTGAAATGTGGTGTTAGAGGAGGATGGAGAGGATCAACTGGATGGAGACAGTTTTTTTTTTTTTTACTTTTTGTGGCTATGGTCTCACTGCGGCCACAACTGGCCTATTGTGATCGCCACTTTACTACTTATGGAGCCCCTTAACAGGGCCTTTAAAGTTCATCGCAAAGCCCAGCAGCTGTTAAAAACTAAAGGGTTTTCTTTGGAGTGAGTTGCTTTAGCTCCATTGGCATTTCCCAAATGGATGCTACGTTTGAGCATAAGTGCTCCGCACTGACCTAGCAGGTGTAGAGGCGTTTCGTCCGCCTCCTTGCATAGCCTGCAGGTTAGTTTGTCGCATAGCCTTAGTTTTAACATGTGCTTATTAAGACAACAGTGTCCAGTTAGGGCTCTAATAATAATGCGAAGATTGGTCTTATTTAGCGCTAGGATACGGTTGGTGTACTGTTTATCGAAGAATTTTATAAGTAACTTAGAGTGGTTTATTCCCGAAGAGTTTATCCAGAGTTTATGGAGACAGTTACGAATGAAGAAGTGCTAAAACGAGTTGAAGAGAAAAGGGTTTTGATTAAGACTATACAAAACAGAAGACGAAAAATGATTGGACATATTATAAGACATGACAGCTTCTTAAAGAACATCATTGCAGGAAAGGTAGAAGGAAAACGAGGAAGAGGAAGACCAAGAATTAGTAACATGAGCCAGATAAAAGAGAAGACTGCTGTCATGTCGTATAGGGAAGTGAAGGAGCTCATTACACATCGATCAAGCATCATTACACAGAGATATGGTTTAAGAGCTGAGCTCTTAAATCATAGTAGTAGCCGTTCCAGTGTGCGTAAGCCTAGCGGCCGTGTGGGCCTAGGGGGAGCTACCTCGGCTTTCGATCCGGTTCTAATCCTGGTCGTGCACCAATGCATTTTACTATTCGATGAATATGAAAGAAAGAAAGATTTTTATTTCCCTTAAGAACTACTACACATAAAATTAAATAAAATAAATTAAATGCTAAATGTTAAAAATATTGTGCGCAGCAGAGCTCTTGGAAAACATGGTCTTCACTCAGCATTGTGCTGGATACACACTGATGTGTGCACCCAGCGCTGGTTTTCAGCGGAGACCATAGTAGTCACGTCACGACCTTCTAGAGGTGACTAAAAATAACACTATCAGAACTATTTGGAAAACATCGTGAGGTTGAGTCAGCTCCGCTCGTATTCCTCTGGTTATGGCCGACTAGGCGAAGAGGATAGATAAAAACCGAAGTTTTCTCTTCCAGGTTTTATCAGGGCTCAACAGTTCCCCGTTGGTCGGACGCGATCTTCATTATTGGATTTCAATACGTAAAATCTTTGCGGAGGAAACCAATGCCATGGTTTAAATATGCCGTCAGAACGAGATCCTGGGTTTTGCCATGTCCTAAGGTTTTTAAGGATTCACAAAACTTATTTATTAATTTTTTGGAGAACCAACAGCTTTGTTACATTTGATTGAACATTTGTTTAGCTTTAGAGAGCCAATTACAGGTTCTCACGAATAGAAATACATTACTTAAGTATTACAAACAGTGGGGTAAACAACTAAATTAGCGGTATAGAATAAAATTTACAAATAAGATCAAAACTAATCCATTAAAATTAACTGCTTACCTAACTAATAAACATAATAGGACTGAATTATTTACGAGTCTGTCGAATGTCTTCCAATTTTTTAGTTCTACGACATGCCGGTTTCATCACGATGTTTTCCTTCACCGTTTGAGAGCACTAGTATAGCGAACATACATTTTCCAAATGGAAAATCCATTAGTGCATGACTGGGATTCGAACCCATGACCTGGGGATCGTAAGGCGGGGCCACTACCACGACTCCAGTGCTCTCAACTGTGCTCTGAACTGAGATCTCGTGATGCCTGGTAAAAGTTGGTGCTGCGATGGTCGTTGAAGTACATATAAGACTTCTTCATCTTCTTCTTCCTGCCCTTGTCCCACATTATGTGGGTTCGGCACAACATGTTTTCTTCTTCCATTTTCTTCCGTTAGCCGTCATCTCCGCACTCACTTCTTTCTTGGAGGTACATATTAAGACAAACTTTGAAAATCGCATTTTAGAATATAAACAATTTATTACTATTACAAAATAATAATATACAAAATCCCTACACCGCCAGTCAGAACGTCGTTTGCGCAACGTTTTGGATTATTTATAAAGGTGCATGTCTATAACACTGTTATAAAGTTCTGTGACATCAAACATAAATCAGTTAGAGAAGCAAAGCATGTAATAAAAGAGTGGTTGGGTACTTTGACGTACTCCAATGCAGAAGATATCCTGAATATTGTTGCATAAATTAGGTACACATAGTTAATTAATAGCATAAGACACACTACCTCGTGTATGTACCTTACCTTATTTTGTATTTACTTGTTTTAATTTAGCCCGAGGCATTAAACCAATACTTGTGTAATTCTTTTCAAAGGCCTTAACGATACAGGCTTGGCCTAGTGTGAAGACCGCTTTTTAATTGCTTTCTACGTCATAAGCCCTCTCAACATTTTGCACCTTCATTTTGTACTAACCAACCTATCTAATTACCTTAAGTTTATAATACTTACAATCGTAAAGGTGTCTTTTGTTGCTAAATAAATTATTTTTCATTTTTTCATTCATTTTCATTTTTCATTATCTTCCACAGACCGAATGGGGCTGGTTCCACTGCATGGCAGGCGAGGCTTGGTCAATGTACGGCGTAGAATCCGGTGCCGCATGGCATCGCGCCACAAGAGATATTTCCTGGCTTCAAGATGGCCTTGCCGGCCTTTGTTCTTTCTCCCTCAAGCTCCGATCCGAACAGCTCGTTCACTACTTTACCGTTATTAATACACACCCGGTTCTCGACTTCCTCTACGACGCGTATATGGGCCGCCTGCCCTATGAGTACTTAGACCAAAGGTTCCACAATAACCAGTGGAGGGCTCCGCGACCGAAAACGTGGTTCTATGTCCCATGGAAGTATGAGTATGGAGTTGAACTTTATTATGATGCTCTGCCTTATTACAAATAATTTAATTCAATAAATTTATGATGTATTACCGCATGTACACGGGCAATCTCCATGATTTTGTCATATATTAGTGGCAATGATGTTATAATGAAACAGAGATAGTTACATGTATTGTGTCCTTATCTTTCATGGTACAGTCACCTCTAATAAGATGTATACATTATGCAACTTTTATTCTATATAACAAGTTTGGATTGAATCGCATAATACACAAATGTTACACCGTAACTATATAAATACCCTTTAAATAGGGAGAAAACTCCAATAAAAGGTTATCTGATACGTGACTATTGTGTTTCATTCACCTTTTAAGTTTTTCAGTACCATAGTTTTTTGTGAAAGCACTGTATAAGTTTTCGTTCATGTTTTATTGTTAACTAAAATATGAAATAAATAATAAATAAGAAGTAATAAATAAGAGTGTGTATAATTTGTTTCTACTTTCTACTGCGACCTTACAGAGATGCAAAACTATGTACGTACCTACGTTTATAGTGATGATAAGGTGCTAGTGGTTCTCCCCGAACTACAGTCTTGCGATGTGGAGGAGGTAGGGCATAGCGAGATTTTCTCGTTCTAAATTGGAGCAGCCCGCCTGGGGAGGTACCTCCGCCTTACAGAAGATCGCAGCCAAATAACATTATTTGTTTCAAATAGTGTTGTGTTCCTGCGGTGAGTAAGGTTGCCAGAGCTCTTTAGGGGGAGGGGGGTTCGGGGTCGGCAACGCGTGCGTGATGCCTCTGGTATTGCAAGCGCTCATAGGCTACGGTAACCGCTTACCAACAGGTGGGCCGTATGCTTGTTTGCCACCTCAGTTGTATAAAAAAAAAAAAAAAAAAAAATGTCTTTTTTTTTATACAACTGATGTGGCAAACAAGCATACCCACCTGGCCCACCTGTTGGTCGGTTACCGTAGCCTATGATCGTTGAGGCACATAGGTACTGTATACTGTGTAAATCGCATTTTAATGCATTTTCTAACTAATATCCTGAATCTTATCTGAACCACGAAGTCATTGAAACGTTAGCAAATGGGAGCTGATAAGTAAAGGTGCGAATTTTACTATTTTGCTTGTATTCCAAAAACCGTTCAATCTCTTATAGAATGTATGAACAAAGCTCTCATAGGACATCCACCTGTATGTATACCTCCTATTGGCCTCTATATCATAACAACCCCTTGGCCGATTTAACTCATATTCTTACCAACTTATCAACTACAACTTGACTAACAATTTTAACATGAATAAAATAAATAAAAAAATATTCCGGACATATCACACATGGTCAACTGATCCGCAACTAGGCAAAGCCTGTACTATGGATACCAGAGACTGATATACATAATAAATAAATATTTAACACCCAGACACAGTACAAACATCAGTGCTTATCACACAAATGATTTTCCAGTGCGGGAATCGAACCCGCGACCTCAAGCGCAGAAGGCAGAGTTACTACCAACTGAGCTATGAGGCCTGTAAATAAAAATATCAATAACATTAACAAATATACATACAAACATACGACGCCGGTTCGTCCAAGTTGTTTGAGAAATCTTCGAAATTCTTTCTTACCAATATTATGATGGAATATTAATTTCCTAAACAATAGCAACAGTGTATAAAGAGAGTAGGCAGGGTGTATAACTCGCAGAACCGACTCCCGTTGGGGAATAAAGGCATTTTCACAGGCACATTCTCGAAAAGTGACCACGAACCGAATGACGCAGTGTCCTGTCTGCCCGCATAGTTCCGAGCATGGCTCTCTCCATGGCCCGTTGTGCGTACGTTACAGCAGGTATTATTGCATACTTAGAAAAAGCGTCAATATTTGGTAAATGTTTGAAAACATTAATTGTTTGCAACTCTTGAAAGATTACAAGCTACAAAATGCGGTGCATTCTGAAACTAATGATCAAAATTACTGTGTTGGTGAGTTTAAAATTATAATATTAAACCAAACTGGCCTCATAGCTCAGTTGGTAGTAACTCTGCCTTCTGCGCTAGAGGTCGCGGGTTTTATTCCCGCACTGGACAAACATTTGTGACTAACACAAATGTTTGTTCTGTGTCTGGGTGTTAAATATATATTTATGTATATCAGTCTCTGGTACCCATAGTACAGGCTATGCCTAGTTTGGGATCAGTTGACCGTGTGTGATATGTCCGGAATATTTATTATTTATTATTATTATTAGGATTCAAAAAAGGTGTAGCTATCAGTTCAGTGGCTATGTTCTAGAATGTACTACTCCGATTATTCCGTTACTGCGCTCACCTACCCGCCTGTCCCCTGTCTGTCCCCTATTTTAACAACGATAACTCGAAAGTTATTTTATATAAAAAATATAATAGGTCAGGGTTTTATGCATAAATTACACGTGCGGTGCAGAGTCGGGCAATCGGTCAGACTTAACTAAATAAGGCTTCTGTACTAGTAGTTACAGGAAGGAGACAGCAATTGACACTGTTACAGACCTAAAGTAGGGTGAAAGTTAATTTGTAATCCAAAGAATGGCGAAGGATCCTCAGAAAGCAGCGAAAGCTGTTCAATTATCATTCAAAGTAACTCCATGCCATGTTTTTAATCGCGACTCATGCCATGTTCGACCTTTTAAAACAATAAAAAAATAATACTGTGTACTATCTTTTTCGATTGGATTAAACTACGCCTGTATAATAAAGATCGAACCGCCATAGGCTATATGAAAATGCTGTCCTATTAATTTTTATAGGTTACAACCATCGAATCCGGAAGCGATGAAGCAAACCGAAGCAAACGAGCAAACTTCGACAATTTCAATGTCCTACTGAACTTATATAAAATGAACCCTCTGAAGAAATCACAAGTATATAAGTCTTTCTTAAACCGTGTTCTGCGGCCAAATAGAGATGGTAATGCTGACTTGAATTTTGATTCAAAAGAAAGTGTGTTCAATAAAACCAAAGCCACACTGAGTGTTAAACAATTATTAGAAATAATAATCAATGTGAATAATACCAAAAGCAAGTTCAATCAACGAAATTTTAACGTGGATAATATAGACACAGAGAAATTTACTATCGATATAGAGAATGAAACAGTAAAAGAAAGCTCCAACAGGAAGGAAGATTTCAAATCTATTATTGGACAACTGGAAAGTGTTGAGGACGATCACATTCCTGTCACGAAGATGCTGCCTGTCAATAATACAAATTCGTTTGCCCTGTCGAATACTAATGAGATTTTCGAATCGCATAGTGGTAAGTATGGAAAGGTGGAAGTGGTATTTAACAATGTCAATGCTAATGTAATCAATAATATAAATGAACAAACTAATGCTATTGGTATTGTAAAAAGAAACGATTGGTTTTATGACGGTGTTGTCAGCTACTAAGTTGATAAAACTCTTCAATGAATTTGAAACTTATAATATATTTTATTTACAACGTATAAATAAATAGTTTAATAAATTAAATAAATTAATCAGGAGGTCCGTCGTTCTAAAGTTACAGTCTTATATTTGGCCCGAGTATGCGATGTCGTGGGCATCTTCGTATGATCTGGCTTGGTAAGGTCCATGGGAGTCCCAGGCTGGTGCGTGGTGGTCTACATGATGCTCGACGTGGTGTTGAGGGTAGTGGATGACTTCATAATTCACGACCTTGGGCTTCGTGAATTTGAAGATGACCATGGCACCTGTAAATAAATCCATCAGCTAATACGTTTTCCAAAATATGAAATAAAGGTTTGTACAGTGGTATGATGAAAGTAATGCACCGTAGAAATCTCGTTTTTCATATTGGCATCGCAAGTCCATAAATACGAAGATACGGGATAAAATGAAGATTGCCGAAGCGCATAACTTAAATCGTAGTTTTATAATTTTATTAATTATGGTGACCATCTTTACTACTTTATTCATCTATAAATCCTGATAGCGTTCATAAAACTTAGCTGAAGGCGATCTCAAATGAAAGCTGATAAAATGATTTTAAGACATTCAATCTGTTTTAATGATAGCAATATAACAATGGAGTATGTTTTCAGAGTATTTCAAGTATACTTACCAGAAAGAACAATAGAGATGAGACCAAGAGTAAGGGCCTTCCACGTCTTCAGAGCGATAAGGGCTAGCGCGAGGGGCACTAAAACAGCTGTCTTGAACTTAAGACCGAGTAGAAAAGGCAAGATCACCTTCTTGATGAAACCGTGTTCTGAAAACAAAGAACAACATATTAGTAGTAATACTATTAAAACTATAGAATTTCAAGATCTTGATAAAACGTACTGCTCTTGATTCTCAAGGGTTTGGGGAGCTTGATCTTCTTCTTTCTGCCTTCAAATGTTGCGACTTCCTCTTCTCCATCCAAGGGCATTTCCAGTTCAGAAGGAAGGTCGGCCAGAAGAGATCTAGGCACGTACTCTGAAGCAGCACTCTTGGTGATTTCTTCCGGCACTTTCACTCGTAAAGTGTGGGTTTGGAGGAAGCTTTCCACACTTTCAAACATCGCGTAAGCTGGATCCTTTGCCAACCTAGGGTCGACAATCTCCGGTTCGATAGTTGCTGTCCTGATGATAGAGAGGTCATCGGTAATCTTGATCTCGTCATTGTTAGCAACTTGGGAGATCCACTGCAGGGTCCTGGGTTTTACACACTCCACGGAATACTGGCTCAAACATTCGTCGTAAATGTTCCTGGCTAGGTTTGAGGCCGAGTAGTGGGCACTGGCGAAGGCCGCTATTGATAGGAGCACTATAAGTTTTGCCATGATGCACCCACACTTTTTTTATTATTGTTTTGACGGCAGAGACGTCTAACTGCCGTCCGATTAATGGTCACAATGTATGCTAGGGAAGTCCAGGGCTTGGTTTATATACGAGCATTAATACGTGAGTTGATGCCTGATGCGGAATGCTATCTTCGGCAATACATGTGCGATGGTAAGCCTCGGCACATGCTAATTCTGTGAGAGGCTACGTTGTGTCGGAAACTATCACTTTGTTGGTTATAGTGTCTGGCTGTAGACCCTTTAATTGAAATCGGTTAATTAACGAAAGTGTAGTTAGGTATTCTAAACTTGGCGCAGAACACTACAAACGAAATAGAGACGATCTAAAGCAGAGACTTAGCAGATAAGACTATAAAGCAGAGACTTCGCTTGGTTCATTTTAAGTAGCGTATATAGTTTATCAATCGCCCAATTAGAATAAAATCAAATAATTTGTAAAGCTTTCTGGGATTTCCAGAAAGCTTTTAAAATTATTTACGTTCGGTACCTACCTACCGCTAAGTTTTGAAGGCCGTTAAGTTTACCAACGAAGTAACGTTATTTCCTGAAAAACGTAGGTGAATAAATAACTCTGGTAATATAATAGGTAGGTAGAAACTAGGTGAATCTATGCTTGTTCCGCGCTTGGTCGCGAGGAACAGGCATGGTTTCACCTAGTTTCTAAGACGTTTCAAAGTGATCCTAGTGATTTTATTGAAATAAACACCTTTTGAGTTTGAGTTGTTCGCCCGGACAAAAATTTTAACTGACATTTTATTTGTCACACTTTTTTTAATGCCGCTGCTCTAATCATCTTAGCGACCCTTTGGCTGATTTGACTACTGATACTCTTACCAGTAAATTTTGAGAGTACAACCTGCTGACCTACTAAATTCAATGCAGATCAGGTTGACGGTTGAGTATGTTGTTGTTAGTATGTTATTATCTAACAGCATACAATAATTAAACATTCGCCTATTCGTCCAATATATTTGAGAGATTTTCGCTCGTTTTCGAATGACAAGCAAAAGTATTTTTTGTATTTTTTTAGTTGAGAAAAATATAGGCACTACAATAATATAGGTATAGTGTGAGGTAACCAATGGGCTTTACAGCTGTATGTAAGTGTCAGTAAACCATTCGGTGAGAGATAATCCTACCTTGGGCTTTCAGGGTGTACAAATAGTTCACCCAACCGATTTGCGTTTACTACTTTAATACAGTGAGAGATAGCCCTACCTTGGGCTCTCCGTGAAAATTCATGAGTTCCTCAAGCTGTACGTTTTGTTATTTAAACTTTATAAATTCAGATCGCAAAACGAATGATTTATTGAGTTCAAACGAACGAGCGAGTGAACGAACGAAGTGAGTGAAACGAGCAAAGTGAGTTAGAACTCTCAATAAATCACTACTACTCTGCTCTCAGTTGCATTATGCGTTTTTCAATGATCATCTTCTTCATCATCATCAGCCTGTAAAGTTTACTGCAGCTGGACTTATAGATAGGCCTCCCCCTAACTCTTAGGGGGACCCTTAGGGCCTCTAAGGGACTCTGAGGGCCTAAGAGTTCCATTACGAACGGTACCAATCATAGGAAGAGGTGTTGGACGGTGTTATTTGGAACCCCAGAAATTACACAGAAGAAACCGTAGATTACCTTTGCCAAAGTGTTGTCGACAGTACTAATATTTATTATGTGGTATTGTCTAGATAAAATCCCGCAGCACGCTTAGTAAGATGGATCGTCATTGGATATAAACATACTCACTTTGGCCTACTCAAACTAATCCTTAAGCCGTATTCAAACGGCATGCGATATGTCCTTGATATGTCATATAATATTCGTTTCAACATTTTAATGATCGTTACTTCCATAGAATAAATTCAATTTTGTGTTTGACATTTGAGCGTGTGTAGCTCAATGATATCGCAAGCTCCTAAAAGTCAAACTCAAAATTAACTTTACTCAGAAGATGTAAGGTTCATTTTAAAATAAATTTTAGATTACATAACGCACGCCGTTTGAACACATTCAAAATTCCATTTTCATATTAAGTGGTCATGACTGTATGAATAGAGCCTGCAGATTTTATGCCATTTTTCAATGAAAAGCTGTCATAAAACTCAGGGTCAGGGTAAAAATATATTAATAACTAACTACTAACAAAAACCTACCAGGGTAGGTAATTTTTATTTTTTAACAAAGTCAAAGTCAAAGTCAACGTCAAAAGGCATTTATTTCAATAAAATCACTAGGATCACTTTGAAACGTCTTAGAAACTAGGTGAAGCTATGCCTGTTCCTCGCGACCAAGCCTAGAAGAATCAGGCAACAAACACGGCTTGGTGCCTATCATTTTTTTCGATGATCCTTTTTCACAAAATGGAATTTAAAGCTTCAGTGTGGTGCCGATCGAACTAGGTGAGGCTCAAGAGAAAAGTAATCTAATTATAATTATAACGTCTAATTATAACGTCTCTACTACGAGTATACTACGCTGCAGAACTGGCATGTAACATGTAGCTCGTGCAGTGGATGGAAGATGGAGTGAAAGAGTTCTTCACTGGCACCCAAGGAACACGAATCGCCCGCGAGGTAGACCGAAACACCGATGGCGCGATGACATCATGAGTATAGCTGGTGCTACATGGACACGTCTAGCCCAGCAAAGAAACGACTGGAAAGGGTTGGAGGAGGCCTTTGCCCAAAAATGGGTAGCCCCATAAAAATGTAATTCGAAAAATAATTAATGAAAATGAAATTTTATAATAGGTATATACATCATCATCATCATTTCAGCCGTACGACGTCCACTGCTGAACATGGCCTCCCCCACAGACAGAGCAAATTCCTTATCACATGATAAGGAATTTGCTTAAGGGGGGATTCGCCCATACTCACCACGCTGGGCATGCGGGTTGGCGAGCGCAGTTAGAGCTATCGTTGTTAAAATGAGGGACGCTGCTGCCCATCCCCTAGCTTTTTTCCCTTAGTCGCCTCTTACGACATCCACAGATATATAGATAGATATGGAGGGGCCTATTCTTCAGCCGGGGCCACCACGGTTATATACATATTTATACATATATACATATATACATACATATTTAAGTTATTTTATGCAAAATATAGAATGAAATTAATGTTGTAATATTATGTACATAATTAGTATTGTACTCAACTGGGGAATAAATGGCTTTTTATTATTATTATTATTACTACGAGTAACTACATAGTTACTGTTCTAAAATGTAATACCATAATATAAAAGAAAGTGTCACCAAAAAAATAATAAGATCAAATTGCGTTCGCATTCCTTATGTAATACGGCACATTTCATATATTGTTGATTCTGGTCATACTATTTTAATTAGGGTGACCATCTTTATTGGTTATCACCAAATATCTTCTAGCGTCTAGCGTCGCGCCGCACCGGCGACGACGCTAGTCGTAGTCAGCAGTCCGTGACTGTCGCTTGGTGACAGTCACGGACGCTTACTGAGGAGGCTTTTTAAAGAATGCTAGAGAGTTATAGAGAGTAAACTTATACATAATTCTTAATATGGAGGTATGCTATGCCCAAATGGTATGCTCTCGTATTTATTTTTGTTGACAGAATAAGCCCCTTATTCTGTCAACAGAAATAAATAAAAATAAAATACAAGAGCAATATATATCTATATATATATATGTTTCAGTTTTTTTCCCCAACATTTCCCGAAAACTTAGCATAAACTTTTTGCAATGCAATATGTTGAATTTCCAAAACACTTAGAACAAACTTATTGCCTATTAACCCATTTCGGGATTAAATACTTATTATGAATCACCTTGTAAATCGTGTTCCCAGCCTTGAGATCTGATCTTGAAACTGAAACTGGTCATAGCATGGTCATTCTAGTTTGTGTATCACTGAGTTTTTGTTAGCTGAACCGAAAATCAAAAGCGCTCATTTAGGTTTTGACCTAGCCCCAAAAAAAATAGTTACCAAATGTCCCCCTAACTGCAAACCCATGGTATCACTATAGTAAGTGAAAGATGTTCGCACAAAACGGATGCCTGCGACTGTGGCGTGTTTACTAATGGTTTGTGGTCAGTAAGTCTATACCATCCTTTACAAATAAGCGTTCAGCTGTTTCTTGACAGTTAATCAATCAAAGTTCTTGCCAAGCAGTAGTTAGAAAATTAAAAAAAAACAATAATTGATTAAGTTTACAACTAGGTAAAGGTACGTATAGGATGGTACGAAGGTACGTAAGGAAGTGAAGGAGCTCGTATTGAAAAGATCAGCCAGGAAATTGCACCATTACACCGACAAGAGCTAAGCTCTTGAATTTACTGATAACTAGGTAAAACTCCAACAGTAACAGATAGGTGAAGTTATTTACAAGTTTTGGGGTCAAATCAGTTTAATCTCCAAGAATCAGCTGTTTTATGTAGCAATCATAATGCCGAACCTCTCGGACGTTTAGTAAATAATTATGAACAATGTTAAAATTCCAAAAATATTTTTTTTATTTTAAATATTGATGTTTTTCGCTATATTTCTTTTTGTTGTTAGAATAACCCCCTCTCGAGATGGTATATATGTTATGTATCACCTTGTATATGTACCTACAGCAATTGCTATGTAAAACCATATTAAATGGAGCGAGTTCATATAGCATATTATATGTGTGTTAGATAAAATAAATATTCCGGACATATTCACACGATCAACTAATCCCAAACTAGGCATAGCCTGTACTATGGGTACCAGATACTGATATGCCTTTATATAATAGATAAATATTTAACACCCAGACAGAACAAACATCTGTGTTTATCACACAAATGTTTGTCCAGTGCGGGGATCGAATCGAACCCACGGCTTCTAGCGTAGAAGGCAGAGTTATTACTAACTGAGCTATGAAGCCAGTCATTTATAAGGTATATATTGATATTGATTGATACGTTTCTCAACAGGTGGGTCTTAAAATGAACATGGGCAAGACTAATATCATGTCCAATGCTCATGTTGCACCCATACCGGTACAAGTTGAGAACGATACCATTCAAGTTGTAGACCACTATGTCTATTTGGGTCAGACGATTCAACTAGGAAGGTCCAACTTCGACAAAGAGGTCAACCGACGAATCCAACTCGGATGGGCGGCGTTTGGGAAACTTCGTCATATCTTTTCGTCGCAGATACCTCAGAGCCTCAAGACGAAAGTCTACAATCAGTGCGTGTTGCCAGTGATGACTTATGGCACTGAGACTTGGTCGTTAACTAGGCCTCATATACAAGCTCAAAGTCGCGCAACAAGCTATGGAGAGAGCTATGCTTGGAGTTTCACTGCGTGATAAGATCCGAAATGAGGAAATCCGTAGAAGAACTAAGGTCACCGACATAGCTCTCAGAATTAGTAAGTTGAAGTGGCAGTGGGCAGGCCATATAGCTCGCAGAACCGACAACCGTTGGGGAGTAAAGGTTCTCGAATGGCGACCACGAACCGGGCGACGCAGTGTTGGAAGGCCCCCCACCCGATGGACCGACGACATTGTGAAGGTTGCGGGAAGTCGGTGGATGGAGAAGGCTCAAGACCGTTCGTCATGGAACTCTTTGGGGGAGGCCTATGTCCAGCAGTGGACTTCTACAGGCTGATGATGATGATGATGATGATGATTGATATTGACCGTAGAATAAGTTAAATAAGATCTGTAACTTTACTATAGTCTGAAATAAATGAATTTTTATTATTATTATATAGCATAGATAATACCTAATAATTGCCGTGGTGGCCCCGGCTAAAGAATAGGCCCCTCCATACCTGCCTATCCGCGGATGTCATAAGAGGCGACTAAGGGAAAAAAGCTAGGGGATGGGCAGCAGCGTCCCTCATTTTAACAACGATAGCACTAACTGCGCTCGCCAACCCGCATGCCCAGCGTGGTGAGTATGGGCAAATCCCCCCACATGATAGGAATTCGCTCTGTCTGTGGGGGAGGCCATGTTCAGCAGTGGACGTCGTACGGCTGAAATGATGATGATGAGATAATACCTACCTAATAGTAGGCACCCAACACGTGTTATGCTTATTATTATTCTAAATGCGCCTGCCGCGAAATCGTCCTGAATAGTTTGATGTCTCGCATAATCTATAAACGATTTGATTTATCGAAATACTAGCATCCACACGCGGGTGCGCTCGCGTGGTACCCGGAAAAAAGAAGGAGGACGATGATGCCACCAAAAATGAGTAGGTATTGCTGGACATAGGCCTCACCCAAAGATTGACAAACTGACCAGAGTGTAACCAGTTGCAATGTGGCTGCAAAGTACACAACAAGACATGACTTATTTAGTTTCATGTCACGTGACCAACTTCTTCGCATGCGTGCATCATAAAATTTATTTGCAGGCTGACTTACATTTCGTTTTAATGTTAATTATTAACAATTTTTACCTTCCTCGAAAAAAAAAATTACCCCGAATATCCATAATTTATTTTCATAAAAAAGAGCCGCATTTCCTCCACATTTTTTTTTAGTTAAATCTAAATGATTGTTTCTAGTAACAAAACTCAACTAAGGGGCGAGTTATACAGAAACGGCGTACGGCGAAGGTAAGGTGCTGCTTTAAAACGTTTCAAAACGTTGGACATCATTTAGGGTTTGGACTCCGTAAGGCTGAAATCACTAAATCACACTATGAGCCTCGAACTTCTTGCGCACAGCTGCGCATCGCGCCGCGGCCGTAGCGCGCGATTTTGTGATTAAATTTCACGAGTGACTAATCGCTTGTTTAAGTGTTGGTGAAACTGTGGCCTGGGTTAATAACAGTGATAGGTTAAATGGTTAAGAGGTTACAGACTTAGATTCTTAGAAATTATAACCATCACAATTATTATAACGTTCAACCTACTACCATCAACTTTGCGATTTAGTTTAGGCGGTGACGTAAGTTGACAGTCTCTAAGATTTATTGTTCGCTAGCTTGCGCCCGCAGCTTCGCTAGCGTGGTACCTAGAAAAAAGAGCCCTATATGCTATTATAGGCAAAGAACTCTATCTATTCCAAATTTCATGGAAACTGGTTGAGCCGTTACGGCGTGATTGAACCACAAACATCTAAAAATCCTCACAAACTTTCGTATTTATAATATTAGTAGGATAGAAGGATATGATATTCGTGTAAAATAGCGCTGACATGAAAATAAGACGTAATGGTACCAAGAGGCCCGAGAGATAACTTTTCGACCGTGTAAAGTGTATAGATTACCGTTTTTGTACGGAGTCACGAAATGGGGCGCCTACAAAAACCAGTAATCTATACACTTTTCACGGTCTTCTGTTTAAAGTTAATTTTGAGTTTGACTTCATGAGCTTGCGATATCGCTCGGACACCACCAAATGTCAATATCAAAAGTGACTTTGTTCAGTCCAGGCGGACTGCTCCAATTCAGAGCGAGAAAATTTCGCTGTGCCCTACCCCCTCCTCAATGAAAGATTAAATGAATGAAAGATTTTTATTTCCCTTAAGAACTACTAGAACTTCTTTCTAAAGATGTTGTGCCGACCCTACATGAATGGCAGCATGGGATAAAATAAAATAATTACTGTGGAACTACAAGTTTTAACATTTATGCTATATTTTGTATTATTCGTGTGGGGGCTTGAACCCCTAAAACCCTCCCCCTGGCTACGCCTGTTTAGTGAGGGCCGTCACAATGCTTCGCTTGAACTATTTTCTAAAATGTTTTATATTCCTGTGGGATAACCTTTTTGAACATCCCCGACCTTAGTAGGTATCACTGTCACACCATTTTATTTCCATGACCGTCTGTCCTTAGTACGGATTGTACGTATGTCTTAAGCTAGATAGCTAATTATCCATAATAAATACCGTAGGTTGTCAGGTTACGATTATTATGGTACTTGACAATGGCGTTATTATAGATATTAGAATGGCAATCAGATTAACCGGATTTATACAGTCTAGAAGACAGACGATACATTTCTTACGTCAAACTTCACTGAAAAACTGGCCAACAACGGCACACTGCGAGACGCTTCCTATGTTCAGATTTCACAATACATCAAATCACGCCTGTTTTGTCGAGACTGCTTTCCACTTCCGACGATCCTGACATAATTCTTTGCTTCATTCACTCTCGTCACGATCTTCATCCAGCTCGTCGATAGTATAATATTATAATAGGAAATCTTGAATAGAACTTTTCAAGTTGAACTTGATGTTGCACGCTTTATTTTTTTAAATTATGTACGTAGTTTCGTCGACTGATACAATGTCGCGGTTTTTTCTTCACGTAGGGTAAGGCCTTTAGCTAAATTGTCTTATTGTGGCCTGAAATTTAATTCTTCTTGAATAGATGCTTCTTTCATTGCTCATTTAATGACGTCGGAAAATCAACACTCGCTTCCAACCACAACAATTTATACTAGTTATAGTACCTAGAGCGGTTTCAGACTAGCGTTTTTTCTGCGTGTATACGATCGTTTTTGTAAGCGCAATTAAACGCGTATAGCATAGGCGCCATTTTTGTCATACGCGCGACCCGTACGAGCTATATCGCGCTTATAAGCTCTATTTATCTTTATCTCTATTTATCTTTATAAGTCGCAAAAGACGCCTCCCAGTGCGGACGTACCTCCATATTGCTACTGACTGACTCACCGGTTCTTGTGAACATACTGGAATAAGAGCGTATACGCGTGATTTGTTGTTGAAGCTCGAAATGCAGCGCGCGTGAATGCGCGTATGCCTAAACGAACTTAGGTATACAAACTTAATTAGATGAAATATTTTTATCGGTTATAATCATCATCATCATCATCAGCCTGATGAAGTCCACTGCTGAACATAGGCCTCCCCCAAAGAGTTCCATGACGAACGGTCTTGAGCCTTTTCCATCCACCGACTTCCCGCAACCTTAACAATGTCGTCGGTCCATCGGGTGGGGGGCCTTCCAACACTGCGTCGTCCGGTTCGTGGTCGCCACTCGAGAACCTTTGTTCCCCAACGGTTGTCGGTTCTGCGAGCTATATGGCCGGCCCACTGCCACTTCAACCTGCTAATTCTGAAAGCTATGTCGGTAACCTTGGTTCTTCTACGGATTTCCTCATTTCGGATTTTATCACGCAGCGAAACTCCGAGCATAGCTCTCTCCATAGTCCGTTGGGCGACTTTGAGCTTGTGTATAAGGCCAATAGTTAGCGACCAAGTCTCAGTGCCATATGTCATCACTGGCAACACGCACTGATTGTAGACTTTTGTCTTGAGGCTCTGCGGTATCGGTTATAATAAAATAAATAAATAAAATATTCCGGACATATCACACACGGTCAACTGATCCCAAACTAGGCATAGCCTGTACTATGGGTACCAGAGACTGATATACATAATATATATATATTTAACACCCAGACACAGAACAAACATCTGTGTTAGTCACAAATGTTTGTCCAGTGCGGGAATCGAACCCGCGACCTCTAGCGCAGAAGGCAAAGTTACTACCAACTGAGCTATGAGGCCAGTGAGCAGTGAGGTTATAATGAAATGAAAAAGCCACTTGCTCTAAAAGTTTCAATCAGAAACATTCCTACTCAATGTCTATTACGAAGTATATCATTGACGAGATGAGGCTTAGCTATATTATTATTTCCTTTGATTTTAAAGGGAAAGCAACACTTAGATAACATTAACAGTAATAAACTGCATAGGCACACGAGCGTCAAAATACGAGCTCATACGCGCTGAAAATACGCCTAATCTGTAATATCCCTAAGTAATTACCAAGTGCGAAATAAATGGAGCGTTAAAGAACCATGAAGCCTTTAGAAACATAACTTATTCAGAACCTACAGATAGCAGTAGTCTAAATAAAATATAACAACATTTTGTATATAAGAATTAAGAAAAACTTCTTCTTCATTATTTTAAAAGCTTTTTAGTTTCAAAATAAGTTAAAAGAATTTTGAAATGTTTTACCTTTTGATATTAAGCTTATGTGCTTTGTATTTGTTTTGGAGAGTATTTCTAAAGAGAAGTAGTGTAGGCCCTCCGGAGTTGTCCAGGAAACTGCCTTTGATAGGGCATAGTCACCTTTTTTTGGGGGACAGTGTTGGTAAGTTTTCTAAAAGTATTAAACCTTTAACCCCAGTTTAAAATTAAGGGGGTTTATGTTTCGTTTATGTGACGTGGTGGCCCCGGCTAAAGAATAGGCCCCTCCATATCTACCTAGCCGCGGATATCGTAAGAGGCGACTAAGGGAAAAAAGCTAGGGGATGGGCAGCAGCGTCCCTCATTTTAACAACGATAGCTCTAACTGCGCTCGCCAACCCGCATGCCCAGCGTGGTGAGTATGGGCAAATCCCCCCACATGATAGGAATTCGCTCTGTCTGTGGGGGAGGCCATGTTCAGCAGTGGATGTCGTACGGCTGAAATGATGATGATGATGTTTCGTTAAAAATATGATATGTCCTGATTCTTATCATGTAGATAATGATGGCATAAGAGATGGCAATAGGATTGAATAGTTTATTTTAAAAGGTATACATTATTTATAACTTCAACATGAGCCCTGTTATGGTACGAAAATTTTGTTTGCTACTCTTAGGTAGGTCATCTTCTGTCAGATTTCATAAGAAAAGACATTCGTGTTTTTTTATACTATAACTAGCTATAACCTCTCTCTATATACCTCATAATTTTCACCCATACAAACTTTCAATTTCTATTTAGATTTTTTGAGACAAAAGAAAGCCTATCTGTCCTTCCCCAGGATAAAATCTATCTGCATTAGTATAGATTTATAAAATAGAAAAGAGCATTCAAACATGGCCACAATTTATTCCAGGAATGTGGAAGGCAATCAAGAGCGTATCTGAAGAATGCCTGGAAAAGGGTGGAATTGCGAGATTTTACCTAGGAACCCGCACCATTTACGGTATGTACGTAACTGGTTTCCTCAAAAATCAACGAGGTTTGACCGAGATAGGGCACAGCGAGATTTTCCCGCTCTAAATTGGGCCAGCCTGCCTGGAGAGATACCTCCGCCTTACAGAAGATCGCAGGCAAATTACATTATTTGTTTCCAATAGTTTTTTTGTTCCAGTGGTGAGTAAGGTTGCCAGAGCTATATATAGGGAAGGGGGTTTGGGGTCCGCAACGCGTGCGTGATACCTCCAGCATTGCATTGCCAGCGTTCATAGGCTACGGTAACCACTAACCAACAGGTGGGCTGTTAGCTTGTTTGCCCCCTTAATTGTACAAAAGAACCCTTTTCGAAGCCAGCTGAAGACAGATAAAAACCTTACTTTTATTTCAGCATTGACAGACCCTGAGGATTGCTTGAAGGTATCTAACGTTTGTTTACAAAAGGATGACATCTACAGGTTTGCGAAATGTTTTCTAGGAGATGGGCTGGTAATTGGAAGTGGTAAGTAAATTCCCATAATGTTATTGTTGCTAAGCGTTTTGAAAAAAAGATGTCATAAACGAAACCAGAAGATCTAAAAGACTTAACTAGACGCTATTATTTTTGTGCTCATATAAAACATAATAAGGCCAATAAGGGGATGGGCTGAAGAATGGACCCTATATCTATATCTACCTACGCGTGGATGTCGAAAGAGGTGACTAAGTGAAAAAAACTAGAGGATGGGCAGCAAAGGGTTAGCTAGCGCAGTTACAACTATCGTTGTTATGAATTTATGATAGACGATGATGCTGCCCATTCCCTAGCTATTTTCCCTATGTCGCTGATGACCTGCACTCGTTGCGTCTCAGGTGGGCACTCACCCGCTGCAAAGCCCTACAAAGATTAATAGGCTATAACAATAGGCTTTTAATATTGGTATTACTAGCCACATACGTATTTGACTAGCCACATAGCTCAGTTTGTAGTAACTCTGCCTTCTGCACTAGAAGTCGCGGGTTCGATTCCCGCACTGGGCAAACATTTTTGTGATTAACACAGATGTTTGTTCTGTGTCTGGGTGTTCAATATTTATATATTATGGTTATCATTCTCTGGTACCCATAGTACAGGCTAGGTCTAGTTTGGGATTAGTTGACCTTGTGTGATATGTCTGGAATAAAAAATTATTGGTTGTTTTGTTTCAGTACCAACATGGAAGAAGCATCGTAAGCTCCTCAACCCAGCGTTCAACCAGCAAGTCCTGAACAGTTTTATTGGGGTGTTCAACAGCCAAGCGAGGCGGCTGGTCGATCAGTTCGCATGTGAGGTTGGCAAGCCATTTGACCACGAGAATTTACTGAGGTTGAACAATTTGGAAACCATTTGTTGTAAGTTTATCTTTTATTATATTTTTTGTTATTTTTTCTTTTCTAAGTAGTTCTAATTGCATGCTTCGGGTCGGGTCACTGATTTTTTCCTGGTCATTTAGTGATCAGGTTGAGATGTGGTGGCCCTTGCTTGTTTGTCGTTTCAATGATTATTTCTTGGTCATTCTGTATTAGGTCAGTGAGAGGTTGAGGTATGGTGGCCCTGAAAATGGCCTATGACCGCCGGTGAAAGAATTAGTGTAGTGAAAGGTGTAGGTGAAAGTGCGCCTCTTTCACCTCTTTCAGGCACGAAAGGTGCCTGAAAGAGGTTTTCGATTTTAAGTACAGGTTTATTTCTTCACAGTAACAGCAACTGGCGTTGGCTCTGATGAGTACAATGGCGTTCAAAAGCAGTACCTACCGTGCATGGGAGACATTCTGAACATAATGACAGAGAGGTTCCAAAAAGTCTGGCTTCATAGCGACTTTATTTACAACCTGTCGAGTCTGAAGAAACGGCAGGATGAAGTGGTCAAGAATTTACTTAACTTGTCTAGTTCCGTAAGTATTTTCTTCATTATCAAAATTATTTCAGCCGTAGGACGTCCACTGCTGAACAAAGGCCTCCCACATAGATTTCCAGAAATAATCATTTGGGGGATTTGGCCATACTCGCCACGCTGGTCGTGCGGGTCGTCCCCTAGCTTTTTGAAGGGGCTGAACACTGCAGCCGGGGACACCACGGTAGTTTTTTACTAAAGGCCTCTTCACGCCCCTCTAGATTATCTTAGCCCAACTAGTTCCGGGTGCTATGACTACTACGATGGAGCAAAGTAGATAAATACTTATCTCATAAGTCCGACTGCTAGGATAAGATATATCAGCCGTTCTAGCCTGATTCTACGAAAAAAATGGGCAAGAAATCAAATTAGTTCTACCTACTGCTCACCTAGTTATTCGAACAAAGTGACCATCTGACCGTTTAGTGAGTCCTACGTCCGGTTAGTTATGAGGAATGTAATTATACATCACAAAGATTTTACTATTATGTCTTATTCATGTTATAACTACGTTATTTATTATGTACTTAGTTCGTTGTAATGAACAATAACCTTTAGCCATAATTACTTTGCTAGCGTGATTGGCGGGACCTAAACTACACTATCTTTGTTTACTTCCAGATCGTACAGCATAGAAAGCAAGAGATGAAAATGAAAATGCTTAATGGGAAAGATGACTATGAAAAAAGTCAACAGGGTGTGTTTAAGCATGCTTATTATTCTAGCTTATGTCGTTTATCGATAGCGAGCGAAGCGATTGAAGAGGACGTTTTTTAAAAAAAACATGAATTGCGGTGTCATATAAAAGAGCTTTGCGTACATCGCGAGATCTCAGGGGCGAACCAGTAAATACAATATTAACGTGATGATGCTCAAAAGTTTGGGGCTATATTTCAGTAATTCGTGGTGAACCCCTAGTAAAAGAGTAAAATATCCCCAAGAACTTCGGTCTAGTGCGCTTACCGTCAATTAGTAACGTTTTGCCTTGGGGATGTTGTATTGAAATTATTTATTTTTCTATTTTTAGGAAAGCCAAAGCCATTCATGGACCTCATCCTGGAACTAGCACACGAGACCAACTGTTTCACCGACGAAGAAATTCGGGAGGAGACGGACAACATAGTTGCTGGCGGCCATGACACTTCCGCTACCCACCTCACCTTTGCACTTCTGGTATTAGGGTCGTACTCTGAGGTCCAGCAGAAAGTTTATGATGAGTAAGTAGCATAACTTAACAAGCACATGTTTAAACTAAGGCTATGCGGCACACAAACCAGCAGGCTATGGAAGGCAAGGAGGTGGAACGCCTCTTCACTTTCTAGGTGAGTGTGGAACACTTATGCTCAAGCATCTGGGCAAGCAAATCCTGATGGAGCTAAAAAAACTCACCCCAAAGAAAACAGTTATTAACAGTTGCTAGACTTAGCGATAAGCTTGAACGACTTTCTAAAGGGGCTACCTACAGAGTTATGGCCGTAGTGACACCATAGCCACACAAAGGAAAAAAAAAGTAGTTGCATGATGTGGTACCATGATACTTACGACAGGAAAACTAAGTTTTGGATCAGGACGATTATTGTGATCATTGTGTGTTTTATGATATTTTTATTTTTCCAGGATTATCCAAGTAGGAGGTCCAACAGATAAAGATTTGGACAAGGACGACATTTCGAAGTTGGTTTACATAGATGCAGTACTTAAGGAAACCCTTCGACTATACCCAATAGCACCGTTTATTGCACGATTTGTCGATAGGGATGTCAAACTGAGTGAGTTTTACTTCATCATCGAGATCAAATTATGCGGAGATCCGTAGACAAATTAAGAGGATTAGCAAGTTGAAGTGGTAGTGGGCGGGGCACATAGTTGAAAGAATCGACGGCTGATGGGATAGAAAGGTTCTAGAGTTGAGTCGCAGCGCAGGACGGCCTCTCACTTGATGGAAGCGATCTAATTAAGGTTGCTAGGAGCCTTTGGGTACAGGCCGCACAAGATCAGTCGCTCTAAAATTCTATGAGGGAGGCCTATGTTCAGCAGTGGAAGTCCTACGGCTGAAATGATGACGTTGTGTTTGATTGTTTTTTTAGTTCCTTTTTGGAACTCGTCATTCATCATTTCAGCCGTTCTAGTCCACTGCTGAACATGGCCTCCTCCACAGACAGATCAAATTCCTTATCATGTGATTTGCGTGATTTGCCCATACTCACCACGCTGGGCATGCGGGTTGGCGAGCGCAGTTAAAGCTATCGTTGTTAAAATGAGGGACGCTGCTGCCCATCCCCTAGCTTTTTCCCTTAGTCGCCTCTTACGACATCCGCGGATAGATATGGAGGGGCCTATTCTTCAGCCGGGGTCACCAAGGCCATTTTGGAACTCATCATCATAAAAACCCCTATAAACTCATAAATAATCTTACCCGCAAAATTTGATACTACAACATAATGACCTACTAAATGCAGATCGGATCAACGCAACGGTTTGAAAGATATGCCCAAACATACGTTTTACAAACATAAAACGCCAAATCGTCTGAGTTCTTTGAAAAATACTCACTCATATTCACGCTGCATATATTGAAAATTGAAATTGTGAAGGTTGCGGGAAGTCGGTGGATGGAGAAGGCTCAAGACCGTTCGTCATGGCAATCTTTGGGCAATCAAAAATTCTTTTGGCCTATGTTCAGCAGTGGACTTCATCAGGCTGATGATGATGATGATGATACTGAAAATAATTATTGTTACAGAAAACTACACATTAAAAGCGAATTCAGGATGTTTCTTCTTCGCGTACGGTCTCCACAGACACTCGATATGGGGTCCAGACGCGAACGAGTTCAAGCCTGAACGATGGTTGGACCAATCAACAATACCTGACCTTAACTTCTTCGCTGGCTTTGGGCTGGGACGACGGGCTTGCATTGGTAAAGTGGCCTAATCATACTCTTGCATTGTGGCTGATCAGTACATGATAAGCATATTCCCTACTTTTAAGCATACTAGCTATTACCAGTGACTTCGTGCGCATTTATATGAAAGCCCGTATCTCATAATTTTAACCCCCTACATTTGATTGGGATGACTTTGCTAAAATGTTTATTTGTTACCAAAAACGTAATTTAGAATTTTTTGAAACTAACTTGCGGAATTATGGATTGCCCATACAAATTTTCAGCCCCTATTCCACCCCCTTCAAGATTATTTTATGAGATAAAAGAAGCCTAAGCCATTACGATCCGTTCAGCCGTTTAGTCGTGAAAAAGTAACAAACAAACAGACAAAACAAACTTTTGCAGAACAAACTTTTGCATCCTACTTCCTACTAATATTATAAATGCGAAAGTTTGTGAGGATGTTTAGATATTTGGATGTTTGTTGTTCAATCACGCCGTAACAGCTCAACCGATTTCGTTGAAACTTGGAATATATATAGTTCTTTACCTAGGATATAGACTTTTTATGTAGGTACCACGCAAGCAAAACCGTGGGTGGAAGCTAGTTTATAATATTAGTATTAATTTCATACTTATTGGGAGAGGAATAATTCATTTTTGTGGAATATCTGATCACAGTGTTTTTGTTTCTCAGGTAAGGTGTACGCCATGATGTCGATGAAAGCTATACTAGCGCACATGGTGCGTCGGTACCGGATCAAATCGGACATTTCAAATCTGAAACTCAAACTGGAGACTATGCTGAGACCAGATTCTGGACACTACATCTCTATAGAACCGAGGAATTAGACAATTACCTATAAAAATATAATATTTTTTTTATCCTGGATGTGAATAAAGTGACCTTTGGTTAACTTTAGCGGCCTTAGTTTAGTAATCAAAATCGGAATTAGAAAGTACTAGCCTCTGCCCGCAGTTTCGCTCGCTTCGTACCTACATTAAAAGTAGTCTTTATGCTATTCTAGGTACCTAAAGAACTCTTTATATTCCAAGTTACAACGAAATCGGTTGAGCCGTTACGGCGTGATTGAACAACAAACATCCAAACACCCTCACAAATTTATAATATCAGTAGGATTAGTTTCTACTAATCCTGCTGATATTATAAACTACCTCCTACTATCCTACTATTTTTAGTAGGATTCAATACTAGCTGACCCGCCTGCAACTTTGTCTGCGTGTTCAAGTATGTTCCTACCTTGACTCTTGTCACTTCGTACACTAAGACTTGAGAACCTAATTTTCCGACCCCGTTTTACGTATGTACGGAAGCCTCAGGGTACGAGCCTTACTCGCATTTGACCGTCTTTATTTTGAAATGGATTTTGTCCTAAATTTTAACTCTTAAATCTCGGTAAAAACTATGCATTTATTTATTCAGTGGTAATGCCAAGGACTAAATTAATGACACTATTCAGAAAATCGCAGAACCGACAACCGTTGGGGAACAAAGGTTCTCGAGTGGCGACCACGAACCGGATGACGCAGTGTTGGAAGGCCCCCCACCCGATGGACCGATGACATTGTTAAGGTTGCGGGAAGTCGGTGGATGGAAAAGGCTCAAGACCGTTCTTCATGGCACTCTTTGGGGGAGGCCTATGTTCAGCAGTGGACTTCATCAGGCTGATGATGATGTTTCATAAAATAGTTACTTAGGCTAGGACTTTTGGACCTTGGCCACGCGGCGTTTTTTCGTTTTTCATCCGACTTGATTTACAAATATCTATTGGTTAGTGCGTTTTCGGGATAAAAAGTTACAATGATCGAAATTGTAGCCAATGGTCGCCTACAAGTTTTTATGGGCAACGCTCCCGAGTTGTTGCTCGCTTCACGAGCTTGCTTGCTTGTCATGTCACTGGGTCTTTCTTGGTCATCCTGTATTTAGGTCAGTGAGCAGGTTGAGGTAGGCCTGAAAAGAGCCAATAACCATTCGTGAGCCTCTTAGAGGTTTCTTTCATGCACAACATCAGACTGAAAATATTAATAAGAAAGAGCTTTGTTCGTACATTTCATAACGTTTTTTTATTTTTATTCGAGAGCTCGAGATTTGTAGAGTTTTGCTAATTTGCTATATATGGATTTGCTGATTCTGAGAGCTATGTTGGTTCTACGGATTTATATTTTGGACTTTGACACAGTGAAACTCCGAGCATAGCTCTCTCCATTGCCCGTTGCACGACTTTGAGCATGTGTATGAGGCCAATAGTCTCAGAACCAGTCATCACTGGCAAAATATTATTACAACGAAAGGATATGTGATCATCGATATTAGTTTGGGAAATATAAAAACGGGGCGACCGTGGCCGCATGCATTATGAAAGCCAAACTCATTGGCAAAGAGTAGGGAACGTTCAGACACGCATGTTTGTGCATTCAACGCATTCATTGCTCTAGATATTGGGCCGTAGAACATTTCCAAACTTTCTTTCAAATGTTATATTTGGACGTGCCCTTTCAGACTTAATATCTAAGAAGCGTCTGGAGATCCTAGAAGTTTATCATCATCATCAGCCTGTCTTGAATGAAACATTTCATATCACAAATGTAGGTAGCACCTTAGTCTTTACCGCCATTCTCGAATCACCCTTTTATCACAATAAGTTAGTTTTCTTATATCTTTGCGTAGGCGTAAATTGACGAACAAAAACAATAAGCGACTATCAGTGCCGATTTCAGCAATAAAGTAACAACATTTTCAATATTTTTTCAGAATTTATGGTATTTTGTCGCTGAAATCGCTGTTTTTGGTATTTTTATCAGCTTTTCAAACGTACAATTTGCTATAAAATGTATGATTGCTACCTAAAACAGCTAATTAAATTAACTTTGAACTGATTTGATTCATAAGAAGCAGATTTTTGTAGTGCGTCTTTAATGGAATATGCTGAATTTCTAAAAGCCGTAGCAAAAACTGTATTGCCAATTAGGTGGTAGAATAACCCATTTTTCGGGATAGTATACATATTAATAATCACCTTGTATACGTCTGTTAATGCTTAGCCCTGTCATTCAGAATTTCTAAAGCGAAAGATGCACGAGTTCGTCGCGTGTTCGAAACGCAAGGAAATTTTTCCTCGGGTTACTTTAAAACCACTTTTTGTACGCACTTAATACATAATTATGCCTTGGTGGCCCCGGTTGAAGAATAGGCCCCTCCATATCTACCTATCCGTGGATGTCATAAGAGGTGACTAAGGGAACAAAGCTAGGGGATGGGCAGCAGCGTCCCTCATTTTAACAACGATAGCTCTAACTGCGCTCGCCAAACCGCATGCCCAGCGTGGTGAGTATGGGCAAATCCCCCCACATGATAGGAATTTGCTCTCTGTGGGGGAGGCCATGTTCAGCAGTGGACGTCGAACGGCAGAAATCATGATGATGATGACATAATTATTTAATCATAAAGCAATTCATTGCTGTAGGTGAATAAACCTATAATATTATAAGAATTTGAGTAGGTAGTCAATTTTAGATTTAACATTGTTAGAATTGACATGTTGCTAACGAGGATGTTGAGATTCAGATAGATAGATAGATAACTCTTTACTGTAAGCCACATAAAAATTTAACACATCACAATTAAATCGACAAAATATAAGTAATAATAGTGGAATACAATGGGCGGTCTTATATCACTAAGAGTGATCTCTTCCAGACAACCTTTGGATGGACTGGATTTTACGATTCAGGTTGATTTTGATGGTAATAATCTTTTATGAGCTCTTTATTTAGTAAAAATAATTAAGAAGATATTATGTAGTTGAAATTTACCTAAGGTGGCAAAATTACGGCCCGGCCCACCTGTTGATAAGCAGTTACCGTAGCCTATTACCTACCTCATTTATCTATTTCCTCGCATGCTCTTTAATCAATGCTGGCTAGTAAATCCTGTAATACACATGCCTGCAGCTCTCAAAACAGCATACTGGATACTCGTGCGAGCTACTAATAGCATGCGTAACAAGGCCTTATAGTAGCTCGAATGCTAGTACTAGCATGCTAGGAGGCCGCAAGTAGGTAGTAATTAAATAAATAAATATTCCGGACATATCACACACGGTCAACTGATCCCAAACTAGGCATAGCCTGTACTATGGGCGCCAGAGACTGATATACATAATACATATATATTTAACACCCAGACACAGAACAAACATCTGTGTTAGTCACAAATGTTTGTCCAGTGCGGGAATCGAACCCGCGACCTCTAGCGCAGAAGGCAGAGTTACTACCAACTGAGCTATGAGGCCAGTCATTATTGATATGACAATTCGGTGCCGTGACGGACCTGGCTGAAGATTAGACCCCTCTTATATCTCCTACCCGTAGATTTCGTTACAAGTGACTAAGAGAAAAAAGATAGAGTATGAGCAGCAGCATCCCGATATATCAACGATAGCTCTAACTGCACTCGCCAACCCTTATTCCCAGCGTGAGTATGGGAAATTTCCTCCCATTTGATAGGAAGTCGCTCTTGAAATCTTGTGGTGGAGGCCATAGCAGTGGTCTTCCAACGGCTAGAATGATGAAGTAATTATTGTTTCTGAGAGTTGTAGGTATCTCTCAAGCACAATTCAAGTAAATAATCAAGTAATTTTTAGAGAGGTAGGGCACAGCGAGATTTTCTCGCTCTAAATTGGAGCAGCCTGCCTGGGGAGATACCTCCGCCTTACAGAAGATCTCAGCCAAATAACATTATTTGTTTCAAATAGTGTTGTGTTCCTGCGGTGAGTAAGGTTGCCAGAGCTCTTTAGGGGGGGAGGGGTTCGGCAGGCAACGCATTAGCAATGCTCCAGGTGTTGCTGATGTCAATAGGCGACGGTAACCACTGTAAGCAATGACGGCTTGCCAGTGACTGGCTTGCCACCAGCAGATGTGTGTAGCACAGCCTTATATTACAAAGGGCCGTATTTGGGGTATAAAACAATGCTTCACCAATGTCCAGTGCAGTATATTTCGCACTACGCTCCTATTTACCGATATTACGCGAATGTTTGGTTCATTGTTTAAATTAATTGAGTAAGTACTATCCTGTGTTGATCATAAAGGGCATATGAGAATACTGTAAGAGATTAAGTTGTGAAAATGAATCGATACCCCATCTTATTAATCGTAGTGAATCGCCAGTTTTATCACGGAATATAGCGAAGTCGGCTCCCGACAAAGGTGCAGGTTTGACTCCGTATTTCTAGAGTGTATTTTTTTACTCACTTCAATTCAGACTTAGAATCGGAATTGCTGTCGTATCCCATTTCTCCGAAATTTTTTGCTCACGACGCCTTGGTCCCTTGAAATTTGATTTAATTGCTAAGAATAAGAGCGTGTTAATAATCCAAAAAATATAGCCTGATTTTGTTGTATTAGCAATTCCTCTGGAGTTGATCTAAAAAAAAACATGGGCAGCCTATTGGCGTTGATATAATTATCTATTTACCTGGTATGAATATCAGTATACGGTACATTCGCAATTTACAGGTTAATACTGTTCCAGAACAGGCATGTCTTTATGTCGAAACAATACTACAAAAACACTCGTAGATTAAAATTATTACCTATTGTGTATGCAATTATGCATATGTAGCCGGATAGCTATTGCATAGATCTATGCAATAATTTAGAGGATGTTTAATTGTGGAAGAATTATCTATAATTGTCTATAATTGAACAAAGTCGTTGCCTTTATAATAATAACCACCTATTTCTATAGTGACCTTAGAGCTATGAAACTTTATAGTCTCAGTTAAAGACTCGATTATCTCTAAATATTTGTATTTGTATTTGTATTTATTTAAAACATTACGTCTATCATTATAGGTCAGACCTAATACAATAGAGTAGTCATCAGAATAAGATAAGATAAATCAAGCTAATTAACTAAATACAATGTCAATAAGTAAAATAATTCAGTAAAAATAATAACACATGTCAATAAACAAAAAAATCAAATAACAAATAAAAAATACAACAATCAGAGAGCACAAAAAAGAAAACCGTTAAAAAAAAAAAAAAAAATCATAATTACTTATAAGTCATACATTTAGTCCTGATTTGTAGCATAAAACATGAATGTAAAAGAAGCAAACACGTTGATAGTAAAAAAAAATGTATGACGAAAATTGTGATATCTGAACCTATACTGAACCGATTCATTAAAAAAACACTATCACGTGTAAATAGACTACCAATGCAACTCAGAGTAGTTATGGCTTTTTTCCATCCAGGTAACAACGAAGCCGTGGGTGGAAGCTAAAAAATAACTCTATTGCAGTTTCAAAATAAATGAACAACAATGCTGGTACTAGTGCTGATCTGCATCGCTCTTGGAGGATACTTGATATGGAGGCAGAAGCAGAAGAATTCTGATGAACCGCCATCGATGCCGGGCGGGTGGCCACTGGTTGGTCATGCCCATTTGCTGGTCGGAGACAGCATTTGTAAGCCAACCTATCATTTCTTCATTAGTTGCTATGACTGATGCGTTAGGGTAGCCTTAATACTCCATCCACCAGACCTGGTCCTGCTAATATGGACGACTGACTCAGCAGGAGCACTGCTTTGGATCTATAGCGATTCGATTGTAAAGCTACGCTACACTGCAAACATAGGCAGCAAGGAACGCGTAGTTTATGTCAATTATCATTCAAATTCGTATCGAAGCCTTCCAAAGGTTTTGGAGGTCCGAGCTGCCGGTAATCAAATTGAACGCTAGCGATTCAAAAGTGTTCGGAACAGATGCTAGATCCCTTTTAGAGAGAAAACTTCCAAATATTGTTTACCCATAATACCCCTAAATAAAAAACCAAGATAGGAAAAATACTACGATTTAATAATATCCCAAAAACTGAGTCATATATTTCCAAAATTATTATAAAATCTTTCCAATAAAAATATTTCTATTTTCTGTTGCAGATCTCTGGAAATCCTTAAATGACCTATCACAAAAGAGTTACAGTATGGGCGGTGTGGTCTCTGCAGCTATAGGACCTCGAACTATTTATGGTAAGAAGGTACCAACTATCTATACTTTCCGTAGAAGAACCATGTTCACCGACATAGCTCTCAGAATTAGCAAGTTGAAGTGGCAGTGTGCAGGCCATGCTCGCAGAACCGACATGGTGGATTATTAACGAAATGGCAGTTCACGCTATATTCGTTTTAAATGTTACTATTTTCGTTGTATCTCAAAAACTGTATAGCCTACTACTAAATGCTATGCAGATCGATTGACAGCTCGAAAGTTATGCTCTAACAAACAAACATACAACGCCGATTCGCCAAGTTATTTGAGATATCTTCGCTCACTCTATCATTACAAATTTAATGTAACATAGAAAACAAAATAATTTCTTATTTTCAAACTTTGCGATAAAATAGGTGTGTTTTTTTTTTAATTAGTTAATGTAAGTCGTTTTTTGTGTACTTGGCCTCCCGCGATACAGGTTAGTCCTAGTGCGGGGACCTCTAGTAACTTGTTTTTCTTGTCATTCTTATTTTTAGTAAATAAATTTATTTGTATATGTATTTGTATTTGTACATCTTGATAGGTATTAGTTTTTCAGCAATACTGTCCCAAGTTATTTTTATTCCAATAAGCAATTGAAATGAAAGAAACTGAAAATTTAAATAATAAAATAATAATAATTGAATTGAAATATTTTTGTTTTCTGTTCAGTGGTAACCGATCCAGACGATGCTCTCACAGTCGCCAATGCGTGTCTGGAAAAGGATAAGTTCTACACCTTCGCCAAACCCTGGCTCGGCGAGAGCTTGGTCACTGGAACCTGTAAGATAAACCTACCTATATTCCATCATCATCAATACAACCGTAGGACGTCCACTGCTGAACATAGGCCTCCCCCAGAGATTTACAATACGACCAACCTTGTACTTTATTTATTTTATTTTGTTGTTTTCGGAGAACAAACAGTTTTATAAACCTTATAAATAAACTTAAATAATAACACGTAACCATTGAAATGTCCTCGCATGTAGAAGCTAAGAGACTGCTTGCTTGCGGAGAAGGAATAAAAAAAAAAAAAAAAAAAAAAACAGTTCTACCAATGTGAAGTTAGCAAGTAGCAATCTACCCCTTTAGGGTACAAACAAAATAAAAAACGGTACAAACGGGTACAAACCGGGTACAATCGAATGGAAGTACAAAAAATGAAAAAAATTGTACCTACTTGCTAACTTCACATAGGTAACAGTTCTGTCCTGTTAACAAGTTGGGTAGAACGTAGTAGGGTTAGAGAAACTTACAAGTAACAAAAGTATTACTACGATTAACAAGAAATACGGCCTGCACCCATACTCACCTATCTCGGGTTTGCGAGCGCAGATAAAGCTATTGTTGATAGAGTACGCTGCTGCGCATACCCTACCTTTATTTCTCTTAGTCGCCTCTTACCATGTCGATGTGTAGTAATGGATGGGCCTATTCTTCAGCCGGGGCCACCACAGCAAAAAAGACAGAAATATTAGTTAATAACTAGTTTATTTACACAAAGAAACTTAAAACTAATACAAGTAAATATTTACAAAATACACAAGAAACAGTTGAGCCATCTAAAGACCGTTACAAACGATCTATAGATAGCTCAACTGATCCAGATCACTACCCGTCGGAAGCGTCCCCAAGACGCTGGCGGAATTGCCACGCTGGATGGCAATGCTAATGCGCTGGGCCAAATAAGAGCCAGCTCTCGGGTCACGCTAATTAATTAAAAATAAGTGTAGTGGTGATCCCGACTGAAGAATAGGCCCCCCATTACTACCCATGAATGTCACGTATGGAATACTCATTACTACATAATTTAATTTGGAATGTGCTTATTTTCGGAAATGCATCCGACTATCCTTGAGGGGCTTGAACATCTTCAAGGATCTATTCGCCTGGAGATCTGAGATGATGAATTTTTTTTTTTTTTATACAACTGAGGTGGCAAACAAGCTTACGGCCCACCTGTTGGTAAGCGGTTACCGTAGCCTATGAGCGCTTGCAATACCAGAGGCATCACGCACGCGTTGCCGACCCCTACCCCCTTCCCCCTAAAGAGCTCTGGAAACCTTACTCACCGCAGGAACACAACACTATTTGAAACAAATAATGTTATTAAGCTGTGATCTGCCGTAAGGCGTAGGTGGGGAGAGCCCAGGCGTCCGCCTGCTCCAATTTAGAACGAGAAAATCTCGCTGTGCCCTACCTCCTCCAACAATGATGATGATGAGAATGATGTCTATCATTCTTGGGAATCAAAGTCGAGTGCCTTTTTTTTACTATATTATAAGAGTATAATTTTTATAGTGGCAATCTGGAAAGTACACCGAAAACTGTTGCAGCCAGCGTTCAGCCAAATTGTACTGGATGGATTCTTGGACACGTTCAACAGCCAGGCCCGGAAGCTGGTGAAGGACTTGGAAGTCGAGGCGGGCACGGGACCTTTCGACCACTGGACCTACACGAGACACAACGGCTTGGAGACTATTTGCTGTAAGTTCCAGAGATACTATTTTTAAATATACTTTTTAAAGAGTGAGTATTGGTGGTGCAGTGGTAGTGACTCCGCTTTCTGATCTTAAGGTCCTGGGTTACATAAAATTTTAGCCTTTTGGAGTTGAGACCCTGGATCCATGGGGAAGTGGAGCCTCTCTAGTTGGTCGGTCTTGAACGATTTTAACACGCCTTCAAACCTGGTTTATTGTAGAAAATACATTTTGTTTCAGTGACAGCGTTGGGTGTGGATTTCAGAGATCATACGGTACTGAACCAGCAGTACGTAGATGCAGCAGAGAAGATATTCTACACCATAGTGGATCGATTCCAGAAGTTCTGGCTGCACAACCCGTGGGTGTTCCAATTCAGCAGCGTCAAGAGAACGCAAGATGCCTGTTTGAAGATTCTGCACAATATGTCAGAAACGGTGAGGAAAATAAAATTTTTGGTCTTCAAATATATATTTTTTTTATTTTTTTTTATTTATTACACAAAAGGAATACAAATGAATGGTAGTAAATGTTAGGTTTGTCTTAAAACCTATGTTAGGTTTGTCTAGATATTAGGTTCTCGATATTGAATGTAAGAAAAATTGTAAACAATCTTTACTTATTTCTATGAAGAGCGAGCGCATGTAAAGATAACACCGCCACAGAACAGCTAACAGTATGTACCTAGAGCATAGGCACAGCAAAAAATAAAACCTGTCAGGTGAGTTGAGTGGAAGCATAATAGCCAATGCAGTGGTGTTAGTATGCATTACTATCGCTACGCGTGTGTGAGTGCGCTTACGACATAAAGGATGCTCCGTTTATAGCTTTTAAAATTTATTGGGAAAGGAAATATTTTTTTAAAATGTTTTTAATATTATTTTTATTTATTTTATTTCTAATTTCAAATGGTAATTTGTTAATTAGATGGGGAATTATATATTCTGAAGTTCTTTTACCATATTCGTTACTATATTTAGGTTTTTGTAGTTTTTTATAAGTGATGCTTCTAGTAGTTATAGAATGACTTTTTAGGACTTGAATTTCTGTGCGAAAGTATTGTTCAAGAAGTAAGTTTAGTTCAACTTTTTCGTGTAAAGGTAAAACACCACAGTACTTGAAAAGCCCCATGGGGTCTCCCATATATTTAACTTTTATTTAAAATGTTTTCCTGTGATGATATTGAAACCTTTTCAAAAGCACGATGAAGGTGACTCTATATTTAAAGAGCTCACTCAAAGGCTGCCTAAGATAGATTGAACTACAAGTTTTTCTAATTAAGATAATCTAACTACAGGTACTGCAACGAAGAAAAGCAGCAATGAAAGATAATATTATTAATACCGAAAATACTTGCGAGAAAGTAATCGGTGGAAAGATAAAGCTGAAACCGTTCATGGACTTGCTCCTAGAACTAGCAATGGAGAAAGGAGTGTTCACAGACAAAGAGATCAGAGACCATGTGGACACTATGATCGTTGGTGGACACGATACCTCGGCTAATGTGCTTATGTTTACACTCATACTGCTGGGATCTCATCCTGAGGTCCAAAAGAAGGTCTTTGAAGAGTAAGTAGTACCTTGTTCTTCTATTCGTGTCACTGATTCTTTCTTGGTCATCCTGTATTAGGTCAGTGACCAGGTTACCAATTAACTATCAAATCAAAATGACTTTAAGTACATTTCTAGATATAAATATCATTTTTGAAATTAATTTCAAACGTATTTTAGATGCCATATTGCATGTCGTTTTTGGCTACGGTAACCACTTACCACCAGGTAGGTACTAAGAATGCCTGTTTACCACCTTAGTTGTTTAAAAATGTATCTATAACAGTGGCTTCAATGTTTCAACTATTTACAGAATTAATCTTTTCTACTATGTTTGTTTGTTATTGTTATGTAAGGTATATTGCACAATTATTCAGGCGAGTAAAGGAAATTATTAGGTAGTAAAATATCCTTGATATTCGAATGGAAACGTTTCGTAGAGGAAATCCTTTCAATGCTTCATTATCAGTCTTTAGGTCAAAACTAATCAGTTATTATGAAATCACTGAAATTGTTGATTCCCTTTGTATGTAAAACCGATGTTTGTTAGGCCTTCCAATATTATAAGCAAGGTCATAGAAAATCTCAATGGTTACCTATGCAATGTTATATTTTCTTTTGTTTTGACCTGACTTTGACCTGTTCTACCTTATTTATAATTGGAAAATGAGAATGAGCTGATACTGCAACAGCTCCCAATCAGCACTTGCACGGCCTGGAGCCTCTTACGAACAGACTGCATTTCAAAACGCGCGCAGTGTTCGTACGAGGCTTGCATATCGCACGCGTGTTCTCGCGAGCTGGTGCAGTAACTGCGCACGAGCAACTTAAAGTTTGTTTACAAAAATAGCATAAAAATAAATTTTCCAGATTGGATGAAGTATTTGAAGGCTCAGACAGAGACGTAGAAAAGTCTGATTTGCTGAAACTGGTCTACTTGGAAGCAGTCCTGAAGGAAAGCATGAGGATATACACTATAGTGCCTGTCACTGCCAGATGGCTTGATAAAGATGTTAAACTCAGTGAGTGTGTATACCGCCCTTAGTCATCATTAAATCTGATTACTGTGACGGTTCCATTTTTTTTAATGAAATAAATGTTTCCTAAATGACTCAGAGAAAAATCTTATATTTATTAATCTAACAACACTGGTGATTTGCGAGCATATTACCAGCAAATCGATCGGCCAACGTGCTTGCCGTGAGTGCGCTGAGTGTGATTAAGCTCTTAAATAAATCACATTTCAGTGTCCTCACAAGCTAATTACTTTTCAGAGAACTGCACCTTAACATCAGGGAGGACATGCTTCATCTTCGTTTTCGGGATCCACCGGCATCCGATCTGGGGTCCTGATGCTGACCAGTTCAAGCCTGACCGATGGCTGGACCCGTCCAAACTGCCTGAGAGCTCCAGTGCCTATGCAGCCTTCATGCTTGGCCGACGAACTTGCATAGGTTTGTTCTTTTTTCTTTTGGTTTAGGCACAACTGTTTTATCAGTAACCAGCAGTGTATAGTGTATAGATTTTTTACGGTAGTGAAAGTAATACTTACAATGTTAATGTTTGGGGAACTAGCTTCAGATTCAATTGCTCGCCGCTTCTCGATACAATTTAGATTTAAATTTAGGCCGAGCACAAATCAGCTTATTTGCAATCAAATCAAACTCAATTGTTCAGCAATTTTAGGATAATAGTAACCTTGATGTCGATCTTTTCATACGTTTAATGATTAGTTATAAATATGATAAAAGGACCAAAGCTAATACCAAACCACCAGCTAATATCCAAAACGTCGTGGAATAATCTTTCGAATTTTTCGCTAATATTCTTTTTGTTGCTAGGAGAAGGCCCTTTCGGTATAGTATACGTAAACTGTATCATCTTGTAAATACCAACTCGCATAGCTACAACTTTGCAGTAGCAAACAAGCAGTGGCATTCCAGGCACGTTCATATTTACGTGAAAGTGACGTCAGTCATGCATGCGTTGCAAACTGGAGTTTTATGCGCGTATACAGCATAATTAACTATTCTGGCGTTATACAAGCTGATTTATATGTATACCATCCCGAAATAATAATTAAATGTCGAATTTCACTACGTTTAATAATTATTAAATGTTCTACATCAAGATTGCAATCTAAAACAGCTGATTTTTGCATAGTGTTTTTTTATTTAAAAAATACAATTTTCCAAATGCCGTAGAATAAACTTGTCGATTGTGTGTAAATTAAGCCCGGTTCGGGATGATATTTCTTTAGTGGTATTTTATAAGCGATACATTTTCAGGAAAAGCCTACGCCTACATGGCTATGAAGACTACGCTATCCCACGTGCTGCGCCACTACAGCATCAAAGCCGACCACAATGATCTGGTGCTTAAGTTAGATGTCATGCTCAAACCAGCGTCCGGTTACCACATAAGTATTGAGAAAAGAGAAAACACAAGATAATGAGTTTAAAAACTAAAATCAGACTTCGCTAAAGCTTGAAATTTTAGACTGATAATTTATAGCTTTTTAATGAAGTGATCGTATTTAAGTTAATATTATTAAACCTTACTTATCAAGCCCTTTAATTTGATACTAGACACGATATGTATTATAAATATTTACAAAATAAACAACCATATTGGGTGTAGAATAAGCCCTTTTTGGGATAGCATATTATTATAAATCAAAATATAATATTTTGATTTATAATACTATGCTATCCCTATATAATAGCAAATTATTATAAGGTTAAAAATATTTAAAAAATCTTAAATTAAATTCTTAAATTAATTTTAATTTAAATTTCAAATATTTATTATGTTAATTTGTAAATCAACCTAATAAAGTTATTGATTACTTTAGTGGAGGTATTTATTTTCTCAATTACTACATAATTATCCGTACCATCAACTTAGGGATTTTCTTCAAGCGATGACGTAAGTTGACAGTCTCTAAGATTTATGGTTCAAATTCGTGTAAAATAGTGCCGAAACGTTTGCATTGAATGGCAATGACACGCCAATAGACGTCAATAAGACGTCAAGAAATAATCATCCTGTTGAACATATGTACATCATCGCGTATAGGTAGTAGTCAAATATCATCGGTACCATCAGTAGTTTATTTGTCGCCAACTCCTTATAACGTTACAAAATGATTTGTCTTATATTATGTATACTACTCCTTGTATGCGTAGTAGTTTGGTTATCGAAAATGTTCACATGCGCTAAAGGTGTGGGTCTGTTTCCTAGATGCTTACCATTTGTTGGTCATGGATTATTACTGATACGCACGAAAGGTAAGTTACTTTTGTAATCCGAATTTTACAAATTATTTAAAATCATATTTATCAATAAAAGTGTTCCGTAACGGGTATACTATCCCGAAAGCTGCAAACTATTCAGCGAAAAAATTTAAACACCCCACATTTTTTTCTTCGAATTTTTTATGTCGTGTTTTTATATGTTTAGATCATCTAATAACTAAATAATAAACGTACCAGAATTTCAAAATAAACATTGCTAACTAAAAACGCTGAGTAATTTAGTTGCATAGATTCTTTCTTTTCTTTTAAATAATAAACCCTTTCCGGGATAGTATACTTATTATGAATCACCTTCTATATGTATACACAATTTTTTTTGATACCTAAGTTTAAACTATGACGATTTACAAGAAAAAATATTATAAAAATATATTCAATAGCCTCTTAATCTTGTATATTTCTCGGCGTTGTGCTTGCAAATTAGTGATAAAAGATGTGAGTAACTTTTTATTTTTTACTTTATTTTGTCAGATCTCTTTTCTTTAATAAAAGAATTGGGTAACCAAAGTATCAAAAATGGAGGTATTGTCGCTTTTCAACTTGTATGGAAGAACCTGTACGGTACGTAAAATAAGTTTTTCAAAATAATCATTGTAGTTTATTGATTTTGACTTAACTATTCTTAGATATTATTACGCAAAGGTTTTTCTTACTCACCACAAAACTTAAAAAAAATAAGATGATCTTATTTGTATGAATGATACCTCAATCTTTTAATCGATGCCGTATAATATGTTCCAAAAACTTTTTTTATTGGCTTAGGGCTTATTCAAGGAACATGATAGGATCTAGAATAAGCCCTTGCAGTATTCGCACTGTAGTTGATCTAGTTTGTGACATTTTCAGTATTGACGAACCCAGAAGAGGCAACAACTGTCCTTACCAGATGCATAGAGAAGATGTTTATTTATAAATTTATTGATCCCCTCTTTGGAGATACTTTGGTGTCAGCTAAAGGTACAATCATCATTGCAATCAGTATCAAAATGCAATTAGAAAGCATTTATATTAGTTAAGTACTTAGACTTGTGTAGAATTTTATTTATTATACTTAATATTGAATGGATGTTAAGACCATGTTAAGATATGGATGCGATGGATGGATGTATGCGTAGTAAAGAGGATATATAAATTAAGGAAAGCGTACCTATTTAAAAGTATGTTTTAAAGTGACGAAAAAGCTGAAAAGTAATAAGGTAAGCGTGGTATGGATGGACATGAGGAGAAAATAATTTCATGTGAAGAGTGTTAATAATGAATATAGATGGATGTAGGATTAGGGGTAAAGAAGAAAAGATCGATGGACTGCATGAAAGTGAATATGGATGAGAAAGAAGTGAGTTAATGTTCGTGAGAAATTATCAAGAACATAAATAAATATTAATATATTTTTAGGAACAGTATGGAAGCGTAACAGGCGAATCTTGGACCTGGCGTTCAAACAGAATATTCTAGAAAGCTATCTTAAAGTGTTCAATAAACAAGCAACCTGTCTTGTTAACACTTTAGGCCAGAAAGTTGGTGAAGGATATGTTGATGTTACCGAACAAATCACTAGAAATGTATTGGAAACTACCTGCCGTGAGTATCTATCAACAAAATTGAGATTTGGTAATATATACAGGGCATCTCATACCTTATGATCTAACAGATGTTACCGTTAAGGTAAAAATAAAACCCTGATTCAAAATAATTATGGCCCTCGGAGCAGATCTATCCAACCAATCTTTTCAAACTGTCAGTCTTTATGAAGCGCTATGTAAACAACCTGAGCGAAGAATTATATTTTAATTGCTGCGGGCTTGATCATTCCTTATTTATCCTGATTTAGAAAAAAATCTGTAGCCCAAAATTTGCTAAGAAATACTCGAGAGATTATCGCGTTGCGTTTTCTATTTGAATTTTCTCTGAGACCTAAAGATTAACCAGTTTGACGTGTGTGATAATTATATTGTTTTGACTTTCAGATACCACAATGGGCTTTGAAGCAGATGGTGAAAACTATGTCAATGAGCGATACGTGAAAGCTCTCCACAAAGTATTTGAGATAGTAGCTCTGAGGGTGCAAAAACAATGGCTCTTATTAGATGTGATATTTAATCTTTCGAATATGAAGAAGACACTGGATGCTTCTTTGGAAATAATTCATAGGATGTCAGCAAAGGTTTGATAAATCTGTTTATTCTCAGGAAAATATCAAGTGTGAGTGTAATTAATAGTTAAAAAAAATTACTTACTTTTAGAATAGGAACCAAAAAACCTTGGTATACTTGCATTGAGTATTTTTTTTTAAGTTGAGTGTTAGTTAATAATATAATCATCAAACTCAATCTATGAAACTTTTTATTCAACTGGAAATTAACAGAAAAGTCTATATTCTGGGGCTAAACTATCGGGGTTTGACCAAGGGTCGAATCACGGTAGGTTTATCTATCGTATGACGAATAATAAAATTATACTTATAATTATAATCAATTTTTTAGATGGTTCAAATCAGAAAGTCGGAACATTCTGAACGACTGCAAAAAGACAAAAGAAACGAAAATGGTGAGTTATTTATAACTACATTACTTATAAAAATTCAAATATAGCAAGATAATAATTTAAGCATGGGCAAATATCATGTCGATTTGAGCAGAATAATAATCATAGAATAGAATTATCACATTCAAATAGTAGCTGCATATCCCCCGCGAGGCTTTTCGAGACACAAAAAGTGATTTTGTGGTTTGACAAATCATACCAACACTGTCACCTGTCTGCAATGTCTGCACGCATTCATCATTCAAATCGCTCATTAGATACAATCCCCGACGTGCATCACTGTACTATTTATTCGACAAAACGGCAAAATCCATACGTGCGGAGCTTATTAAGCAATTGGTTTCTTCACGATGAAATATCGTGAGTTGATCAATCAGCTTCGCACGTATGGACCATGTCTTTCCTGTGGATAAGGACGACTAGTAGGTATAAGAGGAAACGATATACGGTGCTGGACAAGCCTACTGCATCTAAACCTGTTCCAGGCGCTACAGTAAGTATAAATTTCCAACTGACGACGCTGCATAAATCATCTAGAACAGATGTAATAATGCCTGGGATGGGTTTGGATTGTTTGGCTAATTATAAGCGAGGATCAGGCAATTTTGTTTTTAAGACTATTTGAAAATTAGAGTTTTATGATCAGCAGGCGCATTCTGTAAAGACATTTCGAACCTCGAAGAGTTGATTTCGCGGTGACTTTCTTTCGTATTTTGTAGAACTCGAAAACCCTACTGGCGTCACTGACGTAACTTTCGAAGTGAGTTCTGTCACTTGAGTGAATTTCATGTTCGAGTTAATTTTTTTAAAAGAAACCTTAGCATGATGACAAATACATTTTTAGTTAGGTACCTGTAAATAATCTGTTAATAAAGCTGAATAGTGAAACTTCAATAGATTTTAAGAGCGAAAAAAAACATGTGTTTCTGATTTATCAAACCATGTTTATTTCAGTTGCAGAAGAATTTCGCAGCTTCCTTCATATTATGATCGAGAACAACACTACCGCAGAAGGCACTATATTCACAGACCACCAGCTCAGGTGTCTGTGTGACAACGTGCTGCTGGCAGGCTTCGACACCAGCACTTACGAGCTCCTGTTCACGCTTGTTTGTATTGGGTCTGATAGTAGTGTTCAAGAAAGGATTTATACAGAGTGAGTACAAAGAAAAAAAGGTATTTTTTTAAATAAACTAAGTAAAATGGTAGCTACGCAGCCAGACTTGGACATTTTTTCCCGCTGTGGGGACATAATATTGCGTCTGAGTCAGGTACTCAGTAACATCAAAGATAATATAGCAATTGTCTTTGGTAACATCAACATCATCAACCTGTCTTAGTCCACTGCTGGACGTAAGTTTCTCCCAAGGCACACCACTTAGCCAAACGGCAACAAGGTCGTCAAAATAGAATACGAGTGGCTCGCCCCAAACTGAGATCTCGCGAAACCTCTTTTGGATATCTTAGCAACCCCTTGTCATATTGAAAGAACAACCTTTAGACCTAATAAAATCTATGCAGATCGGACTGGCGGCTCATAATTTATGCTCTAACAAATAAACTTACAACATCAATTCGTCCATGTTGTTTGAGAGATAATCGTTCGCACGATCAAATATTTCTTGCAGGATTATTGAAGTGCTTGGCGAAGAAACGATAGTGACACTGGAGCATTTAGCTAAGCTGAAATACCTAGAGGCAGTCATCAAAGAAGCTGTAAGATTGTATCCTATTGCACCTGTTGTGGCACGGGATGCTACCACTGATATTCAATTAGGTATTTAGCCCGTAGCCCTATTGTTTAATTATTATTGAACTGGTAATCGGAATCGTCTTCAACTGTCTTTTGATTGTTATTGTGGAACTTTTATAAGCCGAAAATAAATTTGAGATAGGCAATAAGGCCGCTGGTTGATCTTTTAATCTTGACCAGCGGCGTTTTTTGTTAGTTGAAAACAGTCATAATAGTCATTTATTGATTAAAAAAAATATAGGTCAATTAAAAAAAATATATATTATTGAATACTTATAAGTAGCAAGTATTCTAAATATATATCTATTATGTATATCAGTCTCTGGCTCCCATAGTACAGGCTATGCCTAGTTTGGGATCAGTTGACCGTGTGTGATATGTCCGGAATATTTATTATTTATTATTATTATTATTATTCAATAAAAATATACCAAATTAATAAAATTAATACAAAATAATAAAATTACATACAAAATGTCACAAAAAACATAATTAAATTTATATTTATAGGTTCATAAACTCGTCGAAGCTGTAGAAGGTTTGCTCGACAAGCCAGCGTTTCAATGTCTTTTTGAAAATATACATGTTAGAGGCCTGTGTAATGGTGACTGGAAGTTTGTTATAGACAGCCGGACCCATGACATGCGTCAGCTTGGATGACTTCGTAAGTGTCCGCGGCATGTTCCCAAGTTTATGTCTGTTCCGAGTGTGGTACTCGTGTACGTCCTCGTGCCTCACATAAGAGCTAAGGTTGATTCGCACGTATACTGCAACTTGATATATTAATATACCAGGCAGCGTAAGAATACCTAGGCTTCTAAAATGCGGTCTCGCCGATACGTCGCTTCGGATGTCCTGTCCCCGTATTACCTTTATTCTTTAATTTTGTCTTTAGCAAGGAACTGTCACAGTGCAAGCTTAGATATTGCCTCTCCTGGCCAATGTTAATAAAGTTATCTTAGAATGACATGACCACACACCACTCAGGTCTACCTACCTAATGTTGACGTTTACAGGGAAAGTGACACTCCCAGCTGGCAGTTCCATAGCTGTCCACATCTGGGCCATCAACCGACACAAGGCTTACTGGGGATCTGACGCCGAGGAGTTTAATCCTGGGAGATGGCTGAACCCTGATAGATTGCCGGAGCACCCAAATGCTTTCGCTAGCTTCTCTTTTGGGAGAAGGAATTGTATTGGTAAGGAATAATGTTTATCTTAAGTTTGACATTTTAGCTTTTAGAATCGCTTAAAGTCATAAGACCATCACAATTATTTCTAGTTTTAATTATTTTTTAAGATTCTTTTGTTTACTGTTTAGTGTAGTGCAATATAATAGCCGGGGCCGTGGTGGCCCCGGCTAAAGAATAGGCCCCTCCATATCTCTATTCGCGGATGTCGTAAGAGGCGACTAAGGGAAAAAAGCTAGGGGATGGGCAGCAGCGTCCCTCTTTTTAACAACGATAGCTCTAACTGCGCTCGCCAACCCGCTTGCCCAGCGCGGTGAGTATGGGCAAATCCCCCCACATGCTAAGGAATTTGCTCTGTCTGTGGGGGAGGCCATGTTCAGCAGTGGACGTCTTACGGCTGAAATGATGATGATGATGTAGTGCAATACAGAGTTTTCTATCTATCTATGTAACCTAAAAGTCAAATTCAATTTTTTTATTCTAAAGACGTAAGGATCATTTTCAAATAAATTTTAGATTACATATTATAGCACGCCGTTACAACACGGCTTAACAAGAATCTGTGATTGTTTCAGGTAAACTTTACGTAATGATGTACATGAAAACTACGCTGGCGTATATTGTAAGAAACTATCGTATAACCTCAGACCACAAGAATATGGAGTTCGATTTTTACATCATGCTCAAAGCCAAATCTGGTCATCTAATGAAGCTAGAGCTTCGTTAGATCGTTCTAGTTTTATACGCAAAGCAGCCAGTGCTTGTAGAACAATGCCGTATGAAACAAATTATATCGGTCAAACAGCTTTAAGTAGTATAAATGAGTATCTACTTACACAATTTTTACTAAAAACGGGATATTCACCATGATTTGTGAGTTTATTTAATTTTATTCATGGTAAATATCCCGTTTTTTTATGAAAATTATGTCCATAACCATATGGGTGGCGAGTGAATATAAAGCTTTTGTTGATAGGGAACGCTGCTGCCCATCCCCTAGCTTTTTTCCCTTAGGCTCATCTTACGACATCCACGGGTAGTAATGGCTGGGCCTATTCATCAGCCGGGGCCACCACGGCCAATTATTCTCACCTCTACGGAATAAAACAATTTTGAGTTGGACTTTTAGGGGCTTGCGATGTAATTGAGCTATATCGTACGCCCTAAAATGTCAAACTCAAATCGCAATAGTAGGTATATTTATATTAGACAATAAAGCCTGAATAAATAAAAAACAACGCTTTTAGGAAATATTTAAACATTTTTATGTCAAATTCATAGTAAAGAATAGTCACAACTTCTATTTTATTAAGTAATTTCTATTTTCACAACATCTGATCTATTAAAATTGTTGTTTAGTAGCAGAGTAAAAGAATAAAAACCATAATCATAGTTCAGTATTATTATAAACTTCAACCTAGGTTTGGAATTATTTCAGTTTTCCGCCGTGGTTTTTGACGTCATTTTAGTATTTATTTATGAGAATGCAATTTTTTTTCCGTTTTGAGATCCAAGATGGCGGTTACATAAAATCACTAATGGCTAAAGAACAGCAAAAAAATATGTCACGATGCGAGCGCACGTGTCCTGGGGGTTGTAGGTTTAAGGGGTTGTAGGGCTTGAAGGGGTTTTAGTTTCGTAAAAATAATGTACCTATAATATACAATTTTAGGAAACTGCATTGCAGTAGTATTTCACGATCATCTAAGTGATCAGTGAGTTCATAAAAAAAAAAAAAAAAGTGCGACCACGGAAGACCAGCGCTTCAGTATGCCAAGTAGTACCAATATAGTACCAATGTTATGATTTATAATTTTCATTTTTTTATTTCTAATTTAATTAATGACATGACATGTAATAATGGTATTACTAATAAATTCTGTATTCTGTATGGGCTGCTCTGCCCTAGCACACGCTGTGTGGTGGCCGTTTTTGTAAAAAGTAAATTGAATTACATTTTATATTGTGCTATGTTAAGTTTGAGTTGTACTTATTGGTAGCATAATAAACGTTTTTTAAAGAAAAATTTTGAATTTTAAAAGTCTTAGAACAAAAGTTATTGCCTATCAAGTGTTGAGCTTCTTTCGGGATAGTATACATTATAAAAAAAAACTAACCTTAGGGATAAAAAAAACCTGTTATGATGTTATCATCATCATCATTTCAGCCGTTCGATGTCCACTGCTGAACATCGCCCACAGAGAGAGCAAATTCCTTATCATGTGGGGGGATTTGCCAATACTCACCACGCTGGGCATGCGGGTTGGCGAGCGCAGTTAGAGCTATCGTTGTTAAAATGAGGGACGCTGCTGCCCATCCCCTAGCTTTTTTCCCTTAGTCGGCTCTTACGACATCCGCGGATAGAGATATGGAGGGGCCTATTTTTTAGCCGGGGCCACCATGGCCTCGGTATGATGTTATACTGTATTCTAAATAAATAAATAAATTATGAACCACATTGTCTAAGATAAACTAGGTATATTTTTAGTTTCTCCTTTTTGTTATTTTCAATCTCTGTGTACAAAAAAGAGTTTATCTATCTAACTAGGTATCTCAATAGGTATGATGCGATCCTTAACTCGTCCCATGGGAACTTGGCCTACTTGGGTCGACTTAAGGCAGTTCAAAATAAATATATTTAAGAGTTATATTTGCTGATCTGTTTTCTTTGACTCTGCTACCATCCAAACCATGAAATTCACTATTAACAGTATTTGACATAATTCCATCCGAAAATCTCTTACATCATTCCTTTAAAATCTTATAACATTAAAATAAAATTGTTTTCACTTTTATGATTATTTATAAAGTATTTTTACAAATAATATAATATTGCACAAGTATTCAGCTTCATAAGCGCAATGGACGTAATTATTAATTTAATTTTGCAAAAACTATACTTAATTAGTATACATTATAGTTCACGCTGCGTAAATATGCACTCAAGGTGTCACATGTAAAAAAAACACCACTAAGGTGATTTTAGGTGTTTTTATTCATTGGTTATTATTTCCATATAATAATGTATATTATGTATAAATACTTTTTTGATCTTGATCTAAATTAAAAAACGGACAAAACATCATGAATATATATTTAATGTTTTCGGCACATTTTCAGAACCATGGTGTGCAATTGTGAATACAATATTTCTGTTTTAGGGAGTATTCTGAGTACACCCTGTATTTTCTTCTATGAGCCACAAGTTTGAGGTACAATTGACTGCATTAGGCCATGTTCAAACGGCTTGCGATGCCAACTAAAATTCGATTCAAAATGATCGTTACATCTACTAGTTAAAAACAATTTTGAGTTTAAATAACATCAACACCCAACATTCACATCCATAGTCCTGACCCCACACTAGGATTCCTTGTGTCGTGGGTATCAGAAACGAGTACCATGTACTAAGACACCCAGACGCGGAATAAATATTTGCAGATCATGCAAACATTTGTCCCGCAGCGGGAATCGAACCGTCACCCCTTACATCTCAGACGGGCCACCGCTTGCTGCGGCACTGAGGTCATCACAGTTTGACTTTTGGAGGCTTGCGATATCACTTGGTTAAATCCCAAGCCCTAAATTAACAGACACAAAATTTACTTACACGAATACACACGGTAAACGGTACAGTGTAAAGATCATTTCAAAATAAATTTTAACATAAATTTTAGATAGCATATCGCACGTTGTTTGAACACGGCTTATTATTATAAGAAAGCGAGATATGACAGTAAATAAAATAAAATAAAAATGAACACTCGACTAGCATCGTAATACTTGTTGCTTTGCTAATAATATAAAATAAAATATAATTTAATTGAACATTGTAATTATTAACTTATGAAAATCTTAACGTACCTTAAATTTATACCATACACTTTACTCACAGGCCGAGTGACGAATATTCTATTTTAAAAGTTATTATTATAAAAAAAATTTGCAAAAACGACGGTTTGCCCGACACATAAATTATATTATCTTTGTCTGTTTTTTTTGTTAATAAATTTATATTCTTTCTTTCTTTCTAAATTATACAATAAATATTGTACCTTAAAATAAAACATTGCTTTAGTAAATATTATATTAAATTTGACCTGGACTTTATTTTATCAAAATAAAAAGAGGTTCAAAATACGGACCTAGGACATTTAAGTCACTTCAAATTTTGAAGTGACTTAAAAATTATTATGCTTAGGATCACATTTTTAAAATTTCCATAAAGGACATTGCCAGGTTTTGTATGGAATTCGGTAAGAAAACTGGCTTACGAATGCCGTTAAATCTAGAAGTTTTAAAATAGAATATCGTGAAGTAATACTAGATCACAGTCTAAGTAAAATTAATACATTCATTATGTTGATAAAACATTAATTTAGAGTTGTTTACAAGAAACACGTTTCGCCAAAATGGCGCGAAAATGCTCTACATAATTTGTCTAATTTAAGCTCTCGGTCTATTAATCCTCAAGAAAGATATCTTTATCTACAAAACTAAATGACGTTTTTACGATGATAGTTATAGGTCACCGAACCGACAACCGTTGGGGAATAAAGGTTCTCGAATGGCGATCACGAACCAGACGACGCAGTGTTGCAAGGCTGGCCACCTGACGGAACGACGACATTGTTTCGTTGCGGGACAACGCGGGACACGGGTTGCGGGAAATAGGTGGATGGAGAAGGCTCACGACCGTTCATCGTGGCACTCTTTGGGTGAGGCCTATGTCCAGTGGACTTATTCAGGCTGATGATGATTTCAGCCGTAGGATGTTCACTACTGAAGCTAGCCTCCACCACAGATTTCTAAAGCGACTTCCTATGTGGGCAAATTTGCCCAAACTCACGATGTTGGTCACGCGCAGCTAGAGTTATCTTTGTGAATATAGGGGACACTGCTGCCGATCCTCTAAATTTTTTCCGTTAGTCGCCTCCTACGACATCCATGGGTAGGTAGATATCACGACTAATTAATATATTTCAAAACTGAATTATGTTTTGACCGAGAGCAAGAAGTTTCACATAAAACCTACCGTAACCTATCTAACGAAGTCTAATAGTGGAAATTTACAGCAACCAGTTTAGTTAGACACGCCGTTCCGTGTAAAATGTACCGTGGAGCAGGCCTGAGTTTAGTCGATCGATTTGGACGGCTTCACTCGTTCCGGCTTTTCTGCCTTCTCTGTGCTTTCTTGCCTGCTCCTGTAAGTACAACAAAGTTTTCTTAAAAAAGGGTTTTCTCTCTTTTAGTGAGGGTGGATTAGGAGAAGAACGTTTGGATTGGAAGGAAGCAGAGATATACCCCGCCGGCGGGGTCGGTAAATTTGTCGAGGTGTGTATCCGTCGGAGGTCGAAGTCAAAAGTATGTTAATTCTTAGTAAACTCGCATTACATTTTTTGATGTCATTAGGCTCAAAACAAGGACAGGCCTCATAGCTCAGTTGGTAGTAACTCTGCCTTCTGCGCTAGAGGTCGCGGGTTCGATTCCCGCACTGGACAAACATTTGTGACTAACACAGATGTTTGTTCTGTGTCTGGGTGTTAAATATATATCTATTATGTATATCAGTCTCTGGTACCCATAGTACAGGCTATGCCTAGTTTGGGATCAGTTGACCTTGTGAATATGTCCGGAATATTTAAAAATTTAAAAAAAAATTTAAGGTGATTTGGGCGACCAAGCCTTAAGGGGTTAGGAAACAAACACAACCGATGCAAGGGATTTGGGTTCTATTCCCGCTACGGGACGAATGTCGCACGATCTGCAAATATTTGTTCCAGGTCTGGGTGGTACTCGTAGTTTCTGATACCCACGATACAGGAGATCCGGGTCAGCGCTATGTATGTGACTGTTAGGTGTCATTTATTTAACTAGGTGCATCTCATTCTAAGGGTGCTTCCACACTAACCAGTTAAAGCTTCGTCACAACATATGACAAAGCCTTCCTTTATGCTTCGCCTTTGTTCCCCGGGGCTCTTCCACCACGCTCGTGTGCTTTGTCTCGGAGACGACTGTCTCCTTCAGCACTATTGCTTTCTCTTTCCCGCTCTCCCGGTGCCCGCTTGGCGCTGCGTACATTGATCTGCAACAGGCTTTTGTTTTACGTAGTGTTAAAAGATAAGAAAGTATAAGATATTTTTTACAAAAACTAAAAACCGACTTCAAATTCCTGAATATTTACAAGATTAATATTAACCACTTTTTTTGTTATCAACCTCTTTGCGTTTTGCTTACCTACTGAGGATGACATTGGCCACCTACACTTTCGAATAAAAAACAAAAGTAACAATGACATCCTTTCATCATCAATAATTACTCTTACGGTACTAACTGACTGACTGACAATCAAACGTAGTGGTTTTATTCTCTTTGAAAATCAACGCAGAGCCTACTAAGAGTATGAAATTTGCAGGGTAGCTTCCTGTTGTAACGTATGGGTGTACAGAAAGAAATTCCCGACACACAACCCCTAAGTTTAAAGAGAATGTAAAAATAGCAGCAACCAAACGAAGTTGCGGGGATAACCATACAATACCACAGACGACAAAAAAAATTCGGCAAGTGGTGATTTCAAGAGAAGATGACGTTTAAGTTTTACGGGACAAGTTGCAATCCCTCAGGAATTAAATTAAAATGGGACCACCCCGGGATCATACTCTAAACACCAGCGAAAGAATCATCAAAATCGGGTTACTATTGGCGGAGATATCGAGTAACATACACACAAAAAAATAAAAAATAAAATACAGCCGACTTGAGAATCTCCTCCTTTTGGAAGTCGGTTAAAAATAGTGTAAAACTAAATATTGTAATATTTTTGTTTTGGTTTTGAACATAATTTTCACTAAAAAAGGAAATATTTACCATGATGTGACTTTATTTGTAACTCCGTGATCATGGCGCGCATGAACTGTGCCGATATATCGGGGAACAAATCATGGTAAATATCCCGTTTTTAGTGAAAATAAAATATCATTAACTAAAACATATAACAGAGTTCATTTCTAGTATAATATTATTTTAGTTTAATTTACAACTGTTATTATTATTATTTTTCTGTTACTTATAATAAATAAAGATTTAAACATACAAGAAACTTAAATTCAGTGATAAAGATCGCAAACGCTGTAGATTTGGCTATATCGAGACTGTATTTATTTATTTCCCAACAAACGTCAGAAAATAGACTTTAGACTAACATTTGACTTTTACTACCGTATAGTAAGCGTACAATTTCGTAAATTATTCGTGCTTGAGGATCAAACGGTAAGGACTAATCGTCACGTGTTGAAACATTTCAAGCATCGCCAATTTCATTGGCTGATATTGAACTTTTACTATCGTATCGTTGGCCTATCGTGAAAAATTCGTGCTTGGGGCACTCAACGGTACGGACTGATCGTCACGTGTTAAAAGATTTCAAGCATCGCCATCATTGGCCTCTACGTCTGTTGCAGACGATTCAAGCAGTGTCTGAGATGGATCGGGTTAAACACTTTCTCTGATGGCTGTATAAGCCGATGCGTGAGCCCACAGCGCGGCCACAACTCACGCAGGTGAATGATGTGATAGATGGATAGGTGTCGCTTGCGTGCCGTTTTTGTCCTCTGGCTGCCAGGGAGGCGAACCAGGTCTGGTCATGGTGTTTTTGACCATCTTTCAACAACTTTCTCCATCCCGGCCTATCTTCAGCAAGCTCTTCCCAGTTATAAATAGTGAAATAGCTAATGCAAAGAGACCCGTAGGGAGACCTTTACTTCGCTTTAAGGACTGCGCGAAGAGAGACGTAACATCTTTCAACATACCTCCCAAGCATCGCCAATTTCATTGCTTAATATTTGACTTTTACTATAGTATCGTAATTGTAGAATTATCGCGACTTATTCCTGCTTGGGGCAACAACGGTACCGACTGATCGTCACGTGTCGGCACTGAAGTATGTAGATAGGTGTCAAGAATAAATAAATAAATTGCGTAGTTTACCTAGTCAACTTGTTCCTTGCCGGTCTCGATGTGACAGCACCCGTCTTCCCCCGCCTCAGAGAGGAGAAGGGATGCTTGATGGGCTTCACCAGCGCAGTGCTGCCCTCTGCCTTAGTGCAGTTCAGTGTCGTCACTGTGAATTCCACATCTTTGATTGGCTCTTTTGATGCTGTGAATTGAAATATTTTTTGAAATTCGAATGGTAATGTAAAATGTTTAGTTCCCTTTTCTTGTGTGATTTTTGTGTTAACACACTAGGGGAAATCCTTTTTTTTATACAAATTACTATAGACCACTTCAATCCCAGACACATAAAATATCGGTAAGGAAATCTATTGCCTCGTACAAGAGGGATGATGGTGATGGTGGCGGTGATGGTGATGGTAATGATGATAATGGTGACTGATGATTGCTAGTTTACCTGTAAACTCCTCAATAGGCTTATCAATAGTGTCATGGTCGATCCACGTCAGCCCCATTTCCACCTTCTCAGCCAGGTCTTGCCATCGCTTCCTGTTCTCAGCAGTTCCAGTATACAGTGGCTGGATCCAAGGAAACGTTTCAGATAGCACCTTGTAAAGGGGTAGGCAGATCATGTCGATGAAGCCGACTTGCATTTGGGGTAGTTCGTCTTTTTTCTCCCTGGTGTAAGGGAAACATTAATAAATAAATAAATAAAATAAATATTCCGGACATATTCACACGGTCAACTGATCCCAAACTAGGCATAGCCTGTACTATGGGTACCAGAGACTGAAAGACATAATAGATATATATTTAACACCCAGACACAGAACAAACATCTGTGTTTATCACACAAATGTTTGTCCAGTGCGGGGATCGAACCCGCAACCTCTAGCGTAGAAGGCAGAGTTACTACCAACTGAGCTATGAGGTCAGTCGATCAAAAACATTACTTTAGTTTTTGACCTCGGTGGCGTAGTGGGTCACTAGAACGGCCGGCACTTGTCCGGTAGACTTTGGACTAAGCTATTATTATATTCTACGGCGGGAAAAATGTTTGCATGATTCGTTTTTGGTTGTAGTACCATGGTAATACTACGCAGTTTCTAGCACACACCGACGTAGAAAATAGTATGAGGTCAGGACAACGTAAATAATTAATAAAAATGACTTCTGTTTGGTTCTTTTGGACATCTGTAGGTGGAGCTAGCGGTGTTTAACCGATAAAAATATTTCATCTGCCCGAGATTTGCGGCACCAGCGTCATTCGTTCCATGGCGTAGTTGGCATCGCATTGCCGAGTCTCATTTAAATATAATTTTAATGTTATATGACTATACCTGAACCAAGGTCACCGACATAGCTCTCAGAATTAGCAAGTTGAAGTGGCAGTGGGCAGGCCATATAGCTCGCAGAACCGATAACCGTTGGGGAGTAAAGGTTCTCGAATGGCGACCACGAACCGGGCGACGCAGTGTTGGAAGGCCCCCCACCCAATGGACCGATGACATTGTAAAGGTTGCGGGAAGTCGGTGGATGGAAAGGGCTCAAGACCGTTCGTCGTGGAACTCTTTGGGGGAGGCCTATAGCTAGCAGTGGACTTCTACAGGTTGTTGATGTTGATGATGATGATGATGACTATACCTAATTATCATTTTTAACGTAAACCTCATTGGCTAAGTTCTGGAATACTGTCTTTTTCAATAACGTTTCTGTCACCTTCCCAGCTCTTTCCAAATTTCCAGCCCATAACTACGCGGCCTAAACTAACCTGTCCATCATAGCAATAGGCTGCTGGTTCAACTGCAGCTTCTCCAAGTCCCCCTGGTCGAAGAACTCGTCCGCAACCAGCTTGGCCACCTTGTGCTGAACCTCCCAAGGCTTGGCGATTGCGGAGACATCGCAAGCTGTCATCATCATTCCACATAGCACTGGAATAAACAGAAAAACATTAAATTCCTACAATTTCTCTTAAAGAAAAAAAAACAGCTCAATCATGGTAGACATCCACTCATCATCCAACCGCTCAGATTCTTAAAGATAACCACACTAACACACTCACTCTCTCGAAGACACACTTATTCACACACATACACACACCACATTAAACACGCATATACACATACACACACGCATACACACATATATAATATTAGTTTTGTGTCAAATCAGTGACGGTCGTAATTAGTAAATGTATTTGCTAAAAAAATTAAATCCTTTATTGGCTTTAAGTAAAGTGAATTAGTTAAGTTGTACCATATTATCTAAGAGCTGTGGATTTTGTTTCATTAATGAAATAAATAAATAAAATAAAATAAAGATGACGAAGGGAGTAGTCTCAGGTACTTCCAAACATTGCAATAGGCAAATGCCCGCATTTTGCATTAAGTAGTTACATTGTTTTGCCTTAGTCGGCTCTACGGTTTAGCAGATATAAAGGGGCCTATCCTTCAGCCGGGGCCACCACTGCATAATAACTTTGAATAAAATTGTTACTCACGCTCTTTCTTCTCCTGACTCTGCCAATCAAATTCACCATTATCAACAAGATCTAAGAACTTGGATTTCTTCTTGAAGTACATAGCTAGGTCCGTCGAGAGGATGGCAGTTTCAACTACCCTCATTACATCCTTGTAATCACAGGGACTGAGAGCCTGGAATTGAATTTTCCTTGAATCACGTGATGTTTTTGCCAACTTTTCAATTTTAATTTGGGGGGATTTGCCCATACTTGCACGCCGGGCATGCGGGTTGGCAAGCTCAGATAAAGCTATTGTTGATAGGAAGCCGCCCCTTACGACATCCAAGGGTAGTAATTGAGAGGCCTTTTTTCAGTCGGGGCCACCACAGCAAGAATGACAAACAAGGCCTCATTACATCTGTTCTAGATTTATACAGCGTCAGGTGGAACTATTAACTCACTTACAGGACGCTGCTGTAGTGCCTAGGAGATGTTTTAGATGGATAAGGCTTGCCCAGCACCTATACCATCCTCATAGCCTAGTCGGCCTTATCCACAGGAAAGACAGAGTCAATACGTATGAAGTCTAAGCCACGGGTTATTCGATGACAACAACGGTATAATTGACAACTTACCTGAAAAATATTATTGCTTTCACTGTTTAGTATCATAACGCACTGATCGAAATGATGGTGCTCCATCGTCGACGTCGAATACAAAATCGCGAGCGGACTCTCCGTCTTTGTCTGAAAGGCGTTATTCGTCCCTCTATGGTCCAAATCGTGGCATAGACATGCGACAAGTAGACCTAGTATTTCGAGGTCTGACATGAATCGCTCCATTTTGCCGGTTTTCAGCATGGCGAACATGGTTTGGGCGACGTTGAGCGCGTGGCGCCAATTGTGATACTTCACTGGGCGGTAGTTCTTCTTCACGCTAAGTATCCAGCGACAGAGGACCTGGAAAACATATTTGCTCATAAGGTTCATTAAAAAAACAAGCAGTGACCCGAGCACGAATAATTAACGATACCGTTACGCTTACAATTCGATAGCATATGTCAAATATTGGCCAAGCAAAATCCTAAGATTTCAAGCATTCTCGATGTCATTGGCTAAAGCAGTGTTCAAACGGCTTGCGATTATGTCATCTAAAAGGAGCCGTTTCATCAGTATATGGAGCCTGGGCCTGCACTGTGTACACTACTCTAAAATATGGCTAAGCAATAAAGTAAACGTATTTAATTGGTTATTTTATTTAAATTGACTTCGTTCTGAGGTACATTATGATTTTCTTCGACGAAGAGAGCAACACACAGTGCTACAAAAATATGGCGGTTGGACGTGCATGCAATGTCATTTTGACAACCTACATTTATCTGTTGACATTTATTTATTTATTTATTTAGAATACAGTATAACATCATAACAGGTTTTTTTTATCCCTAAGGTGATGCCATATGTTATTAGTAGGTACATTATAATAAATAGGTACAATTAGATAGGTACTAAGACATATTTTTGCTTAGCTTCGTTGTTTTGTTTAAGTACTGTTGTTTAACATCCATCCATCTAACGCATACTTACACTCAACTCTCCAACTCTCAACTCCCAACACTCCACAAAGCGAAGTAAATACTTAGTTGCGTTAGTTTAAGTTATTTTCTGAAATATCTACGTCTGATCGTACGTCATATAAGAACTACAGAAGACTCGTAACTACAGAAGATTTAGCTTGATCGTGACGGCGCCGCGCCAGCGCCAGCGGCGTCATCACACCTATCATCACTGAAGGAAGATACTCGATTTTAAACAAGCAGTGTTTATTTGTTATCAACTTATCATTTATAGGTACTCCAACATCCACAGATACATTCTTCTGGCACGTGGATGTGACGGTTCTTTATAGGTACATGAGTGCAACAAAGACAGCTATAACAAATGGCACAGGATTTTCAAACGGTGATGATCATAACCACTCCATCAAGAGTAAGGACTGAAATGGATTGGTTGCCTATTATAAGTAGAGGTCCGTAGAAGAAAACAGGTCGCAAAAATAAAAAAACCACATAAAACTTCGAAACACACCCAAGCCAATGCACGCTCTCACAACTACAACGAAAAACGCAAAATAAAAACATCAAATCAAACAACATGACATGAAAAATATGTCAATGTCATGTCAAACGTCAATTATAAACCAACATGGCGGCCTTCAAATAGTGTTCACATAGTCAAAAACTTACCAGAAGAACTTTTCTTGTACCATCGCATTTGTCTTCAAATTAATGAAACTGTATTTTTCTTGTAATCTCCTATTTTTTCCTAATTTTTCTATGTAGTGTACATGGACCAGGCCCAGAATGAAACGACTCCTTTGTTATGATCCTTCTAAATAAAGTTAATTTTGAGTTTGACTTTTAGGAGCTTAAAATAACGTTGAGTTATTTAAAACCCACCAAATATCAAACTCAAAATTGACATTGTTCAGTAGAGATATGGATCATTTTATATAACATATATCAAAGACATACATATCGCATGCCGTTTAAACACGGCTTAACAGTAAATAAGTAATTGTGTGCCAAAAGCGGACCACAAGCCACACGAAACTTCAAACCAGAAAATATTTACTTAAATTGCAAGACTGATCGCAAATCTACACAGAAATGAAGAAAAAACTTAGACACTATCTTCCTCTCGTTGATAAAAACTTACATCATAGGGTATGTGGAATTTCTCAACCAGATTACACGATAGAAACATCCGAAGCGTTGCTCTGCAGGTATCTTCGTCTGATAAATCGAAATCTGAAAAAATACATACAAAGGTATTTAATGCAGTAGGTCTATTTCTTGTTAGCAACAAGCATAACAAGGTAGAATATTCTGTACTTACCATGGAACTGAAAGCTGAACAAGTTGTAGATCTCGGCCGATGGTATGTTTTCTTGGCACAGCTTGCTGGTATCCTCTGTAGATGCTGTTGCGTGGTAGGAGAGACACTCGAGAGCTACCTGGAAATTGAATAAACCGTGTATAATCATTAGTGCTTTACTAGCTTAGTTTAGGGTTTGTTTAGTCTAGAAGTAGTCACAATCAAGACTGGTTTTTTTTTTATACAACTGACTGACTTTTTTATGGCAAACAAGCATACGGCCCACCTGTTGGTAAGCGGTTACCGTAGCATATGAGCGCTTGCAATACCAGAGGCATCACGCACGCGTTGCCGACCCCGAACCCCCTTCCCCCTAAAGAGCTCTGGCAACCTTACTCACCGCAGGAACACAACACTATTTGAAACAAATAATGTTATTTGGCTGCGATCTTCTGTAAGGCGGAGGTACCTCTCCAGGCAGGCTGCTCCAATTTAGAACGAGAAAATCTCGCTATGCCCTACCTCCTGCAAACTGGTTTTTAAATGTTACTATAAACTTTTATCCGGGTATCATAGGAGCGAAGCCGCGGGCCAAAATTCTTGCAGATATTTAGAGTATGCAGTTTACAACCGTATCCAATATGGCGCCTCAGATGACCAATCTGCTTTGCTATAGAAACCGTCAAATTTATGTTCAATGTATGTATTGCGTAATTTTGGTAGTTCTATGGTTATAGATAGCTTTGAAATTTCCTTCTAGGGGGAGACACTGATCTGACATTCTATTTGTCAAAGTTAGCGCGATTTAAAATCGGAACAGAACGCCATCTAGTTCAAAAATGAATTTTACCATATTTTCTAACAGTTGGCTTGCTTACCTTTTGCTTTGCCATGAGTTTACAGGCGTTTTCGTACATCTGTGTATTGTGGATACCCAAACCGCAGAATATGGCAAAGGCTTCGAATATCGAGATGTCGCCGTCAGTAAACTGCGAGCCGTTCTCCTGGAAAGTTAAAGTTTAGTGTTATCTTTGTCGTGCCACTGGTTATTTTTAATCACTTTGTTGCATTAACTAAATACCATGAGGATATCTAGGTAGTCAGAGACACGCCCAAATATTATAACAGGCACAGTTTATCACATTATACAGGTTGATCTATAATATGTATTCCATCCCAAATGGGGCTTATTCTAACAACAAAAATAACTAATATTAGCGGACAAAAATCAAAATATTCAATTTTATAGTTTTTATGATTTCGGATTTTTTACAAATTCTCTGTTGGTATTTTTATCATCTTTTCAAGTAATTATCGTGAAGAAATATTAAAAAAAGCATATAAAAAGTGGTGATGATGAAATTTTTCGCTGGTTTGATAAAAGTAAAGATAACTAATGTAATATATATATTGCCTGCTTAGTTTACCAAGCTTACCTTGTTGATAAGCTGTGCCACGCCAATTACGTCCTTATTTGCATTGACAATAGGCATACACAGCATTGTCCGTACATTGACTGCGTCGTTGGCGCTTGACTCTGTGACTATCATGCCGTTGTCTCGTCTCCACTCGCTCACGTCGGATATATTTAGGAATTTATTCGACCGGGCCACCTGGAATTATATATTCAAGACGCGTTTTTGATTTTGTCGTCTATTAGCGAGTCTTGTCAAAAAGTGCTAATTTCAATAAACTCACTAGGATCACTGTAAAAAGTCTTAGAAACGATTACTGGCCTTATAGCTCAGTTGGTAGTAACTCTGCCTTCTGCGCTAGTGGTCGCGGGTTCGATTCCCGCACTGGACACTACACACTTTGTGACTAACACAGATGTTTATTCTGTGTCTCTGGTACCCATAGTACACATACCCATAGGCTATGCCTAGTTTCGGATCAGTTGACCGTGTGAATATGTCCGGAATATTTATTTTAATTTATTTAATTTATTACCTACTAGATGAAGCTACGCCTGTTCCTCGCGACCTAGCCTATAAGAATCGGGTCAAACTTCAACGTTCTTGCGTTTCACTGATTCTTTCTTGGTCATTATGTATTAGGTCAGTAACCATGTTGAGGTATGGTGGCCATGAAATGTTTTTATTTAATTTAATTCATTTATTTCAGACTATAGTAAAGTTACAGGTCTTATTTAACTTATTCTACAGTCCATATCAATATATACCTTAAAACTAACATACATACAATATAAAAACTTAAAACATTGTGACTACTGCGACGTGTCGATGTCGCAATCAGGGTGTCAGCTGACGACGGTGCACGAAAAAATGAAAAGGGCCTATAACTGTCGTCGGTAAAAGAATCAGTAAAGTGAAAGGATTAAAGTGCGCCTCTAAGTGGCTCCTTTCGGTCATGTCTATTTTCACAAAGATAGCTCTAACTGCGCTCGCCAACCCGCATGCCCAGCGTAGTGAGTATGGCCAAATTCCCCCCACATCACTCGGGAAATCTCTGGGGGTGGCCGATGTTCAGCAGTGGACTTCAAACAGCTGGAATGAAATGAAAAATGATGATGTAGTTAGAGCTACTTACGGCTAAAGCAATGCACGCTAACGTAGAGCTGTTGTCATGTCTTGGCGTGAGCGTGGTTCGTGACTGCCTCGCCCCGAGTTCGAAGAGTGTGTGGAAGCGTGTTGGCGCCGGAGGCGGCAGCGCTAGTGTGGTGGAAGGACGACCTCCTGGCCGCTGGACTATTCGCTCCAGATGGCTCTGTTGAAACACGTGAAGTATTCAAAAACATACAAACGCAAAGGAAACTCTATTTTTAATCGACTTCAAGAAGGAGGAGGTCGTCAACGGCGGCAGAAAAAAAAACACTTTTTTTTTTCTTTTCATGCATGTGCACCGATTATTCCGTAACGGCTGGGCTGATTTCCATGCTTTTTTCGCTATCGGTAGGGAATAGTCCCATATTTCATTTATATTTAAATAACTACCTAAATAAATACATTTAAATATATTATATTTATATTATTTAAATATTTTATAATATTAGCAGATGATTTTTCTTTAATAACTAATTCTTCTTCTTATCATTTCACTGATTTTTTCGTGGTCATCCTGCTTATAAGGTTTGTCTATGTACAGGTATGGTGGCCCTACAAAGGGCCTAAGACCGTCGGTGAAAGTATTAAAGTGCGCCTTTTTAGCGGCTCCTATTATGCACATAACTAACTAATAGTACTAATAGAAAGGGCGATATATCTCAGAAATTCATCATCATCATCAGCCTGTAGAAGTCCTGCTGGACATAGGCCTCCCCCAAAGAGTTTCACGATGAACGGTCTTGAACCTTTTCCATCCACCGACTTCCCGCAACCTTCACAATGTCGTCGGTCTATCGGGTGGGGGGCCTTTCCACACGGCGTAGCCCGGTTCGTGGTCGCCATTCGAGAACCTTTACTACCCAACGGTTGTCCGTTCTGCGAGCTATATGGTCTGCCCACTGCCACTTTTATTTTAGGAGGAGGTAGGGCACAGCGAGATTTTCTCGTTCTGAATCGGAGCAGCCCGCCTGGGGAAGTATCTCCGCCTTACAGAAGATCGCAGCCAAATAACATTATTTGTTTCAAATAGTGTTGTGTTCCTGCGATGAGTAAGGTTGCCAGAGCTCTTTAGGGAGAGGGGATTCGAAGTCGGCAACGCGTGCGTGATGCCTCTGGTATTGCAAGAACTCATAGGCTACGGTAACCGCTTACCAATAGGCGGGCCGTATGCTTGTTTGCCAAATCAGTAGTATAAAAAAAAAAACTTCAACTTGCTAATTCTGAGAGCTATGTCGGTGACCTTGGTTCTTCTACGGATTTCCTCATTTCGGATCTGAAACTCACCGACTCACAATGATCCGTGTCGAGTATAAAAACCGCACATCTGTCACATTTCAACAGTTCCCTCGCCTCCGTCATGATCTTCGTCACCAAGCACTCCAGATTACTCTGCTCCTCAAATATACTCCTGGCAAGAGCTAGCAGGATCTGGTTGCGTTTGTACTCCAGGACTGAGGATTCGAAGAGTTGCGCGTTCTGGATTCCGATGCCGCAGAAGGTCAGGTAGCGCCGGAAGACTTCCACGTCACGAGGGGAGAACTCTCTGGAGCCTGGAAGAGTGCAGAAGAAATTATGAATGCTCATCAACTACAGAGGATCATAGAAGAGTTTGTATAACCTGGGTGAACAAATTGGAATGAAATTACTACTGTACCAAAACCATTCTTTCTTAAAATGCTAATGACAAGGCTGAAATATACAATCAAACAAATCAAAACACGCTTCATCTAGAAAATTACTCATAATATAACCCCAAAAGGGGCTTATTCAATCAACAAAAAGATATAAGTACCTAAGCTAAAATTTATGATATTTTGTCGTAATGTATGGATCTGAGTGTTGGGCTACCAAAGGGACGGATGAAAGAAGAGTGCATGCGGCAGAGATGCGAATGTTGAGATGGATGTGTGGAGTGACAAGAATGGACAAAATAAGAAATGAGTACATCAGAGGAAGTTTGAAAGTAAAAAGTGACGGAAAAGTTGAGAAGTAATAGGTTAGCATGGTATGGGCATGTCATGAGGAGGGATGAAAGTCATGTAACGAGAAGAGCGTTAGGTATGAATGTGGATGGATATAAGACTAGAGGAAGGCCGAAGAAAAGATGGATGGATTGTATAAAAGATGACATGAGTAAGAAAGATGTGAGTGCGGAGATGACGGCTAACAGAAGAGAGTGGAAGAAGAAAACATGTTGTGCCGACCCCACATAATGTGGGACAAGGGCAGGAAGAAGAAGAAGAAGAAGTTCGAACTTATTCAAATTAGCTGTTTATGGTTTTTAAATCATCGTTATAACTTATTTTCAAAAGTCTTAGAACAAACTTTATTGCCACTGGGGTGTAGATTGCGTGTAGTTATTATATAAAATATATATTTATATATATCTATTATGTATAACAGTCTCTGGTACCCATAGTACAGGCAATGCCTAGTTTGGGATCAATTGACCGTGTGTGATATGTCCGGAAAATTTATTTATTATTATTATTTATTATGAATCACCTTGTATAAAGTCTACTGCTTACTATAGTGCTTACTTACTGGGGTGAAAGGGGTTCTAATTAAAACAATTGAGAACCCAAGCCAACCTCACCGGCCCGAGGTACAACCCTGCCGATCAACGAACGAGGCTCTGTCTGAGGCCTATATCCAGCAGTGGACTTCTACAGGCTGGTGATGATGATGACTGTAGTGCACTCACCATCAGTTTTGTTGATAATCTGTGCAACACCTACGACATCGCCTTCATAGTTGCAGATCGGCATGCAGAGGATGAGGTCCGTCTTGTAGCCTGTTCTGGCGTCGATTTCACTGTTGAACCTGCCAATCAAATTAAATACTTATCAGTCACTGATTGAGACATACGTATTTGATTTCATGCAAATGGAACAGATTATTATCTTACTAATTCCTACTAATATTATGAATGCGAAAGTTTGTGAGGATGTTTAGATGTTTGTTGTTCAATCACGGCGTAACAGTTCAACCTATTTCAATGAAACTTGAAATAGATAGAGTTCTTTACCTAGAATAATAGCATATAGGCTACTTTTATGCGAGCCACGCGAGCGAAACCGCGGGCAGGAGTTAGTAATATATAATTGCAACTAATAATAAACATAGCTCTCAGAATTAGCAAGTTGAAGTGGCAGTAGGCAGGCGATATAGCTCGTAGAACCGACAACCGTTGGGGAGTAAAGGTTCTCGAATGGCGACCACAACCAGCAGTGGGCTTTTACAGGCTGATTATGATGATATTAATGCAAGAAACAGTTGCAAAATACAATAAAGGAAATATCTATGACGTGTTCTCATAATATTTAAAAACTATCTTGCAAAGGCAAGTATATATTCACCTATTTCGCAGCAGCATGAACTTTCATAGTTAAACTAGTCTTTGTTTTGTTGCATAGCGTAAACAACTTAAGTGGTCACAAGTTCGCTAAGAAACTTTGTTGCAGAAGCTTTAAAGCTCTACCTTTGTGTTTGTCATCCCACACTCTAGAAGCACCCTTAAATTATAACTGAATGACCATAGGTCCTTCAGAACTGCTTCTATAGAAGGTGATTCATAATAATTATGTATGTTATTATGAAAGAGGCTTATTATAAACCCAATTGGTAACAAAGTTTGTTTCTACATTTAGAAAATCAAGATTTTTTTATTGAAAAAACTTTACCTGTGCATAAAGCAGCTGTTTTGGGGTCAAATCATTTCAAACTCAATTATTAAGCTGTTTTAGACAGGTTGAGTTTTTTTTTCAGGACGACTTAGGGGAAATCGGAAACCGTGAGAGTAATCAAAAAGTGATGTTAGGAGTAACGGGATTTTGAAAAAAATACGATCTGCAGTAAAAAAAAGTTTTTTTTTTTTAATAAATAAATGTATGATAACAATGAGTATAAAGTTGTTGAAACACCTTCAAAACTGCAAATTTATAAATTAAACAATATTTTTCTATAGAACGTTTATTATTTCGGTCGGACTATGTGCAAGCAAAGCAATTAAATAGTTAAAAATAAGCTTCGGTAAATAAATATTGTTGAATTTATAAACTTATAATTTTGAAGGTGTTCCAACAACTTTAGACACATAATTATTTTACATTTATTTATTTATTAAAAAAAAAACAACGCAAAAATTCTAAAAAGATAAAAATTCCAAAAACCTTTTTGAATTTTCTGAAAAACTGTAAAAAAAAAACAACTTTTTTTAACGCTTATCTTATTTTTTTTCAAAATCTAGCGATTCAACTTTTCGATTACTCTCACGGTTTCCGATTTCGCCTAAGTGGCCCTGAAAAAAAACTCAACCTGTCTAAAACAGCTTAATAATTGAGTTTGAAATGATTTGACCCCAAAACATTCTGTATAGTAATCTTGATTTCTAAATTCTCGCACGTACAATTTTGGAAATATAAGTACTGACACTATTTTGTAGGAACTGCTGACAAATTTAATTCAGATTCTGAGTTTCTCCTTTGCCCTGACTATACGAACCGATAAGTAGATGGTACAAGATTTTACCCTTACCTAGGATCAGCATAGGCGTTCCTAATGTTGATAGGGTTCTTCGTCTGCGCGGCAAGACCAGCGACGCCGACCCCGAAGGGGATCTTGATCTCTTGTGACTTCGCTGTTTTAAGGGCATCGTGCAGTTCTGGAAATCAGAAGAGACATTAAGATCGAACCTTAAATTATCGTGAGGGGTAGTTTGAAAGGGAATTTCAAGAAAAAATCTGTTACAGTATTTACGATGAAAACAACATTGTTGAACTGACAGATTGACATCAATCTGTCAGTGTGAGGAAAGTGCAATATTTCACGGCCGTGGTGGCCCCGGCTGAAGAATGGGCCCCTCCATATCTACCTATCCGCGGATGTCGTAAGAGGCAACTAAGGGAAGAAAGCTAGGGGATGGGCAGCAGCGTCCCTCATTTTAACAACGATAGCTCTAACTGCGCTCGCCAACCCGCATGCCTAGCGTGGTGAGTATGGACAAATCCCCCCACATGATAAGGAATTTGCTCTTTCTGTGGGGGAGGCCATGTTCAGCAGTGGACGTCGAACGGCTGAAATGATGATGATGAAGGATAACAGCGTAATTATTAGTTACTCTAGTACGCAATGCTCCAGGAAGATGTCAATAGGCGGTAACGGTACGGTAACAGTAACCGCTTACCTTCAGATGGGCTTATTTGCCTCCGTATAACATAAAAAAACCGAGCATAGTTAATATTTTTAACATAATCAAGAATCTAGATCTCTAAAAACTAAGTAGTAATTTGCACAATACCACCGAAAACCAGTCACGCCAACAAAAAAATCAAGGCAATACAGTATTGTAATGAGCATAATAAATTCTGTATTTTGCATCAAGTTATGTACATATTATTTCGCAACCCTAAAATTTATCTTACTGTATATAAATAATACTGTGTGTAAATAGGGGATGAAAGTTTGTATGGGAAGTCCTATGTTTCTGAAGTTAGAGACATCAAAATCGGTTATCAGGTAGACAGTTCAAAATAATAAAATACCCACTTAAGTTTTTTGAAAAACAACCCTCAGGGTGTGTAAATAGGGGATGAAACTTTATAAGGGAATTTTCTATCTATTAAGCCTATACAATTGAAATTTGGCACAGAGGTTCCTTATAGAGAGTAAAGATTCGCTAAGAAAGAATTTTACGAAAATTCTCATCAAAGGGGATGAAATGGGGGTTGAAAGGTTCTTTGAAACTCCTATGTTTTTGAAGTTCAGACATAAAAATCGGTATTCAGGTTAAGAGCTATAAGTTATTAGATATCCGAATATGAGTTTTATGAAAAGCAGGCCTTCCGTGACCATGATGGTGACGGTGACGAAGGTGGTGACGGGACAGTGAAGGTAACGGGACGGTGACAGTGACGGTGACGGTTACGGTTAACGATACGGTGACGGTGATGATAGGTAGAAGTAGGTAAATAGCTGCATAATAAGTGTTAATACTTTGGTAAGGATAATGGATAGTAGTCTAGGTAAGTAAACAAAAGCGGACGAAGTCGCGAGCGGGACAACTAGTTTTGTATAAAACCTATAGAAAAGATACATGTCCGCTTGCACCTCTCTCTTAGAAATGTCAGTTTGTAACGACCAGCAGGGCTATAGGCGAAAAGGAGCCTCTAAGAGGCGCACTTTAATCCTTTCACTACACTGATTCTTTCATCGACGGCCATAGGCCCTTTTCAGGGCCACACTTCAACCTGGTCACTAACAGGATGACCAAGAAAGAATCAGTGACACGAAAAGAAGAAGATGCAGGGCTATTCTGATTGGGAACATCAGCTTTTCTCAAACCGAACCTCAACGTATGGTGTTTTAGGTTTGGTCAATATTGATTTTATTCAGTTGAAGATTAAATTGAAACATATAGTACCAAGCACGCCGTTCGAACACGGCTTTAGAGATTATCAGATCCAAGAGTATATCTTTTCGTTCGTATTCGTGAGCCTTTTATACCCTGTATAAGTTTCACATTGAAAACCAAAGTTCAGGTGTATTTACCATGTTTCTCTCGCAGTATGAAGTTTCCAGTGAAATGGTACCAGCTAAAATTGGGTTACCGTCGAAACATAAATCTTCACCTTACTCCGGAACTTGTTATTTAGTTGAAGTAAACAAAGGGGTGTAGTGTTTACTTTGGCCTTGGTTTTCTATGAAGCGGTCGTAATGAAGCGGTGGCTATGAGGCCCTCGAACATAAAAGTGTATAAGTCTGATTGTACCGGGGTTAAATTATATACCTTCTTCAAAATGTACCTACGCTGAACATAGCCTCCCACAGATTTCCAAAGCGAATTCCTATCATGCCTTGATACGACGCAGTGTACGGCATACAATAACGTTGCGGTACCGTGGCGAGACAGCGCTGATCTGTGGTGCAATTGTGTAAGCGTAATGGCAATGAAGTTCGTAACTTTGAGGGTAACTTTAACAATCCCTTGTCAAATTTGGAACGTTTTAAATGTTGCTAACATTTAAAACGTTTCAAACTTGACAAGGGAAAACTTCAAGACCTTAGCTCCTTCCTTTTCATGTTTGAAAAACTTCAGATGTCGCTATAATTGATAAAATCATCCTTAAAATTGCGATCTTCATTACCATTTCGCTTACGCAATAGCCTGGCTGTACCGAGTGCTCATTAGGTATAAACTTGCATAACAATGATCTCTCACCTATCGTTTATCTGCTCTACTGGTGGGGATTTTTGAAATATTTGTCTCTTCTCTACCATATGCCTCGATACGACACGTCGCGTACGACGTACAATAAAGTTGCGGTACTGTTGCGAGACAGCGCGCTCTGTGCCGAGTACTGGCCGAGCGGCCCGGAAACTTGCGCAACAGTGATCTTTGACCTATCGTTCAGCAATAGTGACAGCTTACAAAATACTAAATTAGCACTGCAAAAATAGAATAATCTAAATTTTTAAAATCTGTTGATTCCGCCCACGATTTGGCTTAGGTGGTTTTTTTTTTAATTATCATACTCGTTTTGAACTGATTTGACCCCAAAATGCTGATTTTTGCAATGTTTTTTCAAATAAAAATTTCGAATTTCCAAAAGTCGTAGAACAAGTTTTATTGCCAATTATGTGCAGAATACGCCCATTTTGGGATAGAACATATATTGAGCTATCTAGTATACAGAGTGTAATATAGCTCCCGAAAACTGAAGGTACCTACATAAACAGCTTCTGTGCACATTATTTGCATTGACACACATGAAAACGAGCTCCAAAATAACGCCCAACCTGTAATTGAATTAAGTGGACGATCGAGTGTCAAAATAACTTGTAAAACCATGACCTACCTGAACAGTATTTAAATTCGTATAAATTATGCTAAATTTCCAATTTATATTCATATGGAGATAATAAATTGAGGTATTTTATATATTTTAACAAAGTGAATAACTTAATTAAATAAATTATTATAATAGCAATATATAATTATTTATTTATTAGTATGTATTGCTCGAGTTATTTGAAGATTTTATTCAAAATTTGCAGCGCCCTTACGGGGTCTATGTACTTAGGTACCTACTTTAAGCTAAAAATACCATCTAAGCCGAATATGTACATGGAGCGTGAATAAATGAAATGAAAATGTTAATCTACAAGGTGAATCATAATATATATATTATCCCGAAAGTGGCTTATTCTATCAACAAAAAGGAAAAATAATGGGGAATATATATCAATATTTTCAATTATATAGCTGTTCTGAAATTGGCATTTTTATCGTCCTTATAACTAATTATTAAACGAGCGAGAACGAATAGTGTTTGTTCAATGAAAAATGTCGAATTTCCAAATGTCGTAGAACAAATTTTACTGCCAATTGGGTGTAGAATACATAGACAAACTATATAGCTCGCAGAACGGACAACCGTTGGGGAGTGAAGGTTCTCGAATGGCGACCACGAACCGGGCGACGCAGTGTTGGAAGGCCCCCCACCCGATGGACCGACGACATTGTGAAGGTTGCGGGTAGTCGGTGGATGGAGAAGGCTCAAGACCGTTCGTCATGGAACTCTTTGGGGGAGGCCTATGTCCAGCAGTGGACTTCTACAGGCTGATGATGATGATGATACATAGACAGCTAAACGCGAATCATTTACTATTATAATCGCATCAAAAACGCTAGCCGTAGCTTGTACTTATCATTGTATATTATTTGCGTGTGGTCTGCAAAAAAAACAAAAGCTATATTTCTTGATGAGCCATTGTGTCCCACCATTTAAAACGATAAAAAATCACAATAGACCCATTAGAATTATTGCATATTCAGATAATAGTGCCAACCTACTTATATTTATGCGGGCAGGCTGATAGGTGGCTACTTGCTAGGCAATTTGGATTTTTGGGGTATTATAAGAAATCATAATTTTTGGGCAGGCACGGCCGTAAAGGATTTTTAAGGACAGTTTTGATAACCCGTTATTGATATTATTTATCTTATTAATATAATGCGTGTACCTACTTACTTATTAAATTCATAACAACTTTTTTTTGTAATAAAAATGTCTACGCATATTTCTTCAGTGTATGTTTTAAAAATGAGTGCTTTATATTATTACTACATAGTTAACAACCTCAGTTGCTTATCAAAATGAAATTAGAAAGCGTGTCGTCATCGACGCCGGAGTGTCTCCTCCAATTTCCCGGTCCAACGCCCAGGGGTGTAATTCGGTGCATGCCCGACGCTTTGGCTAGCACGGACCCGAGTCACTGAAGCACGCAAACCCTGTCTTTCTCTCTTTTTTCTCCCTTCCCTCACTATGTAATCAAACTGAAATAATTTCATTGTAATTTCTATCATTATCATCATCATCATTTCAGCTCTGCTACAGCTGAAATGATGATGATGATAATGATCCTCTGTGGGAGAGGCCATGTCCAGGGCCTCCCCCACAGGTTGCCAGAGCGAAGTCCTATCATGTTGGGGGACTTTTACTCACCACGCTGACCACGCGGGTTGGCGAGCGCATTTAGAGCTATCTTTGTAAAAAATAGCTGTTGCCCATTATTACCTTTAGGCCACTCGTCCTCGAGGCTAAAGTGACGGAACTCATTAGAAACTAGAGTTGCGGGCTGATTGGAAACTCTGACTCGTCCACGACGCTACTAGAATTTCTTAAAACTCAGTCACTCAGTATAAGATTTTATGTAAACAAAGTTTTAAAACGAAAATAATTAACATGACTAGTGATAATTCAAAGCGATGACATAGAATTATTACTTCTCCAGTCACATAGACGTCAGAATCACTTATAATTACTTTTTATTCGTTAATTTTTAAACAGTTTCTCGAAACCAGTCGCCTCGCGACCAGCATGTCGAGTCGCCAGGTGACTAGTTACAAACGCGTTCCTTTTGAGTAGCGTCGTGGACGAGCCGCCATTGAAATACTAGTGCTATCGCAGTCAGGCTACTCATAAGTGACTACTGTTTCAGTCGCGTTCCTTTTGAGTCGCTTCGTGGTCGTCCACGGGCTTAGTCACCTCTTACGATATCCATGGGTAGATATGGAGGGGCCTATTCTTCAGCCGACGCAACCACGGCATTACTTGCAAAATTATTGAATGCTGTCATACTTGATTGTTATTTTTTAAATTTGTCTCCGTATAGTGCGATACGAGGCTTCGCCATCTTAAAGCACGTCGTGACTACCTCACGTGACTGTACGATTACGCTGGCTGAGGGGCGAACTCATAATTTAGAATAACGATAATTTGACAGGATCAGAAAATTGTAACGAAATTGGGAAAATTCAATTTTGTGTAATTTTATGATTGCGCGGTGTCGTGTCTTGTGTTTTTGGGGTATTTTCTTGGTAAACATTTGTAAACACAATTCAGAGATTGGTAACAAAATAATCTGCTATAAATTACCTGAAATTTTACATAGGTTGATTGGAAATTATTTGTTACATATATAGATTGAAGTGTGGTGGTAGTGACTATCCTAGTGTTGGGTGATCATCATCAATATATGATAGCAACTCGTGAAAAACATCGTGGCTTGTATCTCGACAAATTATTTATTTAAATCTAACGCTATCTGTATTCCTGTATTTCTAATATCATTGTGCTTATGCTGTTTCCAAAACTTTCTCTGTGCTGTAAATACTAAACTAAAGTGAGTGGAACTTTATCTTGTGTTTTATTGTGCTGCAGCAGACCTCACCAAACACATTGGATAGTCACTACTACCACACTGGTGATATATCATTATTATCATCATTTCATCCTTAGTGGAGAAGGTACGCCACAGAAGAATTATTCCAAAAAAACAGCGATATGCTTGTTAATAATATCATTCTTCAGGGAGAATAGATAAAGAACTTAGTTTTTAAGACATTCTTTACATCTAACAGTAGATAATGATATGCCATATATAAGGAGTGGTCTCACTATGCGGTTGGGTACACCTTATGAACTCTATGAACCACTCCTTATGAATTTGTTGGGCGCAGGGTGTAATGCACGGATATTATGCGGGGAACGGGTGGCAGACACGTTTCCGCCCGTTCCTCCGCTAGATGGCGCACATCAGCAAGCCCCACGCCTCTGTATCCATAGAAGGAGTAGTCTGACATAAATGGCCCACCTATGTAACCGACTAAAAGGTTGGCGGTGCTAAAGGTAGGCTAGGTAGCTGCCAAGTACAGAGGTGTTACTCGCGCCCGAATTTTGGTTAGCTGGAGTTGTCTACCGTCACTAAAGGGAGGCGCACACGATCAAGAAAGTCCCTGACTCTAGATGTGGTGTAGTTATTTAAGTTTAATATTATATGTATGTTAGTCTGTAAGCTATTTATTAATATGGGCCATGGTATATTACACATATTTGTGTAATATGTCAAGTAGCCTGAAAAAAAGATATTATTATTATTATAAACCAGATGTTCAAACACCAATTCTTGGTTAGACGCGGGTTTGAATTCCTTTGGGTCGCGTTTTACAATAAACAGATTAATATAGTATAGGGATATTACTAACCTGTATCTCTAGTAACATCAAACAGCTTAGCTTGTAAGTAACGATGTGGTGGTACCCCCTTTGCCAGGAACAAGCTCCCTCTATCAGCCGACGTTAGTAAACACACGTTGACAAGAATCTGTAAATAGAAAAATAATGGATAAATGCTATTTTAGACTAAGCTTTGTTTCGTAGACTAAAAGGTCTATTTTGCGCGTGTCATGTCGACACAATATTCTCTTATATTCTTTGTCTTGTGACATTATCGAGTCAACAGCGAGCTCATGGAATAATCAATCTTCTAAATTCATTTATTCATTGCAATCGCATGAATTATTTTTAAACGGCTTATATCTAGTTGAATTTACATTCGTTTACTTTAAGTAAGTTTTAAATCTTTATTAATAATCGAGTTGGAGAATATTCAATCCCAAGCTTTTTCGTCATCTAAAAAGTCGGATATTTTGTAAATTTTTTTTAAAGATCTGATTCGGTACCCTCTTCAAACGGCATGCTGAAGAAAGACAAATATGAATTTGACTTTTAGGGGCTTGCGATATCGGTGAGCTATATCGCATGCCCACAAATGTCAAACGTAAAATTGTCTTTAATCAGTTGACGTAAGGATCTTCAATTTAAATGGAACTGCAGACGATGCCACATCGCACGCCGTTTGAACACGCCTTTATGATGCTAAAAGCACTGCGCCAAAAACCTCATTACAGTTTACCTTATTCGGGACAAAATGAAATGTCCCAAACCAAATGAAACATCCTGAAAAAGCCTTCGCGGCCTGCAGATAAGCACGAAATGGTCTGAAATTATTCAGCAGGGGACGCAAAAGGGTTAAAAAAGAACATTAAGACGAGTGGCCGGTTGTACCTACTAATTTAAATATCAGGGGCCGTGCACGAAACACTGATATCGTAGGTACAAAGCGCTTCAATGATAATGGGTACAATTTTAGGGGTAATTTTACAGGGGTAATTAAAAAAATAATAATAGGGGTAATTTTACAATTTTTTTTTCTTTTGAGCCTCACCTAGTTCGATCGGCACCACACTGAAGCTCTACATTCCATTTTGTGAAAAAGGATCATAGGCACCAAGCCGTGTTTGTTGCCTGATTCTTCTAGGCTTGGTCGCAAGGAACGGGCGTAGCTTCACCTAGTTTCTAAGACGTTTCAAAGTGATAGTGATTTTATTGAAATAAACGCCTTTTGACTTTGACTTTGGCCCTTTGAGTTTTTTTATTGTATTAGTAGATTACGCCCTTGGTATCGCTCGCGTAGTACCTTGATAAATCGTAGTCTATATGCTATTCTAGGTAAAAAAACTATCTATTCTAAGTTAGTTATATCTAAGTTTCATCGATATTGATTGAGCCGTTACGGCATGATTGACTTTGACTTTGATTGAACAACAAACATACAACATCCTCACAAACTTTCGCACTAAAATATTTGCAGTAGGTACTTGCCCTTTTTGTAATTGGTAATATAATTATTATGTTATTGTTAAAACCATAGTTTTTATTAGTGTTTATAATGCTCTTGGATTTTCACCCGACTACGGAAGGGTGGCCGTGGTGGCCCCGGCTAAAGAATAGGCCCCTCCATATCTCTATCCGCGGATGTCGTAAGAGGCGACTAAGGGAAAAAAGCTAGGGGATGGGCAGCAGCGTCTCTCATTTTAAGAACGATAGCTCTAACTGCGCTCGCCAACCCGCATGCCCAGCGTGGTGAGTATGGGCAAAACCCCCCCACATGATAGGGAATATGCTCTGTCTGTGGGGGAGGCCATGTTCAGCAGTGAACGTCGTACGGCTGAAATGATGATGACGGAAGGGTTATGATTCTTTGTACTGCGGAAGTTTTCAAGAGTTTTGTGGCAGTAAACGCCCTTCTAAGTCGATAAACAGTATCCATCCTTTGAATAAATAATAGCTAAAATAGAAGCCTAAAATGAGTTCCTTCCATAAAAAACTACGAATCCCAGTAGTGGGAATAACAGCAGGCTAGCACAATATTCTCGAGTTTTATAATCGCTAGAGAGTCCGCAGTAGGTAAATATTGGACCATATAAATTTGTAAAACCACCGCTTTATGTCATTGAAGGCAATATTCAGTATCTTATCGTTAACTATAAACTCACTATCTATTCAGTATCCTCTGAATTGGTGAAACCTTTATTACCACTACTAGCTTCCGCCCGCGGCTTCGCTCGCGTGGTACCAATATATTAAGTAGCCTATATGCTATTTTAGGTAAAGAACTCTATATATTCCAAGTTTCAACGAAATCAGTTGAGCCGTTACGGCGTGATTGAATAACAAACATCCAAACATTCTCACAAACTTTCGCATTTATAATATTAGTAGAATAGTAGGATTGACTTGGACTAGCTAGCGTTTCAATAATAATAATAATAAATATTCCGGACATATCACACACGGTCAACTGATCCCAAACTTGGCATAGCCTATGGGTACCAGAGACTGATATACATAATAGATAATATTTAACACCCAGACACAGAACAAACATCTGTGTTCATCACACAAATGTTTGTCCAGTACGGAAATCGAACCCGCGACTTCAAGCGCAGAAGGCAGAGTTACTACATACTGATTTGGCCTCATAGCTCAGTTGGTAGTAACTCTGCCTTCTGCGCTAGAGGTCGCGGGTTCGATTCCCGCACTGGACAAACATTTGTGACTAACACAGATGTTTGTTCTGTGTCTGGGTGTTATATATATATTTATTATGTATATCAGTCTCTGGTACCCATAGTACAGGCTATGCCTAGTTTGGGATCAGTTGACAATGTGTGATATGTCCGGAATATTTATTTATTTATTTATTTATTTACTACCAACTGAGCTATGAGGCCAGTCAAATAAAGTTGTAACTGGTGCTTGGGCACTAATATAGAAACATTTTTAAGACCAGCACAAACAGTAAACTGTTACCGTCGAGGCTACATCGTGTAAAATTCAGTAGGCCACTTACGGACCCTTGTAAAAGTTTAAATTACAGGTTACCAGGGGTGCAGTTAGGGATGGAAAACGAGGTGAATTGGAGGGAATTAGAGGGTGGATCAAAGAAAACTACTAACGGAGCCTTCCTTCCTTTACGACAGCCTTGTCGTCATCATCATCATCAGCAGCACGTAAAAGTCCACTGATGGACATAACCCCAAACCTTTTCCATCCACTGACTTCCCGCAACCTTCACAATATCGTCGGTCCATCGGGGCCTTCCAACACAACGTCGTCCGTTTCGTGGTCGCCATTCGAGAATCTCTAATCCCATCATCGGTTCTGCCAGTTATAACTTTAATTTTCTATTCTGAAAGCTAGGTATGTTGGAGAATGGTTCTTTTTTTTTATGTTATACGGAGGCAGTCAGGCTTACGGCCCACCTGATGGTAAGCGGTTAGCGTCGCCTATTGTTCTTCTAAGAATTTCCTCATTTCGGATTTTATTACTAAGTAAATCTCCTAGGTCTCTTCATAGCCCGTTGCCAATCTTACATCAATTAGTAATAGTCGTTATAAGGAGATATTTTTGTTGGAAGCCTACATGTGCGATGTGCTGGCAATTGCATGGTTATTTTATTTTCAAAGAACATTTCTTGGAAGTTAAAATATCAAAATAGTGGTAGCACGACCGTAATAATTTTGCCCAGTAGCGGTCACTTTGTAAGTCGACCGGAACTTCATAACAAAGTTTGAGCTTGCCTTTCATAAGGTTTGCATGGGCCTTTCGGATCAGCCAAGTTTTCTTGGAAGCTTGGGCTTATGTGAGTAGCTTTTGGACGTTTTGGGATAGCTAGCGACTCACACCCCTATTCTTAATCGCCCTGAGGTGAATTTTGATGTGTCATAAATAATCTTACATAGCATTTGCGTTGAAAGTAATGTCAGCCTGATGGCAGTGTGAGGGGAGTGAAAAATTTCACTCAAATAACATGCGACACAAACGCCACAGCAGTGATTTTTGTGCCTACTTATTGTTCACAACTTTTCTACAGATAATAACGATAAACATCGAGAACATAATGTCTAGCTTACTTTATTTTGCATTCCATTTGTGTGACAAATAAATAATATACACAAAAACATAACACAATTAATGATGGATATTTCCTCACCTTATGACAAAGGACGTCGATGTCCAGCTCATTCGCCACGTCCTTGATCAGGTCCATAAACAGATCAGCCTCGTCAAGCTGTCTCTGGGTCGAACTGCTTGGCGATCTCGATCTCTGGAAAACAAATCAGTGATAAGACATCAATTTAATCATTTTACATACATATTGGGAGAGATATCACAAACTGGGCGACGCTGTGTTGGAAGGCCCTACCCGATGTATTGACGACACTGAAGGTTGCGGGAAATCGGTGGATGGAGAAGGCTCAAGACCTTTCGTCATGGAACTTTTTGGAGGCCTATAAGTCCAGCGGTGGACTTCTACAGGCTGATCATGATGATGTCATAGATATTTTATTTAATGGTTTTGTAAGAAAATTAATCTAAGTTTGAATGCCGTAATACTTGAGCAGGTAGATTTATTATAGGTACCTTTAATTTTTGCTTAGGTAAATAATTTTTAGGTAAAAATATTAATTGCACTAATCTATTTTACTTTCAATTATGAACATGGGTTTACAAATAACATATTACAAAATAAATAACCCTTATGTATTTGCTGACAAAAAGGTTGAATGCAAAAAAATATATTTTACTAACTCGTTCCTTTATGGCTGCGCTACTGTTCCAACTTTATCTGTTCTTTGTTTGGGTTCAATAAAATTTTTTTCTTTCTTACAGGTAATTATTTTCCTACCGCACCTACTCAGAGAGAGAATATAGTATTCAACCTTATTCAACCATTGTATTTGCTCAATAAATGATTCGGTAACGTGATTTCAATTCGATAAAACGTAGAACGTATCCAGTTACGGGACAAACACGGCCGCCCGCGAATGACAAACAATGAAAGGATGAATGAAATTCAACTGAATATCCAAATTGGAACTGGATATGAGAGAACGTCAGTATAGATATCGAGCAAAATTCTAGGGCAAAACGGCGACTATAGTGGATACAGAAATACCTACATTGTTTCTTCATCAGGTAAAAAATCACATTAACTAGATGCAGAATCCATTATGCATTATGAAAGGTTTGTTTTTAAATCGAAGTCTATGTCGACGGTGTATAAAATTCAGACAAAAACAGATGTATAATAAATCTACCTTAAAAAATATCAACCTTGGACTAAAAACACACGGTAAATTTCGTCTTATCGAGATTAGGCCGAATAGACAAATTTCAATTGCCGTGTGGCACTTGAAGAAAAATCAAAGAACCCAGAACAAAATTGCTGAATTTTATCGCCGAAAGTAATACCTGAAGCAAATTTGATGCCCTTTTCATCTGTTACCTGTATAAAAACTCGAAAAGCTCCGCTTACTCCAACTTTCGCGTTTTATTACTTAAAAGGTTTTAACGAGTAGCAAAATGAATTGTGAGATTTATTGTTTTTTCTTCTTAGGGTTTCGTTTACATAGGGAATAAAAAAAGTAGCGTTTGTGTTTCTCTTTCTACCAGTCGGAAGTCAAAGTCAAAAGGCGTTTATTTCAATAAAATCACAAGGATCACTTTGAAACGTCTTAGAAACTAGGTGAAGCTACGCTTGTTCCTCGCGACCAAGCCTAGAAGAATCAGTCAACAAACACGGCAAGTAGAAAGAAAGAAAGAAAATTTATTTATTTGACCCACAACGCAGTAAGTAGGTAGGTAGGTAGGAAGATACAACGAAAGAAAAAAAAAATACTTAAATCTAGTAATACAAAAAAAAATAAAACACTAAGAAAAACAAAAACATGTAGGTAGGTGAGGCGGTAGATAGGTTGAGTAGGTATGCGTTGTGTGGGGCAAATGGGTCCCGTCTCAGCATAAAGCTGCACCAAACATAATATGTACGGTGCGGCGCTGGTTTTCAGACGGGGCCTAGGCGACGTGACGTGACGAAGTACGGCTACTTAACCACATTTACGGGACATGTCCGTCTGATTATCATGTTAGTGTTGGATATATAATTTTGATTTAGTCACTCGAGGGTCCAAGAAAGTTAGTGTGTCTGTGTGCTTATTCTTGTTTTACGAATTTTATTGCTGGACTAAAACCAGATTTTTAGATTTATCCTTGAAAAAAGTTGGAATATTATTTGTTATAAAAAAAGTGAATAAACAAATTATGCACTTTTTTGCATTGCATTCTATATTAAATGAATAAATACTAAGAAAATATTATTTTTTATTGTTGATGTATGTGCTTAAATGTCAAATGGGTCAAAAATTGTGACAACGGGTGCTATACTTTAAACTGAAGGTAAAATAAAATATGTGATCAAGTCTGGTGTAGCTATCTTGGGAGTCAGCGGTGTGAAAGCATGTTCGTGCAGTCCCTTTCTAACCTGACGGATTAAATAAAGAATCATCATCTCCCTGCCCTTATCCCACTTCATGTGGGGTCGGCACAACATGTTTTTCTCTTCCACTCCCCTCTATCAGCCGTCAAATCAGTATTCACTCCTTTCTTACTACTACTCATGTCGTCATTCACACAATCTATCCATCTTTTCTTTGGTCTACCTCTCCCCTTATATCCTTCCACATTCATATTTAACACTCTTCTAGTCACATGGCATTCTTCCCTCCGCATGAATTGCCCATACCACGCTAACCTTTTGCTCTTCAACTTCTCAGTCACTGGCGCTACTTTCAAACTTCCTCTGATGTACTCATTCCGATTAAATAAAGAATGATGTCTTTATTAAACTAAACTCACATAACACACATAACATTTTCAAGCTATCTTAACTTCGTAGACAAATGACTTGCGCTACTCCTTGCTTGTAGCGTTATTTCTGCTTAATTACGGACCAATCCAATACGTACCCAATTTAATAGTTACATTTGGTTCTATATGGGTCACAATAATACAGAAAATGTATATTATTAGTGTTTGCCTATAACTATCTATAATAACGAAATACAGAAGCTTGTATCTTTAATCGACGTGAGTGGGAAATTAAGGGGAAATTTCATTTTTTAAAAGCATTAACATTTCTATGAAAATAAGCTATTAAAATCGATCATTGACGTCATTCCCTTTAGTCGAGACATCGTTTAAGTATCGATCAATCTTTAAATTGTACCATGGCTTTTATTATGTACCAGTTACAGCACGCGGATTCGCTCGCGTGATAAAAAGTTGCCTATTTTCACTCTGTGGCACTAACTATATTCATGCTAATCACGTAAAAAACACGAAGATCTGTTGCTCCGTTGCTACGTGAATAGAAGACAAACCAACCAACTAACAAACAAACACATTTTGCATTTTTTATAGGTCTTATTTATTTAAAGACAATTTTCATTGTATTATCGCTACAGAACGTCATTTTGAAATAATTTATCTGCCAGATTTAGTAGCAAATCCAGCGATGACGAGTTGCGACATAAACGAAAATATTCTACTAATCAAACTGTTTGACTGGATGAAAACATATTTTACTGATCGAACGAGCGAGAGTTCGGCGGAGTTCGAGAGTTATCGAAACACATTTATCGAAGATTAAGTAAAGAAATATGTTCGCATCTTTACGTGCCTTCCGAAGCACGTTGCTACTAGCGGTCACCCATCGAGCTGGTGACTGCGCTTTAGGTTGCCTAACTTAGGGCAAACAACAGCACGAGACGACTTACACAGTGCTAAAGAATCAGCTTGTAGCTGTTAGCAGTAAATGTCATTGTCATTTGCCCTTCGTAAAAAGAGTCAGATGGTGGCGGTACAGACCATTTAGCCTCGAAACCTTCTCTCATAGTGTTATTTCGCAGTTAGTCCAAAGAGGTGAAGGCTTATACTAATAAGGATTATACGGAATCCTGACAAAATCTTGGAGCAGCGCCAACTTAAGCTGTCTACAAATTCGACAAAATAAATGGAGTAGTTAGAAAGAAAGAAAATAAAAACCATACTTATTTTGCTGGCCTAGTGGGAGGTTCACCGACTTTCGATTCGAATGCCGTGGAATCCCGTCGTGAAGCAATAGGTTTTTCTGTTCGAAAATGTTAAACAAATGCTTAAAACGGCGATGTGCTTGCAACCTGTCACGTATGGAATACTCACTACTGCAAAATGTGGGCATGTGCCAAATTTTCGGACATGTCTCTGATTATACCCATTAGACATCTTCAAAGATCTGGAGTTCTGAGAGTATGTCTACCATTTTTGGGATAAAAGTCCTATAGCCTATTTTATATTCTTTTTTATTTATTAGCAATCTTAATAACTAATTTCTCGTACCAAAAATTATCTTTTGTTCACTATTAAGATTAACAAAGTAACTGAATACAATACAAAAACACGGTGTACAAAATTCTAGAAAAACAACATTATAAAAAATATGTAAGATTTTTTCGGTAATTTGTGATTTTTTTGTGAATAGAATGCACATTCTATCGTCCCCTTTGGGATACCATACTAATTCCAAAGCACAATGCAGTGTACCTTTCGTCCCAGAAGCTAGGGTAATGGCAATGTGCGAGAGTCCACGAAACAGATTGAATTCCTAAAATTCTGGGCCCGAAACGTGCCTACAATACCAATGGCCCTGTATTATCGGCCCCCGGCGGATAATGGTAACCTAGCAGCTGTTTTATTACTTTGGGATGATGAGAGAAGAAGTTTGGCCATTATGCGACAATGGCCATAATGTAGTTTTTGTTTAATCCTTTAACTCCTGAGAACAAAAGTACAGTTTTCTAAAAGAAGAATATGGATCATTCATGACCATTCATGTTAAGAGCTTGTACGGGTGTGTCAATAGTGAAAATAGTGCTGAGTGAAGACCATATTTTCCACGAGCTCTGCTGCGCACAATATCTTTATCATTTAGTACGTAATTTTTATTTTTATGCGCAAATATGTTAGTCTTGATAGGGCTTACATATTTGAGCCTTTTGGGGTTGAGTCCCTGGGTCCGTGGGGAAACGGGGCCCTCCGGGTTTTCAAAAAGATATCAGGACGTCTGATCGAAGCGACGCGTGACCCGAGAGCTGGCTTTTATTTGGCCCAGCGAATTAGCATTGCCATCCAGCGTGGCAATTCCGCCAGCGTCTTGGGGACGCTTCTGACTGGTAGTGATCTGGATCAGTTGAGCTATCTATAGATCGTTTGTAACGGTCTTTAGATGGCTCAACTTTTTCTTGTGTATTTTGTAAATATTAACTTGTATTAGTTTTAAGTTTCTTTCTGTAAATAAAATATCTATTTTTATGTTATTTTATGTGTAGTAGTCTTAAAGAAAATAAATCTTTCATTCATTCTTTCATTCATTCATTCCTAGTCTGGCAAAGTGAGTTCTCACTTTTCCCTGTTCGACCATGAAAAGTGTAGGTATAGATTACCGTTTTTGTATGAACTCACTAAAATGGGCGCCTACAAAAACCAGTAGAAAACATGTAGAACAGTCAAGATCGAAAAATGAAGGATTTATTTTTAAACGGTATTGTAGCAGACTTGTGGATCGAAGAGCTAAGACGAGAAAAGGAAACGTTCCTAAGAACGTCTTCCGCTTGTACAGTTCTACAAATCTAATTGTATCTCGCTTTTTTCGCACGAGGCGCTTGTAAATATATATATATTCCGTGGTAGCCCTGGCTGAGGAATAGGCCCCTCCATATCTACCTATCCGCGGAGGCAATTAAGGAAGAAAACTAGGGGATGGGCAGCAGCGTCCCTCATTTTAACAACGATAGCTCTAACTGCGCTCGCCAACCCGCATGCCCAGCGTGGTGAGTATCTGCAAATCCCCCCACATGATAAGGAATTCGCTCTGTTTGTGGGGAAGGCCATGTTCAGCAGTGTACGTCGTACGACTGAAATGATGATGATACGAGCTACTTCATGACAGAACAGTGAGGACGCGATCAGAGTCTAAACAGCAGGCTCATTCTGTAAACACATTTCGAACCTCGAAGAGCGGAATCCGCGGTGAGTTTCAAATGTCGTATTCTGTAGAACTCGAAAACGCCTGTGGCGCTTCACTGACGTGGCATTCAAAGTGAGTTCTGTCACTTGAGTGAATTCGAGTTCGGGTTCGAATTTTTATAGAATATCTTAGCAGATAACGGACGCCGTCAATACTCGTTGCCACAATACAAGTTGCGTCCGAGTAGGTATCCGAGTGCGGTCGATCCTAGCACACTTTGATCGTGTAAACGCGGCTTAAGTTTTAATACTCGGACAGATTTTTATCTTTACAGCCTAAGCCCGTCTTTCAATGGCACTGTGTCTACGGCTACGGCTACGGCTGTGCTACGGACCGTAGCACTTTTGCTACGCGAGTTTTGGGGTTGGTTCGAGTTACTTTTCATTTCCGATTTGGAGAGATTGTTCAAATGAGTCGATAATTTCATGTTAAATCGTATACTTTAGTAAAATTGTGATTCTATTGAATAATGTTGTTACGTGCATTTAGTGATCGTCACTCAGTTTCTAGATTCCAAACCCGGGTTCGCTCGCGTTTTGTTAAACTGATCCTTAAATGCTTTCTTTTTGAAAATGCTCTATTTTCGCCACATTAAGAGAATACAAAAATCATAATAAATTGTCGAGTTGGCGGAGTGAAGAAAGTGACAGCGCTATGTACTGTAATTGAATGCGGAAAGTAATCGACGTAAGCGAAATATAAGAAAATATCGATTATCTCAAAAACTATCTATATTTTTAAAAAGTGTCTTGGATTTAGGTACCCAATGCTATTGTCTAACAAAATATTAAAAATAAGGTAATTTTGTTAGATAGTCTCAGAGTATTTTCGAAAAAACTGTTGCAGAAGACCCAACTTTAAAAAATAAATCTATCGAGAAAAGTTTTACCAATCGCGTTTCTGTCTTGGATTTACGTAAATAAAATGCTCAAATTATCTTTGTCATAAAAATCTAAACTGTGCGTTTTGCGGTTATTGAGAAAAACAATTCAAAAATCATAAAATAATTAAACCCTCACCTTAATTTAGATTTAAAAAATAACATAAGTCTTAGAAGCATACAACCTTCCACAAAGCAACACACTATTTATCCCATAAAATATATTATGAACATTGCGTCCTGAAGTAGGTAGAACGACGAGAAATTTGCAGACATTGAAGTCATTACTCCATCGCAGCGGGTGAGGATATTAAGTTTACGGCTTCTGTCATGTCGCTGTATCGATTTTATTGAGGCTATGTTGGACGTTTCTCTTCGCATACTTTCTATAGATTTAAACTGTTTTTGAAAACTTAAGGCGCAGAGTATTCGCGCTTATTCAGGTTTAGGGACTCGAGCCTAACCCAATGTAATTGTGGTGCTCCAATGCCACACTTGCTGGTGTGTCGTTTCTGCCCAAACACCTACACGAGAGAAGATCTCAACGCGGCCACGGACAGAGCAATTAAGGCCACCTATTACACTAAAACAATATAAATTTGAAGTATGGACACGAAAAGAAGAAGGAAAGATGACATATCTTCATAACTGTATGTAGGAATTTTAAGTGAATAAATGCCCTTTTTTAATATTACTTCTGTCTCGATTTTACACCGAACCAATTTTTTTAGTGTAATCGCCACTGCCAGCATACGCGAAAAACATAAACTATCGAGAATCGTATTACCCAAGACTCCTACTTACTTACCCCTGTATTCAGTAAAGTAATTTTCATCACATATGCCGTCAAAGAATCCAAATAATTAATAATCTTTATTTACAGACAACAAACTTAAAACTTATACAAGTTAATATTTACAAAATACACAAGAAACAGTTGAGCTATCTAAAGACCGTTACAAACGATCTAAAGATAACTCAACTGATCCAGATCACTACCAGTCGGAAGCGTCCCCAGAGACGCTGGATAATAATCAAATAATTTGTTTGGAGGCATCTTACCACCCCTTTAGATATCTAAAGGGATCTGAGCACTTGGAGATGTGATAGCATGTGTTGACGCCAGCTTCGTGACGTCATCCAGGGGCGGCGCGGCGCGGGGCGAGAGGCAAGCGCGCTCGGTCCTCCGCGCCCGCGCACCCCACAAGACCACTCCCCAACCGCCGCGGTCGCGAGCGCACCTACCAATTTTATATAACCGCGTCTCGCGCTCCGTACCTACCTAGCATATAAATTTATATATTGTTTTATAAATGTTAAACTTTAATTAAAAACATAATACAAGAAACAGTCTTTCCATTACAAGACAGCATGTCTTCATGCTAGGGGATTAAGGTTGTGAACCTATTTCTGTTTTATTTTCCCTTATTTAACACAAAACATAATGTAACTTTCTAACACGTGACATACAATCTGCCGTCATGTACGGCACTTTGCAAATATAACTCTATCGTATACATCATAGTCAGTGTATTACAGTACAGTTGGTTTATTAATGCGTTAAAACCCTACGCATAGCTATACCAATTTAAAGTATCAGGGCAAAATATCAAATCATAGGGATTATTTTTTTTTTTTTATTTATAAAAACACACATGGGCTTACAGAACGATCCAAAGCGCCCAAATGTTACAATAAAAAATACTTACAAATAATTAAGACATAAGGAATAAATAAGATTAAAATAAAAATTGGTACATTGGCAATAAATCAAATCAAAATAAAATAAAATCAAAAATGTTAAAAATATTAACAATTGGGATGATCCCCACTAGGTGGAATCTTATGCGGGTACCTCGCGAGCGAATCCGTGGCCGACTGCTAGTTCAATATAACCGAGAAAGACTCAAGTTCATTGCGTTATCTCTATATATTTATAAATAACCTGAAACCGTAGTACCTGAAACCGTAGGCCGTGGTTTCAGCCGTAGGACGGCTGAGCAGGGCCTCCCCGACAGATTTCCAGAGCGAATTCCTATAATGTGGAGGGAATTTTCCCATAATTACCACGCTGGGCATGCGGGTTGAAGAGCGCAGTTAGACCTATATTGTAGGTATGGAGGGGCCTATTCTTCAGCAGCAGTCACCACGGCAGAGAAATTGAGTATAGAGTCGGCCACCAGCGCATAGAGTAAACTTACTGAATCTAAATATTTGCTGTGCCGCAAGGGATGAAGTGGAACCAATCGGTGTGCAAACCAATATCGTGTTTGAACACTTTTCCACGGAACTATTTGACTTTTACTAGGCAAATAGCATTGCGAGCTTCAGATCGAATGTTATACATTTCAAGGGAGCTAATAGGTAGGTTCTACTCTTACAAATATATAGAGATTTTGCAATCTGAACGATAGTCTTTCTCGGTTATATTGAACTGGCTTCCGGATGCGGATTCGCTCGCGTGGTATATGGAACCTTATTAGGGAATAATGTTCCATCTAGTGGGGATCATCCCTATTATTTGATTTTATCCTTTTGGTATAGCTATCAAATTATAAAATCAAATGTTTTTTTTATTCAGTCAACTTACACAGTTCAGCATTGTGTTAGTAATTACTTAGAACTATTGTTAGTAATAATTTGAAAGTTTACGTATTGAAAGAGTCATTTAGCGCTAGAAGGGTTAATAGGTTGATCACAACATGACTCCAAATAGGAGAGGTAGATAAATCTCTCCGCAACTGTTTTTAAGATACTGTTGTCACTGCCTCGAACCCTGCACATCAGAGATGCGGTCTTTTTCCGGATGATGGCATGAAAGCCATCCATCTTGGTATATGAGACAATCTCTGAGGCACAACAAAATCGTGGCCGCCTCAACAGCTTCCTAAATATATATTTAATTATATTGGACGCGCAGGACATTATTTTTTATTAAACGCATTATTAAACCAAACTTCCAAAAAAATAAACAAATCCACCAGCGTGAAAACGTTTTTGGATTTAACTTTATTCTGGAAATAATTTAATGCTATTTTGATCAGACGGGTAAACGGAAATTGGAGTTTCCTAATCTTTGCATTCCCAAAGCTGCTGTTAGGAAATAACATTACACCAAGGGGAAATTACAGGTTTTAAATGACTTTTTAACGTGAGTTTTGTAAAAACTGAGATCTCGCGATTTCCGGTAAAAGTTGTTGCTTCGATGATCGTTGAGGCGCAATTAAGATAAACTATGAAAATAGCATCTATAGCATACCATTCATATCTACAGGCTTGCTTAAAGGTTTCTAACAATTTGACTGACACATTTCAACTTTAAACTTCAATATTGATTAGTTTATTTTAAGTAAGTTTTACATCTTTATTAAAAATTGAGTTGGAGTACCTGTATTCAATCCCAGCTTTTTTGTCATCTAAATAGTCGGATATTTTGTAAGACGCTTTTTTACAGAGGTTTATTTATTTTGAAAAGGCCCGTATTTCATAAATATTCATAATTTCCCATGTCCGCTGCATAATCTTGCGTACATTATGCAGCGGACATGGGAAAAACATAATTCTTATGGATTATTCATCAACTGAATAACAATGCTAGCATACATGATTTGTTTGTAGGGTTCAGTTACCGAAGCGTAATAAACAAAATCAGAATATTCTGATTGGACGGGGTCATTTTAAAAACATAAACAAGTAGCTTGCGCCTGCGGCTTCACTCGCGTTTTAACTCGATATCAATATTCTACGTGCTATTCCAAACTATAATCTAATTTCATTCAGATCCGTTCAGCCGTTCTGGCGTGATTGAGTATCAAACATCCATCCATTCAAACTTTCGCATTTATAATAAGTAAGATATAAATATTTCATTACTATCAGACAGGAGAATACCACTGCCGGACATAGGCCTCCCCCAAATAGTGCCACGCAGAACGGTGTGCTTTTTCCATCCACCAACTTCCCGCAACCTTCACGATGTCGTCGGTCCATCGGGCTGGGGGCCTTCCAACACTGCTTCCAGTTGCCATTTGAGAATCTTTATTCCGAACGGTTGACGGTTCTGCGAGCTCATTGCGTAGGTCTAAATAAGAAAGACCTGTAACTGGTCCCTATATAAAACCTAAAATCCGTACACCTATAAAAACATACTGAACCCAAAGCAAAAGGTTTTCTTTTAACTTTACCTTCGCAATCTTTAACAATAGGGTCCCACGGGACGGTAATGTCGCTTTGAAAAGGGGACCTAAATTGGAATGGCTGGGTAACCTTTTGTGTGCCCTCAATGGGGAAAAGTGACGGATGGATGCTGTAAGGTGTAGCTATATGAAAGTTCTTTGGCTCGTATCTTTATCTTTAATCGCTGTAAAGGACATTTTGAGAGGAAATATCAGAAAAAAATCTATTCGTCAGCAATTTCAATGAAAATAATGTCGGTATGAGTTGACGTTTAGATTCCAGCTGAAGAATAAGTCCCTTCATATCTATCTAGCCGTGGATATCGTAAGGGGCGACTAAGGGGAAAAAGCTAGGGTAGGGGCAGCAGCGTCCCCTATTTTAATATTAACAGCTCTATTTGCGCTCGCCAACCCGCGTGCCAGGCGTGGTGAGTATGGGCAAATTCTCCCCACATGATAGGAAGTCGGTCAACTTTTTTTTAAATTGTTAATGAATTTTACTAAAGACAATCCCAATGTTTTTACTGAGGTCTAGCGTTGTTTCTTTTTAATTTTGCACGGCCAACAATCATATTAATTTCAGTAGTAGTCAAAAAAAATTTACAGCCGCCTTGATACTGAAAGTTATATATTTTATATATAACTTTATAGTTATATATTTCATAGCACTCCATACCACACATTATTGTAGCGGTTATCTTAACTAGCAGTTGTCACTTATAACCGTAGATAAGATTAGCTTAGAGTGGCTCGATACACTGCTGGCAAAGGAGGCTGGACAAATGTGTAAGAGAGCGTCCCTAGCAATCGCGCCGCTCACGCGCTGTTACTGTAACGGCTCACGAGCGCGCATTTGTCATGTATTTTATACGCTCGCTGGGCTAGAGCGAATGGATCAACTAACGTATTAACTTAAATAACACTAGCTTCCGCCCGCGGTTTCGCTCGCGTGGTACCTACATAAAAACAATGATTCCGCGGAAAAGCCACGTACAGACTTGATTTACAAATATTGACTTTTTCATCAGACTTGATTTACATATAAAATATTTGTAATTTAATTGTAAATGCATAATATATTTTTTATACTACCTGCTCGTCAATGGCATATTATGTGTCATGCAAACCTTTCCTAAAGTAAGTCATTACAGCCCTACGGTCTAGCCGGGTCATATTGTTGTACTGAATTTCATTATATCCCATGGGACATAATGTGATTTTAATTTGGAATGCAACCCATGTTGCTTGATCGAGGTTGGTTTCAAAAATGTTTGGGTGCAATGAGATTTTATTCTAATTAGGCTATATGTTATCATTTTCTTTACACTGCCTACAAATTAAAAAAAAGAAAAACATGAAAACTTTCACGAAATTCATTTACACCCGCGCTCGAAGAAGGATTTATTCGAATGTCGAACTGACCACTACAGAATAGACTACAAAAAAAGAAAAAAAGGCACCAAGCGCTAAAACTGCTGTGCTGTTATCTACACCGAAATTCAGTTTCGATTCAAATAAACTTCTAAAAAATGGCAAGTGACGATGACAGTGATTTTGATTCGACTCTAGAATGCATACAATCTGAAGCCTCTGGATATAGTTGGAAACTTACTTCCAGAAAATCATTTCTGTCTACTTAACAGTCATTGTTTTCAATTGCCTCGCAGAAAGTATAAAAAGTAGAGTATGCATCGCGGGCTTAAATGTGTATTTGTCTTGGGCGATCTTGTACCCCTCGTACTCAGGATTCTTGCCTTAACTCCCTCGCTCCGCTCAGGAGTTAACCATTGAATCCCTCGTTCTCGGGGTTCAATATAGCGCCCTTGACATAATACACTACTTTAAGCCCTTGTTGCATAATCTACTATCAAATTGCTATCAAATCACTCACAAAAAACACAAAGTAGTCCGACATCCAGATTTCTTCCTAAAACAGCTGTATATGCTATAATTGACTTTTGTGCATTTTTGACCCCAAAAATGCAAATAGCACAGTGTATTTTTTTTTTTTTCAAATAAAAATGTGATATTCCCAAAAGTCGTAGAACAAACGTTATTGCCAATTGGGCGTAGAATAAGCTAATCATCTCATGGGGATAATACATATACATATTATGAATCACCTTGTATAATCAGCCTGAAAAACATTGAGCCACATTTACCCTATCTCCTTTATTTGCATAGAGACTGAAACAAAATTAGTTTTATGGATTCTTGGAAGTCCCAAGTGGAAGTAATTTTAATTTCAAGCAACGGAGAAAAATACTTTTCCCCTTCTCGGAAGCACACGGGTGGATTAATTTTCACAAGCATGTGATATAAGCCCGTGTGTCACTTGAAATGAGCTTGTACTGTAAAATGAGCTATATGGAACAGTTTTTAGATTCAAAATGAGTACAGCATTGTAAGTTATTTTGACACTAGCATGGTTATGAATAACATTTTCAGTGAAAATTGAATTTGCTATGATTACCATAAATAAATAAAATAAAAAAATATTCCGGACATATCACACACGGTCAACTGATCCCAAACTAGGCATAGCCTGTACTATGGGTACCAGAGACTGATATACATAATAGATATATATTTAACACCCAGACACAGAACAAACATCTGTGTTCATCACACAAACGTTTGTCCAGTGCGGGGATCGAACCCGCGACCTCTAGCGCAGAAGGCAGAGTTACTACCAACTGAGCTATGAGGCTTGTCAACCATGATTATATTACGTAGCGCATGAAACTGTACATGAAACGGTGAGTAAAGTCGCCAGAGCTCTTAAAGGGGGGGGTTCGGCAACGCGTGCCTGATGCCTCAGGTATTGCAAGCGGTAATAAGCAGTAACCACTTAGTGGTATAAAAAAAACATGTTCCGTTTTTGTTAAAGTTATGTTCATATTTATTGTGAAAGCCGTGTGAACCTAGTGGGAGTTACCCCGACATTCGATCCAAAGGACGTGGGTTCAACCCGGTCTAGCAGCTAAAATCGTCTGCACAACATCCAAGCTAACTTGGTCCGCTAAGTAATACTTGTCGGACTATTAGTGCGATAAACTGATAAGGTCAGGTAGATGATGTGTCACTTTTTAACCAACTTCAAAAAAGGAGGCCGTTATCAAGTCGCCCACTATGTTTTTTTAACAGCTCCTCCGGTTTTGATGGTTTTTTAAAACTTTAAATGAATCATCTCTTTGAATCACGACTTGCCAAACATATTTTGTTATAGGTTTTTAATTGAAAGTGTGGGTGACCGTTTGCGCATGCGCAACACCAACTACGATCAGGTGCTATATCAGATATCCCCAAAAAATTGTATCCTATGGACTCTTACCTGAAGTCGGTTTTTTTATAACGTAAAATAAAAGTGGAATTCTGTAAGTTTGTAGTACTAAACCTTCTGTGGCGAAGTGTAATAAACTGGTTTAAACTGGTTTACACTGCAATATAGGGTTCTTTACCTCGGGAATGGGGTCGCGTACGTTGGGATGCGTTTTAATAAAATCTTTTATTAGAATAGGGAGGGTTATGTACTAAAGCTGTTGTCTTTGTAAATATGTATAAGTTCCCTCCAGGTAAGCAATTTCGCTCCAATGATTTTACTTTGCACCTTTTTAGGGTTGCGCTGTCTAAATAGGAACCATTGTATTGTCTCCATGACCGTGTGTCCGTCCGTCTGTCGACCGTAGCCAGCCGTTTTAGTCGCAAACTTTTTGATATTTCACTAAAATTTTGAAGGTAAATTCACAATAACGCCTAAAAAGTTAATAAAATAAGAAATATGAGATTTTTTTCGGGGTTCCTTACATATAAGGTGGAGTGATTTTTATTTGCATACAATATCGTACAGGATAATAGGTCTTTCAAAAATAATAAAAGTTAAAAATTAAAATTAAAATATATGAAGCTTTTAGTGGTAAGTTTTGTTAAAGTCAAGTGTCCCCACCCAATACTGACTAAACCGCTCTTTGTGAATACATAAATAGTACCTAGCTGACATACTAAAATTACATGGAATGTCATCACAACTAGACTTTTCTAGTTAACGAATAGTAGTCAGGTCTATTCATTGGTTCAAAAAGCTTCATACATATTTAATTGTTGTTTCCAATCTTCTAGGTGGCGTGACAAGCCGTAGAAAGGATATAAAGCCGAACTGACTACGGAAGCCTGCACAATGCATGATCCGACACGCTCTCGGCCAATTTATTATGTAAATCGGTCGCGTGTTTTATACAGGTAACTAGATCCCTAGGGTCATCTGTGACTAGTTTTTATTCATGTAACTAATCAAAGCTTCATAAAGCCTGATTAACGGGTGGGTGCGGTTTCGATTCCCGCTGCGGGACCAATGTTTGCATGATCTGCAAATACCACAACACCCAGACCCGGAACAAATATTTGCAGATCATACAAACATTGGTCCCGCAGCGGGAATCGACCCCGCACCCCTTGCGGCTCTCAGGGGAGCACTCGCCCAATACACCACCAAGTTCATAAGATTTGTAAGAATATTGTGATTAAATAAATGAAATTTGTCCTCTAGGGGCTTTTAGTAACGCCCTATCAGTGGTTTTTAGCCCTAAAGTGTCTACCAGATAAAGCAATGTTCAAAATGATTGATAGCTTATCTGTCGGTGTGACAATTCCGATAATACTATCGACAGGTGGTAAGTGCAAAAGCCTATCTGATTTAGGGTCAAAGTATATACAAGCATGCTTCAGCATCGCGTACATTCGGCCTTCTTCCTTCGCTGACGGCGCCATCTACAAAAACGCTTGTGTATCCAGCTACAAAATGTAAGCCTTTAAATCCGTCACTGGAGTTGGCAACTATCTTTATCATCAGCCTGAGGAAGTCGAACTAGTCTCCGGTACAATCAAGGCATTCATTAAACTCATTTAATAAGAGACTAAAATCCTTTTTAACTTTGGTCTTGACCTCTATTTCTAGCGATTCAAAACAAGTTAAAAACAGAAGCAAAAAAAACGAGCAACCTGATTTTGATTGCTAAAAACCGTTATTCTATTCCAAGTTTCGTTGGAACTAAAATATTTTATGGTAGGTTAATAAAATTGATTGTTATTTTTCATGTTATAAGTAGGCAAACAGGCTTACGGCCCACCTGATGAGCGGTTACCGCCTATTGACATCTGCAACACCTGGAGCCAATGCCAATGCGTTGCCTGCCCTGGAGAAATCTTTGTTATTTTTTTGATAAATAATTAATGTAATTGTGACAAATTGACAATGAATATGGTTTTTCCGAGACTACAATTTTGGTATGATGTGACCGGTAGGTAAATCCATAAAAAGTGCGCATTTTTATTTATATGGACTGCAAGTGATTACCACAGGAAAATATATGCAACCTTATAAGGCCTCTAAGTACAGATACGGATAAGGCAGCGCTAGTGGTTTATTGTATCGTTCCTCGAACTACGAGGTGTAGTTCGGTGTAGCGATGAAAGTTTACCGCCTAAGTTACCCACCGCAGAGAAGTAATCCTACTAATATTATAAATGCAAAAGTTTGTGAGGATGTTTGAATGTTTGTTATTCAATCACGTCGTAACGGCTCAATCGATTTATTTAAAACTTGGAATACGAGAGGTAGGGCACAGCGAGATTTTCTCGCTCTAAATTGGAGCGGCCCGCCTGGGGAGGTACCTCCGCCTTACAGAAGATCGCAGCCAAATAACATTATTTGTTTCAAATAGTGTTGTGTTCCTGCGGTGAGTAAGGTTGCCAGAGCTCTTTAGGGGGGGAGGGGTTCGGCAGGCAACGCATTAGCAATGCTCCAGGTGTTGCTGACGTCAATAGGCGACGGTAACCGCTTACCATCAGGTGGGCCGTAAGCCTGTTTGCCTCCGTATAACATAAAAAAAAAAAAAAAAAAAAAAATAAAAAAAAATACAAATAGTTCTTTACCTAGAATAGCATATAGGCTATTTATGTACGTACCACGCGAGCGAAGCCACGGGCGGAAGCTAGTTCTATAATAAAACATTGCCTGACACCTGTGACAATCTTCATGTTTCCACTCATAGTACAATATCTAGTATTTAGCAAAAGGCGGGTAATTCCCGCTCCCGCTTCCTATACAAGGCAAGTCATAGTATGTATTCTATCCCAAAAGGGGCTTTTTATACACCCGATCGGCAATGAAGTTTGACTAAGAATTTCCAAAACTCACTTCAATAAAAAGTTTTGGAAATTCGTAGTTTTTCATAAAAATACGACTGTTTTGGGGTCAAATTTGTAGAAACTGTTTTTCCTAAAAAACTTGCTCTTTTTTTCTCTCTTATATTCATTCTATGTGTTAATTGAATAAGCCGCGTACCAATGAGTTTTCCTATTCGAAAATTAACTATAAGTATATTGAGACTTAACCATTACTATGACTGGCCTCATAGCTCAGTTGGTAGTAACTCTGCCTTCTGCGCTAGAGGTCGCGGGTTCGATTCCCGCACTGGACAAACATTTGTGACTAACACAGATGTTTGTTCTGTGTCTGGGTGTTAAATATATATGTATTATGTATATCAGTCTCTGGTACCCATAGTAAAGGCTATGCCTAGTTTGGGATCAGTTGACCGTGTGAATATGTCCGGAATATATTTATATTTATTTATTTTATGATTAATGTCTTCAGTTAATGCAGATCTGCAATCAGTCTTCCAAAAACCTGCAGATCTGCAATGTTGGTACTAGATTAAGCTTTATCGGTTGTAATGTGATTTGTGAATTCATTAAATAAAATAAAATAAATAGAAAAGTTTGAGTGCGCATTAACATCGCGAGAAAACCAGTTAGTATTCCTTAAAAGGCGATGGACTTGCAACCTGTTATATGCAATACTCACTACTGCAAAATGTGGACATGGCGAAATGTTAATATATGCCTCTGACTACCCCCATAGACATCGTTAAGGATCTGATCGCCTGGAGATCTGAGAAGTTGTCAACCATTCCTGGGGATAAAAGCCATGAGCCTTTTTTTTCAAATAGAATAATTTTGAAGGTTATATGCTATATGTTCGAGCCGTTTGGGGTAGAGTCATTAGGCCCATGGGGATCAGGGGCACACAAAATTTACAAGGACCTGGCGGGGAGACTTTTAGAGTCTACGCGTGCCCAAAATGCTGACTTTTACTTCGGTCAGCGAATAAGCATTGCCATACAACGTGGCAATGCCGCCAGTATTTTGGGCACGCTACCATCTGGTGGCGACAGGGATCGACTGGATTTTTTATGACACCTACTCGTAAAAAAACCACTCGCATTTTAAGGATTATTTCTTAATTTGTTATACTTAATATGACAATTTTTTTAAAGAAGAAATAAAGAAACAAAGCCTATGTGTTATTCCTTAATAGAATAATCCTCTTATTTAATAGTACATATTAAACAAGGGGATTATTAAATATGGGCGTCTGATCGAAGCGACGCGTGGCCCGAGAGCTGGCTCTTATTTGGCCCAGCGAATTAGCATTGCCATCCAGCGTGGCAATTCCACCAGTGTCTTGGGGACGCCTCCGACTGGTAGTGATCTGGATCAGTTGAGCTATCTATAGATCGTTTGTAACGGTCTTTAGATGGCTCAACTGTTTTTTGTGTATTTTGTAAATATTAACTTGTATTAGTTTTAAGTTTATTTCTGTAAATAAAGTATATATTAAATTATAATCACCTTGTAGAACACTCAGATATTACTATCGTCTGCCATATTTGTGCTATTTTACCAGCGTAGATACTTATCGCTGCGGAAATGTATCAGTAACAATATCTGTACGCGATAGCCTAACAATATCGAGAGCTCTATTCAATTGACTATCAAATCTATCTATTGTCATCCGTGCGCCATGACCTCGGCTTACCTTAAGGAAGCAATGATAGTTACAACTTAGGGCTGATAGCATAGGCCCAGGAACAGGCCTCGTTACATTTGTGACTCTTTGATTTAGAGATTCCCTTCATAATCTAATCGATAACACTTTTATAGGTAACTGGCTTCCGCTCGCGGCACGCGGTACCTACTACTATAAAAAGTAGCCTTAATAATTAGTATACAGAACTTTATCTATTCAAAAAATATGCTGATTTTGGGTCTAACATGTCAAACTCTATTCTATATTCTACAACTATTCAGCTGTTTTTGGTGGCAATCTTGATGTCAGCTCTTTAGGGGGGAGGGGGTTCGGGGTCGGCAACGCGTGCGTGATGCCTCTGGTATTGCAAGCGCTCATAGGCTACGGTAACCGCTTACAAACAGGTGGGTCGTATGCTTGTTTGCCATCTCAGTTGTATAAAAAAAATAAAAAAAAATGACAAACTTTTACTGTTAACTGTTAGTTCAACTGTTAGTTGTAAAGATGACAAAAAGACAAAAAACATCTAATCTGACTTTTATTCTAAATGTTTTGACTGGCCTCATAGCTCAGTTGGTAGTAGCTCTGCCTTCTGCGCTAGAGGTCGCGGGTTCGATTCCCGCACTGGACAAACATTTATGACTAACACAGATGTTTGTTCTGTGTCTGGGTGCTAAATATATATCTATTATGAATGTCAGTCTCTGGTACCCATAGTACAGGCTATGCCTAGTTTGGGATCAGATGACCGTGTGTGATATATCCGGAATATTTATTTATTTATTATTTATTTATTTTTCTCTAAAACTCCTTCTTTTTGTTGTTAGAACACCTTTCAGAATAGTATACATGTACAAATTGTGAATCACTTTAAGTATAAAATCACAGGTAGGCAGTGCCTTCAGCATATTTTTGGAATAGATAAACTTCTGTACTAATTATAGCATATAGGCTACTTTTTATGTAGGTACCGCGTGAGCAAAGCCGCGAGCGGAAGCCTGTTACCTATAAAAGCGTTATCGATTAGATTATGAGGGCTTTACATTTCCATAACCTTTTTGCAAAACATCACCGATTTGGTCAATAAACGAACGTAATAAGGTAATTATGCAACCAATTAAAGATCCAAAGGCTGTAGAGGCCTATAGCTTTTATGAGTACTCGTAGCTATTAACTTACCTTAATCGGCGATGAAGATAGCCATAGCTGGAACAGATCTGACGTGACAGAGGTACTCCTCGCCTCATGATGCGGCCTCGGAGACAGCGGCCCGGATGACGTCACACTATGTATCCTATTCACCTCTTCTACACTCGCACACTCGCGCAAATAGCGTTCTAACACTCTCGGCTTTGATTCTAAGATCTTCTTCAATTCCTGCAACTCTTCATCCGTACACTCGTCCGGCGAAGCTCTGTCGATAACTTCTCTGAACTCCTCACATGTTATATCAGTAGCTTTTACACTGTACTTATTCTCTAACTCAGGACTTTTGTAAACATCATTATCACATTCTGCGCCTAGCTCTGTATCACAACCGTTTTGTTCTGTTATCTCGACAATACTAATAGGTGGGTTTTCCTTCAGCATATTGTTATTCTCTATAATCTCACTTCTTTCTTCAGGTAACTCGTAGACTAGTCTCATTAGCTCATTGGATTTTCTTTTCTGTTCCTCTTCCCTCTTCTCAGGTATATCTTTGGCAAAATTTGTGTCTGCCTTTTTGGAGTCCGTTTTTTTGACGACATCTAAGGATTCTTCTGAAGTCATTGCAATGTCAATTTAATTTGTACGCGCAGAAAGAATCTCGGCTCTTTTTGTGTTCCACATTTCTTTGATGAGAGTATTATACCTGCGAAGAACGATACATAAATTAATTCATTGGTTTCAAAACTCGTTCAAACAAATTTTGAGTAGATAGTTTTGTGAGTATTTTGTAAAACATTTGAAGGTATTAATTATACCAGTAGTTGTACTCTATCTCTGTACCAAATTTCATCCAAATCCGTTCGACCGTTTAGCCGCGACTGAACCACAAACATCCAAACATCTTCCAAACTTTCGCATTTATAATAATTATAGGATTATTTAAGCCGTTTTGCCCCGAAAATTTACTACCTCCATTTCCGCAAACTCCCTAAACATATTTTGCGTGCAAGCTCCGTAAAAATGTGCCCAAGATTAACCTTTTCCTGTTATTTGATAGAAATGCCACAATGTTAACATAATAACGGAGGAGTAACTGCCTACGCAAGTATCTAATTACAGGCTGAATCTTGGAAACACACGTAGAACATATCTTGGCCAAGTTTTCGTTAAAGTTGTTTATAGCAAAACGTAGAATGAAAGATTAATTCTTATTTACCTACTGCATGTTAGTTACCCATAACTAACATGCAGTAGGTAACCATATGGTAAACCAGTGACTGATATACATAATAGAAAAATATTTAACACGCAGACACAGAACAAACATCTGTAATCATCACACAAATGTTTTTCCAGTGCGGAAATCGAGCCCGCGACCGGGCAGAAGACCTAGCGCAGAAGGCAGAGTAACACCGACTGAGCTATGAGGCCAGTCAAACAGATGGATGATTGAGTAACAATTATTCATCCGTCCATCGAGACTTTCGCATTTATAATTATTATGTGTTTGGATGATGATGAGGATAGTAGGATAACATAACGAGCAATTTATGACGTGCAAAATTCAGAGATTTCGCATTTCCATAATACTGACATCGTAATAAGAGTCAATATATATATTTTTTTTATGTTATACGGAGGCAAACAGGCTTACGGCCCTCCTGATGGTATGTGGTTACCGTCGCCTATTGACATTAGCAACACCTGGAGCACACCATTGCTAATGCGTTGCCTGCCGAACCCCTCCCCCCCCTAAAGAGCTCTGGCAACCATACTCACCGCAGGAACACAACACAATTTGATACAAATAATGTTATTTGGCTGCGATCTTCTGTAAGGCGGAGGTACCTCCCCAGGCGGGCTGCTCCAATTTAGAGCGAGAAAATTTCGCTGTGCCCTACCTCCGAAAAATATATCAATATCACGGAATATGGACTGAGTTTGTTTAAAGAAAATGGAGGTCCTAGCAAAACAAAACAAATTTTACCATGATACTTGACTAGCAACATGAAGCACGGAAGAAATAACAATACATTACATTATTGCACTGCCGTGCGTTAACAAGGTAAGCCTCATCATCATCAACCTGTAGAAGTCCACTGCTGGACATAGGCCTCCCCCAAAGAGTTCCATGACGAACGGTCTTGAGCCTTCTCCATCCACCGACTTCCCGCAACCTTCACAATGTCGTCGGTCCATCGGGTGGGGGGCCTTCCCATGGCCATGTTCAATGGCTATCACAACATAATGCTGAGTCGGACGCCTTTTCGTAGCATTTAAGTTTTCTTTCTTTCTCTTTCTTAGTCTTAGTTTGTATAGTTTAATCCATAAGGTGTTGGGTAATTTTAAGGTTAATGCTACGAATAAAAGTATTTTCTTTCTTTCTTTCTTTCTTTCTTCCTTAGCACCCCCTGCTCCGCCGTTACCGTGGCCGCTACCAGTGCCAGGAATAGCGGAGTTGCCGGGGACTGGGGGCCGTTTTTTATTATGTCCTATCACAAGGGGGGGATTGGACCATAACCCACCACGCTGGTCCAGTGCGGATTGGTGGGTGGAGCGCCAGAGACTCGTCAGCTGATCGGCAGGGTGTACCACGTGCCGGTGAGGTTGGCTTGGGTTCCGAGGGTTGTCATTTGGAACCCCTTACACCCCCCTAAATGCCAGGTAGGGTAAGCCTACATGCCAGTAATTTAACGCTTCGACCTTACCTTGTCATCACATCACTATCTATATGCATAGGTATATTCAATCTATCATTGCTTTTCTTCAAACCGTAGTTTTCCGAATATCCCTTAGATCCTTTCGCGCCCCAATTCAAGGGGGTGTTATTGGATTCCTAGTCCGTCAGACCTGACGTACAGACGTAAACACAATTCCGAGTGTTAAGGTAACGTTTCAAGCAACGCGACTTGGCGACAGCTATCGTTTGGCTCCGCGATAGCTGCACATTTACCTTTTATTCATAATCAGTCAAAAACTTGTGTAACTTGAGTGGTGAGTATAGGCAAATTCCCCCCCACATTATAGGAAGCCACTCTGGAAATCTGTGAGGGAGGCCTATGTCAACAGTGGAAATCCTAAGGCTGAAATGATGACGCTGACGCCTACGTTATAAATTCAAGCTTAGATATGTCCGGAATATTTATTTATTTATTTTATCGACCTCAGTAGCGCAGCGGGCGAGTGCTCATCTGAGACGCAAAGAGTGCGGTTTCGATTCCCACTGTGGGACAAATGCTTGCATGATCTGCAAATAATTGTTCTGGGTCTGGGTGTTGTGGTACCATGGTACTCGTAGAGTCTGATACCCACAGGGAATCGTAGTGTGGGGTCAGGACTATGTATGTGCCTGTTGGGTGTTATTTAGTTTATTTGTTTATATAAAAGTAGCCTTTGGGTTTTTTAGACTATTATCTATCTCTGTGCCCATCCAGATCCGTTCTGGCGTGATTAAGTAACAAACATCCATCCATCCACACTTTCGCATTTATAATATTAGTAGGATAGGATTTTATCGCGGTTAAGTCGCGTTGCTCGGAAGTTGCCCTAAGGGTTTTTTCACAGGGATATTCTCATTGGCAGTCAGTCGGTCAGCTTGCTCATATCTGGATGAACGTATGTGCCTGTTGGTTGTTATTTATTTACTAGCTTCCGCTCGCGGATTAGCTCGCCTGGCACCTACGTAGATAAAAAGTAGCCTATGTGCTATTCCAGACTATAATCTATCTAACTTTCGCATTTATAATATTAGTGGGATAGTAGGATAGGATTTTATCGCGATTAAGTCGCGTTGCTCGGAAGTTGCTCTGAGGGTTTGTTCACAGAGGTATTCTCATTGGCAGTCAGTCAGTCAGCTTGCTCATATCTGGATGAACGTATGTGCCTGTTGGGTGTTATTTAGTTTATATGAAAATTAAAAGGAATACAACTAAATATTTATAAAAAAATACACAAGATACAGTCTAAAGACCGTTACAAACGATCTATAGACAGCTCAATTGATTCAGATCACTACCAATCGGAAGCTACCCCAAGACGCTGGCGGAATTGCTACGCTGGATGGCAATGCTAATCCGTTGGGCCGAATAGGAGCCAGCTCTCATGTTACGCGTCAATTCGATCTGACGCCCTGATATCGTTTTGAAAACCCGGAGGGCTTCATACATTATACATTTATTGTATATAAAAATAATATTCTGTTTTTTATAAAGATTTTACTAAGAAAAAAAACGTGATATTGGTAGGGGGCTTAGGAAGCCTCGCCACGTATCACAAGGTGGGATGGGAGGGTTTAAAAAGGTGCTAAAAACATCAGAATGACCCCTAGTGCCGGTGACTGTACATTTTCTTTGTCTCGATATAGGCTCGGCTGGCCTGTGACGCAATTATCGGACGGAACGGATCCTAGTAACTATTAGATGGCTCTATGGCCGTACGTTTGTTGAATTGATTAGGTTCTGGGTATCGATGAATTCATACTGTTATTGAACTGAAGTTGCTTTCACACGGTTAGTTAAATTGTCTCTATCGCAGATTGATGTTAGTAGCTACCTGGACCGTGCTTGTTTGTTGTGTCACTGTCCTTTCTAGGCATTAAGGCCAGTGAGCCGGTTGAGGTAGGGTAGTCCTGAAAAGGGCCAATCACCGTTGGTGAAAGAGCCAGTGTGGTGAAAGTTTAAAGGGACAAGTGGCAATCCCTGAGGAATACTTCAACTCGATTACTCATAAAGTTTGTAAAAGGATCATTAAACGTGGTTTCTTGTTTGTATCTTCTAGGATTGGTCGCGCAGAATAGGGGCAAATGCAACTGGATTTAAAACGTTCCAAATGATCCATGCGATGAATGAATAAATGAATATTGAAGTTTAATTAAATAAATATGGGACTCCCTCGGAGTTAATATCGATTACCAGCGAAAAAATCAACTTGTGCGACTTGTTGCGGGAAGTCAGTGGATGGAAAAGGCTCAAGATCGTTTGTCATGGATGAGGGAGGCCTATGTCCTGCAGTGGACTTCTACAGGCTGATGGTAATGATGATGAAATCAAACAGTAGTTAGAATACAACAAATTACTGGTACCTAACCTGCAGTTGGCGGATTACGGCGAGTTAACGCGATCACCGCCCGATGTAGGTTATCACGCGATAGACTCGTTAACCATAGTAAAACAGAATAGTACGTGAATATTACGAATAGTACGCCTTACTATGTGCATCTCATCATCATTATCATTTCAGCCGTAGTACGTCCACTGTTAATCAAGGCCCTCCCCCACAGATTACAAGAGCGACTTCCTATTCTATGTGGGGTAAATCGTCCATACTCACCACGCTGGGCACGCGGGTAGGCAAGCTTAACATCCTTCAGCCTAGTCGGCCTTATCGACAAAGTCAATATGTCCGGAGCTGGCTAAGCCGCGGATTTCTTCACAATGTTTGGCTTTGTGATACGCACATAACATTTGAGACTAGAAACATCCATTGGCGCACAGCTTGGATTAGTATCCTCAACTTTCGGATCGGAGTCTGTAACGGTCCACCTTCGTGTCTCCTTACATTCACAAATAAAGATTACTAATAATCGATTTTACTAATAAGATTCGCATTAGAAACTAGTAATTAATCGAGAAGCATCGCATTTTGAATTTAGCACAATTATTGATTGAACATCTAGATCCGTTCAAGACATTGACTAAATTAGTCAACATAATAGAAATATATCGATTAAACTTTAGAACAAGTAATATGAAACCTCAATTAAAATATGTCGTGTAATATCAAATCATATTACTATTTCAATAAACTCCATTAATAAGAATAGTAAAATTCAGTACATTTATTGAACATCAATGTTGATTCATTCAATCAAATAATTGCTGGAAATAATAAAACTTAAATGTTTTATCAAAATGAACCTTAATGTTGTAGTATTAGGAGCCACATATTTGCGTGGGAAGGTAGATGGCGCTGCTAGTAGAACAATTGCAGGTTGGCGGCAAAAACTAAGGTGAATTAAGAAAATATTTATAATCTGTGCTAAAATGTTCAAACCCTCCGCGCATGCGCAGTGGGAAAATACATTATGTCAATGGAATAAGGTTGTAAACTGAGCAAATATTTTATTCCTCAACATTCCTTCAGTCTTCTAAGTAGGATCTTTTGAATTGAGAATTTGAATTTGGAGTGAGTCAAGAATGCCAAGGGAGAAGAAGATTTACAACATAGAAAATAGGAAAGGATTTTGAACTAGCCTGAATTCGTAGAAATTTCTAGAACAATCAGGCTATATAAGCCTCGTCAGGATTAAGATCATGGTCATTCGATTTCGAGATTTCCTTTCAGAGGGCGAAGCTCTGCCGGTTTGATTTGAGAACGTAACTTTGGGGTTGGAATTTTCTAAGTTCTTATTAGTACTTTTGGATGGGATTGGATTGTGTGTAGTATCGTTTGAGTGTTCGCCGTCTGAAGGAAATTATTAGGAGCTAGGGCATTCCCGTAACTAAACCCAGTCCGGACACTGGTCGCAAGCGGAGTTGCTACCTTGCGGTGTTATACCCAGCTTGTGTCCTCATATTAGCTAGGAAGGTGATAATCTTTGTAGCGGACCACCAATCGATTTTGGCCATTAACTTGGCGTCGATATGCTACCTGGAAAGTGCGTCCTTTGAACTCTAAACAGGAGGGCACCGTCGAAGTGGAGCCCGCGCCTGTATGGGCACCTGAGCTTAGGATTCTTAGTCCGCTTGTCCAGTCTTATTTATATATTTATTTGTACACAAGTTTATCCCCTGTTAGGCTGAGATCTGCCCCCCAGTCCAATAGCAGATCTTGGCAAGCACACGGTTATAGGGCAGGACAAAGTCGGGATTTACCACCCGCACTCATTCAATTAGCTAGTTAGGTGACTGACATTGCACTCCGTCAGTCTACTCACACAATTACAAGTAAATGTGGAGTCGGTCTCCTAGTTTGGATGGTAGAATCTAGCTAGAATAGGGCCTCTTAGGTACTCATACATTCAATTAGTTTCAAATAGGATGCTGGGTTCTAAAGGCTGATGAAGGAAAGGATACTAAACTACTATAATTAAAACTCAAAACTAAATAAACAAGAAACTTAGTTTAATCTTAATCAATTCATCATAGGAGTGGCTATGTAATTGAGGAATAACATTAATTTCATTAATATCTGGTTGGAAGGTTGAGTTATTATCATCAGTTATTCCTAACCTAACCACATATATTACAAAAGAGACAAAATTATAAAATAGCAATTCATAATACAGTAAAGTACGCAATTGGGTTATAAACTCTGCTGACATTCATACAACATTGAATATTTACTTGAATAAATTAAAAGTTTTATTTATGGCTTTATTGAGACTAAACTTTAATTGAGCAAAGGTCTATACTGATTTACTTAGTCTGATTCAGGACCGGTAGGGTCCTTAGCTACCTCTGTAACGGAAATCACAGAGAGGACTATAATGGTCCTAAGCTTTCCCCTGAACTGTAAAAGAAAAGTCAGAGTGGGCCGAAAGTGCCCTAAGCTTCATCCTCTGTAAATAACTGTGAACAGAGAGGCTATCTACAGAATTAAGACTATGCAAATCATGTTTGTTACCTAAGTAATTTATACTTGAAAGATTGAAATCTTTAATCACAACCTTTGGCCGGATGTGCCTATAACAGTTGTTTCATGCAAAATAAATGCAGGTGGAATAACTTCTTCACTAATTGGTTGGAGATATCAATTTACTTGGCAGTAGTCCATGTAGCTTGGAAATAAAGCTTTAAATAGAATTCCAAAGGAATTGTACTAAATTGTACCTTTAGCTATGATGCTAGCAGAGTTAATATACTCTTCGGAATACTGATCAAAATAGACTGATCTATGGCTATGAGAGCTATGTAAAGTATTCATACACGCAAAACCAGGTGAATAAGCTAATTGCTTAATATAGAGTAAATATACTCTTTAGAATACTGATCAAAATAGACTGATCTATGGCTATGAGAGCTATATAAAGTATTCATTCACGCGAAACCAGGTGAATATGCTAATTGCATAATATAGAGTTAATATACTCTCCATAATACTGATTATAATAGTCAGATTTATGGCCATATGAGCTATGTTTTCCTTCACGCAAATCCAGGGAAGAGGATGTTCATAGAATTATAATAAATTAAACTACTAATAATGACAATAGCTACTTTAGGAACTATTAGGTTTTCTTAGGTAGCGGCCCGCAGCGGAAGTTAGGGATTCTTGGGTACCGAAGTATTCGGTAGCTTAGAGTTCCGCATGATAACTAGATATGATGGATGAGTATGAAAGTTTTGCTTTGCAAAGAAAAGTAAAGTAGAGATTCCTTGAATGGTTTGACGATGGACAAACATACAAATACTAACTACTTAGCTTTCCTCATAATCTTTTGATGAACAAGGACTGACAAACATACAGATATAAAATCTAGTAAATGTAAAGAACAGCATTCCCTATAAGTGAATTAAATAATCACTTATTACAACGCTGGAAAGAAGTCCAAGTATTGTGATGTTTCTTACAGTCCGCGTGCGGAGGAGGGGCCCGGACCTTTGGCGTTATAATCCCTTTGCTACTTAAATTCAGTATAACCTTTAGATTGAAGTAGTTCCTAATATGAAATAATTATATTGATTCCCAACCATATGTCCTTTCATGCCATTCTACAGTTCCAGATTAGAATTAGAGTTTAGAATTATACATCTCATATATTAAATTTAGAGTCAGAATGAGTCAAAGTTAAATATAAGTTAGATTCGGAAAGGGTTAAGAATTTAGATGTAGGTCAGTTAGATAAGTTGAATTGTCTATAAAGTCTTTAAAGGATTTGAGTTACTACATTAGTTCACATCTTAGGGTCCTACCACTACAACTAGACGATCACTTGGCCATACTACTATCATGACAATACTATACATCATACAATGCTGTTAGGATAGGCGATATAGTATCTTTAGGGGGGGTCGTTACAAGTCGATGTAACTCACACTATAGGCGCCGCGCCGTAGAATGATTGGGGATTGGCCTACAATTTTAGTTTAGTTTTCAAGATACCTAATTAAATATTTATACACCTGGTACGCGAAATAGCAAGTACGACCTAGTTTGCTTACGCTGAACTACTGTATGAACTCTACAATGTCATGGCTAATTAATCAAACGATTGCAGTAATCTGTGTCGACAGCATAGGAAGACTTAATTAATTAAGAACCTAGGTTTCTATAAACTTGACGCCTAACGTCGCCGTTTCGGCATAGTGGGAGGTTCCCCGACTTTCGATCCGAAGGTCGTGCACCAATTAGTCTTTCTGTTCGAAAAATGTTAGTACGCATTAACTTAGAACGGTGAAGGAAAACATCGTGAGGGATTCAGTAAGTATTCTTAAACCGGCGACGGGCTGGCATCCTGTCACGTATGGAACACTCACTCCTGGAAAATGTGAGCATGTGCCAAATATTCGGACATGCCTCTGACTACCTCCGTGAGACAACTTCAAGATAGCTCTAACACCGCGTGCCCAGGCAGCATGGTGAGTATGGGCAAATCGCTCCACATGATAGGAATTCGCTCTGGTAATCTATGGGGGACATTTGTATTTTTATTTGTATTTTATATGTTCAGTGGACGTCCTACGGCTGAAATGATGATAATGAATCATTTATTCAGATCATTGTAGGAGCAAATTTTACGTAACAGTAATAACCAAAAATGGAAAGAGAATTTTTAACAACTTCTTTATGAGAGTATCCCAAATTTTCTTATTTACAGACTTTCGGACGCGTATATAAAAGAATCATAAACTTCTTAAAATATTTATGAAGCGTTGATACAAGGAATTCCATAACTTTTCTAATAAAACTCAGGTTTTAATCATAAAACGCGATACATCATGTAATATTCAAGCTACGGTTGCTCAAGGTACAGTCGCCTACACTTCTTCTTTTCGTGTCGATACTTCACACAATTTATATTAATTTAGATTTAGAGTAGTAGACGGCCACCTCAATTGCCCTATCCGTGGCCGCGTTGAGGTCCTCTCTCGTGCAGTTATTCGGGCACAAGGGACACTCCAGCAAGTGTGGCATGGACTGAACTGGAGCACCACAATCACATTCGGCTAGGCTCGAGTCCCTGAACCCCATTAACAGATACTGTATCTGCAGCGGCCCACCTGCGTGCGAAGTCTGTTCCAACAACTTCCAGATAGCCTACACTAAGACGTATTGTATACATTTTATAGATTTCAAAATTAAGCTTAAGTATATAAAAAAGATGTACACTGTAAAACCTCTAAAGTTATGTATTTGACGACCTCGGTGGCGTAGCGGGTGAGTGCCCATTCGAAACGATGTTTGATTCTCGCTGCGCGACAAATGTTTGCATGATCTGCAAATATATGTTCCTAGTCTGGATGTTGTGGTACCATGGTACTCGTAGTTTCTGATACCCACGACACAGAGATTCATAGTGTGGGGTCAGGACTAATGTATGTTGGGTGTTATTTATGTATTATTTATAAATACGATTAAATGCTAACATCTTAGTGCAAGCAACTGTACGTAGTGTACCTTCGTGTTCTTTGCAGCGAAAATATATTTATTTCGCAATTTAAAATGGAAATGATACCTATTTTCAGCGAGCTGCTGCGGTGTAGTTGGTTGAATTAGGGATGTCTTGAATGCCAAAAGTACTCCGAAAGATAACTGTAACTCCGACACTGTTACAAATTAATTCTAACTGAAGCATATCACGTAGTTAGAACACGACAGTATCGGATACCTAGCGCGGAATGAAAAAATATATTTGAGGAGGTAGGCCACAGCGAGATTTTCTCCGCCTGACAGATCGCAGTCAAATAACATTATTTGCTTCAAATAGTGTTGTGTTCATGTTGTGAGTACGGTTGCCAGACTTCTTTAGGGGGGTTCAGGATCGGCAACGCGTGCGTGATACCTCTGGTATTACAAGCGTAGGTTAAGGTAACTTACCAACAGGTTGGCCGATGCTTTACTCGCGAAGAGAGTGGAAGGAGATAATGGAGGCATTTGCCCTGCACTGCGACAACAGGCAAAATAATAAAACAAATAACAATAAGTCCGATTCTACAAAATACCTGCATCACAGCCCTAAACGTTCGTATTAGATATTCTCATTTTGTGTTTCGAAGTTCATTATGCGCCCTCTTCGTGAGGTTCGTTGAAAGCGGTAGGTTGTATCACTCTTAATCATCTGTCAAGGTGAATTAGAACTTACTTCGATGCTGTAAGATTCAATAAACCACTTCATCATTTCAGCCGTTGGACATCCACTGCTGAACATGGCCTCCCACTCAGATTACCAGAGCGAATTCCTATCATGTGTGGGGATTTGTCTGTACTCACCACGCGGGGACGCGGGTTGGCGAGCGCAGTTAGAGATATCTTTGTTAAAATAGGGGAACGCTGCTTATCCTAGATGATTATTCATTATTCAATGGTCCCGGCGCTTGGCCGCTTACTATTGGCCTCATACACAAGCCCGGGTCGCCTAAAGGGCTATAGAGAGAGCTATGCTCGGAGTTTCGCTGCGTGATAAAATCCGAAATGAGGAAATCCGTAGAAGAACCAAGGTCACCGACATAGCTTTCAGAATTAGCAGGTTGAAGTGGCAGTGGGCCGGCCATATAGATTGCAGAACCGACAACCGTTGGGGACCAAAGGTTCTCGAGTGGCGACCACGAACCGGACGACGCTGTGTTGGAAGGCCCCCCACCCGATGGACTGACGACATTGTGAAGGTTGCGGGAAGTCGGTGGATGGAGATGGCTCAAGACTATTCGTCATGGCACTCTTTGGGGGAGGCCTATGTTCAGCAGTGGACTTCATCAGGCTGATGATGATGAATGGTCCCGTTATACCTTTAGGTAAAGGAACCTTAAAATTCAGGCGGGTACCACAGTGATAGTACCTACTATTGTTCCTACTGTGTCACTGTGAGTTCTCCGAAGGGGAATGAGTGTTTTCATCTTCCCTTGAGGGATTATGTCAAGTCTTTGCAAGCCTTTCTCAGTGCAACAAACAAAGGCATAATTTGCACTAGATTTTTTTTTCTTGTGTCTTTATCTGTAGAACAATCATGGAGGACACTCACTTTTCAGCTCGAAAGTAGGTCGTTTCATGCATTCATTATAGTTCGTTCGTCACTGGTTCTTTCTTGGATACTTTAAGATAGTAATTCAGTAATTCAGTAATTCATTTATTGTTTGTGAATCAGGTACATTTAACAGTCAGTTCATAGGACTAGTCTAGATCGCTAGATTCTGCCACTTGGGCGTACAAACATTTAATTAACATTTCAATTATTAAAGCATGCATTAATTTAGTTATCTGCCTTTATTACATAGTTGGATGACTGGGACTAGGGGCCCTACCATGGCGCCTTATTGCTTCAAATGCAAGCGTTTCAGTACTATTTGACACGAAATTGAACCATAAATCATTGAGACTGTCAACTTAAGTCACCACCTAGTTCACGTCTCATGGTGAAAAATGAATAACTCACGATCATTGCGGACTCCGCCTCTGTTTGGGGCAGACCGATTGCCGCTATTGAAAACAACTCTATAATAACAAAACCCAATACCGAAACGGCTAATCACCATCATTCTAGGTTCAAGCCACAAGAGGTTCAATCAAATATCGCACTGGCCTCATAGCTCAGTTGGTAGTAACTCTACCTTCTGCGCTCGAGGTGGCGGGTTCGATTCCCGCACTGGACAAACATTTGTGACTAACACAGATGTTTGTTCTGTCTGGGTATTAAATATATATATCTATTATGTATATCAGTCTCTGGTACCCTTAGTACAGGCTATGCCTAGTTTGGGATCAGTTGACCGTGTGTTATATGTCCGGAATATTAAAAAAATAATAATAATAATAATAATTTAAGAGCATAACTCTTGTCGGTGTAATGATACTATTTCCTCCATTCTGATATTTCCAATGCGAGCTCCCTTACTTCCTTACGACATGACGGAAATCTTCTCTTTTAACTGGCTCAATGGTAAGTACTAAATATTGATTACTGACTGAAAATCGCGGTCAGTCTGACCCCACGTCAGACTGACCGCGATTTTCAGAGACGCAAAACTTTCCAGAGGAAAAATATTGGAGTCATTACTGTTACGACAACAAAATCCGATTGTTAGTCAGGGTCAGTTATCAGGGATAATTATTGAATTAACAATAAAGACCTATCTATCCTTTTGCAATAATCTGTGTTTCACTATTTTCCTGTTCTGCGACGCTATTGCATAAAGCAAAATGATAATGTAGTTTGTATCTTTGAGGATATTTTTTGCAATCTTAGCTACCTATATCCAAAACGATGAGAAGGGTAATAAATAAACAAACAAATGTTTATGTTTAAGTATTTTTGGAGGTTATAAGAGTCAAAAGAACCTTCAAATGGTTCGTGTATATAACACACGGCAGTTGCGTCGACCAGTCTTTGAACTTGGCTTGATACCCTACCGCGTGTCGAGACTTATTAACATATATTTCGCTTATAATCGCACCACTCTTTACCGGCCTAGCTGCGGTGGGGCACGTCATTTCGATTATAATTTTAAGGAAACTGCTCTTCAATGAATCATTATTTTGTTGCCTATAAGCAGGCAGGGAGGGAGGGCGTTGCCATCCTAACGAATATTAGAAATGCGAAAGTGTGTTTGTTGTGTTGGTCTGTCCTTTCTTGACACAGTAATGTTGTAAAGAAAACTTTATTGTTCAAACCAAAGTATACAATAATTTGTATAAAGCCCTGGCTCCTAAACTAGCGTTACCAGTATGAAATGAGCCAATTCCATTCTAAATGTTATAAAATAATTACAATGGTCGCAAATAATTATAATAATATCTTTATTTCAGGCTACCTGGTTAGGTTAGGCTAGGTTACATATGTGAGTGTGTGTGTGTGTGTGTGTGTTTGCTGTGTTAGGGTGTACGTGTATGTTCAAGTTATGTGCAGGCAGAGTGGTTATTAGTACAGTTATGTCGTCAACAGATCGACGTGTCAGAGCGCCGGATCTTGCCATAGGCTACTTCTTACCGGTACTACGCAATCAAAGCCGCATGCGGAACCTATATCACAACAATTTATGGATTGGCTTGCTTGTGTCTTCTGGGTCTTTATTAGTCATACTGCATGAAGTCTGTGACTATGTCAGGGGTTAAAAATGTATGTTTTAGGCTGAACAGGGCCTTCGGAAGGGTGTATAATCATTAAAAGTGTTAATAGTTGCCAATAAGATCCCAAAGATATTAATAGCGTCTACTATGTGGTAATATATCTTGATGACTATTCCCGTCCGCTTATACTGACTAGGGCTGTCTACCTTTTTTCTTCATTTTAAACTTCAGAATTCTGAAAACTTTGTTATATTATTATTTACTCAATATTAAAACAGTTATTGTACAAAAGGTGGGCTTAATGCTACTAACATTTTATATTTTTATTACATATTTATATTTTTCACATAAACTTTTATCTATAACATCGTTAGGAAACCGGCATGATGTCCTAGAACCTAATAATTTGAAGACGTGACATGTGCACGAAAGGAGCCTCTAAGAGGCACACTTTAATCCTTTCACTGCACTGATTCATTCATCGACGGTCATAGGCCCTTTTCAGGGCCACCATAACTCAACCTGGACACTGACCTACAGGATGGCCAAGAAAGAATCAGTGACACGAAAAGACCCTCGAACAAGCCAAGTTCAAAGACTGGTCGACGCAACTGTCGTGTGTTATATACACGAACCATTTGAAGGCACTTTTGACTCTTAATAACTCCAAAAATACTTTAACATAAACACATGTTGGTTTATTTATTACCCTTCTCATCGTTTTGGATATAGGTAGCTAAGATTGCAAAAAATATCCTCAAAGATACAAATTACATTATCATTTTGCTTTATGCAATAGCGTCGCAGAACAGGAAAATAGTGAAACACAGATTATTGCAAAAGGATAGATACAAGATAGGTACACGGTTATGTAGCATATGTTATTCTTGGATATTTACTATAATGCAACATTTCATTCTAATCTATTCAGTGGTTACGGCGTGATTGAGTAAAAAACGTATTAACAAACTTTCGCATTAATAATATTAGTGGCAAGTGGTATTAGCTATGAGCAAAACAAGATTTTTCGAAATTGTTTTCTTTTTTACCAGTCTATTGTACTTTTATTTTTGCAACTGCTTATTTTGTAGCTACTTACATTTAATCCATACTAATATTATGGAATAAATGTGAAAGTAACTCTGTTATTTTGTTAGGTATACATTTTCACGTCTCAAAGACTGAACGGATCGTTATGAAATTTGACAAGGAGATAGATTATATCCTGGGGAAGGACATAGGCTATCTTTAAAAATATCTCGAACAGAGTGAAATAGGTTCAAAGTTTGTATGGGCAATCCATTCCATCCAATTCTCAAGATAGGGATCTGAAAATTCTTTATTATTTAGGCTTTTGGTAAGAAATAAAGCAATAGGTATGAGTTTCAACATTTTTGCAAAATATCACTAAAGGTGGCAATACTAGCTGTCACATTAATGCGGACGAATTCACGGGTAACAGCTAGTTCAAAATAAGTTGAATAGGAAGTGACAAAAAACAATGACTTCAACAAAGAAAACATCGCAATTACAATCCTAAATTTCCTGTTATTCAGAACTACAGAAGAAGTATAACTAGTGGTTCGCCCCAGGCTGGATCTCGCGATTCAGGAAAAAGTTGATGCTTCGATGATCGTTGAGGCACAAATAAGATAAACTTTGAAAATCGCAAACCATGTTCAAACTAATATCCAATCTTAACTGAACCACGAACTTATGATAGATAGATAGATAGATAAGAATATAGATAAACAATTTTAAACTAAAGTACATACAATAGGTAGGTATAAATATACAAAAGAGCAATTTTTAAAAAGTAGGTATCTTAGAATAGGCAAGTTTGCGTGTGCTGCAGTACGACAAATAGGCTACGGCTCAATGAAATATTTTGCTTAAAAGCAAAAACACTGATTTTCAGCCAAAACCTGATCGAGAGCGAGCAGAACGCGAACTTATTATGCTTTACCATATAGGAGCTCATGTTATGTTGGATTTAATGTTACTATTTTCGTTGTATCTCAAAAACAATATGGCGTATTATAGTTTCGTAATGTATGAACAAAGTTCTTTCATATGATACCACAATTCATGTATTTGTTACTTTCTGAACCCCTTTTGGACCACTATATTTATAACCCCGTGGCCAATTGACTGGCCTCATAGCTCAGTTGGTAGTAACTCTGCCTTCTGCGCTAGAGATCGCGGGTTCGATTCCCGCACTGGACAAACATTTGTGACTAACACAGATGTTTGTTCTATGACTGGGTGTTAAATATTTATCTATTATGTATATCACTCTCTGGTACCCATAGTACAGGCTATGCCTAGTTTGGGATCAGTTGACCGTGTGTGATATGTCCGGAATATTTATTATTATTTATTATAAATTGAACTCATATTCTTACGAGCAAATTTTTGATAGTACGAGTACAACCTGACTTGACCTGCTAGATTCCATGTATGGAATGTATGAATTGTATCTGTAGATCGGATTGATAATTCGAAAGTTATGCTCTAACAAAGGTACATGCATACATACAACGCCTATATAAATAAATAATATAATAACATAGCCTCAAGACAGGCCTCATAGCTCAGTTGGTAGTAACTCTGCCTTCCGCGCTAGAGGTCGCGGGTTCGATTCCCGCACTGGACAAACATTTGTGACTAACACAGATGTTTGTTCTGTGTCTGGGTGGTAAATATTTATCTTTTATGTATATCAGTCTCTGGTACCCATAGTATCTACAGGCTATGCCTAATTTGGGATCAGTTGACAATGTGTGATATGTCCGGAATATTTATTTATTTATTAAAAAAAAAAAGGCATAGCCTGTACTATGGGTACCAGAGACTGATAATAGATAAATATTTAACACCCAGACACAGAACAAACATCTGTGTTTATCACACAAATGTTTGTCCAGTGCGCGGATCGAACCTCTAGCGCAGAAGGCAGAGTTACTACTAACTGAGCTATGAGGCCAAATAATAGTACAATATTTGCTTCACAGACAAATCAGTATGAAAGCACGTCTCGCCCTGAATACCTATTGAAGTCCTATTACGCTATGAAAATAAATAAGGATGAATGAGAGCAGAAATAAAGTTACAAAATACTGCGCTATTACCGTTTATACCCCGTAGATAATGCCAATACTGACCTCTCATTTTTTATTGTGGAGACAGCCCTAAAAGTCTATTTACTTTCATCATTTTGAAATATATTTTATTTGAGACTATCAATATACGTCACGTGGTGGCCCCAGCTGAAGAATAGGCCCCTCCATATCTCATATCCGCGGATGTCGTAAGAGGCGACTAAGGGAAAATAGCTAGGAGATGGGCAGCAGCGTCTCCTATTTTAACAACGATAGCTCTAACTGCGCTCACCAACCCGCATGCCCAGCGTGGTGAGTATGGGCAAATCCCCCCACATGATAAGGAATTCAGTCTGTCTGTGGGGGAGGCCATGTTCAGCAGTGGACGTCGTACGGCTGAAATGATGATGATGATGATGATGAATATACGTCACCGCTTAAACAAAATCGCAAAGTTAATAGTACGGGGCAATGTCTTTATGTTCACTGATAGTCACTCTATTTACTTACCTCCATCCAATATACTACGCTATCTTAGAATTGATATAATCTACTGACTTCCTGTAAGAGGAGTACAAACGGCGTGCAATTGTCATCAGTGATCCTTGGCGTCTATCAATACTATCCTACTAATATTATAAATGCGAAAGTGCCTTACAGAAGATCGCAGCCAAATAACATTATTTGTTTTCAAATAGTGTTGTGTTCCTGCGATGAGTAAGGTTGCCAGAGCTCTTTAGGGGGAGGGGGGTTCGGGGTCGGCAACGCGTGCGTGATGCCTCTGGTATTGCAAGCGCTCATATGCTACGGTAACCGCTTACCAACAGGTGGGCCGTATGCCTGTTTGCCACCTCAGTAGTATAAAAAAAAAAAAAAAAAAAGTTTGTGAGGATGTTTGTTGTTCGATCACGCGCCGTAACGGCTCAACCGATTTCATTTAAACTTGGAATATGAAGAGCTAGAATAACATATTGGCTACTTTTTATGTAGGTACCACGCGAGCGAAGCCGTGGGCGGAAGCTAGCTATGTATTTGACTTAGGGGCGTACGATATCGTTGAGCATACCGCAAACTTAAAATTAACTTTATGACATGTACATTTTTATTGATAATCGTATAACGCACGCTTGCAAGGAGGTCGACGCCTCTACACCTGCTAGGTGAGTGCGGAGCACTTATGCTCAAACGTAGCATCCATTAAAGCACATCCTCAGCCAAATGGAGCTAAAGCAACTCACCCCAAAGAAATCCTTCAGTTTTTAACAGCTGCTGGGCTTTGCGGTGAACTTTAAAGGCCCTGGCTCCACAAATAAAGTAGCGATCACAATAGGCCAGTTTTGGCAGCAGTGACACCATAGCCACAAAAAAAAAAAAAACTCGCTTTTTGAAGACAGTTAAATGCTATCCGATATTTTAATTCTTACGATTTGGCTCGACCAAGTGCAAACCTAAAATCATATTGGCAATAAAGTTGTTGGCTTTTGGAAATATTGAAAAAAAACTATGATTTTCGTGTCACTGATTCTTTCTTGGTCATCCTGTACTAGGTCAGTGACCAGATTGTGCTATGGATGCCCTAATAATGGCCTATGACATTCGGTGAAAGGATCAATGCAGTGAAAGGATAAAAGTACGCCTAAACTAAAAATTTGATAAGATAAATACCATAAACAGCAGATTTTAAAAATATTATGATAAAAATCTGAATTCTGCTTTATTTTGCTTTGATATTTTTTCCTTTTTGATGACAGAATAAGCCCATTTTGGGATAGTCTCTCTGAGTGCTTAGTGATAATATTGTTCTTGCGTGCCAGCCCTATTGACAGTCTTGTCTTGACCTATAAAGCGGACACATGAGGCCCAAAAGGTCCTTTGAAGTCTTTGAAGATTCAATGCAGTTGACTTTAGTGAGGAATAATATTTTCGCTTTCGCTCTTCAAAACGGGATATAATAACAACAAACAAATATGGAAAAGCAAGATGCGGAGATGCAAATGTTAAGATGGATGTGTGGAGTGACCAGAATGTATTAAATAAGGAATGAGTATGTAAGAGGAAGTTTGAAAGTGGCGCCAGTGACGGAAAAGCTGAGGAGTAATGGGTTAGCTTGGTATTGGCATGTCATGAGGAGGGCTAAATGTCATGTGACAAGAAGGGTGTTAGATATGAATGTGGATGGATGTAGGAGTAGAGGTAGGCCAAAGAAAAGATGGATGGACTGTGTGAAAGTGGATATGGTGAAGAAAGGAGTGAGTGCTGAGATGACGACTGATAGAGGGAAATGGAATAAGAATACATGTTGTGCCAACCATGATGTGGGATAAGGGCAGGAAGATGATGAAATATAGAAAAACAAGAGGGAAACGTAAGTGCGTATGAGCCAGTGGCCAAATTGATGACGGAGGGAGTTTTTAGCCTTTTTAGGGCTCCGGAACTCACTCATTTGGAAAAAACGGAACCCTTATAGGACCGTCTGTCTGTCAAGACCCTTTTTCTCAGAAACGGCTAAAGGTATCTGAAGGTAATTGAAATGTATACCAACTATGAAGGTTTGTGAGCTTATAGTGCCGTATAAAAATCAAGTTTCTAGCTTGAATTTTATGGATTAAAAAGATATGGCAAGGAATTTCTAATTGTATGGAAATAGCCAAAATGAAAAACCTCTAAGGGTGGATTCGACCAAACGCTATGTTATGCCAGAGTAACAATCCCTGGGATAACTCCCTGGAAAACTGGCTTACACTAGAGTAATTAGTCATTTTATTCTATGGATACGACTTATACTAGTTTGGTCAAATCCACCCTTAAACCTCTAAACCAACTTCCAGTTATATCACAATTCTAAAATTTGTGATATAAATCTTTTTTTTTATCTTTATTTTTTATCGTCCCTTTGGACGTCGAAATTACTCATTATAAGACAATTTCAATACAATACAACACATTTTCTTTATTTGCAACAATAACAAGTTTACAATATAATATGTGCCTACTTAGGTGCAGCAAAATAAGGGTGACATACACAACATAAAGTAGGCAACTTATAGTTAGTAGGTACACTGTTGCAAAAAGGTCCCAGCTCAGCATGTGCTTGTAATAACCTGCGCTGGTCTTCCGTTGAGGCCTTTGAAACCGACAAGTTGATTTCCATTCGGTTTCGATCACCTTGGCTCTCCTACGGATTTCCTCATTTCGGATTTATCACGTTCTGCATTCTTTTGATCTCGGTCTCTCTTTTGCATGAAACTTAGCTCTCAACACTTCTTTAGATCTCATGTCAATTAAGAATTAATTTGAGCTACTGCGGATCCCTGTAACACTCATAACGGACCCCTTGGACCCCACTTTAAGAATAATCAGAATAATCAATTTATTGGTAAAATTAGTATTTACACGTCAGTACATTAAGTAGGTATATTACACATAAAATATAATATTTTAATTAAAATAAATTAAGACTAAAATTATAAAACTTAGTTATTGCATTTTGCAAATGAAGTCTTCGACTTTATAGAACGCCATCTCGACGAGCCATAATTTTAATTTATTTTAAATGAAGTCAGACTAGGTGCCGATGTTATATGCTCCGGCAGGCGGTTATACACAGCAGGTCCTAGTACGTGTGGGAGCCGTTCTGATTTAGTCAGTCTGTGGGCTACTGTGGCTAGTTTGCCATCACCGTGAGTATTGTGCGCTCGAGCATGACCCTTCCCACGCGTTCTAAACATTTCGAGGTTTTGCCTCACGAACATAAGAAACCCTGACGTAGTGAAACACCGATCATAGCTCTCGACTTTTGCGCGACTTTGACCGTTTTTTGGTTTCAGCCAAGCGTTTCTTTGAAACGTTTGTTAGAGACTTCAATCAGCATCTTCGCGCCGACGGCCGAGTGATCGTTCGCATATGAAACCAAGGCCTTTCTTTTAAATTTAAATTCGACAAGTCTTATTACCACTTGAAACCGCCAACAACCATTAAAAATATATATAATATCCACGCTGTAAATTAATTCCAATCCAGAAACGTAATAATGAAAAGAGACAATAATCCAACATTTCAAAGAGGCGCAGCTTTCAGGCACTTTAAGCTTTCAAGTACGTACGCTATAAGTAGGTACATTTAGCGACAAAAGTATAATGACAGCTTGAGTTTTTAATGCTATTTTTTCTGCTTCGACACCGAGATCGTAATCTAACTCTGTTATTTTAGGTAGTTCTTAATTTTAACTCACACTGACATCACGTTTTAAATTTTTTTATTCCCTTTCATGCTGGTTATGGCGTCTTAGGCCATACGCCCTTGTTTTAGGTGTATTTTTATTACTTTTCTAAGAATACTAGTTGGTACATTTTTAAGGTTTTATTCTACTTTTAAGTTTTCTTTTTTTATTAGAAAACTTCAATATTCATTTATTCATTGAAATCGCATGGATAATTTTGTAACGTCTTAAATCTAGATTAATTCACGGCTGTTTTTCAGAAAGTTATAGTAGCAGTGGGCGGGAGTAGCTCGGAGAACCGACGTCCTTTGGGGCGGAAAGGTCACCACGACCACGCAGCGGCAAGCGCAACGTAAACAGCCCCCCGCCCAATGGAAAAACGACCTAATAAAGGTTGCTGGGAGCCATTGGGTGCAGGCCGCACAAGTTCGGTCGCTCTTGAAATCTAAGGGGGAGCCCTGTGTTCAGCCGTGGACGGCGCAAATGAAGATGATGGTGAACAAATTGGAGCATGCAGCTTGCAACCTACCACAGCGTCTGACAACTGGGACTAGGCATAATGTGGACTTGTGTAAATGTAACATTTGGACTTGCCTTTGACCAGACTTCAGACATCTGCAACTTTGAGCGCCTGAGAGAGACCCCGTGGATCTGAGAGCATGTCGGCTACGCTCTGGGAAATTATTTAATGACATATTAATATGTAATATATCACAAAAAGAAGTTTGTTGAACTAATGAGGAATAGATTAGCGGAATAGTACTACATGAAGAAAAATACAAAAAGATTTCTCCAGGGCTCCTGCCCTGTTTGTACTACAATTATGTAGTACCCTTACTACATACCTAATTGTAGTACAAAAAAATATGTTTTTTTTTTAATTATGTTATACGTAGGGAAATTGGCTTACGGACGTCGCCTATTGACATCTGCAACACCTGGAGCATTGCTAATCCGTTGCCTGCCCTGGAGAAATATTTTTGTATTTGTCTTCATGTACCTAGTACTATTAATCTATGCCTCATAAGTTCAACAAATTTCTCCTGCAGTTAATCAGTTATTCTTCTAGGCTTGGTCGCGAGGAACAGGCTTAGCTTCACCTAGTTTCGAAGACGTTTCCGTTTCTCTGTTTCGTGATTTTATTGTATAAACATATTTGATTTGAAACAAACTTATAACAATTCGACACGGCATGCCTGAACAGATATTCAGTGCTCGGCGAGGCAACACGTCTCGGTGATAGGCCTTTTCCGGGCCACCCTCGACCAGGTCACTGACCTAATTCAGGATGACCAAGAAAGAATCAGTGACACGACAAGCAGCAAGTAGGTAATTTATAGTGGAGCATGAACCGAAAATTGTTTCTGGATAATAATATCAAATAGATCGATGCCACTCAACCTATTTCTGGCGAGCAGCATTGCAGTGTTCCAGTTTAATGTGCCCGAAAAATAACTAAGATGTTAAATTGGAGCCCATTATTATAATAATAATAACACCAAACAGTTTTATGTTATCTGTGACCAAACTGTCACATAGTTCTGACCCCGCACTAGGATTCCCTGTATCGTGGGAATCGGAAACTACGAGTACCGTGGAACCACAACACCCAGACCCGGAGCAAATATTTATAGATCATGCAAACATTTGTCCCGCAGCGGGAATCGAACCCGCACCCATTGCGTCTCAGACGGGTACTCGCCCGCTGCGACACTGAGGTTGTCAATTAAAGAATAGAATAGAATATATTTATTTTCATACAAAACCTACACAGAAAACATGATATACCTACATACTGACTAAGAATAAAAAATAGATAGGCGTATGTTAAATACCTAAGAGTTCCTTATACCTAAAACAGGTCTTTGGTCGGGTAAAAGTGTGCGTCTTAAAAAGCGGGAGCTTATCGACTATGTTTCTTTAAATGTATTTACCTATTTTATACCGATCAATCAAAATCCTATTTTAATGTTCTTTTATCCGTTGCGTAGGTATTAACCCTTAATAATTGGATATAAATCAAATCTATTTTGGATCAGTAATTTTCCACGAAACTTGAAATAAACTACATCATCTCCTGACATCACAATGTGTCCTAACATATTTTGGATATTTCTTTTAATTTGAAAAGTTTTTTCTGTATTATTGGTGACGATATCTGATAAAGGCCTTTGGATATTTTGTAGAACTAAATTTTTTCATAGAAGAAAGTTTTTGTTTAGTTTCGTTATAACTTTTTAATATTATTGCAAGTATGCCATAACGCGTTTTTTATAACTTGCAAAAATTGATCTTGTATGCACTGAGAAAACGCTCAATACGTAAGGTACTAAAGTCGATAATTATTGGGTTTTTGATCGAGCGAGCGATGTGAGCCAAGTTTTCTCAAACAACTTTAGCATAAGTTGTTTGAGAAAACTTCATTCATCAGCGTTGTATTTATTTGTTATAACTTTCGAGTCGTCAATCCGATCTGCATGAAATTTAGTAGATCAACAGATTGTACTATCAAAATTTGCTGGTAATAATACCTATCAGTTAAATCGACCAAGGGGTTGTTTACATACAGGGGTGCGAAAGAGGATTTCAGAAAAGTTTTTAGGTTTAGGTTTAAAGACATTTATTCTCAAAAAGACAAACATGTCACTTACATGAGAATATTAATAAACACTATGCAATAGTTGTTAGTAGATCGTTCTGTCGATTAATAAGTAGGTATAGGAAGTACGTAGTATTTAGGTAGGTTTTATTAGTAGATATACTCGTTCAATGCATTCCGCTATCCAAAGGGATGACTACAAGTAGTTTTCAATGACTTGTTGTTGTAATTTAGCTTTAAATTTTACGATCATCGAATCACTAGAGCTGTTACCATAGTTATGTTACCATTTTAGTTCGTGTTGAACCAATAGTTATAAAAGTCATAGTTTTCTTACTGGTAACTAAACTACAAAAACAAAATATTCATCCCATATTCCGAGGCCATGTCGCACAACCTTTTCCACATTTTAAAAGTAATGTCATAACCTAGACGCCTCCTTTGTGCTACGTCAACTGGATTTTCTTCGAGAAAACTAAATTACTCTGCCGAGATTTGAAGGCAAGATGGCGAAGAAATTTTATTACCTCCATTTTGTATCGTGGATCAGACCTACTAGGAACGCCCGCGAATTTGCCTGCTGAGAGCTTGTGAACCTTGCACTCCTATGTTCATGTGGAATTTCGAGAAAAAAATAAAAAAAACTGATAAGACAGCTTTTACTATGAAAATATTGCCAGCCTGAAGTCATTGTACATGGAGTGAAATGTCCAGCAGTGGACTTCTACAGGCAGATGATGATGATGATGAAAGGGAGAGTTTCTCTACAAGATGATTCATTCATTATATGTATGATACCCTGTAAGGGGCTTATTTCTCAATTTGGCAATAAAGACAGTTCTTCTTTTGGAAATTCAAATTTTTTTTATGTTTAACTATGCAAAAAACTGCTGTTTTGGGGTTAAATCAGTTCAAACTTTATTATTTCGCTGTTTAAGGTAGTAATATTTATGTCGAACTTCTTGTAAGTACGTTCAATAATCCTACCATTATTATGCGAATGTTTTTAAGGAAGTCTGGATGTTTGTTGTTCAATCACGCCGCTCGGCTCTATCGATTTTGCTGAAACTTGAAATAGAATATAGAGTTCTTTACCTCGAATAGCATATAATATTATAGGCTACATTTTATTAAGGTATGTACCACGCGAGCGAAACCGCGAGCGCTAGTTATTTATAAAGATGATAAAAAGACCAAAGACAAAAGTTCGGGAAAACGTCTAAAAAATTATAGTTGAATATTTTGTTTCTTTCTGCTAATATAAAGAATATGTTTATAGAATAAGACCTTTTCGGGATGCTATACAATATACATATTATGAATCACCTTGTACAAAGATGCAATTCTCGAAAGGAAATGAAAAGGTTGAATCTTAAAACTTACCTATACGTACATAGCGTATCGAGTTTTGTTTATTGCCTAGACTAAGCAAGTACTGCCTGAAGATTTCCTGCGAGAAACTTTCTCCATGAAAATCGGTCCTTATGCATGAAAATAAATTCAATAAAAATGCTAAACGCACCCGATTACGAATATGTAGATGGGTTTTGGGACAGGTGTGACTCTTATACAAGAGGTAAACTTTATATTCGATTTAAGCACCATCATTTCAGCCGTAGGATGTCCACTACTGAACATAAGCCTCCCCGAAATATTTCCAGAGCGCCTTCCTGTGATGTGAGGAGAATTTACCGATACCTACTCACCAACCGCTGGGCGCGCAGTTGGCGACGCCAGGCAGAGCATATGCCTGGCCTTAGCCTAAAATTTCGATATGGGTGTCATTTTCGAGTAACTTGGGGGTGTTAATCACGAAAATATTTTCCATTTTTAAATCCAAGATGACAATGCAAATTTCGTTCCGAAAAATGAATATGGTTATCGTTTTCGAGTAATTTGGGGGCGTTGATTACGAAAATGACATCGATCAAAGATAGCAAGATGGCGAATGAAAAAAATTTATTAATGGTTAAACAACAGCAACAAAAAAACACTCGAACTGGTTTCCTTATAAACTTCAATAACCTGCTGCACCTTAGAGGTTGCATTTTGCGATTTAACGCAACGATTTTATGTGTTTAAAATGATTGGACTTAAAAACGCTCAGTCTGTAAAATAGCGCTTAGTCTGATAACCTAACTTTAGCCAGCGGGCAAAAGATAAGCCTAACAAAACAAACTCAGAAAAAGCTATGGGCAGTAAATGTCTATCCGACGCATCCCACAAAGGGACGGCCCTAAAATAATTTCAAGTCATAAATTCTCTATGTAACGGAATCCCTTATCATTTGGGGTTTCTGGTACATTGGAGATGCTTTGGTAATGGTAACGTGACGATGAGAAGTTTGTCTGACCTGACCGGAATAACGATTGTAAATGGCATGGCCTTTTTATTATATAGGTACCATCCAAATGTCAATAAAAGAGACGTTTCATCAATATATGGAGCGTGGGTCTGCACTGTGTACACTATTCTAAAATATGGCTAAGTAATAAAGTAAACGTATTTAATTGGTTATTTTATTTAAATTGACTTCGTTCTAAGGTACACTATGATTTTCTTCGACAAAGAGAGCAACAAACAGCGCTACAAAAAAATGGCGGATGGACCTGCGTGAAATGTTATTTTGGCAACCTACATTTATCTGACAAAACAAAAACATCAAATCAAACAACATGACATGAAAAATATGTCAATGTCATGTCAAACGCCAATTATAAACCAACATGGCGGCCTTCAAATAATGTTCACATAGTAAAAAACTTACCAGAAGAACTATTCTTGTAATATCGCATTTGTCTTCAAACTAATGAAATTGTATTTTTCTTGTAATCTCCTATTTTTTCCTAATTTTTCTATGTAGTGTACATGGACCAGGCCCAGAATGAAATGGCTCCTTTGTTTCTGATCGTTTTGTGAATAGCTATTTAAATAAAATAAAACTTAGCATTAGCTTAACATTCTTAGATCTAGATTCGTAATCAAATATGTGAATACGACATAATTAAAGTGTTGCATGCATACCAGTTGATACCAAGACAAGAAGTCCACCAACACCATAATAAAGATGAAACGCGAGGACCTGCGAATGTTGGTGGGCATCATCACAGGTCACTGTGAATTAAACCATCACCTGTACAAGACAGGGGCTACTGACAGCGGATTATGTCGGGGCAGTCTACAGGGAGAAGAAACAGTAGAGCACGTAATTTTGCACTGTACAGCCACGGAAGAGGCCAGGACCACATCGGGTCTGCGGGCCGTGATCGGAAGCGGCTCCCAGACACCGCCGCATACAGGGATACTGAGAGAATGTTACCAATGACCCAAAGTCCTGCTTCACTATTTTACGGAGCTGGGCTGGCTGGGGTAGGGTTAGCATAGGGGGACAATGCACAAAACACCCCACAGCGGGAAGACAGTGCAGGTCTAACCACCCCCATTAGAATTAGAATTAGATACCAGTTGATATTACCCTAAAACTAGAAAAAGCAAAGAAAAAAAAGTTATAAAGTAACATTATTTTGATTCGCTATATAAAAACAACAAACCGTTAAAAACAAAAAATAATTACCTACGCATATCCATTGTTTGAATCGTGTGTTATTTATTATGGTCTTGAGTTCATGCAAAAACCCCATTATAATAAAGCACTTTCAGATTTTCCCGAATTCCCGAGTCAGTTCAAGCCCACTTCTGAACATAGGCCCCCCCCAAAAAGTGCCGACGAACGGTCTTGAGCCTTCTCCATTCACCGACTTCCCGCAACCTTCACAATGTCCTCGGTCCATTGGGTAGGGGGCCTTCCAAAACTGCGTCATCCGGTTCGAACTCGAAATTAACTTTATGCGTCGAAAGAACCATTTTAAAATTAATTTCATATGACATAAATATCGCGGCTTTAGGGTTCCGCTGCCCACAGTCATAGGCTCTTTTCAGGGCTACCATACCACAACCTGGTCACTGACCTAATACAGGATGACCAAGAAAGAATCAGTGACACGACAAGAAGAAGGAGAAGCTGCCCGTAACCAAGTATTCCCACTCTCAACTCCTCACCACTTTTTGGAGTGAAAATATAGCTTAAAATTCCAGGGTGGTAGGATAGACCACCTGACCTTGGAAGTGTTTTCGGACTAAACATCAAACAAATGGAAATTTTCACAGCTACAATGGTATCTACGAGTGTTCATACAAAAGAGGCTAAGCTCGAGAGGCAGATAAGATAAGAGATTTTATTACAAGCATGATTGACATGTCTGATAGAGGACCGCTTGTTTATTTTGATAAGCATTCAATAACGCCGATTGTATAAATTAAGCCAATACAAACATAGAGCTTTCGACAACCAAGTCACAGCTTAAACCTGTGGTGCAATTGCCTAACTTTGAGGGTAATTTTAACAATCTTAGCCACATTCAAAACTTTCCAAACTTCACAAGGGAAAACTTCAAGAGCATAGCTTCTTCCTTTTCATGTTTGAAAAACTTCAGATAAATAAATAAATAAATATTCCGGACATATCACACACGGTCAACTGATCCCAAACTAGGCATAGCCTGTACTATGGGTAGCAGAGACTGATAGACATAATAGATTAATATTTAACACCCAGACACAGAACAAACATCTGTGTTAATCACACAAATGTTTGTCCAGTGCGGGATGGAACCCGCAACCTCTAGCGCAGAAGGCAGAGTTACTACCAACTGAGCTATGAGGCCAGTCAAAGAAGTAGAAAAAAGTAGTTAATACCTCTGTTTTTCTCTTTCAGATGTCTCTAAAATTGATAAAATCATCCTTAAAATTGCGATGTTCATTACCATTTCGCTTATGCAATAGCCTGGCTACCTATTCTTAATTGGCCATTATCATCATCGGCCTGTAGAAGTCCACTGCTGGATATAAGCCTCCCCCAAAAGAGTTCCACGGCGAACGATCTTGTGCCTTCTAATTACAATTGGGGATATTTAATAGACGCACAAATATGTAGTACTATTCCGCTAATCTATTCCTCATGTACTTACTATTAGGAGAAAACATTTTATTTCTAAGTTGGTCTATAATAAGCCCCTTTAGAATCACACCTAACATAAAAATATATAGATACCCGATAGATATAGCTTCTTAGAAGGGTTATAGAGGTCACATAGATCTGCGGCCACAAACGGACGCCGGCGCGGCGTAGACCCTCAACTCAACAGGATAATGATCTAGTCACTAAGTATAACGATTCGATGACCAACTCATATGGTTGTATCAATTGTTTTGAACTTCTTCTTCTTGTAATTTCACGGATTCTTTCTTGGTCATTGTAATGTATTGTCATCGTCTCAAGCGCCTACGTCACGTGACAGTTGGAAGACAGCGTTGAAGAGAGTAGGTGTGCGCGTGATGAGGTGTTGGTGAGCCGATATTTTAATAAGATTTTATGGACATTACAGTCATCCTGTATTAGGTCACTGACCAGGTTGAGGTATGGGGCCCTTTTCAGGACCTATGACCGTCGATGAAAGAATCAGTGTAGTGAGCGCCTCTTAGAGGCTCCTTTCGTGCACATGTCACATGTCTTCGAATTTGAAGTTCGATATATTTTAAGTGCAGCACCAACGGGTTTTTCTGTTCGAAAAACAGCGAAGGAAAACATCGTGAGGAAACCAGTGAGTATTATTATTAAAACGGCGATGGGATATTTACTCACTACTGCAAAATGTGGGCATGTGCCAAATGTGCGGACATGCCTCTGCCTCTTTCGACATCTTCAAGGACCTAATTACCTGGAGATCTTAAAGGATGTCTACCATTCTTGGGGATAAAAGTCGTGTGGTTTTTTTTTTTTTATCTTCAACCGACTGTCTCATCCATCCTATAAATAACCTTTTACTTTTTCTGGATATAATTCCAGAAAACACGAGTTACCTACTTAAATTAACAGGAATAGTCTCCTTGTTGGCTATAAGGAAAACCTACGTCTGTTTAAACGCGTAATTTTTTAAACCAATTAATCGCTACGTGCCCGCTCAACCCACTATCGTTACTTCCAACTTACTACTCGTTACTTTTAGGTTACTAGGGTCAAACCACCAATTTACGTCATAACCATAAAATGATACCTACTGGTGGCGATTGTAGGTACCTAGTTTAGGTATATTTTTGTAGATTGTTATTTCCGCTAGCGTCTTTGTTCGCGTGGAAGGACTTCTATGAATTTTCATCTATTCCAAGTTTGATATAAGTCGGCTTAGCCGTTTTGAGTAACCAAAAAACCCCACAATTTCATATAATTTATGTCATAACAATAAAATGCTGAAACTCGATACTGTTGGTAATTGTAGGTACATATTTCTTAGATTGTTATTTCACTACCAGCTACCGCTAGCGGCTTTGCTCAACTGGAAGGACTTGTATACATTTCCAAACAAAGCTCTCAATTTCATAAACTTTTTTTTAACTTCTTAGGAGGAGGTAGGGCACAGCGAGATTTTCTCGTTCCAAATTGGAGCAGCCCTCCTGGGGAGGTACCTCCACCTTACAGAAGATCGCAGCCAAATAACATTATTTATTTCTAATAGTGTTGTGTTCCTGCGGTGAGTAAGGTTGCCAGAGCTCTTTAAGGGCGGTGGGGGTTCGGGGTCGGCAACGCGTGCGTGATGCCTCTGGTATTGCAATCGCTCATAGGCTACGGTAACCGCTTACCAACAGGCCGTATGCTTGTTTGCCACCTTAGTTGTATTAAAAAAAAACCAACTTAATAATACAATGAACTGGTTAAGCTATATCATAAGGATCTACTCTATGAAACCAAACAAGGGTCCCATATTGTATGGCGTGATTGTGTAACGTGTTTTTGGTTGACACAATGTTCAGTATAATATAGCAACACATTTAAGCCTTCTGCATCAGGTAGGTAACTATTTGAGCCACAATTTTCATAGAGGTTTTATATTTTTTAAGTTAAACAATGCGCGACACCTTTAAGAAGAGCGTCTAGCAACGATTTTCCAGACTTTCAAGGGCCTTTGAACTGCTATTAGATCAACCCACGCACACATAGCCAGTACTTACTAGTTATCAATAATTAGGTATGGCTGTACGCAGTTTTAATGGTCAAAACATGAGCACTGTGTACTCACCATCACTGAAATACGGTTTCCCTAAGTACAGATCGCGTTACATCCAATATTGACGCTCACAACCCCGCAGGTGCGGTGCTGACGTCACAGGCGTGGAGAAAAACACAACACTGCTCGAATGGGTTTCCACTAGCAATTTAATTTAGGATTTGGTGTTTTGGCGGCGCGGGTAGTGTGGTTTTGTTGGGTGCAACGGACGCGCGTCCGACGCGGCGGCTGAGCGCGGACTGACTAGCCTGACTAGGGAAAACGCAAGGCTCAGTCCGGCCGGGCAGATCCCCTCTCTCTCCCCCCACCCCTCACGGCACGCGTCTGCCTTCGAACTTGGCATAGATTAGACAGCAGATGCGATAAGAACTCTTGATAACACTATTTATTTATTAGCACGCGATTCAGCTACTTGTTAGAGCAAATATTGCGTCCGAACGAAGGTCGCTTGAAGTGTTTTCCTGTTTAATATACTTATTGTTGCGTCAATAAAACATTTAATGATGATAATTAATATCTTATACCGGTTTGGTTAATAATTACCTAATAGGTAAGTAGGCAAATTAGGAAGTAATGAGAAACTCTACCATAATAGGCTATAGAAGGATTTTACAATTCCTCTTCACCTGACCTGCTATGGTGTATAAAAAGCAGGGCCCTAAGTCTTATTGCCATTCAAATGCAAGCTTCAGCATTATTTTACAAGAATTTGAACCATAAATCTTTGAGACTGTCAACTTACATCAACACCTAAACAAAATCGCAAAGTTGTTGGTACGAGGCATGGTCCTTAAACTTGGTAGTCTTACCTACTACACCGCCGCCGCCGACAGCGTCTCAGCATATGCCCACCTCAATGGTCCCACATACGTAATACTATCGCTTTATGGAGTATCGCTCTGCTTGCATGACGTGTCACTGATTCTTTCTTGGTCATCCTGCATTAGGTCAGTGACCAGGTTTAGGTATGGTGGCCCTGAAAACGGGCCTATGACCGTCGGTGAAAGAATCTGTATATTTAAAAGATTAAAGAACGCCTCGTTGCGGCTCCTTTCGTACACAACTCACATGCGTATTCTAATTTTTAGGTTCTAGGACTTGCCGGATTTCTCACGATGTATTCCTTCGCCGTTTGAGAGCACTGGTATAGCGCACATATCCGATTGGAAAATGGCAGTGTTAAGGGTGAGTGCCCGTCTGAGACGCAAGGGCACACCTTGCGTCTCCGAAGGGCACTCACCCGTACGATTCCCGCTGCGGGACAAACGTTTTCATATCTGCAAATAATAAAATTGTTCTGGGTGTTCTGTTGTGGTACCATGGTAGGTACTCGTAGTTGCTGATACCCATAGAGAATCCTGGTGTGGGTCAGGACTATGAATGTGACTAAAGAGTGTTAGGTAAAGTAAATTGAAGCACCTTCCATTAGGCTAACACAGCTCTATAATAACTAAATTGTAGGCGTGCTATCTGTGCCAGTCATTATTCTTTGAAAGCTAGCGACACCTACTGTTTCTGATCAGGCTTGAAAGGATGTTTCATTCATGAAACAATTAGCTCCATGTTATTTTAGATACTGATCCATGTAATCTATAGATCATCATTTCAGCCGGAGGATGTCCACTACTGAACATAGGCCTTCCCCACAGATTTCCAGAACGATTTCCTATAATGTGGGGGGAATTTGCCCATACCACGCTGGACAAGTGGGTTGGCGAGCGCAGTTAGAGCTATTGTTTTTAAATAGGGGACGCTGCTGCCCATCCCCTAGAGAATAAACTTCTTATGAGCTACCTAATGAACTAATTCAAGGTAATTCAAAATATGTAGGTACCTATGCTATCCTTCAAGTGGCATATTCTATACGCAATTGGCAATAAAGTTTGTTCTACGACTTTTGGAATTCCAATATTTTTCATTGAAAAATCTCTAGGGAAAAATCATCTGTTTTGGGATCAATTCAGTTCAAACTCAATGATACAGCTGTTTAAGGTAGATCTTGGTGTCGAACTTCTTGCATATTTAACAATTACTTAATAAGATAATAATAATACCATTCAAAAGGTAATCAGAATTTTTTTTTACATCTGAAGCAATCACAGAAAGAAAAAGCAGAGCGCGCTGGTCCTAAAAACTTTAAATTTTTTAGGCGTTTGTAGGTACTAAGTAAGAATTCCTGATATTCAACCCCTAATGGGATGCAGCGGAAATTAAAGGAGCCATTTCATTCTGGGCCTGGTCCATGTACACTACATAGAAAAATTAGGAATAAATAGGAGATTACAAGAAAAATACAATTTCATTAGTTTAAAGACAAATGCGATGGTACAAGAATAGTTTTTCTGGTAAGTTTTTTACTATGTGAACACTATTTGAAGGCCGCCATGTTGGTTTATAATTGGCGTTTGACATGACATTGACATATTTTTTATGTCATGTTGTTTGATTTGATGTTTTTGTTTTTGTCAGATAAATGTAGGTTGTCAAAATGACATTTCACGCACGTCCATCCGCCATATTTTTGTGGCGCTGTGTGTTGCTCTCTTTGTCGAAGAAAATCTTAATGTACCTTAGAACGAAGTCAATTTAAATAAAATAACCAATTAAATACGTTTACTTTATTGCTTAGCTATGTTTCAGAGTATTGTACACAGTGCAGGCCCAGGCTCCATATATTGATGAAACGTCTCTTTTGAAATTTGAATGATGTATGAAAAATCACGCGAACAAAGTCGCGGGGGCTTTCACTAGTAACCCTATAAACTATGTTATTAGTGGCTATAGACAGCTAAAATTATAAGCGTTCATGACGGTATTCGGTGATTTCGGAATCGAGCGGAATAATATTATGAGACATTCTAAATATAGAAGAGATAGAATAGATTGGCAGTTAATTGCGTAACGATGAAGCTCTGGGCCAAGGACAATTAGTGCGACTTAGGATCTGCACACATTACCGCGACGCGACGGTCGCAACAACAAGCCGCATCGCAATAAACTCTCTCAAATGAGGATATAATAACTATAATAATATTCCGGACAAATATGTCCGGAATATTATGTAATAACACACGGTCAACTGATCCCAAACTAGGCATAGCCTGAACTATGGGTACCAGAGACTGATATACATAATAGATATATATTTAACACCCAGACACAGAACAAACATCTGTGAATCACACAAATGTTTGTCCAGTGCGGGAATCGAACCCGCGACCTCCAGCGCAGAAGGCAGAGTTACTACCAACTGAGCTATGAGACCAGTCTATGCCACACTATACTATACCACATTATATGAAGATATAATAAGGCTGTTGTTCTTTGTTATTTTGGGTTAAATTGACCTTTAGAAAGAGGTTTTTACCTAGCAAGTCATAAAATTTACCTACCTTAAAAAATCAACAAATAGCAATTATATTACCAATAAACCAGACTCAAGGTTTTCGATTTAGGTCTCATGTTGACTTTTGGGTCCTCAAATAATTGACAATCAAGAAATGAAGCGTGCGTCGAAATACACACACTAATCCGACATCTGATTACCATTGCGCAATCATGACATCGGAATAAAGTGTTCGCAATAACAATCACTGTAGCCTCGCCTAGTTCGATCAGCACCACACTGAAGCTCTAAATTCAATTTTGTGAAAAAGGATCATCGAAAAAAATGATAGGCACCAAGCCGTGTTTGTTGCCTGATTTTTCTAGGCTTGGTCGCGAGGAACAGGCGTAGCTTCACCTAGTTTCTAAGACGCTTCAAGCGATCCTAGTGATTTTATTGAAATAAACGCCTTTTGACTTTGACTTTGAATATCGCGCAATCTACCTTCGCAGTCTCGTAGGTCATGTAAAATTGTAAAATTGTAATCATGTAAAATTATTTTCCGTTTCAATCGGAATTCACTTTTTCTGTAGAGAAATAAAAAAAAGGTATCTACGAATAGCAAGGCATAAAATAAACGGAGACACACCATAAACAACTGTTTATATCTACTGAGATAGCTGAGTTTTATTGAATGAAATGCCAGTTACTCCGCGAAATGCTTGAAGATAACTAGTCGTTCAGTTTCTCATTTATTTATTCAGTAACAATTTTATTATCGTATCTAAATAAATAAATGAATAAATGAACTAGTTATCTTCGAGATCTCGAACTGAGATCTCGAAGATAACTAGTTCATAATAAAAATAAAATTGTTACTGAATAAATAAATGAGAAACTGAACGACTAGTTATCTTCAAGCAATTCGCGGAGTAACTTTATTCCGATGTCCGGTAAAAGTGCGTTTATCGTTGGGGCATTTAAGATTAAATTTGAAAATAGCATCTTTAGCATGTTTTTTTTTTTTTTTTATACAACTGAGATGGCAAACAAGCATACGGCCCACCTGTTGGTAAGCGGTTACCGTAGCCTATGAGCGCTTGCAATACCAGAGGCATCACGCACGCGTTGCCGACCCCGAACCCCCTCCCCCCTAAAGAGCTCTGGCAACCTTACTCATCGGAGGAACACAACACTATTTAAAACAAATAATGTTATTTGGCTGCGATCTTCTGTAAGGTGGAGGTACCTCCCCAGGCGGGCTGCTCCAATTCAGAACGAGAAATCTCGCTGTGCCCTACCTCCTCCTAAAATGTTAAAATCCTAAATTGTTTAAATGTTCTAATTCAATCTTAACTGAACTACAAATAGTTAGTTGAAACTTTACCAAAAGGTAGTTCACGTTGTATTGGTTATCAAATGTTACTATTTTCATTGTGTGTTACAAACCATTTGGCCAATAATAAAAATGCACCCCGACCAATCTTCCGTACAATTCAGACTCCTCTCCATCCAAAGGTTGTCTGGAAGAGATCGCTTTCTTAGCGATAAGACCGCCCATTGTACATATAAATTTATTTAGTCTATAATCAATTGTAATTAGTTATTAAGGTGTCTGTACAATAAAGAATTTTAATTCATTCATTCAAAAATAAAATCGTTTTAGAATGAACAAAGCTCTTTCATAAATTATGAAAATTTATTATATCTTTTAAATCGCCTTTCAGGATTACAGGCTTTCCTTACAGGCGTCCAAGTCTTAGCAATCCCTATTATGAAACTACTGTTAAGGTTATGGAATGACAGTACTGTACTACAGTTCCTACTGCGCATATATATGCGATTCTAACAGATCTTTCCAAATACATCACACTGTTTGGCCCTGATTACCCGCCAAAATGTTCCTAACAAGAAAATAAATTCGAAAACCATTCTACACAATTTACTACCATTTTTTTTACACCGAAGCAAAATAACCGAAACTACAGCGAAGAGCTAGAGTGCATTAACGATTTACGGTCACGTTCTTGTCTGAACATTTCTCATCGATTCCATTGTCTGAACCCCACTTGGCAGACCTCCAAAAAGCATTTCGTACTGCTATCATTCGCCTCATCTGTCACTGATGTATCTCTGTCGGGGTGTAATGCAGTGTAACGTGTAGAACTCACGTAGAGCCAACGTAAACGTTACGTAGACCCAGCGTAGACACATCCTAGACGTGGATCCAACTCAACAAAGCGTACCAAAGATTATATAATTACCTAGGGGTAGTTCTAACGTAGACTCAGCGTAGACGTAGCGTAGTTTCAGCGTAGATGGTGCGTAGACACAGCGTAGAACCAGTGTTGACATAGCGTATACGCAACGTAGAGTTGACGTAAGCGCATCGACTTAACACAGCGCAGACGTTACATAAACCGCACGCAGAATCATCGCAGATCTAGAGACCGCACGTAGAATCAACGTAGATGGTATATATACAAAACGTAAACACAACGTAGAACCTGCGTAGAGGCAACGTAGACGTAGACCCGACATAATGCAGCGTAGTTCTATCGTAGAGCCAGCGTAGACCCCATGTAGATGCAACGTAGAGCTGACGTAGACCCGACGCAACTTGGCGTAGTTCTAACGTAGAGCCAGCGTAGAGCTCGCGTAGACGAAACGTAGGCGGCGCGTAGACGAAACGTAGAACCAGTGCAGACACACGACCGGACTTCATCATCATCATCAGCCTGTAGAAGTTCACTGCTGGACATAGGCCTCCCCCAACCGAACCGGACCGGACCGGACTTAGTTAAATCAAATTATAATGCTCTACTGAGGCTAGCTTGCTTGCTTGTCATGTCAATGATTCTTTCTTGGTCACCTGTATTAGATCAGTGACCAGGTTGAGGCATGGTGGCCCTGAAAAGGATCTATGATCGTCGGTGAAAGAATAGGTAGTTAAAGGATTAAAGTGCGCCTCTTAGAGGATCCCTTCGAGCACTGTCACATGTCTTCAAATTTTTTGGTTCTACGACATGCCGGTTTCCTCACGATGATTTCCTTCACCGTTTGAGAGGACTAGTATAACACACATACATTGGTGCTCTACCGGGACCCACGACCTGTTGATCGGAAGGCGCCACTACCACCACTCCATCAGTGCTCTAAATTTAGCTACTGATATTTTACCAATATTAATTTGATATTCTCAAATGTGGATGTGTGGAGTGACTAGAATGGACAAGATACGGAATGAGTACATCAGAGGAAGTTTGAAAGTAGCGCCAATGACTGAGAAGTTGAAGAGCAAAAGGTTAGCGTGGTATGGGCATGTCATGCGGAGGGATGAATGCCATGTGACTAGAAGAGCGTTAAATATGTATGTGGAAAGATATAAGGGGAGAGGTATACCAAAGAAAAGATGGATAGACTGTGTGAAAGATGACAGGAGTAAGAAAGGAGTGAATACTGATATGACGGCTGATAGAGGGGAGTGGAAGAGAAAAACATGTTGTGCCGAACCCACATGAAGTGGGATAAGGGCAGGGAGATGATGATTAATTTGATATTCTCATACCCAGGTGGGAACCTATCGCCGGATGCAACCCGACTTCCTGTGTCCGCCCTCAGGTATATCCGGGGCTTGACCGGAAGGAATATGGTCAAAGGCCGGAAGCGTGTTTGTCCAGGGTCCGGATGCTGGCTTGCCTACCTTCACAATTAGGTACCAACTATACCTAGTAGCAAAGATAATATAAAGTCTTCGCTACAAGTACAAAACAATTACACTGTCAAACCTAGTAAGAAAATAAAAAGCTTACTTAAATGGATTTTTTTCATTATTAAAAAATGCTCGATAGGTAATTAATTTAATTTTCGTACATATACATACTACTAATTTTATAAATGCGAAAGTTTGTGAGGATGTTTGTATGTTTGTGGCAGAACCAATTTCGATAAAAGATGGGATAGATAGGGTTCTTTATCATGAATAGTACCTATATAGGCTACATTTATTTAATACCACGCCAGCAAATCCTCGGACACAAGCTAGTGCATAATAATATTCAATATATTTCCGCTTAAATAAGATGAGTCGCGTTTACGCACGTGTCAGGTGACGCCATAACATAATAAAGTAAAGTTTGAAAAAAACACCCAATCTGTAACGGCACGATGAAGTTGAAAGATAAGAATATCTTCTTAAGTTGTATTTATTTATTTATACTTTCACACTTAAACTTAGTGTAAGGAGGACTTAATGCTACAGCATTTTCTACCAGTCATCCTGGGCGTGCAAAAAAGATGGTGAGGCGTGACAATTAAACTAAACTTAGAAATAACTTACCTACTTAAATAGTTTACATAGTTGTAACTTACGTCAAGTAGGCAGGATGATTTACCTGCCAAGTAAATTGTCAAACGTTGAATATTCAACTAGGTGATTATCCACACAATAGAACTGAGCAATCAACAAAATATGCTTGTAAATTGTTAGTCCAAATTGAATAAATAAAAGCTTGTTAGAACAAAGGGACAGTGACAGTGAAGAATACAATGGACCGACGAGAAAACCTGCTTTGCATAGATATATACTTATAAAATACTAACCTACTTGAGAACCGTGTAGGCCCAGTGGGAGGTACCTCGACTCTCGATCCGAAGATCGTGGGATCGAATAATGCGGCCTTACTTTTTTTACTACTTATTAGTTCACGACTTGGTCTAGGTTTAGTCAAAGTCAAAGTCAAAGTCAAAAGGCATTTATTTCAATAAAATCACTAGGATCACTTTGAAACGTCTTAGAAACTAGGTGAAGCTATGCCTGTTCCTCGCGACCAAGCCTAGAAGAATCAGGCAACAAACACGGCTTGGTGCCTATCATTTTTTTCGATGATCCTTTTTCACAAAATGGAATTTAAAGCTTCAGTGTGGTGCCGATCGAACTAGGTGAAGCTCAAGAGAAAAGTAATCTAATTATAATCCTTAATAAATAAGAGCTTATAAAAATGTGAAAAAAATGAAGACAAATGTGAGCTTCAACAAATGATCTAAGGGCAGCACACGCTACACTTGATGAAATATGTACCTAATGCTTATATAATTAAATAATACTTAAAATATGATGCAAGCAAAAACTGTAAAGACACTGCAAAATGGCATTTTAGCTGTCGAGGGGCAGAGCGACTTTAAGTAAGTAGATTACGAGGAAATAGGTGTAAAAATTTCGTATTTATGAATTACAAATTTTAATGGAGAACTGAATCTCGGAAGCCTATACTTATTCTGGCATCAGTGAAACTACTGTTTCGCCTGAAAATTTAAACAAAGACACAAAAAAACAAACTAGGTACTTAAGAAAAATTACCGAGACAAAAATTCAAACTTCGTTGATACTAAACAAAAATAAAAAAGTTGAACATTTTTCCGATAAAATTTTCTGCAAACAACTTTTTGTACAGCAAGAAAAATATAAATTTTGCTTCGACCTTCTTAAAAATTACTACAATATATAAATAAAATAATATGAAAGGTTCCTTAGCTTTCCAGAGTAGGTATAATATTTTCCACAGAGCAAGAAGAGCTTTTTTCATACATCTGAGTGTTCTGATGGCCCTAGCAATGCTCAAGGTGTTGCAGATGTAAATAGGCGACGGTAACCGCTTACTTAAAAGCGGGCCGCAAGCACAGAGTACTTTTGTATATTCCTGACCGCAAGCATTGCCTCTGTTTAACATAAAAAAACTAGGTCATTCCGGTTTATTTACGATGTTTTCCCTCACCGTTAAAGAGCTTACGCACAAAACGCACGAAACGCACAAAATTTTCCGAATAGAAACTTCATTGGAGCAGGACAGGAACCCGAACCCATGACCTTCGGATCGGAAGGCGGGGTTCCACCACTCCACCAACGCTCGCACAACACGATGGCTCTAAAGAACTTTCTTCCTTAATTTCTTTCACCCTTTTCCCACCCTCTTGATGATTAAGTACTAACTGCTACCTAAATGGATTGCAGCTTCAAAACACTTCCGAACTTATCATTCAATTTTGAACTCTGTCCAAACCGGATTAGAGCTAATTCATTGTGTTGTTTTTACCGTATACTCAATTTGCGAGGTCTCAGCAAACATTTTGAATTGTCTTGATTTGCTCAGTCTTAGCTTTCCTCACATACTTTATGGGAGTGTTTCGTTTGAACCATTTTTCTCCCCTGACTCCACTTGCTTTCGGCAATGGTTTTTGGAGATTTGGTGGGTTGAATAGGACAAAATAATAATAATAAGGGCAAAAGATGTCCTTCCCCAGGATACTGGTAGTGATCTATCTACCCCAGTTAACTATCTCCATGGCAAATTTTATTACGATCCATTCAGCCGTTTAGTCGTGATGAGGTAAACAGTGTTCTCATCAACATCCTCCCTTCTCCCAACCCCCTCCACCATTCCACTTATATTCAAACACTCGAATCCTTTCCTAAAAGTCTGGTGGAAAACTCTTACCCAGAACCTCTTCAAACACACCACACTCCCACCTCCCATCCATTCCTAACCTATCACATTGCTAAAAAGATTTTCATCATTAACTTTGTTTAATTTTTGTCTTAGTTTTCTTGTTTTAAGTTTTATTTTTGTCCTCTCAGAGCTATATAGATACTTCTTTGTCTCACTCAACGATGTTCAATCCGCGAAGTGGGAGCACTGATGACCTGTAATACAGGTTCCACAAACCTTTCTCAGGCACCAGTCTCTCACTAAACAGGTTAACAATGTGTTTTCTCAACATGATTCTAAGTCTAACTATAAGAAACCTTTGTGAGAGAGAATAAAATAAATAAATAGTGTGACTTTAGTATACTGTTACTATACTGTTAGTACTATAATATTAGTATGGATCTATAGGGTCACGCAAGCGAAGCCGTGTTCAAAAGCTACTCAATTACAAGACAAGTTTTGCACCAGAGCCAGCACGCATCCGCCCTCAAAGTAATAAACATTGTAATTAGATCCATAAACTAAGTTTACGATGCCTGAAGAATTACGCCTCGGATCAAATTCTGGGTCGTAAGGAGTCCATTGTTTTGTTTATGTGCTCGGTAATTACTTCGTTGTATGGTTTAATTACTAATTGTGTTGGTCTTATAACGATGTGAGGCGTAATTTTGTGCTGAATTCGATCTGCAAACGATATTTGTATAGTGATAGCGAATAACTCGATAATTAACGATAATTACCGCCGCTACGCGACATACTAATTTCTTATTCTGAGAAAGTAACTTTTTACATAATAATTTCGTAATTATGATGTCAAAAAGTAAGTTTCTCTGCGAGTGTAACGGCTTTTATATCTTTGATAAGTATTTATTTAGGCTCTGAGTTTCGGCCTGAGATTTAGGCTCGGAATAAATATAAATATTCCGGACATATTCACACGGTCACCTGATCCCAAACTAGGCATAGCCTGTACTATGGGTACCAGAGACTGATATATATAATAGATAAATATTTAACACCCAGACACAGAACAAACATCTGTGTTTATCACACAAATGTTTGTCCAGTGCGGGGATCGAACCCGCGACCTCTAGCGCAGAAGGCAGAGTTACTACTAACTGAGCTATGAGGCCAGTCAAAGAAAAAGAAAAATCATTTTTTTCTTATTCCGAGTATTTAAGTTACTCGACGGTGTATGGTGTGAAGCGTACTTCACTTGTACTTTTTGGAAGGATACATAATAATAATAATATGATCTTACAGTGGAAAATATATAAAAAAAATCATCCCAAAGAATGCTTATTTACCCGTTCCTGAATTCCTTGCAATATTTCCCTCAATTGAGACTGGGTGTACCTAGGTGTACCTACATAAACACATAGGTTCCTACTTAAGTTTCATCGTCCCAAAGTACCTTACATTACTATGTTTCATAGTCCCAAAGTACCTATGGATTTGAGAAAAAATGTCTAACGTTGTGGATATAGGTATCTAGAAGGTAAATAGAAGTAAACGCCTATGTGGATATAGGTATCCAAATAGCAACATATACAGTTCCTACATCCTAGTAAGCCCTTGTAATTTTTACAAACCGAAGCAAATTGCCTACGTACTTGTAGAATAGAACCAAAAAACCGTAGACGCTCTACGCCGTAGAGCATAAGTCACTAATCTTTATTCTGTGCCTACCGTCAGTTATTTTCACTATTCGTAGGTAGGTACAGTACTACAATTAGTTATGCGTCTCGGCAAGCTTAAATCTTTTATCTTCTTCTTTATGCACTTGCGAGAAAGGAACGGCAATATGAGATTTCCGAGGCGCATAACTTTTCACAAGTACAAAAAGTGTGGGTAGATATAATATTGTGCGTGCATTTTTAGATTGAAAGAATTCTACTCTACTTGATTACACCTACCTACAACGGTACATCAATCATTACTAGTAACGAACTATAATGTTCTACACACACGTAGGTACATACCTACAAGACGTGTGGGTTAAACGAAGTAGAATATATTAAAAACTCGTGTTTAAAAAATAGACGTCAATGAATAATTACAAATATTTAATGTCAGATAAATTTTACACCTTAGCTACACGTTAAAAATTACACAATTCAAAAACTCTAGTATTTTTCGCTATCTAATAAAAATTGTAGTTATACAACTGTGCATTTTTTTTACAATTTAAATGTAAGTTTCTTACATGCGTACGTTATAATTAAATTTTAACAATGATATTTTAATAAATACGTTAGTATACTAATGCGTAAAGAACGAAGGAAAATATAAAATTATTTAGAATGAATTTAATAAACTGCTCATTATTTTATTCAAGAGCAACCCAAAGTCTAGAAACGAGTGCTAACACTTTCTACTAAGTAAATCGAGTCTACTTGCTTATGAATTAGCCCTCTGCCTTATAGAACGCGATTACGCAATCATCGCGCGTGCCTGCGAAGTGCGATAAAAGCAGTGTATGACAGCGTGAAGTAATCGCGCAAGCTTTGATTAGAAAACTCACTAAAGGCTTCATGTTTGATCGCGCATTCGTAAGAGCAAAGTTCGCGCAATCTTGCGATGGTCGCGCGGTCGCGTTCTATTAGGACGAGGCCTTAGCCTTTTTACTATGATTAGGGTCATCATCAACTAAAGCACTTTGATGATAGTGGCCTTTAAATGAGCTCGTTTAGCTAGGGCCTAGATGTGGCGGAGTTTCTAGGCCGCCCCAAGGCCTCCGACTGTTACACTAGGACCAACATCTTAACGTGGCCTACGAAGCACGGAAGTGCTCAGATTTTCCCATCCATTTGGTGACCGCGCTGAACGTCTTATCTTAGTGATAAGAACACGTTTCTATGATGTCCATCGAAACAAACAATTATTTTTAAGTTGTTTCTACGAGTACTTGCTTGAGCATTTTCCCACTAGTTTTCATCTATTTCCCTCTGTTTTCTACCCAAGTAGTCATCCATCTTTATTTTATTATTAGTAAATAAATTAATCTAAAGCTGGCCACTAGCGATCACTCCATCGCGCCAAATGGCGGCCGAGGCGGCGCCATATCAATCCAATTTTTTGACGCGGCGATAAGTCCACGGAATGCCCGGGCCCGCCGGTGTCACGCCATTTGGCATCACAAACTGCCCGTAATTATGAAAACCCATATTTCTGTTCATCTTTCTGTTCATTCGGCTCGAAGTGTTCAAGTTATTTCAACGGTTCTTTGATTTTGAACTAAGCCATTTGGAGTGAACGTTAAAAAATTGGCATCATTTCTTTTGACTGTTGGCTTCTATCCAAATGAGGTGATAGTCAGTGCCCAGCTTGATCCACCGAAAGAATACCATATTACCTACGGAATCGGTATAAAAATTTTGCAAACCTGTATTTAAACTAGTCATAGATATCTTCCAAAACTTGTGAATATACGGTGTATGTTAACATACGCTATAGTAGATGTTGTCATTCACAACATTATACAATACAGATAATTTTTGTTGTACCTAGTCCTTTATATTTAACTTAATAAAATAATAATGTATGTACATATTATGTAATAAAATGCTTTTAAACATTACCACTATGGAAGTATCACAAAATTCATAGAATATTACAAAACGAGTTGAAACTGATGCGTTTTATTTGTAAAAACTATAACAAAATTTACTGACCAAAATACACTTAAATTTTCATGTGTAAAATAATCAAAGGATTATGGGTTAATCTGGGAAGTTTTCTAAAACTTAGTCAGTCGAAACTTCATAACAGCCACATTTAAAGGCTTCACACCGACGACGGTCGGTTTTAACGTAGCTTTAAATCGCTCTAGTTAGGTTAGGTAATGCAATAATGCAAGAACTAAGTTACATGGTACTTTTTAATTTGGTTATTTTTGTAATTAAAATGTTAAAATAAGATTAAAATTAACCTAATCCCCTAAATTTAAACGAGAAAGATGTCTGTCAGAACTGTCCCAATTACAAAAATATGAATCTGTCAATTAATTAATTAAGGGAAATTATTAGTCTAAATAATAAAAATACCACATTAATAAATGCCTACCCCGTGTATAAGGCCTCGGCCACAGTGAAAGCGCTTAATAAAAACTACATGTATCTTCCCTCGCTCTTTCTTTTTTTTAAATACACTTCAGCCTGTGGCTTGGCCCTTAGGGCTTCTCTGAATTCTGACCATATAATCCTGCTCACACAATTTGTTCATAAAAATCTATCTTATTCTAACCGTGATGTATTTTTTACAGCAATGGTATTCGATTATTATTGAAATATTAATTACTGTGACAATTATCACATCTTTTCAAAGCTCTATTAACTTAGAACGCAGGACATTAGTCTATTAAGGATCTACCACATCGGTGCGATTTATCGGTCGACGTTATCGCAATGCTTTTTTGCGATATCTATTTTAGTACATTATGAATAGGACGCATGCGATCTTAGACAATTCTTGCGTCCTGCGATATTGCGTTATTAACGGAAGTAGGACGCAATTAAAACGCACACAACGATATTCTACGACTACCACACACGGGGCCTGTCGCGATATCTTGTATAACATTATGTGAAAATATCGGACGATAAAAACGGAGCTATGTATCAAGAAAATTGGACGCATTAACGCACCTGTGTGGTGAGCCTTCCAAGTTTTATTTTACACAGAACTTTTTATAAATAAATATTAGGTACTAAGAACTGAAACTGCCTTGGAGACAGTTACAAAATAACAATGGAAAAATCAAACCATCCAAAGTTGCTTTTATACGGCGCGCTATAACTTTTAGACATTTCATACAACATGATACAATAACTGAGCGATATGTATTTATCTATTCAATATCAACATAATACGCCTGGAAAATCCACTCCTGGACATAGGCCTTCGCAAATAGTGACTCGACGAACAGTCTTTAGCCTTCTCCATCAACGGACTTCACGCTACCTTCAAGATATAATCGGTAAATCAGGAGAAGGGCCTCCTGCGTCGCTCCGACCGACCGGTTCAAGAACTTTGTACATCTTACTTCATCATCATCATCATCAGCCTGATGAAGTCCACTGCTGAACATAGGCCTCCCCCAAAGAGTTCCATGACGAACGGTCTTGAGCCTTTTCCATCCACCGACTTCCCGCAACCTTAACAATGTCGTCGGTTCATCGGGCGGGGGGCCTTCCAACACTGCGTCGTCCGGTTCGTGGTCGCCACTCGAGAACCTTTGTTCCCCAACGGTTGTCGGTCATCTTACTTCAATATACGCTATTATTAAAGCACGCCGTCTGAAAGCAACTGAATTTTATCGGAATCTGGATTTCTGTGTGCGACAAACTGTTCCCATGTCTATATAAATTAGGCGTGTTTTGCACGTGAACAACAAATATTTTGTACATCATAATACCTACCATTTATAATAATATATGGTGTACGATAATAGTCACAACACGCCGGTCATCCGATTAAAGTTTACTATACCATAGATGAATAGTATATTTTTAATTACAAATCATTTTACAAGCTACAAGATATAGAAAATTTCCAGGGAAGAACGATTTGGCATAGGGAGTTCGATAACGCTTTTAGTTTTAAGTTTTTAATAGAAATCTAAGCTCAGTCAAATAAGGAAGAATTTTGAGTCAATTGTGAAGATTCAGAGTGTCATAAATTACTTAAAATATTTGTGCAATTAGGATTTTATAATTATGTACAATTTTTGTTAAGATAACTAATATTTATCAAGTTGTAACAATGCTATTTCATATAGTACAAAAGTTACTCATAAAAAATAGTTTATAACACACCCTAATGATTTTGACAAGAGACTCAAATTGAAACATAGTTCTTAAATATTTACAAGTTGATAAAAAATGGTCTCATTGTGTTTTAAAACGTTGGTGCTTTAAAATAATGTTGCTTTTGCATCAAAATGCGGTTACAGTCTACGAATTTAAGTATTATTCAGTTTTTCAAGTGTTTACTCACACTGAGGGAAATACAAACCCTCTAAATTCATAATCACTCACTAACATTATCTCGCCCTGTCCTTTTCTAACAGTAGCTTGCCAATTCTAAGAGCTATGACGGTGAACTAGGTTCTTCTACTGATTTCTTCATGCAGTGGAACTCCGAGCATAGCTCTCTCCATGGCCCGTTGGTTTGAGCTTGTCTACGAGGCCAATAGTTAGCAACCAAGTCTCAGTGTCTTTCATCACTGGCAACACTCACAGGATTGATGAGTGATGCTTGCTTGCTTGTCGTGTCACTGATTCTTTCCTGGTCACAGGTATTAGGTCGGTGACCAGGTTCATGTATAGTGGCCCTGAAAAGGGCCTATGACCGTCGATGAAAGAATCAGTGTAGTGAAAGAATTAAAGTGCGCCTCTTAGAGGTTGCTTTCGCGCTCAATGAGTGATGTATGAAAAGCAATATTATAAGCACCAACCTTTAAAATCCAATTAAAACCAATAGCGCGTATGTTACATAAAGAACTCCCTATTTTCATGTGGTGGTCATGTGTGGCGCGAATTCATATTGTTCCCTGTAGGACTGTTGGGCAAGTCGATTATTGTTATCTCTATTACGCGCAGTCCTCGGAGTATGGGGTCCGTTATGTGGATGCCTCGAGGGTTGTAGACTCGTTCGTTCTGTGTCGCTATGAACTTTGATACTTTTCTTAGGTGCTGGAAGTAAAAATATATATATTTTTTTAAATTACTGTGTTTATTGATCGAGCGAGCGAACATCTGTCATACAACTTGGACGAATTGGCGTTGTATGTTAGAGACTTTCGAACCGTAAATCCGATCTGGATGGAATTTACTAGATGAACAGGGGTGCTATTGCGTAAGTGAACGCACCCAGGTCGCTCAGATCTGAATTACGAAGAGAGGCTCACTAAATATAATGTTCAATCGCTTGAGACTCGACGTATATATTTTGACCTAGTTTATCTTTATAAAATAGTACATTCTCTAATAGATTCTCCAGAGCTGTTGTCCTTGGTATCATTCAATATTAAGTTTAGGGCACGTAACTCGAATGAAAGAAATCTGTTTGCCTTACAAATTTATAAAAATAATATTTCCTTTTACAATCCTTTGACCAGGATGGCTCGTCAATATAATGAAATGGCTAAAAATAATTTACAATTAGATATATTTAGTTCTAAATTGTGCCATTTCATCAAAAATGTTAAGGATATCTTGTATCCTAAAACACTAGATGTTCGTTAGAAAACATATCACTCACTATTGTTTACTGTTAATACTTTTGTTGTACGCACATAATTATTTATGTTACTACCTAGCTCTAATCTGTGTTTTATAATTATTATTTTTACTTTTGGTTGTAATGTGTTTGTGCGTCGAAATAAATAAATAAAAAAAAAAAAAAAAGTGAAATGGGAATGAAGATCGCAACTTTGAGGATGATTATATCAATAATAATAGCGACATCTGAAAGGTTTCAAATATGAACAGTAACATTTTAAGATCGCGAAGTTTTCTCTTGTCTAGGATGAAACGTTTTGGAAGTGGCTAAGTTTGTCAAAATAATTCTTACTTACGAACTTCATTGCCATTTTTCTTACGCAATAGCATCCCAGGTTGGAATGGTCGGAAAATGCTTCAAGATCATGGTCTTGAACAGTCCATACAATCTGCTTCAGTGCTTGTATACTAACAAAATCCCACAGTTTATTGTAGGGAATAAATTATATTGGTCCTCTAGCTCTAGGCAAATCCACATCAACATCAGCCAGATCCACTGCTGGAGATAGGCCTCCAACAAAGAAAGCCACTATGAATTTTCTTGAGCCTTCATCATCCGATGTCCCTTTACAATATCATTGTTCCATCAGGTAGGGGGCCTTCCTACACTGAGTTCCTAATCCTGATACTAATTTATACATAAAAAATAGCTAGTATTTCCATGATGGATTAATTTAGACTGATGATGAACACTAGTCCCTTAACCTACCTTTTGGGGGAGGCCTATGACCATCACATTCCATTTTGTGGAAACGAATCATCAATAAATGATAGACACCAAGCCGTGTTTGTTGCCTGATTCATCTAGGCTTGGTCATGAGGAATAGGCGTAGCTTCACCTAGTTTCTAAGATGTTTTAAGTGATCTTAGGTCTTATTTTATTGAAATAAACCAGTAGTGGACTTCTACAGGCTGATGATGATGATGATAAACATACCTTTTCATAGTGTGTCTCTGTACAAATGTATATGAAGTAGGCAGTCAAACAGGCGAGGCATCCTTCACAGTAAGTACTACAGTCAGCTGTTTCTGCCATTTCAAAGTGCTCATTCAGCCGCTCCATTGTATACTCAAAGGTTTGTCGGTCTATCTGTAATTTGAGGGAAAAAATTGATAATAGCAGTATCATACATAGCCCTGAAGGTAATTAGTTATTACCTGAATTTATAAACTCGAAAATTTGTTTTTTTTTTATGTTATACGGAGGCAAACAGGCTCACAGCCCCCCTGATGGTAAGTGGTTACCGTCACCTATTGACATCAGCAACACCTGGAGCATTGCTAATGCATTGCCTGCTGAACCCCATCCCCCCCTAAAGAGCTTGTGTAACCTTACTCACAGCAGGAACACAACACTATTTGAAACAAATAATGTTATTTGGCTGCGATCTTCTGTAAGGCGGAGGTACCTCGCCAGGCGGGCTACTCCAATTTAGAGCGAGAAAATCTCGCTCTGCCCTCCAAAAAGAGTGCTCTTGAGATTGAAAAAAAATTCATTCTTGAAATTAGAACTATCTCATGATCACTTTCAAACATGGGATCCTACTAATCCTACTTCCTACAATAATATTATAAATGCGAAAGTTTTTGATGTTTTGATTTTTGTTGTTCAATCACGTCGTAATGACTCAACCGATTTCGTTGAAACTTGGGATAGATAAAGAACTTTACCTAGCATAGCATATAGGCTACTTTTTATGTAGGTACCACACAAGCCGCAGGCGGAAGCTAGTATGAAATATTTCTGTTCTCTTCAAGAGCATCAAAGATAATAATCTACATTTATCAAATAGGTAACTTCCTTTTTATCACATCACATACCCACTTAGCATTGTTTTAGACAGGTCCCTAGAGATAAAATGTATTAGTTAGAAATAATGGTGATTCATTATGAATGCAATCCCGAAAGGGGCCTATTTTAAACCCTATTATGACAACCTTGGTGGTGTAGTGGGTGTGTGTCAGTCTGAGACGCAAGGGGTGTGGGTTCGATTTCTACTGCAGGACAAATTAGTTCCACAACACCCAGATGTAGTGGTATAATGGTACTCATAGTTTCTGATACCCACACCACAGGGAATCCTAGTGTGGGGCAAGACTATGTATGGGAGCGCCAGCATAGATGAGTACATAGATATAGGGCTAGCCTTGATACATTCTGCCTTACATTATTGTGTATGCCTTGCAAAAGATCAATGATTATGTACATAATTTGCATGTTATCACATCTTGCCTCAGCTCTGCACAGGTTAATGTCAACATTAAACTCATTTTATTATCTACATGAGGTCAGCCAGCTGAATGACACTTTAAAGGTAAACATTTAGCAACTTACTCGGTTCTCCAATTCTGGGGGGAACCTCGTCTGAAACTTCACAGCAGTCCCTTCAGAGTAATCTCTCTGTATGAATATCTTTATTCCCTGCTGTGTCGGGGTTTGCTGGCTACCAGGCGTATTGGGGCCAGAAGGTATACGATTGTTAGCCATTGTCTTGTGATCACACTGTTCTCACAACTCTTATTTTAGATCGTCAAACGTGCTGTCGCGGGAATAACATAATTCACTGATAAAAACAATGTGGGAGTGGCAATTGTATATTTCTCTTTGATTTCTCGCAATCCAGTTCGAAAAACTTTCTTTGACTTGTCTTTGACGCAAGCACATCAAATCAAGGCTTGAATGACAGTGACAGTCAGTGAGTCAGTATCTGTGCTGTCACTGTCATTCGGACCGTGACGCACTGCACTATCGATAACATGGCACAAGTAATTTTTAGGGGGGCTATTATTTTAGGGTTCCGTTGTAAATAAATAATTCCATCTTGTTTTTCACAGAAAATATTGATTATTGCCCTCTACGATGAGGTGGGATTTTTCCCATTACATAAGTATTGGGAAAAAGCAGATAAATAGAAAGCTATTGCTTGGGATGAATAAAACAATTTAAACGATCAGTATTACTGATTATTGGTAGGTAACACAATTTAAATAGGTAGAAATATTTAAAACCAGAGATTTTGAAATTCCGGTACAAATTCGAGGTCCAATGCACGCGTAGAAACCGTGTGCCTATACCAGAGAGCCGAGGACCGTGCATACCGCCTACGATAGTCGTCTTCGTAGTCTACTTCAAATAGGCCAAATTTTATGCTGAAAAAATAATAATAGATAGATGTTAGTGAACTTAGTACCAAGTACCAACTAAGTTAGACGATGATACAAAATTGATGTATCGTTCCAGATTTTACCTCAATCCCGAATCCCATTCAAAGTTATCCATCAAACTCCAGGCAGTATAGGACACAACGTTGCATCCGTCTCCGATAGCGTCCAGCACGTTGCTTAGATATCTCCTGAAGTATTCCACCCGATCCTTATCGTCTAATCCGCCTAGGTTACCAAATCCGTTCTCAGTTATCATGATGGCAGGGTTATTGCAGTTTTCCCTAACCCAGTTCAAGGCTTTTCTAATGCCATGGGGGATGGACTGAAAGTAAAAAAAGTAATATACCTACGAAAGCAAGTAAGCCTAACTATCGTAGCCCGACTCAAGGATTTAGTGTGCCTACGATAACACACAGACCCGATGCAAATAATCTCATCAACATCAGTGTTTAGCGCCATCTGTACCGCTTCATATTATTATGTACCTACCTACTTCGCGCCTGCCTCATTGTTAGAAAAGAATTGTGCTACATCTAGCGAAAACTAATAGCGAAAGTCCTGAATCACGCTTACGAATTTATCTCGGAGACTGGACATTAGGTAATACGAAAGACAAAAACCCTTCTACCAGATGACGGGATCCCTTCATCGAACTCCGACACATAAAAACACTCAAAACATCACACCGACCCCGCCGGCGGGGTCGACGACGACGTCCCGTCCCTGCGTTTCCACCCCGTCAGGGTGATGGCCTCCTCAAAAAACCTCCCTCTGGCAACAGCCCAAGCCGAGGTCCGTACCTAAGTGGTGCCCTTGCGCTCGTTGCCAAAACCTAACCTTTTTTCGGCAGTAGCGCCCTCTGCGCTCGCCTAGCCCGGTGTAGCTGGTAGTGGTCGTAAGAGACCCACAGCATAAAAATCCGTTCGAAAAAAAAAACCCTTCAACTATAATATCTTTGGTAATACTTCCAAGCAGCTTCTGGTAGGCCCGCGAGTCTCTACCCAAAGGTCGCTCGATGGAAGATCTTCACTTTTCATTGGAGGAGACACATGTAGCCAGTAGATAACCGTGTATCTAACTGGCTGTTGCTTGCCTCTTAGCTATACCTACCCCTGTAAACGTGCGATCTCCTATAAACAAAGTCATCCATGTAGGTCAAACCTTACCGTGCTATGAATCACAGCGGCTAGTTCATAGTCCAGATACGATCCGTCACCACCGACGTCGTCATTGTATGATGGAGCACTATACGTGCCTGGCGTGTACGGCGTGAAAAACTTGGTTGAATAGTGGTTCATGCCGAAGAAGTCGCTTGTGCCTGAAGAACAGAAAAACAATCAATACCTTACTAGTTTGGGATCAGTTGACCGTGTGTAATATGTCCGGAATATTTATTATTATTTATTATTATTATTATTATTACTAAACATTTTTATAGTATTAGACAGACAATCTTTGCACGGCGTAACAAACAACAGCGGGCCAACATCATCATCATCATCATCATCATTTCAGCCGTACGACGTCCACTGCTGAACATGGCCTCCCCCACAGACAGAGCGAATTCCTTATCATGTGGGGGGATTTGCCCATACTCACTACGCTGGGCATGCGGGTTGGTGGGCGCAGTTAGAGCTATCGTTGTTAAAATAGGAGACGCTGCTGCCCATCCCCTAGCTTTTTTCCCTTAGTCGCCTCTTACGACATCCGCGGATAGGTAGATATGGAGGGGCCTATTCTTCAGCCGGGGCCACCACGGCCAACAATAGAGAGGTACAAACTTAGTGGACCCATGAGCATTTACCTTTAATGTATTCGATTTCCTCGTCACTAAGCGTAGGAAGTCTAGACTCTTGGAATCCTTGCTTAATACTCCTCTCCATCACTCGCTTTATCACTCTCTCGGGAAATCCACCTTTTGTGGAGAATATGGGATGAGTGTACAGCCCCACTTCAAAATCCATAGCATAGAGTCCCGCTTCTATATCTTCGGGGGCATCTGATGCCCCTATTCGGAAGTCGCACGCGATTGTTATTCCACATTTACCTGAAAATGAATCAGTTTTAAATAGTACCTACCTACCTATACCGTCGACCAGTGCCTCTTCGCACTATTCTAGCATCAAAACTCTAGTTCATGGGGACACATGGACTAGTTGTTGTGGACAACATACAACGTGCGAGCTTCAAGTTTAAGATCATTCAGACCAAAATGCCCTACGCTCTTCCTTGTGTACTTTAATCATGCTTAATACTCGCATACCTACAAAATATTCACTAGGTTCGACCTGACACCTACTGTGTCTGTGTCATTCAATTGCTAGAATTCGATTGCTAGAAATTCTTTCCATTTACCTACCTTTTTGTGTCTCCCGAAACTCCTTATCATAAACATGCCATGCTCGCGCGTGTGCCAACAACAAATGCTTAGCGGCCAAGTAATCAGCAATGCCAGGTATATCAACTCCCGGAGCAAATCTCGTCATACCATACCCGTAGATCCCTATCTGCTTCGGTTCATTTATAGTCACCCAAGTCTTAACTCTATCTCCAAATAACGTGTACATCGATCGTGCGTAGTCTTCAAACCAATCTGCAATCAAAGGATTGGCCCAGCCTCCTAAATCTTGCAAATTCTGCGGCAAATCCCAGTGATACATAGTTATGACTGGCTCTATCCCATTTCTTAGTAACTCATCTATTAAATTGTCATAGTATCTCTTCCCGTCCTCGCTGATTGTATTCGTGAAGCCGTTTGGAAAGAGTCTAGGCCAGGATATGGAGAACCTGTAGAAACTAACGCCTAAGAATTTGACCATTAGGATGTCGCGTTGATAATACTCGTAGGACTTGCACGCGTCGTCACCGGTGGTTCCGTCAGAGACTATTGCCGGATTCCTGACGTAAACATCCCAGATGCTTTTAGATTTATCTGAAAGCAAAATTTTCTGTCAGAAAGCGCCTTTGTGACCTAGTTTTCCTGAGAGGGCTGCAAATACTTATTCATATCAAGCCGATATGAATTGCTTGCATCATTTAAAGATCTGTAGCGATGTTAGAAAATTGTTGTAGCTCACCTGACACATTCCATGCGCCCTCGATTTGATAAGCAGCAGTAGCGACGCCGAATTTGAAATTGTCGGGAAACTTCCTGACTGTCATGCTTGTGCTGAAATTAATAACCTTTGTGGTCTTTTCTAGTCTGCCTATCATTGTCACTATTGAAGTGTGCCTAGCTACATTAAAATGGGGCTTTTGATCCTCATCATTTGAGGCTCATCTTACCATGGTATTATGAGATATATTTTAGTACCTACTTTCATACTCCCGAGAGATCTATCTTCATGTCAGATTAATGCAGGTTTTTATTCTAAACACAATTGTATTTGGTACCATCTGGTACCTACTTACTTACACGATATTTTTCTTTGGGATTTAAACACATAAATAGTAATTGGGTGCCATGTTGTGGAAAAACCGCGGGGCTATTTTAAACATTGGAAAGATTTCCGACCGGAAACGTAAGTTTCTCTCAACCCAGCTCTAAAACGAAGAAAATTTGCTCGAAACCAGAATGCTCGAAAAGAGTGATTATGATAATAGTTTCAAGACCTGTCTGTAACACTTTTTTTGCAAATAAACATCTTGAACCATTTTGGAATGAACATCACCGATGTTTTGATCTTTTGTTTTTGCTGACGTTTCCGATGTTTTAAAATAGCCCTGCTGATTAGTGAACGATCGTTACTTGAATCAGAACCCTAGTGGGTTATGTTAAAGTCGTGGTTCTTCTAAGTTTTAACTGTGGTACTCAGCATTCAATTATTATTAAATTTTTACTTACCTGTTTATTGAATCTGAACTAACGGTAAGAACAACCTTTTGTATAATCACGGTCCAAAATAGGAACGTGTTGAGTCTGAAAACCAAATAATAATAGGTAATAATAACACCCAAAAGTAACATACATAGACCTGACCCCATATTAGGGTTCCCTGTATCAGAAACTAAGAGTACAATCATGGTACCACAACATCCAGACCCGGAACAAATAATTGCAGATCGTGCAAGCAGGACTCAAACCCGCGTCCCATTCGTTTCAGATAGGCACTCGCCCACAACGCCATCGTCATTATAGTTAGAAAGCTCCTAAAAGTCAAACTCAAAATTGACTTTATTCAGTTGACGTAAGGATCATTTTGAAATAAATTTCAGATAGGGGCAGGGAGTGGATGAGTGCTGAAATCAACAATTTAATCTCCAATTAAACTAAAGAACTTTCACTTACCGAAATGGTTCCATGAATTCGTAAACAAAATACACACAGACTTGATCAATGCAAATGTGAATATCTAACAAGTTTTATTTAGCATCAAATCAGCCTTTATTGCCTAGATAAATTTGATAAGATACCACTTATGAATAGCACACAAACAGATTAGGCAAGTAGATGTGTCTTCATTCGTACACCTATCTAATAAGAGTTTGGTAGAGTCGGCAGATTTACTATGAGCATATACATTGAACCACCGCGATATCTAAAGAATAATAATAGCACCCAAGTGGAATTTGTGGAATAAGCTTCCTTCAGAGGTTTTCCCAATAACCTACAACATGAAGAGCTTCAAGAAATATACAAAAAGATTACTCTAGGGCAGGCAACGCATTAGCAATGCTCCAGGTGTTGCAGATGTCAATAGGCGACGGTAACCGCTTAACATCAGGTGGGCCGTTAGCCTGGTCGCCTCCGTAAAACATTAAAAAAAACCCCAAAGTCACATATACTCGTAGTCCTGACCCCACACTAGGATTCCCTGTGTCCCTGTGAGAAACTACGAGTACCATGGTACACACCCAGACCCGGAACAAATATTCGCAGACCATGCAAACATTTGTCCCGCAGCGGGAATCGAACCCGCAACCTTTGCCCGCTACGCCACCGAGGTACGTTTTTTATACAACTAAGGTGGCAAACAAGCTTGATGGGTTAGGTACATATTTTTTGACTTACATATATTTTAAAAATGATAAATTGAAGACATCTTATGACAGACGACTGTACAATAATAAAAAAAAGTTTTCAAAGAAAATATTGTTTATTTATGGCATTGTAAATACTTAATTTAGTATATTTTTTCTAATGTAGCACCTATACCTATGGAAGACAATATTAATACTAATTTATATAAATTGTATCAAGCCTAAGTCAATTGTGAATCATTCAAAAAACTTGTAAATAATGAGTTTGAGTCTCAATTGAATAGCGAATCAGTCGTTTCACCACTCCGTCCTTTGACTACAGAACATCTGAACCTAGTATTCGTTAGAAAGGCTATGTGGGCGACGCACCACCGATAAAATGAGCAAATGCCCGCAAATGGATAACACAAGGTGATTCATAATTGTATATATATTCATAATCTTACGTATTTGAGCCTTTTGGGGTTGAGACTCTGGGTCCGTGGGGAAACGGGGCCCTCCGGGTTTTCTCTCGGACGTCTGATCGAAGCGACGCGTGACCCGAGAGCTGGCTCTTATTTGGCCCAGCGAATTAGCATTGCCATCCAGCGTGGCAATTCCGCCAGCGTCTTGGGGACGCTTCCGACTGGTAGTGATCTGGATCAGTTGAGCTATCTATAGATCGTTTGTAACGGTCTTTAGATGGCTCAACTGTTTCTTGTGTATTTTGTAAATATTAACATGTATTAGTTTTAAGTTTCTTTCTGTAAATAAAATTATTCTAACTGGACTATACAATGTGTACCATCCCGAAAACGGCTTATTCTATCAACAAAAAGAAAGAATAACGAGAAAAAACAAAGTATTCATTTTTTTCAGATTCTTTCCCCATTTTTTATAATTAGCTGTTTTTATCATCTTTTCAAGTAATTAGAAGTTTGACATCAAGATTACTATCTAAAACAGCTGAATAATTGAGTTTGAACCCATTGACCCCAAAACAGCTGATATACGGTGCACAGAATATTTTCAATGAAAAATTTAAAAAAATCGTTGGATTTTAAAATAGAACAAACGTTATCGCTAATTGTAGAATAAACCCATTTCCGGATAGCGTACATTTATAAAATAAAATAAAAAAATAAATATTCCGGACATATTCACACGGTCAACTGATCCCAAACTAGGCATAGCCTGTACTATGAGTACCAGAGACTGATATACATAACAGATATATATTTAACACCCAGACACAGAACAATCATCTGTGTTCATCACACAAATGTTTGTCCAGTGCGGGGATCGAACCCGCGACCTCTGGCGCAGAAGGCAGAGTTACTACCAACTGAGCTATGAGGCCAGTCATTTATCAATCAACTTGTATTGTATAGCTTTACATTACGGGCATATAAGCTTACCCTGTTAACGCACGGCACTGTGAATACGCAATGTATTATGTAAGGCCTTATTAACTATGAATAATTCTTTCCCGGGAACTCCAAAGCATTGAGACGCCTATAAACATCCATCATGGGGGGCCGGTCTGGTCGTCGTTCCTTCGCACAATCTAAGCCTATCTTCATTAGCTCCCTGCAGAGATCTGGGTTTGATTGCATAGTTCCTTTAATAGCAGGGTCTTCGAGTAACGCTGAAATAAACGAAATAAGCACTTTCACGATTGGTTTTTAATTAAAACAGAATATTTATTTAAAAATATATAAATAAAATAAATAAAAAAATATTCCGGACATATTCACACGGTCAACCGATCCCAAACTAGGCATAGCCTGTACTATGGGTACCAGAGACTGATATATATAACAGATAAATATTTAACACCCAGACACAGAACAAACATCTGTGTTTATCACACAAATGTTTGTCCAGTGCGGGATTGAACCCGCGACCTCTAGCGCAGAAGGCGGAGTTACTACTAACTGAGCTATGAGGCCAGTCAATATAATTCTACTAATATTATAAATGCGAAAGTTTGTGAGGATGTCTGGATTTTTGTGGTTCAATCACGCCCAAACGGCAGAACGGATTTGGATGAAATTTGGCACAGATATAGATTATATTCTGGAATAGCATGTAGACTACTTTTTATCTTCATAGATACCGCGCGAGCGAAACCGCGGGCGCAAGCTTGTATTTTCTATTTTACTCTAACGACACGTGTTGATACTACACATTCATGATAATATACAGCCTGATAATATAAAAACTGATATTTCGTTTCTTTAATTTGTGTTTATAGTAACAAGTCAGCATTTAAATGAACAGTCTCACGAGTCACCGGTGAGTGGTATTTTTTTTTTTATACAACAGAGGTGGCAAACTAGCTTACGGCCCACCTGATGGTAAGCGGTTACCGTAGCCTATGAGCGCTTGCAATACCAGAGGCATCACGCACGCGTTGCCGACCCCGAACCCCCTTCCCCCCTAAAGAGCTCTGGCAACCTTACTCACCGCAGGAACACAACACTATTTGAAACAAATAATGTTATTTGGCTGCGATCTTCTGTAAGGCGGAGGTACCTCCCCAGGCGGGCTGCTCCAATTCAGAACGAGAAAATCTCGCGGTGCCCTACCTCCTCCTAAAATGTGAGTGGTGAATAGCTTGCCGGTTTTTGTAGTAGCACTTTACGTGACAGCATACAAAAACGGCTACTTACTTTTCACCACTCACCGGTGACAAGTGACTAACTCACGAGCATCACGCACTCAGATAACCGTTGACTCACCGAGATCAAAGCCCTTCGCGACACATTCAAGGATATCCGCCGTGAGTGGAATCTTAAATTGATTTTTCTTCCTAGCCGGAAGTTTAGCCGTCGCTAATTCTAGCAAGACTACGCCATAGCTGTACGTGTCTAGTTCTCTGGACAATTCGTTGTATAACAGGTATTCCTTGGGTAGGTATGCCGAGGTACCAATTGGCCTGAAAATTTAAAAAAAAATTATATAAACAAAAATCTATTGGCAAATGTGACGCAGAATCACTTGAAAACTTGGAGGAGGGGACAGCGAGATTTTCTCGTTCTAAATTGAAGTAGCCCACCTGGGGAGGTACCTCCACCTTACAGAAGATCGCAGCCAAATAGCATTATTTGTTTCAAATAGTGTTGTGTTCCTGCGGTGAGTATATTATATTGTATTGTATATTATATTTGTATTGTATAGTATATTATATTGTAACCCAGTCGTTAAAATCTTCAGCTTCTGGAGCGTCCCTTCTTCTAGAAGCTAGTGTTGCTAAATGTGAGACTGAGTTTAGTTTTAGTTACATTAATGCGGGTAATATTGTGAAAACCTTTAAATCCCTCAATATAAAAAACACTGAAGACCTATGGGGTATATCTACAAAGGTAGTAGGTGCTATTATTAACGATATTGCTCCATGCTTAGCCCACATCTTTAATAGTTGTGTTGACGATGGAGTTTTTCCTGACCTTATGAAGCATAGCAAAATCATTCCTTTGTTCAAGTCCGGAAACGAAAAAGATCCCGCTAATTATAGACCTATCTCGATATTGCCTACTCTAAGTAAAATCTTTGAAAAAGTTATTCTTACTCAGTTATTATCTCACTTCAATCTTAACGGGCTTCTTCATTGTAATCAATTTGGATTTACCAAAGGTCGATCAACAGCCGATGCCGGGACTTTGCTCTTAAAGCACATATACGATGCCTTTGAGAACTCACAAGACGCAATCGGTGTATTCTGTGATTTGTCAAAAGCGTTTGACTGCGTGAGTCATGCAACATTAATCTCAAAGCTAAAACATTACGGCATCCAAAACCGTGCAATTGACCTTTTACAATCTTACTTATCCAATAGAGTCCAAAAAGTTGACGTGGGTGGTGAAAGGTCTTCTGGATCAACTATTGTCATGGGTGTGCCACAGGGTTCGATTCTAGGCCCTTTCTTGTTCCTAGTTTACGTTAATGACCTCCCTTCTTATGTTAAAGAAATGTGTGACATAGTTCTATTTGCTGACGACACCTCGCTAGTGTTCAAAGTCGACAGATCCAAAACAAATTACGATGACGTAAACGCATCCTTGTCGCTAGTCCTTAATTGGTTTTCTGTAAACAATCTCTTGCTAAATTCAAAGAAAACGAAATGTATCAAATTCTCTTTACCTAATGTAGTACACAATAGCCCCACTAACATTGTATTAAATGGAGAGTCACTAACCCTTGTTGATTCTACAAATTTCCTAGGACTCAATATTGATTCAAAATTGCAGTGGGGACCCCACATTGAAACTCTTGCCGGTAGACTTAGTTCCGCGGCATATGCCGTTCGTACGATAAGGTGGCTCACAGATGAAGCCACAGCTAGGTTAGTTTATTTTAGCTACTTCCATTGTGTAATGTCCTATGGTATCTTTCTCTGGGGGAATGCAGCAGATATCCAAGTCATATTTGTTTTACAAAAACGAGCAATACGTGCCATTTATAAAATGAAGTCAAGGGACTCCTTGAGGGAACTTTTTAAAGAAATTAACATTTTAACTGTAACTTCACAATATATTTACGAAAACTTATTGTACACACATAAGCACATGGCTAGCTTTAAGAAAAAAAGTGATGTGCATAGTATTAACACAAGAAACAAAAATAAATTGTGCATTCCAAAATTTAGATTACAAAAAGTAAATGGGTCTTTTATGGGGAATATGGTAAGATTTTATAATAAACTTCCGGTAAACGCGACGCAACTTCCTATTAGAAGATTTAAAGTGTACATAAAGAATAATCTTATTAAGAAAGCGTACTATAAACTAAATGATTATTTAAATGATAAAACCGCATGGCCTGAAGTCGCTCTGCCCCTCGACAGCTAAAATGCCCTTTTGCAGTGTCTTTACAGTTTTTGCTTGCATCATATTTTAAGTATTATTTAATTATATAAGCATTAGGTACATATTTCATCAAGTGTAGCGTGTGCTGCCCTTAGATCATTTGTTGAAGCTCACATTTGTCTTCATTTTTTTCACATTTTTATAAGCTCTTATTTATTAAGGATTATAATTAGATTACTTTTCTCTTGAGCCTCACCTAGTTCGATCGGCACCACACTGAAGCTTTAAATTCCATTTTGTGAAAAAGGATCATGGAAAAAAATGATAGGCACCAAGCCGTGTTTGTTGCCTGATTCTTCTAGGCTTGGTCGCGAGGAACAGGCATAGCTTCACCTAGTTTCTAAGACGTTTCTAAGTGATCCTAGTGATTTTATTGAAATTTATAAAAAAAAAAAAAAAAAAAAAAAAAAAAAAAGTAAGGTTGCCAGAGCTCTTTAGGGGTGGGGGCAACGCGTGCGTGATGCCTCTGGTATTGCAATCGTTCATAGGCTACGGTAACCGCTTGCCAACAGGTGGGCCGTATGCTTGTTTGCAACCTTAGTTGTATAAAAAAAACCGCTCGACTGATTTGGCTTTCTTTCCTTCCTTCTCCGTTATGAGCTCGACAAGTGTTAATGCGCACCTATATTTTTTCGAAAACACATATCCATTGGTACACGGCCGGGATCCGAACCTACGTACGACCTTCAGATCGAGAGTCAAGGTATCTCCCACTTGGGCAACACGGCTCGGGATATTATAATCCTACTCATATCCTACTTTCCCAGGCCTCATAGCTCAGTTGGTAGTAACTCTGCCTTCTGCGCTAGAGGTCGTGGGTTCGATTCCCGCACTGGACAAACATTTGTGTGATGAATACAGATGTTTGTTCTGTGTCTGGGTGTTAAATATATACATATTATGTATATCAGTCTCTGGTACCCATAGCACAGGCTATGCCTAGTTTGGGATCAGCTGGCCGTGTGATAGGTCCGGAATATTTATTATTTATTATTTTTTCTAGCTCTAATCTACTCGGTTTTTTATTAAAGACCGGGGATAACTGGGACGAACGGGCCTAGGCCAAGTTCGCCTCAGTAGAGGGTTGAACTTCACCAGGAAGTTCTGTTTGTAAAAACTTTCTCACTATTCTGCAGGTGTTCAAAATAACTGCTTTTTGTAGCAGAACATAATTATGCTTTGGTAAATCTAAGAAATCTAAAGATTGAAAAAGTTGCTTAGGGATAACACCGGTTGATGACAATACTATAGGAACTATAGAAACTTTCTGCAGTCTCCACATGCGTGTTATTTCGTTTTTGAGATCAATGTATTTGGAAAGTTTCTCTGAAATGGTGTTCTGAATATTGTGAGTATTGGGAATGGCGATGTCGATAAGGAGTGCGGTGTTGTTGGTTTTGTCTACTAGGGTTAAGTCGGGTCTATTAAAGTGTATGGTTTTATCGGTCAGTATGGCTCTGTCAAAATAGAGTTTGTGTGTAGCATTCTCCAATACAGTTTCGGGGGTGTATTTATAATAGGGTGTTGGTTTTATAGAATTGTCTACAAGTTTATATTTAAGTGCTAGGTTTTGATGAATTATGTTGGCCACTTGGTCGTGTCTAAACTTGTAGTCAGTTTGGGCGATCGCTTTGCAGGCCCCCGTAATGTGTTGGATTGTTTCTGAATTACTGTTACATCGTCGGCACATGTCTGTTTGTAAACGTTTTTTCATAATATGTTTTTGGTAGTTGCGCGTTTCGATAACTTGGTCTTGAATTGCAATCATGAATCCCTCAGTCTCTGGAAAGAGTTCACCTCGACTGAGCCATTCGTTCGACGCCTGTCTGTCGACGGTGAGTTGACTCAAGTCGTGGTGGTGCCTTCCGTGAAGAGACTTACTAGTCCATTCGGTGATTAAAGTCTGTCTGTCTGTAAGGTTTTCATTGTTTTGTTTATTTTTATCTTCTAAGTTAAGTGGGGTTAGTTTTCGGTCAAGTTGTACCACTGACTTGTGAAGTGAGGATGCTTCAGATTTGGAATGGAAGTAAGATCTTAATGTCGTTATTTGTTTGTTATGCAGGTTACGGATATCGATAATGCCCCTCCCTCCTTCAGCTCTTGGCAAAATTTGTCTTTGTATGCAAGCACGTGGGTGATGCTTTCTGTGTTTCGTCATAGTGACATTAATAAGGCGTTGCAGATTTTTAAGCTCTGTTTTGGACCAATTAATTACTCCAAACGAATAGGTTAAAATTGGGATGGCATAAGAATTTATTGCTTTAGTTGTGTTTTTAGAGTACAGTTGTGATTTTAAAACTGAGTTAAGCCTATGCTTGAAACTCTGAGTAAGTTTAATTTTGATTTCCTTTGAATGTATTTGTTTTGACTGGTGGTAGCCTAAATATTTGTAAGTTTCATTTTCATACAAAGGGTCTATAGTTTCGCCAGTTTGCATTTGATATGCATGTTGGTAAGATTGCCCAGCTTTGATAGAGTTTATCTTGCACTTATCAATTCCAAAATTCATAGCGATATCATGTGAAAACTGTTCTGTTATTTGTATTAGGTTTTCTAAATCGGCCTGTGTTGGGGAATATATTTTAATGTCATCCATGTAGAGTAGGTGGTTAAGTTTATATGTTGAATTATCGGTCTGTTCGTCTTGTGTTTCAACAAGGGAATATCCTACCCCGGTTGAGTTTAGAATATTAGACAGTGGATTTAGAGCCAGACAGAACCATAAGGGGCTGAGTGAGTCTCCTTGGAATATCCCTCGTTGTATCCTTATTGGTTCTGTCTCTATAGCCGTACAAGATATTTGTGCGTGCAATTTGGTTGTCCAACTTGTCATAGAGCTGTTTAAAAATGTTATCAATTGCGGGTGTATCTTATAAATCTTCAGGATTTTTAGTAACCATGTATGTGGAACCGAGTCATACGCTTTCTTATAATCTATGTAGATGGTATACAAGTCTTCCTTGTTTTTTTGTACTTTGTTCAAAATAACTGCGTCTATAGTAAGCTGTTCTTTGCAGCCCTGACTGTATTTTCTGCAGCCTTTTTGTTCTTCGGTTAGTATATTATTGTTATCAATGTGTTGGTTAATGAGTCGGGATAGGCATGCTGTTATAATTTTGTAAATAGTTTGTAAGCAAGTGATTGGCCTATATTTGGCGGGGTTAGCAGTATCGTTTGTGTCTTTAGGGATCATGTGAGTTATTCCAGCTGTGATGTAGTTAGGCATTGTATGAGGGTTTTTGATGAAGTTATTAATGTGGTTATAAAGAAACGGTTGTACTGATGAGAGTTTTTTGTACCAATAGCTGTGAATATGGTCGGACCCTGGTGTTTTCCAGTTGTGGGTCAGTTTCAGTACCTGGTGGTATGTCTCTATGGGTATACTTTCATAGTTCATAGATTCTAAGGTTGTATACTTTTCATATTCTCTCTGGATCCATTCTGCGTCATCTTTTAGTTCAGCTGGGTTTTCCCATATGTTCGCCCAAAATTGACGTAATACATCAGGGTCTAAGCTACTCGTTTGGTTACTGTTAGCAGTCGAATCAGACGGTACTGTGTGGTTGCTTGTACTTTTTGACAAGGTTTGGTAAAATTTCCTTTCATTGTTGTTAAATTGATTGTTCTGCGATTTTCGGAAAGAGCAAGCTTTGTACCGTCGGAGACGACTGCTTACGACTGTAAGTTTTTGTTTCAGGGTGTCTAGGTAGTGACTAGGTTCTGTATTTGGTTGTTCATGAGTAGTGTGTATTTTGTGCTTTTCCATTATAAGATTTACTTGTTTAGTTAAGGCCCTACTTCTGTTTCCATTTATGTATTGAGTCAATCTGCCAATCTTTTTCCGCAAGTCTTCTACCTTTCTTTCAAGACGCTTTTGCCAGTTAGGTGTAAAATCTCGTTGTCTTTGATTACCTATATCTTCTGGTGGTATTTTGAGTCTAGATCCGTTTATTTTGGCTGCCGTCCATGCCACACAATAAATGGCAGTTTGAATGGCTTCAAAATCTGTATCTATGTTTACGATTTTTGGTAGGGTTACATCATTTAGGTAGCTGACAGTCTTTCCTAATTTCTTTGTAGCTTTTTGTTTAGGGATAAAAGGTCTTTCTACGGGTTTCGTATTGCTAAAATATTCTAAAGCTTCACTAAATACAAGGTCTACTTCCTGATTTATATCTTGTTGGTTATCTAAATTTTCATGATTTATTTGTGATATTGGTACATATTCAGTGTCGTGATAAGTGCTTAATTGTGCATCGCGACAATCTATTGTGTTTAAATCGTCATGAATTGACTCGTTTTGATTTGTGTTATCTGTAGTGATACTTAATTCTGTAGCAACTTCCTGTTTTATGACTTCTAGCCTATCGTTATCAATGAACTTATTTGCAATGATGATTCTTCTCTGGTCCGCTATTCTTTGTTCGCTCACGTGGGCAAGGTGTGGGAATGCGCTGATGAAATATTGGTGTAAGGGCTTTCTGTACGATGTTTTATTTGTTTCCAAATGTGTAATCCTGTAATATTGTCTTATTATTGTTTCATTATGTTCAAGTGTCCAGTGAGTTCGTTGTGTGTGTTGTGTCGAGGTTGGTTGAATTTCATGCTGATTGGTAGATTGGAGATAGGACTCTACTTCAGCTCGTATCTCGGTCACACTTGCTGCTGGCAGTAGGTTGCTTCTAATTATTGCTCTGCGCTGGTCACCTACTCTCTGCCTACTAACGTCAGTCATTTCAGGAAAACGGTCTATGAACTTACTGTGCAGTTCTGTAAGGTATGATCTGGTTTCCGATTCGAGTTTTGTGATGATCAGATAAGTGCGCAGGATGAATGTGTTCATATCCTCTGTCCATTTTTTTCGCGCACGTGGTTTGGCTTTGGCGGTTACAGGATTATCGACTGTTGTCGCCTGTACAACGTCCTCTGCCACTGAAGATGACGATCTTCGTGAAGAAGGGGATAGAGAAGAAAGTCTAGGATTAAAGTAGACATAAGAGCGTGGGGAAGAAGGAATAGAAGAGAAAAGAGTTTTTGGTGAGGATGAAAGTGATTGGGCTTCCTGGTCCTTTTCTGCCCAATCTGAACCGCTCGGGCCCCCTTCCTCGATAGGGGCCAGCTGTGTTGCTCCTAAATCAGCAGCGCTCGTGCTTCTGAATCTTTCTGCGCCGGCACGAGATGTGCTCCGGCTTGTTCTTCTAAGTGGTCGTAGGTTATACCTTCTGTTGGACTCACCTTTTTCGGGTTCCCCGGCAGAGGGCCGCCCATTACCCTCGCCACCGATGGCTTGCATGCTGTAACGTCCAGCATCGGCTCCAGACGTGCCCCGGCGATCACCCCCGGGAAGCGACCATATACGTTTACTCTTTTTCTTACTCTCCATCATGGTGGGTTTGCCATTGCCCTTTTTAGTCACCCGCTAAGTTATTTTGTTGCGGGTGTCCGCCCCTCACGTGGCTTAGATGGTCAAGCACGGACGTAGGGTTGGGCTTGGAGGGGCTTATTTATTATTATTATTATTATTTCCCATCCTACTTCCTACTAATATTATAAATGCGTAGGTACCACGCGAGCGAATCCGCGGGCGGAAGCCAGTATAAAATAAATCCGCTTTAAGCCAAAGATTCATATGTTTTCACACAGATGGGAAGTGGCTCCGTAGCTTAGTTAGAGCATCCCCGTATCTACAGGAAAGTTACGGGTTCAAATCCCCTGTGTCGTTTTGTTTGGGGTGTTTTAGAAATCATATTAAATACTTACTTAGATACTAGCAGATGCGTTCCATCGTCCCCGTATACGCCTATCTTCGCAAGGCCGAAGTCCCCTATTTTCGGCATAAGACAAGTGTCTAGGAGTATGTTCGCTGGCTTTATATCGCCGTGGATTAGCGGAGTGTCGTTATCTTTATTGTGAAGATATACCAGACCACTGAAATTTTACAAAAATTAACAATTAAATTCAGTTTAGTTCTGTTTGGTTCAGATCGGTTCGGTTTGGTTTAGTTCAATTCAATTCAAAAGCGTAAACGTACTACACATTGAAACTTAGTAAAGTAAGCGACTACTGCTTAAATAGGCTTCGACCCGCAACCTTCATGGTTGTCGGTCCATCGGGTGGGGGGCATCATCATCTTGTCGTATCAGGCGAGTGCCCAGGCGCAAGGGGTGCGGGTTCGATACCCGCTGGGGGACAAATGTTTGCATGATCTGCAAATATTTGTTACTATGCTGTCTGATTATTTAGAATTAAGATAGTTTAAATTTCAGCTGTAGTTGGTGGGTAGACTGTTTTGCACGTCCTTATAGGATGACAAAATGCTATCCTACCAACTGCATTTTTCATTCTTCTTTTTTTTTTGTTATTCTGTTCGCATTACTACTGCCCTCTTTCTACCAAATCCGTGGACAACGGGGCTGATTACACTCTAAGAACTTTAGTACCTACTTTAATTAAGTTTAGTAATATGTGAGTGCAATTGTTTGTTGTCCCGAATAAATAAAAATTAAATAAATAAAATAATTTGTTCCGGGTCTGGGTGTTGTAGTACCGTGGTACTCGTAGTTTCTGATACCCACGACACAGGGAATCCTAGTGTGGGGTCAGGACTATGTATGTGGCTGGGTGTTGTTTATTTATTTTATTGTTCAACTTACTTGGCAACTCCTAGTGCTATCCTGTACCGTTGTGGCCAACTCAGAGGTCCATGTTTACCGCTGATCTTATAATATATCCTCTGTTGTAATGAACCCCCGGCCATTAGTTGGTAGATTAAACACGCTTCTGGTCCTGAAATTCATGTCCATTCTTTAACCAGAATAATTTAATTTAATTATATAAATGTGATTTTGTTTACGCGACTGCAAAATAGGATTATAAAAAAAACATCTTTTCCAAGTTTCAACGAAATCGATTGAGTCGTTATGGCGTGATTGAACAACAAACATCCAAACATTCTCACAAACTTTGGCATTTATAATATTAGTAAAAATAGGAACAAGGATAGTAGAATGTTCTGTAGTGATATTACCTCCAATGCTATACCCGTAAAGGGCCAGGATATTATCATGTCGATACTGGTTGAGGAACAATTCCCTGATAAGCTCCAGATTCCGTTTATCGTTGTTTTTCAGCCTCTTAATGGCTACTGGTAGGCAAATCACCACACCTGTAAAAAAAAATACTGCAGACTTAAATTAAACCTTCTTTTTTTTGAAGTCGATTAAAAAAGTCTAGTGTCCCAACCCTTTTTACCTACCTAATTATGTACCATTAGCACATTTTTTTTAATTACTATTATTTAATTTTATTTTGTAGAGTTAATTTTTTATTTCTATTTTTTTTTTATAAGTCTGTGTTTTTTTTTTATTTTGTATTTATTATTTTAGTAGTGTGTTTCTTGTTTTTTTATTGTCGTCGTTGTGAGTAGTTGGTCCGTAGCGACAACCAAGGCTCTGACGGAAGACCAGCGTTGGTTGCTAGCCTGCTAGCCAACCAACTCATGCTGAGGCAGAGCCAATTTTGTTGCTCGATCTACACCTATTTTTATTTATTTGTTTGTTTATGTTTGTTTATTCTTAATTAGGTGTAAGTTTTGTAAGAAAATAAATATATTCTATTCTATATTCTATAGTGCTTCGCCTCGAACCGAGATATTGCGATGTAAGGTTGGTTTAAAGTTGGTGCTTCAAAGATTGTTGAGGCACAAATAAGATAAACTTTGAAAATCGCATCTTCAGCATTTCCAAACTAATATCCAATCTATAACATACGAAGTCATTGAAACTTTACCAAACGGGTGCAAACGTTATATTGGTTATCAAATGTAACTGTTTTCGTTGTATCTCAAAAACAATTTATGGAGAATAAAAATAAAAATCTTTTATTAATAGAATAGAATATGTATTTATTTCTCTCCACAAAGGTTAACAGTAATGGATGGGATACAGCAGAATATAAGTATTGTAGGTAGTTAAGTTAACCTGTTTTGTGAGAGACCGGTGCCTTTTTTTTTTTAAGGGGTGAAAATGCCGTGCATTTCCTTTCCGCCATGGGGGGTGGCGGAAAGGGGTATGTGGGGCTCGAACCTACTAAAAACCCCCCTGTGAGCAGTCCTCCGCCTGGTTGAGGCGAGATGGGGTCGTGTTAGCATTCACCATCTCGCCTCCGCGGTAGGCCCGGATTTGCCTTAACCGAGCCACTGCGTCTGTGCCTTGCTCACTAAGGCCGAGAGACCGGTGCCTGAATTAGGTTTAGAATGAGGAATGTATGAACAAAGCTCTTTCATATAACACCTCACTTCATGTATTTATATTTCTATATTTATTTAACAAACAGCGACATTTTTTCGCTCCAAATTGTACCAGCCCACCTGGGAGGTACCTCCGCGTTACAGAAGCAGATACAGATCACAGCCAAATACCATTATTTGTTTCAAATAGTGCTGTGTTCCTGCTATGAGTAAGGTTGCCATAGCTCTTTCGGGGTCGGCAACGCGTGCGTGATGCCTCTGGTATTGCAAGCATTCATAGGCTACTGTAACCACGAAATAAATAAATATTACGGACATATTCACACGGTCAACTGACCCCAAACTAGGCATAGCCTGTACTATGGGTACCAGAGACTGATATACATAATAGATAAATATTTAACATCCAGACACAGAACAGACACCTAATTCTAAGGTTTTTTTCTGTGACATTGGTATTTTCTGTGTGTTTTTTATGCGTGTCAAATAAATTATATTCTATTCTTAAATGTTTGTCCAGTGCGGGGATCGAACCCGCGACCTCTAGCGCAGAAGGCAGAGTTACTACTAACTGAGCTATGAGGCCTGTCAAACCACTTACCAACAGGTGGGCCATATGCTTGTTTGCAACTTTATTTTATTTTATTTTATTAATGAAACAAAATCCACAGCTCTTAGATAATATGGTACAACTTAACTAATTCACTTTACTTAAAGCCAATAAATGATTTAATTTTTTTAGCTAATACATTTACTAATTACGACCGTCACTGATTTGACACAAAACTAATATTATATATATGTGTATGTGTATATGCGTGTACATATGTGGTGTGTGTATGTGTGTGAATAAGTGTGTATTTGAGAGAGCGAGTGTGCAAGTCCGGTGCTTGAGTGTGCATGTGTGTAATGGATGTGAATATGAATATAGCAATAGACTTTATAAACAGCTACATGTTAGGTTGTTTCAACCTAATGAAGGCTTAAGAGTGTTCAATGAACACTCGAAAAAACTTTGCTACTTTACCTTTAAACACTTGTCCGAAACCGCCACTGCCTAGCAAATTCTTTTCGCTCCAATTGTCAGTAGCTTCGGTCAGTTTTTCATAGCTGAACATGGATAGTGAGCTTGCATTCTTAGCTATTTCAACTTCGGTGTTGTTCGCTGCGTCTGGCTTGCTTTGCGGTGTGTTCTGTGGAATTTCAGACTTTATTAAGGCAATACATAAGCCCAAAGTCGCGCAACAAGGCCAAAGGGATCCAAGGGCCAAGTCCGCAACGGGTTATGGATAAAGCTATGCTCAGAGACTACGTGATAAAATCCGAAACGAGGAAATCCGTAGAAGTGCCAAAAACACCAACGTAGATCTCAGAATTATCGGTAAAAAAAGGCAGTGAGTAGGCCATACAATTATATGTATTTCATCCCCAAAGCAGCTTATATATAATATAAAAATAATTTTACTATAGTTTTCAGTTTTTTTTCGATCCATTTCAAATTTGTCTTTTTGTCATCTTTATAAGTAATTATGAATAACCTTGTATAGCTCACAGAACCAAAAATAGTTGCGGATTAAAGGATCTCGAACAGCAACCACGAACCGGACGACGCAGTTTCGAACCGATAACATTCTGAAGGTTGCGGGAAATCGGTGGATGGAGCAGGCTGAAGACCGTTCGTCGTGGCACTCTTTGGGAGATATTGACCAGTACCAAAAAACAACGGCAATCTCTTTTGCCTTTGCCTATACTTACTTTGCTTTCATAAGTACTAGATGCCTCTGATTGTGAAGTTGCAGATCGCCCATTGCTTGCTGATACACTTTGTTCACCCTGACAATACAAAAAAGGGTAGTTACAGGAAAGTCTGTATAAGACAATCAAGCTAGCCATAGCTCAAATATAAAATAAGAGTAGGTTAACGACTGTTATCCCCAAGAATGGTAGACATCGTCTCAGATGGTGATGATCTCAGATCTTAAAGATGGTGGGGTAGTCAAAGGCATGTCCGAACATTTGGCACATGCCCACATTTCTCACAGATGTTAGTATTTAATACGTGACAGGTTGCAAGTTCATTGCCGCTTTAAGAATACTTACTGGTTTTAATCGAAAAGAAAAACTCTTTGGCGCCCGGCCGAGTTCGAACCCACGACCTTCGGGTCGAAAGTCAGGGAACATCCCACTATGCCAACATGGCTCTTTGTTTATGAAGAACGGTTAATTACAGTGTCAGTATACTGATACTTTCACCGACGGTCATAAGCCCTTTTCGGAGCCACTATGCCTCAACCTGCCAGGCTATTGCGTAAGCGAAATGGTAATGAAGATCGCAATTTTAAGGATGATTTTATCAATTATAGCGACATCTGAAGTTATTCAAACGTAAAAAGGAAGAAGCTAAGATCATGAAGTTTTCCCTTGTCAAGTTTGGAACGTTTTAAATGTGGCTAAGATTGTTAAAATTACCCTCAAAGTTACGAACTTTATTGCCATTACGCTTAGGCAATTGCACCACTGGTCACTGACCTAATACAGGATGACCAAGAAAGAATCGGGGATACGACAAGCAAAGCAAACAGTGTCAGTGGTCAAAACGAAACGCAAGTTAAATTCATCGACCTTGGGTAGGCTCGTGACGTCAAAGCGATGATTCAATCAAACAGGTTTGAACACTTTTTTAGTTTTGTCTTGAAGAGGCGTGGGTTTTCCTCATTATTATATCGCTTATATAGACTAGCTTGAATTAGCCGTGGTGGCACCGGCTGAGGTATAGGCCCCTCCATTTCTACCCGTGGATGTCGTACGAGGCGACTAAGTGAAACAAAGCTAGGGGATGGGCAGCAGCGTTCCCTATCAACAACAAGAGCTACATTTGCTGGACTAGCCTACCTATCGTACCCGCGACCTCTAGGGCAGAAGGCAAAGTTACTACCAACTGAGGTAAAGGTACGATTCCCGCACTGGACAAACATTTGTGTGATTAACAGGTGTTTGTTCTGTCTGGATGTTAAATATTTATCTATTATTATTATTATTATTTTTTTTATGTTATATGGAGGCAAACAGGCTTACGGCCCACCTGATGGTAAGCGGTTACCGTCGCCTATTGACATCTGCAACACCTGGAGCATTGCTAATGCATATTATGTAGGTATATAAGTCTCTGGTATCCATAGTACAGGCTATGCCTAGTTTGGGAGTTGACTTTGTGTTGATATTTCCGGAATATTTATTTCGCCAACCCGCATGCCCAGCGTGGCGAGTACGGCCAAATCCCCGCTCGATTATAAATAAAGACGGTCAAGTGCGAGAACTCGCGCCCTGAGGCTTCCGTACCGTATTGGTCGTGGGTTCGAATCCCGGTCGTTCACCAGTGGTCATGGTCAGAAAATAAAAATTCTAAGTGTAGGAATCGACAAACTTAATTTTGCGGTCGCTCACGTAGTCATTGTATGACATTGACCGCAAATATAACTTTGTTTCCTAAATACAAATACAAACATTTTTATTTCAGTAAACTTAATCTAGGTTACATTTCATGGGTTTGGGACCCTCTTTTAAGTAAAAAACGTCCAAATTCCTCAATTTCAGACTTTTCCCTTTAATTGTGTTACAAACGCTCCTAGCATTCCAAATTTCAGAATTGTGAGGTAACTGGAAGTGCCTTAGAGGTTTTTCATTTTAGCGATTTCCATACAAAAATTATACATTCATTGCCATCTTTTTAATGCATTAAGCTAGAGCTTTGATTTTCATACCGCACCATAAGCCCACAGACCTTAATAGGTGGTATAAATTTCAAGTTGATACCTTTAGCCATTTGAGAAAAAGGGTCTTGACAGACGGACAGACAGACAGACGGACAACAAAGTGATCCTATAAGGGTTCCGTTTTGGAAGGAGGTACGGAACCCTAAAAAAACGAAAAAAGTGTTCTATATGTATACATACAAACAAGAAATTTTAAGTTAGTCAGTACCTTCATTTGCATCATCATCACAGGCAATGGTATTAAACCACTTTGAGGTTTAGGTGTGACCTTGACGTTGCCATTTTCTGAAATAAATGAATATATTATTATACAAGGCGATTCATCATGTATACTTTCGAAATATCTTTATTATTATATGCCTAATAGTAGGCAGTAAAGTTTGTTCTACGATTATTGGAAATTGGACATTTTTTATTTAAAAAACACCAGCAAATATCAGTTGTTTTGGGGCCAAATCAATTCAAACTCAATGATTTAGCTGTTTTAGGTACCTAGTACCTAATCTTGATGTCTAACTTCTAGATAAGTATAATGCGTGGATCACGCGGATTACATACCGCCACAGTAGAGTTCTCAGACCAACTATCTAGACTGGCCTCATAGCTCAGTTAGTAGTAACTCTGCCTTCTGCGCTAGAGGTCGCGGGTTCGATCCCCGCACTGGACAAACATTTGTGTGATAAACACAGATGTTTGTTCTGTGTCTGGGTGTTAAATACTTATCTATTATATATATATATATCAGTCTCTGGTACCCATAGCACAGGCTATGCCTAGTTTGGGATCAGTTGATCGTGTGAATATGTCCGGAATATTTATTTATTTATTATCTAGTGCGCAGGTCTACCGTCAAGTCTCATCTTTGGCTGCGCGCATTTGACCTACGTTTAAACGACAGCATCAGTGGCGTAGCATGCAAGTGCCCATCTGAGACGCAAGGGGTGCGAGTTCGAATTTCGCTGCGGGACAAATGTTTACATGATCTGCAAATAATAGTTCCAGGTCTAGGTGTAGCGATGCCATTGGTACTCATTACGGAGGCAAACAGGCTTACGGCCCACCTGATGGTAAGCGGTTACCGTCGCCTATTGACATCTGCAAAACCTGGAGCATTGCTAATGCGTTGCCTGCCCTGGAGAAATCTTTTTGTATTTTTCTTAAAGCTCTTCATGTTGTAGGTTAGCGGGAAAACCTCGGAAGGAAGCTCATTGCACAATTTGCACGTATGGGGGGAAAGGATCTCGTAAAGCGAGTGGTTCGAGATACCCACGTGTCGATGAGATGTGGATGAGCCTTATTCCGGTGACGCGAGGTCCGATGGTAGAACCTCGATGCGGGTATGGGGTCAAATAGTTCCTCAGAACACTCACCATTGTAAAGCCGATAGAGCACACAGAGCGAGCCAATATCACGGCGCTGGCTCAAGGGCTCCAGCTTACTAGTGAGCTTAGGTTCGTCGACAATTCTGACGGCTCTTCTCTGAAGGGAGTCGAAGCGGAGGAGCTGATACTTGGGGGCTCCGTGCCAGAGATGAGAATAGTATTCCACATGTGGCCGAACTTGTGCTTTATAAAGCAATAGGCGCTGAGTCGGTGTGAAATACTGTTTGGCACGGTTAAGAACTCCCAAGTTTTTTTGAAGTTAATTTAGCCTTTGCTTCGAGGTGACTCCCATACTGGACCTCGTTAGAAATGTCGACACCCAAAATTGAAATACTCGCGGAGGCGGAGAGTGGAATGCCCTGGAAATGCGGAGTTAGGTTGAACGGAGTCTTTTTGGCTGAGAAAGCACATACCTGTGTCTTAGAAGGGTTAAAAGTGACCAGATTTTGGTTACCCCAATCTGATACAAGCGCTAAGGAGTCTTCGATCTCAGACACAAGCCTCGACCTGTTCTCTTCCACTTCGGCACGAGAGGTGTTTGCGCGGCCAGAGTAGAAGGCGTCACCAGTACTATCATCAGCATAGCAATGAAGACCGCTTATTTGAAGCATGTCATTGATATGCATGATGATTGATGAAGAGTGTGGGTGACAATACGGACCCTTGGGGCACGCCGGCGTTGATGGGCATGGAGTCCGAGCAAGATCCATCGACAACGGATCGAATGCTCCGCCCGGAGAGAAAACCGTCAACCCAACTGCATAACCCCTTGGGGAGACCGTAAGATGGAAGTTTTGAGAGGAGGGCCTTGTGCCAAACACGATCGAACGCCTAAGCGATGTGCCATAGATGAGCCATAGTTTCTGATACCTATGACACAGGGAATCCAAGTGTGGGGTCAGGACTATGTATGTGACTGTTGGGTGTTATTTTTTTATATTACCACAGATAACATAATACTATAATATTACTAACTAATTATAGCGGGGGTGGTTAGACCTGCACTGACTTCCCACAGTGGAGTGTTGTGCATTGTCCCCCTATGTTAACCCTACCCCAGCCAGCCCAGCTCCTTAAAATAGCGAAGCAGTACTTCGGGTCGTTGGTAACATTTTCTCAGTATCCCTGTATGCGGCGGTGTCTGGGAGCCGCTTCCGAGCACGGCCCGCCCAATGTGGCTCTAGCCTCTTCCGTGGCTGCACAGTGGAAAATTTTGTGCTCTACTGTTTATAACTAGGTATTTTTTAAACAGTTTATTAGACATGAACAAACTCACCATCGTTACTCTGTTTATCCGAGCAGTTCTTTCTCTCCAACTTGGCCAGTAGTTGATGGAATTTGTCATCTTCGACGACCCGCACTAGGCACCTCAACGCGGGGACATGTTTCATAAAGTATAACAGTATGAAGAGTTCCTTCACATTATGGTTTAGTTGGCCCCATCTTGTGAACAGTTGGTGGGTGGGTGAGTCAGACTTTCTCTTTGCTGCTTGTTCTATTTCCTGTAAATGTTCAATTTTTACTAGTATGAAAGGCTAAGTGGTTGGAGTACACAGGCCACTGATAATATGAGCAGGACCCCAATTCTACTAATTCAATGACTTCATAATGATAATCGCATGATAATGATCGCACCATTATTATTCAGTTGCGATTGCCGCTACTCTCGTTTTATTGATTTCATTGTTTGATTGTTTTGACAGTGACTGCCATTGGAAAATGACTGTTATAGAATACCAAGTGTCAATAGTGGCCATTTTGCCAGTGAACCATCGTCATTTTGAAGCCATTGAATTAGTAGAATTGGGCCCCAGATGCCCGCAATTGGATAGCATAAAGCTTGACACCACTGCACTGTAATCATTACTGTAATATAAAATATAGAACAATAAAAAGACATGACGAATGTAGAATGTCTACTGGTTAACAAAAGCCTCCCCCATATATTTCCAAATTGGGTCATCTATGAATGCTTTAATTTGACAACATCGGTGGCGCAGCGGGCAAGTGCCCATCTGAGAGGCAAAGGGGTGTGGGTTTGATTCCCGCTGTGGGATAAATGTTTGCATGACCTGCAAATATTTGTTCCGGGTCTGGGTGTTGTGGTTCCATTGTAATCGTAGTTTCTGATACCAACGACACAGGGAATCCTAGCGTGGAGTCAGGACTATGTATGTGACTGTTGGGTGTTAATATGATTAATGCTGCTTTTATAATGGACAGAACCGGTTTTAAAGATAAACCAGCTTCGATATACGTTGGAGAAAGTCATATTACACCTACTTAAAGGAAACAGTAAAACTTTCAAATAAAGAATACCTATCTACGTAATTTACATATTTGTATTTCATTTGTTTATTATAGCTATTAGCTATTATTAGCTATGCCAGCCCCCGAATACATTGAGGTTATGGGTTTTCCAAGAAAAAATGTAATGAAGATGTCTCGCACGGGGGGAAATCCCAAAAACAGAGTAGAAGTACTTACGATAATATTAAATGTATTGTATTTCATGTGTTCGCCAGCTAACTCCTTCCAAGTATCATCCATATCCAGCAAGCGACACAGCTCCCTATTTATGTCGAACGGGAGCTCATAAATATACATTTTAAATTTTCCTTTACAGTTTAAAAGACGAAAACAAATCGCAAACAAACAACAGTACGTAATATGCACAGAACACCATTACCACAGAACACTTATTACTAGTACTCCCGAGGTACTATGTACCCAGTGCTGCAAGCCGGGATTGTCAAAAGTTACCTAAAATGCATAAGAAAAGTAGCCTTTTAGTGTGAAAAGTAACCTTTCATTTATTTTCCAGTAGTTAAATTTAATATTGAGAATATTAAATTGAATGGTGAGTCTCACATGTATGACACTAGAAATAAAAATAATATATCAAATCCTGTTCATAGACTTGCTAAAGTAGATAAAACTTTCTTATGTATAAGCATCAGTAAACTCCCGAATGAACTTCGAAACACAAATGATATAGAATTCGCTAACAAATTAAAAAGATTATTAATTGACAAGTCATACTACACTCTTGACGAAGCTTTTGCTGATACATTTGTAACATTATAAAGATAAGGTTATTTTTATTTATGTTTAATTTTGTACCGTAGGTAGTACTTTACTTTTTAAATTGTATTTTTTAACAAATTGTAAACTTTGACATTTCCAAGTGTACCAACGTCTGTACCTTTATATATGGAATAAAAATTGAATTGAATTGAATAGTAGGGAAAAAAAATTACATACAGCATATGTTGGTTGTATTAGCATATGGAAATATGATTCATTGCACTTGGTTAAGGTTCAGTTGTTCAGTCATCCGGACTAGGGAAAAAATATTTTTTCCATGGTTATACAATCAAAAATATTAAAGGACAGTGTTGCTGTTTGAAAAATAAATATTTTTAATAGTCCGGTTGCCTTTTTTTATAATAAAATTATGCAAGGGGATTCATAATATGTATGTTATTCCGAAAACGGCATATTCTGCATCCAATTGGCAATAAAGTTTGTTGTACGACTTTTAGAAATTCGATATATTTCATTGAAAAAAAAATGTACAAATCAGCTGTTTTTGGGTCAAATCAGTTCAAAGTCAATGAATCAGCTGTTTTAGGTAGCAATCTTGCTGCCGAACTTCTCGTATGTTTAGTAATTACATAGTTATAAAGAATATAAAAATACTAAAAACAAGTCATTTTTTGCTAAATTCAGTGAAAGAATAACCATATTATTTCTATTTTTTTCTATGAATAAAAAGAAATAATAATAGCAAAAAAACATCCTTTTTTTGATAAACTTATAATCTTTTTCATAATATATTCTTGACATTTATTTTGAAAAAAAAAACAAAAAAAAAGAGAAGCGAAGAAAGAAGAAGTCCTCTTGCCAAAATCAGTGCGGCACCGCCGTACGAAATGAGCAGAACCAGGCATACTGGCTCAGACCCGAGGTGCCCACCACTCAAATGTACGTGTCGCGCGTACATTACGCCGTGACGGCAGAAGGGATGGTGGCAAAAAAAGTAAAAGGTAAAAGGTAAGGAAAGGTGTCAAATTCAGGAAGTTCATTGGACGCCTGCCACGAGACACCGGTGGCGTTGCCACTGGGCAGTTACGTCACACGTCGTTGCCTATACGTGTGCAATAATGAAATAATTAATAAATAGGTTGTTTATATATTTTAGGCTAAGGTATATATTTCTATGGGTCCTAGAATTTAGTTTTTAACATCTGTACTATTCTTAAGTTACCTGAAATACAATTTATATTATATTATTATTATTATTAAAAAGTATAAACTAATTCTTCCGTGGTCCGGTCAACCGGACTACGATAGAAAATAAATCTGTAATGTATTCCATTTTAATTTTAACTCTGCCTTCTGCGCTAGAGGTCGCGGGTTCTATTCCCGCACTGGACAAACATTTGTGACTAACACAGATGTTTGTTCTGTGTCTGGGTGTTAAATATATATCTATTATGTATATCAGTCTCTGGTACCCATAGTACAGGCTATGCCTAGTTTGGGATCAGTTGACCGTGTGTGATATGTCCGGAATATTTATTATTTTATTTTATTTAATTTGCAATTGCGAGCTACTTTTAATAAACAACTAAATTAAAAATAGGTAACCTTTCGAGTCATAGACGTAACCTGAAGGAGTTAAAAATCACCTAAAAGGTTACAAAATTAACCTTCTGGCAACGCTGTATGTACCGTACACTCGCGCGCAGTAAAACTTGATGACAAATATGACAATGACAACCACAGACCAAATGACAGCCCACAGAGTACTTTTTTATATAATGATCGTAGACAGAGTATAACAAACAACAAATACAATAAGAATAAAGACGGTCAAGTGCGAGAGCTTGCGCCCTGAGGCTTCCGTACCATAGGTCTTGGGATCGAATCCCGGTCGTGCAGCAATGGAAAATAAAAATTCTAAGTGCAGGAATTGACAAACTTATGTTTGCGGTCACTCACGTTGTCATTGTATGACATTGACCGCAAATATAACTTTGTTTACTAAAATATTCGAAATTCTTTAATTTCAGACTTCTCCCTTTAATTGTGTTACAAAGCTTCTAGCATTCCAAATTTCAGAATTGTGAAGTAAATGGAAGTAACTACCCTAGAGTTTTTTATTTTTGCCATTTTCATACAAAAATTATACATTCATTGCCATATATTTTTAAAGCATTAACCTAGAGCTTTCATTTTTAAACGGCACCCTAGGTAGGTGGTATAAACAAGTTGATACTGAGAAAAAGGGTCTTGACAGACGGACACACAGACAGACGGAAAACAAAGTGATCCTTTAAGGGTTACGTTTTTTCAAATGAGGTACGAAACCCTAAAAAGTCTTTGATTATATTATAGTCAGTCACTAACACCGCGCTTCAAGCTTCGCCGTCTGAAGTCCGAACGGACCTTCAAAATCTTTTATCCATTTACGTAGCGTAGACTGCGTAGTACCACAGATAACATAATACTATACTGTAGTACCGTACCAACCATCTACACTACACCAAGTAGTACGGTCTACCGATTTACGAGAGTTTTTCTTTTAGTTCCGCGGGACTTCTCTCAAGAAAGTATCCCCTAAGTAGGTTACCTACCTACTTAGGGGGTAGGCATAGGTAGGTAACCTACTTAGGGGATACTTTCTTAGGCTTAGGCTACTTATGTTGGTAAGTTGATAGTGGATTAGTTGGTAGGTACGTTAGCTACCTACCTATACATTATTATGTAAGTTATCTAACTATATAAGAGACTATTGTGGTTATCAAACCGCGTAATGCTAGAAGCTTGAGCTAGTGCCAGCCAGCATACCTACCTAGGTACGCTGGTTTGTTCCTACTAGGTAATGTTTAGCTGCAAACAATTCTTTAATTCTTTAATTCTTTATTGTACACAGAAAACATACAGATATAAAACATAAAAATACAGGCATGTACAAAGGCGAGCTTAACCCTACAAAGAGTTTTCTTCCAGCAAACCTTTGAGGCTAGAGAGAGCTGATAAAAGTAGTGGGTACATGTGCACAACAATAAAAAGGGAAATATACAAATAAAAGAAAAAGTTTACAAAATAAATAAATAAATAAATAAAAGAAACAATTCGTCCCCGCGCCCGCGCCCTCACTTACCTATATGTCGAGTTAACCAATGACATTCATCCTTCGATCCTCCATAATTAGGTACAAGGTGATTCATAATAATGTAAGTACTATCCCGAAAAGGGCTTATTCTACATCCAATTGGCAAATGACTTTTGGGAATTCGACATCATTCACGTATTTTGTTTTTAGTTAAGCTTATTTTATAAGTTTTTCTACATATTTAAGAACCTTGTAAAACCTTTCATAACAAATAAATACTTATTTCATTTTTTTATTTATTATTCAATGAAAAAAATCACTAAGCACTGTTTTGAGGTCAAATCAGTTCGAACTCAATTATTTAGCTGTGATGGTAGCAAATTGATGTCGAACTTTTCGTACGTTTATTATAAAGATGATATAGAGATGATAAAAAAGTTAGTAGAGGCTCCTTACGACTACTTTTTTCTTGGCTTCCCTGCGTTACATGATCATCATCATCATCATCCACAGCCTGACTTCACCCACTGCAGGGTATAGGCTTCCCTTTGTATGAGCCATTCTCCTCTATCCTGTGCAAGCCTCATCCAGCTGCGGCCCGCGATGCTTGCATCGTCTGCCCACCTCGCTGCTGGACGACCAAAAACCCTGCGTTACACCATGACCCAAATTACGTTGGCAGACCTCATTCACTCGACAAACTATCCTACCTACCAACCGTACTTACCTACCTAGGTACAAAGAGAATTAAAATTAATTAAAACAAACGGCTTTCACTTTAACGGGGCCAGAATCTAAGCAAACATTTGCACAATTGGATAAAGTTATTTTTTTTATTGACTCTGTGTGAAAACTTAAAATTAATTTGGTGAGACATGACATGGCATGCAACGATTATTGGAATAGGACAAAAAGGGTTGGTACATTATAGAAGTAGGTACTTCTCGCGAATAAAAAAGAAAATGAATGGGCTCACGCGGACTCACGACTTTTATCCGCAAGAGACATCCTCTCAGATACCCAGTCAGAGGCGTGTATGAACATTTGGTCTGAACGTGCCCACATTTTGCAGCACTTAGAACCTATTCCCTTAGGATAATATACCCTATTCCATACGTGATACAATAAAGTCAAACCAAGTGTACGCGTAGGTAAATATCAATTCTAAATTAAACTCATACACAATTTTTTTTATCAGTTATTAAACAACTACCTCAGTAAAGAAGTAGGTAAGTAAGTAATGTTTGTGGTGGTACCATGGTAGTTAACCGTAGTTTCTGGTACCCACGACACAGGGAAGGGAATTCTAGTATGGGGTAGCCTGGGGTAGTAGCCCTATCTGCAAAGTCTATTTCGATTCGATTTCATGACAGATCAATTTTGACATCTTATTTTACATTGCGCCTGTTACTATTATTTATTACTTTTAAATCTTTTGACATTGTTTAAAATTAAATAATAATAGGCTATAGTTAAACTTACTCTAACACATTTGCATGCTAATTTTAGTAAAACATGATTGATGATGATGAATTTAAATATTATTAACATCTAGACCTACATTGTGTTTAAGCAAATAAACAATCTTTATCTTTATCTGTGAGTTCTCACTTTTCACGGTCGAAAGTGAAAAGTGCAAACTCACCGACTTTGCAGACTCAGGATATTGGGTATAATATATTCTTTTCTAAATACATAAAACCTACCTAGCCCGGTGTAGCTGGCAGTGGTCGTAAGACCCACAGCATAAAAATCCGTTAAAAAAATAATAATACATAAAACGTTAGACGCGCTTCGACTTACACTAGTCCTTCTTATACCCAAGTACCCAACTAGTATTATGTTATCTGTGACCCAACAAACAACTTGCAAACAACCCACAAGATCGATCAGAGTACCCAGCCCAGTACCTTAACTATATAATGAACTATGAATAAAAAAATTATAGATGTAAAGCGAGATACACTTACGCAGGAATTAGAACAAATACAGGAGACACTTGAACACACATTAAACCACACGAGATCAGGGCTGTACTCAGGACTATCAAATGTTTTATTTAAAACATTAACATTAATCATAAGCGAGTGCAAGTTAGTAAACCCAAATGTTCACATTTCTCCTGTAAGGCTAATGAAACTAATCTACTTACTAAAATAAGAAGATCTGGAATTCATACTTATAAGTAGGTACTCTATTTATGGGAAGAAATAAATTTATTTATTTATTTATTTAGGATATCCAACAGTGATAAGACAATACAATGTAAGTATCAATACAATGGACTTAAGTCTATGCGTACCACTAATTATAGGATACCACAGCATGCGTTTAAAATAATTGAGCTCAACTAAATAGATAAAAACTGGAATACAGGGTGCAAAAATTAAAAATAAAGCGACTTAAAATTTACAATCAAATAATAACAAAAAATAATAATTCTAAAACCTAAAAATTAGGAAAGGATGCATAATAAAAAAGAAGGTACATAGGTACCTATTTCTGAGTTTGAAATAAAATATTTAAAAGACATTTTTTAAATTTAGGGAGAGTATCCGAAATTTCAAGATTAATATATATTCAAATTATCATTATAACACATCCATGCAACCTACTTAGACCTATCGTCATAAACATCATCATTATTTTCAGCCGTAGGAAGTCGAGTAGGTACCTACTATGCTATGTAGTTAGAGAGGCTAAGTGGGCAGGGTAGACGCGGCCCTGATAATATTAGCAGATGCCCGCAACTGCATAACATTAACAATTTTATTTACAAGGCTTTACAATTTCGTATAAATTGGGATAATTATTATAAAAACTATATCTGCATTGATCGAGTCAAGCCCTGCGCCCGAAGGCTGTGCGGCATCGTTCCCAAGACCTACATTGTTCCACCGCAGCCGATACCCAACTCAGTTCAGCTCAGATCACCTTCTGAAACAGAGCTATTGATTATCATTCAATTCCAACACTTCTACCGAAGCACACCTTTTTCACGTGGTCAGTTAAAATCTATACTTACTAAGATGGAAATTGCGTTCATCATGGATTTTCAGGTGAGATAGCGTTATTTATTTTGTCAAAAATTATAGTAGGTAGATTATACGAGCGAGAAAAGCGACCCTAGATTTGAAGACTCCTAGATTGTACTCTTTCGGGAAAACAGACGCAGGCAGATCATTCCACTCTTTGGCAGTACTTATAATAAAAGTGGAGCAGAAACGTTTCGTTCGACACTGTGGTATGTCGACCTCCCTTTTGTATGTGCCATTCTCTTCTATCCTTTGCAAGCCTCATCCAGCTGCGGCCCGCGATGCTTGCGATATCGTCTGCCCACCTCGCTGCTGGACGACCAACAACCCTGCGGTACACCATGACCCAAATTACGTTGGCAGACCAAAGAAAAGCAGAAGCAGAATATGGAGTTTTTGACAGAGATGTGAGGAACATAATAAATGCAGGATAGATGAAATATCGACAAAGATTTACAAAACTATCATAAAACCTTTCGTATTGTATGGATCTGTCTGAGTGTTGGGCTGCCAAAGGGACGGATGAAAGAAGATTGCACTCTGCGGAGATGCGAATGTTATGATGGATGTGTGGATAAGATAAGGAATGAGTATGTAAGAGAAAGTTTCAAAATGGCGCCAGCAACGGTAAAGCTGAGGAGTAAGGTTAGCGTGGTATGGCCATGTCATGGGGAGGGAAGAATGTTATGTGACAAGAAGAGTGTAAGATATGAATGTGGATGGATGTAGGAGTAGAGGCAGGCTAAAGAACTGATGAATGGACTGTGTGAAAGTGGTATTGGTTAAGAAAGGAGTGAGTCACATAACATTATTTGTTTCAAATAGTGTTGTGTTCCTGCGATGAGTAAGGTTGCCAGAGCTCTTTAGGGGGGGAGGGGGTTCGGGGTCGGCAACGCGTGCGTGATGCCTCTGGTATTGCAAGCGCTCATAGGCTACGGTAACCGCTTACCAACAGGTGGGCCGTATGCTTGTTTGCCACATCAGTAGTATAAAAAAAAAAAAGGAATGAGTGCTGATATGATGTGATGACCGATAGAGGGAAATGGAAGAAGAATACATGTTGCACCGAGCCCACATGCATGATGTGGGATAAGGGCAGGAAGATTATGATATTTGTATGTTTATTTGTTAGAGCTTTGTTTATATATTTCAAAACGATTTTCATTTCGACTGGCCTCATAGCTCAGTTGGTAGTAACTCTGCCTTCTGCGCTAGAGGTCGTGGGTTCGATTCCCGCACAGGACAAACATTTGTGTGATGAATACAGATGTTTGTTCTGTTAAATATATATATATTATGTATAACAGTCTCTGGTACCCATAGTACAGGCTATGCCTAGTTTGGGATCAGTTGACCGTGTGTGATATGTCCGGAATATTTATTTATTTATTTATTATTTATTCCTAGGTCGAATTATTCTATTATTTTTGAGATACAAACGAAAATAACATTTGAAACCATTATAACTTCGTATTTAACTTCGGATTATGACTTCGTAGTTCAGGAAAGGTTGGATATTAGTAAAAAAAACTTTATTTACAGAAAGAAACTTAAAACTAATACAAGTTAATATTTACAAAATACACAAGAAACAGTTGAGCCATCTAAAGACCGTTACAAACGATCTATAGATAGCTCAACTGATCCAGATCACTACCAGTCGGAAGCGTCCCCAAGACGCAGGCGGAATTGCCACGCTGGATGGCAATGCTAATTGAATGCTAAACGAAGAGAATGTACTGCGGCTTCACAACCGCCTCGCGAACCAAAGCCAAGCTGGACAGGTCGGAAATAGTCGCCTAGATAGGCGGCTTCTTTCCGACAGCAGATATTAGTTAAATAAAACATGCCAAAGATGCGATTTTCTTTTCTAAAGATAAGTTTATCATAATTGTGCCTCATCGATCATTGAAGCACCAATTTTTGCGGACATCGTGAGATCTCAGGGGAAAACCACTAGTCTATGGTACCTACTATAATCGGCTGACATCGGTAGCTTTATTGGTAACTTTCGAATCCTACTATAAGTAAGTAGAGTATGTAACTTTAATTACATTTCAGTGACTCAAACGTTCATTATGTTTGTTCAGTTGTCTTCTGTTGTCTCTTTGTATGTTGTATAACCTCGTCTGGTTTATAATGAAGGTTTTCCAGTTGCATAACTATATTCATCATTTCAGCCGTTCGACGTCCACAGCTGAACATGGCCTCCCCCACATAATTCATAATCAGGAGGAGGAGGTAAGGCACAGCGAGATTTTCTCGTTCTGAATTGGAGCAGCCTGCCTGGGGAGGTACCTCCGCCTTACAGAAGATCGCAGCCAAATAACATTATTTGTTTCAAATAGTGTTGTGTTCCTGCGGTGAGTAAGGTTGCCAGAGCTCTTTAGGGGGAAGGGGGTTCGGGGTCGGCAACGCGTGCGTGATGCCTCTGGTATTGCAAGCGCTCATAGGCTACGGTAACCGCTTACCATCAGGTGGGCCGTAAGCTTGTTTGCCACGACTGTTGTATAAAAAAAAAAAAACATTAATTGTAAACATAGGTTAATACAGATGTCGCTTAAATAATAGGATCCTCTATGCTACCAACATAATTTCATCATCATCATCATCATCAGCCCACATTAGTCCACTGCTGGACATAGGCCTCCCCCAATACACGCCACTGAGCCCGGTGTTCGGCCCTTGACATCCACTTACTGCCCGCCGCCTTTCGTAGGTCATCGCTCCACCTAGCCGGGGGGCGCCCCACACTACGTTTGCCTAGACGTGGTCTCCACTCAAGAACTCGTTTACCCCAACGGTTGTCGGTTCTTCGGCATATATGGCCAGCCCACTGCCACTTCAGCTTGCCAACTCTCTGGGCTATGTCGATGACCTTGGTTCTCTGTCGGATAATCTCGTTGCGGATTTTATCCTTCAAAGAAACATCAAGCATAGCCCGTTCCATAGCTCGCTGTGCGACCTTAAAATGGTGAATGAGCCCCACTGTGAGTGTCCACGTCTCGGCACCGTAAGTCATCACGGGTAGGACGCACTGGTTGAAGACCTTAGTCTTCAGACATTGTGGTATAGGCGACGAGAACACTCGACGTAACTTACCGAACGCTGCCCAGCCCAACTGAATCCTTCTCTTAGCCTCCTTCTCGAAATTGTGTCTACCCATTTGCAATATTTGCCCGAGGTAAACGTACTCCTGCACAATTTCGAGTGGGTGGCCTTGTACGACGATTGGTTCCGGATGTATGCGATCATTAAACATGACTTTAGTTTTATCCATGTTCATCCGGAGCCCGATTCGTTGAGAGGTATCAGCTAAGCCGTCTAGCATGTTCTGCAGCTCCTGCAGCGATTCCGCCATCAGGACTATGTCATCGGCGAATCGTAAGTGTGAGATGTGCTCGCCATTTATGTTTATGCCCATATTTTTCCAGTCCAGCGTCTTAAACATATCCTCCAATGCGTTAGAAAAGAGTTTCGGGGATATGACATCCCCCTGTCTCACTCCTCTACGTAATTGGATTGGATTAGACTGCTGGTTCTGTACTTGAACACTCATGGTCGCGGATTCATAAAGACATCTCAGCACTTCGATATAACGATAATCCACTTGACATCGCTGTAGAGATTCCAGAACAGCCCAGGTTTCGATGGAGTCGAAGGCCTTTTCGTAGTCCACAAATGCTAAGCACAGGGGCCGATTGTACTCTTCGGTTTTCTGTATTATCTGCCTCACTGTGTGGATGTGGTCTACGGTGCTATAACCACTTCGAAACCCGGCTTGTTCGGGTGGCTGAAATTCGTCAAATCTTCTTGCTAGACGATTTGTGATGACTCTCGAGAACAACTTATAGGCGTGGCTCAGGAGTGAGATGGGTCTATAGTTTTTAAGCAGTGTTTTGTCACCTTTCTTAAAGAAAAGGACGACTACACTCTTGTTCCACGCCTCCGGAGTTCTCCCGCGGTGAATGACGGAATTGAAGAGTTTCTGAAGCTCTTTTAGCACTGGAGCTCCTCCTGCTTTCAGAAGTTCAGATGTTATTCCGTCATCGCCGGGGGCTTTTCCGTTTTTAAGTTGCCTGAGTGCCATCTCAATTTCGTCCACACTGACATCCGGCAGTTCGTCTGTAAAGTGGCGTGTAAGTGTGGCTCTAGAATCGCGACTATCGGGTTCAGGGCGAGAGGCATTAGAGTCGTATAATCGACCATAAAAATCCTCGATCTCAGCGAGAATCTGCGGTTTTGACAAGACGATGCGGCCGTCCGATGTTTTTAACTTCGTTAAATGGCTCCTTCCAAGCTGCTGGCTGAACACTTTAGATCCTCGATTTTGCTCAATCGCCTTCTCTATACGGCGTGTGCTGGAGCACCGAAGATCACGTCTTACCAGCTTTGCTATAAGCTTGTTGAGGGCCGCCCGTTGCAACGAAGTGGCCTCAGTCTCTTCTCGTCGTCTTGCCATTAGCCGCAATGTCTCATCTGAGAGATCCGATTTTCTGCCACTACGACTCATACTGCAGAACTTTCCGCCCTCTTCCAACATAATTTGGTGTACAATAATAAGAAAATAATAATATGCATGCAAGGAAACTATATTAAAAATGCATGTCATTTAAATATTATACATTATTTCAATTAATTAATTCTGAAACATAAAAAAGACAGAGCAAATTCCTTATCATGTGGGGGGATTTGCCCATACTCACCACGCTGGGCATGCGGGTTGGCGAGCGCAGTTAGAGCTATCGTTGTTAAAATGAGGGACGCTGCTGCCCATCCCCTAGCTTTCTTCCCTTAGTCGCCTCTTACGACATCCGCGGATAGGTAGATATGGAGGGGCCTATTCTTCAGCCGGGACCACCACGGCCATAACTATGTTATTTTCCTAAAATGGCGGTTTGAAAACATAGTAGTTTTTATTTTACCCGTAAAATATTGAGGTGCATCTTCTGTGATGTAGGTAACTGGATAGTGGATAAGGTACAACCACGAGCTTTATGATAATGTTTGTAGAGTCCAATGTTGTAATGTTCATAGGTATGTCGTCTTTGATGGGTTAGCCATACAAGGTGATTCAAAATATGTATGCTATCCCAGAAGGGGCTTATTCTACACACAATATAGCAAATCCTATCCTACTAATATTATAAATGCGAAAGTTTGTGAGGATGTTTAGATGCTTGGATGCTTGGATGTTTAACGGTTCAACTGATTTCGATGACACTTGAAATACTTGGATAGAGTTCTTTACCTAGACCAGCATAGGCTACTTTTTGTCAAAGTATCACGCGAGCGAGGCCGCGTGCAAAAGCTAGTAGCAAAATATTTATTATATCAAGGTTCCAATATCAATCGTCGAAAAAAAAAAGTATCGTATACAAATTCTGTAGGAAGGGTTGCAAACATTCTTACTAATAAACAAACTATTTGTTTATAGGTGTAGGTACCCCTCATTAAATTAACTAGGTAAATGTTTCTGTTAGAAAGCATACTTCGTTAAATAATTCTGTAGACACTCGTTAGCAATATTCAATCTACACTAATAGGTACCCATTAAAAACATGTAAAATTTGTTTGTTTGTTTATAAACAAGGTGATTCATAACATGTACTTATACGATCCCGAAAGGGAGTTATTCTATCAACAATAAGAAATAATATTAGCGAAAACAAAACATCAAAGTTTTCATTTTTTTCACAAACATTCTCAAATCAGCTGTTTTAGGTATTTTTATCATCTTTAGAACTAGTAACTAACGAATCAAGATTGCTACCTAAAACAGCTGATTCACTGAGTATGAGCTGATTTGACCCGAAAACAGCTAATTTTCGCGTAGAGTTTTTTTTAATAAAAATGTCGAATTTCCAAAGACAAACTTTATTGCCAATTGTCAGGACTATGCATGTGACTCTTGGGGGTTATTTATTTATTTAATATCCTTTTTTTCAGTTCAGTCCAAATTATTGATTCAACCTCTCGGGAAATACCAACATCGAGCCGCCCTAGACAAATCTTCATGCGTAGGTATGTTTGCGAACGCTGCTCTAGACAAATCGTTATTCGTATGATTGCGAACTACAGGTCGAGTTTGGAAACTACGGCCGGTATCACCATAATTAATTTGTAACACGATGTCGATCGCATGGTTAAATTATAATAAAAATTAATTGGATCTATAGATTAGAAGAGCGAGCACTTACAAGAAGAAGAAGAAAAAGATTGAAGACGGAACAAAGAAGACTCCATTTTTGTTAAGCGAAGTTGGTTTGTGACCGTCACTAACGGGCAGTGATCTGAATTTGCCCGTTTTGACGATCGCAAAATGAACTCTCTTGACTATAATCAACAGTGAAGAATTGAAGATCGAAGTATTGCTTATTATATCGAATCGTACCTCGTTTTTCGATTATTTTGACATATCCGTTCTAACTGCTTGGCTATCGATATCAAATTCTGTAACGCTAACACACAAATTGCAACACAATATTGTGAAAATTGTGTAGCGAAGGATGTTATTAAAAAACTGCTTAAAACGTTTTTCTATTGTACAGAATTTGCGTAGGAAAGTAGGCAGGTACCTAATTTTATGTTTCGTGTTTTGATGTTTTTATTCTTTAATTTTAAAGTGTTTATAGTTTTATTTATAAATATTGTTTGTGTTGTTAGTAAAGCTCATACCTACCGAAAATGCTTATAATTATTTCCCAAATAGGTACCCAACCTGAAAACGATAATGATGCAAAATCGATAGATAATGTAGGTAGGTGCTAGCTTAGAAGACCTAGGTACACAGTACTACCTAGAAGAACTGTGTAGTCATCATCATCATCAACAACCTGTAGAAGTCCACTGCTGGACATAGGCCTCCCCCAAAGAGTTCCACGACGAACGGTCTTGAGCCCTTTCCATCCACCGACTTCCCGCAACCTTTAGAATGTCATCGGTCCATCGGGTGGGGGGCCTTCCAACACTGCGTCGCCCGGTTCGTGGTCGCCATTCGAGAACCTTTACTCCCCAACGGTTATCGGTTCTGCGAGCTATATGGCCTGCCCACTGCCACTTCAACTTGCTAATTCTGAGAGCTATGTCGGTGACCTTCGTTCTTCTACGGATTTCCTCATTTCGGATCTTATCACGTAGTGAAACTCCGAGCATAGCTCTCTCCATAGCACGCTGCGCGACTTTGAGCTTGTATATGAGGCCTATAGTTAACGACCAAGTCTCAGTGCCATAAGTCATCACTGGCAACACGCACTGATTGTAGACTTTCGTCTTGAGGTTCTGAAGTTTCCCAAACGCTGCCCATCCGAGTTGGATTCGTCGGTTGACGAAGTTGGACCTACCTAGTTGAATCGTCTGACCCAAATAGACATAGTGGTCTACAACTTGAATGGTATCGTTCCCAACTTGTACCGGCATGGGTGCAACATGAGCATTGGACATGATATTAGTCTTGCCCATGTTCATTTTAAGACCCACCTGTTGAGAAACGTTACTGAGGTCTCTGAGCATTGCGCCAAGGTCCTCCAGCGATTCTGCCATTATGACTATATCATCGGCGAATCGAAGGTGAGTGATGTATTCGCCATTGATGTTGATGCCATGTCCTTCCCAGTGCAGAAGCTTAAAAACATCCTCCAATGCAGAGGTGAACAGTTTCGGAGAAATAACGTCTCCCTGTCTCACCCCTTTTTGCAATTGGATAGGATTTGTGCTCTGGTCCTGGAGTCGGATAGACATGGTGGCCTTGCTGTACAAACACTTCAACACTTCGATATACCGGTAGTCGATCTGGCACCGCTGTAGTGACCGTAACACTGCCCAGGTCTCGACTGAATCGAAGGCTTTCTCGTAGTCCACAAACGCTAGACATAATGGCCGATTATACTCTTCGGTCTTCTGTATAATCTGCCGAAGCGTGTGGATGTGGTCTACGGTACTAAAGCCTTTGCGGAACCCGGCTTGTTCGGGAGGCTGGAAGTCGTCAAACCTACGGGCGAGCCGGTTAGTGACAACTCTCGAAAACAGCTTATAGACATGGCTCAGCAGCGAGATGGGCCTATAATTCTTCAAGAGGGTGTTGTCACCTTTCTTGAAAAACAGTACCACCACGCTCCTGTTCCACGCCTCAGGCGTTGTACCTTCGAGGATGACGGAATTAAATAGCTTCTGAAGGACTTTAAGTATCGGTGTTCCACCCGCTTTCAGAAGCTCTGACGTTATTCCGTCCTCCCCCGGTGCCTTATTGTTCTTAAGCTGTTTGAGGGCCGTCCGGATCTCGTATAGGCTGACGTCCGGGATGTCTTCGGTATAGTGCCGGGTCAGACGGGCTCTTGCATCGCTTGCCGTGCTTGGAGCAGGACTTTGCGATGAGGTGTACAGTTGTCCATAGAACTTCTCGAGCTCTCGTAAAATCTCTGGCTTCGACGAGACGATATTGCCGCTATCGGTCTTCAGTTTCGTCAACTGACTTTGTCCAATAGACAGATCTTTTGCGAACACTTTCGAGCCTTTATTGCGCTCTATGGCGCGTTTAATACAAGCTGTACTGTGTAGTTCTTCTAAGGTATTAAGATATCTTCCAAAATCTAGGTACCTAGTTATACCAAACTAACTGCTCAAGCGCATTTTCATTGGTATGGTAGATAAATAAAAGATAAAATCTAACAAATTTGTTGGCTCAAAGTTGAGAAAAAAGCTTTGTTCAAAATTTTTATTTTTATGCCTTTTTAAGATACAGCGGAAATAGTAACGTTTGAAAACCAATATAAAGTGAGCTCCAAAACCTTACAAAATTCGATCGCCTGATTTGTTACATGGGAAGAAAAATCAAAATGGATGCTCTTACATTATTTCCTAGCGTTTTGTACCTAAGCTACGCTAACTCATCGCATAGTCAAATGTCTACATTCGCTGATGATCCAAGAATCCAGAAGATTGAGAGCTTCCTCTGGCGCTGAGCGGTCTCCTAATTGATTGAGGTATGGATTGGGAAAACCCCGTTTTCGTTATTCTTACAGAAAAGTATAACGAGTTACCTAGGTAGGTGTTATCTGCAGGCCGAGCATGAACATCAAAGACAACCGGTATATTTATGAAAGTGTGTCATCCGCCTGTAGAAGTCCACCGCTGGACATATCATCATCAGCCTGTAGAAGTCCACTGCTGGACATAGGCCTCCCCTAAAGAGTTCCACGACGAACGGTCTTGAGCCTTCTCCATCCACCGACTTCCCGCAACCTTCACAATGTCGTCGGTCCATCGGGTGGGGGGCCTTCCAACACTGCGTCGCCCGGTTCGTGGTCGCCATTCGAGAACCTTTACTCCCCAACGGTTATCGGTTCTGCGAGCTATATGGCCTGCCCACTGCCACTTCAACTTGCTAATTCTGAGAGCTATGTCGGTAACCTTGGTTCTTCTACGAATTTCCTCATTTCGGATCTTATCACGTAGTGAAACTCCTAGCATAGCTCTCTCCATAGCCCGTTGTGCAACTTTGAGCTTGTGTATGAGGCCAATAGTTAACGACCAAGTCTCAGTGCCATATGTCATCACTGGCAACATAGGCCTCCGCCAAAGAGTTCCATGACTAACGGTCTTGAGCCTTTTCCATCCACCGACTTCCTGCAACTTTCGCAACCTTTACGGTTGTCGGTGCGAGCTTTATGGCCTGCCCACTGCCGATGCTTAATTTCGATACAAAATATAAGTACAAGTTGATATTCAAGCATGGCAATAGCAAGAGAACTCTACAATTCTTTCGACCTTAGCCTCAGTCCACGGTGCCGGTGGCGCATTATACAGGCCCATTCAACACCCAAATGTAATTGATCAAGCGAGCCAAGCGCGCTTAGATCTAATTTCAAACAAACAGAGGCATCACGCACGCGTTGACGACCGCGAACCCCATCCTCCCATGAAGAGCTCTGGCAACCTTACTCACGGCAGGAACACAACACTATTTGAAACAAATAATGTTAATAGGCTGCGATCTTCTGTAGTGAAGAATGGTGAATCTTCACATGAAGTGGAGTGTCCGATGAAGAGCTTTTTTTATTCTTACCTACATATTTACCAAAGCGAAATTTACATACCTACCTTTTTTTTTAATACGTACTTATAAAGATGAAAAGCAGCGAATTTGAAAAAGCTCTTTTTTTTGTCTATAAAACCAATTTCCTTACATCTACTGATAAAGTCAATTTTGCTGCAGCTACATCGCACGCCCTCAGTTTTCAAACTCAAAATTGCGTACCTAAGGATAATTTTAAAATAAATGTTATACATATTTTAGATGACATATCGCACTTCGATCAAACAGGGCTTTATAGAGATAGAGAACATAAATTATTTAAATACTGTCAAAAAAAACAATAGAGCTCATAATCCAAAATAAACAAAATATGAACTTTGTAACGGTAAACACATTTAGAAAGCATAGAAAACAGACCTTATGGATAATATCTTAACAAACAAACCCATTAAAGGACTAGCAAAACAAATCTAAAAATTAAAAACACTAATTAGCTAAAGACTTTTGCTAATTACTTTCATCCTATAATGATCCAAAATATGAGCCCTTTTACAATAAATACTTCCGTTTCTCCGATCATTCGTTAGTATCGAATCCGGTTCAGTGAAGCTTAGTGTACTTTAGTAACCTAGATAATCTAAGTGAATTTAGGAAGTGATATCACGGCAGTTTTGTCGCAACTCTAAGTAGATTTTGTTCGGCTTTTTACCTATCAAAGCCTAGCTTATTCTACTTGCAGCTACGCCAAAATCATCATCAAAAGAATTCGCGAAAATTTACAAAGAAAATAAGTATTTAGGGTCAGGATTAAGTAGATTTTGTCCGACTTTTTAGTAATAAGTAGTACAAAATGTGCTTAAACTTGCCCCGAATAAGAATGCTGCAAAAAACAAAATGGCGTTAGAACAAATTACTGAGTTTCAATAGAGGCGTTGTTATAAGTAGGTTTCCTTCGACTATTTTTTATTATACTTAGTCGGATAAATCTTACTTTTCACAAAGCCTTTAAGACTGAAGAATTATGTATAGATTTGTTGCAGCGGATGATGAGAAAGAAGACATTTTGTGGGAGATTCAAGTAGATCTTATTTCGCTTTGTTTAGAATCAAAGCCTGATAAATTCTACTTAAATTTACTACAATGAAGCGGATAGAAATTGTGTCTGAAAATTTTAGTGTTTTTATTTTTAATTATTTGTTGATTTTTCAGCATGTTGAAATTGAATCAAGAAGGAAAAAACACAATTTATGTCATTTAAAAGTCGTTCATTGTCTAGATACCTACTGTTAGAGATGGACAAAAAACTGCGAACTCTATGTACATTTATAAATTTTTGTTTTTCTGGTTTCTGTATCTACCGAATTTAAAATGGCATTGTGTTTGCCTTCAGAATCATAGGTAACTGAAGCAATTAAAGTACTATTTTTCAAACACTTTTCTTTTTAATTTACTAAAACTTAAAACATGACTGTTGAAAAGCAGGCTCAGAGTCATCCACTTGGATTTGTAGAACATGCTTAAATTTCTAAAGGTGCTATTTTCAAAGTTTATCTTAATTGTGCCTCAACGATCATCGAAGCACCAACTATAAACTGATATCGCGAGATCTCAGTTCGGGGCTAACCACTAGTTTAAGGACATGAATTAATTATTTTTCTTATTTTACACTGGCCGTGTTCAAGCGGCATGCAACTTGTCATTTTAAAATGAGCCTTACATATTTTGAAAAAACTTTACTTTTTAAGTTAATTTCATGTTTCACTTTTCATGAGCTTGCGATATCGTTGAGCTTTAGCGCGCACCCTCAATTGTCAATCTCGAAATCGACTTTAGTCAGTAGAGGTAAACGTCATTTTGGAACGAATTTTATATGACATATCAAGGATATATCGCTTGCCGTTTGTGCAAGGCTATGAAATGGAGTTTAAAAGTATACCTAGGTATTCTGAGACGTAAATTTCGCTATGCGTAACGTAACGGATCTCCAATCAATGCTAATGTGTGAATGCAACAAAGGCGGTTTATTAAGGAAATGATCACTTAGCCCTAGTGGTCGGGTGCAGCGGACTGCTAACTGATGCCGTACATCATCTATTTGACCTTCAGGGCCGAACAGAGGATATCAGGACAAAATGAAAGCAAGAACGCAAGTTATATCGATGGTGTCAGTGTCACTGAGATTTCCCCCCAATTAAAAGTACCTACCTAGTAGGCACTTATCATTTAGAGTTGGCAAAAATTGTAAATAGTGAACCAATAACAAATTTTCAACAGACAATAAGCCTAAGCCAGGCTTTTGAATAACAACAAAATAGGAAATTCTGGGCCTGCTGCGCCCGCCACCGATCGATGTAGTCTTACGCCCGAATAGGTCTCAATTATTTGAGACGCCGTTAGGGTTAAAAATCTTATACGCAAACATCAAATAGATCACCACTTATATTAATAATAATAATAAATAAATATTCCGGACATATTCACACGGTCAACTGATCCCAAACTAGGCATAGCCTGTACTATGGGTACCATCGACTGATATATATAATAGATAAATATTTAACACCCAGACACAGAACAAACATCATATTTAAGTGACATTTCAGTATTCGGGCGGGCGTTGGGAGTAAAAAGGTCTTACTAACGGAACCTATCTATTTATTTCAAGTCATATCCGGCGGAAATATCGCACGATCGTTTAATAGAGTTAAAAATTACCACTCGCCATATCATAAAACGAGTTACAATTTCTTCTGCAACGTTCCCTTGTAATTGAGTTAATTCCAGAAAACCGAGTCCGTCCGTATATACGTGAGTTTCGTGAAAAGGGAGCTTGTCGGTATTTGGTTGGAGAGGCACTTTTCGTGACACTATACAAAAACGATAAGCTCAGTTTTCACGTCTCACGTCACGGTGGCAAGTGAGTCACTCACAAACATTACCGACTCGGGCCTCAGTTTCGTATACAATAATTATATTACCTAATACTTACTATGGTATAATTTATGTTTATATTTTCAAATTCAAATTCAGTTCAGTTTTATTGTTATTATTGTTTAATATAATAAAAATTATTAAGTACTTGCTACCTATTGTCTATTGCCGTGAGTCACACTGTACCTATGCGTGTACTTGAAAGGTACAGCCGTTATCATAGACTTAGATTATATTTATTTTTTTGAACTTATTCCGAAGTGATTCTCTGGGACACATGTTATAAAATGCTCGAACAGCCCTCTTCTGCAATACAAATACGGTGTTTTGTCTGCGGCACTGCCGGTAGAGATAAAAGCCCATAGTAATAGGTGATATTTGAACCTAACACAGAACACAGTGATCCCACACACCCCTCGATCTCAATGAAATAACTAGTTAAATACGACCAGTATACCCATCTATTTAAGGCTAATCAAGCCCAGTTAGCATGTAGTCGTTCCTGATGCGCGGGAGACGGACGACGTCAGCTGTCCGCCATCTTGAATTACAGTTTCAATTCCATTTTCAAACGCGATCGAACGCGCCGCGTTTTGTGTTTGACGTTAGGCAGTGGCAATTTGAAAATGGATAAGTACTTTTTTTTGGGGTAAGTCAAGTTTATTGCCCTTTGTCTGGCTGTACTATGAAGACCTAATTAATCATCTAATTTATAGATCGTTTAAAATCGTGAGGCATTGACAATTAAATGAAATTGGAGAGATTATAATTCCCGAAGCTATTAAAATATTGTTAGTTAAGTACATAACAATTTTATTCAAGTAGTATAAACAAGCTGTTGTTTCTTAGGAAAGGGTTTGTAAAATATAATATCTTAAACAAAAAGGTTATTATCGATAAGTAGTACCTAACTATTAAAAAAGTTTTCGATAAGACCATAAAAAGCAATATTAAAAAAAAAACAGAAAATAGTCCTATTGTAATGCAATGCGATCGTTCGTTTTATTTATAGATTTTATTGCAAACAGATGATAAAAACACAAGTTACGGAAAAAATATTCACGAACAAGGATAATAATTTATCATCCATTCAAATACTCGTACGTCCACTCAATACCTACGTCCAAACTAATGGATGACGCTATCCACATATTTAGAGCATTTTACAGGCATAGTGAATCATGCGCATCTCTAAGTGTCATTCTCGGGAGGAAATTAACCTTATTAGGATAGGTACTTGCTGCTTTAAAGCGAAAAATGACCACTGCAATGAAAGGAATTTTATGTGATAAGATGACAAACGACGGTGATAGGGGAGAATGGGAGATTGAACTGGTGCCGATACGTCTTAAATGTGGTAAGGTGATAGATGGTGACGATGATAATGCAGTGATGGCAAACTTAAATATTTAAACTCCCACTGAAGTTGTATGTAGACATAGACATAGACAAATATTTATTCACAAACTTGGCACTCAATACACGTCACAATAAAAGCAAGACACAGAGAGCGAAAATATGAAACAAAGACAGAGAGGTAACACACAAAAACTTATTAAAAAGAACACTTGAAATGTTATTGTGCGCCACAGCAGCAAAAAGGTATGTGTTTTAAATAGTTTTGATATGCGTCACCACCATCACCATCAGCCTGTAGATGTCCACTGTTGGACATAGGCTTCCCCAAAGATGTCACCTCCACATCTTTTAGTTATCGTCGTTAGACCATAACCTACCACGCTGGTCCAGTGCGAGTTGGTGGGTGAAGCATAATTTTACGAGATTTTATTTAACTTTTAGGGTTTGTTATATATAAAAGATCTGATCCTTAGCTAAACCTATAGAGTTTATCTTTTTCTAAACTCATATTTCTCTGACTACCGAAGACACCTTCAGGGTTCTGATCGCCTAAAGACTGATCTGAATGGTAGACATCCCTGAAGATGTCTATCATTCATGGGGATACATAACATCGTAAGCCTTCTCTTTTGTCTAAATTCCTTTATCAAATATATCCCAAAAATGAATGGAGCATTCAAAATTGCATTTTAAAATAAACAATCAATGAACAAATAAGTTGAACAGAGTACTGTTTACACGGTCTGCGAGATAAACCGGGGTGACAACTGGCGACTTGATACCAAAGGGCAAAAGTTAAGATGAGCATAACTTGATAATGGTAACGCGACAGTATGATGAACTTACTGTCAATGTAAACACCCGTATTGTATTTATTTTTAAATGTATTTTTAGATTTCGCTTTCAGACGCTGCTTCTTCTAAAGCATTCTAGTAAATTAAGATAAGTGTTTTGAACTGTGAGCTAATTAATCATTTAAGTTAATTTTTGGAATTTTGGATATTTATAGAAACGTAAAAATGTAATATGTTTTTATTTATTTTTTTGAACGTCTCACTTGTACAAAATACAAACATCAATGGGTAGGTACTGGATAATGCAGAAGTATTACTGTGTCGCAATTTCCAGTGCATAACCTAAGGACTAAAAGAGATGTTACTACTTAACATGAAAAAGAAAGAAACAATTCATTTCAAAAACAATTATCTGTAATTCCAATTTCTGACGATAAATTGACCGCCATGCACAAATTTTCATAAAGCATCAGAAAACAAAACTTTTATCGTTATAAATGACGAACAAGACTCGGGGCTACCGAATACGTTGGTCATTCATCCCGATGCCATATGGGCGCGCACGAAGCGCTTACAACCGTTCATGGATTAGAACTGACACGTGTTCTGCATGTATAATATAATACCAACATACTTGTAAAATTAAATATAGGACAATGCTATTTTTTGGTCCAAATATTTAAAAAAAACGGAATGGTACGGAAATAAATCCTATGGCAAATGATGGACCAGATCGTATGGAGAAACTTTTACTATTGCACCCGCCGAAATATTATTTTTCCATGACAGTTGAAAAAATATATTTCGGGCTCGGCTCGGGTGTTGAAACTAAATGTTGAAAGTGAACTAATGTTTTATTTATGTTAAACATTTCTAATATCCTGAGATCGATTTTAAGTTCCCTTTATTTTTGTACATAATTTGATGCCACAATAGCATAGCTTATGAAATTATTTCAGTACGTCTAGAATAGTTTGAACCAAACTCCATATTATAACGATTTGTATGACAGGGAACACTGTAATGTAAGTTGTAGATCCTCTACATAAAGGAACATTGAGTGACACGCAGTAAGTAGAGTTACAGAGTGTAGATTTGGCTCTGACAATGTTTTGTCTTCTGATGAATATATAAAAATTAGAAATTATAATAAAATATTTAGTGGCATTGATATTTTCCACACCAGCAAATTTGGTTTCAAACGGAAGGTCCTTCAAGTCCTCAACGATCGCGATGAGGATAGTATGGAGGGTCAGTGGGGATGAAATCAAACTCTCACGCGCACACACAAACACACACAAACACACACACACACACACACACATACACAGAGCACGTAGTTATACATCAGGCATGGATAATATTTGTATATGGTTAATACTTGTTTGGAGCTTTTAGAGCTTTTATTGTTTTATAGTTGCTATTATTATTTTATGATAAATACATACTTGGTGACTGTTTTTAGGTATAAGATATAAAATGTAAATCCGTTATTGGCTGTCAGTTTAGTTATAAGTTAACATGCTTTCTTTTTAAGAGCTGTGGATTTTGTTAATAAATAAAATAAATAAATTTCGGTCTCGAAAATTCTTTATAATTATCTAATTTTTAAACATTAGTACCGACGACTTTGTGAAGGTTGCGGGAAGTCGGTGGATGAAAAAGGCTCAAGACCGTTCGTGGAACACTTTGGGGGAGGCCTATGTGACTTCTACAGGCTGATGATGATGATGATGAAACTTATTGATGAAATTTATTTTAATATTCAGTTTTCTTATTATCTATCCGTATCAATTGGATTTATTAGCATGTGACATTGTACCCAGATTTTGCACGAAGAAGGCTCACGACTTGAATCCTAGAAAAGAGACCTAGGCGACCATGAGACCATGCATGACGTTATATCTATCAAAAGTATAGAACCGTAGGTGTAGGTACAAAAACACATCCATTAAGTACCTAGGTAGGTAAATTAAATGTACCAAACGATGATATAATACAACAGGAAAACAAAAGAATTTGCGTCATAGCTTGGTCGTCATTGCAAGGTTTCTGACTAACCCCTAACCCGGGCTAATTCTATTACAACTTGTAACGTTTATTTTAACGTAGATTTGACCCCCTGAGGGACATCTAGACCAATCGGGTGGTTCGCAATCGAATCGAAAACGCGATAGACATACCTAGTAAGAATGACCATACTAGAGCGAGAGCGTATATCAATTATAAAGGTGACTTCATTCTTGGTCATATTCTATTAGGTCAGTGACCAGGTATGATGGCCCTGAAAAGGACCTATGACCGTCCGTCGATGAAAGAATCAGTGTAGAAAGGATTAAAGTGCGCCTGTTAGTGGCTCCTTCCGTGCACATGTCACATATTTACAAGGTGACTTACCAACTTGACTGGTCGCATGGCCCTCAGCAGATAATGGGTCGCAGAAGCAGAATTTCCATTCAGCATGCTCCATTTTCAGCTTTCATAACTCCCATGGGGCTCGCTCCACTCACGCCAAATTGCCATATCTCTGCTAACTGTAAGTAATCCAAATATTAAATGTTACTTATACCTAGGTACTTTCTCTACTAGTAGGTATTCATTCATTGCAGAGACTCACCTTGTTGCACACTAAGCTGATTAAGCTAATCATCGCAAAATAACACATATTGGTTCCCGTTACTCGACAAATGGTTGCATGATCTGCAAATATTTGTTTCGGGTCTGGGTGTTGTGGTACCATGGTACTCGTAGTTTTTTAGAGGAGGAAGGGCACAGCGAGATTTTCTCGTTCTGAAGAGCAGCCCGCCTGGGGAGGTACCGCCTTACAGAAGATCGCAGCCAAATAACATTATTTGTTTTCAAATAGTGTTGTGTTCCTGCGATGAGTAAGGTTGCCAGAGCTCTTTAGGGGGAGGGGGGTTCGGGGTCGGCAACGCGTGCGTGATGCCTCTGGTATTGCAAGCGCTCATAGGCTACGGTAACCGCTTATCAACAGGTGGGCCGTATGCCTGTTTGCCACCTCAGTAGTATAAAAAAAAAAAAAAAACCCACGACACAGAGAATTCTAGTCGGGTTGTGGAGTCAGGACTATGTATGTGACTGAAGACTATTGGGTGTCAGGTTTGGTGGTTCTTGTAGACTAGTGTGGTAGCTTGGCGTAGTGTTCTTTCAAAAATAAGAGAGTTCGCATGCGATATTGTGAAAAAATGACATAATTGGAACGTTTACATGAGACATAATTTCTTGATTAATTTACAAAGAACAGTCGTTGATCTTGTTACCAATGACTCCACCTACGCTGTTGAACAATTAGAAACAGATTTAACGAGCTCAATCATTCAATAAGACTTTAAATCTCACCTCCTATTATAGAATTGACCATAATTGACCAACACAATCAGCCCGTGGTAAGGCACTCAGAGTCTCCTAATGGATAACAAATAACCGATATTTTTCTTCGGGAGTCTGTCACTAACCGAGACATTGAACGAGTGACCTAAGTGTAGTGTTAAATCATTTTGTTTTTGCTGTGTGGTTTGTAAGAAAATCACTATTGGCTTTTGTAAAGTCAGCTCTATACGTTTTAATGGCTATGGCACGGATGCGACCAATTGAAAAATTAATGACTGGACTCGACAGAAGTTCGTGGTGAAGCAATGGCAAGAATTTGCCCACACGTGTTTGGCAAAGTACCTAATGTATTTTTCGGTTGAGAGTATTATTGTGTTGCACCATCCAGCAAGCATAGTTCAGTAATACAACTACTTGTGTGAAAGCAGTCATTATTCATGTACCAAATTATATACAAGGTGATTAATAATTTGGCTTATTCTACACCTAATTGTCAATCTAGTTTTTACTACGGCTTTTGGAAATGAGACATTTTTTTACAAAAAAAAACAATGCAAAAATCAGCAGTGGTTGTGCAACGTTGCACAGTGTCCCGTCATAATATGCCCCGCAACATTTTCCGTGACGCGGGCGGGACATGTTGCTTGCTTCCGCACTGAGTGCTAGTGTGGCCTGTAAAAATTTCCGCAACATTGTCCCCGAGACATTTCACGTAGTTGTTGAGCGAAATGTAGCGCAACATGTAAAGATATAATTTTATTTCCACAAATAAGGTTTTTATTTTTTTACCTAGATCGCGCGGAATACTTCCCTACTCACTTTTTACCGTGAGACTTGAAACTTGCGCAGCTTACCGGTTTTTGTAGGGGCGCTTTTCGTGACACCATACAAAAACGGCAAGCTATTTACTTTTCACGGTGACAAGTGAGTAACTCTCAAACATTACTGACTGACCTCAAATTCTCGTAGCCCGTAGACGAGCTACGGCAGGTCTACGCATTTTCAACGAACTGCTACGCGATTGGTTGCTAAAAAACCAATCCGCGCGTTTGTTAACAAAGGTTCCGTACCATTGGTCGTGGGTTCGAATCCCGGTCGTGCACCAGTGGTCATGGTCAGAAAATAAAAATTCTAAGTGTAGGAACTGACAAACTTATATTTGCGGTCGCTCACGTAGTAATTGTATGACATTGACCGCAAATATAACTTTGTTTCCTAAAAAACTTCGAAATTCCTCAATTTCAGAGTTTCCCTTTAATTGTGTTACAAAAGCTCCTAGCATTCCATATTTCAGAGTTGTGAGATAACTGGAAGTACCCTAGAGGTTTTTCATTTTAGCCATTTCCATACAAAAATTATACATTCATTGCCATATCTTTTTAATGCATTAAGCTAGAGCTTTTTATACTCTATTTGATTTTTATACGGCACCATAAGCCCACAGACCTTAATAGGTGGTATAAATTTCAAGTTGATACCTTTAACCATTTCTGAGAAAAAGGGTCTTGACAGACGGACAGACAGACAACAAAGTGATCCTATAAAGGGTTCCGTTTTTCCAAATGAGGTACGGAGCCCTAAAAAGAGACCAAGACCAAGAACCATACATAAAATTATACCTGAATACCATCCACTCTCATCACATAAAGATAAAGATAATTTATTTCCACAAATAAAGTTAGCCAATTTTTTAAAATTATGTGTAGATAATTATTATGTTTACAAGTAGTGTTCGTGTGTAGTTCGTAGTGTTAGTGTAGAGTAAAGGTTCTCGAATGGCGACCACGAACCGGGCGACGCAGTGTTGGAAGGCCCCCCACCCGATGGACCGACGACATTGTGAAGGTTGCGGGAAGTCGGTGGATGGAGAAGGCTCAAGACCGTTCGTCGTGGAACTCTTTAGGGGAGGCCTATGTCCAGCAGTGGACTTCTACAGGCTGATGATGATGATGATGATGTAGTGTTAGTTAGCGTTCATGTAGTTTAAAACATGCTTGATGCATTTTCGTCCGTTTCGGGTATTGACCGCCTTTTTCGTCACCGATTTGGTCCAAGGGCGTAGTAGGACCTTTTTCATCCACACTCGCTTTATGCAACTCTTTCGTCAATCTGCTTCGTTCTCTACTGCATGTAGAGAACCGGACATATAAGCATAAAGAATTTCAATGAATAAATGGGTATTGAGCGCTCTTTGGGGGAGGCCTATGTTCAGCAGTCGACTTTCTCAGGCCGATGATAATGATCGCTAGATTTCACACAGTTACCTCTATCGATGAGATAGGCAGGCGCAAAGTAGGTAAACACGCAACACAAACCTTCCTCCTATCCTCCAGAGACTTTGAAAGCGGTTAGGTATATTTGTAACGGTCCCTTTTTAAAATCTATTCCATGAGGACAAAACTAATTGAACATGTCTGAGCCCCAACGTTCACAAAATTAAATGAGTAACGCAGCTGTCTGGCAGTCCGGTTAATTTCATTAGTGCGGGATTTCGCCTCTTACTTCGAACAAGTCTCTTTAGAAGGTTGACAACTTCGGTGGCTTGGCGGGCTAGTGCCCGGCTGAGACACAAGAGGTACGGGTTCCTAGATTAAGCTTCATCATCTTCCTGCCCATAACGCACTTCATGTGGAGTCGGCATAACATGTTTTTCTCTTATACTCCCTTCTCTATCAGCCTTCATATCAATATTTTGGGTGTCTTCAAGACCAGAGTGAATAGGTTTCTTCTAGGCAAACGTGCTACACCAAAGACCACATCATTACTTAACATCAGGTGAGATTGTGGTCAAACATTAGCCTATTTTGTATAAAAAAAAACACTCCATTCTTACTCATGTCGTCTGACACAATCTTTTGTCTTTTGTCCATCTTTTCTCTCTCTCTTATATCCTTCCACATTCATATTTGATACTCTTCTGGTCACATGACATTCTTCCCTCCGCATGACATGCCCATACCACGCTAACCGTTTGCTCTTCAACTTCTCAGTCACCGACGCTACTTTTAAACTTCCTCTGATGTAGGTACTCTAGATTACTAGTATAGTATTATGTTATCTGTGTTTAGATTAAGCTTAAAACGTTTTGATTCTGCAAATATTATGGCTGTGCTCGATTTTATGCGATTTTTTAAGTTTTATAAGCTGAATCAATTCAGTCAGTTCTGGTTCTGTACGTGAATTGAATCAGCATACTAGTGACTGACTAGATTAACTTATCCACTATTAGCTATTCAAGCTAACAGCTAAAAGTGGATGGTAAATAAATAAATATTCCGGACATATTCACACGGTCAACTGATCCCAAACTAGGCATAGCCTGTACTATGGGTACCAGAGACTGATATACATAATAGATATATATTTAACACCCAGACACAAAACAAACATCTGTGTTAGTCACAAATGTTTTTCCAGTGCGAGAATCGAACCCGCGACCTCTAGCGCAGAAGGCAGAGTTACTACCAACTGAGCTATGAGGCCAGTCAGTAAGCATTTCACATATCACGTCACACGGTGACAAGTGAGTAGGTGACTCACGAACATTCCGGACTCGGACCTCTGGTGTACTCGACGATGGAGGGCAAAGAAGAAAGAAGAATGTGAGGAAGGCAGAAGAACGCAAAAACTAAATCTTATTCCTAAGTACTAGTGCCGCAGGAGTGCTGCTATTTCTCCTGCTGCCTCAGTGCTTATCAATGAATTTAGCTTTATCAGCTGAGAAGATATAGAAGAACCATGAATAGAGTTCCAGAAAGAAGAAAGTTCCACACGCCAACGTCGGCATCGTACCTCTTGACAGCGCCAACATATGGCGCTGTCCAGCAAGTCGAAGCGCCGACAATCTATTTATTTATTTGTTGAAAGTGCACAAACATTATGTATATTACATAAAATATCTTCATAAAAACGGGGTCTGATATACATAAAAATAAAAGTGCACTATAGCATTCTCGCAAAAAAGAAAGAAGATCTACGCAGTTTTTTTAACATTTAACCAAGGGACCATAAAAATGCATGAAAATAGCTACTTTAAGCACAAGGCGATTCATAATATGTATATCTATCCCGAAAGGGGCCTATTATGACAAAAGGAAATACAATTGGGAAAAGAAAATATTAAAATTACCAAAAAAAAAACAATTAAATAATTGAGTTTTACCCCAAAACAACAGATTTTTCTAAATGACGAATTCCAAAAAGTCGCAAAAAAATCATTTAACTATTTTTATTGGAAATTGGGTGTAGAATAAGCTCCCTAATCATTTAACTATTTTTATTGGAAATTGGGTGTAGAATAAGCTCCCTTCGGGATAGCATACATTATTATGAATCACCTTGTATACAGTTAAGTAATATTCGTACCTAATGCCTCAAAATAGGATTCAAGTATACATGGCAAGTTCCAAAATAAAACCAATATTGTCAAACTCTGTAAATAACTATGTTTAAAATAATAAACAACACCCAACAGTCACATACATAGTCCTGACTAGGATTCCCTGTGTCGTGGGTATCAGAAACTACGAGTACTTACCGTGGTACCACCGGACCGGAACAAATATCTGCAGATCATGCACAAATTTGTTCCGGAATAGAACCCAGAGACGCAAGGTCCTAGGCGGGCACTCACCCGCTACACCACCGCGGTCGTCAAAGTATCAAAGGATCCAAAAATATCTTATTGAGTCATCTTCATGTTGCTATAGAGATTATGCAGTCCCCACATAAACTAATAGTACCTACCCACATAAAACAACCTAGGTAGGTACTTATGTCGGTAAAGAATAACGCATAAAGGAACAGAGGAGTCATTCCATAATTTACCAATTGATCGTATTGTCTGCACTAAAATCAATGCACCGACACCCCGTCACACGCAAATAAAATACAATTGCATAACAAATTGAAAAATTGCATTGATAAATCTCAATGACAAAATTGCTTTTGCTAACTACGAATATCCTCTTCTATGTAAAATCTGCGGGCGTCGATACCAATTTACCGTGACCTATTCACCAATGAGCGTTCAATGGATCGCGAGGTCAGGCTACTTTGGGTGTCAGCCCGTATGCCACTTAACTCAATAAACTCCCCCTGGACATTAAATTTAATAGTCTATGAAAGGAGCGGAGCGGTCGCAAATGCGTCTTCCTGTCGCGAGCGGAAGACGCCGATTGGCTCAATTGTGGACTCATTCACCAATCAGCGTTCTGTGTTGTCCAATTTGTGTTTCAAATCTTTGACATAATTCTGTTCGCTAGATCTTTTGGAATATTTCGATTGTTTTTAAGAGCCCGTAATATAGCTTTGCGATTTGGTTTAGGCGGTGACGTAACTTGAGTCTCTAAGATTTAGGGTTCAAATTCGTGTAAATCTGCGCTGACACGAATTTGAACGAGTATAAGATGTCATAGGGGTTAAACATTTCCAACGACCTTATTGACTTGAGTAGTGGGGTGGTTGGGAATTTTTATTCCCAAAGTTCAGTTCAGTTCAGTTCATTTATTCCATAAAGATACAGTTATGGTATACTTGGAAAAGTCAATTAAAAAAGTTACAGCAGTAGGTAGGTATATAGTTGTAAACTTCAGGTAGGTAGCACTATACAAGATAGTAAAATACAATTATTACAAATAGTAGGTACATAATAATTATATTTAATAATAATTATATTAATAATAATTATATTTAAACACCCTTGTATATTACTCTAATCCATGGTTCAAGATAGAATCAAAGACAATTTAGTAATATTATCCTTGATAGAATATAGACGCCATTGCCAGAGCTCTTTATGGGAGAGGGGGATGCGGTAATTAGGTAGGCTACGGTAATCACTTACCAACAGGTGGGCTGTGAATTGTTTGCCACTCAGTTGTAAAAAAAATTACAGAGATAATATTTTTTAAGTCGTTTATAATTCGTATCCTTAGTCAAATATATACATACATAGTCAATTCATAAAAAAATAGGAGCTCATAATTTTAACAAAAGTGCTCATAATTTTAACAAAATTATATTTACTAGTGTTCTGTTACTAGTATACTATACAGAAAAGGGTTTATTATGTCAACAAAAAGGAAAATATTAGCGAAGAAAGTATAACATTTAAATAGTTACTAATTAAGATCGACATCGAGATTGCTATCTAAGACAGCTGAATAAAATCAAATCAGTCAAATCAAATAATAACTCAATAATTGAGTTTGAACTGATTTGACGCCAAAACAGCTGAGATTTTTCATAGTGTTTTTCCAATGTCAAATTCGAGTTAACAAAAGTCGTAGAACAAACTTTATTACCGATTGGTTGTAAAATAAGCCCCATTCGGGATAGTATACATATTATGAATCACTTTGTATATCAACATTACAAAATATACTGTATAACAACAATAATAACAACTACTTTATAACATAATAAAAAGTTTTATAAAGTAAAACCTAACTATTTATTTACCTCAAGTTAGTCTAAATGACAAGATATTCATTAGATAAATATATTCACATACAAAATTATTTTAACAATATTTTGTGTATATTATGTATATTTATTTATAGATATATTCAAATATAATTATATTATATTTTTTGCTCTTTTTTACAGTACGAAAAATAAAGTAGTTGTCGTTAACATTTGATTTTGCACAGCCTGATAATACAATACCCGATTACTAAACGTAATAATGAATGAACAGAGATCTCAGTGCCAAATAAAACGATGCCAGTGACACGGATTATTGCGCAGTACATTATAAACACGTATTGGTAATATACGGCCTGATATTCAGCACAGCCCAATAATCCGATGTCTCATTACTGCCCAGATCGAAATCAGTAGGTTAGGTTCGGTTAAACAAAGCGGGAAAGAGGAGTGTATTATCAGGTCGCACAATATAGAGGCTCACTTTACTCTGTGCCAATTAGAAAAATGTCACAGAGTAGAGCGAGCCTCTATATTATATAGGATATTTGTTATAGTAGAAACTATATTGTCTTTGTTTGAGCAGAACCATTTGTTTTGAAGACTGAAAGCGTGATTCAAGATGGCCGTGAAACCCCTTGCTTCGCCGCCGGGCGACCGCTGTCCAAATGCAATAGGTTGAACAATAAAGGTAACAGTGCTGTCTAGAATTTTTCTACTCTGACCTCGAAAGCGCCTATCTTCTCGATCTCGTTGCGGATGACGTCGCCGGGCTGCAGGTACTCCGGCGGCTGGCGGTACATGCCGACGCCGCCGGGTGTGCCGGTCAGGATCACGTCGCCGGGTAGCAGCGTCATCACCCTGGAACAATGGGATTGGGGTGTCTTAAATAGTATAGTCATAGTCATATTATTTATTCACATTTGGAACACTGGGAACACTTGGTTTTGTTAATTACATCAAAAGAGACGTTTCATCAATATATGGAGCCTGGGCCTGCACTGTGTACACTACTGTAAAATATGCCTAAGCAATAAAGTAAACGTATGTAATTGGTTATTTTATTTAAATTGACTTCGTTCTAAGGTACATTAAGATTTTCTTCGACAAAGAGAGCAACACACAGCGCTACAAAAATATGGCGGATGGTCGTGCGTGAAATGTCATTTTGACAACCTACATTTATCTGACAAAACAAAAACATCAAATCAAACAACATGACATGAAAAATATGTCAATGTCATGTCAAACGTCAATTATAATCCAACATGGCGGCCTTCAAATAGTGTTCACATAGTAAAAAACTTACCAGAATAACTATTCTTGTACGATCGCATTTGTCTTAAAATTAATGAAATTGTATTTTTCTTGTAATATCCTATTTTTTCCTAATTTTTCTATGTAGTATACATGGACCAGGCACAGAATGAAATGGCTCCTTTAGCGGCTGTACATAGGCCTTGTCAATATGTTGTAATCTAGTAATAATAATTGCCAATAAAACATGCAATTATAAATCAGTAGGTACAATCAAACAGTATGTCATAATCATCATCATGGTGAGTATGGGCAAATTCTCCCCACATGGTAGGAACTATAGGAACTCCGGAAATCTGTCCGGAAATCTTCAAACGGATGATGATGATCATCATCCGTTGGAAGTGTTTGAAGGGCGTGGGTTCGAACCCCAACGTGCACTTATGAGTTTTTCTATTCGAAAATTTTAAGTTCGCATTAACACTTGCTTAATACGGTGCAGGAAAATGTCGTGAGGTAACCAGTATGTATTCTTATAAGCGGCGATGGGCTTGCAACCATGTATCATGTATGGATCACTCATCATCTCCCTGCCCTTATCCCACTTCATGTGGGGTCGGCACAACATGTTTTCTCTTCCACTCCCCTCTATCAGCCTTCATATCAGTATTCACTCCTTTCTTACTCATGTCGTCTTTCACACAATCTATCCATCGTTTCTTTGGTCTACCTCTTCCCTTATATATAAATGCGGACTTTCCATTCGAAAAAGTTATACATGTGCGGTATTATAACTATTGTTCTCAAACAGTGAAGGAAAACATCTTGGAGAAACCGGCATGTCATTGAACCTAAAATAATGGAAGACATGTGACATGTACACGAAAGGAGCCGCCTCTAGAACTTACTTTACTTCTTAAATGATAAAATAAATTATAAACACATGTGCCACAGTAAGATCTTACAATAAATCGGCCATTTTATGTGCTACCAAAATCCTTAGCACGCAAACATAATATTATTTTCACCTCTCCCCACACTGGTTCTTTCACAATTTATCATTGTCCCTTTTCACGGTCACCATACTTCAACCCACTCACTAACCTAATGCAGGATGACCAAGAACGAACCAGTGAGAGGGCAAGACAGCATTCTTTAACCTTCACTTCATACTGAAATACATACATACATAAAATCACGCCTATTTCCCAGAGGAGTGGCAGAGACCACGGTTTTACACTTGCTACGATCCTGACATACCTCTTTATACATGCTCATCGGTTTAGGGTACTCTTGTCGTGGCCTTTTTCCAAAACGTCACCGATTTGGTCACTAAACTTACGCCTACGTCTTCCCCTTCCAACGGTCCCATTCACACTCGCCTTATACACCTGTTTCGTTAATCTTCTTTCGTTCATCCCCTCTACATGACCAAAACACCTCAGCATAACTTTCACAATCCTCATCACTACATCTTCTTTCACTCCACATCGTTCACTTATCACACTGTTCCTCACTCTATCTATCACTATCTATAAATAAATAAATATTCCGGACATATCACTCACAGTCAACTGATCCCAAACTAGGCATAGCCTGTACTATGGGTACCAGAGACTGATATACATAATAGATAAATATTTAACACCCAGCCACAGAACAAACATCTGTGTTAATCACACAAATGTTTGTTCAGTGCGGGGATCGAACCCCCACTGAACTGATCTATACTGGAATACTAACGAGGTAAGCCTCTCGATGACGTCAGGTATCTTATGGACGAGTTGCCGCGTGTTACTCTTCTGTTTCTCAACGCCATTGACACTGCAGCTGATGTCCAACTTCTGGGGGTCACCGACCTCGTCGTGCGTCACTATCCAAGGGCCAAGGGGGCAGAAAGTGTCCATTGACTGAAAAACAGGCTTATAGTTATATATATTGGTAGCATTCTTAGATCTCTTAGTACTTGTAGGCAATTTTCAAACGGCCTAAAAGTCAAACTCAAAATTGACTTTCATATAAACTGCCGCATATTCTTATGCTGCCACTCTCAAGCGCTGATATCTAGAGCTATGGCAGGGATTCCCAACCAGTGGGGCGCGCCCCTCTTGGGGGGCGTGGGGTGATTCAAGGGGGGGCGCGGCGGCTTTAGCTGTGTAGGTATGTGTATTTCCTTAAAATCTTAAAATACTCACGCGCGTTGAGAATGAAAAGGGAATGGTTAATAAAGTCCAGCCACAGTGCTCTCACTAAATGTACCTACTTGTCATTAAAATAATTTTATTATTTCGACACCCCATTTCAACCCCTTGGGGGGCGTAGTATTTATACATAACGTTGGGTGAGGCACATAGGATAAAAGGTTGGGAATCCCTGAGCTATGGTGTATCCTACTACTAATATTATAAATGCGAAAGTTTAATAAATAATAATAATAAATATTCCGGACATATCACACACGTTCAACTGATCCCAAACTAGGCAAAGCCTGTACTATGGGTACCAGAGACTGATACACATAATAGATAAATAAATAACACCCAGACATAGAACAAACATCTGTGTTAATCACACAAATGTTTGTCCAGTTCGGGAATCCAACCCGCGACCTATAGCGCAGAAGTTAGAGTTACTACCAACTGTGCTATGAGGCCAGTCAATATTTCTATATTGACTGGCCTCATAGCAAACTATCGCGTAGGTACCTACGCGATAGTTTCACGTCACTAGCAGTCTGTTAGTTACCTTTCCAAGTAGGAACTGCCCCATGTTCTTCTCCTTCTGCCAGTCTCGAGCGCTTATGTCTTGAGCGATTGTGTATCCTAGTATGTAGTTGTATGCATCTTCCGCTTTCACGTCACTAGCCGTTTTACCGATTACTACTGCCAGTTCTATTTCCCAGTCGACTTTCTGAGAAGAAAATGTCAAGTTAAAGAAACACAACACAAGAAACGAAAGAAGTCCAGAAGGAGCTCTATCTGGTCTGGGTGTTTTGGTACCATGGTACTCGTATTTTCTGATCTCACGACACAGGGAATCCTAGTATGGGGTCAGGACTATGTGTAGTAAGGTGTAAGTGACTGTAAGGTGTTATTTATTTTATTAATAGTTCACGCTTTTCTAGGAGACCATTTAATTATCTAACTTATTATTATTCTACTCATCATCATTATTCTACTCATTGCTCATCAGTGGCGGATTTGCCCTAAGGCTCAGTAGGCCCGGGCCTAGGGCAGCCAGATATTAGGGACGGCAAATCGTGACCAAAAATTTGTAGAAATTGTCGTAGAAAATATCATCTCGGAATATATTTACAAATTAGTAGCTATTATAGTCAATTAAATTTCTGATTTCGATTTATATAACGTTGGCAATGAAGTAAATTCATATGTTTAATGATGGGTGCTGAGAAAGGGGCGGCACATGATCTGGGGCCTAGAGCAGCCAAGACTGCAAATCCGCCACTGTTGCTCATTATTTTGCACAATTCTAGACTAAGCTGTCGGTCACAAGAATTCTGAAATCAACCCAACAAGACTAGCAATTCATAGAACATTATATCATCATAAAATCCACCTACGCTCGTATGAATTACAACTCAATTTACTTCAATAATTGACACCAATTTGTCCCGAGGCGGGGTCATAGCCGACCTGTGATTCATTGAACAAAATTCCGACCCCTTTTAACTAAAGTAAAAGTACCTACTAGGTACCTACCTAGTTTTTGGTTCTAAGAGTTTCCGCACCCTACCTAGTTACATTCAAGTAAGTACCTAGTCCTAGTAGTACCTATCCAACTCGGATGGGCAGCGTTTGGGAAACTTCGTCATATCTTCTCGTCGGAGATACCGCAGAGCCTCAAGACGAAAGTCTACAATCAGTGCGTGTTGCCAGTGATGACATATGGCACTGAGACTTGGTCGTTAACTATTGGCCTCATACACAAGCTCAAAGTTGCACAACGGGCTATGGAGAGAGCTATGCTAGGAGTTTCACTACGTGATAAGATCCGAAATGAGGAAATTCGTAGAAGAACCAAGGTTACCGACATAGCTCTCAGAATTAGCAAGTTGAAGTGGCAGTGGGCAGGCCATATAGCTCGCAGAACCGATAACCGTTGGGGAGTAAAGGTTCTCGAATGGCGACCACGAACCGGGCGACGCAGTGTTGGAAGGCCCCCCACCCGATGGACCGACGACATTGTGAAGGTTGCGGGAAGTCGGTGGATGGAGAAGGCTCAAGACCGTTCGTCGTGGAACTCTTTAGGGGAGGCCTATGTCCAGCAGTGGACTTCTACAGGCTGATGATGAAGTACCTAGTGCCGTGGTGGCCCCGGCTGAAGAAGGCCCCTCCATATATACCTATCCGCGGATGTCGTAAGAGGCGACTAAGGGAAAAAAGCTAGGGGATGCCCAGCGTGGTGAGTATGGGCAAATCTCCCCACATGATAAGGAATTTGCTCTGTCTGTGGGGGAGGCCATGTGCAGCTGTGGACGTCGTCGTACGGCTGAAATGATGATAATGCAGTACCTAGTAGGTAGGCAGGTAGAGGTAACCTAGCTTAGACAAAGCATGGGGTACCTACCTGATCAAAATTCGTGAGGTTCAATGTGTATCTACCTACCTATCTAGGTATCCAAACACAAAATGTTTTAGTTCTAGTTTCTACACCTACCTACTGTGTCTCTCTTCTGTACCTAGGTACCTACCTACCGTTCCTGTAAGAACATATTTATTAAAATTTATGTAAACTGACTGCCAGACTTTCATTTACCTATCATTATCGAATTACGGTAATTTAGGTACCTACATAGGTAGGCAGGCACCCACTTACCTACCTACCCGTTCTTTTTTATGTATAGGTACAGTCTGCACACATGTTTTTTTCGTTCCGATTGGAACTAGTCTGGTAGAAATAATGGCAAGATAAACTGTTCCTTTAGTTCTTCCAAAAAAAACGACTCAGGCGGGATTCGAACCAGCGACACTGCCCGCACCTCGTCTGATGAAAATCTTTGAGATGTTTCTTTCTGAATTATAGGCTCACCTTAGTAATTTCAGTCCTCAATCTGACAGGCTCGTTAGGGCCTACAATGCTGCTCGCAAACTTGCTGAACATCATCGGAACGGGTGGTGGCTGCAGCTTCTGCTCTTCGCAATGGTCCTGGTAGTTTAGGCCGATGCACAGCACCTTATCTACTCCGCTGATGGGAGCCCTTAGAGTTACCGATGAAAGGGGCACCTTAGAATTTGTTGAACATCTGGAAAAGGCAGTATTGATAGAGTAGACTTATTAAGAAGAAGTGTTTGTACATACAGCGCCGCCACCATCTATCCGACTCCAGGACTAGGGTACAAATCCTATCCAAATGCAAAAAGGGGTGAGACAGGGAGGGCTCTTGGGGAGGCCTATGTCAGACAGTGGATGATGATGAGGTTTATTATGAAAAGATGGTCTTATGATTCATACTCATGTTCATACCTAGAACACCTACAAACTTGCAAGGGTAGATACACCACCATCAAGAAGGCATCTTGTGATTTTTATTGCAACCTCAACAGTTTTCAACTCAGACAGGAACCCGCAACTTTCTCTTAGATAATTTATGGTGATGCTCTAACCAACTAGGCCGACCGATCCACTATGAGTCTGAGTGAAAATTTTCCAGCTTGTGGTTTAGTAAGTCTTAAGCCTTGTTTAGATGGATAATGTTTCATCATGAACATGCAATTCTCGAAAAGAGATAAAATCTGGTAGGACCTAACCCACACATTGAGTTTTTTTTGTTTACTGCGTAAGAGTAACCAAAATAAATTATGCATCATCTGAATATTTTGATTAGCAATTTACCCACTATGTAAATCAGTTTTTATAATGTGAAATTGTGAACTTGCGCTACTGATACCCTGATAATAAGTACCCATTGGTTGGTAGGTTTGTCCTGCATGAAAGAAGAACAAACCAACCAAACAAGCAACCAAAAAAACAATATTTTTACATTTTTATTATGTTGGGTTGTTGAATGATGAATTAAAGACATACAGGTAGGTATTTCAATAGTACATAAAAACATGATAAGGCTTTGTAAAAACTGCAATTTATAGCATAATTATCTGTAAAAGACACTGATACAGAGAAGCAAGGTATTATAATAATCTCTGACAGAAGTCAAAAGTAATGGTTAATGTTATTTGGGTTCTGCTATAGTATGGTAAGCCTACCAGTCCATTTAGCCGTGATGGCCCGCCCGGCTGAAGAATAGGCCTCTCCATTACTACCTGTGGAAGTTGTAAGAGGCGACTATGGGAAAAACACTAGGCGATAGGCTGCAGCGTTCTCTCAACAAAAGCTTATTTTATTTTTATTTATTCAGGACAACAAACAATTGCACTCACTCATTACTAAACTTAATTAAAGTAGGTACTAAAGTTCTAAGAGTGTAATCAGCCCCATTGTAATTTAAACTATCTAAATTCTAAATAATCAGAAAGCATAGTGTTGTGTATATATTATGTTTTTTAAACGAACCGGGTGAGATTTCAAAGAATTCAATGTTTGTGAAGTGATTGTTAAATTGGTTCATGATTCTAAATAAAGGTGGATGCTCACCAGCATTCGTTTTACAGGGAGTGGGTGCGAACAAGTAGTGTTTACGAGTCTCTCGTATATGACAGCGATGGAATGTGTTTACAAATTTGGTTAACAAGCTTGCTACAGTCGAATATGTGATGACATATATTATACAATAACATTTGATCCAGAAGCAATCTTCTCATCTTAACTGTTTGTAAAGAATATTTATCTAAAAGTATGGTGTAAGGGTACTTAGAACAGCAGCAGCGATAATTCATTGAACGCGTTCCAGTTGATCATGATATTGCTGATCTTCCACTGCTTAGTCTGCACTAACCAACATGCATGCCCAGTAAGGCAAGAGTGCAGGCCGTACAAGGTCAGTCGCACTGGAAATCTATGGAGGAGACCTATATTCAGCAACGGACATCCATTTGAGTATGAACTTTTCAAAATAATGTACTAAGTATAAAAGGCTTACTTTTTTATTTTATCCAAATCCCCTCTCTTCAGAACTTCCACAAGGGTGGTGGGTATGGTCGGATCTGCCTTAGTCAAGTCCACAACATTGTCCCCATCCAAAAAACCGACGCGGATTTCATCCAGTTTTTCCTTGTAAGAAAACTGTAGTAACTTCATATTTTTGACTTGAGTCGCCGAAAATTTCCTCAGCGAAGTTAAATTCTGGCTGCCGATAGTATTTGCAGAAATAAAGTGAGTTTTGAAGCTAGATAGCGCGGCACGGTTTATCAAATATCTGCCACTCATTTCTGATTACAGTTTACGTCACTGGCCAATGCTAGAAATGCGTAAACAATGTTACGTAACATGCGCCGGAGTTTAGAAAACCGTCAATGATTCTCAAGGACGGTTTTTTATTATCGATATTTCGGATGATTGTTGTGATGTGAACGTGAACTACGCCGCGCGACGAATCCATTCACAGACCATAAATATGATGAATCCACTTCTTCACAATTTTAGGCTGCCGCGCGCCAAGCGGGCGAGCGAGGGAGGGCAGGGCAGGGGGCAGGGATGGCAGTCAGCTGTAGCTGCGTTCGATAACTTTAGTGCTTACAGGAACAAACTTTAAAAACAAATTAGAATACAATCAACTGAACAGACTTTGCTACAACAAGCTCACTTACCCACCCAGCTACGATTGCACTTTAATTTAAGTTACGCATATACTTGTAATTTATAATGTATAATAAGTGCTGGAAGCACAGAACACTTGGCCTGAAGTTTCTAAAAAAATAATAATTAGACCTTCCTTCACCAAAACTGAATTGAAGAGCGACTGTAGGTAGAGTATGAACGTATCTGCCAACAGCTAATTTATTTTGACAATCACCTGACCGTATTGACATTGACATTAGGCAGACAGACAGTCTTTTTTACATAGATTATGGAGTCGCTATGACCAGCTATGACCGTGGAGTACTAGTCATGTCGGAGTATTGAACAAGAATCTTTTCTATTTTATTCATAGATTTCCGAGCCAAGAGAATTTTCAAAATGAAACATTACAACCCAATATCCATATTATCATGTCACTGGTTCTTTCTTGGTCTTGCATTATGGCAGAGTAATTTTGTATATACCCGCATTATGGTCAGTGACCAGGTAGGTATAATATGGTGGCCTTGAAAAGGTCCACTGACTGTTGGTGAAAGGATTACCTAAAGTGTGCCTCTTGCACAATGTCATGGGTAAGACTGATGGTCTAAGACTTTTAAATTTTATGAAGTCGGTTTCCTTCACCATTTGAGAACAGTAGATTAGTACATAAATCAGCAACCAGGATTGAATTCCACGACCTCTGGATCAGAAGGCAGGGTCACTCCCACCTCACTACCAGAGTATAGTATTATGTTATCTGTGCTACCAGTATTTTCATGGTGAGAACTGAAAAATGTATGAAATGAAACAATTTCTTAGAAGGGACATCTAATTATTATCTCATGAGGGGTAATTTTCCTTCCGAAATTTGCAAACACAGGAGATCTATCTCATTAGTAAACTTGATCTATTTTCACTTTCAATCCCTCAATAATGGCTTCTTTCGTGTGACATAGAATTCATCCCTTGTATGGTATGGTGCATAGGGATCTTCTACATAATGCTTTGGTTTCTTCCAGAATTTTGTGACCATTTTATCTAGCAAAGTACTCTGAGTGGAATTACAGAATACATGTTGGCGCAGACGTGTTTTCTGTGCTGGTGATTTCTTCCACAGTTTCTTCTGTCGACCAACTTTTGGTCTGATCCAGCCTCCCCAATGTAATCTGAAGAACCTCCTTGTTGCAGCTTTTACAGTCTTCCGTTTCCCACGTTTGAGACTGAATTTTGTGACTGTTCTTACTTGAACAGGAGCTATTTTACTAGATATGTCCAGTATGTGTTTATTGTTCAGTAGAGATTGTGGGGCACCAAGTGTAGAATAAATTCCACGAATATTTTGCGCCGTCGAAAGTGTTTTCACATTATTCTGAATAATACTGGCCCTATTGCAATAGGGAATTGCGAGAGGACGAACGACGCGAGCCACTGAAAAAGAAAAATTCTATGAACTTAACCTTTTATCTCTAGTCGGAAAAAACCAAATTTAGCACTCAAGATGCGACGTAAGAATCAAGTTGAAAGAAAATTAATAGTAAAACTCTATTATGTGTATTGCACAAATCAAAAGAAAACTTAGTTTTTTACCAGAAATCGCAACCCGCAGCATCTTTGGCAAAAAGAATTTACCACAGACTGAATTTACAAAACAGTCCAGTCCACAGACTGGAGATGAGATACTCAGACCACAGACTAATAGGGAATACTCGTCTGGTTATACAAAATTACACTACCGAGAATAACATAGACGTCACGTTAAATAATAATAACAAGAAAGAAAAGGATATACATATATGAAACGACGTATGAGTAAAGGAGAAAGTTGTTATCTTCCATCACTGTCTTCGTTTGCACTTTGGTTTGTAGTGCACCAATCATTGGTGCACAACAACGTCAATGGTTAGTGTGAAAAAGAGCAGTAATTACTAATTTACTAACTAATATCTCTGTGTGCCTGGTTTAGCAGGTGTAGAATTCAACTGGTAACATGGTACGTTGCAGTATTATAGGCTCCACGAGCGATAGTTTAGGGAAAGTGGAAAATATTACCTTTCACCGGTAAGTACCGTTTTTGTTTCAATTTGCAATTGAAACTTTATGCTGGAAAAGGATCTGGCTATATAATTGAACACGTAATTATTTACTTAGTTTTCTAATGCTTAAATCATTACCATTTCTTTTTGATTCTGGGCCTGGTCCATGTACACTACATAGAAATATTAGGAAAAAATAGAAGATTACAAGAAAAATACAATTTCATTAATTTGAAGACTAATGCGATGGTACAAGAATAGTTCTTCTGGTAAGTTTTTTACTATGTAAACACTATTTGAAGGCCGCCATGTTGGTTTATAATTGGCGTTTGACATGACATTGACATATTTTTTATGACATGTTGTTTGATTTGATGTTTTTGTTTTGTCAAAAAAAAATTGTTGTCAAAATGACATTTCACGCACGTCCATCCGCCATATTTTTGTAGCGCAGTGTGTTGCTCTCTTTGTCGAAGGTAATCTTAATGTACCTTAGAACGAAGTCAATTTAAATAAAATAACCAATTAAATAGGTTTACTTTATTGCTTAGCCATATTTTAGAGTAGTGTACACATTGCAGGCCCAGGCTCTCAAACGTCTCTTTTCTAAACATCCGGTCGGTACCTGAATGAAATGACTCCTTTAAAATGAAAAACCGACTTTAAAATCGACTATAAAAATAAAGACGACTCTTCCACGTATACACTATTAAAATCTCATCTCTACCACAGACCAATAGATAGGGAATACTAAACTCTACTATCTATGACCGGCTGGCTACTCTACAGCTCGGGAGTAATAGTGTTCTGTGCTCTACAGTCTATTCCTTATTAGTCTGTGACAGTCTCTGAATTTTGACGGCCCAAGTGGAAAGGGATTCGTGCCGAAAATGTACAAATTTACAAGCCATTTGTCCAATGCAAAATTGGTTTTGGTATGTAAACGTTTTCTACTACATTTCCGATGAAATACACAAGACGTTTTATCTTTAAAAGTCATTTTAAACTTGTATTGATGTCGTTGAGTTTTTGATCGAATTATTCAATGTTTTGATGATTTTGCTCAAGGTTTAGGGCTAAAATTAGTTTTATTCTACGCTAAATACTTCTATTTATAATCACTCCCCCTATTATCACCCATATCTATAGCAGAGACCTTGAATGCCTTACATAATCGGCGAACGTCATTTTCAATAACCTAAAATACTAAGGGTGGGTACACATAGAAGTCTCATTCGATCAACTTGTTCTGTTTCTCGGCTGTTTGTACCGCAATAGAATAAAAAAACATTTTACGAAATAAACTTAAATAGGTAATTAAAAAATTCCTCCACACAGGTCAGAAGACACTTAGGCGACGGAACATGCTCGGCGCTGATAGTAATGCGTTCGCCGCACCGGAAATACGCGAGTGAAGATAAATGTAAGGCTCCCACACCTCCACCCAAGTCCAGGAAGCTCTTCTGGGGGACTGTTGGTGCTACGGTGTTGACTGGTGCTGCTGTTGTCTATGCTAAGTGAGTGTTAAACAAATTATTCACTATCTTTTTCTATGCTAAGTATCCCTATACTAAATACCTCTCTAAAATCTGAGTTATCAATATTGAGGTCAGTGCTGCCAATTTTGTTCCAAACATAATATAAAATCTGTATAGTGTTAAATCGAGATCTGTGGTTGACACAGACAAAACAAGTTTGTCTTTTTTCCTCAGAAAGAGAAGATAAAGTAGTCACCTCCTCCTGACACTGTAGTAGTAGAGTTTTGTAAAAAGTAAAAACATGATCTGGACTCTAGACTATGATTTATAAAAATGCAACTTTTTTGCTTAATAATGCAACAATTGTAATAGTAATAATGCAATTGCAATTGTAATAATCCAATTAATACTTGCAATAATGTAATAGTACGGTATATGCCTTGCAGTATGTATACAGCTTTATATATTTTTATATTATTATTTGTAATCTTGTCGTTTTTATGCTGCTAATTAGATGGGCTGTAGACAAATCTATGGAAGTACATAATGTTGGTCCAAACCCAAGTGCAACAATGAAGGGGTCAAGAATGTTCATTGTTGCATATTTGTGGGAGGCCTATGATTGGACTTCTGAAACTGATGTTGGTGACATGTAAATGATAATATGATAATGTATAGGTCATCATAATCATCAGCCTGCAGAACTCCACTGCTAGACATAGGCCTTCCCCAAAGAGTGCCATGACAAACGGTCTCAAGCCTTTTCCATCCACTGACTTCATGCAACTATCACAATTTATAGGTACTTCAGCCAAATTCAATGTGAAATATTTGTAAACAAACCACCATACTTGAAATTCTCTTGGCAATGTATTTTGGAGAGAATTTGAACTGGTTGTTGATTTGTCATCACTATTCAAAAATTGGTATCAGATATGTAAAAATATCAACACCAAGCAAATAATTTATATGGTGGTTCTAATTCTTTTGTGCATTGTCCCCCTATGCTAACCCTACCCCAGCCAGTATTGTATGTCGACAAACATTTAACATCAAATTAAGTACCTATGGTAACATGCACATTGAGTACACATTAAACCTTGTTTAAATGACTTACAGGAACAGTCCCGAGGCTCGCAACTGGCTCGAATCCAACATCCCTTGGGCCAACGACTTTGTGGCCCTTGTATACCAGGAGAACAACACATACTGGAAGTTCACTGTGAACCAGTTCAATAGGGGCACTACTTATATTAGTCACTTCTTGTTTGGGAAGGTATGAGTTATGAACTTTTTTTTTTTTTATTATAGGCTTACGTTTTACCACAATCTCACCTGATGTTAAGTAATGATGTGGTCTATGGTGTAGCACTTAATTGGTTATTCAGGACAGTTTATTGAGATGGTTGTAGAATATGTTGACAGCATTTCCTTCAGGTACCCACATGCCTACTTATTGATAAATGCCAATGAACTGTCACTATTTACACACACTGCATATGACCAGATATGAAATGCACCACAGTATGTCTTTCGTCTCAAATGACCTATTATTTGTTATAGAGTCCACAAATAAATAAATAAATAGGTATAATGCAATGTCACAAGAAAAATGCCTCTTGTGCACGAAAGGAGCCTCTAAGAGGCTGCCACTACACTGATTGTTTCACTGATAGGTCATAGGCCCTTTTCAGGGCCACTATACCTCAACTAGGACACTGACCTAATACAGGATGACCAAGAAGAAGATGTGCTATGTATAGCTGTTTGTGTGTACAATCACCTACCTAAACCTTTACTTGATACTTCAAGCCTTGTAGTATTCAAAGTGAGACTGAAAAAGTTACTATTGGAAAGGGCTTACTATTAAACCCATGATTATTTTAATGACATTTTTTGTAATAGCACTATTTTATTGTAATTTAAAGCTCTGACATACCTACTTAATTTTTTTGAAAATATGTATATTGCATGCGTACAACGCTGAATGTGGGTGCTCCTAATTTGTATTGTAATAAGTAACAACTGTACCTAACCCATATTACGCAATAAATTACTTTGATTGATTGATTGAAAAAAGAATCAATGATACAACAAGCAAGCATGCAACGTGTTCTGTAATTAGTATAATTTCCCAAAGGGGCTAATTCTAACAACAAAAAGTAAATATAAGTCATCATCTCCCTGCCCTTATCCCACTTCATGTGGTGTCGGTTGGCACAACATGTTTTTATCTTCCGCTCCCCGCTAACAGCCGTCATGTCAGTATTCACTCCTTTCTTACTCATGTCGTCTTTCATCAAAAGGAAAATTTATGTAACTAGGTATTAGCAAAAAAAAAACTTTTACCTACTTAAAGAAGCGTACAAGAAGTTCAATTTCAAGATTACTAAAACAGTTGAATACATTGAATTGACAGAATAATTGTATTTGAAGGTGGGGCCTATTCTTCAGCCAGGACCAACGGCAACTCTATCTCTCTCTTCTCTCACGGCACTTTTTTTGATTTAGGAGGGTGTCTCCCCACCAGATTTTAAACAAAAAGCTGAGCAAGACTTAGATGCGGATGCTGCTAAGGCCTACGCCAAGAAGGATTATCAATGTAAGTTAGTGTAGCGACACATCTGCGAAACGTACGGCGCCGATCGTTCGGTTCAATACGCTCGCAGTGTTTTTCAAGTTGCCTATGACACATCAGCCGAAATTCCGTCGCGATACATCAGCCGAAATAACGTCGCGTTCAGCGTAGCGCCGAACCTCCCATCGAGAGATTATTTCAGCCAAAACGCATTGGAACTTGAAAAACATTTGAGCGTATTGAACCGAACGATTGGCGGTACGTTCCGCAGATGTGTCGCTATATTTAGTGTTGAGAAGAAAAATTACCATTACTAATGCACTGTGTTTGTTTATGTAAAGAAACCATTTTAAAAATGCAATTTCAATTCAACATTCTAAGACCCACTGCCTGCCAACATTTTAACAGGTCATGTTACTACTAAGCGGGCTATGGCTACGGTAATAGGCACCATAGGCTTTGCTACAATATTTGTAAATAAAGAAAACAAACACTCGCCTTTCAAAATAACTCACATGCTTCCCATCTCTCATTTAAAAAATTCTCAGGAATACAAATTCTTTTTTTTTTTTTTTTTTTTTTTTTTTTTTTTTATTATACCACTGAGGTGGCAAACAGGCATACGGTCCACCTGTTGGTAAGCGGTTACCGTAGCCTATGAGCGCTTGCAATACCAGAGGCATCACTCACGCGTTAAAATAATATAATAATATTTTATAAAATATCCGTCATTATAACCAATGGTTTCAGTAACCGCCCATTTATAACTAATAGTAGATTGTGTGTGCTTGTAACAGTGCCGCCGCCGTCGTTTGAACCTCTGTTTATTGAGGAGAAGAAGATTGAAACGCCTGATGTCGAATCACCAGGTAAGGCCACAGAATTATCACTTCACTATCCTAATCCTCTCTACAAGGTGACAAAAAGAAAGAATATTAGAGGAATAAAGACGGTCAAGTGCGAGAACTCGCGCCCTGAGGGTTCCGTACCATTGGTCGTGGGTTCGAATCCCGGTCGTGCACCAGTGGTCATGGTCAGAAAATAAAAATTCTAAGTGTACGAATTGATTTGCGGTCGCTCACGTAGTCATTGTATGACATTGACCGCAAATATAACTTTGTTTCCTAAAAAAACTTCGAAATTCCTCAATTTCAGACTTTTCCCTTTAATTGTATTACAAAAGCTCCTAGCTTTCAAAATTTCAGAATTGTGAGGTAACTGGAAGTACCCTAGAGGTTTTTCATTTTAGCCATTTCCATACAAAAATTATACATTCATTGCCATATCTTTTTAATGCTTTAAGCTAGAGCTTTGGTTTTTATACGGCACAATAAGCCCACAGAGCTTAATAGGTGGTATAAATTTCAAGTCGATACCTTTAGCCGTTTCTGAGAAAAAGAGTCTTGACAGACGGACAGACAGACCGACGGACAACAAAGTGATAAGGGTTCCGTTTTCCCAAATGAGGTACGGAACCCTAAAAATAACAAAATTTTCCCGAACCCTTTCAAAATACATGTTTTTGGTCTTTATAACATCTTTATAAATAATTAAACATACAAGATGTTCTACATCAAGATTACTATCTAAATAATTGAGTCCGAACAGCTGAATAATTGAGTCCGAACTGATTTGACATCAAAACAGCTGTTTTTTTCTGTAAAACATGTGATATTTCACATTATGAAACAACTTGTAGAATATAATTAGTGGCTGAGTTCTTTACCTACAATAGCATATAGGCTACTTTTTATGTAGGTACCTAGGTACCACGTGAGCGACGCCGCAGGCACATGCTAGTCTACAATAACGTTTTCTTGGTTTTAGCGACACTAATCCAAACAGAGAAATGCGAGCCCACCGCCCCCCCTCCGGTCAAGATAACCAAAGACATGGTAGAGTTGGAACACGACATGCACGAGAACACAAAGCATGCCATAGACAACTTCAAGAAAGCCACCAAACTGTCCGCAGACTACAACAAGGCACTTTTCAAGGTAAATTTCTTCTTCTACATCAAACGAGCCTTGTTGTCCAAGTGGGAGATAACTCGACTCACGATTTGAAGGCCGTGGGCTCGAATCCCGGCTGTGCACCAATGGATTTCTATAGGCACAACTAAATTTTATTTCTTCTTTTCCTTATTTCAAAGTGAAATCAGCACTAATGGGTAATATTTTCGGCACCACCGTTCCATGGCGTAGTTGGTATCGTATTGCCGATTCAAGTCAAAGATGCGGGTTCGAATAACGTGGTTCGAAAATTTTGAGTATCATTTAAATTTCATAAAATTTACTTATCTTTACTTTATCTTACTTTATCTTTTTACATACTGTATCTTTTTTGTCTGTTTTAGATAGTAGAATCATCGGTGGGTGACCTCGATAAGAAACACTTCACGGCGCTGCAGGGAGCTCAGAACGAACGCGACGCCACCATCAAGAAGGCCAAAGAGGCGTTCGGCAAAGCCAGCTGCGCTATCGGTTTGTTCGCCACATTCCATCATCATCATCACCATTATCATTACCATCATCACTATCATCACCATCATCCTCCTGCCCGCCCTTGTATGCACAACTGAATCTCTACATTCCATTTTGTGAAAAGGATCAACGAGACAAATGATAGGCACCAAGCTGGGTGTATTGCCTGATTCTGCCAGGCTTGACCTGAGTTAAATTTATTAAAATCAAGGTTACTTTTGTTTACCTTACGGAAACCCTTTGTCGCTTTATAAAGGCGTACAAGAAATATTAATTAGAATTAATTTTATAAAAAAAAAGAATTCATTTGTTTACCTTACGGAAACCCTTGATCGCTTGATAAAGGCGAGTGTATAATAATTTTAAATTAGAGTTCTTCTTCTTGTCGTGTCACTGATTCTTTCTTGGTCATCCTGTATTAGGTCAGTGACAAGGTTGAGGTATGAAGGCCCTAAAAAGGGCCTATAATAATAATATCTTTATTTCAGGCTACTTGACACATTACACAAAAATGTGTAAACCAAATGTCTATGACCGTTGATTAAAGAATTAGTGTAGTAAAAGGATTAAAGTGCGCCTCTTAGAGGCTCCTTTCGTGCACAAAAGGCTCCTTTCGTACACAAGAGGCTCCTATCGTGCATTAGAATAAATTGTATACAAATAAAGTTTTGATTTTTTTACCACACAGAGACCCTTGATCGCATGATAAAGGCGGGAGTACAAGCGCCGCCGGAGAGCATAGCGGCGACTCTTCGCTACATCAAGCAGTTCCGGGCGGACCTCAGCGCCGCCGAGAAGGAATACCGAGCCGAAGCCGAGAAGGCGGTGCTCAGCGACAAGTACTGGAATAAGGTGCGTTACTCACCCATAAATTATAAGGAATTTGCTCTGTCTGTGGGGGAGGCCATGTTCAGCATTGGACGTCGAACGGCTTAAATGATGATGATGACTCACCATTCCGCTTGTAACTTGCGTCCAAATGACAAAATTGTGCACAAAAGGAGCCTCTAAGAGGCGCACTTTAATTCTTTCACCGACGGTTATAGGCCCTTTTCTGGGCCACCATACCTCAACCTGGTCACTGACTCAATACAGGATGACCAAGAAAGAATCAGTGACAAGACAACCAAGCTTACTGTCGGTAGTCCGATTGGATTTTTGTATTCGAAAAAAATATTTGCGCGTTTGAACAAAACCAATATGAGCTTACAATAGTTTAGCTTTACAATGTTAGATGTACAGGTAATTAACACCCTTACCTGGTCGACATACCACAGTGTCGAACCAAACGTTTCTGCTCCACCTTTAAAGCACTGGCAAAGAGTGGAATGTTCTGCCAGCGTCTGTTTTCCCATCCGGATGAGTACAATCTAGGAGTCTTCTAATCTAGAATCCTGTATACCCCAACGGTTGTCAGTTCTTCGAGCTACATGGCCTCCCCATTGCCACTTCAACTAGCTTATTCTGAGAGCTATAAGTTAAAATGCCTATTTTTAATTTAAGGTGGAGGAAGCCCGTGCTACGTACAGAGAGGAACTGCAATCTCTGTTCCCGGGGATAGACCTCTGCGCTCGCAAACTTGAATTGAGAGGGGATACCGATCTGTTGCTTCTGTACACGCTTAAGCAGGTACGAATATTCCTATTAATATTATAAATGCGAAAGTTTGTGAGAATATTTGAATGTTAGTGGTTCAATCATGCCGTAACGGCTCAACCAATTTCGATAGATAGAGTTCTTTGTCTAGTATAGCATATAGGCTACTTTTTATCTAGATACCACGCGAGCGAAGCCGCGGGCGCAGGCTAGTATAATATTATAAATGCGAAAGTTTGTGAGGATGTTTGTGGTTCAGTCACGCCCAAACGGCCGAACGGATTTGGATAAAATTTGGCACAGAGATAGATTATAGTCTGGAAACGAATATGGGCTACTTTTTACCAAGCGCGCGAAGCCGCGGGCGGATGCTGGTCCTATATATAAGTCTTTATACAATTATAGTCTAGGTCTAATCGGCGTTATATTATTGTGTTTTTTTATTTTTTTATTTTAATGATAAATAAATATCCCGTACATATCACACACGGTCAACTGATCCCAAACTAGGCATAGCCTGTACTATGTGTACTATGTGACTGATATACATTAAATATACATATTTAACACCCAGACACAGAACAAACATCTGTGTTAATCACACAAATGTTTGTCCAGTGCGGGAATCGAACCCGTGGCCTCCAGCGCAGAAGGCAAAGTTACGACCAACTGAGCTATGAGGGCAGTCAGTTGTTTGTTGTTTATTTGTTAGAGCTTAACTTTCGAACCGTCGGCGTCGGCGTCGCCGCGTCGTCAATCCTATCTGCATGTAATTAAGGTTAACTGGTTGTACTATCAAGATTTACTGGAGGAATGGACAAGGGGTTACTGAGAATGGGTCAAAAAGTTATTTTTTTTAAATGCATTAACGAATTCAGGTTGGACAAGTTTCGTACCGGTTTGATGCTGCTGTAAAAAATGTTATGGGCAACGAGCACAAAGCTTTTACATATGAATGTGTACTTTAGATGTATTTTAAGAGTTTTTTTTTGAGAATGCTATAGTGCACTTTTGTTTTTATGTATATCAGACCCTGTACCTAATGTTTGTGCACTTTCAACAAATAAATTAATAAATATTGTTTGTTCATTCAGATCCAATTTCTTCAAAATGAATTAGCTGAGTTGCAGACGGTCAGGGAACTGAAAATTAACAGGGCAATTGAATGTAAGTAATGTTAAAGTAGAGCTATGTAAATGGAGAGAGCTATGCTTGGAGTTTCACTGCGTTTCAGCTCTTAAGGGGAGGAGGGGTTTGGCAGGCAACGCATTAGCAATGCTCCAGGTGTTGCTGATGTCAATAGGCGACGGTAACCACTTATCATCAGGAGGGCCGTAAGCCTGTTTGCCTCCGTATAACATAAAAAAACGTGATAAAATCCGAAATGGGGAAATCCGTAGAAGAACCAAGGTCACCGACATAGCCTCAGAATTAGCAAGTTGAAGTGGCAGTGGGCAGGCCATATAGCTCGTAGAACCGACAAACGTTGGAGAGTAAAGGTTCTCGAATGGCGAACACGAACCGGTGTTGGAAGGCCCCCTTTCACCATGGACCGACGACATTGTGAAGGTTGCGGGATGTCGGTGGATGGAAAAGGCTCAAGACCGTTCGTCGTGGTACACTGGGGGACTCCTATGTCCAGCAGTAGACTTCCACAGGCTCTGATGATGATGAATGTTAAGTAGTATTCTACAAGGTGATTCATAAAATGTATACTTTCCAAAAGAGGCTCATTTTACACCCAATTTTGGCAATAAAGTTTGTTCTACGTTCGACTTCATTAAATTCGACATTTTTCATTGAAAAAAATCCCAAAATCTGGGTTAAATATCTTCAACCAGCGGTTTAGGCTGTGCGGTATCTGTATTGCAGTCAGTCAGTCAGGACTTGATACTTTTGTATATTTATTACAGGCCACGATGAGAAAGCTATAATTGAAGCGAAAGTAGACGACATGATCAAACACGAGAGAATACTAAAGGAAAAAGATTATCAAAAGAAGGTATTTTAACGTAAATACTTTTAATTATTATTAATTTTATTTGTCGACCTCGGTGGCGTTGTGTCCGGCTGAAACGCAAGAGATGCGTGTTCGATCCCCGCGACAGAACAAATGTTGACATGATCTGCAAATATTTGTTCCGGGTCTGGATATTGTGGTACAGTCGTCTGCAATAAGATTAAGAAAGTTAACAGACGTTACAAAATCTCAAAGTTTATGGTATGGGGCCTTATCTGAGTCATCATCATTTCAGCCGTACGACGTCCACTGCTGAACATGGCCTCCCCCACAGACAACAAAACCTTATCATGTGGGGGGATTTGCCCTTACTCACCACGCTGGGCATGCGGGTTGGCGAGCGCAATTAGAGCTATCGTTGTTAAAATGAGGGACGCTGCTGCCCATCCCCTAGCTTTTTTCCCTTAGTCGCCTCTTACGACATCCGTGGATAGGTAGATATGGAGGGGCCTATTCTTCAGCCGGGGCAACCACGGCGATATCTGAGTATAATCATTGTATTATGTTTCAGGCACTAGAAATTCAAGCGGAAGCCAATAAAACATTGAAAGAACAGCTGAAGAAACAATTCGAGATCCAACAAGAGGTCTTACAAGACCGACTCGCTAGAAAGGAAAAGGAGGTATATGATTTGTGTATTTAATTCATTCGCGCTACGAAAGAAATGTCACTTGAGCTAAATTTTTATTTTTATTTTTTATACAACTGAGATGGCAACCAAGCATGCGGCCCACCTGTTGGTAAGCGGTTACCGTAGCCTATGAGCGCTTGCAATACCAGAGGCATCACGCACGCGTTGCCGACCCCGAACCCCATCCCCCCTAAAGAGCTCTGGCAACCTTACTCACCCCAGGAACACAACACTGTTTGAAACAAATAATGTTATTTGGCTGCGATCTTCTGTAAGGCGGAGGTACCTACCCAGGCGGGCTGTTCCAATTTATAACGAGAAATTCTCAAAACCATAAATAAGCTCATTTCATCGCATTTACGTATTCTTTCCTAAGACCTATGTCTTTCTTCCTTGGACCTATGTCTTCCGCTCTAAGACTGTCCTACGACCTACGACTTCCGCCCTAAGAACTTCGACTTCAATTTCAATTCAATTTCATTTATTTTGCGAAACATGGGTTACAGGGATGGTAATTACAATATAAAAGGGGCACAGCCATGATCAGCTTTACAGCATGCAAATTCCATCCTAAGACTTACGACTTCCATCCTAAGACCTACGTCTTCTTTCAAACGACCTACGTCTTACTACCTTATGCTAATGTATTCCGTCCTAAGACCTACGTGTACCTTCCTTACGGTGAATTTCCTACAAACTATGTTGCTAGCTTTATGACCTACGTCTTCCTTCCTTAGGCCAATGTTTTCCGGCCCAAGACATACGTGTTCGTTCCTTACGACCCATGTCTTATTTCCTACGATCTATGTTATTAGTTTTATGAACTACGTCTTCTTTCCTACGACCTACTTATTTATTTATTTGTTGAAAGTGCACAAACATTATGTATATTACCAATTACATAAAATATCTTCATAAAAACAGGGTCTGATATACATAAAAATAAAAGTGCACTAAAGCATTCTCAAAAAAAATTCTTAAAATAGACACAAACTTAAATAGTGCTCAATGAAAGAAAAACAAAAAAATAAAACTCTTGACTCTAACTAAGCTAAACTCTTGAAATATAAACGAAAATAATCTCTTTTATTATTATAAATTTGAACTAAAAATTAAAGCTAACTTAAATAGATAGGAATGTATCATAAAATGTCATGAATTTATGGTTGGTGGAGATCCTACAGGACGGGTAGAGAGAGAGTGCAGATTTGTTATTTACAGGTGTATAATATTTACAATAGGTACATGGTATTTACAGAGAATAATAGAAGATTTAGGAAACACGATAAAGCACACGACCAGAGTAGAAGTAAAAAATAAAAGTAGTCTGACAGACCGTCGTCCGTCCGAATCAACAATTCGTTCTATTCTTCGTCGCTATGCCAACTGAGAGGTATTTGAATTTGGCGGCGACGGAGTGATGGTGGTGGCGTAGCTCGCCACATATTCCCCCTGGCCAGACCGTGACTACGGTCGATAGAAGTCGGGAAAGTGAACTCTCCTGCCGCTCCGAGTTCTCTTCTCTTCAGAGGCTGTAGTAGTAGGAGGAGCTGCAGGCTTCGGTGTCGGTGGACTTAGTGAGGTAGGATCTGTGATCGTCTGTGGTTTCAGTAGATGTGCTTCTTTCGACATGTATGCTGGTTTCAACCTGTCGACACTGACGTTGACTATCTTGCCATTGACGTCAAGGGTGAAGAACTTCGGTTGCCTTTCAATAACCTTGTAAGGTCCAGCGTAAGGTGGTTCGAGTGAGCGACGCACGTGATCTCGACGTAGGAATACATGAGATGAGTTGTTCAGATCACGCGGGTAGTAGAAGGGTGACGTAGAGTGCCACGAAGTAGGTCTTGGTGTAAGTTTTTGAATATGCGAACGAAGACGGGCTGCATATTGAGTGACGTCCGCTGTGGTGCAGTCTTCGGATGGAGAAAGAAACTGACCAGGTAAGCGCAAGGGTTCGCCGTACACCAGCTCGGCTGCCGACGTCTTGAGATCGTCCTTCCATGCGCTGCGGATGCCAAGCAAGACGAGTGGAAGGGCTTCAGTCCATGTTGATGAAGTGTGACACATGATTGCTGCCTTCAGCTGTCGATGGAGACGCTCGACGATGCCGTTCGCAGCAGGATGGTAAGCAGTGGTGCGGAAGTGGCGCGCACCGATGAGAGCAGTGAGAGACTGGAAAAGGTGGCTCTCGAACTGGCGTCCTTGATCGGTAGTCACACGATCTGGGCATCCGAATCGTGCTATCCAACCGGATACAAGGGCAGCAGCGCATGTTTCGGCTGTTATATCCTTCAGTGGAATAGCCTCAGGCCATCGCGTAAATCTATCGATGACGGTGAGACAATACCTGTAATCAGAGGATAAGGGTAACGGACCGATGAGGTCGAGGTGTATGTGAGAGAACCTCGATGAAGGGGTGAGAAATGATGAAAATGGTGATTTGGTGTGTCGAGTGACTTTGCTTGACTGGCATTGTAAGCATTGTCTAGACCACTCTCTACAATCTTTGCGGATCCCTGGCCATACAAATCTTTGTGTAACCAGTCGCACTGTAGCTGAACATCCAGGGTGATGAAGTCCATGAAGCATCTGGAAAGCTTGTTTTCAGAGTTCAGGTGAGATGTAAGGTCGAGGTGGTTTAACAGATGTATCGCAGTAGATTTTTATATCGCTATCCATAGCTTTAATCTTTCTGAGTTTAAGGGCGGAGCCGTGGAGTATCAGATCTTGCAGTTCTGAGTCTGAATTCTGAAATCGTGCAAGAGCTGTGTAGTCGATTGTAGAAATCTCCTCCACTCGAGAAAAGGCGTCAGCGACCACGTTGTCCTTCCCAGGTATGTAGCGTATATCGGTTGTAAATTGAGCAATGAAGTCTAAGTGTCGATATTGCCTTGGGGAACATTTCTCTTTATTCGTAGAGAACGCGTAAGTAAGCGGCTTGTGGTCGGTAAATATTGTGAAGTTACGGGCTTCCACCATGTGTCTGAAGTATTTGATAGCTTCATAGATTGCTAAAAGTTCTCTATCATAGGGGCTATATTTCTTCTGAGCGCTGTTTAGTTTGTGAGAGAAGAAAGCAAGGGGTTGCCAGTCTGCATCTTTGCGTTGCTGGAGAACAGCACCGAGTGCTATATCAGAAGCGTCTGTTACTATGCATAGTTCTGCTTCCACGTCTGGGTGAACGAGTAGGGTAGCTTCAGAGAGGGATGTTTTGCAGTCTTCAAATGCTCTCATTAGATCTGGCGTCATCTCTATTAGATGAGAACCTTTGACTTTTGGGCCAGATAGTAAGGAGTTCAATGGCGCTTGAAGGTGAGCTGCGTTTGGTATGAATCGACGGTAGAAATTCAATACTCCAAGGAAACGTCTCAGCTCTTTCACAGTCTTGGGAGTGGTGTATTCTTTGATGGCTTGAACTTTGGCATCGAGCGGGCGGGTTCCTTTGGCAGAAACTTGATAACCTAGGAAGGTAACCTGAGATTGTCCAAGCACGCATTTCGAGGTATTCACTAGTATTCCGTACTGTTTTAAACGCTCGAATAATAGACGCAGATGTTTCTTGTGCTCTTCCAGTGATGATGAAAATACCAAAATGTCGTCAATATACCCGTAACAAAAATCCAAGCCAAAGAGTACCTCATCGATGAACCTCTGGAAGGTCTGGGCAGCATTGCGAAGCCCGAAGCTCATGAAAGGAAAGTCAAAAAGCCCGAAAGGTGTAGTAATTGCACTTTTTGGTATGTCGTCGGGATTCATGCTGATCTGGTTGTAGGCTTTCACGAGGTCTATTGTCGAAAATACGCAACATCCGGACAGTTGGTAAGCAAAATCTTGTATGTGACGGATGGGATACCTGTCGGGAATAGTCCTGGCGTTGAGAGCGCGATAATCACCGCAGGGTCTCCAGCTGTCGTCCTTCTTCTTCACCATGTGAAGTGCAGACGACCAAGGACTTTCCGATCGTTTGGCTGTGCCGTTTGCTTGCATTTCGTCGAACACTTTTTTTGCAGCGTTGAAACGAGCTGGGTCGAGACGTCTTGGCTTACAAGAAACTGGAGGGCCTGGTGTGGTTCTGATGAAATGAAGAGTGTTATGTTTAGGAGTGGATCTCACACCAGCCGGTCGCGTGATTTCAGGATATTCGGATAAAATTTTGTGAAATTCAGACTCGCCTGTTATTGTTTTTACGGATAAACAATCGATATATGAATTGCAGTGAATGGCTTTTACAGAGAGTGAAGTGACGTTGTCAATCAAGCGTTGATGTTTGCAGTCGACGAGCAAACCATAAAAACTCAAAAAGTCTACGCCGATTATAGGTTTACTAACGTCAGCGATTGTAAAACTCCATCGAAAATCTCGTCGGAGGCCTAGGTTGAGCTGTAGGTTGATAGGTCCGTAAGTATGAATCACTGTGTTGTTTGCAGCTAGTAGGTCAAACTTCGATTTAGGGCAGGACGTCTTGATAACTGATCGCGGGAAAACACACAAGTCAGAACCAGTGTCCACTAGGAACTGCATTTTCGACGCGTAGTCGGTTACAAATAGACGGCCTGATGATGAAGAAGGGCAGTCGTTGGCCGCTACTTGCGACCGCCCTGAGAGTTTTCCGCAGCAAAAGTACAGGGCTGCTTGCATTTTATCGCCTCTGATCCGTAGGTGAAGTGGTAGAAACAGTGTGGATGGTCCGGAGGTGGTTGTTTCGGTCGTGAGCGTGAGCGAAATCGGTAGTTTCTTCCTCTTGGTGTTCGTGAGGGTGAGCGTGACCGTGCTCCTTTAGCTACCTGTTCCGTGAGCATAGCTACCTGCTTCGTTAGTTCTCGGACTTGGGTTAGCAAACCATCTTCTTCTTGCAAAAAAAATGGTACCTTGACCGCATCTCGCAGTTCTTCCGACCCGCCGAACTCGGAGCTCCAGAACTTGGCGTCCTGAAAATCTTCACCAGCCTTCGACATAATCACGTCGGTGGTCACCAGTTATGGTTGGTGGAGATCCTACAGGACGGGTAGAGAGAGAGTGCAGATTTGTTATTTACAGGTGTATAATATTTACAATAGGTACATGGTATTTACAGAGAATAATAGAAGATTTAGGAAACACGATAAAGCACACGACCAGAGTAGAAGTAAAAAATAAAAGTAGTCTGACAGACCGTCGTCCGTCCGAATCAACAATTCGTTCTATTCTTCGTCGCTATGCCAACTGAGAGGTATTTGAATTTGGCGGCGACGGAGTGATGGTGGTGGCGTAGCTCGCCACAAATTAATTAAACCTACTTCTTCCTTAAAGACTCAAAAAAAGGGCATTTATTCACTCAGAATTCCTACACACAGTTAAGAAGATACACGATACAGAAAACCATGTTATTGGTATGTAGGTAGACAAGTGATATGGTCGAGTGCTAAGCTACGATTTTCAGCCTAATATGTCTTCCGTTCTAAGACCTACGTCTTCCTTCCTTACTACCAATGTTTTATTTCCTACGACTTATATGAACTACTGTTTTCGGTGTTCTAAACATTTTAATGCTTTCAGATTATGGGCAAATTCAGTCGGTCGGTATCAGAGCAAGTGGAGAAGGAACGCATTCAATTCAAGAAGGAGTTAGCGGCTATGGCGGGCAAACTGAAGGCTATCGAGCAAACACTGAAACGTAAATACATTTTGCATTTTTATTCCGTGTTGGCCTAGTGGGAGCTACTCCGACTTGGATCGCTCGCAGGCTTGAAACCCGGAAGTGCACCAATGGGCTTTTCTGTTTGACGTAATTTATGTGCGGATTAATACTTTTTCAAACAATGAAGCAAAATGCAAGGAAATTAGTAAGTATTTTTACGATCGGCGATCGGCTTGCGACCTGTCATGTATGAAATACTCACTACTGCAAAATGTGGGCATGCGCAAATGCAATATTTTGGCGTACCTCTGACTACCCCATAATAAGTTTAATAGTTTTCATCATCATCATCATCATCAACAACCTGTAGAAGTCCACTACTGGACATAGGCCTCCCCCAAAGAGTTCCACGACGAACGGTCTTGAGCCCTTTCCATCCACCGACTTCCCGCAACCTTTACAATGTCATCGGTCCATCGGGTGGGGGGCTTTCCAACACTGCGTCGCCCGGTTCGTGGTCGCCATTCACTGGCATCACTGGCAACACGCACTGTTTTTTTAAGAAATTTTAAAACATGTTTGATGCACACTTAAAAAGCCCATGTGGGCTTGTCTAAAGCGCGTACAGTTCTCCTTAGTAATTAAACATGCATGACTAAAGTAGGCTTAATCTAGGTATATAGCAAAAACATATGAAATTCAAAAAATTAAGAGATAATTATGAGGTAGATAACTTAAACATCGCATCGTTCTCTGTTACTGGCAAGAACCAGCGGCCGGCACCCGCTCTTATCAGTTGCTTAGTCAGTTAAAATACGCCGAGCGCACTTGTTTACGAGTTGAGTGAATACAAGGTGTAAAACTGTAACTGATTTTAGACTTTCGTCTTGAGGCTCTGCGGTATCTGCGACGAGAGATATGACGAAGTTCCCATCCGAGTTGGATTCGTCGGTTGACCTCTTTGTCGAAGTTGGACCTACCTAGTTGTATCGTCTGACCCAAATAGACAGTGGTCTACAACTTGAATGGTATCGTTCCCAACTTGTACCGGTATGGGTGCAACATGAGTATTGGACATGATATTAGTCTTGCCCATGTTAATAGTTTTCAAGATAGTGTTATTATATCGCTGATGTCGAACTTCTCATATGTTAAATATAATTAGTGATAGATAATCAGAAAATACCGAAATCAGCTGATTTAAGATTTCAGAAAAAATATGGAAAATATTCTTTGTTATTGTTGATAGAATAACCCCCTTTTTCTATAGAGCCTTTGCAGTATAGATAGATAGATAGAAAACATTTATTCAGCCACCACAAAAAAAATAACAAAAAAGTATGTACTTACAGAGCTAACAAAAAACACTTCTAAACTAAACAAGAGATAAAGTATTATTACTATTGATTAAAATTCAAGATTCAAGATGTTTATTTGCAGAAATAAGTGTTACAGAGAGGTCTTAAAGCTATGAATATGGCACTTATAAACTTATTCACTCTTTTCGAGCATCGCAAATTATTGTTTTAGACGAAAGACTGTAAACTTAACACATACTATACTTAGTAAATTTTTGGGTATACTACAGAAACAGGACATAAAAGACATTTGATGAAAAAAAATTAAAAAAAAAAAAGTTAAGTGCGTGGTGGAGAAAGGGAACTCAGCTCAGCATAATGCCGTAGTAGTATATTAGTTGTATTTGCAGAGCGAGCTAAAGCCGAGGCGGAGGCGAGGCGGTCGCAGTCGCTGTGGGCGGCGGCCGAGGCGCTGCTGTCCGCCACGCGGCGCGCCACCAGCGAGGCTAACATCGACAACGAAATCAAGGCCTTGGAGAAAGCTGGTACGTGGGTATCTCAAACCACTCGTTTTATGAGATCCTTTCTCCATCATACGTGCAAATTGTGGAATGAGCTTCCTTCCGAGGTTTTTCCGCTAACCTACAACATGAAGAGCTTTAAGAAAAATACAAAAAGATTTCTCCAGGGCAGGCAACGCATTAGCAATGCTCCAGGTGTTGCAGATGTCAATAGGCGACGGTAACCGCTTACCATCAGGTGGGCCGTAAGCCTGTTTGGCTCCGTATTACATAAAAAAAAAAAAAAAAAACGTTGTTATACGGTTCTATATATAAAAATGGTGTTAAATATATATCTATTATGTATAGCAGTCTCTGGTACCCATAGTACAGGCTATGCCTAGTTTGGGATCAGTTGACCGTGTGTGATATGTCCGGATTTTTTTTATTTTTTTTTATATATATATTTTTTACATTATTGTTATGCTGCACTCTTATCAAAATGTGGCCTTTTATATACACTGGTACCTATCACACAGGTTTTTACCTAGTTTAGGGCCAGTTTTGACCGCTTAGATATATTCTTGCAGCACTTAGTATAATTTAATAGAATAATATTCAATTTAATGTTAATCTCTCAAGACTATTAGTTCTGTTACACCTACTACAACAAACTGTACTTATACTATATTGTCTTAATTACTTACTACACCTACATCTAAGTTGAATATAATTCTTCTTTTCTTTTCTTCTTTTTGGTAATAAATACATTTTATTATTATTCACATATCATCATCATCATCATCAGCCTGATGAAGTCCACTGCTGAACATAGGCCTCCCCCAATGAGTAAAATTGGCCTCAAAAATTAATTGTCCACTTGTTAACAAATCAAATCAGAAGGTGTTTATTTCAATAAAATCACTAGGATCACTTTGAAACGTCTTAGAAACTAGGTGAAGCTATGCCTGTTTCTCGCGACCAAGCCTAGAAGAATCAGGCAACGGACGCGGCTTGGTGCCTATTATTTTTTACGATGATCCTTTTTCACGAAATGGCTCTTTTATATTTCCAGGTAAAGACGACAAACTGGTGCAGACTGTACTCAAAGGCATTCCCCAAGAGGTTCGCGAAAAAGGAATTGCCACCGAGAAAAGTCTCCGGGATAGGTTTGAACGGGTGAGTTTTATTAGTAGCTTTTGCCCGCGGCTTTTCTCGCGGTAACTAGATAAAAAGTAGCCTATATGCTATTCTAGGTCAAGAACTCCATCTATTCCAAGTTTCATCGAAATCGGTTGAGCCGTTACGGCGTGATCCTAACATCCTCACAAACTTTCGCATTTATTCGCATTAGTCGGATGTTGATGTGCGAACTTCTCGTACTTACTTTTGATAAGGCGGATATTTTGGTGACAGTACGTTTATTCTTAATTTAAATGATAAAAAATTCTAAAAGCAGCTAATTTGAAAAAGTTTGGTAAAAAGTCTGACAGTAAATATCCAATCCTACTAATATTATAAATGCTAAAGTTAGGCCGTGGTGGCCCCGGCTGAAGAATAGTCCCCTCCATATCTACCTATCCGCGGATGTCGTAAGAGGCGACTAAGGGAAAAAAGCTAGGGGATGGGCAGCAGCGTCCCTCATTTTAACAACGATAGCTCTAACTGCGCTCACCAACCCGCATGCCCAGCGTGGTGAGTATGGGAAAATCCCCCCACATTATAAGGAATTCGCTCTGTCTGTGGGGGAGGCCATGTTCAGCAGTGGACGTCGTACGGCTGAAATGATGAAAGTTAATGAGGTTTTTTGGATTTTTGTGCTTCAAAGATAGAGTTATTCACCTAGAATAGCATATAGGCCTCTTTTTTTCTAGGTACCACACGAGCGAAGCCGCGGGCGTTAGCTAATTTGAATATATTTTAACATTCTACAATTTTTTGTTGATGAGATAAGACCCTTTCGGGATAGTATACCTAACTACGTTAAAATTCGTTCAGCCGCTTAGTTGTAAAAAGGTTACAAAACAGACAGGCAGAAGCGGTTACTCTCACTTTTTTTTTTGTTTTTTTTTTTTTTTTTAAATATTCCGGACATATCACACACGGTCAACTGATCCCAAACTAGGCATAGCCTTTACTATGGGTAACAGAGACTGATATACATAATAGACATATATTTAACACCCAGACACAGAACAAACATCTGTGTTAGTCACAAATGTTTGTCCAGTGCGGGAATCGAACACGCGACCTCTAGCGCAGAAGGCAGAGTTACTACCAACTGAGCTATGAAGCCAGTCGATTTATTATTTACTAGCTTCCGCCCGTGGCTTCGCCCGCGTGGTACCTATGAAGATAAAAAGTAGCATATATGCTATTCCACTATTCCAGACTATAATCTATCTCTGTGCCAAATTTCATTCAAATTCGTTCGGCCGTTTAGGCGTGATTGAATCACAAACATCCTCACAAACTTTCGCATTTATAATATTAGTAGGATAGGAAGTGTGATTTATGAAAAGTTTACAAATTATTTCAGATGGAGAAGACAGCCGCTAAAGTGGCGTTAGTAGGCCGCGAAGGAGCCTCGCTACCTATCTACTTCCTCTCCTGGCTGCAGTCCAAAATACTATTCACTAAAGTAAGTCATCATCATCATCACCATTATCATCATCATCATCATCATTTAGACAGGACGTCGACTGCTGACTAGTGAGGCTGCATTTGTATGACCCGTCTTCTACTAGTCACCGTTGAGTGGTGAAAAGCTTGACGGTTATTGTGGGGGCGCTTTACGTGACACAATTCCAATCTTTTTGGGACTTTATAAACAAATGTATGTTAGTAGTTTTCTGATTTTGTGCTCTAGGAAGGTCGCGGGTTTGATTCCTGTCTTTTTGGGATATTAAAACATTTGTATGTTAGTAGTTAACTGGGAACATCGAACTTTACCAACTTTTTCTGATTTCAGTTCTCGGAAATTCCCAAGGATGAACTGGACAATCTTCCTGTGGACTTCTCTAAATTGGACACATTTGACATCATCCATAGGGCAAGGTATGTATTACAAGATTCTACCTGTAAAACCGTGTTCAAACGGCGTGCGATATGTCATCTGAAATTTATTTCAAAACGATCCTTACGTCTACCGGAGGCGGAAAAGTAGAGAAGTAATAGGTTAGCATGGTATGGGCATGTCATGAGGGATAAAAGGCATGAAGACAACCTCGGTGGCCTAGCGGAGTGCCCGTCTGAGACGCAAGGGTTCGATTCCCGATGCGGGACAAATGTTTGCATGATCACCAGTGACCGAAAAGTTGAGGAGTAATAGGTTGCTTGGGGAAAATAATCACGACCGATGACATGGTGTAGGTTGCGGGAAGTCGGTAAAAGGAGAAGGCTCAAGTTTGTCTTGGCACTCGGATTTGTCCAGCAGTGGACTTCTTCAGGCTGATGATGATCTGAACTACAAATTTTCTCAAAACTCTTACGCCCTCTGTAAGTTAATTTAACCCTTACAGGTATCACATGGAACACGGAGACCTCCCCGCAGCCTTACGGTACGTGAACCTACTACAAGGCGGGGCCCGCGCCGCCGCTAAGCCATGGCTAGACGCCGCCAAACGACACTTAGAAGTCAAACAAGCCGCCGAAGCCGTTATGGCCCACGCCTCAGTATCAGGACTCTTATACTTGTAATAGAGTAGACTATTGATTTTCTAACGAGGGCAATAAGTACCCAAATCGGGCTAGTTCAGTTGGCTCTGGGTCATAAATAGGTTCGCAGAACCCATTTGTGAGCCATTGTTGACCTTTGCTTTGTCAAAATGAAGAGATTCGTCTAAATTTAAAAGCAATTTGCTTGAAGTGACATTGAAATTGTTTTGCAATTGATTTTCTAATGGGGGTGATAGAAATCGGGCTTTGGTTCTTAATTCACTTACGGGTTCGCCGAACCCGTTTATGACCGTAAACCATAGATTTGCCACAAGGAAGAGATTCATCTAAATTGAAAACTTATAAATATTAAAAATGAGAGTTAACAGCAGAAGCTTTCATGTCGTAAGCTTCTTCTGCATCAGGACTTTGTGAGATAAAAAGTATTTTTAAAGTATTCAATAAAGTCCGAATATTGGTCAACACTAGTTCATAAAAAGGTTCGCCGAACCCAGTTCAGAATTTTCAATTATTTAAATCAAAATTATAAAGCTGTTTGCTACACCAAGCGATACTTAGAAGCCTAGCCTAGTTTGTTCATGATGGGTTCGTCGAACCAGTTTTGACCTCTGCTTTGTCAAAATGAAGAATTTCATTGAAATTCAGAAGGTACATCGAGCATTTGGAGGTCGAGTCAAAACTCTAGTATTCATTAACCAAGGTTTATGTGTTGTAAAAATTCAAATGACGGCAAAACGTTAGATAGTAGAGTCGAATAGTCATAAACAAATTCTGCTTTAGTTCGTTGTTCATAAATGGGTTCGCGAACTTAAATGTGATTACAAACTGTGTGTTACTAGCAAAAGTTCTGTCGTATGAATACAACTGACTTGAGGAAATGCATTGAAACCATTGTCCTGTCATCATGAAGAGATCGAAATTTGCGTATATCTGAACAAACTATCTCAAATTTCACCAGCACTACCTAGATTATTTGCACAAATTTCATAGCAAATTTTTGAATAAAATTGTGTTTTTAAGAACGCAATTTAGCATTCTAAATAAATAGCTAATACAGTGCCTATGTCATATTACTTATTAGCTTTCCGTATCTGTAATATTGAATCCACACTATCTTATAATAGGGTTCGATTTACAATATAAGCGGGTGAGATTTTTTTTGAAGAAATTTCTTTCATAATCAATATTTAGTTGACTTTTTATTCATTTTTTGAATACAAGACATAAGTTCTGCTAATTTTATTGAATACATTTGTTCAATGTTTTTAAAAACACTGGCAATTGAATTTGCCAAAATGAACCTTATGCGTAGTGCCTTTCAGTTCACATTCGCTTCTGTAGATTTCTGTTTAGTAAATTATATTACTTTAGTTTTTAGAGAATATGAGTGGACGAACGCCGCTGATACAACTTTATTTATAAACATATAAATAAAAATAGAAAAATGTTTATTTAGGCATCGTTTACATGTTCAATACCTAAAGTTGCCGTGTTGGTACCGTCAACATCTTCGACCATTGTAAATGCATCAATACCGTCAATATAAATTATATTCTCGGTACTGTCAATATTACATTGATAGTGCATACACTCCTTAGAATATAAAGCACTGGTTCCACTGCTCTAAAGTTATCTTTTAACGTTTAGCAATCGTTATACTAATCGACCGCATTTAAAAACGTTAATGTAAAGTTAAAAAATGGTTCAAATTATCTACATATTCACAAACAACACATGTAATGGCAAGTCGTGACCACCAACCAATTTTCAGACCACGGGCCCTAATATTACGTCTTATTACCATTCAAATGCAAACGTGTCAGCACTATTTTACACGAATTTAAACATTAAATCTTTGAGACTGTCAACTTAAGTCACCGCCTAAAGAAAATCGCAGCTGATGGTACGGGGCCACGTTGGTACAATTTGATTGATGGGTTCTTGCTGTTGTTTGTGAATACGGCTGTAAATAGTGCTAGCGATTGGCCAGTGACGAAAAATCCAAGGTCTAGTAATAAAACTTGTAAATATTTAAATATTGTTATGTAATAAATTAAAAGAATGGTTTTTATTTATATTTGTTTGTTTTATTTTCGATAAGATTGCTGGGGAATAGGGCAGGCCCTGAAGTCATAGAGTAACTTTTTATAGAAGTGACACAAAAAACTTGACATACGAAACGATTAAAAAAACATTGGTAACCTCAGCCAAAATAGATGAGATTTGTTTGTACAAAAAAACGCCTATACTTAACCTAAATTGTCATGATTTGGAAATTTATTTTGCTTAGATTTGTTATCAATTATTTTGGGTACCTACTCTTGACTTTTCCAAAACATCACTGCTGAATTTCGATCAAAAATTACACGTAACTGAACTGATTTTGTGACTGTTTTTCCCAAATGATAGATGGGTTTCAGAGGAAGACACGCCATAGTCAACAACTTTGGTCACCAACAAGAACCCACCATGTTTATTCCCAAATGAACAAAAACCTCGTTTGACTTGATGACAAGAACGAAAAAAGATGAAGAAGTGACAGAACTAAAGTACTATAGCTATGGAGAAAAAAATATTGTGAACTACAAAACAGTACATTACCGCGAATATAATGTTCAGGATAACAACGAACATCTTAACTGCTAGATATTTACTGGTAAGAGAAATTTCCATATTTATTAAATAGATAGTAGGTAGTTTTATATAAGAGCAAAGGGTATGTGCGAAGCCGTCCGAGCAAGTACTACTTACCTTGCTAAACTATGCACATACTATGCACTGTTGGAGTGGTAGTAGTCGCCTCGTCTTCCGATCCGCAGGTCGAGAGTTCGAATCCCGATCGCGCACCAATGGATTTTGAAGTCCAAAATTTTATGCGCTATTTTCAATGGCGCTATTAAAGTGCTCTCTAACTGTGAAGTCTGTGAAGGCAAACATCGTGAGGAAACTGGCATGTCCTAGAAACTAACGAAAGGAGCTAAGCCCTCTAGCTAGAGCCTCAAAGAGGCGCACTTTAACCCACTACACTGATTCTTTCAACGATGGTCATAGGCCCTTTTCAGGGCCACCATACTTCAACCAGGGGTGCAATTGTGTATGCGTAATGGTAATGAAGTTCGTAATTCTGAGGACGATTTGATCAATTTTAGCGACATCTGAAGATTTTCAAACATAAAAAGGAAGAAGCTAAGCTTTAAGTTTTCCCTTGTCAAGTTTGGAACGTTTTAAATGTTGCTAAGATTGTTAAAATCACCCTCAAAGTTACGAACTTCATTGCCATTACGCATACGCAATAGGCGTGCTGGTCACTGATCTAATACAGGATGAATCTGTGACACGACAAGCAAGAAAATGGCGGCTTTACAAGATCATGACGCCATAAAGCTTGTCTGAAATCAATTAAATGCTTATCTAAGCTAAATCAATTAAACCTATATAAAAAAAAATATCAAAAAATATTTTATTGTTCCAAATAAGTCGCTGTGTTAGGTACATGGTTTGGGAACTCTTCTTTTAAGTTGCAATAACCTGTGTTAGAAGAGTCCCCTCTTTTCTGTGGTCCGCAAAGGAACACTAAAACGGAAAATGTTTCAGTACCGCCGTCTTCAACCAGCTGACGTACAACTAGCAGCCATATCATTCACCCCTCCAAAGTTCAAATACAAGGATCCCCAAGAACGAGAGACTTGTAAAGTCCCCCCACCACCGCCGCCGCCGCCGCGCAAAGATGACAGCCTGTTCTGGGGAGCTATGGCGATTGTGTTCATGGCTGGGGGCTTTGCTATTTACGCCAAGTTAGTACTCTTAAGTCAGTCAAATGTCAGTCAGTCGGCTGAAATGATATTCAGCCGTAGGACGTCCATAGCTGAATACATGCCCCCCGATAGATCTCCAGAAACAAAAATTGGAGGGATTTGTCCATATTCGCCACGCTGGGCAAGCGAGTTAGCCCAGATAATGCTATTGTTGTTAATGAGGAACACTGCTGCCCATTTCCTAGCTATTTTCCCTCAGTCGCCTCTCACGACATCCACGAGTAGAAATGGAGGGGTCTATTCTTCAGCCGGGGCCGAAATGGCATAATCGTCATCATAATTTCAGCACATACTCACCACACACGGGCACGCGGGTTGGCGAGCGCAGTTGTTAAAATAGAGGATCCTGTTGCTCATCCCCTATCTTTTCCCTTAGTCGCCTCTTACGTCATCCACGAGTAGGGTAGGTATGGAGTGGCCTTATAATTCTTCAGCCTGGCCTGCCACCGCATTATCGTCATCATCTTTTCAGCTGTAGGATGTCCACTGCCGAACATACCTACAGTAGTACCCAAGATAGATATATAGATTAACACTTTATTACACGAGGATTACGTATTAAATCTACAACAAACTTAATGTAGTACAATGGGCGGCCTTATCGCTGAAAGCAATTTCTTCCAGGCAACCTTAGGATGGTAAGTAATGGAAAAACAATAATGGATGGCCAAGCTACAGTATGAAAGATTTGCAACGTCCCCCTGCCGACCCTCGCAAATACGCGGTCTTTGTAGTAAGTAGGTAATTAGGTTAGGCCCGCATACAATTCTTACATTTTGACCAGAGTACCTACTCCGGTGTGTGAAATAAATGTATTTTCCAGAACCCAACCGGAAATCCGCGACTGGCTTACAATCCACGCGCCCTGGTTCGATGACTTCATAGCTGTCGCGTACCAGGAGAACATGACATATGGGGAGTTCGCGCAACAATGCGTTGATAATATGAAGAAATATATTGCGCAGAAGCCAAAGGACGGCAAACCTAAACAGTGCTCGACAGATGGCGCACCGGTGCCGATTGGACCTGAGGAAGAACAGGTGCAGTTGGTAGAAAATGGTGAGGTTCTACGTTAATTTGTCATCGATCCTCAGAGCATTTATCCGATCCGAACCAGTGGTACTACTAAGTTAGTTACAATTACGGTCACTGGTAATATCAGTTGTAGGTACTAGTGACCCTAATTGGCATTGGTAGTTGGAATAAATTATACAAGTTTGTATCCCTACTACTACTTGCATTCAGTAACATTAGAACTAGTAGCGGATCCAAGGGGTAGGTACCTACGCTTATGGGCTGAATCCCATTTGCACTATTCAGAGACAGACAGAGACCAACTATTGGCCTTATACGCAAGCTCAAATTCACGCAACGTGCTATGGAGAGAGTATCACTGCGTGATAAAATCCGAAATGGGGAAATCCGTAGAAGAACTAAAGTCACCGAAATATCTCAATAAATAGCAGGCTGAAGTGGCAGACACCCGTTGGGGAATAAAGATACTCGAATGGCGACCACGAACCGTGTGACGCAATATTGAAAGGCCTCCAGTCGATGGACCGACGACATTGTGAAGGTTACGGGAAGTCGGATTCTTCTAGGCTTGGTCGCGAGGAACAGGCATAGCTTCACCTAGTTTCTATAGGTCGCGTCATGTAAAAAGAACGCTGGTGGTCAAGCTGCGCAATGGCGATTTATCGGGTTTATTTGGCGGTATGAGGTGCGGCGCGGGGCGGGCGGGTCACGCGCCGCATGCTTGCCGGTGCGCCATTGGTTCGTCAGTCGAGCTTTGCTTTCCACACCTCATACCACCAAATAGACCGATAAATCGCCATTGCGCAGCTTAACCGCCAGCGTTCTTTTTACATGACGCGACCTATACTGACTACACTGGCCTCATAGCCCAGTTGGTAGTAACTCTGCCTTCTGCGCTAGAGGTTGCGGGTTCGATTCCCGCACTGGACAAACATTTGTGACTAACACAGATGTTTGTTCTGTGTCTGGGTGTTATATTTATATTTATTATGTATATCAGTCTCTGGTACCCATAGTACAGGCTATGTCTAGTTTGGGATCAGTTGACCGTGTGTAATATGTCCGGAATATGTCCGGAATATATATAAGACGTTTCATAGTGATCCTAGTGATTTTATTGAAATAAACGCCTTTTGACTTTGAATGAATGAATGAAAGTTTTTTTTTTTACTTTGAGTGGCTCAAGACCGTTCGTCACGACACTCATTTGGGGAGGCCTATGTCGCAGTCTTCGAGTTCTAGTTCTGTGGGCTGATGATGCTGATTCTTACTTGTATTGGCTTGCAGAAGCAGAGGAAGAAGAGACGCCATGCGAGAAACTTCTGCCACCAGTGATCACCAAAGGCATCTGCGAGATTGAGAAATGCTTACGCGACCTCGGAGAAACCACAATTATCAACTATATGACTGCTAGAGATGCTTGCGCATACTATAATAAGGTAAGCTTATACAGGTCTTAGAATTTAGTGATTACCATCTGTACTTAATCTGTACTTAATGTATTTATTATGGTATCTATATATTTATGTATTGAATTTATTTATTTTTAAACTAGTATGTATTAAAAATCCTATTTCTCTCAAAGTTTTGGTAAGTAATTAGCATCATAACTCCTTTTATTTTCGTTTTTATGATCTCTATTGTTCCCTCTCCTGTGCACTACCTTCACATCTTCTGTCCACAAACACAAAGGTTATCTGGAAGATAATTCTTTTTAGCATTAAGTTCGCCTTTGTACTATTTTTATGTGCAATAAAGAATTTTCTATCTATCTTTCTACTTAAGTTACCTGAAATAAATTATCATTATTTTCTTGTGCGGATTCACTCGCGTGGAACCTTAATAAAGTTTGTGAGGATGATGGGATGTTTGTTGTTCAATCATGCGGTAACGGCTCAGCCGATTTCGATGAAACTTGGAATAGGTAGAGTTCTTTACCTAGAATAGCATATCATCATCATCATCATCAGCCTGATGAAGTCCACTGCTGAACATAGGCCTCCCCCAAAGAGTTCCATGACGAACGGTCTTGAGCCTTTTCCATCCACCGACTTCCCGCAACCTTAACAATGTCGTCGGTCCATCGGGCGGGGGGCCTTCCAACACTGCGTCGTCCGGTTCGTGGTCGCCACTCGAGAACCTTTGTTCCCCAACGGTTGTCGGTTCTGCGAGCTATATGGCCGGCCCACTGCCACTTCAACCTGCTAATTCTGAAAGCTATGTCGGTAACCTTGGTTCTTCTACGGATTTCCAAATTTCGGATTTTATCACCCAGTGAAACTCCGAGCATAGCTCTCTCCATAGCCCGTAGGGCGACTTTGAGCTTGTGTATGAGGCCAATAGTTAGCGACCAAGTCTCAGTGCCATATGTCATCACTGGCAACACGCACTGATTGTAGACTTTCGTCTACAATATATGAATAGCATATAGGACTACACTATGGACTTTTTATCTATGTACCACGAGAGCGAAGCCGCGCGCGAAATCTAGTAAATTATAAAAGTCTATGAGGATGTTTGGTTGTCTGTGGTTCACGCCAAAACGGCCGAACGGATTTGAATAAAAGGCACAGATATAGATTATAGTCTGGAATAGCATATAGGCTACTTTTTATCTTCATAGGTACCACGCGAGCGAACACGCGCGCGTATTTTTATTTTTATTTTATTTATTTATTTCGACGCACAAACACATTACAACCAAAAGTAAAAATAATAATTATAAAACACAGATTAGAACTAGGTAGTAACATAAATAATTATGTGCGTACAACAAAAGTATTAACAGTAAACAAAAGTGAGTGACATGTTTCCTAACGAACATCTAGTGTTTTAGGATACAAGATATCCTTAACATTTTTGATGAAATGGCACATTTTAGAACTAAATATATCTAACTGTAAATTATTTTTAGCCATTTCATTTTATTGACGAGCCATCCTGGTCAAAGGATTGTAAAAGGAAATATTATTTTTATAAATTTGCGTATGCTAATTTGATATAAATATTAGATGATATATATCGCACACCTCTTGAACGACGCAACGGTGCGTGGTGTCCACTCCTTTCTGGCCCAACGGCTGTCGGTTCTTATTATTATCCGGTTACCAGACCAGTGAAGCCGCATCATCTAGTAATCAATAAAGTGATTTTCTTGTTTGTGTTCTAGCTGGTGGAAGAAACAATGTTAGACTTTAGCATGACGGCGCTGAAGGAGCTGCGTGAAGCGATGACCGAGCGACTGAATATTGTTAAGGAAACTATCGATAACGCTGTAAAAGCCAGCGCTGAACTAGGTAGGTATAGTTGCTTGCTTATAGTTACTGATCCTTTCTTGATCATCCTGTATTAGGTCAGTGACCATACTGAGGTATGGTGGCCCTCAAAAGGGTGTGGCGTACTACTTCATCATTTCATCATTTCAGCCGTACGATGTCCACTGCTGAACATGGCTTCCCCCACAGACAGAGCGAATTCCTTATCGTGTGGGGGGATTTGCTCATACTCACCACGCTGGGCATGCGGGTTGGCGAGCGCAGTTCAAGCTATCGTTGTTAAAATGAGGGACGCTGCTGCACATCCCCTAGCTTTCTTCCCCTAGTCGCCTCTTACGACATCCGCGGATAGGTAGATATGGAGGGGCCTATTCTTCAGCCGGGCCACCACGGCCACAACGGCGTACTACTTACCACATTTCAAATCGCTCAGTAAATCGCCTCCGCTACTTGCGCTTGGACCACACGATAAAATGTGCCTACCGCGAGCTCCGTGTTTGCATCGAGTACTACGTTCGACTCTGTGACGACATACTGGGCTCGCCTCCGCTACCGCGCGCACGTCTGTCTTTGCACGATGTTTCCGCACGATGTTTTCCTTCACCGTTTGAGAGCACTAGTAGTACTATTAATGGTATAACTGTCATCGATCTGTGTCACTAGTACAGTCAGCACCAAAAGTTGATGAATTATTGAGTGAATTTTGAAACTGTTTTAAAATAGATAATTAAAAACATAATGAACGAAATAAATGATTATTATTAATAATTTTCACAAGATCAGTCGCTCAGAAAATCTATATCTTTTCAGATGAAATGACCCGCTACTTAGAATGCGGAGTGCAAGCGCCCAAAGAAGCCATTGAGAACACGAGGCTGTTGCTTCGGGAGTACCAGGACAAGATAAAGACAATCTCCATGCTTTATTTGTGGGAGAACGATAAGGCTCTCGCTATGGACTCACAACTGCAAAAGGTATACAAAAAACAGATCCATTTAGAAAAAAAGGTGTTACGCAATACCTTAAGCCTTGTTCGAATGGCGTGCAATATTCCATCCTATCCTACTAATATTATAACACACAAGGTGTTCATTTTCTACCGTATAGATAATCTGTCGAATTCCAAGAATCTGTCAAATCCCGAATCTGCCGAATTACGAATTTGTCCAATGCAGAATCTGCCGAGTAGCGAATCTGCCGAATTACGAATCTGTCCAATCCAGAATCTGTCGAGTAGCGAATCTGCCGAATTACGAATCTGTCCAATCCAGAATCTGTCAAGTAGCGAATCTGTCCAATCCAGAATCTGTCCAACACCGAACAAAAGATGATGAAGTGATGATATACAATTATTACAATTACAATTATTTTTCTGACATTCCTTCCTTTGTTCTTGACGTCTAATTATAATTTTATATTTTGTGTTATTTAATTTATAATTTTTAAATTGATATTGTACATTCATAATTCATTTATTTGCGAAACACAGGTATAAAAGATGTCAAGAGTTACAGAGTATAGCCATGTTCCTACTTTACAGCATGCAAATTCCATGTCAGTTATTGATACCTACCTAGTATGTTATATTACTAGTATAGTATTATGTTATCTGTGGTTATGTATAATAATTAGTGTAATTAGTATAAGTTTATTTTTATCAAAAAAAATGTAGTGAACAATGACAACGAAAGCTTAGTCTAGGCCCTATTCATCATTTCAGCCGTACGACGTTCACTGCTGAACATGGCCTCCCCCACAGACAGAGCATATTCCCTATCATGTGGGGGGGTTTTGCCCATACTCACCACGCTGGGCATGCGGGTTGGCGAGCGCAGTTATAGCTATCGTTGTTAAAATGAGGGACGCTGCTGCCCATCCCCTAGCTTTTTTCCCTTAGTCGCCTCTTACGACATCCGCGGATAGAGATATGGAGGGGCCTATTCTTTAGCCGGGGCCACCACACCAGGCCCTATTAAAGTAGGTACATTGCTTACAAGCTCTTACACTAGGATACCCTGAGTTGTTAGAAGTTTGAGTTTGACAAGGGTTACATCGATTATATTTAATATACTCTAAGGGTTAAAGGTAGGTAGGAGCCTAGTACCATTAGTTCAATAGTAGTGATGTAGCCGAGCTAATTATAATAATAATAATAAATCATTATTATTATTACTTTCAGGTGGAAGACGTAATTTTCAAGTACACAGACGAGAACCAGACTATGTTCCCAGGCCTCAAGTACGAGAGCAAGAAGCCACACATCGCAGGGGACGCTGACCTGATGCTGTACCATTCACTGAGATACGTAAGTCATATAACTCTTCTTTTTTTATGTTATACGGAAGCAAACAGGCTTACGGTCCTCTTGGTGGTAAGTGGTTACCGTCGCCTATTGACATCAGCAACACCTGGAGCATTACTAATGCGTTGCCTGCCGAACCCCTCCCCTTAGTTTTTGGAGGTGGTAGGGCACAGCGAGATTTTCTCGTTCCAAATTGGAGAGGTACCTCCGCCTTAAAGAAGATCGCAGCCAAATAACATTATTTGTTTCAAATAGTGTTGTGTTCCTGCGGTGAGTAAGATTGCCTGAGCTCTTTAAGGGTAGGGGGGTTCGGGGTCGGCAACGCGTGCGTGATGCCTCTGGTATTGCAAGCGCTCATAGGCTACGGTAACCGCTCACCAATAGGTGGGCCGTACGCTTGTATGCCACCTCAGGTTGTATTAAAAAAGTCTTGGTCGCGAGGAACAGGCTTCACCTAGTCTCTATGACGTTTTATAATGATCCTAGTGACTTTTTTGAACACCTTTTGACTTTGACTTACCGGGTAATGGCCGACTCGCCATTAGGGGGCGTCTTCCCCATCCCCCAATCTCACGTGAGATTTTTCAAAATGTGGGTTTCTTACGTAAACGCGTTGGACAAAGGACGGCTACACTGTACCGTAAATTCAGATTAAATTGAGCTATTTGGTATAAAACAAATATGGTGGTTAACCAGTCAGTAGATGTATAACGTCGAAGTATGAATGAAATTATTTTCTTTCGAACGAATTAGTGAATGATCTTAATCGTATTACGATTACGCTTAAGATTAAATTATATTTAAGCATACACAATATGGATTAAATGGACCAAAATAGTTTTTTTTTGTTTCAATCAGAAAAAAAATTGCGTGATATTTGCCGAGACCCCCCCTCTCTCCAACGTAAGATTAGATGAGATTTGACTGGACCCCCTCCCCCCTTAAACATCTCACGTATTTTATGAACGCCCCCTTACCTGGTAAGTAAGTCAAAGTCCGGCCTTCCAAGTTTTTAGTTTTACTTTTCGATACGGAGGTTGCTACAACTTTTTCTGGCCTTTAGGTGGATAAATTGAAAACGGAATTGGTTGAAGCGGTTTCCGGAATGACGGAACGAGTGAACCGCGGCTTGGAAAGTAAGTGAAATAATGTAGACGGCTACCGTTCGATGGAACGATGACTTTGTTGCGGTTTACATCGGAATCCGAAGGTCGTGGGTTTTTAGTGCGCATTAATCATCAATTAATCATAATCATAAATCATTAATTCATCTTTCGACCTACCTAAAAGAAGATCTCTGGCCGAAGGGTGTTGTGTTCCGTCGCTTCCGCGGGCGGATACCTACTGCCAATGACAATTCGCGTCCCACGTCGCAGTTTCTACGTGGCAATTAATTGTGTTTATTATTATGTATGTTAGTCTTTAAGGTATATATCTATATGGGCCGTAGGATAATAAAAATTCCATCTGTTTTTTATTCTATTGTTGCCTGAAATAAAGTTATTGTATTGTATTGTATTGTATTGTATTGTATTAATACGAGCCTAAAACGGTGAAGGTAAACATCGTGCGGAAACCAGTAAGTATAGACACTAAGGGGCAAGTAATCCAATACCTCACCAGAAGGGGGCAGGGGGGGGGGGGGAGCTAAAAAGTTGTTAATAAACATTACGGATTAATGGATGACTCCTTCTAATATTATTTGCTTCAGCTCTACCTCAAGGCGACAAAGAGAGGAGGGCCAGGGACGCTGAAATTATGTCCTCCTACAAGAGGAAGAAAGCTGAGCTTGACAGGGAATACCGTAAACGAGTGAGTGTTCCGACATAGCTCTCAGAATTAACAAGTTGAAGTGGCAGTGGACAGGCCATATAGCTCGCAGAGCCGACAACCGTTCGGGAGTAAAGGTTCTCGAATGGCGACCACGAACCGGGCGACGCAGTGTTGGAAGGCCAATCCGATGGACTGACGACATTGTGAAGGTTACGGGAAGTCGGTGGATGGAGAATGCTCAAGACCGTTCGCCGTGGAACTCTTTGGGGGAGGCCAGATGTCCAGCAGTGGACAGGCTGATGTTCATGATTATGATGAGTGTTCTGTAAAGGAGTTTTTCGAGTTGTTTTCAACGCGAACAGCTGATTTGAAAAGGTGGGAATAAAATAAAACATATCAGGTATTTTGCAATTTTGATAGAGTAAACCCTTAGATTTCTAGAGCGACCAATCTTGTACGGCCTGACATAACCCTTTTGGATGATGGGTGTCCATTATATTTTATGCAGTTTGACGACCAGCAAGCGGAGAACTCGAAGACACTCAGAGAATCTCTGAAGAAGCAATTCGAGAGGAGTCAGGATACACTGGTCACGAGGCTACAGCAGAAAGAGAAAGAGGTAATCGTAGATAAAGTAGGTAGGTAACAAATATATACGAACTTGAAATTGTACGAAAGTGGAATCCTACGAATGTGGATTGGAATTGTTTTTTTTTCTTTTTATATACGGAGGCAAACAGGCTTAGGGCCCTCCTGATGGTAAGTGGTTACCGTCGCCTATTGACATCAGCAATTCATCAGCACCTGGAGCATTGCTAATGCGTTGGCTGCCTAATCCCTTCCCCCCTAAAGAGCTCTGGCAACCCACCGCAGGAACATAACATAACACTATTTGAAACAAATAATGTTATTTGGCTGCGATCTTCTGTAAGGCGGAGGTACCTTCCCAGGCGGGCTGCTCCAATTTGGAGCGAGAAAATCTCGTTTTGCCCTACCTCCTCCAATCTAAGATCAATCTACATACAAACTCGGAAATTGTGCGAATGTGACCGAAGCCGTAGGTTACTTAGCCCCTTATTCATAACTAGCTTGCTACCTAGAAAAAAAGTAGCCTATATGCTATTCTAGTCAAGAACTATATCTATTCCAAGTTTCATTGAAATCGGTTGAGCCGTTACGGCCTCATTGAACCACAAACATCCAACAGCTTTTTAGGGTTAGGTCGATGGTCGGAGGTACGGCAAAGCGACTGATTCTCTAAACAATCAAAACTCAGCCTTGTTTTCTTTGGCATACGGCTGACATCATAAATGCTGCCACTCCCAAGCTTGGGGTTATTTGGACAAATACCTGAATATCAAGAGTCGAGTGCTTTGAAATGAAATGATTTATTTTGCTACAAGCATGGTTGTACATAGGTCTTAACAATAAGCTGTTTAACATACTTCACCGTTAATACGGCGTGCAAATAACAATATGTAGTCTTTATTAATTTATCTAGTCAAACAAAATAAAAAATTTAAATTTGAAAATTAAGTCATACATTTTTAAGAATCTATAATGTCATAATGGCTTAATATGTATACATATAAGGTCATGATGGCTTATGTAAGAATGCTAGGCTTTACTTATTATACCGAATTGAAATGTTTCAGGCCACACAAAAACTAAACAAAATGGTCTCCGAAAAAGTAGCGTCAGAAAAAAAACTCATGAAGAAACAACTCTTCGAAATGTCGATGAAACTGAAGCTTGTAGAGGATAAACTTAATGGTAAGACCAACTTATTTGCTAAGATTGGACTTAACCCAAAATCCAGTGGTGTGTACAATGTGTACCTACATTCAGCTGTTGCATAAGCCTAAACTAACTTAATTTATAAGATGTTTTTTTTTATAGTTATAGATAATAGGCACGAATAAAAGGCACGACTGGCTGCATGGAGGAGTGTTAGTGCCGACACTAATGTTTGGCAGTGAAAGTTGGGTATAGCAGAAAAAGAATGAAAGTAGGATAAATGCAGTGGAAATGAGAGCTTTGCGAAGTATGTGTGGAGTAACTTTGAAAGATAGAGTGAGGAACAGTGTGATAAGAGAACGTTGTGGAGTGAAAGAAGATGTAGTGATGATGATTGAGAAAGGTATGCTGAGATGGTTTGGTCATGTAGAGAGGATGAACGAAAGAAGATTGACGAAACAGGTGTATAAGGCGAATGTGAATGGAACCGTGGAAGGGGAAGACCAAGGCGTACGTTTAGCGACCAAATCGGTGACGTTTTGGACAAAGGCCAGGTCAAGAGTACCCTAAACTGACGAGCATGCATGAGGAATGTGATGAGAGTGAATGAAGCGAAAGAGGTATGTCAGGATCGTAGCAAGTGGAAGGCCGTGGTCTCTGCCTACCCCTCTGGGAAATAGGCGTGATTTTATGTATGTATGTAGATAACAATAAACAGATTTATTTACCTTCACAATAAGGTTTGTTAGATAGGTACCTATCAAATTGTGTACAAAGTAAGTAGTCTATTCTAAAAAACTACTAAAAACTGTTTCGTGATGGGGCTTGTGCCTGAAGTAGGTTCTTTTAAAAACCTGTGTTACAGGTAAATTATATCAATAACCCACACTACATTCATTTGTATTCCTTTTGTGTAATAAATAAATAAGAGAATACCTACTAATGATTTTTATAATATCCCAAAATTTACGACTCTGACGGTATTTGAATCCGCAACCTTACCCTAGATACAGGGATGCTCTGATTAACTAAGCTACCGAGCCACCCTTCTTCTTCCTGCCCTTGTCCCACATTATGTGAAGTCGGCACAACATGTTTTCTTCTTCCACTCACTTCTTTCTTACTCATGTCATCTTTAATACAATCCATCCATCTTTTCTTCGGCCTTCCTCTAGTCTTATATCCATCCACATTCATACCTAACGCGCTTCTTGACTTTCATCCCTCCACATGACATGCCCATACCATGCTAAACTATTACTTCTCAACTTTTCCGTCACTGGCTACCGAGTCACTGGCTACCGAGTCACAAGCTACCGAGCCACCCGTCTGTGGGAAAATCTTTGAGATCTTTGGGAGCGCTCTGGAAATCTGTGTTCTAGCCTGGTCTAGGTGGAGCCTACGTTCAGCAGTTGTCGTCCTACGGCTGAAATGATAATGATGATGAATTGTTTTTTTTTAGCTCGACTTAGAGCAGAGAGAGAAACCCGTAGATCACAGGAGCTGTGGATGGCTGGTGCATCCCTCTTCGCTGCCACTAAGAAGGGCGACCCTTACGTGAATGTGGATAAGGAGCTGAAGGCTATTGAGAAGGCTTCTGGTTAGCAGAACATGCTAGTCTACCTATAGGTTTTATAAATTCGAGGACCATGACACTTGCAAAATGGAGATGGAGGTCAAACGCCTAACCATCACCAAAAAAAAAAACCTAGTGCAGCGTGCCCGTCTGAGACGCAAGGGGTGCGGGTTCGATTCCCGCTGTGGTACAAATGTTTGCATGATCTGCAAATATTTCGGGTTCCGGGTCTGGGTGTTGTGGTGCCATGGTACTCGTATTTTCTGATACCCGCGACACATGGAGTCCTAGTGTGGGGTCAGGACAGATTTTTTTTTTATTAAAATCGCATGGATTAAAGAACGATCATTCAAGGTGATTCATAAATGTACCTATGCTATCGTCAAAGGGGCTTATTCTTTACCAAATTTCCAATAAAGTTACGACTAATATACGACTTTTTTATACGAATTTCCGAAAGTGTTGATTTGGGATCAAATTAGTTCTAACTCAATTATTCAGCTGGTTTAGGTAGCTTGATGTTGAAGTTCTCGTATGTTTAATAATTAGGTCACAGATAACATAATACTATACTAGTAGATTAGGTATAAAGATGATAAAGGCCTCATAGCTCAGTTGGTAGTAACTCTGCCTTCTGCGCTAGAGGTCGCGGGTTCGATTCCCGCACTGGACAAACGTTTGTGTGATGAACGCAGATGTTTGTTCTGTGTCTGGGTGTTAAATATATATCTATTATGTATATCAGTCTCTGGTACCCATAGTACAGGCTATGCCTAGTTTGGGATCAGTTGACCGTGTGTAATATGTCCGGAATATTAAAAAAAAAAAAAAAGACATATTTGGAAAAGTTCAGAAAAAATATAAAATTTTTTTATTTTTTATTAATATTCTTTCTTTTTCTTTATTGAATATGCTTCGTTCGGTATAGTACCTACCTAAACAAAGTATGAATCACCGTTTAGTATCTGCCAGTTTCTTAAAAATGGCCTTCTTACACAGGTGACGGCGACAAGCTAGTTCTGACGGTGCTGAAGGCGATACCAGAGTCTGTCCGCGCGCAGGGCCTGGTGCCAGAGAGCGTACTACGCGAGAAATATCATGTGGTGAGCGCAGTTCGTAAGATTTGCGCGGATGTCGTAAGAGGCGACTAAGGGAAAAAAGCTGGGGGATGGGCAGCAGCGTCCCTCATTTTAACAACGATAGCTCTAACTGCGCTCGCCAACCCGCATGCCCAGCGTGGTGAGTATGGGCAAATCCCCCCATATGATAGGAATTCGCTCTGTATGTGGGGGAGGCCATGTTCAGCAGTGGACGTCGTACGGCTGAAATGATGAAATGATGAGCGCAGTTCTCTATACTTTTAACCCTACCATCTTCTTATTGCGATTCAAATTCGAGCGTGTCAGCGCTTTTTAAATGAATTTGAATCATACATTTTCTAATATATATAATTTTTTTTTATGTTATACGTAAGCAGAAACAGTCTTACAAATAACACAAATTTCTGCCCAAAAATAGAATAGAATAGAATAGAATATACGTTTATTTGACATACACACGAAAACACAGAACAGACATGGGAACATATAATACAAGGATATTAAAAACACAAATGACAACAAAGAATAAACATAAGGACACCTGCCCACCTTATAGGTAGGCAGGCATCCACCTGTAGACAGTAGGTGCGAACTAGTCTCGCTCTGTGTCGGGTGAAGGCCAAACAGGCCCTGACTCAGCTTATTGCTGCTTTACATGACAAAAAGCCATGCAAAGCAGCGCTGGTTTTCAGGCAGGACCTTGAGTAGGGTGACGTCACATTTAACAAAATAGAAAAGATACAGAAGAAAAAACAAGTAAAAGGAACGCTATATTGTATACACTTATTAGAGGTAGTTCGAAAAGCTTGTAAATAAATAAAGAGCAATTATACTAGAATAAAAAAATAAAAATAATAAGTCAAATAAAATAAAATAAAGATAAAACGTATATTAGGTAGGTAAGGTATAATATCTATAATTTAATCTGTGTAATAAAAAATAAAAAAAAGTTTTGTGCGTTAATTTTATTATTAATCTGTGTATGGCGGCGGTATATCATTTGGGCAAACAACGGGTAGTGAAAATCGCAAGTAAGTACCTACATAGGTCGGTCAGTAATGAAGTGTTGTACTAAACATGCATACACAAGTGCAGTCAAGGAGAAAATCGGTGGTAATTTCCACAGCATACGCCAGGGGAAAATCTTTTAACACTTCCCTGGTCGAGCGTGCGCATGTTATGGTGAGTGGGCTATGCATTAATTTGAGAAGCAAGAAGAAGTTTTCTATACTTAATTCGAAAAGTGCCTACTGTATTTAAGGCACGGATTGGCGGGGGCAGGTCGTTCCAACACCGAGATGCTGCAAATCTGAACGAACCACGAAAAGCGACCAACCTATGTCTAGGCGTAACAAACACGTGAGTACAATCCCTTCTAGTATAGCGAGAATATTCTTGCTTCCATTTAAGCTTTTCATATAGGTAAGAAGGCATTTGATCACGAATTACGCCAAACAGAAGAGTAGCAAGATGAAGCTTCCTACGTGCTTTCATTTTAAGCAGGTTGGAGGTGTTAAAATATGGTGTCACGTGAGTGCGAGGAGGAATATGAAAGCAGAAGCGTGCGCATGCATTCTGTACGCGTTGAATCATTTTATCGGTCCTTGCCAATAAGCAAGACCCATAGACCACATCACAATAATTTAATTTAGATAGAATCAGGGATTCACATAATGTGATGCGGACTTGTTCACTTACATAGGGGCGAATTTTATACAAACATCTTAATCTAAAAAAACAATTGCGCACACATTCAGCAATGTGACTTTCAAAGCGGAGATGTCTGTCCAGGGTCAACCCAAGACTTTTTGCCTCTTTAACACATTCAACATCTGCCCCTCCCACCTTAATGTTGAAATTGACATTGGTAAGCTTTTCAATCCCAGCTCTGGTACCAATCAGCATGTACTTAGATTTATTAGGATTAAGCACAAGTGAATTTGATTCAGACCATCGCAGAACTTGGGTTAAATCATCATTAATCTTGTTCTCAGCGTCTGGATAGTCATGTTGCCGGAAGGAGTGGTACAATTGCACGTCATCCGCATAAAGATGGAATTTACAGTGTGTAATGGTTTGAGTTATGTCAGCAGTGTAAAGGATAAATAGGATCGGCCCTAGAATAGATCCTTGGGGGACCCCTCGTGGGACTGGTTGGAAAGAGGATTTAAGGGTGTGGCCATTGCTTAGCTTGAGTTCTACGCATTGCTTTCTGTGATTCAGGTAACTAGAGAACCAATTTATAGAGTTTATGTCAAATCCATAGAAGGCTAGTTTCGAAAGAAGTAGAGGAATGCTAATAGAATCAAAGGCCCGTGAAAAATCAAGAAGGACCAGGATGCTACACATGCCCTGATCCTGAGCAGCTAACAAACCATCCACCACATCTAGAAGAGCCGTTGAGGTACTGTGGCCCCGGCGGAAACCCGATTGTAACTGTGGAAGTATGTGATGATCCTCAAGATACTTGGTCAACTGCATACTGACTACTTTTTCCAATAACTTAGAAAGACACGGGAGTAAGCTTATGGGTCTCAGATCACTCAGAGCCGAGGGATCACTATTTTTAGGAATGGGCTTGATAACTGCCGCCTTCCAAGACTCTGGAAAAACTCCACTAATGATGGACTGGTTGATGATAGAAGTTATAGCAGACAGAGATTGAGGTAGGGTCATAAGTACCATATCCAAAGATATGCCGTCTATGCCTGAAAATGACATGGGTACGCAACATTTTTACTCCAATCGGTCATTTAGCTGCCAGGTGTTCCGTGGAACAGTGCCTGACTCATCATCAGATCAGTTCGCTGTCACCATAATATTGTTCTACCATCAGGGACCCACAAATAACAAGTGGCGATCATAATAGGCCAGTTGTGGCCTCAGTGACACCATAGCCACTTAATTATAAATAAAAAAAATGACGTCTTATTATTGCAATTCAAATGCACGCGTGACAATACTATTTTACACGAATTTGAACCATAAATCCTTGAGACTGTCAAGCTTACGTCACCGCCTTAACAAAATCGCTAAGTTGGTGGCACGGCAGCAGATTTCGTCAGGTGAAACCACCTGATTTTATAAAAACTTGTTTTGATGAATATTGAAAGAAAAAATCTCCTTCGTTTTGGAATGTTTTCGAACGAATAATAATCTCTAACTTTTTGCCAAAGTCTTGTGAAATCGCAAACTATCTAAAAGCAGATAAGTTTTACGTGTTGTCAGATGGAGAAGACTGCTTTGAAAGTGGCGCTGGTGGAGCAAGACGGCGCGCCCCTGCCGATTTACTTTCTATCCTGGCTGCAGTCTATTCTACTTTTTATGAAGGTAAGGTATTTCGATCTTATAGATACTTATAAAATTTGCTGTTACCCGCATTTTTAAGAAAGCATAATGTTAACCTACTTTGTCTATAAGGATGATTTTGCAACAATGTTGAGCCACGTATTTCTTTATTTCTTACCAAAAGCCAGTACCTATGAATTTTCTGATCTTTAACCTGACGAACCATGGATTGCCCATAGGTACAAACTTTCAAACCCTATTGCACCCCCTTCAAGACTCATCATCAGTTCAGTCAATCAATTTTTTAAGACAAAAAGAGAGAGGCTCTTTTCGTGCTCAACTTAAAGTACGTATTGTCGGTTTCAGATTTCTGGGATACCACAAGACGAAATCGATAAGCCTCCGAAGGAGCCTTCCAAAGATTTAGATACGTTTGATCTACTGCAGAGAGCGAGGTTTGTATCCGTCTAGAAAGAGAACGAATTTTTATTATGTTCGTTTTTATAAGTTTCCTCACTATTATGGCCTTTACTGTTTGAGAGCACTAGTATAGTACTCTGATGATGATGATGACTAATTCTAATTCTAAATGGGGGAATAAGATCTGCACTGACGTCCCGCGTTGGGGTGTATTGTGCATTGTCCCCCTGCTGACCTCACCCCAGCCAGCCCAACTCCTTAAAGTAACGGAGAAGGACCCTGGGTTGGTGGTGATGATGATGACTTTTGCAGTCTTTGTTTGTAGGCTCTGGTGATGATTATGATGATGACTATTGCAGTCTTTGTTCTCAGTCTCTCACGATGATGATGATGACTATTGCAGTCTTTGTTCACAGTCTCTCATGATGATAAAGACTGTTGTAATCTTTGTTTCATCATATCCGCGGATGTCGTAAGAGGCGACTAAGGGAAAAAAGCTAGGGGATGGGCAGCAGCGTCTCCTATTTTAACAACGATAGCTCTAACTGCGCTCACCAACCCGCATGCCCAGCGTGGTGAGTATGGGCAAATCCCCCCACATGATAAGGAATTCACTATGTCTGTGGGGGAGGCCATGTTCAGCAGTGGACGTCGTACGGCTGAAATGATGAATCTTTGTTTGCAGTCTCTGAAGATGATGACAATTGCATCATCATCAGAGCCTGCGAACAAAGACTTTAATAGACAATCTGATCATGTTCTTTGTCCGCAGGTTCTGGATCGAGCGCGGGAACATAGCGCACGCGCTGCGCTACGTGTCGTCGCTGGAGGGCGCGTCGCGCGGCGCGGCGGGCGCCTGGAGCGAGGCCGCGCGCTCGCACCTCGAGACGCGGCAGGCCGCCGAGGCGGTGCTGGCGCACGCCGCCGCGCTCGGCCTGCAGTATATCTAGTCGTGTTAGTACCCACATCTTAGCACATGTCGCCGCTGGAGGGCGCTCGGCATATCTAGTTGTGATAGTATCTACGTCTTAGCACATGTCGCCGCTGGAGGGCACTCGGCATATCTAGTTGTGATAGTATCTACGTCTTAGCACATGTCGCCGCTGGAGGGCGCTCGACCTGCAGTATATCTAAATGCTTATTTCAGCTATCAGTCTTAGGTGGTAAGTACATTTGAGAAAAAAAATAACAATATTATGGACTACGGACCTCCAAACTAAGTTAAAAACTTGTATTTTGGAGGCCAAGAATCTAGTCGTGTTATTACATAGCACACGCGTCGCCGCTGGAGGGCGCTCAGCCTGCAGTACTTATATCTAGAGACGTGTTAGTACTTCGCACATGTCGCCGCTGGAGGGCGCTCAGCCTGCAGTACTTATATCTAATGTCGTGTTAGTACTTCGCACATGTCGCCGCTGGAGGGCGCTCGGCCTGCAGTACTTATATCTAGAGTCGTGTTAGTACTTCGCACATGTCGCCGCAGGAGGTGTTCAGCCTGCAGTTTATCTGTGTTACACGTGTACACAGCGCAGCACGTGTCGTTGCTGGATATAATATTATTTAGTCCAACCAAGTTTCTTTGAACTTTATTTTATAGGTAGGACCTATTTCTTTAACATAATGCCTACAATACTTACCTACTGAAGCGAGAGGAAGAAGGCTTTTTTATATTAAAATGTAATCTGTTTTCAGATGTAAACTTCTCGAAGAAAAGTCCCAGTATCTTCCAGCTGTTATAGTTTGTAATATTTGATGGACAATGTACAAATTCAAAATAAAACTGTGAAAGAAAAAAATTGTTTTTTTTGTATTTTTATCAAAATTCCCGCGCTTTGTTTGATTGGCCCTTTCTTGCATCTGACAGTTTTGTATAGCGCCAAAGTTACAAACATAGAGTAATTTTGTATATACTAGAAATAGAGGTATATCTCTGCCCCCAGTAGGGGGGGCAGCTCAGTGTCGCCGCCTTGTATTAAATATTGAAAACATTCCTATATCATCATCATCATCATCAACCTGTAGAAGTCCACTGCTGAATATAGGCCTCCCTCTAAGAGTTCCATGACATTTTTACATGCTACATAGCTATTGCTGAGTACTCTTGATAGCGCCTACCTATTTACCCTTCATAAACTAATTATGTGCTTAGAATTATGTCTAAAATAACCTAAAGAATAGAAAAATTATCAACTTTTTCATGTTTATTTATTCACATAAAAGGAGATGTATGAACACAATCATGTATAAAAGATTGACAAATTAGGTACCTATTAGTTAAATTAATTCTAGGAAAGAACTCTATTTTCTACTTAGAAAACGAGAGTTCAGAGCACCAAAAACAGGCAGTGTGCCCACTGAGTAGACTGGGCACGTTACCTCGTTGGATAGTTATACTGATCCTTTTCCGAAATCACCAGCCCCTTGGTCATTGGTCTCATCCACCAGTCCAACATCCAGGGACACAGCATTTCAAGTAAGACATGATTCCTTTAAGTTTAAAACACACCACACAATGCATAGGAGTCCTATCTCAAACAAATCATTAGTAATCGAAGACGAAGATTCCTCACTGATTTGGAGGAGCGAATAATCAAATCAACTCAACAAACGCAGTGTGGAAAAAGCATAGAAATATTCACATTTTTAAAAGACAGACATTTTCACAGTTAATTTCTGAAAATTTTAAAATTGACAGGATGGCTGACTGTGTCACTTTGCTTGGTATTGCTAGCAATAAAATATACTTTTAGTTTTTAAGTTTTTTGAAATAGTGACCTCTCTTAGCTAAAAAAGGCTACTCATAGTGGCTCGTACTTTCACGACTGGCAACACTGTGTCCCAGACTTTTTCTTCGATGTTTGTAGACCCTGGTTACAAAATAACCTCAATCAATCAATCACGGAAGAGATAATTATCTCGATATCTCAACGAAACCACGTGACCTAGAAGTAGTTGTTTCCGGAGTTAAAGCTAGGGCAACTAGCGCAAGCCAGAGGCCCTTACTCGCAGCTCCTGCTCTGAAGAGAGTTTGCAGATGACCCGATTGATTGGGATGTTGCTAATGTCAATTGTCAAAAGGACGTGAGTCACACTGTCACACACCAGTGGTGTGTGACAGTGTGACACCACAGTTCAGTTCAATCAATCAAAGTCAGCCGGTGCGTGATCGTGCTCAATATCGATTTTAGTGAGATACTGTTTCAAAAACAAATTTAAACACTGATAAATATACAAAATAGCCATGTCTTTCTTCGTCAAACAATTGACCCGTCGAGTAAGTTCCTATTCGCCAAAATCGTATGCGGCATTCAACCGCTAACTTTGTTTTGGTTTATTTTGTTAATAAATTTTCAGGTGGTTCCTTCGATTTCCGCAGCAAAGAATGCAAATTTTTCCACCAGTAAGTAGATCTATTCCTATTCACTAAAGAGGTTACATAACCTATAGTTGGAGACTACTTTCCACTTATATTTCTTTAATATTTTTTTTCCATAGTTGACAGTATATTCGACTTATTCTTTCATTTTTTTTTTCAGCAAGTGCAGTGTTCGTTCCTAGGGTCCAAAAGCCTGCTCCAGACTTTAATGCTATAGCTGTAGTGAATGGGGAGTTCAATCAGCTAAAACTCTCAGATTTTCATGGAAAATATGTTGTACTGTTCTTCTATCCTCTGGATTTGTAAGTACCTCATCATCATCATCATCATTTCAGCCGCAGGACGTCCACTACTGAACATAGATTTCCAGTGCGACCGACCTTGTGCGGCCTGCACCCCAAATAATTAAGTCAATTTTACTATAAAAATCATCCACAGGTCGACATCACTCACAGCTGGGTGGGTATAGGCATTTCCTTGTTGTTGCCACATTCATGATCTATGCTATTCAAGTCCGAGGTGAAATTTTATTATAAATAAATAAATAACCATTTATTTTAGGCAACATTAGTTTAGTACAGGATGTTAAATACTTAAAAAATACGGCCCATATAATATATACCTTAGTTTAACATACATAAAATATACTGCACATGCCCATAGCTGCAAATTTAATACATGTCATATAACAGTTCTTTTTTAAATTCCAGCACATTTGTCTGCCCCACGGAGTTGATTGCATTCAGTGATAAAGCTAAAGCATTCGCCAGCATTGACTGCCAAGTGATTGGAGTTTCCACAGATTCAGAGTTCAGTCACCTCGCATGGACCAACACCCCTCGAAAGGTATTTTGACTATTAATAACCTTGAATTAAATTTTGGTAGCCATTATCATCAAGTTGTCAGGTTTAATTTCATGTGGCGGCAGCTGAAGAATAGGCCCCTCCATATCTAACTATCTGCAGATGTTGTAAGAGGCGACTATGGGAAAAAAGCAAGGGGATGGGCAGCAGCGTCCTTCATTTTAAACAATAAACAATAGCTCTAACTGCGCTCGCCAACCCGTATGCCCAGCGTGGTGAGTATGGGCAAATCCCCCCACATGATAAGGAATTTGCTCTCTCTGTGGGGGAGGCCATGTTCAGCAGTTGACATCGAACGGCTGAAATGATGATGATGAAAGCAATATGATTTGCTGTGGTGGCCCAGGCTGAAGAATATGCCCCTCCATATCTACCTACCTGTGGATGTCGTAAGAGGCGACTAAGGGAAAAAAGCTAGGTTATGGGCAGCAGCGTCCCCTATTTCCACCAATGGACTTCTGTTAAAATGATGATGATGATATATTATGCAGGGCTACTTACATTATTGTTTGCTTTTTCTTTCAGGATGGTGGTTTGGGCAAACTAGAAATCCCATTACTGTCAGACTACAAAAAAACGATTTCCCGAGACTATGATGTACTTTTAGATGAAGGCTTTGCTCTGAGAGGTAAAACATACTTAGTTCCTACTATTACAGAAAAATTTAATAGAAGTAATCAAAAGCTAGCCAGCCCGATACTTCAGCGCTCCCTAGTAGCCAAAAATGCTATAAATCAGGTTGTTTGTGAAAGATTTCCTCGAAAGATTTTGTCGTTCTGAATTGGAGCATCCCGCCTGGGGAGGTACCTCCGCCTTACAGAAGATCGCAGCCAAATAACATTATTTGTTTTCAAATAGTGTTGTGTTCCTGCGATGAGTAAGGTTGCCAGAGCTCTTTAGGGGGAGGGGGGTTCGGGGTCGGCAACGCGTGCGTGATGCCTCTGGTATTGCAAGCGCTCATAGGCTACGGTAACCGCTTACCAACAGGTGGGCCGTATGCCTGTTTGTCACCTCAGTAGTATAAAATAATAATAATAATATCTTTATTTCAGGCATCATGACATATTATACAAACATGTGTAATATGCCAATGGCCCATATTAATAAATACTTTATGGACATATTAAACAATATTAAACTTTAACAACTACACCTTGGGTCAGGGAATTTCAAGGGTGTGCGCCTCCCTGTAGCGACGGTAGACAACTCCAGCTGACCAGAAGTCGAATTCAATTCCATACAAAAATTAGACTTCATTTTCTTTGTAATGCATTTAATTTATTCGGCTCTAAAAGGTCACAGGCCTTTGTATCTACTACTATTACTAAAGCACACCATGTATATTCCAGGACTCTTCATCATCGATGGGAATGGAATCCTGAGGCACATGTCCATCAACGACCTACCGGTCGGCAGATCCGTTCAAGAGACTCTCAGACTGGTGAAGGCGTTTCAATTCGCTGATAAACATGGTGAAGGTAAGTTTACACCAGCAAAATCAGCGTTTCTGTACTCCGTTTTGATGATAAGTGATCATTTGAGAGGGACTAAAATCTGGCACGCTTAAAATTTAAGTGGTAATCTTATGTAATGTAATGTAATAATCTTCTTTATGCTTGAGTATACGATTCTGAACGAGACCATCTCAAATAGAACAGTTAACACCTAAGTGAATGAGTTGAGAAGCGTCTCAGTATTTGACCACTAAGTACCAAAACTTTTTTTTCTCTTGTTACAGTGTGTCCCGCCAACTGGAACCCAGAAACAAACTCGAACACAATCAAACCTAACCCGATAGAGAGCAAGGAATACTTCAAGAAAGCTAACTGAATATGATTTTGAACCTAAATTGCATTTGTTTAAGAATAGTTTTCTTTGGTTTTAGCTAAGAATATTTAGGTATCACTTAACTTTTATAAGTAATAAATCATTGTTAAACCATAGGTACCTTACTTTGTTTGTTACATTAAAGATAAAAATAAATCAGTATGCCGTATCTTTCTGGGAATAGATATTTTGTGTCCCTACGTCCTCAAATTTATGGAGCTTAAATTTATTTATTTATTTATCAACAATATACACACAGCTTTACAGTTGGCACCAAAGCGCCGTGATATACAAATTTTAATTAAAATAACATTTCAAGATAAAAATTAACAAATATAATTAAATTAGCGTACTATTTGAGTAGACAGATCAGACAGATAGGTGCTAGGTCTTCTTGTCGTGTCACTCATTCTTTCTTGTCCTTCTTTCTGTATTAGGTCAGTGACCAGGTTGAGGTATCGGTGCCCTGAAAAGGGCCTATGACCGTCGTTGAAAGAATCAGTGTAGTGAAAGGATTAAAGTGCGCCTCTTAGAGGCTCCTTTCGTGCACGTGTGTCTTAGAACCTAAAAAATTCCAAGACGTGTTCTTCGAATTTTTTAGGTTCTAAGCAGGGACTGAAAGCGGTAGAGGTTATAGGTACTGGTACCGTTAAAAATTTTCGGTACCATTATGCTATACCGGTAGATTTCGGTACCGAAATTTTGAGCCGCGGCTAGATCGCTATGACAGTCGCGCCCGCGGTGGCGCGGTGGCGGCGTTTCATCAAAGAAAAACTTTATTTATTTCGGTTATAAGTACGTACCGGTAGCTAAATAAACCGAAATGAACTGCGAAGCTAGATTTTCCGGTACCGTTATATTTATTGGTAGAGAAATATTTGGGTAACCGGAATTTATCGGTATGACGTCATATCGTTATTTAAAGGTACCTCTCTATTCCGGTTATTCAGTCCCTGGTTCTAAGACATGCCGGTTACCTCACGATGTTTACCTTCACCGTTTGAGAGCACTACCAGCGCACATACATTCTCCGAATGGAATATCGATTGGTGCACGACAGGTTTCGAACCCGCGAGCTGTGGATCGAAGGCGGCACTACCACCCTACTACTACCACCAGTGCTCTCGCCTGTTTACCTTAGCTGTTTACTCTATATGAACTCTAGAATGGAAAATTTCACAGAGAAATCCGCGAAAAAAAATGCTATTCGCTCTAACAAAAATGAACCATTTCAACATTTAGCCAGTGTCAACACTAATTTGTAGGGTCAATGCCGCAAATGTCCATAATCAGCAATAGACGCAGTTAAAAAAAACCATTATTAAATAATTAGTAGATAAGTATAAAGTTCATTAATATCATAAGTTTCCTGGTCTGGGTACCTAGGTAAGTCATCATTATCATTTCAGCTGTGGAACGTCCACTGCTGAACATTAGCCTTCCTCAAAGATTTCCAGAGCACCCGATCTAGTCTTGCATCCAACGGATCCCAGCATCCTGTATAAGGTCGTTTTTCCATCTGATGGGTGGCCGTCCTACGCTTTCGGTGCGTGGTCTCCACTCCAAAACATTTGCAGGCATAATAACATTCATCATCATCATCAGCCTGATGAAGTCCACTGCTGAACATAGGCCCCCCCAAAGAGTGCCATGTCGAACGGTCTTGAGCCTTCTCCATCCACCGCATTCCCGCAACCTTCCAACACCGCGGACCTTGGTGGCGGAGCGGGCGAGTGCCCGTCAAGGTGTGCGGGTTCAGTTGATCTGTGATCTACAAATATTTGTTCCGGGTCTGGGTGTTGCGGTACCTACCATGGTAGGTAGGTAGGTACTCGTAGTTTCTGATAACCACGAAAGGGAATCCTAGTGTGGGGTCAGGACTATGTATGTGACTGTTGACGGTTGGTTTTAGTTCGTTTTGCTTTTAAATTGCATCGCAAACCAATACGCAAACTCAATTTTGCAAAAGCCAACTGGATTGGGTACCGCAATTTCCTTAATGATAAAATTGTTCTGTCTCAGCAACCTTTTAAATCGGAGGAAGATATCGAAACAGTCATCTCACATTTCCAGAACACTATTATTTCAGCTAGGGATATCAGTATACCGACCACAACATTGAAGACCTGGGAAATCTCCTTACCCAGATGTATTAAAAGAAAAATAAAGCATAAAAATAAACTCCGTCGTTATTTTGCCAAAGAAACGGACAGTACCACCCGCAACTCATTAAATTATGAAGTCAAACAATTAAAACATGAAATAAGCACCGCATTGAAATCATACCGTGATGAGCAATGGAACCGTAAACTTAGAAGGGTTGATAACCCTAGTGCAGACATCTGGCGTATTGCCAAAGGTCTAAAAGCCACTTCTTCCCCGACTCTCCCACCTCTCAAAGCTGCAGACGGCACCAAAACCTCCAATGCGAAAGAGCAATGTAATATATTAAATGCTTTTGCTTTTTAATGCAAGTGCTTTTTCAGATAACATGCTACTGACCCATAAATGGGACAGCGATGAGCAGGCTGCAGTTGATAACTCTATGAGATCGATAGTCAACTCGCCACTTAATAGTCTACTTACTTCTCTGGTTCAACCTGCTGAAATCAAAAAGTGTATAAATAGCCTTAAGGTACGCAAATCTCCCGGACCAGATCATATTTCGAACCACCTTATCAAAAACCTGCCCCAAAAGTGTATTGTGCTACTTACAAAGGTATTTAACGCTTGTTTTTTGCTTAGCTACTTCCCTAAACCGTGGAAAATAGCTAAAGTTATAGCTATACATAAGCCGGGTAAAGACCCAACTGACCCATCTGGCTATCGCCCAATAAGTCTATTACCGTGCCTAGGTAAATTATTTGAAAAAATTACTTATAACCGTCTTTGCCGAGCTACAGCAAACTTTCTAATAGACGAACAGTTTAGCTTTCGTCAAGCGCATTCAACCACTCAGCAGCTAGCTCGAGTGGCGGAGACTATCTCTCATGGCCTCAATATGCATGAATCAACGGGTATGTTTCTCTTAGATATTGAAAAAGCCTATGATACTACTGTCTGGCACCAAGCCCTTATCCACAAATTAATCAACCTGGAGGTTCCTTCATCATTGATCTATATGATTAGATCCTACTTAACTCATCGATCTTTCCAGGTACACATAGGTGACGTCTCATCAGTACTTCAATTAGTACCTGCTGGCGTGCCTCAAGGCTCGATTCTTGGACCTCAGTTGTTTTTGTTATATCTAAACGATATACCTCGCTACTACCTATTCAAACTCGCACAAATCTTGCCTGTTTTGCTGACGACACAGCCTCGTTTACTTCCTCGAAAGATATCGACCTAATCATCAGTCGTCTCCAACTATCCCTTGATCTACTCTCCTCCTACTTTCATAAGTGGAAACTAAAAATAAATGCCTCAAAAACGGAGGCGATCATCTTCACAAGACATCGTAAAGTCCCAGTCCGAACACTAAACATTGAAGGTTATGCAATCCCTTGGAGCCCCTCAGTCAAGTACCTTGGAACAGTACTTGACAGCAAACTCAACTGGAGTGCAAATACCCTAAAACTCAGACTGAAAGGCACAAAAGCACTAAATTCAATGAGCCCTATACTTAATAGAAGTTCCTGTCTTAGCAGCCGCACTAAATTACGCATATTCCGAACCTTAGTGCGTCCCTGTATTACTTATGCTTGTCCAGTGTAGAGTAGTACCTGTCCTACTAATATAAATAAACTACAAGTTGTTCAGAACAAAGCCCTAAAATGTGCCTTTAACACCCCTTTTTGTACGAACCTACGTAAATTACATAGCAATATTAATTTTTCCACCTTAAACGAATTTATTTACAAATTATCTAAAAAATTCTACCTTTTCAGTGACCCCCTCAGCAGAAACAAACACATTAAAAACATCTGTATCAGTACCTACATCTTTGTAGAGTACCTGTACCTACCTACTTAGCAAATTCAATGTAAATAAATAAATAAATATTCCGGACATATCACACACGGTCAACTGATCCCAAACTAGGCATAGCCTGTACTATGGGTACCAGAGACTGATATACATAATAGATATATATTTAACACCCAGACACAGAACAAACATCTGTGTTAGTCACAAATGTTTGTCCAGTGCGGGAATCGAGCCCGCGACCTCTAGCGCAGAAGGCAGAGTTGACCAACTGAGCTATGAGGTCTGTAATGTATTTGCAACTGTTAATGGTATTGCGATTCGCTCTAGTGTGTATTTAATTCGACCTTTTATCGTTCGTTGGCTTCCACCCCGGTAATGCCCAGTGCCCACTAAAGTCCAGGTTACCCTGTGTTTTTATAAATAAGTATGTAAGTAGGTACTGAATAAATTATAAATAGGTAAGCTAATGACTAATTAATACAGGTTAAAGTATTTTATATTTTTGTTAAAATATGGGACATTACATATCTACCTACTTGGCCTGGGAATCTCACGTTAAGGAAGTTTCATTATGTTGGTCCATAGGTACCTAAGGATCATCATCATCATTTCAGCCGTTCGACGTCCACTGCTGAACATGGCCTCCCCCACAGACAGAGCAAATTCCTTATCATGTGGGGGGATTTTCCCATACTCACCACGCTGGGCATGCGGATTGGCGAGCGCAGTTAGAGCTATAGTTGTTAAAATGAGGGACGCTGCTGCCCATCCCCTAGCTTTTTCCCTTAGTCGCCTCTTACGACATCTGCGGATAGGTAGATATGGAGGGGCCTATTCTTCAGCCGGAGCCACCACGGCTCGGATAAATATTTCCAATTTTGACTTCAAGACTTTTATCGTGTTCAAACGGCATGCCATAGGTAGGTATTCCGTTCAGTTCATTTATTTTATTCCATAAAGATACAATAGTAGGTACACTTGGAAAAGTCCTTAGATTAGAATAAAAAAGTTACAGTAGTAGGTACATAATTATAACATCAGGTAGGTTGTTACAAGACAGTACAATATAATTTTTATTTTACAAATAGTAATTATTATATTTAATTTTAAAACAATTATATTTTTATATTTATATTTGTCCTTGATATGTAAAAGACATGTGTGTTTTTGAATCAAGGACGCGATACTGATGCATGCGATGATATGTAGTTGGATCCTCTCGTATAAAAAGCGAGCTCGCTAATTTATTATGACATTACTTATTTTAGTCTTGATTTTACGCAACACTGTTTTTTTTTAATTTTTTTTTGTATTATCTATACATAATTTACGGACACAGCTTGTTGTGAAAATCTATTGAACTAGTTAAACTTGGTACTAAACTTCCTAAGAACCTAATTACTCGGACTTAACTTTCAGTTGTAATGTTTGTTGTAACAATTATATTAGTATTCGTTTCGGGATTATTATATCATGCGTATCAATGTTACCGAATGAGAAAACTGCCCCCTCTTCTTGATGGAGCTTGGCCTATCATTGGAAACTCTATGATGTTAGTCACAGCCAAAAGTAAGTGACTACCTACCAAAATCGAGTTAATATAGGTACATAGCGTCATGAGCAACTTTTAGTTTTGAAGCTATTACCTATACCATTAATAAAACAGTAATTACGAAAACGTTTCATCGAAAACGTGTACTTACATTAGATAGTCAACACTCATTCTTATTAAACAAACTCTTTCAAAAAGTAATTTAAAAAAATTGAAATGTTTTTTTATGCGTAACTCTACGTCTGTCTGAATATTTTGTTTGGGATAATAAATAAATAAATATTCCGGACATATCACACACGGTCAACTGATCCCAAACTAGGCATAGCCTGTATTATGGGTACCAGAGACTGATATACATAATATATTTTAACACCCAAACACATCTGTGTTCATCACACAAATGTTTGTACAGCGCGGGAATCAAACCCGCGAATAATATCAGATACTATTGAATAAATACGAGTTATTGTGTCTGTTGTTGCATTGGTTACATAATACGCTACACCCTCATGAGGAGCAAAGTTCGAAAGATGTATGAAAAAAAACCTAGGTACTTATTTTATTTAAAGAAAATTAAAACCAATACAATGTCAATTTATTTTTCAGGTTTACATGAGTTACTCACAGGAAAAATGAACAGTTTACTCGAGCGAAAAGTTGAAATCGTTACAGTAAGAATAGGAATCTGGAATATACACGGTGAGTCGAATGCGTTATGATTTTTCCCCTAGCTACATATAGGCATAGGGTACATATCTGAACTCAGTTGTACTTCGTCATCATCATCATCAGCCTGATGAAGTCCACTGCTGAACATAGGCCTCCCCCAAAGAGTGCCACGACGAACGTTCTTGAGCCTTCTCCATCCACCGACTTCCCGTCAGGGACTGAATAAACGGAATAGAAAGGTACCTTTTGTAATGTAATTGGACGCGTGGCGTCATCCTTCATGTATGTAAGCCAGTAAGCTAAGAAGAAATAATAAATTAGTTGTGTTTCCTCCAGTAAATCTTATCATTTATAACAAATACTACACCTTTAAATAACGATATGACGTCATACCGATAAATTCCGGTTACCCGAATATTTCTCTACCCATAAATATAACGGTACCGGAAAATCTGGCTTCGACATCGACACGTCGCAGTAGTCACAATGTTTTAAGTTTTTATATTGTATGTATGTTAGTTTTAAGGTATATATTGATATGGACTGTAGGATAAGTTAAATAAGACCTGTAACTTTACAATAGTCTGAAATAAACGAATTAATAATAAATAATAATAATGTACATAATGAATTTACTGTAATGCCAACTTTATATAAATCGAAATCAGAAATGACGAAATCTGTTTGAATGGGCCTTAGGGCAAATCAGCCACTGCCTTGTGGTCATGCAACAATGGATTTTTTTTTCTTTTCGAAAAATGTATAGATAGATAACTCTTTATTGTAAGCCACATAAAATTTAACACATCACAATTAAATCGACAAAATATAAGTAATAATATATAGTAGTTCCTAGTATAGCACGTGCTCAGAACGGTAATGGAAAACATCGCGAGGAAACCCGCGGCTCATTCAACGGATAAGGTTGACATGGCTGTTGTAGGTAATGGGCAAGCCTAGGTACTACATCTGAACATGTCCGAGGCACTACGCAGCGTCGTGTAATTGAGTTTGAAGTTCCACCTGTCGCTGTATAAATCATCTAGGACAGATGTAATGAGGCCTTAACGTTTTAAAATCTGATTCCTTTACAGGGTTCTTTAACCCAGACGATGCGTATTTGATACTCAACTCCTGTCTGACAAAAGATATTATGTATGATTATTTCAAGCCTTTTCTGGGTGGAGGGCTCATCACTGCTGGTGGTAAGTATTACATTATAAACGAGATTAGAAACCAAAGCAGATACCATGTTTAAAACCTTTTTGATTCTTCGTAGATAAGAAAATTGTCGAATCACCTTTTCTTCTTCTTCTTCTTCTTGTCGTGTCACTGATTCTTTCTTGTTCATCCTGTATTAGGTCTGTGACCAGGTTGAGGTATGGTGGCCCTGAAAAGGGCCTATGACCGTCGATGAAAGAAACAGTGTAGTGAAAGGATTAAAACTTTTTATAATAATGGTGATTCACAAATGTATTCTATACCAAAAGGGGCTTATTCTACACCCAAATTACTTTAATTTAATAACTTACAGTTCCGATGTGGAAAATCCACCGCAAGCTTCTAAACCCCACATTCAATCAACAAGTTCTGGATGGGTACCTATATGAGATAAACAACCAAACGAGACAATTGATACATACTGTTGCTGTAGAAGCTGGGAAAGGACCTTTCAACCAGTACAATCATTTGAGTCAATCGATTTTAAATATTGTTTGTGGTAAGGTATTTTGTTGATCGAGTGAGCGAAGATCTTTTAGACAACTTGGACGAATCGGCGATGTAGGTATGATAGATAGATAGATAGAAAACTCTTTATTGTACACCACAAGGACATCTTACAAATTACACACAGGTTACAGGTAGGTATGTTTATTTGTTAGAGCATAACTTTCGAACCGTCAATTCGATCTGCATGTACTTTAGTAGGTCAACAGGTTGTACTATCAAGATTTACTGGTAAGAGTGTGAGTTAAATCGGGCAAGGGGTTGATAAGATATAGGGGTCCACAATAGGGGTAAAAAAGTAATATAAATAAATGAAGTGGGTCATATGAAAGAGCTTTGTTCATACATTCACAAAACGATTTTTATTTTTAGTCTAGGCCTTATGTTTTTTGGGTTAAAACAAAAATAGTAACATATCACAACTAATACTTAGATACCTACAACGAGAGCTACTATTTGGAAAAGTTTCAATGACTTCGTAGTTCAATACGATTGGTTACTTGGAAGAACATGCTAAAGGTGCGATTTTCAAACGATAATCGAAACACCAAGTTTTACCAGACATCGCGAGATCGCAGTTCGGGGCTAACCACTAGTTTTAGTCTTTTCTACGGTGCTCGACCTACCGACGCGAGACGGTGAGCGCTGATGCGGACGCGCGTCGACGAATCGGTCGAGCGTACGCGATATTTTGGACTGACGTTATTCATCGCTGATCGTCCGCGTTTTCCGTCCGTCGTCGGTCGAGCACCTTTGATGCCTAGTGAGTAATTGTTCACGAGCTATGTTTGTTCTAGCTACGTCATTGGGCATAAGCATCGATGAAGAAGACAAGCATTCACGAGAGATGTTTATTAAAGCATTGCAAGATTTTCTGTCTAACATGGTCAAGCGCATCGCAAAATTCTGGCTTCACAGCGATTTAATCTTTAAATTGACCGGGCATCAAAGACACCAAGACATGCTAGCAGAAAAAATGAACACGCTTTCGCAAGCTGTAAGATAAATGAAAAAAAAAAAAAACAATGGGAGTTTGACAGTGTCGAAGGCGATTGCTATTACCAGTGAACTTTAGCAATGGGCTGGTTTATTCAACTTCTATCCCACTAATTATTGTGCGTTGTTTTAGATTTTGGAAAAGAAGAAAACTGAACTGATTCGAAATAAACAGCAAACTGTTGGTGAGTTTGTTTTTGGTCTGTCTCTGGTTTATCAGTCTCATCTATGTAGGTAGTTACGGTGACGCCGACAATAATTGTTACTACTTAGATATTTTTACATTTTTTACCTAGGTGGTATATAATCTAAAAGACCTCGTTCGCACCTACCTATGTAGCATGTATTTCAAGTATTTTTCAAGTATTTTTTATTCAGAACACAAACAAAATGTACAAATTACAAAATGAAACGGTGACACTGCAAAAGTTATAAATTGTGTGTAGAAAGTCATATGTTTTTATACATCTAGCTAGATAGATAAGTAGTCTATGTAGAGCTACGCTCTTGTCTGTCGCCGTAAATGACGCACCACTCTTCATATGTTCCTTTCAGAGCATCCATCTTGACCTATTTATATGACCAGCAACCTTCTCTTTCGTTTGGCTCATGTAGCACATCCGTGGTCCTTCTCTTCCTCTCTTTACTTCTTCCTTTTATCTCCCCTTCCATAATGTGCTAGATGAAACTGTCTTATTGTTAGCAATCATCTCTTTTATTCAATTCTGAATTTTGAAGGGGCCATTTAAAATCTAGATAAACATGATTTCATTTTGTTCTAGCAACAAAGCCAGAAAAACGTTTTAAATCGTTCATAGAACTTCTCTTGGAGTCATCAGAAAACGGAGAACTGAGTGACCAGGAGATATCAGATGAATTGAACACTTTCATTGCGGCTGGTACAGACACGATGTCTATTACTGTTTCTAACGCTTTGACATGCATCGGAACGTATGGAGTTGTTCAAGATCGAATTTTCGAAGAGTAAGTTTAGTAGTTGGTGGCTGGCTGAAGAATAGGCCTCTCCAATCTCCATTACTAACCGTGGATGTCGTAAGAGGCGACTGATGGAAAAAAATAAAAAAGTGTGGGGATGGGCAACTGCGTTCCCTATCAACAGTAGTAGCTTTATCTGCGGTCGCCAACTCGCAAGCCCAGCGTGGCGAGTATGGACAAATCCCCCCAAATCTTTGTTTTGGCGCAGGCTGTACAAGGTCAGTCGCGCTGGAAATTTATGAGGGAGGAAAATTCGGGACGGTAGTCTTAAATTCCCTGATCTGGTAGTGCATCACGTTTAATACAAAATAACTTTGGTTGGCATTTTAAACTAGCACAAGCGTGATGTCGGCGCCGAGTGCCGACTTTCGTACTTTGCCTACTTTTGCAATATTCAATGTAAGTATTAGCGGAGTGCCGACTTTAAAAAAATCCTATACAACTAATCGCTTATCGACGACTTTCGCGTAGTGCCGATTTTTGTTATGTTTATGCAATCAGTAGCGTTTTGTAGACTATTAAATTAAGTCGTGTATATTTTCGCAGTATGTCAAATTTATGTACAGTCAAGAAGATTAAACGTAAAAATTAAGGCAATAAAAAATATAATATTGTAATATTAAAGTTGGTTATTATGCAGTTAAACGTTATTTTACAAATCGCACTTTGCTGAGTCTCATTAAACAAGTCTTTACATCGATCCTTTTTGTTAAATAATCATCAGTGATCTTCTTTATACGGTCGTCTCTTAATTTAAACTTGTTTATTTGTTTTTTGGAAATTGGTAAATGCATGTTATTCATTCTAACGTTGTAATCGCAATGAACACTTTCATCTTTTAGAACTTTTATGATAGGGAAAAGATGTGGTTTCTTAGATCCGACGATCTTATTTAATCGGGAATGCCATCCTTCTACGACGTTTGTGGTTCGATGAGGTCTTCCGTAACAGCTCATGATTGCCACTGTATCATATCTCATCCACTGTTTTACGTAGTAGCCAACGAAATCATTCCAGGCAGAGGTGTTGTCACAAGAAATTTCAAAATTTCACACAACTTGACTCATTTTCAAGATCACCTCCGTATATGAATGGATACATACAAGAGAGCAATAAAATTAACTGACGTAAGTCAATTCCTTATCTTTGACATTGCATCAAATAACAAAGAGGTTATAGTCTGATCTATGAAATAAATATAATCTCAATGCATTCTAAATAGAAACAACACAAGCGTGCCCATGGAAGTATAAAACTGAAGTAACGGGTGCGCGCCACTTGAACCCCCAACATTTTTGAACTTAATTGTACCACTGTCGGTATAGTGCTTTCAGAAGTAACGAAGTTTATAATAGAAGGCAAAGTACTCATAAAGTACGCAATTTTATAATAAGTCGTCGATAAGCGATTAGTTGTATAGGATTTTTTTAAAGTCGGCACTCCGCTAATACTTACATTGAATATTGCAAAAGTAGGCAAAGTACGAAAGTCGGCACTCGGCGCCGACATCACAAGCGTACGCCCGCGGCTTTGCCCGCGTGGTATCTTGATAAAAAGGGGCAGTTTTGAAAAACCCTTAAATACGTATTTCATTATATGACTTTATAAATATTTGTACCAAGTTTCAGATAAATCTCTCCATGCGTTAAGATTCTCCCATACAAACTTTTACATCTCATTACACCCTTTCAAGGGGTAGTTTTGAAAATCTAAAAATACAGTTTTTCTTTATTTCTATCAAAAAATACTTTCAGTTAGTTTCAAATCTGTAGGTTCAAGGAATACTTTTCATACAAACGTTTTAACCCCTTTTCACCCACTTAGGCGTTGATATTTTGAAAATCCCTTCTTAGTGGATGTGTTTGGCATATATGGCAGCTACTGTCCAAATTTCAGGTTTATAGCTTCAGCGGTTTGGGCTGTGCGTTGATCGTGGAATCAGGCCTTTTTTATTTTTTAGGCCTTGTTCTTTTATATAAACAGATAACCAACCAGTAAGTAATAAAGCATTCCATTTATAGATTACAGGAAGTGTTTGAGGGGTCAGACAGGGACGTGGAAAAGCAGGACCTTCTAAGATTGAAGTACTTGGAGGCAGTGATCAAGGAGACCCTGCGCTTGTACCCCACCGTACCGGTGATTGGAAGGAAGCTGGATAAAGATATTGAAATAAGTAAGATTGTTTTTAGTACGGACTTAGAAGCTAAGCGAACTTTAAAAAGATCAAGTTCATCACCGTTTTGTGGGATGCTATACTTATTAGCGCAGCAATGTACGTCGACCATTGCAGTCGTCAAGGCGGGCGTGGATCATTGCCAAAAGATGAGCATAACGCTTCATTGTGTTTTTTTGTAATTATACGAATAACATTATCTACTTTAAAACAGAGGGATACACTTTACCAGCCGGCAGTAAATGCTACATCGGTATCTATGGCGTCCTACGGCATTGGACATGGGGGCCGGACGCGGCCATATTCAGGCCAGAGCGATGGCTTGACGGCTCGCTACCTCCCAACATGAGAGGCCATGCTGCGTTTGGTCTCGGGAAAAGGAGCTGCATAGGTGGGTTGATAGCAGACAACTATTGGGAATAAAGGTTCTCGAATGGCGACCACTAACCGATACACTAATTTCGGAACGGCGGCTGGTCCGATTTCAATGATTTCTTCTCTATTCTATTTGTTATGTACACTTGAAATTTTTTACCTATTTAGTTCCATTTTGGTGAAGATCTGCGGTGAAAGATTCAGTGTAGTGAAAGGATTAGAGTACACCTCTAAGCGGCTCTTTTCGTGCATATGTCACATGTCTTCGATTTTTTAGGTTCTTGGATACGGTTACCTCACGATATTTTCCTTCACCGTTTTGAGAGCCCACATAAACCGAATGGAAAATCACTTGGTGCACGACCGGGATACGAATCCACGGCCTGTGGATCGGAAGGCCACTACCACCAGTGCTCTCAACGTATACCTACTTATATCATGGTATAACTTGTTTCAGGAGCCAACTACACGATAATGTGCATCAAAACTGTCCTAGCGGGCTTCTTGCGAAGGTACTCCATCAGAAGTGACGTCTCACAGATGGTTCAAGAATTTTTCGTTACGTCGAAACCCATCTCGGGCCATGAAATTTCCATTGAAGTGAGACACAAGAAGCCTTTACTGTGCTCTTCCAGTGAACTATGAACTCAGTCGCCGGTTTTGATCGTGTGAACGAAGCGACCGATGTTCCTAGTCCAGTTGGAAGAATCGGCATTGTATTGACATTTATACACATACGGGAGACTAATTAGCACTTAAATATTGTATGACATATATACCTACTTATGTGTTGTTGTTTGTACTGTATGTTATCTGTGTTATGTCTACCTATCTCCCTATCGTTAACCTTTATTCTATTGTTTTTTGTGTCTTCTGTCTGTGTTTGTCAAAATAAATTTATTTCATTTCATTTCATTTCATTTCATATTGTATAGTGTCCGACGATAACCTTCGAATGGTTTCACGCGATCTAATAACAAATATATACCTACCTAATTCGATGGTTTTTTAATACCTAAGTGGTTTTTGAGATAAGGGGGAGGGAAGCAAAGGGGGTGAAAAATATAGGTCGTGAAGGGTTCTTATGAAAAGGCTTTGATTGCATATTTCAAAATCATTGAGGTGGGTTATTTTACATCTACCTACTAAGTATTTTATACAAATTTTAGCGTCAGGTTCCCGTCGCGTCGTACCGTATGCCCCATTGAACTTTTTACTCACTCACAGGGTGCTGCAGTGCTTGGGATATACCTATTTAGATGATCCCATCAGCATAATCAGCTTTATCCACAGGAAAGACATGGTCAATACGTGTGGGGCTGACAAAACCACGGGTTTCCTCACGATGTTTTCCTTCACCGTTAATGCGCACTAAGTTTTTTCCAATAGAAAAATGCATTGGTGCATGACCTGGATTAAAAATACGACCTACGGATCGAAAGACGAGGTACCCTACTCCTACAAGGCCAACACGGCTCAGTATTATGTTATCTGTGACGGCTCTAACTTACTTTTAGGTATATATCTATACCAGAATATATATCTATCGAGAGAAAAATGTGAAATAAATAAACGGTATTAAGTTGTATTTTTATTAAGATAATGGACCCTGTTCGTTCCGTGAAGAACAAAAGATTTCATGATCACAATTGGTCCAATTGAGAATGATGATGATGATGATGAGAAATCCAATGAAAACTATAAATGTCAGATGGTCGACAGCAGTTTATCCTTTATATACAAGGCGATTAATAATATCTACTTATACTATCCACTATTCTATAAAAAAAGACATAGGTAGATAGGTAATATTAGCGGAAAATAAATCACATTTTGTCCCCGAACTTTGTCAAATAAGCTGTTTTTGGTCTTTTTATCATCTTTATAACTAAACAAACGCACGAGAAGAAAGACTTCAATATTTCAACTGTAGGTACTAATTAAACTGATTTCACTCCTAAACAGCTGATTTTGTTCATAGTGCTTTTCAGTGAAGAAAGTAGAATTTCCAAAAGGATCGGTAGGTACTTGTGAAGTCCAAGTGCCAGTCCAAGTCCGAGTTCCGGTCCAAGTTTGAGTCCGAGTCCAAGTTTGAGTCCGAGTCAGAGTACTTGCAGGACGTTAAAGTAGGTATTGACAAGTCGTACCTGGTTCGTGTACCTACTTAGATGCCAATAACTAGTATTAAAACCTGGTTGCGTTAATACGCAACCAGGTTATCGCACCTCTACCAATTACCAATAAATTCCAAAAGTCGTAGAACATACGACTTTTGGAAATTCCACTTTTTTCTGTGAAACGCTAATGCAAAAATCTGCTGTTTCATCAGATGCATCAGGTATAAAGGATGACTATAATTATTGTTTCCAAATTGTGCGAAGCGTAGGCAAAAACAAAGTAACCATAAATTGACGGTGATAATAATTGTAAACTTTTCGGTTATACAACTAGATATCACCGCACAGTTCAGCACCGTTCGGCTGTCATACATATCGCTAGGAGCACACCATAAGTACCTGACCTGCACATAACATATTTTTTTTCAGATATTTTTCTGATCGAGCGAGCGAAGATATCTCTAACTTGGATGAATCGTGTCTGTTTGTATATTTGTTAAAGCATAACTTCCGAACCGTCAATCCGATCTGCATGGAATTTATTAGGTCAACAGGTTAGGTACTATCAATTTGCTGGTAAGATCTTTTCCAGACAACCATTGGATGAACAGGAATGAAGAGAACGACATGGATCGGTGTCACAATGACCAAGAAAAAAAATAACCTAATGGTAAGCCATAAGCGTGATGAGATTTCACCGGCCACCTCACCTTTCAAACTGAAATAGCATCGCAAGCCTTGCCGATAGCGGCAGAATTGCACTTCTGGCCAACAAGAATAGGACAACTTCGAACCTCTCATATGCTATTACTTCCAATTAGGGCTTGCAAATATTCGAAACTGTAGTATTCGACCATTTTTGGGTGGTATACGAATATATTCGAATATTATTCGAAACTATTAAATGTTAGTTTTAACATGTTTTTACTGCAGTAAATCTTCACAAAACCGCGTAGGAATGCTACAAAAGGGCTTACGATGAACCTTAGTTATCAAAACCACCAAATATTTAAAAAAAAGTATGTATCAAATAAAATCCGAAAATTTAGTTCACTAAGTCATTTCCCGTTTAAACATTAAGAAAGTGCAGATTCACAAAAGTTGTTATAGTAATAATGCTCAAATTGTAGAAAAACTAAAATTACCTAGTTTAGAGAAGGATAAATGCTTCAGATTACGGCTTTCTCTCATACTTGAAATTATTCGAATATCGCTATTACAAATATTCGAATAAAAAAAATGTGCCGAATATTCGAATATTCGATTGCAAGCCCTACTTCCAATGCAGTGTTATTTTAGTGCTGGTCAATAAAAATGTGTAAGACTTAAAAAAACAGGCAATTGGCATTAGGTATTTCCCCGGACGGACATAGAGCCCTGCGAAGTCTACTGCTGAAGTATTCATACTTTCCTCACAGAACGTATATGCAGTTTGATCCTAATCGTCATAATATACCGGGTGAGTTTTTTTCAGGGCCACCTATGCGAAATCGGAAACCGTGAGAGTTATCGAAAAGTTATGCTAGGAGTTACGGGTTCGATTTTGAAAAAAATAAGATCAGTATTAAAAAAAGTTAAAACTTATTTACAGTTTTTTAGAAAAAGGTAGTTTTTGAAAAAAAATCAATTTTTGCATTTTTGGATTCTTTGTTTGTTAATATATAATATATAATAAATAAATAAGTGTCGAAAGTGTTCTCAGAAGATCTGTCTATTGAGCTCGAGAAGTTCTATGGACAACTGTACACCTCATCGCAAAGTCCTGTTCCAAGCACGGCAAGCGATGCAAGAGCCCGTCTGACCCAGCACTATATCGAAGAAAGGAAAGGGTGGAACACCGGTACTTAAAGTCCTTCAGAAGCTATTTAATTCCGTCATCCTCGAAGGTACAACGCCTGAGGCGTGGAAAAGGAGCGTGGTGTTACTGTTTTTCAAGAAAGGTGACAACACCCTCTTGAAGAATAATAGGCCCATCTCGCTGCTGAGTCATGTCTATAAGCTGTTTTCGAGTGTTGTCACTAACTGGCTCGCCCGTAGGTTTGACGACTTCCAGCCTCCCGAACAAACCGGGTTCCGCAAAGGCTTTAGTACCGTATACCACATCCACACGCTTCGGCAGATTATACAGAAGACCGAAGAGTATAATCGGCAATTATGTCTAGCGTTTGTGGCCTTCGATTCAGTCGAGGTCGAGGACGGGATATCGAAGTTTTGAAGTGTATGTACAGCAAGGCCACCATGTCTATCCGACTTCAAGTCCGGTACAAGTTGGGAACGATACCATTTAAGTTGTAGACCACTATGTCAACTCTTTGGGGGAGGCCTATGTCCAGCAGTGGACTTCTACAGGCTGATGATGATGATCATGAAATAAATGTATGATAACTATGTGTCTAAAGTTGTTAGAATACCTTAAAAAATATAATTTTATAAATTAAGTAATATTTATTTACCGGAGGTTATTTTTTACTAATTAATTGCTTTGCTTGCTCATAGTCCGACCGAACTTACAAACTTTCGATAAATAAATATTGTTGAATTTATAAATTTGCGGTTTTTTAGGTGTTCCAACAAAAAACCCTGAAAAAAAACTCAGCCTGTATAGACGCGAAATTACTGTGCAGTCTTTTATTTACCATCGGATATTGTACAAAACAAGAAATATCGCGCGCATTTACGTTATTGCATCTTGAGCGTCAGTGTACGCTAATATCCATTTGAGTCTTAGAAGAATACACCGCTCAGTACAATTACAATGCTATCAATAATATTGGTATTTGTTGTCGGTTTGTTATATCATGTGTATCAATGTTACCGAATGAGGAATCTGCCCCCTCTGTTGGATGGAGCTTGGCCTATCATTGGGCACTCAGCCACAGTTCTCACAAGTAAAAGTAAGTAGGAATTTCGGTACTAAATACCAATCAAAACAGTGTAAGATTCAAAATGGAGTTTTGGGCGGACCTTAACAACCATAACAACCTTAAAATTGTGTGTAAGATTATTTTATACATCTGGTGGCAAACAAGCGTACGGTAGGAACCTGTTCGTAAATTGGTTACCGTAGTTCACAAACGCTTGCAATACCAGAGGCATCACGTACGCGTTGCCGAGAGCTCTGGCAACCTTACAACCTTACTCACCGCAGGAACACAACAATATTTGAAACAAGTAATGACTGTTATTTGTTTGCGATCTTCTATAAGGCGGGTACCTCCGCCTGGTGAGTAAGGCTCCAGGCGAACTGCTCCAATTTAGAGCGAGAAAATCTCGCTGTGCCTTCCTCGCTTAAGATTTTTATAAGTTGAAGAAATAAGTATTTATCTCTCTTTTTACAGATTACTATGTCCTTGCAACAACCTTGACAAATGATGTTTTGGATCGAAAAGTTGACATCTGTTCGGTAAGAGTAGGAATCTGGAATATCAGTGGTAAGCACATTACTTTTTTTAAGTCCGAAAAGGAACCCTTGTAGATTCGCCATGTCCGTGTCTGTCCGATTTTATCAGTCTTCTCCCAGACTAGTGCTATCAGGCTGAAATAGGATGTAAGTCCTTCATAATTTTAAAATGTTGCCTGAACGTAAAATATACACACCGGCACAATTAGCGGAACACAAAAAAAAGCAGGATTTTAAAATCTTTTACTTGAGGAACTGGCCAGTTATGATATTTTTTTAATTTATTGTCAAATTTGAAAATAGAAAATTCGATGACATACACTTTTTTCATTCATTTGTTTTATTTTCCCGAACAAAACGTTTTGTCAACTTGTTCAAGTAATAGCTACGTAATTGTAATTTTTTTGAAAAATTTCACTTATTTCAAATTTCTTTATTTTTCAATAAAAAATAACGAAGACTTTTCAAAGTCGTTGTTAAAAGATGTTAATCAATTTGTTATTTTGTGTCTAATTACATTTTCGTCAAATATATGCGTTATTATCTCATAGTCTCACTTTTTTTTCTGTTCCGCTAATTGTGCCGGTGTGTATATTTAGATTTAGTGGTTTCTACAAAGTTATGAAATAAAAACTTCTAAAAAAAGTTTTTTCGGGGTACCTCCCCTAAGTACATGTTATGTTGGCTCTCTTTATTTTATTTGCGTACCCATCGTGTGGGTTGTTGGTATATAGTTGGAAGGTTTATTAGCACTTTTTTTTATACTGAGATCCGTTTGTCCTACTATCCTACGAATATTATAAATGCAGGATGTTTGACATCCACGACCTGTGGATCGGCAAGGCACTACCACCAGTTCGCCAGTGCTCAAACTTGCTTTCCTATCTAGACGCCGAACAAACTTCGGAAGCCTTCACTGTGCGTGGTCCGACACGCTCTTGGCCAATTAATTTTTTAGCCACTGTGCCTCTTTTTATAGGTACCATAATGTTATTTTTCAGTAAATGACCTTCAGTTCAACCTGGTCATTCACCTTGTGATCAATGACCAGTTGTTCCTAAAGGTCAATGTTGAAAGGTCAATGTTGAGGACTTTGCAGGATAACCAAAAAAGAACCGGGAGGATCCTACTAATATTATAAATGCATAAGTTTGTGAGGATATTTAGATGTTTGTGGTTCAATCACGCCCTTTTCATTTTTAATCATATCTAAAACTGTCTTGAGTTTGCTGTCCTCGGTGGCGTAGCCGTCTGAGACGCAAGGGGTGCGGGTTCGATTCCCGCCGCGGGACAAGTGTTTGCATGATCTGCAAATATTTGTTCCAGTCCTCGTCTGGGTGTCGTGTGGTGTGTGCTCGTAGTTTCCGATACCCACGACACAGGGAATCTTAATGTGGGGTCCAGACTTTGTACGAATAGGTATGTGACTGGTGTTATTTATTTATTGTATAAGTTTCCTAAATAAAATTTCTTGTCTTTATTTTAAATTTTATGAAGATCGTCACGAGATTAAACTTAAATAAGTATACTTTCTAACAGACCTTCCTCACTAGACAGTTCTTTTCAGTTATTTTGAACCCGGACGATGCGTATTTGATTGCCAACTCTTGTCTGACAAAAGACACAATCTACGATTACACTAAACCTTTTTTCGGTGAAGGACTACTCACAGCTGGTGGCAAGTAGATTGAACACTATTTTTTTGTCCGAGTACCTACTTTAGAAGGATCATTCAAGTCAATAAGCGCAGTCATTAGACATTAACCACGGCTTGCTTGCTTGTCGAACACTGATTCTTTCTTGGTCTAATAAGGGTGTTAGGACAGTGGCCAGGTTGAGGTATGGTGGCCCTGAAAAGGGCCCCTGTGACCGTCGGTGAAAAATCAGTGTAGTGAAATAATTGGGAATTAAATAATGAAATAATTCCTATTATTTGGGAGGATTTGCCCATACTCGCCACGCTGGGCATGAGGATTGGCGATTGCAGATAAAGCTATTGTTCAAGGCTGTTATTGGGGTTGCCCATCCCCTAGCTTTTTTTCCATTACGAGAATCTTCTTCATCCACAAGTAGAAATGGAGAGGCCTATTCATCAGCCGGGGCCCCGCGGCCATTAGGCCTCATACACTGTAATTTAGAAATACTTGCCTTGATCTTTCGTTATTCACTTTCATTAAAGCCTTTTTTACCTCTAAGCACAGAGCATGACCGTGGTGGCCCCGGCTGAAGAATAGGCCCCTCCATATCTACTTGTGGATGAAGAAGATTTTCGTAATGGAAAAAAAAGCTAGGCGATGGGCAACCCCAACAACAACATTTCCGCGGATGTCGTAAGAGGCGACTAAGGATAAAAAGTTAGGGGATGGGCAGCAGCGTCCCTCATTTTAACAACGCTAGCTTTAACTGCGCTCGCTAACCCGCATGCCTAGCGTGGTGAGTATGGGCAAATCCCCCCACATGATAGGAATTCGCTCTGTCTGTGGGGGAGGCCATGATCAGCAGTGGACGTCGTCGTACGGCAGAAATGATAGAGCATTTAAATGCAGACATTACTCATGCATGTTTTTTTAGGTTTTCACAACTTTATCTCTTCGTTTCAGTTCCGATATGGAAAATCCACCGAAAACTTCTAAACCCTACATTCAATCAACAAGTTCTAGATGGGTACCTTTATGAGATAAACAACCAAACGAGACAGTTGATGGATACTGTAGCTGTGGAAGCTGGGAGAGGACCCTTCGATCATCACAATTACTTGAGTCAATACTTTTTGAAGATTGTTTGTGGTAAGCTGCTATTTTGAACGCATTTAGTTGGAAGCGCTCGATGCGTAGCTTGCTAATTGATCAGCTTAGATGCAACGTTCAGCGCGTACCGGCGGTTGCGGGAAGTCGGTGGATGGAGAAGGCTCAAGACCGTTCGTTGTAAACCCTGTAAAACTGTGTTTTTACTAACTCCTTCCATTGTTCTAGCCACTTCAATGGGCATTAGCATCGATGAAGAAGACAAGCAAACTAGATTGATGTTTATTGAAGCATTGCAAGGTTTTTTCACTAGTATAGTCGAGCGTATCGCAAAATTTTGGCTACACAGCGACTTAGTATTTGAACTAACTGGCCACAAAAAACATCAAGACATGCTAGCAGATAAAATGTCCATTCTTTCGCAGGCAGTAAGATACAGTTTATTAAAATCATTTAACATACATACATACATAAAATCACGCTTGTTTCTCAGAGGGGTAGGCAGTATAGCTCATCGGTTTATTGTTTTCTAAAACGTCATCGATTTGGCCCAAAAAAGTACCCCAATCTTTCATTGTAATGAATCCCCGCCCAAAACTATGCTATCATAAAACCCTTATTTTTTCTTTCAGATTTTGAATAAAAAGAGAAACGAAATTCAGTTGAAAAAAAAACTTGTTCTTGGTGAGTAGCTCCTGTTTGCTAGTCTAAGGTATAGTGGCCCTGAAAAGGACCGATGACCGCTGGCGAAACAAGTGTGGAGAAAGGATTTAAGTACGCCTCTTAGTAGCAGATGTCTAATGTCTTAGAAATTTTAGGTTTCCTAACGATTTTTTTTGAGAGTGACGATTTTTGGTTGTTTGTTGTTCAATCACGCCGTAACGGCTCAACTGATCTGATAGAGTTCTTTACCTATAGAGCATGTAGGCTACTTTTTATAGATAAAAAGAAGCATCTAGCTAGAGTTATCACACGAGCGGAACCTCGGGCGCAAGGTAGTGTAATACATTAAGCTCGAAATATAATGGCAAGCCCCGATCTTTATGCAGGTAACTAATCATTTGTTTTATTAAAATTGTATTTATTGTTTTAGATACATTGCCAGGAAAACATTTTAAATCGTTTATAGAACTTCTCTTGGAGTCATCAGAAGACGGTAATCTCAGTGACCAAGAGATATCTGACGAACTGAACACGTTTATTGGGGTTGGCATAGACACGATGTCTGTTACCGCTTCTTACGTTCTGACATGCATCGGAACGTATGAAGCGGTTCAAGACAATATTATGAAGGAGTAAGTAAGCATCTATATTATTTTGATTCTGCCGCAAAATTACCAATAATAGTTTTTATTCTTAGCGTTTTGACTCATTCGATTCATTGATTTAATTATCAATTTAGAGGATTTATTATTTACACATAAATAACATTTAGTTAGAGGATAAATAGTTAAAGAACCTACTTATTTATTCTAGGTTGTTTACATATTGGTCAATATTGGATGTTTCGCGTAAATTTGATTGGTAAATTTTGATTCGTCCGAACCAGATTGGTCATTATGAGTGCGTATTGGTCGTTAAGCGTATGTGTCAATAAACGTATTTGTCATCCTGCGAATGGGACGTTTTGCGTATATGTGATTGGCAAATTGGAGAATTGGTCAATATGCGTCAGAGTTACGCTAATTTACGCGTATTTCAACGGCAATAAATTGAACAAATACCTACAACTTTTTTAAAAGTAATGTATGAGATATGAGGGCAGTGAAGTATCGGTTTCAGCCGCAAATGAGGTGAAAATGCTTTGTTTCCGCCAAATTCAGATAATTAACATCGTTTTCTGTTAAAGATTTGTTCTTGTTTGATAAGTGCAACCACAGCAGCCATAAAGCTATCCATTTATAGATTACAGGATGTATTCGAGGGATCAGACAGGGACGTGGAAAAGCAGGACCTACCGAAACTGAACTACCTGGAGGCAGTAATAAAGGAGACCATGCGATTATACCCCACTGTGCCGCTGATTGGAAGGAAGCTTGAGAAAGACATTGAAATAAGTAAAAAATATGTTTATTTTAAAGGGACCTCAACGCAAGTACCTAGATCATACTATAGTAGAAACTAGAGGGACTAGAGGGATGTTACGAAGCTTTGACTCCGAATCCGATATGTCGGAACCTCCGATTGATATTACACCTCCGGTTCCGACTTCTGTTCCGAAACTTTCAATCGGAGGTTTAAATCGGAGGTCGAAGCATAGCGGATAGCGGGCGATGGCGCGCGGCCGCGGTCAGCACAACAGGTTTATGCATGTCTCGCGGGGAACAGAGAGTCAGTCGGAGATCAGAGTTCCGTTACATCCCTACTAGAAACGTGTGCTAGGCCCGAGTAAAGTTTGTGGATGTTAACTAACGAACTGATAGATACGAGTACATTGATATAATTAGGTATATTATATTTCTTATTTACAGAAGGATACAAATTGCCTGCCGGTGGTAAATGCTACATCGGAGTGTATGGCGTCCTACGGCATTGGGCATGGGGGCCAGACGCCGACACGTTCAGACCAGAGCGATGGCTCGATGGTTCGCTACCTCGCAACATGAAGGGATTCGCGGCGTTCGGTCTCGGAAAAAGGAGCTGCATAGGTGAAAAAATTAAACAAAAATCATCATCATCATCATAACCAGCCTGTAGAAGTCCACTGCTGGACATAGGCCTCCCCTAAAGAGTTCCACGACGAACGGTCTTGAGCCTTCTCCATCCACCGACTTCCCGCAACCTTCACAATGTCGTCGGTCCATCGGGTGGGGGGCCTTCCAACATTGCGTCGCCCGGTTCGTGGTCGCCATTCGAGAACCTTTACTCCCCAACGGTTATCGGTTCTGCGAGCTATATGGCCTGCCCACTGCCACTTGAACTTGCTAATTCTGAGAGCTATGTCGTTGACCTTGGTTTTTCTACGAATTTCCTCATTTCGGATCTTATCACGTAGTGAAACTCCTAGCATAGCTCTCTCCATAGCCCGTTGTGCAACTTTGAGCTAGTGTATGAGGCCAATAGTTAACGACCAAGTCTCAGTGCCATATGTTATCACTGGCAACACGCACTTATTGTAGACTTTCGTCTTGAGGCTCTGCGGTATCTCCGACGAGAAGATATGACGAAGTTTCCCAAACGCTGCCCATCCGAGTTGGATTCGTCGGTTGACCTCTTTGTCGAAGTTGGACCTACCTAGTTGAATCGTCTGACCCAAATAGACATAGTGACAACTTGAATGGTATCGTTCCCAACATTTACCGGTATGGGTGCGACATGAGCATTAGACATGATATTTGTCTTGCCCATGTTCATTTTAAGACCCACCTGTTGGGAGACGGTACTGAGATCTCTGAGCATAAAAACAAAAATACTTATCGTAAAAACTTAGAGAAGTCGTTATTGATTTCCGGGGATTCCCTCGCCAAAATTAAATGGAACTGTTGCGCAGTAGATTTATTATGAAAAGGTAGATTCAGTGACCACCATACCTTAACCTAGTCATTGACCTAATACAGTACGACTAAGAAAGAATCAGTGACACGACAAGCAAGCAAGTGGCCTACAAATCGTACAAATCAAAGTGGTTGACTGTACATTATACTTGCGGAGTGGACTAAGCCGCGGGTTTCCTCACAATGTTTTTCTTCACCGATTTGAGCACGTGTTTAATGCACGCTTACATTTTTCGAACTGAAAAATCTATCGACCTTCGGATCGAGAGTCGAGGTCTCTCCCAATAGACACGTATTGACTATGTCTATCCTGCGGATAAGGCCGACTAGGCTGAGAGGATGGTACCTATAGCTGCTGGGCAAGCCTTTTTTTTTTTTAACGTGGGGAAATCCTCATGGATTCCTCCTTTTGCGGGTAAAGGGTAAAGGTAAAGGTAAAGGGTATGTCGGACTCTTACCGACTAAAACCACCACGTTGGCCAGCCTCCATCCATGTCAAGGGGCTCCGGGATCTCCAATGGAACGCACCGGTGCCCCTCTCGCATTTTGCCTGTTGTGTGGAGCACAATCCCGGGAATGGCACCCATAGCCACGACCAGAACCCGCGCACAAAATGCGCGGAGCTCACGGCGGCACTTGCCTGGAGTGAGCTGCTGGGCAAGCCTACCCTATCTAAACATGTCCCAAACACAGCGTCCTGTGAGTAAGTTAAAAGTTCCACTTGACGCTGTATAAATCATCTAGGATAGATGTAATAAGGCCTTACTTTATATTGTTATTTATGTTATATTTGTTTCAGGGGCTAACCTCGCGATGATGTGTATCAAGACACTCCTAGCGGGCTTTCTCCGACGATACTCAGTTAGCAGTGACATAACGCAAATGGTTCTAGAATTCTTCATCATGACGAAACCCGTTTCGGGACACGAAATTTCCATTCAAGAGAGAAAGGCTCCCAAGAGTCCTTCAGGCGGCCTATGAAATCAATCGCTATGACTAGGCCACTCGTTAAAGCGATCTTTCCTTTTTAAGAGTACTAAAAATGCAACTAGTAAGTAGTTTGTTTGAGGACCTCGGTGGCGTAGCGGGCGAGTGCCCGTATGAGAGGCAAGGGGTGCGGGTTCGATTGCCGCTGTGGGACAATGTTAGCATGATCTGCAAATATTTGTTCCGGGTCTGGGTGTTGTGGTACCATAGTACCCGTAGTTTCTGATATCCACGACACAGGGAATCGTTGTGTGGGGTCAGGACTATGTGACTCTTGGGTGTTATAATTTATTTATCTTTCCTTTTATAGGTACGAAAAATTCAACTAGTAAGTAGGTGTAGGTTTGGTATGTAATAAATGTAATTTTTTTCCTTTGTTCATCTACAATCAGCAGGTTTTTTGAGTGTTCATAAATGTGTAATTTGACAACATATATTTCTTAATTCAAAATCTCTCTAAGATATTGACCCTGGCTTTCTTAATCGTTAATATTCAATCACTGTACTCACACTGGCTGATGCCAGTAGTTATATTTTAAAATAATAAAGACGGTCAAGTGCGAGAACTCGCGCCCTGAGGCTTCCGTACCATTCCGGTCGTGGGTTTGATTTGAATCCAGGTCCAAGTGTAGGAATTGACTAACTTATATTTGTGGTCGCTCACGTAGTCATTGGATGCTTTTGACTGCAAATATAAAAGCTCCTAGCATTCCAAATTTCAGAAAGGTCGCTCACGTAGTCATTGGATGCTTTTGACTGCAAATATAAAAGCTCCTAGCATTCCAAATTTCAGAAATGAAGTGAGTGAGGTAACTGGAAGTACCCTAGAGGATTTCATTTTAGCCATTTCCATACAAAAATTATACATTCATTGCCATATCTTTTTAATGCATTAAGCTAAGCTTTGATTTTTATACGGCACCATAAGCCCACAGACCTTAATAGGTGGTATAAATTTCAAGTTGATACCTTTAGCCATTTCTGAGAAAAGGGGTCTTGACACATGGACAGATGGACAGACAGACAGACAGACAGCGACAGGCTTGAAAACTGTGGAATACTTACTACTGCAAAATGTTCGAACATTATCTTTTGGTGCTCAACCAGAATTCAAACCAACAACCTCGTATGAAATATGAATCAAGAACAACCTCCTACTCAGCCAATCAGTAGCAGTTCTTGAATCAGTATACAAACAATGGAGTCTGCCGAAAACCATTCATTGTTTCAATGTGTGTAAGGAACTGATTCTCTAAGAAAAAGACAAGTCAAATTACTTCTAAGTTCTAACCTAAAGAGGAATCTTAATAAAACTGTAATAATTTTAGTATAAAATATTTAAATTGATACAAGAGTACTCTAAGGTACCTGAACTAATAATAAATCAAATCACTTACTATCACATTTTAGGTGTCCTTAACACTTTATCCATTCATCTCTCAGTCAGTCACAGGCCTTTACGACATAGTTTAGATTAGTCATGATGGGTCATCATCGGAATCCAGCTCGGAGGAGTCAGAATCACTGCTAGAATCTGAAGAGGAATCTGTGTCATCACTCTCATCAATGTACGCCCGATTACCTCTTAAGCTGGGAAGTAGGTTCATCGAAGCCATTTTAACTGCCATCTCATTCTCCATTATTTCCGTTTCTTCTTGTTGCACCATTTGAGCTGCCGCTTCCAGTTCTAAGAGTTCTAGAGAAAGATCACTTTTACGAACTTCAATGTTGACTATATTATTGCAAAGTTCATCTATCTCTTCATTTCGACATTTCTGTAGGAATACCAAGTAGTCTTTGATGTAAAGCTGATTGAGAATATAGCGCGCATCGTTGCTTGTATTAAATATTTGGTGGATTTCAATCAGGCATTTGATTACAAACTTTTTGCCTCGTTTGAGTAAGGAGATCAGATCGCTTTTGACTTTATGGCATAATTCAAAATTCCTGAATATTGGATAGATGAGCGCTCGGCGATAGCATGTTGATAAAGCATCTTTTAAGTCTTTGAATGTGCAGAACCAACTCATAGTGGATGATAGTTTGTTTATAGTCCAGCTAGATTCTACTGTACTCTCGTTTAGAGTAGTTCTTTTATCATAGCAATAACCATAGAGTATATCGACCAATCCAAACATTACCTCTTTGTATTCAGTTTTAGTTAGCAAATAATGCTTATTTGGTAGTTCTTTCAAAATGCCAACTTCTTCATCACTAAATTGAACCTCCTTGTCGAGACTTGCCCATTGTGGTGATAGAGATAGATAAGGTTCTAATAGTTCATCATCAAAGAAATCTGCTAAGTAATGATCAGAGGAGAACTTATTGTTTTCATGTTTTTTTCTCAGTTCAGTACGCTCCTCAACAGTTACAGTCTCGGGGGCTTTCAGCTCGAATATTTGTGGGAATTCGATACCAATATTACTAAACTCTGTCGATATTTTGTTGGCGAATCCATAAGTATATTTATTGACTGTGCTGCTTTCAATATCATTTTCTAAGGTTATGCCATCTTCTTCAAGCATTTCTACTAAGTTAGGGTTTATATCGGGTATGTCTCGTGGTGCTAGCAAGCTGGTGATCATGTCAAGGTTGTCAAACTGCTCGCCCGGAGACTCTTTAACAAATGTGAGGTTAAAATCTCCGGATTCGCAGACGTACGAGCCCTTCGAACGCTCATTATCGACTATTCTCCCGGGTAGCCGGAGACGGAGGAAGTATGGAGAAGAAACAAAGAGGAAATTCTCACCGTCTACATCGATCTCCGTGTCTCCAACGTTTGTGTATGGTGCATGCACGTTGATGTAAACATGGTTTTCGTCCTGTGACAACTTAAACCGCGGAGTCAGCATCTTGATTTGTGGGGCGCGATCATTTACACTTAATTCCGAAGCTCTATAGACACGATTGATTCAGTCAGTTTTAATGTTGTTAAAAATTATTTTATCACGCAAAAAAACAAAGGAAGCCTTTTTTTTGTAATTTTCCCTTTGAGCTGGCTGGCTGGCTATGGCATCTTAGGCCTTACCGCCAAGTCTTACGTGTATTTTTTCTTGTATTTTTCATAGTATTTGTTAGAGTAGGACCCTCGGACCAAAAGAGAATAATATTCTCAATATATAATAATCTCATATTATGAGAATCTAAGACATTACAATTCTCGGAATATGCTCGTATTGAATCACAAAACTTAGCGAATTTGTAGTTTGAAATGCTATTCTTTCAATTTGTAGTTCCATAGTTTCAGTAGGGAATCCGCGAAAGGCTAAAGATTTTGTAGTAGTTTTGATTTGAATCTGTATTGCTTTGGTTTTCTTTTATAAACAATCTTTCGCCTTTGTAGGATAGCAAGATAGTAGGATAGATTCTCAGTCCGTGTCAAATATAGTCCTAATTAAGTTCCTAATTTATGTTGTCCTAGTCATATTATTCAAAGTTACTACTACATCCAAAGAAAATAAAAATAGATGATGCAGCTAAAATGCATACATATCTCTCAAATCAACAAGGCCTCGCTATTCGTGGTTGTGTGAACAACACATGCACGCACACAACATTCAGCCACAGCTATTTTGAAACGAACTGGCAGGAAGTAGTTTTTTTAGTAGGTTCCCATGTAAACTTACTTTTCTATTTTTGAAAAGATTCATCCTGCCTTTACCCATATTTATAGTAGCCGCGAGTTACAATACATTTTTACCAGTGACTCATGTCTGTGCCATATATTAAGCGTGCCTAGTGATTTTGTGTGTGTGAGAATGATTTCGATTTTGCGTGGGTGGAGGTAATGGGCTGTGTAGGTGAAAGATGCCGTTATCTACTTGTATCATTAATTTGTCATGACCATTCATAAAAATTATAAATTAACTACATACTTTGGACTCATTTTTGCCGTTTTATGGTGCGCTCTCAATAGCATATACCGCGACCGCGAGTAAAGAATGATTAGTAACTGTCGGTTGATGTCGTGTCGGTCGGTAGTAATAGACTTTAGAGGTAGCGAGCTGTCTTCGCTGATAAATTCGTAGTAGATTTTGCAATCGAGGCGGATTTTTTATTATTTTTGACATTGACGTTTATAAAACTTTGTCTTGTCTATTTATTTTGAATTTTGATTTGACAATGGACGGATGGAGCAAAAATCGCGGATGAAAACAAAATACGTAAATATAATAATTTTCTGCTTGTATGTAATGTGTAATACTAATTTTTCATGCCTGCGTGCGTATTTTGTCGGCAAGTGTTAAAAAAATTTAGCAGTGTAGGAATACAATAAAATGCCAATAGGCCGAAAACGTTGGAACATTCATGGTAAGTAATTTTGTTTATTGAATAATATTCATGTCCTTGATTCTTCGCCTTAATTTTCGCATTATTTTACTCGCTCTTACCTACACACAAAGTGTAGTAAAACTTGAATTCTAGATCATTCAGGGTGTGTACTGCACCTACAGTTTCTCTTTTAGTTCAGCCTACTTAGGGTCTACTTTTACATGAACATATTTGTCGCAAATTTTATATCAATGTTGCATATTTGTCATAATGTCGCAATAAAGTAGAGTATGTTGCCGAGATGCTGTCTGTGTTCACGAGACAGTTGGATGTATACATTGTTTCCAGCAATTGTTGATCAACTGTTGCTCAACAAAAGTTTACAAACCCTGAATCATGAGTGAAGTTAGAACCCTGAATACAGGGGCTGTAAAGGGTAGATAGAGATTGTCTAATCTAGAACTGAACCACTATACATTGGAGGGGGCATTGACGTTAGCGTAAACACAGTGGATGGGCATTCAGTGTTAGATAAGACAATCTCCAGTGTTATGGGTCCAGTACATACATGCCTTGCAGCATGTTGCCCAGACAATAGTTGGTGTAAATCACATCATCTACATGATACAGGAAGTAGTCCTGAGATTGGCACATACTTCAGATCCACACATCTCATTTGCACCAACAGTCTTTATAAAATGCCAGAATAAGTTGGCCTTTAAGAGATAAGTGTCCTTTTTGAAACCTTTTTTGCTTCAGATGGACCACAAGGTTCCTTAAGAAGGCTTCGCAATCAGCTGGCTGAAGACGGGTGTGCGGAGTCGCAGGTAGTGCTCGCTAAACAGTTGTTGGATGAAAAGTGTGGTAAGTTTGAGAACTCCAACAATAAATTGTAAAACTTCATGACAATATTCAATTAGGACTAGCAGCTTCAATATACTAGAAATTTTAGACTAATTTGATGTAGAATATTTGTAAACAAACCACCCATACTTAAGCTAAACTTATCCTAAACTTATCCTAAGTTATTTGAAGGAGCTGGGCTGGCAGGATTAGATTTAATAGAATAGAACATGCACAAAGCAGCCCACAGCATGATGTCATTGCAAATCTAAACACATTATCATAATCGATGTGCAAGTCCAATGTTGCAAATGGGCCGCCAATGAATGGTCTTGAGCCTTCTCCATCCCACAACGTTCAGCAAAATTTAAAATGACATCGGTTTTTCGGGTGGGCCGTGTCGCCTTCCAACACTGCATCGCCTGGTTCGTGGTTGGTTCAGTTCTGTTCTGTTTCATGCAGCATCAGCACAATGGATCGACATGCATTTTCTGCATGGACATAGTAGTTAAAGAGCTGGTGAGGACTACGCTACTTTTTATCCAGATACCAAGTGAACAATGCCGCGGGTGGAAGCTAGGTTAATAATAAATTCGTAGACTGTAGACACAGGTGGTATTTTTTGCAGAAATTATTCAAATAAGTATCTACTTAAGTATGTAGTCAAATATTCTGGTAAGTGCAAGTTGAATATAGTTGTCATCAGCATCATCATCAGCCTGCTGAAGTTCACTGCTGAACATAGGCCTCCCCCAAAGAGTGCCATGATGAACGGACTTGAGCCTTCTATATCCATCGACTTCCCGCAAACTTCACAATGTCGTCGGTCCATCGGGTGGGGCCTTCCAAATCTGCGTCGTCCGGTTCGTGGTCGCGATTCGAGAACCTTAATTCCCCAACGCTTGCCGTTTCTGCTAATGGCCGGCCCACTGGCACTTCAACTTGCATAAAATATGCATAAAATTAAATAATCTAGAATAGATGTAAAATCTACTATTAGAGATCTGTTTGTATGTCTATCTATCTTCTGTGCCTGGAAATAGCAGCTAAGTAAGAACCTATTTTTTTTCAGAGTTGGAAGCAGACAAAATCTCTAACTTCAAACAAGCCTTAGATTGGCTGATCTGCGCCACGGAGCAAGCACATCCTGAAGCTAGAAGAATGTTGAGAAGGTAAAATTTTTGAATCTGTCATGATTATCAACATAATTTTCACTAAAAACGGGATATTTACCATGATTTGTGAGTACATTTGTCCCCCGATATTTCGGCACAGTTGCATGCGCCATGATCACGGAGTAAACTAAAGTGTCAACTAAAAAAAAAAACTCGTTTTTTGTGAAAATTATGTTGAGAAGGTAAGTTCAAAATATTGGGAACTCTCACTCAGCCTTGAGATCTGAGTGGAGTACTATGGTGGGGTCAGAACTATGCATATATGTAACATTATAAATCTGCTCAGGAAAGCCGTGGTCTCTGCCTACCCCGCTGGGAAACCAGGCGTTGTTTTATGTATGCTTTAATAGTAATTGTAAATAATTTTATTTAGTTGTAGCATACTTATAACCACGGTTTTCCTGAATAGTACGAGTAAGTACCTATATGTTTGTAAAAGCAGGCAAGAAATACCTATTTTACCAAACCAAAGACTATAATAATTCTATATTTTATTTGACCAAACAACCTTATTTAAGAAAGAAATAAGTTGACAGTAAAATGCCACCCTTCTAAAATTGTCAAAAGAAAAATATCACACATCTTTCCACAACAACATTCTCGTTTCTTCGAACGATGCTCTTTTCAAACAATGAGGTAATATTATTGTGATGAATTCTTGGGAATCGTAAACAATACATACCAATACACATCCGACCATGAGCGACATACGTAGTGGGCTTAAATTCGTAAATCATGTAGTCCTTGCAAGTTTTTTATAGTATTTTTTTTCTACTAAAAATCTTTGTTGTATAGTTTTTGTATATGAATATTTGTGATGGAGTTGAATGATTTCGCTGTTTGGAAGATGAGATGGGATAGAGTTCGGGATGAATTGCGGCGTTCCAAGTAAGATGCCTACAATGTGAAGTGTAAAGTAAATTCGTTCATAATTCCAGCCGTTGGACCACTGCTGAACATCGGCCTTCCACACAGACAGTCTTGATCATATGGGGGGATTTGCCCATACTCACCACGATGGGATTGCGGGTTGGCGAGCGCAGTTAGATCTGTTGTTGGTTTTATAGGGAACGCTACTGCCTATCCCCTAGTTTTTTCCTTATGTCGCCTCTAACGACATCCACGGGTAGGAGATATGGAGGGGCCTATTTTTCAGCCGGGGCCACCACTGCCCCGGCCCACGGTCCCTTAGCTTTCAATAAATGGCTTTCGAGCAGATGATCCATCGCGGAAATGGCGCCGAACAAATGGGAACAATCTGCCAGTACTAGTGCTAAAGTTTAGCACTAGCACTGGCAGATTGTACCCATAAAAAGAAGCAGATTGTCCTATAAAAACACTATGGTTAAGGGTTTAGCAGCTAAACCCTTAACCATAGTGTTTTTATAGAAATCAATTTGAATTTTCGTGTTTGTAGGTGCATCCGTAGCGGCGTTATCAATGAAGACAGCGCGGCAATAATTCGCGCCAAGTCCTGTCTCGCTGCCAGCCGACAAGAGACCGTGGCCAGGAAGGCTGCCAGGGATTTATTCGCCAGGTAAATGTATAACACAGAGGCTTCAGACTGGCGGTTATGTATAAGCGTTTACACCCAGTAGTTCTATAAGTTCTGTGACCGAACCGACCGACCGAACTGGGATTTATCTTCTCACTAGCTCTGTGACTTATATACTCTAGCACAGCACGGCAGCGTGAATACAACGCCAGCACAACGAAGTCAGCGTGTATAATGACACACCTTGGCAAGTCTTTGCCACTTCTATATTATTGATCGTCACATCCGTGCCACGTCCGCGCCATGTCTGCGCCTTGTCCGCGCCATGTTCGCGCTAAATCCGCGCCAGGTATTTCTGCCGTAATTTCTGTATAAGCCGCACCTTAAACCTGTTTTTTTTGGTACAGTTTGTCTAACGGTGAGGAGTACATTACGACGGCACAACTGGAGAAGCGAATTCGGGAGATCAATACCACGCTCAGGAACGAAAATGATAGAGATTCGCCAGATGATGACTCTGCAGGTAAATAAAATAAATTAAAAACAAACACAGAAAGAAAGGCAGGGAGGGTGAAGGGGTCGGTCGCGGCGATGCCGATACGGTGCCGGGGCGATAACTCTGCTTTAACCATATTTTGTTTCCCTTTCAGAAGAACGTTTAGGCTAGTTTAGTCTAGGCTAGACTAGTTTAGTTTAGTCTAGGCGTACGTTTAAGGACCAAATCGGTGACGTTTTAGAAGAAGGCTAGGTCAAGAGTACCCTAAACCGCTGAGTATGTATGAGAAATGTGATGAGAGTGAATGAAGCTATAGAGGTAGTCAGGATCGTAGCAAGTGGAAAGCCTCTGCCTACCCCACTGGGAATTAGACGTGATTTTATGAATGTAAATTTATGTACTTTATTTACAAAAAGAAACTTAAAACTAATCCAAGTTAATATTTCCAAAAGACACAAGAAACAGTTGAGCTATCTAAAGACCGTTACAAACGATCTATAGATAGCTCAATTGATCCAGATCACTACCAGTCAAAAGCGTCCCCAAGACGCTGGCGGAATTGCCACGCTGGATGGCAATGCTAATCTTATGCTAATTATTAATTACTAGCCTACGCCCGCGGCTTCGCTCGTGTGGTACCTATGAAGATAAAAAGTAGCCTATATGCTATTCCAGACTATAATCTATCTCTGTGCCAAATTTCATCCAAATCCGTTCTGCTGTTGGGCGTGATTGAACCAAAAACATCCAAACATCTTAACATCTTAACAAACTTTCACATTTATAATATTAGTAGGATTAATTTATGCTAAACAATGTATATAAGTATGTTTTTTTTTTTTTTTTGCATTTTAGGAAAACTTACAGCTAGGTTAAGGAATATGTTACAGAATAAATACATGAAACCTATTAAAGAACATGTATGATGAGGGCCAATTCAAAGTTTCCACAGATAGTTATAATTAAATTATAAAGAAAATAAACAGTAAAGTAGACGACAAACCAAGAAATTAAAAAAAAAAAAATAATTTAAACGAAACAAAAAGAACGAAAAGCGCAAAAAAGAATTTGAAGTTAAACATTATCAAAAAAATTATCACTAATTAAACGTCTCAGCTTAGGTACTGTAGTATTATGTTTGTATGTTTCAGAAGAAGCTAGAGCATTGGACGATGGTCATGCGTTAGACCAGCCGCAGTTGCAAGCAGGCGACTCGCTCCACAGCAATGGAACCATACGAACTCATACTCCTGATGAAGGTACAGTCCCGGCACTATGACAAATATCTTAAGACGTTTTTAATTTTGCATTTACTAAGCAAACTGCCCTACTTAATCTGTAAATTTCTTGCTTTTTTTACACAATTTAATATAAAGAATTGATCACACATCGCATCGATCGGCCATATAGCTCGCAGAACCGATAACCGTTCGGAAACAAAGGTTCTCCAGTGGCGACCACGAACCGGACGACCGACGCAGTGTTGGAAGGCCTTCCACCCGATGGATCGACGACATTGTGAAGGTTGCGGGAAGTCGGTGGATGGAGAAGGCTCAAGACCGTTCGTCATGGCACTCTTTGGGGGAGGCCTATGTCCAGCAGTGGACTTCATCAGGCTGATAATGATGATGATGATCGCACATCGATAAAAATTGCAAATTCATTTCAAATTTCAGGCACACACTTCATGTATGTGTAACTTTTTTTTTCAAGCACCCCCTTTTGGACCCCTATATCTTAGTAGCTTGATAGCACTAGTAAAGTGCACATAAATTTTCCGAATTGAAAATCCACTGGTGCGCGACAGGTTTCGAGCCCACGACCAGTGGATCGGAAGGCGGGGCCACTACCACCACCCCAATCTAACTCCTTAGTACTAAATTTACGTAGCTCCTACCTATAGCCGAAGATGTGCGCTCCGCTACTAGTGTAGAGTAGCATTAGTTCTACAAACCTTAGTGGTTTATTTATAGTGCTATTTCTATATATAATATGTATGACATGATAATAAATTGCTATGTTAACTATATTTTAAAGGTGTAAAATTCAAATTGTTATAGACATGTATTATTCTAATTTTGTAAAACAACATTTGCATGTTAGTTATTAGTAAAATGTGCTGATCTCATTATTATAATGTAAAAGAACTACTGTAACCACATTTTCGCAAATAAACAAATATATAAATAAATTTTTGGATGATAAATGAATAACTAAAAAATACTATTCGTTTTTTTCAGAATACCAAGAAAGATGCAATCCCGAAGATATCCGCAACCTAACAGTCGACAACTTAGTATCAGCGGCCGTTGACTACTGCCAGGGGGAGCTACCACTAGTCACATACGAACTCAGCCTCACTGACCCCAGCCTCAAGGCCCTCGACCACATACCCCTGTTCCAACAGGCGTTTCTACACCCCATCGTTTTCATCCAAGTACTGTACCTCAAATTGTTGTACCACTTCGGATCGTTTTCATTCCGCCTATCGAATGTTGAACTATCAGTATTTCTGATAGGTTATCTATCGGTTAACAGCGAGAGTTTGTACCATGTGGTACCTTTGGTGCTTTACTATATAAGTTTCGTGGCAATGGTTATTTGCACGTTCAAAATGTTGCACGCGAAAAGGCGGTTCATTGACTTTAGGAAATGGTCCGGCTTGTTCCTTAGGTACAGTGATGGTAATCTGCGGCCGGATGAAAGCGAAAATCTGTTTGTGAGGAATAATTTAGCACCGTTCCTTCAATTCTTCGTAGCGTTGTTCATAAATTTGTTCCTATATCCTTTTATAGCTACTCAATGGGTACCATTTTCTGAATTTTGCGTATTATCTTTCTTTTTAATGTTTTTAACTTTACTCTCATTTGGTACTAGCGGGAAGCCTTATCCCGACTTTTTGGCTTTACTGTCTTTCGGTATTAATGTCTTAGCGAAGTATCCGTATGAGAAGGATACAGTCGTCCACCAAGGTTGGAGGTTCCTCGATTTACACATATCCAACTATCCGTCTTACATACTAGGGAATAGCATCGAGTTTTGCGTGAACTCGCGCGTGTTCTTCTCGCTGCTGATTCCCTTGATTTTAATCCTTATGGCAAAGCGAAGCAAATGGCATGGTTTTTTCAAATTCACTCTCCCTCATTGCGTGACGCTAAGTTGGCTGCAAATGTTCATAATGTGCTCCCATGGTTGTACCACATATGGTCTAATTCGGGGTACTTTGGCACTTGTGTGTTCCTTTTTATTCCTGCCGTTGATAGGTGTGGTTACCATCACGTTGCCAGTGATAGCTTTCCTGCAGTATATATCACTATCGAGGGTCATTTACGCTATTTCTGTGGTGTTATTCCTGGGGGTCAGTTTGGGTGTGACCTGTGTGTTGGCTAAGTCGGAGGTTACCAAGAAGTTCATCACACCGTTTCAGGTAAAAAAAATATCAACTCTTTTGTTCATAAATAATACTCATTTCATCGACATTACCTTATAATATACTAGCTTGCGCCCGCGGCTTCGCTCGCGTGGTATTTTGTTTTACAGTAAAGGTAGCCTATATGCTATTCTAGGTAAATAACTCTTTCTATTTCAAGTTTCATCGAAATCGGTTGACCGGTTACGGGGTGATTGAACAACAAAAATCTAAACATCCTAAAATCCTCACAAACATTAGCATTTATAATATTAGATTTAAAGTAGGATTGAGCTAGTTATAAAGATGATACAAGTACCAAAAAGTCAGCTGTTGTTTGAAAAAGTAAAAAAATCTGAATTAATTATATACAATACAATACAAATTCTTTATTTGCAACATTACAAGTTTACAACATAATATGTGCTTACTTAGGTGCATCAAAAAAAGGGTAACAAACACAACTTATAGTTAGTAGGTACACTGTTACAAAAAGGTCCCAACTCAGCGTGTGCAGATTGTAATAAACTGCGCTGGTCTTCCGTTGAGGCCTTTGAGACCGACAAGTTATAAAAAATGAAAAAAATAAAAAGGTGGACGTTATTACACTCTACAAATATACAAAAAATCTTAGCAAGTAATTGAAAAAATAAAACTAAAATTAACAACATAAACAGTAGGTAAGAATATCGACGATAAAAAACTTAATATTGCTTAATCAATTATTATATATTCAGAATAGGGTTTTTTTTCTTTTTCGTGAAAGGATAAGCCTCTTTTGGGATAGTATACTAATTACGGAACACGTACAACCCAGAAACCCCCTATAACCCCTGCGTAACCCCTACCTTAAAGTTAGAAACCCATGAAACACATCGCAGATAAAATACTGATAACTATTATTTTTCTTTCAGCTAGTAATCGGTCTACTAACACTATTCTACTTCGGCAACCAATTGGCAATGCAGGTCCAAGACGACGGTCTACCATCCACTCTCATCGAAATGGTCACGCACGACAAATCCAGCATCAAGAACCTCCTCAAAAACGAATTCATAACCGACTACGAAGAAAGCACATACCACATCAGCTGGGACGATTATTATAACCATTGCAACAACCCATCTTGGTCGGACTATAACATGGCGGCCACTCAAATCAAATGTTCCGTCCTCGACGGTGCCAACGTTAACTGGCAGGGTTATATCAAGGAGGTGAATTTGATGAACGTTAAGAACATGTGGAATGATTTCGTTTCTTGGATGCCTGGCTTCCTTCAGGAGTATTTCAGATGTTATTATGGCGAGGAATATTCGACCTTGTGTCGTAACTCGGAAGGCTTGCAATCGGTCGATGAGTGCGAGTTTATGACGAGCATCGCGCGGCAAAGTGGGAAGAGTTGTCATTTGAATAATTTGAATGAGTAAGTCAACTTTGAACTGTATTCTGCACCAAATTAGTACCTAAATCAAATTGGTCCTGACCCTACACTAGGTTTCCCTGTGTCGTGGGTATCAAAAACTACTAGTACCATGGTACTACAACACCCAGACCCGGAAGAAACTTTTGCAGATCATGCAAACATTTGCATTATCTGCAACGGGAATCGAACCCGCACCTCTTGCGTCTCAGATGGACACCGCAATGCCACCGATGGACTGATGATATTGTTAAAGTTGCAGGAATTCGATGGATGGAGAAGGCTCAAGACCGTTCGTCCTGGAACTCTTTGAGGAAGGCCTATGTCCAGCAGTGGACTTCTAAAGGCTGATGATGAATGAATGAATATACTTCACATAGTAGTCTTCACATCATACAAATATATTTGACACAAACAAAGCATAAAATAATCTCAAATTAGTCAATTTAAGTAGATAACAAAACGATATCTATTAAAAAAAAAATAGTGATAATCATGGTGTAAATACTAGAAACGAAGATAAACTCGCTGTTCCCACAATTAGGCTCGATAGGGTTAGTAAATCCTTTAAAGGGCAATGTGTTCGCTTCTATAACAAGGTCCCAAGCGATGTGCTAAAGCTATCAATTAGCAAATTTAACGAAAACTCTGTAACAAATCTTACTACAAAATATCCGACTATTTAGATGATAAAAAAGCTTGGGATTGAATATGCTCCAACTCGATTATTAATAAAGATGTAAAACTTACTTAAAATAAATTAACATACGAATTCAACTAGATTTAGATATAAAATTTGTTAAAGCTCTTATTTGTCATTTGTATTAAGCTCTTGTTTATTAGGGATCATTATTATTTTTCTTTTGAGCCTCACCTAGTTCGATCGGCACCACACTGGCTCTAAATTCAATTTTGTACAAAAACAATTAAAAATATATATATAAAATAATTAAAAAAAACAAGCATCATCGAAAAAAATGATAGGCCCCAAGCCGTGTTTGTTGCCTGATTCTTCTAGGCTTGGTCGCGAGGAACAGGCATAGCTTCACCTAGTTTCTAAGACGTTTCAAAGTGATCCTAGTGATTTTATTGAAATTAAAACCTTTGACTTTGATATCAGGGCGTCTGGTCGAAGCGACGCGTGACCGGAGAGCTGGCTCCTATTTGGCCCAACGAATAAGCATTGCCATCCAGCGTGGCAATTCCGCCAGCGTCTTTGGGACGATTCGGACTGGTAGTGATCTGGATCGATTGAGCTATCTATAGATGTTTGTAACGGTCTTTAGATAGCTCAACTAATAATAATAATAATAAGGTGGATTCAACGATTATCGTCCCGATAGTGGTGGCAGTGAACGGACTGATAGCGAAGAGCCTCGATCAATACCTTAAGAGGCTCTCGCTAGACAGCTGGGTGAAGGGCCAGATACAGAGGGCGGTACTCCTGGACTCGGCACGCATAGTCAGGAGGTTCCTCTCTCTGCAGCCCTAGCCACCGACCGCTTGAGCCGAGCTTCGCGTTCGGTGGTTCTCCATTTTTATATATATTTTTTACTATAATAGTTGTTTTGATATTCCTTTTTGATATTAAGATGTACTTTTGTAGTAAAAAATGTATTTTATAAATGAGATTCTAATTAAATATACGTGAATAATAATAATAAACAGATTTATTTCCCTTCACAATTAGGTTTCTTAAATATAAAATTGTGTACAAAGTAGGTATGTAATCTATTCCGAATCCTGTTTCGTGATGGGGCTGGTGCCTGAAGTAGGTTCTTTTAAAAACCTGTGTTACAGGTACCAGCTGTTCAACTGGTCAACTGCCAACTGGCAGGTCAACTGTTTCTTGTGTATTTTGTAAATATTTACTTGTATTCGTTTTAATTTTCTTTCTGTAAATAAAGATTATATTATTTAAATAGATGATGATTATAAGCAAATTTTCTTTGTTACAGGTATACATACGAAGTGAAGCTTATATTGGAAGCAAGTGGTGGACTTTTGAAGCGTCACGCTGAGATCTCAGTGCTGTTCGATCACTATTTTAGCAACTTCACGCGTTTGTTACGTTTCGACGACAAAATCACATTTAAAGGCATCCTGTCAAACGATAACGGACCTTATGTTATAGGAACTAAGTTTCTGAGTATAAAAGGTCATGAGATTAATTGTGTTGAGTGCAAAGAAGCTAGAGGAACTATTTCCTCAAGAGTGCCATCTAGTTCGAAGCTGTCCGAACTATTGAAAACTATTGTGAATGATTGTTTGGTGTCTACCAAGTATATATTGAATTTCTTGTTAAATCCAGTGATAGTATTTAAATAAATTGTGTGTTGTTGTGTTTGAGAATGTAATCTAATAAATGGTCTGATATTTTATATGTCTGCATTTATTTATAATCATAAAACACCCAACAGTCGCATACATTACTGACACATACATACATACATACGTCCTGATACATAGTCCTGACGCCATTCTCTGTTTCGTGTGTATCAGAAACTACGAGTACCATGGTACCACAACACCCTGAACAAAAATTTGCAAATCATGCTAAAATTTGCCCCGCAGCGGGAATCCTTAGGTCAGACGGGCATTCGCCCGCTACGCCACCGAGGTCGTCAAATATTGTGCTAATAGATCAAGCTTTACTTGCAGATCCAATATAGTTTACAAGTCAGTTATGTGGGTATCAGAAACTACGGTTTGGGTGTTGTAGTAGCATGCTACTACAACACCCAAACCCGTAACAAATATTTGCGGGAATTGAGCCTGCACCCCTTGCGTCTCAGCGTCTACGCCAATGAGGTCGATTTGTTAATTTTTTTTATTTTTTATTCCGGACATATTCACAAGGTCAACTGATCCCAAACTAGGCATAGCCTGTACTATGAGTACCAGAGACTGATAAACATAATAGATATATATTTAACACCCAGACACAGAACAAACATATGTGTTCATCACACAAATGTTTGTCCAGTGCGGGGATCGAACCCGCGACCTCTAGCGCAGAAGGCAGAGTTACTACCAACTGAGCTATGAGGCCAGTCAATTAGCGCTGCAATACACAGCTGGCAATGAACAACACTTAATTAGTGAGATGGCAGCACAAACATTGTACAATTTGCTGCCAAAGCGTAGTTTAAATGCCTGTTTATTTGAATTGTTTGCTTTTGAAAACTACAGTTTTGCTCTAGAGATGGGTCGGACTTGCTATTTCACGTACCAGGGCTTTAGAGTACCATAACTTACATGTATTAAATACCTACTTGATCAATCGGGTCATCTGCAAGCTCTCTTCAGAGCTGCGGGGAAGGGCCTCTGGCTTGCGCTATTTGCCCTAGCTTCAACTCTAGAAGCAACTACTTATAGGTCGCGTGGCTTCGTTGAGATGTCTCTTCCGTGTTCGGCGGCTCATCTCAGCGTTGTTTGTTTTTTTTTAATACTTGAAAGTATATACTTAGGAATTAAGACGCCGCTCTCTATACCGGTCAATGTGTCAATATCATTGTCAACCTTATACTAACTACCAAGTGATATGCAAAGCTATGCTATGCAAAGCTGAGAAGGGCGCCCGGTACCGGACTCGGATTGGCACTTGGACTTGTGAAATCCGAGTGCCGATGCCGGTCCAAGTCCAAGTCCCTGAATACTTGCAAGACGTTAAAGTATTGCCAAGTATGCCGTACCTGGCTCGAGTACTTGGATGCGAATACCTAGGTCGCCTAAATACGCACCACCTCTACTTTTCTCCACAAAGTGGTATAGACATGAACCTCTAAATAGCGCTCATACGACACCGGTACGTCGCAATCATGCCTCTACGATGCAGCTAGGGCACCGCTTCGGTGCAGTTATAATGCTTCTACGACGTAGATACGGCAACGCTGTTGTTTAATGCCTTTGTGACGCGACTACTGCCTTGCTATAGTGCTGCTACGGTGTAGTTAATAATGACTACGATACGGCTACGTAATCGCTATAATACGTCGTGCTGCTTCGATGCAGTAATGCTTCTACGACCCGGCTACGGCCTCGCCTACGCTTTTGCTACAGAGACCCTTATCTGCAAAGTCAGTGAGCTCTCCCTGTTCACTTATCGACCTTGAAAAGTGAATAGCTTACCGTTTTTGTATGGTATCTCGAAAAAGGCGCCTACAAAAACCGGAGAACTCACTGACTTTACAAACTAACTTCGGTGCAGTCAGGAAGTCGGTCGGTCGCTACGGCATCGCTACGCTGCAGTCCCGACGAGCGACATAGCTACGGTTCTACTACGGTGCAGTTATGACGTCTCTACGACGCAGCTACGGCATCGCTATGGTTATGCTACGGTGATGCTACGGTGCAATTATAATGTATCTGCCGCCGGGGCGCGCCGCTGACGCCACGCCTGCACGATACCGATGTATTAATGTTCCACGCCTGAGAACCAGTGGCATAGTCACTACAACGGCACAACACCACTTTGTGATGACCTAAAATCTAATTAATCCAAAAAAGACAATTTTGGATAAAATTCATAGTAGGTACCTATCAAAACTTATGATTCATTGTAGGGGAGACTGGGTACGGTTGTAACATTTTTTCGTCAATCGTCCATAGAATCAAAACTATTTGTCCTAGCACTTTAAACAGTATATCAAATTAAATGTCGTTTATCAACCTTCAAATGTACGGTAATAACATATCCCTAAGTATAGTAGTTACACGATACTAAACAGTTTAAAAAACATCTGCCTCTGTTACAATGGACCCCCATACCAGGGGCGGTAACAGAGATTGGGGGCAGTTGAAACACCACAAAAACGAAGAAAAAAGTGAAACTAGATACTTTCATTAAGAATAAATCACATAGGTATAACGTCTTTGTTTCATTCGAACTTACATAAATATAATTATCATAAAATATTTTAATCAATCAATGGTATCAAACCTATCTGGTGCGCAAACAAACTTAAAATTTATTTTCATCTTTTTGGCTTTCTTATTCTTATTCTTTTCTTCATTATCCTTTCTTATAGCTTCTTTTTGGTCCTTTCGGACCATTTATGCCCGAAAAAATGAACATACAACGCCAAATCGACCAAGCCCACCTTTTGTACATTGTTTTTTTTGTGCATTAAAGATTAAATAAATAAAATAAATAAGTAGTTTGAGAGAAATATTGTTACAACCGTCCCGTTACAACCATCCCCACCCGGTGATTTTGACAAAACCAATTCATAGTATCAAAAAATTAAGATCAAAGATACTTACTTTTGGGTGTCGAAAACACAAAAGTCCCTCTCTACACAACGACATTGCGCCCGCGCAGTCACGCCAGGGTGCATCGTACTTAGGCACCCCTTCCCCTCCCTTCTTTCCTTGCACCCCGCGGCCTAGCACTTACTATTCACAAGATATTGCTACCGTCAATCCGTCCGTTTCAACCGTCCTTTTTTACAACCGAACCCATCCTCCCCTACCTATCAAAAACTTCCGCGACCGTGAAACCGGAATGATTTTCATTAAGATTACAAAAGTACCTTTAAAAGAGAACCTGAAATTATTAAACGAGTAACAAGATCTGATAGCCTATAGAGAACAACCCTTATTGTAAGGGCGAAGGTAGACGATGCGGTGCGGCATACTACTAGTACTATTTATAAAATGGCGTACCTAATTACTGCAACATCCGACGTATGGAGTGGCACCGAGGCGACTGATAATTACACACACTATATAATTGAAATTTTACCTTATTTCGTTTCAGATAAGGCTGAATCCATAAAACCTCGCACATTTATATCGCGCACGCTTGTCGTTTACATCCTCACAGATTTTTGCAGTATTTAGGTTTAATTTATATCGTTTAGCAAGTCGCCTCCGCCGCTACTCTGTCCGTCTGCGCTGACCCCTCAAGTACAATAACTTGACTTACAAAATCATTCTATTCTACTCTTATAAAAAAAAACACTAAAAGCATCGCATCGTAATACTGCATTGCACCGTCCGGTCTCGTCAGCCTAGACCTTAAACAAAATATCAAAAAGTTCATTATAAGTACAGCGAAGGTTTCAGTGATAATAACGCCAGACACAATTTCTTGTATTTCATCCAAGTTTAAAATTAATTTATGGAGGCTCTGAAATTCTGAAATGCCAGATTGGCTCTGTGGAAATGTTTGGATATTGTCGGCGTTAACTTTAATGCAAATCATGATATTATTAGTGTTCTCTATAGAGCCGAGTTGGCCTAGTGGCTCCGCAGGCCATTTTTTTTAAAACGTCGTGAGGAAACTCGCGGACTCTGCTTTAGAGTGTTTGGGAGTAAATGTTCTCAAATGGCGACGACGAACGCGTCGCAGTGTAGGAAGGCTTCCCACCCGATGGACCGATGACATTGTGAAAATTGCGGGAAGTCGGTGGATGGAGAAGGCTCAAGACGGCTCGTCAACTCTTTGCCATGTCATGTCGAGCAGTGGACTTCTACAGGCTGATGATGATGATGAAGTGGCCCATATTCAAAGTTTCCATTACTCTCTACCTCAAGTGGCTGTCGAACGGAAGTCTCAACATGACGGCCCATTGAAGGCATCAGTGTAAAGTTTAATGCATTAACTGTCAGAAGTCAGCCGCAGACTCCTATCGAAGTTCACTGTGGATTAGGGTTTTGCCGATACCTACTGTTAAGTAGGTATCGGCAATTATCCCTAATCCATACGTCGTCGTCCATGCTTATATACACCATCTTGCCCCTTCTCTAATCTTTTCAGTCCAGTCCATCCTAAGGTTGCCTGGCAGAGATCGCTCTTAGCGATAAGGCCGCCCATTGTATTGCCGTGTTAATTTGTAATTGTGATCTTATGTATTATTTCCGTATGGTGATCAATAAAGTGTTATCTATCTATCTATCTATCTTATAGTAAGTAGTCGTTTATTTGCCGACCATCTATAACTTCAAGGGTGGCGCAGCGGGCGAGTGCCCGACTGAGACGCAAGGGGTGCGGGTCCGATTCCCGCTGCGGGACAAATGTTTGCATGATCTGTAAATATTTATTTTATTTCATTTTATTTTCAAAATCTTAGGAGAAACTTACAGCTAGGTTTACACAACATCAAATGAAAATATAACATGCCTGGGAAGACCAGTTCTTTTTGTTCCGGGTCTGGGTGTTGTGGTGCCTACCATGGTAGGTACTCGTAGTTTCTGGTACCTACGACATAGGGAATCCAAGTGTGGGGTCAGGACTTTGTGACCGTAAGGTGTTAAAAAAAACAATGACTCGAGGAAAACACACTTAGGGGCTGAAATGCATCTTTACCTATATACCATAACATTACCATTAATGTTAATTTAATTACATCTTATTTTTGTTTTTTGATTATTTAATTTATTTTGACATTCTGTGAATATGTATCTATAATTTATTTTTATATTTTTTAATTAATCTGATTGACATTTATTGTAATAATTGTATAATTGTAATCTAATTCTATCCTTAAGTAATGGGGAAATAAACCGTATTATTTGAGGTTAAATAAATAAATAAGAGGAGGTAGGGCACAGCGAGATTTTCTCGTTCTGAATTGGAGCAGCCCGCCTGGGGAGGTACCTCCGCCTTACAGAAGATCGCAGCCAAATAACATTATTTGTTTCAAATTGTGTTGTGTTCCTGCGGTGAGTAAGGTTGCCAGAGCTCTTTAGGGGGGAAGGGGGTTCGGGGTCGGCAACGCGTGCGTGATGCGTCTGGTATTGCAAGCGCTCATAGGCTACGGCAACCGCTTACCATCAGGTGGGCCGTAAGCTTGTTTGCCACCTCTGTTGTATAAAAAAAAATATATATATGTTATGTTCATAACAAGTTAAATCATTTTTTTTTGGTAGTCTCATAACAACAATTTTATTCAATATAGTAATAAAAAGGTAGGTAGGTAAGTACCGACTCGATTCAAGTATGTAGGTAGATAATTAGAGGCTTTGAAACGTCGTGGTCTCTCGACCTGAAAGTCTTATCTTATCGACCTTTGCACGACCCTTCAATTTCGTAATCGTATTGATTGTAAGCCCTATAAGCCTCTGATTTTTCAGGGATCTATGTGTTCCACTGTCCTCGAGAGCACTGGTGGAGGGGTGGTAGTGGCCCCGCCTTCCGATCCACTGGTCGTGAGTTCGAAACCTGTCGTGCACCAATAGATTTTCCATTCGGAAAATTTATGTGCGCTATGCTAGTGCTCTCAAACGGTGAAGGAAAACATCGTGAGGAAACCGGCATGTCCTAGAACATAAAAATTCGAAGACATGTGACATGTGCACGAAAGGAGCCTCTAAGAGGCGCACTTTAATCATTTCACTACACTGATTCTTTCATCGACGGTCATAGGCCCTTTTCAGGGCCACCATACTTCAACCTGGTCACTGACCTAAGATTGGATGACCAAGAAAAAACCAGTGACACGACAAGAAGAAGAAGACTGTCCTCGAGAATTCCGGAATCCATTAACTTACATATACCTAAATTCTTTTTTGTTAAGTGAATTCTTCAACTGGCCTCATAGCTCAGTTAGTAGTAACTCTGCCTTCTGCGCTAGAGGTCGCGGGTTCGATCCCCGCACTGAACTAACATTTGTGTGATAAACACAGATGTTTGTTCTGTGTCTGGGTGTTAAATATTTAACTATTATATATATGTATCAGTCTCTGGTACCCATAGTACAGGCTATGCCTAGTTTGGGATCAGTTGACCGTGTGAATATGTCCAGAATATTTATTTTCAAGACTAGATCAAGGCCAAACAAAAGATGGATGGAAGTATTAAAGATGACAAGAGTAAGAAAGAAGTGAGTGCGGAGATGACGGCTAACAGAAGAGAGTGGAAGAAGAAAATATGTTGTGCCGACCCCACATACATAGTGTAGGACAAGGGCAGGAGGATGAAGAAGAAGAATAAGAAATGTGTGAAGTATCGACACGAAAAGAAGAAGTTCATAGATAAACTACTTATTTATTCAAAAAAACCTACTTTTTTCTATCTTACTATCTAGTAGATAGGTTTACCAAAGTATTTTGAAGTGAATCTATTGAATAAATATCTACCATAAAATTGGGTCGGCAATCAGTAAAACATCGGTTATCTACAACTCAATAGGAATGCGACGGTTCTCATAAGAAATTCAATTTGTTGCGATACTGCGGTCGCCGGCAAGACGATGATGATCAATCGAATTTACTCCGCCGGCATCTGTTATTTGAACCGAATATTGTTGACTTACTGGAATATTGTGACTTTTGTTATGAAATGAAAGAAGCGATACTTGCCTTTCGTTACGTTAACTTGCATCATTTTTTTTCCCACTTACCTTTTTTAATATACTTTTAAGGTGGCAAACAAGCTACCAATAGGTGGGCCACCTATTTGTAAGTGATTAACGTAGCATATGAACGTTTGCAATATGCATCACGCACGCGTTGCCGTTCCGAACCCCCCTTAAAGCAAAGGCTATACCTTGTGGTGGCGGAGACAATGTTAGGGATGGACACCAGCCCCCCGAGATACAGCTCTACGCTAGTTCGGGGATGGGGAATATTCATGGCATTGACTTTGTCACGGTTGGCATAGCTTTTCTACATTAGATTAGTTGTAGGTTAGATAAGGTTGTCTGGAAGAAATCGCTGCTTGCGATAAGACCGCCGATTGTAGGACAAATTGTTATAGTGTTTTTATTATGTATAAGTACATGTCTTACATTGTGTCCTCAATAAAGCATTATTATATTATTAAAAGAGCTCTGGCAACCTTACTCACCGCGGAAACACAACACTATTTGAACCAAATAATCTTATTAGGCTGCGATCTTCTGCAAGGAGGTACCTCCCAGGCGGGCTGCTCCAATTTAGAGGAGCATGAAAACCTCGATGCTCCCTGCCTCCTACAAAAAATGAAATTCCAGTTACGGAACTTTCGAATTTAAATATTAGTCTTCATTTAATTGTCTTTCACAACATCGTGAAAACATCGTGAGGAAACTGGCATGTCCTAGAACCTAAAAATTCGAAGATATTGTGCACGAAAGGAGCCTCTAAGGAGGCGCACTTTAATCCTTTCACTACACTGGTTCTTTCACCGATTAAATATTAGTAGAATGGCAGGATATAATATTAGTAGAATGGCAGGATATTTGAAAGTAGCGCCAGTGACGGAAAAGTTGAGAAGTAATAGGTTAGCATGGTATGGGCATGTCATGAGGAGGGATGAAAGTCATGTAACGAGAACGTTAGGTATGAATGTGGATGGATATAAGACTAGAGGAAGGCCGAAGAAAAGATGGATGGATTGTATTAAAGATGACATGAGTAAGAAAGATGTGAGTGCGGAGATGACGGCTAACAGAAGAGAGTGGAAGAAGAAAACATGTTGTGCCGACCCCACATAATGTGGGACAAGGGCAGGAAGAAGAAGAAGAGAATGGCAGGATATGGTATCCACAGCCCTCTCTGCATTTTAAGCTGATAAAATGTCCTAATTGCCTCTAGCGTTATGCTAAGCTGTACGAACGGGATGATAAAATCCGAGCTTCCACGACACTATACGTGTTAATACTATACCGAAAGGGGCTTATGAACAAAAAGACAGAATATTAGCGAACATCAAACAAACAAATGATTAAAAAAAATACATGAAAAGAAATATATACACACCGGCACAATTAGCGGAACAGAAAAAAAAGTGAGACTATGAGATAATAACGCATATATTTGACGAAAATGTAATTAGACAAATTGATTAACATCTTTTACTTTGAACTTGAAAAGTCTTCGTTATTTTTTAATGAAAAATAAAGAAATTTGAAATAAGTGAAATTTTTAGATGATTATGAACCAAAAATAAAAGATAGATAGATAGATAGAAAATGCTTTATTGCACACCATAAAAGTACAAACATTAACAAAAAACAATAAAAACTAAACTATGTGATGAATAATGGGCGGCCTTATCGCTGAAGTAGCGATCTCTATCATACAACCTTTGGATGTCTGGTAATAATGTTTAAAACATAAACTTTTCCATATATATTTTTTTCAATTTTGTTTCCCAAACTTTCTCAAATTAACGGTTTTTGGTATTTTTATCATCTTTATCACTTTTACTAAACGTACGAGAAATTCAGCATCAAGATTACTAAATACAACTGCTGATTCATTATGTTTGAGATTTAATAATTCGTTTAGGGAAGAACTGTCTCTGTACATGCGTATTTCTGCCGTTTAAGAGTATCCCTATTTTCCGTTCAGAAAGAAGATTGTGCCACATGGGAGAAAAATACTATTTCATACGAGAGGACGAGAATCGCTACTACGCCGTAACACAGTGTTTCACTAGCGCGGGTGGTAAAGACTCTTTAACTTGTATGCTTAAACTATTTCCAACCTACCGCAAATTTGCGTATATAACAAATTGATGGTATCTTTTTATTTTTTTGGAAAAGTTTAGTTTTTTTTCAATGTCTCTACCTACCTACTTACCTTAATATAGTTTTAAGTATACATGGTTTTTATAAGATGGCTTAATAAAGTATTTATATTTCTATTTTTCATACATTGGCGAAAGTTTGTAAGGACGTTGCGATATATGTGGTTCAATCAAGCCGTAACGGCTCATCCGGCTTCGATGAAATTTGGAACCGTTAGAGTTCTTTACCTGAAATAGCATAAAGGCTTTTTTCTATGGACCACGCGAGCGAAACTGCGGGCACGAGCTAGTAATAACTACCTTACCCACTTACTAAGGTAAACGGTACCCACTCAAACATCCTACAGGCATTTATCTTGTTAATGTGGTTGTAAATCTTACCTAAAACAAAACATGAAGGTACGTAAGCATGGATAGGATATTTTCATATTACACGTATTAGAGGTGCCTGCTTTGTATCAAAACAGGTACGTTTTCAAACATGAAAACTATGAAAAGGAATAAGCTAAGATCTTGAAGTTTTCACTTTTCCTGTTTCCAACGTTTTGAATGTTGCTAAGATTGTTAAAATCACCCTCAAAGTTACGAACTTCATTGCCATCACGCTTACGCAATTGCACCACAGGTTGAAGTGTAGCAGCAGATTTTTGCATAGTGTCTTTTCAATGAACATAGCCGAATTTCCGAAAGAGTTTGAAGAAACTTTATTGACATTTGGACTTAGAATAAGCCCCTTTTGGAATAGTAGGTATACATATTATGAAACACCTGTGATGACGTCATTTCTATTCAAATGCAGATCTAACAGAATTTTCCCTTTGGTACTCGATATAAAAGTTGATTGAACGGGCACTAGTGAGTAAAAATCCACCGGTTCAAATAAACTTGTCAATATTTCAATGTCGCGAGATCCGATGGCGCTGCACGTTAGTCATTTCAGCTGCCAGGAAATTATCTCTAGAGCGCAGCTAGTTTTAATTACGAGTGCCGATAGGGTCAGGGACGGGCGCAGGGGGCCTAGTCAGAGTTCTGAGAAAGCAGTGTTTTGTTCATGGGCGTGCCGGCATTTGCATGGGTGGTACTTCACCCATGCAAATGCAAATCAATAAAACTACAGCAACAAAACTACATACTTACTAGTATGTAGTTTTGTTGCTGTAGTTTTATTGATTCTTCTAGGCTTGGTCGCGAGGAACAGGCTAGTTTCTAAGACGTTTCAAAGTGATCCTAGTGATTTTATTGAAATAAACACCTTTTGGCTTTGACTTTGAATCATACAGTGACTATGGTAATAAAGAACATTGTAAATACATATTTCGTTTGTATTTTTCCAAAGTCAGGGGGATTCAAGTGCACCCCCTCCCGCGCCCATTGGCATATTAGGGGGTGGACACTAACATGACTCTGCTCACTAATCACTAGAGGAAACGGCTTGCTCTCACCACTTCAACTTGCTAATTCTGAGAGCTAAGTGACCTCACTGCTGCTACGGATTTCCTCATTTCGTATTTTATTACGTAGTGATACACCGAGCATAGCTCAAATACGCCAATTTTTTGTAGACCTGGGTTATTAGTCTAGCACCATAGCCTCAATCCTAGGTCCGTCCATATCGAGTTCACTTCGGCAGTTATTGAAAAAATTCGTTTGCCCTGGAAGGCACTTTTCGAAGTGCGCAATTTTCATTAAATTTAAATGAAATGGTTTTTTTTGCTGTAATCCTTTGGGGTATGTATTTGATTGATAATATGCTAATGAGTATCGAATGGAGTCAAATCAGCTGGTAAGATTTGAAAGTTAGCCACTCGCTATCGAGTCGAGAGCACTGGTGGTGAGTTGGTTGCGACCCGTCCTCCAATCGAAAGGACGATTCGAACCCATGAGGGTTGGAATAGCCCTTCGAATAAGCCTTTTAATATTAACTTTATTTTAACTTAATACTTAAGTAGGAATATTTAAATATAAATGAAAGGAGCCATTTAATTCTGGGCCTGGTCCATGTACACTACATAGAAAAATTAGGAAAAAATAGGAGATTACAAGAAAAATACATTTTCAATAATCTGAAGACAAATGCGATGGTACAAGAATAGTTGTTCTGGTAAGTTTTTTACTATGTGAACACTATTTGAAGGCCTCCATGTTGGTTTATAATTGGCGTTTGACACGACATTGATATATTTTTCATTTCATGTTGTTTGGATTTGATGTTTATGTTTTGTCAGATGAATGTAGGTTGTCAAAATGACATTTCACGCACGTCCATCCGCCATATTTTTGTAGCGCTGTGTGTTGCTCTCTTTGTCGAAGAAAATCTTAATGTACCTTAGAACGAAGTCAATATAAATAAAATAACCAATGAAATACGTTTAATTTATTGCTTAGCCATATTTTAGAGTAGTGTACACAGTGCAGGCCCAGGCTCCATATATTGATGAAACGTCTCTTTTAAATAAGAATTCTAATAACTATCTCATGTCATGTTTGATTTTATTTCAATAATCTAAACTTTTATTTATTTAGTTTTCTATTAGAAACGATTCCTATTGAACTCCATTTTGATTGCTGCTTCACATTCTACACAATAGATAGGAACCTTCTTATCTATTGTGTGGAATGTGTAGGATCTGCCTCTAGAGACGAGAGGCGACGTTGTTAGTCTCTGGCCAGGGACCTCAGCCCCGTCGCTCCATTACAGATGCTCCGATTTCAATGCGGTTTTATTTATTGGAAAACCTAAATGGTTCTTGGCCAAAAAAGAAATAGGGTCGGGGATTACTATACTATTATTTCACAGGAAAAAATGCCAAATTTTGTAAAGATTTTAGACATGGGTAATCTTGATTCAGTTGTCCGAAACGATTCACTGAGTCTGATTCACTAGACTGAATTAATTCACCTTAAGTATTCTCTATTCACCTTAACTACTCACTAATCGCTTGTAATTCAGATTTAAAGTATTTAGTTGCTGACGCTGACTGACTCGCTGAATGAGATTTAATAATACTCCTTAGCGATTCTGAAATGTGGTCTGATTTAGGGATTCCTTTGTATTTAACTGCTTTAAAATATAGTCAGTATTTCAATCACAACAGATCAAAAATACTTTATTACAACTAACAAAAATTAATAATTATTTTAGTAGGTACAAGTGGTCATTAACAATTTCCAACAGACTAAACTAAATAGTAATACGGCAAACAGGCTTAGGGCTATCAATCAAACTGTAGTAAAATAAAATACGTAAGATTGAAAAATCAATATATATTTACAGTAATTTGGCATCTATAATAATCATCATCTACATACAATGTAGTAATCTACATAATATTATGATTTAAAAATAAGATTTGGTTAACCTTCGATGATGTTATCCGTGATCTTTTTTCCCAATTTTGTAGTATAATATCATCTTTGGATAGAGAGACTCTAATTCCAAGTGAGAGAGGAGTAGTCTGTGAAACGGAAATCGTCCGACATCACCCGAACGATTCCGAACTCTCGCAGTCGGCATTTCAGCACTCGGCGGATACTCGATGAATCGGTGAATCAGTGAATCGTTAAGGTTTAGAGGGAATAGTTAAGCTAACGCGTCACCGTAGTGAAACGATTCTTTTTAATGCCTCTGATTCAGTTTACCCATGCCTAGTATATTTTATGTTATGAATGATTTTTGTATTATATTGAATTCTGATTATTTTTAATTTATAATTATTAAGTTATATTAATACTACACTACTGTATTAGGGATAACCTGTAATGGCAGCTGTAAGTTGACATAGATAAAAAAATAAAAATAGATAAAATAAAATATTTGTTACACATTCACGCCGTAATGAAATGAAATTTGGCATGTATGTGGTAAATAGCTTGCAATAAAATATTGGCTACTTTTTACCTGGGTACCACGCGAAGCCGCGGGTGGCACCTTGTTTATAATGAAATTGGCATTGGTCAAATTGCAAATATTTCATACCTAAGATCACTCGGGAAATATAGTTTTTGCTGTTCTAGGTTTCATTTAAGTAGATATCTGTCTCATTCAAATGTAATAAGTTTTAGGCTGTTTCTATCTTCGTCGGAATAAAAAAAAACAGCCTAGGTACCTACATAAAAAAACTGGACAAGGCCTAAATTATTTTTTTTCCTAACTTTGATAGTACAGCGCTACGCAGGAGCATGCAATGATGTATAAAAGGTGATTCTAAATATGTATGCTATCCCGAAAAGGGCTTATTCTACACCCAATTTTTCGCTAATATTCTTCTTTATTTGACTGAAAACATTTTCAGGATAGTATACATATTATGAGTACATATAGCTTAGCCTTTAATAAGCTTTGAAACCCACCAAACTCGTAATTTTTCACAATTCGTATAAAGTAGTCTTTAGAAACTCGGAGAGTGAACACAATTGGAAGCCAGTGATACTACTGGGAAATCAATCTTGGAGCAGGTGGAAACCAAACAAAAGACATTCGGTTTATTTTAAAATGTTACTTACCAGTTTGTTATCGTGGCACTCCGATAAAAACATTAAAAAGAATTAAAGAAATAACATTTGTTTATTTGACCAACAATGCAGTAAGTAGGTTAAGAAAACAATAAAAACACATAAAAGAAAACAAAACATATAAGTGGTAGGCTTAGTATGTGTTGTGTGGGCAAATGGGTCCCGTCTCAGCATGAAGCTGCACCGAACCTAGGTACCTGTATCTGCCGAATAAAGTAAAATTTTAGTTAGTCTTGCGATATCGTTGACCTATATGGTATGCCCTCAATAATCAATACATGGGTAGACGTAGGGTTCATTTTGAATCAGAGGCTGGCACTCACATTGCAAACACCCAGCGACTCGGAAGCGACCTCTTAAACTAAGATGGTAGAGTCGAGGTGGAGGGTTCGATTCCCGCACTGGACAAACATTTGTGTGATGAACACAGATGTTTGTTCTGTGTCTGGGTGTTAAATATTTATCTATTATGTATATCAGTCTCTGGTACCCATAGTACAGGCTATGCCTCCTTAGAGTAATATGTTCCTTGGGCTATGCCTAGTTTGGGATCAGTTGAGTACGAGTAAAAGAAAAAAAAAGAATATAATCGAATAAGATTTTATTTGCATTATTTAAAAGGATACTAAAAGACAAAAAAAACAAAAAAAAAACATAAACTTTAAATAATCACAGATACATCATGTTGCTGCAAAAAAGAACCCTAACTCAGCATGGTGTACATGACTCCATGATGATGAAATTTTAACATATTATGTATAAGTATTCTATGACATTTCGCACGCCATTTGAACATGGCTTAAGGAGGTTTCGTATACCGGAAGAAGTTCCATTGACTTTGCCGCGAACATGCGAAAGTTCTTTACCTAGAATAGCTTAAGGCTACTTTTTGTAGGTACCACGTGTGCAAAGCCGCGGGAGGAAGCTAGTTATTCATAACTCAAAGGACGCTTTTTGATAAAGTGAACTCATTGTTTCTAGAAAATAATTATTAATGCATTGCTTCAGGGTTGCCACAGGAGCCATTCGATGATTTTTTTAATGAGGTAGCCTATCCTTTAATTCTTTATTGTACACAGAAAACATACAGAAATAAAACATAATAATACAGGCATGTACAAAGGCGAGCTTAACCCTACAAAGAGTTTTCTTCCAGCAAACCTTAGACGCTAGAGAGAGCTGATAAAAGTAGTGTCTATCAAAGTTTTTATCAGAAAAATATTTTACCATTAGCCTATAATTCACAAAAATAACATCATAGACTTGCTAAAACTATTAAATTACTTCAAACAAAACCGTAGAATTTACGCATTTGCCGAAAACTAATGATTTACGATCTAAGACAGCTTTAAGACTGAAATTGTTTGAGAAAGCTATTTTTGGTTCTTTGTATTCGTGCCTGTGTCGTTTTTATTACAAAAATCATGTCACATTTTGGAATTTATTAGATTTTGTGCCTTAAATATTTAGTATTCTAAAGCAAACTTGCCCAGACCAAGAATGCAAAATTGTCAAGAATCTCTAGCTTAAGAAACATAATGCGTCAACTTGGTTCAATCAAAAAATTCTTTAGCAAAACTTGTTAATATTGTGGTTTTAGACAAACTATGTTGCTAATAATCATATTAAGAAAATGTCTTTTGTTCCAAAACCGGTTTTAACAGGTTTATTACGGTTAAAAAAACGGACAAAAAATGACGCACATTCTTGTTTTCTCTCTTTCTGTCCACCTCTATGGTTTTTGTATCTGTGTGTGTCTTACTTTTGTTCTTGTTGTTGTGTAAAGTTTGTGTGAATAAATGATTTCTACTACTTCTACTACAACTCTGAAACAATAAAAAATAATAAATACAATTACAAGAAAAATACAAAACGAAAAATAATTACGCAAATCTATCGTTCGAATAGTGAGATCATACAAAAATCCCCTAAATATAAAGACAGTTTTTCCCGACATTTCTAATTTTTCAATATCTAAAAAATATACCAAATATACTTAAATCGCTCCAGCTGATTTCAAGTGATGCGCTTACCAACGAATAGCATTTATTTTTTATTTTATGTAGATAAAATGTTTTTTACATTTCATTGTTATGTTTCTAACTTGCTTTGGTACTTCTCGTTCCACAAACGCTATTCTGTCACTTTCTAACTAACCTGAACTATCATGAGTTAGACAGTGACAGAAGGGGTATTCTATCACTCAATCTCGGCGTATGAATTCGTAGTAAAGTTAGGATAAGCTTGGTAAGATCTTTTGCTTTACGATGAGTTACGTTTATGTTTCTCATATCCGTACAACCCTAAGCCTATAAGCGAGGTATGCCCACGGTAAAGGGAATAGCAAGTCACGTGCTAAATGTACGACTATTGTACGCAGAAATTATTCAGGAAACGATTCCATATTAGCCGACTCATTTGCCATTGTAAAATAATCACAATGACCCGTCGGAAAGGCTGAAATTAAATCGCGATGAAAACGGTGGCACGATTTTTATGTGAATTCTTTTCGGTGCCGACGCTTTTTATTGAGTTGAATGGATTACGAAAAGGGTTTTTAGAACTGCGCCTAGCATTTCGAAAAAGGATTTTACGATCGAAGTATGAACCGCAAGTAAGGGTATGAACTAGTAACGTCATTGATTATGATTATGATTACCAGTAACGTCATTGATTATGTAGTATTTGCCCTCTAGTTCTATAATTATATGATAGCACTATTATTTTGGAACCCGCTGTAGATAAAGTTCCAAGGGTCAAAGTCAAAACAAAAAACTGGCTGAAGTTTTGATCTAGAAATTTGGAACTGTACGGTGTTTCGAAATGTTTTAGGGTTCCGTATCTCAACAGGCCGTGGTGGCCTCGGCTGAAGCATAGGCCCCTCCATATCTACCTATCCGCGGATGTCGTAAAAGGCGACTAAGGGAAAAAAGCTAGGTGATGGACAGCAGCGTCCCTAATTAACATCGATAGCTCTAATTGCGCTCGCCAACCCGCATGCCCAGCGTGGTGAGTATGGGCAAGTCCCCCCACATGATAAGGAATTTGCTCTGTCTGTGGGGGAGGCCATGTTCAGCAGTGGACGTCGTACGGCTGAAATGATGATCTCTACAGGAAAAAACGGAAACCCTTTAGGTATAGGATCAATTCGATTTCCGACTGTCTGTCCGTTTGCCGTCTGAAGATCCTTTTTCTAAGGCACGGCTGAAGGCACTCAAGACAAAACTCACTTCAAACTCGCCAATTACAGAACTATCGAAACTTGGGCTTTCCAGACACATTGATCACTGCTTAAGACAAGTTGAATTGAATAGCCTCCGAATTCAAGAGCATTGTTTGCAGATTGTCGTTTGCAATCGGATGTCGTCTTGTCTCAAACTTTGCTTCGACTTGCCTTCTTGACATTTAATCTAGGTAAGCGGCAGTAGGCACCTATTCTGTTGGAAACTTCCTTAATAATCGATATCGGTTCATCGCTTAGGAAAATTAAATTAAATTTTCCTTACGTACAGTCAACATTAAAAATAAATGATGTTCGGATAACGTTCGACTAACTGATATGACGGCTGATGGAGGGGAGTGGAAGAGAAAAACATGTTGTGCCCTACACCCCCCTTACCCTACCCTTACCCTACATGAAGTGGGATAAGGGCAGGGAGATGATGATGATGATGATGTTCGGATAATGTTTCATTAGTCAAAGATATTAGTCACAATACAAAAATCAAAATAATGTCAAATTAGTCAAAAGAATATCATACAATACAATCACAATTAGAAATAAATTAACGTCATTACAATTAACAAAAACAATAATAATAAAATAACGAGTGACAAGAATATGACAATAAATAGCGACAAGTCAGAAATAATCAAAGTAATCATACATTATAAACATTTCATTTATATTGTAAAAACATTTTGTCGTCATATACAATTTTTTCTTAAATTGTTTTTGTAAATAAAAACTTTGTATACAACTATGGTGGCAAGCAAACATACGGCCCATCTGTCGGTAAGTTATCGTAGCGACGAGCGTATGGACGTTTGCAATACCAAAAGCATCACGCACGCGTTGCGACCCCGAAGCCTCCTGTCCCTTAAAGAGCTCTGGCAACCTTACTCACCGCAAGAACCTTTATTTGAAACAAATAATGTTTTTGGCTGCGATTTTCTGTAAGGCGAGGTACCTCCCAGGCGGGCTGCTCTAATTTAGAGCGAGGAAATCTCGCTGTGCCTTACCTTCTCATAAACTAGCAACTTTTTATTTTCTTTCTTACACTATGATAGAGAAATAAAATAAAAAATCAGCCTAAAAAATATATCTAAAAGTTGGTCTGAAAGGATTGCTTCTAAGACATTAGACTGGCCATTGATAGTGAAATAGTTTTATAGTTTATTTTATTTTGCAGCACTGTCCAATAAATTACTTGTATTCATTGTACCTATATTCGTTCATTCGTATTGAGCCCATAGTTTTCAAGTGGAAATATCCATTATTTTCGACCTGGCTTTCAATTACACGATCCAATGACTAAAAGCGGTAACTATAAGCTGTTACATTCAGGCTGCTTGACTAACAAACATTAGTAAAAATGGTTGTTTGTTTGTATGGTATAATCCACACTACGGGTATATCAGCCTGTAGAAGTCCACTGCTGGACAAAGGCCTCCCCCAAAGAGTTCCAGGACAAACAGTCTTCAGCCTTTTCCGTCCACCGATTTCCCGCAACGTTCTTAATGTCGTCGGTCCATTGGAGAACCTTCCAACAATGCGTCGCCCGGTTCGTGGTCGCCATTCGAGAACCTTCCATCATCATTTCAGCCGTTCGACGTCCACTGCTGAACATGGCCTCCCCCACAGACAGAGCAAATTCCTAATCTGGTGGGGGGATTTGCCCATACTCACCACGCTGGGCATGCGAGTTGGCGAGCGCAGTTAGAGCTATCGTTGTTAAAATGGGACGCTGCTGCCCATAATAAATAAATAACAATAAATAAATATTCCGGACATATCACACACGGCCAACTGATCCCAAACTAGGCATAGCCTGTAGTATGGGTACCAGAGACTGATATACATAAATATTTAACACCCAGACACTGAACAAACATCTGTGTTCATCACACAAATGTTTGTCCAGAGCGGGAATCGAACCCACGACCTCTAGCGCAAAAGGCAGAGTTACTACCAACTGAGCTATGAGGCCAGTCCCCTAGCTTTTTTCCCTTAGTCGCCGCTTACGACATCCGCGGATAGGTAGATATGGAGGGGCCTATGCTTCAGCCGGGGCCACCACGGCCTCGAGAACCTTTACTCCCCACAAACATCCTCACAAACTTTCGCATTTATAATATTACTAGCTTCCGCCCGCGGCTTCACTTACGTGGTACCAATATAAAAAGTAGCCTATATGCTATTCTATGTATTGAACTTTATCTATTCCAAGTTTCAACGATATCGGTTGAGCCGTTACGGCGTCATTGAACAACAAACATCCTCACAAACTTTCGCATTTATAATATTAGTAGGATATTAGGAAGAATGATAGTAGAATCCACACTATGATATGTTATGGTAACTTACTTTGTAGGTACCACGCGAGCAAAGATGCGAGCACAAGCTAGTTATTCATAAAATATTCACAAAACGGCACATCTTTTTTATGACAAAGTATTACAAGAATTGAGTGAATAATATCATAGATTGGTTTCTTTGACGAAAGATATAGCTATGTTACATTATTATAATATATCTCGTTATAGTAAGCGGTTTCATTTGTATGGAGTTTTTGTGTCAGCCTTTTTCAGTCCCAAAAGTTCCGTTAACAATTATCATAAAGTCGTGTTCCAACGGAATGCGAATAAAAAAAAAACAAGAAAAAGAGCTTTATAAATATCCTACTAATATGATAAATGCGAAAGTTTGTGAGGATGTTTGGATGTTTGTGGTTCAATCACGCCCAAACGGCCGAACGGATTTGGATGAAATTAGGCACAGAGATAGATTATAGTCCAATTATTATTAATAGATTATAGATATTTTTATCTTCATAATTACCACGCGAACGAAGCCGCGGGCGGCAGCTAGTATATTGTAAAAGGCTTGTTTTTTTTTTTTTTTTTTTTTTTTTTTTTTTATCCTAGTTTACAAATTATTGTACCCTAAGTAGTATTGCAATCTAGCCAAGTAGGCCAATGAGCAATTTTACTTTAACATAGTTTTATAAGGTAAATTATATCTAAGAATGTGTCCAATAGCACTTTTCTTACAGTTTCTAGTTAAGGGGAAGACACTTTGTTCTTGTGTTCTTTATAGGTAGGCACTAAAAGGCTTGGTGACTAACTGACATGCAACGCAGAGCCTAAGCCGCTGGTGGTAGAGACTTGAAATTTGGAGGGTGTCCCATTTTGTGTGTAGGGGTGTACTTAGAAGGGATTTTTCGAAATTCAACCCCTAAGAGGGTGCAGCGGGGTTTGAATTTTGTATGAAAAAAACACGCGAACGTAGTCGTGGGGGCTTTTACTAGTTCCCTATACACTGTTTAACGATATCGCAAGCTCCTAAAAGTCAAACTCAAAATTAACTTTACTCAAAAGACGTAAGAATCATTTTCAAATAAATTTCAGATGATATATTGCAAGACACGGCTTAACTGGGTCGACAAGTTCTGAAAGTTCTATTTCCAATAGCTATTATTATCGACAGCGTGTGGATAATTTATCGAGTGAGCAAAGCGAACTTAATCTCCGCGTTGCGTTGGACATATCGACATTGTATGTATGATTGTCCGAAGATAACAGTGACGATCGAATAGTTGATCTGATCTTGATAAAATTCTACTATCCTACTTCCTACGAATATTGTAAATGCGAAAGTTTGTAAGGATGTTTGGATGTTTGTTATTCAAACACGCCTTAATGGCTCAACCGATTTCGTTGAAACTTGGCATATATAGAGTATTTTACCTAGAATATCTAGGCTACTTTTTATATACTTAGGTTTAAAATATACAGACATAGGACACATATAATTAGATTGCCTTCACCTGCGAAGGGGTTCTTGCAGAATAATTTAAAAAACTTACATATTAACATTTGCATATACCTACCTATAACTACAAAAATTATAATAATTATTATTTTTAAGATAACTACTAAGTTTATTCAACGTTTTTTTTGTTCATATAATTTTTCTGTTAATTTTTTAAATTAGTTAGTTATTTTTATAAGTTCATTTATTGTACCTAATAGCAAAAAATAAAAGGCTTTTTATTTATTTATTATATAATTAGATTGCCGTAGGGTTTTTTAAATAGATAGGGTGTTTTTAGATAATAAGACGGGTGAAGATGAAGAGGTGTAAAAACTTAGAATACAAGGGCACAGATAACATAATACTATACAAGGGTAAGTTTCATTCACTCATCACGTATCTATGAGATTTTGTTTATTCTAAGCATGTGATAAGTAAACTGTGTATCGATTGTAGGATTGTGAATTCGTGACTTCTTTTAGATCAAATGCAGATGAAATAAAAATAAAGATGGCCATGTGCGAAAACTCGCGCCCTGAGGGTTGCTAATGTCAAAGCCAAAGTCAAAGTCAAAAGGCGTTTATTTCAATAAAATCACTAGGATCACTTTGAAACGTCTTAGAAACTAGGTGAAGCTATGCCTGTTCCTCGCGACCGAATGCACAGGCTTTGCACGGCCTAGAACATTAAGTCGTAGCCTTGTCCAGCAGGGAAGTCGACGATGATGCTGATGATGTTGATGCTCAAAGATGAGGAAGGTATATTTACCAATGGGATGGCATCAAAAATGTTCAAATGACGCTAGCTCAGTAAAATGAAGATCACTTCCGTAGCGGTCTGATACCGGGCAGAAGCAAACCAATTATTAGCCGACAGATTTATAAAATCAAATTGTCGAGGGCGGAGACCCTTCCCATCTCTGCGAAGTTATGACAGCACCAGATTGCCTCGGGTTTCCGTAGAGTAGGTTGTTTAACGTAGAAACGAAATTCCAGTTTTCTAAATCATAAATCATTTCGCTACGTTCAGTTCCACCGTTAGAGCACTCTAAGAGGCGCACTTTAATCCTTTCACTACACTGATTCTTTCACCGACGGTCTTGGGGCCTTTCAGGGTCACCATAGCTCAACCTGGTTACTGACCTAATGCAGGATGACCAAGAAAGAATCATTGACACGACAAGCAAACAAGCACTTCCTACGTAGCCCGCGCGTCTGTTGATTTGTCTCCGCACCGAGAGCTTGTATTAGTCGCTCTAACAGATGTTAAAAATGATAGAGTTCTCTACTCTACATTCTGTCATTCATCAATCAGCATACAAACATCAAAGTAAAATACCTAATTATCACATTTTTCATCATAAAATAATGCCAATAATGAAGGTACAGAATAAAATATATAAATGAGTTAAGCGAAACAGACGCCGCCACTTCGCTCCGGCAAAGATATGCGGCATGTTTAACTAAACACGAGTGGAGTTTCTATGCGATATTACTTATTCATTGGACTGTGTTTAGCCAACATTAAGTCAATAAACAGTTAAAAGTAGACTGTGGCCGAATTATATTTTATTTGCCAACCGAAATTGGGATAAATATAAATTATGGTGCTTTTCTTTCTGATGTTTATAGGTAGCTTTATTTTCTTAGGGATTTGTATCCCTAAGAAAATAAAACTACCTATTAACTAAATACTTGTGTATTTTCCTGTCAAGAAAAAACACGACACATAAGAACCTACATAAAGATTTTGAATAATTGACTTTTACTTTTTATAATAGGTATCCCAATAATTTTCCGGCAAATATTTGCTCTGGGTGTTGTGTTTAGATCATTCTGCAAATTTGTTATTTGGGTCCGGGAGTTGTGGCTGTTACTCGTAGTTTCTGATATTCGCTACACAGAATCCTAGTATGAGGTCAGGACTGTGTTTGGTCTGTTCAAGTTTGGTGTTTATAATTTAACCAAGTTAAAAAAAAAGTCACCTTTAAAGATAACTAAAGATAATTATAATTTTAAATCCACTAGTAACTGTTCTCGTATTTTCCTTCCTATAAAATAGAGGAGAAATAAATGAACATAACATCATTTCATTTGTAAAAAAATATATGTTTAAAGTTGTACATAACTAAGAACCAGTTTTTTTATTACTTTCTACTTTATGACTCTGATGACTTACTCTAAAATAAAAAGATTGTAAAATTAAAAAAACACAAAGAAAAGTTGATGTAATCTTTGGTACTTTCACGCCAATTAAAAGATAAAATCAAATACAGCATATTTCATTAGAATTCGCGTCCATTCGTTTTTGTGTCACGAAATTAGCGCACAATGAAAACGCGACTCATCTTTGAGTCCGCCATTTTGCTTTTACGGTTCATTTGTTATTTTTAAATGACAACATTTTATGTATACTTAGTTAAGATTGTGTGTTTATGCAGTAAATAAATATTTATTCATTTTCATTTTATTAGCTGATGACATTTGCTGTAAAGAAAATTATATCTACCGATCTATCTTTGCCCTCCGTTTTAATCAATAATATGTTGGTAATTTTGAAAACAATACAAAATTATATTATTACTAGCTTCCGCCCGCGGCTTCGCTCACGTGGTACCTACATTAAAATTTGCATATATGCTTTTCTAGGTAATGAACTCTATATATTCCAAGTTTCAACGAAATCGGTTGAGCCGTTACGGCGTTATTGAACAACAATCATCCAAACATCCTCACAAACTTTCGCATAATTTATAATATTAGTTTAGTAGGATAGGATAGGAGGTAGGGTTATTGATTGGATTAATAAACGACGCATAAATCATATCTCTTTTTTCGCATTTGAACGATAGTTTTTGATTTGGATTGAAGCCAAGTCACAACATCTGGACGCTTTGGTTCCAAGATATCGAATCATAAATTGTCTCTTTTCTTACTTATTTTCTTTCCATTCATTTTAAATACTTTATTAAATTCTTTGTTAGCACTATGTTAATATTTTTCAATTCTGATCTGTTGAAATTATCAGAACAGAGTTGAAATAATCCGCAAGAACGAATGCAAAGAAACAGTCCTTTATAATTTTAAATCCACTAGTAACTGTTCTCGTATTTTCCTTCCTATAAAATAGAGAAGAAATAAATGAACATAGCATATTTTTTTTTATGTCGTACGGAGGCAAACAGGCTTACGGCCCTCCTGATGGTAAGTGGTTACCGTCGCCTATTGACATTAGCAACACCTGGAGCATTGCTAATGCGTTGCCTGCCGAACCTCTCCCCGCCTAAAGAGCTCTGGCAACCTTACTCACCTCAGGAACACAACACTATTTGAAACAAATAATGTTATTAGGCTGCGATCTTCTGTAAGGCGGAGGTACCTCCCAGTCGGGCTGCTCCAATTTAGAGCGAGATAATCTCGCTGTGCCCTACCTCCTCCGCAAGCATAATGAACTACTATCATTTCATTTGTAAAAAAATATATGTTTAAAGTTGTACATACCTAAGAACCAGTTATTTATTACTTGCTATTTTATGACTCTAATGACTTACTCTAAAATAAAAAGTTGTTCTTATAAATTAGATCAATTGATAATGTGTACCTCTGCCCCCTTAAAGGTAGGGTTAGCAAGCAGAGATTTTGTACGGTTTGATGTTTCACTTGCTTGCTTGACGTGTCACTGAGATTCTTTCTTGGCCATCCTGTATTAGGTCAGTGAACAGGTTGTGGTATAGTGGCCCTGACATGGGCCTATGGTCGGCGGTGAATGAATCAGTGTAGAGAAAGGATAAAAGTGCGCCTCTTGGAGGCTCCTTTTGTTCGTGTTTAACTTAAATTGTATGAAGTACGAATATCGCAAGATTTGAATAAAATCAAATTAATTTATGATTAGACTGGAAAGTTACTCGAAAATTCTATTGTTAAATTGAGAAGTGAAAAGTGTAGTTTAAATAAATACCTACTTTATTTAATTAAAAGCTACTTTAGATACTCAACCAGAGTTTTAACTCCAAAGTAATTTGTATTAATAACCTGCCAAGAACAATTTCTGCAGCACGAAACAAACTAAAAGGATTTTCGAAGTTGTTTCTCTAAATTGTAACACCTGGCTCTAATATTTAGTAATCCGTTTATGAAGCACAGGGCTTAACGTATTTAAACTACTGACTGTTTTGGTCTTAGGAGCAAACTTATGGCGAGAAAACTTTTGAAAATGTCTCAAAAACCAAATGGATGCATAAGAAATAGCAACAAACGACGGTCAATATAAAACAGAAAACAATACGTCATTAAAGAAAAATTATCCAAATATCATCCAATTGGATGGTATACATATATGAATCACCTTCTATAATAGCTCAAGTAGTCGGAATAAAAACTATGAAAGGACTGTATATTTGGACTGGCCTCATAGCTCAGTTGGTAGTAACTCTGCCTTCTGCGCTAGAGGTCGCAGGTTCGATCCCGCACTGGACAAACATTTGTGACTAACACAGATGTTTGTTCTGTGTCTGGGTGTTAAATATATATCTATTATGTATAGCAGTCTCTGGTACCCATAGTACAGGCTATGCCTTGTTTGGGATCAGTTGACCGTGTGAATATGTCCGGAATATATATTTTTTTTATTTATACTACTATTTTATATACTATATAGGACTATAGATTTTTGTACTAATATTTTCTTACCTGCCGCGAGTTAAAGAAGCAAAGAAATATGAAATTTTATAGAAAAGATCTTCTTAAAATACGAGCAAAACAGTTACCAAGCAAAATTCTCGTTGCATTTCTATGAGAACTCGCGCTTTGGAGCGAAGTTGCTGATGAACTATTAAAAGAATTCCTTTAGATTTGCATAGCAGGACTGCGGGACAGCCTTAATGAAACAGCTGTGTCAATTTCTACCATGATTCCCTGGATCTTTATTTATTTAGACAAATTTTCTAAATACTTACGACGAGAATTAAAAAAAACATTAAAAATATGACTTTCAAAAATAATTAAGGTTTGTATTCTTAACCGTTATCATTTTTGTCGTTCCACTCACACTAATAACAGACTGATATAAAAGGTGAGTTTTTTGAGGACTTCTGAGATTGAAATCTAAACCATTATACCTACCTACTTACAGGAAATTGGTTTTAGGAAATTAGAACCAAATTTTGAAAAAATAACTACGATCATTTTATAAGTAGGTACTGTATAGATCTAAACCAAATTAGGAAAGGGGTGGCATAAAAATCAAAGATTCAACCCTTTTGAGTAGAAGCCGCTTTATTACGAAACTGCACTGAAGTGACACAGGAGGCAAAACGCTTCGATAGCGCGATCTAGAAACTAGTTAAGTTTAGCAGCGCCATCTAGTTCTAAATCGAGTAAACCTTTTTCACAATAATACTTCGGGTTTCGCATAGGCTCTTGCTAAACCAAAATACCTAAATTACATTAAACATGCCGCCCTCCAAGAACGTTATTGAGCGTTCTTAATACATACCGCCCACCATCAGGGCTACAGGGCATTTGAAGCATGATCTTACAACTAAAATGGACTGTAACATTCAAAACTTGATGTACACTTAGTGCTTCATAGCATCATAAAACATAAACTTAACAATCAGTCTGTAACCGGCAAAATACACAATTTTGAAGTGGGTCTCTTTAAGAGAGCTTGACCACACTTCAAGGTTACAACTCTAGTAACCTGGTCTGATCCAGGGTGCCTAGCTACCACTCTGCCTAACATCCAGCGATCTGGAGGGAGATTGTCTTCCTTGACCAAAACAATATCGCCAATTTTAGGCTCTGGAGTCAACTTAGACCACTTGTACCTCTGCAAACAATGGACTAAGTACTCGTTGGACCACCTTCGCCAGAAATCCTGAACCATTTTCTGAGTCATCTGCCAGCGTCTCAAAGAGCTTATATTGCTTTCCTCGTAGTTACGTTCGGGTATGATCACTAAAGGTTCGCCAATTAGGAAATGGCCTGGAGTTAACGGTGCCGGGTCCGTGTGATTATCAGGTAGCATCGACAATGGCCTAGAGTTAAGACACGCCTCTATCTGAATGAGAACAGTTGCCAACTCTTCATACGTGAGCGTGGAGTCACCTATGACTCGTTTTAGATGAAACTTTGTAGCCTTAACACCTGCTTCCCACAGCCCTCCAAAGTTTGGCGCATGGGCTGGGATGAAGTGCCAGGAGACGCTACTGCTATTTAACCATTGATTGTTCAGCGGTGACGAGCTTGAGAAGTTCCTTGGAAGCTCCCACAAAGTTCGTCCCGTTGTCGCTCCACATATCACTCACGTGGCCTCTTCGGGCCACAAATCTTTTGAAGCCTGCTATAAATCCTTCAGCAGTAAGATCGCTGATGACTTCCAAATGTATGGCTTTGGTTGCCATACATATAAAAATACTTATGTATCCTTTGTAGGATTTATTCCCTCGTCCTTTTGACATGCGGATATTCATGGGGCCGGCGAAATCGACACCACTGTGAAGAAATGGCCTTGCCGGTGTGACTCTACAGGATGGTAATTGTCCCATGAATGGAGGTTTTGCTTTCGCTGCGTGTCTAACACAAACAACACATTTGCGTACATGCATTTTGACAAGGCTTTTAGCTGATACTATCCAGTATTTGGTGCGCAAATGGTTTAGCATTAGAGTTGGACCTCCATGTAATGTCTTCCTATGGGCTTCGTCAATAACCAAGTCCGTAAAATGACTCTTATGAGGAAGAATTATGGGATGTTTAGTGTCTTCGGGAAGATTGGAGTTGTGAATCCTACCACCCACTCTCATAATCTTCTTATCATCAAGAAAAGGACTTAAAGGTTTCAACTTTGGTTGACTATCTCCTAGTTCTGTTTGCCCTAACCTAATACATACTTCTAAAGCCTCACTGAGTTCACAGGCTGTAAGGTAAGGTTCTAATTTACGATTCCTTTTGTAAGTCAGGAACCTTCTACAGTACGCCACTACACGCACTAATCTTTGCAAAGTTGAGAATCTTGTCCACAGATTGTGCTCAGTTGATGACGCCTCACTACCTGCCACCAGATGAACCTTTATCTTCCTTTGCTCCAACTCAGTGGAGGACTTCGGTCTCTGGTAAATAATTTTGGATTCTTTTAACCACGATGGGCCTTGCAACCACATATTGTTTTCTGCCAGCTCTAAAGGTGTACAACCTCTGGATCCAATATCTGCAGGATTTTGAGCTGACTGAACATGAGACCACTGTGTGTTGTCCAACTTAGACAGAATATCAGAAGTTCTGTTGCCAATAAACGTCGACCATCGACTAGGGTGACTACTGAGCCAAGCCAACACAATAGTTGAATCAGTCCAACCGTGAATATTGCTACGCTCAATGCCTAATAGGTTAGCTACATCTGTGATCAACTTAGCCAACAGAACTGCCCCCATCAATTCCAGGCGAGGAACTGAGACTTGCATCGTTGGAGCGACCTTTGTCTTCGCCGCAACAAGGTTAACATGAACGTTACCTTCTACATCAATAGTCCTTAAGTAGACTACTGCAGCGTATGCGGTAATAGAAGCGTCGCAAAATCCTTGAAGCTCTATACAGGGATCATCAGTCTTAGCTTCCAGCCACCGAGGAATACTTATCTTGCTAATGTTGATAAGCTCTGACTGATAAGTAAGCCATTCCTGAAGCAACTCATCTGGTAGCTCATCGTCCCAACCAACTCCAGCTAACCACAACTTCTGGATCATTACCTTGGCGACAACCACACAGGGTGCCACCCATCCTAAAGGATCGAAGAGACGTGAGATGTTCGAAATTACCTTCCTCTTAGTGATGGGATTCTGCAAAACTGGAAGTTGTACGGTGTAATGGAAAGCATCAGATACCTTATCCCACGACAGTCCTAACACCTTTACTATCTCATCCATTTTTATAGCGACCTTGCCTTCACCATCTCCTTGTCTATCCATCACTATCTCAGCTAAATCCTTGTTGTTTGTGACCCATTTCTGCAATTCAAATCCTCCTTTACTCAACATTTTCTTCATGTTTTCATAAATCCCTTTACCTTCTTCTACTGTCTGGCATCCAGTCAGTAGGTCATCCACGTAAAAGTCTGATTTCACCTTTTCCGCTATGTCAGGGCACTCCTTTCCTTCATCTGTTGCAACTTGCTGCAATGATTTTATTGCTAAATATGGAGCCGGTGCCGTGCCAAATGTTACTCTAACTAACTTGTATTCTTCTGTTTCAGCTTCCGGATCGTCTCTCCACAACAGCCTTTGGAATTCAGCGTCATCCTCTGCAACGGCCACTTGACGGTACATTTTGATGATATCTGCGCTCAGACATATGGGATGCATACGCCACCTTATGATGATATGACGTAAATCCTGTTGCAGCGTAGGACCAATCATCAATGTATCGTTGAGGGACACTCCATTTTTTCCCTTGCACGAAGCATCGAACACTACCCTGACCTTGGTCGTGGTTTTATCTTCGCGTATGACGGCATGATGCGGTAAATACACCGCATCTGCTTTGTTGCAATCCTCGCCAGTCATACGTACCATGTGTCCAAGGTCCAAGTATTCATGTATGACTTCCGAATATCTTGCCTTGATTTCAGGATTCTTCTTGAAACGATTTTCAAGAAGATGAAATCTTTTAAGCGCGATTTCTCTGGAGTTCCCATATTTACACTGAGGATCGTCCTCGCGAAACGGCAGACGCACGATGTATCGTCCAGTTGCATCTCGTTGAGTTGTTTGGCTATAAAATTCTTCACAGCGCTGCTCTTCTTCAGTGAGAATTTTGCTGCTGACGCAGTCCGATTCAATTTGCCAAAATTTCTTCAGCAACTCATCGACACAAGAATGCATACTTACCACAACATTGTGATGACACTGTTGATCGACATCAACCTCATCTATTGGTGAGTTGTGTGTGGGTCCTGACAAGATCCATCCTAATGCAGTATACTGAGCTGTTGGTGTGCCATTAGGACCACTGATCAATCCTTCTCTGATTATCTTACCATACACGTCTGCACCAAGCAAAATATCGATTTTGCTGGGTGTGTGGAATTGTGGATCAGCGAGAGTGATATCTGCCAACTCAGGCCATTCTACATATTCTACTTTCTCTGATGGGAGGAGACTAGTGATTGCCTTTAACACGTGTGCACGCACTTGCAGTTGGAAGCTGGGATCATGACGAGATTGAATATTCATCCGTACCATGTACTTAGAAGCTAAATTGCTTGGACCGCCGCCCAAGCCCGAGATACTACTTCTACTAAGCACCTTACGGAGTCCCAGCATTTGTACTGCTGATTCTGTTACAAAAGACGCTTGCGAGCCTTGATCAACAAGTGCTCTAAGCAGCCGAACGCATCCATGATCTGCTTGCGCGCCTACAACCGCAGTTGCTAACAGAATCTGGTTTGTATTTCCTTGATTCTGGGAAAAATGTGCTTTCACATTTGAAGATGATTCGTCCAACGACGCCTTAACCTTTGATACCGCTGACTTGACTTCTACCTCCAAATCTGGTTTGGGTAAAGCTAAAGGGTTTGACTTTTGGCTCGGGTGTAGCAACGAGTGATGCTTATGCTTACATATGTGACACCTAGCATTTACTCGACACATGTAGGCAGAGTGGTTTCTACCTAAACAATTAAAACATATTTTATTCGTTTGAACAAAACTGTGCCGTTGATCGTAGTCTATTTTGGAAAACTCCTTACAATTTGCCATTTTGTGATCATTGTTTTTACAATATGGACAACAAAGCTTTGCCGCAGCATCGGAATCGCTTGTCATTGCGTGCATGACTTTGGGCTTAGAGTTTGAAGAATTTGGCTTCGACTTCTGTTTAGGATCCAGAAACTCAAGAGATCGAAATCGTGACTCTAGAAATTCGCGTAATTGATTTAAAGTAGGCAATTCATCCGAAGTACTTATTTTAAATTCCCAATCTTTACGAGAGTCAGAATCTAGTTTGGAACAAATCGTGTAAATTACTATTGTATCCCAAGAGTCTACATTTATTCCCAAATTCCTCAAGCCATTCAATGTATCGTTCATCACATCCAACATGTCCTTAATTGCACTGCAAGACTCGGTGCCGATGCTCGGTTGACTCATAAAACGCTTCAATAGACAGTTTGCTAAATATTTCTTGTTGTTATATCTATTGTTAAGTGTTAGCCAAGATTCTTGATAATTGGCAGCTGTTATTGGCACGTGCCTTAACAATTGTTCAGCTTCTCCCGTGAGATGACCCTTTAAATAGTGCATCTTCTGCACTTCATCAATTGAAGCGTTGTTATGGATCAATGACACATATAAATCCTTGAATGTAGTCCATTCACTATAAGAACCAGAAAAACTTGGTATTGAGATTTTAGGCAACCTTACATTTGGTTCTCCCTTTGGTGCAGCCTTTGAGATAGAATAACTGGTTGTTTTTTCTTTGAACAGCCCTAAAATTTCTCTTATTTCTGATTTGTACTCAATATACATCTCCTCAACACTTTCATATATATTTTCCTTTATGTAATTGGTGTCATCTATATCTGCCTCACTCGCTAAAATATTTCCATGTGTATCCGAAAACAATTTCCACGTCTGTTCCAAAGAGTCCAATCGCGTTAACAAGTAAGACTCCTTAGAGAGGCGTTCCTTTGGAGATTTCTTAAAATTATTATACGCCCTTTCAATGATCGACTTGTAGCCTAGTTGTCTTTTAATTAAAGCTGACATTTTAACAAAATCTTACTTACAAGAAACTATACAAATAAAAGTCTTTTACTTAACAGATTTTAAATTAAAATAATGTGGCACCAAATACAAATCAAACAAAACATACAATAGAAAACACACGCGTCAAAGAAAATCACCAACTAGAAGTTCACCAAATTTCAACAAATTTTTAAAGTGTTTAAGACTTAAATATTCCCGAGCGAAATCGGGCATAGGTTCCCCGTCGGATCACCTTTTGCGAAACTATTGTAACATGCACACCGCAAATTTGCTAAGTCCAAGAAAAGTTCTTAAAATTTTACAAGTGTTTTAAAACTTTAACAATCGCACTGAAATTGGGCATAGGTTCCCCGTCGGATCACTTTTTGCAAAACTATTCTAAGTCCTAATTAAACATGCACAATAATTTTTAAAGTCCAAATAATCTTCAAATTTTTCTAAGTGTCAAATAAATTCTTGATCGTTAAACTGAACTGAGCTTTCTTTGAACGAAATAGATCACAAAATGTACTCACAATTTTTCACAGACAAACCACTTGTCACAACTGTAGATTCCTCGCGCCAAATGACGTCACTGCTACGCCTCCTCGTCACTCCTTCCTGTGACGGCACCGTTCCGCGTCTTCCCACGTCACGGTTGTTTGTGACGTCACGTCGCTCGCAGGCACACCTTTGCTCCGCCTCGGTTAACTGCAGCCGGCGCACACGCACCACACTCAACCACCCGACACGGCTCCTTGTACCAGAACCGTTCGGTGCGCACCTTCAGAGGATAGCCCTCTGCTTTCCAGTGCGTTCGCAGCAAAAGCCAAAAATTTCAAAAATATCCGAATCGGTAGGACCATGTATAGATCTAAACCAAATTAGGAAAGGGGTGGCATAAAAATCAAAGATTCAACCCTTTTGAGTAGAAGCCGCTTTATTACGAAACTGCACTGAAGTGACACAGGAGGCAAAACGCTTCGATAGCGCGATCTAGAAACTAGTTAAGTTTAGCAGCGCCATCTAGTTCTAAATCGAGTAAACCTTTTTCACAATAATACTTCGGGTTTCGCATAGGCTCTTGCTAAACCAAAATACCTAAATTACATTAAACAGGTACATTAAAAAATACTTGAATTTATAGAGAAAAACTGTAGATACATACCATCCTACTGCCAAATTGATTATTTTTAAATTGCCCCTCATACGACAGTCTGCCTAATCCTCTGTTGTTCTTCTTTGTTCTTTGTTATGGACAACATAAAGTACAATTCTCTTGACATTTGTTATTTTGCCGTAGATGTAAGTTGTTTGATTGCCGTTTGTTCACCCACTGTGATAGTGTCAAGCGAGCAGTGTATATTGAATTTAATGAACAAGCAACTTCATCTTGCAGTCGACTGAGATTTACACATTTTCAACTGTAAATTCAGTTTGGACTTTTATAGATGCATTTTTTAAAACTAGTGTGATCCCTCGCGATTTTGGTCGCCTTATGTTATTAACTCCATCTACGCGACGGGGAAGTGGGTCGAGAGGTTCAAGATAGAATAAATAAATCTACTTTTATTTATGGTTAGTGATCTATAAGACTTCTAAATTCAAAATCCAATAATGGAATAATGGAGTCCATTATTAAATTTTGAGCCATGGGGACGCCGCTGGCGACCTAACCACGGCTACATCTGGTAACCGAAGAGGTCGCCAAGAGGAAAGCCGTAAAAGTAGCCGCGTAGGTCGCGTGCGCAATCAGTCATCAGTCATCTGAGACCAGGGACTGAATTACCGCAAAACTGGGATACCCTTATTTTCAGATATGACGTCATATCAATAATATATCGGTATCCAAAAAATATCGGTAGACTGAATTATGGTATCACTATATTATGGTATCGAAATATAAAGGTACCAAAAATAGAGGTTAACCGAAAAATATTCCTGCACCCCCCACGGCAGCGGCGCACACCCGCCGGTGCGTGACCTTGGCTTTGGAAAAAGATTATTTTGTACTCTCGATGACAAATTTTTACAATTCGAACGACGACACTCTTCAAGCTGGGCCTCTCGCCCGCTCAGGTCTTGTGATTTCGGTATCGAAATAAGAAATGGGTTAAATAACGATACCTAATGAAAACGTTTAGAATATGATATCGCTAATTTAGGCTGGTTAAATACCGAAATTTAACAACCGTTTCAAGTCCCTGTCTGAGACGAACGGGGTGCGGGTTCGATCTCCGCTGCGGGATACATGCTTGCATGATCTGAAATATTTGTTCCGGGTCTGGGTGTTGTGGTACCATACTCCTGGTTTCTGATAACCACGACACAGGGAATCCTAGTGCGGGAGTCAGGACTATGTATGTGACTGTCGGGTGTTATTTATTTAGAGTAAGTACTTGCCCCTGATATAATAAACATTGCCTTCCTTATTATAAAAATGCATTCAATATGCAACAACAGGTTCCCAAAGCAAATAGATTTTCAACGGCAAATTCCCACAAACAATAATTCTCTTTGCACATCTGTTCGGGAACTTTTGCGAATTGCTTTTCTTTTATCGGAGGAGAAACAAAGCTTTTAAAGATGTTTTAAACAATACAGAATCCATTGTTTCTGGAGTTTATCATCATCATCAGCCTGTAGAAGTCCAATGCTGGACATATGCCTCCCCGAAATAGTTCCATGACCAGCGGTCCTGAGGCTTTTCCATCCACCGACTTCCTGCAACATTACGATGTCGTCTGTCCATCGGGTCCATCGGCCTTCCAACCCTGCGTCACCCGGTTCTTGTTCACCATTTGAAAATATTTACTCCCCAACGGTTGTCAGTTCTGCGGGCTATATGGTCTGCCCATTGCCACTTTATCTTGCTAACTCTGCGAGCTATACCGCAGGCCCTAAAACGTCAAACTCAAAATACACACATGTTTGTGTAATATGTGGAGTAGCCTGAAATAAAGATATTAACAATAATAATAAAATGGATTTTTAACAGGTAGGCAAGAATAATAATTTTGAAATGAATTTTACTTGACATATCGCAGGTCGTTTGAACGCGGCTTTAACCCGCCCTACGTCAGTGAGCTCATTTACAAAACATGAGACTATAGTTCATTAAGCCGAGACTCGATACAGCCTGCGCTTAATTAATTTATTCTGAACTAGAGATGGGAAACAGCCCTTTGTTGGGCTAACTATACCTACAAGGTGATTCGAAATATGTATGCTATCCCGAAAGGGGGTTATTCTACACCCAATAAAATAAGCAATTACGTTAGTATTACGACTTTTGGGAATTCAGCATTTTTGACACATATTCCGGACACACGGTCAACTGATCCCAAACTAGGCATAGCCTGTACTATGGGTACAGAGACTGATATACATAATAGATAAATATTTAACACCCAGACACAGAACAAACATCTGTGTTAGTCACAAATGTTTGTCCAGTGCGGGAATCGAACCCGCGATCTCTAGCGCAGAAATCAGAGTTACTACCAACTAAGCTATGAGGCCATTCAATGAACCACTTGATAGGCTGTTTACTGGTAACTAGTCGTAACTGGCTTAAATTCTACAAAATAGTGAATATTCAAGTATTATTAATTGGTCTGCTACGTGATGATGGTAAGCGGCCTGACGGTATGACTTTGGTCCCTTGGGAGAAGGGTAGGTCTATGGTGTGGGACGCTACTTGTGTTGATACACTAGCGCGCACACATCTTCCGGGGACATCAGTTAGGGCGGGTGCGGCGGCAGATTCGGCCGAGGATCTCAAAAGGCGCAAATATGTTAGTCTTGATAGGGCTTACATATTTGAGCCTTTTGGGGTTGAGACCCTGGGTCCGTGGAAACGGGGCCCTCCAGGTTTTCAAAAAGATATCAGGACGTCTGATCGAAGCGACGCGTGACCCGAGAGCTGGCTCTTATTTGGCCCAGCGCATTAGCATTGCCATCCAGCGTGGCAATTCCGCCAGAGTCTTGGGGACGCTTCCGACTGGTAGTGATCTGGATCAGTTGAGCTATCTATAGATCGTTTGTAACGGTCTTTAGATGGCTCAACTGTTTCTTATGTATTTTGTAAATATTAACTTGTATTAGTTTTAAGTTTATTTTTATAATTGTAACGAGAATGTCTTCACTTATAAGTGAACCATTTAGTTTTTATTGGGTTAAGGGCTTGTGTGAGAATGCTACATTGTCGATACCCATTTGTACGGCGCAAAGTAACCGAGAGTCCATTTCAGCGATGTGTCGGTTCGAAAGCTTATTCATCGAATGATCATGTGTGCGACAGAACCATTTAGCCATAGCACTAGCTCTTAAACGGTTAAGGAGAACATCATGAGGAAACATGAGGAGGCATGTGCTAGAACCTATAAATTCGAAGACATCTGTGTGACATGTGCACGTAAAGAGCGCCTCTAAGGCTCATTTCACCGCAGGTTATAGGTATGCCCTTTTCAGGGCCACCACACCTCAACCTGTTCACTGACCTAATATTGGATAACAAAAAAAGAATCAGTGACACGGCAAGCAAGCAAGATTCACAAATTTTGCAGGAACAGTAAAAAAAGCTTTAGGAAATCAAATAGAAGTTTAATTAAAAAATAAATTATTTCGCTATCCATCACAGGTTTGCAGGCTCGGCAGAGATTTGTTTTCTATAAAAGCTTCCTAATTATAAAATAAATGTAAATTTTTCCTTAAAAAAGATGCCATTTGTACAAATAATTTATGAAAATACTCCATGGAACGAAGCTTTAACGAAGTTACTAGCATAAAGATTTTATAAATATCCCAAAATTTTCGACTCAGGTGGAATTTGAACCCGCGATCCTGCCCTAGATACGCGGATGCTCTACCGAGCCGACATCTCGCCTGTTGAAATGATCTTCGGCTCGAAGCGCCGATACTCCAACTAAAGGAAACGTTGCAATTATCCAAGCCTGCTCAATAACTAAAGTTACATTTTAGATTATTGAGGAGAGGGGTTTGCCGTTTTTGACTAGCTTTAGCCAGATTTTTGTCTACTCTATTTAGAAAAGTGAAGTCACGCTCATACAACTTGCATCGTCATGACATCAATGATTCTGACCTTCAACCGGTTTCAGTTCCGCTACCTGCGGCACCAGTGACCCAAGCACTAATAATTCAAGAAAGCTTACGATACGACAGCAAATGTCAAATATTAATGACATTAGGAAAACTGTATTTACAGAAAGAAACTTAAAACTAATACAAGTTAATATTTACAAAATACACAAGAAACAGTTGAACCATCTAAAGACCGTTACAAACGATCTATATATAGCTCAACTGATCCAGATCACTACCAGTCGGAAGCGTCCCCAAGACGCTGGCGGAATTGCCACGCTGGATGGCAATGCTAATTCGCTGGGCCAAGTAAGAGCAATAATAATATAATTTGATTTTAATGACATCGTCGATGCTTGACAGCAGTGGTGGCAGGCCCCTCCATTACTACCCGTGGATGTCGTAAGAGGCGACTAAGAGAAAAAAATGGGCAGCAGCGTTCCTGAACAATACATGTATCTGCGCTAGTCAACCAGCATGCTCATTGCCCAATGTGGCGATTATGGGCAAATCCCCCCAAATGGTTGTTTGGGTGCAGGCCGTACAAGGTCTAGCAGTGGACGTCCTACGGTTAAAATGATGATAATGAAGAAGCTACAATGTTTTTATTTTTATTAGCTATTATTTGACATTTGCTATCGTATCGTAAGCGTGACGCTATCGTGAATTTTTCGTGCTTAGGCCTCATGTCATTTATAAATGCTAACTTAAAGAGAAGGGAAGTCGGTGGATGGAGAGGGCTCAAGCCTGTTCGTCATGGAACTCTTTGGGGGAGGCCTAAGTCCAGCAGTGGACTTCTACAGGCTGATGATGATGATGATGATGAACTTAAAGAGACTTCTAATTTAAATATTCTATTCGCTACCACTCGCGGCTTCGCTCGTGTAGTAACCATGTCCCGATACTACTAAAGTGTATACGAATGTGTGTACCAAGTAGGTACCTATCGAACATACACTTAAATAACGAATTATAAAACAGTAACTGATTGGCAGACAACGCAGGGCCTAAACCATTTGTCTTAGAGACTTAAAAGAAGGGTGTGTCCCTTTTATTGTTTAGGAGGTGTACTAAGGAATTCATGAAATTCAACCCTTAAAAGGGTGCAGCGGGGGTTGAAGTTTGTATGAAAAATCTTCATGAGAACGAAGTCGCGGTGTCTCTCACGAGTTTTTAATATAAATTAGGATATTATGTACCTGACTTAATACAAGATATCAAGCCACGTATCGTGTGTATGTCTACAGCTTACACATAACGAATTTCTGAATTCTGAGTATGCAAATATTTAGTGCATAATTGGTGCAATCTGAAAATCCAATTCAAAATTTAGGTGCCAAAGAGGTTTCTGAGATATGAGCTAAAAACTATGTGTCAGCTGGAGACCCGGGTCTACAGCTTGCACATCCAGTACTGCCAAACGGCTGACGCGAGAGCTTTGAAAACTAGCCAGATATTTAGTGCCAAATTAGTGCCAAAGGTACTAAAAATTTCAGGCCTGTAGCTTAAAAGGTTTCAGAGAGATGAGCCAAAAACTATGTGTCAGCTGGAGACCCGGGTCTACAGCTTGCACATCCAGTACTGCCAAACGGCTGACGCGAGAGCTATGAAAACTAGCCAGATATTTAGTGCCAAATTAGTGACTAAGGTACCAAAATTTTCAGGCCTGTAGCTAAAAAGGTTTCAGAGATATAAACAAAAAACTATGTGTAAGCTGTAGACCCGGGTCTCCAGCTTACACATTTCGTTACGCCAAACCGCTGATCAGAGGGCAATAAACTTTAGGCAGGATTTTAGCTCATAATTAGTGCCTAAGGTACCAAAAATTTCAGGCCTGTAGCTGAAAAGGTTTCAGAGATATAAGCAAAAACAGTTTTCCCGCCAAAAAATTCAAATAAAGTTATTGAAAATCGCCTCATTGCGACGTTGCCATTCCGTTTCAACAAGATTGTCAAACGACTTTAAACTTTATTTACATGTTACGAAGATTGATTTTGGTATTTGATCATTAAAAAAGTTCATTTGTTTTGTTGAGTTTAGTCTAGGAGCTCGGAGGATAAAATAGTTTTCAGCCAAAACATACCGTGTTGCCATCGATGTAATCGTATCTCGTAGACTTACGTCTTGATTGATGATGGAAGTCAGAGGCAATCACGACGACATCATCGCCCTGAGTCAAATTCTTTGTCAGTGTCGGCAAGTTATTTATAATCTCTCTGATAGGAGCACCTGGCTTACAAATGGATAGAACAGATTGGTAGTCATTATTATGTAAGTGTATAAATTCTCCAAGAGATTTTCCGTATGTATCGCACAATATTAGCATTTTCTTAGGTCTATTTTGTGAAATTACGGCGGTATCCTCAGCTTTATAGCTTTACAGCTTTATAGCTTTATAGCCCAGACTTATGTCTGGGTTCATGGTTTTGGGTACTGTTATTCGTTTGGTTTCCAGTGTTCTCCTCTGTCGTTAGCTTCTCTACGGATCGAAGTCCTATTCTCGTAGTAATCCCGTTGTCTTCTTTATTCTTTATTGTCACGACCTGTTTTGTTGCTATTGATTCACTCGTTTTAGTCCGTCTTGTTTTTGTCTTCCCTATTTTCGCTACTAATTTTTTTTGTATTTTTCTTTCTATTCTGTGAGTCTTTATCATGTTTCACTTGTTTATTCAATGTTATTCTATTTTTACTTAAGTTCTTGGTCTTTGCTGCAGTTTTAATATCTACGGTGTGTCTAGAATTTTTTAATTTTATGTTTTCACTTTGGAGCTCAATTATTTGGCTTATTAAATTGTCCAATTCTTCATTAAGTATTTGGGTGTTCTCATTGGTTTCCAACTGGAGCGTTTTTTGTAGTTGTTTGAACAGCGCTGCATTATTTTCGTGCAAACGTATTACGTTTAATGCTTCTTCATATTCATTGAGATCTGCAGTTCGTCGCTCAATCATCTCTTTTAGCTTATTTCTTTCCGTTTCAGTCTCTTGTAATTTTATTACTTGTTCTGCAAATGCTACTTTGAGTGACCCATTTTGCGCCAAGAGATTTTTATAATCCTTCGCGCAGTCGTCTTGTTCCTTTAGAAGCTTCAAATTCAAGTTTTGTGCTTTTTGTATTTCAGCGGTCAATTTTCTAATTCTACTGCAACCTGGTTTCTTGTTTGGGGCATTCTGGTACAGTCACTGGAACGATCAGAAAATGCAAAAAGTCGATTCGGATGAATAGATTCGATCCAGGGCACGTCGTTACTGACGATTATTGAGTCAACCGCCTCAACCGCTACGCCAGCGGTACTTTACTTACAGCGACGAAATAAGTGTAGAGGTTGAAAGAACTATTTCTTAGAGTCGCAGATCGTTGTAATAAAAAAATCGACCGTCATTACACTTTTTTGCACACCCTCATTAGCTTTTTAGTTCAATATGACTGTATTGATAAAAAACTTTTATTTAGTCATTATAACGAGGCACTTACGTATAATATTGTGACGCGTTCGTTATTTTGGTTGTTATAATTTTTGAGAGTAGATCGCCAAAATGATTTAAGGTAAACATCATGAAGAAACCAGAGGTTTAGTCAGCTTGCACACTATGAGTACTTACGTGTTAATAGGAAACAATACAATGCCACAAATCTGGGCCCCGATCGCGCTAAATTTTTGCTTGTGGCGCTCTGCGGTATATTTTAAGGGATGAAGATGAAGTTTTCCAAACGCTGGCCATTAGATAAAACAGAATCGAAACCATTGTGTAAGCATCATCATCATCACCTATTTGAGTCCACTGCTGTACATAGTGTACCTACCACTAATTAGAGGTGGATAACTCGAGTCAGTGACCGTGGCGGCCCCGGCTGAAGAATAGGCCCCTCCTAACCTCCTACCCGTGGATGTCGTACTAGGCAGGCGAGTAAGGGATGGGCAGCAGCTTCTCCTATTTTCACAAAGATTTTCAAATTCCCCCCACCCCCATGACAGGAAGTCACTCCGGAAATCTGTGGGGGAGGCCGCTGTTCAGCAGTGGACTTCAAACGGCTGGAATGATGATGATAAACTCGAGTCAGAACACGCATCCAGATCGAATCACAGGGTACTGAGCCGCAGGTAAATGGATCACGCCGCTCCCAAGCAGCTGAAGCAGCTCAACGGCTCAAAGTAGTTCTACTTCATCTGCGATTCATGCGACCCTGACCCTGATTAGAAACGATTTCATACGACAACAATTTGTATTATTTTCAACACTATTAAGCCCATATTAGAAAAGCTGACCCGTTTGATGAACTGATTGCTAGTATCTTATTGCATTGTTTGCTTCACTTTACCTGATTCATCTGAAATCATTCATAGATCTACTTGCGCGGTTCAAGAGCGCGAGCTGCGAGCTGATTTGCAGCTCAGGTATTTTGAGTGAGTTACCCACCGCTACCACTTAGAAACTTTGATGTACCAAATAAAAACTATAGTAGGTATTATTATAATATTATAACTACAAAATGTTTGTTTATTTTTAGATTTTGACGCCTTTTCTTTTTTAGTTACCAGCATAATTTTAGTGATACTTCATCATCTTATCCTATCTAAGCTTCTGAATTCTTTAACCTACATGATATATACTTTAAACATACATAAGCCTCTCGATTTGAGAGCAAAAGACTTGGCGGCAGGAATAAGATGCCACAGCCAGCCCGAAAGGGAAAAGCATAAAAAAATGCAAACTTCAAGAAGGAAAGAATGACACGATAATGTTACGCGCCTGTACAATATCGGGCAGCCTGTAAGGACGTGGACACTCTGATAATGTACAGCCAGCCATATTCACAGCATCTAATTCTAAATGGGGGAATAAGATCTGCACTGACGTCCCGCGTTGGGGTGCGCATTCACAGCATTTTATTGCAATAATTTTTCCAATAATACGAAGCCACCTAGCTTTAGACGGCGGAGTCACATATCTCATCATGTCACATAGGAACCTACTCATCTATTACTTTCGTGACGTGGTTTATAAATGGTTCATATCTACCTACCTTATGTGAGGTACCTACCTACTTCCCTATGTTTGGTAGGTCTAGGTACAAAGTGTAGATACGTAGTACCTAGGTATAATAAATACTTGGTACCTATACCTAGCTAGACCTACATAAGTAAGTACCTTACATAAAGTACGTAGGATTGTATAATATTATGCAAACACGTCACGAAAGTAATAGATGGCTTCCTAGTACCTAGAGCTAACCAAACTTAGGTAGAACTAAATAGCCTAAATGCGTAATAAAACACGTCAAAAAACTATAGATAGGTAAATAACTAGTACCTAGGTACTAAGTAACTACCATCTATAATTTACTAGCCAACTTAGATATGAACAAAATGAGCAAATACGTCACGGTAGTACCTAATAGATACCTGCATATCCAACTTTCATATGTGCTACCTACCTACCTACCAAGGTATCTTGATTAACCTAAATACCTTACCTGACTTCATCTGACAGACTTTTATTTCTGTTTTAGTGTGTGGTTAGGCGGAGCAATGATCTATGAAATGCGGGGTGGTGGCGCGGGCAGAAAGTGTATGAGAATGGCCGGACATAGGGCTCAGTGGCGCGTATTAGGGTTGACCTATGTCCAGCAGTGGACTAGTGTGGGCTGATGATGATGATGGCTACAATGGAGGCCAATTTCATACGTCAGTTTCGAAATTGAAAATCTCTGGAACTTCAACCGAAGTAACAAATTATGTAGGTAGGTACTAACCAATTACTTACAATATATTTTTATTTTATCTAGATCGATCGACACCTATCTTACATATGAGATAACGGCTAGGTTAGAAGTACAACAAATTCAGAAGATGAAGATACTACCTAATAAGAAGATGTGTAGGTATCACAAAAATTATGCTAGTAACTAACAAATGTTAGTAACTTACCTACATTAGAGGTAGGTACAGTATGTCCAGTGGACTTAAATAGGTTAAAGATACCTCCTACATAAAAGTTTCGATTCTGTTTTATCTTTATCCAGCCAATTCTATCCATAGCCAGCGTTTGGAAAACTTCATCTTCGTCGCATATAATATACCTACCACAGAGAGCCTCAAGACGAAAGCCTACAGTCAGTGCGCGTTGCCAGCACCAAAAAGTTACGAACGGCGACCACACTCCGAATGACGCAGTGTTGAAAGGCCCCGCACCCTATGGACCGACGACATTGCCAAGGTTACTGTAATTCACTGAATGGAAATGGCTCAAGACCGTTCGTCGTGGCACTCTTTATGGGAGGCCTATGTTCAGCAGTGGACTTCTGCAAAATGATAAAATATTTTTGTGATACATGTCCTCTAATAGGTAAGTATCCAAAAGGGAGGTCATTCAACTTATCGTTGATGTGTATATACTAATTCCGGAACATTTTGTATCCATACACTAGTTCACTGAAGTAAAAGATAAATCTCTCTTTTTCGAGGTACGACACACAAGGTACATCGATGGCAGCACTGGGTATGTTTTGGCTGAAAACTATTTTATCCTCCGAGCTCCTAGACTAAACTCAACAAACCAAATTAACTTTTTTAATGATCAAATACCAAAATCAATCTTCGTGACATGTAAATAAAGTTTAAAGTCGTTTGACAATCTTGTTGAAACGGAATGGCAACGTCGCAATGAGGCGATTTTCAATAACTTTATTTGAATTTTTTGGCGGGAAAACTGTTTTTGCTTATATCTCTGAAACCTTTTCAGCTACAGGCCTGAAATTTTTGGTACCTTAGGCACTAATTATAAGCTAAAATCCTGCCTAAAGTTTATTGATCAGCGGTTTGGCGTAACGAAATGTGTAAGCTGGGGACCCGGGTCTACAGCTTACACATAGTTTTTTGCTTATATCTCTGAAACCTTTTTAGCTACATGCCTGAAAATTTTGGTACCTTAGTCACTAATTTGGCACTAAATATCTGGCTAGTTTTCATAGCTCTCGCGTCAGCCGTTTGGCAGTACTGGATGTGCAAGCTGTAGACCCGGGTCTCCAGCTGACACATAGTTTTTGGCTCATATCTCTGAAACCTTTTAAGCTACAGGCCTGAAATTTTTAGTACCTTTGGCACTAATTTGGCACTAAATATCTGGCTAGTTTTCAAAGCTCTCGCGTCAGCCGTTTGGCAGTACTGGATGTGCAAGCTGTAGACCCGGGTCTCCAGCTGACACATAGTTTTTGGCTCATATCTCAGAAACCTCTTTGGCACCTAAATTTTGAATTGGATTTTCAGATTGCACCAATTATGCACTAAATATTTGCATACTCAGAATTCAGAAATTCGTTATGTGTAAGCTGTAGACATACACACCACGTATCCGACTCATTATTCATTGGTTGATTACTATGTTATTTTAAATTAGTCTACTCGCAAATTATCCTTAAACGTTCGAACTCGTGCTAGCATCTGCTTTCATTCTACACCAAATCACGAAAAACTGCTGAATAATTCCAATCAACCGAACAAAAGGTTTCAGGGAAATGTCGGGGTGCGCATGAAAATTCGTCGGGTAAAGAATTTTGGCACGCGCCAGCTCAACGCTGGTTTGAGGCGAGGAAGTAATGCCGGCCGCGACTTTTGGCTAGCGACTCGCGCGTTACAACTCTACTAAAATATTATGTAGAAGACAAAAACATCGAAGACCTCACATTTTAAGATTTTGTAATGCTCAGCCCTCGGTATCTGGTTGATTTTATTTAGTAAACTCCAAGGATTAATGTTATCCTCTCTGGAAATTGATCGACCATAACTTTAAAAAATATACGATCAACGATTTTCCCCGGGACAGAAACCCCACATGATCAGAAGTTTTTTTTCATCTAGAATACGTTTCATCATCATCATTTCAGCTATTCGACGTCCACTGCTGAACATGCCCTCCACAGACAGCAAATTCCTTATCACTTGCCTCATAGCTCAGTTGGTAGTAACTCTGCCTTCTGCGCTAGAGGTTGCGGGTTCGATCCCCGCACAGGAGAAACATTTGTGTGATTATCACAGATGTTTGTTCTGTCTCTGGGTGTTAAATATTAATCTATTATGTATATCTGTCTCTGGCACCCATAGGCTATGCCTAGTTTGGGATCTGTTGACTGTGTGTGATATGTCCGGAATATTTATTTTATTTATATATTTGCCCATACTCACCACGCTGGGCATGCGGGTTGGCGAGCGCAGTTAGAGCTATCGTTGTTAAAATGAGGGACGCTGCTGCCCATCCCCTAGCTTTTTCCCTTAGTCGCCTCTTGCGACATCCGCGGATAGGTAGATATGGAGGGGCCTATTCTTCAGCCGGGGCCACCACGGCCAAGAAAGAATACGTTTATTCGACATGAACTCAAAAAACACGGAACGGACATAGGAACATCAACTAGTCGTGGGTTTTTCTGACGACCTCGGTGGCGTAGCTTCTGATACCCACGACACAGGGAATCCTAGTGTGGGGTCAGGACTATGTACATATGTGACTGTTATTTATTTAGTTTTAACAGTGACTTATAGTCGCGTCTTTAACTGTTTAAAGTTAAGGTTCTACAACTTCCGCGCAATATCGAGTTCCTACCCGCGACGTGTAAACCGCCTATTATGATGTAGAATAGGCCTTTGTGTTAAAAAAACAAAGACGAGTTGTGAAAATACGGATCATGCCCTTAAGTGATAATAAAAGCTTTAGCTCCCTTTTAAATGGTTACTTTCATTCCAAATACTCTTTTTTAACATGCTGTAACAGATGCTGTATCAGCTATGTTTTGACATGGACTGAACTGACAATGGGAGTGGTGGTAGTAGCCCCGCCTTCCGATCCACAAGTCGGGGGTTCCCGGTCTTGCACCAATCGATTTTCCATTCAGAAAGTGTATGTGCGCTATGGGTACTACTGCTCTCGAATGGTGAACCAAAACATCGTGAGTCCTACCTAGAACCTAAAAATACGAAGACATGTCTTGGGAATTTATGTGTAAAACTTTTTTTTTTATATTCTGTACATATCACACACGGTCAACTGATCCCAAACTAGGCATAGCCTGTACTATGGGTACCAGAGACTGATATACATAATAGATATATATTTAACACCCAGACACAGAACAAACATCTGTGTTAGTCACAAATGTTTGTCCAGTGCGGAAATCGAACCCGCGACCTCTAGCGCAGATGGCAGAGCTACTACCAACTGAGCTATGAATCTGTCGTCATCAGCGTCAGCGTGACGGAGTGGCGGCGATACGACAGTTCGGAAAAAAAATGAAACACAACCTTATCTACTCTTTGATACGGCTGAATTACAAAAACACCTCTACCTTTTTCCTTTTTTTTTTGTTCCCTAATTTATGTAAGTGTGTATTTTGTAGTGAATAGCAATACCAGAGGCATCACGCACGTGTTGCCGACCCCGAACCCCCTCCCCCCCTTAAGAGCTCTGGTAACCTTACCTACTCACCGCAGGTACACAACCCTATTTGAAACAAATAATGTTATTTGACTGAGATCTGTAAAGCGGAGGTACCTTCCCAGGCGGGCTGCTCCAATTTAGAGCGAGAAAATCTCGTTGTGCCCTAGGTCGCTTAAAATCGCTGTGTGTCGCTTAGCTTAAAGGCGAGCTGTGTGTCGCTTAGTTCTGTCCTAATAAGCCGTCACAAATAAAAAACTTTTTCTTTCTTTCTTTTTTTCTTTCTTTAGCACGTGCGTGAGGCTCTTCGATCCGCACAATCAAATGACCCTCACCTGTCATCTCAGTTCTCACACCCATCTTAAAGAAAGATATTTAATCATCATACTCCTTGGGAATTACTTAACTAGACTGAAAATCAAATGAAAACCAGTTCGTGCGTTAATTATTTTAAAATAGTTATATAATTTGTCTTAATATAATTTGACTTGATTAATTTCGAAAATTCGAATTGTTATTTATGCCGTTACATACAGTTGGTCTAGTCCAATTAAATACTGATTCAATTACATTTGTAGGTACTAAAGAATGAACATGCATGTGCTTTATTAAGTGAAGTGCTTTAGTTTCCAAATTAGCGGCACCTGTCATTTAAAGTCCGTAAACGGTGAGCGATATTTCAAAATGATCCTCATGTCTACGTTGTTAAGTATGTACTTAAGAAAATCTAACCTTAAATCGTTCCTGTACAAAAACATTGACCGTCATTCATCGTCATCAACAGCCTGTAGAAGTCCACTGCTGGACATAGGCCCCTAAAGAGTTCCATGACGGACGGTCTTGAGCCTTTTACCTGCGACTTCCCGCAACTTTAACAATGTCATCGATCCATCGGTTGGGGAGCCTTCCAACACTGCGTCGCCCTTCGAGAACATTTATTGCTCAACGGTTGTGGGTTCTGCTAGATATACAGCTGCCCGTGGTGCTTTTGGCCGTGGTGGCCCCGGATGGAGAATATGCCCTTCCATTTCTACCCGTGGATGTCGTAAGCGGCGATTAAGGGAAACAAAGCCAGGGAAAAGCAGCAGCGTACAACAACAAGAGTTTATCTGCGCTCGCCAACCAACAAGCCCGTTGCGCGACTTTGAGCTTGGAGGACAATAGTTAGCGACCAAATCTCAGTGCCGTATGACATTTCAGGCAATATGCACTGGTTATAGACTTTCGTCTTGAGACTCTGCGGTATCTGCGACGGGAAGATATGACCGTCATGACGCTCGTATCCATTTTCAAAGGAGTAGAGGCCCAATTCTACTAATGGCTTCAAAATGACTATGGTTCAATGGTAAAATTGTCACTTTTGGTATTCTGCTATCACAGTCGTATAACAATGACAGTCATTGTGAACCCAATGAAATCAAAGAAACGAAGGTGGCAACAATCGTAACTGAATGATAATGGTGCGATCAATTATCATTTTCAAGTCATTGAATTAGTAGAATTAGGGGCCCGAAAAGCTACAAGTATGAGAATGGATCGAAATGTCTGTGTTTGGTAGCGAGATTGATTCATTGTTTGTCCAACGTGATCTAGGACTGGAAACTTACTTAGACGCTTCGAAAATGTCTAAGTAACTGTAAAATTTATCGGTGCCCGAATTTCCAGTGATTTAGTTGTGTGCCGTGCTAATTCAACAGACATTGTAAGAGGCGACTGAGGGAAAAATGTAGGTGATGGCCAGCAGCGTCCCCTATTTCAACAACGATAGCTCTAACTGCGTTCGCCAACCCGCGTGCTCGGCGTGGTGAGTATGGGCAAATTCTCCCCACATGATAGGAAGTCGCTCTGCAAATCTGTAGGGGAGGCGTATGATCAGCAGTGGACGTCATATGGCTGCAATGATGATGATGGTACCTACTTTTCAGAATGAATGTTGAATAATGCTAAATAAATCTTTGTTCATTACCTTAGCGCTACGATTAACGTTCTAACTAGCTTATGCTCACGGCTTCGCTCGCGTGGTACCTACATAAAAAGTAACCTATATGCTAGTCTATGTAAAGAGCTCTATCTATTTCAAGTTTCATCGAAATCGGTTGAGCCGTTACGTCGTGATTGAACAACAAACATCCATACATCTAAACATCCAAACATCCTCACAAACTTTCGCATCATAATATTATAAACGCGAAAGTTTGTGAGGATGTTTGGATGTTTGTTATTCAATATAAGTGGGATAAAATTAAAAAAAATTACGTGATGCCTGAACTAGGAAAACCCGTGTCTCAGACATCATCATCATTTCAGCCGTACGACGTTCACTGCTGAACATGGCCTCCCCCACAGACAGAGCAAATTCCTTATCATGTAGGGGGATTTGCCCATACTCACCACGCAGGGCATGCGGGTTGGCGAGCGCAGTTAGAGCTATCGTTTTTAAAATGAGGGACGCTGCTGCCCATCCCCTAGCTTTTTTCCCTTAGTCGCCTCTTACGACATCCGCGGATAGAGATATGGAGGGGCCTATTCTTTAGCCGGGGCCACCACGGCGGTGTCTCAGACGGTTAACATTAATAAATAAGTAGGTTCTTATGAATATTCAAATTAATAAACTTCAAATATCCTAACCATAAGATAAATATAATTAATACTATTTAGGGTAGACTTATTACATGAATGAATGTATGTTCGCTATTTGCCCCCTAAGTTCCAAGATTTCGTTTTTTTATGGAAATCCGATAAACTACCCCGAACTCTTCCAAATCAGTTCAAATTGTTATGATATTGCAACTGAACTTTGCTGATGTATGGCTCCCCGGGGGGTGATTTCAGACAACGTATGGGGCAAAGTCACGCTAACGACTAGAATAATCAACTAGGCTCGTTGTACAATTCGCTTTAAAATAGTGCCTCGGGCTTATGTTATCGTTTTGATAAATACATTGCTGTTTGGTCACGTAGACCCTGCATTAAGACATCCATAGATATTAAAAAAACTATATTAAGGTAAGTAGGTAGGTAGGTACATTCAAAAAAAAAAAAACTTTAAAAATAAAATAAAAACATTCCATCAATTTGTTGTGTACGCAAATTTGCGGTAGGTTAGAAATAGTTTAAGCATACAAGTTAAAGAGTCTTTACCACCCGCGCTAGTGAAACACTGTGCTACGGCGTAGTAGCGTATCTCGTCCCTTGCATTAAGGCTCGTTTTAGAATGCCCATTCTGCAGCTCACTCGTTATCGCTTCGATTAATGAAGCGATAACGAGTGAGCTGCAGAAAAGCCGCGTTCAAACGGCGTGCGACGTGTCATGTAGGTAATATATGTTTTTAAAATGATCCTTATGATGCAATTTCACCAGTGTGCTGAACTGTGCGGCACGTAATGCACATTTGTGTACGACACAAATGTTTATTCTGGTCCACTGTGCGCGGACTGGTGTTTTACAGATCTGAACTAAATAAATAAAAAACCTTATCATTCAAAAAAAAAACAGTGAAATTCAAATATAATAAAACGTTAATGTTTATAAGGAAACCCGATTCAGAATTTCAGATTTATTTTCCTTGAATAGCGGGAATTATTGGAAATATTTACAATCTGCCGTCAAAGTGCTATCTACAAAATATACCTAAATATTTTACTTTACCTACTGTAAAGAATTTTCACTCTCTTCATTTTTGGTCGAGCAAGCAAAGCGAGCGAAGATCTCTCAAACGAATGGACAAATCGGCTTTGTATTTAAATTTGTTAAAGCATAACTTTTGTACCGTCCATTCGATCTACATGGAATTTAATAGTTCAACAGTTTGTACTATCAAAATTAGCTGGTAAGTTTTTTTTTTTTTTTTTGGACATATTCACACGGTCAACTGATCCCTAGGTCCAAACAAGGCATAGCCTGTACTATGAGTACCAGAGACTGATAAACATAATAGATATATATTTAACACCCAGACACAGAACAAACATCTGTGTTCATCACACAAATGTTTGTCCAGTGCGGGGATCGAACCCGCGACCTCTAGCGCAGAAGGCAGAGTTACTACCAACTGAGCTATGAGGCCTGTCATATTAGTTAAATAGGCCAAGGGGTTGCTATGAAATAGGGGCCCAAAAGAAGGTTTTCAAACAAATACAAATACTAGAATACTAGTGATTCATACGAAATAGCTTTGATCATAAATTACAAAACTATTTTTTATTTATTCTAGGCCCAATTATTTTTCGGATACAATGAAAATATTAATATTTGAAATATAATCAAAAAAGTCAAACGTTAGCCTTTGTATAAAAAAATCTTTAGTGAGCTCCCATTTGGTAAAGTTTCAAAGACTTCATAGTTAAGCTAAGATTGTTATTTATTATTATAATGTTTTATTTAACAAATATCGTATTACAAGGCTATTTTATTAAAGGTCTGAATATTTTCGGCGGTAGAATGAACTCAGCGCGGGCAGGCTCGCTTCGTCGCTCTATTGATCTTGTTTATTTTTAAATGGGGCAATGATACTGGTCTTTTAGAGGCACATTGAGATCATGAATAAAACCCCTTGGTACGAGAACATTTATTTATTTATTTATTTAGAATACAGTATAACATCATAACAGGGTTTTTTTATCCCTAAGGCGATGCCATATGTTATTAGTTGGTACATTATAATAAAGTTAGTACCTAATCGAAACATTTCGTTTCTATCACTATCTTTGCAAGTTGTAGGAGTTTCGGTAGGTGATTGAAAAAAATATCCACGCTGTTCGCACACAAGATATTGAGCAGATAGACAGCGAGTGACACGGGGGCAAACTTAAGTTGGTTGGTCCTACAGTGCGGCACTTCCAGCATGGCGGGGCGGCGGCCCGTATCATTATTAACATGTATCAATTTTGTATTTTAGCTGTACAGGTAGTTCTGTCTCAATTGTTTTCGTTCGAAATGACATGTCAGTTCCGTCCGCGTGTTCAATTATGTTCCTACCTTGACTCTTGTCGGCAACTAAATAGTACATACTGTAATATTTTTTATTAACGAGGAAGTGGCAAGATGCTATATTCAAAAAATGTGCATACATACATTTTTTGGAGGAGGTAGGGCACTGCGAGATTTTCTCGCTCTAAATTGGAGCAGCCCGCCTGGGGAGCTACCTCCGCCTTACAGAAGATCACAGCCAAATAACATTATTTGTTTCAAATAGTGTTGTGTTCCTGCGGTGAGTTAGGTTTCCAGTGCCCTTTAGGAGGGGTTCGGCAGGCAACGCATTAGCAATGCTCCAGGTGTTGCTGATGTCAATAGGCGACGGTAACCACTTACCATCAGGAGGGCCGTAAGCATGTTTAACTTCGTATAACACAAAAAAAACAGGCAATTTATTAAGCTTTGATTCCCTAAGCAAACGGTGCTCTCCGTGGTCTAAAGAACTCTAAAACCATTCCTTCTACGAGATTTTCAGAACTTATGTAAGGCTTTTTTTTTTTTTTAATTTACTTTTTGTGGCTATGGTGTCACTGCGGCCACAACTGGCCTATTGTGATGGATATATATGTAAGGCTTAGTATTTGACTGAAAAACTATAGAACTCAGTGTATCATTTTTACTGGTTACACACACAATGGCCCAGTGGGACTCTGCGATATAAAACGCCAGCAGTTTGTCAACCCTGTGCTCTAGAGGTGGAATAAAGATTAATTTGGTGAACTGAACTGGAAGAAAACTAAAATTGAGAAATTGCTTATAAGACCTTGTTGAAGAAAAATCTTTAGCTCAGATTGACTACGTACCTGGTTGTACTTTCAAAGCTTTCTTTTGTGAAATAAACCCGTTCAAACATACTTCTACCATTATAATATCACAAGAGACCAAAAAATGCCAATTCCGCTAATACTCTTGTTTGTAATAATTATAAAACCACTTTTCAGGATAGTAGGTATACTTATTATGAATCACCTGATTAACTTTTTTTTTTTTTTTTTAATTTCCGGACATATCACTCATAGTCAACTGATCCCAAACTAGGCATTGCCTGTACTATGGTTACCAGAGACTGATATACATAATAGATAAATATTTAACACCCAGACACAGAACAAACATCTGTGTTCATCACACAAATGTTTGTCCAGTGCGGGAATCGAACCCGCGACCTCTAGCGCAGAAGGCAGAGTTACTACTAACTAAGCTGTGAGGCCAGTTGATCTTATTTTTCGATAAAAAACAGTTATTTCGTTATGTTTTCCACTGCCTCTAATTTAGTTCTGGTTTCGCAACAAGATGTCGCTACAGGAAAAGCTTAACGAATTAAATTAAAAACGGAACCCTCGGCGGTGATTTTAAATTCACCAACAAATAAACAGAACGTGAATAAGAGAAGAGAATGAACCAATTATTTTCGGTAGACGTTTTTATCGTACACTTGAGTTCCTTGCCGTCCCTTAATGCGTTGATGAATAACGACCTTCGGGAACTACTAAAAACTTTATACTGTGTCATAAAAAGTACAAGTACGTAAATAAAGTATGAACGTAAACTCTAGTTACCTAAGGGCCTATTGTCGCGACGTCTCTCAAATGCGTTGCCGTCGCGCGTTTTAAAGACGCTATCAAACGGCTTTGTTAAGTATAGGTAAGGATCATTTAAAACGAATTTTATACGAAATATCGCATGTCGTTTGAACACGACTTAACATTTTTTTTTTATTTTTTTTTTCTTGACATATCACACACGATCAACTGATCCCAAACTAGGCATAGCCTGTACTATGGGTACCAGAGACTGATATACATAATAGATATATATTAAACACCCAGACACAGAACAAACATCTGTGTTAGTCACAAATGTTTGTCCAGTGCAGGAATCGAACCCGCGACCTCTAGCGCAGAAGGCAGAGTTACTACCAACTGAGCTATGAGGCCAGTCAATAATATTATTTGCAGCATGAAACGCGATACACGCAAGCAGCGTTTTTTTACAGCCCGTTTGCATCGATACTTACGCGATACAGACGCGAGGACCAATGATGAACCCAAAGCCAAGCTCAATATTTTGTACTGTGCAATTTACACAACTTGCCAACTGCATCGCTGCTGCGCGTCGTTGCGATCGATGCGCGTCGACAGCGCGTTTGAAAAACGTCGTGTGCATTGGCTTTAAACAAGACAGCTCTTTATTATTTATTGAGAATTATTTATGCCTTAAAGTGGTGCATGGTAAAGCTGGATCATTGGAGATTAGAATATTTTGACACTAGGCTGTAGAGAATAAGGTTGAGTTTGCCACGAAACAATTACATGAAGATTCATCAGTTGGTATAACGTTAACACGTAAATAATTAATTCACACCTTTAATTAGAGTGACTTAATTAATTTAACCGTAGAATAGTAGGTACATACTTAGAATAGAATAGAATAGAATAGAATATAGCTTTATTGTACACCAAAAGAAAATACACAATCAAGAAAATAGAAATAACATAAAATAGTGTGACAATGCGCGGTCTTATCGCTAAAAGCGATCTCTACCAGGCAACCTTTGGATGGACAGGATATACAAACTAGAAGAGGACGGTGGCGCACATAATAATAATAAGTGAAATAAAACGTATAATTTAAAACTACAAACCCTACATACTAATATCATAAATGTATAGATAACTACTTACTTAATAACTACTTAATACTTGTACTACGGTAGGTACCTAGAAAAGACAAAATCAAAAACTTTAATGTTCTTTCTAGCCTCTCTTTTTCTCGCTCTATGTTTGCTTTATTAGTCAGCAATTGGCGTCGCATCATCGCATCGTTTCTTGCCTGTACAAAAAGGTATTTTTACCTTTTTTTTATGTTATACAGAGGCAAACAAGCTTACGGCCCTCCTGATGGTAAGTGATTACCGTCGCCTATTGACATCAGCAACACCTGGAGCATTGCGTTGCCTGCCGAACCCCTCCCCCCCTAAAGAGCTCTGGCAACCTTACTCACCGCAGGAACACAACACTATTTGAAAAAAATAATGTCATTTGGCTGCGGTCTTCTGTAAGGCGGAGGTACCTTCCCAGGCGGGCTGCTCCAATTTAGAGCTAGAAATCTAACTGTGCCCTACCTCCGTGAAAAACTACTTCCTACTATTATTATTATTAAGTCATTTATTTCAGGCAACACAGCAAAGTACATGTACAAATACAGGGCCCATAGATATATATACCTTAAAACTAAAATACATATAATATTCTATGCTTCCTATCCTACTATATTAGAATTTATGAATAAAAAACTTCGTTAAGATGTTTGCAAAGAAGTTAAGATGTTTTTTAATTAATCGCGCCGTAGGTACCACTGAACGGATTCAATGAAATTTCGCATGTACCGGGTACGACGCGAGCGAAGCCGGGCGGAAGCTAGTAAGCACAAAATCAGGTTGTATGGGCAAGATTCAAAGTCAGAGTTTAGTTAAGAAAAGTTGATAGTTGCCTGTTTACACTCTTGGCAAGATTTCAGTAGTTTGGCTAAGTGATAAGGATAAAGAATAATAATAATAACGTTTATTTATCAATTCGCATTCATAATATTGTAGATAAACGTCAATTAAGTAACGAGCAGTCAAATGCTTACCAACAGGTGGGCCGTATGCTTGTTTGCTACCTTAGTTGTATAAAAAAAAAATGCCTAATGTCTGACATTTCTTCATGCTGGAATGTAATGTCCCATCCAGACTCTCGCGAGGTGCCTCGTAGTAGCTCTCGGCACGAGTCTTGGCGAGTGGAGGCGGCAGGAGTGTTAGCCATCCACACTCTCTCTGGGTTTATTCAGTTGCCCGCTACGTCTTTCTCTATCCGCTACGTATTTCTCTAAGCAGTGGCGGATTTGCCCTAAGGCCCAGTAGGCCCGGGCCTAGGGCGGCCAGATATTAGGGGCGGCAAATCGTGACAAAAAAAATAAATCAAATGCAAAGTACCTAAATATTAAAAAGGCTGCTCCATAGACTTATTACAACTAGCTACAGTAGACATGCAGCTTCGAACAGATTTCATCGTTTCTGATTTCGATATATATATAAAGTTGGCAATAAAGTAAATTCATTATGTATTTATCTATATGATGGGTGCTGAGATAAGGGCGGCACAAAGCTGTCGTTAATAATAAATTGCTCCTTTCTGTAACGTCTTATTCATTAACTCGCAGGCCTGAAAGCGATTACATATAATGATTGATTACACTGAGAATTATTTAGTCATTTCCGTTTAATGGACGCTATGCCTAAAGCCGTGTTCAAACGGCGCGCGATATGTCATCCAAAATTTATTTAAGAATAGAATAGAATATAGAAGTGTATTGTGTTCATGTTGTACAGAAAAGATCTTATTATATATTATTTATAGCTTCAACATGAGCCCTGATAGGGCACGAGAATTTAGTGGTAGTAAAATGATTCATACGTCTTTCAGACAACCTTAAATGTCAAAATCAAAATTAACAATGGAAGCGAAATGTAAACCTTCTTCTTCCTACCCTTGTCCAACCTTATGTGGAGTCGGCACAACAAGTTTTCTTCTTCCACTCTCTTCTGTTAGCCGTCAGCTCCGCACTCACTTCTTTCTTACTCATTTCATCTTTAATACAGTCCAATTTAATACAGTTTAATACAGTCTTTTCTTTGGCCTTCCACATTCTAATATCCATCCACATTCATACCTAACACTCTTCTCGTTTGAATTTTATCTATTCTCATGACATGACAATACCATGCAATGAAAACCGTAGCTACAAAAATTATCTAAACTGTGCGATGGTAAAATTGACCTACCACAAAACCAACTATCAAATATCACATAAACATTGTGTTAAATTATTTTGTCAGATTCACGTGGTGTGAATGTGATCACAGATTGTCATGGGTTTGTGGTAGGAAGGGGCGAAGAGGGGAGAGACCGCAAATCTGATGTGTACACGTAGGTAATTATAGTACGATGCCTTGTTCAGCGTTTGTGGTTTATTGATCGAGCGAGCGGAGAGAGCGAGGTCTCCCAAACAACTTGGACGAATCGGCGTTTTATGTGTGATAATTAGAGAATACTTTCTTCTTCTGCTTTCAAACTGTCCATCCAGTCTGCGTCGTTCAAAACGTTGCACTATCAAGATTTGCTGGTAAGAGGTTAGCAATGCGTGCGTGATGCCTCTGTTATCGCAAGCGTTTATTAATTACGGAACCCTAAAAACTTTCCAAGCTAATCTTTCTCCGTAGATATTTTTTTTATACAAGGTATCAAACAAGCTTACGTCCCACCTGTTGGTAAGTAGTTACCGTAGCCTATAAACGCTTGCAATACCAGAGGCATCACGCACGCGTTGCCGACCCCGGACCCCCCACCCCTTAAAGAGCTCTGGCAAACTTACTCACCGCAGGAACACAACACTATTTGAAACAAGTTTTTTTTTTTTTTTTTTTAATGTTATACGGAGGCAAGCAGGCTTACGGCCCTCCTGATGGTAAGAGGTTACCGTCGCCTATTGACATTAGCAACACCTGGAGCATTGCTAATGCGTTGCCTGCCGAAACCCTCCCCCCCTATAGGGCTCTGGCAACCTTACTCACCGCAGGAACACAACACTTATATGCACAAGTAATGTTATTTGGCTGCGATCTTATGTAGCTCGCTTAAAATCGCTTTTATCTATTCAGATACGTGACATCACACCAGCGCTAATAGAAATGTGCCCGAGGCGGCTAGGATTATTTAAACTGCGCTTCGTGAAACCAAACCGAGGTCTAGAGACTATTTTAAGATCTTATAATAAAAAAACTAAACAAAAAGAAGATATTTAAGGGGGGGTAGTCAGAGGCACTTCCACATTTTGCAGTGAGTATTCCATATGTGACAGATTGTGTGATTAACTTATACGCCTGAGCTCATTTTAGGTCGCGGTTACCACTACTATAGCCTATTTGTCGTACTGCAGCACACGCAAACTTGCCTACTCTAAGATACCTACTTTTTTTTTTTTTTTTTTTTAAATTGCTCTATTGATTATTTATACCTACCTATTGTATGTACTTTAGTTTAAAATTGTTTATCTATGTTGATTGTGTGTGTCTGTAGTGCCAAATAAATTTTTTATCTATCTATCTATCTATCACTACAAATTCATAAAAGACCCTACTACTCGTAATAATTTTATAAATGCGATAGTTTGTGAGGATGTTTCTTGTTCAATTACGCCGTAACGGCTGAACCGATTTCGTTGAAACATGGAATAGATAAAGATCTATAACTAGAATAGCATATAGGCTACATTTTACGTAGACACCTCGCGAGCGAAGCCGCGGGTGGAAGCTAGTATAATATAATACCTGAAAATTTGTTGTGTCAGGGAAACATTTCAACACCAGAGCTTTCTCTACAGCCGTAATGGGATGTAAATTGGACAAATATTTGCAAGAGCCCGAAACACATTTTTTCAAATGCACGCGGTTTCTTACCGCCATCTTATTCTATTTACTTAAAGTTTCTTGAAGAACGGTATCGTCATATGACGGCTATTATACAGGGTGTAAAAATGCAAATCTGCTACCGAAATGGGGTGCTTGTTACATGTTGTATCTTGATCAATTAGGTACCACCTAAATTATAATTGAAAACGTTATTACCTAAATAAATGTATTTTCTTTCTTACCTTTCTTTCTTCTTTCTTTCTTATTGTTTTACCTACAAGCCTACTTCTACTAGCCTATATATAGAATATAGGCTAGTAGAAGTAGTAGTAGTCTAGTTAAAGAACTCTGTTCTAAGTTTCATCGAAATGGTAGAGCCGTTACGGTGTGATTGAACCAAAAACTTAATCGCAAATTTTCACATTTACAATATTACTTCGCTCGCGTGATGACTAGATAAAAAGTATTATAAGTAAAGAACTATATCGATTGTAAGTATCATCAAAATCGGTTCAGCCGTTCTGGCGTGATTGAGTAACAAACATCCATCCATCCAAACTTTCGCATTTATAATAGTAGTCACATAGTACGATTACATACAATTTTAGTAAATCGCTTTCACTATAACCCGTAGCATTATCTATTAAAAGTACGATATTTTGCTGAGTTAAACCGATAAAAAGTGCTATAAAATATTTTGGAATAAGGCAACTTTCTTGTTACTCAGTACCTATTATTGTTACTCAGTGCCAAGACGAAACAATAGACAACTAATTCTCGGTCGTTTGAACAACTTCCCAATGGCTTCGTATTGTTCAATCCCCACTGAAGCTCTAAATTAAGTTAGACTAACTGTTTAAAAGAACCATTAAATTAAAAAAAAATTAAAAACAAAATTATTAGCACCAAGCCGCATTTGTTGCCTACTTCTTCTAGGCTAAGTTGCGATGAACAGGCAAAGCTTCACCTAGTTACTAAGACGTTTCAAAGTGATCCTAGTGATTTATTGAAATAAACAACTTTTGAATTTGAGTCTCTTTTCACTAAATTATTTCCGTCTTATGATGATACGGTTTTTTAGACAACAGAGCTTTTCTAAAGAATTTTGTTCAAGTTTTCGTATTAATTCTATGTTGTTTGCTTAAGGCGGTGGACGGGTTGACAGTTTGTAAATAATATTCTTAAAAGGGATTTTATTACAAACATAAAACCAACGAACTTGTAATAGTATTAGAATGTAGGTATGAATGTTTATCATTTTTAGGTGTTTTATAGATAAATAGTATTTGTGTAATTAATGTTATTTACTTTTAACCTTATTAATTTAGGTACACGAACCTCCCTCTATAATCACTTGTCTCTAGCCTCAAAGATTTGCTGGAAGAAAACTCTTTTTAGGGTTAAGCTCGCCTTTGTACATACCATTCTTTTTAATTGCTGTAATATGTGTTTTCTTGTGTACAATAAAGAATGAAAGAACTTATTAGTTGTAAAGATAGTACAATTTGAAGTGGTTTTCCAACTTTCGAATAAAAAACAAAGTAAGTATGACATCCATTCATCATCACATCAATAATAACTCTTACGGTATTGACTGACTGACTGACAATGAAACGTAGTGATTTTATTCTCTTTGACAATCAACGCAGAGCCTAACCAATAGTCCTTAGAGTATGAAATTTGCAGGGTTATTATTATAAAACTTATTATTATTTACCCCACGTCGCAAGATCTCAGTTTCAAACTACTAAAAAAAGTTACTAAAAACCTACTTTTAAATAACATTTAGAAGCCATATCGCTCACCGTTAAGATTCACCTCGCCATATTACAGTTGCCATAGTGCTGTCAGAGACTAACAATTTACATTGGCCCAAGGTGAGAGCCTAAACCAACAGTCGTCGATATAAAAGCTCTTGACCGCTGTAATGCCATCGGAGGTTTGTCCTATTACCACGTAATGGGGTTGCCAAGGATGGTTCGCGAAAGACCCTAGAACAAATAAAATCACTTCACTTCTAAAGGTCAATTTAAACGAAAACGAGAGCGAGGACATTCTCTAAGTTAAATATGCATTTCCTCGTTGGGTCTAACTCTTTGAGATATTTAGTTATTTGGACCATCAAAAAGAGGGGTCAGACTTCAAAGTTACTCATAATACCTAGGTATATCATACTGGGAAGGGCTTATTCTATCAATAAAAATAAATAAAATTAGCAAAGAAAAATCATTTTTTTTTCCCCAAACTTTTTCAAAGTAGCTTTTTTTGGTCTTTTTATCATCTTTATAACAGGTTATCAAACGTATGAGAGGTTCAGCATCAAGACAGCTAATAGAGAGTTATAGAGTTTGAAATAATTTAACTTCAAAACAAGTTTTGGTTAGTGTTTCAATTCAAAATTTTTAAATTTCTAAGTCTTTGGCCAAACTTTATTGCCAATTGGTCTAGAAAAAGCCACTTTATATTGTCAATAACCGATGGCTTTCATAATTTTAAAAGTCATCATCCTAATCATTATTTATATTCAATATCACATCAAAAATGACCAAACTGGTTATAGCTAGACACAATCGCTTCCGTAACAAATTAAACTCAATTTTGTCGACCAATTTCGCAAAAACTGGGGCAATCGCTTCTTTCTATTTTGCGCTACGTGTTTAATTGGGACAGCAGGAAATTCAAAAAGTTACTTTACTTACTACTAAGATCACTATACTTTACTTTTAAATTACTCTAAGTTTAATTGCGTAAAAAAATTTTATTCAATAAAGCCAATTTACTATTTAGAACTTGAGACGAGCTCACTATCGACTCCAAAACGTTAGAACTAGTGCTAACCCCCTCTGATAACAAAGTCATTCCACATCCACAGAGTGCTCACCGTTTTAAATGGGCGGCAAAAAGTTATGTAAGGGCTACTTTACACTATAAACTTAACGTTCAAAGTTTTTTAATAATTTATGATTTCATCTATGCTTTTGAGCTATGACGATGATTTTGGTCCGTCTACGAATTTCCTCATTTCGGATTTAATCACGCATTGAGCATATTTATCTCCATAGCCCGTTGCGCGAGACGTTGAGCTTGTGTATAAGGCCAATAGCTAGCGACCAAGTCTCAGTGCCATATATCATCACTGGCAACACGCACTGAGTGTAGATTTTATTGACAACATAATAATGAGTGTCATAGATTCATTAGATAAATGCTTAACAGTGATGAACTGACGTTGTCATCTTCTGCTGGGATAGCAAAAAACGCGCATTCAATAGACTAATTTCCTGCTCACCTTAGCTGAAAAACGACAGGAAAAGTATATTTCAAAGTTATTTAACAATTTCCACGAAGATAAATGAGCTTTTTACATGAATACTTGACAGCACTCCGTTCGGTGCAGGCATAATAAATGGAAAACATTTTCACGTGGGGAAAATGAGGCGATCAATCAAGAATTAACACGCACCGAACACACATCTGGTTTTTAATATAATAAAAATATATAAATATAAATATTCCGGACATATTCACACGGTCTACTGATCACAAACTAGGCATAGCCTGTACTATGGATACCAGAGACTGATATACATAATAGATATATATTTAACACCCAGACACAGAACTACCAACTGAGCTATGAGGCCAGTCTCAATATATATCGTAAGTAGAGATAGATACATACAGAGATTGTTAAGGGTACTTACCCTGATGATTTAATGGAGTGTTTTTATTACCCTCATCAGCAAAAAAATATAGAAAAATATAGAATAGAATAGAATAGAAAAAAGTTTATTTTGTTACCAAAACAATCAGACGTAACATAAAACAATACAAAAAATATCTACAAATATTAACAAATAAATATTACATTACAAATAGGGGCAAAAATTTATCATTTTTATTATTATTTTCATCAAATATATAAATAATAATAAAAAATCTGTCAGATTATTTTTGAAATTTCCAACCTAATATTATTTCATTATGATTAGAGTTAAGAGCCTCAACCACTGGCCTAGAAACGTAGAGTTCCTTAGAATAGGTATTATCTGATTTACGAACTAGGTACACCCAGAAGCTCAAATTAAATTACTACTTAACTGCAAATTGAATTGAGGGGAAAATGTAAAAATCCATCGCAGCAATGTTTGTAGCCCTTATGAATAAGCCCTTACATCTAAGGGGTACTTTATCCCAAAAACAGGGCACGTCTCCGTCCCAGGACATCGTTTACCACACTCGTTTATTAGCCATTTGTTACTTCGGAGTTTCTAACTTGGTTAAGGTCTTGCATTGCTAAGATACGATGACCGTAATGAAAGTGAAGACGTACCTATCTAGTTTCATTGTTAATTAATGTATGTTTGACGAAACAGAGTTTGTTCCCTTATCAACAGTATTAATCAGTGTAAATGTGTATCATCTTTGTTAATAAATGATTCTATTCTATTTTATACATGCCAGGAGCCTTTACTTTGAAAAAAAAACAAAGATGGAAGATGTGCCCATGCCTAGTTTTTACTTGACTGCGGGCGCCTATGTTTTAAATAGTGTATGTATGATAATCTCACAACCATCAAGAAAATAATGCGCATGAATGTCACAATGATCATTATTCGATCTATGTTTTCGCAATTTTGACTTTATAGAGTCATGGTGTATGTGTGTCTGTGTGTGCATGTCAGATAAAACGGACGTTTCATGCTGTCTCCGCTTTTAGAAAATTAGGAACTTAATGTGTGAGCAGTTTTGATGGGGACGATAATTGGTGGTGTGACCTTAGAATGGCTTTGTTAGAAGGGTTTCATGCGTTATAACTTTGTTTACACTTGGCCGGTATATTTAGAAAGTTAAACGTAGAGGGTGAGCTTATGCCGTAGTTTCCTAAAGGGCATTCTTAACCTAGGTTTATAGGAGGGGGAGGGGGAGGGATACTTTATTAAAGTTGCGGAAAGTCGGTGGATGGAAAAGGCTCAAGACCTGAGAGAATGTTACCAACGACCCAAAGTCCAGCTTCGCTATTTTATGGAGCTGGGCAGGCTGGGGTAGGGTTAGCATAGGGACAATGAACTCCGACGTGGCGCGTCCCCGGGTGGCGGATGGGGGGTTCCGGTGTGCCGACAACCTCCAAGCGGGGGTTGTCGGCACACTGGCGCGGACCAAACACTGGGGTGGTTTTAGGGGTTTTTAGGGGGGTTATGCTTCTCCGCGCGTCCCTTTGACTGAGCAAAGGGCGCAGTGGATAAAGCAGGGGTGACGTGGGGGTAGGCGACCTCGTGGTCCTGCTCTGACAGGTGGGTGTCGGGATTCCGTTGTCCCGCACCGCCTGCCCCTTTTCAGGGGCGGTGAGAGGAAAACAACCTCAGTAAAAAATTCATGGACGGCGTGAGCGACGGGGTGAGCGTTCTTGGGGGCCCCCGACCCCAACGATCGAAGCCCCGGAGCTCTCTGGACGTCAGGGGGGGTCGGATTGCCACGCCGATGCCGCCCCGGGTCTGCCCCAGTGAAGGGGTGCCCAGAGGAGAACAACCTCTTTAAAAAATTATAAGGCGGGAAAGCGATGGGGTGAGAGTTCTTGGGGGCTACTGACCCCCTATGAAAGAAGCCCCATTGCTTCCTGGCCGTTTTTAGGGGGGATCGGAGCGAGGCCGATCCCGCCCGGGATGGTGACAGCGTAGGACTGCCGTTGCCAGCAACCCTCGTTGGTAACGGCAGCCTTGCGCCGTCTGCCCCGTGAGGGGGGCGAGCGGTAGCCCCTGCCGAGTGACAGGGGACTTTTCGGGTCCGTGGGTGGTCGGAGCGGGGTTCCGGCTGCTCGTAAGCGGATCCGGGATGGCGGCGGCACTCCGGGCAAGTGCCGCCGTGAGCTCCGCGCACATCGTGCGCGGTTTCTGGGCGTGGCTATGGGTGCTATTCCCGGGATTGTGCTCCACAAACAGGCAAAATGCGAGAGGGGCACCGGTGCGTTCCATTGGAGATCCCGGAGCCCCTTGACATGCATGGAGGCTGGCTAACGTGGTGGTTTTAGTCGGTAAGAGTCCGACATACCCTTCTTTTGCCCCCGCAAAAGGAGGGATCCATGAGGATTTCCCCACGTTAAAAAAAAAAAAAGGGACAATGCACAAAACACCCCACAGCGGGAAGTCAGTGCAGATCTAACCACCCCCGATTAGAACTATTATTAGAAGGCTCAAGACCGTTCGGGAGGCCTATGTCCAGCAGTGGACATAGGCCTCCCGAAGTGCTACAAGCTGATGAAAAATGAAATATAATGTTTATTGCTACTAAATCCAGATTTTTTACTAGGTAATACATAGAATTATATAATATAACACGCATCATTTCTGTATAAGTAGAGATGATTTGCCGTAAAACAAATAACAACGGTGATGATGATGATGAACCGAGGGTGGTTCGGTACTCTCGAACGATTTGGTCCAAAATTTTACGCCGAGGTTTTTCCCTTCCAACCAACCAACGGTCTTATCCACACTCGTCTTTTCTCCGTTGAAATGTGCCTTCAAGGAGCTTACTTTTTTTACTTTTTTCTTATGGCAAAGAACGCAGCAGTATTGTGAAAATAATTGGATCCGACAAAGAGTATGAACGTAAAGCAGCTTACAATGCTTTTCAACGTTAATGTTTACGTAGAAGAGTCTATATTGCTGCACTCTCGTACAATATACCTATGTAGAGTATTCTTACTCTGGTATTCTTAGTTAAATGTTTCCACTCCACTCACACTATTGCAGTCTTACATTATTGTATAGAAAATGCTGTCAATATTTGATTCTAGTTTGATTTATTCCTTTGAATTGAATTTTATTTCCTCAAAACTTCACTAACGATTAAAGAGTGGTTGGTTTAATCTTTGTATGTCTTTTCCATAGTTTCATTATATATATTTGCTGTTGACTGAGACAAAGTCAAAAGGTGTTTATTTCAATACAGTCACTAGGATTCCTTTGAAATGGCTTAGAACCTCGGTGAAGTGTTCCTGGTCCTCGAAACCAAGCCTAAAATAACCAGGCAACAAACACGGCGAATTTTTTCAATAATCCTTTTTCACAAAATTTCCAGTTAATTTTAGAAAAAAATGTATTTTTAACAGTAATTTCGATGCAAATAGTGAAAGATGAATGTCTAATGAGAGTGAAAAATACACTTAACTGAGAATGAGTGAGTTATACCTCTTACTAAGATACAATTTTGAATCTTTAGCAATTTATATGTCATTTTGATATCGTGAGTTGTTTGGTGTAGTCAAGGCGTCAAAATGCAATTCACACTAATGCCCAGAAAAATTGATGTTACTTAGGACGCAAGCCATAAAGCTATTCGTATCGCTGTCTCACAACCGTAAAAACACGAGTGCTAGAGAGTGATAGGGATAGCGCTAAGTCCATAGCAAGTGCTAAGTAACTTTATTTATCTGGACATGAGTAATCATCACATAAATTTTCATACTTCAGCTTAACTGGTCTAAAACAAAATATATTGTATACTATCCCGAGAGGGGCTTATTCTATCAAAAACAAAAAATATGTTACAAACTTTTACAAATCGGCTGTTTTTAGTCGTTTTATCATCTTTATTAGGTACTAATAATTATTTAAACGTACAAGAGGTTCGATATCAAGATTGCTACCAAAACAGTTGAATAATTGCTTTTGAACAAATCTGAACCCAAAGCAGTTGATCTTTGGTGCTGAGATTTCTGAGCTGTTTTTAGTTTTTTCAATGAAATATGTTGAATTTACAAAAGTCGTAGAACTAACTTTATTGCCAATTGGGTATTGCATGATACCTTGCATTATACTTGTGCACGCGGCTTTGCTCAAGTGGTATCTAGATAGAAGTCGCTTATATGCTTTTCGAGGTAAAGAAGTAAGTAAGATTTATATCTATTCCAAGTTTCATCGGAATCGGTTGAGCCGTTACGGCGTGATTGAACCACAAACATCCAAACAATCTCACAAACTATCGCATTTATAATAGTAGGGACACGATTGTGGAATTCCACAAATCATATTTTAATACTATAATCAAACACAGGTAGAAAAATTGAGCAAGAATTTCATAAAAATTTTAATACGAACTGTTTTTTTAAGGAACTGTGAGTAATTCAGAGGAGATATGAATTTGACAACTATTGCGATCAGAAAGTCAGCCTGATTTCAGTGTGATTGGAGTGAAAAAAAAACACTCGACTACAAAATACTTATAAGTGGCCTTAATAAATGCACGGTGAGGCCTATGCTATTTTTCAAAGCATTTATATGAAAACTTTTATATTTTCTAGATTAAAACTAAAGTTACATCAAAAGATTAACTTCTCCTGCTAGATTAATCTGAGGTGATGTTTCCAATGAATTGACACTAGAGTAGGTAATTTTGATAACTGTTTGATTACAGTCGTGAGCCTATTTATTCTTAAATTAAATCATAGGCAGTTACAATAGCAATTTAATGTATATATTTAATGTATATATTATACCTACATATTATGTAGGTACTGGGTACATGGCATGTTAACTAATTATCGAGTGCAAACCTAGAGACACCAACTTCTATTGTCATCTAGCGGGAGGGCGCGCGCCAAGCGTTCAGTAGACTCTTGGGCGCCAAACCGAACGCCCACCAGTTGCGGAACAAACCAAGTTCAAGTTCGAAAAAACAACAGTCTATTCTAAATTTAAAACAGAACTACCATTTTTAAAAACAAAACTATCATTTTGAATTTAAAAAAAGAGTTTTGTTGTTGTTCTTTATTTGTGGTGAGTGAGTGAAGTGGTCGTAACTTTTCGAAGCTAAACTTTTTAAAAGAAGGGATCGCGTGGCACAGGTAAATAGAATGTATTGTTAAAGCCATTTGTTTCAATTTTGTGTGGAGAATGTAGAGGGTTAAAAGTTGTAAAGTGTATGTTCGTGTGCTATTTTCACTTTCAAGCACTAATGCACAAAATGGGAATTACCTACTTTAGGAGTTTTTCTTTGAAGTGTAAATTTCATAATTCCGTTGTATTAATTGTAAGTACCAATGAGTACTTTGTAATTAAAATTTTATTATATTTTTTTTATTATTCTTAATACTGAATTCTATGTATTATATAGACGTCAATATAGCTAGACTAGTCTACTTTATCTTCTTTCTTGGCATTCCTAATAAAGTTGTAAACGGATTACTTAAAAATACCAAGACGTGGCCAATATTCCAAAAATTGAGTTTTTTGCAAACCATGTCCTGACAACACAACAAAAATTAACCAAATCGGTCGAGCTGTTCTCAAGTCATGGTCCGTCATATATTTGGAAAATGATTTTTATTAATATAGATAAATTAATAAATGCATAAGTAGCTCTATTGGTTTGTTTGTAGGGTACCTTTTCACGACAAAACGGCTGAACGGATCGTTTTGAAATTTAACAAAGAGAGATTTTTTTTTGAGAAAGGACATAGGCTATTTCTTATTTGAAAAATAATCTTGAAGGACGTGAAATAGGTGTTGAATGTTTGTATGGGCAATCCATACTAATAATTCCTGAAGTTAGGTATCTGAAAATTCATATTTAGGCTTTTGGTAAGAAATAAAGCAGCATTTTCAGCAATATCATGCGTAAGGGTTGGTTTTTCATTATCCCTAATTTTTAATGATCCCTTAGCTTTCATATAAACGCGGAGGAAGTCGCAGGTCACGGCTAGTAAAAGAATATAAAAAAAGTTAGTTAAAGGGTGGTGCCATATTTTTGTCCACTAGTTGAAAAGCCAGCGACTCAGCTGCTATCCATAAAATAATTAAAAATATTTCCCGTTGTCACCTGTTGGGGTGGGCAAAGGGGTTGCATAAATATTTCAGGTGATGTGGGATTTCACTGAAAGGGCGTTGATAGCAGTATTTGCAGCAGCTTAGTATCTCTTTTTTTAACACCCGACAGTCACATACTGGCCTCATAGCTCAGTTGGTAGTAACTCTGCCTTCTGCGCTAGAGATCGCGGGTTCGATCTCAGCACTGGACAAACATTTGTGTGATAAACACAGATGTTTGTTCTGTGTCTGGGTGTTAAATATTTATCTATTATGTATATCAGTCTCTGGTATGAGTACCTGCATAGTACAGGCGATGCCTAGTTTGGGATCACTTGACCGTGTAATATATGTCCGGAATATTTATATTTAATATTTATTTATACATCTTGACCCCAGGATTTCCTGTCGTGGGTATCAGAAACGACGAGTACCATACCACAACACCACCACCATTTGTACCCATTTGTCCCGCAGCGGGAATCGAATCCCTTGCGTCTCAGTCGACCCGTACAGTATCTTGTCAATAAATTGTTTTTTCAATCTACCGATATCACCTACTAAGCCTCTCATAAACGACCTCCTTAATATATAGCCTCTTTATATTTCACTGCTTGAATAAGATGTAATGATTTTTTATCTGCTGTAATGTTACCCAAGGGTGGTGAAAGGTTAAGTGCAAATGTGTTTTATTTATCAGTATAAGTTTTTTTTTAAATTCAGAATAGGCTTACGTTTGACCCCAATCTCACCTGATGTTAAGTGACGATGTGGTCTACGGTGTAGCACGTTTGCTTTGAAGAAACCTATTCACTCTTCTCTTGAAAACATCCAAATTATAGGTATTCGGAAACACAGACGCCGGCAACGAGTTCCACTATTCGCCGTCGGCCGTCCGCATTTTAAAGGTACAAGCAAAGCGCTTGGTGCGGCAGGGTGGTATATCAACCATGAATGGATGTCGCGTCTCCGTACGTCTGGTTGTCCGATGATGAAATGGGGATGGGGGGACTAAATCAGAGTTCAATCGCACACTCTCCGAAATGAATCCTATAAAATACCGATAGGCTGGCTACTCTGCGACAATGTTCGATGCTCAGAAGCTTAGACTCAACTAAAGCATCATTACCTATGAGCCTTTTTGCTCGTCTTTCAATGGTTTCCAGGGCCTCAAGCTGGTATTTAGCTGAACCATCCCAAAGGTGTGAACAGTACTCCATACACGACCGGACTTGCGCTTAGTACAGATTAAGTTATTTTTAACCGTCTTCAAAAAGGAGCAGGTTCTCAAGTCAGCTGTATTTTTTTTTAGAGCCATGGATCGTGTTTTAAGTGAGAGGTACATTGACAGTTGAGCTGAAGGTTGTAGGTTTGATCCTGCTGTGCATTTATGAAGCGCGCATTCATTTTCAGAATAGAAAAAAATATCAACATGTTCTTTAGACGGTGTAGGAAAATATCGCGAGGAAATTCGATGCTCGGTCAGTTCGCGTATTGACCATGTCTTTTTTGTGGATTAAGGCGATTAGGCTAAAACGATAGGTATAGGTGCTGGGCAAGCCTTCTCCATCTAAACATGTCCCAGACACTTCATCATCCTGTGAGTAAAAAGGTCCACCTCATCATTTTCATCATTTCAGCCGTACGACGTCCACTGCTGAACATGCCCATACTTGGGGGGATTTGCCCATACTCACCACGCTGGGCATGCGGGTTGGCGAGCGCAGTTATAGCTATCGTTGTTAAAATGAGGGACGCTGCTGCCCACCCCCTAGCTTTTTTCCCTTAGTCGCCTCTTACGACATCCGCGGATAGGTCTTATTCTTCAGCCGGGGCCACCACGGCCTCGGCCAAAAAGGTCCACCTAGCGTTGTATAAATCATCTATGTAATAAGATCACTACCTAATTACCTATGTAATGACTGGCCTCGTAGCTCAGTTGGTTTTTGCGCTAGCGGTCGCGGGTTCAATTCCCGCACTGGACAAACATTTGTGTGATGAACACAGATGTTTGTTCTTTGTCTGGGCGTCTATTATGTATAGGTCAGTCCCTGGTACCAATAGTACAGGCTTATGCAAATTTTGGGATCAGTTGAACGTGTGAGATATGACCGAAAAAAAAAGTCAGATTCGATGGACACTTGCAAAATATGGAGTCACCGCAGCCCTAGTACACTGTATCCGAGTATGTACGTAAAATATTTAAAGATACAAGCTATTATGTAGCGTGACATTCACAAATATGATAGCTCCTTGTATCAAATGGTTGAACCTCGGGTAATCTAGTTGAAAGCTCCAGAGACAGTTTCGACTATAAGGGTTTGAACGTCGAAAATCTATTACGAAAATATCATCATTTTTTAAGGGTTAGGTGTCGAGGCCTGTACTTTATAACGAATATCTTATTTAACTGACAATCTAGGAGTCTTCAAATCTAGAGTGAATAAGTTCCTTCTGGTAAAGCGTGCTCCATCTTAGGCCACATCTCACTTGCAAAAAGTGAGCTGGTGGTCAAACGCCAAACCATCTCCAATAAAAAAAAAAAAAAAAAAAAATTGATCTGAAATGAGGAAATCCACAGAAAAACCAAGGTCACCGACATAGCTCTCAGAATTAGCAAGTTGAAGTGGCAGTGGGCAGGCCTTATAGCTCGCAGAAACAACAACCGTTAGGGAGTAGAGGTTCTCGAATGGCAATCACGAACAGGGCGACGTAGTGTTAGTGTTAGACCGACGAAATTGTGAAGGTTGTAGGAAGTCGGTGGATGGAGAAGGCTCAAGACCGTTCGTCATGGAACTCTTTGGGGGAGGCCTATGTCCAGCAATGGATTTCTGCAGGCTGATGATGATGAAGATGAAAAATAGAAAATAAACATAAATGCAATAAAACTGGGGCTAGCATGAGTTCTAAAACCATTGAGGCCCCAATCAGTATTTGCACGACGCGATCGACGGTGCCGCCTACATTCAGGGCTGACGGTACGTGCTCAGCGTCGTCAGTGATGAAGATGTTAAAAATGAGTGACCTTTTTAACCGACTTCCAAAAGGAGGAGGTTCTCAAGTCGGCTGTATTTTTTATTTTTTTGTGTGTATGTTACTTAATATCTCCGCCAATAGTAACCCGATTTTGATGATTCGTTAGCTGGTGTATAGAGTATGATCCCAGGGTGGTCCCATTTTAATTTAATTCCTGAGGGATTGCAACTTGTCCCGTAAAACTAAAAAAAACGTCATCTTCTCTTGAAATCACCAAATGCCGAATTTTATTTTGTCGACTTTGGTATGGTATGGTAATTCCCGCGACTTCGTTCGGTTGCTGCTATTTTTACATAAACTTTAAACTTAGGGGTTGTGTGCCGGGAATTTCTTTCTGTGCACCCATACGTTACAAGAGGAAGCTACTCTGCAAATTTCATACTCTTAGTAGGCTCTGCGTTGATTTTCAAAGAGAATAAAACCACTACGTTTGATTGTCAGTCAGTCAACCAGTACCATAAGAGTTATTATTGATGATGAATGGATGTCATAGTTACTTTTGTTTTTTATTCGAAAGTGTAGGTGGCCAATGTCATCCTCAGTAGGTAAGCAAAACGCAAAGAAGTTAATAACAAAAAAAAAGGTTGATATTAATCTTGTGAATATTCAGGAATTTGAAGTCGGTTTTTAGTTTTTGTAAAAAGTATCTTATATAAACACAACTTAATCGACAACACAATCGACGCTTTCCGGTGCGTGGTATATGCCCAAGAATAAGAAGTTTCTACAATAACCCTGAACTGATACAAATCCTAAAGAGTAAACACAGGCACTGAACATTGAAGGAAAAAATCATCGCGAGGAAACCTTAAAGCGGCGGTGGGCTTTCTACTTGTCACGTTTGGAATAAGCACTTACTGCAAAAGGTGGGCGTATTCCAAATGTTATGTCTTTGATATGCCATAGACATGTTTAACAATCGCCTGAAAATCTGAGAGGATGTCTTTTCTTGGGAATGAAATGTCGTGATTCTTTATTATACTTTATTGAGCCGATAAAGTAAGTGAGTGATTATGAGTAAGAGGGTTCGCATCATAAAATCAGCTACAGAGTTTAATTTTATTAACAAAATAGTTAAACTAAGTTCGGAACACACTTCGCAACTTTGCAGTTTGTTTACTGGCTTCTTGCTAAGTGACTCTGGAACTCTGGAATTTTACAGTGTTTCGTTTAATTTTTAATATGAAGCAATTTAAACAAGCGCTCTCGCATTTTAACAAAATAAATATTGGTTTATTTTGAAGTTTATAAAATGTACAATTTATTATAAAGTAACAAATAAATATGTTCTCAAAATTAATAAAATATAAGCAAGTAGATGCCGTTAAAAACCTCCTTATATTTTTGAAGTAGGTGGAAAAATGTTCTGAGAAAACTTCAAAGCGCCGCGTAATGAGAATAGACTTTTCTTTACTTGGATCATGGAATAAAATATAATAGCTGTACAGTCGCAAGCAAAAGTGGTTTTACAATAACATACCTGAGACTTTAACTTCTAATTTTTAGCTACAGTCTCATAATTCTACCAATGTCCTTATGATGCTAGATTCTTAAAGTACACTTAATAGTAGATTTTGAATATGGCCGGTGTTTTTATAAGAATATGGCCTGTATTTTGGAAAGAGAATCGACCATAGTTCTAACCAAGATGATTTTTATAAAACAAAACAGAGCACAATTTAAAAACCAGTAAAATATAAGTAGGTTTATAATTATAACAAAGGGGATTAAGTTATGCAACGTTGACAACATACCCCAGACTGCAGTCACACTGACATCAATCTGACATTATTGTATTAAAATGGCTGTCAATTTTGATTATTTTTATCCCGTTACAATTCCACTCGCGTCAATTACAGTAACGATCTGACATAAATACGAATTCACTTAATAACCTACAGTCATTTAATGAAGTAAATTAAATTACTAGTGAGTAGGTACTTATCCAACATAAAATGAACCATCCACAATTTTTTCACCTCAAAGTACCGTTCTGTACTTTACTTACCATTCTGTACTTTTAACCGCAATTAATGTTGTAATCTCAATAAAAACAAAAAATATATATATAATTTAACTTAATGTCTCATTTTGAGCCAAAATAATTGGCCGAGCGAAGCGAGATCTCAGGGTTTACTGGGACAAATCGGCACGAGCATTTGACTATGTTTTTCCGGCGATAACTCCCGAATCGTTTATGTGATTTTAATTCAACTTTGTACGTATGTAAATAAGAAAGTAATGTTAAACTTCGTTTATGAGCTGAATCGCTGGAGGGGTTGCTGAGAGTAGAGAAGGGGGAGATTTAAAATTACCAAGTCTGACTGAGTTAATTTAAGTAATAAGCAAAAACTTTAACTAAATACAGAACCTTGGGAGGACTCAGTTCAGGGCGAACTACTAGTTATACTCGTATTGGTAGGTATTGGTCATTAAACTTGCGAAAATTCTGATGGCGACTGTGTAGAGGTCTTGTAACAGTAAAAAGTGGCCCAATTGTCCGAAAAAATGTCTCAGTTCCTCAAACCGGGACGGAACGTGACATTGTGTCCCTCAGGGCGGATCGTGTGGGTCGATATAATTAATCAGAGGTTTTTTCACTTTATACCCTTTTGGGCTCATTGGCACTCGCTTGATACAGATTAATTACTTTTATTTTTTTAAGGAATGATTGATGCCGGCGTTGAAACGACATTTTGGATAAGTTTTGTATAGAAACATTGAATGTTTTTAATGAGAAATCACAGCTCATTTACTCTCGCCATTCGACAAAATCTGGATAAAATGACATCATTCATTCTTCTGCGGGTGGCTAAAGATTTTCATACGGACGGGAAGTTGCTCCGTAGCTTAGTTGGTTAGAGCATCCGCGTATCTAGGGTAAGGTAACGGGTTCAAATCCCATCTGAGTCGACATTTTTGGGATATTATAACACATCATCATCATCAGCCTGTAAAAGTCTACTACTGGATAAAAGCCTCCACCTAAGAGTTCCATAACCTATCCCGGTGGGACCATAACCCACCACGATGGTCTAGTTCAGGATGGTGGGTGGATTGCCAGACCTTATTTCATAGATCAGCAGCGAGTATCACGGGCCAGTGAGGTAGGCTTGGGTTCCGAACGGTGTTATTTCGAACTCCTTACACCCCATAACAGATATAGGATAGAACTTTAATTGTTCAATTTTTTCACGAAACAACTGGCCCCGTTTTGGGCACGATTCATCAAAGATCTAACCAAGCGAGAATAAGTATTTCGACAAGTAAATTAACTTCGCCAGGAATTTCAAAAGACTTTGTAATTTTATTTCAATACACAAAGGTGCCGTTTGTTCGTTCATACCATTCGAAACTTTATTTTATAAGCCTAGAAAGTTCCTCGAAAGGAACTTTCTAAAGAATGAAAACGGGAAGGAAAAATTGTAAGTGGATTGAAGAACTAAATGAACCTAGGCTTAGCACTAGTTTTTTAAGTTATTCGACCGCGAGCGAGTTCGTTTCAAGCCTGAAAATAAACCTATAGGTACGTGTCGTATAAATACGTTTGCCTTGATTTCTAAACATTAACTTTTTAACTAATCGTCAATATTACTCCATAATAACCATCGGCTATTAAGAGACGATGTGGTAGATAAATAACAAAGCAGTCTATACATAAAATAAAACAGTAAATCCTAAAATTCTGTACTTATACCTGTATTTTATTCTTTACCTTAGTTGAATAAAAAAAAACATGTTTTATCATCTACAACAGGTAAGTGCCTATCTTTGAATCCACGCAAATGAAGCCGCGCGGATGTAGCTAGTAATAAATATGTCTTAAAGTAAAACTTTGATTGATTGTATTATTTGACATTTTCCAAGGAGTCGCTTGCGAATCTACATCATCAGAAACGAATGCTAGGGGGATACTTCGTTGGCATAAAAGCTCAAGTATCGTATAAACTTTGCAATTTTATCTTGTGTTGAAGTCAGATTAATCTATAACCTAACTATTTCTCGCGAATCCACCCTGTTGAATATAAAACCTATATTCAACGTATCATGTACGTAAGCGTATAGACTCTAGGTATTTTGAATACGTACGTATTACGAAGTACGTCTATAGATTACAACACCCCTTCAGGGTCTTGTAATCTCTAACTTTTGGAATGCCCTACTGTGCTAAAAGTAATGTTTGAGCGTGTCTCTGGCTACCCCTTTGTTCATCATCATCATAATCAGCCTGTAGAAGTCCATTGCTGGACATAAACCTCCCGCAAAGAGTTCTATGACCAACGGTCGTGAGCCTTTACCATCCACCGACTTCTCGCAACTTTCCATCATCGGGGTGCTTTCCAATACAGCGTCGTAAAAATTTGTGGTTAAGTTCGTATTCTGAAACTGTACTTAATCGTGACATGAATAATCTATAAGAATCTTGAATTCCTAAAGGTTTGAGTGCAGGTCTACTATATTTCTTTCAAAATGTTTTCGATTAACGTTTTTCCTAAAGTAACAAAAACAACCAGCTAAGTAAATTGAGCGCAACGGTTCGTTGGTCTAAAAGCTTCGGCATCGAATATACCTCACAAAGCACCGTGTAGATCTGGAGATACCCCTTAACGAGGTACAGGAGTCAAAGATAGGGTAGGTGTATTTTGTAACTTGGTTATGTGCGTCTGTCGTGAAAGAAAATACTTTGTAAGACATTTTAATTCAACGTAATTCCGTAACATAATTAAATTTAACGGCAATCCTTCGGGGGCACTATAGGATTCGTTTAACGGAATTTTACCATAATTTAGTACCTGTAATTGACGTGGAACATCTTTCGATCAAAAGACTCTTCCTGCTTGTACTACTGTACACCTATTGACATGTATTTTTATGTCAATCATTCAATTTAGACACTATTACTTCAATCTTTGATCGCTGATTTAGGCAGAAAATACTATCTGTATAAATATTGTCGAATTTACATTTTATTATGTCCTAGCAAAATTACTATTCCTGCTTTGGCAATAACAAAAAGTTCCATCTTGTGACATTTCACAGAAAAATCATAACACATTCCACAATAGGCGCGACATTATTGAGAAAGTTTGTGCCGGACGCGCCCCACATACGGCGCGATGCAGCCACAATGTTTGCTGTAAAACTTTGGTCTCCTCAAAGACATTAGTCGTCATTTGTCGGCCGTTATACAAAGATCTTAACCACTGCTTGAAAAACCCATTTCTGTAACATAGGTATCCGACATGCATGCTCACTAAAGCGACTGTACATCGAGGACGAGTTGCACAAAGGGCAATGGAGCGAGCCATGCTCGGCAAACACTGATGAAGTTAGCAACACGGAAATCTGGATGAAAGTCTAACATGTTGGTAACCTTGCCATAGACTAAGTGGAGTTGGGTGGGACACCTGGCTATACGTGGTGGTAGCCGTTGGACGGAAGCTTTAACCAAGTGAGTGAAGAAAGAGTAGGCTGGCGAAAGAGAAATGATATCTACCCAGCAGTTGGTGATATCAGGTTCTAATGATGATACTACACACAGACTTTTTAATGACCTTGAAACCAATATCCTTGTAAAGAACATGATCTTAGACTTAAAAAATATGGCAAAATAATAAATTACAATTAAAAATATCAAATTATTTAAAAACCAGTATTTAATAATATGGTGTGATAACCATTACACAATATGGGTCCCTAATATTTTTATTTTGCAACCGCTTCAAAGGAACTAGGGCTTAAATGTGGTTAAAGTTCAAACTGCTAGAGTTTGAAATAATCCGGCTTTCTTTTGTTCTGCACATGAAGTTAAAAAGTAACTTTTTTAAATGGTTTGTTTGTTTACTCATTTGTGACTCAGGTGTTTCGTGCCGAACAACATCCTGAAGATTATCGTCAGTATCTTAAGTAGAGGAGGCCTATAAGGACGTGTATGGCAGAAATTGTATTGATGATGAGGTATGCAGAAACTGATATTCGTAAATATGCTTTTAAAATAATAAAAATAAATAAATAATAAATGCTAATTTTGGAGGAGGTAGGGCACAGCGAGATTTTCTCGTTCTAAATTGGAGCAGCCCGCCTGGCGAGGTACCTCCGCCGTACAGAAGATCGCAGCCAAATAACATTATTTGTTTCAAATAGTGTTGTGTTCCTGCGGTGAGTACGGTTGCCAGAGCTCTTTAGGGGGGGGGGAGGGTTCGAGGTCGGCAACGCGTGCGTGATGCCTCTGGCTTTTGCAAGCGCTTATAGGTTACGGTAACCGCTTACCAACAGGTGGGCCGTATGCTTGTTTGCCACCACAGTTGCATAAAAAAAAAATATTCTTTAAACATTTGCCGTCCGACTTTTCCAAATTCCCGGTAGTGTCGACCCTATTGTGGTTTGTCATGAGCGCGGTCGACGTAGCAATCTGCTATTTGCACTCATCGTGCATTTGATATAATGCCAGTATTATAGCACGCTCGTGACATGGCAAAAACACCTTTATAGCGTATGGCATTTCAAAAAATAATGTATTGCGTGTGGAACTATGTTATGTTCAAAAGCTAGAGTAAAAAAGTAAGGCCTTATTACATCTATTCTAGACTAGCGTACGCCCGCGGCTTTGCTCACGTGGTATCTTCAAAAAAAGGGGTAGTTTTGAAAAACCCTTAAATAAGTATTTCATTATTTGACTTTATGAGTTTCAGATAAATCTCTCCATGCGTTAAGATTCTCCCATACAAACTTTGACATCTCATTACACCCTTTCAAGGGGTAGTTTTGAAAATGTAAAAATACAGTTTTTTTTTTAATTTTGTCATAAATTATCTATAGTTAGTTTCAAATCTGTAGGTCCAAGGAATAAAATTTTTCATACAAACGTTTTAACCCCTTTTCACCCTTTTAGGAGTTGAAATTTTTAAAATCCTTCATTAGTGGATGTGTTTGACATATAAGGCAGCTACTGTCCAAATTTCAGCTTTATAGCTTCAGCGGTTTGGGCTGTGCGTTGATCGTGGAATCAGGCCTTGTTCTTTCATATACCTATACAGATAATGTATACCGCGTCAGGTTGGAATTTTAATCATTTACAGATGTAGTGCCTGGGCCATGTTTGACATGGACGAGGCTTTCTCAGCACCCATCCTCTCAGCCTTATCCAGGAAAGAAATGGTCATTGAGTCCGCTCCTCAGAATTATGAAACACTGTAATTGTTTGATGATGATATAATCATATCTCGAAGTTTATAGGAGCTAAATAGGAACAAAGTATGTAATTCAATAAACGAAAGAAAAGACAATGCAATTATTTTGAACAAAAAACAGTTAAATACCTACAAGTTTAGAGAGCTGTATAAGTTTTCTCGTTCTAAATTGGAGCAACCCGCCTGGAAGGTACCTCCGCCTTACAGAAGATCGCAGTTAAATATCATTATTTGTTTCAAATAGTGTTGAGTTCCTGCAGTGAGTAAGATTGCCAGAGCACTTCGGGGTTCGGGGTCGGCAACGCGTGCGTGATGCCTCTGGTATTGCAAGCGTCCATTGGCTACGGTAACTACTTAACAACAGGTGGGCCGTTTGCTTGTTTGCCACCTCAGTGGTATAAAAAATAAAAGATAATGCAAATATTTTGCACGAAAAACAGCACAAATTACAAATATATTAAGTAAACGTTTCTCAGACGTGTGTTCTCCTGTGCCCCTGGGAATTATCTGAATTTAACGGTTCACCTATAGAGATTCTAATAAAAGGTCATTCCGAGACCTGTATCTAAGTATAAATTCAATATGGCGAAAGACCAAAAATTTCGTTTCTCGAAAAGGGCTTTCAGATTGGAGCAAAGTAAAACAAGAACTAAAAAGATAAGGGTATGGTTTATTTTCCGTAAAGTTTTGAACAATCAGCGAACCAAAACGGTCTGAGTTTCAAACAAATAATTGCTTGATGGAAAATATTAGAACCCAATATAGCTCTCTTTTTGCCGTGGTGGCCCCGGCTGAAGAATAGACCCCTCCATATCTACCTATCCGCGGATATCGGAAGAGGCGACTAAGGGAAAAAAACTAGGGGATGAGCAGCAGCGTCCCTCATTTTAACAATGATAGCTCTAACTGCGCTCGCCAACCCGCATGCCCAGCGTGGTGAGTATGGGCAAATCCCCCCACATGATAAGGAATTTGCTCTGTCTGTGGGGGAGGCCATGTTCAGCAGTGGACGTCGTACGGCTGTAGTGATGATGATGATATAGCTCTCATTCTCATTATCAGGCTCAAAGTCGCACAACGGGCTATTGAGAGATCTATGATCGGAGTTTCACTACGTGATCGGATCTTAGTCGGAACTGAAGAAATCCGTAGAAGAACCACGGTCACATACATAGCTCTCAGAATTAGCAAGTTGAAGTGGTATTGGACAGGCCATATAGCTCGCAGAACCGATAACCGTAGGTGAATAAAGGTTTTTGAATGGCGATGTTGGAGGGCCCCCCAACCGATGGACCGACGATATTGTGAAGATTGCGAAAAGTCGGTGGATGGAAAAGTCAAGTCAAAGTCAAAAGGCTTTTATTTCAATAAAATCACTAGGATCACTTTGCAACGTCTTTGAAACTAGGTGAAGCTATGCCTGTTCCTCGCGACCAAGCCTAGAAAAATCAGGCAACAAACACGGCTTGGTGCCTAACATTATTTTCGATGATCCCTTTTCACAAAATGGAATTTAAAAAGGCTCAAAGCAGTTCGTAAAGGTTTCGATAAATTTATTTTATTTGTGATGTCTATTGCGTTTCCATGCACACACAGCTTATCTGAATACATAACAAATATAAATATCGAATGCATTGTGGATCAAAAGTAATTGCTAGCATGAAGCACGTTTTGTTGATTTTATTCCTCCATTTTTCTCGTAGAGACACTTTCTAGTCTATAAATAAATAAATATTCCGGACATATCATACACGGTCAACTGATCCCAAACTAGGCATAGCCTGTACTATGGGTACCAGAGAATGATATACATAATAGATAAATATTTAACACCCAGACACAGAACAAACATCTGTGTTCATCACACAAATGTTTGTCCAGTGCGGGAATCGAACCCGCGACCTCTAGCACAGAAGGCAGAGTTACTACCAACTGAGCTATGAGGCTAGTTGGTATTCTATTATTATTATAACTAATACTGGTGATATTATAACGAATACAAACATCCTCACAAACTTTCGCATTTATAATATTCGTTGGATATTGCGCTTCGGTTGAAAGTACATCTTATCATATTTCTGTAATGCCGATCCATCGGCATCTTGGAAGTTGAAGTCGATATGAATTACAAATGTGTGCACGTATCTCTGCTAACGTAGAAGTGCTACGAAAACTCGTAGCACTTCTACGAAACATAGCACCCACGTAGCACACTCGTAGCATCGGGTAGTGCTACCACATCAATTTATCACGAACGCAAGACAGATAGCTGAACAACAGAATTGCATTTTATTATCATTTATGGTATGGATACCCTTAATGATGATTGTCTGAAAATCGACAACAATAATAAGTTTCTCATAAATTTTCCATAATAAATAAATAAATAAATATTCCGGAGGTTCGATCCCCGCACTGATCAAACATTTGTGTAAGGAACACAGATCTTTGTTCTGTCTGGGTGTTAAATATATATCTATTATGTATAATCAGTATCTGGTACATATAGTACAGGCTATGCCTGGTTTGGGATCAGTTGACCGTGTGTGATTTGTCCGGAATATTTATTTATTTATTTAGAGTAAGATCCCATATTCTTGATATAAGAAAACTGTGATTTTTCTGAATACCATCTCACATAACTCTACACTTTTGACATGGCTTTAAAAACACAAAAGACTTATCTAATCTTAACTTCGCAAATTTATTCGCCCCACGACATAGTTTCACTAACGTTTCTCGGTAAATTACCTTCATTTGTACTATAACGTTAAGATGACGTCGTTAGAGCTAGTTGCCTGTGAAGATCTTTTACTTCGCTTTTATGATGTTTTGTTTCTTAATAAGCTGAGCGTGCAATACACATTACTGAGAACGTCTAAAGCTGAAATGCTCAAAATTTTACAAATTTTTTATGAGGCTTACCCTTAACTTGAAATCGTATTGTAGTTCAAATCGCGTGATATTTATTTCATATAATATATTTTGAAAATGATTCTTACGGCTTCAGATGGAAGTCGATTTTGAGTTTGACATTTGAGGGCTTACTATATTATGTAGATCAACGTTATCGATTGTGCACGAAAGGAGCATCTAAGGCTGCCTCTAAACGGTCAATTATATTGCGCAATATTGCGAATTGTGCAATATACCTAATTTCAATTCAGTTTGAATTCAGAGCGCCTTTCAATCTTATTGCACAATAAAAAATGTAGTAAAGTATTGTACAATGTTATTGTAGGTCTAGGGGCCGCCTTAGAGGCGCACTTTAATCCCTTCTCTATACTGATTCCTTCACCGACGGTCATAGGCCCTTTTCTCCATATGTCAACCTGGTCACTGACTAATACAGGTGACCAAAAAAGATTCATCATCATCAGCCTGTAGAAGTCCACTGCTGGACATAGGCCTCCCCTAAAGAGTTCCACGACGAACGGTCTTGAGCCTTCTCCATCCACCGACTTCCCGCAACCTTCACAGTGTACCAGGAATAGCGGAGCTGCCGGGGACTGGGGGCCGTTTTTTATTTTTGCCTATCATAGGGGGGATTGGACCGTAACCCACCACGCTGTTCCAGTGCGGGTTGGTGGGTGGAGCGACAGAGCCTCATTCGGTGATCGGCAGGGTTTACCACGTGCCGGTGAGGTTGTCTTGAGTTCCGAAGGTGTTATCTGGAACCCCTTACACCCCAAAAAAAAAAAGAATCAGTGACCAAAAAAAACAAACTGACACACTTCATTTGTTATAGAGAAAGGTTGCGTGTTTTTACCCATTTATCTTCTCAAACATTTTTCAGTCTAAAATCAGATCCAAACAAAACATTATTCAACTGCTATCGGATATTCCCCCCAATCTCAGCATCAACATTTATTTTTACCACTGTAAACATCTATACAAGGATTGTTCCCATGTGTTTGATTAGGACCTGTTTCATACTTTAGGAGCAAGTTTCCACTGTAAAGTGACGATAAATAGTCGTGCAGTAAAATGTGCATGTATATTTTATTTTTATTTTATTAATGAAACAAAATCCACAGCTCTTAGGTAATATGGTACAACTTAACTAATTCACTTTACTTAAAGCCAATAAAGGATTTAATTTATTTAGCTAATACATTTACTAATTACGACCGTCACTGATTTGACACAAAACTAATATTATATATATGCGTGTATGTGTAAATGCATGTATATATGTGGTGTGTGTATGTGTGTGAATAAGTGTGTCTTGAGAGAGTGAGTGTGTTAGTGTGGTGCTTGAGTGTGCATGTGTAAATAAAAAGCCTTATGACCTTTATCTTTATGAATGGTCCAGGGGATAAAAGTTTCTACTTTTTATAATAGCTAGTACTAAATTATGCCTCATATCATATGATTATCAAAACAAATGCATACGTGAGCATCTCCCATTCCACCCGCAATAAAAATCCTTTGTCACTTGTTCTTTAGACGATAGAAAGAGCGTAATAACTTTATGATGAGAATAATCTTCCGTCGACGGTAAACTGATTTTTAGACAAACAAGGATAGGGGTGACAAAAAAATTGTCATCTATCGATAAAAAAAGTTACGGCACAATGGAAACAGACAGTAGCGGGTTCAAACCTGTTCAGTCATGTATCGACCTGTCTGATCCTATTTGAATTGTTAATTCTGTACATAGGGACCTCGTTCGGTGATTTTTACTGAACAAACCATGTGGTTTTTGTGAAATTTGCTTTTGTTTCTAACGTTGTTGAGGCGCTATCGAACGCGTTGTTCCTAACCCTGACTCGTAGTGAAAATGAAAAAACTAGTAATTCGGCATAAAAATTGAATTTGTATCTGACAACCTCCGCAGCGTAGCGGGTGACTGCCCGGCTGAGACGCAAGCGGTGCGGACAAATGTTTGCATGATCTGCAAATATTTGTTACGGGTCTGGGTGTTGTGGTACCATGGCACCTGTTGTGAGTAAAGGTTCTCGAATGGCGACCACGAACTGGGTGACGTAGTGTTGGAAGGCCCCCCACCCGATGGACTGACGACATTGTGAAGGTTGTAGGAAGTCGATGGATGGAGAAGGCTCAAGACCGATCGTCATGGAACTTTTTGGGGAGGCCTATGTCCAGCAGTCCACTTCTGCAGGCTGATGATGATGATGCTGGTGAGTTATAAAAATAAATAAATATTCCGGACATATTCACACGGCCAACTGATCCCAAACTAGGCATAGCCTGTACTATGGTGACCAGAGACTGATATATATAATATATAGATAAATATTTAACACCCAAACACAGAACAAACATCTGTGTTTATCACACAAATGTTTGTCCAGTGCGGGGATCGAACCCGCGACCTCTAGCGCAGAAGGCAGAGTTACTACTTACTGAGCTATGAGGCCTGTCGATGGTATGTTAGATGGTAGACGTCTACGAGTTATTCAGTAAGTTTGAATAAAAAGTCTCCTAACAGAGATTGTTCCAAAATTCATTAGTTCTTTACTAATGTTTGCCTTTTCAGTTTCTAATTATACGAAGTTCAATTAATACGCGAATTTGTTAATTAAATTCCGTTTATGTTTAATTATTCTGATGAATATGGTTATATTTGGCTTAGAATATTTCCAATAATATATGTGAAAGTTAACTAAAATACGATTTGTATGGTTGAATGTTGTATGTTTGACTGGCCTCATAGCTCAGTTGGTAGTAACTCTACCTTCTGCGCTAGAGGTTGCAGGTTCGATTCCCGCACAAGGCAAACATTTGTGTGATGAATACAGATGTTTGTTCTGTGTCTGGGTGTTAAATATTTATATATTATGTATATTAGCCTCTGGTACCCATAGTACAGGCTAGTTTGGGATCAGTTGACCGTGTGTGATATGTCCGGAATATTCATTTATCTTAATTTGAAAATCGCAGAACTTGCTTTTCGTGTCACAAGTTTTTTCTTGTTCACCCTGCATTAGATCAGTGGTCAGGTTGAGATATGTTAACCAGAATAGGATGAAAGAACCAGTGTGGTGAAAAAGGTGCGCCTAATTAAGGCGCCTTTCGATGAAAGATATAAGTTCGATTGCTACCTAAAACATCTGAATAATTAAGTATGAACTTTTTGGCACCTGTTTTTTGCAAGTGAATTTTTAAAGAAAAATTTCGAATTTCATAAAACGTCGAACATAAGTTATTCCCAGCGAGGCAATTCCGCCTGTGTCTTAGCGATGCTTCCGACTGGTAGTGACTTGGATCAATTGAGCTATCTATAGATCGTTCGTAACGGTCTTTAGATGGCTCAACTGTTTCTTGTGTATTTTGTAAATATTCCCAATTAGTTACAGTAGATTAAAAATCTCCTATATTAAGTTTGTTTCAAAATTAGATTAAATTTGATAAATGGAATGGAAATAAACCCACTGGGCCGTTTGTAAACAGCTCAAATTGAACAGCACTAACTTTAGAATTGCATAAGTTTTCCTCGATTCCGATCCCATTTCGCGGTTAGTAGTTTAATTTTATTAGTTTAGAGTAGACCATTTTGTTCATCATATTAGACGGTAGACGTCTACATGTAAGCAGAAGTTGTTATTAAAAAGAAAGAAAAAAAACATTTATTTGTCCGGAAAAATACGCAAAAGAAATTAGGAGCGAATAACAAAAACAGATAATAAAACACATAAAAAAAAAACAAAAATAGAAGTGATTGTTTGACATGGGACCAAAAAGGTCCCTATCTCAGCATATGCCGCACCAAACCAGTAGTACGGTACGCCGCTGGTTTCCATATGGAACCTGCTGTGAAGTAAATATTATCAGAAGACCTCTGTCCGAACTGAGATCTCGCTATTTCCGGTAATAATTGGTGCTTCGATGATTTATTGGGGTAAAGTAATGACACAATTTCATCAACTGTCACTTTGGAACACTCACTACTGCGAAATTTTCGGACATGCCTCTGTCTCCCCAGACTTCTTCAAGGAAGATTGCTTGGAGATCTTAGAAAATTTCTACCATTCACGGGAATAAAAGTCGTGAGCCTATTATTTTTTTATACTTACGTGGTTAGAGTTTTACGCACGGTTTATGGTGAGATAATTATATAACAAACACACACCCAGCAGTCACATACATAGTCCTGACCCCACACGAGAATTACCTGTGTCGTGGGTATAATAAACTAAGGGTACCATGGTACCACAACACCCAGACCCGGAACAAATATTTGCAGATCATGTAAACATTTGTCCCGCAGCGGGAATCGAACCCTTGCGTCTCAGTCGGGTACTCGCCCGCTGCGCCACCGAGGTAGTCAAATTGCTGTTTACATTCAAGAAATAAATTGAAAAAAAACCGCTAATGGATTTTACGAATCGGTTGTTCTCTTGTTTTTGGCACTACTGAAACTACTAAGCTTCAAAGCCCCGAAGCGAAGCAAGGACGAGTATGCCCGTGGCTTTACATTATTCGCTTCGAAAAGTGCACTGCAATTTAGTCGGAAAGCTTTCTAGGAGATTGATGTATTCTGTTGTGAAAGAAGGAAGGTATATGCAATAGGGAGCATATTTAGCAACTCGCGTTGATTTTCAATTATCTATCATAATTTGTTGGCATTATTGTTGAAATTGGCTCGCACTCTTCTATGCGGTTATGAATTACGAAAAAGTGATAATAACGCTCTATAAAAATGAAAATAAACACAGACCTTAGACAAATGCAAATTTTGTTAGACAAATAGGTAGAGATCAAGATATAGGTAGGCGCTATACCTAGTACCTAAAAGGGAGGGAATAGAGGAATACGTTTGTTTGTAGTTGTAAACCCAACCATATTTTCTCACCGCTATATTTAATAATAAAGGTTGCGGGAAGTCGGTAGAAGGAAAAGGCTCAAAACCATTCGTCGTGGAACTCTTTGGGGGAGGCCTATGTCCAGCAGTGGACTTCTACAGGTTGTTGATGATTATATTAAATACGTCAATGGGTACCACTTCTTTAGAAAGACCTTTACCTACACTTGAAAGTCGGTAACGAGGCCCTTACTGCCATCGATAAAGTATAAATAATTTTTCGGGTCTACGGAGCTACGGCGTAGCATTTTCGTAGCTTATATTATGAAGCTTATGAATAATGGAACATGCGATTTTACAATGAAGAAAACTCTTTAGATTAAAAAGGTTTTAATTTTGAATGAAGTCTATTTTTAAGTCCCGGTGGAGATCTTCGTTTCTTATGTACCAGGGCGCATTCACAATGTTCCTCAGCACTTTGTTTTGAAATCTTTGTATAATTACGATGTTGCTCTTTTTGGTACAGCCCCACAGCTGAATGCCATAGGTCCATACTGGCATCATGATTTTTTTATGTAAAATAATTTTGTTGTGTACTGATAGAGCTGCTTGCCTTCCAAGCAACCAGTACATTTGTTTGTAGCGTAGCTCTAGCTCATCTTTTTTCTTCTACGAAACGAAGATCTCCACCGGGACTTAAAAATAGACTTCGTTGACTCAGTAATAAAAAAATACGCAGAAGCTCACGAGCGTAGACTTCATCAGCATGTGAACGTCGAGGCAATCCAGCTCCTCGACAACACAGACATAGTGAGACGACTCAAAAGGACTTAGCCTTTTGAGTTAGTATGATGTAAAATAATAGTGAAATGTAGTGAAAGTGATAGTGCCTACCTATAAAGAACACAAGAACAAAGTGTCTTCCCCTTAACTAGAAACTGTAAGAAAAGTGCTATTGGACACATTCTTAGATATAATTTACCTTATCAAAATATGTTAAAGTAAAATACTTGTTCTCATTGTCCTACTTGGCTAGATTGCAATACTGCGTAGAATATTTTGTAAACTAGGAATAAAAAAAAAAAAAAATTGAGTGGACGTTGAAAATAACGTTGGTTGCCTTTTAAGTTACAATGAATTAATATGCTGCGTGCAAAATCAGATTTTTGTTTACGCAACACGCGATGTCACGCGGCACTACTCAGGCTAAATCTATATACGAGCTTAAACCCAAAAATTCCCAAATCTGTGACTACGATGGCCTGCGACTCAGTAATACGAGTATAAAGGTTGTCGCACACTTATAGCCTCGGTATCAGATTGGCATCGCCTCACCCCATTGTTTCGCCATCAACTATTCGTCAATGCACGGAACGGCACAGCCCCAAGATATCGGTGTGGCTTTGGCTAGAAGACCGTGCAACGAGATGCAATGCAAGCGCAAGATGCCCCGAGTGCTCCAACGACGGCAAGCCAAAAACATGGCGTTGGTAGATAATTTGACAACGCATAACAGTCGTTTATTTGTTTGTCCAAAGGTAATGCAATTCCGTTACGATGCTGATTAGTATGCCTTGCAGTAATGAGTTTTCAACAAAGTTCTGAACTGCTTGAGTTGAGTTGATGCTGCTATATTACTGGGGCGATACGTGTGCGACAATCTTTACTGACATAAAATCCGCTAGTCGGCTTGGTCGACAATCTGGCTATTTATACAAGATGACACGATCGATGATGACTAGATTGGAGGCCGATACCTGAATAAACATTGTGATATAATGCTGAATATCGAATACAAGCAATATTATCATTGTCTGTTTAGTCTACATAATTATATTGACTGAAAACGTATCCTTTCACTACAGCGTTTTAATCGCCAAGGGTTTTTTTAAGAATAGGGTATTTTCACATTTTTACTTGAATGGGTACTCCCCTGACCGCAGCCTGGAATTACTTTCTTTACAATTGCTGTAAAATTTTGCCTTAAATTTGTGATTAAACGAACTTACCTGTAAGTGAAGTTCTATCATAATTATTCGAGGGCTTCGCCTGAAGGTATTAGCAAACACACACTTGTAGTAACGCACGCAGAGATCGCTAAGTCGCACTATATTGAGAGGATACTTCTTTGTTTACATCTAGTCTCCTTGCAGTTTCTCTTTTTTTTTTTTTTAATTTGATTTTTTTCGAATTTCCTATATTCGAAGGTTATACATTCTATTGCAATCAATTGTTTTTTCTCAATTTTGATTTATACAATCATAAACTCTCGAACTTGAATCCATTGCCTCGAACTAAGTTCATAATTTCATTGTTTACTGTTTGCGGAACTAATTACGATTGTTGCTTTAACTCCAATTAAACCTTCTTAAATAAATCTCATTTTAATTGTTCCCTAAACGGTGAAAGTTTCCTAGTGGTTTGTAGAACGAAAGTAACAATGCAATTTAACTTGACTGCAGACTGCAGAGTCCTGACGGAGGCCTTTGGACGGCCTAAGAAATCCGTCAACAAGATTGATCACAAGCTTGATTGTTAGGAGAAGAGAAGTACCAGCGAACCAGTAGGGAAAGTAAGTACTTAAAGTCAGCCGTCAGCTTTGCCCCGTATCACTTATATGATAATGTAGTTAGGCCCTACGTATTACATAGCTGTATGTAACGAGTGGTTTTCACCGATCTGGGATCTTATGATGTCTGTTAAAAGTTGGTGCTTCAATGATCGTTGAGGCACAAGCAAGATAAACTTTGAAAATGGCATCTTTAGCATGTTCTAACTAATAACCAATCTTATTGAACTAAAAGTCATTTAAACACTTTAGAGCTCTTTAGGGAGGGAGGGGTTCGGCAGGCAACGCATTAGCAGCAACGCATGCTCCAGGTGTTGCTGATGTCAATAGGCGACGGTAACCACTTACCATCAGGAGGGCCGTAAGACTGTTTGCCTCCGTATAACATAACAAAAAAACTTAACCAAATGGAGTCCACATAATTCATTCAAATCCCAGAAGGGATTATTAAAAATGAAATCACGAATTCAAGGAAATTAATTTAAAACCACCCATAAACCGTCTTTATAACCATAAATAAAAGAACAACTTTCGCCAATAAACATTTTCCCTCTACACGTCATGTAAAACAAAGATCACGGAATAAAGTAAAAATCCGCGAACGTAGGAACACGCAAAACCACTTAATTTCACTTTTACAATCTGTTATTTGTCAAAGTCATGTGAAAAATGTGTTTGCTTGGTTACGAGGGAAGAGAAAGTATTGCTTGGTAACCCGAGTCGAGCTGTTTGTGTAAATAAACGCTGTTTCTGTACATAACTAGTTTACGAGTACAGATCTCTAAGGGCTATTTGTGTGATGTGTTTTGCTAAAGTCAGTATTCATGGAATAGGAGCGTACAATTTGTTGTTTGTTGTGTTTACTACATAATGAAAACGTGAATAAATTAACATACCTAACATGATAGTACTTAATTACGGTGATATCCAACGACGAATCCAACTTAGATAGACGTTTGGGAAACTTCGTCATTATCTTCTCGTCGCAGATACCGCAGAGCCTCAAGACGAAAGTCTACAATCAGTGCAGGCTGTGATGACACTGAGACTTGGTTGCTAACTATAGCCTCATACACAAGCTCAAAGTAGCGCAATAGGCTATGCTAATCGAAGTTTCATTGCGTGATAAATTCCGAAATGAGGAAGTGCGTGGAAGAACCATGGTCACCGACATGGCAGTGGGCAGCCATATAGCTCTCAGAACCGACAACCGTTGGGGAATAAAGGTTCTTGAATGGCGATCACAAACCAGGTGACAAGAAGACCCGATGGACTGACGACATTGTAAAAATTGCGGGAAGTCGGTGGATGGAAAAGGCTCAAGACCGTTCGTTACGGCACTCTTTGGGGGAGGCCTATATCCAGTAGTGGGCTGATGACTGTGATATACCTATGTACTACTTATCTATCTACAAATTCTCAATTTCATTGCGTAACGTACTTACGTTAGTTTATGAATTAAAGGTTTTGTACTCACAAACAGTCATACATTTTTTTTCGCCGCAAATGTAGGAATTTTCCCTATATCTCGTCGTCTCTAGCAGTAAAATTTTCAGATTTTACTTAAGCATACATTTTTATGTGCGGCTGGGTTTTACTGACACACTCAACAAGTAATGGCTCATGCTACGGTTGTATGTGTACAGTCGCGCTCATAATACCAGTTATACTCAAGGGTTCAATTCAATGAGGGTTTTTCAGGGCTTTAGTTAGAAACTTAGTGTCCCGTACCAAAATCTTTGCAATTTTTTTTTAAATGCACTGGTATGGTAGAAGTGGTCCCGCCTTTCGATCCACAGGTTCGAATCCTGGTTATGCACCAATGGATTTTCCGATCGGGCAATCTTGATATGGGTCTTGGTCTGGGTGTTGTGGTACCATGGTACTCGTAGTTTCTGAAAACCACGATACAGGGAATCCTTCACGCAAGGAGCCTCTAAGAGGCGCACTTTAATCCTTTCCCTACACTGATTCTTTCACCGACTGTCATAGGTCATTTTCCGGGCCACCATAACTCAACCTAGTCACTAACCTGATACAGAATGACCAAGAAAGAATCAGTTACACGACAACCACCAAATCCTAGTGTGGGGTCAGTACTATGTATGTGACTGTTAGGTGTTTTTTTATCCTTCTCCCATGAAACCAAAGTCAGGCCGCTTACCATCATTATCATCACGTAGCAGACCATTCGGTTCGAGGATGGCTGGGACGTTGATAGCAAATATATGAACAACTAGCTTCCGCCCGCGGCTTTGCTCGCGTGGTACGTACATAAAAAGTGGCCTATATGCTATGATAAGTAAAGAACTTTATCTATTCTAAGTTTCAACGAAATCGATTGAGCCGTTACGGCGTGATTGAATAACAAACATCCAAACATCCTCACAAACTTTCGCATTTATAATATTAGTAGGATAGGATATGAGCACGACTGTACTGGGTTGTATATTTATAAACTCGTACGTATTTATTTGTATACACCGTGGATATTGGGGTATACACTTGTTTGCGTCATTCCGCTGAGTGAAATAGATTTGTTACAAGCTTACTTTGGGCTTGCGTTTTGAATATTTACTTTGGGAGTTTCATGAATGACCCTTTGGTACTATGTGTCAGATATTTACAATACTAGCTGTTACCCGCGACTTCGTCCGCATTTCTAATGAAGCTAGTAGCTCATAATTTTAACCCCCTACTTTGCCCCCTTAAAGATAAAACATATTGTGCCAACCCCTCATAAAGGGGTAATGACAGGAAAATTATGATGATCATAACTTTGCCCCATTTAAAGATAATTTTTCAAAAACACTGTAACACGTACCTATTACTTTATTTCTTACGAAAAGTTACGTTAGTTAGTTAGTACTAAATAAGAATTTTCAGATTCCTAACTTGACGAATATGCCCATACAAACTTTCAATCCAATTTCACCCCCTTCAAGATTATTTTTTTGAGACAAAAGATAGCTTATGTCCTTCTCCAGGATATAATCTATCTCCTTGACAAATTTCATAACAATCCGTTTAGCCGCTAAGTCGTGAAAAGGTTACAAACAAACAAATAGAGTTACTTTCACATCTATACTATTAATATGGATGGTTCAAGACTTTTACCCCTAATAATAAGAATAAGAATAAGAATAAGAGTTTATTTAATTGACACACACACACACACAGTAGAAAAATAGTATAAGAACAAACAAAAATTACATAAAGAACAAACAAATACACAAGCAAAAAGAAAGAGATAAAGTAGGTAGGTAACTATCCTTTTCAGTGCAACTGTGCGAGTGCGGCCAAACCAGGTCCATGTCTCAGCATTTGCCACTCCCGAACAAAGTAGGGAAGCAGCAATAGGAGACATCCTCTGAGATCTCAGGGTAGTCAGAGGCATATCCGAACCGACGCATCACATTTTGCAGTAGTGAGTATTCCATAAGTGACGGGTTACAAACCCATTGCCATTTTAAGAATACTTACTGGTTACCTTACGATATATTTTTCAACATTTTAATCCTTGACCTTCGGATAGAAAGTCGGGGAACCCTTCACTAGGCCAACATGGCTATATGATATAACACTGTAAAAATTACACTAGTGATGTTGAAAGCCAAACGACGCATAATAAGATGAATTTCCGTATCATTACTTGGATAAGTTATAATAAATGAGTTTCGTTCCCAGTGATAACTTAAGCCTATTACTCACCATCATCCACAGCCTGACTTCACCCACTGCAGGGTATAGGCCTCCCCTTGTATGTGCCATTCTCCTCCATCTTGTGCAAGCCTCATCCAGCTGCGGTCTATTTCTACATTTTGGCAATTTCCATCTAGTCTCACGTACTAGATATGTAGCTCGCACATCTCTGGTCGAAAGAGTTTGGTAGCTTAGCTTAACCTCGCTCACAGCTAGCTACTTCTCATTCTGGTTGCTTGCTTGTCGTCACTGATTCTTTCTTGGTCATTCGGTATTAGGTCAGTGACCATGTTGAAGTATAATGGCCCCGAAAAGGGCCTAAGACCGTCGGAGAAAGAATCAGTATAGTCAAAGGATTCAAGTGCGCCTCTTAAATGCTCTTTACGTGAATTTCTGGTACAGAGTTTTGTAGCTTAGCTTATAAAATAAATAAATAAAATAAAAGGACATTTATTCACCAAGAATCCTACACACAGTTATAAAGATACAATTGGTAATTTACAAGTTTTGGTATGTATGTAGGTAGACAGGTGAAATGGTCGAGGGCTAAGCTACGTTGCTTTTCAGCCTCGCCATAAAATGTCTGCTGTCATCACAGCAGGTTTGATCCTCGGAAGCCATCAGCCGCTATCAGGCGATGAAGATAAGTGCACAGATCATAATTATAACCTATGTAAGTAGGTAGGTAAGTACGGTATAACATCGAGCTAGCAGCAAATGGCATCCGACATCCAGGATAAAATAAATTTGTGTGAAACTATAGTACAATATTAGGTTTAACGCTCCTTGCTCCTCCTCGCTTTATCCTTGCTCACCGCTAGCTACCGCGCACATATCTGGTAGAAAATCAGCCTTATAGTACCTATTATTATAGTATACAATTACCCTAACAAATAGCTAATAGACGTGGGTAATAACCTCTTAATCCTTCTTACCCGGTACGTGACTTGCGACCGCTTTTGTTGGATAAATAAACCGGGATTAGCGGGTTAAGGAGAATACACGTCCGATTATTCCATACGATAGTCAGATCTAATAGTCTGAACCGACTATTGGAAGGCGTTCGCACTGTATTGTGTGGTGTAGAAGGTTAAGGTGTCCAATTAAACACGTCCGTATCGTTTTACTGAGACGTTTAATGGATTAATAATTAATTACAATACTGATGACTTAAGATTATCACGTTAATACTAATTACTTAAGTTACATACACTACAGCACTATAATCATCATCATCATCAGCCTGTAGAAGTTCACTGCTGGACATAGGCCTCCCCCAAAGGGTTCCATGACGAACGGTCTTGAGCCTTCTCCATCCACCGACTTCCCGCAACCTTCACAATGTCGTCGGTCCATCAGGGGGGCTTCCAACACTGCATCGCCCGGTTCGTGGTCGCCATTCGAGAACCTTTACTCCCCAACGGTTGTCAGTTCTGCGAGCTATATGGCCTGCCCACTGCCACTTCAACTACAGCACTATACATTTGTTCAAAAACTCGGTACCTACACCTCGGATTCGATAGTCGGATCATACATGCGAGTCGGAAACAGCAACGTTAACGATTTTCTTGCTTTTATCCAAAGTTCACACTGATTGGTAGCTCTGGAATGACTCGAGTTTACAAAGAAAACTCTAAGAAGTTTACTTATTTTAATTAGTTAAGTAGAGAGCTCGATAAAAGCAAGAGAATCTCTTGCTTTTATCGAGCTCTCGCATCGACAGCTCTGGAAAGGCTGAGTTACAAAAGTCGGACAACAAAGTCGGACGTGTATCGCGTGAATAGATACGACATTCCGATCAGACAGTCACATCTATTCGTGCCCTTAGTGGGATCAACGACCATTTTGATGAACACTTATGAAAATTTATTTTCTGGTTCGCTTATTATTTTGCTGGTAGATTGCGTTCTTTGAGCAAATACTCTTAGAATTTTGTTTCAGAATGTACCTAGTGTGCGTTTAGATGGAAATAATAAAGAAACAGGTACACTTGTACGCACATGTATCCAGTGAACAATTTAAGCTTGGGGCCTAGAAGGAGGTACCTTGAATTTCAATCTGAAGGGGAACCAAGGGTTTATTTAAGAATGTAAAATATTCAAAAAAATATGTGGACAATTAGTGAAGGAAAACATCACGAGAAAACACGCTTGTTCGATTCCGTACGTATTGATTACGACTTTTCTGTGGATAAAGCCGACTGCCTCCTGTACTGTGACTGTAGTACCTCCTAGTAAAATAATAAATAATAGTATAGTCGTAGGTATGAGATATTAAGCCTAGTAATATTTCTTTTTTGGTAAATAATATTTCTTTTTTTTTTGCCTAGTCTAATCCTGGTATTCCTAGCCTTGTATCTTTAATAGTCGTGAGTAAAATTTTTAGGGGATTTTCCAAAAATAATCAAATTGACAGCTATTTCTATGAAAATGTGTGCCAGTCTGATGTCAGTGTGAGTGAAGTGGAAAATTATTGAATTACTAAGGATACCAGGGTTAATATGTTTCCACTCCACCTGCACTGATAGCAGTCTGACTTCATAAAAAACAAAGTCAAATGTACCTCCTTCTATTTTTCAAAATTCCACTCTCGATTCAAGATACGAGTCCTAGCCATGAGCAGATGGTATAGGTGCTGGGCAAGCCTTCTCGATCTAATGAAGAGATGTAAGATCGAAATATATGGAAATCGCGTCAGCTTGTGAGATGTCCGTTCCGTTATATTATGAATAGAACAGAATATAATATTATTTCATCAAAAACATAAATTTGAAAAATGGGAGACAAGTTCATTATAAGAATATGCGTGGTTGACTTCGCTGATAAAAGAACTGAGATCTAAATGGATGCCAAGTTCTGCCAAGCTCTAGATTTGACTGTGCCCTTTGCTTTGTGCGTGAAATAGGTCCTATCTCGGCATAAAATGTCTGTACGAAGTTAGCGTGCAAGGAAAACGAAGCATGAGGAACTTGTCTAGATCCCCTTAAGTGAGTGAAAAGTTCCACTAGATGCTGCATAAATCAGCTCGAAGCGAGGATTCACATTATCATAACTGAAATATTATATTATTTTGTCCTAGCGACAAGCTTTTCTTAAAAGCTTTATTGCGTGATCTCGAAATTTCGCGTTATATTCGATTAATTGAACCGTCTTTGTCGGCCAATGTTTATTATTCTGATTGCTTAACGAGCACTCGGATTATCGAATGAAAATGTTTGTAATGTAAATCGAAATATTATCATACTTTCGAAAGCTTCTTGTGTAATAAGAAGTATTTTTAATCTGTCAAGTAGCGATAATCAGAAATGGTGAAATTGGCTCCTTATATTGAATTTTATTTGCGACAAAAACGCACGTGCGCGTTGTAGGTTTTCTATATTCAAAATGTCCGCAATTCGATCATCATTTCAGCCATAGGACGTCCACTGCTGAACATAAACTCCCCTACAGATTTCCAAAGCGACATCCAGAATTACAGGTAAGAAGACAGGTAGAATTTGCCCATACTCACAATGCTGGGCACGCTGGTTGACGATCGCAGATAGAGCTATCCTTGTTAAAATAGGGGACGCTGCGGCTCATCCCTAGCAATTTTTCCCTTAGTTGCCTCTCACAACATCTACGGGTAGGTTGATATGAAGGATTCTTCAGCCGGGGCCACCACGCAACTCCATAATGAAATTAAATTGTATTCAATATTGAATCTAAAGCTTAAGCAATACAGCTCGTTTTGCGTTG